>OY288241.1:31021179-33655577 GCA_958450325.1 Agrostemma githago | reverse complement strand
GAAATATAGCGGGTGTTACAGCATTCAAGACTAAGCATGGGCTCTATGAATGGACGATCATGCCATTTGGTCTCACCAACGCTCCAAGCACATTCATGAGGCTAATGAATGAAATACTCAAGGCCTATTTAGGTCGATTCATTGTGGTTTATTTGGATGATATTCTTGTTTATAGCAGGTCTTTGGCGGAGCATATGGAGCACTTAAGGCTACTGTTTGAGACACTACGCAAACAGCAACTCTTTGGCAAGAAGGAGAAGTGTGCTTTTTTTTGTAGAAAGCGTGGTGTTCCTTGGCTATGTGGTATCCAAAGATGGAGTATCCGTTGATCAAACCAAGATAGAATCCATCCGTACTTGGCCAATCCCTTCTACCATAACTGAAGTAAGATCATTCCATGGGTTGGCTTCTTTCTACAGGAGGTTCATCAAGGACTTTAGCACCATCACAAGTCCTATCACCGAGTGTTTGAAGAAGGGTACGTTCATTTGGTCCAAGGCTGTCCAAGTTGCTTTTGAAGCCATCAAAGAGAAGTTGTGTTCCGCTCCTATTCTAGCTCTTCTTGATTTCTCTCAACCATTTGAGGTTGAATGTGACGCTAGTGGAGTAGGAATTGGTGCTGTCCTCGTGCAAAACAGGCGCCCCATTGCCTATTTTTCAGAAAAACTCAATGGAGCAAGGCTGAATTATTGCACTTACGACAAGGAATTCTATGCCATAGTAAGAGCTCTTTTGATCATTGGAGTCATTATCTTCGTACTAACCACTTTATTCTCCATTCAGATCATGAGTCCCTAAAGTACATCAATGGCCAACAAATACTAAGTCCAAGGCATGCCAAGTGGGTGGAATTCTTGCAATCCTTTCAATTCTCTTCAAAATACAAGGATGGTAAGAGTAACGTGGTGGCTGATGCATTATCCCGCCGCTACACTCTATTGTCCAATTTGGATGTTAGATTGCTTGGATTTGAAACTCTAAAGGATTACTACAAAAGTGATGCTGATTTTGGTGAAGCTTTCACCAAATGCAAGGAGGGAGCCTTTGACGAGTTTGTTTTGCAGGAAGGATTTCTTTTCAAGGGAAATCGACTTTGTGTTCCCAAACATCCCATTAGGGAGTTGCTGGTTAGGGAAGCTCATGGGGGAGGTTTAGCAGGTCATTTCGACATCACAAGAACATTGGAAGTCTTAAAAGAGCACTTTTTTTGGCCAAGAATGCAAGGGAGTGTTCAACATGTAGTGAGCAAGTGTGTAACTTGCCAATTTGCCAAGAGTTCTTTCAAGCCAGGAGTTTATATGCCCTTACCCACACCTAAAAGACCATGGGAAGATGTGTCCATGGATTTCATTGTGGCCTTGCCAAGAACAGCTAGGGGGAAGGATGCTATCATGGTGGTGGTGGACCGGTTCTCAAAAATGGCTCACTTCATTGCTTGTCACAAAACCGATGATGCTAGCAATGTAGCCGATTTGTACTTCAAAGAAGTGGTGCGCCTCCATGGAGTACCTAAATCCATTGTTTCGGATCGTGATTCAAAGTTTCTTAGCTATTTTTGGAACACATTGTGGAGGAAGGTAGGGACCAAGCTCTTATTTAGCACCTCTCATCACCCACAAACAGATGGCCAAACCGAGGTTACCAACCGCACTTTAGGCACGTTGCTAAGAGGCCTGGTGAGCAAGACTCAAAAGGATTAGGATGTCAAGCTAGCCCACGCCGAGTTTGCTTACAATCGTTCTCCTACTTATGCTACCTCTCATTCTCCTTTTGAGGCTGTTTATGGAATCAACCCTTATATGCCTTTGGACCTAATTCCCCTACCTAAGGATGAGTTAGTCCACAAGGACGCAGAGTCAAAGCTCAAATCCATGATAAAACTCCACGAGAAAATCCGAGAAAGGATCAAGGAAGTAAATGAAGCCTACAAAAGAAGATCCAACAAAAACAGGAAACCAAGACTCTTCCAAGAGGGTAACTTGGTTTGGGTTCACTTAAGAAAGGAGAGGTTTCCAAGCAAGAGAAAGAACAAATTGATGCTGATGTGATTTGGAATGAACCTTGAACAAGTGATTTGGAGATTGATAGTAAATTGAAATGAACGAAACAAAGCAACGAAATCAGGTTGAAATAGTTGCTGTAAAGTGATGATAAAACGTAACCAAGGATAGTGTGCTAAGTGAGATAGACCTATACCTCAACAAAGCGGGTGCTAATTCAAACACTCGATTGAAATAGCGAGTATAGAGCTTGTAACGCGACTTACTCTAATACTTTGTCTTGTGAACTACAAAGACGAAAAGGAAAGCAAAGCTTAACTCAGATTTTGATTGATGAAGGTTGAATGTTTTATTCATCAAGTACTTGGCTATTTATAGCCTACAACTCAACCCAAGGATGAGGCTAACCAGCAAAGTCAAGCCTCATAAAGTGGGTGACAAAAACAAAGAAAGGGAAATGAACTAGGCTAGAACTAAATAGCTAGATACAAATGAATAAGTGAGAACACAATCAGCCTACTTTCCATGCTCCAAATCAGATGCAAGGCCCTTGTTTGCTTGAGTAGTCTTGATTAAACGGACTTGAAAATAGCAGCTCTTCTCCTCGGGAATTTATTGAAAGCTTTAAAGAAAATCGAGGCAAAAGAAACAATTCCGTCAAAGAATTTAACAGCAGCGTTTTTCAATGCACAGCTGACTTGTTTCAGGCATAACTTCGTCAATACTTGTTCAATTGATCCGAATCAAGAAGCTACTAAGGAGTTCAATGAAGTCACCTTAGCTCCTAATGGTCTTAGTTCAGCCACACTAGCACCTCCTACCAGCTTAGTAGTGAGCCTACTACAATTGGTGAGCTAGCTCGTGTGTGGGCTGATTAAAGGAGCAAATAGTCAAGGCATTAACTTGGGTTCACACTCATTCAAGCATGGGGAGTGTACTGAAGTTATGAGGATGATTATGGGCTGATTGTGTTCTCATAGTTAGCTTTGTTTTTAGCTCCATGTTCACATAGTGTGCCGCGGCTGAATGCTCTTTGTTAAGCCTTGTTTTTAGCTCCTAGTTCACAATAGGTTTAAGCTTTGTTTTTAGCTCCTAGTTCACAATAGGTTTAAGCTTTGTTTTTGTCACCATGTAGCTTTGTTTTTGTCACCCTAACCAGCCAGTTTAAGGGTCATTTTGTAGGCTATATATAGCCATCTACTTGAATGAATAAGACATCGAATATTGACATCACAAAACTGAGTAAAGCTAAGCTTTCTTTTACGTCCTTGTTGCTTACAAGACAAAGTATAGAGTTAGTCGCGTTACAAGCTCTAAACTCGCTACTTCAATCGCGTGTTTGATTTAGCACCCGCTTTGTTGGAGTATAGGTCTACTTCACTAAGCATACTATCCTTTGGTTACGGTTTATTCATCCTTACAATCTGTTTTGGTTACTTTGTTTACGTTCATTTCAGAATACTAATCAATCTTCACGTTCTTGTTTCAAAGTTCATATTAACTCACATCATTAGTGGTATCAGAGCTTTGGTCTTCCTTTAGACGTAAAGAATGGCAGGAGTGTTGAACTTTGAAGATCCTACCTTCTTGGAACAACTAAAGAAGGCGTTGGAGAACTTCCAGCCCAAAAATTCTCGTTTCCAACCAAGAAGGGAACCGGTGGACAAGATCAAGGTAAATGAACTGATGTGAGTTGATATGAACTTTGAAACAAGAATGAGAGATATGATTAGTATTCTGAAATGGAACGTGAATGAGTAACCAAAACAGAAAGAAAAGATAGTTTAAAGGAAGGATAAACCGTAACCAAGGATAGTATGCTAGGTGAAGTAGACCTATACTTCAACAAAGCGGTTTGCTAGATCAAACACTCGATTGAAATAGCGAGTTTAGAGCTTGTAACGCGACTCACTCTAGACTTTGTCTTGTAAACTACAAGGACGAAACAGAAAGCTCAGCTTTACTCAAGTTTTAATATGCAAATTGGATCTCTTATTCATTCAACTAAATGGCTATATATAGCCTACAATCAGACCTTAAACTTGGCTGATTAGGGTGACAAAAACAAAGTTACAACCATGTGAACAAGGAGCTAATAACAAAGCTAGGAGCTAATAACAAAGTAATGTAAACTAGGAGCTAATAACTAAGTAATGTGAACAAGGAGCTAATAACAAAGCTAAGAGAGCATTAAGGTGTGGCTGGTGTGAACATGGAGCTAATAACAAAGCTTCATTTGGACGTGCACACCAAGTGAACACAACCAGCTTCAAACGTCCTCTTTAACCCCGGTGCTTTCCCATGCACAACTGACTTGTTCGGACCATAACTTTGTCAATACTTGTTCAATGAGCCTTCATGAATAGTCATTGGAAAGATAAGCTCGAAATCTATCTCCTCCATTTTGAATGACTACGAAATTCCAAGTATAACTCGAGATATGGACTGATCAAAACAATGCTGCAAAATGAACTCGCATCAGAAATTCCCATGCACAACTGTCTTGTTCGGACCATAACTTTGTCAATACTTGTTCAATGAGCCTTCATGAATAGTCATTGGAAAGATAAGCTCGAAATCTATCTCCTCCATTTTGAATGACTACGAAATTCCAAGTATAACTCGAGATATGGACTGATCAAAACAATGCTGCAAAATGAACTCGCATCAGAAATTCCCATGCACAACTGTCTTGTTCGGACCATAACTTTGTCAATACTTGTTCAATGAGCCTTCATGAATAGTCATTGGAAAGATAAGCTCGAAATCTATCTCCTCCATTTTGAATGACTACGAAACTCCAAGTATAACTCGAGATATGGACTGATCAAAACACCGGTGCAAAATGAACTCGCATCATACTCTCCTTTGAAAAAGAATTGTCCTCAATTCTTGTAACAAGTATCCCACCTGGATCAAATACAAAATTTGTTAGGATCAACACATCCTTACTCCAAATAGACATAAGTGTGGGTAACGTTGGTATCACGGCTCGACCCCAAGCTCGACTCCTTTTCAAGTAGGTGTTGTTTTGAATGCTTGTGAACTCTACTTTGCTTGTCGTGAACAAGGATGGATCAGGTATCTTTTGTTGCTTCTCAAAGTATTCCACAAGCTCACCCCCCTTACTCTCCATGCTTGTTTTGATTAAGATCAGAATTTGTTTCTTCTTGCACAACCCGTTTGGTTGAAGATGATACTCGTCAAAAACAGGTGGTAACGTTGGATCAAACACCAAACTTTCCTCGTAAGTGTTTTCAAACGAGAAAATTCCAGCCATCTTTTTTTTTTTTGAATAGTACTACGTGAACAGTACTAATTCGTGAACAATTTTTTTTTTTTTGAAAATAAATCGAACTTCAACAAGAACCACGAAACAATCAAAACCGATTAACCCTCGAACTACCCGCACGAGTTTAACCTTTGAATTCCAATCGCAATCAGAAATTCAACTAACAACTTGGCTTTGTCACTCCTTGGACCGTCAAGAGTTGTAGCTCTGATACCACTAATGATGTGAGTTGAAATGAACTTTGAAACAAGAATGAGAGATATGATTAGTATTCTGAAATGGAACGTGAATGAGTAACCAAAACAGAAAGAAAAGATAGTTTTAAGGAAGGATAAACCGTAACCAAGGATAGTATGCTAGGTGAAGTAGACCTATACTCCAACAAAGCGGGTGCTAAATCAAACACGCGATTGAAGTAGCGAGTTTAGAGCTTGTAACGCGACTTACTCTAGACTTTGTCTTGTAAACAACAAGGACGTAAAAGAAAGCTTAGCTTTACTCAGATTTTTGATATGCAAATTGGATCTCTTATTCATTCAACTAAATGGCTATATATAGCCTACAATCAGACCTTAAACTTGGCTGATTAGGGTGACAAAAACAAAGTTACAACCATGTGAACAAGGAGCTAATAACAAAGCTAGGAGCTAATAACAAAGTAATGTAAACTAGGAGCTAATAACAAAGTAATGTGAACAAGGAGCTAATAACAAAGCTAAGAGAGCATTAAGGTGTGGCTGGTGTGAACATGGAGCTAATAACAAAGCTTCATTTGGACGTGCACACCAAGTGAACACAACCAGCTTCAAACGTCCTCTTTAACCCCGGTGCTTTCCCATGCACAACTGACTTGTTCGGACCATAACTCTGTCAATACTTGTTCAATGAGCCTTCATGAATAGTCATTGGAAAGATAAGCTCGAAATCTATCTCCTCCATTTTGAATGACTACGAAATTCCAAGTATAACTCGAGATATGGACTGATCAAAACAATGCTGCAAAATGAACTCGCATCATGAACTTCCTGAGTTTAATGGTGGTACTGACCCTGAAGTTTACTTGGAATGGGAAAGAAACATGGAAAAGCTCTTTGACTTCAAGGATTTGGAGGACGAAGAGAGGTGCAAATACGCCATCCTAAATCTAAGCAAAGGGGCTTCCCTTTGGTATGAAGGGCTTAAGGTACAACGCACCAGAAATGGAAAGGGTAAGATTGCTTCTTGGGAGTCCTTAAAACGTAAACTACGTAAGAGGTATGTTCCAACTACGCACAAGTTATCCTTATACAAAAAGATTGCTAACCTTGTACAAGGAAGAATGAGTGTTAGTGAGTACATAGAAGAATTTGAGAACTTAGTTCTAATGGGAGAAGTAGAAGAAAACGAAGAGATAAAAATGGCTAGGTTCTTACGTGGGTTAAATCGTAGTATTGCTAATACGGTTGATTTATGTCCATACTCTGATTTTGATACTTTGTGTGGGTTGTGTCTAAAAATTGAGGCTGAAGGGAAGGGGAGACATGAGGGTGAGTCTAGTAAGAGTCATACTTGGCCACGAACGGATGAAGTTAATAAGGTCAATTCTACTAATACTAATCAACCCCTCACTAATAAGAATAACCCCGCAGCCCCACCCCAATCTACTCCCAAAGCACCCACTGAAACTAGTTTATCCAAAGTACGTTGTTTCAAGTGTCAAGGGTTTGGTCACTACAAAAACGCTTGTCCCAATAAAAGAGTTGTGACCTTAAGAGAAGTGATCACCATTAGGGATGAAATATGGGAAGAGGAACAACGTATAGGGGCTGTTTTCAATGTTAATGATCCGAATGAAGGAGATACCAAAGAATTCAATTAAGTAACACTAGCTCCTAATAGACCAAGTCAAGCCACATTAGCACCTCCTACTAGCTTAGTAGTGTGCCTACTTCAAATGGTGAGCTAGCTCGTGTAGGGACGAATAAAGGAGCAAATAAGTCAAGGTCTTATGAAGGCATTAACTTGGGTTCACACCATGGTTATGTTCACATAGTGTGCACATCCTCAAGCTTTGTTTTTGGCTCCATGTTCACATGGTGTGCTGCGGCTGAATGCTCTTCCTCAAGCTTTGTTTTTAGCTCCTAGTTTACATAGCTTTGTTATTAGCTCCTAGTTTACATAGCTTTGTTATTAGCTCCATGTTCACATAGGTGTCACCCTAACCAGCCGGTTTAAGGGTCATGTTGTAGGCTATATACAGCCATCTATTTGAATGAATAAAACATCCAATATTGATATCACAAAACTGAGTAAAGCTAAGCTTTCTTTTACATCCTTGTTGCTTACAAGACAAAGTCTAGAGTTAGTCGCGTTACAAGCTCTAAACTCGCTACTTCAATCGCGTGTTTGATTTAGCACCTGATGTGAGTTGATATGAACTTTGAAACAAGAATGAGAGATATGATTAGTATACTGAAATGGACGTGAAACAAGTAACCAAAACAGAAGGTAAAGATAGTTTTGAGATGAAAATAAACGTAACCAAAGGATAGTATGCTAGGTGAAGTAGACCTATACTTCAACAAAGCGGTTGCTAGATCAAACACTCGATTGAAATAGCGAGTTTAGAGTTTGTAACGCGACTCACTCTAGACCTTGTCTTGTAAACTACAAAGACGAAACAAAAGGAAGCACAAAGCTTAACTTTTACTCAGTTTTTAATTTGCAAATTGGATGATGTTTATTCCTTCAAATGGCCGGCTATTTATAGCCTACAAGGGTCCTTAAACCGGTTGGTTTAGGGTGACAAAAACAAAGCTAAGACTAATGTGAACTAGGAGCTAAATACAAGGTTGGAGCTAATAACAAAGCTAGTGTAAACATGGAGCTAAAAACAAAGTTTGATGAAGAGTAATCAGCCGTGGTCTTCTTGTGTGAACATGGAGATGAAAACAAAGCTTGAGTAGGAGTAATGAGGCGCGGCAATGGTGTGAACATGGAGCCAAAAACAAGGCTAACAAGAGAGCCTTTTGACCGTGTACACCATGAGAACACAACCAGCTTTAAACCCTTCTTAACTTCAGTCCATTACCCATGCTTGAATGATTGTGACCCTAAGTTAATGTCTTCATTTTACCTTGATTAGTTGCTCCTTTATCCAGCTCAAATCCGAGCTAGCTCCATTTATTGAAGATGGCTACTTATTATTGCTAATGTAGCTGGCCTAAGCTTAAGTAGGAGCTAGTAGACTTTAGATGAGCTCATTAGAACTTCCTTACTTGGATTGGTAGCTCCTTGATTCGGATCATCTCCTCCCCCTTGACAAGGAATTGTCCTCAATTCTGAAATGTTAACTTTATCAAGGTATAGAAGAAGATCTTCTATTGGGAAGGTGGCTTGAACTCCATACTCATTCTGCAGCTTCAACTTGTAAGTTCTGTGGTTACCCTTGCGCGGAACTTCTGGTTGTGACTTCCATTTGCTCTTTCCTTGGTTTGGGAACTCCTCCATACTTACGTTAGCCAAAGACAAGTCATCCCTTATGAAGGGCCTTGTACTTCTGTTTTTGTTGTGCTCTCCTTTGTAGGCTGCTCTCGTTTTGCATCCTGAATTAGAATGCCTTGGAGTGCAAAGGGGGTTGCCTTTAGAAGGAAGTCTTACCTGCAAAATAAGGTCATCAAAAGTACTACAAGAGTTAGTCTTGTGTTTGGCCAGTACTTCAGTCTCCATGGAGTAGTAGTCCTTCCAATCCTCAATTCCAATTCTGGTTGTATGCGTGTTGTTACAAGACAACGCGTAGACCATGTCTTTGCCCTTACCTTCTACATACCTTAAGATCTCAGGATCTCTCCTAGGCATCATATAGGAGGGCGTTCCATTAGAGATAACAACACCTTGTTCCTTTTGCCACTCTTCAAATGGCGTCCCTTCACTGCCAATCTTAATTGGTTCTTCTTTGGTGGCACCAGACTCTCCTTTGTCGAGAGTATGTCCTTCTACAATTTTACTAGCAAACATTGAGAGGCTGGGTTTTCCGACTCTATTTGCTAACATGCTACACACGCTTTGAGGTGCCATGGGTTTGAGTATAATTTTCTTCCCTTTATCATTCAATTCATACTCATTCCTCCTCCCATGGTGAACTACGTCCCTATCAAACTGCCAAGGACGGCCTAATAGTATGTGACAAGCATCCATAGGAATTACATCACACAAAACCTCATCAACGTAGGAACCCATGGTTAATCCAACCCTCACTTGTTTAGTGACCTTCACCTTGTTCCCGTTGTTTAACCAATGTAAAGCATAAGGGTTAGGGTGATTAGTAGTAGCTAGACCTAGTTTGTCCACCATTTCAGTTGAGGCAACGTTGGTACAACTACCTCCATCGATGATTAGACTACACCACTTATCTTTAACTTGACACTTAGTATGGAACAGTTGGTCTCTTTGTTCAGTGTCTTGTTGAATTGGGTTAGTATGTAGAGTACGTAGTACTAGGAGTGTGTCATAAGCCGGGGGTTCATAAGCCTCAATATCTTCTTCCTCTTCTTCCTCCCCTTCATTAACATTAAAAACAGCCCCTATACGTTGTTCCTCCTCCCATAACTCATCCCTAACTGTGATTACTTCCCTTAAGGTCACAACTCTTTTGTTAGGACAAGCGTTTTTGAAGTGACCAAACCCTTGACATTTGAAACAACGTACCTTAGATAGACTAGTTTCAGTGGTTGTTTTGGGGGTAGACTGAGGTGGGGGTGCTGGGTTAGTCTTAACAATAAGGGGTTGATTAGAACTAGTAGGATTGACTCTATTGCTATCATCCATCCGAGACCAAGTATGACTCTTACTAGACTCACCCTCATGTCTTCCCTTCCCTTGCGCCTCAATTTTTAGACACAACCCACACAATGTATCAAAATCAGAATAAGGACACAAATCAACTGTATTGGCTATACTACGGTTTAATCCACGTAAGAATCTAGCCATTTTTATTTCTTCATTTTCCTCTACTTCTCCCATTAAAACCAAGTTCTCAAACTCGTCTATGTATTCACTAACACTCATTTTACCTTGCACAAGGTTAGCAATCTTTTTGTATAAGGATAATTTGTGCGTAGTTGGGACATACCTCTTACGTAATTTACGTTTTAAGGACTCCCAAGAAGTAATCTTACCCTTCCCACTTCTGGTGCGTTGTACCTTAAGCCCTTCATACCAAAGGGAAGCCCCTTTGCTTAGCTTTAGGATGGCGTATTTGCACCTCTCTTCGTCCTCCAAATCCTTGAAATCAAAGAGCTTCTCTATGTTTCTTTCCCACTCCAAGTAAGCTTCAGGATCAGTACCACCATTAAACTCAGGGAGTTCATTTACCTTGATCCTATCCACTAGTTCCCTCCTTGGTTGGAAGCGAGAATTCTTGGGCTGGAAGTTCTCCAATGCCTTCTTTAGTTGTTCCAGGAAGGTAGGGTCTTCAAAGTTCAATACTCCTGCCATGCTTACGTCTAAATGGATGACCAAAGCTCTGATACCACTAATGATGTGAGTTGATATGAACTTTGAAACAAGAATGAGAGATATGATTAGTATACTGAAATGGACGTGAAACAAGTAACCAAAACAGAAGGTAAAGATAGTTTTGAGATGAAAATAAACGTAACCAAAGGATAGTATGCTAGGTGAAGTAGACCTATACTTCAACAAAGCGGTTGCTAGATCAAACACTCGATTGAAATAGCGAGTTTAGAGTTTGTAACGCGACTCACTCTAGACCTTGTCTTGTAAACTACAAAGACGAAACAAAAGGAAGCACAAAGCTTAACTTTTACTCAGTTTTTAATTTGCAAATTGGATGATGTTTATTCCTTCAAATGGCCGGCTATTTATAGCCTACAAGGGTCCTTAAACCGGTTGGTTTAGGGTGACAAAAACAAAGCTAAGACTAATGTGAACTAGGAGCTAAATACAAGGTTGGAGCTAATAACAAAGCTAGTGTAAACATGGAGCTAAAAACAAAGTTTGATGAAGAGTAATCAGCCGTGGTCTTCTTGTGTGAACATGGAGATGAAAACAAAGCTTGAGTAGGAGTAATGAGGCGCGGCAATGGTGTGAACATGGAGCCAAAAACAAGGCTAACAAGAGAGCCTTTTGACCGTGTACACCATGAGAACACAACCAGCTTTAAACCCTTCTTAACTTCAGTCCATTACCCATGCTTGAATGATTGTGACCCTAAGTTAATGTCTTCATTTTACCTTGATTAGTTGCTCCTTTATCCAGCTCAAATCCGAGCTAGCTCCATTTATTGAAGATGGCTACTTATTATTGCTAATGTAGCTGGCCTAAGCTTAAGTAGGAGCTAGTAGACTTTAGATGAGCTCATTAGAACTTCCTTACTTGGATTGGTAGCTCCTTGATTCGGATCAGCACCCGCTTTGTTGGAGTATAGGTCTACTTCACTAAGCATACTATCCTTTGGTTACGGTTTATTCATCCTTACAATCTGTTTTGGTTACTTTGTTTACGTTCATTTCAGAATACTAATCCATCTTCACGTTCTTGTTTCAAAGTTCATATTAACTCACATCATTAGTGGTATCAGAGCTTTGGTCATCCATTAGACGTAAAGCATGGCAGGAGTTGTGAGCTTTGAAGACTCTAGTTTCTTGGAAAACCTAAGGAGAGAACCGGTGGACAAAATGAACGAACTTTCTAAGTCCAATGGCGTAACTAATCCTGAAGTCTACTTGGGAGAAAAGGAGGAAGAAGGAAAGGACTATGAGCTCCCAACGTATGGTAATGTTTTAGTACTACGTACACTTCATGCTAAACGCATCCCACACAACACCGAACAAAGAGATCAACTCTTTCACACTAAGTGTCTAGTTAATACCAAATGGTGTAGTTTGATCATTGATGGAGGTAGTTGTACGAATGTTGTCTCTACTGAAATGGTAACTAAGCTAGGCCTAACCACTACTAATCACCCTAGACCGTATGCATTACATTGGTTAGATGATGGAAATAAAATAAAGGTCACAAAACAAGTAAGAGTAGGTTTAACTATGGGGTCTTATGTCGATGAAGTTCTTTGTGATGTTATCCCTATGGATGCTTGTCATATACTTTTGGGGCGTCCTTGGCAGTTTGATAGGGATGTGGTACACCATGGGAGAAAAAATGAATACGAGTTAAGGGATAAGGGAAAGAAAATCATTCTAAAACCTATGACTCCCCAAGCTGTTAGAGCTATGACCGCCAACAAAACCAAGAAGCCTAACCTTACCATCTTTGCGAGTGAGAGTGAAGTAGAACAGGCTTTACAAGGGGGGGAGCGTGTTTTTGTCATGGTGGCTAGAGAGGAACCCGTAGTAGTTGAGAATGGGCTTGGAGGAAAGCCATTTGAGGAATTGTTACACGAGTTTAAGGATGTTATCCCCGAAGAACTACCGGTTGGTTTACCACCTATTAGAGGTATAGAACACCAAATAGACCTCATTCCAGGAGCAGCCTTACCCAACAAGGCAGCCTATAGGTGTAATCCCGAAGAGACTAAGGAGTTACAAAGACAAATTGATGAGTTAATGAGTCGAGGTTAAGTACGAGAGAGCCTTAGTCCTTGTGCTGTTCCGGTCCTCTTAGTACCTAAGAAAGATGGGACTTGGAGAATGTGTGTGGATAGTAGGGCCGTTAACAACATTACCATCAAGTATAGGTTTCCTATACCAAGGTTGGATGATATGTTGGACGAGCTTCATGGGGCTGTGATCTTCTCCAAAATTGACCTAAGAAGTGGGTACCATCAAATAAGAATGAGGGAGGGAGATGAATGGAAGACAGCCTTCAAAACCAAGCATGGGCTCTATGAGTGGACGGTCATGCCATTTGGTCTCACCAACGCTCCAAGCACATTCATGAGGCTAATGAATGAAATACTTAAGGCCTACTTAGGTCGCTTTATTGTGGTTTACTTGGATGATATTCTTGTGTATAGCAGGTCTTTGGAGGAGCATATGGAGCACTTAAGACTACTATTTACAACACTTCGCAAACAACAACTCTTTGGGAAGAAGGAGAAGTGTGCTTTCTTTGTGGAAAGTGTAGTGTTCCTTGGCTACGTGGTGTCCAAAGAAGGAGTGTCCGTTGATCAAACCAAAGTGGAATCCATACGTACTTGGCCAATCCCTTCCACCATTACAGAAGTAAGATCATTCCATGGTTTGGCTTCCTTTTACAAGAGATTCATTAAGGACTTTAGCACTATCACAAGTCCTATCACCGAATGCTTGAAGAAAGGCGCGTTTGTTTGGTCCAAAGCTGCCCAAGAAGCCTTTGAAGCCATCAAAGAGAAGCTATGTTCCGCTCCTATCTTAGCCCTTCCTGATTTCTCTCAACCATTTGAGGTGGAATGTGACGCTAGTGGAGTAGGAATTGGTGCTGTTCTTGTGCAAAATAGGCGCCCCATTGCCTACTTTTCAGAGAAACTCAATGGAGCAAGGCTGAACTATTGCACCTACGACAAGGAATTCTATGCCATAGTAAGAGCTCTTGATCATTGGAGTCATTATCTTCGTACTACCCATTTTGTTCTACATTCAGATCATGAGTCCCTAAAGTACATCAATGGCCAACAAAAGTTAAGTCCAAGGCATGCCAAGTGGGTAGAATTCTTGCAATTCTTTCATTTCTCTTCAAAGTACAAAGATGGCAAAAGTAACGTAGTAGCTGATGCACTATCCCGCCGCTACACTCTACTATCTACTTTAGATGTTAGATTGCTCGGATTTGAAACTCTAAAAGATTACTACAACAATGACGCTGATTTTGGTGAAACTTTCACCAAATGCAAGGAGGGAGCTTTTGATGAGTTTGTTTTGCAGGAGGGATTTCTTTTCAAAGGAAACCGCCTTTGTGTACCCAAGCATCCCATTAGAGAATTGCTGGTTAGGGAAGCTCATGGGGGAGGATTAACGGGTCATTTTGGCATCACAAGAACTTTGGAGGTCTTAAAGGAGCACTTCTTTTGGCCAAAGATGCAAGGGAGTGTCCAGCATGTGGTAAGCAAGTGTGTGACTTGCCAATTTGCCAAAAGTTCTTTCAAACCCGGAGTCTACATGCCCTTACCCACCCCTAATAGACCATGGGAAGATGTGTCCATGGATTTCATTGTGGCCTTACCAAGAACCGCTAGGGGAAAGGATGCTATCATGGTGGTGGTAGATCGGTTTTCAAAGATGGCTCACTTCATTGCTTGCCACAAAACGAATGATGCTAGCAATGTAACTGACTTGTACTTCAAAGAGGTGGTACGTCTCTATGGAGTACCCAAGTCCATTGTCTCTGATCGTGATTCAAAGTTCCTTAGTTATTTTTGGAACACTCTATGGAGGAAGGTGGGAACCAAGCTCTTATTTAGCACTTCTCATCATCCACAAACAGATGGACAAACCGAAGTTACCAATCGCACTTTGGGGACGTTGTTAAGAGGCCTTGTGAGCAAGACTCAAAAAGATTGGGATATCAAGCTTGCCCATGCTGAATTTTCCTACAATCGCTCTCCTACTTATGCTACCTCTCATTCCCCTTTTGAGACCGTGTATGGGATCAATCCTTACATGCCCTTGGACCTGATTCCTCTACCTAAGGATGAGTTAGTCCACAAAGACGCGGAGTCAAAACTGAAGGCTATGATAAAACTCCACGAGCAAATTCGAGAAAGGATCAAGGAGGTAAATGAAGCATACAAAAGAAGGTCCAACAAAAACAGGAAACCAAGACTTTTCCAAAAGGGTGACTTAGTTTGGGTTCACTTGAGAAAGGAGAGGTTTCCAAGCAAAAGGAAGAACAAGCTGATGCCACGAGCAGAATGATCCGATTCAAGATGCTACTAAGGAGTTCAATAAAGTCACCTTAGCTCCTAATGATCTTAGTTCAGCCACACTAGCACCTCCTACCAGCTTAGTAGTAATCCTACTACATTTGGTGAGCTAGCTCGTGTGTGGGCTGATTAAAGGAGCAATTAGTCAAGGTAAATTGAAGGCATTAACTTGGGTTCACACTATGGCTATGTTCACATAGTATGCACATCCTCAAGCTTTGTTTTTGGCTCCATGTTCACATAGTGTGCCACGGCTGAAATGCTCTTCTCTTAGCTTTGTTATTAGCTCCTAGTTTACATAGCTTTGTTATTAGCTCCTAGTTTACATTACTTTGTTATTAGCTCCTAGCTTTGTTATTAGCTCCATGTTCACATAGTTGTAACTTTGTTTTTGTCACCTTAACCAACAGGTTTAAGGGTCATTTGTAGGCTATATATAGCCATCTATTTGAATGAATAAAACATCCAATATTGATATCAAAAACCTGAGTAAAGCTAAGCTTTCTTTTACGTCCTTGTAGTTTACAAGACAAAGTCTAGAGTTAGTCGCGTTACAAACTCTAAACTCGCTATTTCAATCGAGTGTTTGATCTAGCAACCGCTTTGTTGGAGTATATGTCTACTTCACTAAGCATACTATCCTTTGGTTACGGTTTATTCATCCTCAAACTATCTTTACATTCTGTTTTGGTTACTTTGTTTCACGTTCATTTCAGCATACTAATCATTCATCACATTCTTGTTTCAAAGTTCATATCAACTCACATCATTAGTGGTATCAGAGCTTTGGTCATCCATTAGACGAAAGCATGGCAGGAGTTGTGAGCTTTGAAGACTCTAGCTTCTTGGAAAACCTAAGGAGAGAACCGGTGGACATAGTGAACGAGCTTTCTAAGTCCAATGGTGTAACTGGTCCGGAAGTCTACTTGGGAGAAAAGGAGGAAGAAGGAAAGGACTATGAACTCTCAACGTATGGTAATGTTTTAGTACTACGTACACTTCATGCTAACCCCATTCCACACAACACCGAACAAAGAAACCAACTTTTTCACACTAAGTGTCTAGTTAACAGCAAATGGTGTAGCTTAATCATTGATGGAGGTAGTTGTACAAATGTTGCATCTACTGAAATGGTAACTAAGTTAGGCCTAACCACTACTAATCACCCTAGACCGTATGCATTACATTGGTTGGATGATGGTAACAAAATAAGGGTCACAAAACAAGTGAGGGTAGGTTTAACCATGGGGTCTTATGTCGATGAAGTTTTATGTGATGTCATTCCTATGGATGCTTGTCATATACTTTTGGGACGTCCTTGGCAGTTTGATAGGGATGTAGTACACCATGGGAGGAAAAATGAATACGAGTTAAGAGATAAGGGAAAGAAAATAGTTCTAAAACCCATGACACCTCAAGATGTGTATACCATGTTAGCAAATCAAGTCAAAAAACCCAACCTCTCCATATTTGCTAGTGAAAATGTAAGAGAACATACCATAGAAGAGGGAGAGTGTGATGTTGTCATGGTTACTGAAGAGGAACCGAATGGGGTTGATAATGGGTTTGGAGAGAAACGATTTGAGGAGGGGCTAAAGAAACTAGGTGTTGCCATTTCTAATGAATTACCGGCTGACTTGACACCTAGTAGAGATCATGAACTCTTAGAGTATAGCCATGACTCGCAAAAGCTGATCCCAAAACATACTAAATGGATGGAACTCTCGCAACCCTTCCATTTTTCTTCCAGGTATAAGGATGGTAAGAACAATGTCGTAGCTGATACTTTATCTTGTCGCTACACACACTCATCCACCCTAGATGAAAGAGCACTTGGATTCGAGACTTTGAAGGATTACTACGTTATGGATACTAATGTAATCACCGGGTACAAAGCTAGTGCTCTTGGTGCTTTTGATGAGTTTGTTTTGCAGGAAGATCTTCTTCTTAAAGGGAACCATCTTTGTGTCTCAAAGCGTCTTATTTCAGAATCTCTAGTTAGAGAAGCTCATGGAGGAAGACCAGCTGGACATTTTGGCATGACCAGGACCTTAGAGATGTTGAAGGGACACTTATTCTGGCTAAAGATACGAGGGAGTACTCAAAACATTGTGGGCAAGTGCTTAACAAGTCATGTCTCAAAGAGTCCTTTCAAACCAAGAGAATACTTGCCATTCTCCAAAATGACTCACTTCAGTATTTGTTACATAACGGGTGATGCTAGCAAAAGTCCTGACTGATCCGAATGAGGAGACCAAGGAGTTCAATGAAGTGACACTAGCTCCTCTTAGCTCAAGTCAAGCCACACTAGCTCCTCCTACTAGCTTAGTGGTATGTCTTCTCCAAGTACTAAGTTAGCTCACAAGGGAGCTGAATAAAGGAGTAAAGAAGTCAAGGTTGATTATGGGCTGATTGGTTACTTCGTTTTAGCTCCATGTTCACATGGTGTGTACACTCAAGCTTTGGTGTTGGCTCCATGTTCACACAAGACTACACGGCTGGTGCAAGCTTTGGTTTTAACTCCCTATCTTTGGTTTTAACTCCTTGTTTACACTAGCTTTGTTTTTAACTCCAACCTTGTATTTAGCTCCTAGTTCACATTAGTCTAGCTTTGTTATTGTCACCCTTAACCAACCGGTTTTAAGGGTCTTGTAGGCTATAAATAGCCGGCCATTTGAAGGAATAAAGAACATCCAATTTGCAAATTAAAACCCAAGTAAAAGTTAAGCTTTGAAGCTTCCTTTTGTTTCGTCTTTGTAGTTTACAAGACAAGGTCTAGAGTGAGTCGCGTTACAAGCTCTAAACTCGCTATTTCAATCGAGTGTTTGATCTAGCAAAGCGCTTTGTTGAAGTATAGGTCTACTTCACCTAGCATACTATCCTTGGTTACGGTTTATTCATCTTCAAACTATCTTTACCTTCTGTTTTGGTTACTTGTTTCACGTCCATTTCAGAATACTAATCATATCTCTCATTCTTGTTTCAAAGTTCATATCAACTCACATCATTAGTGGTATCAGAGCTTTGGTCATCCATTTATACGTAAGCATGGCAGGAGTTGTGAGCTTTGAAGAATCAAGCATCATGAGTCTGTCTAAGTCCCATGGCGCATCTGTTCCTGAAGTCTACTTGGGAGAAAGAGAAGATGAACTCCCAACGTTTGGTAAGGTCTTAGTATTACGTACACTTCATGCTAATCCTATCCCACAAAACACCGAACAAAGAGACCAACTCTTTCACACAAAATGTCTAGTTAATACCAAGTGGTGTAGTTTGATTATTGATGGGGGTAGTTGTACTAATGTTGCGTCTACGGAAATGGTAGCTAAATTAGGTCTCACCACCACTAATCACCCTAAACCGTATGCTTTACATTGGTTGGATAATGAGAACAAGATAAGGGTCACTAAACAAGTAAGGGTGGGTTTAACCATGGGTTCCTACGTTGATGAGGTTCTATGTGATGTTATACCTATGGATGCTTGTCATATACTATTAGGCCGTCCTTGGCAGTTTGATAGGGACGTAGTTCATCATGGGAGAAAGAATGAATATGAATTGAGGGATAAGGGAAAGAAAATCGTTCTAAAACCCATGACTCCCCAAGCTGTTAGAGCTATGACCTCCAGCAAGAACAAAAGACCCAACCTCACCATCTTTGCTAGTGAAAATGAAGTAGAGCAAGCTATACAAGAGGGGGAACGTGTATTTGTCATGGTAGCTAAAGAGAAACCCGTAGAAGTTGAGAATAGACTTGGAGGAAAACCATTAGAGGAGTTGTTACACGAGTTTAAGGATGTCTTCCCCGAGGAATTACCCGTTGGTTTACCACCTATTAGAGGTATAGAACATCAAATCGACCTCATTCCAGGATCAACCTTACCCAATAAGGCTGCCTATAGGTGTAATCCGGAAGAAACTAAGGAATTACAAAGACAAATAGATGAGTTGATGAGTAGAGGGTATGTGCGGGAGAGCCTTAGTCCTTGTGCTGTTCCAGTTCTTTTAGTACCTAAGAAGGATGGAACATGGAGAATGTGTGTAGATAGTAGAGCCGTTAACAACATCACCATCAAGTATAGGTTTCCTATTCCAAGGTTAGATGATATGTTAGATGAGCTTCATGGGGCGGTGGTCTTCTCCAAAATTGATCTAAGGAGTGGTTACCATCAAATCAGAATGAGGGAGGGAGATGAATGGAAGACCGCTTTCAAAACCAAACATGGACTATATGAGTGGACGGTCATGCCATTTGGTCTTACCAACGCTCCAAGCACGTTCATGAGGTTAATGAACGAGGTACTTAAGGCCTACCTAGGTCGCTTTATTGTGGTTTACTTGGATGATATACTTGTGTATAGCAGGTCCTTGGAAGAACATATGGAGCACTTGAGGCTACTCTTCACCACACTTCGCAAACAACAACTTTTTGGGAAGAAGGAGAAGTGTGCCTTCTTTGTGGAGAGCGTAGTATTCCTTGGCTACGTAGTATCCAAAGGAGGGGTATCAGTTGATCAAACCAAAGTGGAATCCATACGTACTTGGCCAATCCCTTCCACCATTACAGAAGTAAGGTCTTTTCATGGTTTGGCTTCTTTTTACAGGAGATTTATCAAGGATTTCAGCACTATCACAAGCCCCATCACCGAGTGCTTGAAGAAAGGCGCATTTGTTTGGACCAAAGCTGCCCAAGAAGCCTTTGAAGCCATTAAAGAGAAGCTATGCTCCGCTCCTATCTTAGCCCTTCCTGATTTCTCTCAACCATTTGAGGTGGAATGTGACGCTAGTGGAGTTGGAATTGGAGCTGTTCTTGTGCAAAACAAGCGCCCCATTGCCTATTTCTCAGAGAAACTCAATGGAGCAAGACTGAACTACTGCACTTACGACAAGGAGTTCTATGCCATAGTAAGAGCTCTTGATCATTGGAGTCATTACCTACGTACTAACCATTTTGTTCTTCATTCAGATCATGAGTCCTTAAAATATATCAATGGCCAACAAAAGTTAAGTCCAAGGCATGCCAAGTGGGTAGAATTCTTACAATCCTTTCACTTCTCTTCAAAATACAAAGATGGAAAGAGTAACGTAGTAGCTGATGCACTATCACGCCGCTACACTTTACTATCTACTTTGGATGTGAGGTTGCTTGGATTTGAAACTCTAAAGGACTACTACAACAATGATGCTGATTTTGGTGAAACCTTCACCAAATGCAAGGAGGGAGCCTTTGATGAGTTTGTTTTGCAGGAAGGGTTTCTTTTCAAAGGAAACCGCCTGTGTGTACCCAAGCATCCCATTAGAGAGCTACTGGTTAGAGAAGCTCATGGAGGAGGATTAGCGGGTCATTTTGGCATTACAAGAACGTTGGGGGTCTTAAAGGAGCACTTCTTTTGGCCAAAGATGCAAGGGAGCGTCCAGAATGTGGTGAGCAAGTGTGTGACTTGCCAATTTGCCAAGAGTTCCTTCAAGCCTGGAGTTTACACGCCCTTGCCCACTCCTAGTAGACCATGGGAAGATGTATCCATGGATTTCATTGTAGCCTTACCAAGAACCGCTAGAGGAAAAGATGCTATCATGGTGGTAGTAGATCGGTTTTCAAAGATGGCTCACTTCATTGCTTGCCACAAAACAGATGATGCTAGCAATGTTGCTGACTTATACTTCAAGGAGGTAGTGCGTCTACATGGGATACCCAAGTCCATAGTCTCTGATCGTGACTCAAAGTTCCTTAGTTACTTTTGGAACACATTATGGAGGAAGGTGGGAACCAAGCTCTTATTTAGCACTTCTCATCATCCACAAACAGATGGACAAACTGAGGTTACAAATTGCACCTTGGGAACGTTATTAAGGGGCCTTGTAAGTAAGACTCAAAAGGATTGGGATATCAAGCTTGCCCATGCTGAGTTTGCCTACAATCGCTCCCCCACTTATGCTACTTCTCATTCCCCTTTTGAGGCTGTATATGGGATCAATCCTTTCATGCCCTTGGACCTGATTCCGTTACCAAAAGATGAGTTAGTTCACAAGGATGCGGAGTCCAAACTAAAGGCTATGATCAGACTCCACGAGCAAATCCAAGAAAGGATCAAGGAGGTCAATGAAGCATACAAAAGGAAGTCCAACAAGAACAGGAAGCCAAGACTTTTCCAAGAGGGTGACTTAGTTTGGGTGCACTTGAGGAAGGAAAGGTTTCCAAGTAAAAGAAAGAATAAACTAATGCCACGAGCTGAAGGACCTTACAAGATCATATCCAAGGTAAATGATAATGCTTACAAGGTAGAATTACCGGATGATTATGGAGTCCATGCCACGTTCAACATAGGGGACCTTTCTCCCTATCTAGATGATGATGGCATTTCAGAATTGAGGGCAATTCCTTTTCAAGGGGGAGGAGATGATCCGAATGAGGAGACCAAGGAGTTCAATGAAGTGACACTAGCTCCTCTTAGCTCAAGTCAAGCCACACTAGCTCCTCCTACTAGCTTAGTGGTATGTCTTCTCCAAGTACTAAGTTAGCTCACAAGGGAGCTGAATAAAGGAGTAAAGAAGTCAAGGTTGATTATGGGCTGATTGGTTACTTCGTTTTAGCTCCATGTTCACATGGTGTGTACACTCAAGCTTTGGTGTTGGCTCCATGTTCACACAAGACTACACGGCTGGTGCAAGCTTTGGTTTTAACTCCCTAGCTTTGGTTTTAACTCCTTGTTTACACTAGCTTTGTTTTTAACTCCAACCTTGTATTTAGCTCCTAGTTCACATTAGTCTAGCTTTGTTATTGTCACCCTTAACCAACCGGTTTTAAGGGTCTTGTAGGCTATAAATAGCCGGCCATTTGAAGGAATAAAGAACATCCAATTTGCAAATTAAAACCCAAGTAAAAGTTAAGCTTTGAAGCTTCCTTTTGTTTCGTCTTTGTAGTTTACAAGACAAGGTCTAGAGTGAGTCGCGTTACAAGCTCTAAACTCGCTATTTCAATCGAGTGTTTGATCTAGCAAAGCGCTTTGTTGAAGTATAGGTCTACTTCACCTAGCATACTATCCTTGGTTACGGTTTATTCATCTTCAAACTATCTTTACCTTCTGTTTTAGTTACTTGTTTCACGTCCATTTCAGAATACTAATCATATCTCTCATTCTTGTTTCAAAGTTCATATCAACTCACATCACTGACTTGTACTTTAGAGAAATAATTCGGGAAAGGATCAAAGAAGCCTACAAAAGAAGGTCCAACAAAAACAGAAAACCGAGACTCTTCCAAGAGGGTGACTTGGTTTTGTTTCACTTGAGAAAGGAGAGGTTTCCAATCAAAAGGAAGAACAAGTTGAAGCCACAAACAGAAGTTCCATACAAGGGAAACAACAACGCTTGCAAGGTAGAGTGGCAGGATGGTTATGACGCTCATGCCACATTCAACGGAGGAGATCTTGCTCCTTACCTTGATGAAGATGGCATTTCAGAATTGAGGACAATTCCTTTTCAAGGGGGAGGAGATGATCCGATTCAAGATGCTACTAAGGAGTTCAATAAAGTCACCTTAGCTCCTAATGATCTTAGTTCAGCCACACTAGCACCTCCTACCAGCTTAGTAGTAATCCTACTACATTTGGTGAGCTAGCTCGTGTGTGGGCTGATTAAAGGAGCAATTAGTCAAGGTAAATTGAAGGCATTAACTTGGGTTCACACTATGGCTATGTTCACATAGTATGCACATCCTCAAGCTTTGTTTTTGGCTCCATGTTCACATAGTGTGCCACGGCTGAAATGCTCTTCTCTTAGCTTTGTTATTAGCTCCTAGTTTACATAGCTTTGTTATTAGCTCATAGTTTACATTACTTTGTTATTATCTCCTAGCTTTGTTATTAGCTCCATGTTCACATAGTTGTAACTTTGTTTTTGTCACCTTAACCAGCCGGTTTAAGGGTCATTTGTAGGCTATATATAGCCATCTATTTGAATGAATAAAACATCCAATATTGATATCAAAAACCTGAGTAAAGCTAAGCTTTCTTTTACGTCCTTGTAGTTTACAAGACAAAGTCTAGAGTTAGTCGCGTTACAAACTCTAAACTCGCTATTTCAATCGAGTGTTTGATCTAGCAACCGCTTTGTTGGAGTATAGGTCTACTTCACTAAGCATACTATCCTTTGGTTACGGTTTATTCATCCTCAAACTATCTTTACATTCTGTTTTGGTTACTTTGTTTCACGTTCATTTCAGCATACTAATCATTCATCACATTCTTGTTTCAAAGTTCATATCAACTCACATCACAGAAGGTCCTTACAAGATCATATCAAAGGTGAACGACAATGCTTACAAAGTGGAATTACCGGATGATTATGGAGTTCATGCCACGTTCAATGTGGGAGATCTTTCTCCTTATCTTGATGATGATGGCATTTCAGAATTGAGGACAATTCCTTTTCAAGGGGGAGGAGATGATCCGAATGAAGGAGATACCAAAGAATTCAATGAAGTAACACTAGCTCCTAATGGACCAAGTCAAGCCACATTAGCACCTCCTACTAGCTTAGTAGTGTGCCTACTTCAAATGGTGAGCTAGCTCGTGTAGGGACGAATAAAGGAGCAAATAAGTCAAGGTCTTATGAAGGCATTAACTTGGGTTCACACCATGGTTATGTTCACATAGTGTGCACATCCTCAAGCTTTGTTTTTGGCTCCATGTTCACATGGTGTGCCGCGGCTGAATGCTCTTCCTCAAGCTTTGTTTTTAGCTCCTAGTTTACATAGCTTTGTTATTAGCTCCTAGTTTACATAGCTTTGTTATTAGCTCCATGTTCACATAGGTGTAAGCTTTGTTATTGTCACTCTAACCAGCCGGTTTAAGGGTCATGTTGTAGGCTATATATAGCCATCTATTTGAATGAATAAAACATCCAATATTGATATCACAAAACTGAGTAAAGCTAAGCTTTCTTTTACGTCCTTGTTGCTTACAAGACAAAGTCTAGAGTTAGTCGCGTTACAAGCTCTAAACTCGCTACTTCAATCGCGTGTTTGATTTAGCACCCGCTTTGTTGGAGTATAGGTCTACTTCACTAAGCATACTATCCTTTGGTTACGGTTTATTCATCCTTACAATCTGTTTTGGTTACTTTGTTTACGTTCATTTCAGAATACTAATCCATCTTCACACTCTTAGAAGAGGAAGAAGAAGATTTTGAGGCTTATGAACCCCCGGGTTATGACACACTCTTAGTACTACGTATTCTACATGCTAACCCCATTCAACATGACACCGAACAAAGAGACCAACTATTCCATACTAAGTGTCAAGTTAAAGACAAATGGTGTAGTTTAATCATTGATGGAGGTAGTTGTACCAACGTTGCCTCAACTGAAATGGTAGACAAACTAGGTCTAGCTACTACTAATCACCCTAACCCTTATGCACTACATTGGTTAAACAACGGGAACAAGGTGAGGGTCACTAAACAAGTGAGGGTTGGTTTAACCATGGGTTCCTATGTTGATGAGGTCTTATGTGATGTTATTCCTATGGACACTTGTCACATACTATTAGGCCGTCCTTGGCAGTTTGATAGAGACGTAGTTAAACATGGGAGAAGGAATGAGTACGAATTGAGTGATAAGGGAAAGAAGATTGTGCTCAAACCCATGACACCTCAAAACGTTTGTAACATGCTAGCTAATCGAGTCGGAAAACCCAACCTCTCAATGTTTGCTAGTAAAAATGTGGGAGAACATGCCATGGAAGAGGACGAGTGTGATGCCGTCATGGTTACTAAAGGGGAACCATTTAAGGTGGACAATGAGCTTGGATTAAAGTCCTTGAAGGACTATTACTCCACGGAGGCTGATGTACTCACCAAATGCAAGGCTATTACTCTTAACACCTTTGATGAAGTTGTTTTGCAGGACGATCTTCTTCTTAAAAGGAACCATCTTTGTGTCCCAAAACATCCTATTTCAGAGTGTATAACTAGGGAAGCTCAAGGGGGAGGACCAGCTGGATGTTATGGCATAACCAAGGCCCTAGAAACGTTAAAGGAACACTTCTTTTTACTAAAGACACAAGAGGATATTCTAAGCATCGTGAGAAAATACTTAACAAGTCCCTTCTCAAAGAGTCCTCTCAAACCGAGAGAGTACTTGCCACTCCCCATAATGACTCACCTCAGTGTTTGGTACACAACGGATGAAGCTAGCAAAAGAAAGAACAGGTTGATGCCCCCAGCAGAAGCTCCATACAAGGGAAACAACAATGTTTGCAAGAAGAAGTTGCCGGATGGTTATGAAGCTCATGCCACATTCAAAGTGAGAGATCTTGCTCCTTACCTTGATGAAGATGGCATTTCAGAATTGAGGACAATTCCTTTTCAAGAGGGAGGAGATGATCCGAATCAAGAAGCTACTAAGGAGTTCAATGAAGTCACCTTAGCTCCTAATGGTCTTAGTTCAGCCACACTAGCACCTCCTACCAGCTTAGTAGTGAGCCTACTACAATTGGTGAGCTAGCTCGTGTGTTGATCCGAATCAAGGAACTACCAAAGAGTTCATTAAAGGCACCTTAGCTCCTCATGGTCTTAGTTCAGTCACACTAGCACCCCTTACCAGCTTAGTAGTGTGCCTACTACAATTGGTGAGCTAGCTCGTGTATGAGCTGAATAAAGGAGCAAATAATCAAGGTAATACGAAGACATTAACTTGGTTTCACACCCATTCAAGCTTGAGAAGTGTACTGAAGTTATGAAGGCGTTTAAGGCTGATTGTGTTCACATGGTGTACACAGCTAAAAGGCTCCCTTGCTAGCTTTGTTTTTGGCTCCATGTTCACATAGCTGCCGCGCCTCATTACTACTTGTTCAAGCTTTGTTATTAGCTCCGGTTTTACATTACTTTGTTATTAGCTCCTAAGCCTTGTTATTAGCTCCTTGTTCACATGGTTGTAACTTTGTTTTTGTCACCCTTAACCAGCCGGTTTAAGGGTCCTTTGTAGGCTATATATAGCCATCTAGTTGAATGAATAAGACATCCAATTTTCATATCAAAAACCTGAGTAAAGCTAAGCTTTCTTTTACGTCCTTGTTGTTTACAAGACAAAGTCTAGAGTTAGTCGCGTTACAAGCTCTAAACTCGCTACTTCAATCGCGTGTTTGATTTAGCACCCGCTTTGTTGAAGTATAGGTCTACTTCACCTAGCATACTATCCTTGGTTACGGTTTATTCATCCTTAAAACTATCCTTTCATTCTGTTTTGGTTACTTGTTTACGTTCCATTTCAGAATACTAATATCCTTCACGTTTGTTGTTTCAAAGTTCATATCAACTCACATCATGTGTGGGCTGATTAAAGGAGCAAATAGTCAAGGCATTAACTTGGGTTCACACTCATTCAAGCATGGGGAGTGTACTGAAGTTATGAGGATGATTATGGGCTGATTGTGTTCTCATAGTTAGCTTTGTTTTTAGCTCCATGTTCACATAGTGTGCCGCGGCTGAATGCTCTTTGTTAAGCCTTGTTTTTAGCTCCTAGTTCACAATAGGTTTAAGCTTTGTTTTTAGCTCCTAGTTCACAATAGGTTTAAGCTTTGTTTTTGTCACCATGTAGCTTTGTTTTTGTCACCCTAACCAGCCGGTTTAAGGGTCATTTTGTAGGCTATATATAGCCATCTACTTGAATGAATAAGACATCGAATATTGACATCACAAAACTGAGTAAAGCTAAGCTTTCTTTTACGTCCTTGTTGCTTACAAGACAAAGTCTAGAGTTAGTCGCGTTACAAGCTCTAAACTCGCTACTTCAATCGCGTGTTTGATTTAGCACCCGCTTTGTTGGAGTATAGGTCTACTTCACTAAGCATACTATCCTTTGGTTACGGTTTATTCATCCTTACAATCTGTTTTGGTTACTTTGTTTACGTTCATTTCAGAATACTAATCAATCTTCACGTTCTTGTTTCAAAGTTCATATTAACTCACATCATCAATGAACCTTCATGAGCAGTCATTGGAAAGATAAGCTCGACATCTACCTCCTCCATTTTGAATGACTACGAAATTCCAAGTATAACTCAAGATATGGACTGATCAAAACAATGCTGCAAAATGAACTCGCATCAGATGCCACGAGCAGAAGGTTCATATAAGATCATATCAAGGGTAAACGACAATGCCTACAAGGTGGAGTTACCAGATGATTATGGAGTTCATGCCACGTTCAACGTGGGAGATCTTTCTCCTTATCTTGATGATGACGGCATTTCAGAATTGAGGACAATTCCTTTTCAAGGGGGAGGAGATGATCCGAATGAGGCAGCAACAACAAATCAGGATTTCAATGAGCTCACACTAGGTCCAAATGGTCCAAGTTCAAGCCCCTTAGTCCCCCCTTCAAGTCTAGTGGTGTGCCTTCTTCAAGTGCTAAACTAGCTCCTGTGAACACCAACTTGGACCGAATAAAAGAGCTGAAACATACATGGCCCTATTCTGATTTCCAAGTTCAAATAACAAGCAATTGGAGTTATTGCTTTCATACATTAAGAAGACTCATTCACACCTCCAACCAGCCAAAGCACACCAAGAGAAAAGCACCAGATTTGGAGTATAACTAGAGGATGAATTTAGTCATTTTAGTTCAATGTATTTACTATGTTTTTATCACTTAGTAGTTTGTAACCCTTAATGAGGCTTGACTATTCTGGTTGGAGCCTCATTTGGGACGTGTTGCTTGGCTATAAATAGCCGAGTACTTGATGAATAAAGCATTCAACTTTCATCAAACAAATCTGAGTTAAGCTTTGCTTTCCTTTTCGTCTTTGTAGTTCACAAGACAAAGTATTAGAGTTAGTCGCGTTACAAGCTCTATACTCGCTATTTCAATCGAGTGTTTGAATTAGCACCCGCTTTGTTGAGGTATAGGTCTATCTCACTTAGCACACTATCCTTGGTTACATCCTATAATTCCTTTACAGCAACTATCTCAATCTGATTTCGTTGCTTGGTTTCGTTTATTTCAATTTACTATCAATCTCCAAATAACTTGTTCAAAGTTCATTCTAACTTAAATCACATAGGTCCACCCCGACGCGGCCACGCGCGGGTTTGGGAAGGCGAATGAATCTCCATATGAGATGGGTCGAATTGAAATTTAAATCGAAGTAGGAGTCGCCACCGAACTTTGTGGGAGTTCGGGCCCGTTCGAACCCACTCTGTGTCGTAGTGGGCCGTGCACAAAGAACGGCCCATTCCGATTTCAGAGTTAATTGGGTTCGTCCCTTAGCATTGCGATACCGATACCGACATTATCGGTAATCGAGTGTTGAATGACTCTCGTATGCCAATGGATTCGGACATCCGGAAACCATGGTTCTGAGTAAGGGGTGAGGGTACGTGTTGGACAGTTCACAAAGAACACCCAACCCCGCCCGCACTTAGCGGCCTTTACTAAGATATTGGTCGATTTTGGTGTACGCGTGTTAGTTCGACGGTTGAATGATATGCAAAAAGTGTTTTGACTAAACATGCGAATAATTGAATGGGTTGCTAAGTCGATTTAACGCATCTAAATTTAACGTCAAAGTTGTTTTAGCATGCGAGGTTCGTTTTAGTATAATAGAACAAACGAAAGATGAAAGGAAATCGCTAAAAACATGAACAAACGAGTTAGTAACGACTTGTAAATCGAATAAAAGACATAGGTGTAACGATATGAATGATTTTGAAAAGTTTTGTCGAGACCTGAAATATACCGAAAAGCTAGCTGTTTTATTAAGAAAAGAAAAGATGTTTTGAAAATAAGTCGGGATCGTTTTTTATGTTTCGGATTTCAGGGGGCTACGCGACCCGCGCGGGTGGGGCGCGACTCGCGTGACCATACGACTCGCACGGGACTCGTGCGACTCGCATGGTTGCCTGTTTCTCTGGGCCCTTTTTTGAAAATTGACAATTTCGTTAAATCGCGTATAAATATAATATAATTTATACTCGACTTAAGCTTTCGATATTCGGTATATTCGATGTTCGATTATGAAATCGATATCAAATATTCGGAATGATTTTTTAGAAAAGGAAAAGAAAAGGTTTTGTAAATCGTTTTGAAAATCGAATTAAGAGAAATAATGTTAATTCTCTCCGCTTTGAAATCGTTGTACTTTGCTTTTAAAGACCATGTGACGATTTTTTAGCATCAATGAGAATAATTTAGTTCTTTTAGATACGATATTCGACTAGAGAATCGATATCGTATTCTAAGAACGTTTGTTTTATATGAAAATAATTTGTAGTATCGATATTATAAAAAATAAAAGACGTGATGATGACGACCCATAAAAAAGACAGACGGACGAGAGAAAGAGAAGAAAAGGGAGAAGTCGGGATTTGTAACACCCTCAACCTACATGCTTGATTATCTCGAAAACGGACTCGTAGTAGAGGCCTAGGCGCGGGAGCGTTAAGATGTATATAGGTGAGTTATGGTGTGTATGGTTAGGGATTTGGCGAGTTTTGCTCTCGGGTTTGTATACGGTTTGCCTAAAAGTGCCTAGAATTTTGGGTTGTGAATGGTCGGGAATCCTATAGGATTTCTAGAGGAAATATTGGAATATAATATGCCTAGTATTGCTGGAATTTCGGGTTGTAATTTGTGTGTCGGGATTGGAATTGTTGTGTTGATGTTGTAATTGATGTTGGGAATTGTGTGTATGACTTGAATGTGAATGTATGAATTGTGTGTGACGAGAGGGTCTATTTATAGTAGAGGTTCTCGACTGAAGGTAGGAGAGGTATTCTTGCTTAGGTGACAAGAAATACCGGTTAGGATAGGAAAGGTAAGCAATTTGAGAGGAACGATGATTACGTCACTTGGTGGGGAGGGTAATGTACCCGGCTGGAATGAGGAGTACTCGGCGGAGTACGCCTCTTGTACTTGGTAGAGTATTCGGGTTCGGGTAGGACTCCTACGGGGGACCGAACTCTACCTTTAATGGATTTGTTTAATATTTTGCGTAGCTGATTTTTGTAGTGTTTGAGCTCAAACCGGACTCGTGGGGTGACACGGCTGGTTTCGATGTCTTGGAAAATATCCTTGACCGGGTTTTGACTCGGTCGCTAAAAGACGGTTTTGCCCCTGGTGTTAGATTTGACCCAGATTAGTCTTATTTGACTCGAAATGACCCACTGGGCCTGAATTTGAGGTCAATTTGGTGAGATTTTTACTCCGCTAAAAGCTCGTGCCAACTACTATTGATTCCGAGTTCGAAAATCGAGCGTATTAAGTCATGTTTGCGTCCGATCATCATCGGGTGTTCTTTGGAAGCTGCTATAGACACCTGGCGGTCAAAATGTGGGTGTCTACACATTTATTGATTTATAATCATATTACAATTCATAAATTCTATTTGGTCTGAACAATTTCACCAATATATTTCATTTTTCCAACTATGAGAAGCAATTCCTCATCTTGGAAAATTGAACGGATATACAAAACTCGATTCACAATCGATCTGCAACTCATAATTGTCATATAGATGAACGTTTCATCAAAATTAAATAGGACTCGATAAACTCTTTTCCCGACCCATTTATGATAACATGATAATTAAAATGCATAAAGTTATTTAGCCGATTTAGAAAACTAATTTTTCATTGATTCGGAAAAATAAAAGTATAATCCATGTTTGATTCATAATCAACACACAAACGCAAGAAGAAGACTTTTCTGAAAAGCATCGCTCGACCCGACACCATGTCGTCGAGTAAATATTGTGTCGTCTTGGTCAAATATTTGCCGCCCGGGTCATCCCGTTCCGACCGGGACACATGCCTACCGAGTCATACTCGTGCCAACCGGATTGGTCTCTTTTCGTTCCGTCTCCGCCATAATTAAAACGAATCTTGTCCTAATCTTATTAGGTCTCATCGTCAACGATAAATTCTTGTAATTTTACGTTCCAAATTTCAATCGAATCTTGACTAATCCAATTAGTCTCATCGTCAACAAAGTAATTTGGGATTATAGTGGGTCAATTTAGGATAAATTAAATTAAAACGTAATCAATATTAGATCTTAAATTAATTTAAGAATCAATTTTAGAATTTAACAAATTAAATTCACAAATTATAACAAACCCTAAACGAAAACGACGATTACTCATAGCAAAAAAAACCCGCTTGAAAATACACTTTGTCATGATGATACACATTCTTAATGAATCAAATTATATAATCAAATTATTATATGACACGTGACTTTCTTATGCAAGACACAATGCAAGTTGACATGCCACATGCTCACAAGCCATGCGAAAACAAGGGTGTCCGACAATAATATTGTACGAAATAATCTAATTAATACGCGGGTGAATCTCTCACAACCAATTATGAGACATAGATTCACGTCGATCTGATTAATACTATGTAACAGAGGCTCTGATACCACTGTAGGGTTACAACCCTTAAACCCAAGGACCTGTTACAACACTTTCGTACCCGTGTGGATACCAAAGGCTCTGATACCTCTGATTCACAACCATTTAGCCCTAATATTCTCTACGACAGAATAAATAATCTCCACGGACAGAATAAATAATTCCCACGGACAGAATAAAGCACCCCAAACGTGATGCCTCCTTTGGTATCCACACGGGTACGAAACTGCGACGTATATGCTAGTATAAGGGTTTGTGAGACCGTCTCACAACTTCTCTCTAGATCTCTCTTATAACTCTTTATAAGAAGAATACTTCGTATATATATTAGGAGTCAATACTCTTTTCTTTAGAAGGAAGTTTCCCCTGCAAAATAAGCTCATCAAAAGTACTAAAAGAGTTAGTCTTGTGTTTGGCCAGTACTTCAGTCTCCATGGAGTAGTAGTCCTTCCAATTCTCAATTCCAATTCTGGTTGTATGCGCGTTGTTGCAAGACAACGTGTAAACCATGTCTTCGCCCTTACCTTCTACATACCTTAAGATCTCAGGATCTTTCCTAGGCATCATATAGGAGGGCGTTCCATTAGAGATAACAACACCTGGTTTCTTTTGCCACTCTTCAAATGGCGTCCCTTCACTGCCACTCTTAATCTTAATTGGTTCTTCTTCGGTGGCACCAGACTCTCCTTCGTCTAGAGTATGTTCTTCTACAATTTTACTAGCAAACATTGAGAGGCTGGGTTTTCCGACTTTATTTGCTAACATGCTACACACGCTTTGAGGTGCCATGGGTTTGAGTATAATTTTCTTCCCTTTATCGTTCAATTCATACTCATTCCTCCTCCCATGGTGAACTACGTCCCTATCAAACTGCCAAGGACGGCCTAATAGTATGTGACAAGCATCCATAGGAATTACATCACACAGAACCTCATCAATGTAGGAACCCATGGTTAATCCAACCCTCACTTGTTTAGTGACCCTTACCTTGTTTCCGTTGTTTAACCAATGTAAAGCATAAGGGTTAGGGTGATTAGTAGTAGCTAGACCTAGTTTGTCCACCATTTCAGTTGAGGCAACGTTGGTACAACTACCTCCATCGATGATTAGACTACACCACTTATCTTTAACTTGACACTTAGTATGGAACAGTTGGTCTCTTTGTTCAGTGTCTTGTTGAATTGGGTTAGCATGTAGAGTACGTAGTACTAGGAGTGTGTCATAAGCCGGGGGTTCATAAGCCTCAATATCTTCCTCCTCTTCTTCCTCTCCCTCATTAACATTAAAATCAGCCCCTATACGTTGTTCCTCCTCCCATAACTCATCCCTAACTGTGATTACTTCCCTTAAGGTCACAACTCTTTTGTTAGGACAAGCGTTTTTGAAGTGACCAAACCCTTGACATTTGAAACAACGTACCTTAGATAGACTAGTTTCAGTGGTTGTTTTGGGGGTAGACTGAGGTGGGGGTGCGGGGTTATTCTTAATCACAAGGGGTTGATTAGTATTAGTAGGATTGATTCTATTACTATCATCCGTTCGTGACCAAGTATGGTTCTTACTAGACTCACCCTCATGTCTTCCCTTCCCTTGTGCCTCAATTTTTAAACACAACCCACATAAGGTATCAAAATCAGAATAAGGACACAAATCAACCGTATTGGCTATACTACGATTTAACCCACGTAAGAACCTAGCCATTTTTATCTCTTCATTCTCTTCTACTTCTCCCATTAGAACCAGGTTCTCAAATTCCTCTATATATTCACTAACACTCATTTTTCCTTGCACAAGGTTAGCAATCTTTTTGTATAAGGACAACTTGTGCGTAGTTGGAACATACCTCTTACGTAGTTTACGTTTTAAGGACTCCCAAGAAGTAATCTTACCCTTACCACTTCTGGTGCGTTGTACCTTAAGCCCTTCATACCAAAGGGAAGCCCCTTTGCTTAGCTTTAGGATGGCGTATTTGCACCTCTCTTCGTCCTCCAAATCCTTGAAGTCAAAGAGCTTCTCTATGTTTCTTTCCCACTCCAAGTAAGCTTCAGGATCAGTACCACCATTAAACTCAGGGAGTTCATTTACCTTGATCCTATCCACCAGTTCCCTCATTGGTTGGAAGCGAGAATTCTTGGGCTGGAAGTTCTCCAATGCCTTCTTTAGTTGTTCCAGGAAGGTAGGATCTTCAAAGTTCAACACTCCTGCCATGCTTGCGTCTAAATAGATGACCAAAGCTCTGATACCACTAATGATGTGAGTTGATATGAACTTTGAAACAAGAATATGAAGTAGGATTAGTATTTTGAAATGGAACGTGAATGAGTAACCAAAACAGAAATAAAGGATAGTTTAAGGAAGGATAAACCGTAACCAAGGATAGTATGCTAGGTGAAGTAGACCTATACTTCAACAAAGCGGTTTGCTAGATCAAACACTCGATTGAAATAGCGAGTTTAGAGCTTGTAACGCGACTCACTCTAGACTTTGTCTTGTAAACTACAAGGACGAAACAGAAAGCTCAGCTTTACTCAAGTTTTAATATGCAAATTGGATGATGTTTATTCCTTCAAATGACCGGCTATTTATAGCCTACAAGAGCCCTTAAACCGGCTGGTTTAGGGTGACAAAAACAAAGACTAAAGCTATGTGAACATGGAGCTAATTACAAAGTAGGGAGCTAATAACAAAGCTAGTGTAAACATGGAGCTAAAAACAATGTTTGATGAAGAGTAATCAGCCGTGGTCTTCTTGTGTGAACATGAGATGAAAACAAAGCTTGAGTAGGAGTAATGAGGCGCGGCAAGGATGTGAACATGGAGCCAAAACCAAGGCTAACAAGAGAGCCTTTTGACCGTGTACAACATGAGAACACAACCAGCTTTAAAACCTTCTTAACTTCAGTCCATTACTCATGCTTGAATGATTGTGACCTTAAGTTAATGTCTTCATTTTACCTTGATTAGTTGCTCCTTTATTCAGCTCAAATTCGAGCTAGCTCCATAATTGAAGATGACTTCTTATTATTGCTAATGTAGCTGGCCTAAGCTTAAGTAGGAGCTAGTATACTTTAGTTGAGCTCTTTAGAACTTCCTTACTTGGATTGGTAGCTCCTTGATTCGGATCAATAAGGGTATGAAATTCTACATTATAAATAAGAGTAATCATTGTTTTTAAATATCGATAAAAAAAACTTTTCTGTCTTAAAAATTCTCTTAACAAGACTACAAACATAAAATTATCCCACATCGAAAAAATTAAAATAAGATGATGATTCTATATTATAAATAGAAGTAATCATGTGTTCTTTGGAGTCTTTAAAAGAGCTCTTAAGACAGTAAATTATTGTTCGGACCAAAAATTTGCACCTTCGGAATACAACGTGGCATACCACGAGTGGACGGTTAAAAAGCCAGAAGTCAAAGGTCAAAATGTCGAGGGTCAAAAGGTCAAAGGTCGGAAGGTCAAAGACGGAAGTCAAAATAATCAAAAGTCGTCAAGTCAACCAAAATCCGGAATAATATACCATGATAGGCCGGACAAGGCATGTACTAAGTGAAGCAATGGGCCGCACAACCAAATAAGCCCAGCAAACATAGTCTAGCTATAGCACCCTCAGCCCACACAAACAAAGAAGAAAGGGTCAAAGAGGGAATCCCTACATTGGGAGAAACCCTCCTGTTGACCAGGAGATAAATGAGGAGAAGAATGTAACTGCTGAGGAGGGAGTAAATGCCAAGATATCAAGCAATAAAGGGGATTAAATGTCAAGATTCTGGGGGATAAAGGGGCAACGGTCAGCAGCAGTATAAAAGAAAAGGAGAGGGAGAAAGATGGATTCATTCAAGCACACCCATTCCAAGCATACATCACGATAAAATACCCACCATCAACCATAAGTCACAATTATAGTCAAATTCTTTGTATTTGTACTCCTTTCTCCACTCTTTCCCATTCATAGTAGAATTTTGGCGGGATTTCGACTCCCCCCTGCGGTTTTTCCCACATCGGGTTTCCGCGTCACCAAAACTTTTTGTGTGTTCCTTTTCCTTTCGTTGTTTTTTCGTTCGCTAGATCCGATTCAATTTGGTCAACCATAGTTATAGGACGATCACTTTGACCCGCAACCGAAATCTCAGATCCGGTAAATTTTTACCAAAACAATTTGGCGCCCATCGTGGGGCAAAGTGATCATTTCCTATAGACCAAACTCTACCGTGAAGCAATCTCGTGTCGTCATGACCGGATCCGGCCAAAGTTGTTCCAGCAGTCAAGGAGCGTCCACCCAGCCCATTGGAGGAGGATCATCCCCAGGAGCAACGGAGCCAGTTTTCACGCCCCTTACCCTGGCAATTCCTACCAGCCAGACGGTGAAACCCACGTTGTCGGCGTCTAGGCCCCCTCCGACGCCTAAAACCTCTGGGGTCACCAGCTCCTCCAAAGTCAGGAAGGAAAGCGTACCAACAAGAACCTTGACTCCAGGAGGATTCGTAGGAGAAGCTTCCAGTGGAGCGGGGTCACCAGACAGATGATGCAGAGTATGCTCCAAGGAATCAATGCTCTGCGCCAGGCAGTAGAAACCCTGGAGAAGGACAACCAAGATATCAAGGCTCGGATATCGGCAGCAGACAAGACTCCAGTTGCATCGGTCCAGCCGTCACCAGAGATGCTGCCCTTGATGCCTAGGGGAGAGCCCAGCACCCGCAGGGAGTCAATGACCAGCAGGAAGACCACCTGAGAAGTCCCCTCAGAGTTGGTCACCAGACTGGAGTTAGGATTGGCTCCACCAGGCCCAGTTATTGAACCCCAAGGGTTGGGTTACCTGACCTACGGCTCCACACCCGGCAGATCTCCTACCGCAGGTAACCTCCTCTCCAACATCGAAAGTCGAGAAACTAACTCACAATCTTTTGCAGGCACACCTGTCCACCAGGCGCCATGATGACAATTTGTAACTCCACCAGGGATGACCACCTTATCCAACAACCAGCCTTCTGGAGGAGTGTGGACAATGCATACCCTCAACCAGCAGGCGTCATAATGGTAGCCCAGATCCACAACAGCAGCAATACCTTTGCCTCCCCCATCCAGCAGTCAACACCCTGGAGGACCTCATGCAGGGAGTACTCCTTTAAGCTTTTCTCCTCCTGTTTCTAACCCTCTTGCAGGAACAGTCAGCACAACAGATCAGCAATACCAGGAACTGAAGGAATTGAGAGACCTAATCAACAAGATTCCTGGAATGCCACGCCCCCTGGAAAGAGCGGCTAGAGACAGCTACGCATATTCACCCTTCATCGACGATCTTGCCTGTGTTGCTGTACCCAAGGGCTTCGTGCCACCAGCCATGACGCTTTATGATGGCACTGCAGACCCCTTAGATCACATCAATCAATACAAGCAGAAGTTGATGGTGGTAACCGCTACGGGGCCCCTGAAGGAAGCCTGCATGTGCAAGGGGTTTGGCTCCACTTTATCAGGAGCAGCCCTCCATTGGTTCGTCGGACTGCCTAACCGAAGCATCACCTCCTTTGCTGACCTGGTCAATGCCTTCAACCAGCAGTTTGCCAGCAGCAGAAAACCAGAGAAGCAGACCAGTGATTTGTATCGGGTGGTGCAGAGGTTCGAAGAATCTACACGCGACTTCCTCAACAGATTTAACAAGGAGAAAGTAACCATCCCCAGATGTGATGTACCCACCGCCATAGAAGCCTTCCGTCAAGGGCTCCACCAGGACTCAGATCTATACAAGGATCTCACGAAGTACCCGTGTGTCACGTTTGAGGATGTCCAGACCAAGGCAATGGCAGCCATCAGACTGGAAGAAGATTCAGGCCCTAGAAGAGCTACTTATGGTTCTGAACATGTCACCAGAAAGGTGCCAACAGAAAAAAGGGGTGAGAGATCGAAGCCCTACTCTAGGAATGTGAGCAAGGTTTCCGAGGAGAGCGACTAGAAGGACAATCCAGGATTGCCACCCAAGGTAAGTGAGTATGGGTTCTCTACCAACCTTGATGGGGTGCTCAAGGCTCTAAGGGTGTTAGGGCGCAGAGTTAGGTGGCCCAGAAGACAGGAGTACACCAATGACCGAAGGGATGCCAACAAGAGGTGCGAATTCCATGACGACATCGGACACCATACCGATGAGTGTCTCCAGCTCAGGAGAGAGGTTAAATTTCAGTACGATCAGGGGAACCTGGACCACCTCGTGTCCAGAAACTCCAGCAGGATAAATGCAGCAGATCAAGTATTGCCTTCTCCACCTTCAGTATGTACCAGAATTGTCAATGTGATCACAGAAGGGTCAGAATTATGTGGGTTAACTTACTCAGCAGCCAAGAGACATGCCTCTCACATCAGAGGAGACAATCCAGAGCACTCCTGCAGAATCATTTGCAAGGACCTCTCAGCCGTCACCTTTGATGAGACTGATGCAGAATCTACTCCAGAAATGCACCATGACGCCTTGATAATCACTCTCTCCATAGGGAATTGCACTGTGAAGAAAATTCTGGTGGACACCGGGAGTTCAGTCAACCTCATCATGTTGGAGACTCTCCAGAATATGGGGTTCAGCGAGAAGGATCTGACCAGGAAGGCGGTTTCCTTGATAGGTTTCAGTGGTGAAACCAAGCACTCTCTAGGAGAGATCACCATTCCTACTTACGCTGGAGGAGTGAATAAGCAAGTGTGGTACCTAGTCATCGATGGACCCTCCACCTACAACGTGATTCTAGGAAGGCCTTGGATCCATGAAATGAAGGCAATCACCTGCACCTACCACCAGTGTCTAAAGTTCCCTACACCCTGGGGAGTGCAGAAGATCAGTGGAGACCAGGGAGAGGCCAAGGATTGCTATAAGGTGGCTCTTAAGAAGACAGCGAGTCCCCCAGCATAGCAATTACAGAGCCTTCACATGCCTCCGCAGGGGTACGTCGAACCACCTCAGGTGGAAGTAGATGAAGTCAATTTGTGATGTGAGTTACTATGAACTTTGAAACAAAAACGTGAAGGATATTAGTATTCTGAAATGGAACGTAAACAAGTAACCAGAACAGAATGAAAGGATAGTTTTAAGGATGAATAAACCGTAACCAAGGATAGTATGCTAGGTGAAGTAGACCTATACTTCAACAAAGCGGGTGCTAAATCAAACACTCGATTGAAGTAGCGAGTTTAGAGCTTGTAACGCGACTCACTCTAGACTTTGTCTTGTAAACAACAAGGACGTAAAAGAAAGCTTAGCTTTACTCAGGTTTTTGATATGAGAATTGGATGCCTTATTCATTCAACTAGATGGCTATATATAGCCTACAAAAGGACCCTTAAACCGGCTGGTTAAGGTGACAAAAACAAAGTTACAACTATGTGAACATGGAGCTAATAACAAAGCTAGGAGCTAATAACAAAGTAATGTAAACTAGGAGCTAATAACAAAGCTCTAACAAAGAGCAATCAGCCGCGGCTCCCTTGTGTGAACATGGAGCCAAAAACAAAGCTTGAGGATGTGCACACTATGTGAACATAGCCATGGTGTGAACCCAAGTTAATGTCTTCAATTTACCTTGACTTCTTTGCTCCTTTATTCAGCTCCCATACGAGCTAACTTATTATTTGGAGGAGGCACACTACTAGGCTGGTAGGAGGTGCTAATGTGGCTTGACTAGAACTATTAGGAGCTAGTGTTACTTCATTGAACTCTTTAGCCTCTTCATTCGGATCATCTCCTCCCCCTTGAAAAGGAATTGTCCTCAATTCTGAAATGCCATCATCAAGAAGATAAGGAGAAAGATCTCCCACATTGAACGTGGCATGAACCCCATAATCATCCGGTAATTCCACTTTGTAAGCATTGTCGTTTACCTTTGATATGATCTTATAAGGACCTTCTGCTCGTGGCATCAACTTATTCTTTCTTTTACTTGGAAACCTCTCTTTTCTCAAGTGAACCCAAAGTCACCCTCTTGAAAAAGTCTTGGTTTCCTGTTCTTGTTGGACCTTCTTTTGTATGCTTCATTTACTTCCTTGATCCTTTCTTGAATTTGCTCGTGGAGTTTGATCATAGCCTTCAGTTTGGACTCCGCATCTTTGTGGACTAACTCATCCTTAGGTAGAGGAATCAGGTCCAAAGGCATGTAAGGATTGATCCCATACACGGCCTCAAAAGGAGAATGAGAGGTAGCATAAGTAGGAGAGCGATTGTAGGCAAATTCAGCATGGGCAAGCTTGATATCCCAATCCTTTTGAGTCTTACTTACAAGACCTCTCAACAACGTCCCCAAAGTGCGATTGGTAACTTCGGTTTGTCCATCTGTTTGTGGATGATGAGAAGTGCTAAATAAGAGCTTGGTTCCCACCTTCCTCCATAATGTGTTCCAAAAGTAACTAAGGAACTTTGAATCACGATCAGAGACAATGGACTTGGGTACTCCATGGAGACGCACCACCTCTTTGAAGTACAAGTCAGCTACATTGCTAGCATCATCTGTTTTGTGGCAAGCAATGAAGTGAGCCATCTTTGAAAACCGATCTACCACCACCATGATAGCATCCTTTCCCCTAGCGGTTCTTGGTAAGGCTACAATGAAATCCATGGATACATCTTTCCATGGTCTATTAGGAGTGGGTAAGGGCATGTAGACTCCGGGTTTGAAAGAACTTTTGGCAAATTGGCAAGTCACACACTTGCTCACCACATGCTGGACACTCCCTTGCATCTTTGGCCAAAAGAAGTGCTCCTTTAAGACCTCCAAGGTTCTTGTGATGCCAAAATGACCCGCTAATCCTCCTCCATGAGCTTCTCTAACCAGCAACTCTCTAATGGGATGCTTGGGTACACAAAGGCGGTTTCCTTTGAAAAGAAATCCCTCCTGCAACACAAACTCATCAAAAGCTCCTTCCTTGCATTTGGTGAAAGTTTCACCAAAATCAGCATCATTGTTGTAGTAGTCTTTTAGAGTTTCAAATCCGAGCAACCTCACATCCAAAGTAGATAGTAGAGTGTAGCGGCGGGATAGTGCATCAGCTACTACGTTACTTTTACCATCTTTGTACTTTGAAGAGAAATGAAAGGATTGCAAGAATTCCACCCACTTGGCATGCCTTGGACTTAACTTTTGCTGGCCATTGATGTACTTTAGGGACTCATGATCTGAATGGAGAATAAAATGGTTAGTACGAAGATAATGACTCCAATGATCAAGAGCTCTTACTATGGCATAGAACTCCTTGTCGTAGGTGCAGTAGTTCAGCCTTGCTCCATTGAGTTTCTCTGAGAAATAGGCAATGGAGCGCCTATTTTGCACAAGAACAGCGCCAATTCCTACTCCACTAGCGTCACATTCCACCTCAAATGGTTGAGAGAAATCAGGAAGGGCTAAGATAGGAGCGGAACACAGCTTCTCTTTGATGGCTTCAAAGGCTTCTTGGGTAGCTTTGGACCAAACAAACGCGCCTTTTTTCAAGCATTCGGTGATAGGACTTGTGATAGTGCTAAAGTCCTTAATGAACCTCCTGTAAAAAGAAGCCAAACCATGAAATGACCTTACTTCTGTAATGGTGGAAGGGATTGGCCAAGTACGTATGGATTCCACTTTGGTTTGATCAACTGACACTCCTTCTTTGGATACTACGTAGCCAAGGAACACTACGCTTTCCACAAAGAAAGCACACTTCTCCTTCTTCCCAAAGAGTTGTTGCTTGCGAAGTGTTGTAAAAAGTAGTCTTAAGTGCTCCATATGCTCTTCCAAAGACCTGCTATACACAAGGATATCATCCAGGTAAACCACAATAAAACGACCTAAGTAGGCCTTAAGTATTTCGTTCATTAGCCTCATGAACGTGCTCAGAGCGTTGGTGAGGCCAAATGGCATGACCGTCCACTCATAGAGTCCATGCTTGGTTTTGAAAGCGGTCTTCCATTCATCTCCTTCCCTCATTCTGATTTGATGGTACCCACTTCTTAGATCAATTTTGGAGAAGACCACTGCCCCATGAAGCTCGTCCAACATATCATCCAACCTTGGAATAGGAAATCTATACTTGATGGTGATGTTGTTAACGGCTCTACTATCTACACACATTCTCCAAGTCCCATCTTTCTTAGGTACTAAAAGGACTGGAACAGCACAAGGACTAAGGCTCTCCCGCACATACCCTCGACTCATTAACTCATCAATTTGCCTTTGTAATTCCTTAGTCTCCTCCGGATTACACCTATATGCTGCCTTATTGGGTAAGGCTGCTCCTGGAATGAGGTCGATTTGGTGTTCTATACCTCTAATAGGTGGTAAACCAACGGGTAATTCCTCGGGGAAGACATCCTTAAACTCGTGTAACAACTCCTCAAATGGCTTTCCTCCAAGCCCATTCTCTACTACTACGGGTTCCTCTCTAGCCACCATGACAAAGACACGCTCCCCCCCTTGCAAAGCCTGTTCTACATCACTCTCACTCGCAAAGATGGTAAGGTTAGGCTTCTTAGTTTTGTTGGAGGTCATAGCTCTAACAGCTTGGGGATTCATAGGTTTCAGAATGATTTTCTTTCCCTTATCCCTTAACTCGTATTCATTTTTCCTCCCATGGTGTACTACATCCTTATCAAACTGCCAAGGACGCCCCAAAAGTATATGACAAGCATCCATAGGAATAACATCACAAAGAACTTCATCGACATAAGACCCCATGGTTAAACCTACTCTTACTTGTTTTGTGACCTTTATTTTGTTTCCATCATCTAACCAATGTAATGCATACGGTCTAGGGTGATTAGTAGTGGTTAGACCTAACTTAGTTACCATTTCAGTAGAGGCAACATTCGTACAACTACCTCCATCAATAATCAAACTACACCATTTGGTATTAACTAGACACTTAGTGTGAAAGAGTTGATCTCTTTGTTCGGTGTTATGTGGGATGGGTTTAGCATGAAGTGTACGTAGTACTAAAACATTACCATACGTTGGGAGCTCATAGTCTTTTCCTTCTTCCTCCTTTTCTCCCAAGTAGAATTCAGGAACAGATGCGCCATTGGACTTAGAAAGTTCGTCCTTTTTGCCCACCGGTTCTCTCTTTAGGCTTTCCAAGAAACTAGAGTCTTCAAATCTCATAACTCCTGCCATGCTTTACGTCTAATTGATAACCAAAGCTCTGATACCACTAATGATGTGAGTTAATATGAACTTTGAAACAACAAACGTGAAGGATATTAGTATTCTGAAATGGAACGTAAACAAGTAACCAAAACAAAATGAAAGGATAGTTTTAAGGATGAATAAACCGTAACCAAGGATAGTATGCTAGGTGAAGTAGACCTATACTTCAACAAAGCGGGTGCTAAATCAAACACGCGATTGAAGTAGCGAGTTTAGAGCTTGTAACGCGACTAACTCTAGACTTTGTCTTGTAAACAACAAGGACGTAAAAGAAAGCTTAGCTTTACTCAGGTTTTTGATATGAGAATTGGATGCCTTATTCATTCAACTAGATGGCTATATATAGCCTACAAAAGGACCCTTAAACCGGCTGGTTAAGGTGACAAAAACAAAGTTACAACTATGTGAACATGGAGCTAATAACAAAGCTAGGAGCTAATAACAAAGTAATGTAAACTAGGAGCTAATAACAAAGCTCTAACAAAGAGCAATCAGCCGCGGCTCCCTTGTGTGAACATGGAGCCAAAAACAAAGCTTGAGGATGTGCACACTATGTGAACATAGCCATGGTGTGAACCCAAGTTAATGTCTTCAATTTACCTTGACTTCTTTGCTCCTTTATTCAGCTCCCATACGAGCTAACTTATTATTTGGAGGAGGCACACTACTAGGCTGGTAGGAGGTGCTAATGTGGCTTGACTAGAACTATTAGGAGCTAGTGTTACTTCATTGAACTCTTTAGCCTCTTCATTCGGATCACGAAGAGAGGTGCAAATACGCCATCCTAAAGCTAAGCAAAGGGCTTCCCTTTGGTATGAAGGGCTTAAGGTACAACGCACCAGAAATGGAAAGGGTAAGATTGCTTCTTGGGAGTCCTTAAAACGTAAACTACGTAGGAGGTATGTTCCAACTACGCACAAGTTATCCTTATACAAAAAGATTGCTGTGGACATGACGTAGGTCCACCCCGACGCGGCCACGCGCGGGTTTGGGTAGGCGAATGAATCTCGTGGTGAGATTGTTCTCGGGTTCGAAATTTAAGTCAAAATGGAGTCGCCACCGAATTTTGTGGTTATTCGGAACCATACGATCCCACTCTATGTCGTCATGGGCTATACACAAAGTAAGCCCACTTCGATTTCAGAGTTCATGGGGCTCGTCCCTTTGCATTATTATACCGATACCGTTTACACCGGCTTTCGTATATAAAATGACTCTCGTACGCCAACGGTTTCGGGCATCCGGAAATCGAGGTTCTGAGTAAGGGGTGAGGGTACGTGTTGGGAAGCCCACTAAGGACACCCAACCCCGCCCGCACATGGCGGCCTCTACTAAGACACCGTTCGTGTTCGTGTACGCGCGTTAGTAAAATGATAAAATGATATGCAAACAGCGTTTTCGGGCTAAGCATGTGAATTATATGTGAATTACGTCATTTAATGCATCTAATTATGGTCGAAGTGATTTAGCATGCGAGGTTCATTTATAAAGCGATAAGCAAGTAAATAAACAAAACTCGAAAGCAAGTAACGTACAAGTTACACGGGCGGAAATACAACCCGAAATTCACAATACGACGACTATTATAACGATTAGAAGAAATAATAAACTAAATAAGAAAAGTGATAAATAGAATACACGACTCGACAAAGACCCGTATATAATAAATGTTCACTAGATCGTGAATTAGCTAGACGGACGAACCTTAATTAATTACGCATTATATTGCGTATTAATTTAAAGGACGGAGGTTCGAGACCTAGGCGTGATTCTAACCCGATCTCGAACCTTGATGTCTTGTCCCGACTTATCACCTCGAGAAATGGAGTCTAAATTAATTATGTGTCGGATACGACTAAAGAGTCGTCGACACAAAAATTAATAGTGTGAGACCGTCGATCAAAGTCGTTTTGAGTGTCGTGATGTGCGTAAGTTTTAGAAAAATGGGTTCACGTGATGGCCTTTACACACGTTGACTAAAAGTCGTAAAGAAAAGACGAGTCTCAAAATATGGTCGTATGTCGCGAAGGTCGCATATTAATGTAAGGACCGAAAAGGGTAGAAAGTCGAGAAAACGAAAAAAGTAGGCTCGGCCAAACAGGCCTGCCCGCGAGTCGCATGGCCGGTCGCGCGACTCGCGTGTGGGTCTGGTCGGACATTTTTTTATTTGTCGAAAAATCGTCAATTTTTATAATCGCGTGCTAATGTGGGTTTATTTACTCGATTTATGTTTTTTATAGATTAAGAAGTTTGAATTAGCGACGAAATTGTATCCCTCTACGTCACGACATCGAAACTAATCCTTTCGGATTATGTGATGTCGGTTTTCGTGTCAACGGGTTTCGCACTAATTGAAATGGGATCGAATGCGTTCAACTACGACCGATTGCAATCACGTCATGCCCTTGAGAACATTGGGGCGGGTGTAATCCCCTAAAATTTCTAGCGCGATACAGTGGCGGAAACACTGTAGAGTCGGGATTAAAACACACAGAACTATGTCTTAATAAATTAAATTGGTAAAGTCAAACATGCGCCATACATAAAAATGGCTAAAATTTAAAACAATCCATAAAGAGGTTAAACAATCCTTAAAACATGATTATAAAAAAATCAGCAGGATCCAAGACTGCTCACTAGCCCACACCCACCGGAAAATAAACACGTATACCTGCCATGTTAAAACATAACAGCCACAATCAGTGGGGAGCAACGTCAACGTTCTCCCAGCCGTATAACAGGATTTTAAAACAGTAATTACTAATATAGGTAAAATAGTAAAAATGGAAAACAGTAAAACATCATATTAAAATAAGATTTAGTGTCGAACAAATTATTCAAAAGGGGGTTTCCGAAGACACATAAAGATATTTGCCAACCTGCGCCAATTTATATCGATAATAAATAAAATAATCAAAATGGCGTTATGGATAGGATTAATGTAGAATCTAGACTTTCACTAGGATAATACTAAAAACTAGTTTCGAGAACTTAGTCAAAACAAATTAGACTTTGGTCTCTAACTAGGCAACTCAACCATAACAGGACTGCGTACAGCGAGGTCCTCGCTTAAGTAATGAACACCCCTCCTGGATACAAACCATATCCAGTTCAACCCGACGCGACTTATACGATGCGATATCTAAGTTTAAGGTAAATATACACTCTCCTGAACACAAACCATGCTCAGTTCAACAACCAATGCGCCCCATAAAGACACACCAGCCTTACAGTTGATGGCAAAACGTACATCCCAGACTATATTACTCTAAACCCACACTTGTCCTTATTCCATAACTCCAAAACAAACCATTATCGATATTTAAAAGATGTATTCATCATAAACAATATGAGGATAAAAGAAGTAAACATTTATATTCTAAAAGAGGAAACTTTCTATTTTAGGAAACTTCTATTTTAGGAAACTTCTATTTTTAGAAACTTTACTAAAAATAGCATCATATCAAAGTAGTGAAAATATTAGTTCATACTAATACCACATTTTAGTAAACGATATAGATTTATAAAACTAATACTTTCGGCCTTAACGATATTAATTATTAAAGTAAGAACATTTGATTTTATGAAATTATTAAAATATCGTATAAGTGTTATAAGATGATTAAAAATGTCTTAAACATTTTAATATTACTAATTAGGGTGTTTTCAAAAGTTATAAAGCTAAAATTCCCTAATTATTATTAGCTTCGACAATAAAATTATAAATAGGATTTTACGACAAATGTCAAATTAAATCTTTTAACGTCTTTTATTTAATTAAACCATTGAATATATTTAGAATATGTTAAGGGATGATTTAAATCTTAAAGTTTCAGATTTAATACTTTCAAAATTGCTGGAAAAATAATCCTTTTTGGTAAGACGAAGCATTTTAACGATAAATCACAATTTGTCCGAAAATCAATATTTATTAATTAAAGACTCTAATAAATAGTACAAAAATTACGTAAAATATTTAAATTATATTTATGGACATTCTGTCCAGAAAAGAAAATTTCCAGAATTCTAAAACTCGGTTTTTAAAGCGTTTTCTCGTTAATCGTCCAATTTCGACAATAACGATTAATAAAAATAGTAATTACAAAACGATTTAAGTATTAATATCCAAAATTTATTATTACACTTTAAAATCCTAATTTTACAGAATATAAATTTTTCCAGATTTTTCCAAAACCCAGACTCAACAAACTTCAACAAAACCGTCATTTAAACCCGTTTTCGCAATTAACGATTTTATTAATAAACCTATCGTTCCTAACATTTTATTAAGGCACTAAAAATCATAATAATACATTTTAATATGAAATCATCAGAATCATAATTTTTTTCCAGATTTAAACCAAAGACCAGAAATCGAGAATTTAAACAACAAACACGGTTTTAACGATAAACGATGATTTAAAGTGATTAATTAATTCATCCACTTAACAATTCCGAAAAATTATGTAAAAAATCAGAAAATTCTATTTCACCAGAAAGTTTCACCACGTCAAAAATCAGATTAAAATAAAATGTTTAAGTACTAGAACTAAAAATCGGTTTTTAATCGTTTTTGTTCGAAAACGATAATAATTCAATAATCGATATCAAAAATATCAGAAAAATACTAAATTACTAAAAATCATCAAAAACAACATTTTTCCAGAATATAAACATATATTACATGTTTAGGCCGATTATTACGATTTTACAAATTAATATAACAATTTAATCGTTAATCTCGTAAAAGCGATAAAAATATCGAAACATGCAAAATTTCAACTTTAAAAATTTTCCAGAATTCGTGACATACATATATTGCCAAAACAAAATATAAAAATATATACATGCAAATACTCAATTAAAATCTTGAAATACCGAGTAACATCGACGTTACCTCTACTCCAAGTCTGAATCAACGATATATTCGTCGGCTTCGGGATCGTCCAAAAATCCTACCAAACACGTAAATCATGGCAGAAAAATACCATGAGAAAACTAATAAAAAAACAAAGTAAAAATTGATCGAAAATGATGTCGATTAATACCTTAACGAAGGAATCGGAAAGAGGATTATTATGACGATAAAAATGATGCGATTGGGACTTGAAATGGAGCAAAAATCAGCCTAAGGAGGTTAAGGAGTACCCGGCCAAAAGAGAGAAGAAAGAAGTGATGAATATTTTTGTTAATGCAAAAATGAATGTAGAGTAAAGGAGGAGATGGATGTTACTACACTTAAAGAGGGTAAGGATGAAATTAAGGCTTCAAAATGAGGAACCAAAATGCACCTAGACCTATAGTTGGCCGGCCAAATGGATAAGAGAGGGAGTAAGAAAAGTTTTGACATAAATGCTACAATGAATGAAAATGATTTATCTTATGATTACGTTTTAATGTGATAAAATGAAACGTTTAAGTAAAATGTAATAAAACTTGTGATCAAGAGCTTAGTCGGTCCAAAATGTGAGAAAACAGTCTCAAATAATTTATAAGTTGATAAAAAGTATAATCGTAAAATAGTTAAAGGCACTTCAAAGTAATTCGAGTAAACCTCGCGTAAGAAAATAATTATTCGCGAAGCTTCGTAATAAAATCATAAATGGCTTGTTTTTAGTAACTAAAATATATCTTAGTAGAAAATATTCCATAAATGTATTCAAACATTTTTAGGAAAAAGGAATAACTTAAATCCAAGCTTAAAAATGTCAATTGGGAGAAAAATAGAATTCCTCGCGGAAAAATTACTTAGTTTACGAAGAAATCAAATAAATGGATTTAAAAGAATTTTAAATCTTTAAAATTAAAAATAGAAATTATTAAACTCAAAAAAAAATTAAAATAAAGCTTAGTAAAATGATAAAATATGAGGCCAAAAGTGACAGAGTTAAGACGAAGTCCTAACAGAAAGAATAAAATGCTTAGGAAAAATAGCGGGTGTTACAGCGGGGCTCCTCGAAAGGGCTCCACCTCCGTCGTTACTCGTAAAGGGATTAGACGGACTTTAGGCGATCGTCGTAGTCAAACGTATTTGAAACCGAATACTAGTATTAATATATATATATATATACGCGGTATTATAGTGTTAATAACGGGAAAATAAAGTTAGTATACGAGAAGTAAAAAAAGTTAGCGTTATGTTAGCGTTAGTATTACGATACTAGTATAATTTTAACATAAATAACGTGAAAATGTAAATAGTAACAAAGTAGTAAGGATCGAAATGGAGTTTAGGACACCCTCAACATACATGCTTGGTATAGGCCTCGGAAATAGACTCGTGAATAGCGACGGAACGCCGGAGTATCGAGGATGATTGTGAGTTATGGTGTGTATATGTGTGCGTGTGTGTGCCGGTTTGTTTGAGAGCAAAATGGCTCGGTTTTTGGTGGTGTTTTGCTTAGGGTTTGTAGAGTAGGATGTTTTGGGTTTTTAAAGGCTCTTGTTTCAGCTCTTAAAACTCTTAATAATGCTGAAAAAAAGTCCCTTAAATGATGAGGGTTAGGGGTGTATTTATAGGCTTGATCAAGTGAATCAAATGGGTTGAGTTATTATAGGAAAATGTTGACTCTTTGATTTGATTTGCTTTTTTGAATTCTGATTTGGGCGCCATCTTCTAGAAGCTGAATTTGGCTGATTTGTGTGACGGGCTCGTCCTTGACCGGGTTTTGACCCGGTCGCTAAAAGACGGGATTTATTTTGGTGTCGGTTTTAGCCCAAATTAGTCTTATTTTGCTCAGAACGACCCACTGGGCCTGGATTTGAGGTCTGTTTTGTGAGATTATTACTCCGCTAAAAGTCCATGTCGGATATTATTGATTCCGAGCCCAAATCCGATTATACCAAGTCACGTTTGCGTCCGATCATCATCGGGTGTTTGTCGGAGACTACCATAGACACCTGGCAGTCAAAATGCGGGTGTCTATAGAGCCCCCACTCTGACTGAGGTTTGGACAAGGCGAAAGTCAGAGTAGCTACCAGGCCAATCGCAGATTACGACCTGGCAGCTTTCCGGTCGGGTCGTTTATAGTCCTTTAGACTCGCGTGAAGGGCTCGCCAGCCATAAGCAGAGGATCATACCTGTCCTGATGATGGTAGCTCTGTGGGGAGTCAAAATTTCCTTCGGGGATGTAGGTGTACCCATATGCCAACACATCCTGCCTTGGATGTAGCATTTCGGAGGAATCGCCGACTATGCTGGGGAGATAAAATAGCTCTGTGGAGACTTGCTTCTGAAGTCTGGAGTGTACCTGTATGCTGACACATAACAATTTGTATGTAACACATAGGCAAAACACTGACTCGCGCTGGGGAGGAAAGATACCGAATTTTTTGAAAATGCCACGATTTTTGAAAAGGATGTTATCATAATTTTTGTCAAAGAAAAAATTTTTTAGGAAAAATTTTTTTTAGGAAAGCTCGGGATAACTTGATTCCTATTCTGGGTTTCTTGTTTGAAATCAGGCCTGGGCGCGCATAGGGCCCAGATTAGCTGAGGAGGCACAGCAGTTAGGGTTACAGGTGGGGTTTCCTACTATAAATATAGGTCTCCGTGCTTCACCTTTTTGCATCCTAACTCAAATTCTCTTTTATCCTTCTCAAAATCTTTTAGACTTTCAAGAAAGTTAGAAACTTCTGTCATGGGTATCGATCACTTGACTGCCATGCTTCTTGCCTGGTCCCAATACTTTCGGGACGAGGAAAAGATTCGGCTGACCCAGATGGAAATTGTCAATCTGTTTCCCTTCCAACGACTGATAATTGACCCATACTTCTTGGACGCCTGTCTGTCGTTCTGGGATACTACCCATCACGTCATCGCGTTCCCGCGGGGGGAGATATGCCCTCTTCCCGAGGAAGTTGCAGCCATAGGTGGTTGGGGTCCAGCTGTTCAGCCTGCTACTCCCCCGTTCTACCCGGACCCGAGGAGGAGGCTAAGGGAATTCTTAGGTCTGTCTCATGCTGAGACTGATCGGATGGTGCGGGGAGATACTGTTTCCTTATTCGACCTGGCCGACAAGTTTATGAATAGCCGGGATGTGAGGGCCACCCCTACTCACAGACGTAGGGCGTTCGCCTTTTGCATGCTGCACTGTTACGTCTTTGAAGGGCTGATGGAACTTGACTCGTGCAGGGGTCAAATTAGGTTGATTGGAGTGGTTGATCAGATGGAGACTGGTCATAGCCCTGCTTGGCTAGCCACTGGGGAAATTATCATGGGTCTGGATGCCAGGCGACTTGACCCAACCCGACCACTGACGGGGAGTACCCGTATTTTGCAGGTATACATCTCGCGTTTTTTTTTTTTTTCGTTTTTTTTTTCCGCGGAATCCTTGAAGTTCGTAAGTTACCCGATCGAGTGGCCTCTGGCGAACCCTTCCGTTGCTAAAATTCGTGTACTCTTTTCAGATATGGCTGTCGGAGCGGCTATCAATCATAGAGCCCCCTCCGAGTATTCCCAACTATCGGAGCAGTCAGCTTAGCTCCCGAAGGCGTCGGATAAGCTCGAGTCATCTAATAAACCGAGCTTACTGGGATGAGGAGTTGGTGTTCCACGGGGGTCCCTTTATGAGGTGGACCGTCGCTTGGTGGTTTCTTTCTAAGCTGACGGGACTGGCCAAGAGAGACCAAGCTCGCTATTTGGTGATTCTGTCCCTTGACTGGACAGTTCACATTTACCCGGACCGCATCCTGAGGCAGTTCGGTTCGTCTCAGCGCATCCCTGAGACTGAAGCCATCATCAGCGTCTCGCTCCAATTGACGGACGCTATGTGCGACACCTGGTTGCAAAGATGGTTCACTCGTCCCACATGGACTATACCCAGCCCTTGCCAATCCGCTTGGGTTTCAAGGGCTTACCAGAAATGGACTTCCGAGGAGTCCGAGGAAGCTCGCAAGGCCTTGAAGCTTGATGAGGCCTTTGAACTGGTTCGCCGCGAGACGACGAAAGATAACAGGGATCTCTTCGTTGGGGAAGATATTCCTGAAGCTGTAGCCCGTGAAGAATCGGGTCTTAAGTCACAAACTAAGACTCGATCTAAGGAGGTCGGTTCTAGCAGCAAACGGGGGCGGCCAAGCCCCCAGACTGATTTGGAGAGACGCCTTGGGCCCAGGTTGGCGGTTCGGGACCGACTGGGTCCACGTGACCGGCTTCCTGAGGCCTTCAGGGCCCGACTTGGGCCTATCGAGGTGATGGAGGATTCAGGCTCAAACGGGCGAGCCCGAGCTAGAGAGGTTCCTGTGGTGATTCGGGAACGCTCCCCTCCGCGTCGTCGCCAGTGGACGGCTAAGGAGGCCAAGGATAAGGGGAAGGGCAAGATGCCCTGAATGCCAAGTCCTACAGCTTTATTACTATTTAAGTATTATTACTATTTTTTGGTCGTGTGTTTTTTTTTGTATTTTTTTGAATTCCTGCATTTTGTAATTTCCGAGTTTATCGGGGTTTTTTTTTTTGAATTAATAAAAAGTTTATTATTAAACCGTTCCTGTCATTTCTCGATTGCATTGGTTGTGCCCTTTTGAGGGGCTGCCTACGTATCCACAATTTAGCAGAATCAAACCAAACGTAGTTCAAGCTTAGGAAATTTGCAATCTTGAATTACACCCAGACTATTGGTTCAAGATGTTTTGTGACAGTAGAATGAATAATTCTAGCTCATTGACTTGCTTTTTCGTAAAATAAAGACTTTGATAAATTTTGCTAATGACATTGAGAAATGGCTAAGGGTAGTAACGCTTCAGTTGGTCCAGGTTGGTCGGGTTGACGAACTCATTCCCGTCCAGATCCGTCAGCATCACTGCTCCCCCTGATAATATTTTCTTTACCAGATACGGCCCAGCCCAGTTGGGTTTGAACTTTCCCCTTGGGTCAACCGGTAGTAAAGCTCGAATAGACTTAAGGACTAGATCCCCTTCTTTAATGTTTCTGGGCCTTACCCTCTTGTTAAAGGCCCGTTGGATCCTCTTCTGGTAGATTTGGATATTGTTGAGGGCACGATTTCGACGTTCATCTAGTAGAACCAACGAGTCATACCGCGCTCGAACCCAGTCAGCCTCGGGTACTTGGCTTTCTAGCAGAATTCTGAGGGACGGTACCTCCAATTCGATGGGCTGGACTGCTTCCATCCCATAGGTTAGGTAATATGGTGTTGCCCCGGTTGCGGTGCGAATTGACGTCCGGTACCCCCATAGGGCAAAAGGTATTTTGTCGGGCCAATTCCGGTAATTATCAGCCATCTTTTTGAGTATGGTGACAATGGTTTTATTAGCCGCCTCCACTGCTCCATTCGTTTGGGGACGGTAAGGCGAGGACGTGTGCCTTTGAATTTTATATTTAGTCAGTAAGGCTGCGGTCTCAGCTTGAAAATGAGTCCCGTGATCACTGATGAATTCATGTGGGATCCCATACCGACATATTATCTTGTTCTGGATGAACTTGGCGACATGCTTAGCATTGAGAATGCGATATGATTCAGCTTCGACCCATTTGGTGAAATAGTCGATAGCTACTAAAATAAAGCAGTGCCCACCAGTACCGGAGGGATTTATTTTCCCGATTATGTCGATACCCCATGTTGAGAACGGCCAGGGTGACGTCATGGTATAGAGTAAAGATTACGGCATATGTTGCACATTGCCGAAGATTTGACAGTTATGACAATGTTTGACATATAAATGGCAGTCGGCCTCCATAGTATTCCAGTAATAACCGAGCCTCATGATTTTTCGGACCAACATGTGGGCATTCATATGTGGGCCGTTTTCACCATCATGTACTTCGGCCATGACCTTCTCAGCCTTATACTTGTCAACACAAAGGAGAAGGGCCCCTTGTGCCGTCTTTTTGTACAGTTGTCCGTCATCAGTACGGATGAACTGAGTGGCTAGCCTTCGTAAGGCTTTCTTGGCTCGACCTTCCGTCCCGGGAGGATACTCTCCGTTTGTCAGGTACTTCAACACAGCCTGGTACCATGGTTCGGGATCAGTTATCTCAATGTCTTCAATATCGTGAATATATGCCGGCTCGGACCGTCTTTCGACGCAAATTGGCATACTGGTCACGTGGTCGGGAATATTTAATAGAGATGCCAGTTTTGAAAGTGCATCCGCAAACTGATTCTCTTCCCGAGGCAGGTATATGTATTCTACCTTCTGGAATTGTTTCTCGAGATCCCTTACTCGTGCCTGGTAGGCCACGAGATTAGCATTCCGAGTCTTCCATTTTTGCAATGCTTGGTTAATAACCAAGGATGAGTCACCATGTACCCGGAGATTTGTGATCCCCAGGTTAGCGGCGGCTTGTAGCCCGTAAATGCATGCTTCGTATTCTGCTGCATTATTGGTAACATCGAAGTCCAGTTTGATGGAGACGGGAGTATGCTCCCCTCTTGGTGAGATTAGGAGTATCCCGACTCCAAACCCTCGAAAATTAGATGCTCCATCGAAGTATAAATCCCACGTTTCGGCATCGGTATGGAAAATATCTTCGTCTGGGAAGGACCAGGTGTCGGTGTGTCCTTCTTCGGTTACGGGGCTGTCAGCGAGGAATTCAGCTACCACCCGTCCCTTAATGGCCTTTAATGGCACAAATTTCAGGTCGAACTCTGCCAACATTAGAGTCCATCTAGAAATTCGGCCATTGAGGATAGGTTTTTCGAAGAGGTATTTGATGGGGTCCATCCGGGATAACACATGGACCTCGTAGCTGAGCATATAGTGCCGGAGCTTCTTGGTGGCCCAGACTAAAGCCAAACACGTCTTTTCGAGCATGGTATATTTGCACTCATACTCTAAAAACTTCTTGCTGATGTAATAGATGGCTCTTTCTTCGGAGTCAACCGTCTGAGCCAGCATAGCCCCCATGGCTGTCTCGGTCGTTGTTAGGTATAACGACAGAGGCAAACCGGGTTGAGGTGGCATCAAAACTGGCGGAGCAGACAGAATTTCCTTGATTTTGTCGAAAGCAGCTTGGCACTTGTCGTCCCATAGTATTCGTTCCCCTATTTTCAGTTTCTTGAAAATTGGTTCACATACCATGGTCAGCTTGGAAATGAATCGACTAATATACTGGACTTTCCCGAGAAATCCCCTTATTTCTTTTTCGGTTTTAGGAGCTTGCATCTCGGTAATGGCTTTGATTTTAGCTGGGTCGACCTCGATACCTCGTTGGCTAACGATATGACCCAGTAATTTGCCTGACTGATCCAAATGAAGAGACTAAGGAGTTCAATAAAGTAACACTAGCTCCTATTAGCTCGAGTCAAGCCATACTAGCACCTCCTACTAGCCTAGTAGTATGCCTTCTCCAAGTACTAAGTTAGCTCACAAGGGAGCTGAATAAAGGAGTAAAGAAGTCAAGGTTGATTATGGGCTGATTGATAACTTCGTATTTAGCTCCATGTTCACATGGTGTGTACACTCAAGCTTTGTTGTTGGCTCCATGTTCACACAAGACTCCACGGCTGGTTACTCTTGGTGAAGCTTTGGTTTTAACTCCCTAGCTTTGGTTTTAGCTCCATGTTTACATTAGCTTTGTAATTAGCTCCATGTTCACATAGCTTTAGTCTTTGTTTTTGTCACCCTAAACCAACGGGTTTAAGGGCTCTTGTAGGCTATATATAGCCGGTCATTTGAAGGAATAAACATCATCCAATTTGCAAATTAAAACTTGAGTAAAGCTAAGCTTGCTGTTTCGTCCTTGTAGTTTACAAGACAAAGTCTAGAGTGAGTCGCGTTACAAGCTCTAAACTCGCTATTTCAATCGAGTGTTTGATCTAGCAACCGCTTTGTTGAAGTATAGGTCTACTTCACCTAGCATACTATCCTTGGTTACGGTCTACCCTTCCTTAAAACTATCCTTTCTTTCTGTTTTGGTTACTCATTCACGTTCCATTTCAGAATACTAATCATATCTCTCATTCTTGTTTCAAAGTTCATATCAACTCACATCATTAGTGGTATCAGAGCTTTGGTCATCCATTTAGACGTAAGCATGGCAGGAGTTGTGAGCTTTGAAGAATCAAGCATCATTAGTCTTTCTAAGTCCCATGGCGCATCTGGTCCGGAAGTCTACTTGGGAGAAAAGAAGGAAGAAAGAAAAGACTATGAGCTTCCAACTTATGGTAATGTTTTAGTACTACGTACACTACATGCTAACCCCATCCCACACAACACCGAACAAAGAGACCAACTTTTTCACACAAAATGTCTAGTTAATACCAAATGGTGTAGTTTGATTATTGATGGAGGTAGTTGTACGAATGTGGCCTCTACTGAAATGGTAGCTAAGTTAGGTCTAACCACTACTAATCACCCTAAACCGTATGCATTACATTGGTTAGATAATGAAAACAAAATCAAGGTCACAAAACAAGTAAGAGTAGGCTTAACTATGGGGTCTTATGTCGATGAGGTTCTTTGTGATGTTATCCCTATGGATGCTTGTCATATACTTTTGGGGCGTCCTTGGCAGTTTGATAGGGATGTGGTACACCATGGTAGAAAGAATGAATACGAATTGAGGGATAAGGGAAAGAAAATCATTCTAAAACCTATGACTCCCCAAGCTGTTAGAGCTATGACCGCCAACAAAGCTAAGAAACCTAACCTCACCATCTTTGGAAGTGAGAGTGAAGTAGAACAGGCTTTACAAGGGGGGGAACGTGTATTTGTCATGATGGCTAAAGAAAGACCCGTAGAAGTTGAGAGTGGACTTGGAGGAAAACCATTAGAGGAGTTGTTACACGAGTTTAAGGATGTCTTCCCTGAGGAATTACCCGTTGGTTTACCACCTATTAGAGGTATAGAACACCAAATCGACCTCATTCCAGGATCAACCTTACCCAATAAGGCTGCATATAGGTGTAACCCGGAGGAAACTAAGGAATTACAAAGACAAATAGATGAGTTAATGAGTAGAGGGTACGTGCGGGAGAGCCTTAGTCCTTGTGCTGTTCCAGTCCTTTTAGTACCTAAGAAGGATGGGACATGGAGAATGTGTGTGGATAGTAGAGCCGTTAACAACATCACCATCAAGTATAGGTTTCCTATTCCAAGGTTGGATGATATGTTAGATGAGCTTCATGGGGCGGTGGTCTTCTCCAAAATTGATCTAAGAAGTGGTTACCATCAAATCAGAATGAGGGAAGGGGATGAATGGAAGACCGCTTTCAAAACCAAACATGGACTCTATGAGTGGACGGTCATGCCATTTGGTCTTACCAACGCTCCAAGCACGTTCATGAGGTTAATGAACGAGGTACTTAAGGCCTACTTAGGTCGCTTTATTGTGGTTTACTTGGATGATATCCTTGTGTATAGCAGGTCTTTGGAAGAACATATGGAGCACTTGAGACTACTATTCACAACACTCCGCAAGCAACAACTTTTTGGGAAGAAGGAGAAGTGTGCCTTCTTTGTGGAAAGCGTAGTATTCCTTGGCTACGTAGTGTCCAAAGGAGGGGTGTCAGTTGATCAAACCAAAGTGGAATCCATACGTACTTGGCCAATCCCTTCCACCATTACAGAAGTAAGGTCTTTTCATGGTTTGGCTTCTTTTTACAGGAGATTCATCAAGGATTTCAGCACTATCACAAGCCCCATCACCGAGTGCTTGAAGAAAGGCGCATTTGTTTGGACCAAGGCTGCCCAAGAAGCCTTTGAAGCCATTAAAGAGAAGCTATGCTCCGCTCCTATCTTAGCCCTTCCTGATTTCTCTCAACCATTTGAGGTGGAATGTGACGCTAGTGGAGTTGGAATTGGTGCTGTTCTTGTGCAAAATAAGCGCCCCATTGCCTATTTCTCAGAGAAACTCAATGGAGCAAGGCTGAACTATTGCACCTATGACAAGGAGTTCTATGCCATAGTAAGAGCTCTTGATCATTGGAGTCATTACCTTCGTACTAACCATTTTATTCTTCATTCAGATCATGAGTCCTTAAAATACATCAATGGCCAACAAAAGTTAAGTCCAAGGCATGCCAAGTGGGTAGAATTCTTGCAATCCTTTCATTTCTCTTCAAAGTACAAAGATGGAAAGAGTAACGTAGTAGCTGATGCACTATCCCGCCGCTACACTTTACTATCTACTTTGGATGTGAGGTTGCTCGGATTTGAGACTCTAAAGGACTACTACAACAATGATGCTGACTTTGGTGAAACCTTCACCAAATGCAAGGAGGGAGCCTTTGATGAGTTTGTTTTGCAGGAAGGATTTCTTTTCAAAGGAAACAGCCTGTGTGTGCCCAAGCATCCCATTAGAGAGCTACTGGTTAGAGAAGCTCATGGAGGAGGATTAGCGGGTCATTTTGGCATTACAAGAACTTTGGAGGTCTTAAAGGAACACTTCTTTTGGCCAAAAATGCAAGGAAGTGTCCAGCATGTAGTGAGCAAGTGTGTGACTTGCCAATTTGCTAAAAGTTCTTTCAAACCCGGAGTTTACACGCCCTTGCCCACTCCTAACAGGCCATGGGAAGATGTATCCATGGATTTCATTGTAGCCCTACCAAGAACCGCTAGAGGAAAAGATGCCATCATGGTGGTGGTAGATCGGTTTTCAAAGATGGCTCACTTCATTGCTTGCCACAAAACGGATGATGCTAGCAATGTGGCAGACTTATACTTCAAGGAGGTGGTACGTCTCCATGGAATACCCAAGTCCATTGTTTCTGATCGTGATTCAAAGTTCCTTAGTTACTTTTGGAACACATTATGGAGGAAGGTGGGAACCAAGCTCTTATTTAGCACTTCTCATCATCCACAAACAGATGGACAAACCGAGGTTACCAATCGCACCTTGGGGACGCTATTAAGAGGTCTTGTGAGTAAGACTCAAAAGGATTGGGATATCAAACTTGCCCATGCCGAATTTGCCTACAATCGCTCCCCTACTTATGCTACTTCTCATTCCCCTTTTGAGGCTGTATATGGGATCAATCCTTACATGCCTTTGGACCTGATTCCTCTACCAAAAGATGAGTTAGTTCACAAGGATGCGGAGTCCAAACTAAAGGCTATGATCAAACTCCACGAGCAAATCCAAGAGAGAATCAAGGAGGTTAATGAAGCATACAAAAGGAAGTCCAACAAGAACAGGAAGCCAAGACTTTTTCAAGAGGGTGACTTAGTTTGGGTTCACTTGAGAAAGGAGAGGTTTCCAAGCAAAAGAAAGAATAAGTTGATGCCACGAGCTGAAGGACCTTATAAGATCATATCAAAGGTAAATGACAATGCTTACAAAGTGGAATTACCGGATGATTATGGAGTCCATGCCACGTTCAATGTAGGGGACCTTTGTCCCTATCTTGATGATGATGGCATTTCAGAATTGAGGGCAATTCCTTTTCAAGGGGGAGGAGATGATCCGAATGAAGAGACTAAGGAGTTCAATGAAGTAACACTAGCTCCTATTAGCTCGAGTCAAGCCATACTAGCACCTCCTACTAGCCTAGTAGTATGCCTTCTCCAAGTACTAAGTTAGCTCACAAGGGAGCTGAATAAAGGAGTAAAGAAGTCAAGGTTGATTATGGGCTGATTGATAACTTCGTATTTAGCTCCATGTTCACATGGTGTGTACACTCAAGCTTTGTTGTTGGCTCCATGTTCACACAAGACTCCACGGCTGGTTACTCTTGGTGAAGCTTTGGTTTTAACTCCCTAGCTTTGGTTTTAGCTCCATGCTTACATTAGCTTTGTAATTAGCTCCATGTTCACATAGCTTTAGTCTTTGTTTTTGTCACCCTAAACCAACCGGTTTAAGGGCTCTTGTAGGCTATATATAGCCGGTCATTTGAAGGAATAAACATCATCCAATTTGCAAATTAAAACTTGAGTAAAGCTAAGCTTGCTGTTTCGTCCTTGTAGTTTACAAGACAAAGTCTAGAGTGAGTCGCGTTACAAGCTCTAAACTCGCTATTTCAATCGAGTGTTTGATCTAGCAACCGCTTTGTTGAAGTATAGGTCTACTTCACCTAGCATACTATCCTTGGTTACGGTCTACCCTTCCTTAAAACTATCCTTTCTTTCTGTTTTGGTTACTCATTCACGTTCCATTTCAGAATACTAATCATATCTCTCATTCTTGTTTCAAAGTTCATATCAACTCACATCACTGACGTTACCCCGAAACTGCACTTTTGAGGGTTTAGCCTCATATTGTATTTGCGCAATCGGGTGAAGAATTTTCTTAGGGCGGTGATGTGATCCGAGTCAAGGAGCTACCAATCCAAGTAAGGAAGTTCTAAAGAGCTCAACTAAAGTATACTAGCTCCTACTTAAGCTTAGGCCAGCTACATTAGCAATAATAAGAAGTCATCTTCAATCATGGAGCTAGCTCGAATTTGAGCTGAATAAAGGAGCAACTAATCAAGGTAAAATGAAGACATTAACTTAAGGTCACAATCATTCAAGCATGAGTAATGGACTGAAGTAAGAAGGTTTTAAAGCTGGTTGTGTTCTCATGGTGTACACGGTCAAAAGGCTCCCTTGTTAGCCTTGTTTTTGGCTCCATGTTCACATCCTTGCCGCGCCTCATTACTCCTACTCAAGCTTTGTTTTCATCTCCATGTTCACACAAGAAGACCACGGCTGATTACTCTTCATCAAACATTGTTTTTAGCTCCATGTTTACATTAGCTTTGTTATTAGCTCCCTACTTTGTAATTAGCTCCATGTTCACATAGCTTTAGTCTTTGTTTTTGTCACCCTAAACCAACCGGTTTAAGGGCTCTTGTAGGCTATATATAGCCGGCCATTTTGAAGGAATAACATCATCCAATTTGCAAATTAAAACTTGAGTAAAGCTAAGCTTTCTGTTTCGTCTTTGTAGTTTACAAGACAAAGTCTAGAGTGAGTCGCGTTACAAGCTCTAAACTCGCTATTTCAATCGAGTGTTTGATCTAGCAACCGCTTTGTTGAAGTATAGGTCTACTTCACCTAGCATACTATCCTTGGTTACGGTTTATCCTTCCTTAAAACTATCTTTTCATTCTGTTTTGGTTACTCATTCACGTTCCATTTCAGAATACTAATCATATCTCTCATTCTTGTTTCAAAGTTCATAACAACTCACATCATGATGTGACCGTCCCGTTCTTTGGATTTGATGATCATGTCTTCCACATAAACTTCTACCTCTTTATGCATCATGTCGTGTAATAAAGTGGTAGCGGTCCTTTGGTATGTGGCCCCGGCATTAATGAGACCGAATGGCATGACGGTATAGCAGTAAGTACCCCAAGGTGTGGTGAAGGTGGTCTTACTCATATCTTCTTCCGCCATCTTGATCTGATTATATCCGGCATACCCGTCCATGAATGATAGAAGGGCATGATCAGCCGTGTTATCCACCAGTATATCGATGTGTGGTAACGGAAAATCATCCTTCGGGCTTGCTTTGTTAAGATCCCGAAAATCTACGCATACCCGCACCTTACCGTCCTTTTTAGGAACCGGCACGATGTTTGCCACCCAGTCCGGATACTCGGACACTTGTATGAAGCCGGCTTTGAACTGTTTATCGACTTCTTCCTTTACCTTGAGAGACCATTCGGGCCTCATTCGACGAAGCTTCTGCTTGACCGGTTTGCACCCGTCTTTGATAGGTATGTGGTGCTCAGCTATTTCCCGGTCTATCCCCGGCATGTCCTTGTAGGACCACGCGAAGATATCTTTGAATTCTTGGAGGAGGTTTATGAATTGTTGTTTCTCCTCGGGATCTAAGGATAACCCTATCTTAAGTATCTGAGGCTCTAAGGTTGTTCCCACGTTTATGGACTCGGTCTCTTCGATTACCGAATTCCGGGATTCCCTTTGCTCTAGTTGCTCGATCAGATGTGGAGGTAAGGGTACCTGTTCGTCGGATTTCTCAATGTCATAGCATAAAGCATTTTTGAAAGCAGAATTTAAAAGAGACAAGTCGTAAGCAGAACGGTTGTTATTATTGATTGAAAATTTGGAAAACAGCTCAAAAAGAGCAGCCATCTGATCATTGGTCAGTGGCAAAATTGGTAAGGCACTCGGGACAGACCCCGAAGTGCCAGCAGCAGGAATGATAGAAGGGAGAGGGGTTACAGGAGTGACTCTAGCACCGACTTCCCTAGACACGACCTCAGACTCTGACTCAGACTCCGACTCAGACTCAGGCATGTCTCCCTCTCCGGTGACCAGCTTGTAGATCCTTCCTTGACTGTCAGTCCACTTGACAGTCTTCCTCCAGGCCCTGTTTCCCGTCTCGGAATCAACATCCGAGATCAGCTTGGTCGGGTCAAACCTGTTGCTGCGGAGAATCAGGTTGACCAGGTCTTCTTTTGGGGTTGGGACTATGGTGTCTTCCCCGAAGAGCAGCCCCAGCGCGGGTTCAGCATCATTAGCTTCATCAGACTGGATGAGGGTGAACACATCATCCGGTATGTAGTTGCAGTCCCGGGCCGAGTGGGTCCCGAGGTGCGTAGCATGGGGTTGGTACAGTCCAACCTGGATAGCCCCAAATACGGGTTTGACAAAGTAGTCGTGATCCGAATCAAGAAGCTACTAATCCAAATACGGAAGTACTAAAGAACTCAGTGAAAGAATACTAGCTCCTACATAAACATAGTCCAGCTACATTAGCACTAATAAGGAGTCGTCTTCAATTGTTGAGCTAGCTCGAGTGTGAGCTGAACAAAGGAGCAAATAATCAAGGAAATATGAAGACATTAACTTGGGTTCACACTCATTCAAGCATGGGAAGTAAACTGAAGTTATGAAGGTGTTTGAGGCTGATTGCGTTCACATGGTGTACACGTCCAAAGGCTCCCTTGTTAGCTTTGTTTGTGGCTCCATGTTCACACAAGTGCCGCGGCTCATTACTCCTTGTTCAAGCTTTGTTATTAGCTCCATGTTTACATTACTTTGTTATTAGCTCCTAGTTTACATAGCATTGTTATTAGCTCCTAGTTCACATAAGGTGTAATCTTTGTTTTTGTCACCCTAACCAGCCGGTTTAAGGGTCTTGTTGAAGGCTATATATAGCCATCTATTTGAATGAATAAGACATCCAATTTGCATATCAAAAACCTGAGTAAAGCTAAGCTTTCTTTTACGTCCTTGTTGTTTACAAGACAAAGTCTAGAGTAAGTCGCGTTACAAGCTCTAAACTCGCTATTTCAATCGAGTGTTTGATCTAGCAACCACTTTGTTGAAGTATAGGTCTACTTCACCTAGCATACTATCCTTGGTTACGGTTTATTCAACCTTAAAACTATCCTTTCATTCTGTTTTGGTTACTTGTTTACGTTCCATTTCAGAATACTAGTCATACTTCATATTCTTGTTTCAAAGTTCATATCAACTCACATCAAGTCGGCCAACCGTGGGCTGTAAGGGCTCAAGTGGATACCCTTCATGATGTTGCAGGCTTTTTTGATTCTTGCTCGGACAACGTTGCCCGGAGTGGTGGCATAGCCAAGGCCGAAGTGAGAGTCTTCGTCCTTAAGGACCTCGATGATCTTCCCAGCTGGAAGGTCGGGTCGAGAGGTAGCCCCTGGAAGGTACCCTAGGTTTTGGAGCATTGTGTCAATGCTTGTGGTGAAGTAAGGCCTAAAGAGGTACTCTTCCTCGATCATCCCCACAAAATCGAACCCCCAGAGGTCCGTACGGCCTGTGGCGTTACAGCTAGCCACGGTCATTGGGGTTGCCTCTAAGGTAATAATATCGTTGAGCAGAGGCATTTTGATCTTTCGGTGGAGGGTGGAAAACACCGCCTTGACCGCGTGGATCCATGGCCTTCCTAGGAGCAAGTTGAATGACGAGGTGACATCGATCACCTGAAATTCGAGCTCTTTCTCTATCGGGCCCGTTATGATGGCCAGTTTTATGGCCCCAGCTACCGAATTTGGGCTCCCATCAAAAGTTTGGATGGTCTGAGCAGTCGGGATATAGTCAGCCTCGGTAATGCCGAGGGCTTTGGCGGTCCTCAGAGGAAGGACATTTACAGCGGACCCGTCATCAACCAAGGTCATAGGGAGGTATTTTCCTCGGCAAATCACCGTGATGTAGAGGGCCAGGTTGTGGGAGGCCCCAAATGGCGGCAGGTCAGCTTCAGAGAAAGTGATCATTGGGCCTCCTTCCTTGGCCTTACCCTTTAGGTGGGGTAGGACCGTGGCTACCATTTCAGCAGGGGTAGCCAAAGAGTCGATCTTGACTTGATCGAGAGCCTTTGTAAGTGCTTCTCGATGTTCTTGTGAGCTGACTAAGAGTTGCCATATAGTGAGGTCAACTCGGGTCTTCTTCAGTTGTTTCACAATAGCCGTTTCAGCGGTAGGCTCTTCAGGGGCGACTTCCATCCCGAGGGGATCGGTGATGGTTGTCGAGATAGGGGTGTCCCTAGTGCTTGTGGCTAGATAGGGACGACCAAGGTTGTTGCTGGCTAGGACTCGGGTTTTGGCCTTGATCCGAATCAAGGAACTACCAAAGAGTTCATTATAGGCACCTTAGCTCCTCATGGTCTTAGTTCAGTCACACTAGCACCCCTTACCAGCTTAGTAGTGTGCCTACTACAATTGGTGAGCTAGCTCGTGTATGAGCTGAATAAAGGAGCAAATAATCAAGGTAATACGAAGACATTAACTTGGTTTCACACCCATTCAAGCTTGAGAAGTGTACTGAAGTTATGAAGGTGTTTAAGGCTGATTGTGTTCACATGGTGCACACGGCTAAAAGGCTCCCTTGCTAGCTTTGTTTTTGGCTCCATGTTCACTGATGTGAGTTGATATGAACTTTGAAACAAGAATGAGAGATATGATTAGTATTCTGAAATGGAACGTGAATGAGTAACCAAAACAGAAAGAAAAGATAGTTTTAAGGAAGGATAAACCGTAACCAAGGATAGTATGCTAGGTGAAGTAGACCTATACTTCAACAAAGCGGTTTGCTAGATCAAACACTCGATTGAAATAGCGAGTTTAGAGCTTGTAACGCGACTCACTCTAGACTTTGTCTTGTAAACTACAAGGACGAAACAGAAAGCTCAGCTTTACACAAGTTTTAATATGCAAATTGGATGATCTTATTCCTTCAAAATGACCGGCTATATATAGCCTACAAGAGCCCTTAAACCGGCTGGTTTAGGGTGACAAAAACAAAGTGACCCTTATGTGAACAAGGAGCTAATTAGAAAGTTGGGAGCTAATAACAAAGTAATGTGAACAAGGAGCTAATAACAAAGCTAAGAGAGCATTAAGGTGTGGCTGGTGAGAACATGGAGCTAATAACAAAGCTTCATTTGGACGTGCACACCAAGTGAACACAACCAGCTTCAAACGTCCTCTTTAATCCCGGTGCTTTCCCATGCACAACTGACTTGTTCGGACCATAACTTTGTCAATACTTGTTCAATGAGCCTTCATGAATAGTCATTGGAAAGATAAGCTCGAAATCTATCTCCTCCATTTTGAATGACTACGAAAATCCAAGTATAACTCGAGATATGGACTGATCAAAACAATGCTGCAAAATGAACTCGCATCAGAAATTCCCATGCTTGAATGGGTGTGAACCTAAGTTAATGCCTTCATATATCCTTGACTATTTGCTCCTTTATTCAGCCCACACTCGAGCTAGCTCCAAAATTGAAGTAGGCCAACTACTAAGCTGGTACTAGGTGCTAGTGTAGCTGAATTAGGACCATTAGGAGCTAAAGTGACTTCATTGAACTCCTTAGTAGCTTCTTGATTCGGATCATCTCCTCCCCCTTGAAAAGGAGTTGTCCTCAATTCTGAAAGGCCATCTTTATCAAGGTAAGGAACAAGATCTCTCACTTTGAATGTGGCATGGGCTTTATAACCATCCGGCAACTTTATCTTGCAAACATTGTTGTCTCCCTTGTATGGAGCTTCTGCTTGTGGCTTCCACTTGGTCTTCCTTTTGCTTGAAAACCTCTCCTTTCTCAAGTGAACCAAAACCAAGTCATCCTCTTGGAAAAGTCTCGGTTTTCTGTTTTTGTTGGACCTTCTTTTGTAGGCTTCTTTGATCCTTTCCCGAATCACTTCTCTAACGTACAAGTCAGGCCCTTTGCTAGCTTCATCTGTTGGGTAACAAACACCGAAATGAGTCATTTCGAAAAATGGTAAGTACTCCCTTGTTCTGAAAGGACTCCTTGAGAACGGCTTTGTTAAGCATTTGCTCCCAATGTTCTGATTAATCCCTTGTATCTTTAGCAAAAAGAAGTGTTCTTTTATCACCTCTAAGGTCTTGGTCACGTCAAAAGTTTCAGCTGGTCTTTCTCCATGAGTTTCTCTAGTTATACACTCTGAAATAGGATGCCTTGGGACACAACGATGGTTTCTTGTAAAAGGAAGATCTACCTGCAAAACAAACTCAACAAAAGTACCAAGAACACCAGCCTTGCACTCGGTGAGTACATCAGCATCCATGGAGTCCTTCAAGGTCTCAAATCCAAGCGTGCTTGCATCTAAAGTGGATGATTGTGTGTAGTGACAAGATAGAGCATTAGCCACGACTTTGTTCTTAACACCTTCATGCCTTAAGACTTCATGATCTTCCCTAGGTGTCAAACCAGCTGGTAATTCATTAGGAATGACTAAACCCAGTTCCTTTGGCAACTCCTCGAATTGTTTCCTTCCAAACCCATTATCCATCCTAAATGGTTCCTCTATAGTACCCATGTCAAGGACACGTTCCCCCTCTTTTAAAGCCTGCTCTACTTCACTCTCAATGGTAAGGTTAGGCTTATTGGTTTTGTTGGAGGTCATAGCTCTAACAGCTTGGGGAGTCATAGGTTTTAGAATGATTTTCTTTCCCTTATCCCTTAACTCGTATTCGTTTTTTCTCCCATGGTGTACTACATCCCTATCAAACTGCCAAGGACGTCCCAAAAGTATATGACAAGCATCCATAGGAATAACATCGCAAAGAACTTCATCGACATAAGACCCCATAGTTAAACCTACTCTTACTTGTTTTGTGACTTGTATTTTGTTTCCATCATCTAACCAACGTAATGCATATGGTCTAGGGTGATTAGTAGTGGTTAGACCTAACTTAGTTACCATTTCAGTAGAGGCGACATTCGTACAACTACCTCCATTAATGATCAAGCTACACCATTTGTTGTTAACTAGACACTTAGTGTGAAAAAGTTGATCTCTTTGCTCGGTGTTGTGTGGGATGGGGTTAGCATGAAGTGTACGTAGTACTAAAACATTACCATATGTTGGGAGCTCATTGTCCTTTCCTTCTTCTTCTCTTTCTCCCAAGTAGACTTCAGGATTAGTTGCACCATTGGACTCAGGAAGTTCGTCCATTTTGCCCACCGGTTCTTTCCTTAGTCTTCCCAAGAAACTAGAGTCTTCAAAGCTCATAACTCCTGCCATGCTTCACGTTGAATGGATGACCAAAGCTCTGATACCACTAATGATGTGAGTTGATATGAACTTTGAAACAAGAATGAGAGATATGATTAGTATTCTGAAATGGAACGTGAATGAGTAACCAAAACAGAAAGAAAAGATAGTTTTAAGGAAGGATAAACCGTAACCAAGGATAGTATGCTAGGTGAAGTAGACCTATACTTCAACAAAGCGGTTTGCTAGATCAAACACTCGATTGAAATAGCGAGTTTAGAGCTTGTAACGCGACTCACTCTAGACTTTGTCTTGTAAACTACAAGGACGAAACAGAAAGCTCAGCTTTACACAAGTTTTAATATGCAAATTGGATGATCTTATTCCTTCAAAATGACCGGCTATATATAGCCTACAAGAGCCCTTAAACCGGCTGGTTTAGGGTGACAAAAACAAAGTGACCCTTATGTGAACAAGGAGCTAATTAGAAAGTTGGGAGCTAATAACAAAGTAATGTGAACAAGGAGCTAATAACAAAGCTAAGAGAGCATTAAGGTGTGGCTGGTGAGAACATGGAGCTAATAACAAAGCTTCATTTGGACGTGCACACCAAGTGAACACAACCAGCTTCAAACGTCCTCTTTAACCCCGGTGCTTTCCCATGCACAACTGACTTGTTCGGACCATAACTTTGTCAATACTTGTTCAATGAGCCTTCATGAATAGTCATTGGAAAGATAAGCTCGAAATCTATCTCCTCCATTTTGAATGACTACGAAAATCCAAGTATAACTCGAGATATGGACTGATCAAAACAATGCTGCAAAATGAACTCGCATCAGAAATTCCCATGCTTGAATGGGTGTGAACCTAAGTTAATGCCTTCATATATCCTTGACTATTTGCTCCTTTATTCAGCCCACACTCGAGCTAGCTCCAAAATTGAAGTAGGCCAACTACTAAGCTGGTACTAGGTGCTAGTGTAGCTGAATTAGGACCATTAGGAGCTAAAGTGACTTCATTGAACTCCTTAGTAGCTTCTTGATTCGGATCATCTCCTCCCCCTTGAAAAGGAGTTGTCCTCAATTCTGAAAGGCCATCTTTATCAAGGTAAGGAACAAGATCTCTCACTTTGAATGTGGCATGGGCTTTATAACCATCCGGCAACTTTATCTTGCAAACATTGTTGTCTCCCTTGTATGGAGCTTCTGCTTGTGGCTTCCACTTGGTCTTCCTTTTGCTTGAAAACCTCTCCTTTCTCAAGTGAACCAAAACCAAGTCATCCTCTTGGAAAAGTCTCGGTTTTCTGTTTTTGTTGGACCTTCTTTTGTAGGCTTCTTTGATCCTTTCCCGAATCACTTCTCTAACGTACAAGTCAGGCCCTTTGCTAGCTTCATCTGTTGGGTAACAAACACCGAAATGAGTCATTTCGAAAAATGGTAAGTACTCCCTTGTTCTGAAAGGACTCCTTGAGAACGGCTTTGTTAAGCATTTGCTCCCAATGTTCTGATTAATCCCTTGTATCTTTAGCAAAAAGAAGTGTTCTTTTATCACCTCTAAGGTCTTGGTCACGTCAAAAGTTTCAGCTGGTCTTTCTCCATGAGTTTCTCTAGTTATACACTCTGAAATAGGATGCCTTGGGACACAACGATGGTTTCTTGTAAAAGGAAGATCTACCTGCAAAACAAACTCAACAAAAGTACCAAGAACACCAGCCTTGCACTCGGTGAGTACATCAGCATCCATGGAGTCCTTCAAGGTCTCAAATCCAAGCGTGCTTGCATCTAAAGTGGATGATTGTGTGTAGTGACAAGATAGAGCATTAGCCACGACTTTGTTCTTAACACCTTCATGCCTTAAGACTTCATGATCTTCCCTAGGTGTCAAACCAGCTGGTAATTCATTAGGAATGACTAAACCCAGTTCCTTTGGCAACTCCTCGAATTGTTTCCTTCCAAACCCATTATCCATCCTAAATGGTTCCTCTATAGTACCCATGTCAAGGACACGTTCCCCCTCTTTTAAAGCCTGCTCTACTTCACTCTCAATGGTAAGGTTAGGCTTATTGGTTTTGTTGGAGGTCATAGCTCTAACAGCTTGGGGAGTCATAGGTTTTAGAATGATTTTCTTTCCCTTATCCCTTAACTCGTATTCGTTTTTTCTCCCATGGTGTACTACATCCCTATCAAACTGCCAAGGACGTCCCAAAAGTATATGACAAGCATCCATAGGAATAACATCGCAAAGAACTTCATCGACATAAGACCCCATAGTTAAACCTACTCTTACTTGTTTTGTGACTTGTATTTTGTTTCCATCATCTAACCAACGTAATGCATATGGTCTAGGGTGATTAGTAGTGGTTAGACCTAACTTAGTTACCATTTCAGTAGAGGCGACATTCGTACAACTACCTCCATTAATGATCAAGCTACACCATTTGTTGTTAACTAGACACTTAGTGTGAAAAAGTTGATCTCTTTGCTCGGTGTTGTGTGGGATGGGGTTAGCATGAAGTGTACGTAGTACTAAAACATTACCATATGTTGGGAGCTCATTGTCCTTTCCTTCTTCTTCTCTTTCTCCCAAGTAGACTTCAGGATTAGTTGCACCATTGGACTCAGGAAGTTCGTCCATTTTGCCCACCGGTTCTTTCCTTAGTCTTCCCAAGAAACTAGAGTCTTCAAAGCTCATAACTCCTGCCATGCTTCACGTTGAATGGATGACCAAAGCTCTGATACCACTAATGATGTGAGTTGATATGAACTTTGAAACAAGAATGAGAGATATGATTAGTATTCTGAAATGGAACGTGAATGAGTAACCAAAACAGAAAGAAAAGATAGTTTTAAGGAAGGATAAACCGTAACCAAGGATAGTATGCTAGGTGAAGTAGACCTATACTTCAACAAAGCGGTTTGCTAGATCAAACACTCGATTGAAATAGCGAGTTTAGAGCTTGTAACGCGACTCACTCTAGACTTTGTCTTGTAAACTACAAGGACGAAACAGAAAGCTCAGCTTTACACAAGTTTTAATATGCAAATTGGATGATCTTATTCCTTCAAAATGACCGGCTATATATAGCCTACAAGAGCCCTTAAACCGGCTGGTTTAGGGTGACAAAAACAAAGTGACCCTTATGTGAACAAGGAGCTAATTAGAAAGTTGGGAGCTAATAACAAAGTAATGTGAACAAGGAGCTAATAACAAAGCTAAGAGAGCATTAAGGTGTGGCTGGTGAGAACATGGAGCTAATAACAAAGCTTCATTTGGACGTGCACACCAAGTGAACACAACCAGCTTCAAACGTCCTCTTTAACCCCGGTGCTTTCCCATGCACAACTGACTTGTTCGGACCATAACTTTGTCAATACTTGTTCAATGAGCCTTCATGAATAGTCATTGGAAAGATAAGCTCGAAATCTATCTCCTCCATTTTGAATGACTACGAAAATCCAAGTATAACTCGAGATATGGACTGATCAAAACAATGCTGCAAAATGAACTCGCATCAGAAATTCCCATGCTTGAATGGGTGTGAACCTAAGTTAATGCCTTCATATATCCTTGACTATTTGCTCCTTTATTCAGCCCACACTCGAGCTAGCTCCAAAATTGAAGTAGGCCAACTACTAAGCTGGTACTAGGTGCTAGTGTAGCTGAATTAGGACCATTAGGAGCTAAAGTGACTTCATTGAACTCCTTAGTAGCTTCTTGATTCGGATCATCTCCTCCCCCTTGAAAAGGAGTTGTCCTCAATTCTGAAAGGCCATCTTTATCAAGGTAAGGAACAAGATCTCTCACTTTGAATGTGGCATGGGCTTTATAACCATCCGGCAACTTTATCTTGCAAACATTGTTGTCTCCCTTGTATGGAGCTTCTGCTTGTGGCTTCCACTTGGTCTTCCTTTTGCTTGAAAACCTCTCCTTTCTCAAGTGAACCAAAACCAAGTCATCCTCTTGGAAAAGTCTCGGTTTTCTGTTTTTGTTGGACCTTCTTTTGTAGGCTTCTTTGATCCTTTCCCGAATCACTTCTCTAACGTACAAGTCAGGCCCTTTGCTAGCTTCATCTGTTGGGTAACAAACACCGAAATGAGTCATTTCGAAAAATGGTAAGTACTCCCTTGTTCTGAAAGGACTCCTTGAGAACGGCTTTGTTAAGCATTTGCTCCCAATGTTCTGATTAATCCCTTGTATCTTTAGCAAAAAGAAGTGTTCTTTTATCACCTCTAAGGTCTTGGTCACGTCAAAAGTTTCAGCTGGTCTTTCTCCATGAGTTTCTCTAGTTATACACTCTGAAATAGGATGCCTTGGGACACAACGATGGTTTCTTGTAAAAGGAAGATCTACCTGCAAAACAAACTCAACAAAAGTACCAAGAACACCAGCCTTGCACTCGGTGAGTACATCAGCATCCATGGAGTCCTTCAAGGTCTCAAATCCAAGCGTGCTTGCATCTAAAGTGGATGATTGTGTGTAGTGACAAGATAGAGCATTAGCCACGACTTTGTTCTTAACACCTTCATGCCTTAAGACTTCATGATCTTCCCTAGGTGTCAAACCAGCTGGTAATTCATTAGGAATGACTAAACCCAGTTCCTTTGGCAACTCCTCGAATTGTTTCCTTCCAAACCCATTATCCATCCTAAATGGTTCCTCTATAGTACCCATGTCAAGGACACGTTCCCCCTCTTTTAAAGCCTGCTCTACTTCACTCTCAATGGTAAGGTTAGGCTTATTGGTTTTGTTGGAGGTCATAGCTCTAACAGCTTGGGGAGTCATAGGTTTTAGAATGATTTTCTTTCCCTTATCCCTTAACTCGTATTCGTTTTTTCTCCCATGGTGTACTACATCCCTATCAAACTGCCAAGGACGTCCCAAAAGTATATGACAAGCATCCATAGGAATAACATCGCAAAGAACTTCATCGACATAAGACCCCATAGTTAAACCTACTCTTACTTGTTTTGTGACTTGTATTTTGTTTCCATCATCTAACCAACGTAATGCATATGGTCTAGGGTGATTAGTAGTGGTTAGACCTAACTTAGTTACCATTTCAGTAGAGGCGACATTCGTACAACTACCTCCATTAATGATCAAGCTACACCATTTGTTGTTAACTAGACACTTAGTGTGAAAAAGTTGATCTCTTTGCTCGGTGTTGTGTGGGATGGGGTTAGCATGAAGTGTACGTAGTACTAAAACATTACCATATGTTGGGAGCTCATTGTCCTTTCCTTCTTCTTCTCTTTCTCCCAAGTAGACTTCAGGATTAGTTGCACCATTGGACTCAGGAAGTTCGTCCATTTTGCCCACCGGTTCTTTCCTTAGTCTTCCCAAGAAACTAGAGTCTTCAAAGCTCATAACTCCTGCCATGCTTCACGTTGAATGGATGACCAAAGCTCTGATACCACTAATGATGTGAGTTGATATGAACTTTGAAACAAGAATGAGAGATATGATTAGTATTCTGAAATGGAACGTGAATGAGTAACCAAAACAGAAAGAAAAGATAGTTTTAAGGAAGGATAAACCGTAACCAAGGATAGTATGCTAGGTGAAGTAGACCTATACTTCAACAAAGCGGTTTGCTAGATCAAACACTCGATTGAAATAGCGAGTTTAGAGCTTGTAACGCGACTCACTCTAGACTTTGTCTTGTAAACTACAAGGACGAAACAGAAAGCTCAGCTTTACACAAGTTTTAATATGCAAATTGGATGATCTTATTCCTTCAAAATGACCGGCTATATATAGCCTACAAGAGCCCTTAAACCGGCTGGTTTAGGGTGACAAAAACAAAGTGACCCTTATGTGAACAAGGAGCTAATTACAAAGTTGGGAGCTAATAACAAAGTAATGTGAACAAGGAGCTAATAACAAAGCTAAGAGAGCATTAAGGTGTGGCTGGTGAGAACATGGAGCTAATAACAAAGCTTCATTTGGACGTGCACACCAAGTGAACACAACCAGCTTCAAACGTCCTCTTTAACCCCGGTGCTTTCCCATGCACAACTGACTTGTTCGGACCATAACTTTGTCAATACTTGTTCAATGAGCCTTCATGAATAGTCATTGGAAAGATAAGCTCGAAATCTATCTCCTCCATTTTGAATGACTACGAAAATCCAAGTATAACTCGAGATATGGACTGATCAAAACAATGCTGCAAAATGAACTCGCATCAGAAATTCTCATGCTTGAATGGGTGTGAACCTAAGTTAATGCCTTCATATATCCTTGACTATTTGCTCCTTTATTCAGCCCACACTCGAGCTAGCTCCAAAATTGAAGTAGGCCAACTACTAAGCTGGTACTAGGTGCTAGTGTAGCTGAATTAGGACCATTAGGAGCTAAAGTGACTTCATTGAACTCCTTAGTAGCTTCTTGATTCGGATCATCTCCTCCCCCTTGAAAAGGAGTTGTCCTCAATTCTGAAAGGCCATCTTTATCAAGGTAAGGAACAAGATCTCTCACTTTGAATGTGGCATGGGCTTTATAACCATCCGGCAACTTTATCTTGCAAACATTGTTGTCTCCCTTGTATGGAGCTTCTGCTTGTGGCTTCCACTTGGTCTTCCTTTTGCTTGAAAACCTCTCCTTTCTCAAGTGAACCAAAACCAAGTCATCCTCTTGGAAAAGTCTCGGTTTTCTGTTTTTGTTGGACCTTCTTTTGTAGGCTTCTTTGATCCTTTCCCGAATCACTTCTCTAACGTACAAGTCAGGCCCTTTGCTAGCTTCATCTGTTGGGTAACAAACACCGAAATGAGTCATTTCGAAAAATGGTAAGTACTCCCTTGTTCTGAAAGGACTCCTTGAGAACGGCTTTGTTAAGCATTTGCTCCCAATGTTCTGATTAATCCCTTGTATCTTTAGCAAAAAGAAGTGTTCTTTTATCACCTCTAAGGTCTTGGTCACGTCAAAAGTTTCAGCTGGTCTTTCTCCATGAGTTTCTCTAGTTATACACTCTGAAATAGGATGCCTTGGGACACAACGATGGTTTCTTGTAAAAGGAAGATCTACCTGCAAAACAAACTCAACAAAAGTACCAAGAACACCAGCCTTGCACTCGGTGAGTACATCAGCATCCATGGAGTCCTTCAAGGTCTCAAATCCAAGCGTGCTTGCATCTAAAGTGGATGATTGTGTGTAGTGACAAGATAGAGCATTAGCCACGACTTTGTTCTTAACACCTTCATGCCTTAAGACTTCATGATCTTCCCTAGGTGTCAAACCAGCTGGTAATTCATTAGGAATGACTAAACCCAGTTCCTTTGGCAACTCCTCGAATTGTTTCCTTCCAAACCCATTATCCATCCTAAATGGTTCCTCTATAGTACCCATGTCAAGGACACGTTCCCCCTCTTTTAAAGCCTGCTCTACTTCACTCTCAATGGTAAGGTTAGGCTTATTGGTTTTGTTGGAGGTCATAGCTCTAACAGCTTGGGGAGTCATAGGTTTTAGAATGATTTTCTTTCCCTTATCCCTTAACTCGTATTCGTTTTTTCTCCCATGGTGTACTACATCCCTATCAAACTGCCAAGGACGTCCCAAAAGTATATGACAAGCATCCATAGGAATAACATCGCAAAGAACTTCATCGACATAAGACCCCATAGTTAAACCTACTCTTACTTGTTTTGTGACTTGTATTTTGTTTCCATCATCTAACCAACGTAATGCATATGGTCTAGGGTGATTAGTAGTGGTTAGACCTAACTTAGTTACCATTTCAGTAGAGGCGACATTCGTACAACTACCTCCATTAATGATCAAGCTACACCATTTGTTGTTAACTAGACACTTAGTGTGAAAAAGTTGATCTCTTTGCTCGGTGTTGTGTGGGATGGGGTTAGCATGAAGTGTACGTAGTACTAAAACATTACCATATGTTGGGAGCTCATTGTCCTTTCCTTCTTCTTCTCTTTCTCCCAAGTAGACTTCAGGATTAGTTGCACCATTGGACTCAGGAAGTTCGTCCATTTTGCCCACCGGTTCTTTCCTTAGTCTTCCCAAGAAACTAGAGTCTTCAAAGCTCATAACTCCTGCCATGCTTCACGTTGAATGGATGACCAAAGCTCTGATACCACTAATGATGTGAGTTGATATGAACTTTGAAACAAGAATGAGAGATATGATTAGTATTCTGAAATGGAACGTGAATGAGTAACCAAAACAGAAAGAAAAGATAGTTTTAAGGAAGGATAAACCGTAACCAAGGATAGTATGCTAGGTGAAGTAGACCTATACTTCAACAAAGCGGTTTGCTAGATCAAACACTCGATTGAAATAGCGAGTTTAGAGCTTGTAACGCGACTCACTCTAGACTTTGTCTTGTAAACTACAAGGACGAAACAGAAAGCTCAGCTTTACACAAGTTTTAATATGCAAATTGGATGATCTTATTCCTTCAAAATGACCGGCTATATATAGCCTACAAGAGCCCTTAAACCGGCTGGTTTAGGGTGACAAAAACAAAGTGACCCTTATGTGAACAAGGAGCTAATTACAAAGTTGGGAGCTAATAACAAAGTAATGTGAACAAGGAGCTAATAACAAAGCTAAGAGAGCATTAAGGTGTGGCTGGTGAGAACATGGAGCTAATAACAAAGCTTCATTTGGACGTGCACACCAAGTGAACACAACCAGCTTCAAACGTCCTCTTTAACCCCGGTGCTTTCCCATGCACAACTGACTTGTTCGGACCATAACTTTGTCAATACTTGTTCAATGAGCCTTCATGAATAGTCATTGGAAAGATAAGCTCGAAATCTATCTCCTCCATTTTGAATGACTACGAAAATCCAAGTATAACTCGAGATATGGACTGATCAAAACAATGCTGCAAAATGAACTCGCATCAGAAATTCTCATGCTTGAATGGGTGTGAACCTAAGTTAATGCCTTCATATATCCTTGACTATTTGCTCCTTTATTCAGCCCACACTCGAGCTAGCTCCAAAATTGAAGTAGGCCAACTACTAAGCTGGTACTAGGTGCTAGTGTAGCTGAATTAGGACCATTAGGAGCTAAAGTGACTTCATTGAACTCCTTAGTAGCTTCTTGATTCGGATCATCTCCTCCCCCTTGAAAAGGAGTTGTCCTCAATTCTGAAAGGCCATCTTTATCAAGGTAAGGAACAAGATCTCTCACTTTGAATGTGGCATGGGCTTTATAACCATCCGGCAACTTTATCTTGCAAACATTGTTGTCTCCCTTGTATGGAGCTTCTGCTTGTGGCTTCCACTTGGTCTTCCTTTTGCTTGAAAACCTCTCCTTTCTCAAGTGAACCAAAACCAAGTCATCCTCTTGGAAAAGTCTCGGTTTTCTGTTTTTGTTGGACCTTCTTTTGTAGGCTTCTTTGATCCTTTCCCGAATCACTTCTCTAACGTACAAGTCAGGCCCTTTGCTAGCTTCATCTGTTGGGTAACAAACACCGAAATGAGTCATTTCGAAAAATGGTAAGTACTCCCTTGTTCTGAAAGGACTCCTTGAGAACGGCTTTGTTAAGCATTTGCTCCCAATGTTCTGATTAATCCCTTGTATCTTTAGCAAAAAGAAGTGTTCTTTTATCACCTCTAAGGTCTTGGTCACGTCAAAAGTTTCAGCTGGTCTTTCTCCATGAGTTTCTCTAGTTATACACTCTGAAATAGGATGCCTTGGGACACAACGATGGTTTCTTGTAAAAGGAAGATCTACCTGCAAAACAAACTCAACAAAAGTACCAAGAACACCAGCCTTGCACTCGGTGAGTACATCAGCATCCATGGAGTCCTTCAAGGTCTCAAATCCAAGCGTGCTTGCATCTAAAGTGGATGATTGTGTGTAGTGACAAGATAGAGCATTAGCCACGACTTTGTTCTTAACACCTTCATGCCTTAAGACTTCATGATCTTCCCTAGGTGTCAAACCAGCTGGTAATTCATTAGGAATGACTAAACCCAGTTCCTTTGGCAACTCCTCGAATTGTTTCCTTCCAAACCCATTATCCATCCTAAATGGTTCCTCTATAGTACCCATGTCAAGGACACGTTCCCCCTCTTTTAAAGCCTGCTCTACTTCACTCTCAATGGTAAGGTTAGGCTTATTGGTTTTGTTGGAGGTCATAGCTCTAACAGCTTGGGGAGTCATAGGTTTTAGAATGATTTTCTTTCCCTTATCCCTTAACTCGTATTCGTTTTTTCTCCCATGGTGTACTACATCCCTATCAAACTGCCAAGGACGTCCCAAAAGTATATGACAAGCATCCATAGGAATAACATCGCAAAGAACTTCATCGACATAAGACCCCATAGTTAAACCTACTCTTACTTGTTTTGTGACTTGTATTTTGTTTCCATCATCTAACCAACGTAATGCATATGGTCTAGGGTGATTAGTAGTGGTTAGACCTAACTTAGTTACCATTTCAGTAGAGGCGACATTCGTACAACTACCTCCATTAATGATCAAGCTACACCATTTGTTGTTAACTAGACACTTAGTGTGAAAAAGTTGATCTCTTTGCTCGGTGTTGTGTGGGATGGGGTTAGCATGAAGTGTACGTAGTACTAAAACATTACCATATGTTGGGAGCTCATTGTCCTTTCCTTCTTCTTCTCTTTCTCCCAAGTAGACTTCAGGATTAGTTGCACCATTGGACTCAGGAAGTTCGTCCATTTTGCCCACCGGTTCTTTCCTTAGTCTTCCCAAGAAACTAGAGTCTTCAAAGCTCATAACTCCTGCCATGCTTCACGTTGAATGGATGACCAAAGCTCTGATACCACTAATGATGTGAGTTGATATGAACTTTGAAACAAGAATGAGAGATATGATTAGTATTCTGAAATGGAACGTGAATGAGTAACCAAAACAGAAAGAAAAGATAGTTTTAAGGAAGGATAAACCGTAACCAAGGATAGTATGCTAGGTGAAGTAGACCTATACTTCAACAAAGCGGTTTGCTAGATCAAACACTCGATTGAAATAGCGAGTTTAGAGCTTGTAACGCGACTCACTCTAGACTTTGTCTTGTAAACTACAAGGACGAAACAGAAAGCTCAGCTTTACACAAGTTTTAATATGCAAATTGGATGATCTTATTCCTTCAAAATGACCGGCTATATATAGCCTACAAGAGCCCTTAAACCGGCTGGTTTAGGGTGACAAAAACAAAGTGACCCTTATGTGAACAAGGAGCTAATTACAAAGTTGGGAGCTAATAACAAAGTAATGTGAACAAGGAGCTAATAACAAAGCTAAGAGAGCATTAAGGTGTGGCTGGTGAGAACATGGAGCTAATAACAAAGCTTCATTTGGACGTGCACACCAAGTGAACACAACCAGCTTCAAACGTCCTCTTTAACCCCGGTGCTTTCCCATGCACAACTGACTTGTTCGGACCATAACTTTGTCAATACTTGTTCAATGAGCCTTCATGAATAGTCATTGGAAAGATAAGCTCGAAATCTATCTCCTCCATTTTGAATGACTACGAAAATCCAAGTATAACTCGAGATATGGACTGATCAAAACAATGCTGCAAAATGAACTCGCATCAGAAATTCTCATGCTTGAATGGGTGTGAACCTAAGTTAATGCCTTCATATATCCTTGACTATTTGCTCCTTTATTCAGCCCACACTCGAGCTAGCTCCAAAATTGAAGTAGGCCAACTACTAAGCTGGTACTAGGTGCTAGTGTAGCTGAATTAGGACCATTAGGAGCTAAAGTGACTTCATTGAACTCCTTAGTAGCTTCTTGATTCGGATCATCTCCTCCCCCTTGAAAAGGAGTTGTCCTCAATTCTGAAAGGCCATCTTTATCAAGGTAAGGAACAAGATCTCTCACTTTGAATGTGGCATGGGCTTTATAACCATCCGGCAACTTTATCTTGCAAACATTGTTGTCTCCCTTGTATGGAGCTTCTGCTTGTGGCTTCCACTTGGTCTTCCTTTTGCTTGAAAACCTCTCCTTTCTCAAGTGAACCAAAACCAAGTCATCCTCTTGGAAAAGTCTCGGTTTTCTGTTTTTGTTGGACCTTCTTTTGTAGGCTTCTTTGATCCTTTCCCGAATCACTTCTCTAACGTACAAGTCAGGCCCTTTGCTAGCTTCATCTGTTGGGTAACAAACACCGAAATGAGTCATTTCGAAAAATGGTAAGTACTCCCTTGTTCTGAAAGGACTCCTTGAGAACGGCTTTGTTAAGCATTTGCTCCCAATGTTCTGATTAATCCCTTGTATCTTTAGCAAAAAGAAGTGTTCTTTTATCACCTCTAAGGTCTTGGTCACGTCAAAAGTTTCAGCTGGTCTTTCTCCATGAGTTTCTCTAGTTATACACTCTGAAATAGGATGCCTTGGGACACAACGATGGTTTCTTGTAAAAGGAAGATCTACCTGCAAAACAAACTCAACAAAAGTACCAAGAACACCAGCCTTGCACTCGGTGAGTACATCAGCATCCATGGAGTCCTTCAAGGTCTCAAAAAGATTCTACCTTCCTGGAACAACTAAAGAAGGCATTGGAGAACTTCCAGCCCAAAAATTCTCGCTTCCAACCAAGGAGGGAACCGGTGGACAAGATCAAGGTAACTGAACTTCCTGAGTTTAACGGTGGTACTGATCCTGAAGCTTACTTGGAGTGGGAAAGAAGCATGGAGAAGCTCTTTAACTTCAAGGATTTAGAGGACGAAGAAAGGTGCAAATACGCCATCCTAAAGTTAAGCAAAGGGGCTTCCCTTTGGTATGAAGGACTTAAGGTACAACGCACCAGAAGTGGAAAGGGTAAGATTACTTCTTGGGAGTCCTTAAAATGCAAACTACGTAAGAGGTATGTCCCAACTACGCACAAGTTATCCTTATACAAAAAGATTGCTAACCTTGTACAAGGAAAAATGAGTGTTAGTGAATACATAGAAGAATTTGAGAACTTGGTTCTAATGGGAGAAGTAGAAGAGAATGAAGAGATAAAAATGGCTAGGTTCTTACGTGGGTTAAATCGTAGTATAGCTAATACGGTTGATTTGTGTCCTTATTCTGATTTTGATACCTTGTGTGGGTTGTGTCTAAAAATTGAGGCACAAGGGAAGGGACGACATGAGGGTGAGTCTAGTAAGAGTCATACTTGGTCTCGAACGGATGATGGTAATAGAGTCAATCCTACTAATACTAATCAACCCCTTATTGCTAAAAGTAACCCCGCACCCCCACCTCAATCTACCACCAAAACCACCACTGAAACTAGTCTATCTAAAGTACGCTGTTTCAAATGTCAAGGGTTTGGTCATTACAAAAACGCTTGCCCTAACAAAAGAGTTGTGACCTTAAGGGAAGTGATCACTGTTAGGGATGAGTTATGGGAAGAGGAACAACGTATAGGGGCTGTTTTCAATGTTAATGAGGAAGAGGAGGGGGAAGAGGAGGACTTTGAGGCTTATGAACCCCCAGCTTATGATACGCTCTTAGTACTACGTACCCTACATGCTAACCCCATTCAACATGACACTGAACAAAGAGACCAACTATTCCATACTAAGTGTCAAGTTAAAGACAAATGGTGTAGTTTAATCATTGATGGAGGTAGTTGTACCAACGTTGCCTCAACTGAAATGGTGGACAAACTAGGTCTAGCTACTACTAATCACCCTAACCCTTATGCATTACATTGGTTAAACAACGGGAACAAGGTAAAGGTCACTAAACAAGTGAGGGTTGGCTTAACCATGGGTTCCTACGTTGATGAGGTTTTGTGTGATGTGATTCCTATGGATGCTTGTCACATACTATTAGGCCGTCCTTGGCAGTTTGATAGGGACGTAATTCACCATGGGAGGAGGAATGAGTATGAATTGAGTGATAAGGGAAAAAAAATTGTACTCAAACCCATGACACCTCAAAACGTATGTAACATGTTAGCAAATTGAGTCGGAAAACCCAACCTCTCAATGTTTGCTAGTAAAAATGTGGAAGTACATGCTATAGAAGAAGGGGAGTTTGATGCCGCTAAAGAGCAACCAATTAAGATTAAGAGTGGTAGTGAAGGGAAGTCATTTGAAGAGTGGCAAAAAGAACGAGGTGTTGTTATCTCCAATGGAATACCATCCTGTTTGATGCCTAGTAAAGATCATGAAATCTTAAGGTAAGGAGATATCAAGAACAATGTCATGGCCAATACTCTATCCTGTCACTACCTAGGTGCAAGCACGCTTGGATTCAAGACTTTGAAGGGCTATTACTCCACAGAAGTTGGTGTACTCACCAAATGCAAGGCTATTACTCTTAACACTTTTAATGAGTTTGTTTTGCAGGACAATCTTATTCCTAAAGAGAACCATTTTTGTGTCCCAAAACCTCCCATTTCAGAGTTTATAACTAGAGGAGTTCAGGGAGGAGGACCAGTTGGAGGTTGTGACATAACCAGGACCTTAGAGCCATTAAAGAAGCACTACCTTTTGTTAAAGACACAAGGGAGTAATCTAAGCATCATGAGCAAATACTTAACGAGTCCTTTCCCAAAGAGTCCCCTCAAACCAAGAGAGTACTTGCCATTCTCCATAGTGACTCACCTAAGTATTTGTTACACAACGGATGAAGCTATCAAGAGAAGAACCAGATTGATGTCCCAAGCAGAAACTCCATACAAGGGAAACAACCAAGGTTGCAAGATAAAGTGGCCGGATAGTTATGAAGTTCATACCACGTCCAAAGTAGGAGATTTTGCTCTTTACCTTGATGAAGATGGCTTATCAGAATTGAGGACAATTCCTTTTCAAGGGGGAGGAGATGATCCGGATCAAGGAACTACCAAAGAGTTCATTAAAGGCACCTTAGCTCCTCATGGTCTTAGTTCAGTCACACTAGCACCCCTTACCAGCTTAGTAGTGTGCCTACTACAATTGGTGAGCTAGCTCGTGTATGAGCTGAATAAATGAGCAAATAATCAAGGTAATATGAAGACATTAACTTGGTTTCACACCCATTCAAGCTTGAGAAGTGTACTGAAGTTATGAAGGTGTTTAAGGCTGATTGTGTTCACATGGTGTACACGGCTAAAAGGCTCCCTTGCTCGCTTTGTTTTTGGCTCCATGTTCACATAGCTGCCGCGCCTCATTACTACTTGTTCAAGCTTTGTTATTAGCTCCGGTTTTACATTACTTTGTTATTAGCTCCTAAGCCTTGTTATTAGCTCCTTGTTCACATGGTTGTAACTTTGTTTTTGTCACCCTTAACCAGCCGGTTTAAGGGTCCTTTGTAGGCTATACATAGCCATCTAGTTGAATGAATAAGACATCCAATTTGCATATCAAAAAACCTGAGTAAAGCTAAGCTTTCTTTTACGTCCTTGTTGTTTACAAGACAAAGTCTAGAGTAAGTCGCGTTACAAGCTCTAAACTCGCTATTTCAATCGAGTGTTTGATCTAGCAACCGCTTTGTTGAAGTATAGGTCTACTTCACCTAGCATACTATCCTTGGTTACGGTTTATTCATCCTTAAAACTATCCTTTTATTCTGTTTTGGTTACTTGTTTACGTTTCATTTCAGATTACTAATCCTACTTCACGTTCTTGTTTCAAAGTTCATATCAACTCACATCAGGCCTCGCGAATCTGTTCAGGGGTGATGGGAACGGTTTCCCCTTTAGCGAGGTAGACATCATCCTCGTCATCAAACCAGATCCCGTTCACTTGCGGGATAAATGGAGAGATAAGGTGAGAACAATCAATCACCTCCCCGGTAAAGATGGCATGGGAGCTGAAAGGGTTTTCCTTGTTGCTTGGCTTATCTCCGGGTAGCGGGATTTTACCGCTCTCGATCAGGTCCTGAATCAAGTGTTTTAGCTTCCAACACTTTTCGGTGTCATGCCCATTGTCCCGGTGGTATTGGCAATAGGCCTGAGCATTGTAGTTCTTGGAGCGACGCTCGACCGGAACTTCAGGAGTTGGGCCTATCGGTTGGATTAGGCCTTTGGAGGATAGCCTTTGTAAGGCATAGGTATAGGTGGTACTTATATCAGTGAAGACCCGAGGTGGGGTGTTCTTCTTGGACGAGGCATCTAGTAGATTAACCGCGTCAAAAATGCTGCGAGTTGCAGCCTGGGGCTTAGTGGTGGAGGAAGAAGCCCCTTGGTATCCTTTGCTAGCGGCCTTAGTGAGGCCTTCCAGTCTCAGATCGTCTTCGATCCTCATACCCATTTCAGTAAGGGTGGTGAAATTGGGTATGACAGCGTACCGGAGGTGGACCCGGTAGGAAGGGAGGAGGTTCTTGACAAAAGCCTCCACCAAAGTCTTCTCATTGGGTTTATCGACCAGTTTCACGCTCTCGGCCCTCCAGCGTTGAAGGTATTTAGTAAAACCTTCTTTCGGCTCTTGGGCCATAACCTCCAGAGATCGCATTGTGGTTTGGATCTCGGTGTTGTCAGCATAGTTCCGAGCGAACTCGGTGGCCACGTCATCCCAGGTAGGGAACTTCTTCGGGTCTAGCCTGTAGTACCAGGCCCGTGGGTGTTTCTCGAGAGATGCAGCAAAGAGGTTCTTGAACATCGATGAATCCACTCCCTTGATGGCCATGAATTCCTTGAAGGCCCGTACATGTAGTAACGGGTCTTCAGTTCCCTCAAACATGGGCAAGCCTGTAAGGTTCAGGTTTGCGGGTAGTTTGTCGCTCACCGTGGAGTACTCTCGGCTATTCTCCCGATGGATATTGTTACTCCCAGTCAAATGGACTTGTTCTTCTAGTCGGCGCACTGCGCTGACCAGTTCAGCTAGAGGCCCAGTGGTCTCGACATTAGGAGTCCTTTGCTCTACTGTAGCTAGGCGAGCAACGATGGCCACTTGGCCAGCCCTCATTTCAGTCAGTTGGGCTTCGATGTCGGTTTGCTTCGCGACCATGGCGTCCAAAGAGGTTTGCAGACTGTTCAAAGTAGCCATCCTGCGGGCGTGTCTGGTTACCGGTGGCCTGTCTGTAAGAACACCGTGTAATCAGTAACCAAATCCAGATCTTGGAATCATAAAAAAAGTACATCCCGAGCGACACTAGGAAAGAAGACTAAAGACTCGAGAAAGACACCTAGACGGATGACTCGCAGGTGGGACGACTTCCTTAGGATTTTGGCTTTGTGGGCCTAATCCCGTTCGAAGGAAGGTCCACGTGAGACTTTTCCCCAGACTTTTGACTCGAGTTTATGGACGGACTTTCCTTTGTAGGGGTATGCCCTACGCAGGTTGGTCGTGCCTTGACAGATAAGGCGGACTCGGGAAAGGGGGGAAACTCGTGATGTAAGATCGACGGAGTTTCGACTCTATAAACCTTTGACAAACTATGCAAAGACCCGACACACGTTTAGACGGTAGGTCCTATAATAAGGAAGGTTCACTAGGGAGGTTGGATGTTTGAAATTTGAATATGAGATGGGTGAATTTCCGAGAGTTCGAAAATTGAAAAAAGAGTTTCGAAAACCGAGATTAGAATTTTGAAGAATTCAAAAAATCAGGGTGGTTTCGGAAATTCGAGAGTTAAAACGGACGGCATGCCGACTAGAGAAAAGGATATTTTGAGTCAAATCGTTGATCCTAAATTTCGGCGGCATTCCAAGTTTTGAAAATTGGATATTTTGAAAAGACGGGTCCCGAAACGGACAGTATTTCGAGTTTTTCAAAATTTGGTATTTTGGAAAGATGCATTTTTTGAAATGACGGTTTTTTTTGAAAAATGACACGGAAACCAAGTAGATGTAGTCAAACAAGCATTATAACGACGCTTATGTATGCTTTACACTAAGTCTCGGTCGGTCAAAATAGGGTCTATACCAACAACGATGGCTTTCTCGTGTGAAGGACGGACTCCCTAAGCCGAGTTGGTCTTAGGACATGCCGCGAAACCGAGACGAGTTCCACCATCAATGTCTTTAGCGCACCCATGTAGAAATGCACCGTGGTATAGTGGGACGTCGGTCACAAGTAACCGGCCCGGGCAAAATTTGGGTTATGCATGAATCATTAAACTAATGCGCGTACATTAATATTCGAACGATTTCTCTTCGAGTCTCACCCTAGGAACCCCGATGACATGTGGTACATCAGGTATCCCCAGCGGAGTCGCCAAATTGTGGACATGACGTAGGTCCACCCCGACGTGGCCACGCGCGGGTTTGGGTAGGCGAATGAATCTCGTGGTGAGATTGTTCTCGGGTTCGAAATTTAAGTCAAAATGGAGTCGCCACCGAATTTTGTGGTTATTCGGAACCATACGAGCCCACTCTATGTCGTCATGGGCTATACACAAAGTAAGCCCACTTCGATTTTAGAGTTCATGGGGCTCGTCCCTTTGCATTATTATACCGATACCGTTTACACCGGCTTTCGTATATAAAATGACTCTCGTGCGCCAACGGTTTCGGGCATCCGGAAACCGAGGTTCTGAGTAAGGGGTGAGGGTACGTGTTGGGAAGCCCACTAAGGACACCCAACCCCGCCCGCACATGGCGGCCTCTACTAAGACACCGTTCGTGTTCGTGTACGCGCGTTAGTAAAATGATAAAATGATATGCAAACAGCGTTTTCGGGCTAAGCATGTGAATTATATGTGAATTACGTCATTTAATGCATCTAATTATGGTCGAAGTGATTTAGCATGCGAGGTTCATTTATAAAGCGATAAGCAAGTAAATAAACAAAACTCGAAAGCAAGTAACGTACAAGTTACACGGGCGGAAATACAACCCGGAATTCACAATACGACGACTATTATAACGATTAGAAGAAATAATAAACTAAATAAGAAAAGTGATAAATAGAATACACGACTCGACAAAGACCCGTATATAATAAATGTTCACTAGATCGTGAATTAGCTAGACGGACGAACCTTAATTAATTATGCATTATATTGCGTATTAATTAAAGGACGGAGGTTCGAGACCTAGGCGTGATTCTAACCCGATCTCGAAGCTCGATGTCTTGTCCCGACTTATCACCTCGAGAAATGGAGTCTAAATTAATTATGTGTCGGATACGACTAAAGAGTCGTCGACACAAAAATTAATAGTGTGAGACCGTCGATCAAAGTCGCTTTGAGTGTCGTGATGTGCATAAGTTTTAGAAAAATGGGTTCACGTGATGGCCTTTACACGCGTTGACTAAAAGTCGTAAAGAAAAGACGAGTCTCAAAATATGGTCGTATGTCGCGAAGGTCGCATATTAATGTAAGGACCGAAAAGGGTAGAAAGTCGAGAAAACGAAAGAAGTAGGCTCGGCCAAACAGGCCTGCCCGCGAGTCGCATGGCCGGTCGCGCGACTCGCGTGTGGGTCTGGTCGGACATTTTTTTATTTGTCGAAAAATCGTCAATTTTTATAATCGCGTGCTAATGTGGGTTTATTTACTCGATTTATGTTTTTTATAGATTAAGAAGTTTGAATTAGCGACGAAATTGTATCCCTCTACGTCACGACATCGAAACTAATCCTTCCGGATTATGTGATGTCGGTTTTCGTGTCAACGGGTTTCGCACTAATTGAAATGGGATCGAATGCGTTCAACTACGACCGATTGCAATCACGTCACGCCCTTGAGAACATTGGGGCGGGGCTCCTCGAAAGGGCTCCACCTCCGTCGTTACTCGTAAAGGGATTAGACGGACTTTAGGCGATCGTCGTAGTCAAACGTATTTGAAACCGAATACTAGTATTAATATATATATACGCGGTATTATAGTGTTAATAACGGGAAAATAAAGTTAGTATACGAGAAGTAAAAAAAGTTAGCGTTATGTTAGCGTTAGTATTACGATACTAGTATAATTATAACATAAATAACGTGAAAATGTAAATAGTAACAAAGTAGTAAGGATCAAAATGGGGTTTAGGACACCCTCAACATACATGCTTGGTATAGGCCTCGGAAATAGACTCGTGAATAGCGACGGAACGCCGGAGTATCGAGGATGATTGTGAGTTATGGTGTGTATATGTGTGCGTGTGTGTGCCGGTTTGTTTGAGAGCAAAATGGCTCGGTTTTTGGTGGTGTTTTGCTTAGGGTTTGTAGAGTAGGATGTTTTAGGTTTTTAAAGGCTCTTGTTTCAGCTCTTAAAACTCTTAATAATGCTGAAAAAAAGTCCCTTAAATGATGAGGGTTAGGGGTGTATTTATAGGCTTGATCAAGTGAATCAAATGGGTTGAGTTATTATAGGAAAATGTTGACTCTTTGATTTGATTTGCTTTTTTGCATTCTGATTTGGGCGCCATCTTCTAGAAGCTGAATTTGGCTGATTTGTGTGACGGGTTCGTCCTTGACCGGGTTTTGAACCGGTCGCTAAAAGATGAGATTTATTTTTGGTGTCGGTTTTAGCCCAAATTAGTCTTATTTTGCTCGGAACGACCCACTGGGCCTGGATTTGAGGTCTGTTTTGTGAGATTATTACTCCGCTAAAAGTCCATGTCGGATATTATTGATTCCGAGCCCAAATCCGATTATACCAAGTCACGTTTGCGTCCGATCATCATCGGGTGTTTGTCGGAGACTACCATAGACACCTGGCAGTCAAAATGCGGGTGTCTACAATTGCTAACCTGGTACAAGGAAGAATGAGTGTTAGTGAGTACATAGAAGAATTTGAGAACTTAGTTCTAATGGGAGAAGTAGAAGAAAACGAAGAAATAAAAATGGCTAGGTTCTTACGTGGGTTAAATCGTAGTATTGCTAATACGGTTGATTTATGTCCTTATTCTGATTTTGATACTTTGTGTGGGTTGTGTCTAAAAATTGAGGCACAAAGGAAAGGAAAACATGAGGGTGAATCTAGTAAGAGTCATACTTGGTCACGAACGGATGATAGTAATAGAGTCAATCCTACTAGTACTAATCAACCCCTTGTTATTAAGAATAACCCCGCACCCCCACCTCAATCTACCACCAAAACAACCACTGAAACTAGTCTATCTAAGGTACGTTGTTTCAAATGTCAAGGGTTTGGTCACTACAAAAACGCTTGTCCTAACAAAAGAGTTGTGACCTTAAGGGAAGTGATCACTGTTAGGGATGAGTTATGGGAAGAGGAACAACGTATAGGGGCTTTTTTCAATGTCAATGAGGGAGAGGAAGAAGAAGAAGATATTGAGGCTTACGAACCCCCGGCTTATGACACACTCTTAGTACTACGTACCCTACATGCTAACCCCATTCAACATGACACTGAACAAAGAGACCAACTATTCCATACTAAGTGCCAAGTTAAAGACAAATGGTGTAGTTTAATCATTGATGGAGGTAGTTGTACCAACGTTGCCTCAACTGAAATGGTAGACAAACTAGGTCTAGCTACTACTAATCACCCTAACCCTTATGCATTACATTGGTTAAACAACGGGAACAAAGTAAGGGTCACTAAACAAGTGAGGGTTGGCTTAACCATGGGTTCCTACGTTGATGAGGTTTTGTGTGATGTGATTCCTATGGATGCTTGTCACATACTATTAGGCCGTCCTTGGCAGTTTGATAGGGACGTAGTTCACCATGGGAGGAGGAATGAGTATGAATTGAGTGATAAGGGAAAGAAAATTGTACTCAAACCCATGACACCTCAAAACGTATGTAACATGTTAGCAAATCGAGTCGGAAAACCCAACCTCTCAATGTTTGTTAGTAAAAATGTGGAAGTGCATGCTATAGAAGAGGGGGAGTTTGATACCGCCAAAACCACTAAAGAGGAACCAATTAAGAGTAAGAGTGGTAGTGAAGGAAAGCAATTTGAAGAGTGGCTAAAGAAACTAGGTGTTGGCATTCCTATTAAGATACCAGCTTGTTTGGCACCTAAGGGAGATCATGGACTCTTACAGGATGAAGATGGGAAGAACAGAGTCATGGCTAATGTTTTATCTTGTCACTACACTCACTCAGCCACTTTAGATGCAAGCACGCTTGGACTTAAGACCTTGAAGGATTATTGCTCCACGGAGGCTGATATACTCACCAAGTGCAAGGCTGTTACTCTTAACACTTTTGATGAGTTTGTTTTGCAGGACGATATTCTTCCTAAAGAGAACCATCTTTGTGTCCCAAAACCTCCTATTTCAGAGTGTGTAACTAGAGGAGTTCAGGGAGGAGGACCAACTGGAGGTTGTGACATAACCAGGACCTTGGAGACATTAAAAGAGCACTTCCTTTTGTTAAAGACACAAGGGAGTAATCTAAGCATCATGAGCAAATACTTAACGAGTCCTTTCCCAAAGAGTCCCCTCAAACCAAGAGAGTACTTGCCATTCTCCATAGTGACTCACCTAAGTATTTGTTACACAACGGATGAAGCTATCAAGAGAAAGACCAGATTGATGTCCCAAGCAAAAGCTCCATACAAGGGAAACAACCAAGGTTGCAAGATAAAGTTGCCGGATAGTTATGAAGTTCATATCACGTCCAAAGTGGGAGAGTTTGCTCTTTATCTTGAGGAAGATGGCTTTTCAGAATTGAGGACAATTCCTTTTCAAGGGGGGAGGAGATGATCCGAATCAAGGAGCTACCAAAGAGTTCAATAAAGTCACCTTAGCTCCTCATGGTCTTAGTTCAGCCATACTAGCACCCCTTACCAGCTTAGTAGTGTGCCTACTACAGTTGGTGAGCTAGCTCGTGTAAGAGCTGAATAAAGGAGCCAATAATCAAGGTAATATGAAGACATTAACTTGGGTTCACACTCATTCAAGCATGGGAAGTGTACTGAAGTTATGAAGGTGTTTGAGGCTGATTGTGTTCACATGGTGTACACGTCTAAAGGCTCCCTTGCTAGCTTTGTTTTTGGCTCCATGTTCTCATAGCTGCCGCGCCTCATTACTCCTTGTTCAAGCTTTGTTATTAGCTCCTGGTTTACATTACTTTGTTATTAGCTCCTAGCTTTGTTATTAGCTCCATGTTCACATAGTTGTAACTTTGTTTTTGTCACCTTAACCAGCCGGTTTAAGGGTCCTTTTGTAGGCTATATATAGCCATCTAGTTGAATGAATAAGGTATCCAATTTTCATATCAAAAACCTGAGTAAAGCTAAGCTTTCTTTTACGTCCTTGTTGTTTACAAGACAAAGTCTAGAGTTAGTCGCGTTACAAGCTCTAAACTCCCTACTTCAATCGCGTGTTTGATTTAGCACCCGCTTTGTTGAAGTATAGGTCTACTTCACCTAGCATACTATCCTTGGTTACGGTTTATTCATCCTTAAAACTATCCTTTCATTCTGTTTTGGTTACTTGTTTACGTTCCATTTCAGAATACTAATATCCTTCACGTTTGTTGTTTCAAAGTTCATATCAACTCACATCAATACCACTAATGATGTGAGTTAAGATGAACTTTGAACGAGTTAATTGGAGGTTGATAGTACTTTGAGATAAACGAAAAACAAGCAACAAAATCAGATTGGAATAGTTGTTGTAAGGATGATAGAATGTAACTAAGGATAGTGTGCTAAGTGAGATAGACCTATACCTCGACAAAGCGGGTGCTAATTCAAACACTCGATTGAAATAGCGAGTATAGAGCTTGTAACGCGATTAACTCTAATACTTTGTCTTGTGAGCTACAAAGACGAAAGGAAAAGCAAAGCTTCACTCAGTTTTGTTTTATGAAAGTTGAATGATTTTATTCATCAAATGGATGGCTATATATAGCCTACAAACGTCCCCAACCAGAATGGTCAAGCCCCTTAAAGAGGGTGATACAAACAAAGCAAAGGAATAGAACTTAGACACTAAGATACAATGCATCAATGGGAACACTGATCCGAATGAAGAAGCTACTAAAGAGTTCAATGAAGTCACCTTAACTCCTAATAGTCTTAGTTCAGCCACACTAGCACCTCCTACCAGCTTAGTAGTGTGCCTACTTCAAATTGGTGAGCTAGCTCGTGTGTGGGCTGAATAAAGGAGCAAATAATCAAGGTAATATGAAGGCATTAACTTGGGTTCACACTCATTCAAGCATGGGGAGTGTACAGAAGCTATGAGGGTGTTTGAGGCTGATTGTGTTCACATGGTGTACACGTCTAAATGCTCTCTTGTTAGCTTTGTTTTTGGCTCCTAGTTCACATAGTGTGCCGCGTCTGAATGCTCTTCCTTAAGCTTTGTTTTTAGCTCCTAAGCTTTGTTATTATCACCATGTAACTTTGTTATTATCACCCTTAAACCAGCCTGGTTAAGGGATGCTTTGTAGGCTATATATAGCCGTGAACTTGAATGAATAAAACACAATATACACAAGATTGATAACAAAAAACTGAGTAAAGCATTGCTTTCTTTTACGTCCTTGTTGCTTACAAGACAAAGTCTAGAGTTAGTCGCGTTACAAGCTCTAAACTCGCTACTTCAATCGAGTGTTTGATTTAGCACCCGCTTTGTTGAAGTATAGGTCTACTTCACTAAGCGTACTATCCCTTGGTTACGGTTCTATCATCCTCACAAACCATCCTTACAATCTGTTTTGTTGCTTTTGTTTACGTTCATTTCAGAATACTATCAACCTTCACGTTTTTGTTTCAAAGTTCATCTTAACTCACATCATTAGTGGTATCAGAGCCTTGGTCTTCCTTTAGACGTAAAGAATGGCAGGAGTGTTGAACTTTGAAGATCCTACCTTCTTGGAACAACTAAAAAAGGCGTGGGAGAGCTACCAGCCCAGAAATTCTCGTTTCCAAGCAAGAAGGGAACCGGTGGACAAGATCAAAGTGAACGAACTTCCTGAGTTCAATGGTGGTACTGATCCTGAAGTCTACTTGGAATGGGAGAGAAACATGGAGAAGCTCTTTGACTTCAAGGACTTGGGGGACGAGGAGAGGTGCAAATATGCAATCCTAAAGCTAAGCAAAGGGGCTTCCCTTTGGTATGAAGGGCTTAAGGTACAACGCACCAGGGATGGAAAGGGTAAGATTTCTTCTTGGGAGTCCTTAAAACGTAAACTACGTAAGAGGTATGTTCCAACTACGCATAAGTTATCCTTATACAGATGGGGGAAGTAGAAGAACATGAAGAGATAAAAATGGCTAGGTTCTTACGTGGGTTAAATCGTAGTATTGCTAATACGGTTGATTTATGTCCTTATTCTGATTTTGATACATTATGTGGGCTGTGCTTAAAAATTGAGGCACAAGGAAAGACAAAACATGAGAATGAGTCTAGTAAGAGTCATACTTGGTCACAAGGTGAGGGGAGTAACAAGTCCAATTCCGTTAACACTAATCAACCCCTTGTCATTAAGAGTAACCCGACTCAACCCACAAACAAGACACCCACTGAAACTAGTTTGGCCAAGGTACGTTGTTTTAAGTGTCAAGGCTTTGGTCACTACAAGAACGCCTGTCCTAACAAAAGAGTTGTGACCTTAAGAGAAGTAATCACTATTAAGGATGAAATATGGGAAGAGGAACAACATATAGGGGCTGTTTTTAACGTTAACGAGGAAGAGGAAGGGGAAGAGGAGGATTTTGAGGCTTATGAACCCCCAGCTTATGATACACTCTTAGTACTACGTACTGAACATGCTAACCCCATTCAACATGACACCGAACAAAGAGACCAACTATTCCATACTAAGTGTCAAGTTAACAACAAATGGTGTAGTTTAATCATTGATGGGGGGTAGTTGTACCAACGTTGCCTCGACTGAAATGGTAACCAAACTAGGCCTAGCTACTACTAATCACCCTAACCCCTATGCACTACATTGGTTAGATAACGGGAACAAGGTGAGGGTCACTAAACAAGTAAGGGTGGGTTTAACCTTGGGTTCCTATGTTGATGAGGTCTTGTGTGATGTTATTCCTATGGATGCTTGTCACATACTTTTAGGCCGCCCTTGGCAGTTTGATAGGGATGTAATACACCATGGGCGAAAGAATGAGTATGAATTGAGAGATAAAGGAAAGAAAATTGTGCTAAAACCCATGACACCGCAAGAGTTGAGTACCATGTTAGCTAATCGAATCAAGAAACCCAAACTCTCCATATTTGCTAGTAAGGATATTATGGAACATGCCCTAGAAGAGGAAGAGCGTGTCTTTGACATGGATACTAAAGAGGAGTCAGTTAGGGTTGATAATGGGTTTGGAGGGAAACAATTGAAGGAATTGCTAAAGAAACGGGGTGTTTTCCTTTCTATTGAAGTACCAGCTAGTTTAACACCTAGTAGAGATCAAGAAATCTTAAGGTATGAAGATGGTAAGAGCAAAGGCGTGGTTAATACTTTATTTTGTCACAACACGCACTCAACCACCTTAGATGCAAGCACGCTTGGATTTGAAGCCTTGAAGGACTATTACTCCATGGATGCTGATGTACTCACCAAGTGCAAGGCTGGTGCTCTTAATATTTTTGATGAGTTTATTTTGCAGGAGGATCTTCTTCTTAAAGGGAACCATCTTCATGTTCCAAAACATCCTATTTCAGAATTTCGAGTTAGAAAAGCTCATGAGGGAGGACCAGCTGAACATTTTGACATGACCAAGACCTTAGAGGTGTTAAAAGAACACTTCTTTTTGCTGAAGGTACAAAGGAGTAATCAAAACCTTGTGAGCAGATACTTAACAAGTCCGGTTTCAAAGAGTCCTTTCAAACCAAGAGAGTACTTGCCATTCTCCGAAATGACTCACTTCAGTATTGGTTACACAACGGATGAAGCTAGCAAAGGACCTGACTTGTACTTTAGAGAAGTAATTCGGGAAAGGATAAAGGAAACCTACAAGGGAAGGTCCAACAAAAACAGAAAACCGAGACTCTTCCAAAAGGGTGACTTGGTTTTAGTTCACTTGGGAAAGGAGAGGTTTTCAAGCAAAAGGAAGAACAAGTTGAAGCCACAAACAGAAATTCCATACAAGGTATACAACAATGCTTGCAAGGTGAAGTTGCCGGATGATTATGGAGTTCCTGTCACATTCCAAGTGGAAGGTCTTTCTCCTTATCTTGATGATGATGGCATTTCAGAATTGAGGACAATTCCTTTTCAAGGAGGAGGAGATGATCCGAATGAAGAAGCTACTAAAGAGTTCAATGAAGTCACCTTAACTCCTAATAGTCTTAGTTCAGCCACACTAGCACCTCCTACCAGCTTAGTAGTGTGCCTACTTCAAATTGGTGAGCTAGCTCGTGTGTGGGCTGAATAAAGGAGCAAATAATCAAGGTAATATGAAGGCATTAACTTGGGTTCACACTCATTCAAGCATGGGGAGTGTACTGAAGCTATGAGGGTGTTTGAGGCTGATTGTGTTCACATGGTGTACACGTCTAAATGCTCTCTTGTTAGCTTTGTTTTTGGCTCCTAGTTCACATAGTGTGCCGCGTCTGAATGCTCTTCCTTAAGCTTTGTTTTTAGCTCCTAAGCTTTGTTATTATCACCATGTAACTTTGTTATTATCACCCTTAAACCAGTCTGGTTAAGGGATGCTTTGTAGGCTATATATAGCCGTGAACTTGAATGAATAAAACACAATATACACAAGATTGATAACAAAAAACTGAGTAAAGCATTGCTTTCTTTTACGTCCTTGTTGCTTACAAGACAAAGTCTAGAGTTAGTCGCGTTACAAGCTCTAAACTCGCTACTTCAATCGAGTGTTTGATTTAGCACCCGCTTTGTTGAAGTATAGGTCTACTTCACTAAGCGTACTATCCCTTGATTACGGTTCTATCATCCTCACAAACCATCCTTACAATCTGTTTTGTTGCTTTTGTTTACGTTCATTTCAGAATACTATCAACCTTCACGTTTTTGTTTCAAAGTTCATATTAACTCACATCAAACACAATCAGCCTACTAACTCCGGTGCATAGCCCTTGTTTGAATGAGTGTGAAGCCAAGTTAATGCATCCATATGGTCTTGACTATTTGACTTGTAAAACAGATTAGAGCAATGTATGTTCTTGCTCTTTTACTCGGTCCAAGTAGGTGCTTGCACGAGCTAGTTCAGCACTTGAAGTAGGCACACTACTAGACTTGAAGGAGGGGCTAAGGGGGTTGGACTAGGACCATTTGGAGCTAGTGTGATTTCATTGAACTCTTGGTTTGTTGCTTCTTCATTCTGATCAATAGTAATAAGCGAGCTATGCGCCCGAGATAATGTTTTTTTTGGGGGGGGGGGGGTGGTGGAGGACAGATCCCCTCACACCTAATGACTCGATGCGAGAAACGAAAAATCATTGGCTATATTACTAGTTCTAGGCCCTAAGACGAACTAAACTCTGACTCGGACACCGATTTACTTGCCTCGGGAGATGCCCGTGGGTTGTCAGGATTTTCCTCGATATTCCGGACATTCTCCTCTATAGGGTCGCGGTGGGAACAACCGATGGTGTCGTCAGGGACGGTGTGAATGCTAAAAGGGTTTGTGGTATTGTTTGGTTTCTCAGGTGGAGGGAGGCTAATGGTCCCGTTTTTTATCATATCTTGTATGACGTGTTTGAGCCGAAAGCAAGATTCGGTATCATGCCCGTTACGTTGGTGATATAGGCAATAAGCATTAGGGGTCCAACTTTTGCTTCGTTTGCTGACTGGTGGGTCGGGAGTGAAACCCAAAGGTGAGAGTAACCCTTGATCGACTAGGCACTTAATGGCTTCGGTGTAAGATAAGTTGATTGGGGTAAACTTTCTTGGTGACCTTCCTACTTTCTTGGGTGTGGTCTTGTAAGGTCTTGGTGTCCCTTCCGTAATGACTTTAGGAAGTCCCAATCGGGCAGAGCACTGGGATAATCTATCCCGGGCAGGCTTTTGGGCATGGTAATCGCTTGGGTTAGCGTTTGTATCGCTTTCGGTGTCTCTACTCTCATGGAAATTGAGGCGGCTATCGATGTAACGGACGGATAAAGTCAAACGGGTTACTGAAGTATGGATGTTGTGAACCAATTTGGTTAGGGCATTGACATCGTTGCGGATGCTTTCGACGGAGTTTGGATCTACCGACATGTCGGGGAGTGATTCTAATGGGAAAGGATTAAAAGGTCAGAATGGATCCACCGGACGACTTAGAGACTCGAGGAATGCTCGTGATCGAGCGACACGGAAATGAGACCCTTGACTCGTGTATGTGTGCGGTTATTGGCTAAGGGACTCAGGTGCTTTAGAATCTTGGTGTATTCGGCGAAACGCCTAATGAATCTTAAGTCTCTGTAACGAGACGATTTGACGCAAACCTCGGTGGTGAGGTTTAAAGAGGACTTCTCGAAATGAGACGACCCAAAATGTAAGACCTCGAGTAGAGATGATCCTAGTAACTAACAAAGACAGTTAATAACGCGGTTGTACTACGTAAGAAGTTGATCGCGATCCCGCCTCAGGATCAAAGAATTTTTAGTTTTTTTTTCGAAAACGACCAATATTTGCAGAGGAAAGTTTTTGAAACAAGATGATTTTCTAAAATCAGGGCGACGATGGTGTGGTGACATCGCTCGTGGAGTGTAAGTGCGTTATTATGTGGGTGCATCGGAAATGATGACGAAATGTAAGTATTTTTGAAAGGAGCGCATTTCTTTTAAGGGAAACGTCTTTTTTTCTTCTTGAAAATAATTACGTGATGCTTTGATGTGAGTTAATATGAACTTTGAAACAACAAACGTGAAGGATATTAGTATTCTGAAATGGAACGTAAACAAGTAACCAAAACAGAATGAAAGGATAGTTTTAAGGATGAATAAACCGTAACCAAGGATAGTATGCTAGGTGAAGTAGACCTATTATTCAACAAAGCGGGTGCTAAATCAAACACGCGATTGAAGTAGCGAGTTTAGAGCTTGTAACGCGACTAACTCTAGACTTTGTCTTGTAAACAACAAGGACGTAAAAGAAAGCTTAGCTTTACTCAGGTTTTTGATATGAAAATTGGATGCCTTATTCATTCAACTAGATGGCTATATATAGCCTACAAAAGGACCCTTAAACCGGCTGGTTAAGGTGACAAAAACAAAGTTACAACTATGTGAACATGGAGCTAATAACAAAGCTAGGAGCTAATAACAAAGTAATGTAAACCAGGAGCTAATAACAAAGTAATGTAAACCAGGAGCTAATAACAAAGCTTGAACAAGGAGTAATGAGGCGCGACAGCTATGTGAACATGGAGCCAAAAACAAAGCTAGCAAGGGAGCCTTTAGACGTGTACACCATGTGAACACAATCAGCCTCAAACACCTTCATAACTTCAGTACACTTCCCATGCTTGAATGAGTGTGAACCCAAGTTAATGTCTTCATATTACCTTGATTATTCGCTCCTTTATTCAGCTCATACACGAGCTAGCTCACCAATTGTAGTAGGCACACTACTAAGCTGGTAAGGGGTGCTAGTATGGCTGAACTAAGACCATGAGGAGCTAAGGTGACTTTATTGAACTCTTTGGTAGCTCCTTGATTCGGATCATGCTTCTATCGAAACTACTATTAATTAGTTAGTTCGATACTCGCGGGGTGCGTGACGCTTGTGATGGAGCGCGAAGTCTGATGACAGTCTTCCTAAAGGTGTGACTAAATCCTTAGTGAGGGATTTAGGCGGTGAATAGCGTTTCTTATAAACTTTTGCTTTTTGAAAAAGGACTTTTAAAATTAGTGACCCACGTTTGTCGGTTTTACTAACTAGCATTAGACGGTGGGGGTGTGGATTGCAAAAAGTGTTTTGAGGGTGTAACCGTTTTGGGTTCCTTGACTTCATTAATTGAAGCTTTGGTTGTGCTAACGGTACGTGTGTGAAAAGTTTTTTTTTCAAATAGAATGTGACCGTGTGGTGGCCTTAACTCCATTAATTGGGACGGAGTGTCGATTGTGTTAACGGTAATCATTGTTGTTAATAGGTTTTAATTTGGCCAAGGTGATGGCACTAAAAACTTTTTTTTTAAATTAGTGAATGTGAGCTTTGCCATGGTAACGGCGTAAAAATGTTTTCCTTTTTTAGAAACCATGATTTGGTCGGAGTATTGATGTTTAACCGGTCGTTTTGAAAAGATAAGGTATTTTCGAAAAACGGAATTGGGTGCGGTTTAATATGTTGGCGTGGTTGAATCCAAATTTTAGTGTTTTATTTGGGTTGTATTGTTCAAACACGCTACACATAACTAGGAATGCATACACTCATGCAGGATGCAGAATCGGGTAGGTTAGGGTAGGCTACCGCCCATGAATAGTCTTTACTTAGGCATTGACAATGATCTGGGGAGATGAGTGTCATACCGTCCGTTTGGACTATCCGCTTATTAATCCCGCGGATTACGCGTTACGCGGCCGGAGCGTCAATCGAAGGTCTCTCCGCATGTCCCAAGAGATCTTACCGCGAAGAGGTCGATTGGTCCTGATATCGGTTAGGGTGGGCTTTTAGGGCCAAAACCTGTAGTGACCACAACTAAGAACTAAGAAATGAGCTTCACCGACCTCGTTCAAGTTACACCACCGCTGGAAACTTGTTTCCAAATCCCCAGCAGAGTCGCCAAACTGTGGACGTCCGTCTGCACCGCCAGGCGCCCCGCGCGTGCCAGTTTTCATCGTGTGGCGGCGGCCACCCACGCGGCCCCCCTCCCTACTGGGGGCCGGTCCGATCTTGCATACGGGGCGAAGTGTCGGACCTTGATTTGGATGACGATCCGGACTTGTACTAGACGGGTGCAAGCACCCGTGTTTTCGTTTGGGAATCGATCGAGTCGTGGTTGTAAATGTTAAAGGCCGATTCATTTGGTAAGGCGACCTTTTAGTGAACTGAATTTGTTGCCGATTTGTGGAGTCGCCACCCGAGTCAATTATGGGGATTCGGAAACCGTTCAAGTCAACTTTGATCCCTCGCCGGCTCAAAGTTAAGTGGCACGGGATCTAAAGATAAAGACTTGTACCCTTAAGCACTCCATGCCTGGAATGACTCTCATTGCCAATGGTTTCGGACATCCGGAAACCATCGATTCTGAGTAAAGGGTGAGGGTACATATTGGGAAGCCAACATCTGGCAGATATCAACACCCAATCCCGCCCGCACTATAGCGGCCTCTACTAATCAATCGGTGGGCTGATTTCCTAGTTCTTTTGTTGCGGTGGAAGTAATGTAACATCCGTTGTTTTAAACCTTATTCCTTTTGCTACGTCGGTTGCCTTATGGATAGATAAGTTTTATTGTCAAAATAGTAGTGTTTACATTCTTTGCATGCGATTTCACGTGACAAGCAGGCGATGAAAATATGCACGTAGGAGAGTAGAGAGTACTAATATTACAGGTATTAGCAAATCAGTTTTAATGTGATAATATGGATATTAGTCATTCTCGTGGTATTCCTTACTTGGTATTCTGCTTAAGATGTGTCGGTTCGGCATTAGTAGAGATGCGTCGAACCTAATAAGGCGAGCACCGGGACTAATACGGAACCCGACCATCACTTTGTTCAGTTTTAGTTATTTTATGTTTGGAATTCCGTGTTAGGTGATTTAGCATGCGATTATAAGGTCATAAAAGCAATAAATCATACGAAAAACTGTAAATGCGAATGTAAGTAAATCACATTGTGACGAGTTACACCCTCGGAGTGTACACTAAACGGGACTCGATGTATAGATAGTCTTGAGAACGGATCTCGGAATTACTCGGGTCTATTTAGTGTGTTTTAATATTTGTTGTTGAAGTTGGGACGTTACGTGTTTTAGTGGACGTTCGTGGGCCTAGTGTCCACGTCTAGTATTGTCGTAGTGCATAATAATATAAAGTGCAAATATGGAAAGCTTTGTTTAGGTGACAACCTAGTGACGACTAGTGACTCCGGCAGAACCCCGTTACCGTTTGACCTTCCCGCGGCTACTCCGGCAGAGCTTCGTTGCTAGGGACTAGTTCTGCGGCTAATCCGACAGAACTTGGGTACTAGTTTTGAGCTAGTCGATCACAGACACCTTGGTATCGAGTGGAGTGCTCGAAGGTGAGGAGTAGCGTCGATGTCGCTTTTTTTATCGGAACTACGATCGAGTGGATCGTTTGCCTCGGGTGTCGTAGTGCGAGCCCTTAGTGAGAGTTTTTGAGGGGGAAGAGAGAGTTGAATTGTGTCGAATGAATGAGGCGGAGGGGGGTATTTATAGGTGTTTTCGGCCCTCGTCGCCCATATGACGCGTGACTTGGGGCGCATCAGGACTCAGGCGCCTGGGTCCGAGCATGGGGAGACCCAGGCGTGTCAGGTGGGGTGGTTGGAGTTTTGAGGATACGATTTTGATACTTTCCAAAACCGAGAGGCGGGCGTGTGATATCTTGCTTGGTCGCGAAGGCTTCCCCATGCCTTGACCTAGCGCCGTGGGTTTCGTGGGCCTCGGGTGTTCATCCCGAGGCTCGCTTGACTTAGTGTTGACTCGGTTCGAGTTTCGGGGCCGACTCGGGGTCCCGGTGTCGGAATTGACTCTAATTAGTGTCTATACGACCGTAACTACACGACTAAGGCTGCCATCATGTTAGTTTTAATTTTTCCGAGTAATTATTTGGTCCGTTCTATAAGAAAACTATCTAAAACATCGCGAACCCGTGTCGCGTTGCAGTCCTATCATCATCGGGTGTTTGCTGGGCACCTCTGCAGCCACCAGATCCAAATTTGGGTGTCTACACATGTCAGTAGTGGCTAGCTGATGCTGTATGGCCAAGGAGGTGATTACCTTGTGACTAGGAAGAATCATAGAAGAGCAAATAATAGACCCCCATTTTCGCTTTTTCCAATTATTAATGAAACAATACGCCTTGTTCACCAGGAATTTGGACTCTAATGAACAATCTTGGATTAACTTCATAGCATTCTTTTTAGTGCCAGCAATTTGAATAATTCTGTCCCTTGTGTTTAAGATATTCTTAAAACCCATAGGAAAGAACTCCTTATGCTGAATAGACCAGATGTCATCCTGCTGCATCAAATACTGTTGGCACCAGATGCTATTTGGCTCCTTAGAGAACACCCATAACCATTTAGAATGGAGAGTCAGGTTCCAGGTATCAATATCCTTAATTCCAAAGCCCCCATAATTCCATGGAGAACATATGTTCTTCCATCTTTTGAACACTAACCTCTTCTGCCCAGGCTTAATGCCCCAGAAAAAGTCCTTACAAAGTTTATTTAATCCTTTTGTGACAGCAACAGGGAGTAGCATACTTGAACACCAAAAATTCTCTAATCCAAACACCACAAAGTTAATCAACTGAACCTTACCAGCATAAGAAGAATCTGATTGGACCAGTGACAGGTAGCATCTTGGACTTTCAGAATGAGAGCATCAAATAAAGGAATAGTAATCCTAGCAGTAGTGAGTGGAATCCCCAAGTATCTGAATGGGAATTCACCAATTGTGGAACCAGTATTGCAAGTGATTTGTTGTTGCACATGAACATCAACCCCCCCCCCCCCCCCCCCCCCTCCCCAAAATAAACACAGGTCTTATCAATATTTGGATACAGACCTGAAAGCTTAGCAAAGTTGGATAAAGCATCTTTGACAGCTGCAACAGATGGAACATCACTCCTAGCAAAGATCATTAAATCATCTGCAAAAATAAGGTGAGTTAATTGCAGCTTGCTACACTTAGGATGGTATGAGACTTGGTCCTTTTTACAAAGCACTCTTAATTTCTGAGAAAGGATCTTCATGCTAAGAACAAACAGGTAAGGAGATAATGGATCTCCTTGCCTAATTCCACTGTGACCTTGAAAAAACCCTGCTATTCCTCCATTTAATTTGAATGAATACCAAGGGTCAGTAATACATCCCATGATCCACTTAACAAACTGATTAGAAAATCCCATAGAAGCCAACATAGATGAAATGAATTCCCATTGGAGAGAATCAAAAGCCTTCCTAATGTCAACTTTAACCATACATCTTGGAGTTAGAAACTTCCTGGTGTAACCTTTTTACTAAGGCTTGAGAGAGTAAGATGTTATCAAATATGTTCCTACCAGAGATAAATGCAGCCTGTTCCTTACCAATGAGATGAGGCATAAGGGGCTTCATTCTATTAGTAATGATCTTAGAAATAGTTTTATAAAAAACTGTGCAGCAAGAGATGGGTCTGAATTCTTTAACAGATTGAGCATCCTTATGTTTGGGAATTAGTGTCACTAGGGTTGAATTAGCCTGTTTAGACATTCTTCCAGACTTGAAGAAGTGTAAAACAGCAACACAAAACTCCTTCTCTATAATACTCCAACAGGCTTTGAAGAACCCCACAGAAAAGCCATCAATCCCAGGGCTAGTATTAAAGTCCATACTAAATACCACCTTTTTAATTTCCTCAATAGAAATAGGCATTATTATTATTATTAATTTTTTTTATTATAACGGAACTTCCATTAACACCAGAACAAATTACAAGAAGTTAATGGGTAGCCGAGATACTATCTGGGCACCCACTCCTTTAGCAATAGCAAAACTAAGTCTAGTGAAAATAAAGGCAGCTGTACGAGCCCCCGCATCCTGAGAGATAGAGAATTTCTGAATCCGCTTCAGCAATGCAACAGCCTCAGCATCAAGCTCCCCCAAAGACGAGAAGGAGAGATAAGAAATTATTATTATTATTATTATTATTATTATTATTATTATTATTATTATTATTATTATTATTATTATTATATTTTTTTTTATTTTTTTATTTTTTTAAACGGAACTTGCATTAACACCAGAACAAATTACAAGTTAGAGGGAAGCCGAGATACTATCTGGGGCCCCACTTCCTTAACGATCGCAAAACTAAATTACAAGAACTTTTATTATTATTATTATTATTATTATTATTATTATTATTATTATTATTATTATTTTTTTATCATGAACCGAACTTTCATTAACACCAGAACAAATTACAAGAAGTTAGAGGGAAGCCGAGATACTATCTGGGCTCCCACTCCCTTAGCGATCGCAAAACTAATTCTAGTGAAAATATGAACTGCAGCACGCACTCCAGCATCCTGAGATATAGCGAATTTACGAATCTGCTGGAGCAGAGAAACAGCATCCGTGTCGAGCTCACCGAGAGAGGAGAAGGAGAAAGGAAGGAAACCATATCCAATGGCCGTGCAGCGTGTCTGATACTTGGCACACTTACGGCGAGCAGCATCAGCAACGGCCCGTCCAGGCTCAAAGGAAGTCAAGCTGGACTGGGTCAAAGGAGAGGACCCAGTCAAATCAACACAAACATCCCGCCCCCTATCCCAGGAATAAAGAAGCAAATCCGCTGGGCGTAGGGGGTTGTCGTGCCCATCCATCAAACCGACATCCACCTCCTTACCGGCAGAAATACCAGATCGGAAACAGATATCCAAAAGGGTGTCGCGAACCAGGTTATGTCTATGCTTAATACCAACGGTACCAGCACACGACACTGCATGATCACCAAAAATGTCACCAACAAACACTCGAGAACAGGTGGGAGAAGGTCTAGGTATCGAGAACAAGGGACACCTAGTCGATAGCTAAGCACAGAGCGGTAAGTCCTCTCATTCATGGTCTGTCATAACCCGGAGATAGGCACTGCGCTCAGCCAATCAGACGTATGAGAACCCTGCAGAGACTTCCACAAAACAACCTTTCGCTGAGTCAATGAGAAATCTGATTCTACCGAAGCAGCAATCTTCGTGAAATATATATCTGCCAATTTGATGTGAGTTAATATGAACTTTGAAACAAGAACGTGAAGATGGATTAGTATTCTGAAATGTACGTAAACAAAGCAACCAAAACAGATTTTAAGGATGAATAAACCGTAACCAAAGGATAGTATGCTTAGTGAAGTAGACCTATACTCCAACAAAGCGGGTGCTAAATCAAACACGCGATTGAAGTAGCGAGTTTAGAGCTTGTAACGCGACTTACTCTAGACTTTGTCTTGTAAACAACAAGAACGTAAAAGAAAGCTTAGCTTTACTCAGTTTTGTGATATGAATATTGGATGTCTTATTCATTCAAGTAAATGGCTATATATAGCCTACAAAGTGACCCTTAAACCGGCTGGTTAGGGTGACAAAAACAAAGCTACATGGTGACAAAAACAAAGCTTAAACCTATTGTAAACTAGGAGCTAAAAACAAAGCTTAAACCTATGTGAACTAGGAGCTAAAAACAAAGCTTAACAAAGAGCATTCAGCCACGGCACACTATGTGAACATGGAGCTAAAAACAAAGCTAACTATGAGAACACAATCAGCCCATAATCATCCTCATAACTTCAGTACACTCCCCATGCTTGAATGAGTGTGAACCCATGATCCGAATAAGGAGACTAAGGAGTTCAATGAAGTGTCACTAGCTCCTACTAACTCAAGTCAAGCCACACTAGCTCCTCCTACTAGCTTAGTGGTATGTCTTCTCCAAGTACTAAGTTAGCTCACAAGGGAGCTGAATAAAGGAGTAGAGAAGTCAAGGTTGATTTTTGGCTGATTGGTTACGTCGTATTTAGCTCCATGTTCACATGGTGTGTACACTCAAGCTTTGGTGTTGGCTCCATGTTCACAAGAGACTACACGGCTGGTGCAAGCTTTGGTTTTAACTCCCTAGCTTTGGTTTTAACTCCTTGTTTACACTAGCTTTGTTTTTAACTCCAACCTTGTATTTAGCTCCTAGTTCACATTAGTCTAGCTTTGTTATTGTCACCCTTGACCAACCGGTTTCAAGGGTCTTGTAGGCTATAAATAGCCGGCCATTTGAAGGAATAAACATCATCCAATTTGCAAATTAAAAACTGAGTAAAAGTTAAGCTTTGTGCTTCCTTTTGTTTCGTCTTTGTAGTTTACAAGACAAGGTCTAGAGTGAGTCGCGTTACAAACTCTAAACTCGCTATTTCAATCGAGTGTTTGATCTAGCAACCGCTTTGTTGAAGTATAGGTCTACTTCACCTAGCATACTATCCTTTGGTTACGTTTATTTTCATCTCAAAACTATCTTTACCTTCTGTTTTGGTTACTTGTTTCACGTCCATTTCAGTATACTAATCATATCTCTCATTCTTGTTTCAAAGTTCATATCAACTCACATCATTAGTGGTATCAGAGCTTTGGTCATCCATTTAGACGTAAGCATGGCAGGAGTTGTGAGCTTTGAAGACTCAAGCATCGTTAGTCTCTCTAAGTCCAATGGCGCACCTGTTCCTGAAGTCTACTTGGGAGAAAGAGAAGATGAACTCCCAACGTTTGGTAAGGTCTTGGTATTACGTACACTTCATGCTAATCCTATTCCACAAAACACCGAACAAAGAGACCAACTCTTTCACACAAAATGTCTAGTTAATACCAAGTGGTGTAGTTTGATTATTGATGGGGGTAGTTGTACTAATGTTGCATCTACGGAAATGGTTACTAAGTTAGGTCTCACCACCACTAATCACCCTAAACCGTATGCTTTACATTGGTTGGATAATGAGAACAAAATAAGGGTCACTAAACAAGTAAGGGTGGGTTTAACCATGGGTTCCTACGTTGATGAGGTTCTATGTGATGTTATACCTATGGATGCTTGTCATATACTATTAGGCCGTCCTTGGCAGTTTGATAGGGACGTAGTTCATCATGGGAGAAAGAATGAATATGAATTAAGGGATAAGGGAAAGAAAATCGTTCTAAAACCCATGACTCCCCAAGCTGTTAGAGCTATGACCTCTAGCAAGAACAAAAGACCCAACCTCACCATCTTTGCTAGTGAAAATGAAGTAGAGCAAGCTATACAAGAGGGGGAACGTGTATTTGTCATGGTAGCTAAAGAGAAACCCGTAGAAGTTGAGAATAGACTTGGAGGAAAACCATTAGAGGAGTTGTTACACGAGTTTAAGGATGTCTTCCCCGAGGAATTACCCGTTGGTTTACCACCTATTAGAGGTATAGAACATCAAATCGACCTCATTCCAGGATCAACCTTACCCAATAAGGCTGCCTATAGGTGTAATCCGGAAGAAACTAAGGAGTTACAAAGACAAATAGATGAGTTGATGAGTAGAGGGTATGTGCGGGAGAGCCTTAGTCCTTGTGCTGTTCCAGTTCTTTTAGTACCTAAGAAGGATGGAACATGGAGAATGTGTGTAGATAGTAGAGCCGTTAACAACATCACCATCAAGTATAGGTTTCCTATTCCAAGGTTAGATGATATGTTAGATGAGCTTCATGGGGCGGTGGTCTTCTCCAAAATTGATCTAAGAAGTGGTTACCATCAAATCAGAATGAGGGAGGGAGATGAATGGAAGACCGCTTTCAAAACCAAACATGGACTATACGAGTGGACGGTCATGCCATTTGGTCTTACCAACGCTCCAAGCACGTTCATGAGGTTAATGAACGAGGTACTTAAGGCCTACCTAGGTCGCTTTATTGTGGTTTACTTGGATGATATACTTGTGTATAGCAGATCCTTGGAAGAACATATGGAGCACTTGAGGCTACTCTTCACCACACTTCGCCAACAACAACTTTTTGGGAAGAAGGAGAAGTGTGCCTTCTTTGTGGAGAGCGTAGTATTCCTTGGCTACGTAGTATCCAAAGGAGGGGTATCAGTTGATCAAACCAAAGTGGAATCCATACGTACTTGGCCAATCCCTTCCACCATTACAGAAGTAAGGTCTTTTCATGGTTTGGCTTCTTTTTACAGGAGATTTATCAAGGATTTCAGCACTATCACAAGCCCCATCACCGAGTGCTTAAAGAAAGGCGCATTTGTTTGGACCAAAGCTGCCCAAGAAGCCTTTGAAGCCATTAAAGAGAAGCTATGCTCCGCTCCTATCTTAGCCCTTCCTGATTTCTCTCAACCATTTGAGGTGGAATGTGACGCTAGTGGAGTTGGAATTGGAGCCGTTCTTGTGCAAAATAAGCGTCCCATTGCCTATTTCTCAGAGAAACTCAATGGAGCAAGGCTGAACTATTGCACTTACGACAAGGAGTTCTATGCCATAGTAAGAGCTCTTGATCATTGGAGTCATTACCTGCGTACTAACCATTTTGTTCTTCATTCAGATCATGAGTCCTTAAAATATATCAATGGCCAACAAAAGTTAAGTCCAAGACATGCCAAGTGGGTAGAATTCTTACAATCCTTTCACTTCTCTTCAAAATACAAAGATGGAAAGAGTAACGTAGTAGCTGATGCACTATCCCGCCGCTACACTTTACTATCTACTTTGGATGTGAGGTTGCTTGGATTTGAGACTCTAAAGGACTACTACAACAATGATGCTGACTTTGGTGAAACCTACACCAAATGCAAGGAGGGAGCCTTTGATGAGTTTGTTTTGCAGGAAGGATTTCTTTTCAAAGGAAACCGCCTGTGTGTACCCAAGCATCCCATTAGAGAGCTACTGGTTAGAGAAGCTCATGGAGGAGGATTAGCAGGTCATTTTGGCATTACAAGAACGTTGGAGGTCCTAAAGGAGCACTTCTTTTGGCCAAAGATGCAAGGGAGCGTCCAGAATGTGGTAAGCAAGTGTGTGACTTGCCAATTTGCCAAGAGTTCCTTCAAGCCTGGAGTTTACACGCCCTTGCCCACTCCTAGTAGACCATGGGAAGATGTATCCATGGATTTCATTGTAGCCTTACCAAGAACCGCTAGAGGAAAAGATGCTATCATGGTGGTGGTAGATCGTTTCTCCAAGATGGCTCACTTCATTGCTTGCCACAAGACAGATGATGCTAGCAATGTTGCTGACTTATACTTCAAGGAGGTGGTGCGTCTACATGGGATACCCAAGTCCATAGTCTCTGATCGTGATTCAAAGTTCCTTAGTTACTTTTGGAACACATTATGGAGGAAGGTGGGAACCAAGCTTTTATTTAGCACTTCTCATCATCCACAAACAGATGGACAAACTGAGGTTACCAATCGCACTTTGGGAACGTTGTTAAGGGGCCTTGTAAGTAAGACTCAAAAGGATTGGGATATCAAGCTTGCCCATGCTGAGTTTGCCTACAATCGCTCCCCCACTTATGCTACTTCGCATTCCCCTTTTGAGGCTGTATATGGGATCAATCCTTACATGCCTTTGGACCTGATTCCCCTACCCAAAGACGAGTTGGTCCACAAAGATGCGGAGTCCAAGCTAAAGGCTATGATCAAACTCCACGAGCAAATCCAAGAAAGGATCAAGGAGGTCAATGAAGCATACAAGAGGAAGTCCAACAAGAACAGGAAGCCAAGACTTTTCCAAGAAGGTGACTTAGTTTGGGTGCACTTGAGGAAGGAGAGGTTTCCAAGCAAAAGAAAGAATAAGCTGATGCCACGAGCTGAAGGACCTTACAAGATCATATCCAAGGTAAATGATAATGCTTACAAGGTAGAATTACCGGATGATTATGGAGTCCATGCCACATTCAACATAGGGGACCTTTCTCCCTATCTAGATGATGATGGCATTTCAGAATTGAGGGCAATTCCTTTTCAAGGGGGAGGAGATGATCCGAATAAGGAGACTAAGGAGTTCAATGAAGTGTCACTAGCTCCTACTAACTCAAGTCAAGCCACACTAGCTCCTCCTACTAGCTTAGTGGTATGTCTTCTCCAAGTACTAAGTTAGCTCACAAGGGAGCTGAATAAAGGAGTAGAGAAGTCAAGGTTGATTTTTGGCTGATTGGTTACGTCGTATTTAGCTCCATGTTCACATGGTGTGTACACTCAAGCTTTGGTGTTGGCTCCATGTTCACAAGAGACTACACGGCTGGTGCAAGCTTTGGTTTTAACTCCCTAGCTTTGGTTTTAACTCCTTGTTTACACTAGCTTTGTTTTTAACTCCAACCTTGTATTTAGCTCCTAGTTCACATTAGTCTAGCTTTGTTATTGTCACCCTTGACCAACCGGTTTCAAGGGTCTTGTAGGCTATAAATAGCCGGCCATTTGAAGGAATAAACATCATCCAATTTGCAAATTAAAAACTGAGTAAAAGTTAAGCTTTGTGCTTCCTTTTGTTTCGTCTTTGTAGTTTACAAGACAAGGTCTAGAGTGAGTCGCGTTACAAACTCTAAACTCGCTATTTCAATCGAGTGTTTGATCTAGCAACCGCTTTGTTGAAGTATAGGTCTACTTCACCTAGCATACTATCCTTTGGTTACGTTTATTTTCATCTCAAAACTATCTTTACCTTCTGTTTTGGTTACTTGTTTCACGTCCATTTCAGTATACTAATCATATCTCTCATTCTTGTTTCAAAGTTCATATCAACTCACATCAACCCAAGTTAATGCCTTCAAATTACCTTGACTAATTGCTCCTTTAATCAGCCCATACACGAGCTAGCTCACCAATTGTAGTAGGTTCACTACTAAGCTGGTAGGAGGTGCTAGTGTGGCTGAACTATGATCAATAGGAGCTAAGGTGACTTCATTGAACTCCTTAGTAGCTTCTTGATTCGGATCATCTCCTCCCCCTTGAAAAGGAATTGTCCTCAATTCTGAAATGCCATTATCATTGAGATAAGGAGCAAGAACTCCCACATTGAACGTGGCATGAACTCCATAATCATCCGGCAACTCCACCTTGCAAGCATTGTTGTTTCTCTTGTATGGAACTTCTGTTTGTGGCTTCCACTTGTTCTTCCTTTTGCTTGGAAACCTCTCTTTTCTCAAGTGAACCCATACTAAGTCACCCTCTTGAAATAGTCTTTGTTTCCTGTTTTTGTTGGACCTTCTTTTGTAAACTTCCTTGATCTTTTTCCGAATCACTTCTCTAAGTACAAGTCAGGACTTTTGCTAGCAACATCCGTTATGTAACAAATACTGAAGTGAGTCATTTTGGAGAATGGCAAGTACTCTCTTGGTTTGAAAGGACTCTTTGACGGGCTGATTGTGTTCTCATAGTTAGCTTTGTTTTTAGCTCCATGTTCACATAGTGTGCCGCGGCTGAATGCTCTTTGTTAAGCTTTGTTTTTAGCTCCTAGTTCACATAGGTTTAAGCTTTTGTTTTTAGCTCCTAGTTCACAATAGGTTTAAGCTTTGTTTTTGTCACCATGTAGCTTTGTTTTTGTCACCCTAACCAGCCGGTTTAAGGGTCATTTTGTAGGCTATATATAGCCATCTACTTGAATGAATAAGACATCCAATATTGATATCACAAAACTGAGTAAAGCTAAGCTTTCTTTTACGTCCTTGTTGCTTACAAGACAAAGTCTAGAGTTAGTCGCGTTACAAGCTCTAAACTCGCTACTTCAATCGCGTGTTTGATTTAGCACCCGCTTTGTTGGAGTATAGGTCTACTTCACTAAGCATACTATCCTTTGGTTACGTTTTATTCACCCTTACAATCTGTTTTGGTTACTTTGTTTACGTTCATTTCAGAATACTAATCCATGTTCACGTTCTTGTTTCAAAGTTCATATCAACTCACATCAGAATAAGACACACAAGATTTATACACAAAACTGAGTAAAGCTAAGCTTTCTTTTACGTCCTTGTTGCTTACAAGACAAAGTCTAGAGTTAGTCGCGTTACGAGCTCTAAACTCGCTATTTCAATCGAGTGCTTGATCTAGCAACCGCTTTGTTGAAGTATAGGTCTACTTCACTAAGCATACTATCCCTTGGTTACGGTTATTTCATCATCAAAACTATCCTTACAATCTGTTTTGTTGCTTTCATTTACATTCATTTCAGAATACTATCAATCTTCACGTTTTAGTTTCAAAGTTCATATTAACTCACATCATAACCTGATCGGCAAAAAGTCTTAATTGTGATACTAACTAATTAATCTTGGTCAGTAATTAATCAATCAGAATTAAAACAACATTCAGGCGACAGTTCATATGATCAGAGACAGGTCAATTTTCTATAACCCAATTAAGACCCATCGATCCACTTAAACCCTAGATAAAATTTAGCTACACATGACGATTGTAATTAAACTCACGAAATAGAAATTGCAAACAAACATGATGAATACGAATTAAATTAAACTACGCAGACGATAAAAATTTTATACTAATAATTAATAAACAAAGACTGTAATCAAATAACTACGAAAAACTAAGAACGAATTAAGACAAGAATTAAAAATAGAAAACTGAAATTGGAATTGAAATTAAAATTAAGATTATCAATACCAAACAATTTGAGATCTGAAAAAGGAAGAACGGAATTCGATGAATCTTGCGAAGGAAAACGGGAAAAGAACGTGACTTCTATCCTAAGCAAAAGTTTTACGTAATGTGTATTTTATGAAAAGTAAAGTAAGTTATGAAGTGTGTCTGACAATGTAGTTAGAGTCTTATTTAAAACAATCTAGTTGGACTTCGAGACACAGGCCCAAAATTCTAATCAATTAAAATTTGATCCGCGGCCTGGGTTAGACGTCAGTCGATCGAGTGCATGCATGCCACTCGATCGAGTGGACTCGTGAATGCTCCAATCTTCGTTTGTTCTTGGGCTAGAAAGGTGAATCGGCCCAAAACTCTGATGCAGTCCAGTTGGGCTCAAATATGAGGCACTCGATCGAGTGCTTAGCACTACTCGATCGAGTGGGTGCTGCTGGAACTCGTAGCTGAGTTCTTCATTGCTTATCGGCTTTTCGTTTTCTTCCTCGTTCTTCGTCCTCGTCTCGGCTATCCGAGTTATTACTCCTAAATATGCTCAAAATTGTACCTAACCTACAAAATAGCACGAGAACCGACAGTATCGACTTTCTAATAGAAATCGACATTAAATATATAAATAAGGAAGAAGAAAAGCTAAAAAACGGTTGTCGGGGGACAATAAAATACGATATAAAATACGTTGATCAACGACAAAAATGAATTAAATTGATTTCTTGAGGAAAATAATAAATGTTTTGACGAAGCCTAACTTAAATGAGATTCGAGTTGGTAATAGAAATTCGTGCTTAAATCAAAAGAGTTTAGAATTCAAATCGTCGAAATAGAAGTTCAATAAGAATTAAATGAATAAATAATTCGAAACAAAAATAAAAAGGGTTATTTAACGACAATAATATCAACTATAGGGCATCTTCCCAAAATAATACTAATTTCAATAAATCTGAGAATAATACGTATTCTTGGAGTAGTTAAACAAGAGTAGTATAAGTGACTTTATAACCTGCTACATTAGGTCACCTAATTAATATTTAACCTGCTACTTATCCTCCATCCTCCTCCTTAGACCTAGATAACGGGTGAACCGTGTCAGGTCAGCTTCAGGTCGGGGCACTTTCGGGTTATAATAATCGGGTTGACTTTGGGTCGGGTCGGATAATTTTGGGTTCGAGTCATTCTCGGGTTTGCTGTTTTCAACTTTTTTAGGGATATCGACTCGTTTTCTTTAATAATAGTCAGGTCAATTTCGGGTTAGTTCGGGTCAATTCAGATTACTGGTTAATATCAGGTCTTCAATTTGGGTGTCGGGTCGGGTTCGGATTGGCTTTTTCGGGTCGGGTCAGTTTTGTCAGGTCTACTTCTCCTTTTCTCCTTCATTCTCTTTCTCTATAGGTTTTTTTTCTATAGATTTCGTTTAGATTAACGTGTTGATTTTAGTATAGGATTGTGTTGTTAGCTAGATTTTGTCATATTGAAGACTTGAAGGAAGAGGAAAACAGAGAACATTAATGACGTTTAATGTCCCGTACACTGAGTAAGTGAAAAGGAGTGAACTAATATGAAATAAATTAAACGCGAAAAAGGAAGGTAAACGGGTTCTACCGCTAACTGGTCATCTATACTACTTTGGTTTAACTACTCCAAAAATACGTATTATTCTCTAATTTATTAAAATTGGAATTATTTTCAGAAGACTCTCTATAGTTGGTATTATTGCCGTTAAATAAAATTAAAGGTGAAAAAGAAAGGCGGAAGGGTTCTACAGGTAACCAGTCACCTATACTACTCTGGTTTAACTACTCCAATAATACGTATTATTCTCAGATTTATTAAAATTGATATTATTTTGGGAAGACACCCTATAGTTGGTATTATTGTTGTTAAATAAAAATATATTTTAAATATAAGAAGATTTTCCGAGACAATTAGAATTCTAGTAGTTCAAAACGATTCAAAAATAAATCCTTCCTAAATAACTTCAAGAATTACGATCTAAACCGCAAACAAGATAAAATATGAATATGTTTTTAGTTTATAAAAATTAAAGGTGTTATATAAAATTTGTCGTAACAGAAATAATCTCAGATATCACATTACAATAAAAAAAAGTATTTCATTCAAAACTTCTAACCATCAAAAACTTTCATCAGTGTATTTATTAGTTAACGGTTTTTTGGACATTAACATTAGTTAACTAATAAATACATCGAAAACTTTCAAAAATAATTTATGTATTAACATTAGTTAACGGTTCTAGAAATTATTTTTTTTTTGGACCTACAAATTTTCCTACGGAAAATTCTGTAGCCCAAAACGTTTCCAACCAAAAATCCGTAGGAATTCCGTAGGGGGCTTTCAAGGACCGACAAAATACGATTCCGTAGGAAATATCTGTAGGAACTATTACTTTTCCGACGCCTTTCAAGATCCGTAGGAATTTTTCCGTTGGAATGACCACTAATTCTAGTAGTGTATATTTATGAAAAATGTGGATATTTTGACTTAAAGTGAGGTATGGAAATTTGGACAAACAAGCGGGATTAGATTATGTTATATATTCAGTTTTTGATTTATGTTTCTGATGTTTGAATTTGTTGTTGAACAGATCACAAGCGGGATTATTGCTAAACTGGTGAAGGTAAGTTACCAACATTCTCTCAATTTATCCCGTGTTTTCTATTCATTAATCAAGTGCTAATTATTTCCATCCATATTCCCTTAATCCCTCATATGAATTATGTTCCACCCACTCTTCTTATTCCATCACGTACCCGTGTCCGACTTGATTGTAGGTTGCTTTTATTGGATTGAATCCTGCAAAGCATTTAAGCAAGGAGTTGGATTTTATGAAATCCCACTTGCAACATTTGAACGGGTATGGATAGTACTGGACAAGTTCCAAGTCATTCTACATTCTGCATATTCCAAGCTTCTGTCGGCGTCCTTCACTCCAAGCTTATCTTCAACCGGTAGTAGCATCAGGAATGACATCAACTTGAAGGATACAAATTGTGTCTATGAAGTGGAAAGAGACTATTCATCGAATAGTCTTGGTCAAACCCAAAATATCGATGCTATTTCTAATCCGATTGGAAATGCTATGCATCATGCGCATACATCAAAGACGGGCAATGATGATACGTTTTCCATTTGTTGCTGGTTGAAGGAATCTAGCAGAAATTCACCAGGTAAGCGAAGTGCACTTCAGCAAAACGAAATCCGAAAAATAGGGCATTGAATTTGAAATTTACTTGCATTTTCATCGGGGTTGCAGGATGATTTTAAAGCGATTTTGTCGGGAGTTGAATCAAAACCCAAACATGTTATTAGTTGGGAGTGTGTTATATATGTTCACCTGTACATTGCTGACATGAACGAGTTTGCCACTACAAACGAAACATATACTCCCTCCGAGTTTTAGTGTTCTTCCATTTTTATTTATTGAGCTGAGTTTGATCTTCTTCCCTATTTCCATTCAAGGAAACTTTTTTTTTTACCTAAGAGCACCTCCATCCCCCATTCATTCTCCATTTTTGGAGGAGAATGAATGAAAAAAAATAACTCCATCCATGAATAAATTATTCTCCATGGAGAAGGAGAATGGTTCATTCTTGGTGAAGAATGGATTGAAGAATGAAATTGGTGGTCCATCACATGTTATGTGGTTAATGTTTGCTTCTTTTTTGTTTTTTCGTCCACCAAAACGACGACGTTTTGGTCTATAATAACACCAAAACGTACGTGTCATTTCGGACTTGATTTGCGGGTTTTATTTTTTCTATGTCAAAGTTTACGAAAAATAAGTAAAAAATTTTGACATTAAAATTAATTAGAGAAATGTAGAAAATAATTAGGGTAGTATAAATGAGGAGAAAGTAACTCGACAACTTTTTACAAAGTTGTTGAGCTCAAGTACAAAGTTATCGAGCTTTAATACTAAACTTATTGAGCTCGACAACTTTGCGACAAAACTCAACGACTTTGTGACAATACTCGACAACTTGGTTGCTTATAATATTTAATTCAATATTTGTAATCTGTAAATAGAGAATGTAAAAATGGATTAGTTGGGTGATATAATAAATGAGGTGGAAAGTGTTGGGCTCCACTGGAGAATAGAAAATCATTCTTGGATGGAGGGGCTTCGGAAGGCATCCTCGTTAAAATCAGGGAACATCTCCCTAATTACTTCCATGACAAGCTCCAGGTAAGAATTGGCTCCATCCTGAAAGCTCGTGTCCACCGCAACTTCCGCCTCCTGCAAGATGGCATCCTTCTCTTTTTGCCATTCCTCGCCCTTTATCTTCAGATCATCCTGGGCCTGCTTGAGGTCTGAGTCAGCCTTGGAGAGACGCTCCTCCAAGTCAACCACCCTTCTTTTTGTGTGCTCCATCTCAGCCAAAGATTTTTTAACCTGCTCCATCGCCAGCTTGCTCTCCTTCAGCTCCGCCTTCAGCTTGGACACCTCCCTCACAGCCTTCTCCCCCTGAAGCTTCCACTGAGTCGCCTGACCCTTTGCCTCTTCCATCTCGCCTTCCTGCTTCACCTGCTTATCCTTCAGTGATGTGAGTTGATATGAACTTTGAAACAAGAATGTAAAGATGGATTAGTATTCTGAAATGGAACGTGAATGAGTAGCCAAAACAGAAAGAAAGGATAGTTTTAAGCGTGAAAGAACCGTAACCAAGGATAGTATGCTAGGTGAAGTAGACCTATACTTCAACAAAGCGGGTGCTAAATCAAACAACGCGATTGAAGTAGCGAGTTTAGAGCTTGTAACGCGACTCACTCTAGACTTTGTCTTGTAAACTACAAAGACGAAACAAAGAAAGCACACAGCTTAACTTTACTCAGGTTTTTAATTTGCAAATTGGATGTTCTTCTTCCTTCAAAATGGCCGGCTATTTATAGCCTACAAGGTCCCTTAAACCGGTTGGTTTAGGGTGACAAAAACAAAGCTAAGACTAATGTGAACTAGGAGCTAATTACAAGGTTGGAGCTAATAACAAAGCTAGTGTAAACATGGAGTTAAAACCAAAGCTAGGGAGTTAAAACCAAAGCTCCACCAAGAGTAACCAGCCGTGTGTAGTCTTGTGTGAACATGGAGCCAACAACAAAGCTTGAGTGTACACACCATGTGAACATGGAGCCAAAAACAAGGCTAACAAGAGAGCCTTTTGACCGTGTACACTAAGAGAACACAACCAGCTCCTTAACTTCAGTCCACTACTCATGCTTGAATGATTGTGACCCTAAGTTAATGTCTTCATTTCACCTTGATTAGTTACTCCTTTATTCAGCTCAAATTCGAGCTAGCTCCATAATTGAAGATGACTTCTTATTATAGCTAATGTAGCTGGCCTAAGCTTAAGTAGGAGCTAGTATTCTTTAGTTGAGCTCTTTAGAACTTCCTTACTTGGATTGGTAGCTCCTTGATTCGGATCATCTCCTCCCCCTTGACAAGGAATTGTCCTCAATTCTGAAATGTTAACTTTATCAAGGTATAGAAGAAGATCTTCTAATAGGAAGGTGGCTTGAACTCCATACTCATCCGCCAACTTCAGCTTGTAAGTTCTTTGGGTGCCCTTGTGTGGAACTTCTGTTTGTGACTTCCACTTGCTCCTTCCTTGGTTTGGGAACTCCTCTATACTCACGTTAGCCAAAGACAAGTCATTCCTCATGAAGTACCTCGTACTCTTGTTGTGCTCTTTTCTCATGATGTACTTAGAATGTCCTGAAGTGTAAAGGAGGTTTCCTTTAAAAGGAAGTCTTACCTGCAAAATAAGCTTATCAAGAGTACCAAAGGAGTTAGTCTTGTGCTTGCTAAGCACTTCAGCCTCCGTGGAGTAGTAGTCCTTCCAATTCCCAATCCCACTTGTGCCTATATCTAAAGTGGTTGAATGCGTGTGGTTACAAGACAATGTGTTAACCATGCCTTCGACCTTACCCTCTTCATACCTTAAGACTTCAGGATCTACACGAGGCATCAAATAAGATGGTATTCCCTTGGAGATAACAATACCTTGTTCCTGTTGCCACTCTTTAGATGGCTTTCCTTTACTGCCACTCTTAATCTTAATGGGTTTTTCTTTGGTGGCGTCAAACTCTCCCTTGTCTAGATTATGCACTTCTACAACTTTATTAGCAAACATTGAGAGGCTGGGTTTTCCGACTCTATTTGCTAACATGTTACAGACACTTTGAGGTGCCATGGGTTTGAGTATAATTTTCTTTCCTTTATCATTCAACTCATACTCATTCCTTCTTCCATGGTGAACTACGTCCCTATCAAACTGCCAAGGACGGCCTAATAGTATGTGACAAGCATCCATAGGAATTACATCACACAAAACCTCATCAACGTAGGAACCCATGGTTAATCCAACCCTCACTTGTTTAGTGACCCTTACCTTGTTCCCGTTGTTTAACCAATGTAAGGCATAAGGGTTAGGGTGATTGGTAGTAGCTAGGCCTAGTTTGTCCACCATTTCAGTTGAGGCAACGTTGGTACAACTACCTCCATCGATGATTAGACTACACCATTTATCTTTCACTTGACACTTAGTATGAAACAGTTGGTCTCTTTGTTCAGTGTCTTGTTGAATTGGGTTAGTATGTAGAGTTCGTAGTACTAGGAGTGTGTCATAAGCCGGGGGTTCATAAGCCTCAATATCTTCTTCCTCTTCTTCCTCTCCCTCATTGACATTAAAAACAGCCCCTATACGTTGTTCCTCCTCCCATAACTCATCCCTAACAGTGATTACCTCCCTTAAGGTCACAACTCTTTTGTTAGGACAAGCGTTTTTGAAGTGACCAAACCCTTGACATTTGAAACAACGTACCTTAGATAGACTAGTCTCAGTGGTTGTTTTGGGGGTAGACTGAGGTGGGGGTGCTGGGTTAGCCTTAACAATAAGGGGTTGATTAGAACTAGTAGGATTGACTCTACTACCATCATCTGTTCTAGACCAAGTATGACTCTTACTAGACTCACCCTCATGTCTTCCCTTCCCTTGTGCCTCAATTTTTAGACACAACCCACACAATGTATCAAAATCAGAATAGGGACATAAATCAACCGTATTAGCTATACTACGATTCAACCCACGTAAGAACCTAGCCATTTTTATTTCTTCATTCTCCTCTACTTCTCCCATTAAAACCAGGTTCTCAAATTCCTCTATATATTCACTAACACTCATTTTTCCTTGAACAAGATTAGCAATTTTTTTGTATAAGGACAACTTGTGCGTGGTTGGAACATACCTCTTACGTAGTTTACGTTTCAAGGACTCCCAAGAAGTGATCTTACCCTTCCCGCTTCTGGTGCGTTGTACCTTAAGCCCTTCATACCAAAGGGAAGCTCCCTTGCTTAGCTTGAGGATGGCGTACTTGCACCTCTCTTCGTCCTCCAAATCCTTGAAGTCAAAGAGCTTCTCTATGTTTCTTTCCCACTCCAAGTAAACTTCAGGATCAGTACCACCATTAAACTCAGGGAGTTCATTTACCTTGATTCTGTCCACCGGTTCTCTCCTTGGTTGGAAGCGGGAATTCTTGGGTTGGAAGTTCTCCAACGCCCTCTTTAGTTGTTCCAGGAAGGTAGGATCTTCAAAGTTCAACACTCCTGCCATGCTAACGTCTGGATGGATGACCAAAGCTCTGATACCACTAATGATGTGAGTTGATATGAACTTTGAAACAAGAATGTAAAGATGGATTAGTATTCTGAAATGGAACGTGAATGAGTAGCCAAAACAGAAAGAAAGGATAGTTTTAAGCGTGAAAGAACCGTAACCAAGGATAGTATGCTAGGTGAAGTAGACCTATACTTCAACAAAGCGGGTGCTAAATCAAACAACGCGATTGAAGTAGCGAGTTTAGAGCTTGTAACGCGACTCACTCTAGACTTTGTCTTGTAAACTACAAAGACGAAACAAAGAAAGCACACAGCTTAACTTTACTCAGGTTTTTAATTTGCAAATTGGATGTTCTTCTTCCTTCAAAATGGCCGGCTATTTATAGCCTACAAGGTCCCTTAAACCGGTTGGTTTAGGGTGACAAAAACAAAGCTAAGACTAATGTGAACTAGGAGCTAATTACAAGGTTGGAGCTAATAACAAAGCTAGTGTAAACATGGAGTTAAAACCAAAGCTAGGGAGTTAAAACCAAAGCTCCACCAAGAGTAACCAGCCGTGTGTAGTCTTGTGTGAACATGGAGCCAACAACAAAGCTTGAGTGTACACACCATGTGAACATGGAGCCAAAAACAAGGCTAACAAGAGAGCCTTTTGACCGTGTACACTAAGAGAACACAACCAGCTCCTTAACTTCAGTCCACTACTCATGCTTGAATGATTGTGACCCTAAGTTAATGTCTTCATTTCACCTTGATTAGTTACTCCTTTATTCAGCTCAAATTCGAGCTAGCTCCATAATTGAAGATGACTTCTTATTATAGCTAATGTAGCTGGCCTAAGCTTAAGTAGGAGCTAGTATTCTTTAGTTGAGCTCTTTAGAACTTCCTTACTTGGATTGGTAGCTCCTTGATTCGGATCATTCAGATTAGTGATCAGGGCGACGTCCCTTTCAACCATGGCTAGACGGTCAGGAGAAGGGACCCCAGGGGTAATAACCAGCTCTTCATCACTCAGGCGGCTGAGAGCTGCCAGCTCAGCAGAAGCCTGCAGCACCCTGGAGGTGCGCTGGATGTACTGGATCACTTGATTGGAGGTAGAGGTTACAGACTTGGTGAGGCGGTCCGCCAAAACAGCACCAGAGTCTGAGAGCAGGGCAGACACGTCAATACTATCGCCTGCAGTGTAGTGAAATTCCGTATTCTCCTCTGAGAAGAGGGTGCCTGGAACGTCACGGGCAGGGCGCTTGGGCTCAGGGGTATCAACATCAGCCTCCAGATCAACCATATGTGTAGCCCCTGAAGGTTCTCTATCTCTCTTCCTCCTGCATTCCAGGGGAACACTCTCCCCAGTTCCTTCGGAATTAACAGGACGTGATCCCTGGGGAGTATGAATCCCTGCAGGGGAATCACCCTGCTTGCTGGCTGGAGAGGGGGTGGCTTCTGAGGTAACCTCCGCCTCCGCACCCTGGACATCAGAGAGAGGAGCCGCCGGCTTTGCAGGTGGTAGCCTTGGAGGGAGAGGAAGTCTTCGACTAGTAGAAAGGCTCTTCATGTACTTCATCAAATTCTTCTCGCCTTTCTTGTAGCTGGAAGGAAGGGAGGGACGCTTCGAAACAATAATGAAATCTTCGTCCAAGCCAAGGTTCCTTATCTCCTTCCTTGACCAAAGGCGAGAAGCAGGATCTGTAGGGCGAAAGAATAATCAGTTAGAAAAACACAGAAAGGTAGAACCTCAGGAAAATAATGCCAGTGAAAATCCCTGAACTACCTTCTCCAAGGCCAGGGATCAGGCCCACTCGGCCCAAATAGTTATCTGTGGCTATAAGCTTCGCGTGAGGGACCCAGAAGCCAGGGCCACAAACGCCGGACTTGTCAACAATAGCCACGAATTTCTTGACTAGCTCCTCATCCCGCCTGTTCAGTTTTACCTCCAGGGCTTTCCCCCCAACGCCTGGATGGTACTCCTCAATTTCCAGGCGGGTGTGGACATGATTTCTAACGTGCCTAGGAATCTGCCACCCTAAAGCGCTGTGTACGTACAAAAAGTTGTTCTTCCAGTCCTTCAGAATATTTAAAGTCGGCCAAACTGGAGTATATCCCTTCTGCCTTTGAAGGGACCAGTACCCAGGGGAACCTTCTCCCCCTGATGAAGACACCATCTGTAGGCTAACCATGTAACGCAGGGCGTTGATTGAGGTCCCCTCACCATGAAAAAGGCAGGTCCACGTATAGGCTATTAACAACCTAACCGCCACAGCGGTCAACTGGGCTATAGCCACGTTCATCCTCCTAAAGGTCTCCTCCAGGAAGGAGTGCAAGGGAAATCGCAGGCCAAACTCTAGGCATTTATGGTAGACGGCTATGCAGCCGTTAGGGGGGCAACATACTGTATCCTTCTCCCCTGGGACTATAATTGTGTACCCCTCCCCGAAGTCATAAAATCTCTCAATAGCCCCAGCAGCGTTTTTTTACTAAAATTAAGTCTTGGTTCTTAGCCTCTGGGTAGGTTCTCAAGGGGATCCGGTACTTAGCTTTGTCTAAATAGTATACTCTCCCCTCCTCCTTGGGGATAAGGGGGCCGGCAATTCTGGAGGGGTCTATCTCCATTGCCTCGTCGTCAGAATTGACGACGTCAAAGGGAGTAGGGTCAGGGGAGTTGGCATCCTACCCCCCCCCCAGAGTAATCTTCTTCAATTGGCCTAACCCCAGAGGAGGAGGCCAGGTCAGCCCTACCCTCCTCCCTATCCTCCGTCCTCTCAATCAACGGATCAATGAATGTGAGAATACGAGTACGATGGCTAGGCATATTGATTTAAGAAGGGAAAATATGAGGAAATGAAAAAGACGAGGATTTAGGGTAAGATTCTAACCTAGAACGATGACCGCCGCTTGGAAATCCGAAGGGAAGAGCTCCTCAGTCTTAAGAAAATTCTCAACAACGGAAAAGTATGGAGAAGTATGAAGAGGGGTTTGAGTTTCGAAAAAGTGTGAAAGAGGGAAATGGGGGGGAGTAGAGAGGCTTATATAGACCCAGGCAACTGAAGAGTCGCCCCTCCAACAAAGCCTCCCCAGGAACTGCCCCACGTGTCACACTTTAGAAACCAACCGCCCACGTCTTCCCAAGAAAAGCCTCGAAAAGGTAAAGGGTGTCAGAGAATTAATCACCCTGTGACGTCATCCCTTCATTCAAAAAAAAATGCAGCGCAAATAAAGAAACTGCCTAATCTTTCATTAATTGGAAAAAGCCCAAAAGTGGGCAAGTTGCATTAAGGACATAAAAATAAAAAGTACAAAAGGAGCCTGATTTTCTGGCTCAGTTAACTAGCCTGCGAATCGGGAGCAGGCCTAATCATCATCAGGACCTGGGGAATAATTCCCAGGGCTGTAGTCATCCAGGGTAGACCCCCAGTCCCAATCATCAGAGTCCTTGAAGGGATCAGTAGGGAAGTCATCCTCGCCACCGCCTGAAGAATAGCCTTGACCCTCGCTATCCTCAGAATCATGACTGCTTGTGTCCCAGTCATGACCAAAGGGGACGGCCCTGGCATCATCAGGGAAATCACGACCCACCCTCCTCACCAGAGGGGAGGAGGGGCCTGATTCTGGGGAGGAAGTCAGTTCAGGGCAACTATGGTCGAACTGCTCCGGATGCAGCCAGGGGAAGCACCTGTGGCACCCCCTGTCATAGCACACCCCATCTTGGGTGCATCGCCCAGGGTGGGAACCAGCAGGAGGAGATCTCCTAAGACGCCTGCCTACACTGGAAAGGGCCTTCCTCTTAGCCACCCGTCGAGAACGGGAGCGCTTCCTTGTACTTCTGCGGAGGATCTGGTGAGCTCTCTTAGCGTATTTCAATCGACGGAGTCCTCTGAAACGACGGATTTCTACATAGACTCCACAGCGGAAAACTCTTTTCCTGATCCAAGACATTAGTTCTTTTTTGGAAAAGGATAGCAAAGAAATTGAAATTGAAGTATGAAAATGGTGAAGAAGACCAGAGCTTATATAAGAACAAGAAACAGGCCATTAATGGCGCTCCAACCACCTCTGTAAGAGAGGCAACCAATCATCAAGTTTGCACGTTGCCCAAAAATCCGCTTTGCAAGGAGAAACAATCATGACTAAAAGAACATTCCAACCCCTTTGGCATGACCAATGCGCTTGGGTTTCCTGCCTCGGGAACGAGCGACGCATTAAATGCGAGGGAGTTCAGAAGTTAACCTCCTACCATCCCATCCACGAAGTCGCCTGCCAAAAGGAAGCCCTGCTTTCCTCCAACCGGCGAGGGCCAATTGATGGGAGTTGGCAAAACGGCTACGGGTCGCCCGCCCATGAGGCCCCAGGGTGATCCACCCCAGGAACAGAGGAGAGCCTGCCCTGCATAACCATCCTACGAAGATGGCGCTGCATAACCTGCCCGGCAGGGCCACGCCGCCAGCCGAACAGGGCAGTCGAGCCCCCCTGCCTGCTGACACTCAGGGTGTTCCTACCCCCAGCAAGGGTAGGGAAAACCAGGGGCCCCTCCGTCATTTCGCCTAAGGTAAAGGAGAATGGGTGGATAAGGTGAAGCCACTTGTCACCCCCTCATCCATCCATTCTTCCTCTCTCCACTTCTCTTTCTCTCTCTTGTGGGAAGGTATAAATACTCTCCCATTTCCCACTAGAGAGGGGTTGGATTTTCTCTCTCTAGACTCTCACTCAATAACCGCCACCTAGTTCCTCACGAGCTAGGTTCTTAAAGGCTATCCACGGACTGACTTAGGCATCGGAGAGGGTTCCCCCGGACACCTCCGGGGCCCTGTGCGTTCATTGTGCAGGGACAGATCGTCTTCGCCGGGGAAGTCTGATCGCCAGAGTGAGGAGAAAGGGAGATCAAAGGAAGTCAAAAATTGACCATTCAAGCATCATCACATTTTTTAAGACCCGAATCCAAAGTCGGGTTTGATTGTTTCCATACCGGAACAACTTATATGATGAGAATGGGGAGGGGGAGAAGAAGAAGGAGGGGAAGGAGAAAGAGAATAAGATATAAAGGAAGCAGAAAGATATGGAAGATAGTGGATAAGCAGAAAGATAAGGTGCAGGTGCTGGACATGACAATTGAACCGCCTGCTGCTATCGAAAAAAGGTGTAGAGAATGAGAAAACAGAGTTAAGCATCAAGGTTCCAGGTCGGAAAGAAAGCGGATCAGGTGAGAAGGAATCAGGCCAAAATACGAGTATGTCATCTGTGGATACTAGTATTGAGGCGGAAATCAGTCCTACCTTCAAGCAAATCCTCACAAGAAAGCAATCTTTACATTCTGTAGTTTACAAGACAAAGTCTAGAGTTAGTCGCGTTACAAGCTCTAAACTCGCTATTTCAATCGAGTGTTTGATCTAGCAACCGCTTTGTTGGAGTATAGGTCTACTTCACTAAGCATACTATCCTTTGGTTACGGTTTATTCATCCTCAAACTATCTTTACATTCTGTTTTGGTTACTTGTTTCACGTCCATTTCAGTATACTAATCATTCATCACTTTCTTGTTTCAAAGTTCATATCAACTCACATCATTAGTGGTATCAGAGCTTTGGTCATCCATTGGACGTAAAAGCATGGCAGGAGTTGTGAGCTTTGAAGACTCTAGTCTCTTGGAAAACCTAAGGAGGGAACCGGTGGACAAAGTGAACGAAATTTCTAAGTCCAAAGATGTAACTGATCCTGAAGTCTACTTGGGAGAAAAGGAGGAAGAAAGAAAGGACTATGAGCTCCCAACGTATGGTAATGTTTTAGTACTACGTACACTTCATGCTAACCCCATTCCACACAACACCGAGCAAAGAAACCAACTTTTTCACACTAAGTGTCTAGTTAACAGCAAATGGTGTAGCTTAATCATTGATGGAGGTAGTTGTACAAACGTTGCATCTACTGAAATGGTAACTAAGTTAGGCCTAACCACCACTAATCACCCCAAACCGTATGCATTACATTGGTTGGATGATGGTAACAAAATAAGGGTCACAAAACAAGTGAGGGTAGGTTTAACCATGGGGTCTTATGTCGATGAAGTTTTATGTGATGTCATTCCTATGGATGCTTGTCATATACTTTTGGGACGTCCTTGGCAGTTTGATAGGGATGTAGTACACCATGGGAGGAAAAATGAATACGAGTTAAGAGATAAGGGAAAGAAAATCGTTCTAAAACCCATGACACCTCAAGATGTGTATACCATGTTAGCAAATCAAGTCAAAAAACCCAACCTCTCCATATTTGCTAGTGAAAATGTAAGAGAACATACCATAGAAGAGGGAGAGTGTGATGTTGTCATGGTTACTGAAGAGGAACCGAATGGGGTTGATAATGGGTTTGGAGAGAAACGATTTGAGGAGGGGCTAAAGAAACTAGGTGTTGCCATTTCTAATGAATTACCGGTTGACTTGACACCTAGTAGAGATCATGAACTCTTAGAGTATAGCCATGACTCGCAAAAGCTGATCCCAAAACATACTAAATGGATGGAACTCTCGCAACCCTTCCATTTTTCTTCCAGGTATAAGGATGGTAAGAACAATGTCGTAGCTGATACTTTATCTTGTCGCTACACACACTCATCCACCCTAGATGAAAGAGCACTTGGATTCGAGACTTTGAAGGATTACTACGCTATGGATACTAATGTAATCACCGGGTACAAAGCTAGTGCTCTTGGTGCTTTTGATGAGTTTGTTTTGCAGGAAGATCTTCTTCTTAAAGGGAACCATCTTTGTGTCTCAAAGCGTTCTATTTCAGAATCTCTAGTTAGAGAAGCTCATGGAGGAAGACCAGCTGGACATTTTGGCATGACCAGGACCTTAGAGATGTTGAAGGGACACTTATTATGGCTAAAGATACGAGGGAGTACTCAAAACATTGTGGGCAAGTGCTTAACAAGTCATGTCTCAAAGAGTCCTTTCAAACCAAGAGAATACTTGCCATTCTCCAAGATGACTCACTTCAGTATTTGTTACATAACGGGTGATGCTAGCAAAAGTCCTGACTTGTACTTTAGAGAAATAATTCGGGAAAGGATCAAAGAAGCCTAGAAAAGAAGGTCCAACAAAAACAGAAAACCGAGACTCTTCCAAGAGGGTGACTTGGTTTTGTTTCACTTGAGAAAGAAGAGGTTTCCAATCAAAAGGAAGAACAAGTTGAAGCCACAAACAGAAGTTCCATACAAGGGAAACAACAACGCTTGCAAGGTAGAGTGGCCGGATGGTTATGACGCTCATGCCACATTCAACGGAAGAGATCTTGCTCCTTACCTTGATGAAGATGGCATTTCAGAATTGAGGACAATTCCTTTTCAAGGGGGAGGAGATGATCCGATTCAAGATGCTACTAAGGAGTTCAATAAAGTCACCTTAGCTCCTAATGATCTTAGTTCAGCCACACTAGCACCTCCTACCAGCTTAGTAGTAATCCTACTACATTTGGTGAGCTAGCTCATGTGTGGGCTGATTAAAGGAGCAATTAGTCAAGGTAAATTGAAGGCATTAACTTGGGTTCACACTATGGCTATGTTCACATAGTATGCACATCCTCAAGCTTTGTTTTTGGCTCCATGTTCACATAGTGTGCCACGGCTGAAATGCTCTTCTCTTAGCTTTGTTATTAGCTCCTAGTTTACATAGCTTTGTTATTAGCTCCTAGTTTACATAGCTTTGTTATTAGCTCCTAGTTCACAATAGGTTTAAGCTTTGTTTTTGTCACCATGTAGCCTTGTTATTGTCACCCTAACCAGCCGGTTTAAGGGTCATTTGTAGGCTATATATAGCCATCTATTTGAATGAATAAGGGATCCAATATTGTCATCACAAAACTGAGTAAAGCTAAGCTTTCTTTTACGTCCTTGTAGTTTACAAGACAAAGTCTAGAGTTAGTCGCGTAAGCTCTAAACTCGCTATTTCAATCGAGTGTTTGATCTAGCAACCGCTTTGTTGGAGTATAGGTCTACTTCACTAAGCATACTATCCTTTGGTTACGGTTTATTCATCCTCAAACTATCTTTACATTCTGTTTTGGTTACTTGTTTCACGTCCATTTCACTATACTAATCATTCATCACTTTCTTGTTTCAAAGTTCATATCACATCATTCATCACTTTCATTTTGCAGCATTGTTTTGATCGGTCCATATTGATCCGAATCAAGAAGCTACCATGGAGTTCAATGAAGTCACCTTAGCTCCTAATGGTCTTAGTTCAGCCACACTAGCACCTCCTACCAGCTTAGTAGTGAGCCTACTACAATTGGTGAGCTAGCTCGTGTGTGGGCTGATTAAAGGAGCAATTAGTCAAGGTAATTTGAAGGCATTAACTTGGGTTCACACTCATTCAAGCATGGGGAGTGTACTGAAGTTATGAGAATGATTATGGGCTGATTGTGTTCTCATAGTTAGCTTTGTTTTTAGCTCCATGTTCACATAGTGTGCCGCGGCTGAATGTTCCTTGTTAAGCTTTGTTTTTAGCTCCTAGTTCACATAGGTTTAAGCTTTGTTTTTAGCTCCTAGTTCACAATAGGTTTAAGCTTTGTTTTTGTCACCATGTAGCTTTGTTATTGTCACCCTAACCAGCCGGTTTAAGGGTCTTTGTGTAGGCTATATATAGCCATCTACTTGAATGAATAAAACATCCAATATTGAAATCACAAAACTGAGTAAAGCTAAGCTTTCTTTTACGTCCTTGTTGCTTACAAGACAAAGTCTAGAGTTAGTCGCGTTACAAGCTCTAAACTCGCTACTTCAATCGCGTGTTTGATTTAGCATCCGCTTTGTTGGAGTATAGGTCTACTTCACTAAGCATACTATCCTTTGGTTACGGTTTATTCATCCTCAAACTATCCTTACAATCTGTTTTGGTTACTTTGTTTACGTTCATTTCAGAATACTAATCCATCTTCACGTTTTAGTTTCAAAGTTCATATTAACTCACATCACATATCTTGAGTTATACTTGGAATTTCGTAGTCATTCAAAATGGAGGAGATAGATTTCGAGCTTATCTTTCCAATGACTACTCATGAAGGTTCATTGAACAAGTATTGACGAAGTTATGCCCCAAACAAGTCAGCTGTGCATTGAAAAACGCTGCTGTTAAATTCTTTGACGGAATTGTTTCTCTTGCCTCGACTTTCTTTAAAGCTTTCAATAAATTCCCGAGGAGAAGAGATGCTATTTTCAAGTGTTGAACTAGCTCGTGCAAACACCTACTTGGACCGAGTAAAAGAGCAAATAATCAAGACCATATGGATGCATTAACTTGGGTTCACACTCATTCAAACAAAGGGTGTGCATCGGATTTAGTAGGCTGATTGTAGGCTGATTGTGTTCACATTCTTGCTTTGTCTAAGTTCTTTTCCTTAGCTTTGTTTTTATCTCCTTAGCTTTGTTTGTATCACCCTTGACCATTCTGGTTTGGGACGTTTTGTAGGCTATATATAGCCATCAATTTGATGAATAAGGCATTCAACTTGCATAAAACAAACCTGAGTAAAAGCCTTGCTTTTCCTTTTTCGTCTTTGTAGTTTACAAGACAAAGTACTAGAGTTAGTCGCGTTACAAGCTCTATACTCGCTTTTTCAATCGAGTGTTTGAATTAGCACCCGCTTTGTTGAGGTATAGGTCTATCTCACTAAGTATACTATCCTTGGTTACATTCTATCATCCTTACAACAACCATTACATTCTGTTTTTGTTGCTTGTTTGTCGTTAATCTCAAATACTATCAACCTCCATATAACTTGTTCAAAGTTCATTCCAAATCACATCATAAGGATTGTTTTCAAGAAGCTACTAAAGAGTTCAATGAAGTCACCTTAGCTCCTAATGATCTTAGTTCAGTCACACTAGCACCTCCTACCAGCTTAGTAGTGTGCCTACTACAATTGGTGAGCTAGCTCGTGTGTGGGCTGATTAAAGGAGCAATTAGTCAAGGTAATTTGAAGGCATTAACTTGGGTTCACACTCATTCAAGCATGGAGAGTGTACTGAAGTTATGAGGATGATTATGGGCGGATTGTGTTCTCATAGTTAGCTTTGTTTTTAGCTCCATGTTCACATAGTGTGCCGCGGCTGAATGCTCTTTGTTAAGCTTTGTTTTTAGCTCCTAGTTCACATAGGTTTAAGCTTTGTTTTTAGCTCCTAGTTCACATAGGTTTAAACTTTGTTTTTAGCTCCTAGTTCACAATAGGTTTAAGCTTTGTTTTTGTCACCATGTAGCTTTGTTTTTGTCACCCTAACCAGCCGGTTTAAGGGTCATTTTGTAGGCTATATATAGCCATCCACTTGAATGAATAAGACATCCAATATTGATATCACAAAACTGAGTAAAGCTAAGCTTTCTTTTACGTCCTTGTTGCTTACAAGACAAAGTCTAGAGTTAGTCGCGTTACAAGCTCTAAACTCGCTACTTCAATCGCGTGTTTGATTTAGCACCCGCTTTGTTGGAGTATAGGTCTACTTCACTAAGCATACTATCCTTTGGTTACGTTTTATTCACCCTTACAATCTGTTTTGGTTACTTTGTTTACGTTCATTTCAGAATACTAATCCATCTTCACGTTCTTGTTTCAAAGTTCATATCAACTCACATCATTAGTGGTATCAGAGCTTTGGTCATCCATTAGACGTAAAACATGGCAGGAGTTGTGAGCTTTGAAGACTCTAGTTTCTTGGAAAGCCTAAGGAGAGAACCGGTGGGCAAATGTACGAACTTTCTAAGTCCAATGGCGTATCTGGTCCTGAAGTCTACTTGGGAGAAAAAGAGGAAGAAGGAAAGGACTATGAGCTCCCAACGTATGGTAATGTTTTAGTACTACGTACACTTCATGCTAAACCCATCCCACACAACACCGAACAAAGAGATCAACTCTTTCACACTAAGTGTCTAGTTAATACCAAATGGTGTAGTTTGATTATTGATGGAGGTAGTTGTACGAATGTTGCCTCTACTGAAATGGTAACTAAGTTAGGCCTAACCACTACTAATCACCCTAGACCGTATGCATTACATTGGTTAGATGATGGAAACAAAATAAAGGTCACAAAACAAGTAAGAGTAGGTTTAACCATGGGGTCTTATGTCGATGAGGTTCTTTGTGATGTTATTCCTATGGATGCTTGTCATATACTTTTGGGACGTCCTTGGCAGTTTGATAGGGATGTAGTACATCATGGGAGGAAAAATGAATACGAGTTAAGGGATAAGGGAAAGAAAATCATTCTAAAACCTATGACTCCCCAAGCTGTTAGAGCTATGACCGCCAACAAAACTAAGAAGCCTAACCTTACCATCTTTGCGAGTGAGAGTGAAGTAGAACAGGCTTTAAAAGGGGGGGAGCGTGTCTTTGACATGGGTACTATAGAGGAACCATTTAGGATTGATAATGGGTTTGGAAGGAAACAATTCGAGGAGTTGCCAAAGGAACTGGGTTTGGTCATTCCTAATGAATTACCAGCTGGTTTGACACCTAGGGAAGATCATGAAGTCTTAAGGTATGAAGATGTTAAGAACAATGTCATGGCTAATGCTCTACCTTGTCACTACACACACTCATCCACTTTAGATGCAAGCACGCTTGGATTTGAGACTTTGAAGGACTTCATGGATGCTGATGTACTCACCGAGTGCAAGGCTGGTGTTCTTGGTACTTTTGATGAGTTTGTTTTGCAGGAAGATCTTCCTTTTACAGGAAACCATCTTTGTGTCCCAAGGCATCCTATTTCAGAGTGTATAACTAGAGAAACTCATGGAGAAGGACCAGCTGAACCTTTTGACATGACCAAGACCTTAGAGGTGCTAAAAGAACACTTCTTTGTGCTAAAGATACAAGGGATTAATCAGAACATTGGGAGCAAATACTTAACAAATCCGTTCTCAAGGAGTCCTTTCAAAACAAGGGAGTACTTACCATTTTTCGAAATGACTCATTTCGGTGTTTGTTACCCAACGGATGAAGCTAGCAAAGGGCCTGACTTGTACTTTAGAGAAGTAATTCGGGAAAGGATCAAGGAAACCTACAAGGGAAGGTCCTACAAAAACAAAAAACCGAGACTCTTCCAAGAGGGTGACTTGGTTTTGGTTCACTTGAGAAAGGAGATGTTTTCAAGCAAAAGGAAGAACAAGTTGAAGCCACAAACAGAAGTTCAATACAAGGTATACAACAATGCTTGCAAGGTGAAGTTACCGGATGATTATGGAGTTCATGCCACGTTCCAAGTAGGAGATCTTTCTCCTTATCTTGATGATGATGGCATTTCAGAATTGAGGACAATTCCTTTTCAAGGGGGAGGAGATGATCCGAATCAAGAAGCTACTAAAGAGTTCAATGAAGTCACCTTAGCTCCTAATTGTTTAAGTTCAGTCACACTAGCACCTCCTACCAGCTTAGTAGTGTGCCTACTACAATTGGTGAGCTAGCTCGTGTGTGGGCTGATTAAAGGAGCAATTAGTCAAGGTAATTTGAAGGCATTAACTTGGGTTCACACTCATTCAAGCATGGGGAGTGTACTGAAGTTATGAGGATGATTATGGGCTGATTGTGTTCTCATAGTTAGCTTTGTTTTTAGCTCCATGTTCACATAGTGTGCCGCGGCTGAATGCTCTTTGTTAAGCTTTGTTTTTAGCTCCTAGTTCACATAGGTTTAAGCTTTTGTTTTTAGCTCCTAGTTCACAATAGGTTTAAGCTTTGTTTTTGTCACCATGTAGCTTTGTTTTTGTCACCCTAACCAGCCGGTTTAAGGGTCATTTTGTAGGCTATATATAGCCATCTACTTGAATGAATAAGACATCCAATATTGATATCACAAAACTGAGTAAAGCTAAGCTTTCTTTTACGTCCTTGTTGCTTACAAGACAAAGTCTAGAGTTAGTCGCGTTACAAGCTCTAAACTCGCTACTTCAATCGCGTGTTTGATTTAGCACCCGCTTTGTTGGAGTATAGGTCTACTTCACTAAGCATACTATCCTTTGGTTACGTTTTATTCACCCTTACAATCTGTTTTGGTTACTTTGTTTACGTTCATTTCAGAATACTAATCCATGTTCACGTTCTTGTTTCAAAGTTCATATCAACTCACATCAGAATAAGACACACAAGATTTATACACAAAACTGAGTAAAGCTAAGCTTTCTTTTACGTCCTTGTTGCTTACAAGACAAAGTCTAGAGTTAGTCGCGTTACGAGCTCTAAACTCGCTATTTCAATCGAGTGCTTGATCTAGCAACCGCTTTGTTGAAGTATAGGTCTACTTCACTAAGCATACTATCCCTTGGTTACGGTTATTTCATCATCAAAACTATCCTTACAATCTGTTTTGTTGCTTTCATTTACATTCATTTCAGAATACTATCAATCTTCACGTTTTAGTTTCAAAGTTCATATTAACTCACATCATAACCCGATCGGCAAAAAGTCTTAATTGTGATACTAACTAATTAATCTTGGTCAGTAATTAATCAATCAGAATTAAAACAACATTCAGGCGACAGTTCATATGATCAGAGACAGGTCAATTTTCTATAACCCAATTAAGACCCATCGATCCACTTAAACCCTAGATAAAATTTAGCTACACATGACGATTGTAATTAAACTCACGAAATAGAAATTGCAAACAAACATGATGAATACGAATTAAATTAAACTACGCAGACGATAAAAATTTTATACTAATAATTAATAAACAAAGACTGTAATCAAATAACTACGAAAAACTAAGAACGAATTAAGACAAGAATTAAAAATAGAAAACTGAAATTGGAATTGAAATTAAAATTAAGATTATCAATACCAAACAATTTGAGATCTGAAAAAGGAAGAACGGAATTCGATGAATCTTGCGAAGGAAAACGGGAAAAGAACGTGACTTCTATCCTAAGCAAAAGTTTTACGTAATGTGTATTTTATGAAAAGTAAAGTAAGTTATGAAGTGTGTCTGACAATGTAGTTAGAGTCTTATTTAAAACAATCTAGTTGGACTTCGAGACACAGGCCCAAAATTCTAATCAATTAAAATTTGATCCGCGGCCTGGGTTAGACGTCAGTCGATCGAGTGCATGCATGCCACTCGATCGAGTGGACTCGTGAATGCTCCAATCTTCGTTTGTTCTTGGGCTAGAAAGGTGAATCGGCCCAAAACTCTGATGCAGTCCAGTTGGGCTCAAATATGAGGCACTCGATCGAGTGCTTAGCACTACTCGATCGAGTGGGTGCTGCTGGAACTCGTAGCTGAGTTCTTCATTGCTTATCGGCTTTTCGTTTTCTTCCTCGTTCTTTGTCCTCGTCTCGGCTATCCGAGTTATTACTCCTAAATATGCTCAAAATTGTACCTAACCTACAAAATAGCACGAGAACCGACAGTATCGACTTTCTAATAGAAATCGACATTAAATATATAAATAAGGAAGAAGAAAAGCTAAAAAACGGTTGTCGGGGGACAATAAAATACGATATAAAATACGTTGATCAACGACAAAAATGAATTAAATTGATTTCTTGAGGAAAATAATAAATGTTTTGACGAAGCCTAACTTAAATGAGATTCGAGTTGGTAATAGAAATTCGTGCTTAAATCAAAAGAGTTTAGAATTCAAATCGTCGAAATAGAAGTTCAATAAGAATTAAATGAATAAATAATTCGAAACAAAAATAAAAAGGGTTATTTAACGACAATAATATCAACTATAGGGCATCTTCCCAAAATAATACTTGATCCGAATCAAGGAGCTACCAATCCAAGTAAGGAAGTTCTAATGAGCTCATCTAAAGTCTACTAGCTCCTACTTAAGCTTAGGCCAGCTACATTAGCAATAATAAGTAGCCATCTTCAATAAATGGAGCTAGCTCGGATTTGAGCTGGATAAAGGAGCAACTAATCAAGGTAAAATGAAGACATTAACTTAGGGTCACAATCATTCAAGCATGGGTAATGGACTGAAGTTAAGAAGGGTTTAAAGCTGGTTGTGTTCTCATGGTGTACACGGTCAAAAGGCTCTCTTGTTAGCCTTGTTTTTGGCTCCATGTTCACACCATTGCCGCGCCTCATTACTCCTACTCAAGCTTTGTTTTCATCTCCATGTTCACACAAGAAGACCACGGCTGATTACTCTTCATCAAACTTTGTTTTTAGCTCCATGTTTACACTAGCTTTGTTATTAGCTCCAACCTTGTATTTAGCTCCTAGTTCACATTAGTCTTAGCTTTGTTTTTGTCACCCTAAACCAACCGGTTTAAGGACCCTTGTAGGCTATAAATAGCCGGCCATGTGAAGGAATAAACATCATCCAATTTGCAAATTAAAAACTGAGTAAAAGTTAAGCTTTGTGCTTCCTTTTGTTTCGTCTTTGTAGTTTACAAGACAAGGTCTAGAGTGAGTCGCGTTACAAACTCTAAACTCGCTATTTCAATCGAGTGTTTGATCTAGCAACCGCTTTGTTGAAGTATAGGTCTACTTCACCTAGCATACTATCCTTTGGTTACGTTTAATTTCATCTCAAAACTATCTTTACCTTCTGTTTTGGTTACTTGTTTCACGTCCATTTCAGTATACTAATCATATCTCTCATTCTTGTTTCAAAGTTCATATCAACTCACATCATTAGTGGTATCAGAGCTTTGGTCATCCATTTAGACGTAAGCATGGCAGGAGTATTGAACTTTGAAGACCCTACCTTCCTGGAACAACTAAAGAAGGCATTGGAGAACTTCCAGCCCAAGAATTCTCGCTTCCAACCAAGGAGGGAACTAGTGGATAGGATCAAGGTAAATGAACTCCCTGAGTTTAATGGTGGTACTGATCCTGAAGCTTACTTGGAGTGGGAAAGAAACATAGAGAAGCTCTTTGATTTCAAGGATTTGGAGGACGAAGAGAGGTGCAAATACGCCATCCTAAAGCTAAGCAAAGGGGCTTCCCTTTGGTATGAAGGGCTTAAGGTACAACGCACCAGAAGTGGGAAGGGTAAGATTACTTCTTGGGAGTCCTTAAAACGTAAATTACGTAAGAGGTATGTCCCAACTACGCACAAATTATCCTTATACAAAAAGATTGCTAACCTTGTGCAAGGTAAAATGAGTGTTAGTGAATACATAGACGAGTTTGAGAACTTGGTTTTAATGGGAGAAGTAGAGGAAAATGAAGAAATAAAAATGGCTAGATTCTTACGTGGATTAAACCGTAGTATAGCCAATACAGTTGATTTGTGTCCTTATTCTGATTGTGATACATTGTGTGGGTTGTGTCTAAAAATTGAGGCGCAAGGGAAGGGAAGACATGAGGGTGAGTCTAGTAAGAGTCATACTTGGTCTCGGATGGATGATAGCAATAGAGTCAATCCTACTAGTTCTAATCAACCCCTTATTGTTAAGACTAACCCAGCACCCCCACCTCAGTCTACCCCCAAAACAACCACTGAAACTAGTCTATCTAAGGTACGTTGTTTCAAATGTCAAGGGTTTGGTCACTTCAAAAACGCTTGTCCTAACAAAAGAGTTGTGACCTTAAGGGAAGTAATCACAGTTAGGGATGAGTTATGGGAGGAGGAACAACGTATAGGGGCTGTTTTTAATGTTAATGAAGGGGAGGAAGAAGAGGAAGAAGATATTGAGGCTTATGAACCCCCGGCTTATGACACACTCCTAGTACTACGTACTCTACATACTAACCCAATTCAACAAGACACTGAACAAAGAGACCAACTGTTCCATACTAAGTGTCAAGTTAAAGATAAGTGGTGTAGTCTAATCATCGATGGAGGTAGTTGTACCAACGTTGCCTCAACTGAAATGGTGGACAAACTAGGTCTAGCTACTACTAATCACCCTAACCCTTATGCTTTACATTGGTTAAACAACGGGAACAAGGTGAAGGTCACTAAACAAGTGAGGGTTGGATTAACCATGGGTTCCTACGTTGATGAGGTTTTGTGTGATGTAATTCCTATGGATGCTTGTCACATACTATTAGGCCGTCCTTGGCAGTTTGATAGGGACGTAGTTCACCATGGGAGGAGGAATGAGTATGAATTGAATGATAAAGGGAAGAAAATTATACTCAAACCCATGGCACCTCAAAGCGTGTGTAGCATGTTAGCAAATAGAGTCGGAAAACCCAGCCTCTCAATGTTTGCTAGTAAAATTGTAGAAGGACATACTCTCGACAAAGGAGAGTCTGGTGCCACCAAAGAAGAACCAATTAAGATTGGCAGTGAAGGGACGCCATTTGAAGAGTGGCAAAAGGAACAAGGTGTTGTTATCTCTAATGGAACGCCCTCCTATATGATGCCTAGGAGAGATCCTGAGATCTTAAGGTATGTAGAAGGTAAGGGCAAAGACATGGTCTACGCGTTGTCTTGTAACAACACGCATACAACCAGAATTGGAATTGAGGATTGGAAGGACTACTACTCCATGGAGACTGAAGTACTGGCCAAACACAAGACTAACTCTTGTAGTACTTTTGATGACCTTATTTTGCAGGTAAGACTTCCTTCTAAAGGCAACCCCCTTTGCACTCCAAGGCATTCTAATTCAGGATACAAAACGAGAGCAGCCTACAAAGGAGAGCACAACAAAAACAGAAGTACAAGGCCCTTCATAAGGGATGACTTGTCTTTGGCTAACGTAAGTATGGAGGAGTTCCCAAACCAAGGAAAGAGCAAATGGAAGTCACAACCAGAAGTTCCGCGCAAGGGTAACCACAGAACTTACAAGTTGAAGCTGCAGAATGAGTATGGAGTTCAAGCCACCTTCCCAATAGAAGATCTTCTTCTATACCTTGATAAAGTTAACATTTCAGAATTGAGGACAATTCCTTGTCAAGGGGGAGGAGATGATCCGAATCAAGGAGCTACCAATCCAAGTAAGGAAGTTCTAATGAGCTCATCTAAAGTCTACTAGCTCCTACTTAAGCTTAGGCCAGCTACATTAGCAATAATAAGTAGCCATCTTCAATAAATGGAGCTAGCTCGGATTTGAGCTGGATAAAGGAGCAACTAATCAAGGTAAAATGAAGACATTAACTTAGGGTCACAATCATTCAAGCATGGGTAATGGACTGAAGTTAAGAAGGGTTTAAAGCTGGTTGTGTTCTCATGGTGTACACGGTCAAAAGACTCTCTTGTTAGCCTTGTTTTTGGCTCCATGTTCACACCATTGCCGCGCCTCATTACTCCTACTCAAGCTTTGTTTTCATCTCCATGTTCACACAAGAAGACCACGGCTAGGGATGGCAACGGGTCCAGGATCCGGTCCAGACCCGGCGGGTCGGACCCATACGGGTCGGGTCTGGGTCTCATTTTTTCAGATCCGGCGGATCCGGGTCGGGTCTGGATCTTATTTTTGAAAACCGGGTCCGGGTCCGGGTCTGAAATTTTGGACCCGGACCCGACCCGTGGGCCCGGCACTTTAATTTAAAAAAAATAAATAAAAAATAAAAATAAAAATCTACCAACATAATGTACATACGCAGAAGGCAGAACTGGTAGTAGCAAACAACTAAATTAATTACTCTCACTTCTTTCCTCATTCCTCAATCCTCACCATTTGTTTGTTCATTCAAGGACTCAAAGTTGTAGTTATAACTTGTGGATTGTGGACTTGTGGTGGTGAATTTAGTTTGTTGTCGGACATTTATGTAAGTCTTCTAAGACCGTTATGAATGAGTTTGTAAGAGTGTTTAGTTTCTTAGTACAATATATGTCGTAAATAATTTTGTACGTGATAAAAAATACCGGCGAAATTTGAAATTTGGAAGAAATGAAGAATGTAGGACAAAATAAAATAAAATAGTGAGACCCGCGGGTAGACCCGGACCCGGACCGGACCCGGCGGGTCTGGATCCGGGTCTTAAAATTTTGGACCCGGCCGGGTCCGGGTCTAGGGTAATTTTGACGGATCCGGGTCCGGATCCTAGTGGACCCGGTCCAGATCCGGTCCATTGCCATCTCTAACCACGGCTGATTACTCTTCATCAAACTTTGTTTTTAGCTCCATGTTTACACTAGCTTTGTTATTAGCTCCAACCTTGTATTTAGCTCCTAGTTCACATTAGTCTTAGCTTTGTTTTTGTCACCCTAAACCAACCGGTTTAAGGACCCTTGTAGGCTATAAATAGCCGGCCATTTGAAGGAATAAACATCATCCAATTTGCAAATTAAAAACTGAGTAAAAGTTAAGCTTTGTGCTTCCTTTTGTTTCGTCTTTGTAGTTTACAAGACAAGGTCTAGAGTGAGTCGCGTTACAAACTCTAAACTCGCTATTTCAATCGAGTGTTTGATCTAGCAACCGCTTTGTTGAAGTATAGGTCTACTTCACCTAGCATACTATCCTTTGGTTACGTTTATTTTCATCTCAAAACTATCTTTACCTTCTGTTTTGGTTACTTGTTTCACGTCCATTTCAGTATACTAATCATATCTCTCATTCTTGTTTCAAAGTTCATATCAACTCACATCAATACTAATTTCAATAAATCTGAGAATAATACGTATTCTTGGAGTAGTTAAACAAGAGTAGTATAAGTGACTTTATAACCTGCTACATTAGGTCACCTAATTAATATTTAACCTGCTACTTATCCTCCATCCTCCTCCTTAGACCTAGATAACGGGTGAACCGTGTCAGGTCAGCTTCAGGTCGGGGCACTTTCGGGTTATAATAATCGGGTTGACTTTGGGTCGGGTCGGATAATTTTGGGTTCGAGTCATTCTCGGGTTTGCTGTTTTCAACTTTTTTAGGGATATCGACTCGTTTTCTTTAATAATAGTCAGGTCAATTTCGGGTTAGTTCGGGTCAATTCAGATTACTGGTTAATATCAGGTCTTCAATTTGGGTGTCGGGTCGGGTTCGGATTGGCTTTTTCGGGTCGGGTCAGTTTTGTCAGGTCTACTTCTCCTTTTCTCCTTCATTCTCTTTCTCTATAGGTTTTTTTTCTATAGATTTCGTTTAGTTAACGTGTTGATTTTAGTATAGGATTGTGTTGTTAGCTAGATTTTGTCATATTGAAGACTTGAAGGAAGAGGAAAACAGAGAACATTAATGACGTTTAATGTCCCGTACACTGAGTAAGTGAAAAGGAGTGAACTAATATGAAATAAATTAAACGCGAAAAAGGAAGGTAAACGGGTTCTACCGCTAACTGGTCATCTATACTACTTTGGTTTAACTACTCCAAAAATACGTATTATTCTCTAATTTATTAAAATTGGAATTATTTTCAGAAGACTCTCTATAGTTGGTATTATTGCCGTTAAATAAAATTAAAGGTGAAAAAGAAAGGCGGAAGGGTTCTACAGGTAACCAGTCACCTATACTACTCTGGTTTAACTACTCCAATAATACGTATTATTCTCAGATTTATTAAAATTGATATTATTTTGGGAAGACACCCTATAGTTGGTATTATTGTTGTTAAATAAAAATATATTTTAAATATAAGAAGATTTTCCGAGACAATTAGAATTCTACTAGTTCAAAACGATTCAAAAATAAATCCTTCCTATAATAACTTCAAGAATTACGATCTAAACCGCAAACAAGATAAAATATGAATATGTTTTTAGTTTATAAAAATTAAAGGTGTTATAAAATTTGTCGTAACAGAAATAATCTCAGATATCACATTACAATAAAAAAAAGTATTTCATTCAAAACTTCTAACCATCAAAAACTTTCATCAGTGTATTTATTAGTTAACGGTTTTTTGGACATTAACATTAGTTAACTAATAAATACATCGAAAACTTTCAAAAATAATTTATGTATTAACATGATCCGAATGAGGAGACTAAGGAGTTCAATGAAGTGACACTAGCTCCTATTAGCTCAAGTCAAGCCACACTAGCTCCTCCTACTAGCTTAGTGGTATGTCTTCTCCAAGTACTAAGTTAGCTCACAAGGGAGCTGAATAAAGGAGTAAAGAAGTCAAGGTTGATTATGGGCTGATTGGTTACTTCGTATTTAGCTCCATGTTCACATGGTGTGTACACTCAAGCTTTGGTGTTGGCTCCATGTTCACACAAGACTACACGGCTGGTGCAAGCTTTGGTTTTAACTCCCTAGCTTTGGTTTTAACTCCATGTTTACACTAGCTTTGTTTTTAACTCCAACCTTGTAATTAGCTCCTAGTTCACATTAGGCTTAGCTTTGTTTTTGTCACCCTAAACCAACCGGTTTAAGGGTCCTTGTAGGCTATAAATAGCCGGCCATTTGAAGGAATAAACATCATCCAATTTGCATATCAAAAACCTGAGTAAAGCTAAGCTTTCTTTTACGTCCTTGTTGTTTACAAGACAAAGTCTAGAGTAAGTCGCGTTACAAGCTCTAAACTCGCTATTTCAATCGAGTGTTTGATCTAGCAACCGCTTTGTTGAAGTATAGGTCTACTTCACCTAGCATACTATCCTTGGTTACGGTTTATCCTTCCTTAAAACTATCCTTCCTTTCTGTTTTGGTTACTCATTCACGTTCCATTTCAGAATACTAATCCATCTTTACATTCTTGTTTCAAAGTTCATATCAACTCACATCATTAGTGGTATCAGAGCTTTGGTCATCCATCTAGACGTAAGCATGGCAGGAGTTGTGAGCTTTGAAGACTCAAGCATCGTTAGTCTCTCTAAGTCCAATGGCGCACCTGTTCCTGAAGTCTACTTGGGAGAAAGAGAAGATGAACTCCCAACGTTTGGTAAGGTCTTGGTATTACGTACACTTCATGCTAATCCTATCCCACAAAACACCGAACAAAGAGACCAACTCTTTCACACAAAATGTCTAGTTAATACCAAGTGGTGTAGTTTGATTATTGATGGGGGTAGTTGTACTAATGTTGCGTCTACGGAAATGGTAGCTAAGTTAGGTCTCACCACCACTAATCACCCTAAACCGTATGCTTTACATTGGTTGGATAATGAGAACAAAATAAGGGTCACTAAACAAGTAAGGGTGGGTTTAACCATGGGTTCCTACGTTGATGAGGTTCTATGTGATGTTATACCTATGGATGCTTGTCATATACTATTAGGCCGTCCTTGGCAGTTTGATAGGGACGTAGTTCATCATGGGAGAAAGAATGAATATGAATTGAGGGATAAGGGAAAGAAAATAGTTCTAAAACCCATGACTCCCCAAGCTGTTAGAGCTATGACCTCCAGCAAGAACAAGAGACCTAACCTCACCATCTTTGCTAGTGAAAATGAAGTAGAGCAAGCTATACAAGAGGGGGAACGTGTATTTGTCATAGTAGCTAAAGAAAAACCCGTAGAAGTTGAGAATAGACTTGGAGGAAAACCATTAGAGGAGTTGTTACACGAGTTTAAGGATGTCTTCCCCGAGGAATTACCCGTTGGTTTACCACCTATTAGAGGTATAGAACATCAAATCGACCTCATTCCAGGATCAACCTTACCCAATAAGGCTGCATATAGGTGTAATCCGGAAGAAACTAAGGAATTACAAAGACAAATAGATGAGTTGATGAGTAGAGGGTATGTGCGGGAGAGCCTTAGTCCTTGTGCTGTTCCAGTTCTTTTAGTACCTAAGAAGGATGGAACATGGAGAATGTGTGTAGATAGTAGAGCCGTTAACAACATCACCATCAAGTATAGGTTTCCTATTCCAAGGTTGGATGATATGTTAGATGAGCTTCATGGGGCGGTGGTCTTCTCCAAAATTGATCTAAGGAGTGGTTACCCTCAAATCAGAATGAGGGAGGGAGATGAATGGAAGACCGCTTTCAAAACCAAACATGGACTATATGAGTGGACGGTCATGCCATTTGGTCTTACCAACGCTCCAAGCACGTTCATGAGGTTAATGAACGAGGTACTTAAGGCCTACCTAGGTCGCTTTATTGTGGTTTACTTGGATGATATACTTGTGTATAGCAGGTCCTTGGAAGAACATATGGAGCACTTGAGGCTACTCTTCACCACACTTCGCAAACAACAACTTTTTGGGAAGAAGGAGAAGTGTGCCTTCTTTGTGGAGAGTGTAGTATTCCTTGGCTACGTAGTATCCAAGGGAGGGGTATCAGTTGATCAAACCAAAGTGGAATCCATACGTACTTGGCCAATCCCTTCCACCATTACAGAAGTGAGATCTTTTCATGGTTTGGCTTCTTTTTATAGGAGATTTATCAAGGATTTCAGCACTATCACAAGCCCCATCACCGAGTGCTTGAAGAAAGGCGCATTTGTTTGGACCAAAGCTGCCCAAGAAGCCTTTGAAGCCATTAAAGAGAAGCTATGCTCCGCTCCTATCTTAGCCCTTCCTGATTTCTCTCAACCATTTGAGGTAGAATGTGACGCTAGTGGAGTTGGAATTGGAGCTGTTCTTGTGCAAAACAAGCGCCCCATTGCCTATTTCTCAGAGAAACTCAATGGAGCAAGACTGAACTACTGCACTTACGACAAGGAGTTCTATGCCATAGTAAGAGCTCTTGATCATTGGAGTCATTACCTACGTACTAACCATTTTGTTCTTCATTCAGATCATGAGTCCTTAAAATATATCAATGGCCAACAAAAGTTAAGTCCAAGGCATGCCAAGTGGGTAGAATTCTTACAATCCTTTCACTTCTCTTCAAAATACAAAGATGGAAAGAGTAACGTAGTAGCTGATGCACTATCCCGCCGCTACACTTTACTATCTACTTTAGATGTGAGGTTGCTTGGATTTGAGACTCTAAAGGACTACTACAACAATGATGCTGACTTTGGTGAAACCTTCACCAAATGCAAGGAGGGAGCCTTTGATGAGTTTGTTTTGCAGGAAGGTTTTCTTTTCAAGGGAAACCGCCTATGTGTACCCAAGCATCCCATTAGAGAGCTACTGGTTAGAGAAGCTCATGGAGGAGGATTAGCGGGTCATTTTGGCATTACAAGAACGTTGGAAGTCTTAAAGGAGCACTTCTTTTGGCCAAAGATGCAAGGGAGCGTCCAGAATGTGGTGAGCAAGTGTGTGACTTGCCAATTTGCCAAGAGTTCCTTCAAGCCTGGAGTTTACACGCCCTTGCCCACTCCTAGCAGACCATGGGAAGATGTGTCCATGGATTTCATTGTAGCCTTACCAAGAACCGCTAGAGGAAAAGATGCTATCATGGTGGTGGTAGATCGGTTTTCAAAGATGGCTCACTTCATTGCTTGCCACAAAACAGATGATGCTAGCAACGTTGCTGACTTATACTTCAAGGAGGTAGTGCGTCTACATGGGATACCCAAGTCCATAGTCTCTGATCGTGACTCAAAGTTCCTTAGTTACTTTTGGAATACGTTATGGAGGAAGGTGGGAACCAAGCTCTTATTTAGTACTTCTGATCATCCACAAACAGATGGACAAACTGAGGTCACCAATCGCACTTTGGGGACGTTGTTAAGGGGCCTTGTAAGTAAGACTCAAAAGGATTGGGATATCAAGCTTGCCCATGCTGAGTTTGCCTACAATCGCTCCCCCACTTATGCTACTTCTCATTCCCCTTTTGAGGCTGTATATGGGATCAATCCTTACATGCCTTTGGACCTGATTCCCCTACCTAAAGACGAGTTGGTCCACAAGGATGCGGAGTCCAAACTAAAGGCTATGATCAAACTCCACGAGCAAATCCAAGAAAGGATCAAGGAGGTTAATGAAGCATACAAAAGGAAGTCCAACAAGAACAGGAAGCCAAGACTTTTCCAAGAGGGTGACTTAGTTTGGGTGCACTTGAGGAAGGAAAGGTTTCCAAGCAAAAGAAAGAATAAGCTGATGCCACGAGCTGAAGGACCTTACAAGATCATATCCAAGGTAAATGATAATGCATACAAGGTAGAATTACCGGATGATTATGGAGTCCATGCCACGTTCAACATAGGGGACCTTTCTCCCTATCTAGATGATGATGGCATTTCAGAATTGAGGGCAATTCCTTTTCAAGGGGGAGGAGATGATCCGAATGAGGAGACTAAGGAGTTCAATGAAGTGACACTAGCTCCTATTAGCTCAAGTCAAGCCACACTAGCTCCTCCTACTAGCTTAGTGGTATGTCTTCTCCAAGTACTAAGTTAGCTCACAAGGGAGCTGAATAAAGGAGTAAAGAAGTCAAGGTTGATTATGGGCTGATTGGTTACTTCGTATTTAGCTCCATGTTCACATGGTGTGTACACTCAAGCTTTGGTGTTGGCTCCATGTTCACACAAGACTACACGGCTGGTGCAAGCTTTGGTTTTAACTCCCTAGCTTTGGTTTTAACTCCATGTTTACACTAGCTTTGTTTTTAACTCCAACCTTGTAATTAGCTCCTAGTTCACATTAGGCTTAGCTTTGTTTTTGTCACCCTAAACCAACCGGTTTAAGGGTCCTTGTAGGCTATAAATAGCCGGCCATTTGAAGGAATAAACATCATCCAATTTGCATATCAAAAACCTGAGTAAAGCTAAGCTTTCTTTTACGTCCTTGTTGTTTACAAGACAAAGTCTAGAGTAAGTCGCGTTACAAGCTCTAAACTCGCTATTTCAATCGAGTGTTTGATCTAGCAACCGCTTTGTTGAAGTATAGGTCTACTTCACCTAGCATACTATCCTTGGTTACGGTTTATCCTTCCTTAAAACTATCCTTCCTTTCTGTTTTGGTTACTCATTCACGTTCCATTTCAGAATACTAATCCATCTTTACATTCTTGTTTCAAAGTTCATATCAACTCACATCATAACATTAGTTAACGGTTCTAGAAATTTTTTTTTTTTGGACCTACAAATTTTCCTACGGAAAATTCTGTAGCCCAAAACGTTTCCAACCAAAAATCCGTAGGAATTCCGTAGGGGGCTTTCAAGGACCGACAAAATACGATTCCGTAGGAAATATCTGTAGGAACTATTACTTTTCCGACGCCTTTCAAGATCCGTAGGAATTTTTCCGTTGGAATGACCACTAATTCTAGTAGTGTATATTTATGAAAAATGTGGATATTTTGACTTAAAGTGAGGTATGGAAATTTGGACAAACAAGCGGGATTAGATTATGTTATATATTCAGTTTTTGATTTATGTTTCTGATGTTTGAATTTGTTGTTGAACAGATCACAAGCGGGATTATTGCTAAACTGGTGAAGGTAAGTTACCAACATTCTCTCAATTTATCCCGTGTTTTCTATTCATTAATCAAGTGCTAATTATTTCCATCCATATTCCCTTAATCCCTCATATGAATTATGTTCCACCCACTCTTCTTATTCCATCACGTACCCGTGTCCGACTTGATTGTAGGTTGCTTTTATTGGATTGAATCCTGCAAAGCATTTAAGCAAGGAGTTGGATTTTATGAAATCCCACTTGCAACATTTGAACGGGTATGGATAGTACTGGACAAGTTCCAAGTCATTCTACATTCTGCATAATCCAAGCTTCTGTCGGCGTCCTTCACTCCAAGCTTATCTTCAACCGGTAGTAGCATCAGGAATGACATCAACTTGAAGGATACAAATTGTGTCTATGAAGTGGAAAGAGACTATTCATCGAATAGTCTTGGTCAAACCCAAAATATCGATGCTATTTCTAATCCGATTGGAAATGCTATGCATCATGCGCATACATCAAAGACGGGCAATGATGATACGTTTTCCATTTGTTGCTGGTTGAAGGAATCTAGCAGAAATTCACCAGGTAAGCGAAGTGCACTTCAGCAAAACGAAATCCGAAAAATAGGGCATTGAATTTGAAATTTACTTGCATTTTCATCAGGGTTGCAGGATGATTTTAAAGCGATTTTGTCGGGAGTTGAATCAAAACCCAAACATGTTATTAGTTGGGAGTGTGTTATATATGTTCACCTGTACATTGCTGACATGAACGAGTTTGCCACTACAAACGAAACATATACTCCCTCCGAGTTTTAGTGTTCTTCCATTTTTATTTATTGAGCTGAGTTTGATCTTCTTCCCTATTTCCATTCAAGGAAACTTTTTTTTTACCTAAGAGCACCTCCATCCCCCATTCATTCTCCATTTTTGGAGGAGAATGAATGAAAAAAAATAACTCCATCCATGAATAAATTATTCTCCATGGAGAAGGAGAATGGTTCATTCTTGGTGAAGAATGGATTGAAGAATGAAATTGGTGGTCCATCACATGTTATGTGGTTAATGTTTGCTTCTTTTTTGTTTTTTCGTCCACCAAAACGACGACGTTTTGGTCTATAATAACACCAAAACGTACGTGTCATTTCGGACTTGATTTGCGGGTTTTATTTTTTCTATGTCAAAGTTTACGAAAAATAAGTAAAAAATTTTGACATTAAAATTAATTAGAGAAATGTAGAAAATAATTAGGGTAGTATAAATGAGGAGAAAGTAACTCGACAACTTTTTACAAAGTTGTTGAGCTCAAGTACAAAGTTATCGAGCTTTAATACTAAACTTATTGAGCTCGACAACTTTGCGACAAAACTCAACAACTTTGTGACAATACTCGACAACTTGGTTGCTTATAATATTTAATTCAATATTTGTAATCTGTAAATAGAGAATGTAAAAATGGATTAGTTGGGTGATATAATAAATGAGGTGGAAAGTGTTGGGCTCCACTGGAGAATAGAAAATCATTCTTGGATGGAGGGGCTTCGGAAGGCATCCTCGTTAAAATCAGGGAACATCTCCCTAATTACTTCCATGACAAGCTCCAGGTAAGAATTGGCTCCATCCTGAAAGCTCGTGTCCACCGCAACTTCCGCCTCCTGCAAGATGGCATCCTTCTCTTTTTGCCATTCCTCGCCCTTTATCTTCAGATCATCCTGGGCCTGCTTGAGGTCTGAGTCAGCCTTGGAGAGACGCTCCTCCAAGTCAACCACCCTTCTTTTTGTGTGCTCCATCTCAGCCAAAGATTTTTTAACCTGCTCCATCGCCAGCTTGCTCTCCTTCAGCTCCGCCTTCAGCTTGGACACCTCCCTCACAGCCTTCTCCCCCTGAAGCTTCCACTGAGTCGCCTGACCCTTTGCCTCTTCCATCTCGCCTTCCTGCTTCACCTGCTTATCCTTCAGATTAGTGATCAGGGCGACGTCCCTTTCAACCATGGCTAGACGGTCAGGAGAAGGGACCCCAGGGGTAATAACCAGCTCTTCATCACTCAGGCGGCTGAGAGCTGCCAGCTCAGCAGAAGCCTGCAGCACCCTGGAGGTGCGCTGGATGTACTGGATCACTTGATTGGAGGTAGAGGTTACAGACTTGGTGAGGCGGTCCGCCAAAACAGCACCAGAGTCTGAGAGCAGGGCAGACACGTCAATACTATCGCCTGCAGTGTAGTGAAATTCTGTATTCTCCTCTGAGAAGAGGGTGCCTGGAACGTCACGGGCAGGGCGCTTGGGCTCGGGGGTATCAACATCAGCCTCCAGATCAACCATATGTGTAGCCCCTGAAGGTTCTCTATCTCTCTTCCTCCTGCATTCCAGGGGAACACTCTCCCCAGTTCCTTCGGAATTAACAGGACGTGATCCCTGGGGAGTATGAATCCCTGCAGGGGAATCACCCTGCTTGCTGGCTGGAGAGGGGGTGGCTTCTGAGGTAACCTCCGCCTCCGCACCCTGGACATCAGAGAGAGGAGCCGCCGGCTTTGCAGGTGGTAGCCTTGGAGGGAGAGGAAGTCTTCGACTAGTAGAAAGGCTCTTCATGTACTTCATCAAATTCTTCTCGCCTTTCTTGTAGCTGGAAGGAAGGGAGGGACGCTTCGAAACAATAATGAAATCTTCGTCCAAGCCAAGGTTCCTTATCTCCTTCCTTGACCAAAGGCGAGAAGCAGGATCTGTAGGGCGAAAGAATAATCAGTTAGAAAAACACAGAAAGGTAGAACTTCAGGAAAATAATGCCAGTGAAAATCCCTGAACTACCTTCTCCAAGGCCAGGGATCAGGCCCACTCGGCCCAAATAGTTATCTGTGGCTATGAGCTTCGCGTGAGGGACCCAGAAGCCAGGGCCACAAACGCCGGACTTGTCAACAATAGCCACGAATTTCTTGACTAGCTCCTCATCCCGCCTGTTCAGTTTTACCTCCAGGGCTTTCCCCCCAACGCCTGGATGGTACTCCTCAATTTCCAGGCGGGTGTGGACATGATTTCTAACGTGCCTAGGAATCTGCCACCCTAAAGCGCTGTGTACGTACAAAAAGTTGTTCTTCCAGTCCTTCAGAATATTTAAAGCCGGCCAAACTGGAGTATATCCCTTCTGCCTTTGAAGGGACCAGTACCCAGGGGAACCTTCTCCCCCTGATGAAGACACCATCTGTAGGCTAACCATGCAACGCAGGGCGTTGATTGAGGTCCCCTCACCATGAAAAAGGCAGGTCCACGTATAGGCTATTAACAACCTAACCGCCACAGCGGTCAACTGGGCTATAGCCACGTTCATCCTCCTAAAGGTCTCCTCCAGGAAGGAGTGCAAGGGAAATCGCAGGCCAAACTCTAGGCATTTATGGTAGACGGCTATGCAGCCGTTAGGGGGGCAACATACTGTATCCTTCTCCCCTGGGACTATAATTGTGTACCCCTCCCCGAAGTCATAAAATCTCTCAATAGCCCCAGCAGCGTTTTTTTACTAAAATTAAGTCTTGGTTCTTAGCCTCTGGGTAGGTTCTCAAGGGGATCCGGTACTTAGCTTTGTCTAAATAGTATACTCTCCCCTCCTCCTTGGGGATAAGGGGGCCGGCAATTCTGGAGGGGTCTATCTCCATTGCCTCGTCGTCAGAATTGACGACGTCAAAGGGAGTAGGGTCAGGGGAGTTGGCATCCTACCCCCCCCCCCCCAGAGTAATCTTCTTCAATTGGCCTAACCCCAGAGGAGGAGGCCAGGTCAGCCCTACCCTCCTCCCTATCCTCCGTCCTCTCAATCGACGGATCAATGAATGTGAGAATACGAGTACGATGGCTAGGCATATTGATTTAAGAAGGGAAAATATGAGGAAATGAAAAAGACGAGGATTTAGGGTAAGATTCTAACCTAGAACGATGACCGCCGCTTGGAAATCCGAAGGGAAGAGCTCCTCAGTCTTAAGAAAATTCTCAACAACGGAAAAGTATGGAGAAGTATGAAGAGGGGTTTGAGTTTCGAAAAAGTGTGAAAGAGGGAAATGGGGGGGAGTAGAGAGGCTTATATAGACCCAGGCAACTGAAGAGTCGCCCCTCCAACAAAGCCTCCCCAGGAACTGCCCCACGTGTCACACTTTAGAAACCAACCGCCCACGTCTTCCCAAGAAAAGCCTCGAAAAGGTAAAGGGTGTCAGAGAATTAATCACCCTGTGACGTCATCCCTTCATTCAAAAAAAATGCAGCGCAAATAAAGAAACTGCCTAATCTTTCATTAATTGGAAAAAGCCCAAAAGTGGGCAAGTTGCATTTAGGACATAAAAATAAAAAGTACAAAAGGAGCCTGATTTTCTGGCTCAGTTAACTAGCCTGCGAATCGGGAGCAGGCCTAATCATCATCAGGACCTGGGGAATAATTCCCAAGGCTGTAGTCATCCAGGGCAGACCCCCAGTCCCAATCATCAGAGTCCTTGAAGGGATCAGTAGGGAAGTCATCCTCGCCACCGCCTGAAGAATAGCCTTGACCCTCGCTATCCTCAGAATCATGACTGCTTGTGTCCCAGTCATGACCAAAGGGGACGGCCCTGGCATCATCAGGGAAATCACGACCCACCCTCCTCACCAGAGGGGAGGAGGGGCCTGATTCTGGGGAGGAAGTCAGTTCAGGGCAACTATGGTCGAACTGCTCCGGATGCAGCCAGGGGAAGCACCTGTGGCACCCCCTGTCATAGCACACCCCATCTTGGGTGCATCGCCCAGGGTGGGAACCAGCAGGAGGAGATCTCCTAAGACGCCTGCCTACACTGGAAAGGGCCTTCCTCTTAGCCACCCATCGAGAACGGGAGCGCTTCCTTGTACTTATGCGGAGGATCTGGTGAGCTCTCTTAGCGTATTTCAATCGACGGATGATGTGAGTTGATATGAACTTTGAAACAAGAATGTAAAGACGGATTAGTATTCTGAAATGGAACGTGAATGAGTAGCCAAAACAGAAAATAAAGATAGTTTGAGGATGAATAAACCGTAACCAAAGGATAGTATGCTAGGTGAAGTAGACCTATACTTCAACAAAGCGCTTTGCTAGATCAAACACTCGATTGAAATAGCGAGTTTAGAGCTTGTAACGCGACTCACTCTAGACCTTGTCTTGTAAACTACAAAGACGAAACAAAAGGAAGCTCAAAGCTTAACTTTTACTTGGTTTTTAATTTGCAAATTGGATGTTTTTATTCCTTCAAATGGCCGGCTATTTATAGCCTACAAGACCCTTAAAACCGGCTGGTCAAGGGTGACAATAACAAAGTACAATGGTGACAAAAACAAAGCTTAAGCCTAATGTGAACTAGGAGCTAAAAACAAAGTTGGAGCCAATAACAAAGCTAATGTAAACATGGAGTTAAAACCAAAGCTAGGGAGCATTAAGGTGTGGCTGGTGTGACCATGGAGCTAATAACAAAGCTTCATTTAAACGTGCACACCAAGTGAACACAACCAGCTTCAAACGTCCTCTTTAACCCCGGTGCTTTCCCATGCACAGCTGACTTGTTCGGACCATAACTTTGTCAATACTTGTTCAATGAGCCTTCAAGAATAGTCATTGGAAAGATAAGCTCGAAATCTATCTCCTCCATTTTGAATGACTACGAAAATCCAAGTATAACTCGAGATATGGACTGATCAAAACAATGCTGCAAAATGAACTCGCATCCAAAATTCCCATGCTTGAATGGGTGTGAACTTAAGTTAATGCCTTCATATATCCTTGACTATTTGCTCCTTTATTCCTGCTCAAACTCGAGCTAGCTCCATAATTGAAGACGACTCTTTATTAGTGCTAATGTAGCTGGACTATAGTTAAGTAGGAGCTGGTATTACTTCGTTGAGCTCTTTAGTACTGCCTTACTAAGATTAGTAGCTTCTTGATTCGGGTCAATTGTAGTAGGCATACTACTAATCTGGCAAGAGGTGTTAGTGTGGCTGAACTAAGACTATGAGGAGCTAAGGTGACTTTAATAAACTCTTTGGTAGCTCCTTGATTCGGATCAACGGAGTCCTCTGAAACGACGGATTTCTACATAGACTCCACAGCGGAAAACTCTTTTCCTGATCCAAGACATTAGTTCTTTTTTGGAAAAGGATAGCAGAGAAATTGAAATTGAAGTATGAAAATGGTGAAGAAGACCAGAGCTTATATAAGAACAAGAAACAGGCCATTAATGGCGCTCCAACCACCTCTGTAAGAGAGGCAACCAATCATCAAGTTTGCACGTTGCCCAAAAATCCGCTTTGCAAGGAGAAACAATCATGACTAAAAGAACATTCCAACCCCTTTGGCATGACCAATGCGCTTGGGTTTCCTGCCTCGGGAACGAGCGACGCATTAAATGCGAGGGAGTTCAGAAGTTAACCTCCTACCATCCCATCCACGAAGTCGCCTGCCAAAAGGAAGCCCTGCTTTCCTCCAACCGGCGAGGGCCAATTGATGGGAGTTGGCAAAACGGCTACGGGTCGCCCGCCCATGAGGCCCCAGGGTGATCCACCCCAGGAACAGAGGAGAGCCTGCCCTGCATAACCATCCTACGAAGATGGCCCTGCATAACCTGCCCGGCAGGGCCACGCCGCCAGCCGAACAGGGCAGTCGAGCCCCCCTGCCTGCTGACACTCAGGGTGTTCCTACCCCCAGCAAGGGTAGGGAAAACCAGGGGCCCCTCCGTCATTTCGCCTAAGGTAAAGGAGAATGGGTGGATAAGGTGAAGCCACTTGTCACCCCCTCATCCATCCATTCTTCCTCTCTCCACTTCTCTTTCTCTCTCTTGTGGGAAGGTATAAATACTCTCCCATTTCCCACTAGAGAGGGGTTGGATTTTCTCTCTCTAGACTCTCACTCAATAACCGCCACCTAGTTCCTCACGAGCTAGGTTCTTAAAGGCTATCCACGGACTGACTTAGGCATCGGAGAGGGTTCCCCCGGACACCTCCGGGGCCCTGTGCGTTCATTGTGCAGGGACAGATCGTCTTCGCCGGGGAAGTCTGATCGCCAGAGTGAGGAGAAAGGGAGATCAAAGGAAGTCAAACATTGACCATTCAAGCATCATCACATTTTTTAAGACCCGAATCCAAAGTCGGGTTTGATTGTTTCCATACCGGAACAACTTATATGATGAGAATGGGGAGGGGGAGAAGAAGAAGGAGGGGAAGGAGAAAGAGAATAAGATATAAAGGAAGCAGAAAGATATGGAAGATAGTGGATAAGCAGAAAGATAAGGTGCAGGTGCTGGACATGACAATTGAACCGCCTGCTGCTATCATTAACTATCCTGAGCTACCGAAAAAAGGTGTAGAGAATGAGAAAACAGAGTTAAGCATCAAGGTTCCAGGTCGGAAAGAAAGCGGATCAGGTGAGAAGGAATCAGGCCAAAATACGAGTATGTCATCTGTGGATACTAGTATTGAGGCGGAAATCAGTCCTACCTTCAAGCAAATCCTCACAAGAAAGCAATCACCTGAAGGGGGAAGAACGGTTACTTTCTCACCTCAAATTTCCTCATGAATGTTGGTTTTTGGAATGTGAGAGGTATGAATAAGATGGAGAAGCAATGTGATATAAATAAGTTTTTAGAATTGAATAATATTGGTCTTTTTGGACTATTAGAAACAAAGATCAAGTCTCACAATCTGGATAAGGTGATGAGCCATAGTTTTAATAAGTGGAGCATCTCCACAAATAGTCATATGCATCCTAGAGGTCAAATATGGGTTCTTTGGGATCCTAGGAAGTATCATATACAGTTTCATAAGTACACATCCCAACTTGTCCATTGTACAGTTCTGGACATAGATGAGAATGTGACTTTCAATATCACATTTGTGTATGCCTTCAATCAAATAGCTGAAAGAGAAGAACTATGGAGTGATTTGATCCAAATTAACAATAGCATTCAAGGAGCATGGTTAGTTGGGGGTGACTTCAACTGCGTACTAACTCAGGAAGAACGCTTGGGTGAAGTTTTAATATCAATGAGGCGCTACCTTTTCAGAACTGTCTCAATCAGTGTGCTTTGGTGGACTGTCATGGGAGCCTACTATACATGGAACAATAAGCAACCTCCGGAAGAAAGGGTGTATAGTAGACTGGACAGAGCTTTGGTCAGTCAAGAATGGATCGGGATTTTTGAGAATTACAGGGCTCACTTCCTCCCTGAAGGCTTGTATGACCACAATCCGTGTGTGATCAGGAGAATAGATGGACTGACGAAGTATAATAGACCTTTTACGTACTATAATATGTGGAGTTAGGCTCCAGGTTTTGAGTCTACTGTGAGGACCTCCTGGATTGAGGAGTTGGAAGGGACAAAAATGTTCAGACTCGTCCAAAAACTAAAAAGACTTAAGAGACCTCTGAAGCACCTGGACAAGGAGACGTTTCACGACATTGAACTCCAAACTAATATTGCTCAGGTCAGGCTGCAGGATATACAAAAGACCTTAGTCAGCAATGTGGGAAATCACATTCTAATTTGTGAGGAGATAGAGGTTATGGAGGATTTCAGGCGACTAAACACGGCGAGACTGAGTTATTTAAAACAAAAAGCTAAGCTTCATTGGCTCAAGGAGGGCGACGCAAACACAGCTGTGTTCCATGGATCACTGAAAGCCCGGAGGATTAAAAATACTGTGAATCAAATTGAGGATAAAAATGGGAGGATACATACCAGTTGAGATGCAATTCAGGAGGCTTTTCTAGAGTACTACTCCCTCCGGTCACAATTTATTGCCCCATTTCATTATAATATACCTCACATATAATCATGAAATGGGGCAATAATTTATGACCGGAGGTAGTATAAAAGACTCTTGGGAGAAAAGAAAGACACTACCAAAGTTGTGGGACACGTTCTGCGGCTTGGTCCTGTATGTAATGCAGGTCATTGTGATATACTTAACACGCCGGTCACTAGGGAAGAGATTCGGGATACTATATTTAGCATACCCAATGATAAGGCCCCGGGACCCGATGGGTACTCAAGTAAATTTTTCAAAGATGCGTGGGACATTGTCGGAGATGATGTGTGTAATGCTATTTTAGATTTCTTCAAATCTGGCAGGCTTTTGAAGCAGCTAAATGCTACTGCTATAACGCTTATTCCTAAAGTCGAAAGACCTTCTTCAATTCTGCAATTCCGACCTATAGCATGCTGCAATACGGTGTACAAATGCATCTCGAAGATCTTTTTCAAGAGACTAGCACAAGTCTTGCCCGATATCATTTCATCAGTCCAGGGGGGATTTATTCGGGGGAGGAGCATTGTGGAAAACATCATGATATGCCAAGACTTAGTAAGATTATATTCGAGGAAAGCTGTATCGCCGAGATGTATGATAAAGATGGATATGCAAAAAGTGTATGACACTATAGAATGGATTTTCTGGATCAAATGCTACAGCAGTTGAGCATACCGGTCTCATTTCGCAAGATGCTAATACAGTGCGTTACCACGACCTCTTTTTCCCTTAATCTTAATGGGTAATCTTTTGGATTCTTTCATGGGAAGCGAGGATTAAGACAAGGAGACCCATTATCTCCGCTATTGTTCACAATTTGCATGGAATATCTCACCCGGCTACTCAAATGTTAGTAAATTTAATGTTCGCTGATGATTTACTTTTATTCAGTAAAGGGGATATCCCGTCGATGATGGTCCTATTACGAACCTTTGCTACTTTCTCCAAGGCTTCGGGACTCCAACTCAGTAAAGGTAAATCAAACATTTACTTTAATGGAGTTAGCAAAGAAAATCAGCAAGACATCTTAGCTGTGTCAGGATGCAAGGCCGGAGTACTGCCGTTCAAATACTTAGGGGTTCCGATTAAATCCGGTCGCCTAACAATTCTCGATTGTCAGCCCTTGGTTCACAAGATTACTGAAAGAATTAGACGTTTGGGAGCGAGAAAGCTGTCCTACGCAGGTCGGTTAGTCTTGATCAAATCTGTTCTTTCAACCCTCCATAATTACTGGGCAAGCATTTTTGTTCTTCCAAATGGGATTATCAAACAAATTGAAGGTATTTGCAGAACCTATCTTTGGGAAGGAGGGACAACCTATACGAGACCTCCTCTTGTTTCGTGGAAAAAGGTTTGTGTCCCTTATAAAGAAGGTGGACTTAATTTGACACAATGCTCAAATTGGAATAAAGCGGCAATTGGAAAAATGGTTTGGTGGGTGACGAAACACCCGACCAAACTCTGGGTTGCTTGGGTCAATTCGGTATATCTGAAAGGACAACCTTGGCTCCAGTATTGTCCTTCTGCGGATGTGGGATGGGGATGGAGACGGATTTGCAAGGTGAAAGACAGGTTCAAAAATGGAATTGAGAATGGGGAATGGAATGACACTAACCAGTATACTACAACTAAAGGATATCACTAGATCAGAAATAAGGAAGAAGAAGTGGGTTGGCAAAGACAGGTATGGAACAAATGGACTTTACCGAAACACAGAATGATTGCGTGGATGTACCAACATAGTGCAATGAACACGAAGGCCAAGCTATATAAACTGAACGTGGTACCTGATGACTTATGCAGCATCTGTGGTACACAGGAAGAGAGTATCGAGCATCTCTTTTGGGAATGTGAGTACAACGGGAGAATTCTGATGAGTATAGCGAATTGGATTGAGAAAGACCTTAGCGGAAGGATTACAGTTGAATGGCGGGACAGGATGAAAGGAAGCAAAATGCAACGAGCAATGGTCAATAGTGTGATTAATGCAACCATATATAACATATGGGAACAGAGGAACAAGAGCAGAGTGGATGACGTGCTGATTCAGCCCCATCTAGTGAGTAGGAATATGGTTAAGGAGCTTAAGTGTTATTTCAATAATGTTCATAAAGGTAAACTTAGTACTAGAGATGACAGTTACATCGCTAGATTGTTGGGCAACTAATGTATATTTGATTTATTCATTTATATAATACTTACATTTTCCCAAAAAAAAAGATATAAAGGAGATAAATGAGGAGGGAAGCTGATCTTAGTAGAGGGCAATGAGGAACCTCAAAAGGAGGAGCATTAGGAAGAGAGTAAGGGGGTGGGGAGGGAGACGGGAGAGAGCGCCAAGGGTGGAAGAAGTTGAAGGAACGAATCCTCACTAAACTACATGCCAAAAGACCGGCATATTTAAGGATGAAACTTAGATCATGAAAAGAGGCAGGAGACCCAGAGGGGAATGATAGAATAAAGGGATATAGATGAGGTGTAAGAGGAGGCCAAAGGCGTGGATGTGAAGGGGAAGCAAATGTAGAGGAGGAAAATTGATAGACGAGAAAATGGAGCCTAAAGAGGTTGTGGACATAAGTTCACCGCTTTTGACAACTATACTGAGCGGGAACGCATTATTCAATGTTGGCTTGAGGGTTCCATACTCATGAGAGCATTTAAAGTTAGCTGAATTTATGTAGTTGGTGGTCATTTTGTTTAAATTCAAGACAACTATAGTACAAAAGCAAGTCATATTTAAGGATGAAAAGGAGGGGAAGAAGAGGAAGGAGAAAGGAAAAGTGGAATATCGGGGAAGAATAGGAAAGGCCACATTTAGTATAAGTACATGACTACAGCTAGACCTGACTTCTTACCAAATCCTATGACTACATTGACTTTTTACATTTTTGCTATGACTACATTGACCTGACTTCACATTGATACATTTTCGTCCACTGTCCATGGAAGATATAGTTTTATGACTTTATGACATTTTACCTCTATCAAACAAAACTAATATTGTGCTCTGCTCTTTACTACTGTTTCTCTGCTATGTTTTGACATGTTGAAAAAGACAACAGTAGGAAGAGCTATACATTTATTTCGGACAGTTGCACAAAAGGCAGGTCCTTGGAACTCATGAAACTGACGCAGAAAGGAAAAGGAAAATGCAGGAATGCAGGAGTGCCAAAGAACGCAGGTACATCTGAATGATTCTGTAGAGCAACTGATGGGGGTCGTCTCTAACCTGCATGCAAACAAAATTTATAAATCCAACTAACTACTACTCCCTCCGTACCACAATGATCTTCCCATTTCATTGTGGCACGTGGATTAAGGAGGACATGTTAAAAAAATAATAAAAAATTAAAAAAATTAATTAATGGATTAAGATGGTAAATTAGTTATTAATGGATGATGTTATATTATTAATATTGATTTTAATGACGTTAATTATTGAAGTTTGAAATTATTAATAAAGTAATTGAGGAATTTTAGTGTAAAAAATTTGCCAAAAAAGGAAAGAAATGAAATGAGAAGAAGTTAGTGGTATTTCCTTATTAGGAAAGTGGGAAGAAGTTAATGGTATGGAGGGAGTATATAGTAGTGGTAAGTCGGAGTCGAACCTCAGGGACGTTAAGTGTAATTGGTCAGGTCTAGGACTAACTGCGATTGGGGTCTCAAAAGGGGGGGTAAATTTGGAATAGAATTAAAACTAGATTGAGGTAATAACTTAAAATAGAGAACAATAATAGGAAGAAAGTTAAGGGGAGTCGGGGAATCAGAAACAGGATAAAAAGATAAGGAATCAAGCAACCGATACACAATTGAAAAGGGGTGAGTCATCTTTCGGTTTCTCTACCCGACTAAACTAAAAACCACTTTCGCGGTGAAGAGACTAACTCACTAATCGGAATTACTCAAGCCCCGAGTTTCCCCATATTGACAAGGGTGAATGCAAGTCGACTAAATTGATCAAGTAAAGTCCACAAGCATACAACAATTCCAAATAGACAATTCAACTCAAGTGTAACCAATCACAATAATTCCCAATCCATAATACCCAATTTCATCCTCCCCTAACCCCCTAACTAAAATATACTCAATATTCATATGAAGGTTAATAAGAGAAATAAACAAGGAAGACAAACTAGAACAATCCATACTAAAAATGAGAAGAAATTGAGTCTAATACAATAATGGAAATTTGACAACATAAACATAAAGAGAACAATTGAAAAAAATTGATTAGGAGAAAGTAGGGAGAAAACTAATTAAAGAGGAGAGAGAAGAAATAAAAGTACCAACAATGGAGGAATTTCAAAGGAAGAAGATGAAGATTGACATAAATAAATAAACTTGAAGAAGGAATACAATAACCTTGTCACCCAATCCTTGCAATCTCTTCAATCTTTAAATTAGAAACAATTCTAAACTAATATGCTAATAGATTGAAAATGATAAGAGTGATCTAGCTAAATAAGAGTTGGCATATAGTGAGGTCAACTCGGGTTTTCTTTAGTTGTTTCACGAGAGCTGTGTCAACAGTGGGCTCCTCAGGCACGGTTTCTGTCCTAACCTAGTCAGTGACAGTTACCGAAGTAGGGGGTGTCCCTAGAGCTAGCTTGGTAGGGACGACCTGATCTAGTGAGGTGGTTACTGGCTAGGGCCTTAGACCTAACCCTTTGGATTTCCTCAGTGGTGATGGGGACACCTTTCCCTCTAACGAGGTACACGTCATCTTGATCGTCAACCACCTCGTTTACTTGTGCGACGGAAGGACAGATGAGATAAGAACAATCGATTACCTCCCCGAAAAAGACGGTGTGGGAGCCGAAAGGGTATCCTCGTTGTCGGCTTCTCTCCGAGCAAAGGGATCTTACCGCTTTCGATCAAATCCTGAATGAGGTGCTTTAGTTTCCATCACTTCTCGGTATCATGCCCGTTTCCCCTATGAAATTTGCAGTAAGCTTGCACATCCCAGTTTTTATGACGTCTATCAGCGGAAGGGTCTGAAGACGGGCCTATAGGTTGAATTAGATCCTTAGAAGAAAGCCTTTGTAAGGCATAAGAATAGGTTGTACCTACGTCACTAAACACCCCTTGTGGGACATTCCTTTTTGGATGGGACATGTAGTAGATTAACCTCATTGAATATGCTGCAAGAGGCAGCTGAAGTCTTGGTCGTGGAGGAGGTCCCTTGGTAGCCCTTGCCAGAAGTTTTGGTTAGAACCTTTAGCCTCGGGTCATCTTCGATTCTCATACCCATTTCAGTGAGAGTTGTGAAGTTCGGTATAACAGCGTACCGGAGATGGACCCAGTAGGAAGGTAGGGGATCCTTTACAAAGGTCCCACCAGAGTTTTCTCGTTGGGCTTATCAACCAACTTAACGCTCTCAGCCCTCCAACGTTGAACATTTTTCGTGAACCCTTATTTGGGCTCTAGGGCCATGACCTCCAAAGTGCGCATATTAGTCTGGATTTCAGTATTGTCAGCATAGTTCCGAGCAAACTTAGTGGACACATCATCCCAAGTTGGGTATTTCTTAGGGTCGAGCCTGTGATACCTGGTCCTAGGGTGTTTCTCAAGGGATGTCGTGAACAGGTTCACGAACATGTTTGATTTGACCCCCTTTATGGGCATGAATTCTTTGAAAGCCCCAATGTGAAGCAGAAGGTCCTCGGTCCCTTCGAACATTGGCAACCCTGAGAAGTTCAATTTTTCAAGAAGCTGTTAATTTACCGAGGTATAGATCCGCAAGTTTTTAGCATGAATGTTGTTACCCCTGGAGTATTAGATATGCTCTTCCAACCTGTGTACCGTGTTGATCAATTCAGCGATGGGCCCAGTGGTCATAAGCTCATAATCGGGGCCCCTTTGTTCAACAATATCTAGTCGAGCATTTGTAACCGCTTGATCGTCTCTTATGGCTACCAGTTGGTTTTCAACCTCGGTCTGCTTGCCAACCATGGTTTCCATCATAGCTTTCAGCTCATTCAAGGTTTGCTCCATCCTTAACCTAATAGAGGGTGACCTGCCTGGAAGAATATTGCGTAATCAGGAACCTCGAGCTCAAATTTCATAATCGAACCCAAGCAAAGAAGATGATAATTGACTTGAAGAATACTCGACTAACGGTGGACGACAAGAGGTGATACTCCCTTAGGAAGCAACTTATGTGGACCGCGTCCTACTCGAAGAAAGGGTCACGTGGGACTTCCCCAGACTTTGGACTTGAGTGTCTAGACAGACTTTCCTTCGCGGGGGTGCGCTCCGCGCGAGTCGGTCATGCCTTTATGGACTAGGCGGACGGGGATAAGTGAGAAACTCATGATGTAAGATTGATTGAGTTTTGACACTACTGACCTTTGAAGACCTTGGTAAGACTGGACACTGGGATTATGGCAGGTCCTACGGTTGAAAAGGTTTCGAAAAGGATTGAATTTTGAAAATTTGAGGGACGGTCCTGGTTTTTGAAATTGGCAGCATGGCGACAGGGCCGAATATTTTTTAAAAGTAGAAACTTCTTCTTAGAAGAATTTTGAATATTGAAATGGACAGCATGCCGGGTAGAAAATAGCCTTATTTTGATTCAAAACATAAGTATAAATTTCGGCAGCATTCCAGGTTTTTGAATGTTGGATATTTTGAAAAGATGCATTTTAGAAATGATGTAATTATAAATGACATGGAAACCAAGTAACAAGAAGTCAAACAGACATTATGACGACTGTATATATGCTTTACACTAAGTCTCCGTCGGTCTAGATAGGATATATACTAGTGCGCATAGCCTTTTCGATAATTGGGACAGACTCCCTTAGCAATTTGCATAAGGACATGCCGCGAAACCCATACGGCTCAGCCATAAATGCCTCGATATAACCAATTTGGAATACATCGCGATATAGATGGACGTAGGTTACGAGTACTCCCGACCCAGGTAAAATTTGGGTTATGCATGAACCATCGAAGTAAAACGTGTACTTTAGTAACCAATCGATTTCTTTACGAGTCTCACCCAGAAAACCCCGATGACAAGTTGTACATCAGGTATTCCCAGCGGAGTCGCCAAATTGTGGACATGACTTAGGTCCACACCCGACGTGGTTAGGTGTGGGTTTTGGTAGGGGGATGTTCTCGTGTGAGATTGATCTCGAACTGAAATTTAAATCGAAGTTGGAGTCGCCACCAAACTTTGTGGGAGTTCGTACATTCGAACTCACTCTGTACTTAGATGTACAGCGTACCAAGCACGATTTGCCTTAGTACTAGAGCTTGTGGGGTTCAACTCTTTGCATCACGATACTGATATCGAATATATCGAATATCATGTATCGAATGACCCTCGTGACCAGTGGTTTCAGGCATCCGGAAATCGTAGACACTCAACCCCCGCCCGCGCATAGCGGCCTCTACTAAGATATCGATTGGTGTTCTAGTACGCGCGTTATTAAGATGGTGAAATGTTATGACAAACATTGTTTTATGCTAGACATGCGAATTGTATGTTCACTACGTCGTTTACTGCATCTCGATTTTTATTTGTCAAAGTTGTTTTAGCATGCGATGTTCGTTTGAAAACAGTAAATGCCAAGCAATGGAAATAAATAACATAAAAGTAGATTACAAGTTATACGGGCGGAATAGAACCTGGATTTCACAATACGACAAACAATTAAAATATCGAACTGGAACGGTAAACGCAATTATAAATGAACTCGTAAATAGAAATGTAAACTGGAAATCGAATACCATATACTGGACAGGCTCTGATCGACTACGTATTGCATCACGTACTGATCAGAGGACAGAACTCGAGCGGGTGGCACCGTGCACCTTGAAAGTCAAGCGCAGGGCCCCATGAGCCCCAGTTCTCAAGAGCGGGAGCTGGTGCGCCTAGGCCTATGGTGTTTGGGGCCAAAGTATAATTCTAGCTTGATCCTAAGGCCTTTAGAGGTCTCGTCCCAACTCATCCTAGCCAGGCCTTATATTTGAAGAACGCCCTTTCCGACTAGGAAGTCGTTAGTGTTAACATCTCAAGGTAATTAGCTCAAAGTTGCGAAATGGAGGAAAAGAAAACGTGATTAGGAATATTTATTTAATGAAATGTCTTGTGAAGAATATGTCATGACTTAGACGTATCGACTTGTATCGCGACCGTGATTCCCTAAGCGAAACATACATCATTATTTGACCATTTTGATAGTCTACGATGTTTTCTTTTAGCCTCAACGGGTACTCATCTTTTAGATCCCTTTGCTTTATGATTAGGATCGATGTGTCGACCTAATACGAATACCAGGACCTTCAGCATCGCGGCATTGTTGTTTGGCTATGTGAGTCATATGATGCTCGGATTGGCGCCATTAGGTTTCTTATTCGGTCGACCCTCGATGATCCTTTGTTTCAACGTCTGGTTATAGAAACTGTATCAAATCATCAAAAGGAGTGTGCCCGATTATCGAAAATAGGCAACGAACGAATCTATGATCACGTCGTAGCCACGAGATCTGGCGCAAGCCATAAGGCCCCCGAATACTCGAGCACAAGGTGTCGCGTGCCTCAATTCTGTGGCGCCACAGCCCTCGCGCTCCGGTTGGCTGTTATGCGAAGTTTTGGCAGATTTGATTATCGAATGCGCTCGATTGAAAAGTTCGGTTCGTCATAGCAATAGTTAGATCCCTTGCCTTATTGACATCGTTGTTTGGCCGTTAGACCTACGATGTTCAAATGACGTCATCGGATAATCACTCAAAATCAATAATGACTCGTCATCGCGAACGTTATGTCCTTTGCATTTCAGCATCATTGTTTGGCCTTTAAGGCCTACAATGCTCGATTTAGCCTCATCGGACATTCGCTTGAATCACGTTTTTAGAAAATAGTTTTGATTATTAGTATACAACGGTATTAGTAATGATGGAATGAATACGATAATTAAAGTTAGATGTTAGTAGTGTACCAAAATGTAAAAGTTAGTATACGAGAGATTAAATGTTAGAAGTTAAATGCGATAAATAAAAGTTAGCAATGTTAGATGCAAAATAGTAAAGAGAAGCATGGATTAGAATAGGAGTTTGAACACCCTCAATCTACATGTGAAATGTCTCGAAGTATGGCTGGACGGAGTATCGATATGGACACGAAGAGCCTCTCGGATGTGGGAAGAGTTAGGTCATTTTTAGAGTTTTTTGTGAAGCGTATTATGCAAAATGCAAAATGGCCGAAAGAAAGGATCCTTAATTGATGAGTCAGGGTCATGTATTTTTAAGAAATGTCGAGTTTTGAAATGCATTTGAGCGCCGGAACCTAATTTTTTATTTAGAAAGAAAAGCGCGGGAAGGATGGCACCTTGATCCTAGAGCGCGTCAACTGGCGCGCCTCAGTTATGAGGCGCGGGACTCCGTGCGATTGAATTCGCAAGGATCAGAAGTTACTCGAAGTATGGGATTGACATCTATTTTATTCGAGGTAAGATTTTGTTCCGTTTTGACTTTGAATTTGAGTGTATTTGGACTCTTTTTTGAATTTGGTTTGTTTTGGATTTTCGACTTTAACCGGGTTTGACTGGGTCGATAAAAGATGATTTTGCTCCCAACGGCGATTTTGTCTCTAAGTAGCTTTATTTGATTGGAAACGACTCACTGAGCCTGAATTTGAGGTCGATTTTGACAGATTTGTACTCCGATATATGCCCGAGCCGAATACTATTGATTTCGAGCCCATACTTGAGCGTATTGATGCATGTTGACGTCTGATCATTGGAGACTACTACAGATACGAGCAGGCAAATTGCGGGTGTCTACAACGACATTCCACAAATCCATTATGTTCAGGAGTATTTGATGGAGAGGTAAGATGATGGATGCCATTATCTAGAAGGTCGGGAGTAATTTTTTGAAATTCTCCTCCGTTGTCGGAGTAGAATGGACGAATGGGTCGCTGAAAGAATTTTTCGACGACAACTTGGAATATTTTGAATGTAGTGAAGGTGTTAGATTTCTTTTTTATAGGAAATAACCATATATAATATGTGAAATGATCAATAAATATCACGTAATATTTTAAAGTCATCGGAGAGAACGGGTGAGGTCTGAACGTCGTAGTAAATCAAGTCAAGAGGCGCGGTAGAATTTAATGTGGACTCATGGAATGGAAGTTTCCCACTTTTATTCATTAAACATGCATTAAAGAAGTCTAAAGGGGAATAATGAAAATGTAAAAAAGTACAAAGTCGTTTAAGGGTGGCATCGAAAGGGTGGCCTAAACGATTGTGCCACACGGAGGTAGGATTCTATTCATAGGAGCCGGATTTAGATCGGCCTTGAATGAGGACCGCTCCCGTTGATTAATCCTGTAAGACAAAAGAATTATGTGAGAAAATGACAATTACGTTATTATCGAGACAAAATTGACAAATAGAAAGTAGATTTCGTGAAATATATGGAACACAAAAGACATTATTGAACTTGAGATTAGTCGAATTGTGAGAGAGAGTGAAAGAACCTATTTGGGAAATTGAAAGAGCGGAAACTGTCACCAATGACTATGTCATCGGAGTCTTCATATGGTTGATGAAGGGATAGAATGTCAAGGTCGTGGGTCATGTGGTGGGTGGCTCCCTTCTCAAGGAGCTACGGTTCATTGGAGGGTGGGGCGAGATGAGCAGCAGTATGGGCATGGGGGCCGGAGGGACTGGTGTACGGGGTGCGGATTGAGGATACAACCATCGGATATTGTTGAGCAAGGAAGCGAAAATTTGACACAACATGACCAATTGCGTCACAGAAATGACAACGACCCTTATAGGGTCAGAGGTGTTCGAGGACGAGTTTTGAGTATAGTGAGGGGAGGTGGGGCGATGGTAGGTTGGGAATAGGGGCGAGTCTGGTAGCGAGAACCGAGACGGAAATAGGCGGTATTAGCGGCAGAGGTGAAAGGTGTCGGGGCTGTAGGTGGGGTCGGGTTTTTGGTGAGGTTGACCGATATCTCGTGTTGAATAAGTTTTTCATGCAAGTCGTCAAAGGCAATCGGTGTGTCACGCGCCTTAATGGTGTTTATGACCGGGTTATATAGGTTATAGTCTAGACTATCGAAGACGGCTGTGATGATATCTTCGATGTTTAAGGGGCGGTGAAGTTGAACTACGTCATCGGTGATTGATTCACCATCACAGAGTTTGAGTGATGCAAGTCAGGCTTTTAGTTGAAGCTTACGGCCTCGGGATTTGTTAGCAAATGTGCGTGAAATGGTGGTCCATGCTCCGTGTGAGGTGGTATCGTTAGTGAAAAAGTTGGCGATTGATGAGCTGAGGGTACCGGTGATGGCTCCTAGGATAAATTGGTCTTGCCTATACTAAGTGGCACAGGCTAGGTTTGGGGTGACGGGGTGAGGGTCTCGGGGGGGGGGGGGGGGGCAGTGATAGTATCGTCAAGGTAGCAAGGTAGCCAAAAAATCGGTGGCCATTGAGGATGACTCGGATCTGAAAACACCATTGTTTGTAAGTTATTGTATCCGTGAGTTTGATACAGTTCGGGAATTGAATTTCAGTAAGCGAGTTGGATGGTTCATCGGACTCATGAATGTTGTTGTTTGAGGGACCATTTCGTGAGACAACTAAGAGGGATGGTTTAGACTCGATTTTTTTGGATCGTTGCTCTGATACCATATGATAGGGCTAGTAATCTAGCCACGCCTTGACCGGCTCGGGCCTTAGATCTGGCCTCTCGGCCCAAGCCCAAGCAAGGGTCGGCCAAGTCACTGAGGCAGAAGTCCCGCCTGAAATGATGATCGTGCCTGGGCCAGCTATAGCCTTGGTGCGGGTGTGTCCGAGCTCTCTCTCTGGCTTGACCAGGGGTTGCTCTAGGGAGAAAAAACTCAGGCCCCCGGCCTCGAGCCTGGTCCCGACCCGGGCCAAGGGTCGGTCAAGTCGCTGGGGCATGGTGCTCTTTCCTTGTCTTAGAAGTCCACCGAGAGGTCCTCACCTAGGTTGCACAGACACTCCTCAAAACCGTCGTGTCGTGTCGGACACCCGTGTCGGACACACGACAATACGTCTCGGACACCTGAAAAACCGTGTCCGGTTTTTTAAATTATTTAGAAACGTGTCGGACACGTTTCATCTTATTTCGAGACGTGTCGGACACGATTCATACTATTTGGAGACTCATCGGACACACTTTGCGCTGTTTATGAATTTGTGGACTTTAATAAAACAACAATATTATATATTTATAGGGTTACTTGATACTATAAATGTTAATTAATTAATCTTTAGGAGTATATTACAGTAGTATAACTGTTTGAGCTTTTTAATATTTGATTTTAACTTTGAGTTTATAAGACTTTAATTTTTGTTTTGTTATTTTACGATAATTGCGATAGTTTAAGTAACCAAACCTATATTTTAGGTATAAAAATCTTCAAATTTCCTTTGTTTAAATATGTATATTGATTTTTTTTCCTACCGTGTCCGTGTCCTATAAATTTTCGAACGCCGTGTCCCCTGTCCGATACGTCTCCGTGTCCGTGTCCGTGTCAGTGTCTGTGCAACTTAGGTCCTCACCCCAGAAGAGGCGCTGATGCCAGGAGCCGAGGTATAAAGGTTAAGTTGCCTATTTCCCCTCTCTCACCTCCCAAAACCTAAAAATACCCCTTGTGTTCCTTCATTAAGGGGTAATGAATTTGAACTCATTCAATCTCTCTCTAGGAAAATGACACCTTACTCCTCAAGAGTAAGGTTTCTCAAGGTATTAAAATGACTGGCTTAGGCATCAAAGAGGGTTTCCTCGGACACCTCCGAGGCCCTGTTTGTCTCTTGTGCAGGCACAAGTCACCCCTGTCCATCCAAGAAGGTCCACGCAACTAGAAGAGAGGAGAGATAAAGCTTGGCCAAATGAAGGATCCAAGCCCATTATCAACATAGATCTAGATCCGTTGAGATCCTATTATTTGGTACCCAAACACCATAAAATAATTTGAATTTCGATAATCAGAATTCTTAAGAGATATACATATGTATACTAATTAAATAAATGAATCTGGACAACCTAACTTAATAAAGAATAAAACATTAATTACAAAGATACATGTAATCTTGCCTTGAATACATTGATTGCATAATCAATGTATATGATATGAATTAATTAATACTCCCTCCGTTCCATTCATTTGTTTGTCTTTTGATTAAAAAAAATTTCTCACAATGAATATAAAAGGCAAACAAATGAATGGAACGGAGGGGTATAATAAAAATGTATCTAGACTAGTGACGTATCTGGACTTGAGACGGGATGAACCTAACCTCTATCCTTAATAAGATATCCACCTCATTTATGCTGATATTATTTCGTTATGTACGTTCTTTGAGTGTGTTACGTTTAGCTTTTCTCGTCGTGGGTCTACTTTTGTCGCTCATCTATTAGCACACCATGAGATGGGGAGCTCAGAGACAGAACTTGGGTTGTAATATTCCTGGTCACATTGAGACGGAAGTCCGTCATGATTTAATGAGCATGATCTGAGCCCAAGTCGGGACTCAATTCAAAAGGAAAAAAACTTTGTTTGGACCTGTTACTTTATGTATTGTAGTACTATGGTTTCAATTCATTTTGTGGGTATTTTACAAGGGATATGACTAGGGATGACAACGGATCCGAGACCCTCTCCAGACCTGACGGGTCTTACCCTAATGGGTTGGGTATAGGTCTCGTTTTTTAGACCCTACAGGTACGAATCGGGTATGTCTTACAAAAAAAAAGTCGGGTACGGGTTCGGGTCCTAAAAATTAGACCCAGACCCGACCCTGGGGACCCTTAAAAAAATACTTACTAAATATAGGCAGTCATAAATCCACGGATGAAATATACGGAGCAACAGGGTTTTCACATGTGCTTTCTAGCATTAACCTTGGATGTGGACCATCAATCAAGACAAATTGCTTTGGAAAAAGGGTATTTTAGGCATAAATCAAACAAAAACAGTGCCCCAATACATTCTATCCGTGGCTTTAGTACTGCCTTAAATATATTACGATAACTAGTATAGACCCCATGCATGTATGCACGGTATTTTTAAAAATTTATTTATTTATAGTTAATTATTTATACAAAATAGATTTTAATTAGCAATCCGATAGATCTTAATTATTCTTGTTTTTATGCATGGTTAATTATGCTTCTTAATGTTGTTTTTAATTTGGTCTGTACTTTGGGTTTTGAAGAAGCGTCGGCTTGTTAGTAAGTCATATACAGAGTAGTATACAATTTCGGAGTTACTCTTAGCAGCACGCATTTTACTCAACGCAATACTTTTTACACGTATTTTTCCATTACATGTTGTTCATCAGAAAACGAACCTTAGTTTATTTCTCTCTCATCCTCTTTACCCTAACTCTATAAACCATCCTATTTTTTTTCAATTATCATCGATTACATTCAAATCTAACTTTATTTTCATTCAATTTATCAAATTTAGTAGATTATGGATACGATTTGGATTGAAGAACATGTATCAACCATTAATTATAGAAATTAGGTTTTTTTTCAAAGTTAAAATAAATTAAATATGAGATTTAATGAAATTAGGTTTTTTTTGTTTCAACGTTCAAATTAAATATTTCCTTTAACTTTCTATGATCTATCCATTGGATATTCATTTAGGTGAATATAAAATAATCAAATGGGAAGATCTTATGGAGTGTTTAGTTGGAGGTTTAGGAATGGATTGGACTGGATTCAATCCATTCCGGTGTTTGGTTGAAGTATTCAGGAATGGAGTTGAAACCCCAAGGGGTTCTAAATTCACTCCAAACCCTTGGAATCACAACCCATGCCCCAATCTCAAGTTTCCAATTCCATTCCACCTCAATACAATTGTAATTTATTTCACCCTCGAACCAAACAACCGTTAACAAGTATAAGTATCTAATTCCAATGTTTCATGGAATCACACTCCGTTTCAATCCATTCCAATGCTTCGAACCAAACACCCTCTTATAAAGTTAGAAGAAGTATGAGATTTTAAAGTTTGACATCTTTTTGTCTCTTCTCTCTTCTTCTCCCTTACCTACTGTTGTTTTTTTTGGGTTTGATTATATCGTACTGCATGTTTTTTTGCACTGCTTTTTTTGAGTTTTGTTTAGATGTACTGCGTCAAAGTTGAAAAAAATATTGTGCCGTGTCAAAGTTGAAAAAACATATGTATTCTGTGATAAAAGAACTGTATTGCCTTAATAAAGTTAAAAATGTAAATCATGTTATGAAATATACTATGGATGTCCATTAGACCTTATAGTCCATTATCATATTGTATGTAACCTAGGATATATTGCTATACATATACCCCTCATTGGGATGAATAAACGAACTCTCTCATTCTTCTCCCTCTATTGTGTCTCTATTATCTCTCCCTCTATTTCTCTTCTCTTTCTTTCACAACATGTTATCAGCACGAGTATCTCTAACCTTAATTTATTTTTATTTCTCTTTTATTTTTTACTTTTACGAGTAATGTTTGATGATTCTATTCTATCATAGTCGACTTATTTGGTACGGTGATTCATTCAGATCTGTACATAATTAATTATTATGCATCATAGCTGTACTCAATACCCAATATTATTACCCCTTCCACCGTATGATTTCAATTCTTTCTGGGCAATTCATTAATCTCAGTTTGACTGGGCATTGGTGTTACGTAATGGTTCCAAAAAAATTTTTGCTTCCAAAATTCAGTTTGATTGGTTTGTCTTAAAATTCATTTCTTTCATACATATGGCTTCACGTTGGCTAATGTGCAATTTATGCACCCCGATTGAACTTTTTGTTTAAAGTTTGTTTTCACATTTTGACTTTTGTTACGCTACAAATCTTATACGGAGTACAAATTTTTGTTTTCCATTTAGTATACGAACTATTATTATTACATTATTAGTTTTTAAATTGTTTTCTTTATACTTAATTATTTTAATTGATGCCAAAAAAAATATTATTTTAATTTAAGAAAACTTAAATGTGTAAAGTTAGTGACAATGGAAATTACATATGAGTACTACTTACAAATGGTGTGAATATGAAAATACACCGATATACTAATGATCTTGAATTCTTGATGTATTATCAAGAGGAAAATATGGCAAGAGGTCAAAGTTATAATTTTTCTTCTTTTAATAGAAGATGTTTGATTGATAAATCGGTCTTATAGACCTATGATGCATCTACTTTTGAAGACGATAATCCAATATACGAGGAGTTCATATAACGATACATTGTTTTCTATCTTTCCACCTTATAAAAGGTGTGTTTCTATCCTTAATCTTCATATAGAAGGTGTGCACTTATTTATTTTAAGGATACGATGGACCATTTTATGAAAGATGGTCTACTATTTAATTTAATTAAGTTATGTACACTTTATATATCTATGAATCAATTTAAATGTTAAAAATCAATATGATGAAATCTCATGTAATTTTGGACCCGAAGTTCCAAAGATATTTAATTTATAACTATGAACGGTGGAAATAATGTTATCTGTATGGTGACAAATATTTTGGACAGAAGTTTCATAAAAGATTGTATACCTGTGTAGACACCTGCATTTTGCCTGCTAGTGTCTATAGCAGTTCCCGACAAACACCTGATGATGATCGGACGCAAACGTGACTTGGTATACTCGGATTTGGACCCAAAATCAATAATATCTGACATGGACTTTTAGCGGAGTAATAATCTCTCAAAACAGACCTCAAATCCAGGCCCAGTGGGTCGTTCCGAGCAAAATAAGACTAATTTGGGCCAAAACCGACACCAAAAATAAATCCCGTCTTTTGGCGACCGGGTCAAAACCCGGTCAAAGACGAACCCGTCACAAAAACCAGCCAAATGCACCTTCTAGAAGCTGGCGCCCCAAATTAAATTCAAAAAAGATAACCAAATCAACCAAGTCAACCCCTTCCTAATTTACCTGATCCACTCGATCGAGTGGACTGACCCACTCGGTCGAGTGGAGCGTCAAAAATCGGATCAAGCCCATTTTCTAGGGCACTCGACCGAGTGCACTAGGGCCACTCGATCGAGTGACCCTAGGTCGTGGGGTAAACTCTATAAATACCCCACGACCCTCACTCATTTGAGAGGCTTTTTTTGACACAGTTTTTTACCCACATTCTACCTACACTTTACCCTACATTCACTCATATTACAAGCTTTAGCAAGCCTAAGCACTACACACAAAAAACCGAGCCCTTCGTCCCTCGAAAACCGACGAATCACCCACCCACACACACACACACACACACCATAACTTGCATACATCCTCGATACTCCGACGTCCCGTCACTATTTACGAGTCCATTTCCGAGGTCCCTACTAAGCATGTATGTTGAGGGTGTCCTAAACCCCATTTCAATCCTTGTTACTTCTTTTTTTTTATTTACACTTTTGTACCGTTTATATAATAACTATACTAGCGTTATAATTCTAACTTCTAACATAATACTAACATTTTAATTTTCGTATACTAACTTTTTACATTCTCGTTACTAACTTTATTATACCGTGTATACTTATATATAAACTAGTATCAAAATCCGGTTCTAAATCCGTTTGACTACGATCTTTGCCTAAAGTCCGTCTAATCCCTTTACGAGCAACGACGGAGGTGGAGCCTTTTCGAGGAGCCCCGCCCCAATGTACTCAAGGGCGTGACGTGATCGCAATCGGTCATAGTTGAACGAATTTAGTTCCATTTCTATAATTAGTACGGAACCCGTTGACACGAAAACCCGAGAGGGTTAGTTTCGATGTCGTGACGTAGAGGGATGCATTCCGTTGCTAATTCAAATTTTCTAACGTAAATGTTTTTATAAAATCTCGACAACGGTATTATAATCGTACATGTACACGATTATAGAACCGGAGGTCAAGTCAAATTCAAATCGTGCGATATTTGTATTTAATTTGACCGACCGTCGATTTTAAACCCCAAAAAAACGAAACGAGTTAACACTCGTACAGGGGCTACTCGACCGAGTACATAGGCTACTCGATCGAGTAGTGTCTATAAAACTGGGCAGACCACTTTTCGAGGACACACTCGACCGAGTCAGACCATGACTCGACCGAGTGGGTCCTGTAACCCAGAAAACCGAGAGCTTAAATGCAATATTTAAGCCTCGTCTTTTTTTACGACTCTTAGTCATCACGTGTAAAGACAATCACGTGACTTCCCCTTTTTCAAAACTCATACGTATCATGACACTATAACAACTTTGATCGATTTTTCGATGTGATAAGTTGGGACAAGGCATTGAGACATGGGATCGGGCTAGCGTCACGCTTAGGTCCTATGTCTCCGTCCTTCGTTTAATACACAACGCAATGTGTATTTAATCGGGGTTTGTCCGTTTATGCAATTCACGGTCCAGCTCACATACGGGTCCGTTCCTAACTATTTTTATTTTTATTATTTCGTTTGTATATCATTTGCAATTTTTGTATTGGCCGGGTTGTATTTCCGCCCGTGTAACTTGTACGTTATTTATGTTTGAGTTTCATTTATTTACTTGCTTACCGCTTTATAAATGAACCTCGCATGCTAAATCACTTCGACCATAATTAAGATGCATTAAATGACGTAGTTCACATACTATTCATATGCTTAGCCCGAAAACGCTGTTTGCATATCATTTAATCGTTTTACTAGCGCGCGCACACGAACACGAACGATGTCTTAGTAGAGGCCGCCATGTGCGGGCGGGGTTGGGTCTCCTTAGTGGGCTTCCCAACACGTATCCTCACCCCTTACTCAGAACCTTTGGTTTCCGGATGTCCGAAACCCTTGGCGCACGAGAGTCATTCTATATACGAAAGCCGGTTTAGACGGTATCGATATTGCAATGTAAAGGGACGAGCCCAATGAACTCTGAAATCGAAGTGGGCTTACTTTGTGTATAGCCCATGACGACATAGAGTGGGCTCGTATGGTTCCGAATAACCACAAAATTCGGTGGCGACTCCATTTTGACTTAAATTTCGAACCCGAGAACAATCTCACCACGAGATTCATTCGCCTACCCAAACCCGCGCGTGGCCGCGTCGGGGTGGACCTACGTCATGTCCACAATTTGGCGACTCCGCTGGGGATACCTGATGTACCACATGTCATCGGGGTTCCTAGGGGGAGACTCGAAGAGAAATCGTTCGAATATTAGTGTGCGCGCATTTGTTTAATGATTCATGCATAACCCAATTTTGCCCGGACCGGTTACTTGTGACCGACGTCCCACTATACCACGGTGCATTCCTACATGGGTGCACTAAAGACTTCGATGGCGGAACTCACCGGGCTTTTACGGCAGGTCCTAGTTCCAAATCGGCTAGGGAGTCCGTCCCGTTTCGTGAGAATGCTATCGTTGTTGGTATAGACTCTACTTTGACCGACCGAGACTTAGTGTAAAGCATACATAAGCGTCGTTATAATGCTTGTTTGACTACATGCTACTTGGTTTCCGTGTCATTTTTCAAAAACCGTCATTTCAAAAATGCCTCTTTCCAAAAATCCCAAATTTTGAAAAACCCGAAATGCTGTCCGTTTCGGGACCCGTCTTTTTAAAATATCCAATTTTTCAAAACTCGGAATGCCGCCGAAATTTAGGATCAACGATTTGACTCAAAATGTCCTTTTCTCTAGTTGGCATGCTGCCCATTTTAATTCTTGGATTTCCAACACCATTCCGATTTTCTGAATTTTCAAAATTCTAATCTTGGTTTTCGAGATCCCGTTTTCAATTTTCGAACTTTTGAAAGCTCGCTCATTTTATATTCAAAAATTCAAACATCCAACTATCCTAGTAAAACCTTCCTTATTATAGGACCTACCGTCTAGCCGTGTGTCGGGTCTTTGCATAGTATGTCGAAGGTCAATAGCGTCGAAACTCCGCTGATCCTATATCACGAGTTTCCCCCCTTTCCCAAGTCCGCTTTATCCGTCAAGGCACGACCAACCCGCGTAGGGCATACCCCTACAAAGGAAAGTCCGTCTATACACTCGAGTCAAAAGTCTGGGGAAAAGTCTCACGTGGACCTTCCTTCGAACGGGATTAGGCCCACAAAGCCGAAATCTTAAGGAAGTTATACTACCCATGGGTCATCCGTTTAGGTGTCTTTCTCGAGTCTTTAGTCTTCCTTTCTTAGTGTCGTTCGGGATATACTTTTCCTTTCTTTTTCCAAGATCTGGGTTCGGCTTCTGATTACGCGGTGTTCTTACAGACAGGCCACCGGCAACTAGACACGCTCGAAGGATGGCTACTTTGAACAGCCTACAAACCTCTCTGGACGCCATGGTCGCGAAGCAAACCGACATCGAAGCCCAACTGACTGAAATGAGGGCTGGCCAAGTGACCATTGTTGCTCGCCTAGCTACGGTGGAGCAAAGGGCTCCTAATGCCGAGGCTACTGAGCCTCTAGCTGAACTAGTCAGCGCGGTGCGCCGGCTAGAAGAGCAAGTCCATTTGGCTGGGAGTAACAACATCCATCGGAAGAATAGTCGAGAGTACAACCCGCTGAGTGACAAGCTGCCCGCAAACCTGAACCTCACAGGTTTGCCCATGTTTGAGGGAACTGAAGACCCGTTACTACATGTACGGGCCTTCAAGGAATTCATGGCCATCAAGGGAGTGGATTCGTCCATGTTCAAGAACCTCTTTGCTGCATCTCTCGAGAAGCACCCACGGGCCTGGTACTACAGGCTAGACCCGAAAAAATACCCTACATGGGATGATGTGGCCACCGAGTTCGCTCGGAACTATGCTGACAACACCGAGATCCAAACCACAATGCGATCTCTGGAGGTCATGGTCCAAGAGCCAAAGGAAGGTTTTACTAAATACCTTCAACGCTGGAGGGCCGAGAGCGTGAAACTGGTTGATAAGCCCAATGAAAAGACTCTGGTGGAGGCTTTCGTTAAGAACCTCCTCCCTTCCTACCGAGTTCACCTCCGATACGCTGTCATACCCAATTTCACCACCCTTACTGAAATGGGTATGAGAATCGAAGACGATCTGAGACTAGAAGGCCTCACTAAGGCCGCTAGCAAAGGCTATCAAGGGGCTTCTTCCTCCACTACTAAGCCCCAAGCTGTGACTCGTAGCATTTTTGATGCGGTTAATCTACTAGATGCCCCGTCCAAAAAGAACACCCCACCTCGGGTTTTCACTGATATAGGTACCACATATACCTATGCCTTACAAAGGCTGTCCTCCAAAGGCCTAATCCAACCGATAGGCCCAACTCCTGAAGTTCCGGTCGAGCGACGCTCCAAGAACTACAATGCTCAGGCCTATTGCCAATATCACCGGGGCAATGGGCATGATACCGAAAAGTGCTGGAAGCTGAAGCACCTGATCCAGGACTTGATCGAAAGCGGTAAAATCCCGCTACCCGGAGATAAGCCAAGCAACAAGGAGAACCCTTTCAGCTCCCATGCCATCTTTGCCGGGGAGGTGATTGATTGCTCTCATCTTATTTCTCCATTTATCCCGCAAGTGAACGGGATCTATTTTGACGACGAGGATGATGTCTACCTCGCTAAAGGGGAAACCGTTCCCATCACCCCTGAACAGATTCGCGAGGCCAAAACTCGAGTCCTAGCCAGCAACAACCTAGGTCGTCCCTATCTAGCCACAAGCACTAGGGACACCCCCATCCCGACAACCATCACCGATTCACTCGGGATGGAAGTCGCCCCTGAAGAGCCTACCGCTGAAACGGCTATTATGAAGCAACTGAAGAAGACCCGAGTTGACCTCACTATATGGCAACTCCTGGTTAGCTCACAAGAACATCGAGAAGCACTTACAAAGGCTCTCGATCAAGTTAAGATCGACTCTTTGGCTACCCCTGCTGAAATGGTAGCCACGGTCCTAGCCCACCTAAAGGGTAAGGCCAAGGAAGGAGGCCCAATGATCACCTTTTCTGAAGCCGACCTGCCATCATTTGGGACCTCCCACAACCTGGCCCTTTACATCACGGTGATTTGCCGAGGAAAATACCTCCCGATGACCCTAGTCGATGACGGGTCAGCCGTGAATGTCCTTCCTCTGAGGACCGCCAAAGCCCTCGGCATTACCGAGGCTGACTATATCCCGACGGCTCAGACCATCCAAGCCTTTGATGGGAACCCGAAGACAGTATCTGGGGCCGTAAAGCTAACCATCATAACGGGCCCAATAGAAAAGGAGCTTGAATTCCAGGTGATCGATGTCACCTCATCCTTCAACTTGCTCCTAGGAAGGCCATGGATCCACGCAGTCAAAGCTGTGTCTTCCACCCTCCACCGTAAGATCAAGGTGCCTTTGCTCGACAATGTTATTACTTTGGAGGCAACCCCAATGACCGTGGCTAGCTGTAACGCCACGGGCCGCACGGACCTCTGGGGGTTCGACTTTGTGGGGATGATTGAGGAAGAGTACCTTTTTAGTCCTTACTTCACCACGAGCATTGACACAATGCTCCAGAACTTAGGGTACCTTCCGGGGGCTACCTCTCGACCCGACCTTCCAGCTGGGAAGATCATCGAGGTCCTTAAGGACGAAGACTCTCACTTCGGCCTTGGCTATGCCACCACTCCGGGCAACGTTGTTCGAGCAGGAATCGAAAAGGCCTGCAACATCATGAAGGGTATCCACTTGAGCCCTTACAGCCCACGATTGTCTGACTACTTTGTCACACCCGTGTTTGGGGCTATCCAGGTTGGACTATACCAACCCAATGCTACGCACCTCGGGACCCACTTGGCCCGGGACTGCAACTACATCCCGGATGATGTGTTCGCCCTCATCCAGTCTGATGAAGCTAATGATGCTGAGCCCGCACTGGGGCTGCTCTTCGGGGAAGACACCATAGCCCCGACTCCAAAAGAAGACCTGGTCAACCTGATTCTCCGCAGCAACAGGTTTGACCCGACCAAGCTGATCTCGAATGTTGGCTCCGAGACGGGAAACAGGGCCTGGAGGAAGACTGTCAAGTGGACTGACAGCCAAGGAAAGATCTACAAGTTGGTCACCGGAGAGGGAGACATGCCTGAGTCTGAGTCCGAGTCTGAGTCGGAGTCTGAGTCAGAGTCTGAGATCGAGTCTAAGAAAGTCGGTGCTAGAGTCACTCCAGTAACCCCTCTCCCTTCTGTCATTCCTGCTGCTAGCACTTCGGGGTCTGTCCTGAGTGCTTTACCAATTCCGCCACTGACCAATGATCAGATGGCTGCTCTCTTTGAGCTGTTTTCCAAATTTTCAATCAATAATAACAACCGTTCTGCTTACGACTTGTCTCTTTTAAATTCTGCTTTCAAAAATGTTTTATGCTATGACATTGAGAAACCCGACGAACAGGTACCCTTACCTCCACATCTAATCGAGCAACTAGAGCAAAGGGAATCCCGGAATCCGGTAATTGAAGAGACCGAGTCCATAAACGTGGGAACAACCTTAGAGCCTCAGACACTTAAGATAGGGTTATCTTTAGATCCCGAGGAGAGACAACAGTTCATAAGCCTCCTCCAAGAATTCAAAGATGTCTTCGCATGGTCCTACAAGGACATGCCGGGGATAGACCGGGAAATAGCTGAACACCGCATACCTATCAAATACGGGTGCAAACCGGTCAAGCAGAAGCTTCGTCGAATGAGGCCCGAGTGGTCTCTCAAAGTAAAAGAAGAAGTCGACAAACAGTTTAAAGCCGGCTTCATACAAGTGTCCGAGTATCCGGACTGGGTTGCAAACATCGTGCCGGTCCCTAAAAAAGACGGTAAGGTGCGGGTATGCGTAGATTTTCGGGACCTTAACAAAGCAAGCCCGAAGGATGATTTTCCGTTACCACACATTGATATACTGGTGGATAACACGGCCGATCATGCCCTTCTATCATTCATGGACGGGTATGCCGGATATAATCAAATCAAGATGGCGGAAGAAGATATGAGTAAGACTACCTTCACCACACCTTGGGGTACTTACTGCTATACCGTCATGCCATTTAGCCTCATTAATGCCGGGGCCACATACCAAAGGACCGCTACCACTTTACTACACGACATGACGCATAAAGAGGTAGAGGTTTATGTGGACGACATGATCGTCAAATCCAAAGAACGGGACGGTCACATCACCGCCCTAAGGAAATTTTTCACCCGATTGCGCAAATACAACATGAGGCTAAACCCTCAAAAGTGCAGTTTCGGGGTAACGTCAGGCAAATTACTGGGTCATATCGTTAGCCAACGAGGTATCGAGGTCGACCCAGCTAAAATCAAAGCCATTACCGAGATGCAAGCTCCTAAAACCGAAAAAGAAATAAGGGGATTTCTCGGGAAAGTCCAGTATATTAGTCGATTCATTTCCAAACTAACCATGGTATGTGAACCAATTTTCAAGAAACTGAAAATAGGGGAACGGATACTATGGGATGACAAGTGCCAAGCTGCTTTCGACAAGATCAAGGAAATTCTGACTGCTCCGCCAGTTTTGATGCCGCCTCAACCCGGTTTGCCTCTGTCGTTATACCTAACAACGATCGAGATAGCCATGGGGGCTATGCTGGCTCAGACAGTCGACTCCGAAGAACGAGCCATTTATTACATCAGCAAGAAGTTTTTAGAGTATGAGTGCAAATATACCATGCTCGAAAAGACGTGTTTGGCTCTGGTCTGGGCCACTAAAAAGCTCCGACACTATATGCTCAGCTACGAGGTCCATGTTCTATCAAAGATGGATCCGATCAAATACCTCTTCGAAAAACCCATCCTCAATGACCGAATTTCTAGATGGACTCTAATGTTGGCAGAGTTCGACCTAAAATTTGTGCCATTAAAGGCCATTAAGGGACGGGCGGTAGCTGAATTCCTCGCTGACAGCCCAGTAACCGAAGAAGGACACATCGACACCTGGTCCTTCCCGGACGAAGATATTTTCCATACTGATGCTGAAACATGGGATTTATACTTCGATGGAGCGTCTAATTTTCGAGGGTTCGGAGTCGGGATCCTTCTAATTTCACCAAGAGGGGAGCATACTCCCGTCTCCATCAAACTGGACTTTGATGTTACCAATAATGCAGCAGAGTACGAAGCATGCATTTATGGGCTACAAGCCGCCGCCAACCTGGGAATCACAAATCTCCGGGTACATGGCAACTCATCCTTGGTCATTAACCAAGCACTCCAAAAATGGAAGACTCGGAATGCTAATCTCGTGGCCTACCAGGCACGAGTAAGGGATCTCGAGAAACAATTCCAAAAGGTGTATATACCTGCCTCGGGTGATCCGAATCAAGAAGCTACTAATCCGAGTAAGGAAGTACTAAAGAGCTCTATGAAAGAATACTAGCTCCTACATAAGCATAGTCCAGCTACATTAACACTAATAAGGAGTCATCTTCAATTATGGAGCTAGCTCGAGTTTGAGCTGAATAAAGGAGCAAATAATCAAGGTAAAATGAAGACATTAACATGGGTTCACACTCATTCAAGCATGGGAAGTGTACTGAAGTTATGAAGGTATTTGAAGCTGATTGTGTTCACATAGGTGCACATCCTCAAGCTTTGTTTTTGGCTCCATGTTCACACAAGGGTGCGCGGCTGATGCTCTTTGTTAAGAGCTTTGTTATTAGCTCCTTGTTTACATTACTTTGTTATTAGCTCTTAGCTTTGTTATTAGCTCCATGTTTACATTACTTTGTTATTAGCTCCCAACTTTGTAATTAGCTCCTTGTTCACATGGTTGTAACTTTGTTTTTGTCACCCTAAACCAGCCGGTTTAAGGGTCTTGTGTAGGCTATATATAGCCGGCCATTTTGAAGGAATAAGATATCCAATTGGCATATCAAAAACCTGAGTAAAGCTAAGCTTTCTTTTACGTCCTTGTTGTTCACAAGACAAAGTCTAGAGTAAGTCGCGTTACAAGCTCTAAACTCGCTATTTCAATCGAGTGTTTGATCTAGCAACCGCTTTGTTGAAGTATAGGTCTACTTCACCTAGCATACTATCCTTGGTTACGGTTTATTCATCTTTAAAACTATCCTTTCATCCTGTTTTGGTTACTTGTTTACGTTCCATTTCAGAATACTAATCCTACTTCATATTCTTGTTTCAAAGTTCATATCAACTCACATCATTAGTGGTATCAGAGCTTTGGTCATCAAGGAAACGTAAGAATGGCAGGAGTGTTGAACTTTGAAGATCCTACCTTCCTGGAACAACTAAAGAAGGCATTGGAGAACTTCCAACCAAAGAATTCTCGCTTCCAACCAAGGAGGGAACCGGTGGACAAGATCAAGGTAACTGAACTTCCTGAGTTTAACGGTGGTACTGATCCTGAAGTTTACTTGGAGTGGGAAAGAAACATGGAGAAGCTCTTTGACTTCAAGGATTTGGAGGACGAAGAGAGGTGCAAATACGCCATCCTAAAGCTAAGCAAAGGGGCTTCCCTTTGGTATGAAGGGCTGAAGGTACAACGCACCAGAAGTGGAAAGGGTAAGATTACTTCTTGGGAGTCCTTAAAACGTAAACTACGTAAGAGGTATGTCCCAACTACGCACAAGTTATCCTTATACAAAAAGATTGCTAACCTTGTACAAGGAAAAATGAGTGTTAGTGAATACATAGAAGAATTTGAGAACTTAGTTCTAATGGGAGAAGTAGAAGAAAACGAAGAAATAAAAATGGCTAGGTTCTTACGTGGGCTAAATCGTAGTATTGCTAATACGGTTGGTTTATGTCCTTATTCTGATTTTGACACTCTATGTGGGTTGTGTCTAAAAATTGAGGCACAAGGGAAGGGAAGACATGAGGGTGAGTCTAGTAAGAGTCATACTTGGTCACGAACGGATGATAGTAATAGAATTAATCCTACCAATACTAATCAACCCCTGGTGATTAAGAATAACCCCGCACCCCCACCTCAGTCTACCCCCAAAACAACCACTGAAACTAGTCTATCTAAGGTACGTTGTTTCAAATGTCAAGGGTTTGGTCACTACAAAAACGCTTGTCCTAACAAAAGAGTTGTGACCTTAAGGGAAGTGATCACTGTTAGGGATGAGTTATGGGAAGAGGAACAACGTATAGGGGCTGTTTTTAATGTTAATGAGGGAGAGGAAGAGGAAGAAGAAGATATTGAGGCTTATGAACCCCCAACTTATGACACACTCTTAGTACTGCGTACTCTACATGCTAACCCCATTCAACAAGACACCGAACAAAGAGACCAACTATTCCATACTAAGTGTCAAGTTAAGGACAAATGGTGTAGCTTAATCATTGATGGAGGTAGTTGTACCAACGTTGCCTCAACTGAAATGGTAGACAAACTAGGTCTAGCTACTACTAATCACCCTAACCCTTATGCATTACATTGGTTAAACAACGGGAACAAAGTAAGGGTCACTAAACAAGTAAGGGTTGGCTTGACCATGGGATCCTACGTTGATGAGGTTCTGTGTGATGTTATACCTATGGATGCTTGTCACATACTATTAGGCCGTCCTTGGCAGTTTGATAGGGACGTAGTTCACCATGGAAGGAGGAATGAGTATGAATTAAGTGATAAAGGAAAGAAGATTATACTCAAACCCATGACACCTCAAAGCGTGTGTAACATGTTAGCAAATAGAGTCGGAAAACCCAGCCTCTCAATGTTTGCTAGTAAAAATGTGGGAATACTTGCTGTAGAAGAGGGGGAGTTTGATACCGCCAAAACCACCAAAGAGGAACCAGTTAAGATTAATGGTGGTGGTGAAGGGAAACAACTTGAGGGGTGGCCAAGGAAACTAGGCGTTACCCTTCCAATTGGAGTACCGTCTAGTTTAATACCTAGTGGAGATCAGGAGATCTTAAGGTATGAAGATGGTAAGATCAAAGGCATGGTTGACACTTTGTCTTGTCACAACACGCATTCAACCACCCTAGATGCAAGCACACTTGGGATTGAGAATTTGAAGGACTACCACTCCATAGAGACGGAAGTACCTCCCAAGCACAAAACTAATTCTCTTGGTACTTTTGATGAGCTTGTTTTGCAGGTAAAACTTCCTTTTAAAGGAAACCTCCTTTGCACCCCAGGGCATTCTATTTCAGAGTACATAACAAGAGAAGTCTACAAAGGAGAGCACAACAAAAACAGAAGTACGAGACTCTTCCTAAGGGGTGACTTGGCTTTGGTTAACTTCAGGAAGGAGAGGGTTCCAAACAAAGGAAAAAACAAGTTGAAGCCACAACCAGAAGTTCCATACAAGGGTAACAACAACGCTTGCAAGATGAAGTTGCCGGATGATTATGGAGTTCTAGCCACGTTCCTAATGGAAGATCTTTCTCTTTACCTTGATAAAGTTGACATTTCAGAATTGAGGACAATTCCTTTTCAAGGGGGAGGAGATGATCCGAATCAAGAAGCTACTAATCCGAGTAAGGAAGTACTAAAGAGCTCAATGAAAGAATACTAGCTCCTACATAAGCATAGTCCAGCTACATTAGCACTAATAAGGAGTCATCTTCAATTATGGAGCTAGCTCGAGTTTGAGCTGAATAAAGGAGCAAATAATCAAGGTAAAATGAAGACATTAACATGGGTTCACACTCATTCAAGCATGGGAAGTGTACTGAAGTTATGAAGGTATTTGAAGCTGATTGTGTTCACATAGGTGCACATCCTCAAGCTTTGTTTTTGGCTCCATGTTCACATAAGGGTGCGCGGCTGATGCTCTTTGTTAAGAGCTTTGTTATTAGCTCCTTGTTTACATTACTTTGTTATTAGCTCTTAGCTTTGTTATTAGCTCCATGTTTACATTACTTTGTTATTAGCTCCCAACTTTGTAATTAGCTCCTTGTTCACATGGTTGTAACTTTGTTTTTGTCACCCTAAACCAGTCGGTTTAAGGGTCTTGTGTAGGCTATATATAGCCGGCCATTTTGAAGGAATAAGACATCCAATTGGCATATCAAAAACCTGAGTAAAGCTAAGCTTTCTTTTACGTCCTTGTTGTTCACAAGACAAAGTCTAGAGTAAGTCGCGTTACAAGCTCTAAACTCGCTATTTCAATCGAGTGTTTGATCTAGCAACCGCTTTGTTGAAGTATAGGTCTACATCACCTAGCATACTCTCCTTGGTTACGGTTTATTCATCTTTAAAACTATCCTTTCATCCTGTTTTGGTTACTTGTTTACGTTCCATTTCAGAATACTAATCCTACTTCATATTCTTGTTTCAAAGTTCATATCAACTCACATCATCGGGAAGAAAATCAGTTTGCAGATGCACTCTCAAATTTGGCATCTTTACTGAACATTCCCGACCACGTGACCAGTATGCCAATTTGCGTCGAAAGACGGTCCGAGCCGGCATACGTTCATGACATTGAAGACATCGAGATCACTGATCCCAAACCTTGGTACCAGGCTGTATTAAAATACCTGACAAATGGAGAATATCCTCCCGGGACTGAGGGTCGAGCCAAAAAAGCCTTGCGAAGGCTAGCCACCCAGTTCATCCGTACCGATGATGGACAATTGTACAAAAAGACGGCACAGGGGGCTCTTCTCCTTTGTGTTGACAAACATAAGGCCGAGAAAGTAATGGCCGAAGTACATGATGGTGAAAACGGCCCACATATGAATGCTCACATGTTGGTCCGAAAAATCATGAGGCTCGGGTATTACTGGAATACCATGGAAGCCGACTGCCAATTTTATGTCAAACATTGCCATAACTGCCAAATCTTTGGCAATGTGCAACATATGTCGTCATCTCTGCTCTATACCATGACGTCGCCATGGTCATTCTCGACATGGGGTATCGACATAATCGGGAAGATAAATCCCTCCGGTACTGGCGGGCACTGCTTCATTTTAGTAGCTATCGACTATTTCACCAAATGGGTCGAAGCTGAATCATATCGCATCCTCAATGCTAAACATGTCGCCAAATTTATCCAAAACAAGATAATATGTCGGTATGGAATCCCACATGAATTTATCAGTGATCACGGGACTCATTTCCAAGCTGAGACCGCAGCCTTGCTGACTAAATACAAAATTCAAAGGCACACGTCCTCGCCCTACCGTCCCCAAACGAATGGCGCAGTAGAGGCGGCTAATAAAACGATTGTCACCATACTCAAAAAGATGGCTGATAATTATCGGGACTGGCCCGACAAAATACCTTTTGCCCTATGGGGGTACCGGACATCAATTCGCACCGCAACCGGAGCAACACCATGCTACCTAACTTATGGGATGGAGGCAGTCCAACCAGTTGAATTAGTGGTACCATCCCTCAGAATTCTATTAGAAAGTCAAGTACCCGAAGCTGACTGGGTTCGAGCACGATACGATTCGTTGGTTCTACTAGACGAACGGCGGTCCCGCGCTCTCAATAATATCCAAATCTACCAGAAACGGATCCAACGGGCCTTCAACAAGCGGGTAAGGCCCAGAAACATTAAAGAAGGGGATCTAGTCCTTAAGTCTGTTCGAGCTTTACTACCAGTTGACCCAAGGGGAAAATTCAAACCCAACTGGGCTGGGCCATATCTGGTGAAGAAAATCCTGTCAGGAGGAGCAGTGATGCTGACAGACCTGGACGGGAATGAGTTCGTCAACCCAACCAACCTGGACCAGTTGAAGCGTTACTACCCTTAGCCATTTCTCAATGTCATTAGCAAAATTTATCAAAATTCTTTATGAAAAGCAAGTCAATAAGCTAGAATTATTTATTCTACTGTCACAAAACATCTTGAACCACTAGTCTTGGTGTAATTCGAGATTGCAAGTTTACTCCACTTGAACTACGTTTGGTTTGATTCTGCTAATGGCGGATACGTAGGCAGCCCCTCAAAAGGGCACAACCAGTGCAATCAAGAAAAGACAGGAACGGTTTAATAATAAACTTTCTTTTATTAATCACAAAAAAAGCCCCAATAAACTTGGGAAAATTACAAAGTGCAGGAATTCAAAAAAATTACAAAAAAAAGCACACGACAAAAATAGTAATAATATTTAAATAATAAAAAACTAAGGACTCGGTACTTAGGGCATCTTGTCCTTTCCCTTGTCCTTCGCCTCCTTGGCCGTCCACTGACGACGACGCGGAGGAGAGCGTTCCCGGATCACCACAGGAACCTCTTTATGACGCGAGTTCATTTTGCAGCGTTGTTTTGATCGGTCCATACCTCGAGTTATACTTGGAATTTCGTAGTCGTTCAAAATGGAGGAGATAGATTTCGAGCTTATCTTTCCAATGACTGCTCGTGAAGGTTCATTGAACAAGTATTGACGAAGTTATTCCCCAAACAAGTCAGCTGTGCATTGAAAAACGCTGCTGTTAAATTCTTTGACGGAATTGTTTCTTTTGCCTCGATTTTCTTTAAAGCTTTCAATAAATTCCCGAGGAGAAGAGCTGCTATTTTCAAGTCCGTTCAATCAAGACTACTCGTGCAAACATGGAGCATGCATCTGAAATGGAGCAAAATAGTGGCTGCTAGTGTTCACACTTGTTCATTGTATCTAGTTGTCTAAATTCTTTTCCCTTTCTTTGTTTGTATCACCCACTTTAAGAGGCTTGACTATTCTGGTTGGCCTCTCTTTGGGTCCTTTTGTAGGCTATAAATAGCCACCCATTAGATGCATAAATCATTCAACCTTCATCAAAAACAAAATCTGAGTTAAGCTTTGCTTTTCTTTTCGTCTTTGTAGTTCACAAGACAAAGTATTAGAGTAAGTCGCGTTACAAGCTCTATACTCGCTATTTCAATCGAGTGTTTGAATTAGCACCCGCTTTGTTGAGGTATAGGTCTATCTCACTTAGCACACTATCCTTGGTTACGTTCTATCATCACTTTACAGCAACTATTTCAACCTGATTTCGTTGCGTTGTTTCGTTCATTTCAATTTACTATCAATCTCCAATTCACCTATTCAAAGTTCATTCTAACTCACATCACTTTAGCCCGGACTCGTTTCTTGGAACTCGAGTCCTCATCCACCTCGATAGGCCCGAGTCGGGCCCTCACGGGCTCTGGGAGCCGGTCACGAGGACCTAGTCGGTCCCGGGCCGCCAGCCTTGGCCCAAGTCGCCGTTCCAAATCAGTCTGGGGGCTTAGCCACCCCCGTGTGCCACTAGCACCGACATCTTTAGCTCGAGTCTTAGTATGTGACTTAAAACCCGATTCTAATCGGACTAAGGTAGCAGGGGTCTCTCCCTCATCAAAGAATCCCCTATTATCCTTTGCCGTCTCCCGACGGACCAGTTCGAAGGCCTCATCGACCTTCAGAGCTTTGCGAGCTTCCTCGGACTCCTCAGAAGTCCATTTCTCGTAAGCCCGAGAAACCCAAGCAGATTGGCTAGGGTTGGGAATAGTCCATGAAGGACGAGTAAACCATCTCTGCAACCAAGTGTCGCACATAGCGTCTGTCAGTTGGAGCGAGACGCTAATAATGGCTTCAGTCTCAGGAATGCGCTGAGACGAACCGAACTGCCTCAGGATGCGGTCCGGGTAAATGTGAACTGTCCAGTCGAGGGACAGAATCACCAGGTAGCGAGCTTGGTCTCTCTTGGCCAGCCCCGTCAATTTAGAAAGGAACCACCAAGCGACCGTCCACCTGATTAAAGGGCCACCATGGAACACCAACTCCTCATCCCAGTAAGCTCGATTTATATGGTGATTTGAGCTTATCTGGCGCCCTCTTGAACTGATTTGGCTGCTACGGTAGTTGGGAACGCTCAGAGGAGGCTCTATGATTGACAGACGTTCCGACAACCAAACCTGCAAAAAGTATATACAAAATTCGTAAGCAACAGAATGGTCCGCTACAGCCCACTCGATCGAGTACACCATCTGACTCGATCGAGTAAGGCTCTCTGAAGACAAACAGAATCTCGTTAAGTGTGCCACTCGATCGAGTAAAGCATCTCACTCGATCGAGTAAGCCCTTCACAGATGGGCAGAAGCACTTTGCAGACATCACTCGATCGAGTGACAGGTCCACTCGATCGAGTGACTTACGGACCTCAAGAAATCGCGCAAGACAAAAATTGAAAATCGGGAGACATATACCTGCAGAATAAGGGTACTCCCCGTCAATTGCCGGGTTGGGTCAAGTCGCCTAGCATCCAGACCCATGATGATTTCCCCAGTGGCTAGCCAAGCAGGGCTATGACCAGTCTCCATCTGGTCAACCACTCCGATCAGCCTAACTTGACCCACGCATGAGTCAGCATCCATCATCCCCTCAAAAACGTAGCGGTGCAGCATGCAGAATGCGAAAGCCCTACGCCTATGAGAAGGCGTAGCCCTTACATCTTGACTGTTCATAAACTTGTCAGCCAAGTCGAAGAGGGAAACAGTATCTCCCCGCACCATTCGATCTGCCTCAGCATGAGACAGACCCAGGAAATCCCTCAGCCTTCTCCTCGGGTCCGGGTAGAACGGAGGGATGGCAGGACGAGCAACAGGGCTCCAACCCCCAATGGCTGCGATCTCCTCGGGAAGAGGGCATATCTCGCCCCGCGGGAATGCAAAGATGTGATGGGTGGTATCCCAAAACGACAGACAAGCGTCCAAAAAATGCAAATCAGGTATTAGGCGTCGAAGAGGAAACAGGCTGACAATCCCCATTTGGGTCAGTTGAATTTTGTCCTCGTCACGAAAGTGCTGGGACCAGGCAAAAAGCATCGAACTAAGATGTTCGATACCCATGGCAGGAACTTGAACCTTCTTGAAAGACTAAGAGATTTTGAGGAGAAGAAGGAGTTTTGATTTGGGATGCAGTAAACTGAAGCAGGGAGACCTATATTTATAATAGGGAATCCTAACTGCAACCCTAACTACCCTGCCTCCTCAGCAAACCTGGCTCCCAGCATGTGCAGGCCTGACTTCAGACTAAAACCCAGAATAGGAATCAAGTTGTCCCGAGCCTTCCTAAAAATTTCTAAAAATTCTAAAAAAAAAAAATTCCCAAAAATTTCGACTTTTTCAAAATTCAGTACATTTTCCCCAGCACGAGTCGGTGTTTTGCCTATGTGTTACATGCAATTTGTCATGTGTCAGCATACAGGTACACCCCAGACTTCAAAAGCAAGTCTCCGCGCAACTACCTCACTCCCCAACGTGAGTCGATATTTATCCCGAAATGCTACAATCAGAGCTATGATGTATCAGCATACGGGTGCACTTATACCTTCAAAGGCAAGTTTCACTCCCCACGGAGCTATCATCAGCAGGACAGGTATGACCCTCTGCTTATGGCTGGCGAGCCCTTCACGCTAGTCTACTGGACTATAAACGACCCGACCGGAAAGCTGCCAGGTCGTAATCTGCGATTGGCCTAGTAGCTACTCTGACTTTCACCTTGTCCAAGCCTCAGTCAGAGTGGGGGCTCTGTAGAGACCCGCATTTTGCCTGCTAGTGTCTATAGCAGTTCCCGACAAACACCCGATGATGATCGGACGCAAACGTGACTTGGTATACTCGGATTTGGACCCGAAATCAAAAATATCTGACATGGACTTTTAGCGGAGTAATAATCTCTCAAAAGAGACCTCAAATTCAGGCCCAGTGGGTCGTTCCGAGCAAAATAAGACTAATTTGGGCCAAAACCGACACCAAAAATAAATCCCGTCTTTTGGCGACCGGGTCAAAACCCGGTCAAAGACGAACCCGTCACAAAAACCAGCCAAATGCACCTTCTAGAAGCTGGCGCCCCAAATTAAATTCAAAAAAGATAACCAAATCAACCAAGTCAACCCCTTTCTAATTTACCTCGATTTACCTGATCCACTCGATCGAGTGGACTGACCCACTCGGTCGAGTGGAGCGTCAAAAACCGGATCATGCCCATTTTCTAGGGCACTCGACCGAGTGCACTAGGGCCACTCGATCAAGTGACCCTAGGTCGTGGGGTAAACTCTATAAAATACCCCACGACCCTCACTCATTTGAGAGGCTTTTTTTGACACAGTTTTTTACCCACATTCTACCTACACTTTACCCTACATTCACCCATATTACAAGCTTTAGCAAGCCTAAGCACTACACACAAAAAACCGAGCCCTTCGTCCCTCGAAAACCGACGAATCACCCACCCACCCACACACACACCATAACTTGCATACATCCTCGATACTCCGACGTCCCGTCACTATTTACGAGTCCATTTCCGAGGTCCCTACTAAGCATGTATGTTGAGGGTGTCCTAAACCCCATTTCAATCCTTGTTACTTTTTTTTTTTTATTTACACTTTTGTACCGTTTATATAATAATAACTATACTAGCATTATAATTCTAACTTCTAACATAATACTAACATTTTAATTTTCGTATACTAACTTTTTACATTCTCGTTACTAACTTTATTATACCGTGTATACTTATATATAAACTAGTATCAAAATCCGGTTCTAAATCCGTTTGACTACGATGTTTGCCTAAAGTCCGTCTAATCCCTTTACGAGCAACGACGGAGGTGGAGCCCTTTCGAGGAGCCCCGCCCCAATGTACTCAAGGGCGTGACGTGATCGCAATCGGTCATAGTTGAACGAATTTTGTTCCATTTCTATAATTAGTACGTAACCCGTTGACACGAAAACCGACATCACATAACCCGAGAGGGTTAGTTTCGATGTCGTGACGTAGAGGGATGCATTCCGTTGCTAATTCAAATTTTCTAACGTAAATGTTTTTATAAAATCCCGACAACGGTATTATAATCGTACATGTACACGATTATAGAACCGGAGGTCAAGTCAAATTCAAATCGTGCGATATTTGTATTCAATTTGACCGACCGTCGATTTTAAACCCCAAAAAAACGAAACGAGTTAACACTCGTACAGGGGCTACTCGACCGAGTACATAGGCTACTCGATCGAGTAGCGTCCATAAAACTGGGCAGACCACTTTTCGAGGACACACTCGACCGAGTCAGACCATGACTCGACCGAGTGGGTCCTGTAACCCAGAAAACCGAGAGCTTAAATGCAACATTTAAGCCTCGTCTTTTTTTACGACTCTTAGTCATCACGTGTAAAGACAATCACGTGACTTCCCCTTTTTCAAAACTCATACGTATCATGACACTATAACAACTTTGATCGATTTTTCGATGTGATAAGTTGGGACAAGGCATTGAGACATGGGATCGGGCTAGCGTCACGCTTAGGTCCTATGTCTCCGTCCTTCTTTTAATACACAACGCAATGTGTATTTAATCGGGGTTTGTCCGTTTATGCAATTCACGGTCTAGCTCACATACGGGTCCGTTCCTAACTATTTTTATTTTTATTATTTCGTTTGTATATCATTTGCAATTTTTGTATTGGCCGGGTTGTATTTCCGCCCGTGTAACTTGTACGTTATTTATGTTTGAGTTTCATTTATTTACTTGCTTACCGCTTTATAAATGAACCTCGCATGCTAAATCACTTCGACCATAATTAAGATGCATTAAATGACGTAGTTCACATACTATTCATATGCTTAGCCCGAAAACGCTGTTTGCATATCATTTAATCGTTTTACTAGCGCACGCACACGAACACGAACGATGTCTTAGTAGAGGCCGCCATGTGCGGGCGGGGTTGGGTGTCCTTAGTGGGCTTCCCAACACGTACCCTCACCCCTTACTCAGAACCTTTGGTTTCCGGATGTCCGAAACCCTTGGCGCACGAGAGTCATTCTATATACGAAAGTCGGTTTAGACGGTATCGATATTGCAATGCAAAGGGACGAGCCCAATGAACTCTGAAATCGAAGTGGGCTTACTTTGTGTATAGCCCATGACGACATAGAGTGGGCTCGTATGGTTCCGAATAACCACAAAATTCGGTGGCGACTCCATTTTGACCTAAATTTCGAACCCGAGAACAATCTCACCACGAGATTCATTCGCCTACCCAAACCCGCGCGTGGCCGCGTCGGGGTGGACCTACGTCATGTCCACTAAGTTAGCTCACAAGGGAGCTGAATAAAGGAGTAAAGAAGTCAAGGTTGATTATGGGCTGATTGGTTACTTCGTATTTAGCTCCATGTTCACATGGTGTGTACACTCAAGCTTTGGTGTTGGCTCCATGTTCACACAAGACTACACGGCTGGTGCAAATTTTGGTTTTAACTCCCTAGCTTTGGTTTTAACTCCATGTTTACACTAGCTTTGTTTTTAACTCCAACCTTGTAATTAGCTCCTAGTTCACATTAGGCTTAGCTTTGTTTTTGTCACCCTAAACCAACCGGTTTAAGGGTCCTTGTAGGCTATAAATAGCCGGCCATTTGAAGGAATAAACATCATCCAATTTGCAAATTAAAACCCAAGTAAAAGTTAAGCTTTGAAGCTTCCTTTTGTTTCGTCTTTGTAGTTTACAAGACAAGGTCTAGAGTGAGTCGCGTTACAAGCTCTAAACTCGCTATTTCAATCGAGTGTTTGATCTAGCAAAGCGCTTTGTTGAAGTATAGGTCTACTTCACCTAGCATACTATCCTTGGTTACGGTTTATCCTTCCTTAAAACTATCTTTCCTTTCTGTTTTGGTTACTCATTCACGTTCCATTTCAGAATACTAATCCATCTTTACATTCTTGTTTCAAAGTTCATATCAACTCACATCATTAGTGGTATCAGAGCTTTGGTCATCCATCTAGACGTAAGCATGGCAGGAGTTGTGAGCTTTGAAGACTCAAGCATCGTTAGTCTCTCTAAGTCCAATGGCGCACCTGTTCCTGAAGTCTACTTGGGAGAAAGAGAAGATGAACTCCCAACGTTTGGTAAGGTCTTGGTATTACGTACACTTCATGCTAGTCCTATCCCACAAAACACCGAACAAAGAGACCAACTCTTTCACACAAAATGTCTAGTTAATACCAAGTGGTGTAGTTTGATTATTGATGGGGGTAGTTGTACTAATGTTGCGTCTACGGAAATGGTAGCTAAGTTAGGTCTCACCACCACTAATCACCCTAAACCGTATGCTTTACATTGGTTGGATAATGAGAACAAAATAAGGGTCACTAAACAAGTAAGGGTGGGTTTAACCATGGGTTCCTACGTTGATGAGGTTCTATGTGATGTTATACCTATGGATGCTTGTCATATACTATTAGGCCGTCCTTGGCAGTTTGATAGGGACGTAGTTCATCATGGGAGAAAGAATGAATATGAATTGAGGGATAAGGGAAAGAAAATAGTTCTAAAACCCATGACTCCCCAAGCTGTTAGAGCTATGACCTCCAACAAGAACAAGAGACCTAACCTCACCATCTTTGCTAGTGAAAATGAAGTAGAGCAAGCTATACAAGAGGGGGAACGTGTATTTGTCATGGTAGCTAAAGAAAAACCCGTAGAAGTTGAGAATAGACTTGGAGGAAAACCATTAGAGGAGTTGTTACACGAGTTTAAGGATGTCTTCCCCGAGGAATTACCCGTTGGTTTACCACCTATTAGAGGTAAAGAACATCAAATCGACCTCATTCCAGGATCAACCTTACCCAATAAGGCTGCATATAGGTGTAATCCGGAAGAAACTAAGGAATTACAAAGACAAATAGATGAGTTGATGAGTAGAGGGTATGTGCGGGAGAGCCTTAGTCCTTGTGCTGTTCCAGTTCTTTTAGTACCTAAGAAGGATGGAACATGGAGAATGTGTGTAGATAGTAGAGCCGTTAACAACATCACCATCAAGTATAGGTTTCCTATTCCAAGGTTGGATGATATGTTAGATGAGCTTCATGGGGCGGTGGTCTTCTCCAAAATTGATCTAAGGAGTGGTTACCATCAAATCAGAATGAGGGAGGGAGATGAATGGAAGACCGCTTTCAAAACAAAACATGGACTATATGAGTGGACGGTCATGCCATTTGGTCTTACCAACGCTCCAAGCACGTTCATGAGGTTAATGAACGAGGTACTTAAGGCCTACCTAGGTCGCTTTATTGTGGTTTACTTGGATGATATACTTGTGTATAGCAGGTCCTTGGAAGAACATATGGAGCACTTGAGGCTACTCTTCACCACACTTCGCAAACAACAACTTTTTGGGAAGAAGGAGAAGTGTGCCTTCTTTGTGGAGAGTGTAGTATTCCTTGGCTACGTAGTATCCAAGGGAGGGGTATCAGTTGATCAAACCAAAGTGGAATCCATACGTACTTGGCCAATCCCTTCCACCATTACAGAAGTGAGATCTTTTCATGGTTTGGCTTCTTTTTACAGGAGATTTATCAAGGATTTCAGCACTATCACAAGCCCCATCACCGAGTGCTTGAAGAAAGGCGCATTTGTTTGGACCAAAGCTGCCCAAGAAGCCTTTGAAGCCATTAAAGAAAAGCTATGCTCCGCTCCTATCTTAGCCCTTCCTGATTTCTCTCAACCATTTGAGGTAGAATGTGACGCTAGTGGAGTTGGAATTGGAGCTGTTCTTGTGCAAAACAAGCGCCCCATTGCCTATTTCTCAGAGAAACTCAATGGAGCAAGACTGAACTACTGCACTTACGACAAGGAGTTCTATGCCATAGTAAGAACTCTTGATCATTGGAGTCATTACCTACGTACTAACCATTTTGTTCTTCATTCAGATCATGAGTCCTTAAAATATATCAATGGCCAACAAAAGTTAAGTCCAAGGCATGCCAAGTGGGTAGAATTCTTACAATCCTTTCACTTCTCTTCAAAATACAAAGATGGAAAGAGTAACGTAGTAGCTGATGCACTATCCCGCCGCTACACTTTACTATCTACTTTAGATGTGAGGTTGCTTGGATTTGAGACTCTAAAGGACTACTACAACAATGATGCTGACTTTGGTGAAACCTTCACCAAATGCAAGGAGGGAGCCTTTGATGAGTTTGTTTTGCAGGAAGGTTTTCTTTTCAAGGGAAACCGCCTATGTGTACCCAAGCATCCCATTAGAGAGCTACTGGTTAGAGAAGGTCATGGAGGAGGATTAGCGGGTCATTTTGGCATTACAAGAACGTTGGAAGTCTTAAAGGAGCACTTCTTTTGGCCAAAGATGCAAGGGAGCGTCCAGAATGTGGTGAGCAAGTGTGTGACTTGCCAATTTGCCAAGAGTTCCTTCAAGCCTGGAGTTTACACGCCCTTGCCCACTCCTAGCAGACCATGGGAAGATGTGTCCATGGATTTCATTGTAGCCTTACCAAGAACCGCTAGAGGAAAAGATGCTATCATGGTGGTGGTAGATCGGTTTTCAAAGATGGCTCACTTCATTGCTTGCCACAAAACAGATGATGCTTGCAACGTTGCTGACTTATACTTCAAGGAGGTAGTGCGTCTACATGGGATACCCAAGTCCATAGTCTCTGATCGTGACTCAAAGTTCCTTAGTTACTTTTGGAATACGTTATGGAGGAAGGTGGGAACCAAGCTCTTATTTAGTACTTCTCATCATCCACAAACAGATGGACAAACTGAGGTCACCAATCGCACTTTGGGGACGTTGTTAAGGGGCCTTGTAAGTAAGACTCAAAAGGATTGGGATATCAAGCTTGCCCATGCTGAGTTTGCCTACAATCGCTCCCCCACTTATGCTACTTCTCATTCCCCTTTTGAGGCTGTATATGGGATCAATCCTTACATGCCTTTGGACCTGATTCCCCTAACTAAAGACGAGTTGGTCCACAAGGATGCGGAGTCCAAACTAAAGGCTATGATCAAACTCCACGAGCAAATCCAAGAAAGGATCAAGGAGGTTAATGAAGCATACAAAAGGAAGTCCAACAAGAACAGGAAGCCAAGACTTTTCCAAGAGGGTGACTTAGTTTGGGTGCACTTGAGGAAGGAAAGGTTTCCAAGCAAAAGAAAGAATAAGCTGATGCCACGAGCTGAAGGACCTTACAAGATCATATCCAAGGTAAATGATAATGCATACAAGGTAGAATTACCGGATGATTATGGAGTCCATGCCACGTTCAACATAGGGGACCTTTCTCCCTATCTAGATGATGATGGCATTTCAGAATTGAGGGCAATTCCTTTTCAAGGGGGTGGAGATGATCCGAATGAGGAGACTAAGGAGTTCAATGAAGTGACACTAGCTCCTATTAGCTCAAGTCAAGCCACACTAGCTCCTCCTACTAGCTTAGTGGTATGTCTTCTCCAAGTACTAAGTTAGCTCACAAGGGAGCTGAATAAAGGAGTAAAGAAGTCAAGGTTGATTATGGGCTGATTGGTTACTTCGTATTTAGCTCCATGTTCACATGGTGTGTACACTCAAGCTTTGGTGTTGGCTCCATGTTCACACAAGACTACACGGCTGGTGCAAGCTTTGGTTTTAACTCCCTAGCTTTGGTTTTAACTCCATGTTTACACTAGCTTTGTTTTTAACTCCAACCTTGTAATTAGCTCCTAGTTCACATTAGGCTTAGCTTTGTTTTTGTCACCCTAAACCAACCGGTTTAAGGGTCCTTGTAGGCTATAAATAGCCGGCCATTTGAAGGAATAAACATCATCCAATTTGCAAATTAAAACCCAAGTAAAAGTTAAGCTTTGAAGCTTCCTTTTGTTTCGTCTTTGTAGTTTACAAGACAAGGTCTAGAGTGAGTCGCGTTACAAGCTCTAAACTCGCTATTTCAATCGAGTGTTTGATCTAGCAAAGCGCTTTGTTGAAGTATAGGTCTACTTCACCTAGCATACTATCCTTGGTTACGGTTTATCCTTCCTTAAAACTATCTTTCCTTTCTGTTTTGGTTACTCATTCACGTTCCATTTCAGAATACTAATCCATCTTTACATTCTTGTTTCAAAGTTCATATCAACTCACATCACTAATAAGAACAACCCCGCAGCCCCACCCCAATCTACTCCCAAAACACCCACTGAAACTAGTCTATCCAAGGTACGTTGTTTCAAGTGTCAAGGGTTTGGTCACTACAAAAACGCTTGTCCCAATAAAAGAGTTGTGACCTTAAGAGAAGTAATCACCATTAGGGATGAAATATGGGAAGAGGAACAACGTATAGGAGCTGTTTTTAATGTCAATGAGGGAGAGGAAGAGGAAGAAGAAGATATTGAGGCTTATGAACCCCCGGCTTATGACACACTCTTAGTACTGCGTACTCTACATGCTAACCCCATTCAACATGACACCGAACAAAGAGACCAACTATTCCATACTAAGTGTCAAGTTAAGGACAAATGGTGTAGTTTAATCATTGATGGAGGTAGTTGTACCAACGTTGCCTCAACTGAAATGGTAGACAAACTAGGTCTAGCTACTACTAATCACCCTAACCCTTATGCATTACATTGGTTAAACAACGGGAACAAAGTAAGGGTCACTAAACAAGTGAGGGTTGGCTTAACCATGGGTTCCTACGTTGATGAGGTTTTGTGTGATGTTATTCCTATGGATGCTTGTCACATACTATTAGACCGTCCTTGGCAGTTTGATAGGGACGTAGTTCACCATGGGAGAAGAAATGAGTATGAATTGAGTGATAAGGGAAGGAAAATTGTACTCAAGCCCATGACACCTCAAAACATTTGTAACATGCTAACCAATCGAGTCAGAAAACCCAACCTCTCAATGTTTGCTAGTAAAAATGTGGGAGTACATGCTATAGAAGAGGAGGAGTTAGATGACGTCAAGACCACTAAAGAGGAACCAGTTCAAGTTAATAGTGATTGTGAAGGAAAACAATCTGAAGAGTGGCTAAAGAAACTAGGTGTTGTCATTCCTACTAGGATACCAGCTTGTTTGGCACCTAATAGAGGTCATGGACTTCTAAAGGATGAAGATGGAAAGAACAATGTCATGGCTAATGCTTTATCTTGTCACTACACACACTCATCCACCGAAGATGCAAGCACGTTTGGAATTGGGGCCTTGAAGGGATATTACTCCACGGAGGCTGATATACTCACCAAGTGCAAGGCTGTTACTCTTAACCCTTTTGATGAGTTTGTTTTGCAGGACGATCTTCTTCCTAAAGAGAACCATTTTTGTGTCCCAAAACATCCTATTTCAGAGTGTATAACTAGAGAAGCTCAAGGAGAAGGACCAGCTGTAGGTTATGACATAACCAGGACCTTAGAAACGTTGAAGGAGCACTTCCTTTTGCTAAGGACACAAGGGAGTAATCTAAGCATCATGAGCAAATACTTAACAAGTCCTTTCCCAAAGAGTCCCCTCAAACCAGGAGAGTACTTGCCATCCTCCATAATGACTCACCTCAGTATTTGTTACACAACGGATGAAGCTATCAAGAGAAAGACCAGATTAATGTCCCAAGCAGAAGCTCCATACAAGGGAAACAACCATGGTTGCAAGATGAAGTTGCCGGATAGTTATGAAGTTCATACCACGTCCAAAGTGGGAGATTTTGCTCTTTATCTTGATGAAGATGGCTTTTCAGAATTGAGGACAACTCCTTTTCAAGGGGGAGGAGATGGTCCGAATCAAGGAGCTACCAAAGAGTTCAAAAAAAGTCACCTTAGCTCCTCATGGTCTTAGTTCAGCCACACTAGCACCCCTTACCAGCTTAGTAGTGTGCCTACTACAATTGGTGAGCTAGCTCGTGTGTGAGCTGAATAAAGGAGCAAATAATCAAGGTAATATGAAGACATTAACTTGGGTTCACACTCATTCAAGCATGGGAAGTGTACTGAAGTTATGAAGGTGTTTGAGGCTGATTGTGTTCACATGGTGTACACGTCTAAAGGCTCCCTTGTTAGCTTTGTTTGTGGCTCCATGTTCACATAGATGCCGCGCCTCATTACTCCTCGTTAAAGCTTTGTTATTAGCTCCTAGTTTACATGGCTTTGTTATTAGCTCCTAGTTTACATAGCATTGTTATTAGCTCCTAGTTCACATAAGGTGTAAGCTTTGTTTTTGTCACCCTAACCAGCCGGTTTAAGGGTCTTGTTGTATGCTATATATAGCCATCTATTTGAATGAATAAGGCATCCAATATTGTCATCACAAAACTGAGTAAAGCTAAGCTTTCTTTTACGTCCTTGTAGTTTACAAGACAAAGTCTAGAGTTAGTCGCGTTACACGCTCTAAACTCGCTATTTCAATCGAGTGTTTGATCTAGCAACCGCTTTGTTGGAGTATAGGTCTACTTCACTAAGCATACTATCCTTTGGTTACGGTTTATTCATCCTCAAACTATCTTTACATTCTGTTTTGGTTACTTTGTTTCACGTTCATTTCAGCATACTAAATCATTCATCACATTCTTGTTTCAAAGTTCATATTAACTCACATCAGATATATAGATAGATAGATAGGTTAGGCTCATGTAACAAGATTCTTTATTAGTTGGTTGCCGACTTTATACGTATTAGTTGTCATTGTGTGTCATTATTTTGGAGCGCCACCTTAAAGTTACATTAACATCGCTATACACCGCCTTGCAGATACACCACATGAAAGATATACGCCGTCGTTGGCTACCCCATTGACAACTTTCCTCGCCCTGACTCGAGCCAAGCTAGAAAAAATAGACTGATGAGACGATACATTGTGATCCAAAGAAGAAATAGAGTCATTGCAGACCAAAGGGCTAGCCAGACCACCGTCCTCCTCAGCTCATGCGCCAATCACCCACGCACGCCACATTAAACGGTCCTCCGGTAGACTCGAATCAGCCTAAAAAAAATAGGTCCGAGAAGGCGCATTCTGCTCCAGAGTCGCAGAAGAGTCGACCCACCCTAAGGACGCCGCCAACCCCGGCCCCCGCCTCGATTAATTCAGGAGAACATCGATGCCGCTGACCAGGTCATAATCACCTACCCTCGACCAGACACAAACCTAGCTAAAATAAACAGACTGAACAGGAGGAATATATTGGCCCACCTAAGAAATAGAGCTACTACGACACATAAGAGGAGACGTGCAACTAAAGTCGCTGAATCCAAGCGTCGAGGAAGCCCGCGCACAATAGCCACGACATCTCCAATAAGTGACAGTAAAGTAGTGACTGACAGTGGCACAACAGGTATGTTTTATATGCGTCACACTATTTACAGATTTGCATTGTGCTTTAAAGACGTAGGACTAATTACTTAGATGTCAGGCCAACCAACAAGCGTGAACACCCAAGTCTCCGAGAATAAGCCTCAAGTCCAAAACGAAGCTACCGACCCAAAGGTGAAGGGCCAGAAGAGGAAATGAAATGCTCCCATCGCTCGCATCAGACCCACACTGATGCGAGTTCATTTTGCAGCGTTGTTTTGATCAGTCCATATCTCGAGTTATACTTGGAATTTCGTAGTCATTCAAAATGGAGGAGATAGATTTCGAGCTTATCTTTCCAATGACTGCTCATGAAGGTTCATTGAACAAGTATTGACGAAGTTATGCCCGAAACAAGTCAGTTGTGCATTGAAAAACGCTGCTGTTAAATTCTTTGACGGAATTGTTTCTTTTGCCTCGATTTTCTTTAAAACTTTCAATAAATTCCCGAGGAGAAGAGCTGCTATTTTCAAGTCCGTTTAATCAAGACTACTCGAGCAAACAAGGGCCTTGCATCTGATTTGGAGCATGGAAAGTAGGCTGATTGTGTTCTCACTTATTCATTTGTATCTAGCTATTTAGTTCTAGCCTAGTTCATTTCTCTTTCTTTGTTTTTGTCACCCACTTTATGAGGCTTGACTTTGTTGGTTAGCCTCATCCTTGGGTTGAGTTGTAGGCTATAAATAGCCAAGTACTTGATGAATAAAACATTCAACTTTCATCAAACAAATCTGAGTTAAGCTTTGCTTTCCTTTTCGTCTTTGTAGTTCACAAGACAAAGTATTAGAGTAAGTCGCGTTACAAGCTCTATACTCGCTATTTCAATCGAGTGTTTGAATTAGCACCCGCTTTGTTGAGGTATAGGTCTATCTCACTTAGCACACTATCCTTGGTTACGTTCTATCATCACTTTACAACAACTATTTCAACCTGATTTCGTTGCTTTGTTTCGTTCATTTCAATTTACTATCAATCTCCAAATAACTTGTTCGAAGTTCATTCCAAATCACATCACACACCGACCGTTTCAGCCGACCGCAACATCCCAGGTAATGACACCAACTCAAATATGCTCTCTGTGCTCTCTAAATAATTTACGTCCCCATTTCTTATTAGAAATTTTAAAAAATCAATTATTCCGGCTCAAGTAATGCCATGGTGCTGCCTGTTAACAAAATTACTCTGCCAAAGTTGCAGCCGATCCGAAACATAGTAGTAAAAAAAGGAAGATTCGGAACCTTAATAGGAAATTCGTTGGTCACTCAACCTGCAATGAATCGACTGCTCAATGTACTGAGATAAATCAACTTCAAGGTGCACGAACAGAATCTGCTCAAATATGCTTCTTTGTGCTTTCTAAATAATTCCCTTTCTCGTTTCTTATTAAAAATAAAAAAAAAATCAATTACTCCGGCTCAATTGCTTATATGGTGCTACCTGTTCAAAAATTACTCTGTCCCTGTTGCAGCTGATCCCGGGCATAGTAGTAAAAAAAAGAAGCTTCGGAAACTCAACAGGAAATCCGCGGGTGAATCTAGCTGCCATGAAACGCCTGCTCCATGTACTGAGACAAATCAACCTCAAGGTACTGCTCAAATATGCTTCTTTGTGCTCTCTACATAATTTCCGTCCTCATTTCTTATTATAAATTATAAATATAAAAAATAAAATTACTCCGGCTCAATTACTAAACGGTGCTACCTATTCAAAATTTACTTCGTCCCTGCTGCAGCTGATCCGGAACACAGTAGTAAAAAAAGGGAAGATTCGGAACCTCAATAGGAAATCCGTGGGTAAAAATAACCATCACGGAACGACTGGTCCATGTACTGAGATAAACCAACTTCAAGATAAAGGACCAGAATCTGGCCCATCAGTTTCAGCTGCCAACACCACGGTATCTGACAACATCCTTGGTACGCCACCTCAATTTCGAAATCAGGTTGACATATTAAAAAAATGTGCTTCATCCTTTACTCTTAACAGACTGCTAAAGCCACTGACAATTTTCAAATGTAGATTTATTCACTCCCCAACCAGAAGAACCACAAGATATGGGACAACAATCCCTTCTCCCGAGACCTGAAAGTATGTCTTGCTATGCATAATCTATAATTTATGTCATGTGTGTGGGTTATCTAACATCAATGTTACACATGGGTATTTTTGGAGCCTTGGAATTTTGGTGGCCCAACTGAGACATGCGAGTTTTGTGACGCAGTATTGTGGATTGAGGAGTCTGTAGGGAAACGCACTAAGAACCGAGCTCCAAAGTTCAGTATTTGCTGCCAAAAAGGAAGGGTAAAGCTACTCCAACTTCAAGACCCACCACCCTACCTAATGGAGTTGCTAGACCAGAATAGAGGCCCTCGATCAAGGAGGTTTAAGACGCAAATCAGATCATACAATTGCCCTCACATCTACGACCGGTAAAGTCGATAACGCTATAAATAAGGGCGGTGCACCATATTGCTTCAGGCTTGGCGGGTAGAATCACCACAACATTGGCTCTTTTCTCCCACTAGAAGGAAAACAACCCCGGTTCATGCATTTATACTTCTACGACACAGAACATGAGGTTTCAAATCGGATAAATTCTTTGAATTCTGATGGGAAGCACAGGCTAGACCCAACAATTGTGGAGGGCCTTTCACGTATGTTATATGAACATAATGTTCTAGCGATGATGTGCAAGATGGCAAGGGAGCGAATTGATCAAAACAAGCTCCAGCCAGTTCGGCTACGTCTCTTTGGCAACAGAAAGGGTGATGGCAGACAATTTAACCTACCTACCGCAGACGAGGTCGCAGCTGTCATTGTTGGAACTGGTGAAATGGATGGTGGAACTCGAGACATTGTCATCCATGACCGTCTAAGGGGGTTGATAAAAATTTCAGAGCTTCACCGTACCCCAAGCTTCATGGCGATGCAATACCCTTTGATGTACCTTTACGGTGAAGATGGGTATACACCTAATATCAAACATAATGACGCAGAGACAACCACAAGAAAAGAACCTTTGTCACAATGAGAGAATATTACGCTTATCATTTCCAAGAAAGCAAGGAGGAAGGAAGGATAATTGACGGCGTAAGTGTCCGTTGTGGAAGACTGAGACAACAACTTATGGTGGACGCATTTACAAGTGTGGAACAAAAGCGACTGGATTACATTCGCAACAACCAGAAGGACATTCGTAAATACTTTCTCCGTGGGTTAATAGACGCTGTCACAAGTGGAGAAACAACACTAGCATCCCTTGGTCACCGCATAGTCCTGCCACCATCATATCCAAACTGCTTCAGATTCGGTTTTCAAAATTACCAAGACGCCTTGGCTATTTGTAGCTGGGCGGGCCCTCCCGATCTATTTATCACTTTTACTTGCAATCCAAAGTGGGAAGAAATAAGAGAACTCCTAGCAGCCATTCCAGGACAACGACCTGAAGATCGCGCTGACATTGTTGCACGGGTTTTCAAAATCAAACTTGATGAGCTAATAGAAGACATTACAAGAAAGGCCTTTTTTGGTGAAGTCCTCGCAGGTAAATTTACCTTCTAAATAGAAGCATTCCATAACTCAATTACCAAGAGAGGTTGTATGCTGCTTTTTTAATTTTATAACGGAATGCTACTTTCTTGCACAGTTGTCTACACCGTGGAATTCCAGAAAAGAGGGCTACCACATGCTCATATTTGCCTTTTCATAAAACCAAGTGACAAGCGCTCTGAATCATCAGACATCGACAATATTATTAGTGCTGAGATTCCCGATAAAGAAAAGGACCCCCTAGCTTATGCTTCAGTTATGCAGTTCATGATACATGGGCCCTGCGGTGAATTTAACTCTCAATCACCACGTATGGTCGACGGGAAATGTTCAAAATAATGCCCAAGGAAGTTTTGCAGTGAAACATCCATTGGCGAAGATGGGTACCCAGAATACCGAAGGCGAAATAATGACAGAATGGGGGAGACAAAGGGACATATTGTGGATAACAGATTTGTTGTTCCCCACAGTATTGACCTGCTGGTAAACGTCGAATGGTGTAACAAGCATAGATCAATCAAGTATCTTTTCAAATATATGTCGAAAGAGCCTGATATGGCACTTGCAAGCGTGCAAGAGATCAGAGGAAACCAAAATGATGGTGACATATCAGACAAACCCGAGATTGAAACCTTTCTCCGTTGTAGATACATATCAGCATCGGAAGCGTGTTGGCGCATGTTTGCATTTGAGATACAATTTAAGGAACCGCCTGTCCAAAGATTGTGTTTCCACTTGGAAAATGAACAGGAGGTTGTTTTTGAGGATGATGAACAGCCTGAAGAAGCTCTTGCCCGCGTTGGGGAAGGTAGAACAACCCTTACCGAGTGGATGAAAACAAACAAACATAATAGAGAAGCACGCGAATTGACATATGCTGATTTCCCACTGAAATGGGTTTGGGATACCAAAATGAAAATATGGAAAAAAAGGAAGAGAAGGATGAAGATCGGTCGGATATATTTTGCCCCACCGAATTCAGGAGAATTGTATTACTTGAGGTTATTGTTGAATATAGTCAAAGGAGCAACATGTTACGCCGATATTAGAACAGTAGGTGGCGTCGTCCACCCAACATACAAAGCCGCTTGCAATGCCATGGGCCTCCTTGATGGAGATGACGAATGGCATATAACATTAAACGAAGCCGCAACTTGGTCTACAGCTGGACAACTACGTGAACTTTTTGTCACCCTCCTAATATTTTCTGAGGTTTTAGACCCAAAAACATTGTGGGAGGCACATTGGGAACAACTATCTAACGATATTCTACCCTGACAAAAAAGAAGATTAGGCGTTGGAGATCTATGTTTATCAAGCGACCAAATCCAAAACTATGCACTTTATGAGCTTGAGTCTTAGGCAATACTCAGACTTCCCGCTCCCCAATGAGGTGTTAATGCACAACTTAAGCAATTGTCTAATACTTGAGGAGCAAGGTTAGAATGAATAGTTGTTAGGTGAACAGGCAGACGAACTGCAATCAAGTTTGAACCATGACTAGAGAAAGGTATTTGACACCGTATTAGAAGCAGTGCATCAGAAGATAGGTGGTGTGTACTTTGTTTATGGCAGTGGTGGTACTGGGAAAAACATACTTGTGGAAAACATTGATTTCTCGACGTAGATCACAAGGCCATATAGTCTTGGTTGTCGCATCATTTGGAATAGCGGCTTTGTTACTGATTTCATGCTGAACCGCTCATTCAAGATTCGCAATACCATTGAGATTAACTGAGAGTTCAAGTCGCATAATTGACCATGGGTCAGAGTTTGCACACTTGATAAGAGAAGCCAGCCTAATCATATGGGATGAAGCTCCCATGGTACATAGACAAGCTTTTGAAGTCGTAGACCGCGCCTTTAGAGACATTATGCAGCTTGACGACGATTTAGCAAAGTCTAAAATATTTGGGGGAAAAACTGTTGTGCTAGGAGGAGATTTTAGACAAATCTTACCAATTGTCCCTCAAAGAGGAAGAGGCGTCATAGTTGATGCTTCTATTAATAAATCCCCTCAAATATGGCCTCATTGCACTGTATTGAAGCTGCAAAAGAATATGCGCATAGTCTAGGGGGTGAATGATGAAGAAATTGCAGAGTTAGGTACATTTACCAAATGGGTCCTAAATATAGGAGATGGTAAGATACCCGCAACAGTAAAAAAACGATGAAGATGAAAGATCCTGGATTAGTATACCCGACGACCTTTTGATCAAAAGTAGAGGAAATCCTGATGTGAGTTGATATGAACTTTGAAACAAGAATGAGAGATATGATTAGTATTCTGAAATGGAACGTGAATGAGTAACCAAAACAGAAAGAAAAGATAGTTTTAAGGAAGGATAAACCGTAACCAAGGATAGTATGCTAGGTGAAGTAGACCTATACTTCAACAAAGCGGTTTGCTAGATCAAACACTCGATTGAAGTAGCGAGTTTAGAGCTTGTAACGCGACTCACTCTAGACTTTGTCTTGTAAACTACAAGGACGAAACAGAAAGCTCAGCTTTACTCAAGTTTTAATATGCAAATTGGATGATGTTTATTCCTTCAAATGACCGGCTATATATAGCCTACAAAAGCCCTTAAACCGGTTGGTTTAGGGTGACAAAAACAAAGACTAAAGCTATGTGAACATGGAGCTAATTACAAAGCTAATGTAAACATGGAGCTAAAACCAAAGCTAGGGAGTTAAAACCAAAGCTTCACCAAGAGTAACCAGCCGTGGAGTCTTGTGTGAACATGGAGCCAACAACAAAGCTTGAGTGTACACACCATGTGAACATGGAGCTAAATACGAAGTTATCAATCAGCCCATAATCAACCTTGACTTCTTTACTCCTTTATTCAGCTCCCTTGTGAGCTAACTTAGTACTTGGAGAAGGCATACTACTAGGCTAGTAGGAGGTGCTAGTATGGCTTGACTCGAGCTAATAGGAGCTAGTGTTACTTCATTGAACTCCTTAGTCTCTTCATTTGGATCATCTCCTCCCCCTTGAAAAGGAATTGCCCTCAATTCTGAAATGCCATCATCATCAAGATAGGGAGAAAGGTCCCCTACATTGAACGTGGCATGGACTCCATAATCATCCGGTAATTCCACTTTGTAAGCATTGTCATTTACCTTTGATATGATCTTATAAGGTCCTTCAGCTCGTGGCATCAACTTATTCTTTCTTTTGCTTGGAAACCTCTCCTTTCTCAAGTGAACCCAAACTAAGTCACCCTCTTGAAAAAGTCTTGGCTTCCTGTTCTTGTTGGACTTCCTTTTGTATGCTTCATTAACCTCCTTGATTCTCTCTTGGATTTGCTCGTGGAGTTTGATCATAGCCTTTAGTTTGGACTCCGCATCCTTGTGAACTAACTCATCTTTTGGTAGAGGAATCAGGTCCAAAGGCATGTAAGGATTGATCCCATATACAGCCTCAAAAGGGGAATGAGAAGTAGCATAAGTAGGGGAGCGATTGTAGGCAAATTCAGCATGGACAAGTTTGATATCCCAATCCTTTTGAGTCTTACTCACAAGACCTCTTAATAGCGTCCCCAAGGTGCGATTGGTAACCTCGGTTTGTCCATCTGTTTGTGGATGATGAGAAGTGCTAAATAAGAGCTTGGTTCCCACCTTCCTCCATAATGTGTTCCAAAAGTAACTAAGGAACTTTGAATCACGATCAGAAACAATGGACTTGGGTATTCCATGGAGACGTACCACCTCCTTGAAGTATAAGTCTGCCACATTGCTAGCATCATCCGTTTTGTGGCAAGCAATGAAGTGAGCCATCTTTGAAAACCGATCTACCACCACCATGATGGCATCTTTTCCTCTAGCGGTTCTTGGTAGGGCTACAATGAAATCCATGGATACATCTTCCCATGGCCTGTTAGGAGTGGGCAAGGGCGTGTAAACTCCGGGTTTGAAAGAACTTTTAGCAAATTGGCAAGTCACACACTTGCTCACTACATGCTGGACACTTCCTTGCATTTTTGGCCAAAAGAAGTGTTCCTTTAAGACCTCCAAAGTTCTTGTAATGCCAAAATGACCCGCTAATCCTCCTCCATGAGCTTCTCTAACCAGTAGCTCTCTAATGGGATGCTTGGGCACACACAGGCGGTTTCCTTTGAAAAGAAATCCTTCCTGCAAAACAAACTCATCAAAGGCTCCCTCCTTGCATTTGGTGAAGGTTTCACCAAAGTCAGCATCATTGTTGTAGTAGTCCTTTAGAGTCTCAAATCCGAGCAACCTCACATCCAAAGTAGATAGTAAAGTGTAGCGGCGGGATAGTGCATCAGCTACTACGTTACTCTTTCCATCTTTGTACTTTGAAGAGAAATGAAAGGATTGCAAGAATTCTACCCACTTGGCATGCCTTGGACTTAACTTTTGTTGGCCATTGATGTATTTTAAGGACTCATGATCTGAATGAAGAATAAAATGGTTAGTACGAAGGTAATGACTCCAATGATCAAGAGCTCTTACTATGGCATAGAACTCCTTGTCGTAGGTGCAATAGTTCAGCCTTGCTCCATTGAGTTTCTCTGAGAAATAGGCAATGGGGCGCTTATTTTGCACAAGAACAGCACCAATTCCAACTCCACTAGCGTCACATTCCACCTCAAATGGTTGAGAGAAATCAGGAAGGGCTAAGATAGGAGCGGAGCATAGCTTCTCTTTAATGGCTTCAAAGGCTTCTTGGGCAGCCTTGGTCCAAACAAATGCGCCTTTCTTCAAGCACTCGGTGATGGGGCTTGTGATAGTGCTGAAATCCTTGATGAATCTCCTGTAAAAAGAAGCCAAACCATGAAAAGACCTTACTTCTGTAATGGTGGAAGGGATTGGCCAAGTACGTATGGATTCCACTTTGGTTTGATCAACTGACACCCCTCCTTTGGACACTACGTAGCCAAGGAATACTACGCTTTCCACAAAGAAGGCACACTTCTCCTTCTTCCCAAAAAGTTGTTGCTTGCGGAGTGTTGTGAATAGTAGTCTCAAGTGCTCCATATGTTCTTCCAAAGACCTGCTATACACAAGGATATCATCCAAGTAAACCACAATAAAGCGACCTATGTAGGCCTTAAGTACCTCGTTCATTAACCTCATGAACGTGCTTGAAGCGTTGGTAAGACCAAATGGCATGACCGTCCACTCATAGAGTCCATGTTTGGTTTTGAAAGCGGTCTTCCATTCATCCTCTTCCCTCATTCTGATTTGATGGTAACCACTTCTTAGATCAATTTTGGAGAAGACCACCTCCCCATGAAGCTCATCTAACATATCATCCAACCTTGGAATAGGAAACCTATACTTGATGGTGATGTTGTTAACGGCTCTACTATCCACACACATTCTCCATGTCCCATCCTTCTTAGGTACTAAAAGGACTGGAACAGCACAAGGACTAAGGCTCTCCCGCACGTACCCTCTACTCATTACCTCATCTATTTGTCTTTGTAATTCCTTAGTTTCCTCCGGGTTACACCTATATGCAGCCTTATTGGGTAAGGTTGATCCTGGAATGAGGTCGATTTGGTGTTCTATACCTCTAATAGGTGGTAAACCAACGGGTAATTCCTCAGGGAAGACATCCTTAAACTCGTGTAACAACTCCTCTAATGGTTTTCCTCCAAGTCCACTCTCAACTTCTACGGGTCTTTCTTTAGCCATCATGACAAATACACGTTCCCCCCCTTGTAAAGCCTGTTCTACTTCACTCTCACTTGCAAAGATGGTGAGGTTAGGTTTCTTAGCTTTGTTGGCGGTCATAGCTCTAACAGCTTGGGGAGTCATAGGTTTTAGAATGATTTTCTTTCCCTTATCCCTCAATTCGTATTCATTCTTTCTACCATGGTGTACCACATCCCTATCAAACTGCCAAGGACGCCCCAAAAGTATATGACAAGCATCCATAGGGATAACATCACAAAGAACCTCATCGACATAAGACCCCATAGTTAAGCCTACTCTTACTTGTTTTGTGACCTTGATTTTGTTTTCATTATCTAACCAATGTAATGCATACGGTTTAGGGTGATTAGTAGTGGTTAGACCTAACTTAGCTACCATTTCAGTAGAGGCCACATTCGTACAACTACCTCCATCAATAATCAAACTACACCATTTGGTATTAAATAGACATTTTGTGTGAAAAAGTTGGTCTCTTTGTTCGGTGTTGTGTGGGATGGGGTTAGCATGTAGTGTACGTAGTACTAAAACATTACCATAAGTTGGAAGCTCATAGTCTTTTCTTTCTTCCTTCTTTTCTCCCAAGTAGACTTCCGGACCAGATGCGCCATGGGACTTAGAAAGACTAATGATGCTTGATTCTTCAAAGCTCACAACTCCTGCCATGCTTACGTCTAAATGGATGACCAAAGCTCTGATACCACTAATGATGTGAGTTGATATGAACTTTGAAACAAGAATGAGAGGTATGATTAGTATTCTGAAATGGAACGTGAATGAGTAACCAAAACAGAAAGAAAAGATAGTTTTAAGGAAGGATAAACCGTAACCAAGGATAGTATGCTAGGTGAAGTAGACCTATACTTCAACAAAGCGGTTTGCTAGATCAAACACTCGATTGAAGTAGCGAGTTTAGAGCTTGTAACGCGACTCACTCTAGACTTTGTCTTGTAAACTACAAGGACGAAACAGAAAGCTCAGCTTTACTCAAGTTTTAATATGCGAATTGGATGATGTTTATTCCTTCAAATGACCGGCTATATATAGCCTACAAGAGCCCTTAAACCGGTTGGTTTAGGGTGACAAAAACAAAGACTAAAGCTATGTGAACATGGAGCTAATTACAAAGCTAATGTAAACATGGAGCTAAAACCAAAGCTAGGGAGTTAAAACCAAAGCTTCACCAAGAGTAACCAGCCGTGGAGTCTTGTGTGAACATGGAGCCAACAACAAAGCTTGAGTGTACACACCATGTGAACATGGAGCTAAATACGAAGTTATCAATCAGCCCATAATCAACCTTGACTTCTTTACTCCTTTATTCAGCTCCCTTGTGAGCTAACTTAGTACTTGGAGAAGGCATACTACTAGGCTAGTAGGAGGTGCTAGTATGGCTTGACTCGAGCTAATAGGAGCTAGTGTTACTTCATTGAACTCCTTAGTCTCTTCATTCGGATCAAATCCAATAGCCTCTATTGTACATGAAGTGTACCCTCATTTGTTGGAAAACTTTACAGACCCAACATATTTACAAGGGCGAGCTATACTAACTCCAAAGAATGACACGGCTGATGAAGTAAACAACTACATGTTAAACCTCATTCCTGGGGAAGAACATGTATCAAAGAGTGTAGATAGGATTTTTTCATTAACTAGAAGTGCAAATAACATGGACCAATTATATCCCACAGAGTTCCTGAATACACTCAAATTTCAGGGATTACCAAACCATGAACTACGTCTCAAGCTTGGCTGCCCAATAATATTGTTGCGGAACATTAACCAAGCTTCCAGAATGTGTAACGGCACAAGACTAACAGTGATTAAAATACGCTCTTGGATAATTGAAGCAAAGGTTATCACTGGATCTAATACTGGTACAATCGTATCGATTCCAAGAATTGAGATGACACCAACTGAGACAAAGTGGCCATTCACGATTAAGAGGCGTCAGTTCCCGGTGAAAATATGTTTCGCAATGACAATAAATGAGAGTCAAGGTCAGACTTTCGAAAGGGTAGGAGTTTATTTACTGCAACCAATTTTTAGCCACGGACAGCTATATGTTGCTGTTTCAAGAGTGACATCTCGTCGGGGCTTAAAAATATACATACCTGATGATGCTGACGAGGATAACACGAATAGTAGGACGAAGAACGTTGTGTACCATGAAATATTCGATGAATTATGAGTTCTACTTTATTCGATAATGAAATTTTGTTTCACAGCCTACCAGTTTCTGTACATAATCATTTATGACAATTTACCTCCTTTCAATTGTTTGGTACAGTGTCGTCAATTACTTTGAAAACAGTGAACACGAGTCACCAATTTTCTTAGTGTGAAATTTATGATAGTTGTCGCCACAGCGTCGGCTGATTTATAAGACACATTAACACTCCGTGAAATAATCAAATGTCAAATTTGAACACTACAAAGAAACATTTCTCTATTTTATTCAGCAATTGTTTTTTGACATATTACATTTCAAAAACCTTAAAAATAAACTAATACACTGTTCCAACAGTGGTGAAGCACAAACTGTTCCATCTTGTAAACTAATCAATTGCGATTATCTATCTCTCGTTCTCCCAGGCTTGATGTGATCCGAATGAAGAAGCAACAAACCAAGAGTTCAATGAAATCACACTAGCTCCAAATGGTCCTAGTCCAACCCCCTTAGCCCCTCCTTCAAGTCTAGTAGTGTGCCTTCTTCAAGTGCTGAACTAGCTCGTGCAAGCACCTACTTGGATCGAGTAAAAGAGCAAGAATATACCTTGCTCTAATCTGTTTTACAAGTCAAATAGTCAAGACCATATGGATGCATTAACTTGGATTCACACTCATGCAAACAGGGGCTGTGCACCGGAGTTAGTAGGCTGATTGTGTTCCCATTGATGCATTGTATCTTAGTGTCTAAGTTCTTTTCCTTTGCTTTGTTTGTATCACCCTCTTTAAGGGGCTTGACCATTCTGGTTGGGGACGTTTGTAGGCTATAAATAGCCATCCATTTAATGAATAAAATCATTCAACTTTCATAAAACAAACCTGAGTGAAGCTTTGCTTTTCTTTTTTCGTCTTTGTACTTTACAAGACAAAGTACTAGAGTTAGTCGCGTTACAAGCTCTATACTCGCCTTTTCAATCGAGTGTTTGAATTAGCACCCGCTTTGTTGAGGTATAGGTCTATCTCACTAAGCACACTATCCTTGGTTACATTCTATCATCCTTACAACAACTATATCTGATTTTGTTGCTTGTTTTTCGTTTATCTCAAAGTACTATCAACCTCCATATAACTTGTTCAAAGTTCATTTTAACTCACATCATTAGTGGTATCAGAGCTTTGGTCTTCCTAAGACGTAAAGCATGGCAGGAGGAGTGAATTCTTGGAACACCTAAAGAAAGCGTTGGAGAACTACCAGCCCATGAATTCTCGTTTCCAAGCAAGAAGAGAACCGGTGGACAGAATCAAAGTGAACGAACTCCCTGAGTTCATTGGAGGTACTGATCCTGAAGTTTATTTGGAATGGGAAAGAAACATTGAGAAGCTTTTTGATTTCAAAGACTTGGAGGACGAGGAGAGGTGCAAGTATGCAATTCTGAAGCTAAGCAAAGGGGCTTCTCTTTGGTATGAAGGGCTGAAAATACAACGCACCAGGGATGGAAAGGGTAAGATTTCTTCTTGGGAATCCTTGAAACGAAAGCTACGCAAGAGGTATGTTCCAACTACACATAAGTTATCCTTATACAAAAAGATTGCTAATCTCGTACAAGGAAGGATGAGTGTTAGTGAGTACATTGAGGAGTTTGAAAACTTGGTATTAATGGGGGAAGTAGAACAAAACAAAGAGATAAAAATGGCTAGGTTCTTACGTGGGTTAAATCGTAGTATTGCTAATACAGTTGATTTATGTCCATACTCTGATTTTGATACTTTGTGTGGGTTATGTTTGAAAATTGAGGCACAAGGGAAAACTAAGTATGAGAATGAGTCTAGTAAGAGTCATACCTGGTCACGAGGTGAGGGGAGTAACAAAGCAAATTCGGTTAACACTAATCAACCCCTTTCCATTAAGAGTAACCCGACTCAACCCACAAATAAGACACCCACTGAAACTAGTTTGTCCAAGGTACGTTGCTTCAAGTGCCAAGGCTTTGGTCACTATAAAAATGCTTGTCCTAATAAGAGAGTCGTGACCTTGAGAGAAATAATGCCTTTCAGAGAGATGTGGGAGGAGGAGCAACGCATAGGGGCTGTGTTTAATGAGGGAGAGGAAGAAGAGGATGAAGAAAGAGAGGATTATGAACCCCCAACGTATGATACTGTTTTGGTACTACGTACACTTCATGCCAACCCCATCCCGCACAACACTGAACAAAGGGATCAACTCTTCCACACTAAGTGTCAAGTTAACAACAAATGGTGTAGCTTGATAATTGATGGGGGTAGTTGCACAAATGTTGCCTCAACTGAAATGGTAACTAAATTAGGCCTAACCACCACTAGTCACCCTAAACCTTATGCACTACATTGGTTGGACGATGGAAACAAAGTGAGGGTCACTAAGCAAGTAAGAGTAGGTTTAACCATGGGGTCTTATGTCGATGAGGTTTTATGTGATGTCATTCCTATGGATGCGTGTCATATACTTTTGGGACGTCCTTGGCAGTTTGATAGGGATGTAGTACACCATGGGAGGAAGAATGAATACGAATTGAGGGATAAGGGAAAGAAAATCGTGCTAAAACCCATGACACCTCAAGCTGTTCGTGCTATGGCAGCCAACAAAACTAAGAAACCTAACCTCACCATATTTGCTAGTGAGAGTGAAGTAGAACATGCTTTACAAGGGGGGGAACGTATCTTTGTCATGGTTGCTAGAGAGGAACCCTTAGTAGTTGAGAATGGACTTGGGGGAAAGCCATTTGAGGAATTGTTACATGAGTTTGAGGACGTTTTCCCTGAGGAATTACCAGTTGGTTTACCACCTATTCGAGGCATAGAACACCAAATTGACCTCGTTCCAGGAGCAGCCTTGCCAAATAAGGCAGCCTATAGGTGTAATCTAGAGGAGACTAAGGAATTGCAAAGACAAATTGATGAGGTAATGAGTCGAGGGTATGTACGTGAAAACCTTAGTCCTTGCGCTGTTCCGGTCCTTTTAGTGCCTAAGAAAGACGAAACTTGGAGAATGTGTGTGGATAGTAGGGCAGTTAACAACATTACCATCAAATATAGATTTCCTATTCCAAGATTGTATGATATGTTGGATGAGCTTCATGGGGCGGTGATCTTCTCCAAAATCGATTTGAGAAGTGGATATCATCAAATTAGAATGAGAGAGGGGGATGAGTGGAAGACAGCATTCAAGACCAAGCATGGGCTCTATGAATGGACGGTTATGCCATTTGGTCTCACCAACGCTCCAAGCACATTCATGAGGCTAATGAATGAAATACTCAAGGCCTATTTAGGTCAATTCATTGTGGTTTATTTGGATGATATTCTTGTTTATAGCAGGTCTTTGGCGGAGCATATGGAGCACTTAAGGCTACTATTTACAACACTACGCAAACAACAACTCTTTGGCAAGAAGGAGAAGTGTTCTTTCTTTGTAGAAAGTGTGGTGTTCCTTGGCTATGTGGTGTCCAAAAACGGAGTATCCGTTGATCAAACCAAGATAGAGTCCATCCGTACTTGGCCAATCCCTTCCACCATTACTGAAGTAAGATCATTCCATGGGTTGGCTTCCTTCTACAGAAGGTTCATCAAGGACTTTAGTACCATCACAAGTCCTATCACCGAGTGTTTGAAGAAGGGTACGTTCGTTTGGTCCAAGGCTGCCCAAGATGCTTTTGAAGCCATCAAGGAGAAGTTGTGTTCCGCTCCTATTCTAGCTCTTCCTGATTTCTCTCAACCATTTGAGGTTGAATGTGACGCTAGTGGAGTAGGAATTGGTGCTGTCCTCGTGCAAAATAGGCGCCCATTGCCTATTTTTCAGAAAAACTCAATGGAGCAAGGCTAAATTATTGCACCTACGACAAGGAATTATATGCCATAGTAAGAGCTCTCGATCATTGGAGTCATTATCTTCGTACTAACCACTTTATTCTCCATTCAGATCATGAGTCCCTAAAGTACATCAATGGCCAACAAAAACTAAGTCCAAGGCATGCCAAGTGGGTGGAATTCTTGCAATCCTTTCATTTCTCTTCAAAATACAAGGACGGTAAAAGTAACGTGGTGGCTGATGCATTATCCCGCCGCTACACTCTATTGTCTACTTTGGATGTTAGATTGCTTGGGTTTGAAACTCTAAAGGATTACTACAAAAATGATGCTGATTTTGGTGAAGCTTTCACCAAATGCAAGGAGGGAGCCTTTGACGAGTTTGTTTTGCAGGAAGGATTTCTTTTCAAGGGAAATCGACTTTGTGTTCCCAAACACCCCATCAGAGAGTTGCTGGTTAGGGAAGCTCATGGGGGAGGATTAGCGGGTCATTTTGGCATCACAAGAACATTGGAAGTCTTAAAAGAGCACTTCTTTTGGCCAAAGATGCAAGGGAGCGTCCAACATGTAGTGAGCAAGTGTGTGACTTGCCAATTTGCCAAGAGTTCTTTCAAACCAGGAGCCTATATGCCCTTGCCCACTCCTAATAGACCATGGGAAGATGTGTCCATGGACTTCATCGTGGCCTTGCCAAGAACAGCTAGGGGGAAAGATGCTATAATGGTGGTGGTAGACCGGTTCTCAAAAATGGCTCACTTCATTGCTTGTCACAAAACCGATGATGCTAGCAATGTAGCCGATTTGTACTTCAAAGAAGTGGTGCGTCTCCATGGAGTACCTAAATCCATTGTTTCGGATCGTGATTCAAAGTTCCTTAGCTATTTTTGGAACACATTATGGAGGAAGGTAGGGCCCAAGCTCTTATTTACCACTTCTCATCATCCACAAACAGATGGGCAAACCGAAGTTACCAATCGCACCTTAGGCACATTGCTAAGGGGTCTTGTGAGCAAGACTCAAAAGGATTGGGATGTCAAGCTTGCCCACGCTGAGTTCGCTTACAATTGTTCTCCTACTTATGCTACCTCTCATTCTCCTTTTGAGGCCGTGTATGGAATCAATCCTTATATGCCCTTGGACCTGATTCCGCTACCTAAGGATGAGTTAGTCCACAAAGACGCAGAGTCAAAGCTTAAATCCATGATGAAACTCCACGAGCAAATTCGAGAAAGGATCAAGGAGGTAAATGAAGCCTACAAAAGAAGATCCAACAAAAACAGGAAACCAAGACTATTCCAAGAGGGCGACTTAGTTTGGATTCACTTAAGAAAGGAGAGGTTTCCAAGCAAGAGAAAGAACAAGTTGATTCCATGAGCAGAAGGTCCATATAAGATCATATCAAAGGTAAACGACAATGCCTACAAAGTGGAGTTACCGGATGATTATGGAGTTCATGCCACGTTCAATGTGGGAGACCTTTCTCCTTATCTTGATGATGACGGCATTTCAGAATTGAGGACAATTCCTTTTCAAGGGGGAGGAGATGATCCGAATGAAGAAGCAACAAACCAAGAGTTCAATGAAATCACACTAGCTCCAAATGGTCCTAGTCCAACCCCCTTAGCCCCTCCTTCAAGTCTAGTAGTGTGCCTTCTTCAAGTGCTGAACTAGCTCGTGCAAGCACCTACTTGGATCGAGTAAAAGAGCAAGAATATACCTTGCTCTAATCTGTTTTACAAGTCAATTAGTCAAGACCATATGGATGCATTAACTTGGATTCACACTCATGCAAACAAGGGCTGTGCACCGGAGTTAGTAGGCTGATTGTGTTCCCATTGATGCATTGTATCTTAGTGTCTAAGTTCTTTTCCTTTGTTTGTATCACCCTCTTTAAGGGGCTTGACCATTCTGGTTGGGGACGTTTGTAGGCTATATATAGCCATCCATTTGATGAATAAAATCATTCAACTTTCATAAAACAAACCTGAGTGAAACTTTGCTTTTCTTTTTTCGTCTTTGTAGTTTACAAGACAAAGTACTAGAGTTAGTCGCGTTACAAGCTCTATACTCGCTTTTTCAATCGAGTGTTTGAATTAGCACCCGCTTTGTTGAGGTATAGGTCTATCTCACTAAGCACACTATCCTTGGTTACATTCTATCATCCTTACAACAACTATTACAATCTGATTTTGTTGCTTGTTTTTCGTTTATCTCAAAGTACTATCAACCTCCATATAACTTGTTCAAAGTTCATTTTAACTCACATCATGATGCAATCGAATCTGATACATTTCACATAGGATTATTTCATCGTACATCAGAAGATGAATGTCATAAAAACCAGAAACACCATAGACGTGCACGACCTGTCCGACGTGCCACCCATCAAAATCAAATACGTCCACTAAGTTCTACGAAGAAAACACTACTCTCGATAAAAGGCGGAGAAGGACGCACCAAATCAACTCGGACGATATCCGTCAATGGACCAAACCCGTCACCATCAAGTAAATGATGGAATTGTACATACACAAACCCAGCTCCAATACTAAAGAGGATCGAAGCGCCATAGTAGACATCCCAAAAACCTTCGTGCAAATACATGACCTCAACGATGTCATTAATCTCATAAGAATTTACCATTTTCGGAAGTTTTGTTTCGTTCGATTATGAAAAGCTTGCCAAATGTTTTGACTATATGTTCCTAAATAACACAATAATTACCAGAATTTTAGCAGCCCACCACTTTTCAACAGTTACATAGACATCAAAATTGCAGTAATTAGCATTCAAATAAAATCATTCCCTAGAAATTATAACATATATGACAGCAATTACTCTAATCAAATACTGGTAGTGCCTTCATATATTGCATTCATTGTTGTAGACCAAGTCAAATAAGAATCTAGCCAAACTTCCAACCAAATCCACGAGAGAAAAAAATTCGAACCAGATACTGACAATTACTGGATTCAAAGTGTAATCAGATAAGAATCATACCAAATATTACCGTTGTAAATGCATATAATGACCCAACACTTACAAAACAAGAGAATATATACACTAAATCCACATAATAGACAATCAGTTATAAAAAAAGATACTGAAACATCAAAACGGTGATTGCTACACTAAATGCACACCAAATCAAATTAGAGTGGATTCAATATTAGATTAGATTAAATTAAATGATATAAAAAAAGACTAATCTATATAAGAGAACCTATCTCTACACTACAACATAAACACAATATAAAAAACCCACGGCAAACAATCCAAAACAGTTTTTCGGAGAAGATATACCATAGACATAATACACGTAACTAGCAAACTGATATGGCATCTATAATAACTACCATTTGCTGATTACTCCCCTCTAAATCCAAATATCAAATAACTGCAAGGGTAACTAGGATATGGGAGGTTAATCCCAAAAAAACTAGCCAGGCAATATCAATGGATCTCATATTGTTGGACAACGAGGTAATTCAAATTCAAATCTTAAAATTTTATAAAACCAATTTCATATATGTTCACACACATTTACGCAGGGAAATCACATACACACAACAATACCTAAAAGATTTGTCACATCCTACAAAGATGGATTGAAGGAAGGGAAGATATATACGCTGCGCCATTTTGATGTTCTCAAGAACACTCGATCTTATCGACCGGTGAATAGTAATGCAAACATAATCAAGTGCACCACATTCACATCTATTCTTGAGGAGCAGGATATCGGCAACAAAATTCCTCCCCACAAGTTCGAGTTCTTTCCGCTAGAAGATTTGCACGAGCAGAACAATAAAACAGATTATTTAATAGGTGAAGTAATAGCCATATTAACTACAAAACTCTAAGAAAACCGAAAAAATAAATCATAATCTTTAATATTGCACAGATGTTGTTGGACTACTGACAAACATAGAGACTATCAGCCAAGTTTGGACGATAGGTGGATTCACACAACTACGACATGTTGAAATATCTAACGGAAGGTATGTTCTCTAAAAAATTGCAGGTCCCCATAGAACCTTTATTTTTGCCTTATTATGCTTCCTATTTCACTAATTACCACTTTGTAAAGGATTGGTATATCTCCAAATTTAGCCAACAAAGTAGGTCACCCGTCGGGAGACTTACGACTGTATTATTTATATCGACCTACTTATGTACACACCCAGATTTGGACCTGGTGGCTGCAGAAGTGCCCAACAAACACCCGATGACGATGAGACTGCAATGCGATGCGGGTTCGCGATGGTTTGGATAGTTTTTCTATAGAACAGATCAAATAAATTACTCGAAATAATTAAACGAACATGATTGCAGCCTTAGTCGTGTCGTTACAGTCGCATAGACACTAATTAGAGTCAATTCTGACAGCGGGGCCCCGAGTCGATCCCGAAACTTGAACCGAGTCAGCACCGCGCCAAGCAAACCCCGGGATGCACACCCGAGGCCTGCTAAGTATCACGGCGCTAGGTCAAGGGAGGGAAACCTTAACCCCCAAGATACTTATTATACACTCACCTCTCAGTTTTGGAAAGTATCAAAATCGTATCTTCAAAACATCGGGCGCCTCACCTTGCGCGCCAGAGTCTTCCTACGCCTAATCCCAGGCGCCTGAGTTTTGGTGCGCCTAGACTCAGGCGTCTATCTGGATGAAGAGGGCCAAAAACACCTATAAATACCCCCTCACCTCATTCATTCAACACATCTTCTTCAATTCTCTTCCCCCTCCACTCGTAAGAGTTTCTCGCTAAGGGCTCGCACTTCGACACCCGAGGCAAACGATCCACTCGATCGTAGTTCCAATAAAAAAGCGACATCGACGTTACTCCTCACCTTCGAGCACTTCACTCGATCTCGAGGTGTTTGTGTTCGACTAGCTATAGTCTAGTAACGAAGTTTTGTCGGATTAGCCGCAGAATCAGCCAATAGTAACGGAGCTCTCTGCCGGAGTAGCCGCAGGAAGGGTCACTAGTAACAGAACTCTGCCGAAATCACCAGGCAACTAGGAGGATCCGCCTTTGAAGCCGAGTCGTCACTAGGTGGTCATCTAAACAAAACTTTACATTCTCGCACTTTCTTTTATTATGCACTACGACAATACTAGGCATGGACACTAGGTCCGCAAACACATACTAAAACATGTAACGTCCCAACTTCAACCACAAACACTAAAATACACTAAATAGACCCGAGTAATTTCGAGATCCATTCTCAACTATTTATGCATCGTGTCCTGTTTAGTGTATACTCCGAGGGTGCAACTCCTCACAATGTGATTTACTTATATTCGCATTTACAACTTTCGTATGATTTATCGCTTTTATGACCTTTTAATCGCATGCTAAATCACCTAACACGAAATTCAAAACGTAAAACAACTAAAACTGAACAAAGTGATGGTCGGGTTCCGTATTAGTCCGGGTGCTCGCCGTACTAGGTTCGACGCGTGTCTATTAATACCGAACCGACGCATCTTAAGCAGATTTCCAGGTAAGGTATATCACGAGAACGACTAATATCCGTATTATCGCGTTAAAACTGATTTGCTAATACGTATAATATTAGTACTCTCTACTCTTCTACGTGCATCTTTTCATGTTCTGATTGTCACGTGAAGTTGCATGCAAATAATGTAAACGCAACTACTTTGACGACAAAACTTAGTTGTCCTTAAACAACCGACGTAGCAAAAGGTATAGGGTGAAAACAATGGATGTTATAGTACTTCCGTCACAACAAAAGAACTAAGTTATCAGCCCACCGATTGATTAGTAGAGGCCACTATAGTACGGGTGGGATTGGGTTTTGACATCTATCGGATGTTGGCTTCCTAATACGTACCCTCACTCCTTACTCAGAATCGACGGTTTTCGGATGTCCGAAACCATTGGCAATGAGAGTCAATCCAGGCATGGAGTGCTTAAGGGTACAAGTCTTTATCTTTAGATCTCGTGCCCCTCAACTTTGAGCCGGCTAAGGAGTACAAGTCTTTATCTTCAGACACGTGCAGGCAAAATGCGGGTTTCTACAGATCCCCCACTCTGACTGAGGCTTGGATAAGGCGAAAGTAAGAGTAGACGCCAGGCCAATCGAGGCTTACGACCTGGCAGCCTTTCGGTCGGGTCGTTTATAGTCCCTTAGACTTGCGTGAAGGGCTCGCCATCCATGATGTAGAAATCATACCTGTCTTGATGATGATAGATCTATGGGGAGCTGGACTTGCCTTCGAAGTCTTGGGTGTACCTGTATGCAGACACATAATACTATGAATGTAGCATTTAGGTGAGACACCGACTCGATTCTGCTGGGGAGTAAAAATTTAAAGTTTTGAAAATTTTGAATTTTTTTTGTAAATTTGGGAAGTAGGAAGACTCGGGATGACACGATTCCTGTATCAAGTTTGAAAGAGCTGAAGATTGGATCTGGCTGGCGCGCGCTGGCCCGCGTGGGCGGAGGAGGCCTGATAGTGTGGAGTTTATCAGGGTTTTGTGTTATAAATACACGACCTTCTGCTCCACTTTTTTGCATCTCACACCCATCTCTATATTCCTTTTAGAATTCCTCAAACTCTCGAGAAAAAAGATTCAAATATCTGCCATGTGTATGGAAAATTTAACTGCGCTGCTTCAAGCATGGTCCTAATGCTTTAAGGACAAGGAGAAGGTTCAACTGAATCAGATGGGAATTTCTGCTTTATTCCCATTGCAGCATTTTAGAGTAGATTCGCACTTCCTGGACGCTTGCCTATCATTTTGGGACGCTACCCGTCATGTTTTTGTGTTCCCTCGGGGGAGATATGCCATCTTCCTAAGGAGATAGCTGTTGTGGGCGGTTGGTGTCCCGCTGCCTGTTGTGTTGTTCCTCCGTTCTATCTGACCCAAGGAAGAGATTAAGGGAATTTCTAGGTCTGTCTCATGCTGAGGCAGATCGGATGGTGCAAGGGAATTCTGTTTCCCTGTTCGACCTGGCTGAGAAGTTTATGAATGCAAAGGACATGAGAATTATTGCGTCCCACAGACGCAGGGCCTTTGCTTTCTGTATGCTGCACCGGTATGTCTTTGATGGGCGGATGGAGGCTGACTCCTGCATGGGTCAGATTCGACTGGTCGGTGTGGTCGACCAGATGAAGACAGGTCATTGCTCGGCTTGGCTAATAACCGAGGAAATTATCATGGGCCTTGACGCTTGGAAGGTTGACCCGAGCCGACAATTGATGGGCAAAATTCGTCTTCTGCAGGTATACGTCTCGCAATTTTTTTTTTGCGGAATCCTGGTACAAAAGGGTCACTCGACCGAGTAGACTTAACACTCGATCGAGTGCTCTTGACGAGGGCCTCCTGCCTGTTTTTAGGGAGGCCACTCGATTGAGTCAGCATGGCACTCGATCGAGTGCCCTCTGGCGAGCCTCATATTTGCTTGTAAAGACTTATAAGCTTTGTTCTGTCAGGTATGGCTGTACGAGCGACTGTCAATCATGGAGCCTCCCCTGAACGTGCTTAGATATCGTAGCAGCCAAGTCAGCTCGAGGAAGCGGCGTATAAGTCCGAGTCACGACATAAACTGAACTTACTAGGACGAGGAGCTCATATTCCATGAAGGTCCCTTGATTATGTGGAATGTTGCTTGGTGGTTCCTTTCTTGATTGACAGGGCTAGCCAAGAGGGATCAGGCTCGGTACATGGTGGGCCTGTCATTTGATTGGACCATTCATGTTTACCCGGACCGCATTCTGGGGCAGTTAGGTTGGACTTAGAGGATCCCTGAGACCGAGGCTATCATCAGTGTCCCATTCCAATTGACGGACGCGATGTGCGATACATGGTTACAACGGTGGCACACCCGTGTCATCTGGACCATACCCAACCCTTGCCATTCTGTTTGGGTTTTCGAGTCATATCGGAAGTGGAGCTTGGAAGAGTCAGAGGAGGCCCGTAAGGCCTTGAAGTTCGATGAGGCCTTCGACTTGGTTCGCCGGGAGACGGCGAAGGATAATAGGGGTTTCTACGATGAAGGGGCGACTCCTACTAATTTGGTTCGACTAGAGTCGGGTCTTAAGTAAAAAAAACTTAGACTCGAGCTAAGGACGTCGATGCTAGAGGCGTGTGGGGGCGACTGATCCCCTAGACTGACTTGAAGAAGAGGCTTGGGCCACGACTAGCGGCCAAGGATCGACTGGGCCCGCGCGACAGGCTGCCCGAACATGTGAGGGCCCGACTCGGGCCGACTACTGTGGCTGATGATCTGCTCTCAAAGAAACGGGTTCGAGCCAAGGAGGTTCCTGTAGTGATTCAGGAGTGTCTGCCTCAATCTCGCCGTTAGTGGACGGCTAAAGATGCCAAAGATAAGGGTAAGGTCAAGATGCCCTGAATACCCAAGTCCTTATATTTATTATTTAAGTAGTACTACTATTTATTTGTAGTGTCGTGTGTTGTTTTTTTTTTAATTTTCAATTTTTGTAATTGAATTTCCCGAGTTTATCGGGTTTTTGGTAATAATAAAGTAAGTTTATTAATTAAACGTTCCTGTCTTTTTGCGATTGCAATGGTTGTGCCTTTTGGAAGGACTGCCTACGTATCCATAATTGGTGTAATCAAACCAGACGTAGTTCAAACTTTGTATAAATTTGTAATCTCGAAATACACCAAGACTAATGGTTCGAGATGTATGCGACAGTAGAATAAATAATCCTAGCTTATTAATGACTTGCCTTTTCGAAAATTTTATGTTTAAAAAGACAATTTTAATAAACTTTTGCAAATGACATTGAGAAAGGATCAGGGGTAGAAGCATTTCAGTTGGTCTAGGTTGGTAGGATTGGTAAAGTCATTCCCGTCCAAATCCGTCAACTTCACAGCACCGCCTAATAGAACCTTCTTTACCAGATATGGCCCGGCCCAATTGGGTTTGAACTTTCCCCTCGGGTCAACTGGTAACAGAGCTCGAACGGATTTAAGAACTAAATCTTCTTCTTTGATGTGTCTGGGCCTAACTCTTTTGTTGAAGGCTCGTTGTATCCTTTTCGGATATACCTGAATATTATTGAGGGCGCGGGACCGCCGTTCGTCCAATAGAACTAGCGAGTCGTATCGTGCTTGGACCCAATCGGCTTCAGGTACTTAGCTTTCTAAAAGAATTCTGAGGGATGGTACTTCCAACTCGACTGGTTGAACTGCCTCCATCCCGTTTGTCAGATAATAGGGTGTTGCACCGGTTGCGGTGCGGATTGACGTCCGGTACCCCCATAGAGCGAATGGTATCTTGTCGGGCCATTCTCGATAATTATCATTCATCTTTTTTATTATGGTGATATTTGTTTTGTTGGCCGCTTCTACCGCTCCATTTTTTTGGGGACGGTTCGGTTGGGATGTATGCCTCTAAATTTGGTATTTGGTTAGCAAGGCTGCCGTTTCAACTTGGAAATGGGTCCTGTGATCATTGATAAATTCATGTGTGATGTGAGTTATTATGAACTTTGAAACAAGAACGTGAAGATGGATTAGTATTCTGAAAAGAACGTAAACAAAGTAACCAAAACAGATTGTAAGGATGAATAAACCGTAACCAAAGGATAGTATGCTTAGTGAAGTAGACCTATACTCCAACAAAGCGGGTGCTAAATCAAACACGCGATTGAAGTAGCGAGTTTAGAGCTTGTAACGCGACTAACTCTAGACTTTGTCTTGTAAGCAACAAGGACGTAAAAGAAAGCTTAGCTTTACTCAGTTTTGTGATATCAATATTGGATGTCTTATTCATTCAAGTAGATGGCTATATATAGCCTACAAAATGACCCTAAAACCGGCTGGTTAGGGTGACAAAAACAAAGCTACATGGTGACAAAAACAAAGCTTAAACCTATTGTGAACTAGGAGCTAAAAACAAAGCTTAAACCTATGTGAACTAGGAGCTAAAAACAAAGCTTAACAAAGAGCATTCAGCCGCGGCACACTATGTGAACATGGAGCTAAAAACAAAGCTAACTATGAGAACACAATCAGCCCATAATCATCCTCATAACTTCAGTACACTCCCCATGCTTGAATGAGTGTGAACCCAAGTTAATGCCTTCAAATTACCTTGACTAATTGCTCCTTTAATCAGCCCACACACGAGCTAGCTCACCAATTGTAGTAGGCTCACTACTAAGCTGGTAGAAGGTGCTAGTGTGGCTGAACTAAGATCATTAGGAGCTAAGGTGACTTCATTGAACTCCTTAGTAGCTTCTTGATTAGGATCAATGTGGGATCCCGTACCGGCATATGATTTTGTTTTGGATGAACTTGGATACATGCTTGGCATTCAAAATCCGATAGGACTAGGCCTCAACACATTTGGTGAAGTAGTCGATGGCTACCAAAATGAAGCAATGCCCACCTGAACCAGAGGGGTTTACCTTTCCGATTATGTCAATTCCCCATGTAAAGAATGGCCACGGCGACGTCATAGTATATAACAAAGACGACGACATGTGTTGTACATTGTCGAAAATTTGATAATTATGACAATGTTTGACGTACTGTCTGCAGTCGGTTTCCATATTATTCCAATAATATCCAAGCCTCATGATTTTTCGGATTAACAATTGGGCATTCATATGCGGACCACACTCACCGTCATGTACTTCAGCCATAACATTTTCGGCTTTTATTTTATCGAAGCATAGGAGAAGAGCACCATGTGCCGTCATCGGTACGGATAAACTGGGTAGCTAATCTTCCTAAGGCTTTCTTGGCTCGACTGTCACTCCCGAGAGGATATTCTCCCGTTGACATGTACGTTAAGAAAGCCTGATACCATGGTTGTGGATCAATTATCTCAATGTCTTCGATGGCGTGGATATATGCCGACTCGGACCGTCTTTCGACGCAAATCGGCATACTAGTTAGGTGGTCAGGAATATTCAATAAAGATGCAAATTTCGAAAGTGCATCCGCGAACTGGTTTTCTTCCCGAGGCAAGTATATATACTCTACCTTTTGGAACTGCTTCTCAAGAACCCTTACTCGCGCCTGGTAGGTCACGAGATTAGCGTTTTGAGTTTTCCATTTTTGGAGAGCTTGATTGATGACCAAGTATGAGTCGCCGTGTACCCGGAGGTTTGTGACCCCTAAATTGGTGGCGGCTTGTAACCCATGGATGCATGCTTCGTACTCGGCGGCGTTATTGGTAACGTCAGACGAGCATTTGTGGCAACTTGATCGACCCTTATCGCTACTGTGGACATGACATAGGTCCACCCCAACGTGGCCACGCGCGGGTTTGGGTAGGCAAATGAATCTCGTGGTAAGATTGTTCTCGGGTCGAAATTTAAATCAAAGTTGGAGTCGCCACCGAACTTTATGGGAGTTCGGACACGTTCGAACCCACTCTATACTTAGACGTATCGTGCACAAAGCACGTCCCGCCTTTAGTGCTAGAGCTTGTGAGTTCGTCCCTTTGCATTACGATACCGATGCCGAGTTATCGGGTATCGTGAATCGAATGACTCTCATATGCCAACGATTTCGGGTATCCGGAAACCAGTGGTTCTGAGTAAGGGGTGAGTGTACGTGTTGGGAAGCCCACGAAGGACATCCAACCCCGCCCGCTCTTAGCGGCCTCTATTAAGATATCGTTCGGTTTTCGTGTACGTGCGTTAGTAAGACGATTAAATGTTATGCAGACAACATTTTAGCTATGGATGTGATATGTGTTTAAACTACGTCGTTTAATGTATCTTAAATTATGTCGAAGTTGAATTTAGCATGTGGGTTCGTTTAGAAAACGGTAAATGCCACGCAATGTAAATAAACAACTTAAATGTAAATTACAAATTACACGGGAGGAATACAACCCGGAATTCACAACACGACAAGCGAAGATATAATATAATATAATCGGGTTAGAAACGGTAACGTAAATAATAAACGAACTCATAAATGAATCACAAATTAAAACCGTAAACCAGATACTGGACCAACTCTAATCGATTACGTATTGCGTTACGTATCAACCAGAGGACAGAGGTTCGAACACGTAAATGACTGCGGCCTGGTATTCGGGCGCCTGGAGTGAGGCGGCTTGAAATTCAAGCTCTACCCTTGGGGCGTCGGGACAGGCTGTGTTCGGGACCAAGGCGTGATGCAAACTTGATCCCGAAGCCTCAATATCTCGTTCCTACTACTCGTAGCGAAGGTGGGCTGTCTCGATACGTCGTATACCGAATCCGACTAAGAAGTCGTTGGTATGGGACGTATGCGGTGAGACATTCGCTCGGAGTCGTAAAAAAAAGGCAAAAATAAATATGTATAATGTAGGTTTGAAAATGAAACACGCAATTGATTAACGCACGTTGACTAACGTCGCAAGCATCGTTCCCTAAGTGAAATATGAATTGTTGTGGACTAGGTTGGTAGTCTAGGATATCTTATTTCGTTATAATATGGTACTTGTCCTTAACCGATCCCATTTTATGATAAATCGATTATATCAACTTGATACGAATATCGGAGCCCTCCGTATCGCGATGTTGTTATCGGGTCGCATGGATCGTACGACTCTCGGATTGACGACATAGGGTTTCGTACCACTTCGATTATCGAATACCCTTTTTACGCGCGATATTTGATTACGGAATCAACATCGAGCGCAAAAGATCGATATTTGAAAATGATATCGAACGTACTCGATAACGAACGACTGCGATCGCGTCATAACCCGTAGGGTCAGGCGCGCACTAGGAGGCGCCCTGACCCTTAGGTGCCTGGGGCGGCGCACCTCAGGATATAAGCGCCACCTCCGATGTGGCCTATTCGGGTATTATAAGAACTTTAGGCAGCGTTTTAGTACCGAATGCGTTTGATATGAAGGTTCGATTTGTCGTTGCAAAACTTAGGTCCTTTGCATTTCGGCATCGTAATTTGGCTTTTAAAGCCTACGACGCTCGATTTAGCGTCATTGGACATTTGCTCGAATCGAGTTTGAAAGTAGTTTTGTTAAATATACGTGGTATTTGTATATGACGGAAATGTAAATAACGATAATATAAATGTTAGATGGTTAGGAACGATAATAAAATGTTAGTGGTTAGTTAGTAATCAATAAATGAAAATAAGAGATAAAGAGATTAGAGAAACGGGGTTTGTTTACTCCCTCAACCTACATGCTTAAATGTCACGGAAACGAACTTGTCCAGTAGTGGCAAAGGCGCGGGAGTGTCGAGAATGTAGGTGAGTTAAGGTGTGTTTGGGGAAGGGAAAGGCTCTTGGTTTTCTGAAATGAATTTCGAGAAATGATTTTTCGACCCTTGAAACGTCGAAGGTAAGGTGTATTTATAGAGTTTTATGAAATGTTTCGGCTAGGTATTCGGACGCTCGGAGTGGGGCGGTTCAAGACTCGGGCACCCCGGCTGAGGCAGCTCAGTTCAGGAACGCTCGGTGGCACGCAGTCGAAGTTGCACATATCAGAAATCGCCCAAAATACGGATTGATATTCGTGTTATTCAAGGCATTATTTGATCTGATTGATTTTGATTGATTCATGTATTTGGACATATTTTGGGATTTTTGTTTTCGGGTTTCGACTTTGACCGGTTTCGGCTCGGTCGCAAAAGACGGTTTTGCCCCCTGTGGCGATTTTGGCTCAAAATAGCTTTATTTTATTGGAAACGACCCACTGGGTCTGGATTTGAGGTAGGTTTTGTGAGATTCACACTCCGCTAAATGCCCACGTCGGATACTATGGATTTTGAGACCGTATTCGAGCGTATTAATGATGTGAGTTAGAATGAACTTTGAACAAGTTATATGGAGGTTGATAGTATTTGAGATTAACAACAAACAAGCAACAAAAACAGAATGTAATGGTTGTTGTAAGGATGATAGAATGTAACCAAGGATAGTATGCTTAGTGAGATAGACCTATACCTCAACAAAGCGGGTGCTAATTCAAACACTCGATTGAAATAGCGAGTATAGAGCTTGTAACGCGACTAACTCTAGTACTTTGTCTTGTAAGCTACAAAGACGAAAAAGGAAAAGCAAGGCTTTTACTCAGGTTTGTTTTATGCAAGTTAATGCATCCATATGGTCTTGATTATTTGCTCTTTTACTCGGTCCAAGTAGGTGTTTGCACGAGCTAGTTCAACACTTGAAGAAGGCACACTACTAGACTTGAAGGAGGGGCTAAGGTGGTTGGACTAGGACCATTTGGAGCTAGTGTGACTTCATTGAACTCTTGGTTTGTTGCTTCTTCATTCGGATCATCTCCTCTTCCTTGAAAAGGAATTGTCCTCAATTCTGAAATGTCATCATCATCAAGATAAGGAGAAAGGTCTCCCACATTGAACGGGGCATGAACTCCATAATCATCCGGTAACTCCACCTTGTAAGCATTGTCGTTTACCTTTGATATGATCTTGTATGGACCTTCTGCTCGTGGCATCAACTTGTTCTTCCATTTGCTTGGAAACCTCTCCTTTCTCAAGTGAACCCAAACTAAGTCACCCTCTTGGAAAAGTCTTGGTTTCCTGTTTTTGCTGGATCTTCTTTTGTAGGCTTCATTTACCTCCTTCATCCTTTCTCGAATTTGCTCGTGGAGTTTTATCATGGATTTAAGTTTTGACTCCGCGTCTTTGTGGACTAACTCATCCTTAGGTAGAGGAATCAAGTCCAAGGGCATATAAGGATTGATTCCATACACGGCCTCAAAAGGAGAATGAGAGGTAGCATAAGTAGGAGAACGATTGTAAGCAAACTCAGCGTGGGCAAGCTTGACATCCCAATCCTTTTGAGTCTTGCTCACAAGGCCCCTTAGCAACGTGCCTAAGGTGCGATTGGTAACTTCGGTTTGTCCATCTGTTTGTGGATGATGAGAAGTGCTAAATAAGAGCTTGGTTCCCACCTTCCTCCATAATGTGTTCCAAAAATAGCTAAGGAACTTTGAATCACGATCCGAAACAATGGATTTAGGTACTCCATGGAGACGCACCACTTCTTTGAAGTACAAATCGGCTACATTGCTAGCATCATCGGTTTTGTGACAAGCAATGAAATGAGCCATTTTTGAGAACCGGTCTACCACCACCATGATAGCATCTTTCCCCCTAGCTGTTCTTGGCAAGGACACAATGAAGTCCATGGACACATCTTCCCATGGTCTATTAGGAGTGGGCAAGGGCATGTCCTTCCTGGTTTGAAAGAACTCTTGGCAAATTGGCAAGTCACACACTTGCTCACTACATGTTGGACGCTCCCTTGCATCTTTGGCCAAAAGAAGTGCTCTTTTAAGACCTCCAAAGTTCTTGTGATGCCAAAATGACCCGCTAATCCTCCCCCATGAGCTTCCCTAACCAGCAACTCTCTGATGGGATATTTGGGAACACAAAGTCGATTTCCCTTGAAAAGAAATCCTTCCTGCAAAACAAACTCGTCAAAGGCTCCCTCCTTGCATTTGGTGAAAGCTTCACCAAAATCAGCATCATTTTTGTAGTAATCCTTTAGAGTTTCAAATCCAAGCAATCTAACATCCAAAGTAGACAATAGAGTGTAGCGGCGGGATAATGCATCAGCCACCACGTTACTTTTACCGTCTTTGTATTTTGAAGAGAAATGAAAGGATTGCAAGAATTCCACCCACTTGGCATGCCTTGGACTTAGTTTTTGTTGGCCATTGATGTACTTTAGGGACTCATGATCTGAATGGAGAATAAAGTGGTTAGTACGAAGATAATGACTCCAATGATCAAGAGCTCTTACTATGGCATAAAATTCCTTGTCGTAGGTGCAATAGTTCAGCCTTGCTCCATTGAGTTTTTCTGGAAAAATAGGCAATGGGGCGCCTATTTTGCACGAGAACAGCACCAATTCCTACTCCACTAGCGTCACACTCAACCTCAAATGGTTGAGAGAAATCAGGAAGAGCTAGAATAGGAGCGGAACACAACTTCTCCTTGATGGCTTCAAAAGCAATTTGGGCAGCTTTGGACCACACGAACGCACCTTTCTTCAAGCACTCGGTGATAGGACTTGTGATGGTACTAAAGTCCTTAATGAACCTTATGTAGAAGGAAGCCAACCCATGGAATGATCTTACTTCCGTAATGGTGGAAGGGATTGGCCAAGTACGGATGGATTCTACCTTGGTTTGATCAACGGATACTCCATCTTTGGACACCACATAGCCAAGGAACACCACACTTTCTACAAAGAAAGCACACTTCTCCTTCTTGCCAAAGAGTTGTTGCTTGCGAAGTGTTGTAAATAGTAGCCTTAAGTGCTCCATATGCTCCGCCAAAGACCTGCTATAAACAAGAATATCATCCAAATAAACTACAATGAATCGACCTAAATAGGCCTTGAGTACTTCATTCATTAGCCTCATGAATGTGCTTGGAGCGTTGGTGAGACCAAATGGCATAACCGTCCATTCATAGAGCCCATGCTTGGTCTTGAAGGCTGTCTTCCACTCATCCCCCTCTCTCATTCTAATTTGATGATACCCACTTCTTAAGTCGATTTTGGAGAAGATCACAGCCCCATGAAGCTCATCCAACATATCATCCAATCTTGGAATAGGAAATCTATATTTGATGGTAATGTTGTTAACTGCCCTACTATCCACACACATTCTCCAAGTTCCATCTTTCTTAGGTACTAAGAGGACTGGAACAGCACAAGGACTAAGGCTTTCACGTACATACCCTCGACTCATTAACTCATCAATTTGTCTTTGCAATTCCTTAGTCTCCTCTGGATTACACCTATAGGCTTCATTATTTGGTAAGGCTGCTCCTGGAACGAGGTCGATTTGGTGTTCTATGCCTCGAATAGGTGGTAAACCAACTGGTAATTCTTCAGGGAAAACGTCCTCAAACTCATGTAACAATTCCTCAAATGGCTTTCCCCCAAGCCCATTCTCAACTACTAAGGGTTCCTCTCTAGCAACCATGACAAAGACACGTTCCCCCCCTTGTAAAGCATGTTCTACTTCACTCTCACTAGCAAATATGGTGAGGTTAGGCTTCTTAGTTTTGTTGGCTGCCATAGCTCTAACAGCTTGAGGAGTCATGGGTTTTAGCACGATTTTCTTTCCCCTATCCCTTAACTCGTATTCATTCTTCCTCCCATGGTGTACTACATCCCTATCAAGCTGCCAAGGACGTCCCAAAAGTATATGACACGCATCCATAGGAATGACATCACATAAAACCTCATCGACATAAGACCCCATGGTTAAGCCTACTCTTACTTGCTTAGTGACCCTTACTTTGTTTCCATCGTCCAACCAATGTAGTGCATACGGTCTAGGGTGACTAGTGGTGGTTAGTCCTAATTTAGTTACCATTTCAGTTGAGGCAACATTTGTGCAACTACCCCCATCAATGATCAAGCTACACCATTTGTTGTTAACTTGACACTTAGTGTGGAAGAGTTGATCCCTTTGTTCAGTGTTGTGTGGGATGCGGTTGGCATGAAGTGTACGTAGTACCAAAACAGTATCATACGTTGGGGGTTCATAGTCCTCTCTTTCTTCATCCGCTTCTTCCTCTCCCTCATTAAACACAGCCCCTATGCGTTGCTCCTCCTCCCACATCTCCTCTCTAAAAGGCATTATTTCTCTCAAGGTAACGACTCTCTTATTAGGACACGCATTTTTATAGTGACCAAAGCCTTGGCACTTGAAGCAACGTACCTTGGACAAACTAGTTTCAGTGGGTGTCTTATTTGTGGGTTGAGTCGGGTTACTCTTAATGGAAAGGGGTTGATTAGTGTTAACTGAATTTGCCTTGTTACTCCCCTCACCTCGTGACCAAGTATGACTCCTACTAGACTCATTCTCATACTTAGTTTTCCCTTGTGCCTCAATTTTTAAACATAACCCACACAACGTATCAAAATCAGAGTATGGACATAAATCAACTGTATTAGCAATACTATGATTTAACCCACGTAAGAATCTAGCCATTTTTATCTCTTCGTTTTCCTCTACTTCCCCCATTAACAACAAGTTTTCAAACTCCTCAATGTACTCGCTAACACTCATCCTTCCTTGTACGAGATTAGCAATCTTTTTGTATAAGGATAACTTATGTGTAGTTGGGACATACCTCTTGCGTAGCTTTCGTTTCAAGGATTCCCAAGAAGAAATCTTACCCTTTCCATCCCTGGTGCGTTGTATCTTCAGCCCTTCATACCAAAGAGAAGCCCTTTTGCTTAGCTTCAGAATTGCATACTTGCACCTCTCCTCGTCCTCCAAGTCTTTGAAGTCAAAAAGCTTCTCAATGTTTCTTTCCCATTCCAAGTAGACTTCAGGATCAGTACCTCCAATGAACTCAGGGAGTTCGTTCACTTTGATTTTGTCCACCGGCTCTCTTCTTGCTTGGAAACGAGAATTCATGGGCTGGTAGTTCTCCAATGCTTTCTTTAGGTGTTCCAAGAAGTTAGGGTCGTCAAAGTTCACTCCTCCTGCCATGCTTTACGTCTTTAGGAAGACCAAAGCTCTGATACCACTAATGATGTTAGTTAGAATGAACTTTGAACAAGTTATATGGAGGTTGATAGTATTTGAGATTAACGACAAACAAGCAACAAAAACAGAATGTAATGGTTGTTGTAAGGATGATAGAATGTAACCAAGGATAGTATGCTTAGTGAGATAGACCTATACCTCAACAAAGCGGGTGCTAATTCAAACACTCGATTGAAAAAGCATCCAAGGATATGGGTTTTTAATAATTTGGTATTTTTCTGATATTTTTGATATCGATTATTGAATTTTTACCGTTTAGGAACAAAAATGATTAAAAACCGATTTTTATTTCTAGCACTTAAACATTTTATTTTAATCTGAAATATTTCGTGGATGATGTTTCTGTTGAAAAAGAATTTTCTGAAATTTTTCATAATTTTTCGGAATTGTTAAGTGGGTGAATTAATTAATCACTTTAAATCATCGTTTATCGTTAAAACCGTCTTTGTCGTTTAAATTCTCAATTTTTGGCCTTTTAAATAAATCTGGAATTTTGGAAATCTGAAAAAAATAGTATTTTCTGGAAAATCATTATTTTTAAAGTTTAATAATAGTTTTTGGATATTAATTCTTAAATCGTTTTGTAATTATTATTTTTATTAATCGTTATTGTCGAGATTAGACGATTAACGAGAAAACCCTTTAAAAACCGAGTTTAATGATTCTGGAAAATTCTCTTTTCTGGACAGAATGTCCAAAAATATATTTTAGCTATTATACGTAATTTTTGTACTATTTATTAAAGTCTTTAATTAATAGTAATGATTTTTGGACAAAATTACGATTTATCGTTAAAAGGCTTCGTCTTACCTAAAAGAATTATTTTTCCAGAAATTTTGAAAAGGTTTAAATCTGAAACTTTAAGAGTTAAATCATCCCTTAACATACTCTAAATATATTCATTGGTTTAATTAAATAAAAGACGTTAAAAGATTTAATTTAATATTTGCCGTAAGACCCTATTTTTAATCGTGTTGTCGAAACTAATAATAATTAGGGAATTTTAGCTTTATAAATTTTGAAAACACCCTAATTAGTAGTATTAAAATGTTTAAGACATTTTTAATCATTTTATAAACACTTGTATAATATTTCAATAATTTCATAAACTCAAATGTTCTCACTTTAACAATTAATATCGTTAAGGCCGAAAGTATTAGTTTTATAAATCTATATCGTTTATTAAAAATTTTGAATTAGTATAAACTAATATTTTCGCTATTTTGATATGATGTTATTTTTAGTAAAGTTTCTAAAAATAGAAGTTTCCTCCAATAGAAAGTTTCCTCTTTTAGAATGTTGTGATTTCTCCTTTTATCTCCATAATGTTTACAATGATTATATCTTTTAAGTATCGATAATGACCCTGTTCTGGAGTTATGGAATAAGGACAAGTGTGGGTTTAGAGTAATATAGTCTGGGATGTACGTTTTGCCATAAACTGTAAGGCTGGTGTGTCTTTATGGGGCACATTGGTTGTTGAATTGAGCATGGTTTGTGTTCAGGAGAGTGTATATTTAACTTAAACTTATATATCGCATCGTGTAAGTCGCGTCGGGTTGAACTGGATATGGTTTGTATCCAGGAGGGGTGTATACTACTTAAACTAGGACCTCGCTGCACGCAGTCCTGTTATAGTTGAGTTGCCTAGTTAGATACTGGATTCTGTTATGAGTTAAGTCTACAGTTGTCGAAGCTAATTTCTAGTATTGTCCTAGTGAAAGTCTAGATTCTACATTAACCCTATCCGTAACGCCACATTGATTATTTTATTTATTATCGATATAAATTGGTTGCAGGTTGGCAAATATTTTTATGTTTCTTCGGAAACCCATTTTAATATTTTGGTTTTGCGCTGAAAGCTTATTTTAATATGTTGTTTTACTGTTTTCCATTTTTACTATTTTCCTATATTAGTAATTGCTGTTTTAAAATCATGTTAGACGGCTGGGAGAACGCTGACATTGCTCCCCAATGATTGTGGCTGTTATGTTTAACATGGCAGGTATACTTGTTTACGGGTGTGGGCTAGCGGGCAATTTGGATCCTGCTCATTTTCTTTTTAATAATTATGTCTTGTGGATGTCAAACCCCTTTCTTTTGGATTGTTTAGTTTTAGGCCATTTTATTTTAGGCCTAATGTTTGGACTTACCGTTTTAATTTTATTAAGACACAGTTACAGCGTGTTTTAATCCCGACTCTACAGTGTTTCCGCCACTGTATCGCGTTAGATTTCTAGGGGATTACAACTAATTCTAACGTCGAAGTTAAATTTAGCATGCGAAGGTTCATTTTAGTACAATAAAATAGACAAAAAGTGAATAGACAAAAGAACAAACGGTTAGTAACGGTATAACGATAACAACGGCTTGTAGAATGATGCAATATGGAATGAGGTAAATAGGATGATGCAAAGTTTTGAAAAGTGATGTTTCACGTGATTGATTAGGCACGTGTTGACCTAAGTCATAAAAAAGGGTTTTATCGAGACTAGAAACGGGATGTGAGACTCACGGTATTGTCGTAATAAGGCCACTCGACCGAGTCATTGAGGGACTCAACCGAGTGGTCCTCGAGAGAGGCTCCTGTCTCGTGTTTCAGACCCTACTCGGCCGAATTATTGACGAACTCGACCGAGTACACTGCCACTTGATCGAGTAATTGCGAGACTCGACCGAGTGGAGGTCGGAAAACATTCTGTTTTGGTTTTTGGGACGCCACTCGATCGAGTGGGCTAGGCACTCGGTCGAGTGGCACCTGTACGAACCATAGTTCGTTTTGGCTTTGCTTTTTGACTTTAATAATTCGATGAATTGGGCATAAATATTGTATAATTTATGTCCAATTCGTGTGTATGATACTCGTCATATCCAACGTGCAACTATTGAATTGACATCGGGTATTAGAGCGAGATAAAAAAAGTTGCTATAAATCGTTTTAAGTTAACTAGCACGATATAAATTTTCTCCGCGTTTATTAATGTCGTAATTAATTCAATCAAATTAGAAGACATATATATATTAGCATCAACGAAAATCGTGTTAATTAATTTATTTGACTAAGTCATTAGATTCGACATCCAATTAGGGAATTGGTATCGAATCTAATACATCGATACTTGAATTAAAAAAAGCTCGACTTGAATCCCTCCGCATCCCGACATCATGATGTGAGTTAATATGAACTTTGAAACAAAAACGTGAAGGTTGATAATATTCTGAAATGAACGTAAACAAAAGCAACAAAACAGATTGTAAGGATAGTTTGTGAGGATGAAAGAACCGTAACCAAGGGATAGTATGCTTAGTGAAGTAGACCTACACTTCAACAAAGTGGGTGTTAAATCAAACACGCGATTGAAGTAGCGAGTTTAGAGCTTGTAACACGACTAACTCTAGACTTTGTCTTGTAAGCAACAAGGACGTAAAAGAAAGCAAAGCTTTACTCAGTTTTGTGTATAAATCTCGTGTTTTTTATTCATTCCAAATGATGGCTATATATAGCCTACAATAAGACCCTAAACTCGGCTGATTAGGGTGACAATAACAAAGCTACATGGTGACAAAAACAAAGCTTAAACCTATGTGAACTAGGAGCTAAAAACAAAGCTTAAACCTATGTGAACTAGGATCTAAAAACAAAGCTTAACAAGAAGCATGTGGACGCGGCACCATGTGAACTAGGAGCCAAAAACAAAGCTTGAGGACGTGCACACTATGTGAACATAGCCATAGTGTGAACCCAAGTTAATGCCTTCATAAGACCTTGACTTATTTGCTCCTTTATTCGTCCATATACGAGCTAGCTCACCATTTGAAGTAGGCACACTACTAAGCTAGTAGGAGGTGCTAATGTGGCTTGACTTGGTCCATTAGGAGCTAGTGTTACTTCATTGAATTCTTTGGTATCTCCTTCATTCGGATCATCTCCTCCCCCTTGAAAAGGAATTGTCCTCAATTCTGAAATGCCATCATCATCAAGATAAGGAGAAAGATCTCCCACATTGAACGTGGCATGAACTCCGTAATCATCCGGTAATTCCACTTTGTAAGCATTGTCGTTCACCTTTGATATGATCTTGTAAGGACCTTCTGCTCGTGGCATCAACTTATTCTTCCTCTTGCTTGGAAACCTCTCTTTTCTCAAGTGAACCCAAACTAAGTCACCTTCTTGAAAAAGTCTTGGTTTCCTGTTTTTGTTGGACTTTCTTTTGTAAGCTTCATTTACCTCCTTGATCCTTTCTCGAATTTGCTCGTGGAGTTTTATCATAGCCTTCAGTTTTGACTCCGCATCTTTATGGACTAACTCATCCTTAGGTAGAGGAATCAGGTCCAAGGGCATGTAAGTATTGATCCCATACACGGCCTCAAAAGGAGAATGAGAGGTAGCATAAGTAGGAGAGCGATTGTAGGCAAATTCAGCATGGGCAAGCTTGATATCCCAATCCTTTTGAGTCTTGCTCACAAGGCCTCTTAACAACGTCCCCAAAGTGCGATTGATAACTTCGGTTTGTCCATCTGTTTGTGGATGATGAGAAGTGCTGAATAAGAGCTTGGTTCCCACCTTCCTCCATAATGTGTTCCAAAAATAACTAAGGAACTTTGAATCACGATCAGAGACAATGGACTTGGGTACTCCATGGAGACGTACCACCTCTTTGAAGTACAAGTCAGCTACATTGCTAGCATCATCTGTTTTGTGACAAGCAATGAAGTGAGCCATTTTTGAAAACCGATCTACCACCACCATGATAGCATCCTTCCCCCTAGCTGTTCTTGGTAAGGCCACAATGAAATCCATGGACACATCTTCCCACGGTCTATTAGGAGTGGGTAAGGGCATGTAGACTCCGGGTTTGAAAGAACTTTTGGCAAATTGGCAGGTAACACACTTGCTTACTACATGTTGGACACTCCCTTGCATCTTTGGCCAAAAGAAGTGCTCTTTTAAGACCTCCAAAGTTCTTGTTATGCCAAAATGACCCGCTAATCCTCCCCCATGAGCTTCCCTGACCAGCAATTCTCTAATGGGATGCTTGGGTACACAAAGGCGATTTCCTTTGAAAAGAAACCCTTCCTGCAAAACAAACTCATCAAAAGCTCCCTCCTTGCATTTAGTGAAAGTTTCACCAAAATCAGCATCATTGTTGTAGTAATCTTTTAGAGTTTCAAATTCGAGCAATCTAACATCCAAACTAGATAGGAGAGTATAGCGGCGGGATAGTGCATCAGCTACCACGTTACTTTTACCATCTTTGTACTTTGAAGAGAAATGAAAGGATTGCAAGAATTCCACCCACTTGGCATGCCTTGGACTTAGCTTTTGTTGGCCATTGATGTACTTTAGGGACTCATGATCTGAATGGAGAATAAAGTGGTTAGTACGAAGGTAATGACTCCAATGATCAAGAGCTCTTACTATGGCATAGAATTCCTTGTCGTAGGTGCAATAGTTTAGCCTTGCTCCATTGAGTTTTTCTGAAAAGTAGGCAATGGGGCGCCTATTTTGCACAAGAACAGCACCAATTCCTACTCCACTAGCGTCACATTCCACCTCAAATGGTTGAGAGAAATCATGAAGGGCTAGGATAGGAGCGGAACACAACTTCTCTTTGATGGCTTCAAAAGCTTCTTGGGCAGCTTTGGACCAAACAAACGCGCCTTTCTTCAAGCATTCGGTGATAGGACTTGTGATAGTGCTAGTCTTTAATGAACCTCCTGTAAAAGGAAGCCAAACCATGGAATGATCTTACTTCTGTAATGGTGGAAGGAATTGGCCAAGTACGTATGGATTCCACCTTGGTTTGATCCACGGATACTCCATCTTTGGACACCACGTAGCCAAGGAACACTACACTTTCCACAAAGAAAGCACACTTCTCCTTCTTCCCAAAGAGTTGTTGCTTGCGAAGTGTTGTAAATAGTAGTCTTAAGTGCTCCATATGCTCCTCCAAAGACCTGCTATACACAAGAATATCATCCAAGTAAACCACAATAAAACGACCTAAGTAGGCCTTAAGTATTTCGTTCATTAGCCTCATGAATGTGCTTGGAGCGTTGGTGAGACCAAATGGCATGACCGTCCACTCATAGAGCCCATGCTTGGTTTTGAAAGCTGTCATCCATTCATCTCCCTCCCTCATTCTTATTTGATGGTACCCACTTCTTAGGTCAATTTTGGAGAAGATCACAGCCCCATGAAGCTCGTCCAACATATCATCCAACCTTGGAATAGGAAACCTATACTTGATGGTAATGTTGTTAACGGCCCTACTATCCACACACATTCTCCAAGTCCCATCTTTCTTAGGTACTAAGAGGACCGGAACAGCACAAGGACTAAGGCTTTCTCGTACATAACCTCGACTCATTAACTCATCAATTTGTCTTTGTAACTCCTTAGTCTCTTCGGGATTACACCTATAGGCTGCCTTGTTGGGTAAGGCTGCTCCTGGAATGAGGTCTATTTGGTGTTCTATACCTCTAATAGGTGGTAAACCAACCGGTAATTCCTCGGGGAAGACATCCTTAAACTCGTGTAACAACTCCTCAAATGGCTTTCCTCCAAGCCCATTCTCAACTACTACGGGTTCCTCTCTAGCCACCATGACAAAGACACGCTCCCCCCCTTGTAAAGCCTGTTCTACTTCACTCTCACTCGCAAAGATGGTAAGGTTAGGCTTCTTAGTTTTGTTGGCGGTCATAGCTCTAACAGCTTGGGGAGTCATAGGTTTTAGAATGATTTTCTTTCCCTTATCCCTTAACTCGTATTCATTTTTCCTCCCATGGTGTACTACATCCCAATCAAACTGCCAAGGACGTCCCAAAAGTATATGACAAGCATCCATAGGAATAACATCACAAAGAACTTCATCGACATAAGACCCCATGGTTAAACCTACTCTTACTTGTTTTGTGACCCTTATTTTGTTTCCATCATCTAACCAATGTAATGCATACGGTCTAGGGTGATTAGTAGTGGTTAGGCCTAACTTAGTTACCATTTCAGTAGAGGCAACATTCGTACAACTACCTCCATCAATGATCAAACTACACCATTTGTTATTAACTAGACACTTAGTGTGAAAGAGTTGATCTCTTTGCTCGGTGTTGTGTGGGATGGGGTTAGCATGAAGTGTACGTAGTACTAAAACATTACCATACGTTGGGAGCTCATAGTCCTTTCCTTCTTCCTCCTCTTCTCCCAAGTAGACTTCAGGATCAGTTTTGCCATTGGATTTAGAAAGTTCGTTCACTTGGTCCACCGGCTCTCTCCTTAGGTTTTCCAAGAAACTAGAGTCTTCAAAGTTCACAACTCCTGCCATGCTTTACGTCTAATGGATGACCAAAGCTCTGATACCACTAATGATGTGAGTTAATATGAACTTTGAAACAAAAACGTGAAGGTTGATAGTATTCTGAAATGAACGTAAACAAAAGTAACAAAACAGATTGTAAGGATAGTTTGTGAGGATGAAAGAACCGTAACCAAGGGATAGTATGCTTAGTGAAGTAGACCTATACTTCAACAAATCGGGTGCTAAATCAAACACGCGATTGAAGTAGCGAGTTTAGAGCTTGTAACGCGACTAACTCTAGACTTTGTCTTGTAAGCAACAAGGACGTAAAAGAAAGCAAAGCTTTACTCAGTTTTGTGTATAAATCTCGTGTTTTTTATTCATTCCAAATGATGGCTATATATAGCCTACAATAAGACCCTAAACTCGGCTGATTAGGGTGACAATAACAAAGCTACATGGTGACAAAAACAAAGCTTAAACCTATGTGAACTAGGAGCTAAAAACAAAGCTTAAACCTATGTGAACTAGGAGCTAAAAACAAAGCTTAACAAGAAGCATGTGGACGCGGCACCATGTGAACTAGGAGCCAAAAACAAAGCTTGAGGACGTGCACACTATGTGAACATAGCCATAGTGTGAACCCAAGTTAATGCCTTCATAAGACCTTGACTTATTTGCTCCTTTATTCGTCCATATACGAGCTAGCTCACCATTTGAAGTAGGCACACTACTAAGCTAGTAGGAGGTGCTAATGTGGCTTGACTTGGTCCATTAGGAGCTAGTGTTACTTCATTGAATTCTTTGGTATCTCCTTCATTCGGATCACATCATAATTAATTCTTGAGAATTGTTTGATGTCGGATCGGCATCAACGGGTTTCGGCCCTTATTAAAAAAAAGTATGTTTCAAAAGTAGTTTTTAGAAAATCGATGAAATATGCGATTGAATGATGACGCAAACGAAATAAATATTATTGTTTTGGTTGACTTGTTTCAATAATCAAATGCTAGGGGTGTCAGGATAAGCGACCGGCAACGCTGAGTGCAATACTCTTGTATATTCGGGTTTCCTTATTCCGACATCCCTTGCACTCGACACAAATTCGCAAGTATTTTAATGTTTTATACTAGTGAAATTAACGATATTATAATGCGATAATGACGATAAAAAAAAACGACAACTATGACGATGAATGACGCGAGAAAGAAGGAGAAGAGAGAAAAGATGGGATTTGGCACCCTCAACCTACATGTTCTTGTTCTCGGACGGGACTCGTAGTTGTGGTTTGCACGGGAGTATCGAGATGTAGGTTAAGTTGTGGTGGTTAGGGTTCGAATTCCTAAGTACTAGGGTTAGGGTTCGAATGTATGATTAGGGTTTAATTAGGGTTGAATCAATGTGTAAAGGATGATAGATTAGGGTTGTGTAAAAGTTGTGAAAAGGTGAGTGCATGGGTGCGTTTATACAGGCTAAGCTATGCACACCCGGCTAGGGTTACTCGACCGAGTAGCCCCTTGACTCGGTCGAGTGGCCCAAATGTCAGCAGCCGGGCTCAAATAAGGGCCCACTCGATCGAGTGGGCTGAGCACTCGATCGGGTGGGTCAGCTGGATCGCGCGGGTCCAATGTTTTGGACCTCGAGATGGGTTTTGTATTTGGGCTGAGCCTTTGATGTTTATGTGGCTGTTTTTTGCGTGTGTCTCGGAAATGGCTTTGACCGGGGTTGACCCAATCGCTAAAAGTCGGTTTTATTTCCGGTGTTGGTTTTGACCCAAATTAGTCTTGTTTGAATGGAAACGACCCACTGGGCCTGAATTTGAGGTCTGTTTTGTGAGATTTGTACTCCATAAGTGCTTAAGCCAACAACTAATGGTTTTGAGCCCATGTCCGAGCGCGTAGAGACACGTTAGCGTCCGATCATCATCGGGTGTTTTTTGGAAACTACCATAGACACCTGGCAGTCAAAATGCGGGTGTCTACAGAGCCCCCACTCTGACCGAGGTTTGGACAAGGCGAGAGTCAGAGTAGCTACCAGGCCAATAGAGCATTGGAACCTGGCAGAATTTCGGTCGGGTCGTTTATAGTCCATTAGACTTGCGTGAAGGGTCCGCCAGCCATTAGGTAGAAATCATACCTGAGCTGTTGATGATAACTCCGTGGGGAATTGGACTTGTCGCATAAGTCCTGGGTGCGCCTATATGTAGGCCCATCCCGTGTTATTCCGGGGAAAATGCCGCCTCGAGCTTTCCGCTGGGGAGATACAATGGGTTGTATGTCCTTGCTTGAGTCGTACCTGTATAAGTTACATAAAATCTTGCATGTAACACGTAGGTAGAAAATATGACTCGCGCTGGGGAAAATGATTTTTGAATTTTTGAAAATTTTTGAAATTTTTGAGTCCAAAGAAGTTTAGGAAAGTTCGGGATGACTAATTCCCGGGTTGAGATTAGGGAATCTCGAGACGAGGCCTGTACGTTGGTTTCCTGTTGGAAGAAACTTCATGGAAAAGTGATATGGAAATAGGGTTGTAAGGTTGATGCTATATATAGCCCTCCCTTTTCTTTGGTTTTCTTCACCAACTCCTCATAATTCATCCCTTCTCAAAAAGAAAGTTTCTTTATTCCCTTCAAGAATTTTGACCATGGGAATCGATCGATTAACCGTGATGTTGCAAGAATGGTCCCGACACTTTAGGGATACAGATAGGGTGGCTCTCAATCAGACGGGTATTACACAGCTGTACCCATTCCGTCAGATGCAGGTCGATCGTTATTTCCTTGATGCCTGCTTGTCTTACTGGGACGACATATATCATGTCTTTGCCTTTCCCCGGGGAGAAGTTTGTCCCTTGCCTGAGGAGATTGCTGCTGTGGGAGGATGGAACCCGATACTTCGTCCTGTCATCCCGTATTCAGTTTATGACCCGAGGAGGAAGCTTCGAGAATTTTTAGGACTTTCCCACAACGAAGTATCCCACATGATGGAGGATGGTAATATTTCTCTGATCGACTTGGCGGAGAAATTCATGAATCCTCTCGATATCTGGGTCAGACCGGTTCACAGCCGCAGGGCTTTTTCCTTCTGTATGCTCCATGTTTATGCTTTTGAAGGTCACATGGATTTATTGTCTTGCATGGGTAATGCCCGCCTCTTGACCGTGGTTGATCTGATGGAGACGGAGCATAGTCCGACTTGGCTTATCATGGGCGAAATTATCCAAGGCCTAGACAACCGCAAGAGGGATTCGTCAGCCCGCTTGACGGGGAGTACCCGTTTGTTGCAAGTATGTTGGATTTTTCCTGATTTTTATTTTCTTGATTTTTGATATATTTTTTTCACGGTTTTTTCTGCTGCAGTGGGCACTCGATCGAGTGTCCTCGTAAAAAGCCCCCTGTTCGTGTTCAGAGGTACCACTCGATAGAGTGTCCCTCAGGCACTCGACCGAGTGCCCTTAGGCGGACGCCTATTTTGTCTTGGGAACTCATATTTTTGCCTTCTTTTTCAGATTTGGCTATACGAGAGGCTATCAGTGATAGATCCTCCTCTTGACGCGAGCAATTACCGTCATAATCAGGTGATGACGAGGAGACGGGCCATTAATTTTTCTCGCCAGATTACCCAGAAGTATTGGGACAAGGTTTTATCATTCCATGGTGGTCCATTGATTCGATGGGTAGTGCCGTGCTGGCCCATCTATGTTTGGACTGGCTTAGACCCGAGGGACAGAGCTCGTTATCAAGCAACTTTATCTTTTAGGCAGACGATCCATCTTTATCCCGACCGCATACTAAGGCAGTATGGTTGGACCCAGAGAATCCCGGAGATTGAAGCAGTTATGAGTGACCCTACCCAACTGACTGATGTGATGTGCGATACCTGGATGCAGAGATGGTATACCCGACATACCTGGCCTATTCCCACATCTCGTCACTCCATCTGGGTTTCAGACTCTTATGTGAAGTGGACTAAAGCAGGCGATGCCAAAGCCCGAGCTGCTCTGAAGTTCGATGAAGCTTTTGATCTGGTGCGAAGGGAGCAAGTTAAAGACAATAGAGGCTTCTTCGACGAAGGTGACACTCCAGCTACTCTGGTCCGTCTAATGTCAGGTCAGAGAAAGAAGACTAAGACTCAAACTGAAGGGTCTAGTGCTAGAAGTGCACGGGGAAAAGTGAGCCCCCAGACTGACTTGGAAAGGAGACTGGACCCAAGACTAGCAGTGCAGGACCGACTTGGCCCGCGAGATACGTGCGGGCCCGACTTGGACCAAAGACTATAGCAGAAGAGCCGCTGTCAAAGAAACGGGTTCGAGCTAAGGAGGTTCCCCTCGTGATTCGGGAACGCTCGCCCCCGCCCCGGCGACCTCAGGCTCCACGCGACCCAAAGGACAAAGGAAAGGGCAAAATGCACGAATATTAGTCTCCTTTGTTTTATTATTTGAGTATTATTATTATTATTATTATTATTATTATTATTATTATTATTATTATTATTATTATTATTATTATTATTATTATTATTATTTTGGTGTGATTTTTTGTGTGTGCCGTTTTTGGCGTTTTTTTATCTTTTTTTTTTTTTCCGAGTTTATCGGTTTTTTTTAATAAAAGACATATTAGTGAATACCGTTCCCGTCTTTTCGTTTATTGCAGTGGTTGTACCCTTTTGAGGGGTTGCCTACGTATCCACAATTAGCGGAATCAAACCAAACGTAGTTCAAACTTGAATTTTGCAATTTTAGAAATACATCAAGACTATTAGTTCGAGATGTGCGACAGTAGAATAATTAATTCTAACTTATTGACTTGTCTATAATTTTGAGAATTTATAAAAAAGATGAATTTTTTATAAACTTTTGCAAATGACATTGAGATAGGGTTTAAGGTTAGTAGCGCTTCAACTGGTCCAAGTTGGTCGGGTTGACGAACTCGTTCCCGTCCAGGTCTGTCAGCATCACTGCTCCTCCTGGTAGGACCTTCTTGACTAAATATGGCCCAGCCTAATTGGGTTTGAATTTTCCTCTTGGGTCAACCGGTAGTAAGGCACGAACCGATTTTAGGACCAGATCCCCTTCTTTGATGTTTCTGAGCCTAACTCTTTTGTTGAAAGCCCGTTGGATCCTCTTTTGATATATTTGGATATTGTTGAGGGCTCGGGATCGCCGTTCGTCTAAAAGGACTAGCGAATCGTACGGGGCTTTGACCCAATCTGCTTCCGGTACTTGGCTTTCAAGTAAAATCATGTGGGATGGCACTTCTAGCTCGACCAGTTGGACCGCCTCCATTCCATATGTCAGATAATATGGAGTTGCTCCGGTTGCGGTGCGAATTGACGTCCGAAACCCCCAGAGAGCAAAAGGTATTTTGTCGGGCCAATCCCGGTAATTCTCAGCCATCTTTTTAAGTATGGTGACAATTGTCTTATTAGCCGCTTCTACCGCTCCGTTTGTTTGGGGACGGTAGGGAGAAGATGTATGGCTTTGAATTTTGTATTTTGCTAGCAACGTAGCGGTCTCAGCTTGAAAGTGGGTCCCATGATCACTGATAAACTCGTGTGGGATCCCGTATCGGCATATGATCTTGTTCTGGATAAATTTGGCCACGTGCTTGGCGTTCAAGACACGGTATGACTCGGCTTCGACCCATTTGGTGAAATAGTCGATGGCCACCAGAATGAAGCAATGACCTCCCGTCCCGGAAGGGTGCACCTTTCCAATTATGTCAATACCCCATGTCGAAAATGGCCATGGTGATGTCATGGTATATAATAGGGAAGATGGCATATGCTGTACATTAGCAAAGATCTGACAATTATGGCAATGTTTGACGTATAATTGACAGTCTGTTTCCATGGTGTTCCAATAATACCCGAACCTCATGATTTTTCGGGCTAGCATATGGGCGTTCATATGCGGGCTATTTTCACCATCGTGTACCTCGGCCATAACTTTTTCAGCCTGTATTTTGTCGATACACAGGAGGAGAGCCCCCTGTGCCGTCTTTTTGTACAACTGCCCGTCGTCCGTGGGAACAAATTGGGTCGCCGATCTTCGCAAGGCCTTCTTGGCCCGATTTTCAGTTCCCGGGGGGTATTCTCCCGTTGCCAAGTAGGTTAGGACGACCTGATACCAAAGTTCTGGATCAGTTATCTCAATATCTTGGATGACGTGGATATAGGCCGGCTCGGACCGCCTTTCGACACAGATTGGCATGCTAGTTAGATGCTCTGGGATATTTAGCAGGGATGCTAATTTGGAAAGTGCATCTGCAAATTGATTTTCTTCCCGGGGTAGGTAGATATATTCCACCTTCTGGAATTGTTTCTCTAGAAACCTTACTCGTGCTTGGTAAGCCACGAGATTGGCGTTCCGAGTTTTCCATTTTTGGAGCGCTTGATTGATGACCATAATGAATCACCGTGGACCCGGAGGTTCGTTACCCCTAGATCAGCGGCGGCTTGCAACCCATGAATGCATGCTTCATATTCGGCTGCGTTGTTGGTTACGTCAAAGTCCAATTTGATGGATAAGGGGGTGTGCTCCCCTTGTGATGAGATTAAAAGAATTCCGACCCCAAAGCCTCTGAAGTTGGATGCTCCATCAAAATACAAATCCCATGTCTCGGTATCGGTACGGAATATGTCTTCGTCAAGAAAGGCCCAAGTATCGGTGTGTCCCTCTTCAGATATCGGACTGTCGGCAAGGAATTCTGCCACTACCCGGCCTTTGATCGCTTTTAATGGCACGAACTTGAGGTCGAACTCAGATAACATTAAAGTCCATCTGGACATCCTGCCATTGAGGATGGGCTTCTCGAACAGGTACTTGATAGGATCCACTTTGGATAACACGTGTACCTCGTGACTGAGCATGTAATGTCAGAACTTTTTAGTGGCCCAAACCAAAGCTAGACACGTTTTCTCGAGCATTGTATACTTGCATTCGTATTCTAGGAACTTTTTACTAATGTAGTAAATAGCCCGTTCTTTTGAATTGACTGTCTGAAGCCCCATGGCTGTCTCGGTCGTTGTTAGGTATAACGACAAAGGCAGACCAGGTTGAGGTGGCATTAATACCGGCGGTTCAGATAGGATCTCCTTGATTTTATCGAAAGCCGCTTGACATTTATCGTCCCATAGTACCCGTTCTCCGATCTTCAGTTTTTTGAAAAATGGCTCACATACCATGGTTAGTTTTGAAATGAATCGGCTGATATATTGGACTTTCCCGAGAAACCCCCTTATTTCTTTTTCGGTCTTGGGTGGCTGTATTTCGGTGATGGCTTTGATTTTAGCTGGGTCGACCTCGATGCCGCGTTGGCTAACGATATGGCCCAGTAATTTGCCTGACGTTACCCCGAAGCTACACTTTTGAGGGTTCAGCCTCATATTTTATTTGCGCAGTCGGGTAAAGAATTTTCTTGGGGCCGCGATGTGCCCACTTCGGTCCTTGGATTTGACGATCATGTCGTCGACATAGACCTCCACTTCTTTATGCATCATATCATGTAATAAAGAAGTGGCGGTCCGTTGATAAGTGGCCCCGGCGTTGATAAGCCCAATGCATAACAGTGTCACAGTAAGTACCTCAAGGTGTAATGAAGGTGGTCTTACAAATATCCTCCTCTGTCATTTTGATTTGATTGTATCCGGCATACCCAACCATGAATGATAGAAGGGCATGATCAGCCGTGCTATCCACCAGTATGTCGATGTGTGGTAACGGAAAATCATCTTTCGGGTTGTCCTTGTTAAGGTCCCGAAAATCCACACATACCCGCACCTTGCCGTCCTTCTTGGGTACCGGCACGATGTTCGCGACCCAGTCTGGATATTCAGACACTTGTATAAAGCCCGCTTTGAATTGCATGTCGACTTCTTCTTTGACTTTGAGGGACCATTCGGGCCTCATTCTTCTGAGTTTCTGTTTTACCGGTTCACACCCATCTTTGATGGATATTCGGTGTTCAGCTATTTCCCGATCTATTCCCGGCATGCCCTTGTAGGACCATGCGAAGACGTCCTTGAATTCCTGAAGGAGGTCTGTGAATTGTTTTATCTCCTCTGGATCTAAGGATAGGCCCAACTTAAGCATCTGGGGCTCTAAAGTGGTTCCCACATTGATAGACTCGGTTTCTTTGATTATCGGATCTCTTGACTCCCTTTGTTCGAGCTACTCGATCAGATGCGGTGATGTGAGTTAAAATGAACTTTGAATGAAGAAGCTACTAAAGAGTTCAATGAAGTAACACTAACTCCTAATGGTCCTAGTCAAGCCACATTAGCACCTCCTACTAGCCTAGTAGTGTGCCTTCTCCAAACAGTAAGTTAGCTCGTATGTGGGACGAATAAAGGAGCAAATAAGTCAAGGTCATATGAAGGCATTAACTTGGGTTCACACTCATGATTGTGGGCTGGCTATGTTCACATAGTGTGCACGTCTGAATGCTCTCCTCAAGCTTTGTTTTTGGCTCCTAGTTCACAAGGGTGCCGCGTCTAAATGCTCTTTGTTAGCTTTGTTTTTAGCTCCTAAGCTTTGTTTTTGTCACCATGTAACTTTGTTATTATCACCCTTAAACCAGCCTGGTTAAGGGATGTGTTAAAGGCTATATATAGCCGTAAACTTTGATGAATAAGACACACAATTGATCCGAATCAAGAAGCTACTAAGGAGTTCAATGAAGTCACCTTTGCTCCTAATGGTCTTAGTTCAGCCACACTAGCACCTCCTACCAGCTTAGTAGTGAGCCTACTACAATTGGTGAGCTAGCTCGTGTGTGGGCTGATTAAAGAAGCAAATAGTCAAGGCATTAACTTGGGTTCACACTCATTCAAGCATGGGGAGTGTACTGAAGTTATGAGGATGATTATGGGCTGATTGTGTTCTCATAGTTAGCTTTGTTTTTAGCTCCATGTTCACATAGTGTGCCGCGGCTGAATGCTCTTTGTTAAGCCTTGTTTTTAGCTCCTAGTTCACAATAGGTTTAAGCTTTGTTTTTAGCTCCTAGTTCACAATAGGTTTAAGCTTTGTTTTTGTCACCATGTAGCTTTGTTTTTGTCACCATGTAGCTTTGTTTTTGTCACCCTAACCAGCCGGTTTAAGAGTCATTTTGTAGGCTATATATAGCCATCTACTTGAATGAATAAGACACACAATATTGACATCACAAAACTGAGTAAAGCTAAGCTTTCTTTTACGTCCTTGTTGCTTACAAGACAAAGTCTAGAGTTAGTCGCGTTACAAGCTCTAAACTCGCTACTTCAATCGCGTGTTTGATTTAGCACCCGCTTTGTTGGAGTATAGGTCTACTTCACTAAGCATACTATCCTTTGGTTACGGTTTATTCATCCTTACAATCTGTTTTGGTTACTTTGTTTACGTTCATTTCAGAATACTAATCCATCTTCACGTTCTTGTTTCAAAGTTCATATTAACTCACATCAACAATATACACAAGATTTATACACGAAACTGAGTAAAGCTAAGCTTTCTTTTACGTCCTTGTTGCTTACAAGACAAAGTCTAGAGTTAGTCGCGTTACAAGCTCTAAACTCGTTACTTCAATCGCGTGTTTGATTTAGCACCCGCTTTGTTGAAGTATAGGTCTACTTCACTAAGCATATTATCCCTTGGTTACGGTTCTATCACCCTCACAAACCACCCTTACATTCTGTTTTGTTGCTTTTGTTACGTTCAATTCAGAATACTATCAATCTTCACGTTTTAGTTTCAAAGTTCATTTTAACTCACATCAGATGGGTATTCGGTGTTCAGCTATTTCCCGATCTATTCCCGGCATGCCCTTGTAGGACCATGCGAAGACGTCCTTGAATTCCTGAAGGAGGTCTGTGAATTGTTTTCTCTCCTCTGGATCTAAGGATAGGCCCAACTTAAGCATCTGGGGCTCTAAAGTGGTTCCCACATTGATAGACTCGGTTTCTTTGATTATCGGATCTCTTGACTCCCTTTGTTCGAGCTACTCGATCAGATGCGGTGATGTGAGTTAAAATGAACTTTGAACAAGTTATATGAAGGTTGATAGTATTGTGAGATTAACGACAAACAAGCAACAAAAACAGAATGTAATGATTGTTGTGAGGATGATAGAATGTAACCAAGGATAGTATGCTTAGTGAGATAGACCTATACCTCAACAAAGCGGGTGCTAATTCAAACACTCGATTGAAAAAGCGAGTATAGAGCTTGTAACGCGACTAACTCTAGTACTTTGTCTTGTAAGCTACAAAGACGAAAAAGCAAAAGCAAGGCTTTTACTCAGGTTTGTTTTTTGCAGATTGGATGCCTTTATTCATCAAAATGATGGCTATATATAGCCTACAACACGTCCCAAACCAGAATGGTCAAGGGTGATACAAACAAAGCTAAGGAGATAAAAACAAAGCTAAGGAAAAGAACTTAGACAAAGCAAGAATGTGAACACAATCAGCCTACAATCAGCCTACTAAATCCGATGCACACCCTTTGTTTGAATGAGTGTGAACCCAAGTTAATGCATCCATATGGTCTTGATTATTTGCTCTTTTACTGATCCGAATGAAGAAGCTACTAAAGAGTTCAATGAAGTCACCTTAACTCCTAATAGTCTTAGTTCAGCCACACTAGCACCTCCTACCAGCTTAGTAGTGTGCCTACTTCAAATTGGTGAGCTAGCTCGTGTGTGGGCTGAATAAAGGAGCAAATAATCAAGGTAATATGAAGGCATTAACTTGGGTTCACACTCAATCAAGCATGGGGAGTGTACTGAAGCTATGAGGGTGTTTGAGGCTGATTGTGTTCACATGGTGTACACGTCTAAATGCTCTCTTGTTAGCTTTGTTTTTGGCTCCTAGTTCACATAGTGTGCCGCGTCTGAATGCTCTTCCTTAAGCTTTGTTTTTAGCTCCTAAGCTTTGTTATTATCACCATGTAACTTTGTTATTATCACCCTTAAACCAGCCTGGTTAAGGGATGCTTTGTAGGCTATATATAGCCGTGAACTTGAATGAATAAAACACAATATACACAAGATTTATACACAAAACTGAGTAAAGCATTGCTTTCTTTTACGTCCTTGTTGCTTACAAGACAAAGTCTAGAGTTAGTCGCGTTACAAGCTCTAAACTCGCTACTTCAATCGCGTGTTTGATTTAGCCCCCGCTTTGTTGAAGTATAGGTCTACTTCACTAAGCATACTATCCCTTGGTTACGGTTTATTCATCATCACAAACTATCCTTACAATCTGTTTTGTTGCTTTGTTTACGTTCATTTTCAAAATACTATCAATCTTCACGTTTTAGTTTCAAAGTTCATATTAACTCACATCATTTACTCGGTCCAAGTAGGTGTTTGCACGAGCTAGTTCAACACTTGAAAATAGCATCTCTTCTCCTCGGGAATTTATTGAAAGCTTTAAAGAAAGTCGAGGCAAGAGAAACAATTCCGTCAAAGAATTTAACAGCAGCGTTTTTCAATGCACAGCTGACTTGTTTGGGGCATAACTTCGTCAATACTTGTTCAATGAACCTTCATGAGTAGTCATTGGAAAGATAAGCTCGAAATCTATCTCCTCCATTTTGAATTACTACGAAATTCCAAGTATAAATCAAGATATGGACCGATCAAAACAATGCTGCAAAATGAACTCGCGTCATGCGGAGGTAGAGGTACCTGTTCGTCGGGTTTCTCAATGTCATTGCATATAAAATTTTTGAATTTGAAAGAATTTTGGAAATAAGACAAGTCGTAAGCAGAACGGTTTTCGTTATTATTATTAATGGTAAATTTTGAGAAAAGCTCGAATAGAGCGGCCATCTGTGATCCGAATGAAGAAACTAAGGAGTTCAATGAAGTAACACTAGCTCCTATTAGCTCGAGTCAAGCCACACTAGCTCCTCCTACTAGCCTAGTAGTATGCCTTCTCCAAGTACTAAGTTAGCTCACAAGGGAGCTGAATAAAGGAGTAAAGAAGTCAAGGTTGATTATGGGCTGATTGGTTACTTCGTATTTAGCTCCATGTTCACATGGTGTGTACACTCAAGCTTTGTTGTTGGCTCCATGTTCACACAAGACTCCACGGCTGGTTACTCTTGGTGAAGCTTTGGTTTTAACTCCCTAGCTTTGGTTTTAGCTCCATGTTTACACTAGCTTTATTATTAGCTCCAACTTTGTAATTAGCTCCTAGTTCACAATAGTCTTAGCTTTGTTTTTGTCACCCTAAACCAACCGGTTTAAGGGCTATTGTAGGCTATAAATAGCCGGCCATTTTGAAGGAATAACATCATCCAATTTGCAAATTAAAACTTGAGTAAAGCTAAGCTTTCTGTTTCGTCTTTGTAGTTTACAAGACAAAGTCTAGAGTGAGTCGCGTTACAAGCTCTAAACTCGCTATTTCAATCGAGTGTTTGATCTAGCAACCGCTTTGTTGAAGTATAGGTCTACTTCACCTAGCATACTATCCTTGGTTACGGTTTATCCTTCCTTAAAACTATCTTTTCATTCTGTTTTGGTTACTCATTCACGTTCCATTTCAGAATACTAATCATATCTCTCATTCTTGTTTCAAAGTTCATATCAACTCACATCATTAGTGGTATCAGAGCTTTGGTCATCCATTTAGACGTAAGCATGGCAGGAGTTGTGAGCTTTGAAGAATCAAGCATCATTAGTCTTTCCAAGTCCCATGGCGCATCTGATCCGGAAGTCTACTTGGGAGAAAAGAAGGAAGAAAGAAAAGACTATGAGCTTCCAACCTATGGTAATGTTTTAGTACTACGTACGCTACATGCTAACCCCATCCCACACAACACCGAGCAAAGAGACCAACTTTTTCACACAAAATGTCTAGTTAATACCAAATGGTGTAGTCTGATTATTGATGGAGGTAGTTGTACGAATGTGGCCTCTACTGAAATGGTAGCTAAGTTAGGTCTAACCACTACTAATCACCCTAAACCGTATGCATTACATTGGTTAGATAATGAAAACAAAATCAAGGTCACAAAACAAGTAAGGGTAGGTTTAACTATGGGGTCTTATGTCGATGAAGTTCTTTGTGATGTTATCCCTATGGATGCTTGTCATATACTTTTGGGGCGTCCTTGGCAGTTTGATAGGGATGTGGTACACCATGGTAGAAAGAATGAATACGAATTGAGGGATAAGGGAAAGAAAATCATTATAAAACCTATGACTCCCCAAGCTGTTAGAGCTATGACCTCCAACAAAGCTAAGAAACCTAACCTCACCATCTTTGCAAGTGAGAGTGAAGTAGAACAGGCTTTACAAGGGGGGGGGGGGAACGTGTATTTGTCATGATGGCTAAAGAGAAACCCGTAGAAGTTGAGAATGGACTTGGAGGAAAACCATTGGAGGAGTTGTTACACGAGTTTAAGGATGTCTTCCCTGAGGAATTACCCGTTGGTTTACCACCTATTAGAGGTATAGAACACCAAATCGACCTCATTCCAGGATCAACCTTACCCAACAAGGCTGCATATAGGTGTAACCCGAAGGAAACTAAGGAATTACAAAGACAAATAGATGAATTAATGAGTAGAGGGTACGTGCGGGAGAGCCTTAGTCCTTGTGCTGTGCCAGTCCTTTTAGTACCTAAGAAGGATGGGACATGGAGAATGTGTGTGGATAGTAGAGCCGTTAACAACATCACCATCAAGTATAGGTTTCCTATTCCAAGGTTGGATGATATGTTAGATGAGCTTCATGGGGCGGTGGTCTTCTCCAAAATTGATCTAAGGAGTGGTTACCATCAAATCAGAATGAGGGAGGGGGATGAATGGAAGACCGCTTTCAAAACCAAACATGGACTCTATGAGTGGACGGTCATGCCATTTGGTCTTACCAACGCTCCAAGCACGTTCATGAGGTTAATGAACGAGGTACTTAAGGCCTACTTAGGTCGCTTTATTGTGGTTTACTTGGATGATATCCTTGTGTATAGCAGGTCTTTGGAAGAACATATGGAGCACTTGAGACTACTATTCACAACACTCCGCAAGCAACAACTTTTTGGGAAGAAGGAGAAGTGTGCCTTCTTTGTGGAAAGCGTAGTATTCCTTGGCTACGTAGTATCCAAAGGAGGGGTGTCAGTTGATCAAACCAAAGTGGAATCCATACGTACTTGGCCAATCCCTTCCACCATTACAGAAGTAAGGTCTTTTCATGGTTTGGCTTCTTTTTACAGGAGCTTCATCAAGGATTTCAGCACTATCACAAGCCCCATCACCGAGTGCTTGAAGAAAGGCGCATTTGTTTGGACCAAGGCTGCCCAAGAAGCCTTTGAAGCCATTAAAGAGAAGCTATGCTCCGCTCCTATCTTAGCCCTTCCTGATTTCTCTCAACCATTTGAGGTGGAATGTGACGCTAGTGGAGTTGGAATTGGTGCTGTTCTTGTGCAAAATAAGCGCCCCATTGCCTATTTCTCAGAAAAACTCAATGGAGCAAGGCTGAACTATTGCACCTACGACAAGGAGTTCTATGCCATAGTAAGAGCTATTGATCACTGGAGTCATTACCTTCGTACTAACCATTTTATTCTTCATTCAGACCATGAGTCCTTAAAATACATCAATGGCCAACAAAAGTTAAGTCCAAGGCATGCCAAGTGGGTAGAATTCTTGCAATCCTTTCATTTCTCTTCAAAGTACAAAGATGGAAAGAGTAACGTAGTAGCTGATGCACTATCCCGCCGCTACACTTTACTATCTACCTTGGATGTGAGGTTGCTTGGATTTGAGACTCTAAAAGACTACTACAACAATGATGCTGACTTTGGTGAAACCTTCACCAAATGCAAGGAGGGAGCCTTTGATGAGTTTGTTTTGCAGGAAGGATTTCTTTTCAAAGGAAACCGCCTGTGTGTGCCCAAGCACCCCATTAGAGAGCTACTGGTTAGAGAAGCTCATGGAGGAGGATTAGCGGGTCATTTTGGCATTACAAGAACGTTGGAGGTCTTAAAGGAACCCTTCTTTTGGCCAAAGATGCAAGGGAGTGTCCAGCATGTAGTGAGCAAGTGTGTGACTTGCCAATTTGCCAAAAGTTCTTTCAAACCTGGAGTTTACACGCCCTTGCCCACTCCTAGTAGACCATGGGAAGATGTATCCATGGATTTCATTGTAGCCTTACCAAGAACCGCTAGAGGAAAAGATGCTATCATGGTGGTGGTAGATCGGTTTTCAAAGATGGCTCACTTCATTGCTTGCCACAAGACAGATGATGCTAGCAATGTTGCTGACTTATACTTCAAAGAGGTAGTGCGTCTCCATGGAATACCCAAGTCCATTGTCTCTGATCGTGACTCAAAGTTCCTTAGTTACTTTTGGAACACATTATGGAGGAAGGTGGGAACCAAGCTCTTATTTAGCACTTCTCATCACCCACAAACAGATGGACAAACCGAGGTTACCAATCGCACTTTGGGGACGTTATTAAGAGGCCTTGTAAGTAAGACTCAAAAGGATTGGGATATCAAGCTTGCCCATGCGGAATTTGCCTACAATCGATCTCCTACTTATGCTACCTCTCATTCCCCTTTTGAGGCTGTATATGGGATCAATCCTTACATGCCTTTAGACCTGATTCCCCTACCTAAAGATGAGTTGGTCCACAAGGATGCGGAGTCCAAACTAAAGGCTATGATCAAACTCCACGAGCAAATCCAAGAAAGAATCAAGGAGGTCAATGAAGCATACAAAAGGAAGTCCAACAAGAACAGGAAGCCAAGACTTTTTCAAGAGGGTGACTTAGTTTGGGTGCACTTGAGAAAGGAGAGGTTTCCAAGCAAAAGAAAGAATAAGTTGATGCCACGAGCTGAAGGACCTTATAAGATCATATCAAAGGTAAATGACAATGCTTACAAAGTGGAATTACCGGATGATTATGGAGTCCATGCCACGTTCAACATAGGGGACCTTTCTCCCTATCTTGATGATGATGGCATTTCAGAATTGAGGGCAATTCCTTTTCAAGGGGGAGGAGATGATCCGAATGAAGAAACTAAGGAGTTCAATGAAGTAACACTAGCTCCTATTAGCTCGAGTCAAGCCACACTAGTGATGTGAGTTGATATGAACTTTGAAACAAGAATGTAAAGAAGGATTAGTATTCTGAAATGGAACGTGAATGGGTAACCAAAACAGAAAGAAAGGATAGTTTTATGGATGAATAAACCGTAACCAAGGATAGTATGCTAGGTGAAGTAGACCTATACTTCAACAAAGCGGTTGCTAGATCAAACACTCGATTGAAATAGCGAGTTTAGAGCTTGTAACGCGACTTACTCTAGACTTTGTCTTGTAAACTACAAGGACGAAACAGAAAGCTTAGCTTTACTCAAGTTTTAATTTGCAAATTGGATGATTTATTCATTCAAATGGGTGGCTATATATAGCCTACAAGACCCTTAAAACCGGCTGGTCAAGGGTGACAATAACAAAGTACAATGGTGACAAAAACAAAGCTTAAGCCTAATGTGAACTAGGAGCTAAGAACAAGGCTAGGAGCTAATAACAAAGTAATGTAAACATGGAGCTAATAACAAAGCTAAGAGAGCATTAAGGTGTGGCTGGTGTGAACATGGAGCTAATAACAAAGCTTCATTTGGACGTGCACACCAAGTGAACACAACCAGCTTCAAACGTCCTCTTTAACCCCGGTGCTTTCCCATGCACAGCTGACTTGTTCGGACCATAACTTTGTCAATACTTGTTCAATGAGCCTTCATGAATAGTCATTGGAAAGATAAGCTCGAAATCTATCTCCTCCATTTTGAATGACTACGAAAATCCAAGTATAACTCGAGATATGGGCTGATCAAAACAATGCTGCAAAATGAACTCGCATCCGAAATTCCCATGCTTGAATGGGTGTGAACCTAAGTTAATGCCTTCATATATCCTTGACTATTTGCTCCTTTATTCCGCTCAAACTCGAGCTAGCTCCATAATTGAAGACGACTCTTTATTAGTGCTAATGTAGCTGGACTATAGTTAAGTAGGAGCTGGTATTACTTCGTTGAGCTCTTTAGTACTTCCTTACTAGGATTAGTAGCTCCTTGATTCGGATCAACTAGCTCCTCCTACTAGCCTAGTAGTATGCCTTCTCCAAGTACTAAGTTAGCTCACAAGGGAGCTGAATAAAGGAGTAAAGAAGTCAAGGTTGATTATGGGCTGATTGGTTACTTCGTATTTAGCTCCATGTTCACATGGTGTGTACACTCAAGCTTTGTTGTTGGCTCCATGTTCACACAAGACTCCACGGCTGGTTACTCTTGGTGAAGCTTTGGTTTTAACTCCCTAGCTTTGGTTTTAGCTCCATGTTTACACTAGCTTTGTTATTAGCTCCAACTTTGTAATTAGCTCCTAGTTCACAATAGTCTTAGCTTTGTTTTTGTCACCCTAAACCAACCGGTTTAAGGGCTATTGTAGGCTATAAATAGCCGGCCATTTTGAAGGAATAACATCATCCAATTTGCAAATTAAAACTTGAGTAAAGCTAAGCTTTCTGTTTCGTCTTTGTAGTTTACAAGACAAAGTCTAGAGTGAGTCGCGTTACAAGCTCTAAACTCGCTATTTCAATCGAGTGTTTGATCTAGCAACCGCTTTGTTGAAGTATAGGTCTACTTCACCTAGCATACTATCCTTGGTTACGGTTTATCCTTCCTTAAAACTATCTTTTCATTCTGTTTTGGTTACTCATTCACGTTCCATTTCAGAATACTAATCATATCTCTCATTCTTGTTTCAAAGTTCATATCAACTCACATCAATCTGCTCGTTGGTCAGTGGCGGGATAGGGAGAGATCTTGGAACAGGCACCGAGACCTCAGTGGATAAGGGAAGAGGGGTTACAGACTCGACTCTAGCACCAGACCCTCTAGACTTGGACTCAGACTCCGACTCAGACTCAGACTCGGACTCGGTATCCGGCATGTCTCCCTCGCCGGTGGTTAACTTGTAGGTCCGTCCTTGGCTGTCGGTCCACTTGATGGTTTTCCTCCAAGCCCTTTTCCCGGTGTCTGCACCAACTTCGGAGATTGGCTTTGTTGGGTCAAACCGGTTGCTGCGGAGGATCAGGTTGACCAAATCCTCCTTTGGAGCAGGTACGGCCTTGACTTCTCCAAATAGGAGCCCCAGCATGGGCTCGGAGTTGTTTTCCCCTTCCTTGGACTCGGCTTGAACAAGGGTGAATATATCATCGGGAATGAAATTGCATTCCCAACCCGTTTTAGTCTCGGGATATGTGATAGTGGGTTGGTAGAGGCCCACTTGAGTAGCTCCGAAAACTGGAGTAACGAAGTAGTCAGTTAACTTCGGGCTATAAGGGCCTAAGTAAGTGCCCTTGAGGATGTTGGTGGCCTTGTGGATACCGGCTCGGACCACGTTTTCCGGGGTTATAGCATACCCCAATCCGAACTGTGATTCGCCATCGCTTAGGACCTTGATAATCTTCCCAGCTGGAAGATATGGCCTTGAGGTAGCCCCCGGTAAATAGCCCAAGTTTTGTTGCATCGCGTTGATGCTAGTGGTGAAGTAAGGCCTGAAGAGATATTCCTCCTCGATCATGCCCACGAAATCGAATCCTCGTGGTTCGGCCCGGCCCGTAGCATTGCAGCTTGGCACGGTGATGGGGGTGGCCTCTAGTGTGATGACACTGTCTTGAAGTGGCATCTTGACCTTCCTATGTAGGGTAGAGGACACGGCTTTGACCGCGTGGATCCAAGGCCTTCCGAGTAGCAAGTTGAAGGATGAGGTGACATCAATCACCTGAAACTCCAGTTCTTTTTCAATTGGGCCTGTTATGATTGTCAATTTAACGGCCCCGGCTACTGGTTTTGGGCTTCCGTCAAAAGCCTGGATAGTTTGCGCCGTTGGGAGATAGTCGGCATCTGTGATGCCGAGAACCCTAGCGGTCCTAAGAGGTAGGACATTCACGGCAGATCCGTCGTCGATTAGGGTCATCGGGAGGTACTTCCCTCGGCAAATGACCGTAAGGTATAGGGCCAGATTATGATTGGGCCCGAACGGTGGCAGATCACATTCAGAGAAGGTTATGAGCGGGCCTTCTTCTTTGGATTTGCCCTTGAGATAGGGCATAATAGTGGCTACCATTTCAGCGGGGGTAACCTGTGAATCGACCTTGATCTCATCGAGAGCCTTAGTCAGTGCTTCCCGATGCACTTGTGAGCTAACCAGAAGCTGCCATATGGTTAGATCAGCTCGAACCCTCTTCAATTGTTGGACCAAGGTCGTGTCGTTGCTTGGTTCCTCGAGAGTGGATTCCGTCCTGGCAAGTTCAGTGACGGTTGTGGGAGTAGAGCGCCCAGCTGTGGCGAGGTGGTTAGTGGCTAAGGCTTTGGACTTAGCTTTTCGAACCTCTTCACTGGTGATGGGAACAACTTCCCCTTTGGCTAGGTAAACGTCGTCCTCATCATCGAACCATATCCCCTTGATTTGTGGGATAAAAGGGGAAATGAGGTGAGAACAGTCGATTACCTCTCCCGTGAATATAGCATGTGCACTGAACGGGTTTTCTTTGTTGCTCGGCTTGTCCCCGGGCAACGGTATTTTCCCGCTTTCAATCAGATCTTGGATCAGATGCTTCAGCTTCCAACATTTTTCCGTGTCATGCCCATTACCACGGTGATACTGGCAATAGGCTTGGACATTGTACCTCTTGGGCCTTTTCTCCACTGGAAGTTCGGGAGTCGGGCCTATTGGTTGAACAAGGCCTTTTGAAGATAGCCTTTGTAAGGCGTAGGTATAGGTAGTCCTTATATCCGTGAATACCCGAGTTGGTGTATTCTTTTTGGACGAGGTGTCAAGCAGGTTTACCTCATCGAAGATGCTGCGAGTTGTAGCTCCAGATGTGGGCTTGCTCACAGATGAACTGGCCCCTTGATATCCCTTGGTAGAGGCCTTAGTCAGGCTCTCTAACCTTAAGTCATCCTCGATCCTTGTGCCCATTTCAGTATGGGCGGCAAAATTGGGGATGATTGCATACCGGAGATGGACCCGGTAGGATGGGAGGTGGTTCTTGACAAAGGCCTCCGTTAGCACTTTTCCGCTGCGCTTATCAACCAGCTTCACACTTTCGGCCCGCCATCTTTGCAGATATTTGGTGAATCCTTCTTTGGGCTCCATCACTTCCAGAGTACGCATTGTAGTCTGGATCTCGGTATTATCAGCGTAATTCCGAGCAAATTCAGTCGCCACGTCGTCCCAAGTTTTATATTTCTTGGAATCGAGCCTGTAGTACCAGGCCTTGGGATGCTTTTCAAGGGAGGTCGGGAATAAGTGCTTAAACATGGTGGACTTCACCCCTTTGACAGCCATAAAGTCTTTGAAAGCCCGAATGTGGTGGACCGGGTCTTCGGTACCCTCAAACATTGGAATTCCCGTAAGGTTGAGGTTAGCAGGTAGCTCGTCATTTAAAGGCGAATAGGAACGAGCATTTTCAGTGTGGATCGAGTTGTTCGTTGACAGGTGAACCTGTTCTTCGAGCCTGCAAACAACGCTGATTAGTTCAGCTATGGGCCCAGTGGGCTCAGATCCTTCAGTAGGGGCCGTCTTCTCTACGGCACTCACACGGGTGGCCAAGGTTGCTTGGTCAGTCTGGATGGTAGTCAGTTGAGTCTCGATCTTGTCCAGAGCGGCGGTCAGCTGATCCAAAGTTGACTGCATTTTCTGTTGTCTGGTTTCGGGTGGCCTGTCTGTAAGAAAACCGCGCAATCAGAAACTAGCCCAAATCCCGGAATAGAAAGCACATCCCGAACAAGAATGAAAAGGGAAATTACTTGGAAAGGACACCTAGATGGGTGACTTGTGAAAAGTGGGCCTTCTTTAGGATTCGGCGGGTGGGCCGAGTCCTGTTCGAAAGAAAGGCCCACGTGAGACATCCCTAGACTTTGGACTCGATTGTGTAATGGGCCCTCCTTTGTAGGAGTATGTCCTACGTAGGTGGGCCTTGCCTTAGTCTAATAAGGCGGATTGGGATAGGGAAGAAACCCGTGATGTAAGACCGACAGAGTTTTGACGCTAAAGACTTTGACGACTTAAGACACGATCCAACACTGCTAAATATGGGAAGTCCTTAGAAGAGGAAGGTTTTGAAAATGGATTATTTTTGGAAGATCCGAAAAATTTCGGTGGAGGGGCCCAATTTTTCGAAGAAATCGGAAAGTGTATCGGGCCGCAAATTTGAAAGTTTTGAAAAAAAAATTCGAGTTTTGAAATGGGCAGAATACCGGCTAAAAATAGGCTATTGTGAGTAAAATCATAAGTCCTAAATTCGGTATATGTCCCGGGTTTTGAAATTGGATATCTTGAAAATTGATGTATATTTTGAAAAGTCGACGGTTTTTGAAAACGACACGGGAACGAAGTAGCACGTAGTCAAGGCAAGCATTATAACGACGCCATGTATGCTTTACACTAAGTCTCGGTCGGTCTAAAAAGGGTCTATACCAGTGCACATAGTCTAGACGTTGATCGGGACGGACTTTCTAAGTCGAGTTGAGCTTAGAACATGCTGCGAAACCCACTCGAATCGACTATGGACACCTTTGACATATCCATATTGGAGTACATCACGGTATAGTGGGACGTCGGTCACGAGTACCGGCCCGGGAAAATATGGGGTTATGCATGAACCGTAAAACTAAAACGCGTATTGTACTAGTCAAACGATTTCTATTCGAGTCTCACCCTGAGAATGCTGATGGTAAGTCACACATCAGTTAATCCCCAGCGGAGTCGCTAAATTGTGGACATGACATAGGTCCACCCCGACGCGGCCACGTGCGGGTTTGGGGAGGCGAATTAATCTCCATATGAGAATGGATCGAATTGAAATTTAAATCTAAGTGGAGTCGCCACCGAACTTTGTGGGAGTTCGGGCCCGTTCGAACCCACTCTATGTCGTAGTGGGCCGTGTACAAAATACGATCCATTTCCGATGTCAGAGTTTATTGGGCTCGTCCCTTTGCATTGCGATACCAATACCGTCACTACCGGTTACAGTGTATTGAATGACTCTCGTGCGCCAACGGTTTCGGGCATTCGGAAACCAAGGTTCTGAGTAAGGGGTGAGGGTACGTGTTGGCAAGCCCACAAAGGACACCCAACCCCGCCCGCACATTAGCGGCCTCTACTAGGATATCGAATGACTTTCTAATACGCGCGTTAGTTGAACGGGAAAATGATATGCAAACATTATTTTCCCTAAACATGCATGAAATTGAAAGGGTTTCTATGTCGATTTAATGCAACTAATTCTAACGTCGAAGTTAAATTTAGCATGCGAAGGTTCATTTTAGTACAATAAAATAAACAAAAAGTGAATCGACAAAAGAATAAACGGTTAGTAACGGTATAACGATAATAACGGCTTGTAGAATGATGCAATATGGAATGACGTAAATAGGATGATGCAAAGTTTTGAAAAGTGATGTTTCACGTGATTGATTAGGCACGTGTTGACCTAAGTCATTAAAAAGGGTTTTATTGAGACTAGAAAAGGGATGTGAGACTCACGGTATTGTCGTGATAAGGCCACTCGACCGAGTGGTCCTCGGGAGAGGCTCCTGTCTCGTGTTTCAGACCCTACTCGGCCGAATTATTGACGAACTCGACCGAGTACACTGCCACTTGATCGAGTAATTGCGAGACTCGACCGAGTGGAGGTCGGAAAACATTCTGTTTCGGTTTTTGGGACGCCACTCGATCGAGTGGGCTAGGCACTCGGTCGAGTGGCACCTGTACGAACCATAGTTCGTTTCGGCTTTGCTTTTTGACTTTAATAATTCAATGAGTTGGGCATAAATATTGTATAATTTATGTCCAATTCGTGTGTATGATTGTGGACATGACGTATTCCACCCCGACGCGGCCACGCGCGGGTTTGGGTAGGCGAATGAATCTCGTGGGGAGATTGTTCTCGGGTTCGAAATTTAAGCCAAAGTTGGAGTCGCCACCGAATTTTGTGGTTATTCGGAACCGTTCGAGCCCACTCTATGCCGTCATGGGCTATACACAAAGTATGGCCCATTTTGATTTCAGAGTTTATGGGGCTCGTCCCTTTGCATTACAATACCGATACCGTTTGCACCGGCTTTTGTGTATAGAATGACTCTCGTGCGCCAACGGTTTCGGGCATCCGGAAACCGAGGTTCTGAGTAAGGGGTGAGGGTACGTGTTGGGAAGCCCACTAAGGACACCCAACCCCGCCCGCACTTAGCGGCCTCTACTAAGACATCGTTTGTGTTCGTGTACGCGCGCTAGTAAAATGACTAAATGATATGCAAACAACGTTTTTGGCTAAGCATATGAATAATTGGTTAGCTACGTCATTTAATGCATCTAAATCCAAGTCAAATTGTTTTAGCATGCGAGGTTCATTTATAAAGTAATAAACATCAAAATAAATAAAGCTCGTAAACATGTACAAAATACTCGGGCGGAAATACAACCCGGCCAATACAAAATAACGAACAATAATAAAAAATAAACGAGATATAAAGAGCGATAATAATAACTTGAAACGGACCCGTATATATAAATACAAACTAGACCGTAAGTTGTGCAAATGGACGAACTTCGATTAAATACACATTATATTGTGTATTAAGCGAAGGACGGAGATTGGGGACCTAGGCGTGATGCTAGCCCGATCCCGAAACTCGATGCCTTGTCCCGACTTATCACGTTGAGAAATTGGAGTCTAGATTAATCATGCATCGGATACGACTAAGGAGCCGTCGACACAAGATTAATAGTGAGAGACCGTCAATCAAAGTCGTTAAAGTGAAGTGATATGCATGAGTTTTGAAAAAGGAGATCACGTGATTGACTTTACACGCGACGACTAAGTCGTAAAAAAAAAAAGACGAGGCTCGAATGATGCATTAAAGCTCTCGGTTTTCTGGGCTACAGGACCCACTCGATTGAGTCATGGCACGGACTCGATCGAGTGCACCTTTGAAGTGGTTACTGCCCAATTTTTGGGGTGCTACTCGATCGAGTGGCCTATGGCACTCGGTCGAGTGGCACTTGTACGAGGCATAACTCGTTTCGTTTTTATTTATTTAAAATCGATGGTTGGCCGAATTAAATAAAAATATCGTATGATTTAAATTTAACATGGCTTCCGGTATTATAATCGTGTATTATACAATTATAATACCGTTATCGGAATTTTATGAAAATGTCGTTATGGGATTGAAAAATGTGACTAGTGACGAAATTGTAGTCCTCCGCGTCACGACATCGATACTAATCCTAACGGATTATGTGATGTCGGTTTTCGCATCAACGGATCTCGCACTAATCTTGGAAATGAAGTCAAACGCGTTCAACTATGATCGACCACGATCACTTTATGCCCTTGAGTACATTGGGGCGGCGCTCCTCGAAAGGGTGCCACCTCCGTCGTTGCTCGTAAAGGGATTAAACGGACTTTGGATGGTCGTCATAGTAGTCAAACGTGTTCAGATCCGAATTTTGATACTATTATATATATATACACGGTATGTAATGTGTTAGGAACGAAAGGATAAAAGTTAGTAAATGATGAAAATGGTAGTGTTAAAGTTAGTGTAAATATACTAATGCGATTATAATACAAAATACGAAATTGTAAATAGAATGAATCGAGATAGTAAGGATCGAGATAGGGTTTATGACACCCTCAACATACATGCTTAGAATGGCCTCGACAATGGACTCGTAATAGCGACAGGAACGCGGGAGTATCGAGGATGTAGTCGAGTTATGGTGTGTGTGTGTTTGTATGGGTGGCTTTGTCGGTTTTTTTGAGGGATAAATGACTCGGGTTTTTGACGTAGTATTGCTAAGGGTTGTAATGTAGTGTATTAGGGTAGAAATGTAGGGTAGAATTGCATTGAACAAAGCTGAAAAATGAGAAGGGTTTGAGGGGTATTTATAGAGTTCACCCTCGATCTAGGGTTACTCGATCGAGTGGCCCTAGTGCACTCGATCGAGTGCCTTTGAAAGCCGGTTTGTTCCGGATTTTGAGGCTCCACTCGATCGAGTGGATAAGGGTGGCGAGCCATTTTAAGAAATGGTTGACCCTTTTGATTTGTTTAAGGATTGTGTTCAGACGCAAGCTTCTAGAAAAGAACTTGGTCGATTTTTGTGTCGGATTCGTCCTTGACCGGGTTTTGACCCGGTCGCCAAAAGACGGGTTTTATTTTTGGTGTCGGTTTTGGCCCAAATTAGTCTCATTTCACTCGGAACGACCCACTGGGCCAGAATTTGAAGTTGCTTTTGAGAGATTTGTACTCCGCTAAATGTCCACGTCGGATATTATTGATGCCGAGCCCATATTCGAGTGTACTAAGTCACGTTTGCGTCCGATCTTCATCGGGTGTTTTGTCGGGAACTGCTATAGACACTAGCAGGCAAAATGCGGGCGTCTACAGATCCCCCGCTCTGACTGAGGCTTGGACAAGGCGAAAGTCAGAGTAGCTACCAGGCCAATCGTAGATTACGACCTGGCAGCCTTCCGGTCGGGTCGTTTATAGTACATTAGACTTGCGTGAAGGGCTCACCAGCCATAAGCAGAGGGTCATACCTGTCCTGATGATGATAGCTCCGTGGGGAGCCGGACTTGCCTTGAAGTCCTAGGTGTACTTGTATGCCGATACATTGTATCTTGAATGTAGCATTCCGGGATAAATACTGACTCACGTTGGGGAGTAAATTAGTTGCGCGGAGACTTGCTTATGAAGTCTAGGGTGTACTTGTATGCTGACACATAACAAATTGCATGTAACACATAGGCAAAACACCGACTCATGCTGGGGAAATGGAAAATATTGATTTTTTGAAAAAAAATTGAAATATTTTTAGAAAGTTTTAGGAATGCTCGGGACGACTCGATTCCTATTCTGGGTTATGAACTGCAATCAGGCCTGAGTAGGGCCCAAATCTACTGAGGAGGCATGGTAGTTAGGGTTTGGTTAGGTTTCAGTTGGGTTTCCTTATTATAAATATAAGAATCCCTGCTTTAGTTCACTGCATCCCACATCACAAACCCCTTCTTCTCCTCAAAATCCTTTAGGCTTTAAAGAAGATTCAAATTTCTGTTATGGATATTGATCACCTGACTGCGCTGCTTTTTGCTTGGTCCCAACACTTTCAGGACGAGGAAAAGGTTTATCTGACTCAGATGGGAATCGTCAATTTACTCCCATTTCAACGTCTGATAATCGACTCGCATTTTCTGGACGCCTATTTAACGTTTTGGGATACTACCCATCACGGTTTATCAGGCTGATTGGTGTGGTTGACCAGATGGAGTGGTCATAGCCTTGCTTGGCTAGCCACCGGGGAGATCATTATGGGTCTCGATGCTAGGAGGCTTGACCCTGATCGACAGCTGACGGGGAGCGTCTGTATCTTGCAGGTATACATCTCACGTTTTTCTTTTTACGCAAATTTCCTGATGTCCGTAAGCCACTCGATCGAGTGGACCTGTCACTCGACCGAGTGACGTCTTCGACGAGCTACTGCCTGTTTTCGGAGGGCTTACTCGATCGAGTCAGCTGCGATACTCGATCGAGTGACACTCTTGACGAGCTTCTGTCTGCTTTCAGAGGTCTTACTCGATCGAGTCAGAAGTCGTACTCGATCGAGTGGGCGGACCTTCCCATTACTTAAGAAACTTGTGTATCCCTTTTCAGATATGGCTGTCTGAACGTCTGTCGATCATTGAGTCTCCTCCGAGTATTCCCAACTACCGTAGCAGCCAAATTAGCTCGAGGAGGCGTCGGATAAGCTCGAGTCACCATATTAACCGAGCCTACTGGGATGAGGAGCTGGTGTTTCATGGTGGTCCCTTAATTAGATGGACCGTCGCCTGGTGGTTTCTTTCTAAACTGACGGGTTTGGCCAAGAGAGACCAAGCCCGCTACTTGGTGATTCTGTCTCTCGACTGGACAGTTCACATCTACCCAGACCGCCTCCTGAGCCAGTTCAATTTGTCTCAGCGTATTCCTGAAACTGAGGCAATCATTAGCGTCTCGCTCCAACTGACGGACGCTATGTGTGACACATGGCTGCAGAGATGGTTCACCCGTCCTACATGGACTATACCCAACCCTTGCCAATTCGCTTGGGTTTCACGTGCATACGGGAAGTGGACTTCCGAGGAGTCCGAGGAAGCTCGTAAGGCTTTGAAGGTAGATGAGGCCTTCGAATTAGTTCGCCGGGAGACGGCGAAAGACAACAGGGGTTTCTTCGAGGAGGGAGACACTCCTGCTACTTTAGTCCTATTAGAATCTGGTCTTAAGTTACATACTAAGACTCGATCTAAGAATGCTGGTGCTAGCAGCACTCGGGGGTAGCCAAGCCCCCAGACTGACTTAGAGAGACGACTTGGGCCAAGATTGGCGGTTAGAGACCGACTAGGCCCACGTGACCGGCTTCCTGAGCCTGTGAGGGCTCGACTTGGGCCCATTGATGTCATTGAGGACTCAAGTTCAAAGAGGCGAGTTAGGGCTAAGGAGGTTCCCGTGGTGATTAGGGAACGATCTCTTCCGCGTCGTCGTTAGTGGACGGCCAAGGAGGCCAAGGACAAGGGGAAGGGCAAGATGCCTTGAATACCGAGTCCTTAGCTTTTATTATTTAAATATTATTACTATTTTTGTTGTGTGTTTTTTTTGTGTTGTTTGTTTTTTTTTGAATTCTTGCATTTGTAATTTCCCGAGTTTATCGGGGTTTTAGTAATTAATAAAAAGAAGTTTATCACCACAAGAATAGATGGGTCTGGCGTCCATCCATTGGCTTCCGTTAGTGGACGCTGTATGGGTCCGGGCGTCCACTATTGGACGCCAATAAAATTGGCGTCTGATAGCGCACGCCATGGGTGGCATCCATAGTCAGACGCCATGTCCCCTGAATAGCTGCAAATCTTGATCGCGTTTAGCTTCCTCCGGCATCTGGCTTGGCGTCCGTTATTGGACGCCATTTATGTTGATGCATGGCCGTAGACAAGCGTTCGATGTCTAGCCAAAACCTGCAAAATAAACCACATCCACAACTCTCATCCAACCACAACTGTCGACCATCCACAACACACTCTCAATCAACCAAAACACTTGATCTCCTGCAATAGGGAAGTACGTAAGCTGACTTATTGGGATCGGTTTCTTACCCCTAACACCGCTTTTCCCTTTTCTACCCCTCAAAACAATATCCCTCTCAACCATCCCTTACCACATCTCTTACATTCATCTAGCATCGCATCGTCCTTCCAAAATAACATACATCCATCTGGACAAGCATCAATCTTCTGATGCGGGAGTTGAAGGCCCTTCACAACTTTTTTGGTTGTGTAGAAAGTTTGGGTCATGATATTGTCTTTTGGGATTACTCTCTCGAGCAAGGCAGCAATACCATCGACACAGGCAAAGGGTAAGTTGAACTCACATTTAAGGCTGACTACCATAGATGCGACCTCTAACAAAGTCACATCGCACCCTCCGTATAACGGTTTCTCCGAAGCGTTCAACATGTCGAAGAACGCCTTCGCTCGTGGGTTAGGTTCTTGTGGGTTAGGTGAGTCTTGTTGGTTGGGTGATTCATTCCCATATGTGTTCTCGTTGTTAAACAAGTTGCACTCCACTACGTCAACTATCATACCTCTCAAACCCCCCTCATTTTGACGGTTTTCGGGTTCCTCAGACTGAGGTGGCTCACCATGACAAATCCAATTATAATAATTTGATGAAAAACCATTATAGATGACATGTTTCTTAACTACAAGGACATCAAAAAATTTAATGTTCTTGCATTTAGTGCACGGACACCTAACCTCCACCCTCGATGCATAGTCTACTGACTTTTTAGCGACCTCGACAAATGATTCCACACCCCTCAAAAATTCTACGGTGGGACGTCTCTTCTTATCAAGTCTTCCCTCATACATCCATTTCCGTTCAACTCTCTTCATTTTCTATGTTCAAAAAATATATATAACAAATAAAAGTTTAATTTCCGTAACTTAATTTAGAACTTACTAAACGAAAATTTAATCACCATTTAACTTAAACTTAATTTCTCTAACTTAATTTCCATAACTGAGTCTCCTCAATTTAATCACTAATACGTCAAAGTAAACCCAATTTTTTAATTTGCAAATGTCTTGTTAATTTTTAATTGACCTTACAAAAATTAGTCACCGAATTTAATCACAAATGTAATCACAATTGAATCCCAATTTACAAAAACTCTAGCTAATTTATCAATGTAATCCCAATTCAACCGAACAAAACACAACAATTCATGGCTTAGGTCACACAGAAATAGCTTAAACAGGTCAAAAAAGGGTCAAATTTTTGGATGCAGATATCAAAATTCCGAAAGCGCCGCTAGCACCTATTTACAACATGTCGCCAAAACCAACTGACGGGCGTCCACTGTCGGACGCCATGTGTGGACGCCCGCTACTCCTCCTTTGGCGTCCGACAGTGGACGCCATTTTGATGTGAGTTGATATGAACTTTGAAACAAGAATGAGAGATATGATTAGTATACTGAAATGGACGTGAAACAAGTAACCAAAACAGAAGGTAAAGATAGTTTTGAGATGAAAATAAACGTAACCAAAGGATAGTATGCTAGGTGAAGTAGACCTATACTTCAACAAAGCGGTTGCTAGATCAAACACTCGATTGAAATAGCGAGTTTAGAGTTTGTAACGCGACTCACTCTAGACCTTGTCTTGTAAACTACAAAGACGAAACAAAAGGAAGCACAAAGCTTAACTTTTACTCAGTTTTTAATTTGCAAATTGGATGATGTTTATTCCTTCAAATGGCCGGCTATTTATAGCCTACAAGGGTCCTTAAACCGGTTGGTTTAGGGTGACAAAAACAAAGCTAAGACTAATGTGAACTAGGAGCTAAATACAAGGTTGGAGCTAATAACAAAGCTAGTGTAAACATGGAGCTAAAAACAAAGTTTGATGAAGAGTAATCAGCCGTGGTCTTCTTGTGTGAACATGGAGATGAAAACAAAGCTTGAGTAGGAGTAATGAGGCGCGGCAATGGTGTGAACATGGAGCCAAAAACAAGGCTAACAAGAGAGCCTTTTGACCGTGTACACCATGAGAACACAACCAGCTTTAAACCCTTCTTAACTTCAGTCCATTACCCATGCTTGAATGATTGTGACCCTAAGTTAATGTCTTCATTTTACCTTGATTAGTTGCTCCTTTATCCAGCTCAAATCCGAGCTAGCTCCATTTATTGAAGATGGCTACTTATTATTGCTAATGTAGCTGGCCTAAGCTTAAGTAGGAGCTAGTAGACTTTAGATGAGCTCATTAGAACTTCCTTACTTGGATTGGTAGCTCCTTGATTCGGATCATCTCCTCCCCCTTGACAAGGAATTGTCCTCAATTCTGAAATGTTAACTTTATCAAGGTATAGAAGAAGATCTTCTATTGGGAAGGTGGCTTGAACTCCATACTCATTCTGCAGCTTCAACTTGTAAGTTCTGTGGTTACCCTTGCGCGGAACTTCTGGTTGTGACTTCCATTTGCTCTTTCCTTGGTTTGGGAACTCCTCCATACTTACGTTAGCCAAAGACAAGTCATCCCTTATGAAGGGCCTTGTACTTCTGTTTTTGTTGTGCTCTCCTTTGTAGGCTGCTCTCGTTTTGTATCCTGAATTAGAATGCCTTGGAGTGCAAAGGGGGTTGCCTTTAGAAGGAAGTCTTACCTGCAAAATAAGGTCATCAAAAGTACTACAAGAGTTAGTCTTGTGTTTGGCCAGTACTTCAGTCTCCATGGAGTAGTAGTCCTTCCAATCCTCAATTCCAATTCTGGTTGTATGCGTGTTGTTACAAGACAACGCGTAGACCATGTCTTTGCCCTTACCTTCTACATACCTTAAGATCTCAGGATCTCTCCTAGGCATCATATAGGAGGGCGTTCCATTAGAGATAACAACACCTTGTTCCTTTTGCCACTCTTCAAATGGCGTCCCTTCACTGCCAATCTTAATTGGTTCTTCTTTGGTGGCACCAGACTCTCCTTTGTCGAGAGTATGTCCTTCTACAATTTTACTAGCAAACATTGAGAGGCTGGGTTTTCCGACTCTATTTGCTAACATGCTACACACGCTTTGAGGTGCCATGGGTTTGAGTATAATTTTCTTCCCTTTATCATTCAATTCATACTCATTCCTCCTCCCATGGTGAACTACGTCCCTATCAAACTGCCAAGGACGGCCTAATAGTATGTGACAAGCATCCATAGGAATTACATCACACAAAACCTCATCAACGTAGGAACCCATGGTTAATCCAACCCTCACTTGTTTAGTGACCTTCACCTTGTTCCCGTTGTTTAACCAATGTAAAGCATAAGGGTTAGGGTGATTAGTAGTAGCTAGACCTAGTTTGTCCACCATTTCAGTTGAGGCAACGTTGGTACAACTACCTCCATCGATGATTAGACTACACCACTTATCTTTAACTTGACACTTAGTATGGAACAGTTGGTCTCTTTGTTCAGTGTCTTGTTGAATTGGGTTAGTATGTAGAGTACGTAGTACTAGGAGTGTGTCATAAGCCGGGGGTTCATAAGTCTCAATATCTTCTTCCTCTTCTTCCTCCCCTTCATTAACATTAAAAACAGCCCCTATACGTTGTTCCTCCTCCCATAACTCATCCCTAACTGTGATTACTTCCCTTAAGGTCACAACTCTTTTGTTAGGACAAGCGTTTTTGAAGTGACCAAACCCTTGACATTTGAAACAACGTACCTTAGATAGACTAGTTTCAGTGGTTGTTTTGGGGGTAGACTGAGGTGGGGGTGCTGGGTTAGTCTTAACAATAAGGGGTTGATTAGAACTAGTAGGATTGACTCTATTGCTATCATCCATCCGAGACCAAGTATGACTCTTACTAGACTCACCCTCATGTCTTCCCTTCCCTTGCGCCTCAATTTTTAGACACAACCCACACAATGTATCACAATCAGAATAAGGACACAAATCAACTGTATTGGCTATACTACGGTTTAATCCACGTAAGAATCTAGCCATTTTTATTTCTTCATTTTCCTCTACTTCTCCCATTAAAACCAAGTTCTCAAACTCGTCTATGTATTCACTAACACTCATTTTACCTTGCACAAGGTTAGCAATCTTTTTGTATAAGGATAATTTGTGCGTAGTTGGGACATACCTCTTACGTAATTTACGTTTTAAGGACTCCCAAGAAGTAATCTTACCCTTCCCACTTCTGGTGCGTTGTACCTTAAGCCCTTCATACCAAAGGGAAGCCCCTTTGCTTAGCTTTAGGATGGCGTATTTGCACCTCTCTTCGTCCTCCAAATCCTTGAAATCAAAGAGCTTCTCTATGTTTCTTTCCCACTCCAAGTAAGCTTCAGGATCAGTACCACCATTAAACTCAGGGAGTTCATTTACCTTGATCCTATCCACTAGTTCCCTCCTTGGTTGGAAGCGAGAATTCTTGGGCTGGAAGTTCTCCAATGCCTTCTTTAGTTGTTCCAGGAAGGTAGGGTCTTCAAAGTTCAATACTCCTGCCATGCTTACGTCTAAATGGATGACCAAAGCTCTGATACCACTAATGATGTGAGTTGATATGAACTTTGAAACAAGAATGAGAGATATGATTAGTATACTGAAATGGACGTGAAACAAGTAACCAAAACAGAAGGTAAAGATAGTTTTGAGATGAAAATAAACGTAACCAAAGGATAGTATGCTAGGTGAAGTAGACCTATACTTCAACAAAGCGGTTGCTAGATCAAACACTCGATTGAAATAGCGAGTTTAGAGTTTGTAACGCGACTCACTCTAGACCTTGTCTTGTAAACTACAAAGACGAAACAAAAGGAAGCACAAAGCTTAACTTTTACTCAGTTTTTAATTTGCAAATTGGATGATGTTTATTCCTTCAAATGGCCGGCTATTTATAGCCTACAAGGGTCCTTAAACCGGTTGGTTTAGGGTGACAAAAACAAAGCTAAGACTAATGTGAACTAGGAGCTAAATACAAGGTTGGAGCTAATAACAAAGCTAGTGTAAACATGGAGCTAAAAACAAAGTTTGATGAAGAGTAATCAGCCGTGGTCTTCTTGTGTGAACATGGAGATGAAAACAAAGCTTGAGTAGGAGTAATGAGGCGCGGCAATGGTGTGAACATGGAGCCAAAAACAAGGCTAACAAGAGAGCCTTTTGACCGTGTACACCATGAGAACACAACCAGCTTTAAACCCTTCTTAACTTCAGTCCATTACCCATGCTTGAATGATTGTGACCCTAAGTTAATGTCTTCATTTTACCTTGATTAGTTGCTCCTTTATCCAGCTCAAATCCGAGCTAGCTCCATTTATTGAAGATGGCTACTTATTATTGCTAATGTAGCTGGCCTAAGCTTAAGTAGGAGCTAGTAGACTTTAGATGAGCTCATTAGAACTTCCTTACTTGGATTGGTAGCTCCTTGATTCGGATCACATTTGTGGTATATGGCGTCCGCCTGTGGACGCCTGTTGGCCTGAATTTCGTCCTTCCCAAACTCAGTCGGACGCCAAGTTTGGCATCTGACTGTGGACACCCGTCGGTTTTTTCAGACGCCATGTAGGCGTCCATATGCCCAGGACGCCAACCAAGCGGACGCCCGGGACTGTTTTTCTTGTAGTGTATTATTAAACCGCTCCTGTCTTTTCTTGATTACACTGGTTGTGCCCTTTTGAGGGGCTGCCTACGTATCCGCGATTAACGGAATCAAACCAAACGTAGTTCAAGCTCAGTAAATTTGCAATCTCGAATTACACCAAGACTATTGGTTCAAGATGTTTGTGACAGTAGAATAAATAATTCTAGCTTATTGGCCTGCTTTTTGAAAAAGAAAAAAAATGATTTTGATAAAAATTTGCTAATGACATTGAGAAATGGCTATGGGTAGTAACGCTTCAGCTGGTCCAGGTTGGTTGGGTTGACGAACTCATTCCCGTCCAGGTCCGTTAGCATTACTGCTCCTCCCGATAGGATCTTCTTTACCAAGTATGGCCCAGCCCAATTAGGTTTGAATTTTCCCCTTGGGTCAATTGGTAATAAAGCTCGAACCGATTTAAGGACCAAATCCCCTTCTTTAATGTTCCTGGGCCTTACTCTTTTATTGAAGGCCCGTTGGATCCTTTTCTGGTAGATTTGGATATTGTTGAGGGCACGAGATCGTCGTTCGTCCAGTAGAACCAACGAGTCGTACCGTGCTCGCACCCAGTCAGCTTCGGGTACTTGGCTTTCTAACAGGATTCTGAGGGATGGTACTTCCAATTCAATTGGTTGGACTGCCTCCATCCCATAAGTTAGGTAATACGGCGTCGCACCGGTTGCGGTGCGAATTGACGTCCGGTATCCCCATAGAGCAAAAGGTATTTTGTCGGGCCAGTCCCGCTAATTATCAGCCATCTTTTTGGTATGGTGACAATTGTTTTATTGGCCGCCTCTACTGCTCCATTCGTCTGGGGACGGTAAGGCGAAAACGTATGCCTTTGAATTTTATATTTGGTTAGCAGGGCCACAGTTTCGGCTTGAAAATGAGTCCCATGATCACTGCTAAATTCATGCGGGATCCCATACCGGCATATTATCTTGTTTTGGATAAACTTAGCGACATGCTTAGCATTGAGAATGCGATATGATTCAGCTTCGACCCATTTGGTGAATAGTCGATAGCTACCAGAATGAAGCAGTGTCCTCCGGTACCCGAGGGATTTATTTTCCCGATTATGTCGATACCCCAAGTCGAGAATGGCCAGGGTGACGTCATGGTATAAAGCAGAGATGACGGCATATGTTGCACATTGGCGAAGATTTGGCAGTTATGACAATGTTTGACATATAACTGGCAGTCGGCCTCCATAGTATTTCAGTAATACCCGAGCCTCATGATTTTTTGGGCCAGCATCTGGGCATTCATATGTGGGCCACATTCGCCATCATGCACTTCAGCCATGACCTTTTCGGCTTTATATTTATCAACACAAAGGAGAAGAGCCCCCTGTGCCGTCTTTTTGTACAGTTGCCCGTCATCGGTACGGATGAACTGGGTGGCTAACCTTCGTAAGGCATTCTTGGCCCGGCCTTCGGTCCCGAGAGGATATTCTCCGTTTGTCAGGTACGTTAACACAGCCTGATACCATGGTTCAGGATCAGTTATCTCAATGTCGTGGATGTATGCCAGCTCGGACCGTCTTTCGACGCAAATTGGCATACTGGTCACATGGTCGGGAATGTTCAGCAAAGATGCCAATTTTGAAAGTGCATCTGCAAACTGATTTTCTTCCCGGGGCAAGTATATGTATTCCACCTTTTGGAATTGTTTCTTGAGATCCCTTACTCGTGCCTGGTAGGCCACGAGGTTAGCGTTCCGAGTTTTCCATTTTTGAAGTGCTTGGTTAATGACCAAGGATGAATCACCGTGTACCCGGAGATTTGTGATCCCCAGATCGGTGGCGGCTTGTAGCCCGTAAATGCATGCTTCGTATTCTGCTGCATTATTGTTAACATCAAAGTCCAGTTTGATGGACACGGGAGTCTGCTCCCCTTTTGGTGAAATTAGGAGGATCCCGACTCCGAACCCTCGAAAATTGGATGCCCCGTCGAAGTATAAATTCCATGTTTCGGTATCTGATCCGAATCAAGAAGCTACTAAAGAGTTCAATAAAGTCACCTTAGCTCCTCATGGTCTTAGTTCAGTCACACTAGCACCTCCTACCAGCTTAGTAGTGTGCCTACTACAATTGGTGAGCTAGCTCGTGTGTGGGCTGATTAAAGGAGCAATTAGTCAAGGTAATATGAAGGCATTAACTTGGGTTCACACTCATTCAAGCATGGGGAGTGCACCAGAATTAAGAGGATGATTAGGGGCTGATTGTGTTCACATAGTTAGCTTTGTTTTTGGCTCCTAATTCACATGGGTGCCGCGTCTACATACTCTCTTGTTAAGCTTTGTTTTTAGCTCCTAGTTCACATAGGTTTAAGCTTTGTTTTTAGCTCCTAGTTCACATAGGTTTAAGCTTTGTTTTTGTCACCATGTAGCTTTGTTATTGTCACCCTAATCAGCCGAGTTTAGGGTCTTATTGTAGGCTATATATAGCCATCATTTGGAATGAATAAGACACAAGATATATACACAAAACTGAGTAAAGCTAAGCTTTCTTTTACGTCCTTGTTGCTTACAAGACAAAGTCTAGAGTTAGTCGCGTTACGAGCTCTAAACTCGCTATTTCAATCGAGTGTTTGATCTAGCAACCGCTTTGTTGAAGTATAGGTCTACTTCACTAAGCATACTATCCCTTGGTTACGGTTATTTCATCATCAAAACTATCCTTACAATCTGTTTTGTTGCTTTCATTTACATTCATTTCAGAATACTATCAATCTTCACGTTTTAGTTTCAAAGTTCATATTAACTCACATCAGTATCGGTATGGAAGATATCTTCATCTGGGAAGGACCAGGTATCGGTGTGTCCTTCTTCGGTTACGGGACTGTCAGCAAGGAATTCAGCTACCACCCGGCCTTTAATAGCTTATAACGGCACAAATTTTAGATCGAACTCCGCCAGCATTAGAGTCCATCTAGAAATTCGGCCATTGAGAACGGGCTTTTCAAAAAGGTATTTGATCGGGTCCATCTTGGATAGCACCTCGTAGCTGAGCATATAATGTCTGAGCTTCTTAGTGGCCCAAACAAGAGCCAAGCAGGTCTTTTCGAGGATGGTATATTTGCACTCATACTCTAAAAACTTTTTGCTGATGTAATAAATGGCTCGTTCCTCGGAGTCAATTGTCTGGGCCAGCATAGCCCCCATGGCTGTCTCGGTCGTCCTTAGGTATAACGACAGAGGCAAACCGGGTTGAGGTGGCATTAAGACTGGCGGAGCAGACATGATTTCCTTGATTTTGTCGAAAGCAGCCTGACACTTATCATCCCATAGTACCCGTTCCCCTACTTTCAGTTTCTTGAAAATCGGTTCACATACCATGGTTAGCGGAGATGAATCGACTGATATACTGGACTTTCCCGAGGAATCCCCTTATTTTTTTTCGGTTTTAGGAGTTTGCATCTCGGCAATGGCTTTGATTTTAGCTGGGTCGACTTCGATGCCTCGTTGGCTAACGATATGGCCCAGTAATTTTCCTGATGTTACCCCGAAGCTGCACTTTTGTGAGTTTAGCCTCATATTGTATTTGCGCAATCGGGTGAAGAATTTTCTTAGGGCGGTGATGTGACCGTCTCGTTCTTTGGATTTAACGATCATGTCGTCTACATAAACCTCTGCCTCTTTATGCATCATGTCATGTAATAAGGTGGTAGCGGTCCGCTGGTACGTGGCCCCGACATTAATGAGGACAAATGGTATGACGGTATAGCAGTAAGTACCCCAAGGTGTGGTGAAGGTAGTCTTACTCATATCTTCTTCCGCCATCTTTATCTGATTGTACCCAGCATACCCATCAATAAATGACAGAAGGGCATGATCGGCTGTGTTATCCACTAGTATGTCGATGTGTGGTAACGGAAAATCATCTTTCGGGCTTGCCTTGTTAAGATCCCGAAAATCTACGCATACACGCACCTTACCGTCCTTTTTAGGAACCGGCACGATGTTTGCAACCCAGTCCGGATATTCGGACACCTGTATGAAGCCGGCTTTGAACTGTTTGTCGACTTCTTCTTTTACTTTGAGAGACCACTCGGGCCTCATTCGACGGAGCTTTTGCTTAACCGGTTTGCACCCGTCTTTGATCGGTATGTGGTGCTCGGCTATTTCCCGGTCTATCCCCGACATGTCCTTGTCGGACCATGCGAAGACATCTTTGAATTCTTGGAGGAGGCTCGTGAATTGTTGTTTCTCCTCGGGATCTAAAGATAACCCTATCTTAAGCATCTGAGGCTCTAAGGTTGTTCCCAAATTGATGGACTCAGTCTCTTCGATTACTGGATTCCGGGATTCCCTTTTCTCTAGTTGCTCGATCAGATCTGGAGGTAAGGGTACCTGTTTGTCGGGTTTCTCAATGTCATTGCATAAAATATTTTCGAAAACAGAATTTAAAAGAGGCAAATTGTAAGCAGAACGGTTGTTATTATTGATTGAAAATTTCGAAAACAGCTCGAAAAGAGCAGCCATCTGATCATTGGTCAGTGGCGGAATTGGTAGGGCATGCGGGACAGACCCCAAAGTGCCAGAAGCAGGAATGACAAGTGGGAGAGGGGTTACAGGAGTGACTCTAGCACCAGACTCCCTAGACTCGACCTCAGACTCTGACTCAGACTCGGACTCAGACTCGGACTCAGACTCAGGCATGGCTCCCTCACCAGTGACCAGCTTGTAGATCTTTCCATGACTGTCAGTCCATTTGACAGCCTTCCTCCAGGCCCTGTTTCCCGTCTCGGAGTCAACATCAAAGATCAGCTTGGTCGGGTCAAACCTGTTGCTGCGGAGAATCAGGTTAACCAGGTCTTCCTTTGGAGTCGGGGCTATGGTGTCTTCCCCGAAGAGCAACCCCAGCGCGGGCTCATCATTGTCAGCTCCATCAGACTGGATGAGAGCGAACACATCATCCGGGATGTAGTTGCAGTCCCGGGCCGATTGGGTCCCGAGGTGCGCAGCATTGGGTTGGTACAGACTAACCTGGATAGCCCCGAATACCGGTGTGACAAAGTAGTTAGACAACCATGGGCTGTAAGGCCTCAAGTGGATACCCTTAATGATGTTGCTGGCCTTTTCGATTCCTGCTCGGACAACGTTGCCCGGGGTGGCGGCATAGCCGAGGCCGAAGTGGGAGTCTTCGTCCTTAAGGACCTCGATGATCTTCCCAGCTGGAAAATCGGGTCGAGAGGTAGCCCCCGGCAAGTACCCTAGGTTCTGTAGCATCGTGTCGATGCTAGTTGTGAAGTAGGGCCTAAAAAGGTACTCTTCCTCGATCATCCCCACAAAGTCGAACCCCCAGAGGTCCGTGCGGCCCGTGGCGTTACAGCTAGCCATAGTCATTGCAGTTGCCTCCAAAGTAATGACATTGTCGAGCAAAGGCATTTTGATCTTTCGGTGGAGGGTGGAGGATACCGCCTTGACCGCGTGAATCCACGGCCTTCCTAGGAGCAAATTGAAAGATGAGGTGACATCGATCACCTGGAATTCAAGCTCCTTTTCAATTGGGCCCGTTATAATGGTCAACTTTATGGCCCTAGCTACCGACTTTGGACTCCCATCGAAGGCTTGGATGGTCTGAGTCGTCGGAACATAATCGGCCTCGGTAATGCCGAGGGCTTAGGCGGTCCTTAAAGGAAGGACGTTTACAGCAGACCCATCATCAACTAGGGTCATTGGGAAGTATTTTCCCCGGCAGATCACCGTAATGTAGAGGGCCATATTATGGGAGGCCCCGAACGGCAGTAGGTCGGCTTCAGAGAAAGTGATCATTGGGCCTCCTTCCTTGGTTTTGCCCTTCAAGTGGGGCAGGACCGTGGCTACCATTTTAGCAGGGGTAGCGAAAGAGTCGATCTTAACTTGATCAAGAGCCTTAGTGAGTGCTTCTTGATGTTCTTGATCCAATTCAAGATGCTACTAAGGAGTTCAATAAAGTCACCTTAGCTCCTAATGATCTTAGTTCAGCCACACTAGCACCTCCTACCAGCTTAGTAGTAATCCTACTACATTTGGTGAGCTAGCTCGTGTGTGGGCTGATTAAAGGAGCAATTAGTCAAGGTAATTTGAAGGCATTAACTTGGGTTCACACTATGGCTATGTTCACATAGTATGCACATCCTCAAGCTTTGTTTTTGGCTCCATGTTCACATAGTGTGCCACGGCTGAAATGCTCTTCTCTTAGCTTTGTTATTAGCTCCTAGTTTACATAGCTTTGTTATTAGCTCCTAGTTTACATAGCTTTGTTATTAGCTCCTAGTTCACAATAGGTTTAAGCTTTGTTTTTGTCACCATGTAGCCTTGTTATTGTCACCCTAACCAGCCGGTTTAAGGGTCATTTGTAGGCTATATATAGCCATCTATTTGAATGAATAAGGCATCCAATTTTCATATCAAAAACCTGAGTAAAGCTAAGCTTTCTTTTACGTCCTTGTTGTTTACAAGACAAAGTCTAGAGTTAGTCGCATTACAAGCTCTAAACTCGCTACTTCAATCGCGTGTTTGATTTAGCACCCGCTTTGTTGAAGTATAGGTCTACTTCACCTAGCATACTATCCTTGGTTACGGTTTATTCATCCTTAAAACTATCCTTTCATTCTGTTTTGGTTACTTGTTTACGTTCCATTTCAGAATACTAATATCCTTCACGTTTGTTGTTTCAAAGTTCATATCAACTCACATCATTAGTGGTATCAGAGCTTTGGTCATCCATTAGACGTAAAAGCATGGCAGGAGTTGTGAGCTTTGAAGACTAGTCTCTTGGAAAACCTAAGGAGGGAACCGGTGGACAAAGTGAACAAAATTTCTAAGTCCAAAGATGTAACTGATCCTGAAGTCTACTTGGGAGAAAAGGAGGAAGAAAGAAAGGACTATGAGCTCCCAACGTATGGTAATGTTTTAGTACTACGTACACTTCATGCTAACCCCATTCCACACAACACCGAGCAAAGAAACCAACTTTTTCACACTAAGTGTCTAGTTAACAGCAAATGGTGTAGCTTAATCATTGATGGAGGTAGTTGTACAAATGTTGCATCTACTGAAATGGTAACTAAGTTAGGCCTAACCACCACTAATCACCCCAGACCGTATGCATTACATTGGTTGGATGATGGTAACAAAATAAGGGTCACAAAACAAGTGAGGGTAGGTTTAACCATGGGGTCTTATGTCGATGAAGTTTTATGTGATGTCATTCCTATGGATGCTTGTCATATACTTTTGGGACGTCCTTGGCAGTTTGATAGGGATGTAGTACACCATGGGAGGAAAAATGAATACGAGTTAAGAGATAAGGGAAAGAAAATCGTTCTAAAACCCATGACACCTCAAGATGTGTATACCATGTTAGCAAATCAAGTCAAAAAACCCAACCTCTCCATATTTGCTAGTGAAAATGTAAGAGAACATACCATAGAAGAGGGAGAGTGTGATGTTGTCATGGTTACTGAAGAGGAACCGAATGGGGTTGATAATGGGTTTGGAGAGAAACGATTTGAGGAGGGGCTAAAGAAACTAGGTGTTGCCATTTCTAATGAATTACCGGCTGACTTGACACCTAGTAGAGATCATGAACTCTTAGAGTATAGCCATGACTCGCAAAAGCTGATCCCAAAACATACTAAATGGATGGAACTCTCGCAACCCTTCCATTTTTCTTCCAGGTATAAGTGATCCGAATGAGGAGACTAAGGAGTTCAATGAAGTGACACTAGCTCCTATTAGCTCAAGTCAAGCCACACTAGCTCCTCCTACTAGCTTAGTGGTATGTCTTCTCCAAGTACTAAGTTAGCTCACAAGGGAGCTGAATAAAGGAGTAAAGAAGTCAAGGTTGATTATGGGCTGATTGGTTACTTCGTATTTAGCTCCATGTTCACATGGTGTGTACACTCAAGCTTTGGTGTTGGCTCCATGTTCACACAAGACTACACGGCTGGTGCAAGCTTTGGTTTTAACTCCCTAGCTTTGGTTTTAACTCCATGTTTACACTAGCTTTGTTTTTAACTCCAACCTTGTAATTAGCTCCTAGTTCACATTAGGCTTAGCTTTGTTTTTGTCACCCTAAACCAACCGGTTTAAGGGTCCTTGTAGGCTATAAATAGCCGGCCATTTGAAGGAATAAACATCATCCAATTTGCATATTAAAACCTGAGTAAAAGTTAAGCTTTGTGCTTCCTTTTGTCGTCTTTGTAGTTTACAAGACAAAGTCTAGAGTGAGTCGCGTTACAAGCTCTAAACTCGCTATTTCAATCGAGTGTTTGATCTAGCAACCGCTTTGTTGAAGTATAGGTCTACTTCACCTAGCATACTATCCTTTGGTTACGGTTTATTCATCCTCAAACTATCTTTACCTTCTGTTTTGGTTACTTGTTTCACGTCCATTTCAGTTTACTAATCCATCTTTACATTCTTATTTCAAAGTTCATATCAACTCACATCATTAGTGGTATCAGAGCTTTGGTCATCCATCTAGACGTAAGCATGGCAGGAGTTGTGAGCTTTGAAGACTCAAGCATCGTTAGTCTCTCTAAGTCCAATGGCGCACCTGTTCCTGAAGTCTACTTGGGAGAAAGAGAAGATGAACTCCCAACGTTTGGTAAGGTCTTGGTATTACGTACACTTCATGCTAATCCTATCCCACAAAACACCGAACAAAGAGACCAACTCTTTCACACAAAATGTCTAGTTAATACCAAGTGGTGTAGTTTGATTATTGATGGGGGTAGTTGTACTAATGTTGCGTCTACGGAAATGGTAGCTGAGTTAGGTCTCACCACCACTAATCACCCTAAACCGTATGCTTTACATTGGTTGGATAATGAGAACAAAATAAGGGTCACTAAACAAGTAAGGGTGGGTTTAACCATGGGTTCCTACGTTGATGAGGTTCTATGTGATGTTATACCTATGGATGCTTGTCATATACTATTAGGCCGTCCTTGGCAGTTTGATAGGGACGTAGTTCATCATGGGAGAAAGAATGAATATGAATTGAGGGATAAGGGAAAGAAAATAGTTCTAAAACCCATGACTCCCCAAGCTGTTAGTGCTATGACCTCCAGCAAGAACAAGAGACCTAACCTCACCATCTTTGCTAGTGAAAATGAAGTAGAGCAAGCTATACAAGAGGGGAAACGTGTATTTGTCATGGTAGCTAAAGAAAAACCCGTAGAAGTTGAGAATAGACTTGGAGGAAAACCATTAGAGGAGTTGTTACACGAGTTTAAGGATGTCTTCCCCGAGGAATTACCCGTTGGTTTACCACCTATTAGAGGTATAGAACATCAAATCGACCTCATTCCAGGATCAACCTTACCCAATAAGGCTACATATAGGTGTAATCCGGAAGAAACTAAGGAATTACAAAGACAAATAGATGAGTTGATGAGTAGAGGGTATGTGCGGGAGAGCCTTAGTCCTTGTGCTGTTCCAGTTCTTTTAGTACCTAAGAAGGATGGAACATGGAGAATGTGTGTAGATAGTAGAGCCGTTAACAACATCACCATCAAGTATAGGTTTCCTATTCCAAGGTTGGATGATATGTTAGATGAGCTTCATGGGGCGGTGGTCTTCTCCAAAATTGATCTAAGGAGTGGTTACCATCAAATCAGAATGAGGGAGGGAGATGAATGGAAGACCGCTTTCAAAACCAAACATGGACTATATGAGTGGACGGTCATGCCATTTGGTCTTACCAACGCTCCAAGCACGTTCATGAGGTTAATGAACGAGGTACTTAAGGCCTACCTAGGTCGCTTTATTGTGGTTTACTTGGATGATATACTTGTGTATAGCAGGTCCTTGGAAGAACATATGGAGCACTTGAGGCTACTCTTCACCACACTTCGCAAACAACAACTTTTTGGGAAGAAGGAGAAGTGTGCCTTCTTTGTGGAGAGTGTAGTATTCCTTGGCTACGTAGTATCCAAGGGAGGGGTATCAGTTGATCAAACCAAAGTGGAATCCATACGTACTTGGCCAATCCCTTCCACCATTACAGAAGTGAGATCTTTTCATGGTTTGGCTTCTTTTTACAGGAGATTTATCAAGGATTTCAGCACTATCACAAGCCCAATCACCGAGTGCTTGAAGAAAGGCGCATTTGTTTGGACCAAAGCTGCCCAAGAAGCCTTTGAAGCCATTAAAGAGAAGCTATGCTCCGCTCCTATCTTAGCCCTTCCTGATTTCTCTCAACCATTTGAGGTAGAATGTGACGCTAGTGGAGTTGGAATTGGAGCTGTTCTTGTGCAAAACAAGCGCCCCATTGCCTATTTCTCAGAGAAACTCAATGGAGCAAGACTGAACTACTGCACTTACGACAAGGAGTTCTATGCCATAGTAAGAGCTCTTGATCATTGGAGTCATTACCTACGTACTAACCATTTTGTTCTTCATTCAGATCATGAGTCCTTAAAATATATCAATGGCCAACAAAAGTTAAGTCCAAGGCATGCCAAGTGGGTAGAATTCTTACAATCCTTTCACTTCTCTTCAAAATACAAAGATGGAAAGAGTAACGTAGTAGCTGATGCACTATCCCGCCGCTACACTTTACTATCTACTTTAGATGTGAGGTTGCTTGGATTTGAGACTCTAAAGGACTACTACAACAATGATGCTGACTTTGGTGAAACCTTCACCAAATGCAAGGAGGGAGCCTTTGATGAGTTTGTTTTGCAGGAAGGTTTTCTTTTCAAGGGAAACCGCCTATGTGTACCCAAGCATCCCATTAGAGAGCTACTGGTTAGAGAAGCTCATGGAGGAGGATTAGCGGGTCATTTTGGCATTACAAGAACGTTGGAAGTCTTAAAGGAGCACTTCTTTTGGCCAAAGATGCAAGGGAGCGTCCAGAATGTGGTGAGCAAGTGTGTGACTTGCCAATTTGCCAAGAGTTCCTTCAAGCCTGGAGTTTACACGCCCTTGCCCACTCCTAGCAGACCATGGGAAGATGTGTCCATGGATTTCATTGTAGCCTTACCAAGAACCGCTAGAGGAAAAGATGCTATCATGGTGGTGGTAGATCGGTTTTCAAAGATGGCTCACTTCATTGCTTGCCACAAAACAGATGATGCTAGCAACGTTGCTGACTTATACTTCAAGGAGGTAGTGCGTCTACATGGGATACCCAAGTCCATAGTCTCTGATCGTGACTCAAAGTTCCTTAGTTACTTTTGGAATACGTTATGGAGGAAGGTGGGAACCAAGCTCTTATTTAGTACTTCTCATCATCCACAAACAGATGGACAAACTGAGGTCACCAATCGCACTTTGGGGACGTTGTTAAGGGGCCTTGTAAGTAAGACTCAAAAGGATTGGGATATCAAGCTTGCCCATGCTGAGTTTGCCTACAATCGCTCCCCCACTTATGCTACTTCTCATTCCCCTTTTGAGGCTGTATATGGGATCAATCCTTACATGCCTTTGGACCTGATTCCCCTACCTAAAGACGAGTTGGTCCACAAGGATGCGGAGTCCAAACTAAAGGCTATGATCAAACTCCACGAGAAAATCCAAGAAAGGATCAAGGAGGTTAATGAAGCATACAAAAGGAAGTCCAACAAGAACAGGAAGCCAAGACTTTTCCAAGAGGGTGACTTAGTTTGGGTGCACTTGAGGAAGGAAAGGTTTCCAAGCAAAAGAAAGAATAAGCTGATGCCACGAGCTGAAGGACCTTACAAGATCATATCCAAGGTAAATGATAATGCATACAAGGTAGAATTACCGGATGATTATGGAGTCCATGTCACGTTCAACATAGGGGACCTTTCTCCCTATCTAGATGATGATGGCATTTCAGAATTGAGGGCAATTCCTTTTCAAGGGGGAGGAGATGATCCGAATGAGGAGACTAAGGAGTTCAATGAAGTGACACTAGCTCCTATTAGCTCAAGTCAAGCCACACTAGCTCCTCCTACTAGCTTAGTGGTATGTCTTCTCCAAGTACTAAGTTAGCTCACAAGGGAGCTGAATAAAGGAGTAAAGAAGTCAAGGTTGATTATGGGCTGATTGGTTACTTCGTATTTAGCTCCATGTTCACATGGTGTGTACACTCAAGCTTTGGTGTTGGCTCCATGTTCACACAAGACTACACGGCTGGTGCAAGCTTTGGTTTTAACTCCCTAGCTTTGGTTTTAACTCCATGTTTACACTAGCTTTGTTTTTAACTCCAACCTTGTAATTAGCTCCTAGTTCACATTAGGCTTAGCTTTGTTTTTGTCACCCTAAACCAACCGGTTTAAGGGTCCTTGTAGGCTATAAATAGCCGGCCATTTGAAGGAATAAACATCATCCAATTTGCATATTAAAACCTGAGTAAAAGTTAAGCTTTGTGCTTCCTTTTGTCGTCTTTGTAGTTTACAAGACAAAGTCTAGAGTGAGTCGCGTTACAAGCTCTAAACTCGCTATTTCAATCGAGTGTTTGATCTAGCAACCGCTTTGTTGAAGTATAGGTCTACTTCACCTAGCATACTATCCTTTGGTTACGGTTTATTCATCCTCAAACTATCTTTACCTTCTGTTTTGGTTACTTGTTTCACGTCCATTTCAGTTTACTAATCCATCTTTACATTCTTATTTCAAAGTTCATATCAACTCACATCAATAAGGATGGTAAGAACAATGTCGTAGCTGATACTTTATCTTGTCGCTACACACACTCATCCACCCTAGATGAAAGAGCACTTGGATTCGAGACTTTGAAGGATTACTACGCTATGGATACTAATGTAATCACCGGGTACAATGCTAGTGCTCTTGGTGCTTTTGATGAGTTTGTTTTGCAGGAAGATCTTCTTCTTAAAGGGAACCATCTTTGTGTCTCAAAGCGTCCTATTTCAGAATCTCTAGTTAGAGAAGCTCATGGAGGAAGACCAGCTGGACATTTTGGCATGACCAGGACCTTAGAGATGTTGAAGGGACACTTATTCTGGCTAAAGATACGAGGGAGTACTCAAAACATTGTGGGCAAGTGCTTAACAAGTCATGTCTCAAAGAGTCCTTTCAAACCAAGAGAATACTTGCCATTCTCCAAAATGACTCACTTCAGTATTTGTTACATAACGGGTGATGCTAGCAAAAGTCCTGACTTGTACTTTAGAGAAATAATTCGGGAAAGGATCAAAGAAGCCTACAAAAGAAGGTCCAACAAAAACAGAAAACCGAGACTCTTCCAAGAGGGTGACTTGGTTTTGTTTCACTTGAGAAAGGAGAGGTTTCCAATCAAAGGAAAGAACAAGTTGAAGCCACAAACAGAAGTTCCATACAAGGGAAACAACAATGCTTGCAAGGTAGAGTGGCCGGATGGTTATGACGCTCATGCCACATTCAACGGAAGAGATCTTGCTCCTTACCTTGATGAAGATGGCATTTCAGAATTGAGGACAATTCCTTTTCAAGGGGGAGGAGATGATCCGATTCAAGATGCTACTAAGGAGTTCAATAAAGTCACCTTAGCTCCTAATGATCTTAGTTCAGCCACACTAGCACCTCCTACCAGCTTAGTAGTAATCCTACTACATTTGGTGAGCTAGCTCGTGTGTGGGCTGATTAAAGGAGCAATTAGTCAAGGTAATTTGAAGGCATTAACTTGGGTTCACACTATGGCTATGTTCACATAGTATGCACATCCTCAAGCTTTGTTTTTGGCTCCATGTTCACATAGTGTGCCACGGCTGAAATGCTCTTCTCTTAGCTTTGTTATTAGCTCCTAGTTTACATAGCTTTGTTATTAGCTCCTAGTTTACATAGCTTTGTTATTAGCTCCTAGTTTACATAGCTTTGTTATTAGCTCCTAGTTCACAATAGGTTTAAGCTTTGTTTTTGTCACCATGTAGCCTTGTTATTGTCACCCTAACCAGCCGGTTTAAGGGTCATTTGTAGGCTATATATAGCCATCTATTTGAATGAATAAGGCATCCAATTTTCATATCAAAAACCTGAGTAAAGCTAAGCTTTCTTTTACGTCCTTGTTGTTTACAAGACAAAGTCTAGAGTTAGTCGCGTTACAAGCTCTAAACTCGCTACTTCAATTGCGTGTTTGATTTAGCACCCGCTTTGTTGAAGTATAGGTCTACTTCACCTAGCATACTATCCTTGGTTACGGTTTATTCATCCTTAAAACTATCCTTTCATTCTGTTTTGGTTACTTGTTTACGTTCCATTTCAGAATACTAATATCCTTCACGTTTGTTGTTTCAAAGTTCATATCAACTCACATCAGTTCTTGTGAGCTAACTAGAAGTTGCCATATAGTGAGGTCAACTCGGGTCTTCTTTAGTTGCTTCACGAGAGCCGTTTCAGCAGTCGGTTCCCCAGGGGCGACTTCCATTCCGTGTTGATCGGTGACGGTTGTCGGGATTGGGATGTCCCTAGAGCTAGTGGCTTGATAGGGACGACCAAGGTGGTTACTGGCTAAGACTCGGGATTTGGCCTCGCGAATCTGCTCAGGGGTAATGGGGACAGTTTCTCCTTTAGCGAGGTAGACATCTTCCTCGTCGTCGAACCAGATCCCGTTCACTTGCGGGATAAACGGAGAGATAAGATGAGAGCAGTCAATCATCTCCCCAACAAAGATGGCATGCGAGCTGAAAGGGTTCTCCTTGTTACTCGGCTTATCTCCAGGTAGCGGGATTTTACCGCTCTCAATCATGTCCTGGATCAAGTGCTTCAGCTTCCAACACTTTTCGGTGTCGTGCCCATTGCCTCGGTGGTACTGGCAATAAGCTTGGACATTGTAGTTCTTGGAGCGTCGCTCAACCGGAACTTCAGGAGTTGGGTCTATCGGTTGGATTAGGCCCTTTGAGGACAGCCTTTGTAAGGCATAGGCATAGGTGGTACCTATATCAGTGAAAACCCGAGGTGGGGTGTTGTTCTTGGACGGGGCATCTAGTAGATTAACCGCGTCGAAAATGCTGCGGGTTGCAGCCTAGGGCTTGGTAGTGGAAGTGGAAGCCCCTTGATATCCTTGCCAGAGGCCTTAGTAAGGCCCTCTAATCTCAGGTCATCTTCAATTCTCATACCCATTTCAGTAAGGGTGGTGAAATTGGGTATGACAACATACCGAAGATGGACCCGGTAGGAGGGGAGGAGGTTTTTGACGAAAGCCTCCACCAAAGTCTTTTCACTGGGCTTATCGACCAGTTTCACGCTCTCGGCCCTCCAGCGTTGAAGGTACTTAGTGAAACCTTCTTTGGGTTCTTGGGCCATGACCTCCAAAGATCGCATTGTGGTTTGGATCTCGGTGTTGTCAGCATAGTTCCGAGCAAACTCGGTAGCCACATCATCCCAAATAGGGTATTTTTTCGGGTCTAGCCTATAGTACCAGGCCCGTGGGTGTTTTTTAAGGGATGCAGCAAAAAGATTCTTGAACATCGAAGAATCTACCCCTTTGATAGCCATGAATTCTTTGAAGGCCAGTACATGTAGTAACGGGTCTTCGGTTCCTTCGAACATGGGCAAGCCCGTGAGATTCAGGTTTGCAGGCAGCTTGTCACTCACCGGGGAGTACTCACGGCTAATCTCTCGATGGATGTTGTTACTCCCAGCCAAATGGACTTGTTCCTCCAGTTGGCGCACCGCGCTAACGAGTTCCGCTAGAGGCCCAGTAGCCTCGGCATTAGGAGCCCTTTGCTCCACTGCAGCCATACGAGCAACGATGGCCACTTGACCAGCCCTCATTTCAGTCAGTTGGGCATCAATGTCGGTTTGTTTGGCGGCCATGGCATCCACGGAGGCCTTCAGGTTGTTCAAAGCTGTTTCCATTTTGCGGTTGTGTCTGGTGGACGGTGGCCTGTCTGTAAGAACACCGCGTAATCAGAAACCGAACCCAGATCTCGGAACCATAAAGAAAAGGTACATCCCGAGCGACACAAGGAAAAACGACTAAAGACTCGAGAAAGACACCTAGACGGATGACTCGTGGGTGGTATAACTTCCTTAGGACTTTGGCTTCGTGGGCCTAATCCCGTTCGAAGGAAGGTCCACGTGAGACTTTTCCCCAGACTTTTGACTCGAGTGCACGGATGGACTTTCCTTTGTAGGGGTATGCCCTACGCGGGTTGGTCGTGCCTTGACAAATAAGGCGGACTTGGGAAAGGGGGGAAACTCATGATATAGGATCAACGGAGTTTCGACGCTATTAACCTTCGACATACTATGCAAAGACCCGACACACGGATAAACGGTAGGTCCTATAATAAGGAAGATTTTTTTGGAAAGTCGGATGTTTGAAATTTTGAATTTTGAATATAAAATGAGCGAATTTCCGAGAGTTTGAAAACTGAAAACGGAATTTCGAAAGACGAGATTAGAATTTTAGAAAATTCCGAAAATCGAGGCAGTGTTGGAAATTCGACAGTCAAAACGGACAGCATGCCGGCAAAAGAAAAGGATATTTTGAGTCAAATCGTTGATCCTAAGTTTCGGCGGCATTCCGAATTTTTGAAAATTGGATATTTTGAAAAGACGGGTCCCGAAACGGACAGTATTTCGGGGTTTTTTCGAAATTTGGTATTTTTTGGAAAGATGCATTTTTCGAATTGACGATTTTTTGGAAAATGACACGGAAACCAAGTAGCACGTAGTCAAACAAGCATTATAACGACGCTTATGTATGCTTTACACTAAGTCTCGGTCGGTCAAAATAGGGTCTATACCAACAACGATGGCATTCTCGTAAATCATGACAAACTCCCTAAGCCGAGTTGGTCTCAGGACATGCCGCAAAACCCATACGAGTTCCGCCATCGAAGTCTTTAGCGCACCCATGTAGGAATGCACCGCGGTATAGTGGGACGTTGGTCACAAGTAACCGGCCCGGGCAAAAATTTGGGTTATGCATGAATCATTAAACTAATGCGCGCACACTAATATACGAACGATTTCCATTCGAGTCTCACCCTAGGAACCCCGATGACATGTGGTACATCAGGTATCCCCAGTGGAGTCGCCAAATTGTGAACATGACGTAGGTCCACCCCGACGCGGCCATGCACGGATTTGGGTAGGCGAATGAATCTCGTGGTGAGATTGTTCTCGGGTTCAAAATTTAAGCCAAAGTTGGAGTCGCCACCGAATTTTGTGGTTATTCGGAACCGTTCGAGCCCATACGTCGTCATGGGCTATACACAAAGTACGGTTCATTTCGATTTCAGAATTTATGGGGCTCGTCCCTTTGCATTACAATACCGATACCGTTTGCACCGGCTTTCGTGTATAGAATGACTCTCGTGCGCCAACGGTTTCGGGCATCCGGAAACCAAGGTTCTGAGTAAGGGGTGAGGGTACGTGTTGGGAAGCCCACTAAGGACACCCAACCCCGCCCGCACTTAGCGGCCTCTACTAAGACGTCGTTCGTGTTCGTGTACGCGCGCTAGTAAAATGACTAAATGATATGCAAACAGCGTTTTTGGCTAAGCATGTGAATAATTTGTTAGCTACGTCATTTAATGCATCTAAATCCAAGTCAAATTGTCTTAGAATGCGAGGTTCATTTATAAAGCAATAAACATCAAAATAAATAAAGCTCGTAAACATGTACAAAATACACGGGCGGAAATACAACCCGACCAATAAAAAATAACGAACAATAATAAAAAATAAACGAGATATAAAGAGCGATAATAATAACTTGAAACGGACCCGTATATATAAATACAAACTAGACCGTAAGTTGTGCAAATGGACGAACTCCGATTAAATACACATTATATTGTGTATTAAGCGAAGGACGGAGATAGGGGACCTAGGCGTGATGCTAGCCCGATCCCGAATCTCGATGCCTTGTCCCGACTTATCACGTTGAGAAATTGGAGTCTAGATTATTCATGCGTCGGATACGACTAAGGAGCCGTCGACACAAGATTAATAGTGAGAGACCGTCAATCAAAGTCGTTAAAGTGATGAAGTGATATGCATGAGTTTTGAAAAAGGAGATCACGTGATTGACTTTACACGCGACGACTAAGTCGTAAAAAAAAGACGAGGCTCGAATGATGCATTAAAGCTCTCGGTTTTCTGGGCTACAAGACCCACTCGATCGAGTCATGGCACGGACTCGATCGAATGCACCTTTGAAGTGGTTACTGCCCAATTTTTGGGGTGCTACTCGATCGAGTGGCCTATGGCACTCGGTCGAGTGGCACCTGTACGAGGCATAACTCGTTTCGTTTTTATTTGTTTAAAATCGATGGTTGGCCGAATTAAATAAAAATATCGTATGATTTAAATTTAACACGGCTTCCGGTATTATAATCGTGTATTATACAATTTATAATACCGTTATTGGAATTTTATGAAAATGTCGTTATGGGATTGAAAAATGTGACTAGTGACGAAATTGTAGTCCTCCGCGTCACGACATCGATACTAATCCTAACGGATTATGTGATGTCGGTTTTCGCATCAACGGATCTCGCACTAATCTTGGAAATGGAGTGAAACGCGTTCAACTATGATCGACCACGATCACGTTATGCCCTTGAGTACATTGGGGCGGCGCTCCTCGAAAGGGTGTCACCTCCGTCGTTGCTCGTAAAGGGATTAAACAGACTTTGGATGGTCGTCATAGTCAAACGTGTTAAGATCCGAATTTTGATACTATTATATAGTCAAACGGTATGTAATGTGTTAGGAACGAAAGGATAAAAGTTAGTAAATGATGAAAATGTTAGTGTAAATATACTAATGCGATTATAATACAAAATACGAAATTGTAAATAGAATGAATCGAGATAGTAAGGATTGAGATGGGGTTTATGACACCCTCAACATACATGCTTAGAATGGCCTCGGCAATGGACTCGTAATAGCGACAGGAACGCGGGAGTATCGAGTATGTAGCCGAGTTATGGTGTGTGTGTTTGTATGGGTGGCTTTGTCGGTTTTTTGAGGGACAAATGACTCGGGTTTTTGACGTAGTATTGCTAAGGGTTGTAATGTAGTGTATTAGGGTAGAAATGTAGGGTAGAATTGCATTGAACAAAGCAGAAAAATGAGAAGGGTTTGAGGGGTATTTATAGAGTTCACCCTCGACCTAGGGTCACTCGATCGAGTGGCCCTAGTGCACTCGATCGAGTGCCTTTGAAAGCGGGTTTGTTCCGGATTTTGAGGCTCCACTCGACCGAGTGGGTCAATCCACTCGATCGAGTGGATAAGGGTGGCGAGCCATTTTAGGAAATGGTTGACCCTTTTGATTTGTTTAAGGATTGTGTTCAGACGCAAGCTTCTAGAAACGAACTTGGTCGATTTTTGTGTCGGATTCGTCCTTGACCGGGTTTTGACCCGGTCGCCAAAAGATGGGTTTTATTTTTGGTGTCGGTTTTGGCCCAAATTAGTCTCATTTCACTCGGAACGACCCACTGGGCCTGAATTTGAAGTTGGTTTTGAGAGATTTGTACTCCGCTAAATGTCCACGTCGGATATTATTGATGCCGAGCCCATATTCGAGTGTACTAAGTCACGTTTGCGTCCGATCATCATCGGGTGTTTTGTCGGGAACTGCTATAAACACTAGCAGGCAAAATGCGGGTGTCTACAATGATACTCGTCATATCCAACGTGCGACTATTGAATCGACATCGGGTATTAGAGCAAGATAAAAAAAAGTTGCTATAAGTCGTTTTAAGTTAACTAGCACGATATAAATTTTCTCCGCGTTTATTAATGTCGTAATTAATTCAATCGAATTAGAAGACATATATATATTAGCATCAACGAAAATCGTGTTAATTAATTTATTTGACTAAGTCATTAGATTCGACATGCAATTATGGAATTGGTATCGAATCTAATAGATCGATACTTGAATTAAAAAAAGCTCGACTTGATTCCCTCCGCATCCCGACATCATAATTTATTCTTGAGAATTGTTTGATGTCGGATCTGCATCAACGGGTTTCGACCTTTATTAAAAAAAAGTATGTTTCAAAAGTAGTTTTTAGAAAATCGATGAAATATGCGATTCAATGATGACGCGAACGAAATAAATATTATTGTTTAGTGACTTGTTTCAATAATCAAATGCTAGGGGTGTCAGGATAAGCGACCGGCAACGCTGAGGGCAATACTCTTGTATATTCGGGTTTCCTTATTCCGACATCCCTTGCACTCGACACAAATTCACAAGTATTTTAATGTTTTATACTAGTGATATTAACGATATTATAATGCGATAATGACGATAAAAAAAAATGACAACTATGACGATGAATGACGCGAGAAAGAAGGAGAAGAGAGAAAAGATGGGATTTGGCACCCTCAACCTACTTGTTCTTGTTCTCGAAAGGGACTCGTAGTTGTGGCTTGCACGGGAGTATCGAGATGTAGGTTAAGTTGTGGTGGTTAGGGTTCGAATTCCTAAGTACTAGGGTTAGGGTTCGAATGTATGATTAGGGTTTGATTAGGGTTGAATCAATGTGTAAAGGATGATAGATTAGGGTTGTGTAAAAGTTGTGAAAAGGTGAGTGCATGGGTGTGTTTATACAGGCTAGGCTATGCACACCCGGCTAGAGTAACTCGACCGAGTAGCCCCTTGACTCGGTCGAGTGGCCCAAACGTCAGCACCCGGGCTCGAATAAGGGTCCACTCGATCGAGTGGGCTGAGCACTCGATCGAGTGGGTCAGCTGGATCGCGTGGGTCCAATGTTTTGGACCTCGAGATGGGTTTTATATTTGGGTTGAGCTTTTGATGTTTATGTGGATTTTTTTGCGTGTGTCTCGGAAACGGGTTTGACCGGGGTTGACCCAATCGCTAAAAGTCGGTTGTATTTCCGGTGTCGGTTTTGACCCAAATTAGTCTTGTTTGACTGGAAACGACCCACTGGGCCTGAATTTGAGGTCTGTTTTATGAGATTTGTACTCCATAAGTGCTTAAGCCAACAACTAATGGTTTTGAGCCCATGTCCGAGCGCGTAGTGAAACGTTAGCGTCCGATCATCATCGGGTGTTTTTGGAAACTACCATAGACACCTGACAGTCAAAATGCGGGTGTCTACAGTTCCTTGACTTCATTAATTGAAGCTTCGGTTGTGTTAAAGGCATGCGTGTAAAAATATTTTTTGAAAATAAGAAATGTAACCGCTTAGCGTACCTTGATTCCATTGATCGGGAATCTCGGTGGTATTAACGGTATTCGTTATTGACGGGTTTTGCTTTGGCCAAGATGATGGCATTGAAAATATTATATTTTTTTGAAATTGGTGAGTGTAAAATTTGCCATGATAACGGCATCTAAAAATGTTTTTTCCTTTTTAGAAATCACGATTTGTCCGGAGCATCTGCGTTTAAAAGATCGTTTTGAAAAGAGGAGGTATTTTCGAAAACGGAATTGGGTGCGGTTGAATATGTTGGCGTGGTTGAATCCAGATGTTTAGTCTTTTATTTAGGTTGTTTGCAAACACGCTACACATAACTAGGAATGTATACACTCATGCAGGATGCAGACACGGGTAGGTTAGGGTAGGCTACCGCCTACGAATAGTCTTTACTTAGGAATTTGACCAATCATCTAGGGAGACGAGTGTCATACTGTCCGTTCGGAACTATCCGCTTATTAATCCCGCGGGTTACGCGTTAGGCGGCCGGAGCGTCAACCGAGGATCTCTCCGCGTGTCCCTAGAGATCTTACCGCGAAGAGGTCGATTGGTCCTGATATCGGTTAGGGTGGGCTTTTTAGAGCCAAAACCTGTAGTGACCACAACTAGGAACTAAGAAATGAGCTTCACCGACCACGTTCAAGTTACACCACCGCTGGAAACATGTTTCCAAATCCCCAGCGGAGTTGCCAAACTGCGGACCGTGCCCCGCGCGGGACTGATCCGATTTTCATCGTGTGGCGGCGGCCACCCACGTGGCTCCCTCCCTGCCGGGGGCCGGTCCGATCTCGCATACGGGGCGAAGTGTTGGAACTCAATTTGGATGACGATCAAGACTTGTCCTAGACGGGTGCGGGGACCCGTGTTTCCGTTTGGGAATCGATCGAGTCGTGGTTGTAAATGTTTAAAGGCCGTTTTCTTTGGTAAGGCGACCTTTTAGTGAACTGAAGTTGTTGCTGATTTTTGGAGTCGCCACCGAGTCAATTGCGGGGACTCGGAAACCGTTCAAGTCAACTTTGATCCCTTGCCGGCTCAAAGTTGAGTGGCACGGAACTTAAAGATAATGACTTGTACCCTTTAGCACTCCATGCCTAGAATAACTCTCATTGCCAATGATTTCGGACATCCGGAAACCGTCGATTCTGAGTAAGGGGTGAGGGTACGTATTGGGAAGCCAACATTCGATAGATGTCAACACCCAATCCCGCCCGCACTATAGCGGCCTCTACTAATCAATCGGTGGGCTGATATCTTTTGTTGTGGTGGAAGTACTGTAACATCCGTTGTTTTAACCCTATGTTTCTTGCTACGTCGGTTGTTTTGAGGACAGGTAAGTTTTATCGTCGAAGTGGTTGTGTTTTACATTCTTTGCATGCGATTTCACGTGACAAGCAGGCCATGAAAAGATGCACGTAGGAGAGTAAAGAGTACTAGTATTATACGTATTAGCAAATCTGTTTTAACGTGATAATATGGATATTAGTCGTTCTCGTGGTATACCTTACCTGGTATTCTGCTTAAGATGCGTCGGTTTGGTATTAATAGAGGTGCGTCGAACTCAATAGGGTGAGCACCCGGACTAATACGAAACCCGACCATCACTTTGTTCAGTTTTAGTTATTTTACGTTTTGAATTCCGTGTTAGGTGATTTAACATGCGATTATAAGGTCATAAATGCAATATATCATACAAAAAAAACTGTAAATGTGAATGTAAGTAAATCACATTGTGAGGAGTTGCACCCTCAGAGTATACACTAAACAGGACTCAATGCATAGATAATTTTGAGAACGGATCTCGGAATTACTCGGGTCTATTTAGTGTGTTTTAGTATTTGTGGTTGAAGTTGAGATGTTACGTATTTTAGTAGATACTCGTGGGCCCAGCGCCCACATCTAGTGTTTTCGTAATGCATAATAATAGAAAGTACAAATATGAAAGTTTTGTTTAGATGGCAACCTAGTGACGAATCCATCAACAGGCGGATCCTCCTCGCTTGACCAGTGACTTCGGCAGAAATCCGTTACCGTTTGACCTTCCCGTGGCTACTTCGGCAGAGCTTCGTTGCTAAGGACTAGTTCTGCGGCTAATCCGGCAGAACTTCGTTACTAGTTTTGTGCTAGTCGATCACAGGCACCTCTGTATCGAGTGGGGTGCTCGAAGGTGAGGAGTAGCGTCGATGTCGCTTTTTATCGGAACTATGATCGAGTGGATCGTTTGTCTCGGGTGTCGGAGTGCGAGCCCTTCGCGAGAGTTTAGAGGGGGAAGAGAAGAATGAGAATTTTGTCGAATGAATGAGGCGGAGGGGGTATTTATAGGTGTTTTCGGACCTCGTCGCCCATATGGACGCCTGAGCTGGGGCGCACCAGGACTCAGGCGCCTGGGCTAAGGCGTGGTGAGACCAAGGCGCGTAGGATGGGGCGGTTGGGATTTTGAGGATACGGTTTTGATACTTTCCAAAACCGTGCGACGGGTGTATAATACATTTCTTGGGTGTTAAGGTTTCCCGCGGTTTGACCTAGCGCCGTGAGTTTAGTGGGCCTCGAGTGTTCATCCTGAGGTTCACTTGAAACTGTGTTGACTCGGTTCGAGTTTCGGGACCGACTCGGGGTTCCGGTGTCGAAATTAACTCTAATTAGTGTCTATGTGACCGTAACGACACGACTAAGGCTGCCATCATGTTAGTTTTAATTTTTCCGAGTAATTATTCGATCTTTTCTATAAGAAAACTATCTAAAACATCGTAAACCCGTGTCGCGTTGGAGTCCTATCGTCATCGGGTGTTTGTTGGGCACTTCTGCGGCCACCAGGTCCAAATCTGGGTATCTATAGATACGTAATTGACGAATATTTTAATAGTGATACGATTGTAGACACCTAGATTTGGACCTGGTGGCTGCAGAGGTGCCCAGCAAGCACCCGATGACGATAGGACTGCAACGCGACACGGGTTCGCGATGTCTTAGATAGTTTTCTTATAGAACGGACCAAATAATTACTCGGAAAAAATTAAAACTAACATGATGGCAGCCTTAGTCGTGTTGTTACGGTCGTATAGACACTAATTAGAGTCAACTCCGACACCGGGACCCCGAACTGGCCCCGAAACTCGAACCGAGTCAACCCCGAGTTAAGCGAGCCTCAGTATGAACACCCGAGGCCCAAGAAACCCACGACGCTAGGTCAAGCCGTGGGGAAGCCTTCGCGACCAAGCAAGCTATCACACACCCGCCTCTCGGTTTTGGAAAGTATCAAAATCATATCTTCAAAACTCCAACCGCCCCACCTGACGCGCCTGGGTCTCCCCACGCTCGGACCCAGGCGCCTGGGTCCTGGTGCGCCCCAAGTCACGCGTCCATATGGGCGACGAGGGCCGAAAACACCTATAAATACCCCCCTCCGCCTCATCCATTCGACACACTTCAACTCTCTCTTCTCCCTAAAAAAACTCTCGCTAAGGGCTCGCACTCCGACACCCGAGGCAAACGATCCACTCGATCGTAGTTCCGATAAAAAAAGCGACATCGACGCTACTCCTCACCTTCGAGCACTCCACTCGATACCGAGGTGCCTGTGATCGACTAGCTCAAAACTAGTACCCAGGTTCTGCCGGATTAGCCGCAGAACTAGTCCTTAGTAACGAAGCTCTGCTGGAGTAGCCGCGGGAAGGTCAAACGATAACGGGGTTCTGCCGGAGTCACTAGTCAAGCTAGGAGGATCCGCCTGTTGATCAAGTCGTCACTAGGTTGTCATCTAAACAAAACTTTCCATATTTGCACTTTTCTATTATTATGCACTACGACAACACTAGACGTGGGCACTAGGCCCACAAATGTCCACTAAAATACGTAACGTCCCAACTTCAACCGCAAATACTAAGACACACTAAACAAACCCGAGTAATTCCGAGATCCGTTCTCAAGACTATCTATGCATCGAGTCCCGTTTAGCGTATACTCCGAGGGTGTAATTCCTCACAATGTGATTTACTTACATTCGCATTTACAGTTTTTCGTATGATTTATCGCTTTTATGACCTCATAATCGCATGCTAAATCACCTAAAACGGAATTCAAAACGTAAGATAACTAAAATTGAACAAAGCGATGGTCGGGTTCCGTATTAGTCTGGGTGCTCACCTTACTAGGTTCGATGCACCTCTATTAATATCGAGCCGACGCATCTTAAGCAGAATGCCAGGTAAGGTATACCACGAGAATGACTAATATCCGTATTATCACGTTAAAACTGACTTGCTAATACCTATAATATTAGTACTCTCTACTCTCCTACGTGCATCTTTTCATGGCTTGCTTGTCACGTGAAATAGCATGCAAAGAATGTAAACACTACTATTTTGACGATAAAACTTATCTGTCCTTAAAACAACCGACATAGCAAAGACATAGGGCTTAAAACAACGGATGTTACAGTACTTCCACCACAGCAAAAAAACTAGGAAATCAGCCCACCGATTGATTAGTAGAGGCCGCTATAGTGCGGGCGAGATTGGATGTTGACATCTATCGGATGTTTGCTTCCCAATACGTACCATCACCCCTTACTCAGAATCGACGGTTTCTGGATGTCCGAAACCATTGCCAATGAGAGTCATTCCAGGCATGGAGTGCTTAAGGGTACAAGTCTTTATCTTTAGGTCTCGTGCCACACAACTTTGAGCCGGCAAGGGATCAAAGTTGACTTGAACGGTTTCCGAGTCCCCATAATTGACTCGGTGGCGACTCCACAAATCGGCAAGGAATTCAGTTCACTAAAAGGTCGCCTTACCAAATGAATCGGCCTTTAGACATTTACAACCACGTCTCGATCGATTCTCAAACAAAAACAAGGGTGCCCGCGCCCGTCTAGTACAAGTTCGGATCGTCATCCAAATCGAGGTCCGAAACATCGCCCCGTATGGCGAGATCGGACCGGCCTCCGGTAGGGAGGGGGCTGCGTGGGTGGCGGCCGCCACATGTTGAAAACCGGGTCGGTCCCGCACGGGGCATTGGGCGGTGCGGACGGACGTCCACAACGATAAATATAGTACAAGTGACAAAAAGCAAAATAAATAAAAAAGCAAAAAAGAGAAGAGGGACAAGAGAAATAGAAATGTGGTTCGGTGACACTCTCAACCTACATGCTTAATTGGCCTCGAAAATTGACTCATAGTAGCGGCGTGTGCGCGGGAGTATCGAGGATGTAAGAGGAGTTATGATGTGTGTGTGCTTATAATGACGATTTGTCTCGGTTTTTGAGAGACTAGGTCTGGGATTTTGCTAGTGTATTGCTTAGGTTTGAATGATGGTGAAAATGTGTGAATTTAGGGTTGCTTAAGGTTGCGAATGTAGGGTTGGAAAAATATGAAAAATGTGAAGAGGTAAGGGGGTATTTATAGAAAATGACCCCCGACCTAGGGTCACTTGATCGAGTGGCCCTAGAGGCACTCGATCGAGTGGTTCTAACGAAGGCGCCTGTGAATTTTTTGAAGGTCCACTCGATCGAGTGAGCTAGGTGACTCGTTCGAGTAGATCAGTCGGGTGAGAGAATATAGGCGAGGTTGAGATATTTAAGCTTTTGACCTTGACTTGGACTTGGATGGTTGTTGGGCTGTTTCTAGAAGCTTTTGCAAGGTCGGTTTTTGATTTGGACCGGGTTTTGGGTCGTAAAAAGATGGTTTTATTTCCGGTGTCGGTTTTTGCCCAAATTAGTCTCATTTTATTGAAAATGACCCACTGGGCCTGAAATTGAGGTCGGTTTTGAGAGATTTGTACTCCGCTAAATGCCCACGTCAGATACTATTGATTCCGAGTCCGTATTCGGGCGTATCAAGTCCAGTTTACGTCCGATCATCATCGGGTGTTTTGTTGGGAACTGCCATAGACACTAGCAGGCAAAATGCCGGTGTCTACAAAACCATTTTGCAAAAATACAAAATTCTGACTTTCATTTATTCGGGAAATCCAAGAAATATCATTCAAATTCAAGCTTCACTATGTGGTATTAACTATTCCAAATCTCCCAAAATTGAGAATTTGTATGCTCCATTAAATCCGAAATCATGTCCTTCAATTCTCCAAAAATTAATTTCTGAAATTACAGAGAATATGAATGTCAACACAATAAGAGAAAGAATATGCGGAAATCGATTACTCTATGTAATCTATAAAAAAAGGTTTTTGACTCTATGCAAACTAAGTCGAGCAAAGTTTCAATCTGACTCTATCATTCATGTGTATGCAGGCAAATGATTAGAAAATGCAGGGATACACAAGAGTATTACTCACTGAAAACAAAATAAAGGTAAGTCTAATGTGATATTATATCCTATGGAGTACTTTTCATTTTTCATCTTGGTTTTTAAGAACCCTCTAGCTATGATTTTCATAGTAACAACATGAGACTACAGGACAAGTATGTTTTTTTGGTGAAATTCAGGAAAAGTACCGATGTTGCAGAAAAGAACGAAACAAGAATAAGTAAGAAGCAAGAGGGAAACAAATAAGATCGAAAACATGTTTTTTTTTCTTTTCATTTTTATCTTGGTTTTTAAGATGTCTTTAACTATAATTTTTATACTGAGAACGTGAGATTAAATTCAAGACAAGTACTTTTTTTTTTATGAACTGAAGTTGTGGAAACAACAAAATGGCAAATACACATAAAAATGCAGCAAAAACAAGAAAGACAAGCCACAGTATATATGTTTTACTGATGCAATGTCGAAGCTGAATTTTGGGGATTTCTAAGCGCAATTTCAATTTGTTATTTTAAAGATTTAGATGTGTATAGAGAATGCATTGCAGCACTAGCAAGAAATTTAAAATCACTTTGTCCTGCAATAACAGAATAATTCAGTGTGTATATATATAATATAAACATTAAGAGAGAATTGAAATTACGCATGTGAGTCCATGCAATTAAATAAAATAAAGTCGTGTGCAAATATACAGTCAAAGAAAAAATTTAGTCCATGTAACGTAACAAGCCAAAATCATTAAAGACCCTTAATAAAGGGATCACAAAGCAATCCAGAAAAGTTGCCAGCAATAGGTATAAATATAGATCTTATTGTCAATTACTACGTACAAGCTTAAAAAATCACAAATCATTAATCAAATTCATCAAAACAGCAACTAAAATCTTTTATAGTCGCAATAAACAAACTCTTATAGTGAAATAGTCCAAAATTAAATAGAAGTCTTAATCATCCAATGGAAGTGCAAAATAAAAACTAGAAAATAGATTTTATTTTATTTTTTGTCCAAATTAATATCTTAATGAAATGCAATAACTAATACGAAGTAATAAACTCTGAACAGTGCTATGGTAAATAGTGATGAAGTCTCAATAAGCTAATGACAAAGTTTGAATAACATAAGAGATAAGAACGATATGAGGGTTATATCGAGGAATGAAGTTTTACTAAAACAAGCAGATTCATTATAACCTAATTTCGGGGGATCTGGAGGAGTGTCAATGCTAACTCAGTGGTTCTTATCCCAAAAACAGAACAACCACGAAAGAAAACGAAGTTTAGGCCTATTAGTTAGTGTATTGTGCTCTATAAAATTATTTCTAAAACACTTTGTAAATTAGACTCACTTTAAGAAAGTGGATCTACTCGGTTAATAAATGAATCATACTAAAATCAACATCATTTTGAAGCCGGTATATTTAGCACGTATTCAATGACAGAAATGTTCAATTAAACACAAATTTTTTTGATGAGTTCATGTTTATACTGTTTTTTTGGGAGGGAAAAAGAGGCCAAGTGGTGCTTCCTCCATCGTGTATCAATCTTCTGGCATTAAAGAGTAACAGAAAATCCCGCGTTGACTGCTGGTGGTTTGTCAGAAGACCGAGATTGCTTTCAAATTCCTACCAACAAAACAAAGTTCGTTTTCATCAATCAAATCAACTTCTTAAGAAATTAAACCACGGAAACATGGAAAATGGAAATAAATGAAAGAGTACCTGTAGAGGAGGGGTAATAGTCTCAAACAAGAGAGGGTTAGGGTGATCAACGAATGCAGGAGACTTGGTCCACGGACAACTCAACCCACAACTATACTATACAAATTCTCCGTATTATCCCGAATCCATGTCCAGCCTTTGAGCAGCACTCACGTGCTTCCGTCATCCACCTGCTAGAGTATGATGAACAAACAATGGAATTCATCAAATACCCAACAACCCATCAACAAAATTATGATCACCCATGAACCCATCAATCATCATCGTCGTCATCATCATCAATTCATCACAAATAAGTTCACTCAAATCCAAAATATAAGAGTAACATTGGCAAACCATGTAATTCATCAAATACCCACAAACCCAACAACAAAATTATCATTACCCATGAACCCATCAATCAATTATCATCATCAATTAATCACAAATAAGTTCACTCAAATCCAAATTACTGAAGTATGACGAAGAAACAATGGAATTCCTTAGATACCCACAAACACAAGAACAAAATTATCATCACCCATAAACCCATCAATCATCATCATCAACTCATCACAAATACGTTCACTCAAATCCAAATTACAAGAGTAACATTGTCAAAACCAGTGGCGGACCCAGAAATATAAGAGAGGGGGTTCACTTTTTTTAAAATCGTAGATAATATAAAAAATTAATCAAAATTAGAAATTCGTCGCATAATTACTTATCATAAACTATAAATATTAAATAAAGGCAACCAAATTTTTCTTAACTAATTTCTAATATTTAAAACTATGAAATTTATAACCGAATTAAAGAAAGAACGGTAAATCAACAAACAAATAACTTAAAAAACCCTCAAATTAGTGTTCCACAATTGAGAATTATATTCCGTATTTAATTAACCATAGTTGACATTAACAAATAAAATCAAAAAATCGACATAAAAAATTAGTCAAAATACTCAAATATCTATGACGTACTCAAGTAAAGAATTAATGGTTAACCAACAAATAAATAACATTAAATTTATATTTGAACACAACTTCTTGTATGAGACGGTCTCACGATAAGTTATCGTGAAACGGACGTGAGACTAGCTATTTAAATCAGTAAGTACTATATTCCTTGGTCTTATTCAATACTTGTTATCTATTGTTTTTGGATTGAAGTTCAAGAAAAAAAAAGCCATGGATAAATTTTCACACAAAATCGACTTGCATTACATACCTATAACAAAAAATTAGAAAAATAAAAATAAAAATAGATAATTATTACATAACACATCCAAAAAGAAAAATACAGTAGATAATAAATTGATAGCACGGAGGGTGTACTCCATAACTGATAACAAAACAAAACACAAAAATATATTTTTAATTTTGGTTCAAAATCTTACAAAAATATACTCCTAATTGAGGCATTAATCTTGTGTGGGAACTGGGAATTGAGAATAAAAAGAAAACGGAAGGAGCTAAAAATTGGCAAAGGGTGGAACGAAAACGAACTGGTAAAAAGGATGGCTGAGGGGATTCGATCCCACACCAACTCTACCTAGTAGCACAATCCTTACCAAGTTGCCACAACCCTTTCACTGCTCCTTTTTCACGCAAATAGCAGAAGTACTAAGCATTAGTGCTTTTTTTTTAAAAAAAAAAAATTGGAAACCGAAGGGTGCGCACCCCTAGGTCCGCCCCTGGTCAAAACCATGGAATTCATTAAATACCCACAAAACCCACATTATGTTACTACAAGTTACACAATCTAATAATTAGAGAGAGATGGTAAGAGAAGAGTATACCTGATGAAATGGAGAGCAATAAGCAACAAATTTGCAACGAGGACATCGTATCAATGGTGGACCCTAGCATCGTGTTCCTCTTCTCTTTGCCGCGCACTCCATTTTTGTTTTACTCAAATGCTCGGATAGTCGGGTCACCTCCAGCCTTTATGAAACTATTCGATCAAATTTGGGTCGATTTTCTCCCTAAAAATCGGGCAGCCCACATAGCATAGTGTATGCGAGGAGGAGGTCAGAAAAGGGATCGGGCCGAGATTTGACGATGGAGGGTCGGAGGCAGATGATGGGAGGGCGGAGGAAAAGTGGAGGAACATAACATCATTGTGATTGTAATGAGGGAAGAAAGGTGGAATGGTGAGGGTGAGGGTGAGGGTGAGGGTGAGACGGAGGGTGAAAGTGAGAGGGCTAGGGTTTGAGGATGTAAGAGATGAGGTTGGGTACATACTCTACAGCTTTCTAAGGTTAGGGTTCGAGAATAATGGAAAATCTCAGTCCAACTGAGTGTCACATTTTGGGTCTTTTTAATATGTAATCTGATCCAATGTTTGATGCTTCTCAATGAAAATGGACATTTTTAATATAGCTATATTTAGACTTGTCAATCGGGTCAGGCGGGTCGGTCACAATACGGGTCTGGTTAATACGTACCGGGTCATACGGGTCTCGGGTCGGGCTAGAGTCAGAATAGGGGTCAAGAATAATTTCGAACGACTAATTTTTTACGGCCTTTTGAGTAAAAAAATATAATTTAAATATTAATTTTTCATTTATTTTAAAAATATGATAGTCTTTAATTATAATGTTTATATTTTTAAAAACATCAAAATCAATTTTTAGAATTATTTTATTATTAAATGATAAAAAAAAAAAGTTGTATTAAATTGATTATTTGTTTATATTTGTAATTTAAAATATTTTTTTAATTATATATCCAAATATATTACATAGTTAATACTTTATTATTTTTAATAAATTATGGTTGACCCAACGGGTCAAAGCGGGCGGCCGGGTTGGGTTTTGACTTTCGACCAAAAATTAACAGGTCATTTCGGGTTCGGGTCAAATGGGTCAGGGGTCGAAAAAAACGGGTTTGTGACCCTAAAAAATGGGCCGGGTTTAAGGGTTGGGTCAATTTTTGACAGGTTTAGCTATATTTGATTAGTTGTGGGTTTTACCAGAGTTTAGCCGTAGCATTGACGGTTTTTGAAAAGGGTTGTTGATACCTTCATTACAAGGTATTCGAGTTGAACATCGACGATTTCTGTAGCGTTGTATCAAACTATGATGCTTATAATTTATGAATGTCGATGTAAAACTTGTAATTTTTACTAAGGTTTCAATATACTGTAAGGGAAAATTGTTATTCATTATTAACCTAAGCTACCCAAATTACTCAAATACAAAGGTAAAACTATCGCATTTATATTTATTAACTTGATTTCTCTTATTTTATTCATACACAAATCAAACACCACATGCGTTTATTTTCACCTATACTCGGTATATTGCATCGACTTAGAAGAGATGAAATTGACTCTTTCAGCAAAATAGCTGTTGCATTTGAATCAATTCTTAATAAATCTATTCAAATGTAATATGTTGTGTTTGATGACAGATGAATAAAAAGTTACAACAGATGAAACAATTGAAAATGAGGAAGCTGCAGTGAATAAAGTCAGTGTCGAAGGCCGTGGTATTTTGAATTAACTTGAAAAGTTGTCTTCCATCAGCCTGCAACTTTCTATAAAAAAATTCAATATTCTTTCAAACTCAACAACAAATCACAGTCGTTTTATTTTGAGTAAATTAAAAATTACTCCCTTTTAACATACTCATTTTTTAAATTACTCCCTTTTGAAATTTTTGTTAAAAATAACTCCCAAAATCTATCAAAAGTTCAAAAATTGCTCCCAATTTTATTTTTAGGACAAAAATGCCCTTGGTTAGAGGGTGAGGTGAAGTAATAGCGAAAAAGAAAGTTAGGGGCATTTTTGTCAAAAAATTATATTTTGAAGCAATTTTTGAACTTTTGATAGATTTTGAGAGTTATTTTTAGCAAAAATTTTCAAAAGGGAGTAAATTTTAAAATTGGTATCTTAAAAGGGAGTAATTTTTAATTTACTCTTTTATTTTCGACCAACTTCTCATGAATTTTTGAAAGCGGAATTAATTAGGCAATCTTATCTCGAAACCAGAGCGGGTTTATAGAATTGAAGGATCCTTTGTCCCATTTCTTTATCCCTCCATCCAATCTCTTTATCCCTCCATCCAATCTCCGACATATACGCAAATTGCACAAATTGCACATATACGCAAATTGTAGATGAAACAATTAATAATTTAATTGATAATCCGTATTTGTTTAATCAAGACAAATGAAAAAATATTTATGAAAAAATTATTATTTTAATTACTTAACAATATATTCTTTGATAGATCATTTAATAATATAAAAGACAAGGTGAAAAGTAATAAAAATTTAATAGATCATTTAATAATATATTCTTTGAATAACAGACAAATAAAAAGTTTTTGATAAATAAAAAATAAGACGAAACAATTAATTATTTACTGAATAATACTTATGTTTTTTTTAATAAAGACAAATAAATGAAAAGTTTTTTATTAAACAATTAATAATTTCATTTATTAAAATTTTAATAATAAAGGCAATTGAAAAGTTCTCAGGTTTTATTTAAGTTTATTTTTTTTTTGAAGAAAGTTATCTCCGCTTTGTGTTAATCAAAGTGACAATACAATAGAGTGTCTTACAAAAAACAGAAATCCTCAAACAAATTAACACTATGCAAATACTAAAATTTGTAGTATTGTTAATTTCATGATATATGAAAATACTTTTCTCATTTTAATTACTATATTCTTATTGAGTTTTTGGGATTAAAATCTCAAAATTTAAACCGTTAAATTTAGTGTAAATAAAAATAAGATGCTAAAAATTTAATTTTACATGTCATAAGTAATAAAATGGAGTAATATTTTCAAAATTATATATAGATCGTAAAAAGTTACGTTTCATGATCATCGCAGTTGAAAGATGTTGACACCCGCATCTCGACTGCCAGGTGTCTATGGCAGTTTCCAAAAAACACCCGATGATGATCGGACGCTAACATGCTTCTATGCGCTCGAATACGGGCTCAAATCCATTAATTGCTGGCTAACACACTTACAGAGTACAAATCTCACAAAGCCAACCTCAAATCCAGGTCCAGTGGGTCGTTTCCAATCAAATAAGGCTAATTTGGGCCAAAACCGACACCGGAAGTAAAACCGACTTTTTGCGATTGGGTCAACCCCGGTCAAAGTCGTTTCCGAGACGCACAAAAACAGCCATACAACCATCAAAAGTCCAAGTCAAACACAAAACTCATCAAACACCCAAAGTCAAGGTCCAAAAGTGATGTGAGTTAATATGAACTTTGAAACAACAAACGTGAAGGATATTAGTATTCTGAAATGGAACGTAAACAAGTAACCAAAACAGAATGAAAGGATAGTTTTAAGGATGAATAAACCGTAACCAAGGATAGTATGCTAGGTGAAGTAGACCTATACTTCAACAAAGCGGGTGCTAAATCAAACACGCGATTGAAGTAGCGAGTTTAGAGCTTGTAACGCGACTAACTCTAGACTTTGTCTAGTAAACAACAAGGACGTAAAAGAAAGCTTAGCTTTACTCAGGTTTTTGATATGAAAATTGGATGCCTTATTCATTCAACTAGATGGCTATATATAGCCTACAAAAGGACCCTTAAACCGGCTGGTTAAGGTGACAAAAACAAAGTTCAGCCTCTAGACACCATGTGAACACAATCAGCCTCAAACACCTTCATAACTTCAGTACACTTCCCATGCTTGAATGAGTGTGAACCCAAGTTAATGTCTTCATATTACCTTGATTATTGGCTCCTTTATTCAGCTCATACACGAGCTAGCTCACCAATTGTAGTAGGCACACTACTAAGCTGGTAAGGGGTGCTAGTATGGCTGAACTAAGACCATGAGGAGCTAAGGTGACTTTATTGAACTCTTTGGTAGCTCCTTGATTCGGATCAAAAAGACTGACCTGCGCGACCCGTTGGGCCACTCGATCGAGTGACTCACTCACTCGATCGAGTGGGCCTGTTTCGAGCCCGGCTGCCGGCGTGACGGGCCACTCGACCGAGTTAGCCACCTACTCGGTCGAGTAACCCTAAACCGGGTGCCCTAGCTTTTCCTATATAAGCAACCCCCATGCACACATCTTGAACAACTTTTGACAACTATTACAAACCCTAGAGCAACCCTACACACACATACAACATCTATTACAAACCCTAATCAAACCCTAGCAAATCTACACTAGCAAAGACCCTAAACCTAGTTTTAGGAATCAATCCCGAGCCACCATAACTTAATCTTCATAAAACCTCGAAGACTCTAGTGTTAAAGCCACGGTTACGAGTCCGTTCCGAGACAAGAACATGTAGGTTGAGGGTGTCTAAACCCCGTTTCTTCTCTTCTCCTCCTCCTTCTCGTGTCGCGTCGTCGTCATCTTCATACGGGTCGCGTTTTCTTTTTGTTTTTGTTTTATCGTTATTATCGCATCCTAATATCACTAATATCGATAATACTACTAATATCAAAGCATTAAAATACTTATCAATTTGTGTCGAATAAGAGGGATATCGGAATAAGAAAACACGAATATACAAGTGTACTGCACACAGCGTTGACGGTCGCTTATTCCAATTTCCCGACTATTTGATTATTGAGATAAGTTTTATTTCGTTTTCATCATTATTCGAGTCTTACAATCACATCGATTTTCAAAAGCAAACATTGTTTTTTAATAAGGGTCGAAACCCATTGACACGGATCCGACATCACAATCCCTAGGGATTTATTTCGATGTCGGAGAAGTTGAGGGAATCAAGTCCTTTTTTATTCAAGTAAAGCGTCGGTTTTGTAGATTCGATACCAATTCCATAATTGGATGTCGAATATAATAATCTAGTCAATTAATTCAATCAATCCGATTTTCTTGTTGATGCTAACATAGATGTCACGTTATAATTATGACACTACAAACGCGAAGAGAAATTCATGTCGTTTTGATCGACTTAAAACGACTCAAATCAATTTTCTTTATTTTTTCGCTCTACTATTCCATATCGATTCCATAATCGAGTTTGGGATGCGATGAGTATTCAAATTTAGAGTCGGGTATAAATTCAACGATATTTATATTCGGTTCTACAAAATCTATGATTTATAAAAAAAACCCGAATCGAGCATAAGTCATACAATATTTATGTTCAATTCGTGAGAACCATCGATCCATCGAAAATCAAAAGCAATTTCGAAATCAATATAAAATTGCAAGCGAATTACAATTCGTACAGGGGGTAGTCGACCGAGTGCCTAGCCCACTCGATCGAGTGGCACCCCAAAACCGAACCAGAATGTTTTTCACGGCCCCCACTCGATCGAGTCTCACAGTGACTCGGTCGAGTGGCTATGTACTCGACCAAGTTGGTCAATAACTCGGCCGAGTACGGTCTATAACGCAAAACCGAATCATCTTTTACAGGTCCACTCGATCGAGTCCATCGACCACTCGATCGAGTGACCTCAAAACGACTAATACAACGAGTCGTACATTCTTCTTTTCAAACTCGGTAGTAATTTATGATTTAGGCCAACACACGTTTAATTAATCACGTGTATTACTACCTTTTCGAACCATGCATCATCATATTTGCATCATCTCATATCATATTTGCACAAACCGTTATTGTTCGTTATATCGTTACTAATAGTTTGTTTGTTTCCTTTGTCAATTTTCATTGTTTATTTTATTTTACTAAAATGAACCCACATGCTAAAATTCCACTTTGACGTAGAATTAATTGCATTAAATTGACTTAAAAACCCTTTTCAATTCTATCCACATGTTTAGGGAAAATAATCTTTGCATATCATTTTCCCGTTTAACTAACGCGCGTATTGGAAGGTCATTCGAATTCTTAGTAGAGGTGTGCGGGCGGGGTTGGGTGTCCTTTGTGGGCTTCCCAACACGTACCCTCACCCCTTACTAAGAACCTCGGTTTCCGGATGCCCGAAACCGTTGGCGCACGAGAATCATTCAATACACAATATCCGATAATGTCGGTATTGGTATCAAATGCAAAGGGACGAGCCCAATAAACTCTGACATCGGAAATGGGCCGTATTTTGTATACGGACCACTACGACATAGAGTGGGCTCGAATGGTTCCGAATAACCACAAAATTCGGTGGCGACTCCACATAGACCTAAATTTCAATTCGATCCGTTTCATATGGAGATTCATTCGCCTACCCAAACCCGCGCGTGGCCGCGTCGGGGTGGACCTATGTCATGTCCACAATTTGGCGACTCCGCAGGGGATTAACTGATGCGTGACTTACCATCGGCATCCTCAGGGTGAGACTCGAATAGAAATCGTTTGACTAGTACAATACGCGTCTTAGTTTTACGATTCATGCATAACCCATATTTTCCCGGGCTGGTACTGGTGACCGAAGTCCCACTATACCATTGATGTACTCCAACATGGATATGTCAAAAGGTGTCCATAGTCGATTCGAGTGGGTTTCGCGGCATGTTCTAAGCTCAATTCGACTTAGAGAGTCCGTCCCGATCAACGTCTAGACTATGTAGACTGGTATAGACCCTCTCAGACCGACCGAGACTTAGTGTAGAGCATACATGGCGTCGTTATAATGCTTGTGTGACTACGTGCTACTTGGTTTCCGAGTCGTTTTCAAAAAATTGTCAACTTTTCAAAAATTGCATTTTTTTCAAGATATTCGATTTCAAAACCCGAGACATGCCGAATTTAGGACTTATGATTTTGCTCAAAATAGCCTATTTTCTAGACGGTATGCTGCCCAATTCAAAACTCAAAGCATTTTCGAACTATCAAAATTGAGGCCCGATACACTTTCCGATTTCTCTCAAAAAATCGGGCCTCTCCACCAAGTTGTCTCGGAACTTTCAAATCAATCAATTTTCAAAACTTTCCTCTTCTTAGGACTTCCCGTATTTAGCAGTGTCGGGTCATGTCTTAAGTTGTCAAGTTTCTCTAGCGTCGAACCTCTGTCGATCTTACATCACGAGTTTCTTCCCTATCCCAGTCCGCCTTATTAGACTAAGGCAAGGCCCACCTAAGTAGGACATACTCTTACGAAGGAGGGCCCGTCAACACAATCGAGTCAAAAGTCTATGGATGTCTCACGTGAACCTTCCTTCGAACAGGACTAGGCCCACTCGCCAAATCCTAAGGAAGGCCCGCATTTCACAAGTCACCCGTCTAGGCGTCTTTCCTCGAGTAATTTCCCTTTTAGTCTTTTTCGGGATGTACTTTCTATTCCGGGATTTCTGGGCTAGTTTCTGATTATGCGGCGTTCTTACAGACAGGCCACCCGCAACCCGACATCAACGCAAAATGGAAGAGTTGAAAGATGCCCTAACCAAGATCGAGACTCAACTGACCTCCATCCTTGCTAACCAAGCAACCTTGGACACTCGCCTGAGCACTGTGGAGAAGACGGTCCCTGTTGCAGGAGCTGAGCCCACTGGGCCCATAGCCGAATTGGTCAGTGTTGTTCGCAGGCTCGAAGAATAAGTCCACTTATCGATGAACAACTCAATCCACACCAAGAATGCTCGTATTTATTCACCTTTGAATAACTAGCTACCTGCCAACCTCAACTTGACGAGAAATTCCTATGTTTGAGGGTACCAAAGACCCGGTCCATCATATCCGGGCCTTCAAGGATTTCATGGCAGTCAAAGGGGTAAAGTCCGCCATGTTCAAGCACCTATTCCCTTCCTCTTTGGAGAAGCATCCCAAGGCCTGGTTCTACAGGCTCGACCCCAAGAAATACAAGACTTGGGACGATGTGGCGACCGAATTTGCTCGGAACTACGCCGACAACACTGAAATCCAGACTACAATGCGTACTCTGGAGGTCATGGCTCAAGAGCCCAAAGAAGGGTTCACAAAATACTTGCAAAGATGGAGGACCGAGAGCGTGAAATTGGTCGACAAGCCCGGCGAGAAGGCCCTAGTGGAGGCTTTTGTCAAAAACCTCCTCCCATCCTACCGAGTCCATCTGCGGTATGCCATCATCCCCAACTTTGCCGTCCTTACTGAAATGGGCACAAGAATCGAGGATGACTTGAGACTGGAGAGCCTGACTAAGGCCTCTCCTAAAGGTTATCAAGGGGCTAGTTCATCTACAAACAAGCCCACACCTGCAGCTGCAACTCGCAGCATCTTCGACGAGGTAAACCTGCTTGACACTTCAGCTAAAAAGAATACACCAACTCGGGTATTCACAGATATAGGGACTACCTATACTTATGCCTTACAAAGGCTATTCTCAAAGGGCCTGATCCAACCGATAGGCCCAACTGCAGAACCTCCGGTAGAGAAGAGGCCTAAAACTTATAATGCCCAAGCCTACTGTCAATATCACCGGGGTAACGGGCATGATACTGAAAAGTGTTGGAGACTAAAGCACCTGATCCAAGATCTTATCGAGAGCGGGAAAATCCCGTTGCCCGGAGACAAGCCGAGCAACAAAGAAAACCCGTTCAGTGCCCACGCAATATTCACCGGTGAGGTAATTGATTGTTCTCACCTCATCTCTCCCTATATCCCACAAATTAACGGGATATGGTTCGATGACGAGAACGATGTGTACTTAACCAAAGGGAAAGTTGTCCCCATCACCCTTGAAGAGGTCCGAAAGGCTAAGTCCAAAGCCTTAGCCACCAACCACCTCGCCGCAGCCGGACGTTCTACTCCCAAATCCGTCACTGAACCTGCCAGGACGGAACCTACCCTCGAAGAACCAAGCCCGGACACGGATCTGGTCCAGCAACTGAAGAGGGTTCGAGCTGACTTAATCGTATGGAAACTACTGGTTAGCTCACAGGCACATCGAGAAGCACTGACTAAGGCTCTCGATGAAATCAAGGTCGATTCACAAGCTACCCCTTCTGAAATGGTAGCCACTATTATGCCTTTTCTGAAGGGCAAGTCAAAGGAAGAAGGCCCACTCATAACCTTCTCTGAAGCTGATCTGCCACCATTTGGGCCCAATCACAATCTGGCCCTATACATCACGGTCATCTGCAAGGGTAAATATCTCCCGATGACCCTTATTGACGATGGATCAGCCGTAAATGTCCTTCCTCTAAGGACCGCAAAAGCACTCGGCATCACCAATGCCGATTACCTTCCGACGGCGCAGACTATCCAGGCTTTCGACGGAAGCCCAAAACCTGTCGCCGGGGCCGTGAAATTGAAGATCATAACGGGCCCAATCGAAAAGGAGTTGGAATTTCAGGTGATAGATGTCACCTCATCATTCAATCTCTTACTAGGAAGGCCTTGGATGCACGCAGTCAAGGCCGTGTCATCTACCCTCCATCGAAAAGTCAAGATGCCCCTTAAAGACGGTGTCATCACGCTGGAGGCAACCCCGATGACCGTGGCTAGCTGTAATGCCACGAACCGGGCCGAACCACGAGGGTTCGACTTCGTGGGCATGATTGATGAGGCATATCTATTCAAGCCCTACTTCACCGTTAGCATCGACACGATGCTACAAAATCTGGGTTACCTACCCGGAATCACCTCAAGGCCGTACCTTCCGGCAGGAAAGATCATCGAGGTCCTGGACAACGGAGAGTCTCGGCTCGGTTTGGGATATACTATGAGCTCGGAAAACGTGGGTCGGGCATATGCAATCAAGTTCGTCACTCCCATGTTTGGGGCGATCCAGGTGGGCCTCTACCAACCCACCATCACATATCCCGAGACCAAAACGGCTCGGGAATGCAACTACATCCCTGACGATATATTCACCATCGTCCAGGCTGAATCCCAGGAGGATGAAAACAATTCTGAGCCAGTGCTGGGGCTCCTATTTGGAGAAGACAAAGCCGCCCCTGCTCCAAAGGACAATTTGGTCAACTTGATCCTCCGCAGCGATCGGTTCGACCCAACCAAGCTAATCACCGAGGTCGGTGCCAAAACCGAGACGAGGGCTTGGAGAAAGACCATAAAGTGGACCAACAGTCAAGGACGGGTCTACAAGCTGACCACCGGCGAGGGAGACATGCCGGATACCGAGTCTGAGTCTGAGTCAGAGTCGGAGTCTGAGTCTGAGTCTAGGGGGTCCGGTGCTAAAGTCGAATCTGTAACCCCTCTTCCCTTGTCCACTGAGGTCTCGGGGCCTGCCCCAAGACCTCTCCCTATCCCGCCACTGACCAATGATCAGATGACAGCTCTATTCGAGCTATTTTCAAAATTTACCATCAATAATAATAACGAACACCGTTCTGCTTACGACTTGTCTTATTTCTAAAATTTTCTCAATTTCAAAAATTTTATATGCAATGACATTGAGAAACCCGACGAACAGGTACCTTTACCTCAACATCTGGTCGAGCAGCTCGAGCAAAGAGAATCCCGAGATCCGGTAATCGAAGAAACCGAGTCCATCAATGTGGGAACCACTTTAGAGCCCCAGATGCTTAAATTGGGCCTATCTTTAGATCCAGAGGAGAGAAAACAATTCACAGACCTCCTACAGGAATTCAAAGTTGTTTTCGCATGGTCCTACAAGGACATGCCGGGTATAGACCGGGGGATAGCCGAACACCGAATACCCATCAAAGATGGGTGCAAACCGGTAAAGCAAAAGCTCAGAAGAATGAAGCCCGAGTGGTCTCTTAAAGTCAAGGAAGAGGTCGATAAACAATTCAAAGCAGGCTTTATACAAGTGTCTGAATATCCAGACTGGGTTGCAAACATCGTGCCGGTACCCAAGAAGGACGGCAAGGTGCGGGTTTGCGTGGACTTTCGGGACCTTAACAAGGCCAGTCCAAAAGACGATTTTCCGTTACCACATATCGACATTTTAGTGGATAACATGGCCGATCATGCCCTTCTATCATTCATGGATGGGTACGCCGGATACAACCAGATTAAAATGGCAGAGGAGGATATGGGAAAGACCACCTTCATTACACCATGGGGGACTTACTGCTACACCGTCATGCCATTTGGGCTTATCAACGCCGGGGCCACTTATCAACGGACCGCCACTACCTTGCTCCACGACATGATGCATAAGGAAGTGGAGGTCTATGTGGACGACATGATCGTCAAATCCAAGGACCGAAGCGGGCACATTTCAACCCTAAGAAAGTTCTTCTCCCGGCTACGTAAATACAACATGAGACTGAACCCACAAAAATGCAATTTTGGGGTCACGTCAGGCAAATTACTGGGCCATATCGTTAGCCAACGCGGCATCGAGGTCGACCCAGCTAAAATCAAAGCCATCACCGAGATGCAACCACCCAAGACTGAAAAGGAAATAAGGGGGTTTCTCGGAAAAGTCCAATACATCAGCCGGTTCATTTCAAAGTTAACCATGGTGTGTGAACCCATCTTCAAAAAGCTAAAAATCGGAGAACGGGTGCTATGGGACAACAAATGTCAAGCGGCTTTCGACAAAATCAAGGAGATTCTGTCTGCTCCGCCGGTACTAATGCCACCTCAACACGGTCTGCCTTTGTCGTTATACCAAACGACGACTGAGACAGCCATGGGGGCTATGCTGGCCCAGACAGTTGATTCAGAAGAACGGGCTATTTACTACATTAGTAAAAAGTTCCTCGAATATGAGTGCATATACACAATGCTCGAGAAAACGTGCCTAACATTGGTTTGGGCCACTAAAAAGCTCCGACATTACATGCTCAAGTCACGAGGTACATGTGTTATCCAAAATAGATCCTATCAAGTACTTATTCGAGAAGCCCATCCTCAACGGCAGGATGTCAAGATGGACTTTAATGTTATCCGAGTTCGACCTCAAATTTGTACCATTAAAAGCCATCAAAGACCGGGTAGTTGCCGAGTTCCTCGCTGACAGTCCAATATCCGAGGAAGGCCACACCGATACATGGGCCTTTCCTGATGAAGACATATTCCATACCGATACAGAGGTGTGGGATCTATATTTTGACGGAGCATCCAACTTTCGAGGATTCGGGGTCGGGATTCTGCTAATCTCACCACGAGGGGAACACACTCCCTTATCCATCAAGTTGGACTTCGACGTGACCAACAACGCAGCTGAATACGAAGCATGCATTCACGGGTTGCAGGCCGCCGCTGATTTAGGGGTAACAAACCTCCGGGTCCACGGTGATTCATCATTGGTCATCAATCAAGCACTCCAAAAATGGAAAACTCGGAACGCCAATCTCGTGGCTTACCAAGCACGGGTAAGGGTTCTAGAGAAACAATTCCAAAAGGTAGAATACATTTATCTGCCCCGGGAAGAGAATCAGTTTGCAGATGCACTTTCCAAATTAGCATCTTTACTGAACATCCCGGATCACCTGGCCAGCATGCCAATCTGTGTCGAACGGCGGTCCGAGCCAGCCTACATCCACGCCATTCAGAATATCGAGATAACTGACCCGGAACCTTGGTATCAAGCTGTCCTAACCTACCTGACAACGGGAGAGTATCCCCCGGAAGCTGAAAATCGGGCCAAAAAGGCCCTACGAAGATTAGCGACCCAATTTGTTCGAACTGATGACGGGCAATTGTACAAAAAGACGGCACAGGGGGCTCTCCTCCTATGCATCGACAAAATACAGGCCGAAAAGGTCATGGCCGAGGTCCATGATGGTGAAAACGGTCCGCATATGAACGCCCATATGCTATCCCGCAAAATCATGAGGCTCGGGTATTACTGGAACACCATGGAAACAGACTGTCAGTTATATGTGAAGCACTGCCATAACTGTCAGATCTTTGGTAATGTACAGCATATGCCATCTTCCCTATTATATACCATGACATCACCATGGCCATTTTCGACATGGGGTATAGACATAATTGGAAAGGTGCATCCTTCTGGGATGGGAGGACATTGCTTCATCTTGGTGGCCATCGACTACTTCACCAAATGGGTCGAAGCTGAGTCATACCGTGTCTTGAACGTCAAACACGTGGCCAAATTCATCCAAAATAAGATGATATGCCGATACGAGATCCCTCACGAATTTATCAGTGATCACGGGACCCACTTTCAAGCTGAAACCGCTGCATTGCTGGCGAAATACAAAATTCAGAGGCATACATCTTCACCTTATCGACCCCAAACAAATGGAGCGGTAGAAGCAGCCAACAAAACAATTGTCACCATACTTAAAAAAATGGCTGAGAATTATCGAGACTGGCCGGACAAAATACCCTTCGCCCTGTGGGGATACCGAACTTCGATTCGCACCGCAACCGGAGCAACTCCATACTACCTGACATATGGAATGGAAGCGGTCCAACCCGTCGAGCTCGAAGTGCCATCTCTCAGGATTTTACTTGAAAGCCAAGTACCCGAAGCAGACTGGGTCCAGGCCCGATACGACTCGCTAGTCCTTTTAGACGAACGGCGATCCCGGGCCCTCAACAACATTCAAATATATCAAAAAAGAATCCAACGGGCTTTCAACAAACGGGTTAGGCCCAGGAACATCAAGGAAGAAGACCTGGTCCTGAAATCGATTCGTGCCTTACTACCGGTTGACCCAAGGAGTAAATTCAAACCCAATTGGGCTGGGCCATACCTAGTCAAGAAGATCCTATCAGGAGGAGCGGTGATGCTGACAGACTTGGACGGGAACGAATTTGTCAACCCAACCAACTTGGACCAGCTGAAGCGCTACTACCCCTAAAGCCCATCTCAATGTCATTTGCAAAACTTTGTCTTTTTATAAATTTTCAAAATTTTAGACAAGTCAATAAGCTAGAATTAATTATTCTACTGTCACACATCTCGAATTAATAATCTTGATGTATTTCGAAAATTGCAAAAAAAAATCAATCAAATCAAATTTTGAACTACGTTTGGTTTGATTCCGCTATTTGTGGATACGTAGGCAACCCCTCAAAAGGGTACAACCACTGCAATAAACGAAAGACGGGAATGGTGTTCAATAATATGTCTTTTTATATCGATTACAAAAAAAAAGGGCCGGACACAGCATACACACACCAAAAAAATCACACCACTAAAAAATAATAATAATATTCAAATAATAATAACACAGCATACACACACCAAAAAAATCACACCACTAAAAAATAATAATAATATTCAAATAATAATAACGGAGACTAATATCCGGGCATTTTCCCCTTCCCCTTGTCCTTCGGATCACATGGAGCCTGAGGTCTTCGGGGTGGTGGTGATCCGAATCAAGAAGCTACTAAGGAGTTCAATAAAGTCACCTTAGCTCCTAATGGTCTTAGTTCAGCCAAACTAGCACCTTCTACCAGCTTAGTAGTGTGTCTACTACAATTGGTGAGCTAGCTCGTGTGTGGGCTGATTAAAGGAGCAATTAGTCAAGGTAATATGGAGGCATTAACTTGGGTTCACACTCATTCAAGCATGGGGAGTGCACCAGAATTAAGAGGATGATTATGGGCTGATTGTGTTCACATAGTTAGCTTTGTTTTTGGCTCCTAATTCACATGGGTGCCGCGTCTACATACTCTCTTGTTAAGCTTTGTTTTTAGCTCCTAGTTCACATAGGTTTAAGCTTTGTTTTTAGCTCCTAGTTCACATAGGTTTAAGCTTTGTTTTTGTCACCATGTAGCTTTGTTATTGTCACCCTAATCAGCCGAGTTTAGGGTCTTATTGTAGGCTATATATAGCCATCATTTGGAATGAATAAAACACACAAGATTTATACATAAAACTGAGTAAAGCTAAGCTTTCTTTTACGTCCTTGTTGCTTACAAGACAAAGTCTAGAGTTAGTCGCGTTACAAGCTCTAAACTCGCTATTTCAATCGAGTGTTTGATCTAGCAACTGCTTTGTTGAAGTATAGGTCTACTTCACTAAGCATACTATCCCTTGGTTACGGTTCTTCAAACTATCCTTACAATCTGTTTTGTTGCTTTTGTTTACGTTCATTTCAGAATACTATCAATCTTCACGTTTTAGTTTCAAAGTTCATATTAACTCACATCATTAGTGGTATCAGAGCTTTGGTCATCCATTAGACGTAAAGCATGGCAGGAGTAGTGAACTTTGAAAACCCTAGCTTCTTAGAACACCTAAAGAGGGCGTTGGAGAACTACCAGCCCAAGAATTCTCGTTTCCAAGCAAGGAGGGAACCGGTGGACAAGATCAAGGTGAATGAACTCCCTGAGTTCAATGATGGGACTGATCCTGAAGTCTACTTAGAATGGGAGAGAAACATGGAAAAGCTCTTTGACTTCAAGGACTTGGAGGACGAGGAGAGGTGCAAGTATGCCATCCTAAAGCTAAGCAAAGGAGCTTCCCTTTGGTATGAAGGGCTTAAGTTACAACGCACCAGGGATAGAAAGGGTAAGATTTCTTCTTGGGAGTCCTTAAAACGTAAACTACGTAAGAGGTATGTTCCAACTACACACAAGTTATCCTTATACAAAAAGATTGCTAACCATGTACAAGGAAGAATGAGTGTTAGTGAGTACATTGAAGAATTTGAGAACTTGGTCCTAATGGGGGAAGTAGAAGAAAATGAAGAGATAAAAATGGCTAGGTTCTTACGTGGGTTAAATCGTAGTATTGCTAATACGGTTGATTTATGTCCATACTCTGATTTTGATACTTTGTGTGGGTTGTGTCTAAAAATTGAGGCACAAGGGAAGGGAAAACATGAGGGTGAGTCTAGTAAGAGTCATACTTGGCCACGAACGGATGAAGTTAATAAGGTCAATTCTACCAATACTAATCAACCCCTTACTATTAGGAATAACCCCGCACCCCCACCTCAATCTACCACCAAAACAACCACTGAAACTAGTCTATCTAAGGTACGTTGTTTCAAGTGTCAAGGGTTTGGTCACTACAAAAACGCTTGTCCTAATAAAAGAGTTGTGACCTTAAGAGAAGTGATCACTATTAGGGATGAAATATGGGAAGAGGAACAACGTATAGGGGCTGTTTTCAATGTTAACAAAGAAGAGGAAGAGGAAGAGGAAAATATTGAGGCTTATGAACCCCCGGCTTATGATACACTCTTAGTACTACGTACTCTACATGCTAACCCCATCCAACATGACACCGAACAAAGAGACCAACTATTCCATACTAAGTGTCAAGTTAACGACAAATGGTGTAGTTTAATAATTGACGGAGGTAGTTGTACCAACGTTGCCTCACTTGAAATGGTAACCAAACTAGGCCTAACTACTACTAATCACCCTAACCCTTATGCACTACATTGTTTAGACAACGGGAACAAAGTGAGGGTCACTAAACAAGTTAGGGTTGGTTTAACCATGGGTTCCTATGTTGATGAGGTCTTATGTGATGTTATTCCTATGGATGCTTGTCACATACTTTTGGGTCGCCCTTGGCAGTTTGATAGGGATGTAGTACACCATGGGAGAAAGAATGAGTATGAATTGAGGGATAAGGGAAAGAAAATTGTGCTGAAACCCATGACACCTCAAGAGTTGAGCACCATGTTAGCTAATCGAGTCAAGAAACCCAAACTCTCCATATTTGCTAGTAAAATTATGGAAGAACATGTCATAGAAGAGGGGGAGTGTGGTGCCGTCATGGTTCCTAAAGAGGAATCAGTAAAGGTTAATAGTTGTTGTGAAGGGAAACGATTTGAGGAGTGGCAAAAAGAACTAGGTGTTGTTATCTCTAATGGAATACCAGCCTGTTTAACGCCTAGTAAAGATCATGAAGTCTTAAGGTATGAAGATGTTAAGAACAATGTCATGGTCAATGCTCTATCCTGTCACTACTCACACTCATCCACTTTAGATGCAAGCACGCTTGGACTTAAGACTTTGAAGGGCTATTACTCCACGGAGGCTGATGTACTCACCAAGTGCAAGGCTATTACTCTTAATACTTTTGATGAAGTTGTTTTGCAGGACGATCTTCTTCTTAAAGGGAACCATCTTTGTGTCCCAAAACATCCTATTTCAGAGTGTATAACTAGAGAAGCTCAAGAAGGAGGACCAACTGGATGTTGTGGCATAACCAAGACCTTAGAGACGTTAAAGGAGCACTTCTTTTTGCTAAAGACACAAGGGAGTATTCTAAACATCGTGAGCAAATACTTAACAAGTCCTTTCTCAAAGAGTCCTCTCAAACCAAGAGAGTACTTGCCATTCTCCAAAATGACTCACCTCAGTGTTTGTTACACAACGGATGAAGCTAGCAAAAGAAAGAACAGATTGATGCCCCAAGCAGAAGCTCCATACAAGGGAAACAACAATGTTTACAAGATGAAGTTGCCGGATGGTTATGAAGCTCATGCCACGTTCAAAGTGAGAGATCTTGCTCTTTATCTTGATGAAGATGGCATTTCAGAATTGAGGACAATTCCTTTTCAAGGGGGAGGAGAAGTAGACCTATACTTCAACAAAGCGGTTGCTAGATCAAACACTCGATTGAAATAGCGAGTTTAGAGCTTGTAACGCGACTAACTCTAGACTTTGTCTTGTAAGCAACAAGGACGTAAAAGAAAGCTTAGCTTTACTCAGTTTTGTGTATAAATCTTGTGTGTATCTTGTGTGTCTAATGATGTGAGTTAATATGAACTTTGAAACTAAAACGTGAAGATTGATAGTATTCTGAAATGAACGTAAACAAAAGCAACAAAACAGATTGTAAGGATAGTTTGAAGAACCGTAACCAAGGGATAGTATGCTTAGTGAAGTAGACCTATACTTCAACAAAGCGGTTGCTAGATCAAACACTCGATTGAAATAGCGAGTTTAGAGCTTGTAACGCGACTAACTCTAGACTTTGTCTTGTAAGCAACAAGGACGTAAAAGAAAGCTTAGCTTTACTCAGTTTTATGTATAAATCTTGTGTGTTTTTATTCATTCCAAATGATGGCTATATATAGCCTACAATAAGACCCTAAACTCGGCTGATTAGGGTGACAATAACAAAGCTACATGGTGACAAAAACAAAGCTTAAACCTATGTGAACTAGGAGCTAAAAACAAAGCTTAAACCTATGTGAACTAGGAGCTAAAAACAAAGCTTAACAAGAGAGTATGTAGACGCGGCACCCATGTGAATTAGGAGCCAAAAACAAAGCTAACTATGTGAACACAATCAGCCCATAATCATCCTCTTAATTCTGGTGCACTCCCCATGCTTGAATGAGTGTGAACCCAAGTTAATGCCTTCATATTACCTTGACTAATTGCTCCTTTAATCAGCCCACACACGAGCTAGCTCACCAATTGTAGTAGGCACACTACTAAGCTGGTAGAAGGTGCTAGTTTGGCTGAACTAAGACCATTAGGAGCTAAGGTGACTTTATTGAACTCCTTAGTAGCTTCTTGATTCGGATCAGGTGGCGAGCGTTCCCGAATCACAAGTGGAACCTCTTTAGCCCGAGCCCGTTTCTTCGGCGACGGGTCTTCTATCACGGTCTTAGGTCCAATGCGAGCCCGCACGTGCTCGGGTAATCTATCCCGTGGGCGAAGTCGGTCCTGCACGGGTAGTCTCGGGCCCAGTCTCCTTCCCAAGTCAGTCTGGGGGCTCACTTTCCCCCAAGCACCTTTAGCACTAGACCCCTCAGCTTGAGTCTTAGTCTTCTTTTTGTGACCTGACATTAGACGAACCATGGTAGCCGGGGTGTCACCATCATCGAAGAATCCCCTGTTGTCTTTAGCTTGCTCCCTTCTCAGCAGGTCGAAAGCTTCATCAACCTTTAGAGCAGCTCGGCCCTTAGCATCCCCTGCTTTGGTCCACTTTGTATAAGAGTCCGAAACCCAGATCGAATGGCGAGATTTGACAATGGGCCAAGTATGCCATGTGTACCATCTTTGCATCCAGGTATCACACATCACATCAGTCAGTTGGGTAGGGTCACTCACAACTGCTTCAACTTCAGGGATTCGCTGGGTCCATCCGTACTGCCTTAGTATGCGATCTGGATAGAGATGAACCGTTTGCCTGAAAGATAGAATCACCTGATAGCGGGCTCTGTCCCTCAGGTCCAAGCCACTCCAAAGGTAGATGGGCCACCACGGAACGACCCATCAAATTAGCGGACCACCATGGAAAGACAAAACCCCGTCCCAATACTTTTGCGTAATCTGACGGGAGAAATCAATGGCCCGCCTCCTCGTCATCACCTGATAGTTGCCCGCATCAAGGGGAGGATCTATCACTGATAGCCTCTCATAAAGCCAAATCTGCAAGAAGGAAACAAAAGCATGAGTTCCCAAAGCAATGTAAACGCCCGCCTAAGGCCACTCGACCGAGTACTTAGGACGCTCGATCGAGTGGTACCCCTGAACACAAACAGGGGGCTTTTTACGAAGGCACTCGACCGAGTGCCAAGATGACTCGACCGAGTGGTACCTCAGAGAACAGATCAGGGGCTTTTTACGAGGGCACTCGATCGAGTGCCAGGGTGACTCGATCGAGTGCCCACTGCAGCAGCCAATCTGAAAAAAAATCAAAAATCGAAAAATCAAAAATAAAACGCAAAGTAACATACTTGCAGCAATCGGGTGCTCCCGGTAAGACGGATTGACGAGTCTCTCTTACGGTTGTCCAATCCTTGGATAATCTCGCCCGTGATCAGCCAAGCCGGGCTATGTTTAGTCTCCATCAAATCTACTACGGTCAGAAGATGGGTGTTCCCCATGCATGATAACAAATCCATGTGGCCCTCGAAAGCATATATGTGGAGCATACAGAAAGAAAAAGCCCTACGGCTGTAGGCCGGTCTCACCCGGACGTCAAGAGAATTCATAAATTTCTCAGCCAAGTCGATCAGAGAAATTTTATCACCTTCCATCATGCGGGATACCTCGTTGTGGGAGAGCCCCAGAAATTCTCTCAGCTTCCTCCTCAGGTCATAGATCGAGTACGGGACAGAGGGACGGAGTATCGGGTTCCATCCTCCTATAGCTGCAATCTCCTCAGGTAAAGGGCAGACTTCGCCCCGGGGGAAGGCAAAGACATGATATATGTCGTCCCAGTAAGCCAGACATGCATCCAAGAAATAGCGATCAACCACCATTTGACGGAACGGGTACAGCTGAGTTATACCCGTTTGATTCAAAGCCACCCTATCCGTGTCCCTAAAGCGACGGGACCACTCCTGCAGCATAACGGTCAACCTATCAATTCCCATGACTAATTGCTTAAGAAAATAGAGGGATTTGCTTTGCCTTGAGGGAAATAAAGAGACTTTCTTTAAAGAAGGGATTGATTTGTGATGAGAATTATGAAGAAATCAAGAGCAAGAGAGGGCTATATATAGCATAGCCTTGCAAACCGTTTAGGAAAATTTCCTAATCCTAATTGGAATCAAACCGCAAACCTAGTCTTGATACTAGCACGGAAATCTTCGTCCCGAACTTTCCTAATCTTTGTTAGAAGTCAAAAATCTCAAAGTTTCCAAAATTCAAAAATCTCAAATTTTCAAGATTTCAAAAATTCAAATTTTCGAAAAATCATTTTTCCCCAGCGCGAGTCATTTTGCTACCTACGTGTTGCGTGCATTTTATGTGACTTATACAGGTACGACTCAAACAGGGACGTGCAACCCACTATACCTCCCCAGCGGAAGCCAACGGTGGCATTTAACGGGATGGGCCTACATACAGGCGCACCCAGGACTTATGTGACAAGTCCGATTCCCCACGAAGTTATTATCAACAGCTCAGGTATGACTTCTAGCTTATAGATGGCGAGCCCTTCACGCGAGTCTAATGGACTATAAACGACCCGACCGGAAGTCCGCCAGGTTTCAATCCTCGATTGGCCTGGTGGCTACTCTGACTTTCGCCTTGTCCAAGCCTCAGTCAGAGTGGGGGCTCTGTAGACACCCGCATCTTGACTGCCAGGTGTCTATGGCAGTTTCCAAAAAACACCCGATGATGATCGGACGCTAACATGCTTCTATGCGCTCGAATACGGGCTCAAATCCATTAATCGATGGCTAACACACTTACAGAGTACAAATCTCACAAAGCCAACCTCAAATCCAGGTCCAGTGGGCCGTTTCCAATCAAATAAGGCTAATTTGGGCCAAAACCGACACCGGAAGTAAAACCGACTTTTTGCGATTGAGTCAACCCCGGTCAAAGTTGTAACACCCCGGCCCAATCCTAGGACCGGAAATGTTAACCGCGGTAGCTCGCCAGGCTTTGTACTGGTCCCACAGACCAACACGAGTCCTTTCTAGCGCATTTTGTCCTCACTCATGTGCATCCTGGAAACCTTCCCAGGAGGTCACCCATCCTAAGATTGCTCCCAGTCAAGCACGCTTAACTGCAGAGTTCTTATCATGGGCAAACCAGAAAAGAAAGTGCACTTTGTTGATATGAGTAGTACTTCAAATCCCTTTAAGCAAAGCTCATAAATAGGACATCTTCAATCAATGTGGGGTGTTTCAATCACTCCCACTTGAAGAACGCAACGTCCTCGTTGCGCCTGGCAGCATAACCGCTGACCCAGAATCCACCCCCGCTAGGTGCCAAATGCACGGTCGCAGGGTTGCTCTGATACCATTTGTAACACCCCGGCCCAATCCTAGGACCGGAAATGTTAACCGCGGTAGCTCGCCATGCTTTGTACTAGTCCCACAGACCAACACGAGTCCTTTCCAGCGCATTTTGTCCTCACTCATGTGCATCCTGGAAACCTTCCCAGGAGGTCACCCATCCTAAGATTGCTCCCAGTCAAGCACGCTTAACTGCAGAGTTCTTATCATGGGCAAACCAGAAAAGAAAGTGCACTTTGTTGATATGAGTAGTACTTCAAATCCCTTTAAGCAAAGCTCATAAATAGGACATCTTCAATCAATGTGGGGTGTTTCAAAAGTCGTTTCCGAGACGCACAAAAACAGCCATACAACCATCAAAAGTCCAAGTCAAACACAAAACCCATCAAACACCCAAAGTCAAGGTCCAAAAGACTAACCTGCGCGACCCGTTGGGCCACTTGATCGAGTGACCCACCCACTCGATCGAGTGGGCCTGTTTCGAGCCCGGCTGCCGGCGTGACGGGCCACTCGACCGAGTTAGCCACCTACTCGGTCGAGTAACCCTAAACCGGGTGCCCTAACTTTTCCTATATAAGCAACCCCCATGCACACATCTTGAACAACTTTTGACAACTTTTACAAACCCTAGAGCAACCCTACACACACATACAACATCTATTACAAACCCTAATCAAACCCTAGAAAATCTACACTAGCAAAAACCCTAAACCTAGTTTTAGGAATCAATCCCGAGCCACCATAACTTAATCTTCATAAAACCTCGAAGACTCTTGTGTTAAAGCCACGGTTACGAGTCCGTTCCGAGACAAGAACATGTAGGTTGAAGGTGTCAAAACCCCGTTTCTTCTCTTCTCCTCCTCCTTCTCGTGTCGCGTTGTCGTCATCTTCATACGGGTCGCGTTTTCTTTTTATTTTTGTTTTATCGTTATTATCGCATCCTAATATCACTAATATCGATAATACTACTAATATCAAAGCATTAAAATACTTATCAATTTGTGTCGAATAAGAGGGATATCGGAATAAGAAAACACGAATATACAAGTGTACTGCACACAGCGTTGACGGTCGCTTATTCCAATTTCCCGATTATTTGATTATTGAGATAAGTTAACTTAAACAATAATCTTTTTTTTTTATTTCGTCTTCATCATTATTCGAGTCTTACAATCGCATCGATTTTCAAAAGAAAACATTGTATTTTAATAAGGGTCGAAACCCATTGACACGGATCCGACATCACAATCCCTAGGGATTTATTTCGATGTCGGAGAAGTTGAGGGAATCAAGTCCTTTTTTATTCAAGTAAAGCGTCGGTTTTGTAGATTCGATACCAATTCCATAATTGGATGTCGAATCTAACAATCTAGTCAATTAATTCAATCAATCCGATTTTCTTGTTGATGCTAACGTAGATGTCACGTTATAATTATGACACTACAAACGCGGAGAGAAATTCATGTCGTTTTGATCGACTTAAAACGACTCAAATCAATTTTCTTTATTTTTTCGCTCTACTATTCCATATCGATTCCATAATCGAGTTTGGGATGCGATGAGTATTCAAATTTAGAGTCGGGTATAAATTCAACGATATTTATATTCGCTTCTACAAAATCTATGATTTATAAAAAAAAACCCGAATCGAGCATAAGTCATACAATATTTATGTTCAATTCGTGAGAACCATCGATCCATCGAAAATCAAAAGCAATTTCGAAATCAATATAAAATTGCAAGCGAATTACAATTCGTACAGGGGGTAGTCGACCGAGTGCCTAGCCCACTCGATCGAGTGGCACCCCAAAACCGAACCAGAATGTTTTTCACGGCCCCCACTCGATCGAGTCTCATAGTGACTCGGTCGAGTGGCTATGTACTCGACCAAGTTGGTCAATAACTCGGCCGAGTACGGTCTATAACGCAAAACCGAATCATCTTTTACAGGTCCACTCGATCGAGTCCATCGACCACTCGATCGAGTGACCTCAAAACGACTAATACAACGAGTCGTACATTCTTCTTTTCAAACTCGGTAGTAATTTATGATTTAGGCCAACACGCGTTTAATTAATCACGTGTATTACTACCTTTTCGAACCATGCATCATCATATTTGCATCATCTCATATCATATTTGCACAAACCGTTATTGTTCGTTATATCGTTACTAACAGTTTGTTTGTTTCCTTTGTCAATTTTCATTGTTTATTTTATTTTACTAAAATGAACCCACATGCTAAAATTCCACTTTGACGTAGAATTAATTGCATTTAATTGACTTAGAAACCCTTTTCAATTCTATCCACATGTTTAGGGAAAATAATCTTTGCATATCATTTTCCCGTTTAACTAACGCGCGTATTGGAAGGTCATTCGAATTCTTAGTAGAGGTGTGCGGGCGGGGTTGGGTGTCCTTTGTGGTGATGTGAGTTAATATGAACTTTGAAACAAAAACGTGAAGGTTGATAGTATTCTGAAATGAATGTAAACAAAAGCAACAGAACAGATTGTATGGATAGTTTGTGAGGATGATAGAACCGTAACCAAGGGATAGTATGCTTGGTGAAGTAGACCTATACTTCAACAAAGCGGGTGCTAAATCAAACACTCGATTGAAGTAGCGAGTTTAGAGCTTGTAACGCGACTAACTCTAGACTTTGTCTTGTAAGCAACAAGGACGTAAAAGAAAAGCAATGCTTTACTCAGTTTGAATATTGTGTGCTTTATTCATTCAAGTTGATGGCTATTTATAGCCTACAAAACGTCCCTTAACCAGGCTGGTGTAAGGGTGATACAAACAAAGTTCTAATGGTGATAATAACAAAGCTTAGGAGCTAAAAACAAAGCTAACAAGAAGCATTTAGACGCGCCACCCATGTGAACACAATCAGCCTACAATCATCCTCTTAACTCCGGTGCACTCCCCATGCTTGAATGAGTGTGAACCCAAGTTAATGCCTTCATATGACCTTGACTATTTGCTCCTTTATTCGACCCACACATGAGCTAGCTCACTGATTGAAGGAGGCACACTACTAGGGTAGTAGGAGGTGCTAATGTGGCTGGACTAGGACCATTAGGAGCTAGTGTGACTTCATTGAATTCTTTAGTTGTATCCTCATTCGGATCATCTCCTCCCCCTTGAAAAGGAATTGTCTTCAATTCTGAAATGCCATCATCATCAAGATAAGGAGAAAGATCTCCCACATTGAACGTGGCATGAACTCCATACTCATCCGGCAATTCCACTTTATAAGCATTGTCGTTCACCTTTGATATGATCTTGTATGGACCTTCTGCCCTTGGCATCAACTTATTCTTCCTTTTGCTTGGGAACCTCTCTTTTCTCAAGTGAACCCAAACTAAGTCACCTTCTTGAAAAAGTCTTGGTTTCCTGTTTTTGTTGGACCTTCTTTTGTATGCTTCATTTACCTCCTTGATCCTTTCTCGAATTTGCTCGTGGAGTTTTATCATAGCCTTAAGTTTTGACTCCGCATCTTTGTGGACTAACTCATCCTTAGGTAGAGGAATCAGGTCCAAGGGCATGTAAGGATTGATTCCATACACGGCCTCAAAAGGAGAGTGAGAGGTAGCATAATGATGTGAGTTGATATGAACTTTGAAACTAGAATGAGAGATATGATTAGTATTCTGAAATGGAACGTGAACAAGTAATCAAAACAGAATGAAAGGATAGTTTTAAGGATGAATAAACCGTAACCAAGGATAGTATGCTAGGTGAAGTAGACCTATACTTCAACAAAGCGGTTGCTAGATCAAACACTCGATTGAAATAGCGAGTTTAGAGTTTGTAAGGCGACTCACTCTAGACTTTGTCTTGTAAACTACAAAGACGAAACAGAAAGCTCAGCTTTACTCAAGTTTTTGTTATGCAAATTGGATGATCTATTCCTTCAAAATGACCGGCTATATATAGCCTACAAGAGCCCTTAAACCGGCTGGTTTAGGGTGACAAAAACAAAGTGACCCTTATGTGAACAAGGAGCTAATTACAAAGTTGGGAGCTAATAACAAAGTAATGTGAACAAGGAGCTAATAACAAAGCTAAGAGAGCATTAAGGTGTGGCTGGTGTGAACATGGAGCTAATAACAAAGCTTCATTTGGACGTGCATACCAAGTGAACACAACCAGCTTCAAACGTCCTCTTTAACCCCGGTGCTTTCCCATGCACAACTGACTTGTTCGGACCATAACTTTGTCAATACTTGTTCAATGAGCCTTCATGAATAGTCATTGGAAAGATAAGCTCGAAATCTATCTCCTCCATTTTGAATGACTACGAAAATCCAAGTATAACTCGAGATATTGATGTGAGTTGATATGAACTTTGAAACAAGAATGAGATATAAGATTAGTAAACTGATTTGGACGTGAAACAAGTAACCAAAACAGAAAGTAAAGGATAGTTTTGAGCGTGAATGAACCGTAACCAAGGATAGTATGCTAGGTGAAGTAGACCTATACTTCAACAAAGCGGGTGCTAAATCAAACAACGCGATTGAAGTAGCGAGTTTAGAGCTTGTAACGCGACTCACTCTAGACTTTGTCTTGTAAACTACAAAGACGAAACAAAGAAAGCACAAAGCTTAACTTTACTCAGGTTTTTAATTTGCAAATTGGATGTTCTATTCCTTCAAAATGGCCGGCTATTTATAGCCTACAAGGCCCTTAAAACCGGCTGGTCAAGGGTGACAATAACAAAGTACAATGGTGACAAAAACAAAGCTTAAGCCTAATGTGAACTAGGAGCTAAGAACAAAGTTGGAGCTAATAACAAAGATGTGTGAACTTGGAGCTAATAACTATGCTAAGTGAAGAGTAATCAGCCTTGGTCTTCTTGTGTGAACATGGGGATGAAAACAAAGCTTGAGTAGGAGTAATGAGGCGCGGCAATGGTGTGAACATGGAGCCAAAAACAAGGCTAACAAGAGAGCCTTTAGACCGTGTACACCATGAGAACACAACCAGCTCCAAGACCTTCTTGACTTCAGTCCATTACTCATGCTTGAATGATTGTGAGCCTAAGTTAATGTCTTCACTTTACCTTGATCAGTTGCTCCTTTATTCAGCTCAAATTCGAGCTAGCTCCATTAAGGAAGATGACTTCTTTTTATTGCTAAACTAGCTGGACTATAGTTAAGTAGGAGCTGGTATTACTTCGTTGAGCTCTTTAGTACTTCCTTACTAGGATTAGTAGCTTCTTGATTCGGGTCAATTGTAGTAGGCATACTACTAATCTGGCAAGAGGTGTTAGTGTGGCTGAACTAAGACTATGAGGAGCTAAGGTGACTTTAGTGAACTCTTTGGTAGCTCCTTGATTCGGATCATCTCCTCCCCCTTTAGAAGGAATTGTCCTCAATTCTGAACAGCCATCTTCATTAAGATAAAGAGCAAAATCTCCCACTTTGGACGTGGTATGAACTTCATAACTATCCGGCAACTTCATCTTGCAAGTATTGTTGTATACCTTGTATGGAACTTCTGTTTGTGGCTTCCACTTGGTCTTCCTTTTGCTTGGAAACCTCTCCTTTCTCAAGTGAACCAAAACCAAGTCATCCTCTTGGAAAAGTCTCGGTTTTCTGTTTTTGTTGGACCTTCTTTTGTAGGCTTCTTTGATCCTTTCCCGAATCTCTTCTCTAACGTACAAGTCAGGCCCTTTGCTAGCTTCATCTGTTGGGTAACAAACACCGAAATGAGTCATTTCGAAAAATGGTAAGTACTCCCTTGTTCTGAAAGGACTCCTTGAGAACGGCTTTGTTAAGCATTTGCTCCCAATGTTCTGATCAATCCCTTGTATCTTTAGCAAAAAGAAGTGTTCTTTTATCACCTCTAAGGTCTTGGTCATGTCCAAAGTTTCAGCTGGTCTTTCTCCATGAGTTTCTCTAGTTATACACTCTGAAATAGGGTGCCTTGGGACACAACGATGGTTTCTTGTAAAAGGAAGATCTACCTGCAAAACAAACTCAACAAAAGTACCAAGAACACCAGCCTTGCACTCGGTGAGTACATCAGCATCCATGGAGTCCTTCAAGGTCTCAAATCCAAGCGTGCTGGCATCTAAAGTGGATGAGTGTGTGTAGTGACAAGATAGAGCATTAGCCACGACATTGTTCTTAACATCTTCATACCTTAAGACTTCATGATCTTCCCTAGGTGTCAAACCAGCTGGTAATTCATTAGGAATGACCAAACCCAATTCCTTTGGCAACTCCTCGAATTGTTTCCTTCCAAACCCATTATCAATCCTAGATGGTTCCTCTATAGTACCCATGTCAAAGACACGTTCCCCCTCTTTTAAAGCCTGTTCTACTTCACTCTCGATGGTAAGGTTAGGCTTATTGGTTTTGTTGGAGGTCATAGCTCTAACAGCTTGGGGAGTCATAGGTTTTAGAATGATTTTCTTTCCCTTATCTCTTAACTCATATTCGTTTTTTCTCCCATGGTGTACTACATCCCTATCAAACTGCCAAGGACGTCCCAAAAGTATATGACAAGCATCCATAGGAATAACATCGCAAAGAACTTCATCAACGTAGGAACCCATGGTTAAACCCACCCTTACTTGTTTAGTGACCCTTATCTTGTTCTCATTATCCAACCAATGTAAAGCATACGGTTTAGGGTGATTAGTGGTGGTGAGACCTAACTTAGCTACCATTTCTGTAGACGCAACATTAGTACAACTACCCCCATCAATAATCAAACTACACCACTTGGTATTAACTAGACATTTTGTGTGAAAGAGTTGGTCTCTTTGTTCGGTGTTTTGTGGAATAGGATTAGCATGAAGTGTACGTAATACCAAGACCTTACCAAACGTTGGGAGTTCATCTTCTCTTTCTCCCAAGTAGACTTCAGGAGCAGGTGCGCCATTGGACTTAGAGAGACTAACGATGCTTGAGTCTTCAAAGCTCACAACTCCTGCCATGCTTACGTCTAAATGGATGACCAAAGCTCTGATACCACTAATGATGTGAGTTGATATGAACTTTGAAACAAGAATGAGATATAAGATTAGTAAACTGATTTGGACGTGAAACAAGTAACCAAAACAGAAAGTAAAGGATAGTTTTGAGCGTGAATGAACCGTAACCAAGGATAGTATGCTAGGTGAAGTAGACCTATACTTCAACAAAGCGGGTGCTAAATCAAACAACGCGATTGAAGTAGCGAGTTTAGAGCTTGTAACGCGACTCACTCTAGACTTTGTCTTGTAAACTACAAAGACGAAACAAAGAAAGCACAAAGCTTAACTTTACTCAGGTTTTTAATTTGCAAATTGGATGTTCTATTCCTTCAAAATGGCCGGCTATTTATAGCCTACAAGGCCCTTAAAACCGGCTGGTCAAGGGTGACAATAACAAAGTACAATGGTGACAAAAACAAAGCTTAAGCCTAATGTGAACTAGGAGCTAAGAACAAAGTTGGAGCTAATAACAAAGATGTGTGAACTTGGAGCTAATAACTATGCTAAGTGAAGAGTAATCAGCCTTGGTCTTCTTGTGTGAACATGGGGATGAAAACAAAGCTTGAGTAGGAGTAATGAGGCGCGGCAATGGTGTGAACATGGAGCCAAAAACAAGGCTAACAAGAGAGCCTTTAGACCGTGTACACCATGAGAACACAACCAGCTCCAAGACCTTCTTGACTTCAGTCCATTACTCATGCTTGAATGATTGTGAGCCTAAGTTAATGTCTTCACTTTACCTTGATCAGTTGCTCCTTTATTCAGCTCAAATTCGAGCTAGCTCCATTAAGGAAGATGACTTCTTTTTATTGCTAAACTAGCTGGACTATAGTTAAGTAGGAGCTGGTATTACTTCGTTGAGCTCTTTAGTACTTCCTTACTAGGATTAGTAGCTTCTTGATTCGGGTCAATTGTAGTAGGCATACTACTAATCTGGCAAGAGGTGTTAGTGTGGCTGAACTAAGACTATGAGAAGCTAAGGTGACTTTAGTGAACTCTTTGGTAGCTCCTTGATTCGGATCAGATATGGACTGATCAAAACAATGCTGCAAAATGAACTCGCATCAGAAATTCCCATGCTTGAATGGGTGTGAACCTAAGTTAATGCCTTCATATATCCTTGACTATTTGCTCCTTTGTTCAGCCCAAACTCGAGCTAGCTCCAAAATTGAAGTAGGCCAACTACTAAGCTGGTACTAGGTGCTAGTGTAGCTGAACTAGGACCATTAGGAGCTAAAGTGACTTCATTGAACTCCTTAGTAGCTTCTTGATTCGGATCATCTCCTCCCCCTTGAAAAGGAATTGTCCTCAATTCTGAAAGGCCTTCTTTATCAAGGTAAGGAACAAGATCTCTCACTTTGAATGTGGCATGGGCTTTATAACCATCCGGCAACTTTATCTTGCAAACATTGTTGTCTCCCTTGTATGGAGCTTCTGCTTGTGGCTTCCACTTGGTCTTCCTTTTGCTTGAAAACCTCTCCTTTCTCAAGTGAACCAAAACCAAGTCATCCTCTTGGAAAAGTCTCGGTTTTCTGTTTTTGTTGGACCTTCTTTTGTAGGCTTCTTTGATCCTTTCCCGAATCACTTCTCTAACGTACAAGTCAGGCCCTTTGCTAGCTTCATCTGTTGGGTAACAAACACCGAAATGAGTCATTTCGAAAAATGGTAAGTACTCCCTTGTTCTGAAAGGACTCCTTGAGAACGGCTTTGTTAAGCATTTGCTCCCAATGTTCTGATCAATCCCTTGTATCTTTAGCAAAAAGAAGTGTTCTTTTATCACCTCTAAGGTCTTGGTCATGTCAAAAGTTTCAGCTGGTCTTTCTCCATGAGTTTCTCTAGTTATACACTCTGAAATAGGATGCCTTGGGACACAACGATGGTTTCTTGTAAAAGGAAGATCTACCTGCAAAACAAACTCAACAAAAGTACCAAGAACACCAGCCTTGCACTCGGTGAGTACATCAGCATCCATGGAGTCCTTCAAGGTCTCAAATCCAAGCGTGCTTGCATCTAAAGTGGGTGATTGTGTGTAGTGACAAGATAGAGCATTAGCCACGACTTTGTTCTTAACACCTTCATGCCTTAAGACTTCATGATCTTCCCTAGGTGTCAAACCAGCTGGTAATTCATTAGGAATGACCAAACCCAGTTCCTTTGGCAACTCCTCGAATTGTTTCCTTCCAAACCCATTATCCATCCTAAATGGTTCCTCTATAGTACCCATGTCAAGGACACGTTCCCCCTCTTTTAAAGCCTGTTCTACTTCACTCTCAATGGTAAGGTTAGGCTTATTGGTTTTGTTGGAGGTCATAGCTCTAACAGCTTGGGGAGTCATAGGTTTTAGAATGATTTTCTTTCCCTTATCCCTTAACTCGTATTCGTTTTTTCTCCCATGGTGTACTACATCCCTATCAAACTGTCAAGGACGTCCCAAAAGTATATGACAAGCATCCATAGGAATAACATCGCAAAGAACTTCATCGACATAAGACCCCATAGTTAAACCTACTCTTACTTGTTTTGTGACCTTGATTTTGTTTTCATTATCTAACCAATGTAATGCATATGGTTTAGGGTGATTAGTAGTGGTTAGACCTAACTTAGCTACCATTTCAGTAGAGGCCACATTCGTACAACTACCTCCATCAATAATCAAACTACACCATTTGGTATTAACTAGACATTTTGTGTGAAAAAGTTGGTCTCTTTGTTCGGTGTTGTGTGGGATGGGGTTAGCATGTAGTGTACGTAGTACTAAAACATTACCATAAGTTGGAAGCTCATAGTCTTTTCTTTCTTCCTTCTTTTCTCCCAAGTAGACTTCCGGACCAGATGCGCCATGGGACTTAGAAAGACTAATGATGCTTGATTCTTCAAAGCTCACAACTCCTGCCATGCTTACGTCTAAATGGATGACCAAAGCTCTGATACCACTAATGATGTGAGTTGATATGAACTTTGAAACTAGAATGAGAGATATGATTAGTATTCTGAAATGGAATGTGAACAAGTAATCAAAACAGAATGAAAGGATAGTTTTAAGGATGAATAAACCGTAACCAAGGATAGTATGCTAGGTGAAGTAGACCTATACTTCAACAAAGCGGTTGCTAGATCAAACACTCGATTGAAATAGCGAGTTTAGAGTTTGTAACGCAACTCACTCTAGACTTTGTCTTGTAAACTACAAAGACGAAACAGAAAGCTCAGCTTTACTCAAGTTTTTGTTATGCAAATTGGATGATCTATTCCTTCAAAATGGCCGGCTATATATAGCCTACAAGAGCCCTTAAACCGGCTGGTTTAGGGTGACAAAAACAAAGTGACCCTTATGTGAACAAGGAGCTAATTACAAAGTTGGGAGCTAATAACAAAGTAATGTGAACAAGGAGCTAATAACAAAGCTAAGAGAGCATTAAGGTGTGGCTGGTGTGAACATGGAGCTAATAACAAAGCTTCATTTGGACGTGCATACCAAGTGAACACAACCAGCTTCAAACGTCCTCTTTAACCCCGGTGCTTTCCCATGCACAACTGACTTGTTCGGACCATAACTTTGTCAATACTTGTTCAATGAGCCTTCATGAATAGTCATTGGAAAGATAAGCTCGAAATCTATCTCCTCCATTTTGAATGACTACGAAAATCCAAGTATAACTCGAGATATGGACTGATCAAAACAATGCTGCAAAATGAACTCGCATCAGAAATTCCCATGCTTGAATGGGTGTGAACCTAAGTTAATGCCTTCATATATCCTTGACTATTTGCTCCTTTGTTCATCCCACACTCGAGCTAGCTCCAAAATTGAAGTAGGCCAACTACTAAGCTGGTACTAGGTGCTAGTGTAGCTGAACTAGGACCATTAGGAGCTAAAGTGACTTCATTGAACTCCTTAGTAGCTTCTTGATTCGGATCACATAAGTAGGAGAACGATTGTAAGCAAATTCAGCGTGGGCAAGCTTGACATCCCAATCCTTTTGAGTCTTGCTCACAAGGCCCCTTAACAACGTGCCCAAAGTGCGATTGGTAACTTCGGTTTGTCCATCTGTTTGTGGATGATGAGAAGTGCTAAATAAGAGCTTGGTTCCCACCTTCCTCCATAATGTGTTCCAAAAATAACTAAGGAACTTTGAATCACGATCCGAAACAATGGACTTAGGTACTCCATGGAGACGTACCACCTCTTTGAAGTACAAGTCAGCTACATTGCTAGCATCATCTGTTTTTTGACAAGCAATGAAGTGAGCCATCTTTGAAAACCGATCTACCACCACCATGATAGCATCCTTCCCCCTAGCTGTTCTTGGCAAGGCCACAATGAAATCCATGGACACATCTTCCCACGGTCTATTAGGAGTGGGTAAGGGCATGTAGACTCCTGGTTTGAAAGAACTTTTGGCAAATTGGCAAGTCACACACTTGCTTACTACATGTTGGACACTCCCTTGCATCTTTGGCCAAAAGAAGTGTTCCTTTATGACCTCCAAGGTTCTTGTGATGCCAAAATGACCCGCTAATCCTCCCCCATGAGCTTCCCTAACCAGCAATTCTCTAATGGGATGCTTGGGTACACAAAGTCGATTTCCTTTGAAAAGAAATCCTTCCTGCAAAACAAACTCGTCAAAGGCTCCCTCCTTGCACTTGGTGAAAGTTTCACCAAAATCAGCATCATTGTTGTAGTAATCCTTGAGAGTTTCAAATCCGAGCAATCTAACATCCAAAGTAGATAATAGAGTGTAGCGGCGGGATAGTGCATTAGCCACCACGTTACTTTTACCATCTTTGTACTTTGAAGAGAAGTGAAAGGATTGCAAGAATTCCACCCACTTGGCATGCCTTGGACTTAGCTTTTGTTGGCCATTGATGTACTTTAGGGATTCATGATCTGAATGGAGAATAAAGTGGTTAGTACGAAGATAATGACTCCAATGATCAAGAGCTCTTACTATGGCATAGAATTCCTTGTCGTAGGTGCAATAGTTTAGCCTTGCTCCATTGAGTTTTTCTGAAAAGTAGGCAATGGGGCGCCTATTTTGCACGAGAACAGCACCAATTCCTACTCCACTAGCGTCACATTCAACCTCAAATGGTTGAGAGAAATCAGGAAGAGCTAGGATAGGAGTGGAACACAACTTCTCCTTGATGGCTTCAAACGCTTCTTGGGCAGCTTTGGACCAAACAAACGCACCTTTCTTCAAACATTCGGTGATAGGACTTGTGATAGTACTAAAATCCTTGATGAACCTTCTGTAAAAGGAAGCCAAACCATGGAATGATCTTACTTCTGTAATGGTGGAAGGAATTGGCCAAGTACGGATGGATTCCACTTTGGTTTGATCAACGGACACTCCATCTTTGGACACTACGTAGCCAAGGAACACTACACTTTCCACAAAGAAAGCACACTTCTCCTTCTTGCCAAAGAGTTGTTGCTTGCGAAGTGTTGTAAATAGTAGTCTTAAGTGCTCCATATGCTCCTCCAAAGACCTGCTATAAACAAGAATATCATCCAAGTAAACCACAATGAATCGACCTAAATAGGCCTTGAGTATTTCGTTCATTAGCCTCATGAATGTGCTTGGAGCGTTGGTGAGACCAAATGGCATGACCGTCCATTCATAGAGTCCATGCTTGGTCTTGAAAGCTGTCTTCCACTCATCTCCTTCTCTCATTCTGATTTGATGGTACCCACTTCTTAGGTCAATTTTGGAGAAGATCACAGCCCCATGAAGCTCGTCCAACATATCATCCAACCTTGGAATAGGAAATCTATATTTGATGGTAATGTTGTTAACGGCCCTACTATCCACACACATTCTCCAAGTTCCATCTTTCTTAGGTACTAAGAGGACCGGAACAACACAAGGACTAAGGCTTTCACGTACATAACCTCGACTCATTAACTCATCAATTTGTCTTTGCAATTCCTTAGTCTCCTCTGGATTACACCTATAGGCTGCCTTATTGGGTAAGGCTGCTCCTGGAATGAGGTCGATTTGGTGTTCTATACCTCTAATAGGTGGTAAACCAACCGGTAATTCCTCAGGGAAGACATCCTCAAATTCGTGTAACAACTCCTCAAATGGCTTTCCTCCAAGCCCATTTTCAACTACTAAGGGTTCCTCTCTAGCCACCATGACAAAGACACGTTCCCCCCTTGTAAAGCCTGTTCTACTAAGGCTTCTTAGTTTTGTTGGCTGCCATAGTTCTAACAGCTTGGGGAGTCATGGGTTTTAGAACAATTTTCTTTCCTTTATCCCTTAACTCATATTCATTTTTCCTCCCATGGTGTACTACATCCCTATCAAACTGCCAAGGACGTCCCAAAAGTATATGACACGCATCCATAGGAATGACATCACATAAAACTTCATCGACATAAGACCCCATGGTTAAACCTACCCTGTAACACCCCGTTATTTTCTGAGTCAATTATAAAGTTGACTTTTCTACTTTTATTCAAATCGGGTTATTAAGTCGGGAAAAGTATTTTCGATGTCATTAATTATAAGATTAAACTATTTTGGGTCGTCTTATAATAAATCGGTTTTGATTTCCTTAATAGTGTAACGTTTCTAAACCGCTTGATTTCGGGTTGGACTATGGATCAAATAATAATAATAATAATAATAATACCTAATATATTCTTTAAACCCACGTATTCCCCAAAGTCCTCATTGTATCATTCATTCATTCAACCTTTGCCGCATACACCTTCCCTCCTCTGTTTTCAAATCCGACAATCACAATCAGAAGTTTCAGCCGCCAATTCTATTGCTCTTCCTCTTTTTACATCATTCAAATCGTAAGTTTCTTAAACCATTGTTTTTTTTTTATTTTATAATTATTGGACCCAATATGAAGTAGATCTAAATATCCTAAGTTTTTATTGTTTTCCTTGGTCTTTCTGACCTTATTAAAACTATTCTCTCGACATAACGATTAAATAATAACATTGGGTAGCTGAGTTTAGTTTACGGTATATTAATGTCGGTGTCGGGTAATAATTCCGCCGTTTGATCTTGGTATTCTACTGTATTTTGTTGGCCTATGTCCTATTGAAGTAATAATGGTCAGGGAGTATATTACATGGAGTGGGAGATACAATTTGGGGAACTTTGCTTTACAATCAAGTAGTAGCCGAAATATGATGCTGATTACATTGAGATTGATTTGTTGGACATTGCATTATTGATACGTAGGTCCCTCGTGATCTAGTCCAAGTAGGCCTGTAAGTTGGAGTTATAGTATTTCGAGACGAGGTAGGGAGTATTAGGTTAAACTCAGTGTATACTAATTGATAGGTTGGACGTTAAATTTGGAGTAGAGTATTGGACGAGAGTTAAGACGAACCTGTATTAACAAGTTGGGGCATAAGTTTGGGTCATCTTGTCACCATTTGGTTAAGTTATTGAATCATTAATATTCTGTGTAGCTTGTGGGTTCGAGGAAAAAGAAATTCTTGGAATAATATTAGCTGATTTGGGTCGTCTTAAGAGGTAAGGACGTTTTACCCTTTTCACATTTAAGTAAAGAGCATGTTCGGTTCAAATTATATTTTTTTAAGCGGTTTTATAAATTATTTTGTCAATGGTGAATTTTTATGATACTCGTAATATTTTGAATATTGAATTTTGTGACACGACTCACATATTGGTACTATTTTGGTAAAATTTTTAGTAACTTAACAGACTCTGGGAGTTCTGTTGGTCTAGACGGTTTTAAGGTGCGTCTAAGACGTTCCTGGGACTTTGTCCCGAAACTATTTTTGAGTGAGGATTGTCCGGCCCTCACTTGCTAGGGAGTTAGACTTTCTCCTTTGGCAGTTTCATCCTACTGGCTGTCCAAATGTGAGAGGTGCGCACTATATAAGTCGAACTAAGCACAGGTGATACCTCTAGACCGTGCAAGGGTAGGACCTTGGCACACAGGTGAAGAAAAATATATTTTGGTTGGTTTTCGATTTTGACTACAGTTTTAACAATATTGTGTTCTGGTATCGAAACAATGACTTTTAACCTTGATTTCAGCTTACAAAAATATTACTATTATTATTATTATTAATATTAATATTAATATTATTATTATTATATTTCACGAATTCATTATATTATACTTTTACTCAGCTTTGCTGACGTTCTTTTGTTTTGGGTCGTTCCCCCGCTGGAACCTGTACCTATTTGTGTTTTGGGTACAGTTGATAGGTACACTTAATATGATGCATGGGTGCATTTGGTTCGGGATGCTGAGTGAGCAAGAATTTTATTATTTAACATTTACCTCCGAACTATTTATATTTATGTCGAATTTTGGTTTGAAGTTGTTTTAAACCGTTTTGGATTTTGTGGGACTTAAGTCTTCCGCTGCAACGTTTTCATTTAATTAAGTATCGAAATTCTACTTCGTTTCAGTTATTTTCTATCAAACTTCTTTTCGGTTATTTTCTATCATTTTATTTGCCTTGCACTTGGCTTTGGGAGCTAAGTGCGGAGTAACAGCTTTGAATTTTCCTATTTCAGTTTATTATTTTTGGTCGCGAAAATTTAGGGTTGTTACAGTTGGTATCAGAGCCAGGTTTTATGATCACAAAAAGTTTAAGATATATATTTACCCTTTAGGAGCTAAACGTGAGATAGAGGAGGTGGTTGGATTTGATTAAGAACTATAAGATCAAGATTCTGTATCATGTAAGAAATATCTATGTGGTGGTTGATGCCTGGAGTAAATTTTTTAGTGACCCTTACTTTGTTTCCATCGTCCAACCAATGTAGTGCATACGGTCTAGGGTGATTAGTGGTGGTTAGGCCTAATTTAGTTACCATTTCAGTAGAGGCAACATTTGTGCAACTACCCCCATCAATGATCAAGCTACACCATTTGTTGTTAACTTGACACTTAGTGTGGAAGAGTTGATCCCTTTGTTCAGTGTTGTGTGGGATGGGGTTGGCATGAAGTGTACGTAGAACCAAAACAGTATCATACGTTGGGGGTTCATAGTCCTCTCTTTCTTCCTCCTCTTCTTCCTCCTCCTCATTAAACACAGCCCCTATACGTTGCTCTTCCCCCCACATCTCCTCTCTAAGAGGCATGATTTCTCTTAAGGTAACGACTCTTTTATTAGGACAAGCATTTTTGTAATGACCAAAGCCTTGACACTTAACGTACTCTGGACAAGCTAGTTTCAGTGGGTGTCTTGTTTGTGGGTTGAGTCGGGTTACTCTTAATGACAAGGGGTTGATTAGTGTTAACAGAATTGGTCTTGTTACTCCCCTCACCTCGTGACCAAGTATGAGTCCTACTAGATTCATTCTCATACTTAGCTTTCCCTTGAGCCTCAATTTTTAAGCATAACCCACATAACGTATCAAAATCAGAATAAGGACATAAATCAACCGTATTAGCAATACTACGATTTAACCCACGTAAGAACCTAGCCATTTTTATCTCTTCATTTTCCTCTACTTCCCCCATTAGTACTAAGTTCTCAAACTCTTCAATGTATTCACCAACACTCATTTTTCCTTGTACGAGATTAGCAATCTTTTTGTATAAGGATAACTTATGTGTAGTTGGAACATACCTCTTACGTAGCTTACGTTTTAAGGACTCCCAAGAAGAAATCTTACCCTTTCCATCCCTGGTGCGTTGTACCTTAAGCCCTTCATACCAAAGGGAAGCCCCTTTGCTTAGCTTTAGGATTGCATATTTGCACCTTTCCTCGTCCTCCAAGTCCTTGAAGTCAAAGAGCTTCTCCATGTTTCTTTCCCATTCCAAGTAGACTTCAGGATCAGTACCACCATTGAACTCAGGAAGTTCGTTTACTTTGATCTTGTCCACCGGTTCCCTCCTTGCTTGAAAACGAGAATTCTTGGGCTGGTAGTTCTCCAACGCCTTCTTTAGGTGTTCCAAGAAGCTAGGGTCTTCAAAGTTCACTACTCCTGCCATGCTTTACGTCTAAAGGAAGACCAAAGCTCTGATACCACTAATGATGTGAGTTAATATGAACTTTAAAACAAAAACGTGAAGGTTGATAGTATTCTGAAATGAATGTAAACAAAAGCAACAAAACAGATTGTATGGATAGTTTGTGAGGATGATAGAACCGTAACCAAGGGATAGTATGCTTGGTGAAGTAGACCTATACTTCAACAAAGCGGGTGCTAAATCAAACACTCGATTGAAGTAGCGAGTTTAGAGCTTGTAACGCGACTAACTCTAGACTTTGTTTTGTAAGCAACAAGGACGTAAAAGAAAAGCAATGCTTTACTCAGTTTTGTGTTATGAATATTGTGTGCTTTATTCATTCAAGTTGATGGCTATTTATAGCCTACAAAACGTCCCTTAACCAGGCTGGTTTAAGGGTGATACAAACAAAGTTCTAATGGTGATAATAACAAAGCTTAGGAGCTAAAAACAAAGCTAACAAGAAGCATTTAGACGCGGCACCCATGTGAACACAATCAGCCTACAATCATCCTCTTAACTCCGGTGCACTCCCCATGCTTGAATGAGTGTGAACCCAAGTTAATGCCTTCATATGACCTTGAATATTTGCTCCTTTATTCGACCCACACACGAGCTTGCTCACTGATTGAAGGAGGCACACTACTAGGCTAGTAGGAGGTGCTAATGTGGCTGGACTAGGACCATTAGGAGCTAGTGTGACTTCATTGAATTCTTTAGTTGTATCCTCATTCGGATCATGTGGGCTTCCCAACACGTACCCTCACCTCTTACTCAGAACCTCGGTTTCCGGATGCCTAAAACCGTTGGCGCACGAGAGTCATTCAATACACAATATCCGATAATGTCGGTATTGGTATCAAATGCAAAGGGACGAGCCCAATAAACTCTGACATCGGAAATGGGCCGTATTTTGTATCCGGACCACTACGATTGATCCGAATCAAGAAGCTACTAATCCGAGTAAGGAAGTACTAAAGAGCTCAATGAAAGAATACTAGCTCCTACATAAGCATAGTCCAGCTACATTAGCACTAATAAGGAGTCATCTTCAATTATGGAGCTAGCTCGAGTTTGAGCTGAATAAAGGAGCAAATAATCAAGGTAAAATGAAGACATTAACATGGGTTCACACTCATTCAAGCATGGGAAGTGTACTGAAGTTATGAAGGTTTTTGAAGCTGATTGTGTTCACATAGGTGCACACCCTCAAGCTTTGTTTTTGGCTCCATGTTCACACAAGGGTGCGCGGCTGATGCTCTTTGTTAGAGCTTTGTTATTAGCTCCTTGTTTACATTACTTTGTTATTAGCTCCTAGCTTTGTTAATAGCTCCATGTTCACATAGTTGTAGCTTTGTTTTTGTCACTTGTTTTGGTTCCATTTCAGAATACTATCTGTTTTGGTCACTTGTTTACGTTCCATTTCAGAATACTAATCCTACTTCATATTCTTGTTTCAAAGTTCATATCAACTCACATCATTAGTGGTATCAGAGCTTTGGTCATCAAGTAAACGTAAGAATGGCAGGAGTGTTGAACTTTGAAGATCCTACCTTCCTGGAACAACTCAAGAAGGCATTGGAGAACTTCCAGCCCAAAAATTCTCGCTTCCAACCAAGGAGGGAACCGGTGGACAAGATCAAGGTAACTGAACTTCCTGAGTTTAACGGTGGTACTGATCCTGAAGCTTACTTGGAGTGGGAAAGAAGCATGGAGAAGCTCTTTGACTTCAAGGATTTAGAGGACGAAGAAAGGTGCAAATACGCTATACTAAAGTTAAGCAAAGGGGCTTCCCTTTGGTATGAAGGACTTAAGGTACAACGCACCAGAAGTGGAAAGGGTAAGATTACTTCTTGGGAGTCCTTAAAACGTAAACTACGTAAGAGGTATGTTCCAACTACACACAAGTTATCCTTATACAAAAAGATTGCTAACCTTGTACAAGAAAAAATGAGTGTTAGCGAATACATAGAAGAATTTGAGAACTTGGTTCTAATGGGAGAAGTAGAAGAAAATGAAGAGATAAAAATGGCTAGGTTCTTACGTGGGTTAAATCGTAGTATAGCCAATACGGTTGATTTGTGTCCTTATTCTGATTTTGATACCTTGTGTGGGTTGTGCCTAAAAATTGAAGCACAAGGGAAAGGAAGACATGAGGGTGAGTCTAGTAAGAGTCATACTTGGTCTAGAACGGATGATGGTAATAGAGCCAATCCTACTAATACTAATCAACCCCTTACTGTTAAGAGTAACCCCGCACCCCCACCTCAATCTACCACCAAAACCACCACTGAAACTAGTCTATCTAAAGTACGCTGTTTCAAATGTCAAGGGTTTGGTCACTACAAAAATGCTTGCCCTAACAAAAGAGTTGTGACCTTAAGGGAAGTGATCACTGTTAGGGATGAGTTATGGGAAGAGGAACAACGTATAGGGGCTGTTTTTAATGTTAATGAGGGAGAGGAAGAGGAAGAAGAAGATATTGAGGCTTATGAACCCCCGACTTATGACACACTCTTAGTACTGCGTACTCTACATGCTAACCCCATTCAACAAGACACCGAACAAAGAGACCAACTATTCCATACTAAGTGTCAAGTTAAGGACAAATGGTGTAGCTTAATCATTGATGGAGGTAGTTGTACCAACGTTGCCTCAACTGAAATGGTAGACAAACTAGGTCTAGCTACTACTAATCACCCTAACCCTTATGCATTACATTGGTTAAACAACGGGAACAAAGTAAGGGTCACTAAACAAGTAAGGGTTGGCGTGACCATGGGATCCTACGTTGATGAGGTTCTGTGTGATGTTATACCTATGGATGCTTGTCACATACTATTAGGCCGTCCTTGGCAGTTTGATAGGGACGTAGTTCACCATGGGAGGAGGAATGAATATGAATTAAGTGATAAAGGAAAGAAGATTATACTCAAACCCATGACACCTCAAAGCGTGTGTAACATGTTAGCAAATAGAGTCGGAAAACCCAGCCTCTCAATGTTTGCTAGTAAAAATGTGGGAGTACTTGCTGTAGAAGAGGGGGAGTTTGATGATCCGAATCAAGGAGCTACCAATCCAAGTAAGGAAGTTTTAAAGAGCTCAACTAAAGAATACTAGCTCCTACTTAAGTTTAGGCCAGCTAGTTTAGCAATAAAAAGAAGTCATCTTCAATAATGGAGTTAGCTCGAATTTGAGCTGAATAAAGGAGCAACTAATCAAGGTAAAGTGAAGGCATTAACTTAGGCTCACAATCATTCAAGCATGAGTAATGGACTGAAGTCAAGAAGGTCTTGGAGCTGGTTGTGTTCTCATGGTGTACACGGTCTAAAGGCTCTCTTGTTAGCCTTGTTTTTGGCTCCATGTTCACACCATTGCCGCGCCTCATTACTCCTACTCAAGCTTTGTTTTCATCCCCATGTTCACACAAGAAGACCAAGGCTGATTACTCTTCACTTAGCATAGTTATTAGCTCCAAGTTCACACCTCTTTGTTATTAGCTCCAACTTTGTAATTAGCTCCTAGTTCACAATAGTCTTAGCTTTGTTTTTGTCACCCTTAACCAACCGGTTTAAGGGCTCTTGTAGGCTATAAATAGCCGGTCATTTTGAAGGAATAGGACATCCAATTTGCAAATTAAAACCCAAGTAAAAGTTAAGCTTTGAGCTTCCTTTGTTTCGTCTTTGTAGTTTACAAGACAAAGTCTAGAGTGAGTCGCGTTACAAGCTCTAAACTCGCTATTTCAATCGAGTGTTTGATCTAGCAAAGCGCTTTGTTGAAGTATAGGTCTACTTCACCTAGCATACTATCCTTTGGTTACGGTTTATTCATCCTCAAACCATCTTTACTTTCTGTTTTGGTTACTTGTTTCGCGTCCATTTCAGTATACTAATCATATCTCTCATTCTTGTTTCAAAGTTCATATCAACTCACATCATTAGTGGTATCAGAGCTTTGGTCATCAAGCAAACGTAAGAATGGCTGGAGTATTGAACTTTGAAGACCCTACCTTCCTGGAACAACTAAAGAAGGCGTTGGAGAACTTCTAACCCAAGAATTCCCGCTTCCAACCAAGGAGAGAACCGGTGGACAGAATCAAGGTAAATGAACTCCCTGAGTTTAATGGTGGTACTGATCCTGAAGCTTACTTGGAGTGGGAAAGAAACATAGAGAAGCTCTTTGACTTCAAGGATTTGGAGGACGAAGAGAGGTGCAAATACGCCATCCTAAAGCTAAGCAAAGGGGCTTCCCTTTGGTATGAAGGGCTTAAGGTACAACGCACCAGAAGTGGGAAGGGTAAGATTACTTCTTGGGAGTCCTTAAAACGTAAACTACGTAAGAGGTATGTCCCAACTACACACAAATTATCCTTATACAAAAAGATTGCTAACCTTGTTCAAGGAAAAATGAGTGTTAGTGAATATATAGAGGAATTTGAGAACCTGGTTTTAATGGGAGAAGTAGAGGAGAATGAAGAAATAAAAATGGCTAGGTTCTTACGTGGGTTGAATCGTAGTATAGCTAATACGGTTGATTTATGTCCCTATTCTGATTTTGATACATTGTGTGGGTTGTGTCTAAAAATTGAGGCACAAGGGAAGGGAAGACATGAGGGTGAGTCTAGCAAGAGTCATACTTGGTCTAGAACAGATGATAGTAATAGAGTCAATCCTACTAGTTCTAATCAACCCCTTATTGTCAAGACTAACCCAACACCCCCACCTCAGTCTACCCCTAAAACAACCACTGAGACTAGTCTATCTAAGGTACGTTGTTTCAAATGTCAAGGGTTTGGTCACTTCAAAAACGCTTGTCCTAACAAAAGAGTTGTGACCTTAAGGGAAGTAATCACAGTTAGGGATGAGTTATGGGAGGAGGAACAACGTATAGGGGCTGTTTTTAATGTCAATGAGGGAGAGGACGAAGAGGAAGAAGATATTGAGTCTTATGAACCCCCGGCTTATGACACACTTCTAGTCCTTCGTACTCTACATACTAACCCAATTCAACAAGACACTGAACAAAGAGACCAACTGTTTCATACTAAGTGTCAAGTGAAAGATAAATGGTGTAGTCTAATCATCGATGGAGGTAGTTGTACCAACGTTGCCTCAACTGAAATGGTGGACAAACTAGGCCTAGCTACTACCAATCACCCTAACCCTTATGCCTTACATTGGTTAAACAACAGGAGCAAGGTAAGGGTCACTAAACAAGTGAGGGTTGGATTAACCATGGGTTCTTACATTGATGAGGTCTTGTGTGATGTAATTCCCATGGATGCTTGTCACATACTTTTAGGCCGTCCTTGGCAGTTTGATAGGGACGTAGTTCACCATGGGAGGAGAAATGAGTATGAATTGAACGATAAGGGGAAGAAAATTATACTCAAACCCATGGCACCTCAAAGCGTGTGTAACATGTTAGCAAATAGAGTCGGAAAACCCAGCCTCTCAATGTTTGCTAGTAAAATTGTAGAAGTGCATACTTTAGACAAAGGAGAGTTGGATGCCACCAAAGAAGAGCCAATCAAGATTGAAAGTGGCAGTGAGGGAACGCCATTTGAAGAGTGGCAAAAGGAACAAGGTGTTGTTATCTCTAAAGGAATGCCCTCCTATATGATGCCTAGGAAAGATCCTGAGATCTTAAGGTATGTAGAAGGTGAGGGCAAAGACATGGTCTGCACGTTGTCTTGTAACAACACGCCTACAACCAGGATTGGGAATTGGAAGGACTACTACTCCACGGAGGCTGAAGTGCTTATCAAGCACAAGACTAACTCCTTTGGTACTCTTGATAAGCTTATTTTGCAGGTAAGACTTCCTTTTAAAGGAAACCTCCTTTGCACTTCAGGACAATCTAAGTACATCATGAGAAAAGAGCACAACAAGAGTACGGGGTACTTCATGAGGGATGACTTGTCTTTGGCTAACGTGAGTATAGAGGAGTTCCCAAACCAAGGAAGGAGCAAGTGGAAGTCACAAACAGAAGTTCCACACAAGGGCATCCAAAGAACTTACAAGCTGAAGTTGGCGGATGAGTATGGAGTTCAAGCCACCTTCCTATTAGAAGATCTTCTTCTATACCTTGATAAAAGCATTTCAGAATTGAGGACAATTCCTTGTCAAGGGGGAGGAGATGATCCGAATCAAGGAGCTACCAATCCAAGTAAGGAAGTTTTAAAGAGCTCAACTAAAGAATACTAGCTCCTACTTAAGTTTAGGCCAGCTAGTTTAGCAATAAAAAGAAGTCATCTTCAATAATGGAGTTAGCTCGAATTTGAGCTGAATAAAGGAGCAACTAATCAAGGTAAAGTGAAGGCATTAACTTAGGCTCACAATCATTCAAGCATGAGTAATGGACTGAAGTCAAGAAGGTCTTGGAGCTGGTTGTGTTCTCATGGTGTACACGGTCTAAAGGCTCTCTTGTTAGCCTTGTTTTTGGCTCCATGTTCACACCATTGCCGCGCCTCATTACTCCTACTCAAGCTTTGTTTTCATCCCCATGTTCACACAAGAAGACCAAGGCTGATTACTCTTCACTTAGCATAGTTATTAGCTCCAAGTTCACACCTCTTTGTTATTAGCTCCAACTTTGTAATTAGCTCCTAGTTCACAATAGTCTTAGCTTTGTTTTTGTCACCCTTAACCAACCGGTTTAAGGGCTCTTGTAGGCTATAAATAGCCGGTCATTTTGAAGGAATAGGACATCCAATTTGCAAATTAAAACCCAAGTAAAAGTTAAGCTTTGAGCTTCCTTTGTTTCGTCTTTGTAGTTTACAAGACAAAGTCTAGAGTGAGTCGCGTTACAAGCTCTAAACTCGCTATTTCAATCGAGTGTTTGATCTAGCAAAGCGCTTTGTTGAAGTATAGGTCTACTTCACCTAGCATACTATCCTTTGGTTACGGTTTATTCATCCTCAAACCATCTTTACTTTCTGTTTTGGTTACTTGTTTCGCGTCCATTTCAGTATACTAATCATATCTCTCATTCTTGTTTCAAAGTTCATATCAACTCACATCATTTGATACCGCCAAAACCACCAAAGAGGAACCAGTTCAGATTAATGGTGGTGGTGAAGGGAAACAACTTGAGGAGTGGCCAAGGAAACTAGGCGTTACCCTTTCAATTGGAGTACCGTCTAGTTTAATACCTAGTGGAGATCAGGAGATCTTAAGGTATGAAGATGGTAAGATCAAAGGCATGGTTGACACTTTGTCTTGTCACAACACGCATTCAACCACCCTAGATGCAAGCACACTTGGGATTGAGAATTTGAAGGACTACCACTCCATGGAGACGGAAGTACCTCCCAAGCACAAGACTAATTCTCTTGGTACTTTTGATGAGCTTGTTTTGCAGGTAAAACTTCCTTTTAAAGGAAACCTCCTTTGCACCCCAGGGCATTCTATTTCAGAGTACATAACAAGAGAAGTCTACAAAGGAGAGCACAACAAAAACAGAAGTACGAGACTCTTCCCAAGGGGTGACTTGGCTTTGGTTAACTTGAGGAAGGAGAGGGTTCCAAACAAAGGAAAGAACAAGTTGAAGCCACAACCAGAAGTTCCATACAAGGGTAACAACAACGCTTGCAAGATGAAGTTGCCGGATGATTATGGAGTTCTAGCCACATTCCTAATGGAAGATCTTTCTCTTTACCTTGATAAAGTTGACATTTCAGAATTGAGGACAATTCCTTTTCAAGGGGGAGGAGATGATCCGAATCAAGAAGCTACTAATACGAGTAAGGAAGTACTAAAGAGCTCAATGAAAGAATACTAGCTCCTACATAAGCATAGTCCAGCTACATTAGCACTAATAAGGAGTCATCTTCAATTATGGAGCTAGCTCGAGCTTGAGCTGAATAAAGGAGCAAATAATCAAGGTAAAATGAAGACATTAACATGGGTTCACACTCATTCAAGCATGGGAAGTGTACTGAAGTTATGAAGGTTTTTGAAGCTGATTGTGTTCACATAGGTGCACACCCTCAAGCTTTGTTTTTGGCTCCATGTTCACACAAGGGTGCGCGGCTGATGCTCTTTGTTAGAGCTTTGTTATTAGCTCCTTGTTTACATTACTTTGTTATTAGCTCCTAGCTTTGTTAATAGTTCCATGTTCACATAGTTGTAGCTTTGTTTTTGTCACCTTAACCAGCCGGTTTAAGGGTCTTGTTGTAGGCTATATATAGCCATCTAGTTGAATGAATAAGGCATCCAATTTGCATATCAAAAACCTGAGTAAAGCTAAGCTTTCTTTTTCGTCCTTGTTGTTTACAAGACAAAGTCTAGAGTAAGTCGCGTTACAAGCTCTAAACTCGCTATTTCAATCGAGTGTTTGATCTAGCAACCGCTTTGTTGGAGTATAGGTCTACTTCACCTAGCATACTATCCTTGGTTACGGTTTATTCATCCTTAAAACTATCCTTTCATTCTGTTTTGGTCACTTGTTTACGTTCCATTTCAGAATACTAATCCTACTTCATATTCTTGTTTCAAAGTTCATATCAACTCACATCAACGACATAGAGTGGGCTCGAATGGTTCCGAATGACCACAAAATTCGGTGGCGACTCCACATAGACCTAAATTTCAATTCGATCCGTTTCATATGGAGATTCATTCGCCTACCCAAACCCGCGCGTGGCCGCGTCTGGGTGGACCTATGTCATGTCCACAAAAGATAAGATGGAGTAATCTTTGTAAAAAATATATGCAAACCGGAATATTAATAATTTAATTAATAAAAAAATATAATAAACCATGTAATGCTGTCGTCACTTAGCAAAAAAATTTAATGAGGAAGAAAACTCTTTAGTTAGATTTTATATTGCTTTGATAATTGAAATATTGAATAATAATGTTGATTGGTGTAACACCCCTGATTTTATAAATTTAAATTAAATTAAAGTTATGTTTGTATTTTTATTTTTGTTTACGATTTAACTCGTAATTCTTAAAATTATTATAAAACGAATTTATCATTTAATCGTTTCAAACTCCTAAAATTCTATTTGTCTCGGAAACTCTTCTTATATTTAAAAACATATTTTTATTTCTGTTTCGATTTATTTTATACATTTAACTTAATTCTTATCGAAAGTCTATTTTGACATTTAAATTCTAAATTCTTTTTATTTATTTATATTTAAACTCGAATTTCGATTTTCGATTCGAAGCTCATTTATTTTAAGTTTCATCAAAACATCGATTATTTTCCTCGAGAAATCAATTTAATTCACTTTACCGAAGATTTATTATTTATCGGAAAATACTATTTCATCGTGTAATTATTTAATTCTATAAGCTTTGTTTTCGTCTCGAATACTTTATTTACTCATTTCATTTGACGGCTCGATTATTTATTAATTATATTAATTCATTTTAATTCGATTCGTGGGTCAGTCAACTTATCGTTACGGAATTCGTCTCCTACCCGATTCATTTAATTAATCCGTATTTCTGACCCACTTTAATTTGAGTGGATTCATTTCCCGTTCCCTTGTTTTCCTACCTATTACGTTCACTCCCCTTTTCCTCTTTTTGTTTTTTTGCCACCTCTTCGTTCCCCCAGTTCCACCACTTCATTTTTTCCCCCTCATCATGCATGCATCCCCTTTTCTTGTTTTGTTGTTGTTCAACACTCTCAAACGCACCTCCATATTCACCTTCTTCGTTCTTCTTCTATTTTTCCCATCTTTTCTTCATCAACTTGTATGTCTGCCGCCTGTTGTTTTGTTTACTGCTGCTGTGATGTGAGTTAGCACGGACCTTGATCTCGTATCACAAGGACACAAAACAAAGTTGCTGGTCACGACAAGAAACGAACAAAAATAGATAAAAGTGAAACAAAAGGGATAGTATGCTAAGTGAGATAGACCTATATCTCAACTAAGCGGGTCGCTATTCAAACACTCGATTGAATAAGCGGGAATTAGAACTCGAAAACGCGTCGAACTCTAAGACTCTTAATTGTAACTCGACAATTAAAATTAAACAAGCGAAAGCTTACAATTTTCTTTCTTTAAAATCTGCATGTTTACAAACAAACTAAAGGCTATAAATAGCCATTAAGCACGAGAAGGGCAAGGCAAATCAGCCACCCAAGTCAAACCTCCTTAAATGCTAGAACAAAGAACTAGGAAATCAAACTACAAACAATTAGAAAAAGAAACTACAAAGAACTAGGATGACTAAAATCAGCCAACTACCAAGGACCAACGCGTCACATTCATTGTACATTTTGGGAACAATGCTCCATGTTTGCACGAGTAGTCTTGAATAAACGAACTTGAAAATAGCATCTCTTCTCCTCGGGAATTTATTGAAAGCTTTAAAGAAGGCAAGAGAAACAATTCCGTCAAAGAATTTAACAGCAGCGTTTTTTAATGCACAGCTGACTTGTTTGGGGCATAACTTCGTCAATACTTGTTCAATGAACCTTCATGAGTAGTCATTGGAAAGATAAGCTCGAAATCTATCTCCTTCATTTTGAATGACTACGAAATTCCAAGTATAACTCGAGATATGGACCGATCAAAACAATGCTGCAAAATGAACTTGCGTCATGCTGCTCGCTGATGTTGTTGATATTATCGGTGTTGCTACTGCGTTTGTCAGTCATCCTTTGCCAGAATTCGTGAAGGTAATTGTCCTTCTTCTCTTCTTCGCCTCCTTTCTGATTTCATTCATTCTGCTGCGTTTTGCTGCTGGTGCGTGAATTGCTGTCCACTGCTATCCGTTGTTTTCTTTTCCTCTTCTTCATTCGTTTTATCTGCTACTGCTGTTAATCAGCGACCCTACTTTTCTTCTTCCTCTTCAGATTTCGTTCGTTGATTGCATCTTGTTTGCTGCTGCTGTTTTCGTATAGTGCTGCTACTATACGTTCTTGTTTCGTGTCGTTCTCGTCGTCGTCTTGCTATAATTATTCTTTTCGATTAGTCCTCAATTCTTCTTTACTCTTTCGTTCTCATGCAGCAGTTATGCGTGTCACATCAGCTTGTGATTCCGTCTTCTCATTTTGGCTGCTACTGTTCGTGAAGTATGCTACTGTTTTTCTGCTGCACTAAAGTTCGTTACTGCTGCTCCATTTTCTCCTATCTTCTGTTCTTAATGTCCTGCGTGTCCTCTTGTTGATGTTGTGTGTCGTTCACTTACGGCTGGTTCGTTATTATGTTCGTTATAGTTGATTACTTTGAGACCCATTCTTTGATTTTCTTTTCATTTCAGTGTATCTCGTGTTCCTCTTCTTTTGTTTAACGTGTTGGTGCTGCTGCTTTGGGCTGCTTGTCGATTCGCATGCAACGTTACCGCTGCAACTCCGTTAGTGTTTCTGTCCAACATCAGCTCTCCATTTTCACGCCCCGTTGTCACTATAATTCTACGTTTGTCTCCTTGTTCTCCTAGACTTTCGTGAGAACTCCAACGAGGACATGTACGAGATTGATTCAGATATCGCTTAAAGGTAACTTTAGGACGTTACTCGATTTTATATCGTATGCTTGAGTAGTAGTATGTAGTAAATATTTTTTAACTTCGGTTTTATAATTTTAGCTATTTATTATTTGCTAATTTTTTTTTAAAAAATTGTGTACCTTATAAATATTTTTACAACTTTTGATATCGTTATAATATTTTGTTGTTTATCGTGACACTAGTAACTAAATAATATCGACTTCATATTTTCGACATATTTCGTTAATTTCTAAATTTTTTTACTCAAAATCGTATTTTTATATTATAATCAAGATCTGTATACTCATTCAATAAATTAATTTCGTACTACGACTTATATTGATAAATGAGAAAATAGTCGATTTTGTTTTAAATATATTTTTAGTCAAGACTATTTTCACTAATAATTTCTTATTTGTTTACAATTGACTATTTTTAGTAAAATCTGTATTATTTATTAATAAAAGCTATTTGCTAAAAATAATTTGAAACCTTTGTAAAATTCATTTCATTTATAAAACTCGTTGACTAAATTAATTTTGGATATCGTTTTTTCCTAAAACATCTCTTTTCTAAAATTTATAGTTTTAAATCGATTTCTTAATTATTTATAAAATACTATATATTGACTTATTATATTTTATTTATATTTTGAGTAACGAATTTAGAAATAAATTAAAGTTACGACAACGACGACAATAATAAAATGTTAATTTCGTTATAAATGCTATTTTTATACATATCACTTATTTTAATAACTTACATATTTTCTATAAGACTATATCTATTTTAAGTAAGTTTCTATTTATAGAAAGTTTCCCTTTTATATAAAATGTTTATTTCATTTATTTTCATATTATTTGCGATGATTATTTATTTTTGAATATTGATAATGACTGTTTTGGAGTTATGGAATAAGGACAAGTGTGGGTTAGAGTAATATAGTATGTGATGTACGTTTTTGCCATCAGTTATAAAGCCGGTGTGTCTATTTGGGGCACATTTGGTAGTTGAACTGGGTGTAAGAAGAGTGTATGTACTTCGACAGTTCCTTTACTACGAAAATCGTCACCCGACGAATCGTTTCTCGACATTCGATTTCCGTACTTCTTTCCTAACCATTGTGTGACCAAATAAACTCAAAACTATCACCCTACGGCATGTCATACCGTCACTTTGATGTCCAAGCCTCAAAATATGCTTTTCTAATCAAAAACACCATTTATAGTAATGTACTTCTTAAAGTATGTTTAGCTATTTTGAGTAATTGTCAAGTTCTTGTCCACCCTTTGCTCCCCCATCTAATGCACGACTTGAGTGCTTATAACCAGTCATTTTCTCTTCATTTACTCATCCATTCACTCACTTAGACACTCCTTCAAAGATCCATCTAAAAACCAAAGAAAATCATACAAGTTTTTCTAAGTTCTAAGGTGTTTACACCACCATATCTCAAGAGCACATACTCTTTCTTTTCCTTACCTTATACTCTTTATTTTTAAGTCTTATTCCTATTATATTTACTAACTTACTTTGTTTGTGTGTCCTTCTAACTTTTTATGAAGAGGAGCAAGAGAAAAGAAGCATCGATCTTCGTTTTCTTATATGTTGTAGAATCGATTATTTATGCTTAAGGTAACCTAACTTTTCTTCGCCCTCAAATCTCGTAGTATAGTGTTTAGACTCTAACTAACATGTAACATCATGTTTAGGACTAAATCATTAGATCACCAAGTTTAAAGCTAACTATACATGCTGTAAAATGGATTCTGTGATGTATGATGTATGTTCACGATTTTTATGTGTAAAATATGTTTCGAATTAGCCTTAGGTTCCTTCATGAAAGTTGTTGATCTGAATATCTATAATATGTTAAAAATATGAAAAGTAAGTGTTTACGAAAATATATATTTAATAATGATTTATTTCGTAAACTGGTACTGTATGATTTTATGTACTGTCTGAGAAAATAATATGTTTCATGATGTTAAACATTTATTTTGGACTTGGAAAATTTATGTTATATTCCTGATGATGTCTATTATGTGTACGTCAAATTTCATATAAATCCATCATATATATTTTCATTTATAAAATGTTTACTAAAATGGGTAAGATCTAGAACAAGACTTTATTTAAAGACATTTATAAAGTTTTTTTAATCTAAATTTCTTGGGATAAGTTATTTACAAGTATATGTATCTAAAATAAAAATTTTGGTTCATTTTTATGATGTTTAAGTATTTTAAACGATTTAAAAGAATGTATTGAAAACCGTACTGTTTTCGTTTTTAATTTGTTAAAAATAATAAACTTTCTTATTTTTAAAAAATGACTTTATATCTGAAAACTAACTCATAAAAGTATGTTGAGTTCGAAAATCGAAAGTAAAAAATAACATTTGAAAAATGACTCATTTAGTATCCTTAATAATATTATCGATTTCGTTATTACTTAAAGTTATTTTGGTAAAAGTCTAAGTTTTGAAAAATATGATACATAATAAGGTTAAAAATGATTTTTATAATTATTATAGATTTATTCGATGTTTGAAATATTTTACTAAGTATAAATAGGCTTTAAGAAATAAGTATACTTGTACAAATACGAAACCATATAAAAATACTAAATACGTACACTTGAACAATAAATGTACTAAATACTTGTGCCCCAAAAAGTATAGAGTACTAAAACACGAATAACCCGAAAGTACTAAGAGTTAAACAATGCTTAAATGTGCAAAACAACACTTAACTTTATAATAAGCACTTAAGGACTAATTAGTGACTAAGTCAAAACTAAGAGTTGACTACTCTATCTTGGTCAAAATTTGGCTTTTTAAGTCAACATAGACCAAGTCAAGATAAAGGAACCTATCTTAAATAATGTACTTAGAAATAATTGAATCTTTAATCAAATCTCAACTAATGAACGCTTCAAATAATATATCTCAAATAAAATGTTCCAAATCTCTAACATCAGTATACTAAAACTATCAGTTAAGATAAATTTTACAACGATTGATAATGTTTGTTAATCTTAAAATCGACATACTTAAATTACATAGGAACAACCGTACTTCTAGTCGGTGTGCTACCTAAGCCGGTGATCAGACACGTTTTCACGAATGATGTTATCGACACCAATCATGGTGAAAATGAACATGTGCCCTGGCAGTAACCTCTGAGTCGTCTTCACCATTCTATGTTGTATTGACTTGTTCTGAGTCAATACACAGCCCACAGACCGGTCATCCTTGTGGAAGCCGGTATTGTTTCATCCCTCTGGTCATCAGACATGTGCCCCACGATGACCGCTGAGCTCGATATTCCAGAGACTCTGTCTTTATAAGACACCCAAATTCAGCCTACATTTCGTGTTGGGCGCTATCTTGGTAAATTTTAGAAGGCGATGCGATAGAAGACAGCTTCAAAAGTAGACTACGACACTCGGAGTCACTGCTCATGGGAGGCCATGATGCATCCTGCCGGTGCGAGAAAATGCTAAGAAGTAAATGGGCAACCAGCTCTTTATGAGTTTGTCGGTAGAGTAGTAGTCGTCCAGTTGCCATTGAGGTGCTCGGTTGTGTAAAGGTTCTCTTTCCCGAGACCAAGAGTATGGATTAGGTGTGTGCGCATACATAGACAAGGGCACTGATCAGCTCTCACTCTCTATATCGGATATCTTTGGGGGTGGAATACCTTCCGACCTTTGCCTTAGCAGTGTATGGGACATGTTCGGTTTAACGGGGCCTCTAAGTCCATGCACTTGCAGTCCTTCTCCGTATGTCAGTCGACTAAACCGAGTCAATTTAGGTGTTCGATCCTATTGAGCACTAGGGGTGAGATGTAAACCTTCTAGTATCGATATGATTGGCGGGATTGATGTTCTCATCCGCACTTATGATGAGATGCAAGCCTTAAGTGTGCATGAGACATTATTAGTCACGTCCCGTGCATTATGTGAAAGGAAACCATTGTTTTTAAAAGTAAATGACTATAGTTTTCTAAATCACATTATGCTTCATTACTGTTCTATACTCTTATGACTAATGATGTGATTGAAATGCTTGATAATGGGAAGTGATGATTTGTTATATGTCTTGCCTGAACATTGATTATGATTGATATTTTGTTTCATATGATTTCTATTATGTATGTCTTACTCTATTTTCACATGACACTTCTATGAATCCATGATCTATGCTTTACTGTATTATTCACATGATACTCATATGATGTATGTATTACTTTATTTTATATAACCTACATGTCTTATGTATGTAAATTGATTCGCATGTTAAGTGAAATCACTTCATGTGTATCTCACATTGTATACATGTCGATTTGTAATGTGACATGCTTGCTTATCTATTAATTAGATAACCTAAACATTGTACTACATTGATTATTCGGGGCCGTGTTAGAAGGACGGTTAGGTTACTCCCACTAAGTGGGACATGTATATTTAAATATGCATTTAGGTTGACAAACCCTAAAGACTGGACATGGGGGCATGCATGAGTACAAGAGATACAACTTAGCAGATGAGAGTGTCATACTATAAATCTTGTAACAAAAATTTTGTGAGACTATGGTATTTAGAAATTTGTAATTCGGTTTTTAGTTGTTGTATTTTAACAAACGGTTCATTTTCCGGTAAAAGACTCACTTGAGTCGACGGTTTTAAATTTTTACCACTTTTTACGACATAACTATTTTCCGCCTTGTTAGTTATTGTCATTGGAAGAACCGGGTTGTTACAGTTGGTATCAGAGCGACCTTGAGACCATGTGTAATTATGTGCGATGCATATTTACATCACCTATCGAGGGAACGCACCTGGAGCTCATGACAAGTGTCAGAGTGTCTAAAACATGTAGAACATTTAAGATCACTAAATGAGAGATAAACTAGCATAACCCTAGGATCAAATAATATACTTGGGTAGAATGTCTAGATGGGTAGAACTACTAAGGATTACCGTACCGTCCGATTTAAGTTTTGGTCCTTGCTTGTTTTTGCATGCTATCTGCATAGTTGAATGTAGAGTGATTGCACTAACTTTTAGCCTACTGGCTAGTTTTAATTTATTTGTGATAGACGCGACAACTAAGATAAAGGACTTGAAGCCATCAACATCTGAAGTCTGGTAGAACACCATTGCAAGAACAAATGGACGCATATTCCCAATCAACTATAGTAGCCAAATCAAGTTGGACCGTGTTGATGTATCAAGTGAAGTTATGTAGACGAGATGTAACATACAAGAAGATAAAGTGCAGACGTACGTAAGATAGTAGTCGTCAAGTCCTATTTAGGTGTTGACTTAGACTTGACCGAGACTCTACTTACCTACATAACTCGTACATCGGAGATCATTTATTAGCCTAAATTGTAGTCAGGGAAATGAACCCTTCTTGCCCATATTCATTTCACAGTAACACCTTACACCACATCTAATTCGTTTTTTTTAGCTTATCCTTATTTTCTACCTTTGCCCCACTTTCTTCATCTAACCAAGCAACAATTTGAGTTCAATTATGAACTATCTTCAATCCTTCCGTTGAAATTTTTAAACATTACATACAAAGCTTTCCTTCATGTCTAACATCCATACCTTCATAAATCGATGAACACCTCTTACTCTTTCATTATTATTATTTTTTGTTGTTAAATTGTTCACCAATCAGATCCAACATTTGAACCTATATCAGGATGCATAGACAAAAGTCATTTAAGGCGTAACCCTTGAACTATCCTTGAACAAACTTCTAATCTCTTCTAAAGAAGTTTTAACCTCTACTGATTCCTTCTCTTTTGTTTCTAAACTCATTTCAATCCCTTCGTAAACTAGCTCTTCGGTCTGACTACTCATCCTAAGTCAGACAAGAAGTCTTTCGCTCATTTCACCTTCGTATTTTATTGCTCAGCTAAACTTAGTCTGAAATATTCCTATCTGATGGAACCTTTCATATTTACCGTTCTATCTTATTTCCTTCTCATTTCTTCAGCTTGCTTCTTATTCTTTTAGATTGCTATCAAACTGCATGTATGATATCATCATACATATTCATCGTCTTTTATCTCTACCTTGTTACCATTTCCTCTTTCCAAGTTTGTCATAACCGTTGACTATGGAGATAAACTTCAATACTCTCAGTTATTATTCTCATCAACCCAATTCAAAATTCTAAGATTTATTCTTTCAACCCGTTTTCTAAGTACATGGTGATGTGAGTTAAAATGAACTGATGTGAGTTGATATGAACTTTGAAACAAGAATGTAAAGATGGATTAGTATTCTGAAATGGAACGTGAATGAGTAACCAAAACAGAAAGGAAGGATAGTTTTAAGGAAGGATAAACCGTAACCAAGGATAGTATGCTAGGTGAAGTAGACCTATACTTCAACAAAGCGGTTGCTAGATCAAACACTCGATTGAAATAGCGAGTTTAGAGCTTGTAACGCGACTTACTCTAGACTTTGTCTTGTAAACAACAAGGACGTAAAAGAAAGCTTAGCTTTACTCAGGTTTTTGATATGCAAATTGGATGATGTTTATTCCTTCAAATGGCCGGCTATTTATAGCCTACAAGGACCCTTAAACCGGTTGGTTTAGGGTGACAAAAACAAAGCTAAGCCTAATGTGAACTAGGAGCTAATTACAAGGTTGGAGTTAAAAACAAAGCTAGTGTAAACATGGAGTTAAAACCAAAGCTAGGGAGTTAAAACCAAAGCTTGCACCAGCCGTGTAGTCTTGTGTGAACATGGAGCCAACACCAAAGCTTGAGTGTACACACCATGTGAACATGGAGCTAAATACGAAGTAACCAATCAGCCCATAATCAACCTTGACTTCTTTACTCCTTTATTCAGCTCCCTTGTGAGCTAACTTAGTACTTGGAGAAGACATACCACTAAGCTAGTAGGAGGAGCTAGTGTGGCTTGACTTGAGCTAATAGGAGCTAGTGTCACTTCATTGAACTCCTTAGTCTCCTCATTCGGATCATCTCCTCCCCCTTGAAAAGGAATTGCCCTCAATTCTGAAATGCCATCATCATCTAGATAGGGAGAAAGGTCCCCTATGTTGAACGTGGCATGGACTCCATAATCATCCGGTAATTCTACCTTGTATGCATTATCATTTACCTTGGATATGATCTTGTAAGGTCCTTCAGCTCGTGGCATCAGCTTATTCTTTCTTTTGCTTGGAAACCTTTCCTTCCTCAAGTGCACCCAAACTAAGTCACCCTCTTGGAAAAGTCTTGGCTTCCTGTTCTTGTTGGACTTCCTTTTGTATGCTTCATTAACCTCCTTGATCCTTTCTTGGATTTGCTCGTGGAGTTTGATCATAGCCTTTAGTTTGGACTCCGCATCCTTGTGGACCAACTCGTCTTTAGGTAGGGGAATCAGGTCCAAAGGCATGTAAGGATTGATCCCATATACAGCCTCAAAAGGGGAATGAGAAGTAGCATAAGTGGGGGAGCGATTGTAGGCAAACTCAGCATGGGCAAGCTTGATATCCCAATCCTTTTGAGTCTTACTTACAAGGCCCCTTAACAACGTCCCCAAAGTGCGATTGGTGACCTCAGTTTGTCCATCTGTTTGTGGATGATGAGAAGTACTAAATAAGAGCTTGGTTCCCACCTTCCTCCATAACGTATTCCAAAAGTAACTAAGGAACTTTGAGTCACGATCAGAGACTATGGACTTGGGTATCCCATGTAGACGCACTACCTCCTTGAAGTATAAGTCAGCAACGTTGCTAGCATCATCTGTTTTGTGGCAAGCAATGAAGTGAGCCATCTTTGAAAACCGATCTACCACCACCATGATAGCATCTTTTCCTCTAGCGGTTCTTGGTAAGGCTACAATGAAATCCATGGACACATCTTCCCATGGTCTGCTAGGAGTGGGCAAGGGCGTGTAAACTCCAGGCTTGAAGGAACTCTTGGCAAATTGGCAAGTCACACACTTGCTCACCACATTCTGGACGCTCCCTTGCATCTTTGGCCAAAAGAAGTGCTCCTTTAAGACTTCCAACGTTCTTGTAATGCCAAAATGACCCGCTAATCCTCCTCCATGAGCTTCTCTAACCAGTAGCTCTCTAATGGGATGCTTGGGTACACATAGGCGGTTTCCCTTGAAAAGAAAACCTTCCTGCAAAACAAACTCATCAAAGGCTCCCTCCTTGCATTTGGTGAAGGTTTCACCAAAGTCAGCATCATTGTTGTAGTAGTCCTTTAGAGTCTCAAATCCAAGCAACCTCACATCTAAAGTAGATAGTAAAGTGTAGCGGCGGGATAGTGCATCAGCTACTACGTTACTCTTTCCATCTTTGTATTTTGAAGAGAAGTGAAAGGATTGTAAGAATTCTACCCACTTGGCATGCCTTGGACTTAACTTTTGTTGGCCATTGATATATTTTAAGGACTCATGATCTGAATGAAGAACAAAATGGTTAGTACGTAGGTAATGACTCCAATGATCAAGAGCTCTTACTATGGCATAGAACTCCTTGTCGTAAGTGCAGTAGTTCAGTCTTGCTCCATTGAGTTTCTCTGAGAAATAGGCAATGGGGCGCTTGTTTTGCACAAGAACAGCTCCAATTCCAACTCCACTAGCGTCACATTCTACCTCAAATGGTTGAGAGAAATCAGGAAGGGCTAAGATAGGAGCGGAGCATAGCTTCTCTTTAATGGCTTCAAAGGCTTCTTGGGCAGCTTTGGTCCAAACAAATGCGCCTTTCTTCAAGCACTCGGTGATGGGGCTTGTGATAGTGCTGAAATCCTTGATAAATCTCCTGTAAAAAGAAGCCAAACCATGAAAAGATCTCACTTCTGTAATGGTGGAAGGGATTGGCCAAGTACGTATGGATTCCACTTTGGTTTGATCAACTGATACCCCTCCCTTGGATACTACGTAGCCAAGGAATACTACACTCTCCACAAAGAAGGCACACTTCTCCTTCTTCCCAAAAAGTTGTTGTTTGCGAAGTGTGGTGAAGAGTAGCCTCAAGTGCTCCATATGTTCTTCCAAGGACCTGCTATACACAAGTATATCATCCAAGTAAACCACAATAAAGCGACCTAGGTAGGCCTTAAGTACCTCGTTCATTAACCTCATGAACGTGCTTGGAGCGTTGGTAAGACCAAATGGCATGACCGTCCACTCATATAGTCCATGTTTGGTTTTGAAAGCGGTCTTCCATTCATCTCCCTCCCTCATTCTGATTTGATGGTAACCACTCCTTAGATCAATTTTGGAGAAGACCACCGCCCCATGAAGCTCATCTAACATATCATCCAACCTTGGAATAGGAAACCTATACTTGATGGTGATGTTGTTAACGGCTCTACTATCTACACACATTCTCCATGTTCCATCCTTCTTAGGTACTAAAAGAACTGGAACAGCACAAGGACTAAGGCTCTCCCGCACATACCCTCTACTCATCAACTCATCTATTTGTCTTTGTAATTCCTTAGTTTCTTCCGGATTACACCTATATGCAGCCTTATTGGGTAAGGTTGATCCTGGAATGAGGTCGATTTGATGTTCTATACCTCTAATAGGTGGTAAACCAACGGGTAATTCCTCGGGGAAGACATCCTTAAACTCGTGTAACAACTCCTCTAATGGTTTTCCTCCAAGTCTATTCTCAACTTCTACGGGTTTTTCTTTAGCTACCATGACAAATACACGTTCCCCCTCTTGTATAGCTTGCTCTACTTCATTTTCACTAGCAAAGATGGTGAGGTTAGGTCTCTTGTTCTTGCTGGAGGTCATAGCTCTAACAGCTTGGGGAGTCATGGGTTTTAGAACTATTTTCTTTCCCTTATCCCTCAATTCATATTCATTCTTTCTCCCATGATGAACTACGTCCCTATCAAACAGCCAAGGACGGCCTAATAGTATATGACAAGCATCCATAGGTATAACATTACATAGAACCTCATCAACGTAGGAACCCATGGTTAAACCCACCCTTACTTGTTTAGTGACCCTTATTTTGTTCTCATTATCCAACCAATGTAAAGCATACGGTTTAGGGTGATTAGTGGTGGTGAGACCTAACTTAGCTACCATTTCCGTAGACGCAACATTAGTACAACTACCCCCATCAATAATCAAACTACACCACTTGGTATTAACTAGACATTTTGTGTGAAAGAGTTGGTCTCTTTGTTCGGTGTTTTGTGGGATAGGATTAGCATGAAGTGTACGTAATACCAAGACCTTACCAAACGTTGGGAGTTCATCTTCTCTTTCTCCCAAGTAGACTTCAGGAACAGGTGCGCCATTGGACTTAGAGAGACTAACGATGCTTGAGTCTTCAAAGCTCACAACTCCTGCCATGCTTACGTCTAGATGGATGACCAAAGCTCTGATACCACTAATGATGTGAGTTGATATGAACTTTGAAACAAGAATGTAAAGATGGATTAGTATTCTGAAATGGAACGTGAATGAGTAACCAAAACAGAAAGGAAGGATAGTTTTAAGGAAGGATAAACCGTAACCAAGGATAGTATGCTAGGTGAAGTAGACCTATACTTCAACAAAGCGGTTGCTAGATCAAACACTCAATTGAAATAGCGAGTTTAGAGCTTGTAACGCGACTTACTCTAGACTTTGTCTTGTAAACAACAAGGACGTAAAAGAAAGCTTAGCTTTACTCAGGTTTTTGATATGCAAATTGGATGATGTTTATTCCTTCAAATGGCCGGCTATTTATAGCCTACAAGGACCCTTAAACCGGTTGGTTTAGGGTGACAAAAACAAAGCTAAGCCTAATGTGAACTAGGAGCTAATTACAAGGTTGGAGTTAAAAACAAAGCTAGTGTAAACATGGAGTTAAAACCAAAGCTAGGGAGTTAAAACCAAAGCTTGCACCAGCCGTGTAGTCTTGTGTGAACATGGAGCCAACACCAAAGCTTGAGTGTACACACCATGTGAACATGGAGCTAAATACGAAGTAACCAATCAGCCCATAATCAACCTTGACTTCTTTACTCCTTTATTCAGCTCCCTTGTGAGCTAACTTAGTACTTGGAGAAGACATACCACTAAGCTAGTAGGAGGAGCTAGTGTGGCTTGACTTGAGCTAATAGGAGCTAGTGTCACTTCATTGAACTCCTTAGTCTCCTCATTCGGATCATGAACTTTGAACAAGTTATATGGAGGTTGATAGTACTTTGAGATAAACGAAAAACAAGCAACAAAATCAGATTGTAATAGTTGTTGTAAGGATGATAGAATGTAACCAAGGATAGTGTGCTTAGTGAGATAGACCTATACCTCAACAAAGCGGGTGCTAATTCAAACACTCGATTGAAAAGGCGAGTATAGAGCTTGTAACGTGACTAACTCTAGTACTTTGTCTTGTGAACTACAAAGACGAAAAAGAAAAGCAAAGCTTCACTCAGGTTTGTTTTATGAAAGTTGAATGATTTTATTCATCAAATGGATGGCTATATATAGCCTACAAACGTCCCCAACCAGAATGGTCAAGCCCCTTAAAGAGGGTGATACAAACAAAGCAAAGGAAAAGAACTTAGACACTAAGATACAATGCATCAATGGGAACACAATCAGCCTACTAACTCCGGTGCATAGTCCTTGTTTGAATGAGTGTGAACCCAAGTTAATGCATCCATATGGTCTTGATTATTTGACTTGTAAATCAGATTAGAGCAATGTATGTTCTTGCTCTTTTATTCGGTCCAAGTAGGTGCTTGCACGAGCTAGTTCAGCACTTGAAGAAGGCACACTACTAGACTTGAAGGAGGGGCTAAGGGGGTTGGACTAGGACCATTTGGAGCTAGTGTGATTTCATTGAACTCTTGGTTTGTTGCTTCTTCATTCGGATCATCTCCTCCCCCTTGAAAAGGAATTGTCCTCAATTCTGAAATGCCGTCATCATAAAGATAAGGAGAAAGGTCTCCCACATTGAATGTGGCATGAACTCCATAATCATCCGGTAACTCCAACTTGTAGGCATTGTCGTTTACCTTTGATATGATCTTGTATGGACCTTCTGCTTGTGGCATCAATTTGTTCTTTCTCTTGCTTGTAAACCTCTCCTTTCTTAAGTGAGCCCAAACCAAGTCACCCTCTTGGAAGAGTCTTGGTTTCCTGTTTTTGTTGGACCTTCTTTTGTAGGCTTCATTTACTTCCTTGATCCTTTCCCGAATCTGTTCATGGAGCTTTCTCCATAATGTGTTCCACAAGTAGCTAAGGAACATGGAATCTTGATCAGAAACAATGGGCTTGGGAATCCCATGTAGGCGTACCACTCCTCGAAAGTAAAAGTCAGGCCTTTTGCTAGCATCATCAGTTATGTAACAAATACTGAAGTGAGCCATTTTGGAGAATGGCAAGTACTCTCTTGGTTTGAAAGGACTCTTTGAGAAATGACTTGTTACGCATTTGCCCACAATGTTTTGAATACTCCCTTGTATCTTTAGCCAGAAGAGTTCTTTTAACACCTCTAAGGTCCTGGTCACGTCAAAATGTCCAGCTGGCCTTCCTCCATGAGCTTCTCTAACTAGAAACTCTGAAATAGGATGTTTAGGAACACAAAGATGGTTCTCTTTAAAAAGAAAATCTTCCCGCAAAACAAACTCATCAAAAGTACTAAGAGCAACAGCCTTGTACTTGGTGAATACTTCACCAAAATCAGCATCCACAGAGTAGTAGTCCTTCAAAGTCTCAAATCCAAGCGATCTTACATTTAGGGTGGATAAGTGTGTGTAGTGACAAGATAAAGCATCAGCCACGACATTGCTCTTACCATCCTTATATCTGGAAGAGAAATGAAAGGGTTGCGAGAGTTCCACCCATTTGGTATGTCTTGGACTTAGCTTTTGCGAGCCATTGATGTACTTTAAGGACTCATGATCTCTACTAGGTGTCAAACCAGCTGGTAATTCATTAGAAATGACAACACCCAGTTCCTTTAGCAACTCCTCAAATCGTCCCTCCAAACCCATTATCAACCCTAACTGGTTCCTCTTTAGTAACCATGACAACGACACACTCTCCCTCTTCTATGGCATGTTCTACCACATTTTTACTAGCAAATATGGAGAGGTTGGGTTTCTTAACTCGATTGGCTAACATGGTACACACATCTTGAGATGTCATGGGTTTTAGCACAATTTTCTTTCCCTTAGCTCTCAATTCATACTCATTCTTTCTCCCATGGTGAACTACATCCCTATCAAACTGCCAAGGACGACCCAATAGTATGTGACAAGCATCCATAGGAATAACATCACATAAGATCTCATCAACATAGGAACCCATGGTCAAACCAACCCTTACTTGTTTAGTGACCCTCACTTTGTTCCCGTTATCTAACCAATGTAGTGCATAAGGTTTAGGGTGATTAGTAGTGGCTAGACTTAGTTTGGTTACCATTTCAGCTGAGGCAACGTTGGTACAACTACCTCCATCAATTAATAAACTACACCATTTGTTGTTAACTTGACACTTAGTATGGAATAGTTGGTCTCTTTGTTCCGTATCGTGTTGAATGGGGTTAGCATGTAGAGTACGTAGTACTAAGAGTGTATCATAAGTTGGGGGTTCATAAGCCTCAATATCTTCCTCTTCCTCTTCCTCGTTAACATTGAAAACAGCCCCTATACGTTGTTCCTCTTCCCATATTTCATCCCTAACAGTGATCACTTCTCTTAAGGTCACAACTCTCTTATTAGGACAAGCGTTTTTGTAGTGACCAAACCCTTGACATTTGAAACAACGTACTTTGGATAGACTAGTTTCAGTGGGTGTTTTAGTAGTAGATTGAAGTGGGGTTGCTGGGTTATTCTTAATGGTGAGGGGTTGATTAGTATTAGTAGAATTGAACCTATTACCTTCATCAGTTCGCGGCCAAGTATGACCCTTACTAGACTCACCCTCATGTTTTGCCTTCCCTTGTGCCTCAATTTTTAAACATAACCCACACAAAGTATCAAAATCAGAGTATGGACATAAATCAACTGTATTAGCAATACTACGATTTAACCCACGTAAGAACCTAGCCATTTTTATCTCTTCGTTTTCCTCTACTTCCCCCATTAATACCAAGTTCTCAAACTCCTCAATGTACTCGCTAACACTCATCCTTCCTTGTACGAGATTAGCAATCTTTTTGTATAAGGATAACTTATGCGTAGTTGGGACATACCTCTTGCGTAGCTTTTGTTTCAAGGATTCCCAAGAAGAAATCTTACCCTTTCCATCCCTGGTGCGTTGTATTTTCAGCCCTTCATACCAAAGAGAAGCCCCTTTGCTTAGCTTCAGAATTGCATACTGATGTGAGTTGATATGAACTTTGAAACAAGAATGTAAAGATGGATTAGTATTCTGAAATGGAACGTGAATGAGTAACCAAAACAGAAAGTAAAGGATAGTTTTGAGCGTGAATGAACCGTAACCAAGGATAGTATGCTAGGTGAAGTAGACCTATACTTCAACAAAGCGGGTGCTAAATCAAACAACGCGATTGAAGTAGCGAGTTTAGAGCTTGTAACGCGACTCACTCTAGACTTTGTCTTGTAAACTACAAAGACGAAACAAAGAAAGCACACAGCTTAACTTTACTCAGGTTTTTAATTTGCAAATTGGATCCTCTTTATTCCTTCAAATGGCCGGCTATTTATAGCCTACAAGACCCTTAAAACCGGCTGGTCAAGGGTGACAATAACAAAGTACAATGGTGACAAAAACAAAGCTTAAGCCTAATGTGAACTAGGAGCTAAAAACAAAGTTGGAGCCAATAACAAAGCTAATGTAAACATGGAGTTAAAACCAAAGCTAGGGAGCATTAAGGTGTGGCTGGTGTGACCATGGAGCTAATAACAAAGCTTCATTTGGACGTGCACACCAAGTGAACACAACCAGCTTCAAACGTCCTCTTTAACCCCGGTGCTTTCCCATGCACAGCTGACTTGTTCGGACCATAACTTTGTCAATACTTGTTCAATGAGCCTTCATGAATAGTCATTGGAAAGATAAGCTCGAAATCTATCTCCTCCATTTTGAATGACTACGAAAATCCAAGTATAACTCGAGATATGGACTGATCAAAACAATGCTGCAAAATGAACTCGCATCCGAAATTCCCATGCTTGAATGGGTGTGAACTTAAGTTAATGCCTTCATATATCCTTGACTATTTGCTCCTTTATTCCTGCTCAAACTCGAGCTAGCTCCATAATTGAAGACGACTCTTTATTAGTGCTAATGTAGCTGGACTATAGTTAAGTAGGAGCTGGTATTACTTCGTTGAGCTCTTTAGTACTTCCTTACTAGGATTAGTAGCTTCTTGATTCGGGTCAATTGTAGTAGGCATACTACTAATCTGGCAAGAGGTGTTAGTGTGGCTGAACTAAGACTATGAGGAGCTAAGGTGACTTTAATGAACTCTTTGGTAGCTCCTTGATTCGGATCACATACTTGCACCTCTCCTCGTCCTCCAAGTCTTTGAAATCAAAAAGCTTCTCAATGTTTCTTTCCCATTCCAAATAAACTTCAGGATCAGTACCTCCAATGAACTCAGGGAGTTCGTTCACTTCGATTCTGTCCACCGGCTCTCTTCTTGCTTGGAAACGAGAATTCATGGGCTGGTAGTTCTCCAATGCTTTCTTTAGGTGTTCCAAGAAGTTGGGGTCGTCAAAGTTCACTCCTCCTGCCATGCCTTACGCTAAGGAAGACCAAAGCTCTGATACCACTAATGATGTGAGTTAAAATGAACTTTGAACAAGGTATATGGAGGTTGATAGTGATCCGAATGAAGAAGCAACTAAAGAATTCAATGAAGTCACACTAGCTCCAAATGGTCCTAGTCCAGCCACCTTAGCACCTACTTCAAGCTTAGTAGTGTGCCTTCTTCAATCATTGAGCTAGCTCGTGTTTGGACCGAATAAAAGAGCAAATAGTCAAGGCAATATGGATGCATTAACTTGGGTTCACACTCATTCAAGCATGGGGAGTGCATCGGAGTTAGGAGGGTGATTGTGGGCTGATTGTGTTCACATGCTTACCCCGTCTGAATGCTCTTATTTAGCTTTGTTTTTAGCTCCTAAGCTTTGTTTGTATCACCATGAAGCTTTGTTTGTATCACCCCTTGACCAGCCTGGTTTATGGACGTTTTGTAGGCTATATATAGCCATCAACATTGATGAATAAGACACACAATATTCATAACACAAAACTGAGTAAAGCATTGCTTTTCTTTTACGTCCTTGTTGCTTACAAGACAAAGTCTAGTCGCGTTACAAGCTCTAAACTCGCTACTTCAATCGAGTGTTTGATTTAGCACCCGCTTTGTTGAAGTATAGGTCTACTTCACCAAGCATACTATCCCTTGGTTACGGTTCTATCATCCTCACAAACTATCCATACAATCTGTTTTGTTGCTTTTGTTTACGTTCATTTCAGAATACTATCAACCTTCACGTTTTTGTTTCAAAGTTCATATTAACTCACATCATTAGTGGTATCAGAGCTTTGGTCTTCCTTTAGACGTAAAGCATGGCAGGAGTAGTGAACTTTGAAGACCCTAGCTTCTTGGAACACCTAAAGAAGGCGTTGGAGAACTACCAGCCCAAGAATTCTCGTTTCCAAGCAAGGAGGGAACCTGTGGACAAGATCAAAGTAAACGAACTTCCTGAGTTCAATGGTGGTACTGATCCTGAAGTCTACTTGGAATGGGAGAGAAACATGGAGAAGCTTTTTGACTTCAAGGACTTGGAGGACGAGGAGAGGTGCAAATATGCAATCCTAAAGCTAAGCAAAGGGGCTTCTCTTTGGTATGAAGGGCTGAAGGTACAACGCACCAGGGATGGAAAGGGTAAGATTTCTTCTTGGGAGTCCTTAAAACGTAAGCTACGTAAGAGGTATGTTCCAACTACACATAAGTTATCCTTATACAAAAAGATTGCTAATCTCGTACAAGGAAAAATGAGTGTTAGTGAGTACATTGAAGAGTTTGAAAATTTGGTACTAATGGGGGAAGTAGAAGAAAATGAAGAGATAAAAATGGCTAGGTTATTACGTGGGTTAAATCGTAGTATTGCTAATACGGTTGATTTATGTCCATACTCTGATTTTGATACTTTGTGTGGGTTGTGTTTAAAAATTGAGGCACAAGGGAAGGCAAAGCATGAGGGTGAGTCTAGTAAGGGTCATACTTGGCCACGAACTGATGAAGGTAATAGGTTCAATTCTACTAATACTAATCAACCCCTCACTATTAAGAGTAACCCAGCAACCCCACTTCAATCTACTACTAAAACACCCACTGAAACTAGTCTATCCAAAGTACGTTGTTTCAAGTGTCAAGGGTTTGGTCACTACAAAAACGCTTGTCCTAATAAGAGGGTTGTGACCTTAAGAGAAGTAATCACTGTTAGGGATGAAATATGGGAAGAGGAACAACGTATAGGGGCTGTTTTCAATGTTGACGAGGAAGAGGAAGAGGAAGATATTGAGGCTTATGAACCCCCAGCTTATGATACACTCTTAGTACTACGTACTCTACATGCTAACCCCATTCAACACGATACTGAACAAAGAGACCAACTATTCCATACTAAGTGCCAAGTTAACAACAAATGGTGTAGTTTAATAATTGATGGAGGTAGTTGTACCAACGTGGCCTCAACTGAAATGGTAACCAAACTAGGTCTAGCTACTACTAATCACCCTAACCCTTATGCACTACATTGGTTAGATAACGGGAACAAAGTGAGGGTCACTAAACAAGTAAGGGTTGGTTTGACCATGGGTTCCTATGTTGATGAGGTCTTATGTGATGTTATTCCTATGGATGCTTGTCACATACTATTAGGCCGTCCTTGGCAGTTTGATAAGGATGTAGTTCACCATGGGAGAAGGAATGAGTATGAATTGAGTGATAAGGGAAAGAAAATTGTGCTAAAACCCATGACACCTCAAGATGTGTGTACCATGGTAGCTAATCGAGTCAAAAAACCCAACCTCTCCATATTTGCTAGTAAAAATGTGGTAGAACATGCCATAGAAGAGGGAAAGTGTGATGTTGTCATGGTTACTAAAGAGGAACCAGTTGGTGTTGATAATGGGTTTGGAGGGAAACGATTTGAGGAGTTGCTAAAGAAACTAGGTGTTGTCATTTCTAATGAATTACCAACTGATTTGGCACTTAGTAGAGATCATGAACTCTTAGAGCATATCCATGGCTCGCAAAGGCTGAGCCCAAAACATACCAAATGGATGGAACTCTCGCAACCCTTTCATTTCTCTTCCAGGTATAAGGATGGTAAGAACAATGTCGTAACTGAAGCTTTATCTTGTCGCTACACACACTTATCCGCCCTAGATATAAGATCGCTTGGACTTGAGACTTTGAAGGATTACTACTCTATGGATGCTGATGTATTCACCGAGTACAAGGCTGGTGCTCTTAGTACTTTTGATGAGTTTGTTTTGCAGGGAGACCTTCTTTTTAAAGGGAACCATCTTTGTGTCCCAAAACATCCTATTTCAGAGTTTCTAGTTAGAGAAGCTCATGGAGGAGGACCAGTTGGACATTTTGGCATGATCAGGACCTTAGAGAGGTTAAAAGAACACTTCTTCCGGCTAAAGATACAAGGGAGTATTCAAAACATTGCGGGCAAATGCTTAACAAGTCATTTCTCAAAGAGTCCTTTCAAACCAAGAGAGTACTTGTCATTCTCCAAAATGGCTCATTTCAGTATTTATTACATAACTAATGATGCTAGCAAAAGGCCTGACTTTTACTTTCGAGGAGTGATTCGAGAAAGGATCAAGGAGGTAAATGAAGCCTACAAAAGAAGATCCAACAAAAACAGGAAACCAAGACTATTCCAAGTGGGTGACTTAGTTTGGGTTCACTTGAGAAAGGAGAGGTTTCCAAGCAAAAGGAAGAACAAATTGATGCCACGAGCAGAAGGTCCATACAAGATCATATCAAAGGTAAACGACAATGCTTACAAGGTGAAGTTGCCGGATGATATTGGAGTTCATGCCACGTTCAATGTGGGAGATCTTTCTCCTTATCTTGATGATGAAGGCATTTCAGAATTGAGGACAATTCCTTTTCAAGGGGGAGGAGATGATCCGAATTAAGAAGCAACTAAAGAATTCAATGAAGTCACACTAGCTCCAAATGGTCCTAGTCCAGCCACCTTAGCACCTACTTCAAGCTTAGTAGTGTGCCTTCTTCAATCATTGAGCTAGCTCGTGTTTGGACCGAATAAAAGAGCAAATAGTCAAGGCAATATGGATGCATTTGATGCGAGTTCATTTTGCAGCGTTGTTTTGATCAGTCCATATCTCGAGTTATACTTGGAGTTTCGTAGTCATTCAAAATGGAGGAGATAGATTTCGAGCTTATCTTTCCAATGACTATTCATGAAGGCTCATTGAACAAGTATTGACAAAGTTATGGTCCGAACAAGACAGTTGTGCATGGGAATTTCTGATGCGAGTTCATTTTGCAGCATTGTTTTGATCAGTCCATATCTCGAGTTATACTTGGAATTTCGTAGTCATTCAAAATGGAGGAGATAGATTTCGAGCTTATCTTTCCAATGACTATTCATGAAGGCTCATTGAACAAGTATTGACAAAGTTATGGTCCGAACAAGTCAGTTGTGCATGGGAATTTCGCAGAAGTTATTTGACGGGACTGTTTCTTTTGTATCGACTTTCAATAAAAGAGCTAGTGGATACTTTGCTCTAATCTGATTTACAAGTCAAATAATCAAGACCATATGGATGCATTAACTTGGGTTCACACTCATTCAAGCATGGGGAGTGTACTGAAGTTATGAGGATGATTATGGGCTGATTGTGTTCTCATAGTTAGCTTTGTTTTTAGCTCCATGTTCACATAGTGTGCTAAGGCTGAATACTCTTCTCTTAGCTTTGTTATTAGCTCCTAGTTTACATAGCTTTGTTATTAGCTCCTAGTTTACATAGCTTTGTTATTAGCTCCTAGTTTACATAGCTTTGTTATTAGCTTCTAGTTCAAATAGGTGTAAGCTTTGTTATTGTCACCCTAACCAGCCGGTTTAAGGGTCTTTGTGTAGGCTATATATAGCCATCTACTTGAATGAATAAAACATCCAATATTGATATCAAAAACCTGAGTAAAGCTAAGCTTTCTTTTACGTCCTTGTAGTTTACAAGACAAAGTCTAGAGTTAGTCGCGTTACAAGCTCTAAACTCGCTACTTCAATCGCGTTGTTTGATTTAGCACCCGCTTTGTTGAAGTATAGGTCTACTTCACCTAGCATACTATCCTTGGTTATGGTTTATTCATCCTCAAACTATCCTTTCAATCTGTTGGTTACTTGTTTACGTTCCATTTCAGAATACTAATATCCTTCACGTTTGTTGTTTCAAAGTTCATATCAACTCACATCAGCATTAACTTGGGTTCACACTCATTCAAGCATGGGGAGTGCACCGGAGTTAGGAGGGTGATTGTGGGCTGATTGTGTTCACATGCTTACCCCGTCTGAATGCTCTTATTTAGCTTTGTTTTTAGCTCCTAAGCTTTGTTTGTATCACCATGAAGCTTTGTTTGTATCACCCCTTGACCAGCCTGGTTTAGGGACGTTTTGTAGGCTATATATAGCCATCAACATTGATGAATAAGACACACAATATTCATAACACAAAAATGAGTAAAGCATTGCTTTTCTTTTACGTCCTTGTTGCTTACAAGACAAAGTCTAGTCGCGTTACAAGCTCTAAACTCGCTACTTCAATCAAGTGTTTGATTTAGCACCCGCTTTGTTGAAGTATAGGTCTACTTCACCAAGCATACTATCCCTTGGTTACGGTTCTATCATCCTCACAAACTATCCATACAATCTGTTTTGTTGCTTTTGTTTACGTTCATTTCAGAATACTATCAACCTTCACGTTTTTGTTTCAAAGTTCATATTAACTCACATCAGATAGTACTTTGAGATAAACGAAAAACAAGCAACAAAATCAGATTGTAATAGTTGTTGTAAGGATGATAGAATGTAACCAAGGATAGTGTGCTTAGTGAGATAGACCTATACCTCAACAAAGCGGGTGCTAATTCAAACACTCGATTGAAAAGGCGAGTATAGAGCTTGTAACGTGACTAACTCTAGTACTTTGTCTTGTGAACGACAAAGACGAAAAAGAAAAGCAAGGCTTCACTCAGGTTTGTTTTATGAAAGTTGAATGATTTTATTCATCAAATGGATGGCTATATATAGCCTACAAACGTCCCCAACCAGAATGGTCAAGCCCCTTAAAGAGGGTGATACAAACAAAGCAAAGGAAAAGAACTTAGACACTAAGATACAATGCATCAATGGGAACACAATCAGCCTACTAACTCCGGTGCATAGCCCTTGTTTGAATGAGTGTGAACCCAAGTTAATGTGATGTGAGTTGATATGAACTTTGAAACAAGAACGAGAGATATGATTAGTATACTGAAATGGACGTGAAACAAGTAACCAAAACAGAAGGTAAAGATGGTTTGAGGGTGAATAAACCGTAACCAAAGGATAGTATGCTAGGTGAAGTAGACCTATACTTCAACAAAGCGCTTTGCTAGATCAAACACTCGATTGAAATAGCGAGTTTAGAGCTTGTAACGCGACTCACTCTAGACTTTGTCTTGTGAACTACAAAGACGACACAAAAGGAAGCACAAAGCTTAACTTTTACTCAGTTTTTAATTTGCAAATTGGATGATGTTTATTCCTTCAAATGGCCGGCTATTTATAGCCTACAAGACCCTTGAAACCGGTTGGTCAAGGGTGACAATAACAAAGCTAGACTAATGTGAACTAGGAGCTAAATACAAGGTTGGAGTTAAAAACAAAGCTAGTGTAAACAAGGAGTTAAAACCAAAGCTAGGGAGTTAAAACCAAAGCTTGCACCAGCCGTGTAGTCTCTTGTGAACATGGAGCCAACACCAAAGCTTGAGTGTACACACCATGTGAACATGGAGCTAAATACGACGTAACCAATCAGCCAAAAATCAACCTTGACTTCTCTACTCCTTTATTCAGCTCCCTTGTGAGCTAACTTAGTACTTGGAGAAGACATACCACTAAGCTAGTAGGAGGAGCTAGTGTGGCTTGACTTGAGTTAGTAGGATCTAGTGACACTTCATTGAACTCCTTAGTCTCCTTATTCGGATCATCTCCTCCCCCTTGAAAAGGAATTGCCCTCAATTCTGAAATGCCATCATCATCTAGATAGGGAGAAAGGTCCCCTATGTTGAATGTGGCATGGACTCCATAATCATCCGGTAATTCTACCTTGTAAGCATTATCATTTACCTTGGATATGATCTTGTAAGGTCCTTCAGCTCGTGGCATCAGCTTATTCTTTCTTTTGCTTGGAAACCTCTCCTTCCTCAAGTGCACCCAAACTAAGTCACCTTCTTGGAAAAGTCTTGGCTTCCTGTTCTTGTTGGACTTCCTCTTGTATGCTTCATTGACCTCCTTGATCCTTTCTTGGATTTGCTCGTGGAGTTTGATCATAGCCTTTAGCTTGGACTCCGCATCTTTGTGGACCAACTCGTCTTTGGGTAGGGGAATCAGGTCCAAAGGCATGTAAGGATTGATCCCATATACAGCCTCAAAAGGGGAATGTGAAGTAGCATAAGTGGGGGAGCGATTGTAGGCAAACTCAGCATGGGCAAGCTTGATATCCCAATCCTTTTGAGTCTTACTTACAAGGCCCCTTAACAACGTTCCCAAAGTGCGATTGGTAACCTCAGTTTGTCCATCTGTTTGTGGATGATGAGAAGTGCTAAATAAAAGCTTGGTTCCCACCTTCCTCCATAATGTGTTCCAAAAGTAACTAAGGAACTTTGAATCACGATCAGAGACTATGGACTTGGGTATCCCATGTAGACGCACCACCTCCTTGAAGTATAAGTCAGCAACATTGCTAGCATCATCTGTCTTGTGGCAAGCAATGAAGTGAGCCATCTTGGAGAAACGATCTACCACCACCATGATAGCATCTTTTCCTCTAGCGGTTCTTGGTAAGGCTACAATGAAATCCATGGATACATCTTCCCATGGTCTACTAGGAGTGGGCAAGGGCGTGTAAACTCCAGGCTTGAAGGAACTCTTGGCAAATTGGCAAGTCACACACTTGCTTACCACATTCTGGACGCTCCCTTGCATCTTTGGCCAAAAGAAGTGCTCCTTTAGGACCTCCAACGTTCTTGTAATGCCAAAATGACCTGCTAATCCTCCTCCATGAGCTTCTCTAACCAGTAGCTCTCTAATGGGATGCTTGGGTACACACAGGCGGTTTCCTTTGAAAAGAAATCCTTCCTGCAAAACAAACTCATCAAAGGCTCCCTCCTTGCATTTGGTGTAGGTTTCACCAAAGTCAGCATCATTGTTGTAGTAGTCCTTTAGAGTCTCAAATCCAAGCAACCTCACATCCAAAGTAGATAGTAAAGTGTAGCGGCGGGATAGTGCATCAGCTACTACGTTACTCTTTCCATCTTTGTATTTTGAAGAGAAGTGAAAGGATTGTAAGAATTCTACCCACTTGGCATGTCTTGGACTTAACTTTTGTTGGCCATTGATATATTTTAAGGACTCATGATCTGAATGAAGAACAAAATGGTTAGTACGCAGGTAATGACTCCAATGATCAAGAGCTCTTACTATGGCATAGAACTCCTTGTCGTAAGTGCAATAGTTCAGCCTTGCTCCATTGAGTTTCTCTGAGAAATAGGCAATGGGACGCTTATTTTGCACAAGAACGGCTCCAATTCCAACTCCACTAGCGTCACATTCCACCTCAAATGGTTGAGAGAAATCAGGAAGGGCTAAGATAGGAGCGGAGCATAGCTTCTCTTTAATGGCTTCAAAGGCTTCTTGGGCAGCTTTGGTCCAAACAAATGCGCCTTTCTTTAAGCACTCGGTGATGGGGCTTGTGATAGTGCTGAAATCCTTGATAAATCTCCTGTAAAAAGAAGCCAAACCATGAAAAGACCTTACTTCTGTAATGGTGGAAGGGATTGACCAAGTACGTATGGATTCCACTTTGGTTTGATCAACTGATACCCCTCCTTTGGATACTACGTAGCCAAGGAATACTACGCTCTCCACAAAGAAGGCACACTTCTCCTTCTTCCCAAAAAGTTGTTGTTGGCGAAGTGTGGTGAAGAGTAGCCTCAAGTGCTCCATATGTTCTTCCAAGGATCTGCTATACACAAGTATATCATCCAAGTAAACCACAATAAAGCGACCTAGGTAGGCCTTAAGTACCTCGTTCATTAACCTCATGAACGTGCTTGGAGCGTTGGTAAGACCAAATGGCATGACCGTCCACTCGTATAGTCCATGTTTGGTTTTGAAAGCGGTCTTCCATTCATCTCCCTCCCTCATTCTGATTTGATGGTAACCACTTCTTAGATCAATTTTGGAGAAGACCACCGCCCCATGAAGCTCATCTAACATATCATCTAACCTTGGAATAGGAAACCTATACTTGATGGTGATGTTGTTAACGGCTCTACTATCTACACACATTCTCCATGTTCCATCCTTCTTAGGTACTAAAAGAACTGGAACAGCACAAGGACTAAGGCTCTCCCGCACATACCCTCTACTCATCAACTCATCTATTTGTCTTTGTAACTCCTTAGTTTCTTCCGGATTACACCTATAGGCAGCCTTATTGGGTAAGGTTGATCCTGGAATGAGGTCGATTTGATGTTCTATACCTCTAATAGGTGGTAAACCAACGGGTAATTCCTCGGGGAAGACATCCTTAAACTCGTGTAACAACTCCTCTAATGGTTTTCCTCCAAGTCTATTCTCAACTTCTACGGGTTTCTCTTTAGCTACCATGACAAATACACGTTCCCCCTCTTGTATAGCTTGCTCTACTTCATTTTCACTAGCAAAGATGGTGAGGTTGGGTCTTTTGTTCTTGCTAGAGGTCATAGCTCTAACAGCTTGGGGAGTCATGGGTTTTAGAACGATTTTCTTTCCCTTATCCCTTAATTCATATTCATTCTTTCTCCCATGATGAACTACGTCCCTATCAAACTGCCAAGGACGGCCTAATAGTATATGACAAGCATCCATAGGTATAACATCACATAGAACCTCATCAACGTAGGAACCCATGGTTAAACCCACCCTTACTTGTTTAGTGACCCTTATTTTGTTCTCATTATCCAACCAATGTAAAGCATACGGTTTAGGGTGATTAGTGGTGGTGAGACCTAACTTAGTAACCATTTCCGTAGATGCAACATTAGTACAACTACCCCCATCAATAATCAAACTACACCACTTGGTATTAACTAGACATTTTGTGTGAAAGAGTTGGTCTCTTTGTTCGGTGTTTTGTGGAATAGGATTAGCATGAAGTGTACGTAATACCAAGACCTTACCAAACGTTGGGAGTTCATCTTCTCTTTCTCCCAAGTAGACTTCAGGAACAGGTGCGCCATTGGACTTAGAGAGACTAACGATGCTTGAGTCTTCAAAGCTCACAACTCCTGCCATGCTTACGTCTAAATGGATGACCAAAGCTCTGATACCACTAATGATGTGAGTTGATATGAACTTTGAAACAAGAACGAGAGATATGATTAGTATACTGAAATGGACGTGAAACAAGTAACCAAAACAGAAGGTAAAGATGGTTTGAGGGTGAATAAACCGTAACCAAAGGATAGTATGCTAGGTGAAGTAGACCTATACTTCAACAAAGCGCTTTGCTAGATCAAACACTCGATTGAAATAGCGAGTTTAGAGCTTGTAACGCGACTCACTCTAGACTTTGTCTTGTGAACTACAAAGACGACACAAAAGGAAGCACAAAGCTTAACTTTTACTCAGTTTTTAATTTGCAAATTGGATGATGTTTATTCCTTCAAATGGCCGGCTATTTATAGCCTACAAGACCCTTGAAACCGGTTGGTCAAGGGTGACAATAACAAAGCTAGACTAATGTGAACTAGGAGCTAAATACAAGGTTGGAGTTAAAAACAAAGCTAGTGTAAACAAGGAGTTAAAACCAAAGCTAGGGAGTTAAAACCAAAGCTAGGGAGTTAAAACCAAAGCTTGCACCAGCCGTGTAGTCTCTTGTGAACATGGAGCCAACACCAAAGCTTGAGTGTACACACCATGTGAACATGGAGCTAAATACGACGTAACCAATCAGCCAAAAATCAACCTTGACTTCTCTACTCCTTTATTCAGCTCCCTTGTGAGCTAACTTAGTACTTGGAGAAGACATACCACTAAGCTAGTAGGAGGAGCTAGTGTGGCTTGACTTGAGTTAGTAGGAGCTAGTGACACTTCATTGAACTCCTTAGTCTCCTTATTCGGATCATAATGCATCCATATGGTCTTGATTATTTGACTTGTAAATCAGATTAGAGCAATGTATGTTCTTGCTCTTTTATTCGGTCCAAGTAGGTGCTTGCACGAGCTAGTTCAGCACTTGAAGAAGGCACACTACTAGACTTGAAGGAGGGGCTAAGGGGGTTGGACTAGGACCATTTGGAGCTAGTGTGATTTCATTGAACTCTTGGTTTGTTGCTTCTTCATTCGGATCACATGGTTACAACTTATCAGAGCGCAGTGGAAGCACGATGAACCCATAAACCACTTAGAATGGACATAGTTATACCAAGGATTTTCACCAGTATAATGTACTTGAAGTATCCAGTATCCTTCCAAACCAACCACACTAGGATCACCCAATCTTTACCCTTTTAGTCAACCTATAATTATTGGACATAGGAACCTATTGATTTTTGGAATGACAAGAGGTTGGAAAAAGATGAGAACCAACTAATGTTTTTGAGTGTTGATCTTGGATTCAATGATTTTGAGGATTATTAATTTTAACAAACGATTGAGAGGTTTAGAGATTGTAACTTGAGGATACTAAAGAATAACAGAAGATTGGAAGATTTAGGGTTGTAAGCTAAGGAAAGATAAGAAAGAATGACATTTTTGGAAATCTAATTCACATACATAGTGACTACTTGATGAGAAATTAAGTCATACAGATTTTTGTGGAATTTAGAACCCTTGTATTTTCAATGTTTTTGCGGATTATGTTAGCCAACAGACGAGTTTTGTAAATGAGTAACTATTACTACTAAAAAGAGAGTTTTGAGCTTTATGAAAAGATATCGGGGAAAGGAAGCACTAAAGAGTACTAAGGGATAGAATTTAACAATGCATGTAGTAGTTATTTTGAGGACTAAGAGAATTTTATGAAAATTTTGAAGAATGAAACTTGTAATCCGATGATAAGATGCATAATTCCGACTGAACGGATTTATGGAACTCTTTGGTAAATCATGAATAGCTTTAGAATTGGTAAATCGAGGTCAATAGCCAATGATTGTATAGAGAACCTGATTATCTGAGGACTTGTAACTTATTGGAATTGTTTAAATCGAAATTAGATGTAAGGTTGTGTAACCTTTAGAGAAAAATCCTTGATGAATGGAAACACCTATGGATCCTACCTTACTGGTTATCAGGGAGTTAACTGGAAGAATTAAGTTAATCAGTATAATTGAGCAAATAAAGGACATTATTATATACTATTGGAGATGTATACCTATGCGAGATATACTCAAATGAAATACTTGAGGAATAATATGCCGAGAGTTTAAGGAACCAAACTTCTAAATATAAAGGTTAGAGAAACAACTAGAGGAACAAAAAAAACATTTTTGAGGATTAACTAGAAAGGAATGTAGAATGATGAAATTACGAAGAATAGACACATGAGTGACCCAATCTAAGCTGGTTCTTGATTGATGATGTGTTGTTTCCATTATCAGTTAAATCACTCCATATCAATTTTCGTATGGAATACTTTCCAGCTACTCAAACGAAGTCTTTCATGGATCAGTGATGTTCCCATTATGATCCTATATGTTCCTGTTCTAATTATTATCTAGAGTCGTGGTAACACTTCTTAGCCCGACTTCGTACCACAACAGAACGTATGCAAATCTTTAACCCTAACCTTTTGGTCTTGAATTCTGCTTTGCCTGTTATCTGAAACCTCATAGGTTATTTGAAAACTCACTAATACTTTTATTCTTCTCATTGAGGAGTACATCAATAACGTATCTATCTCAATTCTTACCTTGCTCATTTCTTTGAAAAACAAACTTTGCTAGAAGTTGTCTTATATAAACTCAAATTATCTTCTCTTTCCTTCTATTAGGCGAGAAACTCTTTGGTCGTAAAGGGGTGCAACACGAGGCCTTCCCAGGAGGTCACCCATCCTAGTACTACTCTCGGCCAAGCACGCTTAACTGCGGAGTTCTGATGGGATCCGGTCCATTAGTGCTGGTATGATCGCACCCTGATTTGAAAGTGGAAGATAATCCTAAAGGAAAGATCACCGCTATGACACTCAATGCGTTTCACCATAGCATTTGGATGTCGAGGAACAAAGCCCGTATTGAAGGAAATGTTGCTCGCCCGGAGAAAGTCACCAATATTATTAAGCAAGAGATCAAAGATAGGTTGCGTGCCGTGATGCATAATCCACACACAAAAATGTCCGATATTGAGAGCATTAGATCTTTTCTTTTTTTGGATTAACATCCTCTCCCGGATGTCTGTCCTTTTGCCTGTACATGACCTTGTAATTGCTGGTTTTGTTATATAATACACCTCACATTCCCACCAAAAAAAAACTCTTTGGTCGGTTGGAACAATGTTCTATTGGGTGTCACTTCCCTTACCTCTTTTATGTGACGAACCCAAGGACAATATTTGGTTTCACTTACCATTTCTATTCATATACGTTCTTTTGTGAAATCTAATCCCACTTCTTTTATCAACTTTACCTACATACTTTCATTGAACTTTATTTGTGCATCTCCGATCGAGTTAACCCAACCAACTAAAATATTGTTATTAACTATTTACCTGACGATTTATTACTTATAATACGAGTAGATGTAGTTGGGAGCAAGAGAACGACTTCACCAAGATCTAATGGAAGAAAGACTCTTAATATGATGAACCTATTCAAAGTTGATCCAGAAGGAAATCACCAAGAAGCATAGAGTTCAGAAACCTGATCAAGGACCATATCATCAAAGAAGACCTACGAGATCGTAGTACGAACCTTGGACTGAAGATTCGCAAACCTAGTTTTTGTTTTTGTTCTGCCCGACCACTTGCCAACTTTAGAATACTCTTAGGACTTGGAACCTTAAGTCAAGTTATCAGTGTATGTCTTACGTGTAATCCTCTTTAAGCGATAACCTATCGCGAGACATAGCCTATAGTTTTCCAGTCAAAATCTTAATCACCATGGTATGACAAAAAGAGAATACCTTTGAGGTCGGGAGATGTTCGAGATGTCATTACTTTTATTTATGGAATTATGTGTTCGAAAGAAGTATACGAACGATCATCGATCAAATTTCCTTTGAGGATATCCTTTATAGAGATTAAAAGCAGTTTTGAGGTACAATATGTGAACATAACTTATCACGTATCTAGAAATCCAGTGATTGATTGATTTATAACCATGATTTTTGGGAATCTTCAAGAAAACTGTATCTATTTTGGAGAATTACTTGTGTTTGAATGATGGTTGATAATATCACAACTCCAAGTGTCGTAATGATGACAGATACTTCAAAACCTAACACATTGTCAATTCAAATTTTGAAATAACCTACCAATCGAGGAATCGAGAAACAAGAAAACAATTGGAAATTTTGTAAACTTAAGAAAAATCAATACAAGAGTTTTGGATTAACCCCAAGAGCTTATCACTGAAAGAACCACGCAACCCTAGTAGATCAACCTTTTGATGATAAATATTGAGGGTACCATGAGGACCATGAATTTCGATGTGATTGATAACTTAGGATATACAAGTAACAGTCGTGATAAACCTAAAGAGATAAAAACTATTAAACGTTTTAAAATTTTATGGAAATTAGGACAACCCTTATTTGAATGGATTTATACCTTAAGTCAAACCAAACATTTCCACGGATCATCCAATATTGTTTTTAAGGAACATAGATTATCGTGTCATATATGGAGTTAGAACTCACTGTAATCCCCTAGAAAATCTAACGCGATACAGTGGCGGAAACACTGTAGAGTCGGGATTAAAACACACTGTAACTATGTCTTAGTAAAATTAAAATGGTAAAGTTAAACAATAGGCCTTAAATAAAATGGCCAAAATTTAAAACAATCCACAAAAGGGGTTTGAACAATCGATAAGACATAATTATTAAAAATAAATAAGCAGGATCCACACTGCTCGCTAGCCCACACTCGGAACATGTATACCTGCCATGTTAAAACATAACAACCACAATCAGTGGGGAGCAACATCAACGTTCTCCCAACCGTATAACAGGATTTTAAAAACTATAATTACTATTATAGAAAAAAATAGTACAAAAAGAAAACAGTAAAACATTATAATGAAAATAAGATTTCAGTAAAAAACTTCACGTATCGAAATAAGATAATAAAAATGAGTTTTCCGGAGAAAACATAAAACATTTGTCAACCTGCAAATCAAAATTATATTGATAATAACAAAAATATTCAGAATGGCGTTATGGATAGGATTAATGTAGAATCTAGATTTTCACCAGGAGAATACCAAAAACTAGCTTCGAGAACTTAGTTCAAACAAATCAAACTTTGGTCTCTAACTAGGCTACTCAACCATAATAGAGCGGCGACTTATAAATGTGTGGCCCTAGTTTAAGATAATGCACACCCCTCCTGGGATTACCTGTCACCCAGTTCAACTTATGACGGCGACTTACTGCGAGGCCTAAGCTTAAGGTCAAAATGTACACAACTTGCGGGATACCTGTCACCCGGTTCAACAACCAATGTACCGATTCCTGATACACTAGCCTTATAGTTGATGGCAAAACCGTAAACCCCAGATTATATTACTCTAAACCCACATTTGTCCTTATTCCATAACTCCAAAATAATCCATTATCGATATTCAAAAGATATAATCATTATAAATAATAAGAGAACAAAAAGAAAAGGATCACTTTCCAAAAGAGGAAACTTTCTATTTTAGGAAACTTCTATTTTTAGAAACTTTACCAAAAATAGTATCATATCAAAATAGCGAAGATATTAGTTTATACTAACATCACATTTTTAGTAAACGATATAGATTTATAAAACTAATACTTTCGGCCTTAACGATATTAATTACCAAAGTGAACATTTAATTTTATGAAATTATTAAAATATCGTATAAGCGTTATAAAATGATTAAAAACATCTTAAACATTTTAATATTACTAATTAGGGTGTTTTCAAAAGTTATAAAGCTAAAATTCCCTAATTATTATTAGTTTCGACAATAACATTATAAATAGGATTTTACGGCAAACATCAAATTAAATATTTGAACGTCTTTATTTAATTAAACCAACAAATACATTTAGAGTATGTTAAGGGATGATTTAACTCTTAAAGTTTCAGATTTAAATACTTTCAAAATTGCTGGAAAAATAATTCTTTTAGGTAAGACGAAACATTTTAACGATAAATCACAATTTGTCCGAAAATCAATACTTATTAATTAAAGATTTTAATAAATAGCACAAAAATTACGTAAAATAGTTAAAATATATTTATGGACATTCTGTCCAGAAAAGAAAATTTTCCAGAATCCTAAAACTCGGTTTTTAAAGCGTTTTCTCGTTAATCGTCCAATCTCGACAATAACGATTAATAAAAATAGTAATTACAAAACGATTTAAGTATTAATATCCAAAAATTATTATTAAACCTAAAAATCATGATTTTCCAGAATCTACCATTTTTCCAGATTTCCAAAAATTCCAAATTTAATAAATCCCGTCAAAACCGTCTTTAAAACCCGTTTTCACCTTTAACGATTCCATTAATAAAACTTATCGGTCCTAACATTTTATTAAGGCACTAAAAATCATAAAATTACATTTTATTATGAAATCATCAGAATCATATTTTTTCCAGATTTAAACCAAAGACCAGAAATCGAGAATTTAAACAACAAACACGGTTTTAACGATAAACGATGATTTAAAGTGATTAATTAATTCATCCACTTAACAATTCCGAAAAATTATGAATAAAATCAAAAAATTCTATTTTACCAGAAAGTTTCACCACGTCAAAAATCAGATTAAAATAAAATGTTTAAGTACTAGAACTAAAAATCGGCTTTTAATCGTTTTTGTCCGTAAACGGTAATAATTCAATAATCGATAACTAAAATATCAGAAAAATACTAAATTATTAAAAATCATCAAAAACATCATTTTTACAGAATATAAACATATATTACATGTTTAGGCCGAATATTACGATTTTACAAATTAATATGACGATTTAATCGTTAATCTCGTAAAAGCGATAAAAATACCAAAACATGCAAATTTTCAACTTTTAAAAATTTTCCAGATTATATGACATACATATATTGTCAAAAAGAAAATATAAAAATATACATGCAATCACATAAATAAAATCATGCAATACCGAGTAACAACGACGTTACCTTCAATCCAAATCCGAGTCTACGATAAATTCGTCGGCTTCGGGGTCGACCAAGAATCCTAAATCACATGACATACATGGTACAAAAATACCATGAGAAAACTAAAAGAATCAAGGTAAATAACAATCGAAAATAACATCGATTATTACCTTAACGAAGGGGAAAGAAAGACGATAATTTAGAAGGCAAAAATAGGACGATCAAAGCTTGATTATGGACGAAAATGGTTGCTGAAAATGGGCAGGAACACCAGCCAAAAAGAGAGAGAAAGAAAAGTTTTTTGCTAAAATAAAATGGAAGAATGAATAAAGAGGAAAAAGTGAAGAGATTTGGAATGAATGGTGACTTAAAAGTTGATGAAAACTAGGTACATTCACCTCAAAAATTTCAGCCAAGAGTGAATGTGAGAGGAGTGTGAAGAGTTTGTATTAATCCACCAAAATGAATGAAGAAAGAAATAAATATCTAATGTTTAACATAATAAAATGAAGTGTATAAAAAAAATGAAGTAGGGGTGAGCCAAGGGGGGTCACGGTCCAAAATGTGGGAAAATGTTCCAAAATAATTTGTAAGTTGATAAAAAGAAAATCGTAAAATTGTTAAAGGTATTTCAAAGCAATTCGAGTAAACCTCGCGTTAGAAAATAATTATTTACGAAACTTCGTAATAAAATCATTAAAGGCTAAATTTTCGTAAATAAAAAAAATATTTCTTAGTTGGAAATATTATATAAATGGGTTTAGACATTTTAGGAAAAGGAATAACTTAAATCCAAGCTTAAAACGTCAATTCAAAGAGAAATATAATTCCTCACGGAAAATTAATTAGTTTACGAAGAAAACCAAATAAATGGATTTAAACGTGAAGGATATTAGTATTCTGAAATGGAACGTAAACAAGTAACCAAAACAGAATGAAAGGATAGTTTTAAAGATGAATAAACCGTAACCAAGGATAGTATGCTAGGTGAAGTAGACCTATACTTCAACAAAGCGGGTGCTAAATCAAACACGCGATTGAAGTAGCGAGTTTAGAGCTTGTAACGCGACTAACTCTTGATGTGAGTTGATATGAACTTTGAAACAAGAATGAGAGATATGATTAGTATTCTGAAATGGAACGTGAATGAGTAACCAAAACAGAAAGAAAGGATAGTTTTAAGGAAGGATAAACCGTAACCAAGGATAGTATGCTAGGTGAAGTAGACCTATACTTCAACAAAGCGGTTGCTAGATCAAACACTCGATTGAAATAGCGAGTTTAGAGCTTGTAACGCGACTCACTCTAGACTTTGTCTTGTAAACTACAAGGACGAAACAGCAAGCTTAGCTTTACTCAAGTTTTAATTTGCAAATTGGATGATCTTTATTCCTTCAAATGACCGGCTATATATAGCCTACAAGAGCCCTTAAACCGGTTGGTTTAGGGTGACAAAAACAAAGACTAAAACTATGTGAACATGGAGCTAATTACAAAGTAGGGAGCTAATAACAAAGCTAATGTAAACATGGAGCTAAAAACAATGTTTGATGAAGAGTAATCAGCCGTGGTCTTCTTGTGTGAACATGGAGATGAAAACAAAGCTTGAGTAGGAGTAATGAGGCGCGGCAAAGATGTGAACATGGAGCCAAAAACAAGGCTAACAAAGGAGCCTTTTAGCCGTGTACACCATGAGAACACAACCAGCCTTAAAACCTTCATAACTTCAGTCCAATTCCCATGCTTGAATGATTGTGAACCCAAGTTAATGTCTTCATTTTACCTTGATTAGTTGCTCCTTTATTCAGCTCAAATTCGAGCTAGCTCCATAATTGAAGATGACTTCTTATTATTGCTAATGTAGCTGACCTAAGCTTAAGTAGGAGCTAGTATTCTTTAGTTGAGCCTTTTAGAACTTCCTTACTTGGATTGGTAGCTCCTTGATTCGGATCATCTCCTCCCCCTTGACAAGGAATTGTCCTCAATTCTGAAATGTTAACTTTATCAAGGTATAGAAGAAGATCTTCTATTAGGAAGGTGGCTTGAACTCCATACTCATCCGACAATTTCAGCTTGCAAGCTCTGTGGATACCCTTGTGCGGAACTTCTGTTTGTGACTTCCACTTGTTCCTTCCTTGGTTTGGGAACTCCTCCATACTCACGTTAGCCAAAGACAAGTCATCCCTCATGAAGAGCCTCGAACTTTTGTTGTGCTCTCCTTTGTAGGCCTTTCTCGTTATGTATTTAGAATGCCCTGGAGTGCAAAGGAGATTTCCTTTAAAAGGAAGTTTTACCTGCAAAATAAGATCATCAAAAGTACCAAGAGAGTTAGTCTTGTGCTTGGTAAGTTCTTCAGTCTCCACGTAGTAGTAATCCTTCCCATTTTCAACTCCAATTGTGCCTGCATCCAAGGTGGTTGAATGTGTAATGTTGCAAGATAATGTGTTATCCAAGCCCTTGACCTTACCCTTTTCATACCTTAAGACCTCAGGATCTTTTCTAGGCGTCAAACAGGATGGTATTTCGTTAGATATAACAGCACCTTGTTTCTTTTGCCACTCTTCTTCACTACCACTCTTAATCTTAATGGGTTCCTCCTTGGCGGCTTCCAATTCCTCTTCTTCTACAGCAAGTATTCCCAACTCTTTATTGACAAACATTGAAAGGCTGGATCTTCCGACTTTGTTAGCTAACATATTACACACATTTTGAGGGGCCATGGGTTTGAGTATAATTTTCTTTCCCTTATCGTTTAACTCATACTCATTCCTCCTCCCATGGTGAACTACGTCCCTATCAAACTGCCACGGACGTCCCAATAGTATGTGACAAGCGTCCATAGGTATAACATCACATAGGACTTCATCAACGTAGGATCCCATGGTTAAACCAACCCTCACTTGTTTATTGACCCTTACCTTGTTCCCGTTGTTTAACCAATGTAAAGCATAAGGGTTAGGATGATTAGTAGTAGTTAGACCTAGTTTGTCCACCATTTCAGTTGAGGCAACGTTGGTACAACTACCTCCATCAATAATTAGACTACACCATTTGTCTTTAACTTGACACTTAGTATGGAACAGTTGGTCTCTTTGTTCAGTGTCATGTTGAATTGGGTTAGCATGTAAAGTACGTAGTACTAGGAGTGTGTCATAAGCCGGGGGTTCATAAGCCTCACAGTCTTCTTCCTCTTCCTCCCCTTCCTCATTAACATTAAAAACAGCCCCTATACGTTGTTCCTCTTCCCATAACTCATCCCTAACAGTGATTACTTCCCTTAAGGTCACTACTCTTTTGTTAGGACAAGCGTTTTTGTAATGACCAAACCCTTGACATTTGAAACAACGTACCTTAGATAGACTAGTTTCAGTGGTTGTTTTGGTGGTGGATTGAGGTGGGGGTGCTGGGTTATTCTTAACAATAAGGGGTTGATTAGAACTAGTAGGATTGACTCTATTGCTATCATCCATCCGAGACCAAGTATGACTCTTACTAGACTCACCCTCATGTCTTCTCTTCCCTTGTGCCTCAATTTTTAGACACAACCCACACAAGGTATCAAAATCAGAATAAGGACACAAATCAACCGTATTGGCTATACTACGATTTAACCCACGTAAGAACCTAGCCATTTTTATTTCTTCATTCTCCTCTACTTCTCCCATTAAAACCAAGTTCTCAAACTCGTCTATGTATTCACTAACACTCATTTTACCTTGCACAAGTGATCCGAGTCAAGGAGCTACCAATCCAAGTAAGGAAGTTCTAAAGAGCTCAACTAAAGTATACTAGCTCCTACTTAAGCTTAGGCCAGCTACATTAGCAATAATAAGAAGTCATCTTCAATTATGGAGCTAGCTCAAATTTGAGCTGAATAAAGGAGCAACTAATCAAGGTAAAATGAAGACATTAACTTAAGGTCACAATCATTCAAGCATGAGTAATGGACTGAAGTTAAGAAGGTTTTAAAGCTGGTTGTGTTCTCATGGTGTACACGGTCAAAAGGCTCTCTTGTTAGCCTTGTTTTTGGCTCCATGTTCACATCCTTGCCGCGCCTCATTACTCCTACTCAAGCTTTGTTTTCATCTCCATGTTCACACAAGAAGACCACGGCTGATTACTCTTCATCAAACATTGTTTTTAGCTCCGTGTTTACATTAGCTTTGTTATTAGCTCCCTACTTTGTAATTAGCTCCATGTTCACATAGTTTTAGTCTTTGTTTTTGTCACCCTAAACCAACCGGTTTAAGGGCTCTTGTAGGCTATATATAGCCGGCCATTTGAAGGAATAAACAACATCCAATTTGCATAACAAAAACTTGAGTAAAGCTGAGCTTTCTGTTTCGTCTTTGTAGTTTACAAGACAAAGTCTAGAGTGAGTCGCGTTACAAGCTCTAAACTCGCTATTTCAATCGAGTGTTTGATCTAGCAAACCGCTTTGTTGAAGTATAGGTCTACTTCACCTAGCATACTATCCTTGGTTACGGTTTATTCAACCTTAAAACTATCCTTTCATTCTGTTTTGGTTACTCATTCACGTTCCATTTCAGAATACTAATCCATCTTTACATTCTTGTTTCAAAGTTCATATCAACTCACATCATTAGTGGTATCAGAGCTTTGGTCATCAAGCAAACATAAGAATGGCAGGAGTATTGAACTTTGAAGATCCTACTTTCCTGGAACAACTAAAGAAGGCATTGGAGAACTTCCAACCCAAGAATTCTCGCTTCCAACCTAGGAGAGAACCGGTGGACAAGATTAAGGTAACTGAACTTCCTGAGTTTAACGGTGGTACTGATCCTGAAGCTTACTTGGAGTGGGAAAGAAGCATGGAAAAGCTCTTTGACTTCAAGGATTTGGAGGACGAAGAGAGGTGCAAATACGCCATCCTAAAGCTAAGCAAAGGAGCTTCCCTTTGGTATGAAGGGCTTAAGGTACAACGCACCAGAAGTGGGAAGGGTAAGATTACTTCTTGGGAGTCCTTAAAACGTAAACTACGTAAGAGGTATGTTCCAACTACGCACAAGTTGTCCTTATACAAAAAGATTGCTAACCTTGTTCAAGGAAAAATGAGTGTTAGTGAATATATAGAGGAATTTGAGAACCTGGTTTTAATGGGAGAAGTAGAGGAAAATGAAGAAATAAAAATGGCTAGGTTCTTACGTGGATTAAATCGTAGTATAGCCAATATAGTTGATTTGTGTCCTTATTCTGATTTTGATACATTGTGTGGATTATGTCTAAAAATCGAGGCACAAGGGAAAGGAAGACATGAGGGTGAGTCTAGTAAGAGTCATACTTGGTCACGAACAAATGATAGTAATAGAATCAATCCTAGTAATACTAATCAACCCCTTGTGATTAAGAATAACCCCGCACCCCCACCTCAGTCTACCCCCAAAACAACCACTGAAACTAATCTATCTAAGGTACGTTGTTTCAAATGTCAAGGGTTTGGTCACTTCAAAAACGCTTGTCCTAACAAAAGAGTTGTGACCTTAAGGGAAGTAATCACAGTTAGGGATGAGTTATGGGAGGAGGAACAACGTATAGGGGCTGTTTTTAATGTTAATGAGGGAGAGGAAGAAGAGGAAGAAGATATTGAGGCTTATGAACCCCCGGCTTATGACACACTCCTAGTACTACGTACTCTACATGCTAACCCAATTCAACAAGACACTGAACAAAGAGACCAACTGTTCCATACTAAGTGTCAAGTTAAAGATAAGTGGTGTAGTCTAATCATCGATGGAGGTAGTTGTACCAACGTTGCCTCAACTGAAATGGTGGACAAACTAGGTCTAGCTACTACTAATCACCCTAACCCTTATGCTTTACATTGGTTAAACAACGGGAACAAGGTAAGGGTCGCTAAACAAGTGAGGGTTGGATTAACCATGGGTTCCTACGTTGATGAGGTTTTGTGTGATGTAATTCCTATGGATGCTTGTCACATACTATTAGGCCGTCCTTGGCAGTTTGATAGGGACGTAGTTCACCATGGGAGGAGGAATGAGTATGAATTGAATGATAAAGGGAAGAAAATTATACTCAAACCCATGGCACCTCAAAGCGTGTGTAGCATGTTAGCAAATAGAGTCGGAAAACCCAGCCTCTCAATGTTTGCTAGTAAAATTGTAGAAGAACATACTCTAGACGAAGGAGAGTCTGGTGCCACCAAAGAAGAACCAATTAAGATTAAGAGTGGCAGTGAAGGGACGCCATTTGAAGAGTGGCAAAAGGAACAAGGTGTTGTTATCTCTAATGGAACGCCCTCCTATATGATGCCTAGGAAAGATCCTGAGATCTTAAGGTATGTAGAAGGTAAGGGCGAAGACATGGTTTACACGTTGTCTTGTAACAACGCGCATACAACCAGAATTGGAATTGAGAATTGGAAGGACTACTACTCCATGGAGACTGAAGTACTGGCCAAACACAAGACTAACTCTTTTAGTACTTTTGATGAGCTTATTTTGCAGGTGAGACTTCCTTCTAAAGGAAACCTCCTTTGCACCCCAAGGCATTCTAATTCAGGATACATAATGAGAACAGCCTACAAAGGAGAGCACAACAAAAACAGAAGTACAAGGCCCTTCATAAGGGATGACTTGTCTTTGGCTAACGTAAGTATGGAGGAGTTCCCAAACCAAGGAAAGAGCAAATGGAAGTCACAACCAGAAGTTCCGCACAAGGGTAACCACAGAACTTACAAGTTGAAGCTGCCGGATGAGTATGGAGTTCAAGCCACCTTCCTAATAGAAGATCTTCTTCTATACCTTGATAAAGTTAACATTTCAGAATTGAGGACAATTCCTTGTCAAGGGGGAGGAGATGATCCGAGTCAAGGAGCTACCAATCCAAGTAAGGAAGTTCTAAAGAGCTCAACTAAAGTATACTAGCTCCTACTTAAGCTTAGGCCAGCTACATTAGCAATAATAAGAAGTCATCTTCAATTATGGAGCTAGCTCGAATTTGAGCTGAATAAAGGAGCAACTAATCAAGGTAAAATGAAGACATTAACTTAAGGTCACAATCATTCAAGCATGAGTAATGGACTGAAGTTAAGAAGGTTTTAAAGCTGGTTGTGTTCTCATGGTGTACACGGTCAAAAGGCTCTCTTGTTAGCCTTGTTTTTGGCTCCATGTTCACATCCTTGCCGCGCCTCATTACTCCTACTCAAGCTTTGTTTTCATCTCCATGTTCACACAAGAAGACCACGGCTGATTACTCTTCATCAAACATTGTTTTTAGCTCCGTGTTTACATTAGCTTTGTTATTAGCTCCCTACTTTGTAATTAGCTCCATGTTCACATAGTTTTAGTCTTTGTTTTTGTCACCCTAAACCAACCGGTTTAAGGGCTCTTGTAGGCTATATATAGCCGGCCATTTGAAGGAATAAACAACATCCAATTTGCATAACAAAAACTTGAGTAAAGCTGAGCTTTCTGTTTCGTCTTTGTAGTTTACAAGACAAAGTCTAGAGTGAGTCGCGTTACAAGCTCTAAACTCGCTATTTCAATCGAGTGTTTGATCTAGCAAACCGCTTTGTTGAAGTATAGGTCTACTTCACCTAGCATACTATCCTTGGTTACGGTTTATTCAACCTTAAAACTATCCTTTCATTCTGTTTTGGTTACTCATTCACGTTCCATTTCAGAATACTAATCCATCTTTACATTCTTGTTTCAAAGTTCATATCAACTCACATCAACAAGGTTAGCAATCTTTTTGTATAAGGATAACTTGTGCGTAGTTGGGACATATCTCTTACGTAGTTTGCGTTTTAAGGACTCCCAAGAAGTAATCTTACCCTTACCATTTCTGGTGCGTTGTACCTTAAGCCCTTCATACCAAAGGGAAGCCCCTTTGCTTAGCTTTAGGATGACGTATTTGCACCTCTCTTCGTCCTCCAAATCCTTGAAGTCAAAGAGCTTCTCCATGTTTCTTTCCCACTCCAAGTAAACTTCAGGATCAGTACCACCATTAAACTCAGGGAGTTCATTTACCTTGATCCTGTCCACCAGTTCCCTCCTTGGTTGGAAGCGAGAATTCTTGGGCTGGAAGTTCTCCAATGCCTTCTTTAGTTGTTCCAGGAAGGTAGGATCTTCAAAGTTCAACACTCCTGCCATTCTTACGTTTGCTTGATGACCAAAGCTCTGATACCACTAATGATGTGAGTTGATATGAACTTTGAAACAAGAATGAGAGATATGATTAGTATTCTGAAATGGAACGTGAATGAGTAACCAAAACAGAAAGAAAGGATAGTTTTAAGGAAGGATAAACCGTAACCAAGGATAGTATGCTAGGTGAAGTAGACCTATACTTCAACAAAGCGGTTGCTAGATCAAACACTCGATTGAAATAACGAGTTTAGAGCTTGTAACGCGACTCACTCTAGACTTTGTCTTGTAAACTACAAGGACGAAACAGCAAGCTTAGCTTTACTCAAGTTTTAATTTGCAAATTGGATGATCTTTATTCCTTCAAACGACCGGCTATATATAGCCTACAAGAGCCCTTAAACCGGTTGGTTTAGGGTGACAAAAACAAAGACTAAAACTATGTGAATATGGAGCTAATTACAAAGTAGGGAGCTAATAACAAAGCTAATGTAAACATGGAGCTAAAAACAATGTTTGATGAAGAGTAATCAGCCGTGGTCTTCTTGTGTGAACATGGAGATGAAAACAAAGCTTGAGTAGGAGTAATGAGGCGCGGCAAAGATGTGAACATGGAGCCAAAAACAAGGCTAACAAAGGAGCCTTTTAGCCGTGTACACCATGAGAACACAACCAGCCTTAAAACCTTCATAACTTCAGTCCAATTCCCATGCTTGAATGATTGTGAACCCAAGTTAATGTCTTCATTTTACCTTGATTAGTTGCTCCTTTATTCAGCTCAAATTCGAGCTAGCTCCATAATTGAAGATGACTTCTTATTATTGCTAATGTAGCTGACCTAAGCTTAAGTAGGAGCTAGTATTCTTTAGTTGAGCCTTTTAGAACTTCCTTACTTGGATTGGTAGCTCCTTGATTCGGATCAACTCTAGACTTTGTCTTGTAAACAACAAGGACGTAAAAGAAAGCTTAGCTTTACTCAGGTTTTTGATATGAAAATTGGATACCTTATTCATTCAACTAGATGGCTATATATAGCCTACAAAAGGACCCTTAAACCGGCTGGTTAAGGTGACAAAAACAAAGTTACAACTATGTGAACATGGAGCTAATAACAAAGCTAGGAGCTAATAACAAAGTAATGTAAACCAGGAGCTAATAACAAAGCTTGAACAAGGAGTAATGAGGCGCGGCAGCTATGTGAACATGAAGCCAAAAACAAAGCTAGCAAGGGAGCCTTTAGACGTGTACACCATGTGAACACAATCAGCCTCAAACACCTTCATAACTTCAGTACACTTCCCATGCTTGAATGAGTGTGAACCCAAGTTAATGTCTTCATATTACCTTGATTATTGGCTCCTTTATTCAGCTCTTACACGAGCTAGCTCACCAATTGTAGTAGGCACACTACTAAGCTGGCAAGGGGTGCTAGTATGGCTGAACTAAGACCATGAGGAGCTAAGGTGACTTTATTGAACTCTTTGGTAGCTCCTTGATTCGGATCATCTCCTCCCCCTTGAAAAGGAATTGTCCTCAATTCTGAAAAGCCATCTTCCTCAAGATAAAGAGCAAACTCTCCCACTTTGGACGTGATATGAACTTCATAACTATCCGGCAACTTTATCTTGCAACCTTGGTTGTTTCCCTTGTATGGAGCTTTTGCTTGGGACATCAATCTAGTCTTTCTCTTGATAGCTTCATCCGTTGTGTAACAAATACTTAGGTGAGTCACTATGGAGAATGGCAAGTACTCTCTTGGTTTGAGGGGACTCTTTGGGAAAGGACTCGTTAAGTATTTGCTCATGATGCTTAGATTACTCCCTTGTGTCATTAACAAAAGGAAGTGCTCTTTTAATGTCTCCAAGGTCCTGGTTATGTCACAACCTCCAGCTGGTCCTCCCTGAACTCATCTAGTTATACACTCTGAAATAGGAGGTTTTGGGACACAAAGATGGTTCTCTTTAGGAAGAATATCGTCCTGCAAAACAAACTCATCAAAAGTATTAAGAGTAACAGCCTTGCACTTGGTGAGTATATCAGCCTCCGTGGAGCAATAATCCTTCAAGGTCTTAAGTCCAAGCGTGCTTGCATCTAAAGTGGCTGAGTGAGTGTAGTGACAAGATAAAACATTAGCCATGACTCTGTTCTTCCCATCTTCATCCTGTAAGAGTCCATGATCTCCCTTAGGTGCCAAACAAGCTGGTATCTTAATAGGAATGCCAACACCTAGTTTCTTTAGCCACTCTTCAAATTGCTTTCCTTCACTACCACTCTTACTCTTAATTGGTTCCTCTTTAGTGGTTTTGGCGGTATCAAACTCCCCCTCTTCTATAGCATGCACTTCCACATTTTTACTAACAAACATTGAGAGGTTGGGTTTTCCGACTCGATTTGCTAACATGTTACATACGTTTTGAGGTGTCATGGGTTTGAGTACAATTTTCTTTCCCTTATCACTCAATTCATACTCATTCCTCCTCCCATGGTGAACTACGTCCCTATCAAACTGCCAAGGACGGCCTAATAGTATGTGACAAGCATCCATAGGAATCACATCACACAAAACCTCATCAACGTAGGAACCCATGGTTAAGCCAACCCTCACTTGTTTAGTGACCCTTACTTTGTTCCCGTTGTTTAACCAATGTAATGCATAAGGGTTAGGGTGATTAGTAGTAGCTAGACCTAGTTTGTCTACCATTTCAGTTGAGGCAACGTTGGTACAACTACCTCCATCAATGATTAAACTACACCATTTGTCTTTAACTTGGCACTTAGTATGGAATAGTTGGTCTCTTTGTTCAGTGTCATGTTGAATGGGGTTAGCATGTAGGGTACGTAGTACTAAGAGTGTGTCATAAGCCGGGGGTTCGTAAGCCTCAATATCTTCTTCTTCTTCTTCCTCTCCCTCATTGACATTGAAAACAGCCCCTATACGTTGTTCCTCTTCCCATAACTCATCCATAACAGTGATCACTTCCCTTAAGGTCACAACTCTTTTGTTAGGACAAGCGTTTTTGTAGTGACCAAACCCTTGACATTTGAAACAACGTACCTTAGATAGACTAGTTTCAGTGGTTGTTTTGGTGGTAGATTGAGGTGGGGGTGCGGGGTTATTCTTAATAACAAGGGGTTGATTAATACTAGTAGGATTGACTCTATTACTATCATCCGTTCGTGACCAAGTATGACTCTTACTAGATTCACCCTCATGTTTTCCTTTCCCTTGTGCCTCAATTTTTAGACACAACCCACACAAAGTATCAAAATCAGAATAAGGACATAAATCAACCGTATTAGCAATACTACGATTTAACCCACGTAAGAACCTAGGCATTTTTATTTCTTCGTTTTCTTCTACTTCTCCCATTAGAACTAAGTTCTCAAATTCTTCTATGTACTCACTAACACTCATTCTTCCTTGTACCAGGTTAGCAATCTTTTTGTATAAGGATAACTTGTGCGTAGTTGGAACATACCTCTTACGTAGTTTACGTTTTAAGGACTCCCAAGAAGCAATCTTACCCTTTCCATTTCTGGTGCGTTGTACCTTGAGCCCTTCATACCAAAGGGAAGCCCCTTTGCTTAGCTTTAGGATGGCGTATTTGCACCTCTCTTCGTCCTCCAAATCCTTGAAGTCAAAGAGCTTCTCCATGTTTCTTTCCCACTCCAAGTAAACTTCAGGGTCAGTACCACCATTAAACTCAGGAAGTTCATTTACCTTGATCTTGTCCACCGGTTCCCTTCTTGGTTGGAAGCGAGAATTTTTGGGCTGGAAGTTCTCCAACGCCTTCTTTAGTTGTTCCAGGAAGGTAGGATCTTCAAAGTTCAACACTCCTGCCATTCTTTACGTCTAAAAGGATGACCAAAGCTCTGATACCACTAATGATGTGAGTTAATATGAACTTTGAAACAACAAACGTGAAGGATATTAGTATTCTGAAATGGAACGTAAACAAGTAACCAAAACAGAATGAAAGGATAGTTTTAAGGATGAATAAACCGTAACCAAGGATAGTATGCTAGGTGAAGTAGACCTATACTTCAACAAAGTGGGTGCTAAATCAAACACGCGATTGAAGTAGCGAGTTTAGAGCTTGTAACGCGACTAACTCTAGACTTTGTCTTGTAAACAACAAGGACGTAAAAGAAAGCTTAGCTTTACTCAGGTTTTTGATATGAAAATTGGATACCTTATTCATTCAACTAGATGGCTATATATAGCCTACAAAAGGACCCTTAAACCGGCTGGTTAAGGTGACAAAAACAAAGTTACAACTATGTGAACATGGAGCTAATAACAAAGCTAGGAGCTAATAACAAAGTAATGTAAACCAGGAGCTAATAACAAAGCTTGAACAAGGAGTAATGAGGCGCGGCAGCTATGTGAACATGGAGCCAAAAACAAAGCTAGCAAGGGAGCCTTTAGACGTGTACACCATGTGAACACAATCAGCCTCAAACACCTTCATAACTTCAGTACACTTCCCATGCTTGAATGAGTGTGAACCCAAGTTAATGTCTTCATATTACCTTGATTATTGGCTCCTTTATTCAGCTCTTACACGAGCTAGCTCACCAATTGTAGTAGGCACACTACTAAGCTGGTAAGGGGTGCTAGTATGGCTGAACTAAGACCATGAGGAGCTAAGGTGACTTTATTGAACTCTTTGGTAGCTCCTTGATTCGGATCAAGTTTGTATTAATCCACCAAAATGAATGAAGAAAGAAATAAATATCTAATGTTTAACATAATAAAATGAAGTGTATAAAAAAATGTAGTAGGGGTGAGCCAAGGGGGGTCACGGTCCAAAATGTGGGAAAATGTCCCAAAATAATTTGTAAGTTGATAAAAAGAAAATCGTAAAATTGTTAAAGGTATTTCAAAGCAATTCGAGTAAATCTCGCGTTATAAAATAATTATTTACGAAACTTCGTAATAAAATCATTAAAGGCTAAATTTTCGTAAATAAAAAAAATATTTCTTAGTTGGAAATATTATATAAATGGGTTTAGACATTTTAGGAAAAGGAATAACTTAAATCCAAGCTTAAAACGTCAATTCAAAGAGAAATAGAATTCCTCACGGAAAATTAATTAGTTTACGAAGAAAACCAAATAAATGGATTTAAGAGAGTTAAAATCTTTAACATTAAAAATAAATATCATTAAACTTAAAACTAAAAATAAAGCTTGGTAAAATGATGAAATATGAGGCCGAAATGTGATAGAGTTATGACGATGTCATAACGGAAAGAATAAAAAAACTAGAAAAATAGCGGGTGTTACACTCACAATAAACAAAATCTCGAAATGACCCGAGACTGTTCTACTTTTGAAAACTTGAAAATATCCTATGGATATATAAGAACCACCAAAAAAAAATTAGCCTAACCTTAGGAAATATATACCGTACCAACCTAGTAGTTATGGATTTCGAGGACGAAATTTTCTTAAGGAGGGTAGTCTGTAACACCCTATGCTTTTGACCATTTTAGTTATTTATAATAACGATTAATATTAATAAATCGAGTCTCGACAAACTATTTTATATAGTATTATTCAATTCTTGTGCCTTTGGAACCTCTCTATTTCACTTCAGTGTTCGCAAAACTGAAATTTCTATCATTATCGCAATTCTGCGCGATTTCGTAAAACGGTTCCTATTTTCTCATACGGACTCCGATTGAGGCGTTTCAAAATCCTAACTTTATTAATTTTCCAAGATCTACACAATGGAGACATTCAAAATTACAATTTATAAGTTCCTCATAAAAATATTGTACTGGACAGTTCCTTTACTACGAAAATCGTCACCCGGCGAATCGTTTCTCGACATTCGATTTCCGTACTTCTTTCCTAACCATTGTGTGACCAAATAAACACAAAACTATCACCCTAAGGCATGTCATACCGTCACTTTGATGTCCAAGCCTCAAAATATGCTTTTCTAATCAAAAACACCATTTATAGTAATGTACTTCTTAAAGTATGTTTAGTTATTTTGAGTAATTGTCAAGTTCTTGTCCACCCTTTGCTCCCCCATCTAATGCACGACTTGAGTGCTTATAACCAGTCATTTTATCTTCATTTACTCATCCATTCACTCACTTAGACACTCCTTTAAAGATCCATCTAAAAACCAAAGAAAATCATACAAGTTTTTCTAAGTTCTAAGGTGTTTACACCACCATATCTCAAGAGCACATACTCTTTCTTTTCCTTACCTTATACTCTTTATTTTTAAGTTTTATTCCTATTATATTTACTAACTTACTTTGTTTGTGTGTCCTTCTAACTTGTTATGAAGAGGAGCAAGAGAAAAGGAGCATCGATCTTCGTTTTCTTATATGTTGTAGAATCGATTATTTATGCTTAAGGTAACCTAACTTTTCTTCGCCCTCAAATCTCTTAGTATAGTGTCTAGACTCTAACTGACATGTAACATCATGTTTAGGACTAAATCATTAGATCACCAAGTTTAAAGCACTATTTGTTGATTTATCACTTAACAATACATGCTGTAAAGTGGATTCTGTGATGTATGATGTATGTTCACGATTTTTATGTGTAAATTATGTTTCGAATTAGCCTTAGGTTCCTTCTTGAAAGTTGTAGATATGAATGTCTAGAATATGATAAAAATATGAAAAGTAAATTTTTATGAAAATATATATTTAATAATGATTTATTTCGTAAACTGGTACTGTATGATTTTATGTACTGTCTGAGAAAATAATATGTTTCATGATGTTAAACATTTATTTTGGACTTGGAAAATTTATTTTATATTCCCGATGATGTTTATTATGTGTACGTCAAATTTCATATAAATCCATCATATATATTTGCATTTATAAAATGTTTACTAAAATGGGTCAGATCTGGAACAAAGACTTTATTTAAAGACATTTATAAAGTTGTTTTAATCTAAATTTCTTGGGATAATTTATTTACAAGTATATGTATCTAAAATAAAATTTTGGTTCATTTTTCTGATGTTTAAGTATTTTAAACGATTTAAAAGAATGTATTGAAAACCGTACTGTTTTCGTTTTTAATTTGTTAAAAATACTAAACCTTCTTATTTTTAAAAAATGACTTTATATATGGAAACCTAACTCATAAAAGTATGTTGAGTTCGAAAATCGAAAGTAAAAAATAACATTTGAAAAATGACTCATTTAGTAACCTTAATAATATTATCGATTTCGTTATTACTTAAAGTTATTTTGGTAAAAGTCTAAGTTTTGAAAAATATGATACATAATAAGGTTAAAAATGATTTTTATAATTATTATAGATTTATTTGATGTTTCAAATATTTTACTAAGTATAAATAGGCTTTAAGAAATAAGTATACTTGTACAAATACGAAACCATATAAAAATACTAAATACGTACACTTGAACAATAAATGTACTAAATACTTGTGCCCCAAAAAGTATAGAGTACTAAAACACAAATAACCCGAAAGTACTAAGTTAAACAATGTTTAAATGTGCAAAACAACACTTAACTTTATAATATGCACTTAAGAACTAATTAGTGACTAAGTCAAAACTAAGGGTTGACTACTCTATCTTGGTCAAAATTTGGCTTTTTAAGTCAACATAGACCAAGTCAAGATAAAGGAACCTATCTTAAATAATGTACTTAGAAATAATTGAATCTTTAATCAAATCTCAACTAATGAACGCTTCAAATAATATATCTCAAATAAAATGTTCCAAATCTCTTACATTAGTATACTAAAATTATCAGTTAAGATATATTTTACAACGATTGATAATGTTTGTTAATCTTAAAATCGACATACTTAAATTCCATAGGAACAACCGTACTTCTAGTCGGTGTGCTACCTAAGCCGGTGATCAGACACGTTTTCACGAACGATGTTATCGACACCAATCATGGTGAAAATAAACATGTGCCCTGGCAGTAACCTCTGAGTCGTCTTTACCATTCCATGTTGTAATGACTTGTTCCGAGTCAATACACAGCCCACAGACCGGTCATCCTTGTGGAAGCCGGTATTGTTTCATCCCTCTGGTCATCAGACATGTGCCCCACGATGACCGCTGAGCTCGATATTCCAGAGACTCTGTCTTTATAAGACACCCAAATTCAGCCTACATTTCGTGTTGGGCGCTATCTTGGTAAAGTTTAGAAGGCGATGCGATAGAAGACAGCTTCAAAAGTAGACTACGACACTCGGAGTCACTGCTCATGGGAGGCCATGATGCATCCTGCCGGTGCGAGAAAATGCTAAGAAGTAAATGGGCAGCCAACTCTTTATGAGTTTGTCGGTGGTAGAGTAGTAGTCGTCCAGTTGCGATTGAGGTGCTCAGTTGTGTAAAGGTTCTCTTTCCCGAGACCAAGAGTATGGATTGGGTGTGTGCGCATACATAGACAAGAGCACTGATCAGCTCTCACTCTCTATATCGGATATCTTTGGGGGCAGAATACCTTCCGACCTTTGCCTTAGCAGTGTATGGGACATGTTCGGTTTAATGGGGCCTCTAAGTCCATGCACTTGCAGTCCTTCTTCTCCGTATGTCAGTCGACTAAACCGAGTCAATTTAGGTGTTCGATCCTATTGAGCACTAGGGGTGAGATGTAAACCTCCTAGTATCAATATGATTGGCGGGATTGATGTTCTCATCCGCACTTATGGTGAGATGCAAGCCTTAAGTGTGCATGAGATATTAGTAGTCACGTCCCGTGCATTATGTGAAAGGAAACCATTGTTTTTAAAAGTAAATGACTACAGTTTTCTAAATCACATTATGCTTCATTACTGTTTTATACTCTATGACTAATGATGTGATTGAAATGCTTGATAATGGGAAGTGATGATTTGTTATATGTCTTGCCTGAACATTGATTATGATTGATATTTTGTTTCATATGTTTTCTATTATTTATGTCTTACTCTATTTTCACATGACATTTCTATGAATCCATGATCTATGCTTTACTGTATTATTCACATGATACTCATATGATGTATGTATTACTTTATTTTATATAACCTACATGTCTTATGTATGTAAATTGATTCGCATGTTAAGTGAAATCACTTCATGTGTATCTCACATTGTATGCATGTCAATTTGTAATGTGACATGCTTGCTTATCTATTAATTAGATAACCTAAACATTGTACTACATTGATTATTCGGGGCCGTGTTAGAAGGACGGTTAGGTTACTCCCACTAAGTGGGACATGTATATTTAAGGGTTTTTCTATGGAATACCCCTCAACTATTGGATTTTTCAAGTGGTACCCCCGCCTTTTTCGAATTACATGGTGTATCCCAAAACTTTACTTATCACTCCATATCATAACCAAAGTGATAAGTGTATTACAACTATTTTTTTTAAAATGAATAATTAACATATTAATCAATCCAATTTCATGCTACAAACCACCTCTTTTTCTTTACCATTCACCAAGCCACCAAATGCCCATCAAAACGCACTCTGTTGTCGGCCGACATCGACCTATCTCCTTCACTCTTTTAAATCCTTCAACCTCAATCCCTCCATCACCCCCATGTCGTAGTGTGGTGGAATGCATTTTTTCGAGTAAAGGATGCAAATTGAAGAAATATATCATGGTTGATGAAAGTAAAATAGGGAATAATCACTATTTATATCATCAATTGAAAAATTTTCGTTGGAAAATTTTAACTTTGGTTACAATATAGACTAAATTTACAAAGTTTAGGGATACATCATGTAATTCGAAAAAGGCGGGGGTGCCACTTGGAAAAGCCGATAGTTGAGGGATACCCCATAGAAAAACCCTATATTTAAATATGCATTCAGGTTGACGAACCCTAAAGACTGGACATGGGGGCATGCATGAGTACAAGAGATACAGCTTAGCTGATGAGAGTGTCATATTATAAATCTTGTAACAAAAGTTTTGTGAGACTATGGTATTTAGAAATTTGTAATTCGGTTTTTAGTTGTTGTATTTTGACAAACGGTTCATTTTCCGGTAAAAGACTCACTTGAGTCGACGGTTTTAAATTTTTACCACTTTTTACGACATAACTATTTTCCGCCTTGTTAGTTATTGTCATTGGAAGAACCGGGTTGTTACATCTTGAGGTTTTTTCCGTATCGACTTTAGGAAGTTTCGATCGGGCGAAGCATTGGGATAATCTATCCTGGGTAGGCTCTTGGGCGTGGTAATTGCTCAGGTTGGCGTTTGTATCGCCTTCGGTGTCTCTACTCTCAAGGAAACTGAGGCGGCTATCGATGTAACGGACGGATAAAGTCAAACGGGTGACTGAAGTATGGATGTTGCGAAACAATTTGGCTAGGGTATTGACATCGTTGCGGATGCTTTTGATGGCGCTTGAATCTACCGACATGTTTGGAAGTGATTCTAGTGAGAAAGGATTAAAAGGTCAGATTGGATCCACCGGATGACTTAGAGACTCGAGGGGTGCTCGTAACTGAGCGACACGGAGACAAGACCCTTGATTCGCGCATGTGTGCGGTCGTTGGCTTAGGGACTCAGGTGCTATAGACTCTTGGTGTATTCGGCGAAACGCCTAATGAATCTTAAGTCTCTGTAACGAGACGATTGGACACAAACCTCGGTGGAGAGGTTTAAAGAGGATTTCTCAAAATGAGACGACCCAAAATGTAAGACCTCGAGTAAAGGTGATCCTAGTAGCTAGCACAGACAGTTAATCACACGATTGTACGATGTAAAAGGTAGATCGCGATCCCGGCTCAGGATCAAAGAACTTTGATATTTTTTTTTGAAAGAGACCGATACTCGCAGAGGTAAGTCTTCTTTTTTGAAAAGTGATTTTGCAAAACTAGGGTGACGATGGTGTGGTGACATCGTTGGTGATGTGAAGAATGTGTTGCTATGTGCGTGCGTCGGGAATCCGGTGATAGCAAAAGTATGAAGGTTTTTTTTAAAAGGAACACGGTTCTTTAGAGAAACCGATTTTTTGAAAACGATTGCGTGATGCTTCTATCGAGACTACTATTAATTAGCTAGTTCGATACTTGTGGTGCTCGTGATAGAGAGTGATGTCTGGTGATGGTGTTTTTTAAAGGTATGACTAAATCCTTATTAAGGAATTTAGGTAGTGAATATTGTTTTTAGGAAAACTTTTAAAACTAGTGACTCACGTACGTTGGTTGTGCTAACTAGCATTAGACGGTGGGGTTGTGTATTGTATAAAGTGTTTTGAAATTGTAACCGTTTTTGAGTTCCTCGACTTCATTAATTGAAGCTTCGGTTGTGTTAACGGTATGTGCGTAAAAACATTTTTGAAAATGAAAACGTAACCGTTTGATATACCTTGATCCCATTGATCGGGAGTCTCGGTGGTATCAACGGTATTCGTTGTTGACAGGTTTAAATTTGGCCAAGGTGGTGGCATCGAAAATATTTTTTTCTTTTTGAAAGTGGTGAGTGTAAAATTTGTCATGATGACGGCATTTAAAAATGTTTTTCCCTTTTTAGAAATCACGATTTATACGGAGTATTGACGTTTTAAAAGGTCGTTTTGAAAAGAGTAGGTATTTTCAAAAACGGAATTGGGTGCGGTTGAATCTGTTGGCGTGGTTGAATCCAGATGTTTAGTGTTTTATTTGGGTTGTATTGTTCAAACACGCTACACATAACTAGGAATGTATACACTCATGCAGGATGCAGACACGGGTAGGTTAGGGTAGGCTACCGCCCACGAATAGTCCTTACTTAGGCATTGACAGTGGTCTGGGGAGACGAGTGTCATGCCGTTCGTCCGGAACTATCCGCTTATTAATCCCGCGGGTTACACGTTAGGCAGCCGGAGCGTCAACCGAGGATCTCTCCGCGTGTCCCTAAAGATCTTACCGTGAAGAGGTCAATTGGTCCTGATATCGGTTAGGGTGGGCTTTTTAAGGCCAAAACCTGTAGTGACCACAACTAAGAACTAAGACATGAGTTTCGCCGACCTCGTTCAAGTTACACCACCGCTGGAAACTTGTTTCCAAATCCCCAGCGGAGTCGCCAAACTGTGAACGTCCGTCCGCACCGCCCGGCGCCCAGCGCGGGGCTGACCCGATTTTCATCGTGTGGCGGTGGCCATCCACGCAGCCCCCTCTCTGTCGGGGGCCGGTCCGATCTCGCATGCGAGGCGAAGTGTCGGACCTCGATTTGGATGACGATCCGAACTTGTACTAGACGGGTGGGGGCACAGGTGTTTTCGTTTGGGAATCGATCGAGTCGTGGTTGTAAATGTTTAAAGGCCGATTTGTTTGGTAAGGCGACCTTTTAGTGAACTGAAGTTGTTGACGATTTGTGGAGTCGCCACCGAGTCAATTATGGGGACTCGGAAACCGTTCAAGTCAACTTTGATCCCTTGCCGGCTCAAAGTTGAGTGGCACGGGACCTAAAGATAAAGACTTGTACCCTTAAGCACTTCATGCCTGGAATGACTCTCATTACCAATGGTTTCGGACATCTGGAAACCGTTGATTCTGAGTAAGGGGTGAGGGTAGGTATTGGGAAGCCAACATCCGATAGATGTCAACACCCAATCCCGCCCGCACTATAGCGGTCTCTACTAATCAATCGGTGGGCCGATATCCTAGTTCTTTTGTTGTGGAGGAAATACTGTAACATCCGTTATTTTAACCCAATGTTTTTTGCTACGTCGGTTGTTTTAAGGACAGGTAAGTTTTGTCGTCGAAGTAGTTGTGTTTACATTCTTTGCATGCGATTTCACGTGACTAGCAGGCCATGAAAAGATGCACGTAGGAGAGTAGAGAGTACTAATATTATAAGTATTAGAAAATCAGTTTTAGCGTGATAATACGGATATTAGTCATTCTCGTGGTATACCTTACCTAGTATTCTGCTTAAGATGCGTTGGTTCGGTATTAATAGAGATGCATCGAACCTAATAAGGCGAGCACCGAGACTAATACGAAACCTGACCTCACTTTGTTCAGTTTTAATTATTTTACGTTTTGAATTCCGTGTTAGGTGATGTAGCATGCGATTAAGGTCATAAAATCAATAAATCATACGAAAAACTGTAAATGCGAATGTAAGTAAATCACATTGTGAGGAGTTGCACCCTCGGAATATACACTAAACGGGACTCGATGCATAGATAATTTTGAGAACGGATCTCGGAATTACTTGGGTCTATTTAGTGTGTTTTAGTATTTGTGGTTAAAGTTGATACGTTACGTATTTTAGTAGATGCCTGTGGGCCTAGCGCCCACATCTAGTGTTATCGTAGTGCATAATAATAGAAAGTACAAATATGGAAAGTTTTGTTTAGATGGCAACCTAGTGATTACTCGATCAACGGGCGGATCCTCCTAGCTTGACCAGTGACTCCGGCAGAACTCCGTTACCTTTTGACCTTCCTGCGGCTACTCTGGCAGAGCTTCGTTGCTAAGGACTAGTTCTGCGGCTAATCCGGTAGAACTTTTTTACTAATTTTGAGCTAGTCGATCAGAGGCACCTCGGTATCGAGTGGGGTGCTCAAAGGTGAGGAGTAGCGTCGATGTCGCTTTTTATCGGAACTACGATCGAGTGGATCGTTTGCCTCGGGTGTCGGAGTGCGAGCCCTTAGCGAGAGTTTTTGAGGGGGAAGAGAAGAATGATGATTGTGTGTCGAAATGAGGGCGTGAAGGGGGGTATTTATAGGTGTTTTCGGCCCTCGTCGCCCATATGGACGCCTGAGCTAGGGTGCACCAGGACTCAGGTGCCTGGGCTAAGGCGTGGTGAGACCGAGGCGCGTAGGGCAGGGCAGTTAGGATTTTGAGGATACAATTTTGATACTTTATTTCTAAAACCGTGAGACGGGTGTATAATACATTTCTTGGATGTTAAGGTTTCCCGCGGCTTGACCTAGCGCCGTGGGTTTAGTGGGACTCGGGTATTCATCCCGAGGTTCGCTTGACATGGTGTTGTCTCGGTTCGAATTTCGGGACCGACTCGGGGTCCCAGTGTGGGAATTAACTCTAATTAGTGTCTATGTGACTGTAACAACACGACTAAGGCTGCCATCATGTTAGTTTTAATTTTTCCGAGTAATTATTTGATCCGTTCTTTAGCAAAACTACCTATAACATCGCGAACCCTCGTCGCGTTGCAGTCCTATCGCCATCGGGTGTTTGTTGGGCACTTCCGCAGCCACCAGGTCCAAATCTGGGTGTCTACAGATCTTTCTGGCTATCCTTCTCCACGATTTCACGAACCCTGATTTACAATCTTGGAATGAGTTTTCATCAAATAAAAATACGAGGTGACAACACAGACTTAAATAGCAGAACGACGACAAAACGCCATCGAGTGGTAGTGAAACACAATATCACCTGTGGTCGTCTGTCCGCACCGCCCAGCGCCCCGCGCGGGCGGGACTCACCCGGTTTTTCAACGTGTGGCGGCGGCCACCTACGCGGCCCCCTCCTGGTCGGGGGCCGGTCCGATATCGCGTACGGGGCGATGATTCGAACCTCGATTCGGATGACGATCCCGACTTGTACTAGACGGGTGGAGACACCCGTGTTTCCATTTGGAATCGATCGAGTCGTGGTTGTAAATGTGTAAAGGTCGATTCATTTGGTAAGGCGACCTTTTTAGTGAACTGAATTCGTTGCCAATTTGTGGAGTCGCCCTCGAGTCAATTATGGAGACTCGGAAACCGTTCAAGTCAACTTTGATCCCTAGTCGGCTCAAAGTAGAGGGGCACGAAACCTAAAGATAAAGACTTGTACCCTTAAGCACTCCATGCCTGGAATGACTCTCATTGCCAATGATTTCGGACATCCGAAAACCGTCAATTCTGAGTAAGGGGTGTGGGTACGTATTGGGAAGCCAACATCCGATAGATGTCAACACCTAATCCCGCCCGCACTATAGCGGCCTCTACTAATCAATCGGTGGGCTTATAACCTAGTTCTTTTGTTGTGGTGGAAGTACTATAACTTCCATTGTTTTCACCCTATACCTTTTGCTTTGTCGGTTGTTTACGGACAAGTAAGTATTGTCGTCAAAGTAGTTGTGTTTACATTCTTTGCATGCGATTTCACGTAGGAAAGTAGACAGTACTAGTATTATACGTATTAGCAAGTCAGTTTTAATGCGATAATACAGATATTAGTCGTTCTCGTGGTATACCTTACCTGGTATTCTGCTTAAGATGCGTCGATTCGGTATTAATAGAGATGCGTCGAACCTAGTAAGGCGAGCACCTGGACTAATACGGAACACGACCATCACTTTGTTCAATTTTAGTTATTTTACGTTTTGAATTCTGTGTTAGGTGATTTAGCATGCGATTATAAGGTCATAAAAGCGGTAAATCATACGAAAAACTGTAAATGCAGAAATAAGTAAATCACATTGTGAGGAGTTGCACCCTCGGAGTACACACTAAACGGGACACGATGCATAGATTGTTGAGAGCGGATCTCGGAATTACTCGGGTCTATTTTGTGCATTTTAGTGTTTGCGGTTGAAGTTGGGACGTTATGTGTTTTAGTAGATGTTTGTGGACCTAGTGTCCACATCTAGTGTTTTTGTAGTACATAATAATAGAAAGTACAAGAATGTAAAGTTTTGTTTAGATGACAACCTAGTGACAACTCGGCTTTCAAAGAGGATCCTCATGGCTTGCCTAGTGATTTCGGCAAAGCTCCGTTACCGTTGACCCTTCCTGTGGCTACTCCGGCAGAACTTCGCTACTATGGACCGTTTCTGCGGCTAATCCGGCAGAATTTCGCTACTAGACTTGAGCTAGTCAAACACAGGCACCTCGGTATCGAGTGGGGTGCTCGAAGGTGAGGAGTAGCGTCGATGTCGCTTTTATCGGAACTACGATCGAGTGGATCATTCGCCTTGGGTGTCGGAGTGTGAGCCCTTAGAGAGAAGTTTTAGAGGGAGAAAAGAAGAATGAATTGTATGTCGAATGAATGAGGTGAATGAGGGTATTTATAGGTGTTTTCGGCCCTCGCCACCCATATGGACGCCTGAGTTGTGGCGCACCAAGACTCAGGCGCCTGGGTTCAGGCGTGGGTAGTCTAAGACGCGTGAGGTGAGGCGGTCGGAGTTTTGAAGATACGATTTTGATACTTTTCAAAACCGAGAGACGGGTATATAATACGAAACTTGGAGGTAAAGGTTCCCTTGAACTTGATGATCCGAATGAAGAGGCTAAAGAGTTCAATGAAGTAACACTAGCTCCTAATAGCTCTAGTCAAGCCACATTAGCACCTCCTACCAGCCTAGTAGTGTGCCTCCTCCAAGTATTAAGTTAGCTCGTATAGGAGCTGAATAAAGGAGCAAAGAAGTCAAGGTAAATTGAAGACATTAACTTGGGTTCACACCATGGCTATGTTCACATAGTGTGCACATCAGCAAGCTTTGGTTTTGGCTCCATGTTCACATGGTGTGCAACGGCTGATTACTCTTCACTTAGCTTTGTTTTTAGCTCCATGTTTACATTACTTTGTTATTAGCTCCCAACTTTGTAATTAGCTCCTTGTTCGCATGGTTGTAACTTTGTTTTTGTCACCCTAAACCAGCCGGTTTAAGGGTCTTGTGTAGGCTATATATAGCCGGCCATTTTGAAGGAATAAGACATCCAATTTGCATATTAAAAACCTGAGTAAAGCTAAGCTTTCTTTTCGTCCTTGTTGTTTACAAGACAAAGTCTAGAGTGAGTCGCGTTACAAGCTCTAAACTCGCTATTTCAATCGAGTGTTTGATCTAGCAACCGCTTTGTTGGAGTATAGGTCTACTTCACCTAGCATACTATCCTTGGTTACAGTTTATTCAACCTTAAAACTATCCTTTCATTCTGTTTTGGTTACTTGTTTACGTTCCATTTCAGAATACTAATCATACTTCATATTCTTGTTTCAAAGTTCATATCAACTCACATCATTAGTGGTATCAGAGCTTTGGTCATCCATTAGACGCACGCATGGCAGGAGTTGTGAGCTTTGAAGACGCTAGTTTCTTGGAAGGCCTAAAGAGAGAATCAGTGTGCAAGATGAACAAACTTTCTAAGTCCATTAGCGCATCTGGTCCTGAAGTCTGCTTGGGAGAAAAGGAGGAAGAAGGAATAGACTATGAGCTCCCAACGTATGGTAATGTTTTAGTACTGCGTACACTCCATGCTAAACCCATCCCACACAACACCGAACAAAGAGACCAACTCTTTCACACAAAATGTTTAGTTAATACCAAATGGTGTAGTTTGATTATTGATGGAGGTAGTTGTACGAATGTTGCCTCTACTGAAATGGTAGCTAAGTTAGGCCTAACCACTACTAATCACCCTAGACCGTATGCATTACATTGGTTAGATAATGAAAACAAGATAAAAGTCACAAAACAAGTGAGAGTAGGTTTAACTATGAGGTCTTATGTTGATGAGGTTCTTTGTGATGTTATCCCTATGGATGCTTGTCATATACTTTTGGGGCGTCCTTGGCAGTTTGATAGGGATGTGGTACACCATGGTAGAAAGAATGAATACGAATTGAGGGATAAAGGAAAGAAAATCATTCTAAAACCTATGACTCCCCAAGCTGTTAGAGCTATGACCTCCAACAAAACTAAGAAACCTAACCTCACCATCTTTGCGAGTGAGAGTGAAGTAGAGCAGGCTTTACAAGGGGGGAGCGTGTCTTTGTCATGATGGCTAAAGAAAAACCCGTAGAAGTTGAGAATGGGCTTGGAGGAAAGCCATTTGAGGAGTTGTTACACGAGTTTAAGGATGTCTTCCCCGAGGAATTACCCGTTGGTTTACCACCTATTAGAGGTATAGAACACCAAATCGACCTCATTCCAGGATCAACCTTACCCAATAAGGCAGCATATAGGTGTAATCCGGAGGAAACTAAGGAATTACAAAGACAAATAGATGAGTTAATGAGTCGAGGGTATGTGCGGGAGAGCCTTAGTCCTTGTGCTGTTCCAGTCCTTTTAGTACCTAAGAAGGATGGAACTTGGAGAATGTGTGTAGATAGTAGAGCCGTTAACAACATCACCATCAAGTATAGGTTTCCTATTCCAAGGTTGGATGATATGTTAGATGAGCTTCATGGGGCAGTGGTATTTTCCAAAATTGATCTAAGAAGTGGGTACCATCAAATCAGAATGAGGGAAGGAGATGAATGGAAGACCGCTTTCAAAACCAAGCATGGACTCTATGAGTGGACGGTCATGCCATTTGGTCTTACCAACGCTCCAAGCACGTTCATGAGGTTAATGAACGAGGTACTTAAGGCCTACTTAGGTCGCTTTATTGTGGTTTACTTGGATGATATCCTTGTGTATAGCAGGTCTTTGGAGGAACATATGGAGCATTTAAGACTACTATTCACAACACTTCGCAAACAACAGCTCTTTGGGAAGAAGGAGAAGTGTGCCTTCTTTGTGGAAAGCGTAGTGTTCCTTGGCTACGTAGTGTCCAAAGAAGGAGTGTCAGTTGATCAAACCAAAGTGGAATCCATACGTACTTGGCCAATCCCTTCCACCATTACAGAAGTAAGGTCATTTCATGGTTTGGCTTCTTTTTACAGGAGATTCATCAAGGACTTTAGCACTATCACAAGTCCTATCACCGAATGCTTGAAGAAAGGCGCATTTGTTTGGTCCAAAGCTGCCCAAGAAGCCTTTGAAGCCATTAAAGAGAAGTTGTGTTCCGCTCCTATCTTAGCCCTTCCTGATTTCTCTCAACCATTTGAGGTGGAATGTGACGCTAGTGAAGTAGGAATTGGTGCTGTTCTTGTACAAAATAAGCGCCCCATTGCCTATTTCTCAGAAAAACTCAATGGAGCAGGGCTGAACTATTGCACCTACGACAAGGAGTTCTATGCCATAGTAAGTGCTCTTGATCATTGGAGTCATTACCTTCGTACTAACCATTTTATTCTCCATTCAGATCATGAGTCCCTAAAGTACATCAATGGCCAACAAAAGTTAAGTCCAAGGCATGCCAAGTGGGTGGAATTCTTGCAATCCTTTCATTTCTCTTCAAAGTACAAGGATGGAAAAAGTAACGTAGTAGCTGATGCACTATCCCGCCGCTACACTTTACTATCTACTTTGGATGTGAGGTTGCTCGGATTTGAAACTCTAAAAGACTACTACAACAATGATGTTGACTTTGGTGAAACCTTCACCAAATGCAAGGAGGGAGCCTTTGATGAGTTTGTTTTGCAGGAAGGATTTCTTTTCAAAGGAAACCGCCTGTGTGTGCCCAAGCATCCCATTAGAGAGCTGCTGGTTAGAGAAGCTCATGGAGGAGGATTAGCGGGTCATTTTGGCATTACAAGAACTTTGGAGGTCTTAAAAGAGCACTTCTTTTGGCCAAAGATGCAAGGGAGTGTCCAGCATGTAGTGAGCAAGTGTGTGACTTGCCAATTTCCCAAAAGTTCTTTCAAACCCGGAGTCTACACGCCCTTACCCACTCCTAATAGACCATGGGAAGATGTATCCATGGATTTCATTGTAGCCTTACCAAGAACCGCTAGAGGAAAAGATGCTATCATGGTGGTGGTAGATCGGTTTTCAAAGATGGCTCACTTCATTGCTTGCCACAAAACGGATGATGCTAGCAATGTTGCTGACTTATACTTCAAAGAGGTGGTGCGTCTCCATGGAGTACCCAAGTCCATTGTCTCTGATCGTGATTCAAAGTTCCTTAGTTACTTTTGGAACACATTATGGAGGAAGGTGGGAACCAAGCTCTTATTTAGCACTTCTCATCATCCACAAACAGATGGACAAACCGAGGTTACCAATCGCACTTTGGGGACGTTATTAAGAGGCCTTGTAAGTAAGACTCAAAAGGATTGGGATATCAAGCTTGCCCATGCTGAATTTGCCTACAATCGCTCTCCTACTTATGCTACCTCTCATTCCCCTTTTGAGGCCGTGTATGGGATCAATCCTTACATGCCTTTGGACCTGATTCCTCTACCTAAGGATGAGTTAGTCCACAAGGATGCGGAGTCCAAACTAAAGACTATGATCAAACTCCACGAGCAAATTCAAGAAAGGATCAAGGAGGTTAATGAAGCATACAAAAGAAGGTCCAACAAGAACAGGAAGCCAAGACTTTTTCAAGAGGGTGACTTAGTTTGGGTTCACTTGAGAAAGGAGAGGTTTCCAAGCAAAAGAAAGAATAAGTTGATGCCACGAGCTGAAGGTCCTTACAAGATCATATCAAAGGTAAACGACAATGCTTACAAAAAGTGGAATTACCGGATGATTATGGAGTTCATGCCACGTTCAATGTGGGAGACCTTTCTCCTTATCTTGATGATGATGGCATTTCAGAATTGAGGGCAATTCCTTTTCAAGGGGGAGGAGATGATCCGAATGAAGAGGCTAAAGAGTTCAATGAAGTAACACTAGCTCCTAATAGCTCTAGTCAAGCCACATTAGCACCTCCTACCAGCCTAGTAGTGTGCCTCCTCCAAGTATTAAGTTAGCTCGTATAGGAGCTGAATAAAGGAGCAAAGAAGTCAAGGTAAATTGAAGACATTAACTTGGGTTCACACCATGGCTATGTTCACATAGTGTGCACATCAGCAAGCTTTGGTTTTGGCTCCATGTTCACATGGTGTGCAACGGCTGATTACTCTTCACTTAGCTTTGTTTTTAGCTCCATGTTTACATTACTTTGTTATTAGCTCCCAACTTTGTAATTAGCTCCTTGTTCACATGGTTGTAACTTTGTTTTTGTCACCCTAAACCAGCCGGTTTAAGGGTCTTGTGTAGGCTATATATAGCCGGCCATTTTGAAGGAATAAGACATCCAATTTGCATATTAAAAACCTGAGTAAAGCTAAGCTTTCTTTTCGTCCTTGTTGTTTACAAGACAAAGTCTAGAGTAAGTCGCGTTACAAGCTCTAAACTCGCTATTTCAATCGAGTGTTTGATCTAGCAACCGCTTTGTTGGAGTATAGGTCTACTTCACCTAGCATACTATCCTTGGTTATGGTTTATTCAACCTTAAAACTATCCTTTCATTCTGTTTTGGTTACTTGTTTACGTTCCATTTCAGAATACTAATCATACTTCATATTCTTGTTTCAAAGTTCATATCAACTCACATCACTTGACCTACCGCCGTGAGTTTAGTGGGCCTCGGGTGCGCATTCTAGGTTCGCTTGGCGCGGTGCTGACTCGGTTCGAGTTTCGGGACCGACTCGGGGTCCCGGTGTCAGAATAGACTCTAATTAGTGTCTATGCGACCGTAACGACACGACTAAGGATGCCATCATGTTAGTTTAATTTTTCCGAGTAATTTATTTGATCCGTTCTATAGAAAAACTACCTAAAACATCATGAACCCGCGTCGCGTTGCAGTCCTATCGTCATCGGGTGTTTGTTGGGCACTTCTGCAGCCACCAGGTCCAAATCTAGGTGTCTACAGACACCCCCACTTTGACTAAGGCTTGATCAAGGCGAAAGTCAAAGTATAGCCACCCAGGTCAATCGAGGATTACGACCTGGTGGCTGTCCGGTCGGGTCGTTTTAAATCCATTGGACTACGTGTTGAGGCTCGCCAACCAAGGCTTAGATATCGTACCTGACGTCTTCGCTTGCGGTTGCTTGCTTGGGCCCGGGCCGATGCTTGTCATCTCGTTCTTGGTTCTTCATGCTCGCGTGTTTGGCCTTTTCGGTTTGTTTAAAAGTTCGTTTAATTTTTAATGTTTTGGTGTGTAGGTGACGCGCTAAGCGTAAGTGCAAAGAATGTTCATATGTGTTGGCTTCAACTCGAGCAAATGTTTTTGGGATGCTTGTGAACCCTTGATGAAATAAAACATTCGAGGGCGTCAGTCTCCACTCGAGCGGTCATCTTCGGGATGCTTGTGACACCTAGGACAAAATAAAACGAAACAGAAATGTTCGAGGGCGTCAGTCTCCACCCGAACACTTGTCTTTGGGATGCCTCTGACCCCTAGGACAAAATAAAACAAGATAAACTAATCGAGGGCGTCAGTCTCCACTCGAGTAGTTGTCTTTCGGGATGCCTCTGACTCCTAGGACAAAACAAAATGAGATAAACTATTCGAGGGCGTCAATCTCCACTCGAATAGCAGTCTTTCGGGATGCCTCTAACCCCTAGGACAAAACAAGGTGATAAACTATTCGAGGGCGTCAGTCTCCACTTGAATAGCTATCTTTCGGGATGCCTCTGACCCCTAGGACAAAACGAGATGATATAAACTACTCGAGGGCATCAGTCTCCACTCGAGCAGCTGTCTTTCGGGATACCTCTAACCCCTAGGACAAGGTAAAACAAGATAAACTATTCGAGGGCGTCTGTCTCAACTCGAATAGCCGTCTTTCGAGATGCCTATGACCCCTAGGACGAAACAAAGCAATCTGAAATGCTCGAGGGCGTCAGTCTCCACTCGAACACTTGTCTTCGGGATGCCTCTGACCCCTAGGACAAAATAAACCATTCGAGGGCGTCACTTTCCACTCGAATGAAAAATGTTGTGGAGGTATCAGACTCCTTCGAGAGCGTTGGTAACTACTCGAATCAAATTGTTGTAGAGGTTTCAGACTCCTTCGAGGGCGTTGGTATCCACTTGAAAAATTGCTGTGGAGGTTTCAGACTCCTTCGAGGGCGTTGGTATCCACTCGAAAAATTGCTGTGGAGGTTTCAGACTCCTTCGAGGGCGTTGGTATCCACTCAAAAAATTGTTGTTTGCTGTGCCTCTGGGATAGCTATGACCCCTCGGGCAAAATTGTTGTTTTGTTGTTTTGTTTTTGTTAAGTGCTTTTGTTTTGTGGGTTTGTCTTATTTTGTTCGGGTTTGTTCTTGTTTTGTTTTGTTACGCATTTGAGATTCGTTCAGGGTTTGTTTAGATTAGTTTGGTTTAGATTACTTTATTACGCGTTCGGGTGCAGCGTTCATGTTAAGTGCGGCTCTTATGCTTGTTTCATTATCGAGTGTGCTTTATCAATATCGATTAGTAATTGTTCTATTATCGTTATTTTGCTTGTCTTAAAAGGTGCGTGTTTCATGTGTATCGATATTCAAGCCTCGTTTGTTTCTATTTTAGTCTGTGCTGGACTACTCGAACGTGCGTCTGTCTGCGCCCTAATCTTCAGTCGCCTAGCCCCCAGCGGTTCAGGATCCGGACGCGTCACCAGAGGCGGTCGGGTTCTCGGGGACCGGGTCTGCTTAAGTAAACGAAGGTTGGGGGCGATCGTTAATTCGATCCCAATTTCGAACGCGTCGCCCCTTTCTTGATTTTTCTAGCCAACTTTCGTCTCGATTTCCATCATACGCGACAATGTCGACTCCGGGTGAGTGTTCTTTACTTGTTTATTGTCGGTTTTGCTTGATTTGATTGATTGTGAGTTCGCTTTGTTGAAAACCTAGAAAATCGATTTGGGTGTTTTTAATTTACTAAGTTTCGAGGCTTCTGCCTAATCCCATTGTTAAATTAGGGTCGATTAGAGCTTGTTAGGGTAGCTATAAGCTTGATAGGGGTTTCGAGGTACGACAATGGCTTCTTATGGAAATAGCTTCGGAATGCTAGGGTTAGGGACCGTTTTCCCGGATATTCCCGCGTTTGTTTTGCGTAATCTTACTCAAATAGTATTTGTGACGATGTGGGTAGCTCCCTTGTCGATTTTTATGGGCAAGGATGGCTTTTAGGGCTCCCCGTGAGGTTTTGTGTGTCTTAAGACGGACCAAAAGGTGTCGTAACTATGCCGGATTTTCCCGAAACCACTTCCATTGTGACCGGGATTGAAAATGGGTGCTAGCGACCTTTTCGGAATTTTGATATCCTTATCCGAAATTTTGACACTATTTTGACCTGTTTAAGCTGCTCTAGCCCGACCTGAGGCATGGATTTTTTATGTGTTTTGTTTGATTTTGTAGTTAGAAGTAACACCGAGCGTCCCAAGGGAGCTCCTTCGGTTGGTACTAGTGGCGAGGCTGCCGGGATGAGTTCAAAAACTCCCCGTGGGATTCGTAGGAGACGACGGAGTATCTTGTCTCAGCGTCGCGATCCCGAGGCCATAAATGAGGCCGATTTTGATAGGGTGAGGAAGCGTAGGCTTCCGAAGATGGTTGCTAGGAGGGCTCATGTTCCGGTTCCTGTACCGGAGAATGAGGAGATTGGCTACCAGGATCCCGAGTGGGCTCGGGACTGGGATGGCCATCAGTTGCTGTTTCACCTCGACCTTCGTGTTTCTCACCGCATCGTGCGTGGTCTAGTGAGTGTCATATTCATGCTTATTAGTTATGTCTTAGATTTTTGGCTCGGGTTAGGTCTAGTTTGTTTTGTTTATACTTGTATCGTTTTGGTTTGCAGCCCCCAGGCCCGATAAGGACTTTTCCGGGCTTTACTGTCTTGGGATTTATTTTCAGAAGTTGACCCCCGTGGTAAAGGGGATTATCGCGAGGACTTCTCTAGGTCCCGTGGTCGAGCAGTGGGTCCAGTTGGTGGGTTGCAAGACTAAGTGCAACCTCATGGTGATTAGAGCGATGATAGATCGCTTCCATGATACTACCTCGACCTTCCACATGGCTTTTGGGGAGGTCGGGATGACCCTAGAGGATTTTGGGATGATTACTGGTTTGCCCTGGGGTCCGGATAGGATTAGGTGGGCCGCTGAGGGCCCTAGGCTAGATAGTGATGAGGTGCGGGGCCTCATCGGGGATTGTTTGGAGTGTGAGGCATAGTGCGCCTCATGCTCTAGTGAGCTTGTACATCACCGATCACTTCGAGCGGGTGGCGGTGTTAGAGGGTCGAGAATCCAACACACAGGAGCAGGATGCCCGGTTATGGTTGTGGTATTGCTAAAGGTATTTTGGTTTTTCGCAGGCTTGGATCTACTCCTACTTTGCTTGTCTGGCACCCAAAACGGTGCGGGTTCACCCGAAGAGATTCCCGGCGGGGATCGAGTGGAGGCTGGCTCAGCCTAAGAGTATGATCAGCCACTATCCGTTGGAGAATGCGCTGGTCAACCAGCTAAGCCTCGGGGATGTAAGTTTTCTCTTCATGTCCTTTTTAGTTAGCAGCCCCCAAGGTTTAGGATTTATTGAGGTGTTGGTTTTATTCGTGTAGTTTGTGGCCCGCCCTTTGGCCGATTATGAGGGAGTGTTGGAGTATGTGGTTGCGGAGCTGAGGCCTCGGAGTTATAGGAGGATGCTCCTTCCTGCGTTGTTTCGCCCGGCTTGGTATCTGGGCGAGCGGTTGGTGCGTCAGTGCTTGTATGACGATTTCAGGGTGACGGTTGATCCTCCCCGGACCATGTTCAGACCACCGACCACCGCAGAGGTCCTCGAGGACAGGGATGGAGAAGGAGGCGATGCGCTCTTGGTGCCTGGTGCCTACTATCTATCTCACGATAGCTAGCGGCTAGCTTGGTACCGCCTCGTGGCAATGCTCTAATTCTTGGTTCTAAGGTTTATTTCGTGGTTTAGCGTTTCCTTGCCCTCCGACCGATCGATTTGTTGCTTTCTCAGTTGGCCGACCCGACTGATGAAATCCAGCCCCCAGATTTTCCCCTGACGCTGCTTAGGGTGGACGCGGTCGGGATACCTTTCACCGAGCCTCTCCCCTCGTGTTCGGCCAAGGAGATGGACCCTGGGCTAGAGTGGCGTGACCGAGTATACCGGGTGAGTTTTGGCTTTCGTTTTATGTTTGCCTTCTAAGGGTTAGGGTCGGTTTGTCTAACTTCTATGGTTTCATCTCTCAGGTTTCCTCAGCTTGCCATCAGCGGTTGTGGCAGGCTGCCAACTGCTTCCGGGTCTATGCCTCGAGTGTTTCCCGTGACACTTCGGGACCTCGATCGGTGAGTTTGCGTGATTAAGGGGGTTTTCTAGGCTGCTTGTGATGTGAGTTAATATGAACTTTGAAACAAGAACGTGAAGATGGATTAGTATTCTGAAATGAACGTAAACAAAGTAACCAAAACAGATTGTAAGGATGAATAAACCGTAACCAAAGGATAGTATGCTTAGTGAAGTAGACCTATACTCCAACAAAGCGGGTGCTAAATCAAACACGCGATTGAAGTAGCGAGTTTAGAGCTTGTAACGCGACTAACTCTAGACTTTGTCTTGTAAGCAACAAGGACGTAAAAGAAAGCTTAGCTTTACTCAGTTTTGTGATGTCAATATTGTGTGTCTTATTCATTCAAGTAGATGGCTATATATAGCCTACAAAATGACCCTTAAACCGGCTGGTTAGGGTGACAAAAACAAAGCTACATGGTGACAAAAACAAAGCTTAAACCTATTGTGAACTAGGAGCTAAAAACAAAGCTTAAACCTATTGTGAACTAGGAGCTAAAAACAAGGCTTAACAAAGAGCATTCAGCCACGGCACACTATGTGAACATGGAGCTAAAAACAAAGCTAACTATGAGAACACAATCAGCCCATAATCATCCTCATAACTTCAGTACACTCCCCATGCTTGAATGGGTGTGAACCCAAGTTAATGCCTTGACTATTTGCTCCTTTAATCAGCCCACACACGAACTAGCTCACCAATTGTAGTAGGCTCACTACTAAGCTGGTAGGAGGTGCTAGTGTGGCTGAACTAAGACCATTAGGAGCTAAGGCGACTTCATTGAACTCCTTAGTAGCTTCTTGATTCGGATCATCTCCTCCCCCTTGAAAAGGAATTGTCCTCAATTCTGAAATGCCATCTTCATCAAGGTAAGGAGCAAGATCTCTCACTTTGAATGTGGCATGAGCTTCATAACCATCCGGCAACTTCTTCTTGCAAACATTGTTGTTTCCCTTGTATGGAGCTTCTGCTGGGGGCATTAACCTGTTCTTTCTTTTGCTAGCTTCATCCGTTGTGTACCAAACACTGAGGTGAGTCATTATGGGGAGTGGCAAGTACTCTCTCGGTTTGAGAGGACTCTTTGAGAAGGGACTTGTTAAGTATTTGCTCACGATGCTTAGAATATCCTCTTGTGTCTTTAGTAAAAAGAAGTGTTCCTTTAACGTTTCTAGGGCCTTGGTTATGCCATAACATCCAGCTGGTCCTCCCCCTTGAGCTTCCCTAGTTATACACTCTGAAATAGGATGTTTTGGGACACAAAGATGGTTCCTTTTAAGAAGAAGATCGTCCTGCAAAACAACTTCATCAAAGGTGTTAAGAGTAATAGCCTTGCATTTGGTGAGTACATCAGCCTCCGTTGAGTAATAGCCCTTCAAGGACTTTAATCCAAGCTCATTGTCCACCTTAACTGGTTCCCCTTTAGTAACCATGACGGCATCACACTCGTCCTCTTCCATGGCATGTTCTCCCACATTTTTACTAGCAAACATTGAGAGGTTGGGTTTTCCGACTCGATTAGCTAGCATGTTACAAACGTTTTGAGGTGTCATGGGTTTGAGCACAATCTTCTTTCCCTTATCACTCAATTCGTACTCATTCCTTCTCCCATGGTGAACTACGTCTCTATCAAACTGCCAAGGACGGCCTAATAGTATGTGACAAGCGTCCATAGGAATAACATCACATAAGACCTCATCAACATAGGAACCCATGGTTAAACCAACCCTCACTTGTTTAGTGACCCTCACCTTGTTCCCGTTGTTTAACCAATGTAGTGCATAAGGGTTAGGGTGATTAGTAGTAGCTAGACCTAGTTTGTCTACCATTTCAGTTGAGGCAACGTTGGTACAACTACCTCCATCAATGATTAAACTACACCATTTGTCTTTAACTTGACACTTAGTATGGAATAGTTGGTCTCTTTGTTCGGTGTCATGTTGAATGGGGTTAGCATGTAGAGTACGTAGTACTAAGAGTGTGTCATAAGCCGGGGGCTAGGTATCGGATCGATAGGGAGGCTGAGGCGGAGGCGGAGGCTATGGGTGCTACCGAGGAGGTTGGAGGAGTCCCCGAGACGGTTACCTTAGATGTGCGGTCGGAGATGGACGGTAGTGAGTCTTCTCTTCTGGATTTAGAGGATCTTGACTTGGATGACGACATTTGTGAGGTCGTAATAGCCATTGGCGCGGCTTCTAGGGGTCCTCCCTAGCCTCGATTTGTGTATGGATTTGTATATTTTGTATATTTGCTTTAAATTTCAGTACTTGAATTAGTTGGATTAGCCTTGTGTTTTTGTTTGGCGAATTGTTTACCTAGATTGACAAGTAATCACTTTTGCGTTTATTCATTTGCGATCTGACCTAGTTTAGGGTGCGTTGGCGTTGCATGGGAGTACGAAAACAGTTCCTTTTGGATGTTTTGAAATGCGTTAGTTTGAGTCGGGGATCGGATCGGATAATATGTCGATTATAATGTTTTGGCTTGAGACGGGTGAGATGTAAAACATTAACGTGTTCTGAACAAGTATATTAGGAGATGAGTATAGTTGTTTTGACATTCAGAATGAAGTCGAAGTTAAAATTCGGGCAACCTTTGGAAAAAAAGTTTGACCACTTTTGCATACCCATAATGTTGCCTTATTAGGCTACAGACGCGACTTGACAATAACCGTTAACAGGCTACAATACGCGTAGGTGGGGTAGCTTATCCCCCTAAAAAGAAAATGAAAAGACGCCTAAGTCTCGTGTGTCGGACGGGTGAACTCGCGTTCCTGTAAGTCCTGCATGTGTATTTTGGTCTCCGGAGAGGGCTTCAGTGACTTCGGGAGGTCGTTCCCGATGTCCGAGGTGTCGTGTGATAGCTATAGTGATAATGCGGGGTTGATGTCCTTATTTTTGGTCTGCCTAGGTATGGGCGCCTGGGCTAAGGCTCTCGGGTTCAGGGCCGCCTGGGCTCGAGCGGCTGGAGACTCGGGCGCCTGGGCCAGGGCGGTTCGAGTTCGGGTTATGGAAATTTTCATTGTTTCCTAATTCTTGTTGGATTAGGGCTATATATACGGGTTGTGGGTGCTCCTTTTAGACATACTAGAATATCCATAGAGTCTAGAACATCCACATTTAGGGTCAAGTTGGGTTTCGGGAATATCCTAACCGAGTGGGCGGGTTCTTTTAAGAAATGTGACTACAAGGTTTGTTCAAACGATGGTTTTTCCACAGTTGTTGTGTTGAGTCGAGTCAAGATACAAGATGACTTCCTATTGGCGTGTTCTAAGTTTTGGGACTCAAAAGGCCACGTTTTTGCTTTCCCTGGGGGTAAAATTTGTCCTCTTCCCGAAGAGATAGATGTTATAGGTGGGTGGAGTTCGGTTCGGCCTTGCGTGCCTTTAGAGGATGATGCTTATGTGGAGCGGTTTCATCACTTTCTGAACCTTTCTTCATTGGAGGAGGCTAAAGGTTTCTTTGGGAGAGATGGTATCAACCTAGAGTTGCTTTTTAGGACATTCTCACAGGCTGGTTCCCATTATGTTTCGGCCTTAGCATGTAGGCGTGCTTTTAATATTGCGATGGCTTGTTATTATCTTTTCAAGGATGCGAGGGCGCGTGAAGGTTGGGGTAACCCTCGAGTTTTGGACGTGGTTATGGGAATGGAACATGGACGATCGCCCTGTTTGCTTATTTTGGGTGAGCTCATTCTAGGTCTCGATGCTCGTGCCCGACTACACAAGACATCTTTTCGGGGTTCCCGGATCATTTTACAGGTGTTTTTGGTGCCATGTTTCAACGTTAATGTTTTTTTTATGTGGTTCCCGGATCATTTTACAGGTGTGGTGTTTTGTCGTGGTTTGTACAGGTTTGGTTACAGGAGCAGCTTGGCTTGGTCGGCTCTCCCCGGGGGAGCAATGGTTATAACTACAGGGGTTTCACGGGCCGGAAGACGGCACAGGCGTGAAGCAAAGGTTACACGGAAAAGGACTGGCTTTCCTATTTGGCTACAGGTGAGGTGGTCAACAGGTGGTCTATCTCATGGTGGAATATTAGTGGGCGTACTGGGTTTCCATTTTCGTCTTCAGCTGAGGCTTGTTGATACTATCCATGAGGAATCAGGTTTATATTTATCCGGGTATGTTGTCGAATCAAATGGGTGTCAAACCTCCCATTTCGAAGGATGCTAAGGTTACTCCTAGATTTGACCCATGGACGATTCACTCAAGGAATTTAGGGCGTCTTAGGGACAAAGGTTTTTGCGTCCCGTTGTTCGACCGACCGACAATGCTTCCGTCCGGCGGAGGGTTTGTGAACACCCGTCAGGAGAGAGCAACTTAAGAGTTAGGAAAACAGCACCGCTGAGGGGCGAGGAGGTGACTCGAAGGACTGTCACTAAGTGCCTGACCAAAGACAGTGTTACCGATCCTAGTTCCGTCAGTTCATCTAAGCGGGCCAAGACTAACGAGACCCATATTGAAAATGTGAGAGAGGAAGGAAAGTGGGATTGGCTGGGCTCACCTTTGGCTAGGGCGGTAGAAGCTTGCATTCAGAAGATCGATGATTAGAGACACAAGCGGGTGCACCCGAATGGCAAGGGGAAGAAAAGGTTGGACCGGTAGAGCTCAGCCATTTTGTATTATTTCTTATTAGTTGATATTATGTGGCGTATTAGTACTACTCCCTCTGATTCACAAAGATCTTCCCCTTTGATTAAAATATACCTCACATATATTAAACAAAGGGGAACATCTTTTTGAATCGGAGGGAGTAGTTTTTTTTTGTGGAGTTCTGACACGTTGTTACTTTCCGAGATGTCTGGGTTTCAGATGCTTGATGTAAATGCCTCGACAAAGGCTCGATTTGACCAAATTTTGTTAGTAATGAGAAGCACATTGTCATTATTTTTTTCTTTTTTTGTGTGGTGGCTCGCAACTAGATTCTTCATTTTACCCGGAACGCCCTTTCGGGTTTTCACTCCATCCTCGGCTCACCTTTTTCTTTGTTTTTTTTTGCTCATTTTTTTTTACGGCTCGCAAATCGATTCTTCATTTTGCCCGGGGCGCCCTTTCGGGTTCTCACCCCGTCCTCGGCTCGTTATTAATTTTTTTTTTGTGACAACGACTCGCAACTCGTTTCTTCATTTTGCCCGGGGCGCCCTTTCGGGTTTTCACCCCGTCCTCGGCTCGTTGTTTGTGCTTTGTCATTTTAAATCACTCATTAGCCGGGACGTGGAAGGAGTCCCGGTTTGTGCATGAATCGAGTAATCGATTCTTTTTATTTATTTCTTTATTTGTTTGTTTGGTTGTACCCGGAGGAGGGTTGCCTACGTATCTGCTTTTAAACGGAATCAAACCATGTTCGTAGTTCTTTTAAAAATGTGAGTGATTTTGCTTTAGACTCGTTTATTTATGCCAATTATCGATGCGAACTTGATTTTTTTTTTCGTCGTGTATTTTTTGTTTCACAAGGCTTCCCCCTAAGTCGAAGGTCGGGATGTGGTTGTCAAGGTGTCTAGGGGTAGTATCATTTGAGTTGATCCATGTTGGTGGGAGTTGATGACGCGAGTTCATTTTGCAGTGTTGTTTTGATCGGTCCATATCTGGGGTTATACTTGAAATTTCGTAGTCATTCAAAATGGAGGAGATAGATTTCGAGCTTATCTTTCCAATGACTGCTCATGAAGGTTCATTGAACAAGTATTGACGAAGTTATGCCCCAAACAAGTCAGCTGTGCATTGAAAAATGCTGCTGTTAAATTCTTTGACGGAATTGTTTCTTTTGCCTCGATTTTCTTTAAAGCTTTCAATAAATTCCCGAGGAGAAGAGCTGCTATTTTTAAGTCCGTTTAATCAAGACTACTCGAGCAAACAAGGGCCTTGCATCTGATTTGGAGCATGGAAAGTAGGCTGATTGTGTTCTCACTTATTCATTGTATCTAGCTATTTAGTTCTAGCCTAGTTCATTTCCCTTTCTTTGTTTTTGTCACCCACTTTATGAGGCTTGACTTTGCTGGTTAGCCTCATCCTTGGGTTGAGTTGTAGGCTATAAATAGCCAAGTACTTGATGAATAAAGCATTCAACTTTCATAAAACAAATCTGAGTGAAGCTTTGCTTTTTCTTTTCGTCTTTGTAGTTCACAAGACAAAGTATTAGTGATGTGAGTTAAGATGAACTTTGAAAACAAGAACGTGAAGATGGATTAGTAATCTGAAATGAACGTAAACAAAGTAACCAAAACAGATTGTAAGGATGAATAAACCGTAACCAAAGGATAGTATGCTTAGTGAAGTAGACCTATACTCCAACAAAGCGGGTGCTAAATCAAACACGCGATTGAAGTAGCGAGTTTAGAGCTTGTAACGCGACTAACTCTAGACTTTGTCTGTAAGCAACAAGGACGTAAAAGAAAGCTTAGCTTTACTCAGTTTTGTGATGTCAATATTGGATGTTTTATTCATTCAAGTAGATGGCTATATATAGCCTACAAAATGACCCTTAAACCGGCTGGTTAAGGGTGACAAAAACAAAGCTACATGGTGACAAAAACAAAGCTTAAACCTATGTGAACTAGGAGATAAAAACAAAGCTTAACAAGGAGCATTCAGCCGCGGCACCCTATGTGAACATGGAGCCAAAAACAAAGCTTGAGGACGTGCACACTATGTGAACATAGCCATGGTGTGAACCCAAGTTAATGCCTTCATAAGACCTTGACTTAATTGCTCCTTTATTCGTCCATACACGAGCTAGCTCACCATTTGAAGTAGGCACACTACTAAGCTAGTAGGAGGTGCTAATGTGGCTTGACTTGGTCCATTAGGAGCTAGTGTTACTTCATTGAATTCTTTGGCATCTCCTTTATTCGGATCATCTCCTCCCCCTTGAAAAGGAATTGTCCTCAATTCTGAAATGCCATCATCATCAAGATAAGGAGAAAGATCTCCCACATTGAACGTGGCATGAACTCCATAATCATCCGGTAATTCCACTTTGTAAGCATTGTCGTTCACCTTGGATATGATCTTGTAAGGACCTTCTGCTCGTGGCATCAACTTATTCTTCCTCTTGCTTGGAAACCTCTCTTTTCTCAAGTGAACCCAAACTAAGTCACCTTCTTGAAAAAGTCTTGGTTTCCTGTTTTTGTTGGACCTTCTTTTGTATGCTTCATTTACCTCCTTGATCCTTTCTCGAATTTGCTCGTGGAGTTTTATCATAGCCTTCAGTTTTGACTCCGCATCTTTATGGACTAACTCATCCTTAGGTAGAGGAATCAGGTCCAAGGGCATGTAAGGATTGATCCCATACACGGCCTCAAAAGGAGAATGAGAGGTGGCATAAGTAGGAGAGCGATTGTAGGCAAATTCAGCATGGGCAAGCTTGATATCCCAATCTTTTTGAGTCTTGTTCACAAGGCCTCTTAACAACGTCCCCAAAGTGCGATTGGTAACTTCGGTTTGTCCATCTGTTTGTGGATGATGAGAAGTGCTAAATAAGAGCTTGGTTCCCACCTTCCTCCATAGAGTGTTCCAAAAATAACTAAGGAACTTTGAATCACGATCAGAGACAATGGACTTGGGTACTCCATGGAGACGTACCACCTCTTTGAAGTACAAGTCAGCTACATTGCTAGCATCATCCGTTTTGTGGCAAGCAATGAAGTGAGCCATCTTTGAAAACCGATCTACCACCACCATGATAGCATCCTTTCCCCTAGCGGTTCTTGGTAAGGCCACAATGAAATCCGTGGACACATCTTCCCATGGTCTATTAGGAGTGGGTAAGGGCATGTAGACTCCGGGTTTGAAAGAACTTTTGGCAAATTGGCAAGTCACACACTTGCTTACTACATGCTGGACACTCCCTTGCATCTTTGGCCAAAAGAAGTGCTCCTTTAAGACCTCCAAAGTTCTTGTGATGCCAAAATGACCCGCTAATCCTCCCCCATGAGCTTCCCTAACCAGCAATTCTCTAATGGGATGCTTGGGTACACAAAGGCGGTTTCCTTTGAAAAGAAATCCCTCCTGCAAAACAAACTCATCAAAAGTTCCCTCCTTGCATTTGGTGAAAGTTTCACCAAAATCAGCATCATTGTTGTAGTAATCTTTGAGAGTTTCAAATCCGAGCAACCTCACATCCAAAGTAGATAGTAGAGTGTAGCGGCGGGATAGTGCATCAGCTACCACGTTACTTTTACCATCTTTGTATTTTGAAGAGAAATGGAAGGATTGCAAGAATTCCACCCACTTGGCATGCCTTGGACTTAACTTTTGTTGGCCATTGATGTACTTTAGGGACTCATGATCTGAATGGAGAATAAAATGGTTAGTACGAAGATAATGACTCCAATGATCAAGAGCTCTTACTATTGCATAGAACTCCTTGTCGTAGGTACAATAGTTCAGCCTTGCTCCATTGAGTTTCTCTGAAAAGTAGGCAATGGGACGCCTATTTTGCACAAGAACAGCACCAATTCCTACTCCACTAGCGTCACATTCCACCTCAAATGGTTGAGAGAAATCAGGAAGGGCTAGAATAGGAGCGGAACACAACTTCTCCTTGATGGTTTCAAAGGCTTCTTGGGCAGCTTTGGACCAAACAAACGCGCCTTTCTTCAAGCATTCGGTGATAGGACTTGTGATAGTGCTAAAGTCTTTAATGAACCTCCTGTAAAAGGAAGCCAAACCATGGAATGACCTTACTTCAGTAATGGTGGAAGGAATTGGCCAAGTACGTATGGATTCCACCTTGGTTTGATCCACGGATACTCCATCTTTGGACACCACGTAGCCAAGGAACACTACACTTTCCACAAAGAAAGCACACTTCTTCTTCTTCCCAAAGAGTTGTTGTTTGCGAAGTGTTGTAAATAGTAGTCTTAAGTGCTCCATATGCTCCTCCAAAGACCTGATATACACAAGAATATCATCCAAGTAAACCACAATAAAACGACCTAAGTAGGCCTTAAGTATTTCGTTCATTAGCCTCATGAATGTGCTTGGAGCGTTGGTGAGACCAAATGGCATGACCGTCCACTCATAGAGCCCATGCTTGGTTTTGAAGGCTGTTTTCCATTCATCCCCTTCCCTCATTCTTATTTGATGGTACCCACTTCTTAGGTCAATTTTGGAGAAGATCACAGCCCCATGAAGTTCGTCCAACATATCATCCAACCTTGGAATAGGAAACCTATACTTGATGGTAATGTTGTTAACGGCCCTACTATCCACACACATTCTCCAAGTCCCATCTTTCTTAGGAACTAAGTGGACCGGAACAGCACAAGGACTAAGGCTTTCTCGTACATAACCTCGACTCATTAACTCATCAATTTGTCTTTGTAACTCCTTAGTCTCTTCGGGATTACACCTCTAGGCTGCCTTATTGGGTAAGGCTGCTCCTGGAATGAGGTCTATTTGGTGTTCTATACCTCTAATAGGTGGCAAACCAACCGGTAAATCCTCGGGGAAGACATCCTTAAACTCGTGTAACAACTCCTCAAATGGTTTTCCTCCAAGACCATTCTCAACTGCTACGGGTTCCTCTCTAGCCACCATGACAAAGACACGCTCCCCCCCTTGTAAAGCCTATTCTACTTCACTCTCACTCGCAAAGATGGTAAGGTTAGGCTTCTTAGTTTTGTTGGCGGTCATAGCTCTAACAGCTTGGGGAGTCATAGGTTTTAGAATGATTTTCTTTCCCTTATCCCTTAATTCGTATTCATTTTTTCTCCCATGGTGTACTACATCCCTATCAAACTGCCAAGGACACCCCAAAAGTATATGACAAGCATCCATAGGGATAACATCACAAAGAACTTCATCGACATAAGACCCCATGGTTAAACCTACTCTTACTTGTTTTGTGACCTTTATTTTGTTTCCATCATCTAACCAATGTAATGCATACGGTCTAGGGTGATTAGTAGTGGTTAGGCCTAACTTAGTTACCATTTCAGTAGAGGCAACATTCGTACAACTACCTCCATCAATGATCAAACTACACCATTTGGTATCAACTAGACACTTAGTGTGAAAGAGTTGATCTCTTTGTTCGGTGTTGTGTGGGATGGGTTTAGCATGAAGTGTACGTAGTACTAAAACATTACCATACGTTGGGAGCTCATAGTCCTTTCCTTCTTCCTCTTTTTCTCCCAAGTAGACTTCAGGATCAGTTACGCCATTGGACTTAGAAAGTTCGTTCATTTTGTCCACCGGTTCTCTCCTTAGGTTTTCCAAGAAACTAGAGTCTTCAAAGCTCACAACTCCTGCCATGCTTTACGTCTAATGGATGACCAAAGCTCTGATACCACTAATGATGTGAGTTAAGATGAACTTTGAAAACAAGAACGTCAAGATGGATTAGTATTCTGAAATGAACGTAACCAAAGTAACCAAAACAGATTGTAAGGATGAATAAACCGTAACCAAAGGATAGTATGCTTAGTGAAGTAGACCTATACTCCAACAAAGCGGGTGCTAAATCAAACACGCGATTGAAGTAGCGAGTTTAGAGCTTGTAACGCGACTAACTCTAGACTTTGTCTTGTAAGCAACAAGGACGTAAAAGAAAGCTTAGCTTTACTCAGTTTTGTGATGTCAATATTAGATGTTTTATTCATTCAAGTAGATGGCTATATATAGCCTACAAAATGACCCTTAAACCGGCTGGTTAAGGGTGACAAAAACAAAGCTACATGGTGACAAAAACAAAGCTTAAACCTATGTGAACTAGGAGATAAAAACAAAGCTTAACAAGGAGCATTCAGCCGCGACACCCTATGTGAACATGGAGCCAAAAACAAAGCTTGAGGACGTGCACACTATGTGAACATAGCCATGGTGTGAACCCAAGTTAATGCCTTCATAAGACCTTGAATTAATTGCTCCTTTATTCGTCCATACACGAGCTAGCTCACCATTTGAAGTAGGCACACTACTAAGCTAGTAGGAGGTGCTAATGTGGCTTGACTTGGTCCATTAGGAGCTAGTGTTACTTCATTGAATTCTTTGGCATCTCCTTTATTCGGATCAATTAGAGTTAGTCGCGTTACAAGCTCTATACTCGCTATTTCAATCGAGTGTTTGAATTAGCACCCGCTTTTTTGAGGTATAGGTCTATCTCACTTAGCACACTATCCTTAGTTACATTCTATCATCCTTACAACAACTATTCCAATCTGATTTTGTTGCTTGTTTTTCGTTTATCTCAAAGTACTATCAACCTCCAAATAACTTGTTCAAAGTTCATTTTAACTCACTTCAGTTGAGAACTCTTGACCGTCTAGGTCGGTGAGGATCACAACGCCCTCCGAGAGTATTTTCTTAACGAGGTAGGGGCCCGCCCAGTTTGTTTTGAATTTCCCTCTAGGGTCAACGAAAAGGAGTGCTCTAATGGATTTAATTACTAAATCTCCCTCGCGTATGTTTCGGGATTTTACTCGCTTATTAAAGGCTCGTTGGATGCGTTGCAGGTAAGCTTGCACATTGGATAAGGCATGTATCCTACGCTCGTCTAAGAATACTAGTTCCTCATATCGTTTTTGGTTCCATTCTTTTTCAGGAATACTGCTTTCGGCTAATATCCTTAGTGACGGTATCTCTAACTCTACGGGATGTATGGCTTCGGAACCGTAGGTCAGGTAATATGGTGTGGCTCCGGTGGGTGTTCGATAGGATGTTCGGTACCCCCATAGGGCGAAGGGGATTTTGTTTGGCCAATCCCGATAGTTGTCTATCTTCTTCTTAAGGATTGTGGTTATGGTTTTGTTGGCTGCTTCTACGACCCCGTTTGTTTGTGGTCTATAAGGTGAGGATTTGTGTTTTTGGATTTTGTATTTGTCGAGGAGTTTTTGGGTATCGGCCCTAAAGTGAGCCCCCTGATCACTGATGATTTCATGAGGTATGCCGTAGCGGCAGATGATGTTATTTTGTAAGAATTTGACTACTTGTTTTGAGGTTAGTACGGTGTAAGAGGCGGCTTCTACCCATTTGGTGAAATAATCGACGGCCACTAGTATAAAGTAATGTTCGCCGGTCCTGGATGGGTGTACTTTTCCTATGATGTCTATTCCCCAAGTAGAGAAAGGCCAGGGTGTGGCTATAGTATGGAGAGGATATGGCGGTAGGTGTTGGATGTTGGCAAATATTTGGCAATTGTGGCAGTGACGAACGTGACGTTGACAGTCTGCCTCTAAGGTAATCCAGTAATAGCCCAGTCTCATTATCTTTTGGGCTAGTAGGTGTGCGCTCATGTGGAGTCCGCACTCTTCGTCATGTACCTCTTCCAAGACTCTCTCTGATTGGTTTTTGCTTACGCACCTAAGGAGGACTCCTTGTGGGGTTCATTTGTATAATAGTCCTTGATTTAGGACGTAATGGGCGGCTTGTATTCGTAGGGCTCTTTGGTTCTAGGTGTTGATGTTGGGTGGGTATGACCCGTGGGTTTTAAAGTGTAGGATTGCTTTGTACCAAGGTTCTTCGGGGGTATCGTCGGTTTCGAGGTTATGGATGTGGGCTGGTTGTTCACTTCTCTCTACGCAGATAGGCATAGAGAAAAGATGATCGCGCATATTTATTAGTGAGGCTAGTTTGGACAACGCATCAGCGAATTGGTTTTCTTCGCGGGGTATGTGTATGAAGTTGATTTCGGTAAATTCCCAGGACATTGTTTCCACTTTGGTTTGGTATGGGGTTAGGCTTTCGCTGTAAACCTTCCAGGTACCCGTGGCTTGGTTGACTACTAAGGATGAATCCCCGTGTACTCTAAGGTTTTCAACTCCTAGAGATATGTCTGATTTTAGACCTATTAGGCAGGCTTCGTATTTGGCTATGTTGGGGAAGTCTAGTTGGATGGAGGGTCGTTCGTTGCAAGCTCGTTGTTGTTTGGTTATGGGGGTCAATAATGGGCTGAACCTAGGGTTGTTATTCCCGATCTCTCTTTAGGGTGAAGTTAAGTGGGCCGTTTGTGGTAGCCCTCGCGTTTTAGTCAATTGTCATCGATAAGTGGCATAGTGTAGAGTATTTAAGCGTTAAGGTAAACTGTTGAAAGAAGTTAAGCGATTGTCGAGGCATGTTAAGAAAAGAGACTTGTTTTATTGATAGATAATAAAACGGGCTAGATGCCCGTGATTAGGTTTGGGGGAGGTGTAGGACATGTCCCCTCGCACCTCCCTAGACTCGAAAAAGGAAAAGACATTATTATTATTATTTGTAAGCCTAGGCCCTAGGATGAACTATACTCTGACTCGGGTGCGGATTTGCTGGCCTCGGTAGGCATTGGTGTCCTCGTACTCTGGGTACGCCCCAAATTTTCCTTCCTGGATCAGGTAACGAACTTGCTGCCTAAATTCACGACACTCACTAATGTCATGTCCTCGGCCTTTGATCCGAATGAGGAGACTAAGGAGTTCAATGAAGTGACACTAGCTCCTATTAGCTCAAGTCAAGCCACACTAGCTCCTCCTACTAGCTTAGTGGTATGTCTTCTCCAAGTACTAAGTTAGCTCACAAGGGAGCTGAATAAAGGAGTAGAGAAGTCAAGGTTGATTAAGGGCTGATTGGTTACTTCGTATTTAGCTCCATGTTCACATGGTGTGTACACTCAAGCTTTGGTGTTGGCTCCACGTTCACACAAGACTACACGGCTGGTGCAAGCTTTGGTTTTAACTCCCTAGCTTTGGTTTTAACTCCATGTTTACACTAGCTTTGTTTTTAACTCCAACCTTGTAATTAGCTCCTAGTTCACATTAGGCTTAGCTTTGTTTTTGTCACCCTAAACCAACCGGTTTAAGGGCCCTTGTAGGCTATAAATAGCCGACCATTTTGAAGGAAAGATCATCCAATTTGCAAATTAAAACCCAAGTAAAAGTTAAGCTTTGAAGCTTCCTTTTGTTTCGTCTTTGTAGTTTACAAGACAAGGTCTAGAGTGAGTCGCGTTACAAACTCTAAACTCGCTATTTCAATCGAGTGTTTGATCTAGCAAAGCGCTTTGTTGAAGTATAGGTCTACTTCACCTAGCATACTATCCTTTGGTTACGGTTTATTCATCCTCAAACTATCTTTACCTTCTGTTTTGGTTACTTGTTTCACGTCCATTTCAGAATACTAATCATATCTCTCATTCTTGTTTCAAAGTTCATATCAACTCACATCAGCCTTGGTGGCACCGGCAACATTTGTTACCATTCCAATGTGACGACCTCTTGTCGGCAGGTGGATCAGGTGTTGGACTTAGGGGGTACAGTAGCCCGTCAGATATTAGCATTGATAGGGCCTGATCGTGAGATAGCCCAAGGTGCTCTAGTAGTCGGAGACCCCTTTCGTCGGAGTTGTTCGTTAAGAAATGGGTGGGTCTTTTTGTTAGTAATGTGGTTCTTACCACCCCTGTTTTTACTAATCCCTCGATTTTATCTTTTAGCAACGTACAAGACTCCGTGTCATGACCATTGCCCTTGTGGTAGTGGCAGTATTTTCCTTTGGACCAGTGACGGGACCTATGCTTAAGTGGGGGATCGGCCATCGGCCCTATGGGCCGTAAGAGGCGAAGGGATGTTAATCTTCGGAGCGCAGCTGCATAGCTAACCCCAATTTGGGTGAACTTCTTTTTGGGTTCGATAGTTTCGGGCGAGCCTATGCCATCCCCTTTGACTGACCCATTGCATACGGAAATGGGGGGTTTGGGAGGTTCTTCGAGTCTCTCCTCGATATGAGTTACTCTAGCCTCAATTCTTAGGAGTATGGGGTGTATTTGCGAGACTAAACGTGCTACGCTCTCGATGCCTGTTGCGAGGTCGAGGGGTGTGGGCTCTGGATGGGTGTCTAGTTCATCCTCGATATTTAGGACATCCTCTCCCAGGGGGATAAGGTGGGAGCAGTCAATAGTGTCATCAAAGATGGTGTGGACACTAAAGGGGTTCGTAGTATTATTGGGTTTCTCAGGTGGGGGGAGAGGGATTGTCCCGTTTTCTATCATGTCTTGTATAGTATGTTTGAGCCGAAAACAGGATTCCGTGTCGTGGCCTTTGCTACAATTTTACTAGCAATACTTATTAGCGTCCCACGTTTTTTCCCTCTTGTCCGCGGGAGGGTCCGTAGTAGGACCTATCAGTTCGAGCTTTCCTTGCTCGGTCAATCTTTTTAATGCCTCGGTGTATGTGATGCCTAGTTTGGAAAATGTTCTAGGGGTGAAGTTTTCTCTTCCCTGGGTGGTTGGTTCAACTAGGTGTACTTATTCGGTTTTGTTATTTCCATAAGACCGGGTTCCTGTAGAAGTGGCCGGTCCTTGATAACCTTTCCCCAATATTTTGGAGAATACCCACTTCTTCATGTCGTCCTCTAGGCGTATTCCTAAGGTGGATAACTCCTTGAAGGTGTGGATGTTTTGGTACCTAAGATGGGAAGCGTAAGCTGGTCTAAGGTTATTGACGAACTTTTCTACCAAAGTGGCTTCGTCCGGGCGATTTATTAGTTGGATACTAACCTTCCTCCATCTAGTCAGAAATTCCGAGAAGCCTTCCTTCTCGTTCTGGGAGAGGACTTCGAGGCTTCTAATGGTGACTTGTGTTTCGGTGTTATCCACGTATTGTTCTGCAAATTCTTTGGAGATATCGTCTCAAGTGGATATCTTTTTAGGGTCAAGTGAATAGAACCATGATCGTGGTGTGTCTCCTAGGGATGAAGGGAATATCCTAGTGAAGAGGCCAGGTTTGACCCCTTTAATGGCCATGTAATCTTTGAAGGCTCGGATGTGGTTGAGGGGGTTCTCGGTTCCTTTGAACTTAGGTATGTCGACTAGGGAAAAGTTCTCGGGTAACTGGTCATTCACCATTTCGAATTTTCTATAGTTCTCAAGGTGGACGTTGTTCCCTTGGTTCAGACGCATCTGACTTTGGAGAAAGTCTATGCGATTCATGGCGGATTGTAGGGTGTCATCTTGAGGTAGGGCAACGGGATCGCCAGGGGTGATACCGACGGGTCCCCCACCTAGCGGGGTGGAATTTAAGAGGACCTCGTTAAGGACCCGGTTGTGGTGTTCATCTGAGGCTTTATCCTCAAAGTGACCTAGGCGGGAGTCTATGCTGTTCACGGATGCGTTCACCGTGATAATGGTGGCTTGTAGATCCTGGATTAAGTTGGTTAGGGTTCTGTGGATGTCCGTCCGCACAGCCAGTGATCCGAATCAAGAAGCTACTAAGGAGTTCAATGAAGTCACCTTAGCTCCTAATGGTCTTAGTTCAGCCACACTAGCACCTCCTACCAGCTTAGTAGTGAGCCTGCTACAATTGGTGAGCTAGCTCGTGTGTGGGCTGATTAAAGGAGCAAATAGTCAAGGCATTAACTTGGGTTCACACTCATTCAAGCATGGGGAGTGTACTGAAGTTATGAGGATGATTATGGGCTGATTGTGTTCTCATAGTTAGCTTTGTTTTTAGCTCCATGTTCACATAGTGTGCCGCGGCTGAATGCTCTTTGTTAAGCCTTGTTTTTAGCTCCTAGTTCACAATAGGTTTAAGCTTTGTTTTTGTCACCATGTAGCTTTGTTTTTGTCACCCTAACCAGCCGGTTTAAGGGTCATTTTGTAGGCTGTATATAGCCATCTACTTGAATGAATAAGACATCCAATATTGACATCACAAAACTGAGTAAAGCTAAGCTTTCTTTTACGTCCTTGTTGCTTACAAGACAAAGTCTAGAGTTAGTCACGTTACAGGCTCTAAACTCGCTACTTCAATCGCGTGTTTGATTTAGCACCCGCTTTGTTGGAGTATAGGTCTACTTCACTAAGCATACTATCCTTTGGTTACGGTTTATTCATCCTTACAATCTGTTTTGGTGACTTTGTTTACGTTCATTTCAGAATACTAATCAATCTTCACGTTCTTGTTTCAAAGTTCATATTAACTCACATCAGCCAGGCGGGCGCGCGACCGACCCGGTTTTTCAACGTGTGGCAGAGGCCACCCACGCGGCCCCCTCCCTGTCGGGGGCCGGTCCGATCTCGCGTACGGGGCGATGTTTCGGACCTCGATTTGGATGACAATACGGACTTGTACTAGACGGGTGTGGGCACCCGTGTTTCCATTTGGGAATCGATCGAGTCGTGGTTGTAAATGTTTAAAGGCCGATTCATTTGGTAAGGCAACCTTTTTAGTGAACTGAATTCGTTGCCGTTTGTGGAGTCGCCACTGAGTCAATTATGGGGACTTGGAAACCGTTCAAGTCAACTTTGATCCTTAGCCGACTCAAAGCTGAGGGGCATGAGACCTAAAGATAAAGACTTGTACCCTTAAGCAGTCCATGCCTGGAATGACTCTCATTGCCAATGGTTTCGGACATCCGGATACCGTCGATTCTGAGTAAGGGGTGATGGTACGTATTGGGAAGCCAACATCCGATAGATGTCAACACCCAATCCCGCCCGCACTATAGCGGCCTTTACTAATAAATCATTAGGCTGATAACCTAGTCCTTTTATTGTGGCGGAAGTACTGTAACATCCGTTGTCTTAACCCTATACCTTTTGCTACGTCGGTTGTTTAAGGACAAATAAGTATCGTCGTCAAAGTAGTTATGTTTACATTCTTTGCATGCGATTTCACGTGACAAGCAGGCCATGAAAAGATGCACGTAGGAGAGTACAGAGTACTAGTATTATACGTGATGGGGGTCGGTAGCCTACTGCGGGTCGCCCGCCATTTGAGCCTCAGGATGGCCCGAATCAGGAACAGAGGAGGGCCTGCTGATGTGAGTTGATATGAACTTTGAAACAAAAACGTGAAGGATATTAGTATTCTGAAATGGAACGTAAACAAGTAACCAAAACAGAATGAAAGGATAGTTTTAAGGATGAATAAACCGTAACCAAGGATAGTATGCTAGGTGAAGTAGACCTATACTTCAACAAAGCGGGTGCTAAATCAAACACTCGATTGAAGTAGCAAGTTTAGAGCTTGTAACGCGACTCACTCTAGACTTTGTCTTGTAAACAACAAGGACGTAAAAGAAAGCTTGGCTTTACTCAGGTTTTTGATATGAGAATTGGATGCCTTATTCATTCAACTAGATGGCTATATATAGCCTACAAAAGGACCCTTAAACCGGCTGGTTAAGGGTGACAAAAACAAAGTTACAACCATGTGAACAAGGAGCTAATAACAAAGCAATGTAAACTTGGAGCTAATAACAAAGCTCTTAATCAGCCGCGGTCCCCCTTGTGTGAACATGGAGCCAAGAACAAAGCTTGATGATGTGCACACTATGTGAACATAGCCATGGTGTGAACCCAAGTTAATGTCTTCAATTTACCTTGACTTCTTTGCTCCTTTATTCAGCTCCTATACGAGCTAACTTAATACTTGGAGGAGGCACACTACTAGGCTGGTAGGAGGTGCTAATGTGGCTTGACTAGAGCTATTAGGAGCTAGTGTTACTTCGAACTCTTTAGCCTCTTCATTCGGATCATCTCCTCTCCCTTGAAAAGGAATTGCCCTCAATTCTGAAATGCCATCATCATCAAGATAAGGAGAAAGGTCTCCCACATTGAACGTGGCATGAACTCCATAATCATCCGGTAATTCCACTTTGTAAGCATTGTCGTTTACCTTTGATATGATCTTATAAGGACCTTCTGCTCGTGGCATCAACTTATTCTTTCTTTTGCTTGGAAACCTCTCCTTTCTCAAGTGAACCCAAACTAAGTCACCCTCTTGAAAAAGTCTTGGCTTCCTGTTCTTGTTGGACCTTCTTTTGTATGCTTCATTAACCTCCTTGGTCCTTTCTTGAATTTGCTCATGGAGTTTGATCATAGCCTTTAGTTTGGACTCCGCATCCTTGTGGACTAACTCATCCTTTGGTAGAGGAATCAGGTCCAAAGGCATGTAAGGATTGATCCCATACACGGCCTCAAAAGGGGAATGAGAGGTAGCGTAAGTAGGAGAGCGATTGTAGGCAAATTCAGCATGGGCAAGCTTGATATCCCAATCCTTTTGATTCTTACTTACAAGGCCTCTTAATAACGTCCCCAAAGTGCGATTGGTAACCTCGGTTTGTCCATCTGTTTGTGGATGATGAGAAGTGCTAAATAAGAGCTTGGTTCCCACCTTCCTCCATAATGTGTTCCAAAAGTAACTAAGGAACTTTGAATCACGATCAGAGACAATGGACTTGGGTACTCCATGGAGACGCACCACCTCTTTGAAGTATAAGTCAGCAACATTGCTAGCATCATCCGTTTTGTGGCAAGCAATGAAGTGAGCCATCTTTGAAAACCGATCTACCACCACCATGATAGCATCTTTTCCTCTAGCGGTTCTTGGTAAGGCTACAATGAAATCCATGGATACATCTTCCCATGGTCTATTAGGAGTGGGTAAGGGCGTGTAGACTCCGGGTTTGAAAGAACTTTTGGGAAATTGGCAAGTCACACACTTGCTCACTACATGCTGGACACTCCCTTGCATCTTTGGTCAAAAGAAGTGCTCCTTTAAGACCTCCAAAGTTCTTGTAATGCCAAAATGACCCGCTAATCCTCCTCCATGAGCTTCTCTAACCAGCAGCTCTCTAATGGGATGCTTGGGCACACACAGGCGGTTTCCTTTGAAAAGAAATCCTTCCTGCAAAACAAACTCATCAAAGGCTCCCTCCTTGCATTTGGTGAAGGTTTCACCAAAGTCAGCATCATTGTTGTAGTAGTCTTTTAGAGTTTCAAATCCGAGCAACCTCACATCCAAAGTAGATAGTAAAGTGTAGCGGCGGGATAGTGCATCAGCTACTACGTTACTTTTTCCATCCTTGTACTTTGAAGAGAAATGAAAGGATTGCAAGAATTCCACCCACTTGGCATGCCTTGGACTTAACTTTTGTTGTCCATTGATGTACTTTAGGGACTCATGATCTGAATGGAGAATAAAATGGTTAGTACGAAGGTAATGACTCCAATGATCAAGAACTCTTACTATGGCATAGAACTCCTTGTCGTAGGTGCAATAGTTCAGCCTTGCTCCATTGAGTTTTTCTGAGAAATAGGCAATGGGGCGCTTATTTTGTACAAGAACAGCACCAATTCCTACTCCACTAGCGTCACATTCCACCTCAAATGGTTGAGAGAAATCAGGAAGGGCTAAGATAGGAGCGGAACACAACTTCTCTTTAATGGCTTCAAAGGCTTCTTGGGCAGCTTTGGACCAAACAAATGCGCCTTTCTTCAAGCATTCGGTGATAGGACTTGTGATAGTGCTAAAGTCCTTGATGAATCTCCTATAAAAAGAAGCCAAACCATGAAATGACCTTACTTCTGTAATGGTGGAAGGGATTGGCCAAGTACGTATGGATTCCACTTTGGTTTGATCAACTGACACTCCTTCTTTGGACACTACGTAGCCAAGGAACACTACGCTTTCCACAAAGAAGGCACACTTCTCCTTCTTCCCAAAGAGCTGTTGTTTGCGAAGTGTTGTGAATAGTAGTCTTAAATGCTCCATATGTTCCTCCAAGGACCTGCTATACACAAGGATATCATCCAAGTAAACCACAATAAAGCGACCTAAGTAGGCCTTAAGTACCTCGTTCATTAACCTCATGAACGTGCTCGGAGCGTTGGTAAGACCAAATGGCATGACCGTCCACTCATAGAGTCCATGCTTGGTTTTGAAAGCGGTCTTCCATTCATCCCCTTCCCTCATTCTGATTTGATGGTACCCACTTCTTAGATCAATTTTGGAAAATACCACTGCCCCCATGAAGCTCATCTAACATATCATCCAACCTTGGAATAGGAAACCTATACTTGATGGTGATGTTGTTAACGGCTCTACTATCTACACACATTCTCCAAGTTCCATCTTTCTTAGGTACTAAAAGGACTGGAACAGCACAAGGACTAAGGCTCTCCCGCACATACCCTCGACTCATTAATTCATCTATTTGTCTTTGTAATTCCTTAGTTTCCTCCGGATTACACCTATATGCTGCCTTATTGGGTAAGGTTGATCCTGTAATGAGGTCGATTTGGTGTTCTATACCTCTAATAGGTGGTAAACCAACGGGTAATTCCTCGGAGAAGACATCCTTAAACTCGTGTAACAACTCCTCAAATGGTTTTCCTCCAAGCACATGACAAAGACACGCTCCCCCCCTTGTAAAGCCTGCTCTACTTCACTCTCACTCGCAAAGATGGTGAGGTTAGGTTTCTTAGTTTTGTTGGAGGTCATAGCTCTAACAGCTTGGGGAGTCATAGGTTTTAGAATGATTTTCTTTCCTTTATCCCTCAATTCGTATTCATTCTTTCTACCATGGTGTACCACATCCCTATCAAACTGCCAAGGACGCCCCAAAAGTATATGACAAGCATCCATAGGGATAACATCACAAAGAACCTCATCAACATAAGACCCCATAGTTAAACCTACTCTTACTTGTTTTGTGACCTTTATCTTGTTTTCATTATCTAACCAATGTAATGCATACGGTCTAGGGTGATTAGTAGTGGTTAGACCTAACTTAGCTACCATTTCAGTAGAGGCAACATTCGTACAACTACCTCCATCAATAATCAAACTACACCATTTGGTATTAACTAGACATTTTGTGTGAAAGAGTTGGTCTCTTTGTTCGGTGTTGTGTGGGATGGGTTTAGCATGGAGTGTACGCAGTACTAAAACATTACCATACGTTGGGAGCTCATAGTCCTTTCTTTCTTCCTCCTTTTCTCCCAAGTAGACTTCAGGATCAGTTACATCTTTGGACTTAGAAATTTCGTTCACTTTGTCCACCGGTTCCCTCCTTAGGTTTTCCAAGAGACTAGAGTCTTTAAAGCTCACAACTCCTGCCATGCTTTTACGTCTAATGGATGACCAAAGCTCTGATACCACTAATGATGTGAGTTGATATGAACTTTGAAACAACAAACGTGAAGGATATTAGTATTCTGAAATGGAACGTAAACAAGTAACCAAAACAGAATGAAAGGATAGTTTTAAGGATGAATAAACCGTAACCAAGGATAGTATGCTAGGTGAAGTAGACCCATACTTCAACAAAGCGGGTGCTAAATCAAACACGCGATTGAAGTAGCGAGTTTAGAGCTTGTAACGCGACTAACTCTAGACTTTGTCTTGTAAACAACAAGGACGTAAAAGAAAGCTTAGCTTTACTCAGGTTTTTGATATGAAAATTGGATGTCTTATTCATTCAACTAGATAGCTATATATAGCCTACAAAGGACCCTTAAACCGGCTGGTTAAGGGTGACAAAAACAAAGTTACAACCATGTGAACAAGGAGCTAATAACAAGGCTTAGGAGCTAATAACAAAGCAATGTAAACATGGAGCTAATAACAAAGCTCTTAATCAGCCGCGGTCCCCCTTGTGTGAACATGGAGCCAAGAACAAAGCTTGATGATGTGCACACTATGTGAACATAGCCATGGTGTGAACCCAAGTTAATGTCTTCAATTTACCTTGACTTCTTTGCTCCTTTATTCAGCTCCTATACGAGCTAACTTAATACTTGGAGGAGGCACACTACTAGGCTGGTAGGAGGTGCTAATGTGGCTTGACTAGAGCTATTAGGAGCTAGTGTTACTTCATTGAACTCTTTAGCCTCTTCATTCGGATCATAAGCCAACCCTCACTTGTTTAGTGGCCCTTACTTTGTTCCCGTTGTTTAACCAATGTAATGCATAAGGGTTAGGGTGATTAGTAGTAGCTAGACCTAGTTTGTCTACCATTTCAGTTGAGGCAACGTTGGTACAACTACCTCCATCAATGATTAAACTACACCATTTGTCCTTAACTTGGCACTTAGTGTGGAATAGTTGGTCTCTTTGTTCGGTGTCATGTTGAATGGGGTTAGCATGCAGAGTACGCAGTACTAAGAGTGTGTCATAAGCCGGGGGTTCATAAGCCTCAATATCTTCTTCTTCCTCTTCCTCTCCCTCATTAACATTAAAAACAGCCCCTATACGTTGTTCCTCTTCCCATAACTCATCCCTAACAGTGATCACTTCCCTTAAGGTCACAACTCTTTTGTTAGGACAAGCGTTTTTGTAGTGACCAAACCCTTGACATTTGGTCAAGGGTTTTGGTGGTTGTTTTGGTGGTAGATTGAGGTGGGGGTGCGGGGTTATTCTTAATAACAAGAGGTTGATTAGTATTAGTAGGATTGACTATATTACTATCATCCGTTCGTGACCAAGCATGACTCTTACTAGACTCACCCTCATGTTTTCCTTTCCCTTGTGCCTCAATTTTTAGACACAACCCACACAAAGTATCAAAATCAGAATAAGGACATAAATCAACCGTATTAGCAATACTACAATTTAGCCCACGTAAGAACCTAGCCATTTTTATCTCCTCGTTTTCTTCTACTTCTCCCATCAGAACTAAGTTCTCAAATTCTTCTATGTACTCACTAACACTCATTCTTCCTTGTACAAGGTTAGCAATCTTTTTGTATAAGGATAACTTGTGCGTAGTTGGAACATACCTCTTACGTAGTTTATGTTTTAAGGATTCCCAAGAAGCAATCTTACCCTTTCCATTTCTGGTGCGTTGTACCTTAAGTCCTTCATACCAAAGGGAAGCCCCTTTGCTTAGCTTTAGGATGGCGTATTTGCACCTCTCTTCGTCCTCCAAATCCTTGAAGTCAAAGAGCTTCTCCATGTTTCTTTCCCACTCCAAGTAAACTTCAGGGTCAGTACCACCATTAAACTCAGGAAGCTCATTTACCTTGATCTTGTCCACCGGTTCCCTCCTTGGTTGGAAACGGAATTTTTGGGCTGGAAGTTCTCCAACGCCTTCTTTATCTGTTCTAGGAAGGTAGGATCTTTAAAGTTCAACACTCCTGCCATTTTTTTTACGTCTAAATGGATGACCAAAGCTCTGATACCACTAATGATGTGAGTTGATATGAACTTTGAAACAAAAACGTGAAGGATATTAGTATTCTGAAATGGAACGTAAACAAGTAACCAAAACAGAATGAAAGGATAGTTTTAAGAATGAATAAACCGTAACCAAGGATAGTATGCTAGGTGAAGTAGACCTATACTTCAACAAAGCGGGTGCTAAATCAAACACTCGATTGAAGTAGCGAGTTTAGAGCTTGTAACGCGACTCACTCTAGACTTTGTCTTGTAAACAACAAGGACGTAAAAGAAAGCTTGGCTTTACTCAGGTTTTTGATATGAGAATTGGATGCCTTATTCATTCAACTAGATGGCTATATATAGCCTACAAAAGGACCCTTAAACCGGCTGGTTAAGGTGACAAAAACAAAGTTAGCAAGGGAGCCTTTAGACGTGTACACCATGTGAACACAATCAGCCTCAAACACCTTCATAACTTCAGTACACTTCCCATGCTTGAATGAGTGTGAACCCAAGTTAATGTCTTCATATTACCTTGATTATTTGCTCCTTTATCCAGCTCATACACGAGCTAGCTCACCAATTGTAGTAGGCACACTACTAAGCTGGTAAGGGGTACTAGTATGGCTGAACTAAGACCATGAGGAGCTAAGCTGACTTTATTGAACTCTTTGGTAGCTCCTTGATTTGGATCACCTGCCCTGCAGACCACCGAACAAAGATCACTGAACCACTCCAAGGCACTCACCTGCCCGGCAGGGCCATGCCGCCAGCCAAACAGGGCAGTCAAGCCCCCCCCAGCCTGCTGGCCCCTAGGGTGTTCTCACCCCCAGTAGAGGCAGGGAAACCAAGGACCCCTCCGTCATTTGCCTAAGGTAAAGGAGAATGAGTGGATGAGGTGAATCCACTTGTCACCCTCTCATCCACTCATTTTCCCTCTCTCCTCTTCTCTCCTCTCTCTCTCTTGTGGAAAGGTATAAATACTCTCCCATTTCCCACATTGAGGGGGTTGGATTTTCTCTCTCTAGACTCTCACTGATATGAGTTAGAATGAACTTTGAACAAGTGATTTGGAGATTGATAGTAAATTTGAAATGAACGAAACAAAGCAACGAAATCAGGTTGAAATAGTTACTGTAAGTGATGATAGAACGTAACCAAGGATAGTGTGCTAAGTGAGATAGACCTATCCCTCAACAAAGCGGGTGCTAATTCAAACACTCGATTGAAATAGCGAGTATAGAGCTTGTAATGCGACTTACTCTAATACTTTGTCTTGTGAACTACAAAGACGAAAAGGAAAGCAAAGCTTAACTCACATTTTGTTTGATGAAAGTTGAATGCTTTATTCATCAAATGGGTGGCTATTTATAGCCTACAAACGTCCCCAAAGAGAGGCCAACCAGAATAGTCAAGCCTCTTAAAGAGGGTGATGCAAACAAAGAAAGGGAAAAGAACTTAGACAACTAGATACAATGCATCAATGGGAACACATTCAGCCTACTAAATCAGATGCACAGCCCTTGTTTGCATGAGAGGTTTGATGAGTGTGAACCCAAGTTAATGTATCCATATGGTCTTGATTTGACTTGTAAATCAGATTAGAGCAATGTATGTTCTTGCTCTTTTATTCGGTCCAAGTAGGTGCTTGCACGAGCTAGTTTAGCACTTGAAGAAGGCACACTACTAGACTTGAAGGAGGGGCTAAGGGGGTTGGACTAGGACCATTTGGAGCTAGTGTGAGTTCATTGAACTCTTGGTTTGTTGTTGCTTCTTCATTCGGATCATCTCCTCCCCCTTGAAAAGGAATTGTCCTCAATTCTGGAATGCCGTCATCATCAAGATAAGGAGAAAGGTCTCCCACATTGAACGTGGCATGAACTCCATAATCATCCGGTAACTCCACCTTGTAGGCATTGTCGTTTACCCTTGATATGATCTTGTATGGACCTTCTGCTCGTGGCATCAACTTGTTCTTTCTCTTGCTTGGAAACCTCTCCTTTCTTAAGTGAACCCAAACTAAGTCACCCTCTTGGAATAGTCTTGGTTTCCTGTTTTTGTTGGATCTTCTCTTGTAGGCTTCATTTACCTCCTTGATCCTTTCTCGAATTTGCTCGTGGAGTTTTATCATGGATTTAAGCTTTGACTCTGCGTCTTTGTGGACTAACTCATCCTTAGGTAGAGGAATCAGGTCCAAAGGCATATAAGGATTGATTCCATACACGGCCTCAAAAAGGAGAATGAGAGGTAGCATAAGTAGGAGAACGATTGTAAGCAAACTCAGCGTGGGCAAGCTTGACATCCCAATCCTTTTGAGTCTTGCTCACAAGGCCCCTTAGCAACGTGCCTAAGGTGCGATTGGTAACTTCGGTTTGTCCATCTGTTTGTGGATGATGAGAAGTGCTAAATAAGAGCTTGGTCTGATCCGAATGAAGAGACTAAGGAGTTCAATGAAGTAACACTAGCTCCTATTAGCTCGAGTCAAGCCATACTAGCACCTCCTACTAGCCTAGTAGTATGCCTTCTCCAAGTACTAAGTTAGCTCACAAGGGAGCTGAATAAAGGAGTAAAGAAGTCAAGGTTGATTATGGGCTGATTGATAACTTCGTATTTAGCTCCATGTTCACATGGTGTGTACACTCAAGCTTTGTTGTTGGCTCCATGTTCACACAAGACTCCACGGCTGGTTACTCTTGGTGAAGCTTTGGTTTTAACTCCCTAGCTTTGGTTTTAGCTCCATGTTTACATTAGCTTTGTAATTAGCTCCATGTTCACATAGCTTTAGTCTTTGTTTTTGTCACCCTAAACCAACCGGTTTAAGGGCTCTTGTAGGCTATATATAGCCGGTCATTTGAAGGAATAAACATCATCCAATTTGCAAATTAAAACTTGAGTAAAGCTAAGCTTGCTGTTTCGTCCTTGTAGTTTACAAGACAAAGTCTAGAGTGAGTCGCGTTACAAGCTCTAAACTCGCTATTTCAATCGAGTGTTTGATCTAGCAACCGCTTTGTTGAAGTATAGGTCTACTTCACCTAGCATACTATCCTTGGTTACGGTTTATCCTTCCTTAAAACTATCCTTTCTTTCTGTTTTGGTTACTCATTCACGTTCCATTTCAGAATACTAATCATATCTCTCATTCTTGTTTCAAAGTTCATATCAACTCACATCATTAGTGGTATCAGAGCTTTGGTCATCCATTTAGACGTAAGCATGGCAGGAGTTGTGAGCTTTGAAGAATCAAGCATCATTAGTCTTTCTAAGTCCCATGGCGCATCTGGTCCGGAAGTCTACTTGGGAGAAAAGAAGGAAGAAAGAAAAGACTATGAGCTTCCAACTTATGGTAATGTTTTAGTACTACGTACACTACATGCTAACCCCATCCCACACAACACCGATGATGTGAGTTGATATGAACTTTGAAACAAGAATGAGAGATATGATTAGTATTCTGAAATGGACGTGAAACAAGTAACCAAAACAGAAGGTAAAGATAGTTTGAGGATGAATAAACCGTAACCAAAGGATAGTTTGCTAGGCGAAGTAGACCTATACTTCAACAAAGCGCTTAGCTAGATCAAACACTCGATTGAAATAGCGAGTTTAGAGTTTGTAACGCGACTCACTCTAGACCTTGTCTTGTAAACTACAAAGACGAAACAAAAGGAAGCTTCAAAGCTTAACTTTTACTTGGGTTTTAATTTGCAAATTGGATGATCTTTCCTTCAAAATGGCCGGCTATTTATAGCCTACAAGGGCCCTTAAACCGGTTGGTTTAGGGTGACAAAAACAAAGCTAAGCCTAATGTGAACTAGGAGCTAATTACAAGGTTGGAGTTAAAAACAAAGCTAGTGTAAACATGGAGTTAAAACCAAAGCTAGGGAGTTAAAACCAAAGCTTGCACCACCCGTGTAGTCTTGTGTGAACGTGGAGCCAACACCAAAGCTTGAGTGTACACACCATGTGAACATGGAGCTAAATACGAAGTAACCAATCAGCCCTTAATCAACCTTGACTTCTCTACTCCTTTATTCAGCTCCCTTGTGAGCTAACTTAGTACTTGGAGAAGACATACCACTAAGCTAGTAGGAGGAGCTAGTGTGGCTTGACTTGAGCTAATAGGAGCTAGTGTCACTTCATTGAACTCCTTAGTCTCCTCATTCAGATCATCTCCTCCCCCTTGAAAAGGAATTGCCCTCAATTCTGAAATGCCATCATCATCTAGATAGGGAGAAAGGTCCCCTATGTTGAACGTGGCATGGACTCCATAATCATCCGGTAATTCTACCTTGTACGCATTATCATTTACCTTGGATATGATCTTGTAAGGTCCTTCAGATCGTGGCATCAGCTTATTCTTTCTTTTGCTTGGAAACCTTTCCTTCCTCAAGTGCACCCAAACTAAGTCACCCTCTTGGAAAAGTCTTGGCTTCCTATTCTTGTTGGACTTCCTTTTGTATGCTTCATTGACCTCTTTGATCCTTTCTTGGATTTGCTCGTGGAGTTTGATCATAGACTTTAGTTTGGACTCCGCATCCTTGTGGACCAACTCGTCTTTAGGTAGGGGAATCAGATCCAAAGGCATGTAAGGATTGATCCCATATACAGCCTCAAAAGGGGAATGAGAAGTAGCATAAGTGGGGGAGCGATTGTAGGCAAACTCAGCATGGGCAAGCTTGATATCCCAATCCTTTTGAGTCTTACTTACAAGGCCCCTTAACAACGTCCCCAAAGTGCGATTGGTGACCTCCGTTTGTCCATCTGTTTGTGGGTGATGAGAAGTACTAAATAAGAGCTTGGTTCCCACCTTCCTCCATAATGTGTTCCAAAAGTAGCTAAGGAACTTTGAGTCACGATCAGAGACTATGGACTTGGGTATCCCATGTAGACGCACCACCTCTTTGAAGTATAAGTCGGCAACATTGCTAGCATCATCTGACTTGTGGCAAGCAATGAAGTGGGCCATTTTTGAAAAGCGATCTACCACCACCATGATAGCATCTTTTCCTCTAGCGGTTCTTGGTAAGGCTACAATGAAATCCATGGACACATCTTCCCATGGTCTACTAGGAGTGGGCAAGGGCGTGTAAACTCCAGGCTTGAAGGAACTCTTGGCAAATTGGCAAGTCACACACTTGCTCACCACATTCTGGACGCTCCCTTGCATCTTTGGCCAAAAGAAGTGCTCCTTTAAGACTTCCAACGTTCTTGTAATGCCAAAATGACCCGCTAAACCTCCTCCATGAGCTTCTCTAACCAGTAGCTCTCTAATGGGATGCTTGGGTACACATAGGCGGTTTCCCTTGAAAAGAAAACCTTCCTGCAAAACAAACTCATCAAAGGCTCCCTCCTTGCATTTTGTGAAGGTTTCACCAAAGTCAGCATCATTGTTGTAGTAGTCCTTTAGAGTCTCAAATCCAAGCAACCTCACATCTAAAGTAGATAGTAAAGTGTAGCGGCGGGATAGTGCATCAGCTACTACGTTACTCTTTCCATCTTTGTATTTTGAAGAGAAGTGAAAGGATTGTAAGAATTCTACCCACTTGGCATGCCTTGGACTTAACTTTTGTTGGCCATTGATATATTTTAAGGACTCATGATCTGAATGAAGAACAAAATGGTTAGTACGTAGGTAATGACTCCAATGATCAAGAGCTCTTACTATGGCATAGAATTCCTTGTCGTAAGTGCAGTAGTTCAGTCTTGCTCCATTGAGTTTCTCTGAGAAATAGGCAATGGGGCGCTTATTTTGCACAAGAACAGCTCCAATTCCAACTCCACTAGCGTCACATTCCACCTCAAATGGTTGAGAGAAATCAGGAAGGGCTAAGATAGGAGCGGAGCATAGCTTCTCATTAATGGCTTCAAAGGCTTCTTGGGCAGCTTTGGTCCAAACAAATGCGCCTTTCTTCAAGCACTCGGTGATGGGGCTTGTGATAGTGCTGAAATCCTTGATAAATCTCCTGTAAAAAGAAGCCAAACCATGAAAAGATCTCACTTCTGTAATGGTGGAAGGGATTGGCCAAGTACGTATGGATTCCACTTTGGTTTGATCAACTGATACCCCTCCTTTGGATACTACGTAGCCAAGGAATACTACACTCTCCACAAAGAAGGCACACTTCTCCTTCTTCCCAAAAAGTTGTTGTTTGCGAAGTGTGGTGAAGAGTAGCCTCAAGTGCTCCATATGTTCTTCCAAGGACCTGCTATACACAAGTATATCATCCAAGTAAACCACAATAAAGCGACCTAGGTAGGCCTTAAGTACCTCGTTCATTAACCTCATGAACGTGCTTGGAGCATTGGTAAGACCAAATGGCATGACCGTCCACTCATATAGTCCATGTTTGGTTTTGAAAGCGGTCTTCCATTCATCCCCCTCCCTCATTCTGATTTGATGGTAACCACTCCTTAGATCAATTTTGGAGAAGACCACCGCCCCATGAAGCTCATCTAACATATCATCCAACCTTGGAATAGGAAACCTATACTTGATGGTGATGTTGTTAACGGCTCTACTATCTACACACATTCTCCATGTTCCATCCTTCTTAGGTACTAAAAGAACTGGAACAGCACAAGGACTAAGGCTCTCCCGCACATACCCTCTACTCATCAACTCATCTATTTGTCTTTGTAATTCCTTAGTTTCTTCCGGATTACACCTATATGCAGCCTTATTGGGTAAGGTTGATCCTGGAATGAGGTCGATTTGATGTTCTATACCTCTAATAGGTGGTAAACCAACGGGTAATTCCTCGGGGAAGACATCCTTAAACTCGTGTAACAACTCCTCTAATGGTTTTCCTCCAAGTCTATTCTCAACTTCTACGGGTTTTTCTTTAGCTACCATGACAAATACACGTTCCCCCTCTTGTATAGCTTGCTCTACTTCATTTTCACTAGCAAAGATGGTGAGGTTAGGTCTCTTGTTCTTGCTGGAGGTCATAGCTCTAACAGCTTGGGGAGTCATGGGTTTTAGAACGATTTTCTTTCCCTTATCCCTCAATTCATATTCATTCTTTCTCCCATGATGAACTACGTCCCTATCAAACTGCCAAGGACGGCCTAATAGTATATGACAAGCATCCATAGGTATAACATCACATAGAACCTCATCAACGTAGGAACCCATGGTTAAACCCACCCTTACTTGTTTAGTGACCCTTATTTTGTTCTCATTATCCAACCAATGTAAAGCATACGGTTTAGGGTGATTAGTGGTGGTGAGACCTAACTTAGCTACCATTTCCGTAGACGCAACATTAGTACAACTACCCCCATCAATAATCAAGCTACACCACTTGGTATTAACTAGACATTTTGTGTGAAAGAGTTGGTCTCTTTGTTCGGTGTTTTGTGGGATAGGATTAGCATGAAGTGTACGTAATACCAAGACCTTACCAAACGTTGGGAGTTCATCTTCTCTTTCTCCCAAGTAGACTTCAGGAACAGGTGCGCCATTGGACTTAGAGAGACTAACGATGCTTGAGTCTTCAAAGCTCACAACTCCTGCCATGCTTACGTCTAGATGGATGACCAAAGCTCTGATACCACTAATGATGTGAGTTGATATGAACTTTGAAACAAGAATGAGAGATATGATTAGTATTCTGAAATTGACGTGAAACAAGTAACCAAAACAGAAGGTAAAGATAGTTTGAGGATGAATAAACCGTAACCAAAGGATAGTATGCTAGGTGAAGTAGACCTATACTTCAACAAAGCGCTTTGCTAGATCAAACACTCGATTGAAATAGCGAGTTTAGAGTTTGTAACGCGACTCACTCTAGACCTTGTCTTGTAAACTACAAAGACGAAACAAAAGGAAGCTTCAAAGCTTAACTTTTACTTGGGTTTTAATTTGCAAATTGGATGATCTTTCCTTCAAAATGGCCGGCTATTTATAGCCTACAAGGGCCCTTAAACCGGTTGGTTTAGGGTGACAAAAACAAAGCTAAGCCTAATGTGAACTAGGAGCTAATTACAAGGTTGGAGTTAAAAACAAAGCTAGTGTAAACATGGAGTTAAAACCAAAGCTAGGGAGTTAAAACCAAAGCTTGCACCAGCCGTGTAGTCTTGTGTGAACGTGGAGCCAACACGAAAGCTTGAGTGTACACACCATGTGAACATGGAGCTAAATACGAAGTAACCAATCAGCCCTTAATCAACCTTGACTTCTCTACTCCTTTATTCAGCTCCCTTGTGAGCTAACTTAGTACTTGGAGAAGACATACCACTAAGCTAGTAGGAGGAGCTAGTGTGGCTTGACTTGAGCTAATAGGAGCTAGTGTCACTTCATTGAACTCCTTAGTCTCCTCATTCGGATCAACCGAACAAAGAGACCAACTTTTTCACACAAAATGTCTAGTTAATACCAAATGGTGTAGTTTGATTATTGATGGAGGTAGTTGTACGAATGTGGCCTCTACTGAAATGGTAGCTAAGTTAGGTCTAACCACTACTAATCACCCTAAACCGTATGCATTACATTGGTTAGATAATGAAAACAAAATCAAGGTCACAAAACAAGTAAGAGTAGGCTTAACTATGGGGTCTTATGTCGATGAGGTTCTTTGTGATGTTATCCCTATGGATGCTTGTCATATACTTTTGGGGCGTCCTTGGCAGTTTGATAGGGATGTGGTACACCATGGTAGAAAGAATGAATACGAATTGAGGGATAAGGGAAAGAAAATCATTCTAAAACCTATGACTCCCCAAGCTGTTAGAGCTATGACCGCCAACAAAGCTAAGAAACCTAACCTCACCATCTTTGCAAGTGAGAGTGAAGTAGAATAGGCTTTACAAGGGGGGGAACGTGTATTTGTCATGATGGCTAAAGAAAGACCCGTAGAAGTTGAGAGTGGACTTGGAGGAAAACCATTAGAGGAGTTGTTACACGAGTTTAAGGATGTCTTCCCTGAGGAATTACCCGTTGGTTTACCACCTATTAGAGGTATAGAACACCAAATCGACCTCATTCCAGGATCAACCTTACCCAATAAGGCTGCATATAGGTGTAACCCGGAGGAAACTAAGGAATTACAAAGACAAATAGATGAGTTAATGAGTAGAGGGTACGTGCGGGAGAGCCTTAGTCCTTGTGCTGTTCCAGTCCTTTTAGTACCTAAGAAGGATGGGACATGGAGAATGTGTGTGGATAGTAGAGCCGTTAACAACATCACCATCAAGTATAGGTTTCCTATTCCAAGGTTGGATGATATGTTAGATGAGCTTCATGGGGCGGTGGTCTTCTCCAAAATTGATCTAAGAAGTGGTTACCATCAAATCAGAATGAGGGAAGGGGATGAATGGAAGACCGCTTTCAAAACCAAACATGGACTCTATGAGTGGACGGTCATGCCATTTGGTCTTACCAACGCTCCAAGCACGTTCATGAGGTTAATGAACGAGGTACTTAAGGCCTACTTAGGTCGCTTTATTGTGGTTTACTTGGATGATATCCTTGTATATAGCAGGTCTTTGGAAGAACATATGGAGCACTTGAGACTACTATTCACAACACTCCGCAAGCAACAACTTTTTGGGAAGAAGGAGAAGTGTGCCTTCTTTGTGGAAAGCGTAGTATTCCTTGGCTACGTAGTGTCCAAAGGAGGGGTGTCAGTTGATCAAACCAAAGTGGAATCCATACGTACTTGGCCAATCCCTTCCACCATTACAGAAGTAAGGTCTTTTCATGGTTTGGCTTCTTTTTACAGGAGATTCATCAAGGATTTCAGCACTATCACAAGCCCCATCACCGAGTGCTTGAAGAAAGGCGCATTTGTTTGGACCAAGGCTGCCCAAGAAGCCTTTGAAGCCATTAAAGAGGAGCTATGCTCCGCTCCTATCTTAGCCCTTCCTGATTTCTCTCAACCATTTGAGGTGGAATGTGACGCTAGTGGAGTTGGAATTGGTGCTGTTCTTGTGCAAAATAAGCGCCCCATTGCCTATTTCTCAGAGAAACTCAATGGAGCATGGCTGAACTATTGCACCTACGACAAGGAGTTCTATGCCATAGTAAGAGCTCTTGATCATTGGAGTCATTACCTTCGTACTAACCATTTTATTCTTCATTCAGATCATGAGTCCTTAAAATACATCAATGGCCAACAAAAGTTAAGTCCAAGGCATGCCAAGTGGGTAGAATTCTTGCAATCCTTTCATTTCTCTTCAAAGTACAAAGATGGAAAGAGTAACGTAGTAGCTGATGCACTATCCCGCCGCTACACTTTACTATCTACTTTGGATGTGAGGTTGCTCGGATTTGAGACTCTAAAGGACTACTACAACAATGATGCTGACTTTGGTGAAACCTTCACCAAATGCAAGGAGGGAGCCTTTGATGAGTTTGTTTTGCAGGAAGGATTTCTTTTCAAAGGAAACCGCCTGTGTGTGCCCAAGCATCCCATTAGAGAGCTACTGGTTAGAGAAGCTCATGGAGGAGGATTAGCGGGTCATTTTGGCATTACAAGAACTTTGGAGGTCTTAAAGGAACACTTCTTTTGGCCAAAAATGCAAGGAAGTGTCCAGCATGTAGTGAGCAAGTGTGTGACTTGCCAATTTGCTAAAAGTTCTTTCAAACCCGGAGTTTACACGCCCTTGCCCACTCCTAACAGGCCATGGGAAGATGTATCCATGGATTTCATTGTAGCCCTACCAAGAACCGCTAGAGGAAAAGATGCCATCATGGTGGTGGTAGATCGGTTTTCAAAGATGGCTCACTTCATTGCTTGCCACAAAACGGATGATGCTAGCAATGTGGCAGACTTATACTTCAAGGAGGTGGTACGTCTCCATGGAATACCCAAGTCCATTGTTTCTGATCGTGATTCAAAGTTCCTTAGTTACTTTTGGAACACATTATGGAGGAAGGTGGGAACCAAGCTCTTATTTAGCACTTCTCATCATCCACAAACAGATGGACAAACCGAGGTTACCAATCGCACCTTGGGGACGCTATTAAGAGGTCTTGTGAGTAAGACTCAAAAGGATTGGGATATCAAACTTGCCCATGCTGAATTTGCCTACAATCGCTCCCCTACTTATGCTACTTCTCATTCCCCTTTTGAGGCTGTATATGGGATCAATCCTTACATGCCTTTGGACCTGATTCCTCTACCAAAAGATGAGTTAGTTCACAAGGATGCGGAGTCCAAACTAAAGGCTATGATCAAACTCCACGAGCAAATCCAAGAGAGAATCAAGGAGGTTAATGAAGCATACAAAAGGAAGTCCAACAAGAACATGAAGCCAAGACTTTTTCAAGAGGGTGACTTAGTTTGGGTTCACTTGAGAAAGGAGAGGTTTCCAAGCAAAAGAAAGAATAAGTTGATGCCACGAGCTGAAGGACCTTATAAGATCATATCAAAGGTAAATGACAATGCTTACAAAGTGGAATTACTGGATGATTATGGAGTCCATGCCACGTTCAATGTAGGGGACCTTTCTCCCTATCTTGATGATGATGGCATTTCAGAATTGAGGGCAATTCCTTTTCAAGGGGGAGGAGATGATCCGAATGAAGAGACTAAGGAGTTCAATGAAGTAACACTAGCTCCTATTAGCTCGAGTCAAGCCATACTAGCACCTCCTACTAGCCTAGTAGTATGCCTTCTCCAAGTACTAAGTTAGCTCACAAGGGAGCTGAATAAAGGAGTAAAGAAGTCAAGGTTGATTATGGGCTGATTGATAACTTCGTATTTAGCTCCATGTTCACATGGTGTGTACACTCAAGCTTTGTTGTTGGCTCCATGTTCACACAAGACTCCACGGCTGGTTACTCTTGGTGAAGCTTTGGTTTTAACTCCCTAGCTTTGGTTTTAGCTCCATGTTTACATTAGCTTTGTAATTAGCTCCATGTTCACATAGCTTTAGTCTTTGTTTTTGTCACCCTAAACCAACCGGTTTAAGGGCTCTTGTAGGCTATATATAGCCGGTCATTTGAAGGAATAAACATCATCCAATTTGCAAATTAAAACTTGAGTAAAGCTAAGCTTGCTGTTTCGTCCTTGTAGTTTACAAGACAAAGTCTAGAGTGAGTCGCGTTACAAGCTCTAAACTCGCTATTTCAATCGAGTGTTTGATCTAGCAACCGCTTTGTTGAAGTATAGGTCTACTTCACCTAGCATACTATCCTTGGTTACGGTTTATCCTTCCTTAAAACTATCCTTTCTTTCTGTTTTGGTTACTCATTCACGTTCCATTTCAGAATACTAATCATATCTCTCATTCTTGTTTCAAAGTTCATATCAACTCACATCATGGTCCCTACCTTCCTCCATAATGTGTTCCAAAAATAGCTAAGGAACTTTGAATCACGATCCAAAACAATGGATTTAGGTACTCCATGGAGGCGCACCACTTCTTTGAAGTAAAAATCGGCTACATTGCTAGCATCATCGGTTTTGTGACAAGCAATGAAGTGAGCCATTTTTGAGAACCGGTCTACCACCACCATGATAGCATCTTTCCCCCTAGCTGTTCTTGGCAAGGCCACGATGAAGTCCATGGACACATCTTCCCATGGTCTTTTAGGAGTGGGTAAGGGCATATAGGCTCCTGGCTTGAAAGAACTCTTGGCAAATTGGCAAGTCACACACTTGCTCACTACATGTTGAACGCTCCCTTGCATTTTTGGCCAAAAGAAGTGCTCTTTTAAGACTTCCAATGTTCTTGTGATGCCAAAATGACCCGCTAATCCTCCCCCATGACCTTCCCTAACCAGCAACTCTCTGATGGGATGTTTGGGAACACAAAGTCGATTTCCCTTGAAAGGAAATCCTTCCTGCAAAACAAACTCGTCAAAGGCTCCCTCCTTGCATTTGGTGAAAGCTTCACCAAAATCAGCATCATTTTTGTAGTAATCCTTTAGAGTTTCAAATCCAAGCAATCTAACATCCAAAGTAGACAATAGAGTGTAGCGGCGGGATAATGCATCAGCCACCACGTTACTCTTACCGTCCTTGTATTTTGAAGAGAAATGAAAGGATTGCAAGAATTCCACCCACTTGGCATGCCTTGGACTTAGTTTTTGTTGGCCATTGATGTACTTTAGGGACTCATGATCTGAATGGAGAATAAAGTGGTTAGTACGAAGATAATGACTCCAATGATCAAGAGCTCTTACTATGGCATAGAATTCCTTGTCGTAGGTGCAATAATTCAGCCTTGCTCCATTGAGTTTTTCTGAAAAATAGGCAATGGGGCGCCTATTTTGCACGAGGACAGCACCAATTCCTACTCCACTAGCGTCACATTCAACCTCAAATGGTTGAGAGAAATCAGGAAGAGCTAGAATAGGAGCGGAACACAACTTCTCCTTGATGGCTTCAAAAGCATATTGGGCAGCCTTGGACCAAACGAACGTACCCTTCTTCAAACACTCAGTGATAGGACTTGTGATGGTACTAAAGTCCTTAATGAACCTCCTGTAGAAAGAAGCCAACCCATTGAATGATCTTACTTCAGTTATGGTAGAAGGGATTGGCCAAGTACGGATGGACTCTATCTTGGTTTGATCAACGGATACTCCATCTTTGGACACCACATAGCCAAGGAACACCACGCTTTCTACAAAGAAAGCACACTTCTCCTTCTTGCCAACGAGTTGTTGTTTGCGTAGTGTCGTAAATAGTAGTAGCCTTAAGTGCTCCATATGCTCCGCCAAAGACCTGCTATAAACAAGAATATCATCCAAATAAACCACAATGAATCGACCTAAATAGGCCTTGAGTACTTCATTCATTAGCCTCATGAATGTGCTTGGAGCGTTGGTGTGACCAAATGGCATAACCGTCCATTCATAGAGCCCATGCTTAGTCTTGAATGCTGTCTTCCACTCATCCCCCTCTCTCATTCTAATTTGATGATACCCACTTCTCAAATCGATTTTGAAGAAGATCACAGCCCCATGAAGCTCATCCAACATATCATCCAATCTTGGAATAGGAAATCTATATTTGATGGTAATGTTGTTAACTGCCCTACTATCCACACACATTCTCCAAGTTCCATCTTTCTTAGGTACCAAAAGGACTGAAACAGCGCAAGGACTAAGGCTTTCATGTACATACCCTCGACTCATTAATTCATCAATTTGTCTTTGCAATTCCTTAGTCTCCTCTGGATTACACCTATAGGCTGCCTTATGATGTGAGTTAATATGAACTTTGAAACAAGAACGTGAAGAATGATTAGTATTCTGAAATGAACGTAAACAAAGTAACCAAAACAGATTGTAAGGATGAATAAACCGTAACCAAAGGATAGTATGCTTAGCGAAGTAGACCTATACTCCAACAAAGCGGATGCTAAATCAAACACGCGATTGAAGTACGAGTTTAGAGCTTGTAACGCGACTAACTCTAGACTTTGTCTTGTAAACAACAAGGACGTAAAAGAAAGCTTAGCTTTACTCAGTTTTGTGATATCAAAATTGGATGTCTTATTCATTCAAGTAGATGGCTATATATCGCCTACAAAATGACCCTTAAACCGGCTGGTTAGGGTGACAAAAACAAAGCTACATGGTGACAAAAACAAAGCTTAAACCTATTGTGAACTAGGAGCTAAAAACAAAGCTTAAACCTATGTGAACTAGGAGCTAAAAACAAAGCTTAACAAAGAGCATTCAGCCGCGGCACACTATGTGAACATGGAGCTAAAAACAAAGCTAACTATGAGAACACAATCAGCCCATAATCGTCCTCATAACTTCAGTACACTCCCCATGCTTGAATGAGTGTGAACCCAAGTTAATGCCTTCAAATTACCTTGACTAATTGCTCCTTTAATCAGCCCACACACAAGGTAGCTCACCAATTGTAGTAGGCTCACTATTAAGCTGGTAGGAGGTGCTAGTGTGGCTGAACTAAGATCATTAGGAGCTAAGGTGACTTCATTGAACTCCTTAGTAGCTTCTTGATTCGGATCATCTCCTCCCCCTTGAAAAGGAATTGTCCTCAATTCTGAAATGTCATCTTCATCATGGTAAGGAGCAAGATCTCTCACTTTGAATGTGGCATGAGCTTCATAACCATCCGGCAACTTCATCTTGCAAACATTGTTGTTTCCCTTGTATGGAGCTTCTGCTTGGGGCATCAATCTGTTCTTTCTTTTGCTAGCTTCAACCGTGGTGTAACAAACACTGAGGTGAGTCATTATGGAGAATGGCAAGTACTCTGTTGGTTTGAGGGGACTCTTTGGGAAAGGACTTGTTAAGTATTTGCTCATGATGCTTAGATTACTCCCTTGTGTCTTTAGCAAAAGGAAGTGCTCCTTCAATGTCTCTAAGGTCTTGGTTATGCCACGACATCCAGCCGGTCCTCCACCTTGAGTTTCTCTAGTTATACACTCCGAAATAGGATGTTTTGGGACACAAAGATGGTTCCCTTTAAGAAGGAGATCGTCCTGCAAAACAACTTCATCAAAAGTATTAAGAGTAATAGCTTTGCATTTGGTGAGTACATCCGCCTCCGTGGAGTAATAGCCCTTCAAGGTCTTAAGTCCAAGCGTGCTTGCATCTAAAGTGGATGAGTGAGTGTAGTGACAAGATAAAACATTAGCCATGATTTTGTTCTTCCCATCTTCATTCTGTAAGAGTCCATGATCTCCCTTAGGTGCCAAACAAGCTGGTATCTTAATAGGAATGACAACACCTAGTTTCTTTAGCCACTCTTCAAATTGTTTCCCTTCACAACCACTATTAACCTTAACTGGTTCCTCTTTAGTGGTCTTGACGTCATCAAACTCCTCCTCTTCTATAGCATGTACTCCCACATTTTTACTAGCAAACATTGAGAGGTTGGGTTTTCCGACTCGATTGGTTAACATGTTACTTACGTTTTGAGGTGTCATGGGCTTGAGTACAATTTTCCTTCCCTTATCACTCAATTCATACTTATTTCTTCTCCCATAGTGAACTACGTTCCTATCAAACTGCCAAGGACGGCCTAATAGTATGTGACAAGCATCCATAGGAATAACATCACACAAAACCTCATCAACGTAGGAACCCATGGTTAAGCCAGCCCTCACTTGTTTAGTGACCCTTACTTTGTTCCCGTTGTTTAACCAATGTAATGCATAGGGGTTAGGGTGATTAGTAGTAGCTAGACCTAGTTTGTCTACCATTTCAGTTGAGGCAACGTTGGTACAACTACCTCCATCAATGATTAAACTACACCATTTGTCTTTAACTTGACACTTAGTATGGAATAGTTGGTCTCTTTGTTCGGTGTCATGTTGAATGGGGTTAGCATGTAGAGTACATAGTACTAAGAGTGTGTCATAAGCCGGGGGTTCATAAGCCTCAATATCTTCTTCTTCCTCTTCCTCTCCCTCATTAACATTGAAAACAGCTTCTATACGTTGTTCCTCTTCCCATATTTCATCCCTAATGGTGATTACTTCTCTTAAGGTCACAACTCTTTTATTGGGACAAGCGTTTTTGTAGTGACCAAACCCTTGACACTTGAAACAACGTACCTTGGATAGACTAGTTTCAGTGGGTGTTTTGGGAGTAGATTGGGGTGGGGCTGCGGGGTTGTTCTTATTAGTGAGGGGTTGATTAGTATTAGTAGAATTGGCCTTATTCACTTCATCCGTTCGTGGCCAAGTATGACTCTTACTAGACTCACCCTCATGTTTTCCCTTCCCTTGTGCCTCAATTTTTAGACACAACCCACACAAAGTATCAAAATCAGAGTACGGACATAAATCAACCGTATTAGCAATACTACGATTTAGCCCACGTAAGAACCTAGCCATTTTTATCTCTTCGTTTTCTTCTACTTCCCCCATTAGAACTAAGTTCTCAAATTCTTCAATGTACCCACTAACACTCATTCTTCCTTGTACAAGGTTAGCAATCCTTTTGTATAAGGATAACTTGTGCGTAGTTGGAACATACCTCTTACGTAGTTTACGTTTTAAGGACTCCCAAGAAGAAATCTTACCCTTTCCATTTCTGGTGCGTTGTACCTTAAGCCCTCCATACCAAAGGGAAGCCCCTTTGCTTAGCTTTAGGATGGCGTATTTGCACCTCTCTTCGTCTTCTAAATCCTTGAAGTCAAAGAGCTTTTCCATGTTTCTTTCCCATTCCAAGTAAACTTCAGGGTCAGTACCACCATTAAACTCAGGAAGCTCATTTACCTTGATCTTGTCCACCGGTTCCCTTCTTGGTTGGAAGCGAGAATTTCTGGGTTGGTAGTTCTCCCAAGCCCTCTTTAGCTGTTCCAAGAAGGTAGGATCTTCAAAGTTCAATACTCCTGCCATGCTTTACGTCTAATGGATGACCAAAGCTCTGATACCACTAATGATGTGAGTTAATATGAACTTTGAAACAAGAACGTGAAGAATGATTAGTATTCTGAAATGAACGTAAACAAAGTAACCAAAACAGATTGTAAGGATGAATAAACCTTAACCAAAGGATAGTATGCTTAGTGAAGTAGACCTATACTCCAACAAAGCGGATGCTAAATCAAACACGCGATTGAAGTAGCGAGTTTAGAGCTTGTAACGCGACTAACTCTAGACTTTGTCTTGTAAACAACAAGTACGTAAAAGAAAGCTTAGCTTTACTCAGTGATGTGAGTTATTATGAACTTTGAAACAAGAACGTGAAGATGGATTAGTATTCTGAAAAGAACGTAAACAAAGTAACCAAAACAGATTGTAAGGATGAATAAACCGTAACCAAAGGATAGTATGCTTAGTGAAGTAGACCTATACTCCAACAAAGCAGGTGCTAAATCAAACACGCGATTGAAGTAGCGAGTTTAGAGCTTGTAACGCGACTAACTCTAGACTTTGTCTTGTAAGCAACAAGGACGTAAAAGAAAGCTTAGCTTTACTCAGTTTTGTGATATCAATATTGGATGTCTTATTCATTCAAGTAGATGGCTATATATAGCCTACAAAATGACCCTTAAACCGGCTGGTCAAGGGTGACAAAAACAAAGCTACATGGTGACAAAAACAATGCTTAAACCTATGTGAACTAGGAGATAAAAACAAAGCTTAACAAGGAGCATTTAGCCGCGGCATCCCATGTGAACATGGAGCCAAAAACAAAGCTTGAGGACGTGCACACTATGTGAACATAGCCATGGTGTGAACCCAAGTTAATGCCTTCATAAGACCTTGACTTATTTGCTCCTTTATTCGTCCATACACGAGCTAGCTCACCATTTGAAGTAGGCACACTACTAAGCTAGTAGGAGGTGCTAATGTGGCTTGACTTGGTCCATTAGGAGCTAATGTTACTTCATTGAATTCTTTGGCATCTCCTTTATTCGGATCATCTCCTCCCCCTTGAAAAGGAATTGTCCTCAATTCTGAAATGCCATCATCATCAAGATAAGGAGAAAGATCTCCCACATTGAACGTGGCATGAACTCCATAATCACCCGGTAATTCCACTTTGTAAGCATTGTCGTTCACCTTGGATATGATCTTGTAAGGACCTTCTGCTCGTGGCATCAACTTATTCTTCCTCTTGCTTGGAAACCTCTCTTTTCTCAAGTGAACCCAAACTAAGTAACCTTCCTGAAAAAGTCTTGGTTTCCTGTTTTTGTTGGACCTTCTTTTGTATGCTTCATTTACCTCCTTGATCCTTTCTCGAATTTGCTCGTGGAGTTTTATCATAGCCTTCAGTTTTGACTCCGCATCTTTATGGACTAACTCATCCTTAGGTAGGGGAATCAGGTCCAAGGGCATGTAAGGATTGATCCCATACACGGCCTCAAAAGGAGAATGAGAGGTGGCATAAGTAGGAGAGCGATTGTAGGCAAATTCAGCATGGGCAAGCTTGATATCCCAATCCTTTTGAGTCTTGTTCACAAGGCCTCTTAACAACGTCCCCAAAGTGCGATTGGTAACTTCGGTTTGTCCATCTGTTTGTGGATGATGAGAAGTGCTAAATAAGAGCTTGGTTCCCACCTTCCTCCATAGAGTGTTCCAAAAATAACTAAGGAACTTTGAATCACGATCAGAGACAATGGACTTGGGTACTCCATGGAGACGTACCACCTCTTTGAAGTACAAGTCAGCTACATTGCTAGCATCATCCGTTTTGTGGCAAGCAATGAAGTGAGCCATCTTTGAAAACCGATCTACCACCACCATGATAGCATCCTTTCCCCTAGCGGTTCTTGGTAAGGCCACAATGAAATCCATGGACACATCTTCCCATGGTCTATTAGGAGTGGGTAAGGGCATGTAGACTCCGGGTTTGAAAGAACTTTTGGCAAATTGGCAAGTCACACACTTGCTCACTACATGCTGGACACTCCCTTGCATCTTTGGCCAAAAGAAGTGCTCCTTTAAGACCTCCAAAGTTCTTGTGATGCCAAAATGACCCGCTAATTCTCCCCCATGAGCTTCCCTAACCAGTAATTCTCTAATGGGATGCTTGGGTACACAAAGGCGGTTTCCTTTGAAAAGAAATCCCTCCTGCTAATCAAACTCATCAAAAGCTCCCTCCTTGCATTTGGTGAAAGTTTCACCAAAATCAGCATCATTGTTGTAGTAGTCTTTGAGAGTTTCAAATCCGAGCAACCTCACATCCAAAGTAGATAGTAGAGTGTAGCGGCGGGATAGTGCATCAGCTACCACGTTACTTTAACCATCTTTGTATTTTGAAGAGAAATGGAAGGATTGCAAGAATTCCATCCACTTGGCATGCCTTGGACTTAACTTTTGTTGGCCATTGATATACTTTAGGGACTCATGATCTGAATGGAGAATAAAATGGTTAGTACGAAGATAATGACTCCAATGATCAAGAGCTCTTACTATTGCATAGAACTCCTTGTCGTAATTGCAATTGTTCAGCCTTGCTCCATTGAGTTTCTCTGAAAAGTAGGCAATGGGACGCCTATTTTGCACAAGAACAGCACCAATTCCTACTCCACTAGCGTCACATTCCACCTCAAATGGTTGAGAGAAATCAGGAAGGGCTAGGATAGGAGCGGAACACAACTTCTCCTTGATGGTTTCAAAGGCTTCTTGGGCAGCTTTGGACCAAACAAACGCCCCTTTCTTCAAGCATTCGGTGATAGGACTTGTGATAGTGCTAAAGTCTTTAATGAACCTCCTGTAAAAGGAAGCCAAACCATGGAATGATCTTACTTCAGTAATGGTGGAAGGAATTGGCCAAGTACATATGGATTCCACCTTGGTTTGATCCACGGATACTTCATCTTTGGACACCACGTAGCCAAGGAACACTACACTTTCCACAAAGAAAGCACACTTCTCTTTCTTCCCAAAGAGTTGTTGTTTGCGAAGTGTTGTAAATAGTAGTCTTAAGTGCTCCATATGCTCCTCCAAAGACCTGCTATACACAAGAATATCATCCAAGTAAACCACAATAAAACGACCTAAGTAGGCCTTAAGTATTTCGTTCATTAGCCTCATGAAAGTGCTTGGAGCGTTGGTGAGACCAAATGGCATGACCGTCCACTCATAGAGCCCATGCTTGGTTTTGAAGGCTGTTTTCCATTCATCTCCTTCCCTCATTCTTATTTGATGGTACCCACTTCTTAGGTCAATTTTGGAGAAGATCACAGCCCCATGAAGTTCGTCCAACATATCATCCAACCTTGGAATAGGAAACCTATACTTGATGGTAATGTTGTTAACGGCCCTACTATCCACACACATTCTCCAAGTCCCATCTTTCTTAGGAACTAAGAGGACCGGAACAACACAAGGACTAAGGCTTTCTCGTACATAACCTCGACTCATTAACTCATCAATTTGTCTTTGTAACTCCTTAGTCTCTTCGGGATTACACCTATAGGCTGCCTTATTGGGTAAGGTTGCTCCTGGGATGAGGTCTATTTGGTGTTCTATACCTCTAATAGGTGGCAAACCAACCGGTAATTCCTCGGGGAAGACATCCTTAAACTCGTGTAACAACTCCTCAAATGGTTTTCCTCCAAGACCATTCTCAACTGCTACGGGTTCCTCTCTAGCCACCATGACAAAGACATGCTCCCCCCCTTGTAAAGCCTGTTCTACTTCACTCTCACTCGCAAAGATGGTAAGGTTAGGCTTCTTAGTTTTGTTGGCGGTCATAGCTCTAACAGCTTGGGGAGTCATAGGTTTTAGAATGATTTTCTTTCCCTTATCCCTTAACTCGTATTCATTTTTTCTCCCATGGTGTACTACATCCCTATCAAACTGCCAAGGACGCCCCAAAAGTATATGACAAGCATCCATAGGGATAACATCACAAAGAACTTCATCGACATAAGACCCCATGGTTAAACCTACTCTTACTTGTTTTGTGACCTTTATTTTGTTTCCATCATCTAACCAATGTAATGCATACGGTCTATGGTGATTAGTAGTGGTTAGGCCTAACTTAGTTACCATTTCAGTAGAGGCAACATTCGTACAACTACCTCCATCAATAATCAAACTACACCATTTGGTATTAACTAGACACTTAGTGTGAAAGAGTTGATCTCTTTGTTCGGTGTTGTGTGGGATGGGTTTAGCATGAAGTGTACATAGTACTAAAACATTACCATACGTTGGGAGCTCATAGTCCTTTCCTTCTTCCTCTTTTTCTCCCAAGTAGACTTCAGGATCAGTTACGCCTTTGGACTTAGAAAGTTTGTTCATTCTGTCCACCGGTTCTTGATGTGAGTTGATATGAACTTTGAAACAAGAATATGAAGTAGGATTAGTATTCTGAAATGGAACGTAAACAAGTGACCAAAACAGAATGAAAGGATAGTTTTAAGGATGAATAAACCGTAACCAAGGATAGTATGCTAGGTGAAGTAGACCTATACTTCAACAAAGCGGTTGCTAGATCAAACACTCGATTGAAATAGCGAGTTTAGAGCTTGTAACGCGACTTACTCTAGACTTTGTCGTGTAAACAACAAGGACGTAAAAGAAAGCTTAGCTTTACTCAGGTTTTTGATATGCAAATTGGATGTCTTATTCACTCAACTAAATGGCTATATATAGCCTACAAAAGGTCCCTTAAACCGGCTGGTTAAGGTGACAAAAACAAAGCTACAACTATGTGAACATGGAGCTAATAACAAAGCTAGGAGCTAATAACAAAGTAATGTAAACAAGGAGCTAATAACAAAGCTCTAACAAAGAGCATCAGCCGTGCACCCTTGTGTGAACATGGAGCCAAAAACAAAGCTTGAGGATGTGCACCTATGTGAACACAATCAGCTTCAAATACCTTCATAACTTCAGTACACTTCCCATGCTTGAATGAGTGTGAACCCATGTTAATGTCTTCATTTTACCTTGATTATTTGCTCCTTTATTCAGCTCAAACTCGAGCTAGCTCCATAATTGAAGACGACTCCTTATTAGTGCTAATGTAGCTGGACTATGCTTATGTAGGAGCTAGTATTCTTTCATTGAGCTCTTTAGTACTTCCTTACTCGGATTAGTAGCTTCTTGATTCGGATCATCTCCTCCCCCTTGAAAAGGAATTGTCCTCAATTCTGAAATGTCAACTTTATCAAGGTAAAGAGAAAGATCTTCCATTAGGAACGTGGCTTGAACTCCATAATCATCCGGCAACTTCATCTTGCAAACGTTGTTGTTACCCTTGTATGGAACTTCTGGTTGTGGCTTCAACTTGTTCTTTCCTTTGTTTGGAACCCTCGCCTTCCTCAAGCTAACCAAAGCCAAGTCACCCCTTAGGAAGAGTCTCGTACTTCTGTTTTTGTTGTGCTCTCCTTTGTAGGCTTCTCTTGTTATGTACTCTGAAATAGAATGCCCTGGGGTGCAAAGGAGGTTTCCTTTAAAAGGAAGTTTTACCTGCAAAACAAGCTCATCAAAAGTACCAAGAGAATTAGTCTTGTGCTTGGGAAGTACTTCCGTCTCCATGGAGTGGTAGTCCTTCAAATTCTCAATCCCAAGTGTGCTTGCATCTAGGGTGGTTGAATGCGTGTTATGACAAGACAAAGTGTCAACCATGCCTTTGATCTTACCATCTTCATACCTTAAGATCTCCTGATCTCCACTAGGTATTAAACTAGATGGTAATCCAATTGGAAGGGCAACGCCTAGTTTCCTTGGCCACTCCTCAAGTTGTTTCCCTTTACCACCACCATTAATCTTAACTGGTTCCTCTTTGGTGGTTTTGGCGGTATCAAACTCCCCCTCTTCTACAGCAAGTACTCCCACATTTTTACTAGCAAACATTGAGAGGCTGGGTTTTCCGACTCTATTTGCTAACATGTTACATACGCTTTGAGGTGTCATGGGTTTGAGCATAATCTTTTTTCCTTTATCACTCAATTCATACTCATTCCTCCTCCCATGGTGAACTACGTCCCTATCAAACTGCCAAGGACGGCCTAATAGTATGTGACAAGCATCCATAGGTATAACATCACACAAAACCTCATCAACGTAGGAACCCATGGTTAAGCCAACCCTCACTTGTTTAGTGACCTTACTTTGTTCCCGTTGTTTAACCAATGTAATGCATAAGGGTTAGGGTGAGTAGTAGTAGCTAGACCTAGTTTGTCTACCATTTCAGTTGAGGCAACGTTGGTACAACTACCCCCATCAATGATTAAGCTACACCATTTGTCCTTAACTTGACACTTAGTATGGAATAGTTGGTCTCTTTGTTCGGTGTCTTGTTGAATGGGGTTAGCATGTAGAGTACGCAGTACTAAGAGTGTGTCATAAGTCGGGGGTTCATAAGCCTCAATATCTTCTTCTTCCTCTTCCTCTCCCTCATTAACATTAAAAACAGCCCCTATACGTTGTTCCTCTTCCCATAACTCATCCCTAACAGTGATCACTTCCCTTAAGGTCACAACTCTTTTGTTAGGACAAGCGTTTTTGTAGTGACCAAACCCTTGACATTTGAAACAACGTACCTTAGATAGACTAGTTTCAGTGGTTGTTTTGGGGATAGACTGAGGTGGGGGTGTGGGGTTATTCTTAATCACAAGGGGTTGATTAGTATTGGTAGGATTGATTCTATTTCTATCATCCGTTCGTGACCAAGTATGACTCTTACTAGACTCACCCTCATGTCTTCCCTTCCCTTGTGCCTCAATTTTTAGACACAACCCACATAGAGTGTCAAAATCAGAATAAGGACATAAATCAACCGTATTAGCAATACTACGATTTAGCCCACGTAAGAACCTAGCCATTTTTATTTCTTCGTTTTCTTCTACTTCTCCCATTAGAACTAAGTTCTCAAATTCTTCTATGTATTCACTAACACTCATTTTTCCTTGTACAAGGTTAGCAATCTTTTTGTACAAGGATAACTTGTGCGTAGTTGGGACATACCTCTTACGTAGTTTGCGTTTTAAGGACTCCCAAGAAGTAATCTTACCCTTTCCATTTCTGGTGCGTTGTACCTTAAGCCCTTCATACCAAAGGGAAGCCCCTTTGCTTAGCTTTAGGATGGCGTATTTGCACCTCTCTTCGTCCTCCAAATCCTTGAAGTCAAAGAGCTTCTCCATGTTTCTTTCCCACTCCAAGTAAACTTCAGGATCAGTACCACCATTAAACTCAGGAAGTTCATTTACCTTGATCTTGTCCACCGGTTCCCTCATTGGTTGGAAGCGAGAATTCTTTGGCTGGAAGTTCTCCAATGCCTTCTTTAGTTGTTCCAGGAAGGTAGGATCTTCAAAGTTCAATACTCCTGCCATTCTTAAGTTTCCTTGATGACCAAAGCTCTGATACCACTAATGATGTGAGTTGATATGAACTTTGAAACAAGAATATGAAGTAGGATTAGTATTCTGAAATGGAACGTAAACAAGTGACCAAAACAGAATGAAAGGATAGTTTTAAGGATGAATAAACCGTAACCAAGGATAGTATGCTAGGTGAAGTAGACCTATACTTCAACAAAGCGGTTGCTAGATCAAACACTCGATTGAAATAGCGAGTTTAGAGCTTGTAACGCGACTTACTCTAGACTTTGTCTTGTAAACAACAAGGACGTAAAAGAAAGCTTAGCTTTACTCAGGTTTTTGATATGCAAATTGGATGTCTTATTCACTCAACTAAATGGCTATATATAGCCTACAAAAGGTCCCTTAAACCGGCTGGTTAAGGTGACAAAAACAAAGCTACAACTATGTGAACATGGAGCTAATAACAAAGCTAGGAGCTAATAACAAAGTAATGTAAACAAGGAGTTAATAACAAAGCTCTAACAAAGAGCATCAGCCGCGCACCCTTGTGTGAACATGGAGCCAAAAACAAAGCTTGAGGATGTGCACCTATGTGAACACAATCAGCTTCAAATACCTTCATAACTTCAGTACACTTCCCATGCTTGAATGAGTGTGAACCCATGTTAATGTCTTCATTTTACCTTGATTATTTGCTCCTTTATTCAGCTCAAACTCGAGCTAGCTCCATAATTGAAGACGACTCCTTATTAGTGCTAATGTAGCTGGACTATGCTTATGTAGGAGCTAGTATTCTTTCATTGAGCTCTTTAGTACTTCCTTACTCGGATTAGTAGCTTCTTGATTCGGATCAGTTCTCTCCTTAGGTTTTCCAAGAAACTAGAGTCTTCAAAGCTCACAACTCCTGCCATGCTTTACGTCTAATGGATGACCAAAGCTCTGATACCACTAATGATGTGAGTTATTATGAACTTTGAAACAAGAACGTGAAGAATGATTAGTATTCTGAAATGAACGTAAACAAAGTAACCAAAATAGATTGTAAGGATGAATAAACCGTAACCAAAGGATAGCATGCTTAGTGAAGTAGACCTATACTCCAACAAAGCGGATGCTAAATCAAACACGCGATTGAAGTAGCGAGTTTAGAGCTTGTAACGCGACTAACTCTAGACTTTGTCTTGTAAGCAACAAGGACGTAAAAGAAAGCTTAGCTTTACTCAGTTTTGTGATATCAATATTGGATGTCTTATTCATTCAAGTAGATGGCTATATATAGCCTACAAAATGACCCTTAAACTGGCTGGTCAAGGGTGACAAAAACAAAGCTACATGGTGACAAAAACAAAGCTTAAACCTATGTGAACTAGGAGATAAAAACAAAGCTTAACAAGGAGCATTTAACCGCGGCATCCCATGTGAACATGGAGCCAAAAACAAAGCTTGAGGACGTGCACACTATGTGAACATAGCCATGGTGTGAACCCAAGTTAATGCCTTCATAAGACCTTGACTTATTTGCTCCTTTATTCGTCCATACACGAGCTAGCTCACCATTTGAAGTAGGCACACTACTAAGCTAGTAGGAGGTGCTAATGTGGCTTGACTTGGTCCATTAGGAGCTAATGTTACTTCATTGAATTCTTTGGCATCTCCTTTATTCGGATCACTCAGTTTTGTGATATCAAAATTGGATTTCTTATTCATTCAAGTAGATGGCTATATATAGCCTACAAAATGACCCTTAAACCGGCTGGTTAGGGTGACAAAAACAAAGCTACATGGTGACAAAGACAAAGCTTAAACCTATTGTGAACTAGGAGCTAAAAACAAAGCTTAAACCTATGTGAACTAGGAGCTAAAAACAAAGCTTAACAAAGAGCATTCAGCCGCGGCACACTATGTGAACATGGAGCTAAAAACAAAGCTAACTATGAGAACACAATCAGCCCATAATCATCCTCATAACTTCAGTACACTCCCCATGCTTGAATGAGTGTGAACCCAAGTTAATGCCTTCAAATTACCTTGACTAATTGCTCCTTTAATCAGCCCACACACGAGCTAGCTCACCAATTGTAGTAGGCTCACTACTAAGCTGGTAGGAGGTGCTAGTGTGGCTGAACTAAGATCATTAGGAGCTAAGGTGACTTCATTGAACTTCTTAGTAGCTTCTTGATTCGGATCACCTTATTTGGCAAGGCCGCTCCTGGAACGAGGTCAATTTGGTGTTCTATGCCTCGAATAGGTGGTAAACCAGCTGGTAATTCCTTAGGGAAAACGTCCTCAAACTCATGTAACAATTCCTCAAATGGTTTTCCCCCAAGCCCATTCTCAACTACTAAGGGTTCCTCTCTAGCAACCATGACAAAGATACGTTCCCCCCTTGTAAGGCCTGTTCTACTTCACTCTCACTAGCAAATATGGTGAGGTTAGGTTTCTTAGTTTTGTTGGCTGCCATTGCACGAACAGCTTGAGGTGTCATGGGTTTTAGCACGATTTTCTTTCCCTTATCCCTCAATTCGTATTCATTCTTCCTCCCATGGTGTACTACATCCCTATCAAACTGCCAAGGACGTCCCAAAAGTATATGACACGCATCCATAGGAATGACATCACATAAAACCTCATCGACATAGGACCCCATGGTTAAACCCACTCTTACTTGCTTAGTAACCCTCACTTTGTTCCCATCATCCAACCAATGTAGTGCATAAGGTTTAGGGTGACTAGTGGTGGTTAGGCCTAATTTGGTTACCATTTCAGTTGAGGCAACATTTGTGCAACTACCCCCATCAATTATCAAGCTACACCATTTGTTGTTAACTTGACATTTAGTGTGGAAGAGTTGATCCCTTTGTTCAGTGTTGTGCGGGATGGGGTTGGCATGAAGTGTACGTAGTACCAAAACAGTATCATACGTTGGGGGTTCATAATCCTCTCTTTCTTCATCCCCTTCTTCTTCTCCCTCATTAAACATAGCCCCTATGCGTTGCTCCTCCTCCCACATCTCATCTCTGAAAGACATTATTTCTCTCAAGGTCACGACTCTCTTATTAGGACAAGCATTTTTATAGTGACCAAAGCCTTGGCACTTGAAGCAACGTACTTTGGACAAACTAGTTTCAGTGGGTGTCTTAATTGTGGGTTGAGTCGGGTTACTCTTAATGGTAAGGGGTTGATTAGTGTTAACCGAATTTGCTTTGTTACTCCCCTCACTTCGTGACCAGGTATGACTCTTACTAGACTCACTCTCATACTTAGTTTTCCCTTGTGCCTCAATTTTCAAACATAACCCACACAAAATATCAAAATCAGAGTATGGACATAAATCAACTGTATTAGCAATACTACGATTTAACCCACGTAAAAACCTAGCCATTTTTATCTCTTCGTTTTCTTCTACTTCCCCCATTAATACCAAGTTCTCAAACTCCTCAATGTACTCGCTAACACTCATCCTTCCATGTATGAGATTAGCAATTTTTTTGTATAAGGATAACTTATGCGTAGTTGGAACATACCTCTTGCATAGCTTTCGTTTCAAGGATTCCCAAGAAGAAATCTTACCCTTTCCATCCCTGGTGCGTTGTATTTTCAGCCCTTCATACCAAAGAGAAGCCCCTTTGCTTAGCTTCAGAATTGCATACTTGCACCTCTCCTCGTCCTCCAAGTCTTTGAAATCAAAAAGCTTCTCAATGTTTCTTTCCCATTCCAAATAAACTTCAGGATCAGTACCTCCAATGAACTCAGGGAGTTTGTTCAGTTTGATTCTGTCCACCGGCTCTCTTCTTGCTTGGAAACGAGAATTCATGGGCTGGTAGTTCTCCAATGCTTTCTTTCGGTGCTCCAAGAAGTTAGGGTCGTCAAAGTTCACTCCTCCTGCCATGCCTTACGTCTTAGGAAGACCAAAGCTCTGATACCACTAATGATGTGAGTTAGAATGAACTTTGAACAAGTGATTTGGAGATTGATAGTAAATTGAAATGAACGAAACAAAGCAACGAAATCAGGTTGAAATAGTTACTGTAAGTGATGATAGAACGTAACCAAGGATAGTGTGCTAAGTGAGATAGACCTATACCTCAACAAAGCGGGTGCTAATTCAAACACTCGATTGAAATAGCGAGTATAGAGCTTGTAACGTGACTTACTCTAATACTTTGTCTTGTGAACTACAAAGACGAAAAGGAAAGCAAAGCTTAACTCAGATTTTGTTTGATGAAAGTTGAATGCTTTATTCATCAAATGGGTGGCTATTTATAGCCTACAAACGTCCCCAAAGAGAGGCCAACCAGAATAGTCAAGCCTCTTAAAGAGGGTGATACAAACAAAGAAAGGGAAAAGAACTTAAACAACTAGATACAATGCATCAATGGGAACACATTCAGCCTACTAAATCAGATGCACAGCCCTTGTTTGCATGAGAGGTTTGATGAGTGTGAACCCAAGTTAATGTATCCATATGGTCTTGATTATTTGACTTGTAAATCAGATTAGAGCAATGTATGTTCTTGCTCTTTTATTCGGTCCAAGTAGGTGCTTGCACGAGCTAGTTCAGCACTTGAAGAAGGCACACTACTAGACTTGAAGGAGGGGCTAAGGGGGTTGGACTAGGACCATTTGGAGCTAGTGTGAGTTCATTGAACTCTTGGTTTGTTGTTGCTTCTTCATTCGGATCACTCACTCTAAAAATACGCCACCAAGCTCCTCACAAACCAGGTTCTTTAAGGCTATTCACGGACTGACTTAGGCATCGGAGAGGGTTCCCTCGGACATCTTCGAGGCCCTGTGCGTTCACTGTGCAGAGAGCAGGCCGTCTTTGCCGGGAAGGTCCGACCATTGGAGTGTGAGAAAGGAGAGACCAAAGGAAATCAAACGAGTACCATCCGAGCAATTTCACAATCATAAGATCCGAATCCAAAGTCGGGTCTATTGTTTCCATAACCGGAACAATTTGGCGCCGTCTGTGGGGAAGCAATTCGGTTGTGCCCACGAATCACCCACAAAAAATCAACCACAATCAAAACAAAAATGCCTGAAATCGTAGAGGCCAATTCTGGGGCGGGTCTGACGGTACCACCGGTGATCCCCCTATATGGCATGTCTGCACCTGGGGTAACGCCTGCTGCAACAATCCCAGGGGTAGGGCGTGCAAGCCTTCATGAAGCGCCCAATGGAGGAAATGCAGTTGTTGCTGGGCAGGTCAGCTATCAGAGGCCTACCCTGAATCTCACCCCTGCCCAGATCGCACAGACCGCCGTCTTTTTCTCGGCCATGCTTAACCAGGAGTTTATCCCTGAGGACCTGATGGGCAGGATCGCAACGACCCCCAGGCAGCTCCACTTTGAAGGGGTGGATGAAGCTGGGGGCACAAAGCGAACCGCCGTCAGGAACATCCAGAGAAAGGCGAGGAAAACGGCCCAAGGGTATGTGCATGCCCAGAAGCGCCTCACCGAAACCCAGAAACAGCCTGCTCAGCAACAACCCTTTTCCATACATACCACTGAGTCTACCTCAGCTATGGAAATAAGGGGTCTATCCCAGGAACTCCGGGATAGGTTGAAGCACAGGGAACCGGTGACAACCCGCCTGGGGGAGAAGCAGGGAGATGTCTTCTCCAAGCTGACCCCAGCCGAATCACAACGAGCCCCAGGGTTATCCCACAGCCTGCAATCAAGGCTCAACCACGGGCATCCATTGGAGTCAAAACATTGTCAGGGTGATAACCTGGAGCCACCCCAGAAAAAACAGTCCAGGCACCACTCCCCTGATAGGGATGATGAAGCTATGAGCAGGCGGCCACCCAGGCACCGCTCCCCTAGCGCTGGAAAACCGACCCCTGAAAAATGGGATGAATACGGTTACCACTCTAGGGGAAGAAGGTCAAGAAGGGTAGGCCGACCCACCAAAACACCCCTTCACCCTGACGTGCAGGAATATCCCATTCCAAAAATTAAGATGCCCTCCATCAAGTTTCATGGAACTACCAACCCGGAAGATCATCTGGCGGCGTACGAAAGCCACATGGGGATGTATGATGTTGATGACGCGGTTTGGTGCAAGGTATTCCCCACTACCCTTGTAGTGCTGGCACAAGGGTGGTTCAGGGATCTACCGTAGGGATCTATCAGCTACTTCGTAGAACTAGCCGAGGCTTTCTTGGACCAGTATGCAGGGAACAAGAGGCGCCGGCTAACCCGCTTTGATCTAATGACCCTCAGGCAGAAGAAGGGTGAGACTGTCAGGGAATACCTGAAGAGATTCGACCTGTCCTACCAGCAGGTCAAGGAGATCGACGACTCAACTGCAGCGTATGCACTGACCATCTCCCTACTTCCAAGGGAGATGAAGAACCAAATGATCAGAGCACAGCCAGAGACCCTGGCCAAAGCTCGTAAAATCGCTGAGAGCTTCATGCTGCAGGAAGAATTCCATAGCCTGCCGGATACCCCCACAGGACCTTCTAGGCCGCAGGGGGGACCGCAGAGTGGGCGCAGCAGGGGCGAGGCTGGCAGACAAAAAAATGAAGAGGAAAACACTCCTAGGAAGGAGCGTGTAGCCTATCAGCCCAGATTTGATAGCTACACGGCCCTAAACAAATCCAGGGTAGAAATCTTTGAACTGGAAAAAGAGATAGCTAAGTGGAACCGCCCGAGCCATGTAGCCCAAAGGGAGACCCGAAAAAGTTTTGTACATTCCACGATTGTGTGGGACACACCACTGAGGAATGCAGGCATCTGAAAGATGAGATTGAGAAACTCATCAGGAATAGGTGGTTGAGCAATTATGCTGCCAGAAACAAAAGTCAGAAGGAAGTAGTGGACAAACCAGAGGGATCAATGCAGAATCGCATGGTAATCCATGTAGTGTCAGGGGATGCAGAGGGCCAGACAAGCAAAAGAGGCCAGAAAAGACAAATCCATGAATTACGAAATCAAATCTGCTACGCTAAAAGGGCAGGAAGTCCCAAGGGCATAACTCTGAGCATCACCCCTGATGATGCAGGGCGAGTAATATATCCCCACAGTGACCCTTTGGTACTGTCCCTCGAAATCAGCAATCACATCGTGAGAAGATGCATGGTGGACACTGGCGCCTACACAAACCTCTTGTACAAAGACGCCTTTGAGAAGATGAACCTAGAAAAGAGGCACCTCAGGCCTGCCCCTGGATCGCTGTCAGCGGAGCAGGCGTGCTTCCCATGGGGATCATAGATCTGCCAGTAACGTTTGGGGAGGGAGCCTCCGCCAGGAATGTCAGGGCGTCATTCGTTGTGGTAGACGCGAAGTCTGCATACAACGCCCTGATAGGCAGAGCCACCCTAGACGAAATTGAAGCTGCCATATCAATCAGGGCTCTAACTATAGCCTATGTGACAGACTTCGACATGGAGGGAAAAGTGCACGGAGACCAAGAATCGGCCAGACAATGATATTCTGTGGCCCTGCAAACCCGCAAAACTGAAAGAAAAGGAAAAAGAAAAAGCTGACAGTTCCCCAAGCAGAGAGGGAGAGATTCCAGCTGACCATCAGGCAGCTGACCACCTTGAACCTGGGGGGGAAAGCATGCTGGTGGACCTGGAACCAGGGAGACAAGTCCTCATAGGGGCTGACCCGGAAGAGTCCTACCAAGTAGAGCTGATCAAAGTCCTAAGGAGTAACAGGGATGTGTTCGCCTACTCGGCAAATGAAATGCCGGGGGTCGACCCAGCTTATATCGTTCACAGGCTGAATGTAAGCCCAGAGGCCCGCCCTGTGAAGCAGAAGAAGAGAAATATGTCTGCAGAAAAAGACCTGGCCATCAAAGAAGAAATAGAAAAACTTCTGAAGGCGGATTTCATAGAAATCTGCGACTACCCTGAATGGCTAGCGAATGTGGTAATGCTAAAGAAGTCCTCGGGTGCATGGAGGATGTGCGTGGACTTCACAAACCTCAACAAAGCTTGCCCGAAGGACTGCTACCCTCTTCCAAGGATAGACCAGCTGGTAGATGCCACTAGTGGGTACTCCATGCTGAGTTTTCTGGATGCTTTTTTAGGGTACCATCAGGTGTATCTTTGGCAGCCTGACACACCAGCTATGGCACTTACATGTATAAAATGATGCCATTTGGACTCAAGAACGCAGGCGCCACCTACCAACAACTAGTTGACAAAGTTTTTGAAAATGAGAAGGGTAGAAACCTGGAGGCCTACGTCGATGACGCCATCGTGAAAAGTAAAGGGGACAAGGAACACCTGATGGATTTGCAAGAGACTTTCTCCTCCCTGCGCACCTATATAAAATGAAACTCAATCCCAAAAAGTGTACATTCGGAGTTCGCTCTAGAAAGTTCCTGGGCTTTTTGGTCAGCGCAAGGGGGATAGACGCCAACCCTGAAAAGGTTCAGGCCGTCTTGGACCTTCCGGAACCAAAAACCATAAGAGACATCCAACGCTTGACGGTCAGGATGGCTGCCCTGGCACGCTTCATCGCCAGGTCAGCAGACAAATCAACCCCATTCTTCAAAGTATTAAAAGGAAACAAATAGTTCAGATGGGAAGATGAGCAGAGAGAGGCTTTCGAGCAGCTCAAGGAGCATTTGAAGAAACTCCCCACCCTGGCAAGACCAGTGGCAGGGGAGAAGCTCTTCCTCTACATCGTTGTAACAAATTCAACAATAAGCGCAGTGATCTTAAGGGAAGAGGCAGGCTCCCAGCAACCCATATATTTCGTAAGTTATGCCCTGAGGGCAGCATAAAAGAACTACCCAGTGGTAGAAAAGGCAGCCTACGAAGTCGTCATCGCAGCCAGAAAACTCAGACCATACTTTGACGCACACCCTGTTGTGGTACTGACCGACCAGCCACTGGAGAAGGTACTGGAAAAAATCGAGAAGTCTGGGAGGCTGCTGAAATGGGCCATTGAATTGAGCGGGCTGGGAATATCATACCAACCCAGGGCAGCCATCAAGGCGCAGGCCTTGGCAGATTTTCTGGCCGAGTGCTCTCATTCGGAAGAAGACGATCCCCCCGCCGGTGAATGGATAGTATATACGGATGGATCTTCCACAATCAACAGTGCAGGGACTGGGGTCGTATTGACCAGCCCTGAAGGAGTGGACTTCGAACACGCTCTCAGGTTCACCTTCCCTGCATCCAACAATGAAGCCGAATATGAAGCCGTTCTCGCAGGCATTAATCTGGCCAAAACCGCGGGAGTAGAGCGGGTCGTCTTAGCAACAGACTCCCAGCTCATCGCTAACCAGATTAATGGAGAATACGAAGCTAGAGATCAGGCGATGGCCGCATATCGGGATAAGGTGAAGCAGGGATTGTCAGGGCTCAAGTCCTATGAAGTCAGGCAGGTCCCCTGGTCCCAGAATAACCGGGCGAATGCCCTGTCAAAATTGGCCAGTTCCAGCCTGCAGTACATACGAAGGTCGGTCTGGGTAGACGTGGTCCAGGAAAAGTCTACCACCCCCTGCCAGCCGGTCAACGTCATTGAAGAGGCAGGTCCTGAAGATTGGATGACCCCAATCATCCAATTCAAAAAACACGGAACTCTGCTATCTGACCCTGCTCAAAGAAGAAAGATGCCGGCGAGAGCCGTGTGGTTCATACTGATAGGCGAAGACCTGTACAAGAAATCATTCTCCTTACCCCTGCTCAAGTGTCTGGGGGCAAGGCAGGCTGCAGAGGTCCTAGATGACATCCACTCGGGGATCTGCGGCCATCATATAGGAGGGAAGTCGCTGGCCCACAAGGCCCTGAGAGCAGGATATTACTGGCCAACCCTGCTAGCAGACGCAAAAGATTTAACTCGAAGGTGCAGAAAGTGCCAGCTTTTCGCCCCATCGATTCATGCCCCAGCCCAGGAACTCAGGCCAATTCTGTCTCCCATCCTCTTCGCCCAATGGGGAATGGACATATTGGGCCCCTTCACTGCAGCTACGGGAGGCCGGAAGTTTTTGATAATGGGAATTGACTACTTTACAAAATGGATTGAAGCCGAAGCAGTCCCTAACATCACTGGGCCTGCAGTCAGGAAGGTAATCTGGAGGAATATCATAACCAGATTTGGTCTGCCAAAAATGCTGGTATTTGATCATGGGAAGCAATTTGACAATGACCCCTTGAGAGTTTGGCTGGAGGGTCACGGTATAGCAGTCGCCTATTCCGTCGTCTGCCATCCACAAACTAACGGACAGGCTGAGGCTGCCAACAAGCAAACCCTGAATGGACTAAAAAAGATGGTGGATGACCTCAAGGGCAGGTGGTCGAATGAGTTGCCAAGCATCCTATGGTCAATCAGGACCACCTGGAAAGAATCTACGGGTCAAACCCCTTTTGGCCTGGTCTATGGGGCAGAGGCCTTGCTACCCATTGAAGTGCGAATAACGAGGCAGCAATGGCTGAGGCCCTAGACCTAGTCAGCAAAGTCAGGCAGGAAGCCAGCATTAACATAGCTGCCTACCAACAACGAATAAGGAAGGCGTACAACAAAAATGTAAACGAAAGAAGTTTCCAAGTGGGAGATCTAGTTTTAAGAAAAACGCAGGCTGTAGGAAGGTCAAGAGAGCATGGAAAACTGAGCGCCCACTGGGAGGGCCCATATGAGGTGACCCGGATTATGGGGCCAGGTACCTACAGAATTGCTAATCTTGAAGGACAAGAGCTGGCCGCCCACTGGAATGCGTACACCTTAAAGAAATATTATGTCTAACCACTAGGAAGCTAAGTAATTTTCTTTTCAAGAAAAACTGGCGAAGGACGGTCAAAATAGAATGTCAACGGCTCCGACCAAAAATTACTATGAAAATTTTTGAAGAAATGAAAGTCTAAAATTTATACTCGTTGTCTGTTCAAACTGGCATTTTTCACACATAAACGAGCAGGGGGCAACAGGGGGAGGCCCCCCTGTTGCTAAAACTAGGGAAAATTGACCCCCCAAGGAAAATTAAGTCCCCCTGCCTGCCTCTGAGTAAGCAGGGGGCAGGCCCCTGGACTTCGACCAGAAGCCAGGGTCAGGTCGGGCCCCACGTGCCGAATGAACAAGGACTGGGGGCAACCCCCCAACCTTGTATAAAAAATGCAAAGTCCCTCTGCCTACCTCTGGGCAGGCAGGGGGCAGGCCCCCTGGACTTCGACCAGAAGCCAGGGTCAGGCCGGGCCCCATGCGCCAATTGAACAAGGACTGGGGGCAACCCCCCAACCTTGTATAAAAAAACAAAGTCCTCCTGCCTACCTCTGGGCAGGCAGGGGGCAGGCCCCCTGGACTTCGACCAGAAGTCAGGGTCAGGCCAGGCCCCACGCGCCGAACAAACAGGGATTGGGGGCAGCCCCCCAACCTTGTATAAAAAACGCAAAAGACCCCATGCCTACCTCTGAGCAGGCAGGGGCAGGTCCCCTGGACTTCGAACAGAGGCCAGGGTCAGGCCAGGCCTCGCACGCCAAAAGAGCAAGGACTGGGGGCAGCCCCCCAACCTTGTATAAAAAAACGTAGCCACCCCTACCTACCTCTGGGCAGGCAAAAGGCAGGCCCCTTGGACTTCGGCCAGAAGCCAGGGTCAGGCCATACCTTAGAAGGAAAGCATCAAACAAGAACAAAAAGCAAAGGAAATGTATTCATAACAGATAAAAAGTGTTTGATAGAGAAGGAAAAGTAAGAATTCAGAAACAAGATTTAAAAATATTACACAGGCAGCCGGCCACATCAGGCCCGGCGCGCAAAAAAAGATTGTCAGCTAGGAAACAAGGGCGCAGCAAGGTAAGGACAGGAGCTCTCAGAGGACGACTGCCCTTCATGTTAGGCAGGGGGGCACCTTGTTCAGGATTAGTAGCCTTCTCAGGCGATCTGTTGGCTCGAGCCTCATTCTTAGCAACACATAAATCCTGAAAAGCGTCCTCATCAAAGTTTGGGAGCATTTCTCTGATGACTTCCATAACGAACTGCAAAGATGAGGAAGCTCCAGCCTGAAAGTTCGTCGCCACAGCAGATTGAGCTTCTTGAAGGATGACATCTTTTTCCTTTTGCCACTCCTCGCCTTTTGTCTTCAAGTCACCCTGCGCTCTCTGAAGATCTGAGTCAGCCTTTGACAAACGCTCCTCCAGATCAACCACCCTTCTCTTGGTATGTTCCAGCTCAGCGACCGCTTTCTTGGTCCCCTCCAGCTCATTCATCGCCTGCTTCAACCTCGCCTCCAGGCCAGTTACCTCCTGATGCGAGTTCATTTTGCACCGTTGTTTTGATCAGTCCATATCTCGAGTTATACTTGGAGTTTCGTAGTCATTCAAAATGGAGGAGATAGATTTCGAGCTTATCTTTCCAATGACTATTCATGAAGGCTCATTGAACAAGTATTGACAAAGTTATGGTCCGAACAAGACAAGTGCATGGGAATTTCTGATGCGAGTTCATTTTGCAGCATTGTTTTGATCAGTCCATATCTCGAGTTATACTTGGAATTTCGTAGTCATTCAAAATGGAGAAGATAGATTTCGAGCTTATCTTTCCAATGACTATTCATGAAGGCTCATTGAACAAGTATTGACAAAGTTATGGTCCGAACAAGTCAGTTGTGCATGGGAAAGCACCGGGGTTAAAGAGGACGTTTGAAGCTGGTTGTGTTCACTTGGTGTGCACGTCCAAATGAAGCTTTGTTATTAGCTCCATGTTCTCTCCAGCCACACCTTAATGCTCTCTTAGCTTTGTTATTAGCTCCTTGTTCACATTACTTTGTTATTAGCTCCTAGTTTACATTACTTTGTTATTAGCTCCTAGCTTTGTTATTAGCTCCTTGTTCACATGGTTGTAACTTTGTTTTTGTCACCCTAATCAGCCAAGTTTAAGGTCTGATTGTAGGCTATATATAGCCATTTAGTTGAATGAATAAGACATCCAATTTGCATATTAAAACTTGAGTAAAGCTGAGCTTTCTGTTTCGTCCTTGTAGTTTACAAGACAAAGTCTAGAGTGAGTCGCGTTACAAGCTCTAAACTCGCTATTTCAATCGAGTGTTTGATCTAGCAAACCGCTTTGTTGAAGTATAGGTCTACTTCACCTAGCATACTATCCTTGGTTACGGTTTATCCTTCCTTAAAACTATCTTTTCTTTCTGTTTTGGTTACTCATTCACGTTCCATTTCAGAATACTAATCATATCTCTCATTCTTGTTTCAAAGTTCATTTCAACTCACATCATTAGTGCTATATGATGCGAGTTCATTTTGCACCGTTGTTTTGATCAGTCCATATCTCGAGTTATACTTGGAGTTTCGTAGTCATTCAAAATGGAGGAGATAGATTTCGAGCTTATCTTTCCAATGACTATTCATGAAGGCTCATTGAACAAGTATTGACAAAGTTATGGTCCGAACAAGACAGTTGTGCATGGGAATTTCTGATGCGAGTTCATTTTGCAGCATTGTTTTGATCAGTCCATATCTCGAGTTATACTTGGAATTTCGTAGTCATTCAAAATGGAGAAGATAGATGTCGAGCTTATCTTTCCAATGACTATTCATGAAGGCTCATTGAACAAGTATTGACAAAGTTATGGTCCGAACAAGTCAGTTGTGCATGGGAAAGCACCGGGGTTAAAGAGGACGTTTGAAGCTGGTTGTGTTCACTTGGTGTGCACGTCCAAATGAAGCTTTGTTATTAGCTCCATGTTCTCTCCAGCCACACCTTAATGCTCTCTTAGCTTTGTTATTAGCTCCTTGTTCACATTACTTTGTTATTAGCTCCTAGTTTACATTACTTTGTTATTAGCTCCTAGCTTTGTTATTAGCTCCTTGTTCACATGGTTGTAACTTTGTTTTTGTCACCCTAATCAGCCAAGTTTAAGGTCTGATTGTAGGCTATATATAGCCATTTAGTTGAATGAATAAGACATCCAATTTGCATATTAAAACTTGAGTAAAGCTGAGCTTTCTGTTTCGTCCTTGTAGTTTACAAGACAAAGTCTAGAGTGAGTCGCGTTACAAGCTCTAAACTCGCTATTTCAATCGAGTGTTTGATCTAGCAAACCGCTTTGTTGAAGTATAGGTCTACTTCACCTAGCATACTATCCTTGGTTACGGTTTATCCTTCCTTAAAACTATCTTTTCTTTCTGTTTTGGTTACTCATTCACGTTCCATTTCAGAATACTAATCATATCTCTCATTCTTGTTTCAAAGTTCATTTCAACTCACATCATTAGTGCTATATGATGCGAGTTCATTTTGCACCGTTGTTTTGATCAGTCCATATCTCGAGTTATACTTGGAGTTTCGTAGTCATTCAAAATGGAGGAGATAGATTTCGAGCTTATCTTTCCAATGACTATTCATGAAGGCTCATTGAACAAGTATTGACAAAGTTATGGTCCGAACAAGACAGTTGTGCATGGGAATTTCTGATGCGAGTTCATTTTGCAGCATTGTTTTGATCAGTCCATATCTCGAGTTATACTTGGAATTTCGTAGTCATTCAAAATGGAGAAGATAGATGTCGAGCTTATCTTTCCAATGACTATTCATGAAGGCTCATTGAACAAGTATTGACAAAGTTATGGTCCGAACAAGTCAGTTGTGCATGGGAAAGCACCGGGGTTAAAGAGGACGTTTGAAGCTGGTTGTGTTCACTTGGTGTGCACGTCCAAATGAAGCTTTGTTATTAGCTCCATGTTCTCTCCAGCCACACCTTAATGCTCTCTTAGCTTTGTTATTAGCTCCTTGTTCACATTACTTTGTTATTAGCTCCTAGTTTACATTACTTTGTTATTAGCTTCTAGCTTTGTTATTAGCTCCTTGTTCACATGGTTGTAACTTTGTTTTTGTCACCCTAATCAGCCAAGTTTAAGGTCTGATTGTAGGCTATATATAGCCATTTAGTTGAATGAATAAGACATCCAATTTGCATATTAAAACTTGAGTAAAGCTGAGCTTTCTGTTTCGTCCTTGTAGTTTACAAGACAAAGTCTAGAGTGAGTCGCGTTACAAGCTCTAAACTCGCTATTTCAATCGAGTGTTTGATCTAGCAAACCGCTTTGTTGAAGTATAGGTCTACTTCACCTAGCATACTATCCTTGGTTACGGTTTATCCTTCCTTAAAACTATCTTTTCTTTCTGTTTTGGTTACTCATTCACGTTCCATTTCAGAATACTAATCATATCTCTCATTCTTGTTTCAAAGTTCATTTCAACTCACATCATTAGTGCTATATGATGCGAGTTCATTTTGCACCGTTGTTTTGATCAGTCCATATCTCGAGTTATACTTGGAGTTTCGTAGTCATTCAAAATGGAGGAGATAGATTTCGAGCTTATCTTTCCAATGACTATTCATGAAGGCTCATTGAACAAGTATTGACAAAGTTATGGTCCGAACAAGACAGTTGTGCATGGGAATTTCTGATGCGAGTTCATTTTGCAGCATTGTTTTGATCAGTCCATATCTCGAGTTATACTTGGAATTTCGTAGTCATTCAAAATGGAGAAGATAGATGTCGAGCTTATCTTTCCAATGACTATTCATGAAGGCTCATTGAACAAGTATTGACAAAGTTATGGTCCGAACAAGTCAGTTGTGCATGGGAAAGCACCGGGGTTAAAGAGGACGTTTGAAGCTGGTTGTGTTCACTTGGTGTGCACGTCCAAATGAAGCTTTGTTATTAACTCCATGTTCTCACCAGCCACACCTTAATGCTCTCTTAGCTTTGTTATTAGCTCCTTGTTCACATTACTTTGTTATTAGCTCCTAGTTTACATTACTTTGTTATTAGCTCCTAGCTTTGTTATTAGCTCCTTGTTCACATGGTTGTAACTTTGTTTTTGTCACCCTAATCAGCCAAGTTTAAGGTCTGATTGTAGGCTATATATAGCCATTTAGTTGAATGAATAAGACATCCAATTTGCATATTAAAACTTGAGTAAAGCTGAGCTTTCTGTTTCGTCCTTGTAGTTTACAAGACAAAGTCTAGAGTGAGTCGCGTTACAAGCTCTAAACTCGCTATTTCAATCGAGTGTTTGATCTAGCAAACCGCTTTGTTGAAGTATAGGTCTACTTCACCTAGCATACTATCCTTGGTTACGGTTTATCCTTCCTTAAAACTATCTTTTCTTTCTGTTTTGGTTACTCATTCACGTTCCATTTCAGAATACTAATCATATCTCTCATTCTTGTTTTAAAGTTCATTTCAACTCACATCATTAGTGGTATCAGAGCTACAACTCTTGATTTTTCTTAAAATCAAGACGGTCCAAGGAGTGTCAAAGCCAAGTTGTTAGTTGAATTTCTGATTGCGATTGGAATTCAAAGGTTAAACTCGTGCGGGTAGTTCGAGGGTTAATCGGTTTTGATTGTTTCGTGGTTCTTGTTGAAGTTCGATTTATTTTCAAAAAAAAAAAAAACTGTTCACGAATTAGTACTTTTCACGTAGTACTATTCAAAAAAAAAAAAAAAGATGGCTGGAATTTTCTCGTTTGAAAACACTTACGAGGAAAGTTTGGTGTTTGATCCAACGTTACCACCTGTTTTTGACGAGTATCATCTTCAACCAAACGGGTTGTGCAAGAAGAAACAAATTCTGATCTTAATCAAAACAAGCATGGAGAGTAAGGGGGTTGAGCTTGTGGAATACTTTGAGAAGCAACAAAAGATACCTGATCCATCCTTGTTCACGACAAGCAAAGTAGAGTTCACAAGCATTCAAAACAACACCTACTTGAAAAGGAGTCGAGCTTGGGGTTGAGCCGTGATACCAACGTTACCCACACTTATGTCTATTTGGAGTAAGGATGTGTTGATCCTAACAAATTTTGTATTTGATCCAGGTGGGATACTTGTTACAAGAATTGAGGACAATTCTTTTTCAAAGAAGGAGAGTATGATGCGAGTTCATTTTGCCGCGTTGTTTTGATCAGTTCATATCTCGAGTTATACTTGGAATTTCGTAGTCATTCAAAATGGAGGAGATAGATTTCGAGCTTATCTTTCCAATGACTATTCATGAAGGCTCATTGAACAAGTATTGACAAAATTATGGTCCGAACAAGACAGTTGTGCATGGGAATTTCTGATGCGAGTTCATTTTGCAGCATTGTTTTGATCAGTCCATATCTCGAGTTATACTTGGAATTTCGTAGTCATTCAAAATGGAGAAGATAGATTTCGAGCTTATCTTTCCAATGACTATTCATGAAGGCTCATTGAACAAGTACTGACAAAGTTATGGTCCGAACAAGTCAGTTGTGCATGGGAAAGCACCGGGGTTAAAGAGGACGTTTGAAGCTGGTTGTGTTCACTTGGTGTGCACGTCCAAATGAAGCTTTGTTATTAGCTCCATGTTCTCACCAGCCACACCTTAATGCTCTCTTAGCTTTGTTATTAGCTCCTTGTTCACATTACTTTGTTATTAGCTCCTAGTTTACATTACTTTGTTATTAGCTTCTAGCTTTGTTATTAGCTCCTTGTTCACATGGTTGTAACTTTGTTTTTGTCACCCTAATCAGCCAAGTTTAAGGTCTGATTGTAGGCTATATATAGCCATTTAGTTGAATGAATAAGACATCCAATTTGCATATTAAAACTTGAGTAAAGCTGAGCTTTCTGTTTCGTCCTTGTAGTTTACAAGACAAAGTCTAGAGTGAGTCGCGTTACAAGCTCTAAACTCGCTATTTCAATCGAGTGTTTGATCTAGCAAACCGCTTTGTTGAAGTATAGGTCTACTTCACCTAGCATACTATCCTTGGTTACGGTTTATCCCTCCTTAAAACTATCTTTTCTTTCTGTTTTGGTTACTCATTCACGTTCCATTTCAGAATACTAATCATATCTCTCATTCTTGTTTCAAAGTTCATTTCAACTCACATCACCTCCTTCATGGCCTGGTCACCCCGGGCCTGCCAATGCGCAACCTGGGCTTGGGCATCCCCTAGATTGCCCTCACACTTCGCCAGTTGATCCTTCAAACTGGCAATAAGGGTAACATCCCTCTCAACCAGTGACAGGTGATCAGAAAGAGGGAGTCCAGGTGATCCGAATGAAGAAGCAACAAACCAAGAGTTTAATGAAGTCACACTAGCTCCAAATGGTCCTAGTCCAACCCCCTTAGCCCCTCCTTCAAGTCTAGTAGTGTGCCTTCTTCAAGTGCTGAACTAGCTCGTGCAAGCACCTACTTGGACCGAGTAAAAGAGCAAGAACATACATTGCTCTAATCTGTTTTACAAGGCAAATAGTCAAGACCATATGGATGCATTAACTTGGGTTCACACTCATTCAAACAAGGGATGTGCACCGGAGTTAGTAGGCTGATTGTGTTCCCATTGATACATTGTATCTTAGTGTCTAAGTTCTTTTCCTTTGCTTTGTTTGTATCACCCTCTTTAAGGGGCTTGACCATTCTGGTTAGGGACGGTTGTAGGCTATATATAGCCATCCATGTGATGAATAAAATCATTCAACTTTCATAAAACAAACCTGAGTGAAGCTTTGCTTTTCTTTTTCGTCTTTGTAGTTCACAAGACAAAGTACTAGAGTTAGTCGCGTTACAAGCTCTATACTCGCTTTTTCAATCGAGTGTTTGAATTAGCACCCGCTTTGTTGAGGTATAGGTCTATCTCACTAAGTACACTATCCTTGGTTACATTCTATCATCCTTACAACAACTATTACAATCTGATTTTGTTGCTTGTTTTTCATTTATCTCAAAGTACTATCAACCTCCATATTACTTTTTCAAAGTTCATTTTAACTCACATCATTAGTGGTATCAGAGCTTTGGTCTTCCTAAGACGTAAAGCATGGCAGGAGGAGTGAACTTTGACGACCCTAACTTCTTGGAACACCTAAAGAAAGCATTGGAGAACTACCAGCCCATGAATTCTCATTTCCAAGCAAGAAGAGAGCCGGTGGACATAATCAAAGTGAACGAACTCCATGAGTTCATTGGAGGTACTGATCCTGAAGTTTATTTGGAATGGGAAAGAAACATTGAGAAGCTTTTGATTTCAAAGACTTGGAGGACGAGGAGAGGTGCAAGTATGCAATTCTGAAACTAAGCAAAGGGGCTTCTCTTTGGTATGAAGGGCTGAAAATACAACGCACCAGGGATGGAAAGGGTAAGATTTCTTCTTGGGAATCCTTGAAACGAAAGCTACGCAAGAGGTATGTTCCAACTACGCATAAGTTATCCTTATACAAAAAGATTGCTAATCTCATACAAGGAAGGATGAGTGTTAGCGAGTACATTGAGGAGTTTGAAAACTTGGTATTAATGGGAGAAGTAGAAGAAAACGAAGAGATAAAAATGGCTAGATTCTTACGTGGGTTAAATCGTAGTATTGCTAATACAGTTGATTTATGTCCATACTCTGATTTTGATACTTTGTGTGGGTTATGTTTGAAAATTGAGGCACAAGGGAAAACTAAGTATGAGAATGATCTAGTAAGAGTCATACCTGGTCACGGGGTGAGGGGAGTAACAAAGCAAGTTCGGTTAACACTAACCAACCCCTTTCCATTAAGAGTAACCCGACTCAACCCACAAATAAGACACCCACTGAAACTAGTTTGTCCAAAGTACGTTGCTTCAAGTGCCAAGACTTTGGTCACTATAAAAATGCTTGTCCTAATAAGAGAGTCGTGACCTTGAGAGAAATAATGCCTTTCAGAGAGGAGATGTGGGAGGAGGAGCAACGCATAGGGGCTGTGTTTAATGAGGGAGAGGAAGAAGAGGATGAAGAAAGAGAGGATTACGAACCCCCAACGTATGATACTGTTTTGGTACTACGTACACTTCATGCCAACCCCATCCCGCACAACACTGAACAAAGGGATCAACTCTTCCACACTAAGTGTCAAGTTAACAACAAATGGTGTAGCTTGATAATTGATGGGGGTAGTTGCACAAATGTTGCCTCGACTGAAATGGTAACTAAATTAGGCCTAACCACCACTAGTCACCCTAAACCTTATGCACTACATTGGTTAGACGATGGAAACAAAGTGAGGGTCACTAAGCAAGTAAGAGTAGGTTTAACCATGGGGTCTTATGTCGATGAGGTTTTATGTGATGTCATTCCTATGGATGCGTGTCATATACTTTTGGGACGTCCTTGGCAGTTTGATAGGGATGTAGTACACCATGGGAGGAAGAATGAATACGAATTGAGGGATAAGGGAAAGAAAATCGTGCTAAAACCCATGACACCTCAAGCTGTTCGTGCTATGGCAGCCAACAAAACTAAGAAACCTAACCTCACCATATTTGCTAGTGAGAGTGAAGTAGAACAGGCTTTACAAGGGGGGGAACGTGTCTTTGTCATGGTTGCTAGAGAGGAACCCTTAGTAGTTGAGAATGGACTTAGGGGAAAGCCATTTGAGGAATTGTTACATGAGTTTGAGGACGTTTTCCCTGAGGAATTACCAGTTGGTTTACCACCTATTCGAGGCATAGAACACCAAATTGACCTCGTTCCAGGAGCAGCCTTGCCAAATAAGGCAGCCTATAGGTGTAATTCAGAGGAGACTAAGGAATTGCAAAGACAAATTGATGAATTAATGAGTCGAGGGTATGTACGTGAAAGCCTTAGTCCTTGCGTTGTTCCAGTCCTTTTAGTACCTAAGAAAGACGGAACTTGGAGAATGTGTGTGGATAGTAGAGCAGTTAACAACATTACCATCAAATATAGATTTCCAATTCCAAGATTGGATGATATGTTGGATGAGCTTCATGGGGCTGTGATCTTCTCCAAAATCGATTTGAGAAGTGGGTATCATCAAATTAGAATGAGAGAGGGGGATGAGTGGAAGACAGCCTTCAAGACCAAGCATGGGCTCTATGAATGAACGGTTATGCCATTTGGTCTCACCAACGCTCCAAGCACATTCATGAGGCTAATGAATGAAGTACTCAAGGCCTATTTAGGTCGATTCATTGTGGTTTATTTGGATGATATTCTTGTTTATAGCAGGTCTTTGGCGGAGCATATGGAGCACTTAAGGCTACTATTTACAACACTACGCAAACAACAACTCTTTGGCAAGAAGGAGAAGTGTGCTTTCTTTGTAGAAAGTGTGGTGTTCCTTGGCTATGTGGTGTCCAAAGATGGAGTATCCGTTGATCAAACCAAGATAGAGTCCTTCCGTACTTGGCCAATCCCTTCCACCATTACTGAAGTAAGATCATTCCATGGGTTGGCTTCCTTCTACAGAAGGTTCATTAAGGACTTTAGTACCATCACAAGTCCTATCACCGAGTGTTTGAAGAAGGGTACGTTCGTTTGGTCCAAGGCTGCCCAAGATGCTTTTGAAGTCATCAAGGAGAAGTTGTGCTCCGCTCCTATTCTAGCTCTTCCTGATTTCTCTCAACCATTTGAGGTTGAATGTGACGCTAGTGGAGTAGGAATTGGTGCTGTCCTCGTGCAAAATAGGCGCCCCATTGCCTATTTTTCAGAAAAAACTCAATGGAGGAAGGCTAAATTATTGCACCTACGACAAGGAATTCTATGCCATAGTAAGAGCTCTTGATCATTGGAGTCATTATCTTCGTACTAACCACTTTATTCTCCATTCAGATCATGAGTCCCTAAAGTACATCAATGGCCAACAAAAACTAAGTCCAAGGCATGCCAAGTGGGTGGAATTCTTGCAATCCTTTCATTTCTCTTCAAAATACAAGGACGGTAAAAGTAACGTGGTGGCTGATGCATTATCCCGCCGCTACACTCTATTGTCTACTTTGGATGTTAGATTGCTTGGGTTTGAAACTCTAAAGGATTACTACAAAAATGATGCTGATTTTGGTGAAGCTTTCACCAAATGCAAGGAGGGAGCCTTTGACGAATTTGTTTTGCAGGAAGGATTTCTTTTCAAGGGAAATCGACTTTGTGTTCCCAAACACCCCATCAGAGAGTTGCTGGTTAGGGAAGCTCATGGGGGAGGATTAGCGGGTCATTTTGGCATCACAAGAACATTGGAAGTCTTAAAAGAGCACTTCTTTTGGCCAAAGATGCAAGGGAGCGTCCAACATGTAGTGAGCAAGTGTGTGACTTGCCAATTTGCCAAGAGTTCTTTCAAACCAGGAGCCTATATGCCCTTGCCCACTCCTAATAGACCATGGGAAGATGTGTCCATGGACTTCATCGTGGCCTTGCCAAGAATAGCTAGGGGGAAAGATGCTATCATGGTGGTGGTAGACCGGTTCTCAAAAATGGCTCACTTTATTGCTTGTCACAAAACCGATGATGCTAGCAATGTAGCCGATTTGTACTTCAAAGAAGTGGTGCATCTCCATGGAGTACCTAAATCCATTGTTTCGGATCGTGATTCAAAGTTCCTTAGCTATTTTTGGAACACATTATGGAGGAAGGTAGGGACCAAGCTCTTATTTAGCACTTCTCATCATCCACAAACAGATGGACAAACCGAAGTTACCAATCGCACCTTAGGCACGTTGCTAAGGGGCCTTGTGAGCAAGACTCAAAAGGATTGGGATGTCAAGCTTGCCCACGCTGAGTTTGCTTACAATCGTTCTCCTACTTATGCTACCTCTCATTCTCCTTTTGAGGCCGTGTATGGAATCAATCCTTATATGCCCTTGGACCTGATTCCTCTACCTAAGGATGAGTTAGTCCACAAGACGCGGAGTCAAAGCTTAAATCCATGATAAAACTCCACGAGCAAATTCGAGAAAGGATCAAGGAGGTAAATGAAGCCTACAAAAGAAGATCCAACAAAAACAGGAAACCAAGACTATTCCAAGAGGGTGACTTAGTTTGGGTTCACTTAAGAAAGGAGAGGTTTCCAAGCAACAGAAAGAACAAGTTGATGCCACGAGCAGAAGGTCCATACAAGATCATATCAAAGGTAAACGACAATGCCTACAAGGTGGAGTTACCGGATGATTATGGAGTTCATGCCACGTTCAATGTGGGAGACCTTTCTCCTTATCTTGATGATGACGACATTTCAGAATTGAGGACAATTCCTTTTCAAGGGGGAGGAGATGATCCGAATGAAGAAGCAACAAACCAAGAGTTCAATGAAGTCACACTAGCTCCAAATGGTCCTAGTCCAACCCCCTTAGCCCCTCCTTCAAGTCTAGTAGTGTGCCTTCTTCAAGTGCTAAACTAGCTCGTGCAAGCACCTACTTGGACCGAGTAAAAGAGCAAGAACATACATTGCTCTAATCTGTTTTACAAGGCAAATAGTCAAGACCATATGGATGCATTAACTTGGGTTCACACTCATTCAAACAAGGGATGTGCACCGGAGTTAGTAGGCTGATTGTGTTCCCATTGATGCATTGTATTTTAGTGTCTAAGTTCTTTTCCTTTGCTTTGTTTGTATCACCCTCTTTAAGGGGCTTGACCATTCTGGTTAGGGACGGTTGTAGGCTATATATAGCCATCCATGTGATGAATAAAATCATTCAACTTTCATAAAACAAACCTGAGTGAAACTTTGCTTTTCTTTTTCGTCTTTGTAGTTCACAAGACAAAGTACTAGAGTTAGTCGCGTTACAAGCTCTATACTCGCTTTTTCAATCGAGTGTTTGAATTAGCACCCGCTTTGTTGAGGTATAGGTCTATCTCACTAAGCACACTATCCTTGGTTACATTCTATCATCCTTACAACAACTATTACAATCTGATTTTGTTGCTTGTTTTTCGTTTATCTCAAAGTACTATCAACCTCCATATTACTTGTTCAAAGTTCATTTTAACTCACATCACCAGGGGTCATAAACAGCTCTTCGTCACTCAAGCGACTGAGGGCCGCCAGTTCAGCTGAAGCCTGGAAAACTCTGGAGGTACGCTGAATGTACTGAATCACTTGGGTAGTAGTGGAGGTCACAGTCTTAGTCAGACGGTCCGCCAAAACAGCACCAGAGTCAGAAAGCAGGGCGGAAACATCTAGACTATCACCAGCAGTGTAATGGAATTCAGTATTTTCCTCTGAAAAGAGGGTGCCGGGGGCATCAGAAGCAGGACGCTTGGGGTCAGGCTTGTCACCGTTAGCCTCCAGGTCCACCACTGGGGTAACAGTCGCAGTCTCCCTGTCTTTTCTCTTCCTGCTCTCTAGAGGAGTACTCTCCTTAGTCTCCTCAGAGTCAGTCGGCTTTGACCCCATGGGAGGATGAGTCCCTGCAGGAGAGCCTCCCTGCTTGCTGGCAGGAGGGGGGTGGCCTCCGAGGTAGCCTCCTTCTCTACATCTCGGGGGGCAGAAAGAGTCGCCGGCCTTGCAGGCGTTCTCCTAGGAGGAAGAGGGAGCCTCACCCGATTTGCAGCCACGTCCTTCACGTACTTCATCAAGTTTTTGCCACCCTTTTTGTAGCTGGAAGGAAGGAAGGGGCGCTTTGTAACAATGGTAAAATCTTCGTCTAGGCCGAGATCCCTCGCCTCTTTCCTTGACCAAAGACAAGTGGCAAGATCTGCAGGGCAAAGAAAAAATTGGTTAGAAAAAGACAGGAAGATGAAGCAGGACAGAGTCTACAATATCCCTGAACTACCTCCGTCAAGGCCAGGATTCAGACCCACGCGGGTCAAGTATTCGTCAGTAGCTATGAGCTTCGCATGAGGGAGCCAGAAATCAGGGCCAAACACGCCTGATTTGTCTATAGAGGCAGCAAACTTCTTAACCAGATCCTGCTCCTTATCAGTCAGCTTCACCTCCAGAGCCCTCCCACCAACACCAGGATGATATTCCTGGCGGGATTCCAGACGAGTATGCACATGATTCCTAAAATGTCGAGGAATCTTCCACCCCGTGGCGCTATGCACATACAAAAAATTATTCTTCCAATCTTTGAGGCTGTTTAGAACCGGCCAGACTAAAGAATGCTTCTTCTGTCTGAGGATAGAAAAGTATCCAGTGGAACCTTCAGCCCCAAAAGACACCATCGCCAAGCCGACCATAAATCTCAGGGCATCAATTGAGGGCCCCTCACCATGAAATAGGCAGGTCCATGTGTAGGCTATTAGTGATCTAACCGCCACGGCGGTCAGCTGGGCAATAGCCACGTTCATCCGCCTGAAGGTCTCCTCTAAAAAAGGGTGTAGGGGGAAACGCAGGCCAAACTCTAAACATTTGTGGTAGACAGCTATGCAGCCATCAGGAGAGCAGCACACGGTGTCTTTCTCTCCAGGGACGATAAATTGAATACCCCTCCCCAAAATTGTAAAATCACTCAATAGCCCCGGCGGCGTTGCTCTCCAAGATCAAGTCCCGGTTTTTAGACTCCGGGTAAGTTTTCAGGGGGATCTTGTATTTGGCCTTGTCTAAGTAATAAATCCTCCCCGTTTCCCGGGGGACGAGTGGGCCGGCGATTCAGGAAGGGTGAATTTCCATCGCCTCGTCGTCGGAATCGACGACGTCGAAAGGAGCAGCTTCAGAGAATTAGCATCTCCACTCCTCTCCGAGTGGCTTTCTTCGATCATCCTAACACCAACCCCCCAGAAGAGGAGGCAAGGTCAGCTCTACCCTCTTCCCTACCCTCCGCCCTCTCTGTCGACGGGCCGGTAAACGTAAGGATGCGAGCGCGGTGACTGGGCATAATGATTTAAGAAGAAAAAACGAGGAAATGAAAAAGACGAGGACTTAGGATAGGATTCTAACCTAAAGTGAAAGCTATCCTAAAAGACTTCCCCAAAAAGTATCCCCACGTGTCACGTTTCCAAAAACCAACCACCCATGGCTTCCCAAGAAAAACCTCGAAAAGGTAGCAGAAGTCAGAGGCAATCATGACATGACATCACCCCTTCGCTCGTTCAAAAAAAACACACATGAGGAAGTCAAAAGGGCCCACCTGATTTTCATTAAGTTCAAAGGACCTAAAAGGTCCAAAATTACAGAGTGGAAAAATAAAAAGTTACAAAAAGAGCCTGATATCCTGGCTCGAGCAGCCTGGGAAGCAGGCATAATCATCATCGAAATCTGGGGAATAATCCCCAGGGTTGTCATCATCTAAAGCGGACCCCCAGTCCCAGTCGTCAGAATCCTTAAAAGGATCATCAGGGTCCTCATCTTCACCCTTACCAGAAGAATAGCCATGGCCTTCACTATCTTCAGAGTCATGGCTGCTTGTGTCCCAATCATGGCCAAAAGGGACGGCCCTGGCATCATCAGAAAAACCACGGTCCACCCTCCTCACCAGATGATGTGAGTTGTTATGAACTTTGAAACAAGAATGAGAGATATGATTAGTATTCTGAAATGGAACGTGAATGAGTAACCAAAACAGAATGAAAAGATAGTTTTAAGGAAGGATAAACCGTAACCAAGGATAGTATGCTAGGTGAAGTAGACCTATACTTCAACAAAGCGGTTGCTAGATCAAACACTCGATTGAAATAGCGAGTTTAGAGCTTGTAACGCGACTCACTCTAGACTTTGTCTTGTAAACTACAAAGACGAAACAGAAAGCTTAGCTTTACTCAAGTTTTAATTTGCAAATTGGATGATGTTATTCCTTCAAAATGGCCGGCTATTTATAGCCTACAATAGCCCTTAAACCGGTTGGTTTAGGGTGACAAAAACAAAGCTAAGACTATTGTGAACTAGGAGCTAATTACAAAGTTGGAGCTAATAACAAAGCTAGTGTAAACATGGAGCTAAAACCAAAGCTAGGGAGTTAAAACCAAAGCTTCACCAAGAGTAACCAGCCGTGGAGTCTTGTGTGAACATGGAGCCAACAACAAAGCTTGAGTGTACACACCATGTGAACATGGAGCTAAATACGAATTAACCAATCAGCCCATAATCAACCTTGACTTCTTTACTCCTTTATTCAGCTCCCTTGTGAGCTAACTTAGTACTTGGAGAAGGCATACTACTAGGCTAGTAGGAGGAGCTAGTGTGGCTTGACTCGAGCTAATAGGAGCTAGTGTTACTTCATTGAACTCCTTAGTTTCTTCATTCGGATCACCAGAGGAGAGGAAGGGCCTGATTCAGGAGAAGAGATCAGTTCAAGGCAATTGGGATCAAATTGCTCTGGATGCAACCAGGGGAAGCACCTATGGCATCCCCTGTCATAGCAGCCCCCTGCCTGGGTGCAATATCCAGAGGGAGGATCAGCAGAAGGGGGTGACCTCTCGGGGCGTTTGCCAGCCTTGGGGGGGGTCTTCCTCTTACTAGCCCGTTGAGGACGGGAGCTTCTCCGTCTACAACAACGAAGAATTTGGTGAGCCCGCTTAGAATACTTCAACCGACGACGCCCTCTGAAACAGAGGACCTCAACGTAAACTCCGCAGCGGAAGACTGTTTTCTTGATCCAAGACATTGGCTCTTTTTGAAAAAGAATAGTGGAGAGGTTGAAGATGAGGCGTGAAAATGATGGAGGACATCAGAACTTATATAAGGACAAAAGCAAGCCATTAATGGTGCTCCAACCACCTATGTAAGAAGGAGAGCCAATCATCAAATTGGCACGCTGTCCAAAAATCCACTTTGCAAGAGAAGTAATCATGAGTAGAAGACATTCCAACTCTTTGCATGCCCAATACGGTTGAGTTTTCTCCCTCGGGAACATGCTACGCATTAAATGCAAGTTGCTCAAAAGAATCAACCTCCCATCCCAATCAAGAGATCGCCCTGCCAAAGGGAAGCCCTACTTCCCCTCTTCCGGCGAGGGCCAATTGATGGGGGTCGGTAGCCTGCTGTGGGTCGCCCGCCATTTGAGCCCCAGGATGGCCCGACCCAGGAACAGAGGAGGGCCTGCCAAGCAGACCACCGAACAAAGATCACTAAACCACTCCAAGGCACTCACCTGCCCGGCAGGGCCATGCCGCCAGCCAAACAGGGAAGTCAAGCCCCCCTGCCTGCTGGCCCCTAGGGTGTTCTCACCCCCAGCAGAGGCAGGGGAAACCAGGGACCCCTCCGTCATTTTCCTAAGGTAAAGGAGAATGAGTGGATGAGGTGAATCCACTTGTCACCCTCTCATCCACTCATTTTCCCTCTCTCCTCTTCTCTCCTCTCTCTCTTGTGGGAAGGTATAAATACTCTCCCATTTCCCACATTGAGGGGGTTGGATTTTCTCTGTCTAGACTCTCATTCTAAAAATACGCCACCTAGCTCCTCACGAACCAGGTTCCTTAAGGCTATTCACGGACTGATTTAGGCATCGGAGAGGGTTCCCTCGGACACTTCCGAGGCCCTGTGCATTCACTGTGCAGGGAGCAGGCCGTCTTCGCCGGGAAGGTCCGACCATTGGAGTGTGAGAAAGGAGAGACCAAAGGAAATCAAACGAGTACCATCCGAACAATTTCACAACCATAAGATCCGAATCCAAAGTCGGGTCTTTGTTTCCATAACCGGAACAATACGTATTAGCAAATCAGTTTTAATGCCATAATACGGATATTAGTCGTTCTTGTGATATATCTTACCTGGTATTCTGCTTAAGATGCGTCGGCTCGGTATTAATAGAGATGCGTCGAACCTAATAAGGCGAGCACCCGGACTAATACGGAACCCGACCATCACTTCGTTCAGTTTTAGTTATTTTACGTTTTGAATTCCGTGTTTAGGTGATTTTGATCCGAATCAAGAAGCTACTAATCCGAGTAAGGAAGTACTAAAGAGCTCAATAAAAGAATACTAGCTCCTACATAAACATAGTCCAGCTACATTAGCACTAATAAGGAGTCGTCTTCAATTATGGAGCTAGCTCGAGTTTGAGCTGAATAAAGGAGCAAATAATCAAGGTATAATGAAGACATTAACATGGGTTCACACTCATTCAAGCATGGGAAGTATACTGAAGTTATGAAGGTGTTTAAGGCTGATTATGTTCACATGGTGTACACGACTAAAGGCTCCCTTGTTAGCTTTGTTTTTGGCTCCATGTTCACATAGATGCCGCGCCTCATTACTCCTTGTTCAAGCTTTGTTTTCAACTCCATGTTCACATGGTGTGCCACGGCTGAATGCTCTTCATCAAGCATTGTTATTAGCTCCTAGTTTACATTACTTTGTTATTAGCTCCTAGCTTTGTTATTAGCTCCATGTTCACATAGTTGTAACTTTGTTTTTGTCACCCTAATCAGCCGAGTTTAAGGTCTGATTGTAGGCTATATATAGCCATTTAGTTGAATGAATAAGACATCCAATTGGCATATTAAAAACCTGAGTAAAGCTAAGCTTTCTTTTCGTCCTTGTTGTTTACAAGACAAAGTCTAGAGTGAGTCGCGTTACAAGCTCTAAACTCGCTATTTCAATCGAGTGTTTGATCTAGCAACCGCTTTGTTGGAGTATAGGTCTACTTCACCTAGCATACTATCCTTGGTTACGGTTTATTCAACCTTAAAACTATCCTTTCATTCTGTTTTGGTTACTTGTTTACGTTCCATTTCAGAATACTAATCATACTTCATATTCTTGTTTCAAAGTTCATATCAACTCACATCAGATTTAGCATGCAATTATAAGGTCATAAAAGCGGTAAATCATACGAAAAACTGTAAATGCGAATGTAAGTAAATCACATTATGAGAAGTTGCACCCTCGGAGTATACACTAAACAGGACACGATGCATAGATAGTTGAAATCGGATCTCGGAATTACTCAGGTCTATTTAGTGTATTTTTGTATTTGTGGTTGAAGTTGGGACGTTACGTGTTTTAGTAGATGTTGTGGACCTAGTGTCCACATCTAGTGTTGTCGTAGTGCATAATAAAGCAAATTGTGAATATGGAAAGTTTTATTTAGATGACAACCTAGTGATGATTCGACTTCAAAGGGGGTTCCTCCTAGTGATTTTGGCAGAGCTCCGTTACCGTTGACCCTTCGGCAGAGCTTCGTTACTATGGACCGATTCTGCGGCTAATTCGGCTTAGCGTCGCTACTAGACTTGAGCTAGTCAAACACAGGCACCTCGGTATCGAGTGGGGTGCTCGAAGGTGAGGAGTAGCGTTGATGTCGCTATTATCGGAACTACGATCGAGGGGATCGTTTGCCTCGGGTGTCGGAGTGCGAGCTCTTAGCGAGAGAAAAGAGTGGGAAGAACGAGTTGTGTAGAAGTAGGCACGAACTCGTGATTGTGTCGAATGAATGAGGTGCGGGGGGGGGGGGTATTTGTAGGTGTTTTTGGTCCTCGTCACCCATATGGATGCCCGGGGTCAAGCGGTTCGGTCTCAAACGCCTGGTGTGAGGCAGTTCAGTCTTCAGGCGCCTGAGCTGACGCTGTCGAAGTTTTGAAGATCTGATATCAAAACTTTCCAAAATGGAGAAGATGCACATCTTAGGTTATCTTGGAAGTTAAGGCTTCCTTATAACCCTAGTGTGTCAAGCGCCGAGTGGGCTACGGGTGCGTGTCCCGAGGTTCACTCGGCCCGACGCGTTGACTCGGGTTTGACTTTGCATATTTCTGGACCGATTCGGTGCCCCGGTGTCGGAATTGACTTTAATTAGTGTCGACGCGACTGTAATGACACGACTAAGCCTGCCTTGAAGGTAATTTAATCTTTCCGAGTAATTATTTGATTCGTTCTATAGAAAAACTATCTAAAACATCCTGAATCTGCGTCGCGTTGCAGTCCGATCGTCATCGGGTGTGTGTTGGGCACTTCTGCAGCCACAAGGTCCAAATCTGGGTGTCTACAGAAGCCCCCACTTTGACTGAAGCTTGGACAAGGCAAAAGTCTAAGTATAGCCACCCAGGTCAACCGAGGATTACGACCTGGTGGTCGGGTCGTTTTAAGTCCGTTGGACTACGTATTTGAGGCTCGTCAGCCAAGGCTTAGAAATCATACCTGACATCCTCGCCTGCAGTTGCTTATCAGAGCTCGGGTCCAGTTTTGCTAGCTTGTCTTGGGTTTGTTGCTTTGGTAGTTTTGGTTCTTTTTAACACGGGCCTTTTGCTTAATTCTTTATTGGTGTCTTAGTTCTGGTTTGATATCCTTGGCGGATGGTTGTATTGATTTTGATTCTGCTTTAGGTATTCCTTAAGGGGGTGTGAATTGAATGCTTAGGGACTCGTTCGGGTTGATTTGATTGTTCTGAATGCTACCAGGGACTCATTTAAAATTGAATCGAATTGAGCGCTACTAGGGGCTTATTGACTTGAATTAAATTGACTTGAACTGAAATTGGATTGAGTGCTACCAGGGACTCATACAAAATCGGACTTTTAGCGATGCCAAGGGCTCGTTGAATTAAACTGAGTGCTACTAGGGACTCATTTAAAATCGGATTTTGAGCGATACCAAGGGCTCGTTTAATTAAACTGAGTGCTACTAGGGACTCATTTAAAATTTAATCGAGTGCTACCAAGGACTCGTCCAAAATTGGTTTTGAGCGCTACAAGAATTTAGTGCTACTAGGGACACGTTTAAAACTGTTTTGATTAAATTGAGTGCTACTAGGACTCGTTTAAAATTGGGTTTTGAATTAGATTGAGTGCTACTAGGGACTCGTTCAAAATCGGGTTTTGAATTAAATTGAGTGCTACCAGGGACTCGTTGAATTAACCTTAGTGCTACTAGGGACTCGTTTAAAATTGTTTTGAGCACTACAAGGGGCTCGTTTAAAATTGTTTTGAGCACTACAAGGGGCTCGTTTAAACCAGTTTTGAGCGCTACAAGGGGCTCGTTTAAAAATTTTTTGAGCGCTACAAGGGGCTTGTTTAAAATTGAACTGAAATTAAGGTATGAATGCTTTGGAGTTTGTTAGACTCACGAGTTTATAATTTACCTTAGGAATGCTTTGGGATTTAATTGAGTTTGTTTTGTCCAGATATCATGCTTTGATTGTATTGTGTTTCGGTACGAGTTGTCCTAACTATTAGCTAGGGGTTTTCACGTTTTTTTCGCTGGGGGGGGGGGGTTGATTTTGATTAGGGGAGATATTGAGGTTTCACCTAGTTTGGTTTGGTTTTGCTAATGATGTTTTTGGATTTTTGCAGGATTGGTTTTATTCACATTTCCCTCGATTGGCACCTAGGACGGTGCACGCTCGTCTGGTAAGGCTTTCGACGGGGATTGAATGGAGGTTGGCTCAGGCTAAGAGTACGACGAGTCACTACTCGTCGGAGAATGTGCTGGTGAACCTGCTGCGCATCGAGGATGTAAGTTTCTTTCTCACATTTTGTTTTTACTTAGTAGCCCCCAAGATCAAGGTTGTTGAAATGTCGGTTTTGGTTTTATCGCTTGTTTTGTCCTATGGTTTAGTGTTTGCTTTCATTTTAAACGGTTTGCTTTTCTTTCAGCTTGCCGATTCGGCTAATGCTGTTCAGCCCCCAGACTTTCCCTTGACGTTGCTTAGAGTCGATGCGGCTGGGGTAGCCTTTATAGAGCCTCTTCCCCCGTGTTTTGCTGAGGAGATGGAGGCTGGGATGGAGCGGCGTGACCGGGTGTACCAGGTAAGTATCGGGATTTGCCTTGAGCTCGGCTCTTAAGGGTTAGGGTTTTTGTGACTAATTTGTTGGGTTTTGTTTTTTACAGGTTTTGTCGGTTTCCCATTAGCGGTTGTGGCAAGCTGCCAACTGCTTCCGAGCCTATATGACGAGGGCGGCTGCTGCCTCCTCCCGTGCTACTTCAGGACCTCAATTGGTAAGTATGTTTTCTAGGGTCGGTTTTCTAGGCTGATCGTGTTTTTTCCCTAAAGCATAGGTGTATTTGCAGGACATTCCGGATATGGTGAGACACTTGGCGACTCGAGTGACCGAGCTCGAGACGGAAGAGGCCAAGTTGCCGTCATTCCTGCAATCTCGGGATGATGAGATTGCCAAGCTTAAGGAGCAGCTGGCTCGGACTCAGAGCGAGACCTCCACACAAGGTGAGGCTAGTCATCGAGTTGAGAGGGAGAGAGAGGCTGAGGCTACGGCTATGGGTCGTGCTACGAGTGCTACTGGGGAGGTTGGAGAAGTTCCCGAGACGGTTACCCTAGACATATTGTCGGGAATGGTCGTTAGCGAGTCTCCTGCCTTAGCTTTAGAGGACTTTGGTTTGGACGACAATATCGGTGAGTTTGTGATAGCTATAGGCGCAGCTTCTAGGGGTTCTCCTTAGTTTTTAAACCCGATTTGTGTATGACTTTGTATGTTTTGTATATTTTCTTGAGATTTTTAGTATTTGAATTAGTTGGATTAGCCTTATGTTTTCGTTTGGTGAATTGTTTACCTAGATTGACAAGTAATCACTTCGCGTTCATTTTATTTGCGATTTAATCTTAGTTTAGGATGTTTTAAACGTGTTAGGGTTGCGTGAGAGTACAAAAACGTTTTTTTTCGAACTTTGAAATGTGTTAGTTTGAGCCGGGAGTTGGATCAAGTGGTACGTCGGTTAAAATGTTTGAATCAAGACGTGCAGAAACGTAAAGAGTGCTTTGTAGCTAAGGTGTATCGACCGAGTACGTGTCCGGTGTTAAGTTAGACCACGTTTGAAAAAAAAAGTTAGACCACTTTTTATATCTTAGTAACAATGGCGTGTTGGGCTACAGACGCGAATTGACAATGTCATTCGGGGCTACGGCACGCCTAGGTGGGGTAGCTTATCCCCCTAAAAAAATAAACAAAACGTCTAAGTCTGGTGGACCCAATTGATGTGAGTTAAAATGAACTTTGAAACTAAAACGTGAAGATTGATAGTATTCTGAATTGAACGTAACAAAAGCAACAAAACAAAATGTAAGGGTGGTTTGTGAGGGTGATAGAACCGTAACCAAGGGATAGTATGCTTAGTGAAGCAGACCTATACTTCAACAAAGCGGGTGCTAAATCAAACACGCGATTGAAGTAGCGAGTTTAGAGCTTGTAACGCGACTAACTCTAGACTTTGTCTTGTAAGCAACAAGGACGTAAAAGAAAGCTTAGCTTTACTCAGTTTCGTGTATAAATCTTGTGTATATTGTGTGTCTTATTCATCAAAGTTTACGGCTATATATAGTCTTTAACACATCCCTTAACCAGGCTGGTTTAAGGGTGATAATAACAAAGTTACATGGTGACAAAAACAAAGCTTAGGAGCTAAAAACAAAGCTAACAAAGAGCATTTAGACGCGGCACCCTTGTGAACTAGGAGCCAAAAACAAAGCTTGAGGAGAGCATTCAGACGTGCACACTATGTGAACATAGCCAGCCCACAATCATGAGTGTGAACCAAGTTAATGCCTTCATATGACCTTGACTTATTTGCTCCTTTATTCGTCCCACATACGAGCTAACTTACTGTTTGGAGAAGGCACACTACTAGGCTAGTAGGAGGTGCTAATGTGGCTTGACTAGGACCATTAGGAGCTAGTGTTACTTCATTGAACTCTTTAGTAGCTTCTTCATTCGGATCATCTCCTCCCCCTTGAAAAGGAATTGTCCTCAATTCTGAAATGCCATCCTCATAAGGAAAAAGATCTCCTACTTTGAACGTGGTATGAACTCCATAATCATCCGGCAACTTCATCTTGCAAGCATTGTTGTTTTCCTTGTATGGGACTTCTGGTTGAGGCTTCAACTTGTTCTTCCCCTTGTTTGGAGACCTCTCCTTTCTCAAGTGAACCAAAACCAAGTCACCCTCTTGGAAGAGTCTCGTTTTTCTGTTTTTGTTGGACCTTCCTTTGTAGGCTTCTCTAGTTATACACTCTGAAATAGGATGCCTTGGGACACAAAGGTGGTTCCCTTTAAAAGGAAGATCTTCCTGCAAAACAAACTCATCAAAAGTACCAAGAGAACCAGCCTTGCACTCGGTAAGTACATCAGCATCCATGGAGTAATAGTCCTTCAAAGTCTCAAATCCAAGCGTGCTTGTATCTAGAGTGGATGAGTGTGTGTAGTGACAGGGTAGAGCATTAGCCACGACATTGTTCTTTACATCTTCATACCTTAAGACTTCATGATCTTTACTAGGTGTCAAACCGGCGGGTAATTCATTAGGAATGACGACACCCCGTTCCTTTAATTGTTTCCCTCCAAGCTCATTATCAACCTTAACTGGTTCCTCTTTAGTAACCATGACGGCATCCAACTCTCCCTCTTCTATGGCATGTAAATCCCCATGTTTACTAGCAAACATTGAGAGGTTGAGTTTTTTGACTTGATTAGCTAACATATTACCTACGTTTTGAGGTGTCATGGGTTTGAGCACAATTTTCTTTCCCTTATCACTTAATTCATACTCATTCCTTCTCCCATGGTGAACTACGTCCCTATCAAACTGCCAAGGACGGCCTAATAGTATATGACAAGCATCCATAGGAATAACATCACATAAGACCTCATCAACATAAGAACCCATGGTCAAACCAACCCTCACTTGTTTAGTGACCCTCACTTTGTTCCCGTTGTTTAACCAATGTAGTGCATAAGGGTTAGGGTGATTAGTAGTAGCTAGGCCTAGTTTGGTTACCATTTCAGTTGAGGCAACGTTGGTACAACTACCTCCATCAATTATTAAACTACACCATTTGTCGTTAACTTGACACTTAGTATGGAATAGTTGGTCTCTTTGTTCGGTGTCATGTTGGATGGGGTTAGCATGTAGAGTACGTAGTACTAAGAGTGTATCATAAGCTGGGGGTTCATAAGCCTCAAAATCCTCCTCTTCCCCTTCCTCTTCCTCGTTAACGTTGAAAACAGCCCCTATACGTTGTTCCTCTTCCCATATTTCATCCCTAATAGTGATTACTTCTCTTAAGGTCACAACTCTTTTATTAGGACAGGCGTTCTTGTAGTGACCAAAGCCTTGACACTTAAAACAACGTACCTTGGACAAACTAGTTTCAGTGGGTGTCTTGTTTGTGGGTTGAGTCGGGTTACTCTTAATGACAAGGGGTTGATTAGTGTTAATGGAATTGGTCTTGTTACTCCCCTCACCCTGTGACCAAGTATGACTCTTACTAGATTCATTCTCATGTTTTGTCCTCCCTTGTGCCTCAATTTTTAAGCACAGCCCACATAATGTATCAAAATCAGAATAAGGACATAAATCAACCGTATTAGCAATACTACGATTTAACCCACGTAAGAACCTAGCCATTTTTATCTCTTCATGTTCTTCTATTTCCCCCATTAGTACTAAGTTCTCAAACTCGTCAATGTATTCACTAACACTCATTTTTCCTTGAACGAGATTAGCTATCTTTTTGTATAAGGATAACTTATGTGTAGTTGGAACATACCTCTTACGTAGTTTACGTTTTAAGGACTCCCAAGAAGAAATCTTACCCTTTCCATCCCTGGTGCGTTGTACCTTAAGCCCTTCATACCAAAGGGAAGCCCCTTTGCTTAGCTTTAGGATTGCATATTTGCACCTCTCCTCGTCCCCCAAGTCCTTGAAGTCAAAGAGCTTCTCCATGTTTCTCTCCCATTCCAAGTAGACTTCAGGATCAGTACCTCCATTGAACTCAGGGAGTTCGTTCACTTTGATCTTGTCTACTGGTTCCCTTCTTGCTTGGAAGCGAGAATTCCTGGGTTGGTAGTTCTCCCACGCCTTCTTTAGGTGTTCCAAGAAGTTAGGGTCTTCAAAGTTCAATACTCCTGCCATGCTTTACGTCTAAAGGAAGACCAAAGCTCTGATACCACTAATGATGTGAGTTAAAATGAACTTTGAAACTAAAACGTGAAGATTGATAGTATTCTGAATTGAACGTAACAAAAGCAACAAAACAGAATGTAAGGGTGGTTTGTGAGGGTGATAGAACCATAACCAAGGGATAGTATGCTTAGTGAAGTAGACCTATACTTCAACAAAGCGGGGGCTAAATCAAACACGCGATTGAAGTAGCGAGTTTAGAGCTTGTAATGCGACTAACTCTAGACTTTGTCTTGTAAGCAACAAGGACGTAAAAGAAAGCAATGCTTTACTCAGTTTTGTGTATAAATCTTGTGTGTCTTATTCATCAAAGATTACGGCTATATATAGCCTACAAAACGTCCCCAAACCAGAATGGTCAAGGGTGATACAAACAAAGCTAGGGTGATACAAACAAAGCTAGGGTGATACAAACAAAGCTACAATCAGCCTACTAACTTCGGTGCATATCCCTTGCTTGAATGAGTGTGAACCCAAGTTAATGCATCCATATGGTCTTGATTATTTGACTTGTAAATCAGATTAGAGCAAAGTATCCACTAGCTCTTTTATTGAAAGTCGATACAAAAGAAACAGTCCCGTCAAATAAATAACTTCTGCGAAATTCCCATGCACAACTGACTTGTTCGGACCATAACTTTGTCAATACTTGTTCAATGAGCCTTCATGAATAGTCATTGGAAAGATAAGCTCGAAATCTATCTCCTCCATTTTGAATGACTACGAAAGTCCAAGTATAACTCGAGATATGAACTGATCAAAACAACGCGGCAAAATGAACTCGCATCAGGCGCTAGCACACATTTTTGCCCCCGGTCACAATGGAAGTGGTTTCGGGAAAATCCGGCATCGTTTCGACACCTTTTGGTCCGTCTTAAGACACACAAAATCTCACGGAGGGTCCTAAAAGGTCATCCTAGCCCTAGCGGTCGACAATAGGGTTACCCATATCCTCATAAGCACTATTCAAACAAAAGCACGTAAAATAAATACGGGAATAATCAGAAGATGGTCCTTAACCCTAGCTTTCCAAACACATTTCCATAAAAGAGTCGTTATCGCACCTCGAACATTCTTATCAAGCTTATAACTACTTCAACAAGCTCTAATCGACCTCAATTTAACAACGAAATCAAGCACAAGCATCGAAAATTAACAAGTAAAAAATACCCAAATCGATTTTCTAGGGTTTCCAACAAACAAGCTCATAATCAATCCAATCAAGCAAAACCGACAAAAAGCAAGTAAAGAACACTAACCCGGAGTCGACAATGTCGTTAAAAGCGGAATCGAAACGAAATTTGGAGAGAAAAATCGAAGAAGTCGGGTTTGGGGCGAGGAAGGTTGCGCGTTCGAATTCCTTGTGTAATGAACGAGCGCCCCAATTTTCGCATTACTTAAGCGGGCCCGATCCACGAAATTCCAACCGCTTCAGCTCACGCGCTCAGGTCCTGGTGCGCTGGGGGCTAAGCGCCTGAGTCTTGGAGCGCAGAAGGATGCGTGCCTAAGCAGCCTAGTCCAAACTAAAACAAAACAAGACAAGCAAACTCAAGGGTCAATACACACAACCTTTAAAACAAACAAAGTAACAATAAACAGAATAATTACTAGTAGACGCCGGTAATACATTCTCGATAATGAAACAAACGTGAGAACCGCACTTAACCTAGACACTGCACTCGAACGAATAATAAAACAATTCAAAATAATCTAAACAAAATATGAGCAGACTCAACTACACAACAAATTAAAACGAAACAAAACAAATGCAACTCAAAGACAATACACATAAAACATGCACCTACTAAGACAAACAAAACATCAATAACGAGACACTACTAATTAACATCAATAATACACTCTCGACTAATTAAAAGAAAAGCTTAACGCCGCATCCGGACGCGTAACAACAAAAAAAAACCGAGATTAACATAAGCAAACCCTGGGCAAACTCAAAATCAAAACAGAAGCAAGGACAAACCTGAACAAAATAAGACAAGCCTACAAACAAAATAAGACAAATTCACTCCCCCAGCATTTTACTAAAACAAATAAGCAAATAGCGATTTGCCCGAGGGGTCTGAGTTACCCCGGAGGCACAACTGATCCGAATGAAGAAGCTACTAAAGAGTTCAATGAAGTAACACTAGCTTCTAATGGTCCTAGTCAAGCCACATTAGCACCTCCTACTAGCCTAGTAGTGTGCCTTCTCCAAACAGTAAGTTAGCTCGTATGTGGGACGAATAAAGGAGCAAATAAGTCAAGGTCATATGAAGGCATTAACTTGGGTTCACACTCATGATTGTGGGCTGGCTATGTTCACATAGTGTGCACGTCTGAATGCTCTCCTCAAGCTTTGTTTTTGGCTCCTAGTTCACAAGGGTGCCGCGTCTAAATGCTCTTTGTTAGCTTTGTTTTTAGCTCCTAAGCTTTGTTTTTGTCACCATGTAACTTTGTTATTATCACCCTTAAACCAGCCTGGTTAAGGGATGTGTTAAAGGCTATATATAGCCGTAAACTTTGATGAATAAGACACACAATATACACAAGATTTATACACGAAACTGAGTAAAGCTAAGCTTTCTTTTACGTCCTTGTTGCTTACAAGACAAAGTCTAGAGTTAGTCGCGTTACAAGCTCTAAACTCGCTACTTCAATCGCGTGTTTCGTTTAGCACCCGCTTTGTTGAAGTATAGGTCTACTTCACTAAGCATACTATCCCTTGGTTACGATTCTATCACCCTCACAAACCACCCTTACATTCTGTTTTGTTGCTTTTGTTACGTTCAATTCAGAATACTATCAATCTGCACGTTTTAGTTTCAAAGTTCATTTTAACTCACATCATAAGTGGTATCAGAGCTACAACTCTTGATTTTTCTTAAAATCAAGACGGCCCAAGAAGCGTCGAAGCCAAGTTATTAGTTGAATTTCTGATTGCGATTGGAATTCAAAGGTTAAACTCGTGCGGGTAGTTCGAGGGTTAATCGGTTTTGATTGTTTCGTGGTTCTTGTTGAAGTTCGATTTATTTTCAAAAAAAAAAAAACTGTTCACGAATTAGTACTGTTCACGTAGTAAAAAAAAAGATGGCTGGAATTTTCTCGTTGGAAAATACAAGCGAGGAAAGTTTGGTTTTTGATCCGTCATTACCTCCTATTTTCGATGAATATGAAGATCATTGTGAGCCAAATGGGTTGCGCATGAAGAAACAAATTCTGATCTTAGCCAAAACAAACATGGAGAGTAAAGGGATTGTGCTTGTGGAATACTTTGAGGGGCAACAAAAGATACTTGATCCATCCTTTTTCACAAGCAAAGTAGAGTTCACATGCATTCAAAACAGCACCTATTTGAAAAGGAGTCGAGCTTGTGGTCTAGCCATAATACCAACGTTACTGACGCGAGTTCATTTTGCAGAGTTGTTTTGATCGGTCCATATCTCGAGTTATACTTGGAGTTTCGTAGTCATTCAAAATGGAGGAGATAGATTTCGAGCTTATATTTCCAATGACTACTCATGAAGGTTCATTGAACAAGTATTGACGAAGTTATGCCCCAAACAAGTCAGTTGTGCATTGAAAAACGCTGCTGTTAAATTCTTTGACAGAATTGTTTCTTTCGCCTCGACTTTCTTTAAAGCTTTCAATAAATCCCGAGACTTATTCAACCATACCAAGATGGAAGCATCAAGATCATCTCGTGCAACGAAATACATTGTACAACCGTGTACAATGTATGTGGCAGATTAAATGAAGTGCTTAGTTCTTTGTAGTGTGATTAATAAGTCTTACTTCCTTGCACTTGTTTTCTTATTCTTTGTTCCTTCATTAAATAGCTTGACCAAGTAAGGCTTATTGTATTGATCTTTTGCCTCGGTTCTAACGTGTGGGATGGTTATTTATAGCCTCCTACATTGTTTGTAACAATTCAGATTTTAAAGAAAGAAAATTGTAAGCTTTTGCTTGTTTAATTTTAATTGTCGAGTTACAATTAAGAGTCTTAGAGTTCGACGCGTTTTCGAGTTCTAATTCCCGCGTATTCAATCGAGTGTTTGAATAGCGACCCGCTTAGTCGAGATATAGGTCTATCTCACTTAGCATACTATCCCTTTTGTTTCACTTCTATCTATTTTTTGTTTGTCTCTCGTCGTGACCAGCAACTTTATTTAGCGTCCTTGTGATACGAGATCGAGTTCCGTTCCAACTCACATCATAAGTGGTATCAGAGCTTTGGTCTTCCTTTAGACGTAAAACATGGCAGGAGTATTGAACTTTGAAGACCCTAACTTCTTGGAACACCTAAAGAAGGCGTGGGAGAACTACCAACCCAGGAATTCTCGCTTCCAAGCAAGAAGGGAACCGGTAGACAAGATCAAAGTGAACGAACTCCCTGAGTTCAATGGAGGTACTGATCCTGAAGTCTACTTGGAATGGGAGAGAAACATGGAGAAGCTCTTTGACTTCAAGGACTTGGGGGACGAGGAGAGGTGCAAATATGCAATCCTAAAGCTAAGCAAAGAGGCTTCCCTTTGGTATGAAGGGCTTAAGGTACAACGCACCAGGGATGGAAAGGGTAAGATTTCTTCTTGGGAGTCCTTAAAACGTAAACTACGTAAGAGGTATGTTCCAACTACACATAAGTTATCCTTATACAAAAAGATAGCTAATCTCGTTCAAGGAAAAATGAGTGTTAGTGAATACATTGACGAGTTTGAGAACTTAGTACTAATGGGGGAAATAGAAGAACATGAAGAGATAAAAATGGCTAGGTTCTTACGTGGGTTAAATCGTAGTATTGCTAATACGGTTGATTTATGTCCTTATTCTGATTTTGATACATTATGTGGGCTGTGCTTAAAAATTGAGGCACAAGGGAGGACAAAACATGAGAATGAATCTAGTAAGAGTCATACTTGGTCACAGGGTGAGGGGAGTAACAAGACCAATTCCATTAACACTAATCAACCCCTTGTCATTAAGAGTAACCCGACTCAACCCACAAACAAGACACCCACTGAAACTAGTTTGTCCAAGGTACGTTGTTTTAAGTGTCAAGGCTTTGGTCACTACAAGAACGCCTGTCCTAATAAAAGAGTTGTGACCTTAAGAGAAGTAATCACTATTAGGGATGAAATATGGGAAGAGGAACAACGTATAGGGGCTGTTTTCAACGTTAACGAGGAAGAGGAAGGGGAAGAGGAGGATTTTGAGGCTTATGAACCCCCAGCTTATGATACACTCTTAGTACTACGTACTCTACATGCTAACCCCATCCAACATGACACCGAACAAAGAGACCAACTATTCCATACTAAGTGTCAAGTTAACGACAAATGGTGTAGTTTAATAATTAATGGAGGTAGTTGTACCAACGTTGCCTCAACTGAAATGGTAACCAAATTAGGCCTAGCTACTACTAATCACCCTAACCCTTATGCACTACATTGGTTAAACAACGGGAACAAAGTGAGGGTCACTAAACAAGTGAGGGTTGGTTTGACCATGGGTTCTTATGTTGATGAGGTCTTATGTGATGTTATTCCTATGGATGCTTGTCATATACTATTAGGCCGTCCTTGGCAGTTTGATAGGGACGTAGTTCACCATGGGAGAAGGAATGAGTATGAATTAAGTGATAAGGGAAAGAAAATTGTGCTCAAACCCATGACACCTCAAAACGTAGGTAATATGTTAGCTAATCAAGTCAAAAAACCCAACCTCTCAATGTTTGCTAGTAAACATGGGGGTTTACATGCCATAGAAGAGGGAGAGTTGGATGCCGTCATGGTTACTAAAGAGGAACCAGTTAAGGTTGATAATGAGCTTGGAGGGAAACAATTAAAGGAACGGGGTGTCGTCATTCCTAATGAATTACCCGCCGGTTTGACACCTAGTAAAGTGATCCGAATCAAGGAGCTACCAATCCAAGTAAGGAAGTTCTAATGAGCTCATCTAAAGTCTACTAGCTCCTACTTAAGCTTAGGCCAGCTACATTAGCAATAATAAGTAGCCATCTTCAATAAATGGAGCTAGCTCGGATTTGAGCTGGATAAAGGAGCAACTAATCAAGGTAAAGTGAAGACATTAACTAAGGGTCACAATCATTCAAGCATGAGTAATGGACTGAAGTTAAGAAGGTCTTAGAGCTGGTTGTATTCTCTTGGTGTACACGGTCCAAAGGCTCTCTTGTTAGCCTTGTTTTTGGCTCCATGTTCACACCTTTGCCGCGCCTCATTACTCCCACTCAAGCCTTGTTTTCATCTCCTTGTTCACATAAGAAGACCACGGCTGATTACTCTTCACTTAGCATAGTTGTTAGCTCCAAGTTCACACCACTTTGTTATTAGCTCCAACTTTGTAATTAGCTCCATGTTCACATAGTTTTAGTCTTTGTTTTTGTCACCCTAAACCAACCGGTTTAAGGGCTCTTGTAGGCTATAAATAGCCGGCCATTTGAAGGAATAAACATCATCCAATTTGCAAATTAAAACTTGAGTAAAGCTAAGCTTTCTGTTTCGTCCTTGTAGTTTACAAGACAAAGTCTAGAGTAAGTCGCGTTACAAGCTCTAAACTCGCTATTTCAATCGAGTGTTTGATCTAGCAACCGCTTTGTTGAAGTATAGGTCTACTTCACCTAGCATACTATCCTTGGTTACGGTTTATTCATCCATAAAACTATCCTTTCTTTCTGTTTTGGTTACCCATTCACGTTCCATTTCAGAATACTAATCCTTCTTTACATTCTTGTTTCAAAGTTCATATCAACACACATCATTAGTGGTATCAGAGCTTTGGTCATCCATCTAGACGTAAGCATGGCAGGAGTATTGAACTTTGAAGACCCTACCTTCCTGGAACAACTAAAGAAGGCATTGGAGAACTTCCAGCCCAAGAATTCTCGCTTCCAACCAAGGAGGGAACTGGTGGATAGGATCAAGGTAAATGAACTCCCTGAGTTTAATGGTGGTACTGATCCTGAAGCTTACTTGGAGTGGGAAAGAAACATAGAGAAGCTCTTTGACTTCAAGGATTTGGAGGACGAAGAGAGGTGCAAATACGCCATCCTAAAGCTAAGCAAAGGAGCTTCCCTTTGGTATGAAGGACTTAAGGTACAACGCACCAGAAGTGGGAAGGGTAAGATTACTTCTTGGGAGTCCTTAAAACGTAAACTACGTAAGAGGTATGTTCCAACTACGCACAAGTTGTCCTTATACAAAAAGATTGCTAACCTTGTTCAAGGAAAAATGAGTGTTAGTGAATATATAGAGGAATTTGAGAACCTGGTTTTAATGGGAGAAGTAGAGGAAAATGAAGAAATAAAAATGGCTAGGTTCTTACGTGGATTAAATCGTAGTATAGCCAATACAGTTGATTTGTGTCCTTATTCTGATTTTGATACATTGTGTGGATTATGTCTAAAAATCGAGGCACAAGGGAAAGGAAGACATGAGGGTGAGTCTAGTAAGAGTCATACTTGGTCACGAACAGATGATAGCAATAGAGTCAATCCTACTAGTTCTAATCAACCCCTTATTGTTAAGACTAACCCAGCACCCCCACCTCAGTCTACCCCCAAAACATCCACTGAAACTAGTCTATCTAAGGTACGATGTTTCAAATGTCAAGGGTTTGGTCACTTCAAAAACGCTTGTCCTAACAAAAGAGTTGTAACCTTAAGGGAAGTAATCACAGTTAGGGATGAGTTATGGGAGGAGGAACAACGTATAGGGGCTGTTTTTAATGTCAATGAGGGAGAGGAAGAAGAGGAAGAAGATATTGAGGCTTATGAACCCCCGGCTTATGACACACTTCTAGTCCTTCGTACTCTACATACTAACCCAATTCAACAAGACACTGAACAAAGAGACCAACTGTTTCATACTAAGTGTCAAGTGAAAGATAAATGGTGTAGTCTAATCATCGATGGAGGTAGTTGTACCAACGTCGCCTCAACTGAAATGGTGGACAAACTAGGTCTAGCTACTACCAATCACCCTAACCCTTATGCCTTACATTGGTTAAACAACGGGAACAAGGTAAGGGTCACTAAACAAGTGAGGGTTGGATTAACCATGGGTTCTTACATTGATGAGGTCTTGTGTGATGTAATTCCTATGGATGCCTGTCACATACTTTTAGGCCGTCCTTGGCAGTTTGATAGGGACGTAGTTCACCATGGGAGGAGGAATGAGTATGAATTGAATGATAAAGGGAAGAAAATTATACTCAAACCCATGGCACCTCAAAGCGTGTGTAACATGTTAGCAAATAGAGTCGGAAAACCCAGCCTCTCAATGTTTGCTAGTAAAATTGTAGAAGTGCATACTTTAGACAAAGGAGAGTTGGATGCCACCAAAGAAGAGCCAATCAAGATTGAAGGTGGCAGTGAGGGAACGCCATTTGAAGAGTGGCAAAAGGAACAAGGTGTTGTTATCTCTAATGGAATGCCCTCCTATATGATGCCTAGGAAAGATTCTGAGATCTTAAGGTATGTAGAAGGTAAGGGCAAAGACATGGTCTACGCGTTGTCTTGTAACAACACGCATACAACCAGAATTGGAATTAAGGATTGGAAGGACTACTACTCCATGGAGACTGAAGTACTGGCCAAACACAAGACTAACTCTTGTAGTACTTTTGATGACCTTATTTTGCAGGTGAGACTTCCTTCTAAAGGCGACCTCCTTTGCACTCCAAGGCATTCTAATTCAGGATACAAAACGAGAGCAGCCTGCAAAGGAGAGCACAACAAAAACAGAAGTACAAGGCCCTTCATAAGGGATGACTTGTCTTTGGCTAACGTAAGTATGGAGGAGTTCCCAAACCAAGGAAAGAGCAAATGGAAGTCACAACCAGAAGTTCCGCACAAGGGTAACCACAGAACTTACAAGTTGAAGCTGCAGAATGAGTATGGAGTTCAAGCCACCTTCCCAATAGAAGATCTTCTTCTATACCTTGATAAAGTTAACATTTCAGAATTGAGGACAATTCCTTGTCAAGGGGGAGGAGATGATCCGAATCAAGGAGCTACCAATCCAAGGAAGTTCTAATGAGCTCATCTAAAGTCTACTAGCTCCTACTTAAGCTTTGATCCGAATCAAGGAGCTACCAAAGAGTTCATTAAAGTCACCTTAGCTCCTCATAGTCTTAGTTCAGCCACACTAACACCTCTTGCCAGATTAGTAGTAGCCTACTACAATTGACCCGAATCAAGAAGCTACTAATCCTAGTAAGGAAGTACTAAAGAGCTCAACGAAGTAATACCAGCTCCTACTTAACTATAGTCCAGCTACATTAGCACTAATAAAGAGTCGTCTTCAATTATGGAGCTAGCTCGAGTTTGAGCAGGAATAAAGGAGCAAATAGTCAAGCATATATGAAGGCATTAACTTAAGTTCACACCCATTCAAGCATGGGAATTTCGGATGCGAGTTCATTTTGCAGCATTGTTTTGATCAGTCCATATCTCGAGTTATACTTGGATTTTCGTAGTCATTCAAAATGGAGGAGATAGATTTCGAGCTTATTTTTCCAATGACTATTCATGAAGGCTCATTGAACAAGTATTGACAAAGTTATGGTCCGAACAAGTCAGCTGTGCATGGGAAAGCACCGGGGTTAAAGAGGACGTTTGAAGCTGGTTGTGTTCACTTGGTGTGCACGTCCAAATGAAGCTTTGTTATTAGCTCCATGGTCACACCAGCCACACCTTAATGCTCCCTAGCTTTGGTTTTAACTCCATGTTTACATTAGCTTTGTTATTGGCTCCAACTTTGTTTTTAGCTCCTAGTTCACATTAGGCTTAAGCTTTGTTTTTGTCACCATTGTACTTTGTTATTGTCACCCTTGACCAGCCGGTTTTAAGGGTCTTGTAGGCTATAAATAGCCGGCCATTTGAGGGAATAAAGATCATCCAATTTGCAAATTAAAAACTGAGTAAAAGTTAAGCTTTGTGCTTCCTTTTGTTTCGTCTTTGTAGTTTACAAGACAAGGTCTAGAGTGAGTCGCGTTACAAACTCTAAACTCGCTATTTCAATCGAGTGTTTGATCTAGCAACCGCTTTGTTGAAGTATAGGTCTACTTCACCTAGCATACTATCCTTTGGTTACGTTTATTTTCATCTCAAAACTATCTTTACCTTCTGTTTTGGTTACTTGTTTCACGTCCATTTCAGTATACTAATCATATCTCTCATTCTTGTTTCAAAGTTCATATCAACTCACATCATTAGTGGTATCAGAGCTTTGGTCATCCATTTAGACGTAAGCATGGCAGGAGTTGTGAGCTTTGAAGACTCAAGCATCGTTAGTCTCTCTAAGTCCAATGGCGCACCTGCTCCTGAAGTCTACTTGGGAGAAAGAGAAGATGAACTCCCAACGTTTGGTAAGGTCTTGGTATTACGTACACTTCATGCTAATCCTATTCCACAAAACACCGAACAAAGAGACCAACTCTTTCACACAAAATGTCTAGTTAATACCAAGTGGTGTAGTTTGATTATTGATGGGGGTAGTTGTACTAATGTTGCGTCTACAGAAATGGTAGCTAAGTTAGGTCTCACCACCACTAATCACCCTAAACCGTATGCTTTACATTGGTTGGATAATGAGAACAAGATAAGGGTCACTAAACAAGTAAGGGTGGGTTTAACCATGGGTTCCTACGTTGATGAAGTTCTTTGCGATGTTATTCCTATGGATGCTTGTCATATACTTTTGGGACGTCCTTGGCAGTTTGATAGGGATGTAGTACACCATGGGAGAAAAAACGAATACGAGTTAAGGGATAAGGGAAAGAAAATCATTCTAAAACCTATGACTCCCCAAGCTGTTAGAGCTATGACCTCCAACAAAACCAATAAGCCTAACCTTACCATTGAGAGTGAAGTAGAACAGGCTTTAAAAGAGGGGGAACGTGTCTTTGACATGGGTACTATAGAGGAACCATTTAGGATTGATAATGGGTTTGGAAGGAAACAATTCGAGGAGTTGCCAAAGGAATTGGGTTTGGTCATTCCTAATGAATTACCAGCTGGTTTGACACCTAGGGAAGATCATGAAGTCTTAAGGTATGAAGATGTTAAGAACAATGTCGTGGCTAATGCTCTATCTTGTCACTACACACACTCATCCACTTTAGATGCAAGCACGCTTGGATTTGAGACCTTGAAGGACTCCATGGATGCTGATGTACTCACCGAGTGCAAGGCTGGTGTTCTTGGTACTTTTGTTGAGTTTGTTTTGCAGGTAGATCTTCCTTTTACAAGAAACCATCGTTGTGTCCCAAGGCACCCTATTTCAGAGTGTATAACTAGAGAAACTCATGGAGAAAGACCAGCTGAAACTTTGGACATGACCAAGACCTTAGAGGTGATAAAAGAACACTTCTTTTTGCTAAAGATACAAGGGATTGATCAGAACATTGGGAGCAAATGCTTAACAAAGCCGTTCTCAAGGAGTCCTTTCAGAACAAGGGAGTACTTACCATTTTTCGAAATGACTCATTTCGGTGTTTGTTACCCAACAGATGAAGCTAGCAAAGGGCCTGACTTGTACGTTAGAGAAGTGATTCGGGAAAGGATCAAAGAAGCCTACAAAAGAAGGTCCAACAAAAACAGAAAACCGAGACTTTTCCAAGAGGATGACTTGGTTTTGGTTCACTTGAGAAAGGAGAGGTTTTCAAGCAAAAGGAAGACCAAGTGGAAGCCACAAACAGAAGTTCCATACAAGGTATACAACAATACTTGCAAGATGAAGTTGTCGGATAATTATGAAGTTCATACCACGTCCAAAGTGGGAGATTTTGCTCTTTATCTTAATGAAAATGGCTGTTCAGAATTGAGGACAATTCCTTCTAAAGGGGGAGGAGATGATCCGAATCAAGGAGCTACCAAAGAGTTCATTAAAGTCACCTTAGCTCCTCATAGTCTTAGTTCAGCCACACTAACACCTCTTGCCAGATTAGTAGTATGCCTACTACAATTGACCCGAATCAAGAAGCTACTAATCCTAGTAAGGAAGTACTAAAGAGCTCAACGAAGTAATACCAGCTCCTACTTAACTATAGTCCAGCTACATTAGCACTAATAAAGAGTCGTCTTCAATTATGGAGCTAGCTCGAGTTTGAGCAGGAATAAAGGAGCAAATAGTCAAGGATATATGAAGGCATTAACTTAAGTTCACACCCATTCAAGCATGGGAATTTCGGATGCGAGTTCATTTTGCAGCATTGTTTTGATCAGTCCATATCTCGAGTTATACTTGGATTTTTGATGTGAGTTGATATGAACTTTGAAACAAGAATGAGAGATATGATTAGTAAACTGAAATGGACGTGAAACAAGTAACCAAAACAGAAGGTAAAGATAGTTTTGAGATGAAAATAAACGTAACCAAAGGATAGTATGCTAGGTGAAGTAGACCTATACTTCAACAAAGCGGTTGCTAGATCAAACACTCGATTGAAATAGCGAGTTTAGAGTTTGTAACGCGACTCACTCTAGACCTTGTCTTGTAAACTACAAAGACGAAACAAAAGGAAGCTCAAAGCTTAACTTTTACTTGGTTTTTAATTTGCAAATTGGATGTTTTATTCATTCAAATGGGTGGCTATATATAGCCTACAAGACCCTTAAAACCGGCTGGTCAAGGGTGACAATAACAAAGCTAGACTAATGTGAACTAGGAGCTAAATACAAGGTTGGAGTTAAAAACAAAGCTAGTGTAAACAAGGAGTTAAAACCAAAGCTAAGGAGTTAAAACCAAAGCTTGCACCAGCCGTGTAGTCTTGTGTGAACATGGAGCCAACCCCAAAGCTTGAGTGTACACACCATGTGAACATGGAGCTAAAAACGAAGTAACCAATCAGCCCATAATCAACCTTGACTTCTTTACTCCTTTATTCAGCTCCCTTGTGAGCTAACTTAGTACTTGGAGAAGACATACCACTAAGCTAGTAGGAGGAGCTAGTGTGGCTTGACTTGAGCTAAGAGGAGCTAGTGTCACTTCATTGAACTCCTTGGTCTCCTCATTCGGATCATCTCCTCCCCCTTGAAAAGGAATTGCCCTCAATTCTGAAATGCCATCATCATCTAGATAGGGAGAAAGGTCCCCTATGTTGAACGTGGCATGGACTTCATAATCATCCGGTAATTCTACCTTGTAAGCATTATCATTTACCTTGGATATGATCTTGTAAGGTCCTTCAGCTCGTGGCATCAGTTTATTCTTTCTTTTACTTGGAAACCTTTCCTTCCTCAAGTGCACCCAAACTAAGTCACCCTCTTGGAAAAGTCTTGGCTTCCTGTTCTTGTTGTGCTTCCTTTTGTATGCTTCATTGACCTCCTTGATCCTTTCTTGGATTTGCTCGTGAAGTCTGATCATAGCCTTTAGTTTGGACTCCGCATCCTTGTGAACTAACTCATCTTTTGGTAACAGAATCAGGTCCAAGGGCATGTAAGGATTGATCCCATATACAGCCTCAAAAGGGGAATGAGAAGTAGCATAAGTGGGGGAGCGATTGTAGGCAAACTCAGCATGGGCAAGCTTGATATCCCAATCCTTTTGAGTCTTACTTACAAGGCCCCTTAATAACGTTCCCAAGGTGCGATTTGTAACCTCAGTTTGTCCATCTGTTTGTGGATGATGAGAAGTGCTAAATAAGAGCTTGGTTCCCACCTTCCTCCATAATGTGTTCCAAAAGTAACTAAGGAACTTTGAGTCACGATCAGAGACTATGGACTTGGGTATCCCATGTAGACGCACTACCTCCTTGAAGTATAAGTCAGCAACATTGCTAGCATCATCTGTTTTGTGGCAAGCAATGAAGTGAGCCATCTTTGAAAACCGATCTACTACCACCATGATAGCATCTTTTCCTCTAGCGGTTCTTGGTAAGGCTACAATGAAATCCATGGATACATCTTCCCATGGTCTACTAGGAGTGGGCAAGGGCGTGTAAACCCCAGGCTTGAAGGAACTCTTGGCAAATTGGCAAGTCACACACTTGCTCACCACATTCTGGACGCTCCCTTGCATCTTTGGCCAAAAGAAGTGCTCCTTTAAGACCTCCAACGTTCTTGTAATGCCAAAATGTCCCGCTAATCCTCCTCCATGAGCTTCTCTAACCAGTAGCTCTCTAATGGGATGCTTGGGTACACACAGGCGGTTTCCTTTGAAAAGAAACCCTTCCTGCAAAACAAACTCATCAAAGGCTCCCTCCTTGCATTTGGTGAAGGTTTCACCAAAATCAGCATCATTGTTGTAGTAGTCCTTTAGAGTTTCAAATCCAAGCAACCTCACATCCAAAGTAGATAGTAAAGTGTAGCGGCGTGATAGTGCATCAGCTACTACGTTACTCTTTCCATCTTTGTATTTTGAAGAGAAGTGAAAGGATTGTAAGAATTCTACCCACTTGGCATGCCTTGGACTTAACTTTTGTTGGCCATTGATATATTTTAAGGACTCATGATCTGAATGAAGAACAAAATGGTTAGTACGTAGGTAATGACTCCAATGATCAAGAGCTCTTACTATGGCATAGAACTCCTTGTCGTAAGTGCAGTAGTTCAGTCTTGCTCCATTGAGTTTCTCTGAGAAATAGGCAATGGGGCGCTTGTTTTGCACAAGAACAGCTCCAATTCCAACTCCACTAGCGTCACATTCCACCTCAAATGGTTGAGAGAAATCAGGAAGGGCTAAGATAGGAGCGGAGCATAGCTTCTCTTTAATGGCTTCAAAGGCTTCTTGGGCAGCTTTGGTCCAAACAAATGCGCCTTTCTTCAAGCACTCGGTGATGGGGCTTGTGATAGTGCTGAAATCCTTGATAAATCTCCTGTAAAAAGAAGCCAAACCATGAAAAGACCTTACTTCTGTAATGGTGGAAGGGATTGGCCAAGTACGTATGGATTCCACTTTGGTTTGATCAACTGATACCCCTCCTTTGGATACTACGTAGCCAAGGAATACTACACTCTCCACAAAGAAGGCACACTTCTCCTTCTTCCCAAAAAGTTGTTGTTTGCGAAGTGTGGTGAAGAGTAGCCTCAAGTGCTCCATATGTTCTTCCAAGGACCTGCTATACACAAGTATATCATCCAAGTAAACCACAATAAAGCGACCTAGGTAGGCCTTAAGTACCTCGTTCATTAACCTCATGAACGTGCTTGGAGCGTTGGTAAGACCAAATGGCATGACCGTCCACTCATATAGTCCATGTTTGGTTTTGAAAGCGGTCTTCCATTCATCTCCCTCCCTCATTCTGATTTGATGGTAACCACTCCTTAGATCAATTTTGGAGAAGACCACCGCCCCATGAAGCTCATCTAACATATCATCTAACCTTGGAATAGGAAACCTATACTTGATGGTGATGTTGTTAACGGCTCTACTATCTACACACATTCTCCATGTTCCATCCTTCTTAGGTACTAAAAGAACTGGAACAGCACAAGGACTAAGGCTCTCCCGCACATACCCTCTACTCATCAACTCATCTATTTGTCTTTGTAACTCCTTAGTTTCTTCCGGATTACACCTATAGGCAGCCTTATTGGGTAAGGTTGATCCTGGAATGAGGTCGATTTGATGTTCTATACCTCTAATAGGTGGTAAACCAACGGGTAATTCCTCGGGGAAGACATCCTTAAACTCGTGTAACAACTCCTCTAATGGTTTTCCTCCAAGTCTATTCTCAACTTCTACGGGTTTCTCTTTAGCTACCATGACAAATACACGTTCCCCCTCTTGTATAGCTTGCTCTACTTCATTTTCACTAGCAAAGACGGTGAGGTTGGGTCTTTTGTTCTTGCTAGAGGTCATAGCTCTAACAGCTTGGGGAGTCATGGGTTTTAGAACGATTTTCTTTCCCTTATCCCTTAATTCATATTCATTCTTTCTCCCATGATGAACTACGTCCCTATCAAACTGCCAAGGACGGCCTAATAGTATATGACAAGCATCCATAGGTATAACATCACATAGAACCTCATCAACGTAGGAACCCATGGTTAAACCCACCCTTACTTGTTTAGTGACCCTTATTTTGTTCTCATTATCCAACCAATGTAAAGCATACGGTTTAGGGTGATTAGTGGTGGTGAGACCTAACTTAGTAACCATTTCCGTAGATGCAACATTAGTACAACTACCCCCATCAATAATCAAACTACACCACTTGGTATTAACTAGACATTTTGTGTGAAAGAGTTGGTCTCTTTGTTCGGTGTTTTGTGGAATAGGATTAGCATGAAGTGTACGTAATACCAAGACCTTACCAAACGTTGGGAGTTCATCTTCTCTTTCTCCCAAGTAGACTTCAGGAACAGGTGCGCCATTGGACTTAGAGAGACTAACGATGCTTGAGTCTTCAAAGCTCACAACTCCTGCCATGCTTACGTATAAATGGATGACCAAAGCTCTGATACCACTAATGATGTGAGTTGATATGAACTTTGAAACAAGAATGAGAGATATGATTAGTAAACTGAAATGGACGTGAAACAAGTAACCAAAACAGAAGGTAAAGATAGTTTTGAGATGAAAATAAACGTAACCAAAGGATAGTATGCTAGGTGAAGTAGACCTATACTTCAACAAAGCGGTTGCTAGATCAAACACTCGATTGAAATAGCGAGTTTAGAGTTTGTAACGCGACTCACTCTAGACCTTGTCTTGTAAACTACAAAGACGAAACAAAAGGAAGCTCAAAGCTTAACTTTTACTTGGTTTTTAATTTGCAAATTGGATGTTTTATTCATTCAAATGGGTGGCTATATATAGCCTACAAGACCCTTAAAACCGGCTGGTCAAGGGTGACAATAACAAAGCTAGACTAATGTGAACTAGGAGCTAAATACAAGGTTGGAGTTAAAAACAAAGCTAGTGTAAACAAGGAGTTAAAACCAAAGCTAAGGAGTTAAAACCAAAGCTTGCACCAGCCGTGTAGTCTTGTGTGAACATGGAGCCAACCCCAAAGCTTGAGTGTACACACCATGTGAACATGGAGCTAAAAACGAAGTAACCAATCAGCCCATAATCAACCTTGACTTCTTTACTCCTTTATTCAGCTCCCTTGTGAGCTAACTTAGTACTTGGAGAAGACATACCACTAAGCTAGTAGGAGGAGCTAGTGTGGCTTGACTTGAGCTAAGAGGAGCTAGTGTCACTTCATTGAACTCCTTGGTCTCCTCATTCGGATCAATTTTCGTAGTCATTCAAAATGGAGGAGATAGATTTCGAGCTTATCTTTCCAATGACTATTCATGAAGGCTCATTGAACAAGTATTGACAAAGTTATGGTCCGAACAAGTCAGCTGTGCATGGGAAAGTACCGGGGTTAAAGAGGACGTTTGAAGCTGGTTGTGTTCACTTGGTGTGCACGTCCAAATGAAGCTTTGTTATTAGCTCCATGGTCACACCAGCCACACCTTAATGCTCCCTAGCTTTGGTTTTAACTCCATGTTTACATTAGCTTTGTTATTGGCTCCAACTTTGTTTTTAGCTCCTAGTTCACATTAGGCTTAAGCTTTGTTTTTGTCACCATTGTACTTTGTTATTGTCACCCTTGACCAGCCGGTTTTAAGGGTCTTGTAGGCTATAAATAGCCGGCCATTTGAGGGAATAAAGATCATCCAATTTGCAAATTAAAAACTGAGTAAAAGTTAAGCTTTGTGCTTCCTTTTGTTTCGTCTTTGTAGTTTACAAGACAAGGTCTAGAGTGAGTCGCGTTACAAACTCTAAACTCGCTATTTCAATCGAGTGTTTGATCTAGCAACCGCTTTGTTGAAGTATAGGTCTACTTCACCTAGCATACTATCCTTTGGTTACGTTTATTTTCATCTCAAAACTATCTTTACCTTCTGTTTTGGTTACTTGTTTCACGTCCATTTCAGTATACTAATCATATCTCTCATTCTTGTTTCAAAGTTCATATCAACTCACATCAAGCTTAGGCCAGCTACATTAGCAATAATAAGTAGCCATCTTCAATAAATGGAGCTAGCTCGGATTTGAGCTGGATAAAGGAGCAACTAATCATGGTAAAGTGAAGACATTAACTAAGGGTCACAATCATTCAAGCATGAGTAATGGACTGAAGTTAAGAAGGTCTTAGAGCTGGTTGTATTCTCTTGGTGTACACGGTCCAAAGGCTCTCTTGTTAGCCTTGTTTTTGGCTCCATGTTCACACCTTTGCCGCGCCTCATTACTCCCACTCAAGCCTTGTTTTCATCTCCTTGTTCACATAAGAAGACCACGGCTGATTACTCTTCACTTAGCATAGTTGTTAGCTCCAAGTTCACACCACTTTGTTATTAGCTCCAACTTTGTAATTAGCTCCATGTTCACATAGTTTTAGTCTTTGTTTTTGTCACCCTAAACCAACCGGTTTAAGGGCTCTTGTAGGCTATAAATAGCCGGCCATTTGAAGGAATAAACATCATCCAATTTGCAAATTAAAACTTGAGTAAAGCTAAGCTTTCTGTTTCGTCCTTGTAGTTTACAAGACAAAGTCTAGAGTAAGTCGCGTTACAAGCTCTAAACTCGCTATTTCAATCGAGTGTTTGATCTAGCAACCGCTTTGTTGAAGTATAGGTCTACTTCACCTAGCATACTATCCTTGGTTACGGTTTATTCATCCATAAAACTATCCTTTCTTTCTGTTTTGGTTACCCATTCACGTTCCATTTCAGAATACTAATCCTTCTTTACATTCTTGTTTCAAAGTTCATATCAACTCACATCATAAAGATCATGAAGTCTTAAGGTATGAAGATGTAAAGAACAATGTCGTGGCTAATGCTCTACCCTGTCACTACACACACTCATCCACTCTAGATACAAGCACGCTTGGATTTGAGACTTTAAAGGACTATTACTCCATGGATGCTGATGTACTTACCGAGTGCAAGGCTGGTTCTCTTGGTACTTTTGATGAGTTTGTTTTGCAGGAAGATCTTCCTTTTAAAGGGAACCACCTTTGTGTCCCAAGGCATCCTATTTCAGAGTGTATAACTAGAGAAGCCTACAAAGGAAGGTCCAACAAAAACAGAAAAACGAGACTCTTCCAAGAGGGTGACTTGGTTTTGGTTCACTTGAGAAAGGAGAGGTCTCCAAACAAGGGGAAGAACAAGTTGAAGCCTCAACCAGAAGTCCCATACAAGGAAAACAACAATGCTTGCAAGATGAAGTTGCCGGATGATTATGGAGTTCATACCACGTTCAAAGTAGGAGATCTTTTTCCTTATGAGGATGGCATTTCAGAATTGAGGACAATTCCTTTTCAAGGGGGAGGAGATGATCCGAATGAAGAAGCTACTAAAGAGTTCAATGAAGTAACACTAGCTCCTAATGGTCCTAGTCAAGCCACATTAGCACCTCCTACTAGCCTAGTAGTGTGCCTTCTCCAAACAGTAAGTTAGCTCGTATGTGGGACGAATAAAGGAGCAAATAAGTCAAGGTCAAATGAAGGCATTAACTTGGGTTCACACTCATGATTGTGGGCTGGCTATGTTCACATAGTGTGCACGTCTGAATGCTCTCCTCAAGCTTTGTTTCTTGCTCGTAGTTCACAAGGGTGCCGCGTCTAAATGCTCTTTGTTAGCTTTGTTTTTAGCTCCTAAGCTTTGTTTTTGTCACCATGTAACTTTGTTATTATCACCCTTAAACCAGCCTGGTTAAGGGATGTGTTAAAGGCTATATATAGCCGTAAACTTTGATGAATAAGACACACAATATACACAAGATTTATACACGAAACTGAGTAAAGCTAAGCTTTCTTTTACGTCCTTGTTGCTTACAAGACAAAGTCTAGAGTTAGTCGCGTTACAAGCTCTAAACTCGCTACTTCAATCGCGTGTTTGATTTAGCACCCGCTTTGTTGAAGTATAGGTCTACTTCACTAAGCATACTATCCCTTGGTTACGGTTCTATCACCCTCACAAACCACCCTTACATTCTGTTTTGTTGCTTTTGTTACGTTCAATTCAGAATACTATCAATCTTCACGTTTTAGTTTCAAAGTTCATTTTAACTCACATCAGCCTATCGGTTCGATTAGGCCTTTGGAGGACAGCCTTTGTAAGGCATAGGTATAGGTGGTACCTATGTCAGTGAAAACCCTAGATGGGGTGTTCTTCTTGGACGGGGCATCTAGTAGATTAACCGCGTCGAAAATGCTGCGAGTTGCAGCTTGGGGCTTATTGGTGGAGGAAGAAGCCCCTTGGTATCCTTTGCTAGCGGCCTTAGTGAGGCCTTCCAGTCTCAGATCGTCTTCGATCCTCATACCCATTTCAGTAAGGGTGGTGAAATTGGGTATGACAGCGTACCGGAGGTGAACCCGGTAGGAGGGGAGGAGGTTCTTGACAAAAGCCTCCACCAAAGTCTTCTCATTGGGCTTGTCGACCAGTTTCACGCTCTCGGCCCTCCAGCGTTGAAGGTATTTAGTAAAACCTTCCTTTGGCTCTTGGGCCATAACCTCCAGAGATCGCATTGTGGTTTGGATCTCGGTGTTGTCAGCATAGTTCCGAGCAAACTCGGTAGCCACATCATCCCATGTAGGGTATTTTTTTGGGTCTAGCCTATAGTACCAGGCCCGTGGGTGCTTCTCAAGAGATGCAGCAAAGAGGTTTTTGAACATGGACGAATCCACTCCCTTGATGGCCATGAATTCCTTGAAGGCCCGTACATGTAGTAGCGGGTCTTCAGTTCCCTCAAACATGGGCAAGCCCGTAAGGTTCAGGTTTGCGGGCAGTTTGTCGCTCAACGGGTTATACTCTCGGCTATTCTCCCGATGAATGTTGTTACTCCCAGCCAGATGGACTTGTTCTTCTAGTCGGCGTACTGCGCTGACTAGTTCAGCTAGAGGCCCAGTAGCCTCGGCATTAGGAGTCCTTTGCTCCACTGTAGCTAGGCGAGCAACGATGGCCACTTGACCAGCCCTCATTTCGGTCAGTTGGGCTTCGATGTCGGTTTGCTTCTCGATCATGGCGTCTAGAGAGGTTTGCAGACTGTTCAAAGTAGCCATCCTGCGGGCGTGTCTGGTTGCCGGTGGCCTGTCTGTAAGAACACCGCGTAATCAGAAACCGAACCCAGATCTTGGAAAAAAGAAGGAAAAGTACATCCCGAGCGACACTAAAAAGGAAGACCGAAGACTCGAGAAAGACATCTTGACGGATGACTCAATGGGTGGTATAACTTCCTTAGGATTTTGGCTTTGTGGGCCTAATCCCGTTCGAAGGAAGGTCCACGTGAGACTTCTCCCCAGACTTTTGACTCGAGTGTATGGACGGACTTTCCTTCGTAGGGGTATGCCCTACGCGGGTTGGTCGTGCCTTGACAGATAAGGCGGACTCGGGAAAGAGGGAAACTCGTGATATAGGATCGACGGAGTTTCGACTCTATAAACCTTCGATATACTATGCAAAGACCCGACACACGGCTAGACGGTAGGTCCTATAATAAGGAAGGTTTACTAGGAAGGTTGGATGTTTGAAATTTGAATATAAAATGGGTGAATTTCCAAAAGTTCGAAAATTGAAAACGGAATTTCGAAAACCAAGATTAGAATTTTGAAAAAAAAAAATTCAGAAAATCGGAATGGTGTTGGAAATTCGAGAATTAAAATGGGTAGTATGCCGACTAGAGAAAAAGGATATTTTGAGTCAAATCGTTGATCCTAAGTTTCGGCGGCATTCCGAGTTTTTTTTTTTTGAAAGTTGGATATTTTTGCAAAGACGGATCCCGAAACGGACAGTATTTCGGGTTTTTCAAAATTTGGTATTTTTGGAAAGATGCATTTTTTTTTTTGAAATGACGGTTTTTTTAAAAAAAATGACACGAAAACCAAGTAGCACGTAGTCAATCAAGCATTATAACGACGCTTATGTATGCTTTACACTAAGTCTCGGTCGATCAAAATAGGGTCTATACCAACAACGATAGCATTCTCGTGAATCGGGACGGACTCCCTAAGCCGAGTTGGTCTTAGGACATGCCGCAAAACCCAGACGAGTTCCGCCATCGAAGTCTTTAGCGCACCCATGTAGGAATGCACCGTGGTATACTGGGACATCGGTCACAAGTAACCGGCCCGCAAAAATTTGGGTTATGCATGAATCATTAAACTAATGCGCGCACACTAATATACGAACGATTTCTCTTCGAGTCTCACCCCAGGAACCCCGATGACATGTGGTACATCAGGTATCCCCAGCGGAGTCGCCAAATTGTGGACATGACGTAGGTCCACCCCGACGCGGCCACGCGCGGGTTTGGGTAGGCGAATGAATCTCGTGGTAAGATTGTTCTCGGGTTCGAAATTTAAGTCAAAATGGAGTCGCCACCGAATTTTGTGGTTATTCGGAACCATAAGAGCCCACTCTATGTCGTCATGGGCTGTACACAAAGTACGGCCCGCTTCGATTTCAGAGTTTATGGGGCTCGTCCCTTTGCATTGCAATATCGATACCGTTTAAACCGGCTTTCGTATATAGAATGACTCTCGTGCGCCAATGGTTTCGGGCATCCGGAAACCAAGGTTCTGAGTAAGGGGTGAGGGTACGTGTTGGGAAGCCCACTAAGGACACCCAACCCCGCCCGCACATGGCGGCCTCTACTAAGACATCGTTCGTGTTCGTGTACGCGCGCTAGTAAAACGACTAAATGATATGCAAACAACGTTTTCGGGCTAAGCATGTGAATTTAGCGTTAACTACGTCATTTAATGCATCTTGAATGTGGTCGGAGTAATTTAGCATGCGAAGTTCATTTATAAAGCGATAAGCAAGTAAATAAATAAAACTCGGAAGTGAATGACGTACAAGTTACACGGGCGGAAATACAACCCGGCCAATACAAAAATTACAAATGATGTACAAGCGGAATAATAAATGATAAAAAGTTAGGAACGGACCCGTATGTAAACTAGACCGTGAATTGTGTAGATGAACGAACCCCGATTAAATACACATTGCATTGTGTATTAAACGAAGGACGGAGACATAGGACCTAAGCGTGACGCTAGCCCGATCCTATGCCTCGATGCCTTGTCCCAACTTATCACGTCGAAAAAAATCGATCAAAGTTGTTATAGTGTCGTGATATGTATGGGTTTTGAAAAATGGGTTCACGTGATTGACTTTACACGTGTCGACTAAAAGTCGTAAAAAAGACGAGGCTTAAATGTTGCATTTAAGCTCTCGGTTTTCTGGGCTACAGGACCCACTCGGTCGAGTCATGGTCTGACTCGGTCGAGTGTGTCCTCGAAAAGGCTTCTGCCCAGATTTATGGGTGCTACTCGATCGAGTAGCCTACGTACTCGGTCGAGTAGCCCCTGTACGAGTGCTAACTCGTTTTGTTTCTTTGTTCAAAAATCAATGGTTGGCCAAATCAAATACAAATATCGCACGATTTGTATTTAACTGGGCTTCCGGTGCTATAATCGCGTATGCATGCGATTATAATACCGTTATCGGAGTTTTATGAAAATGCCTTTGCTAGATTAGAAATTTTGTATTAGTGACGAAATTGCATCCCTCTACGTCACGACATCGAAACTAATCCTTTCGGATTATGTGATGTCGGTTTTCGTGTCAACGAGTTCCGTACTAATAAAAATGGGATCAAATGGGTTCAACTATTATTAATCGCGATCACGTCACGCCCTTGAGTACCTTGGGGCGGGGCTCCTCGAAAGGGCTCCACCTCCGTCGTTGCTCGTAAAGGGATTAGACGGACTTTAGGCGATAATTATAGTCAAACGTATTTAAAACCGAATTTTAATACTAGTATATATATATATATATATACACGGTATGATAATGTGTTAGTGACGAAAAGGTAAAAGTTAGTATACGAGAAATAAATGTTAGAGTTATGTTAAAGTTAGTGTTAGGATGCTAGTATAGTTATTATATAGATAATACAAAAACGTAAATGAAAATGAAGTAATAAGGATCTAAATGGGGTTTAGGACACCCTCAACATACATGCTTAGTAAGGACCTCGGAAATGGACTCGTAAATAGCGACGGGACGCCGGAGTATCGAGGATGTACGCGAGTTATGGTGTGTGTGTGTGTGTGTGGATGATTCGTCGTTTTTTTGAGGGACGAAGGACTCGGTTTTTGTGTGTATTTGCTTAGGGTTGTAGTGTGAAGAGTAAGGAGGATTAGGGTGAAAATGTAGGGTAAAATGGCATTAGGTAAAACTGAAAATGCAAAGGGTTTGAGGGGGTATTTATAGATTTTACCCCACGACCTAGGGTCACTCGATGGAGTGGCCCTAGTGCACTCGATCGAGTGCCCTAGAAAATGGGCCTGATCCGGAAAATGACGCTCCACTCGACCGAGTGGGTCAATCCATTCGATCGAGTGGATCAAGAGGATCGAGCTAAAATAGGAAGGAGTTGACCTTGTTTGATTTGATTGTTTTATTTGAATTTCGATTTAGGCGCCAGCTTCTAGAAGTTGAATTTGGCTGATTTGTGTGACGGGTTCGTCTTTGACCGAGTTTTGACCCGGTCGCCAAAAGACGGGTTTTATTTTTGGTGTCGGTTTTGGCCCAAATTAGTCTTATTTTGCTCGGAACGACCCACTGGGCCTGAATTTGAGGTTGGTTTTGAGAGATTTGTACTCCGCTAAAAGTCCATGTCGGATATTATTGATTCTGAGCCCATATCCGAGTATACTAAGTCACGTTTGCGTCCGATAATCATCGGGTGATTGTCGGGAACTGCTATAGACACTAGCAGGCAAAATGCGGGTGTCTACACATTAGAAGGGTTCTTTATGAAGTCAATCAGATTCTATCGTGGGCGCCAAATATTGATATCCAGAATGAGCAGCGGAAGAGAATGAAAGGAACCAAAATGCAAAGAGCTATCATGAATGGACTGATTAACTCGATAACTTACAATATTTGGATCCAACGAAACAAGGCTAGAGTGGAAGAGCAGCTAATTCGACCCGAAAAGCTGGCTAGACGAATCCTTAAGGAATATATTGATTTTTGCAAGAGTAAATGTAACCAAAAGTTTAGTGATAAGGACAGAAAATTCATAACGAGCCTTTTGAGGCACCTGATGTAATTGAGACTGTACAATCTTTTATTTAATACACTTACAATTTACCAAAAAATAAAAAATAAAAGAACTAGGTTATCAGGCCACCGATTGATTAGTAGAGGCCGCTATAGCACGGGCGGGATTGGGTGTTGACATCTATCGGATGTTGGCTTCCCAATACGTACCATCACCCCTTACTCAGAATCGACGGTTTCCGGATGTCCGAAACCATTGGCAATGAGAGTCATTCCAGGCATGGACTGCTTAAGGGTACAAGTCTTTATCTTTAGGTGTCGTGCCCCTCAGCTTTGACCCGGCTAAGGATCAAAGTTGACTTGAACGGTTTTCGAGTCCCCATAATTGACTCAGTGGCGACTCCACAAATCGGCAACAAATTCAGTTCACTAAAAAGGTCGCCTTACCAAATGAATCGGCCTTTAAACATTTAAAACCACGACTCGATCGATTCCCAAACGGAAACACGGGTGCCCGCACCCGTCTAGTACAAGTCTGGATCGTCATCCGAATCGAGATCCGAAACATCGCCCCGTACACGAGATCGGACCGGCCCCCGACAGAGAGGGGGCCGCGTGGGTGGCCGCCGCCACACGTTGAAAAACCGGGTCGGTCCCGTGCGGGCGCGCACTGGGCGCCGGGCAGTGCGGACGGATTTTGCTGGGGATTTGGAACAAATTTCCAGTGGTGGTGTAACTTGAATGAGGTCGATGAAGCTCATTTCCTAGTTCCTAGTTGTGGTCACTACAGGTTTTGGCCCTAAAAAGCCCACTCGAACCGATATTAGGACCAATCGACCTCTTCGCGGTAAGATCTTTAGGGACACGCGGAGAGATCCTCGATTGACACTCCGGCCGCCTAACGCGTACCCCGCGGGAATAATAAACGGATAGTTCCGAATGGACGGTATGACACTCGTCTCCCTAGATGATTTGTCAATGCCTAAGTAAAGACTATTTGTGGGCGGTAGCCTACCCTAACCTACCCACGTCTGCATTTTGCATGAGGGTATGCATTCCTAGTTATGTGTAGCGTGTTTGCAAACAACCCAAATAAAACACTAAAAATCTATTATATTCAACCACGCCAACATATTCAACCGCTCCCAATACCGTTTTTGAAAAAGACCTCATCTTTTCAAAACGACCTTTTAAACGCCGATACTCCGGTCAAATAGTGATTTTCTAAAAGGAGAGAAAACGTTTTAAATGCCGTCATCATGGCAAAATTTACACTCACTACTTTAAAAAAAACCTTTTTTCTAAACGTCATCACCTTGGCCAAAGTAAAACCCGTCAACAACGAATACCGTTAATACCACCAAAACCTCCGATCAATGGGGTGAAGGTACCTTAAACGGTTACATTTTGTTTTTAAAAAAAAGTTTGTTTTTACACACATACCGTTAACACAACCGATGCTTCAATTAATGAGGTCAAGGAACCCAAAACGGTCGCACTCGCAAAACATTATTTTCAAAACACCATCATTAGACTTCACGCTCTACCACGAGCACCACATACAGCACGAGTATCGAACTAGCTAATTAATAGTAGTCTCGATAAAGGCATCACATCGTCATTTCCAAAAATGGTTCCCCTAAGGACCATGCTACTTTCAAAAAAGAGAGACATTTGCACCTTTGCTATCCCCGGATTCCTGACGCACACATATAGCAACACACTTTCAAGTCACAAACGATGTTGTCACGCCATCGTTGCACTATTTCTACAAATCGCCCTTTTCAAAAAAAATCTTTTCTGAAAAGATTGGTCGTTTTCAATAAAAAAAAACATATATCAAATCCTTTGATCCTGAGCCGGGATCGCGATCAACTTCTTACGTCGTACAACCGTGTGATTAACTGTTTGTTTTAGTTACTAAGATCACCTCTACTCGAGGTCTTACATTCTGGGCCTTCTCATTTCGAGAAGTCCTCTTTAAACCTCACCTCCGAGGTTTGGGTTAAATCGTCTCGTTACAGAGACAAAAATTCATTAGGCGTTCCGCCGAACACACCAAGAGTCTAAAAGCACTTGAGTCCCTAAGTCAGTGCTCGCACACGCGCAAGTCAAGGGTCCCATTTCCGCGTTGCTCGGTTTCGAGCATTCCTCGAGTCTGTAGGACATCTGGTATACCCGCCCTCATTGATATCACCTTTTCCGCAGTCATGTCAGGAGATTCAAGCGTAGACACAAGTAACCATAGCAGGAACGTCGCCGGACAATCCGCGGATAACACCATAGAAACCCTAACCAACTTGATCCGAGACTTACAGGCCACCATCATTACCGTGAACGCATCTGTAAACAGCATAAACTCTTGTCTAGGCCACTTGGAAGATAGGGCCTCAGATGAACACCACAATCGGGTCCTCAACGAGGTCCTTTTAAATTCCACTCCATTGGGCGGAGCACCTGTCGGTGTCGTCCCTAATGACCCCGTTACCTCACCTCAAGACGACACCCTACAATCCGCCATGAATCACATAGATTTCCTCGAAAGCCAAATGCGCCTAAACCAGGGAAACAATGTCCGCCTCAAAAACCATAGAAAATTTGAAATGGTGAATGACAAATTACCCGAGAAGTTTTCCTTAGCTGACATGCCCAAGTTCAAGGGAAATGAGGACTCCCTTAACCACATCCGGGCCTTCAAGGACTACATGGCCATTAAGGGGGTCAAACCCAGCCTTTTCGCTAGGATATTCCCATCCTCTTTAGGCGACACACCTCGATACTGGTTTTACTCCCTTGACCCCAAAAAGATATCCACCTGGGACGACATATCCATAGAATTCGCAAAATAATACGCGGATAATTCCGAAACATAAGTCACCATCCGAAGCCTCGAGGTCCTTCCCCAAAATGAGAAGGAAGGCTTCTCCGAATTTCTGACTAGGTGGAGAAAGGTTAGCACCCAATTAGTAAATCGCCCCGACGAAGCCACCTTAGTAGAGAAATTAATCAATAACCTTAGGCCCCCTTACGCCTCTCACCTTAGGTACCAAAATATCCATACCTTCAAAGAATTGTATACCTTAGGAATACGTCTGGAGGACGATATGAGGAATGGAGTATTCTCCAAAATAATGGGGAAAGGTTATCAAGGTCCAACTACATCCACGGGAACCCGCTCTTACGGGTCATCCGAGAATAACAAAGCCGAAGAAGTACACCTAGTCGAACAAACCACCCGAGGAAGAACTGTGGACGTCCGTCTGCGCCGCCCGGCGCCCAGCGCGTGTCCGCGCGGGACCGACCCGGTTTTTATCGTGTGGCGGCAGCCACCCACGCGGCCCCCTCCATACCGGGAGTCGGTCCAATCCCACATACGGGGCGAAGTATCGGACCTCGATTTGGATGACGATCCGGACTTGTACTAGACGGGTGCGGGCACCCGTGTTTCCGTTTGGGAATCGATTGAGACGTGGTTGCAAATGCTTAAAGACCGATTCATTTGGTAAGGTGACCTTTTTAGTGAACTGAATTCGTTACCAATTTGGAGTCGCCACCGAGTCAATTATGGGGACTCGTAAACCGTTCAAGTCAACTTTGATCCCTTACCGGCTCAAAGTTGAGTGGCACGGGACTTAAAGACAAAGACTTGTACCCTTAAGCACTCCATGCCTGGAATGACTCTCATTGCCAATGGTTTCTGACATCCGGAAACCGTCGATTCTGAGTAAAGGGTGAGGGTACGTATTGGGAAGCCAACATCCGATAGATGTCAACACCCAATCCCGCCCGCACTATAGCGGCATCTACTAATCAATCGGTGGGCTGATTTCCTAGTTCTTTTGTTGTGGTGGAAGTACTGTAACATCCGTTGTTTTAACCCTATGTCTTTTGCTATGTCGGTTGTTTTAAGGACAGATAAGTTTTATCGTCAAAGTAGTAGTGTTTACATCCTTTGCATGCGATTTCACGTGACAAGCAGGCCATGAAAAGATGCACGTAGGAGAGTAGAGGGTACTAATATTATCGGTATTAGCAAGTCAGTTTTAACGTGGTAATACGGATATTAGTCATTCTTGTGATATACCTTACCTGGTGTTCTGCTTAAGATGCGTCGGTTCGGTATTAATAGTGATGCATCGAACCTAATAAGTTGAGCACCTGGACTAATGCGGAACCCGACCATCACTTTGTTCAGTTTTAGTTATTTTACGTTTTGAATTCCGTGTTAGGTGATTTAGCATGCGGTTATAAGGTCATAAAAGCGATAAATCATACGAAAAACTGTAAATGCGAATGTAAGTACATCACATTGTGAGGAGTTGCCCTCGGAGTATACGCTAAACGGGAATCGATGCATAGATAGTCTTGAGAACGAATCTCGGAATTACTCGGGTTTGTTTAGTGTGTTTTAGTATTTGTTGTTGAAGTTGGGACGTTACGTATTTTAGTGAACGTTTGTGGGCCTAGTGCCCATGTCTAGTGTTGTTGTAGTGCATAATAATAGAAAGTGCGAGAATGGAAAGTTTTGTTTAGATGACAACCTAGTGACGACTTGATCAATAGGCGGATCCTTCTAGCTTGACCAGTGACTCCGGCAGAACTCCGTTACCGTTTGACCTTCCCGCGGCTACTCCGGCAGAGCTTCGTTACTAAGGACTAGTTTTGCGGCTAATCCGGTAGAACCTGGGTACTAGTTTTGAGCTAGTCGATCACAGGCACCTCGGTATCGAGTGGAGTGCTCGAAGGTGAGGAGTAGTGCCGATGTCGCTTTTTTTTATTGGAACTACGATCGAGTGGATCGTTTGCCTCGGGTGTTGGAAGTGAGCCCTTAGCGAGAGTTTTTGAGGGAGAAGAGAGAGTTGAAGTGTCGAATGAATGAGGCGGAGGGGGGGGGGTATTTATAGGTGTTTTCGGCCCTCGTCGCCCACATGGACGCGTGACTTGGGGCGCACCAGGACTCAGGCGCCTGGGTCCGAGCGTGGGGAGACCCAGGCGCGCAGGTGGGGCGGTTGGAGTTTTGAAGATATGATTTTGATACTTTCCAAAACCGAGAGGCGGGTGTGTGATAGCTTGCTTGGTCGCGAAGGCTTCCCCACGGCTTGACCTAGTGCCGTTTGTTTCGTGGGACTCGGGTATTCATCTCGAGGCTCGCTTGACTCAGGGTTGACTCGGTTCGAGTTTCGGGGCCGGCTCGGGGTCCCGGTGTCGGAATTGACTCTAATTAGTGTCTATACGACCGTAATGACACGACTAAGGCTGCCATCATGTTAGTTTTAATTTTCCCGAGTAATTATTTGGTCCGTTCTATAAGAAAACTATCTAAAACATCGCGAACCCGTGTCGCGTTGCAGTCCTATCGTCATCGGGTGTTTGCTGGGCACCTCTGCATCCACTAGGTCCAAATCTGGGTGTCTACAGAAGCCCCCACTTTGACTGAGGCTTGGACAAGGTGAATGTCAAAGTATAGCCACCCAGGTCAATCGAGGATTACGACCTGGTGGCTGTCCGGTCGGGTCATTTTAGGTCTGTTGGACTACGTGGTGAGGCTCGCCAGCCAAGGTTTAGAGGTCATACCTGACGTCTTCGCTTGCGGTTGCTTGTTTGAGGCCCGGGCCGTTGCTTGACATCTTGTTCTTGATTCTTTGTGTGCGCGCGCTTTGTCTTCTTCAGTTTATTTACAGGTTTCGTTTAATTTCAAGTGCTTTTGCGCGCTAGCAACGCATTAAGTCGGCCTTTACTTGTACAAGTATATTTCGGGCTGCTTGTGAACCCTTGATGATATGAAACGTTCGAGGGCGTTAGCCCCCGCTCGAGTAATCATCTTTGGGATGCTTATGACCCCTTGGACAAGATAAAATGATATAAAACTATTCGAGGGCGTTAGTCTCCTCTCGATTAAAAATCGTTGTGGAGGTATAAGACTCTTTCGAGGGCGTTAGTTTCCTCTCGAATAAAAATTGCAGTGGAGGTATAAGACTCCTTCGAGGGCGTTAGTCTCCTCTCGAATAAAAATTGCTGTGGAGGTATAAGACTCCTTCGAGGGCGTTAGTCTCCTCTCGAATAAAAATTGCTGTGGAGGTATAAGACTCCTTCGAGGGCGTTAGTTTCCTCTCGAATAAAAATTGCTGTGCCTCCGGGATATCTCTGACCCTTGGGCAAAATTGCTGTGCCTCCGGGATAACTCAGACCCCTCGGGCAAATTGCTGGCCTCCGGGGTAACTCGGACCCCTTGGGCAAATTGCTGTGCCTCCGGGGTAACTCAGACCCCTCGGGCAAATTGCTGTGCCTCCGGGGTAACTCAGACTCCTCGGGAAAATTGTTGTTGATGTGAGTTAAAATGAACTTTGAAACTAAAACGTGAAGATTGATAGTATTCTGAATTGAACGTAACAAAAGCAACAAAACAGAATGTAAGGGTGGTTTGTGAGGGTGATAGAACCGTAACCAAGGGATAGTATGCTTAGTGAAGTAGACCTATACTTCAACAAAGCGGGTGCTAAATCAAACACGCGATTGAAGTAGCGAGTTTAGAGCTTGTAACGCGACTAACTCTAGACTTTGTCTTGTAACCAACAAGGACGTAAAAGAAAGCTTAGCTTTACTCAGTTTCGTGTATAAATCTTGTGTATATTGTGTGTCTTATTCATCAAAGTTTACGGCTATATATAGCCTTTAACACATCCCTTAACCAGGCTGGTTTAAGGGTGATAATAACAAAGTTACATGGTGACAAAAACAAAGCTTAGGAGCTAAAAACAAAGCTAACAAAGAGCATTTAGACGCGGCACCCTTGTGAACTAGGAGCCAGAAACAAAGCTTGAGGAGAGCATTCAGACGTGCACACTATGTGAACATAGCCAGCCCACAATCATGAGTGTGAACCCAAGTTAATGCCTTCATTTGACCTTGACTTATTTGCTCCTTTATTCATCCCACATACGAGCTAACTTACTGTTTGGAGAAGGCACACTACTAGGCTAGTAGGAGGTGCTAATGTGGCTTGACTAGGACCATTAGGAGCTAGTGTTACTTCATTGAACTCTTTAGTAGCTTCTTCATTCGGATCATCTCCTCCCCCTTGAAAAGGAATTGTCCTCAATTCTGAAATGCCATCCTCATAAGGAAAAAGATCTCCTACTTTGAACGTGGTATGAACTCCATAATCATCCGGCAACTTCATCTTGCAAGCATTGTTGTTTTCCTTGTATGGGACTTCTGGTTGAGGCTTCAACTTGTTCTTCCCCTTGTTTGGAGACCTCTCCTTTCTCAAGTGAACCAAAACCAAGTCACCCTCTTGGAAGAGTCTCGTTTTTCTGTTTTTGTTGGACCTTCCTTTGTAGGCTTCTCTAGTTATACACTCTGAAATAGGATGCCTTGGGACACAAAGGTGGTTCCCTTTAAAAGGAAGATCTTCCTGCAAAACAAACTCATCAAAAGTACCAAGAGAACCAGCCTTGCACTCGGTAAGTACATCAGCATCCATGGAGTAATAGTCCTTCAAAGTCTCAAATCCAAGCGTGCTTGTATCTAGAGTGGATGAGTGTGTGTAGTGACAGGGTAGAGCATTAGCCACGACATTGTTCTTTACATCTTCATACCTTAAGACTTCATGATCTTTACTAGGTGTCAAACCGGCGGGTAATTCATTAGGAATGACGACACCCCGTTCCTTTAATTGTTTCCCTCCAAGCTCATTATCAACCTTAACTGGTTCCTCTTTAGTAACCATGACGGCATCCAACTCTCCCTCTTCTATGGCATGTAAACCCCCATGTTTACTAGCAAACATTGAGAGGTTGGGTTTTTTGACTTGATTAGCTAACATATTACCTATGTTTTGAGGTGTCATGGGTTTGAGCACAATTTTCTTTCCCTTATCACTTAATTCATACTCATTCCTTCTCCCATGGTGAACTACGTCCCTATCAAACTGCCAAGGACGGCCTAATAGTATATGACAAGCATCCATAGGAATAACATCACATAAGACCTCATCAACATAAGAACCCATGGTCAAACCAACCCTCACTTGTTTAGTGACCCTCACTCTGTTCCCGTTGTTTAACCAATGTAGTGCATAAGGGTTAGGGTGATTAGTAGTAGCTAGGCCTAGTTTGGTTACCATTTCAGTTGAGGCAACGTTGGTACAACTACCTCCATCAATTATTAAATTACACCATTTGTCGTTAACTTGACACTTAGTATGGAATAGTTGGTCTCTTTGTTCGGTGTCATGTTGGATGGGGTTAGCATGTAGAGTACGTAGTACTAAGAGTGTATCATAAGCTGGGGGTTCATAAGCCTCAAAATCCTTCTCTTCCCCTTCCTCTTCCTCGTTAACGTTGAAAACAGCCCCTATACGTTGTTCCTCTTCCCATATTTCATCCCTAATAGTGATTAATTCTCTTAAGGTCACAACTCTTTTATTAGGACAGGCGTTCTTGTAGTGACCAAAGCCTTGACACTTAAAACAACGTACCTTGGACAAACTAGTTTCAGTGGGTGTCTTGTTTGTGGGTTGAGTCGGGTTACTCTTAATGACAAGGGGTTGATTAATGTTAATGGAATTGGTCTTGTTACTCCCCTCACCTTGTGACCAAGTATGACTCTTACTAGATTCATTCTCATGTTTTGTCCTCCCTTGTGCCTCAATTTTTAAGCATAGCCCACATAATGTATCAAAATCAGAATAAGGACATAAATCAACCGTATTAGCAATACTACGATTTAACCCACGTAAGAACCTAGCCATTTTTATCTCTTCATGTTCTTCTATTTCCCCCATTAGTACTAAGTTCTCAAACTCGTCAATGTATTCACTAACACTCATTTTTCCTTGAACGAGATTAGCTATCTTTTTGTATAAGGATAACTCATGTGTAGTTGGAACATACCTCTTACGTAGTTTACGTTTTAAGGACTCCCAAGAAGAAATCTTACCCTTTCCATCCCTGGTGCGTTGTACCTTAAGCCCTTCATACCAAAGGGAAGCCCCTTTGCTTAGCTTTAGGATTGCATATTTGCACCTCTCCTCGTCCCCCAAGTCCTTGAAGTCAAAGAGCTTCTCCATGTTTCTCTCCCATTCCAAGTAGACTTCAGGATCAGTACCTCCATTGAACTCAGGGAGTTCGTTCACTTTGATCTTGTCTACCGGTTCCCTTCTTGCTTGGAAGCGAGAATTCCTGGGTTGGTAGTTCTCCCACGCCTTCTTTAGGTGTTCCAAGAAGTTAGGGTCTTCAAAGTTCAATACTCCTGCCATGCTTTACGTCTAAAGGAAGACCAAAGCTCTGATACCACTAATGATGTGAGTTAAAATGAACTTTGAAACTAAAACGTGAAGATTGATAGTATTCTGAATTGAACGTAACAAAAGCAACAAAACAGAATGTAAGGGTGGTTTGTGAGGGTGATAGAACCGTAACCAAGGGATAGTATGCTTAGTGAAGTAGACCTATACTTCAACAAAGCGGGTGCTAAATCAAACACGCGATTGAAGTAGCGAGTTTAGAGCTTGTAACGCGACTAACTCTAGACTTTGTCTTGTAACCAACAAGGACGTAAAAGAAAGCTTAGCTTTACTCAGTTTCGTGTATAAATCTTGTGTATATTGTGTGTCTTATTCATCAAAGTTTACGACTATATATAGCCTTTAACACATCCCTTAACCAGGCTGGTTTAAGGGTGATAATAACAAAGTTACATGGTGACAAAAACAAAGCTTAGGAGCTAAAAAAGAAGCTAACAAAGAGAATTTAGACGCGGCACCCTTGTGAACTAGGAGCCAAAAACAAAGCTTGAGGAGAGCATTCAGACGTGCACACTATGTGAACATAGCCAGCCCACAATCATGAGTGTGAACCCAAGTTAATGCCTTCATATGACCTTGACTTATTTGCTCCTTTATTCGTCCCACATACGAGCTAACTTACTGTTTGGAGAAGGCACACTACTAGGCTAGTAGGAGGTGCTAATGTGGCTTGACTAGGACCATTAGGAGCTAGTGTTACTTCATTGAACTCTTTAGTAGCTTCTTCATTCGGATCATAGGCCCAACTCCTGAAGTTCCGGTCGAGCGACGCTCCAAGAACTACAATGCTCAGGCCTATTGCCAATACCACCGGGGCAATGGGCATGATTCCGAAAAGTGTTGGAAGCTGAAGCACTTGATTCAAGACCTGATCGAGAGCGGTAAAATCCCGCTACCCGGAGATAAACCAAGCAACAAAGAGAACCCTTTCAGCTCCCATGCCATCTTTGTCGGGGAGGTGATTGATTGCTCTCACCTCATCTCTCCGTTTATCCTGCAAGTGAACGGGATCTGGTTCGACGACGAGGATGATGTCTACCTCGCTAAGGGGGAAACCGTTCCCATTACCCCTGAGCAGATTCGCGAAGCCAAATCCCGAGTCCTAACCAGTAATAACATGGGTCGTCCCTACCAAGCCACAAGCTCTAGGGAAATCCCCATCCCGACAACCATCACCGATCCACTCGGGATGGAAGTCGCCCCCGAAGAGCCGACTGCTGAAACGGCTATTGTGAAGCAACTGAAGAAGACCCAAGTTGACCTCACTATATGGCAACTCTTGGTTAGCTCACAAGAACATCGAGAAGCACTCACTAAGGCTCTTGATCAAGTTAAGATCGACTCTTTGGCTACCCCTGCTGAAATGGTAGCCACAGTCCTGCCCCACTTGAAGGGCAAAACCAAGGAAGGAGGCCCAATGATCACTTTCTCTGAAGCCGATTTGCCACTGTTCGGGGCCTCTCATAATCTGGCCCTCTACATTACGGTAATCTGCCGAGGGAAATACCTCCCGATTACCCTAGTCGATGACGAGTCCGCTATAAATGTCCTTCCCTTAAGGACCGCCAAAGCCCTCGGCATCACCGAGGCCGATTATGTCCTGACGGCTCAAACCATCCAAGCCTTTGATGGGAGCCCAAAGACGGTATCTGGGGCCGTAAAACTGACCATCATAACGGGCCCGATAGAAAAGAAGCTCGAATTTCAGGTGATTGATGTCACCTCATCATTCAACTTGCTCCTAGGAAGGCCATGGATTCACGCGGTCAAAGCCGTGTCCACCACCCTTCACCGTAAGATCAAGATGCCTTTGCTCGACCATGTTATTACTTTGGAGGCAACCCCAATGACCGTGGCTAGCTGTAACACCACGGGCCGCACGGACTTCTGGGGGTTCGACTTTGTGGGGATGATCGAGGAAGAGTACCTTTTTAGGCCTTACTTCACCACGAGCATTGACACAATGCTCCAAAACCTAGGGTATCTTCCGGGGGCTACCTCTCGACCCGATCTTCCAGCTGGGAAGATCATCGAGGTCCTTAAGGACGAAGACTCTCACTTCGGCCTTGGCTATGCCGCCACTCCGGGCAACGTTGTCCGAGCAGGAATCGAAAAGGCCTGCAACATCATGAAGGGTATCCACTTTGATCCGAATCAAGGAGCTACCAAAGAGTTCAATAAAGTCACCTTAGCTCCTCATGGTCTTAGTTCAGCCATACTAGCACCCCTTACCAGCTTAGTAGTGTGCCTACTACAATTGGTGAGCTAGCTCGTGTATGAGCTGAATAAAGGAGCAAATAATCAAGGTAATATGAAGACATTAACTTGCGTTCACACTCATTCAAGCATGGGAAGTGTACTGAAGTTATGAAGGTGTTTGAGGCTGATTGTGTTCACATGGTGTACACGTCTAAAGGCTCCCTTGCTAGCTTTTTTTTTGGCTCCATGTTCACATAGCTGTCGCGCCTCATTACTCCTTGTTCAAGCTTTGTTATTAGCTCCTGGTTTACATTACTTTGTTATTAGCTCCTAGCTTTGTTATTAGCTCCATGTTCACATAGTTGTAACTTTGTTTTTGTCACCTTAACCAGCCGGTTTAAGGGTCCTTTTGTAGGCTATATATAGCCATCTAGTTGAATGAATAAGGCATCCAATATTGATATCAAAAAACCTGAGTAAAGCTAAGCTTTCTTTCTCGTCCTTGTTGTTTACAAGACAAAGTCTAGAGTTAGTCGCGTTACAAGCTCTAAACTCGCTATTTCAATCGAGTGTTTGATCAAGCAACCACTTTGTTGGAGTATAGGTCTACTTCACTAAGCATACTATCCTTTGGTTACGGTTTATTCATCCTCAAACTATCTTTACATTCTGTTTTGGTTACTTTGTTTCACGTTCATTTCAGCATACTAATCATTCATCACATTCTTGTTTCAAAGTTCATATCAACTCACATCATTAGTGGTATCAGAGCTTTGGTCATCCATTTAGACGTAAAGAATGGCAGGAGTGTTGAACTTTGAAGATCCTACCTTCCTGGAACAACTAAAGAAGGCGTTGGAGAACTTCCAGCCCAAAAATTCTCGTTTCCAACCAAGGAGGGAACCGGTGGACAGGATCAAGGTAAATGAACTCCATGAGTTTAATGGTGGTACTGACCCTGAAGTTTACTTGGAGTGGGAAAGAAACATGGAGAAGCTCTTTGACTTCAAGGATTTGGAGGACGAAGAGAGGTGCAAATACGCCATCCTAAAGCTAAGCAAAGGGGCTTCCCTTTGGTATGAAGGGCTTAAGGTACAACGCACCAGAAATGGAAAGGGTAAGATTGCTTCTTGGGAGTCCTTAAAACGTAAACTACGTAAGAGGTATGTTCCAACTACGCACAAGTTATCCTTATACAAAAAGATTGCTAACCTGGTACAAGGAAGAATGAGTGTTAGTGAGTACATAGAAGAATTTGAGAACTTAGTTCTAATGGGAGAAGTAGAAGAAAACGAAGAAATAAAAATGGCTAGGTTCTTACGTGGGTTAAATCGTAGTATTGCTAATACGGTTGATTTATGTCCTTATTCTGATTTTGATACTTTGTGTGGGTTGTGTCTAAAAATTGAGGCACAAGGGAAAGGAAAACATGAGGGTGAATCTAGTAAGAGTCATACTTGGTCACGAACGGATGATAGTAATAGAGTCAATCCTACTAGTACTAATCAACCCCTTGTTATTAAGAATAACCCCGCACCCCCACCTCAATCTACCACCAAAACAACCACTGAAACTAGTCTATCTAAGGTACGTTGTTTCAAATGTCAAGGGTTTTGTAATCCCCTAAATATTCTAGCGCGATACAGTGGCGGAAACACTGTAGAGTCGGGATTAAAACACACAGAACTATGTCTTAATAAATTAAATTGGTAAAGTCAAACATGCGCCATACATAAAAATGGCTAAAATTTAAAACAATCCATAAAGAGGTTAAACAATCCTTAAAACATGATTATTAAAAGATCAGCAGGATCCAAGACTGCTCGCTAGCCCACACCCACCGAAAATAAACACGTATACCTGCCATGTTAAAACATAACAGCCACAATCAGTGGGGAGCAACGTCAACGTTCTCCCAGCCGTATAACAGGATTTTAAAACAGTAATTACTAATATAGGAAAAATAGTAAAAATGGAAAACATTAAAACAGCATAATAAAATAAGCTTTAGCGTAAAACAAATTAATTAAAAGGGTTGCCGAAGAAACATAAAAATATTTGCCAACCTGCAAACCAATTTATATCGATAATAATAAAATAATCAAAATGGCGTTATGGATAGGATTAATGTAGAATCTAGACTTTCACTAGGATAATACTAAAAACTAGTTTCGAGAACTTAGTCAAAACAAATTAGACTTTGGTCTCTAACTAGGCAACTCAACCATAACAGGACTGCGTGCAGCGAGGTCCTGGCTTAAGTAGTGCACACCCCTCCTGGATACAAACCATATCCAGTTCAACCCGACGCGACTTATACGATGCGATATCTAAGTTTAAGGTAAATATACACTCTCCTGAACACAAACCATGCTCAGTTCAACAACCAATGCGCCCCATAAAGACACACCAGCCTTACAGTTGATGGCAAAACGTACATCCCAGACTATATTACTCTAAACCCACACTTGTCCTTATTCCATAACTCCAAAACAAACCATTATCGATATTCAAAAGATGTATTCATCATAAACAATATGAGGATAAAAGAAGTAAACATTTATATTCTAAAAGAGGAAACTTTCTATTTTAGGAAACTTCTATTTTAGGAAACTTCTATTTTTAGAAACTTTACTAAAAATAGCATCATATCAAAGTAGTGAAAATATTAGTTCATACTAATACCACATTTTAGTAAACGATATAGATTTATAAAACTAATACTTTCGGCCTTAACGATATTAATTATTAAAGTAAGAACATTTGATTTTATGAAATTATTAAAATATCGTATAAGTGTTATAAGATGATTAAAAATGTCTTAAACATTTTAATATTACTAATTAGGGTGTTTTCAAAAGTTATAAAGCTAAAATTCCCTAATTATTATTAGCTTCGACAATAAAATTATAAATAGGATTTTACGACAAATGTCAAATTAAATCTTTTAACGTCTTTTATTTAATTAAACCATTGAATATATTTAGAATATGTTAAGGGATGATTTAAATCTTAAAGTTTCAGATTTAAATACTTTCAAAATTGCTGGAAAAATAATTCTTTTAGGTAAGACGAAGCAATTTAGCGATAAATCACAACTTGTCCGAAATCAATATTTATTAACTAAAGACTATGATAAATAGTACAAAAATTACGTAAAATAGTTAAATTATATTTATGGACATTCTGTCCAGAAAAGAAAATTTCCAGAATTCTAAAAATTCGGTTTTTAAAGCGGTTTCTCGTTAATCGTCCAATCTCGACAATAACGATTAATAAAAATAGTAATTACAAAACGATTTAAGTATTAATATCCAAAAATTATTATTACACTTTTAAAATCCTGATTTTACAGAATATAAATTTTCCAGATTTTTCCAAAATCCAGATTCAACAAATTTCAACAAAACCGTCATTTAAACCCGTTTTCGCAATTAACGATTTTATTAATAAACCTATCGTTCCTAACATTTTATTAAGGCACTAAAAATCATAATAATACATTTTAATATGAAATCATCAGAATCATAATTTTTTCCAGATTTAAACCAAAGACCAGAAATCGAGAATTTAAACAACAAACACGGTTTTAACGATAAACGATGATTTAAAGTGATTAATTAATTCATCCACTTAACAATTCCGAAAAATTATGAAAAAAATCAGAAAATTCTATTTCACCAGAAAGTTTCACCACGTCAAAAATCAGATTAAAATAAAATGTTTAAGTACTAGAACTAAAAATCGCTTTTTAATCGTTTTTGTTCGAAAACGATAATAATTCAATAATCGATATCAAAAATATCAGAAAAATACTAAATTACTAAAAATCATCAAAAACAACATTTTTCCAGAATATAAACATATATTACATGTTTAGGCCGATTATTACGATTTTACAAATTAATATCACAATTTAATCGTTAATCTCGTAAAAGCGATAAAAATATCGAAACATGCAAAATTTCAACTTTAAAATTTTTTCAGAATCCGTGACATACATATATTGTCAAAATAAAATATAAAAATATATACATGCAAAACTCAATTAAAATCTTGAAATACCGAGTAACATCGACGTTACCTCTACTCCAAGTCTGAATCAACGATATATTCGTCGGCTTCGGGATCGTCCAAAAATCCTACCAAACACGTAAATCATGGCAGAAAAATACCATGAGAAAACTAATAAAAAAACAAGGTAAAAATTGATCGAAAATGACGTCGATTAATACCTTAACGAAGGAATCGGAAAGAGGATTATTATGACGATAAAAATGATGCGATTGGGACTCGAAATGGAGCAAAAATTTGCCTAGAATGGCTGAGGGACACACGGCCAAAAGAGAGAAGAAGGAAGTGATGAATATTTTTGGTTAATGCAAAAAATGAATGTAGTAAAGGAGGAGATGGATGTTACTACACTTAAAGAGGGTAAGGATGAAATTAAGGCTTCAAAATGAGGAACCAAAATGCACCTAGACCTATAGTTGGCCGGCCAAATGGATAAGAGAGGGAGTAAGAAAATTTTTGACATAAATGCTACAATGAATGAAAATGATTTATCTTATGATTACGTTTTAATGTGATAAAATGAAACGTTTAAATAAAATGTAATAAAACTTGTGACCAAGAGCTTAGTCGGTCCAAAATGTGAGAAAACAGTCTCAAATAATTTATAAGTTGACAAAAAGTATAATCGTAAAATAGTTAAAGGCATTTCGAAGTAATTCGAGTAAACCTCGCGTAAGAAAATAATTAATCGCGAAGCTTTGTAATAAAATCATTAACGACTAAATTTTTGTAAATAAAAATATTTACTAGTTGGAAATATTAGATAAATGTATTTAAACATTTTTAGGAAAATGAATGACTTAAATCGGAGCTTAAAAACGTCAATTCGAAGAGAAATAGAATTTCTTGCGGAAAATTAATTAGTTTACGAAGAAAACCAAATAAATGGGTTTAAAAGAATTTTAAATCTTTAAAATTAAAAATAGAAATTATTAAACTCAAAAATTAAAATAAAGCTTAGTAAAATGATAAAATATGAGGCCAAAAGTGACAGAGTTAAGACGGAGTCCTAACGGAAAGAATAAAAATGCTTAGGAAAAATAGCGGGTGTTACAATCCTCCCCACTAAAAGAAAGTTTCGTCCTCGAAACTAAGAATAAGCAGAAAAGAAATCGAGATCATCTTACTTGAAAAGATGAGGATACAAATTTCGCATTAAAAAAAAATTGGTTTAAAAGAAAATTTTACAACTTTCAAAGTGATACGAAGTCAAAGGCAAATATTTATTCCAAGAAGAATTGGGCTAACCAACCCGAAGTTTAAAACCTTTCGATTAATGAAATCGTAAAGTAAAGTTATTTGGTAAAATAACAACGTTAAATAACATTTGTAAACAAAGTCGAAGAAAATAGGGTAGCCAAAACACTTTCAAAACAAAGTAAGATAATTTGATTAAGAAATTCGATATTATTTTTTTTTTTTATGAAACAAAATTTAGCTTGGAGAAATCAAATTTTGTAGTTAGTAAAAATCGCACCAGCCGTTAAACATTTTCAATAACAGATTCAAAAGTCCACCAGCAATAAAATGAAAATCAATTTTCAAAACGTTAAAATTTCGAAAATGTTATCAAAGTAATTATGAAAGTTTTCAAAAATGTTATCAAACTTGAACATACAAAATAATTTCGACAATGTTAAAACGTTTTACATAACAATCCTATACATATTGAAGTACTTGGAAATATAAAAGTCTTTATGAAATTTTGATCGCTTAAAAAATCAAAAATTAAAAATAATTTCGAAATAATTTAAAATAAATTATTAAGGCATTTTGAAATAGATCTAAATATAAATATCAACCAAAGATAAAACAAAGTGAAGTATATTGTTCTTAAATTATAAATAAATAAAAATGTTAAATTTCACGATAACCCAAAATGTTAAATTGCTCAAAGTTTTTACAAAATGGGGAGTTTTAAAATTTGAAATTATGCTTCAAAATGTTAAAATTTCATGAAAATCAAAAATTTTAAATTAGTCAAGCTTTTTACAAAACGGGCAAATTCACAATTAGAAATTATAACTCAAAATGTTAAAATTTTACGATAATCCATTTTTTTTAAAGTAGTCAAACTTTTTATATAATAGGGAGTTCGAAAAATAGTTAACGGGTAAATAGAACAAGGATAAATAAATTTAAAATAAGAGCTTTCAAAATCGACAAAGGTTGAAGGGATTGGCAGGAGTTACCGTAACAGAATTCAAGAGAAGCAGAAAGGAAGACGGAGTTGAGAGTCAAACATACCTCTCGAGGATTATAGAAGAAATTAACCATCTCGAGATTCCTAGCACGACTCCCACAAACACGGGTTCCTAATTGGCCCATCAAATAATGCTAAGTCCAATATCAGTACAGGGTGGTCCTACTCAATCTACAACCTCCAAAATTAAGTCTTACATACTTAAATAATCTTTCAATTGGTATAGTAAGAAACCACAAATGATTTAGACTAATCCTTTAATTAAGATTCCAACGGTTATCAAAACATACCCAAACTCGTAATCATTAATGTTCATAAATTTAAAGCTCATAAGGTCTGAACTCGAGGTATACCTCAAATTTCTCGAGTAAGGAAGACTAAATAAAATCCACCAATTAACAATGTTCTGACACAAAATCCTCAAAAATGATCACCAACATATTTATAATACCACAAGTGCAGAAGTTGGGGAAGAATAATAAATCCTCAAACACGCTCAAACCTATAGGTAATGACGCAAACACTCAAATCTTCAAACACGTCATTCGATTAATATTTCTGAGAAATCCATCAAATTTCTAATCGTAATGGTGCAACCACAAAATATTTAATAACTCAACGAAGCCACAATCTCGTTGGTCAAAGGTTCTGAACTATAAATCCATTAAGATGAATGACATCAAAGTATTCCTCAAAACAACGCGATAAATCAAACCTCTAATGGCAATATGTTTCTCCATTTCAAGGTTAACAACAATTTATCCAATTTAGATCACTCAACTCCAAAGTTCATAGTTTACAACCTTACATCAACGATCCACGATCTAATCCATAAGAAACAAGGTTTAATCTATGTCAACCAAAATTTACTAAACATTAACGAGGACCTGAAATGGTACCACAACACTCAGGCCAACATCTTAAACAGTGATCTATGATTCCAAAAGACCACGACTATCCATAAGTCAGCCTTAGACAGGAAACCCAAATCATTATTACCGGTTACACGAAGTTCGGTTCTAGTTTAGGTACTAGGTATCCATCAAATATGACATACTCTCACTACTCCAAAATATATTCAACTCTAAGTACTCCAAAATAATCAAAGTAACCTATAACCTAAGGTTTAGTGTCTAAAGTATCATCCTAATTCCATCAATCAACAATTTACCATTCGAATCAATCCTCAAGAATTTCTTACTTGCTTAAAAAATATGGTACAACTCACAATCCTCAAACGAGGTAACAAGAGTTACTAAACCTCAAACATCTGTAACTTCCAAAAGACTCACTAAGACAGAATTCGGTCTAACCAAAGAATCTCAAGAGAAAGATGGTAGAGAAGAAGAATAGAACGAGGAGTCACCAAGCGAATGAAGATGAGAATATAAAAGAGAAGAATTGGAAGAAATAGAGGAAGGAAGAAAAGAATCGATGATCCTATATTACTAAGTTCTTGAACCAGAGGAGAATCTTCGGCCTCCAGAGTTGACGCGGGATCCAAAAGGCTTACTTCATCTTCTTGTAGAGGGACGAGCACATAAGTATTGGGTCGCTCCATCTGGATCTACTGCGACATCACGGAACAGGAATCGACTCTTGATCATCTGGCCTGTAGCTTAAGTAAACTGAACCGGAGCTAAAAATTACCATCGACATCTTTCTTGGAGCACCAAGTTGTCCACTCGAGTCAGCAGGCGTTGAGAGTTCTAAGCAAGCCTTGTCTCGATCTGGAGCAGCATCAAGTCAACATCTTGTCCACTCATCGTCTTCTTCTTGGACATATGAAACAAATATTCAATGCTAACCATTGAGTTTCAGGAACAAGAAAGCTAAACAAATAAGTCCTTATTTGTTTCTACCCATATCTAACAATATTTTTATTTACTGTTTAAATAATTTACTGGTATTTTCCCTAATTTCAGGTGTAAGCGTTGGGAGCAGTGATGCTCTGATACCAACTGTAATCCCCTAAATATTCTAGCGCGATACAGTGGCGGAAACACTGTAGAGTCGGGATTAAAACACACATAACTATGTCTTAATAAATTAAATTGGTAAAGTCAAACATGCGCCATACATAAAAATGGCTAAAATTTAAAACAATCCATAAAGAGGTTAAACAATCCTTAAAACATGATTATTAAAAGATCAGCAGGATCCAAGACTGCTCGCTAGCCCACACCCACCGAAAATAAACACGTATACCTGCCATGTTAAAACATAACAGCCACAATCAGTGGGGAGCAACGTCAACGTTCTCCCAGCCGTATAACAGGATTTTAAAACAGTAATTACTAATATAGGAAAAATAGTAAAAATGGAAAACATTAAAACAGCATAATAAAATAAGCTTTAGCGTAAAACAAATTAATTAAAAGGGTTGCCGAAGAAACATAAAAATATTTGCCAACCTGCAAACCAATTTATATCGATAATAATAAAATAATCAAAATGGCGTTATGGATAGGATTAATGTAGAATCTAGACTTTCACTAGGATAATACTAAAAACTAGTTTCGAGAACTTAGTCAAAACAAATTAGACTTTGGTCTCTAACTAGGCAACTCAACCATAACAGGACTGCGTGCAGCGAGGTCCTGGCTTAAGTAGTGCACACCCCTCCTGGATACAAACCATATCCAGTTCAACCCGACGCGACTTATACGATGCGATATCTAAGTTTAAGGTAAATATACACTCTCCTGAACACAAACCATGCTCAGTTCAACAACCAATGCGCCCCATAAAGACACACCAGCCTTACAGTTGATGGCAAAACGTACATCCCAGACTATATTACTCTAAACCCACACTTGTCCTTATTCCATAACTCCAAAACAAACCATTATCGATATTCAAAAGATGTATTCATCATAAACAATATGAGGATAAAAGAAGTAAACATTTATATTCTAAAAGAGGAAACTTTCTATTTTAGGAAACTTCTATTTTAGGAAACTTCTATTTTAGGAAACTTCTATTTTTAGAAACTTTACTAAAAATAGCATCATATCAAAGTAGTGAAAATATTAGTTCATACTAATACCACATTTTAGAAAACGATATAGATTTATAAAACTAATACTTTCGGCCTTAACGATATTAATTATTAAAGTAAGAACATTTGATTTTATGAAATTATTAAAATATCGTATAAGTGTTATAAGATGATTAAAAATGTCTTAAACATTTTAATATTACTAATTAGGGTGTTTTCAAAAGTTATAAAGCTAAAATTCCCTAATTATTATTAGCTTCGACAATAAAATTATAAATAGGATTTTACGACAAATGTCAAATTAAATCTTTTAACGTCTTTTATTTAATTAAACCATTGAATATATTTAGAATATGTTAAGGTATGATTTAAATCTTAAAGTTTCAGATTTAAATACTTTCAAAATTGCTGGAAAAATAATTCTTTTAGGTAAGACGAAGCAATTTAGCGATAAATCACAACTTGTCCGAAATCAATATTTATTAACTAAAGACTATGATAAATAGTACAAAAATTACGTAAAATAGTTAAATTATATTTATGGACATTCTGTCCAGAAAAGAAAATTTCCAGAATTCTAAAAATTCGGTTTTTAAAGCGGTTTCTCGTTAATCGTCCAATCTCGACAATAACGATTAATAAAAATAGTAATTACAAAACGATTTAAGTATTAATATCCAAAAATTATTATTACACTTTTAAAATCCTGATTTTACAGAATATAAATTTTCCAGATTTTTCCAAAATCCAGATTCAACAAATTTCAACAAAACCGTCATTTAAACCCGTTTTCGCAATTAACGATTTTATTAATAAACCTATCGTTCCTAACATTTTATTAAGGCACTAAAAATCATAATAATACATTTTAATATGAAATCATCAGAATCATAATTTTTTCCAGATTTAAACCAAAGACCAGAAATCGAGAATTTAAACAACAAACACGGTTTTAACGATAAACGATGATTTAAAGTGATTAATTAATTCATCCACTTAACAATTCCGAAAAATTATGGAAAAAATCAGAAAATTCTATTTCACCAGAAAGTTTCACCACGTCAAAAATCAGATTAAAATAAAATGTTTAAGTACTAGAACTAAAAATCGGTTTTTAATCGTTTTTGTTCGAAAACGATAATAATTCAATAATCGATATCAAAAATATCAGAAAAATACTAAATTACTAAAAATCATCAAAAACAATATTTTTCCAGAATATAAACATATATTACATGTTTAGGCCGATTATTACGATTTTACAAATTAATATCACAATTTAATCGTTAATCTCGTAAAAGCGATAAAAATATCGAAACATGCAAAATTTCAACTTTAAAATTTTTTCAGAATCCGTGACATACATATATTGCCAAAATAAAATATAAAAATATATACATGCAAATACTCAATTAAAATCTTGAAATACCGAGTAACATCGACGTTACCTCTACTCCAAGTCTGAATCAACGATATATTCGTCGGCTTCGGGATCGTCCAAAAATCCTACCAAACACGTAAATCATGGCAGAAAAATACCATGAGAAAACTAATAAAAAAACAAGGTAAAAATTGATCGAAAATGACGTCGATTAATACCTTAACGAAGGAATCGGAAAGAGGATTATTATGACGATAAAAATGATGCGATTGGGACTCGAAATGGAGCAAAAATTTGCCTAGAATGGCTGAGGGACACACGGCCAAAAGAGAGAAGAAGGAAGTGATGAATATTTTTGGTTAATGCAAAAAATGAATGTAGTAAAGGAGGAGATGGATGTTACTACACTTAAAGAGGGTAAGGATGAAATTAAGGCTTCAAAATGAGGAACCAAAATGCACCTAGACCTATAGTTGGCCGGCCAAATGGATAAGAGAGGGAGTAAGAAAATTTTTGACATAAATGCTACAATGAATGAAAATGATTTATCTTATGATTACGTTTTAATGTGATAAAATGAAACGTTTAAATAAAATGTAATAAAACTTGTGACCAAGAGCTTAGTCGGTCCAAAATGTGAGAAAACAGTCTCAAATAATTTATAAGTTGACAAAAAGTATAATCGTAAAATAGTTAAAGGCATTTCGAAGTAATTCGAGTAAACCTCGCGTAAGAAAATAATTAATCGCGAAGCTTTGTAATAAAATCATTAACGACTAAATTTTTGTAAATAAAAATATTTACTAGTTGGAAATATTAGATAAATGTATTTAAACATTTTTAGGAAAATGAATGACTTAAATCGGAGCTTAAAAACGTCAATTCGAAGAGAAATAGAATTCCTTGCGGAAAATTAATTAGTTTACGAAGAAAACCAAATAAATGGGTTTAAAAGAATTTTAAATCTTTAAAATTAAAAATAGAAATTATTAAACTCAAAAATTAAAATAAAGCTTAGTAAAATGATAAAATATGAGGCCAAAAGTGACAGAGTTAAGACGGAGTCCTAACGGAAAGAATAAAAATGCTTAGGAAAAATAGCGGGTGTTACAGGTTTGGTCACTACAAAAACGCTTGTCCTAACAAAAGAGTTGTGACCTTAAGGGAAGTGATCACTGTTAGGGATGAGTTATGGGAAGAGGAACAACGTATAGGGGCTGTTTTCAATGTTAATGAGGGAGAGGAAGAAGAAGAAGAAGATATTGAGGCTTACGAACCCCCGGCTTATGACACACTCTTAGTACTACGTACCCTACATGCTAACCCCATTCAACATGACACTGAACAAAGAGACCAACTATTCCATACTAAGTGTCAAGTTAAAGACAAATGGTGTAGTTTAATCATTGATGGAGGTAGTTGTACCAACGTTGCCTCAACTGAAATGGTAGACAAACTAGGTCTAGCTACTACTAATCACCCTAACCCTTATGCATTACATTGGTTAAACAACGGGAACAAAGTAAGGGTCACTAAACAAGTGAGGGTTGGCTTAACCATGGGTTCCTACGTTGATGAGGTTTTGTGTGATGTGATTCCTATGGATGCTTGTCACATACTATTAGGCCATCCTTGGCAGTTTGATAGGGACGTAGTTCACCATGGGAGGAGGAATGAGTATGAATTGAGTGATAAGGGAAAGAAAATTGTACTCAAACCCATGACACCTCAAAACGTATGTAACATGTTAGCAAATCGAGTCGGAAAACCCAACCTCTCAATGTTTGTTAGTAAAAATGTGGAAGTACATGCTATAGAAGAGGGGGAGTTTGATACCGCCAAACCACTAAAGAGGAACCAATTAAGATTAAGAGTGGTAGTGAAGGAAAGCAATTTGAAGAGTGGCTAAAGAAACTAGGTGTTGGCATTCCTATTAAGATACCAGCTTGTTTGGCACCTAAGGGAGATCATGGACTCTTACAGGATGAAGATGGGAAGAACAGAGTCATGGCTAATGTTTTATCTTGTCACTACACTCACTCAGCCACTTTAGATGCAAGCACGCTTGGACTTAAGACCTTGAAGGATTATTGCTCCACGGAGGCTGATATACTCACCAAGTGCAAGGCTGTTACTCTTAACACTTTTGATGAGTTTGTTTTGCAGGACGATATTCTTCCTAAAGAGAACCATCTTTGTGTCCCAAAACCTCCTATTTCAGAGTGTATAACTAGAGGAGTTCAGGGAGGAGGACCAGCTGGAGGTTGTGACATAACCAGGACCTTGGAGACATTAAAAGAGCACTTCCTTTTGTTAAAGACACAAGGGAGTAATCTAAGCATCATGAGCAAATACTTAACGAGTCCTTTCCCAAAGAGTCCCCTCAAACCAAGAGAGTACTTGCCATTCTCCATAGTGACTCACCTAAGTATTTGTTACACAACGGATGAAGCTATCAAGAGAAAGACCAGATTGATGTCCCAAGCAAAAGCTCCATACAAGGGAAACAACCAAGGTTGCAAGATAAAGTTGCCGGATAGTTATGAAGTTCATATCACGTCCAAAGTGGGAGAGTTTGCTCTTTATCTTGAGGAAGATGGCTTTTCAGATTTGAGGACAATTCCTTTTCAAGGGGGAGGAGATGATCCGAATCAAGGAGCTACCAAAGAGTTCAATAAAGTCACCTTAGCTCCTCATGGTCTTAGTTCAGCCATACTAGCACCCCTTACCAGCTTAGTAGTGTGCCTACTACAATTGGTGAGCTAGCTCGTGTATGAGCTGAATAAAGGAGCAAATAATCAAGGTAATATGAAGACATTAACTTGGGTTCACACTCATTCAAGCATGAGAAGTGTACTGAAGTTATGAAGGTGTTTGAGGCTGATTGTGTTCACATGGTGTACACTTCTAAAGGCTCCCTTGCTAGCTTTGTTTTTGGCTCCATGTTCACATAGATGCCGCGCCTCATTACTCCTTGTTCAAGCTTTGTTATTAGCTCCTGGTTTACATTACTTTGTTATTAGCTCCTAGCTTTGTTATTAGCTCCATGTTCACATAGTTGTAACTTTGTTTTTGTCACCTTAACCAGCCGGTTTAAGGGTCCTTTTGTAGGCTATATATAGCCATCTAGTTGAATGAATAAGGCATCCAATATTGATTTCAAAAAACCTGAGTAAAGCTAAGCTTTCTTTCTCGTCCTTGTTGTTTACAAGACAAAGTCTAGAGTTAGTCGCGTTACAAGCTCTAAACTCGCTATTTCAATCGAGTGTTTGATCAAGCAACCGCTTTGTTGGAGTATAGGTCTACTTCACTAAGCATACTATCCTTTGGTTACGGTTTATTCATCCTCAAACTATCTTTACATTCTGTTTTGGTTACTTTGTTTCACGTTCATTTCAGCATACTAATCATTCATCACATTCTTGTTTCAAAGTTCATATCAACTCACATCACACTTGAGCCCTTACAGCCCACGGTTGGCCGACTACTTTGTCACACCCGTGTTTGGGGCTATCCAGGTTGGACTGTACCAACCCAATGCTGCGCACCTCGGGACCCACTCGGCCCGGGACTGCAACTACATCCCGGATGATGTGTTCGCCTTCATCCAGTCTGATGAAGCTGATGATGTGATCCGAATCAAGGAGCTACCAAAGAGTTCATTAAAGTCACCTTAGCTCATCATAGTCTTAGTTCAGCCACACTAACACCTCTTGCCAGATTAGTAGTATGCCTACTACAATTGACCCGAATCAAGAAGCTACTAATCCTAGTAAGGAAGTACTAAAGAGCTCAACGAAGTAATACCAGCTCCTACTTAACTATAGTCCAGCTACATTAGCACTAATAAAGAGTCGTCTTCAATTATGGAGCTAGCTCGAGTTTGAGCTGAATAAAGGAGCAACTAATCACGGTGAAATGAAGACATTAACTTGGGTTCACACCCATTCAAGCATGGGAAGTGTACTGAAGTTATGAGGATGATTATGGGCTGATTGCTAACTTCGTGTTTAGCTCCATGTTCACATGGTGTGCACACTCAAGCTTTGTTTTTGGCTCCATGTTCACACAAGGAGCCACGGCTGGTTGCTCTTGGTTTAGCTTTGGTTTTAACTCCTTAGCTTTGGTTTTAGCTCCATGTTTACATCACTTTGTTATTAGCTCCCAACTTTGTAATTAGCTCCTAGTTCACAATAGGTTTAGACTTTGTTTTTGTCACCCTAAACCAGCCGGTTTAAGGGCTCTTGTAGGCTATATATAGCCAGCCATTTGAAGGCTTAAACATCCAATTTGCATATTAAAACTTGAGTAAAGCTGAGCTTTCTGTTTCGTCCTTGTAGTTTACAAGACAAAGTCTAGAGTGAGTCGCGTTACAAGCTCTAAACTCGCTATTTCAATCGAGTGTTTGATCTAGCAAACCGCTTTGTTGAAGTATAGGTCTACTTCACCTAGCATACTATCCTTGGTTACGGTTTATCCTTCCTTAAAACTATCCTTTCTTTCTGTTTTGATTACTCATTCACGTTCCATTTCAGAATACTAATACTACTTCATATTCTTGTTTCATAGTTCATATCAACTCACATCATTAGTGGTATCAGAGCTTTGGTCATCCATTTAGACGTAAGCATGGCAGGAGTTGTGAGCTTTGAAGAATCAAGCATCATTAGTCTTTCTAAGTCCCATGGCGCATCTGGTCCGGAAGTCTACTTGGGAGAAAAGAAGGAAGAAAGAAAAGACTATGAGCTCCCAACATATGGTAATGTTTTAGTACTACGTACACTTCATGCTAACCCCATCCCACACAACACCGAGCAAAGAGATCAACTTTTTCACACTAAGTGTCTAGTTAACAACAAATGGTGTAGCTTGATCATTAATGGAGGTAGTTGTACGAATGTCGCCTCTACTGAAATGGTAACTAAGTTAGGTCTAACCACTACTAATCACCCTAGACCATATGCATTACGTTGGTTAGATGATGGAAACAAAATACAAGTCACAAAACAAGTAAGAGTAGGTTTAACTATGGGGTCTTATGTCGATGAAGTTCTTTGCGATGTTATTCCTATGGATTCTTGTCATATACTTTTGGGACGTCCTTGGCAGTTTGATAGGGATGTAGTACACCATGGGAGAAAAAACGAATACGAGTTAAGGGATAAGGGAAAGAAAATCATTCTAAAACCTATGACTCCTCAAGCTGTTAGAGCTATGACCTCCAACAAAACCAATAAGCCTAACCTTACCATTGAGAGTGAAGTAGAACAGGCTTTAAAAGAGGGGGAACGTGTCCTTGACATGGGTACTATAGAGGAACCATTTAGGATGGATAATGGGTTTGGAAGGAAACAATTCGAGGAGTTGCCAAAGGAACTGGGTTTAGTCATTCCTAATGAATTACCAGCTGGTTTGACACCTAGGGAAGATCATGAAGTCTTAAGGCATGAAGGTGTTAAGAACAAAGTCGTGGCTAATGCTCTATCTTGTCACTACACACAATCATCCACTTTAGATGCAAGCACACTTGGATTTGAGACCTTGAAGGACTCCATGGATGCTGATGTACTCACCGAGTGCAAGGCTGGTGTTCTTGGTACTTTTGTTGAGTTTGTTTTGCAGGTAGATCTTCCTTTTACAAGAAACCATCGTTGTGTCCCAAGGCATCCTATTTCAAAGTGTATAACTAGAGAAACTCATGGAGAAAGACCAGCTGAAACTTTTGACATGACCAAGACCTTAGAGGTGATAAAAGAACACTTCTTTTTGCTAAAGATACAAGGGATTAATCAGAACATTGGGAGCAAATGCTTAACAAAGCCGTTCTCAAGGAGTCCTTTCAGAACAAGGGAGTACTTACCATTTTTCGAAATGACTCATTTCGGTGTTTGTTACCCAACAGATGAAGCTAGCAAAGGGCCTGACTTGTACGTTAGAGAAGTAATTCGGGAAAGGATCAAGGAAACCTACAAGGGAAGGTCCAACAAAAACAGAAAACTGAGACTCTTCCAAGAGGGTGACTTGGTTTTGGTTCACTCGAGAAAGGAGAGGTTTTCAAGCAAAAGGAAGAACAAATTGAAGCCACAAACAGAAGTTCCATACAAGGTATACAACAATACTTTCAAGATGAAGTTGCCGGATAGTTATGAAGTTCATACCACGTCCAAAGTGGGAGATTTTACTCTTTATCTTAATGAAGATGGCTGTTCAGAATTGAGGACAATTCCTTCTAAAGGGGGAGGAGATGATCCGAATCAAGGAGCTACCAAAGAGTTCATTAAAGTCACCTTAGCTCATCATAGTCTTAGTTCAGCCACACTAACACCTCTTGCCAGATTAGTAGTATGCCTACTACAATTGACCCGAATCAAGAAGCTACTAATCCTAGTAAGGAAGTACTAAAGAGCTCAACGAAGTAATACCAGCTCCTACTTAACTATAGTCCAGCTACATTAGCACTAATAAAGAGTCGTCTTCAATTATGGAGCTAGCTCGAGTTTGAGCTGAATAAAGGAGCAACTAATCAAGGTGAAATGAAGACATTAACTTGGGTTCACACCCATTCAAGCATGGGAAGTGTACTGAAGTTATGAGGATGATTATGGGCTGATTGCTAACTTCGTGTTTAGCTCCATGTTCACATGGTGTGCACACTCAAGCTTTGTTTTTGGCTCCATGTTCACACAAGGAGCCACGGCTGGTTGCTCTTGGTTTAGCTTTGGTTTTAACTCCTTAGCTTTGGTTTTAGCTCCATGTTTACATCACTTTGTTATTAGCTCCCAACTTTGTAATTAGCTCCTAGTTCACAATAGGTTTAGACTTTGTTTTTGTCACCCTAAACCAGCCGGTTTAAGGGCTCTTGTAGGCTATATATAGCCAGCCATTTGAAGGCTTAAACATCCAATTTGCATATTAAAACTTGAGTAAAGCTGAGCTTTCTGTTTCGTCCTTGTAGTTTACAAGACAAAGTCTAGAGTGAGTCGCGTTACAAGCTCTAAACTCGCTATTTCAATCGAGTGTTTGATCTAGCAAACCGCTTTGTTGAAGTATAGGTCTACTTCACCTAGCATACTATCCTTGGTTACGGTTTATCCTTCCTTAAAACTATCCTTTCTTTCTGTTTTGATTACTCATTCACGTTCCATTTCAGAATACTAATACTACTTCATATTCTTGTTTCAAAGTTCATATCAACTCACATCATGATGCTGAGCCCGCACTGGGGCTGCTCTTTGGGGAAGGTACCATAGTCCCAACCCCAAAGGAAGACCTGGTCAACCTGATTCTCCGCAGCAACAGGTTTGACCCGACCAAGCTGATCTCGGATGTTGGCTCCGAGACGGGAAACAGGGCCTGGAGGAAGACTGTCAAGTGGACTGACAGTCAAGGAAGGATCTACAAGCTGATCGCTGGAGAGGAAGACATGCCTGAGTCTGAGTCGGAGTCTGAGTCGGAGTCAGAGTCTGAGTCTGAGGTCGAGTCTAGGGAAATCGGTGCTAGAGTCACTCCTGTAACCCCTCTCCCTTCTATCATTCCTGCTGCTGGCACTTCGGGGTCTGTCCCGAGTGCCTTACCAATTCCGCCACTGACCAATGATCAAATGGCTGCTCTTTTTGAGCTATTTTCCAAATTTTCAATCGATAATAACAACCGTTCTGCTTACGACTTGTCTCTTTTAAATTTTGCTTTCAAAAATGTTTTATGCTATGACATTGAGAAATCCGACGAACAGGTACCCCTACCTCCACATCTGATCGAGCAACTAGAGCAAAGGGAATCCCGGAATCCGGTAATCGAAGAGACCGAGTCCATAAACGTGGGAAAAACCTTAGAGCCTCAGATACTTAAGATAGGGTTATCCTTAGATCCCGAGGAGAAACAACAGTTCATAAACCTCCTCCAAGAATTCAAAGATGTCTTCGCATGGTCCTACAAGGACATGCCGGGGATAGACCGGGAAATAGCCGAGCACCGCATACCTATCAAAGACGGGTGCAAACCGGTTAAATAGAAGCTCCGCCGAATGAAGCCCGAATGGTCTCTCAAGGTAAAAGAAGAAGTCGATAAACAGTTCAAAGCCAGCTTCATACAAGTGTCCGAGTATCCGGACTGGGTTGCAAACATCGTGCCGGTTCCTAAAAAGGACGGTAAGGTGCGGGTATGCGTAGATTTTTGGGATCTTAACAAAGCAAGCCCGAAAGATGATTTCCGTTGCCACACATCGACATACTGGTGGATAACACGGTCGATCATGCCCTTCTATCATTTATGGACGGGTATGCCGGGTATAATCAGATCAAGATGGCGGAAGAAGACATGAGTAAGACTACCTTCACTACACCTTAGGGTACTTACTACTACACCGTCATGCCGTTCGGTCTCATTAATGCCGGGGCTACATACCAAAGGACCGCTACCACTTTATTACACGACATGATGCATAAAGAGGTAGAGGTTTATGTGGACGACATGATCGTCAAATCCAAAGAACGAGACGGTCACATCACCGCCCTAAGGAAATTCTTCACCCGATTGCGCAAATACAACATGAGACTAAACCCTCAAAAGTGCAGTTTCGGGGTAACGTCAGGCAAATTACTGGGTCATATCGTTAGCCAACGAGGTATCGAGGTCGACCCAGCTAAAATCAAAGCCATTACCGAGATGCAAGCTCCTAAAACCGAAAAAGAAATAAGGGGATTTCTCGGGAAAGTCCAGTATATTAGTCGATTCATTTCCAAACTAACCATGGTGTGTGAACCAATTTTCAAGAAACTGAAAATAGGGGAACGGATACTATGGGATGACAAGTGCCAAGCTGCTTTCGACAAGATCAAGGAAATTATGTCTGCTCCGCCAGTCTTAATGCCGCCTCAATCCGGTTTGCCTCTGTCGTTATACCTAACAATGACCGAGACAGCCATGGGGGCTATGCTGGCTCAGACGGTCGACTCCGAAGAACGAGCCATTTATTATAGCAGCAAAAAGTTTTTAGAGTATGAGTGCAAATATACCATGCTCGAAAAGACGTGCTTGGCTCTGGTTTGGGCCACTAAGAAGCTCCGACATTATATGCTCAGCTACGAGGTCCATGTTCTATCCAAGATGGACCCGATCAAATACCTCTTCGAAAAGCCCATTCTCAATGGCCGAATTTCCAGATGGACTCTAATGTTGGCAGAGTTCGACCTAAAATTTGTACCACTAAAGGCTATTAAAGGACGAATAGTAGCTGAATTCCTCGCCGATAGCCCGGTATCCGAGGAAGGACACACCGACACCTGGTCCTTCCCAGACGAAGATATTTTCCACACCGATGCTGAAACATGGAATTTGTACTTCGATGGAGCATCTAATTTTCGAGGGTTCGGAGTTGGGATCCTCCTAATCTCACCAAGAGGGGAGCATACTCCAGTCTCCATCAAACTGGACTTTGATGTTACCAATAATGCAGCAGAGTACGAAGCATGCATTTACGGGCTACAAGCCGCCGCCAACCTGGGGATCACAAATCTCCGGGTACATGGTGACTCATCCTTGGTCATTAACCAAGCACTCCAAAAATGGAAGACTCAGAATGCTAATCTCGTGGCCTACCAGGCACGAGTAAGGGATCTCGAGAAACAATTCCAGAAGGTGGAGTACATATACCTGCCTCGGGAAGAAAATCAGTTTGCGGATGCACTCTCAAAATTGGCATCTTTACTGAATATTCCCGACCACGTGACCAGTATGCCAATTTGTGTCGAAAGACGGTCCGAGCCGGCATACATCCATGACATCGAAGACATCGAGATAACTGACCCCGAACCTTGGTACCAGGCTGTATTAACGTACCTGACAAATGGAGAGTATCCTCTCGGGACTGAGGGTCGAGCCAAGAAAGCCTTGCGGAGGCTAGCCACCCAGTTCATCCATACTGATGATGGACAACTGTACAAAAAGACGACACAGGGGGCTCTTCTCCTTTGCGTTGATAAATATAAGGCCGAGAAAGTAATGGCCGAAGTACATGATGGTGAAAATGGCCCACATATGAATGCTCACATGTTGGTCCGAAAAATCATGAGGCTCGGGTATTACTGGAACACCATGGAAGTTGACTGCCAGTTATATGTCAAACGATGTCACAACTGTCAAATCTTCGGCAATGTGCAACATATGCCGTCATCTCTGCTTTATACCATGACGTCACCTTGGCCGTTCTCAACATGGGGGATCGACATAATCGGGAAAATAAATCCCTCCGGTACTGGCGGACACTGTTTCATTTTAGTAGCTATCGACTATTTCACCAAATGGGTCGAAGCTGAATCATATCGTATTCTCAGCGCTAAACATGTCGCCAAATTTATCCAGAACAAGATAATATGTCGGTATGGAATCCCGCATGAATTCATCCGTGATCACGGGACTCATTTCCAAGCTGAGACCGCAGCCCTGCTGACTAAATACAAAATTCAAAGGCACACGTCCTCGCCCTACCGTCCCCAAACGAATGGAGCAGTAGAGGCGGCTAATAAAACAATTGTCACCATACTCAAAAAGATGGCTGATAATTACCGGGATTGGCCCGACAAAATACCTTTTGCCCTATGGGGGTACCGGACGTCGATTCGCACCGCAACCAGAGCGACACCGTATTACCTAACTTATGGAATGGAGGCAGTCCAACCAGTTGAATTAGAGGTACCGTCCCTCAGAATTCTGTTAGAAAGTCAAGTACCTGAAGCTGACTGGGTTCGAGCACGGTATGATTCATTGGTTCTACTAGATGAACGACGGTCCCGCGCCCTCAACAACATTCAAATCTACCAGAAACGAATCCAACGGGCCTTCAACAAAAGGGTATGACCCAGAAACATTAAAGAAGGGGATCTAGTCCTTAAGTCTGTTCGAACTTTACTACCAGTTGACCCAAGGGGAAAGTTCAAACCCAACTGGGCTAGGCCATATCTGGTAAAGAAGATCCTATCAGGGGGAGCAGTAATGCTGACGTCTTGACGGGAATGAGTTCGTCAACCCAACCAACCTGGACCAGCTGAAGCGTTACTACCCTTAGCCATTTCTCAATGTCATTAGCAAATTTTATCAAATATCAATTATTTTACAAAAAAAAGCAAGTCAATGAGCTAGAATTACTTAGTCTACTGTCACAAAACATCTTGAACCAATAGTCTTGGTGTAATTCGAGATTGCAAATTTACTGAGCTTGAACTACGTTTGGTTTGATTATGCTAATTGCAGATACGTAGGCAGCCCCTCAAAAAGGCACAACCAATGATCCGAATGAAGAGGCTAAAGAGTTCAATGAAGTAACACTAGCTCCTAATGGTCCTAGTCAAGCCACATTAGCACCTCCTACCAGCCTAGTAGTGTGTCTCCTCCAAACAATAAGTTAGCTCGTATGGGGGACGAATAAAAGAGCAAAGAAGTCAAGGTAAATTGAAGGCATTAACTTGGGTTCACACCATGGCTATGTTCACATAGTGTGCACATCCTCAAGCTTTGTTTTTGGCTCCATGTTCACACAATGTGCCGCGGCTGATTGCTCTTTGTTAGAGCTTTGTTATTAGCTCCTAGTTTACATGGCTTTGTTATTAGCTCCTAGTTTACATAGCATTGTTATTAGCTCCTAGTTCACATAAGGTGTAAGCTTTGTTATTGTCACCCTAACCAGCCGGTTTAAGGGTCTTGTTGTAGGCTATATATAGCCATCTATTTGAATGAATAAAGGATCCAATATTGTCATCACAAAACTGAGTAAAGCTAAGCTTTCTTTTACGTTCTTGTAGTTTACAAGACAAAGTCTAGAGTTAGTCGCGTTACAAGCTCTAAACTCGCTATTTCAATCGAGTGTTTGATCTAGCAACCGCTTTGTTGGAGTATAGGTCTACTTCACTAAGCATACTATCCTTTGGTTACGGTTTATTCATCCTCAAACTATCTTTACATTCTGTTTTGGTTACTTGTTTCACGTCCATTTCAGTATACTAATCATTCATCACTTTCTTGTTTCAAAGTTCATATTAACTTACATCATTAGTGGTATTAGAGCTTTGGTCATCCATTTAGACGTAAAGAATGGCAGGAGTTGTGAGCTTTGAAGACTCTAGTTTCTTGGAAAGCCTAAGGAGAGAACCGGTGGGCAAAATGAACGAACTTTCTAAGTACCATGGCGCATCTGGTCCTGAAGTCTACTTGGGAGAAAAGGAGGAAGAAGGAAAAGACTATGAGCTCCCAACGTATGGTAATGTTTTAGTACTACGTACACTTCATGCTAAACCCATCCCACACAACACCGAACAAAGAGATCAACTCTTTCACACTAAGTGTCTAGTTAATACCAAATGGTGTAGTTTGATTATTGATGGAGGTAGTTGTACGAATGTTGCCTCTACTGAAATGGTAACTAAGTTAGGTCTAACCACTACTAATCACCCTAGACCGTATGCATTACATTGGTTAGATGATGGAAACAAAATAAAGGTCACAAAACAAGTAAGAGTAGGTATAACTATGGGGTCTTATGTCGATGAAGTTCTTTGTGATGTTATCCCTATGGATGCTTGTCATATACTTTTGGGGCGTCCTTGGCAGTTTGATAGGGATGTGGTACACCATGGGAGAAAAAATGAATACGAGTTGAGGGATAAGGGAAAGAAAATCATTCTAAAACCTATGACTCCCCAAGCTGTTAGAGCTATGACCTCCAACAAAACCAAAAAGCCTAACCTTACCATCTTTGCGAGTGAGAGTGAAGTAGAACAGGCTTTACAAGGGGGGGAGCGTGTCTTTGTCATGGTGGCTAGAGAGGAACCCGTAGTAGTTGAGAATGGGCTTGGAGGAAAGCCATTTGAGGAGTTGTTACACGAGTTTAAGGATGTCTTCCCCGAGGAATTACCCGTTGGTTTACCACCTATTAGAGGTATAGAACACCAAATCGACCTCATTCCAGGAGCAGCCTTACCCAATAAGGCAGCATATAGGTGTAATCCGGAGGAGACTAAGGAATTACAAAGGCAAATTGATGAGTTAATGAGTCGAGGATATGTGCGGGAGAGCCTTAGTCCTTGTGCTGTTCCAGTCCTTTTAGTACCTAAGAAAGATGGGACTTGGAGAATGTGTGTAGATAGTAGAGCTGTTAACAACATCACCATCAAGTATAGATTTCCTATTCCAAGGTTGGATGATATGTTGGACGAGCTTCATGGGGCAGTGGTCTTCTCCAAAATTGATCTAAGAAGTGGGTACCATCAAATCAGAATGAGGGAAGGAGATGAATGGAAGACCGCTTTCAAAACCAAGCATGGACTCTATGAGTGGACGGTCATGCTATTTGGTCTCACCAACGCTCCAAGCACGTTCATGAGGCTAATGAACGAAATACTTAAGGCCTACTTAGGTCGCTTTGTTGTGGTTTACTTGGATGATATTCTTGTGTATAGCAGGTCTTTGGAGGAGCATATGGAGCACTTAAGACTACTATTTACAACACTTCGCAAGCAACAACTCTTTGGGAAGAAGGAGAAGTGTGCTTTCTTTGTGGAAAGTGTAGTGTTCCTTGGCTACGTGGTGTCCAACGAAAGAGTGTCCGTTGATCAAACCAAAGTGGAATCCATACGTACTTGGCCAATCCCTTCCACCATTACAGAAGTAAGATCATTCCATGGTTTGGCTTCCTTTTACAGGAGATTCATTAAGGACTTTAGCACTATCACAAGTCCTATTACTGAATGCTTGAAGAAAGGCGCGTTTGTTTGGTCCAAAGCTGCCCAAGAAGCCTTTGAATCCATCAAAGAGAAGTTATGTTCCGCTCCTATCTTAACCCTTCCTGATTTCTCTCAACCATTTGAGGTGGAATGTGACGCTAGTGGAGTAGGAATTGGTGCTGTTTTTGTGCAAAATAGGCGCCCCATTGCCTACTTTTCAGAGAAACTCAATGGAGCAAGGCTGAACTATTGCACCTACGACAAGGAGTTCTATGCCATAGTAAGAGCTCTTGATCATTGGAGTCATTATCTTCGTACTAACCATTTTATTCTCCATTCAGATCATGAGTCCCTAAAGTACATCAATGGCCAGCAAAAGTTAAGTCCAAGGCATGCCAAGTGGGTGGAATTCTTGCAATCCTTTCATTTCTCTTCAAAGTACAAAGATGGTAAAAGTAACGTAGTAGCTGATGCACTATCCCGCCGCTACACTCTACTATCTACTTTGGATGTTAGACTACTCGGATTTGAAACTCTAAAGGATTACTACAATAATGATGCGGATTTTGGTGAAACTTTCACTAAATGCAAGGAGGGAGCTCTTGATGAGTTTGTTTTGCAGGAAGGATTTCTTTTCAAAGGAAATCGCCTTTGTGTACCCAAGCATCCCATTAGAGAATTGCTGGTTAGAGAAGCTCATGGAGGAGGACTAGCGGGTCATTTTGGCATCACAAGAACCTTGGAGGTCTTAAAAGAACACTTCTTTTGGCCAAAGATGCAAGGGAGTGTCCAAAATGTGGTAAGCAAGTGTGTGACTTGCCAATTCGCCAAAAGTTCTTTCAAACCCGGAGTCTACATGCCCTTACCAACTCCTAATAGACCGTGGGAAGATGTGTCCATGGATTTCATTGTGGCCTTACCAAGGACAGCCAGAGGAAAGGATGCTATCATGGTGGTGGTAGATCGGTTTTCAAAAATGGCTCACTTCATTGTTTGTCACAAAACAGATGATGCTAGCAATGTAGCTGATTTGTACTTCAAAGAGGTGGTGCGTCTCCATGGAGTACCCAAGTCCATTGTCTCTGATCGTGATTCCAAGTTCCTTAGTTACTTTTGGAACACATTATGGAGGAAGGTGGGAACCAAGCTCTTATTTAGCACTTCTCATCATCCACAAACAGATGGACAAACCGAGGTTACCAATCGCACTTTGGGCACGTTGTTAAGAGGACTTGTAAGCAAGACTCAAAAGGATTGGGATATCAAGCTTGCCCATGCTGAATTTGCCTATAATCGCTCGCCTACTTATGCTACCTCTCACTCTCCTTTTGAGGCCGTGTATGGAATCAACCCTTACATGCCTTTGGACCTGATTCCTCTACCTAAGGAAGAGTTAGTCCACAAAGATGCGGAGTCCAAACTGAAGGCTATGATAAAACTCCACGAGCAAATTCGAGAAAGGATCAAGGAGGTAAATGAAGCATACAAAAGAAGGTCCAACAAAAACAGGAAACCAAGACTTTTTCAAGAAGGTGACTTAGTTTGGGTTCACTTAAGAAAAGAGAGGTTTCCAAGCAAAAGGAAGAATAAGTTGATGCCACGAGCAGAAGGTCCTTACAAGATCATATCAAAGGTGAACGACAATGCTTACAAAGTGGAATTACCGGATGATTATGGAGTTCATGCCACGTTCAATGTGGGAGATCTTTCTCCTTATCTTGATGATGATGGCATTTCAGAATTGAGGACAATTCCTTTTCAAGGGGGAGGAGATGATCCGAATGAAGAGGCTAAAGAGTTCAATGAAGTAACACTAGCTCCTAATGGTCCTAGTCAAGCCACATTAGCACCTCCTACCAGCCTAGTAGTGTGTCTCCTCCAAACAATAAGTTAGCTCGTATGGGGGACGAATAAAAGAGCAAAGAAGTCAAGGTAAATTGAAGGCATTAACTTGGGTTCACACCATGGCTATGTTCACATAGTGTGCACATCCTCAAGCTTTGTTTTTGGCTCCATGTTCACACAATGTGCCGCGGCTGATTGCTCTTTGTTAGAGCTTTGTTATTAGCTCCTAGTTTACATGGCTTTGTTATTAGCTCCTAGTTTACATAGCATTGTTATTAGCTCCTAGTTCACATAAGGTGTAAGCTTTGTTATTGTCACCCTAACCAGCCGGTTTAAGGGTCTTGTTGTAGGCTATATATAGCCATCTATTTGAATGAATAAAGGATCCAATATTGTCATCACAAAACTGAGTAAAGCTAAGCTTTCTTTTACGTCCTTGTAGTTTACAAGACAAAGTCTAGAGTTAGTCGCGTTACAAGCTCTAAACTCGCTATTTCAATCGAGTGTTTGATCTAGCAACCGCTTTGTTGGAGTATAGGTCTACTTCACTAAGCATACTATCCTTTGGTTACAGTTTATTCATCCTCAAACTATCTTTACATTCTGTTTTGGTTACTTGTTTCACGTCCATTTTAGTATACTAATCATTCATCACTTTCTTGTTTCAAAGTTCATATTAACTCACATCAACCAATGCAGTCGAAAAAAGACAGGAATGGTTTAATAATAGACTTCTTTTATTAGTTATCACAAAAAACCCCCGATAAACTCGGGAAATTACAAAATGCAGGAATTCAAAAAATTACAAAAACAAAAAAAAGCACACGACATTCCAAAATAAATAATAATACTAATATTTAAATAATAAAAACTAAGGACTCGGTATTTAGGGCATCTTGCCCTTCCCCTTGTCCTTGGCCTCCTTGGTCGTCCACTGACGACGACGTGGAGGAGACCGTTCCCGAATCACCACAGGAACCTCTTTAGCCCGGACTCGTTTCTTGGAACTCGAGTCCTCATCCACCTCGATAGGCCCTAGTCGGGCCCTCACGGGTTCAGGAAGTCGGTCACGCGGACCTAGTCGGTCCCGAGTCGCCAGCCTTGGCCCAAGTCGTCGTTCCAAATCAGTCTGGGGGTTTAGCCGCCCCCGCGTGCCGCTATCACCGGCATCTTTAGCTCGAGTCTTAGTATGTGACTTAAGACCCGATTCTAATCGGACTAAGGTAGCATGGGTCTCCCCCTCATCGAAGAATCCCTTATTGTCCTTTGCCGTCTCCCGACGGACCAGTTCGAAGGCCTCATCGACCTTCAGAGCTTTACGAGCTTCCTCGGATTCCTCGGAAGTCCATTTCTCGTAAGCCCGTGAAACCCAAGCAGATTGGCAAGGGTTGGGAATAGTCCATGTAGGACGAGTGAACCATCTCTGCAACCAGGTGTCGCACATAGCGTCTGTCAGTTGGAGCGAGACGCTGATAATGGTTTCGGTCTCAGGAATGCGCTGAAACGAACCGAACTGCCTCAGGATGCGGTCCGGGTAAATATGAACTGTCCAGTCAAGGGACAGGATCACCAAGTAACGGGCTTGGTCCCTCTTGGCCAGCCCCGTCAACTTAGAAAGGAACCAGCAAGCGACAGTCCACCTGATTAAAGGGCCACCATGGAACACCAACTCCTCATCCCAGTAAGCTCAATTTATATGGTGACTTGAGCTTATCCGGCGCCCTCTCGAACTGATTTGGCTACTGCGGTAGTTGGGAATGCTCGGAGGGGGCTCAATAATCGACAGACGTTCCGACAACCAAACCTGCAAAAAGTGTATACAAAATCCGTGAGCAATGGAGTGGTCCGCTACAGCCCACTCGATCGAGTACACCGTCTGACTCGATCGAGTAAGGCCCTCTAAAAGCAAACAGAACCTCCTCAAGAGTACCACTCGATCGAGTAAAAACATCTGACTCGATCGAGTAAGCCCTCCAGAGATGGGCAGAAGCACTTCGAAGATGTCACTCGATCGAGTGACAGGTCCACTCGATCGAGTGACTTACGGACCTCAAGAAATCGCGCGAAACACAAAAAAAAATGAAAATTGCAAGACATACCTGCAGAATAAGGGTGCTCCCCGTCAGTTGTCGGGTCGGGTCAAGTCGCCTAGCATCCAGACCCATGATGATTTCTCCAGTAGCTAGCCAAGCAGGGCTATGACCAGTCTCCATCTGGTCAACCACTTCGATCAGCCTGATTTGACCCAGGCATGAGTCGACATCCATCATCCCCTCAAAAACGTAGCGGTGCAGCATGTAAAAGGCGAAAGCCCTACGCCTATGAGAAGGGGTAGCCCTTACATCTTGACTGTTCATAAACTTGTCAGCCAAGTCAAAGAGGAAAACGGTATTTCCCCGCACCATTCGATCTGTCTCAGCGTGAGACAGACCCAGAAAATCCCTCGACCTCCTTCTCGGGTCCGGGTAGAACGGAGGGATAGCAGGACGAGCGACAGGGCTCCAACCCCCAATAGCTGCGATCTCCTCAGGAAGAGGGCATATCTCTCCCCGCGGGAACGCGAAGACGTGATGGGTAGTATCCCAAAACGACAGGCAGGCGTCCAAAAAGTGTGAATCAGTTATTAGACGTCGAAGAAGAAATAGGCTGACAACCAAACCTGCAAAAAGTGTATACAAAATCCGTGAGCAATGGAGTGGTCCGCTACAGCCCACTCGATCGAGTACACCGTCTGACTCGATCGAGTAAGGCCCTCTAAAAGCAAACAGAACCTCCTCAAGAGTACCACTCGATCGAGTAAAAACATCTGACTCGATCGAGTAAGCCCTCCAGAGATGGGCAGAAGCACTTCGAAGATGTCACTCGATCGAGTGACAGGTCCACTCGATCGAGTGACTTACGGACCTCAAGAAATCGCGCGAAACACAAAAAAAAAATGAAAATTGCAAGACATACCTGCAGAATAAGGGTGCTCCTCGTCAGTTGTCGGGTCGGGTCAAGTCGCCTAGCATCCAGACCCATGATGATTTCTCCAGTAGCTAGCCAAGCAGGGCTATGACCAGTCTCCATCTGGTCAACCACTTCGATCAGCCTGATTTGACCCAGGCATGAGTCGACATCCATCATCCCCTCAAAAACGTAGCGGTGCAGCATGTAAAAGGCGAAAGCCCTACGCCTATGAGAAGGGGTAGCCATTACATCTTGACTGTTCATAAACTTGTCAGCCAAGTCAAAGAGGAAAACGGTATTTCCCCGCACCATTCGATCTGTCTCAGCGTGAGACAGACCCAGAAAATCCCTCGACCTCCTTCTCGGGTCCGGGTAGAACGGAGGGATAGCAGGACGAGCGACAGGGCTCCAACCCCCAATAGCTGCGATCTCCTCAGGAAGAGGGCATATCTCTCCCCGCGGGAACGCGAAGACGTGATGGGTAGTATCCCAAAACGACAGGCAGGCGTCCAAAAAGTGTGAATCAGTTATTAGACGTCGAAGAAGAAACAGGCTGACAATCCCCATTTGGGTCAGCTGAACTTTGTCCTCGTCCCGAAAGTGCTGGGACCAGGCAAAAAGCATCGAAGTAAGATGATCGATACCCATTGCAGGAATTTGAATCTTCTCGAAAGACTAAGAGACTTTGAGGAGAAGTAGGAGTTTTTGATTTGAGATACAGTAAACTGAAGCAGGGAGGCCTATATTTATAATAGGAAATCCTAACTGTAACCCTAACTATCTTGCCTCCTCAGCAAACCTGGGCCCCAGCATGCGCAGGCCTGATTTCAGACAAGAACCCAGAATAGGAATCGAGTTGTCCCGAGCTTTCCTAGGAATTTCTAAAAATTCTGTGATAAAAAAATCTCTTTCAAAAATTTTCGACTTTTCAAAATCCAGTTTTTCCCCAACACGAGTCGGTGTTTTGCCTATGTGTTACATGCAATTTGTTATGTGTCAGCATACACGTACACCCCAGACTTCAGAAGCAAGTCTCCACGCAACTACTTCACTCCCAAACGGGAGTCAATATTTATCCCAGAATGCTACGATCAGAGCTATGATGTATCAGCATACGGGTACTCCTACACCTCTAGAAGCAAGTTTCACTCCCCACGGAGCTATCATCAGCAGGACATGTATGACCATCTGCTTATGGCTGGCGAGCCCTTCACGCTAGTCTACTGGACTATAAACGACCCGACCGGAAGGCTGCCAGGTCGTAATCTGCGATTGGTCTGGTAGCTACTCTGACTTTCGCCTTGTCCAAGCCTCAGTCAGAGTGGGGGCTCTGTAGACACCCGCATTTTGCCTGCTAGTGTCTATAGCAGTTCCCGACAAACACCCGTTGATGATCGGACGCAAACGTGACTTAGTATACTCGGATAAGGGCTCGAAATCAATAATATCCGACATGGACTTTTAGCGGAGTACAAATCTCTCAAAACCAACCTCAAATTCAGGCCCAGTGGGTCGTTCCGAGCAAAATAAGACTAATTTGGGCCAAAACCGACACCAAAAATAAAACCCATCTTTTGGCGACCGGGTCAAAACCCGGTCAAAGACGAACCCGTCACACAAATCAGCCAAATTCAACTTCTAGAAGCTGGCGCCCAAATCGAAATTCAAATAAAACAATCAAATCAAACAAGGTCAACTCCTTCCTATTTTAGCTCGATCCTCTTGATCCACTCGATCGAGTGGATTGACCCACTCGGTCGAGTGGAGCGTCATTTTCCGGATCAGGCCCATTTTCTAGGGCACTCGATCGAGTGCACTAGGGCCACTCGATCGAGTGACCCTAGGTCGTGGGGTAAAATCTATAAATACCCCCTCAAACCCTTTGCATTTTCAGTTTTACCTAATGCCATTTTACCCTACATTTTCACCCTAATCCTTCTATACTCTTCACACTACAACCCTAAGCAAATACACACAAAAACCGAGTCCTTCGTCCCTCAAAAAACCGACGAATCATCCACACACACACACACACACACACCATAACTCGCGTACATCCTCGATACTCCGGCGTCCCGTCGCTATTTACGAGTCCATTTTCGAGGTCCTTACTAAGCATGTATGTTGAGGGTGTCCTAAACCCCATTTCGATCCTTATTACTTCATTTTCATTTACGTTTTTGTATTATCTATATAATAACTATACTAGCATCCTAACACTAACTTTAACATAACTCTAACATTTATTTCTCGTATACTAACTTTTACCTTTTCGTCACTAACACATTATCATACCGTGTATATATATATATATATACATATATATATATATATATATATATATATATATATATATATATATATATATATATATATATATATATATATATATATATATATATATATATATATATATATATATATATATATATATATATACTAGTATTAAAATTCGGTTTTAAATACGTTTGACTATAATTATCGCCTAAAGTCCGTCTAATCCCTTTACGAGCAACAACGGAGGTGGAGCCCTTTCGAGGAGCCCCACCCCAAGGTACTCAAGGGCATGACGTGATCGCGATTAATAATAGTTGAACGCATTTGATCCCATTTTTATTAGTACGGAACCCGTTGACACGAAAACCGACATCACATAATCCGAAAGGATTAGTTTCGATGTCGTGACGTAGAGGGATGCAATTTCGTCACTAATACAAAATTTCTAATCTAGCAAAGGCATTTTCATAAAACTCCGATAACGGTATTATAATTGCATGCATACGCGATTATAGCACCGGAAGCCCAGTTAAATACAAATCGTGCGATATTTGTATTTGATTTGGCCAACCATTGATTTTGAACAAAGAAACAAAACGAGTTAGCACTCATACAGGGGCTACTCGACCGAGTACGTAGGCTACTCGATCGAGTAGCACCCATAAATCTGGGCAGAAGCCTTTTCGAGGACACACTCGACCGAGTCAGACCATGACTCGACCGAGTGGGTCCTGTAGCCCAGAAAACCGAGAGCTTAAATGCAACATTTAAGCCTCGCCTTTTTTACGACTTTTTGTCGACACGTGTAAAGTCAATCACGTGAACCCATTTTTCAAAACCCATACATATCACGACACTATAACAACTTTGATCGATTTTTTTCGACGTGATAAGTTGGGACAAGGCATCGAGGCATAGGATCGGGCTAGCGTCACGCTTAGGTCCTATGTCTCCGCCCTTCGTTTAATACACAATGCAATGTGTATTTAATCGGGGTTCGTCCATCTACACAATCCACGGTCTGGTTTACATACGGGTCCGTTCCTAACTTTTTATCATTTATTATTCCGCTTGTACATCATTTGTAATTTTTGTATTGGTCAGGTTGTATTTCCGCCCGTGTAACTTGTACGTCATTCACTTCCGAGTTTTATTTATTTACTTGCTTATCGCTTTATAAATGAACTTCGCATGCTAAATTACTCCGACCACATTCAAGATGCATTAAATGACGTAGTTAACGCTAAATACGAAAGCCGGTTTAAACGGTATCGATATTGCAATGCAAAGGGACGAGCCCCATAAACTCTGAAATCGAAGCGGGCCGTACTTTGTGTACAGCCCATGACGACATAGAGTGGGCTCGTATGGTTCCGAATAACCACAAAATTCGGTGGCGACTCCATTTTGACTTAAATTTCGAACCCGAGAACAATCTTACCACGAGATTCATTCGCCTACCCAAACCCGCGCGTGGCCGCGTCGGGGTGGACCTACGTCATGTCCACATAATGTGATCACAATCCTAAAATAAATGCTGCAATGTCTCTTCTGCTGAAGCACAGACAGTGCACCTGTCATCGTCCGTGACACCGAATCTGCACAGTTTGCTCTTTACATTCAGCCCTCCTTGTTGTATCATCCAAGCCACCATATTATGTTTAGGCACAGACCATCTTGTCCACACTAACGCACACCAATCGACCTCCCCAAGTTTAATTCTCAACCAATTATAAACTTTCGCCACTGTAAATCCGTTTGAACCTTGAACAGCTATAGCATTAGCAGTATACGCGGGCTTCAGGACGTCTCTAATCTGGCATATCTTCCTCCAATACCAGCAGGAATCAGGATTAGGATGGTAATCTTCCCAGTTCCTCCCTTTTAAATATACTTGGTGAATCCATCTTACCCACAACCTATCTTGCTTGCTTGCTATCCACCAAGCCATTTTTCCTATCGCAGGCTTGTTCCATATTGCAGTTTGAGTCAGGTTCAGCCCCCCTTCCTTAAACGGTGTGCAAATTTTCTCCCAAGAAACAGTGGGCACTCTGTGATACTCGGCACTTCCATCCCAAAGAAAATTTCTGCAAATACTATCTATCTGTTTCATCACCGAAGAAGGCAAAATGAAAATAGTAGCCCGATAATTGTGCAGTGTAGACATTACACTCTTGATCAGTGTCAAACGACCTGCATAAGACAGTTTTTTTGCTCCCAGACGTCTGATTCTTTCTACTATCTTGCTCACTAATGGCTGGTAGTCCAAATTGGGCAGCTTGGAGGTCTTAATCGGGACCCCCAAGTACCTAAAAGGGAGTGAGCCCTCGTTGCATCCAGAAACTTGAATAATGTCTGCTCTAAGAATAGGATCACTACCTAGTTCTTTTATTGTGGCGAAAGTACTGTAACATCCGTTGTCTTAACCCTATACCTTTTGCTACGTCGGTTGTTTAAGGACAAATAAGTATTGTCGTCAAAGTAGTTATGTTTACATTCTTTGCATGCGATTTCACGTGACAAGCAGACCATGAAAAGATGCACGTAGGAGAGTACAGAGTACTAGTATTATACGTATTAGCAAATCAGTTTTAACGCGATAATACGGATATTAGTCGTTCTCGTGATATACCTTACCTGGTATTCTGCTTAAGATGCGTCGGCTCGTTATTAATAGAGATGCGTCGAACCTAATAAGGCGAGCACCCAGACTAATAAGGAACCCGACCATCACTTTGTTCAGTTTTAGTTATTTTACGTTTTGAATTCCGTGTTTAGGTGATTTAGCATGCAATTATAAGGTCATAAAAGCGGTAAATCATACTAAAAAATGTAAATGCGAATGTAAGTAAATCACATTATGAGGAGTTGCACTCTCGGAGTATACACTAAACGGGACACGATGCATAGATAGTTGACAACGGATCTCGGAATTACTCGGGTCTATTTATTGTATTTTAGTATTTGTGGTTGAAGTTGGGACGTTACGTGTTTTAGTAGAGGTTGTGGACCTAGTGTCCACATCTAGTGTTGTCGTAGTGCATAATAAAGAAAATTGCGAATATGGAAAGTTTTGTTTAGATTACAACCTAGTGATGATTTGACTTCAAAGGGGGATCCTCCTAGTGATTTCGGCAGAGCTCCGTTACCGTTGACCCTTCCTGCGCCTACTCCGGCAGAGCTTCGTTACTACGACCGATTCTGCGGCTAATCCGGCAGAGCTTCGCTACTAGACTTGAGCTAGTTGAACACAGGCACCTCGGTATCGAGTGGGGTGCTCGAAGGTGAGGAGTAGCGTCGATGTCGCTTTTATCGGAACTACGATCAAGTGGATCGTTTGCCTCGGGTGTCGTAGTGCGAGCCCTTAGCGAGAGAAAAGAGAGGGAAGAACGAGTTGTGTAGAAGTAGGCACGAACTCGTGATTGTGTCGAATGAATGAGGTGACGGGGGTATTTATAGGTGTTTTGGGTCCTAATCACCCATATGGACGACCGGGGTCAAGCGGTTCTGTTTTTAGACACCTGATGTGAGACAGTTCAGTTTTCAGGCGCCTAAGCTGAGGCTGTCGAAGTTTTGAAGATCCGATATCAAAACTTTCCAAAACGGAGAAGATGCACATCTTAGGTTATCTTGGAGGTTAAGGCTTCCCCATAACCCTAGTGTGTCAACCACCGGGTGGGCTTTGGGTGCGCGTCCCGAGGTTCGCTCGGCCCGACGCATTGACTCGGGTTTGACTTTGCATATTTCGGGACCGATTCGGGGCCCCGGTGTCGGAATTGACTCTAATTAGTGTCGACTCGACCGTAATGACACGACTAAGCCTGCCTTGATGTTAATTTAATCTTTCCGAGTTATTATTTGATCCGTTCTATAGAAAAACTATCTAAAACATCGCGAATCCACGTCGCGTTGCAGTCCGATCGTCATCGGGTGTCTGTTGGGCACTTCTGCAGCCACCAGGTCCAAATCTGGGTGTGTACAGGTTCCGATGGTGTCATCTGCGGACTGTCCGGCGTTGTCCCCACCGTGGTTACTCGCGTCTACGCTTGAATCTCCTGACATGACTGTGAAAAGGTAGTACTAATGAGGACGGGTCCACCAGACAATTTAAGGACTCGAGGAACGTTCGCAACTGAGCGACGCGGGAGCAAGACCCTTGACTCGCGCGTGTGCGGTCACTGGCTTAGGGACTCAGGTGTTTTAGACTCCTGGTGTATTCAGCGAAACGCCTAACGGATTTTAGGTCTCTGTAGAGAGACGATTTGACACAAACCTCGGAGGCGAGGTTTAAAGAGGACTTCTCGGAATGAAACGACCCAAACTGTAAAATCTCGAGTAAAGGTGATCCTAGTAACTAACACAGACAGTTAATCACACGATTGTACGATGTAGGAAGTTGATCGCGATCCCGGCTCAGGATCAAAGAATTTGATATATTTTTTTTTTTTGAAAACGATCAATTCTTTGCAGAAAAGAATTTTTTGAAAACAAAATTAGGTGCGGTTGAATATGTTGGCGTGGTTGAATCCAGATTTTTATTGTTTTATTTGGGTTGTTCAAACACGCTACACATAACTAGGAATGCATACACTCATGCAGGATGCGGACACGGGTAGGTTAGGGTAGGCTACCGCCCACGAATAGTCCTTACTTAGGCATTGACAGATCATCTAGGGAGACGAGTGTCATACCGTTCGTTCGGAACTATCCGCTTATTAATCCCGCGAGGTATGCGTTAGGCGGCCGGAACTTCAATCGAGGATCTCCCCGCGTGTCCCTAAGGATCTTACTGCGAAGAGGTGAATTGGTCCTGATATCGGTTAGGGTGGGATTTTTAGGGCCAAAACCTCTAGTGACCACAACTAGGAACTAGGAAACGAGCTTCACCGACCTCGTTCAAGTTACACCATCATTGGAAATTTGTTTCCAAATCCCCAGCGGAGTCGTCAAACTGTGGACGTCCGTCCGCACCGCCCGCCGGTGCCCCGCGCCCGCGCGGGACCGACCTGGTTTTTTCAACGTGTGGCGGCGGCCACCCACGCGGCCCCCTCCCGGTCAAGGGCTGGTCCGATCTCGCATACGGGGCGATGTTTCGAACTCGATTCGGATGACGATACGGACTTGTACTAAACGGGTGGGGGCACCCATGTTTCTGTTTGGAATTGATCGAGTCGTGGTTGTAAATGTTTAAAGGCCGATTCATTTGGTAAGGCAACCTTTTTAGTGAGCTTAATTCGTTGCCGATTTGTGGAGTGACCACCGAGTCAATTATGGGGACTCGGAAACCCTTCAAGTCAACTTTGATCCCTAGGCGGCTCAAAGTTCAGGGGCACGGAAGCTAAAGATAAAGACTTGTACCCTTAAGCACTCCATGCCTGGAATGACTCTCATTGCCAATGGTTTCGGACATCCGGAAACTATCGATTCTGAGTAAGGGGTGAGGGTACCTATTGGGAAGCCAGCATTCGATAGATGTCAACACCCAATCCCGCTCGCATTATAGCGGCCTCCACTAATCAATCGGTGAGCTGATAACCTAGTTCTTTTGTTGTGGCGGAAATACTATAACATCCATTGTTTTCACCCTACACCTTTTGCTATGTCGGTTATTTGATCCGAATCAAGGAACTACCAAAGAGTTCATTAAAGGCACCATAGCTCCTCATGGTCTTAGTTCAGTCACACTAGCACCCCTTACCAGCTTAGTAGGGTGCCTACTACAATTGGTGAGCTAGCTCGTGTATGAGCTGAATAAAGGAGCAAATAATCAAGGTAATACGAAGACATTAACTTGGTTTCACACCCATTCAAGCTTGAGAAGTGTACTGAAGTTATGAAGGTGTTTAAGGCTGATTGTGTTCACATGGTGTACACGGCTAAAAGGCTCCCTTGCTAGCTTTGTTTTTGGCTCCATGTTCACATAGCTGCCGCGCCTCATTACTACTTGTTCAAGCTTTGTTATTAGCTCCGGTTTTACATTACTTTGTTATTAGCTCCTAAGCCTTGTTATTAGCTCCTTGTTCACATGGTTGTAACTTTGTTTTTGTCACCCTTAACCAGCCGGTTTAAGGGTCCTTTGTAGGCTATATATAGCCATCTATTTGAATGAATAAAACATCCAATTTTCATATCAAAAACCTGAGTAAAGCTAAGCTTTCTTTTACGTCCTTGTTGTTTACAAGACAAAGTCTAGAGTAAGTCGCGTTACAAGCTTTAAACTCGCTATTTCAATCGAGTGTTTGATCTAGCAACCGCTTTGTTGAAGTATAGGTCTAATTCACCTAGCATACTATCCTTGGTTACGGTCTATTCATCCTTAAAACTATCCTTTCATTCTGTTTTGGTTACTTGTTTACGTTCCATTTCAGAATACTAATCCTACTTCACGTTCTTGTTTCAAAGTTCATATCAACTCACATCATTATTTAAGGACAAGTAAATATTGTCGTCAAAGTAGTTGTGTTTACATTCTTTGCATGCAATTACACGTGACAGGGAAGCCATGAAAAGATTGATCCGAATGAAGGAGATACCAAAGAATTCAATGAAGTAACACTAGCTCCTAATGGACCAAGTCAAGCCACATTAGCACCTCCTACTAGCTTAGTAGTGTGCCTACTTCAAATGGTGAGCTAGCTCGTATATGGACGAATAAAGGAGCAAATAAGTCAAGGGCTTGTGAAGGCATTAACTTGGGTTCACACTATGGCTATGTTCACATAGTGTGCACGTCCTCAACCTTTGTTTTTGGCTCCTAGTTCACATGGTGCCGCGTCCACATGCTCCTTGTTAAGCTTTGTTTTTAGCTCCTAGTTCACATAGGTTTAAGCTTTGTTTTTGTCACCATGTAGCTTTGTTTTTGTCACCCTAATCAGCCGAGTTTAGGGTCTTATTGTAGGCTATATATAGCCATCTTTTGGAATGAATAAGACACACAAGATTTATACACAAAACTGAGTAAAGCTAAGCTTTCTTTTACGTCCTTGTTGCTTACAAGACAAAGTCTAGAGTTAGTCGCGTTACAAGCTCTAAACTCGCTACTTCAATCGCGTGTTTGATTTAGCACCCGCTTTGTTGAAGTATAGGTCTACTTCACTAAGCATACTATCCCTTGGTTACGGTTTATTCATCATCAAAACTATCCTTACAATCTGTTTTGTTGCTTTTGTTTACGTGCATTTCAGAATTCTATCAATCTTCACGTTGTTGTTTCAAAGTTCATATTAACTCACATCATTAGTGGTATCAGAGCTGTGGTCATCCATTAGACGTAAAGCATGGCAGGAGTTGTGAACTTTGAAGACTCTAGTTTCTTGGAAAACCTAAGGAGTGAACCGGTGGACAGAGTGAACGAACTTTCTAAGTCCAATGGAGAAGCTGATCCTGAAGTCTACTTGGGAGAAAAGGAGGAAGGAAAGGACTATGAGCTCCCAACATATGGTAATGTTTTAGTACTACGTACACTTCATGCTAACCCCATCCCACACAACACCGAGCAAAGAGATCAACTCTTTCACACTAAGTGTCTAGTTAATAACAAATGGTGTAGTTTGATCATTGATGGAGGTAGTTGTACGAATGTTGCCTCTACTGAAATGGTAACTAAGTTAGGACTAACCACCACTAATCACCCTAGACCGTATGCATTACATTGGTTAGATGATGGAAACAAAATAAAGGTCACAAAACAAGTAAGAGTAGGTTTGGCCATGGGGTCTTATGTCGATGAAGTTCTTTGTGATGCTATTCCTATGGATGCTTGTCATATACTTTTGGGACGTCCTTGGCAGTTTGATAGGGATGTAATACACCATGGGAGGAAAAATGAATACGAGTTAAGGGATAAGGGAAAGAAAATCATTCTAAAACCTATGACTCCCCAAGCTGTTAGAGCTATGACCGCCAACAAAACCAAGAAGCGTAACCTTACCATATTTGCGAGTGAGAGTGAAGTAGAACATGCTTTACAAGGGGGGGAACGTGTCTTTGTCATGGTGGCTAGAGAGGAACCCGTAGTAGTTGAGAATGGGCTTGGAGGAAAGCCATTTGAGGAGTTGTTACACGAGTTTAAGGATGTCTTCCCCGAGGAATTACCGGTTGGTTTACCACCTATTAGAGGTATAGAACACCAAATAGACCTCATTCCAGGAGCAGCCTTACCCAACAAGGCAGCCTATAGGTGTAATCCCGAAGAGACTAAGGAGTTACAAAGACAAATTGATGAGTTAATGAGTCGAGGTTATGTACGAGAAAGCCTTAGTCCTTGTGCTGTTCCGGTCCTCTTAGTACCTAAAAAGGATGGGACTTGGAGAATGTGTGTGGATAGTAGGGCCGTTAACAACATTACCATCAAGTATAGGTTTCCTATTCCAAAGTTGGATGATATGTTGGACGAGCTTCATGGGGCTGTGGTGATCCGAATCAAGATACTACTAAGGAGTTCAATGAAGTCACTTTAGCTCCTAATGATCTTAGTTCAGCCACACTAGTACCTTCTATGATGTGAGTTGATATGAACTTTGAAACAAGAATGAGAGATATGATTAGTATACTGAAATGGACGCGAAACAAGTAACCAAAACAGAAAGTAAAGATGGTTTGAGGATGAATAAACCGTAACCAAAGGATAGTATGCTAGGTGAAGTAGACCTATACTTCAACAAAGCGCTTTGCTAGATCAAACACTCGATTGAAATAGCGAGTTTAGAGCTTGTAACGCGACTCACTCTAGACTTTGTCTTGTAAACTACAAAGACGAAACAAAGGAAGCTCAAAGCTTAACTTTTACTTGGGTTTTAATTTGCAAATTGGATGTTCTATTCCTTCAAAATGACCGGCTATTTATAGCCTACAAGAGCCCTTAAACCGGTTGGTTAAGGGTGACAAAAACAAAGCTAAGACTATTGTGAACTAGGAGCTAATTACAAAGTTGGAGCTAATAACAAAGAGGTGTGAACTTGGAGCTAATAACTATGCTAAGTGAAGAGTAATCAGCCTTGGTCTTCTTGTGTGAACATGGGGATGAAAACAAAGCTTGAGTAGGAGTAATGAGGCGCGGCAATGGTGTGAACATGGAGCCAAAAACAAGGCTAACAAGAGAGCCTTTAGACCGTGTACACCATGAGAACACAACCAGCTCCAAGACCTTCTTGACTTCAGTCCATTACTCATGCTTGAATGATTGTGAGCCTAAGTTAATGCCTTCACTTTACCTTGATTAGTTGCTCCTTTATTCAGCTCAAATTCGAGCTAACTCCATTATTGAAGATGACTTCTTTTTATTGCTAAACTAGCTGGCCTAAACTTAAGTAGGAGCTAGTATTCTTTAGTTGAGCTCTTTAAAACTTCCTTACTTGGATTGGTAGCTCCTTGATTCGGATCATCTCCTCCCCCTTGACAAGGAATTGTCCTCAATTCTGAAATGCTTTTATCAAGGTATAGAAGAAGATCTTCTAATAGGAAGGTGGCTTGAACTCCATACTCATCCGCCAACTTCAGCTTGTAAGTTCTTTGGATGCCCTTGTGTGGAACTTCTGTTTGTGACTTCCACTTGCTCCTTCCTTGGTTTGGGAACTCCTCTATACTCACGTTAGCCAAAGACAAGTCATCCCTCATGAAGTACCCCGTACTCTTGTTGTGCTCTTTTCTCATGATGTACTTAGATTGTCCTGAAGTGCAAAGGAGGTTTCCTTTAAAAGGAAGTCTTACCTGCAAAATAAGCTTATCAAGAGTACCAAAGGAGTTAGTCTTGTGCTTGATAAGCACTTCAGCCTCCGTGGAGTAGTAGTCCTTCCAATTCCCAATCCTGGTTGTAGGCGTGTTGTTACAAGACAACGTGCAGACCATGTCTTTGCCCTCACCTTCTACATACCTTAAGATCTCAGGATCTTTCCTAGGCATCATATAGGAGGGCATTCCTTTAGAGATAACAACACCTTGTTCCTTTTGCCACTCTTCAAATGGCGTTCCCTCACTGCCACTTTCAATCTTGATTGGCTCTTCTTTGGTGGCATCCAACTCTCCTTTGTCTAAAGTATGCACTTCTACAATTTTACTAGCAAACATTGAGAGGCTGGGTTTTCCGACTCTATTTGCTAACATGTTACACACGCTTTGAGGTGCCATGGGTTTGAGTATAATTTTCTTCCCTTTATCGTTCAATTCATACTCATTCCTCCTCCCATGGTGAACTACGTCCCTATCAAACTGCCAAGGACGGCCTAAAAGTATGTGACAAGCATCCATGGGAATTACATCACACAAGACCTCATCAATGTAAGAACCCATGGTTAATCCAACCCTCACTTGTTTAGTGACCCTTACCTTGTTCCCGTTGTTTAACCAATGTAAGGCATAAGGGTTAGGGTGATTGGTAGTAGCTAGGCCTAGTTTGTCCACCATTTCAGTTGAGGCAACGTTGGTACAACTACCTCCATCGATGATTAGACTACACCATTTATCTTTCACTTGACACTTAGTATGAAACAGTTGGTCTCTTTGTTCAGTGTCTTGTTGAATTGGGTTAGTATGTAGAGTACGAAGGACTAGAAGTGTGTCATAAGCCGGGGGTTCATAAGACTCAATATCTTCTTCCTCTTCGTCCTCTCCCTCATTGACATTAAAAACAGCCCCTATACGTTGTTCCTCCTCCCATAACTCATCCCTAACTGTGATTACTTCCCTTAAGGTCACAACTCTTTTGTTAGGACAAGCGTTTTTGAAGTGACCAAACCCTTGACATTTGAAACAACGTACCTTAGATAGACTAGTCTCAGTGGTTGTTTTAGGGGTAGACTGAGGTGGGGGTGTTGGGTTAGTCTTGACAATAAGGGGTTGATTAGAACTAGTAGGATTGACTCTATTACTATCATCTGTTCTAGACCAAGTATGACTCTTGCTAGACTCACCCTCATGTCTTCCCTTCCCTTGTGCCTCAATTTTTAGACACAACCCACACAATGTATCAAAATCAGAATAGGGACATAAATCAACCGTATTAGCTATACTACGATTCAACCCACGTAAGAACCTAGCCATTTTTATTTCTTCATTCTCCTCTACTTCTCCCATTAAAACCAGGTTCTCAAATTCCTCTATATATTCACTAACACTCATTTTTCCTTGAACAAGGTTAGCAATCTTTTTGTATAAGGATAATTTGTGTGTAGTTGGGACATACCTCTTACGTAGTTTACGTTTTAAGGACTCCCAAGAAGTAATCTTACCCTTCCCACTTCTGGTGCGTTGTACCTTAAGCCCTTCATACCAAAGGGAAGCCCCTTTGCTTAGCTTTAGGATGGCGTATTTGCACCTCTCTTCGTCCTCCAAATCCTTGAAGTCAAAGAGCTTCTCTATGTTTCTTTCCCACTCCAAGTAAGCTTCAGGATCAGTACCACCATTAAACTCAGGGAGTTCATTTACCTTGATTCTGTCCACCGGTTCTCTCCTTGGTTGGAAGCGGGAATTCTTGGGTTGGAAGTTCTCCAACGCCTTCTTTAGTTGTTCCAGGAAGGTAGGGTCTTCAAAGTTCAATACTCCAGCCATTCTTACGTTTGCTTGATGACCAAAGCTCTGATACCACTAATGATGTGAGTTGATATGAACTTTGAAACAAGAATGAGAGATATGATTAGTATACTGAAATGGACGCGAAACAAGTAACCAAAACAGAAAGTAAAGATGGTTTGAGGATGAATAAATCGTAACCAAAGGATAGTATGCTAGGTGAAGTAGACCTATACTTCAACAAAGCGCTTTGCTAGATCAAACACTCGATTGAAATAGCGAGTTTAGAGCTTGTAACGCGACTCACTCTAGACTTTGTCTTGTAAACTACAAAGACGAAACAAAGGAAGCTCAAAGCTTAACTTTTACTTGGGTTTTAATTTGCAAATTGGATGTTCTATTCCTTCAAAATGACCGGCTATTTATAGCCTACAAGAGCCCTTAAACCGGTTGGTTAAGGGTGACAAAAACAAAGCTAAGACTATTGTGAACTAGGAGCTAATTACAAAGTTGGAGCTAATAACAAAGAGGTGTGAACTTGGAGCTAATAACTATGCTAAGTGAAGAGTAATCAGCCTTGGTCTTCTTGTGTGAACATGGGGATGAAAACAAAGCTTGAGTAGGAGTAATGAGGCGCGGCAATGGTGTGAACATGGAGCCAAAAACAAGGCTAACAAGAGAGCCTTTAGACCGTGTACACCATGAGAACACAACCAGCTCCAAGACCTTCTTGACTTCAGTCCATTACTCATGCTTGAATGATTGTGAGCCTAAGTTAATGCCTTCACTTTACCTTGATTAGTTGCTCCTTTATTCAGCTCAAATTCGAGCTAACTCCATTATTGAAGATGACTTCTTTTTATTGCTAAACTAGCTGGCCTAAACTTAAGTAGGAGCTAGTATTCTTTAGTTGAGCTCTTTAAAACTTCCTTACTTGGATTGGTAGCTCCTTGATTCGGATCATTCTACCAGCTTAGTAGTAATCCTACTACATTTGGTGAGCTAGCTCGTGTGTGGGCTGATTAAAGGAGCAATTAGTCAAGGTAATTTGAAGGCATTAACTTGGGTTCACACTATGGCTATCTTCACATAGTATGCACATCCTCAAGCTTTGTTTTTGGCTCCATGTTCACATAGTGTGTCACGGCTGAATGCTCTTCTCTTAGCTTTGTTATTAGCTCCTAGTTTACATAGCTTTGTTATTAGCTCCTAGTTTACATAGCTTTGTTATTAGCTCCTAGTTCACAATAGGTTTAAGCTTTGTTTTTTTGTCACCATGTAGCCTTGTTATTGTCACCCTAACCAGCCGGTTTAAGGGTCATTTGTAGGCTATATATAGCCATCTATTTGAATGAATAAAACATCCAATTTTCATATCAAAAACCTGAGTAAAGCTAAGCTTTCTTTTACGTCCTTGTTGTTTACAAGACAAAGTCTAGAGTTAGTCGCGTTACAAGCTCTAAACTCGCTACTTCAATCGCGTGTTTGATTTAGCACCCGCTTTGTTGAAGTATAGGTCTACTTCACCTAGCATACTATCCTTGGTTACGGTTTATTCATCCTTAAAACTATCCTTTCATTCTGTTTTGGTTACTTGTTTACGTTCCATTTCAGAATACTAATATCCTTCACGTTTGTTGTTTCAAAGTTCATATCAACTCACATCATTAGTCGTATCAGAGCTTTGGTCATCCTTTTAGACGTAAAGAATGGCAGGAGTGTTGAACTTTGAAGATCCTACCTTCCTGGAACAACTAAAGAAGGCGTTGGAGAACTTCCAGCCCAAAAATTCTCGCTTCCAACCAAGAAGGGAACCGGTGGACAAGATCAAGGTAAATGAACTTCCTGAGTTTAATGGTGGTACTGACCCTGAAGTTTACTTGGAGTGGGAAAGAAACATGGAGAAGCTCTTTGACTTCAAGGATTTGGAGGACGAAGAGAGGTGCAAATACGCCATCCTAAAGCTAAGCAAAGGGGCTTCCCTTTGGTATGAAGGGCTTAAGGTACAACGCACCAGAAATGGAAAGGGTAAGATTTCTTCTTGGGAGTCCTTAAAACGTAAACTACGTAAGAGGTATGTTCCAACTACACACAAGCTATCCTTATAAAAAAAGATTGCTAACCTTGTACAAGGAAGAATGAATGTTAGTGAATACATAGAAGAATTTGAGAACTTGGTTCTAATGGGAGAAGTAGAAGAAAATGAAGAGATAAAAATGGCTAGGTTCTTGCGTGGGTTAAATCGTAGTATTGCTAATACGGTTGATTTATGTCCATACTCTGATTTTGATACTTTGTGTGGGTTGTGTCTAAAAATTGAGGCACAAGGGAAGGGAAAACATGAGGGTGAGTCTAGTAAGAGTCATACTTGGTCACGAACGGATGAAGTGAATAAGGCCAATACTACTAATACTAATCCACCCTTCACTAATAAGAACAACCCCGCAGCCCCACCCCAATCTACTCCCAAAACACCCACTGAAACTAGTCTATCCAAGGTACGTTGTTTCAAGTGTCAAGGGCTTGGTCACTACAAAAACGCTTGTCCCAATAAAAGAGTTGTGACCTTAAGAGAAGTAATCACCATTAGGGATGAAATATGGGAAGAGGAACAACGTATAGGAGCTATTTTTAATGTTAATGAGGGAGGGGAAGAGGAAGAAGAAGATATTGAGGCTTATGAACCCCCGACTTATGACACACTCTTAGTACTACGCACTCTACATGCTAACCCCATTCAACATAATACCGAACAAAGAGACCAACTATTCCATACTAAGTGTCAAGTTAAGGACAAATGGTGTAGTTTAATCATTGATGGAGGTAGTTGTACCAACGTTGCCTCAACTGAAATGGTAGACAAACTAGGTCTAGCTACTACTAATCACCCTAACCCTTATGCATTACATTGGTTAAACAACGGGAACAAAGTAAGGGTCACTAAGCAAGTGAGGGTTGGCTTGACCATGGGTTCCTATGTTGATGAGGTTTTATGTGATGTTATTCCTATGGATGCTTGTCACATACTATTAGGCCGTCCTTGGCAGTTTGATAGGGACGTAGTTCACCATGGGAGAAGGAATGAGTATGAATTGAGTGATAAGGGAAGGAAAATTGTACTCAAGCCCATGACACCTCAAAACGTATGTAACATGTTAGCTAATCGAGTCGGAAAGCCCAACCTCTCAATGTTTGCTAGTAAAAATTGGGGAGTTCATGCCATAGAAGAGGGGGAGTTTGATGCCGCCAAAACCACTAAAGAGGAACCAGTTAAGATTAATAGTGGTGGTGAAGGGAAACAACTTGAAGAGTGGCCAAAGAAACTAGGTGTTGCCATTCCTATTAAGATACCCGCTTGTTTGGCACCTAAGGGAGATCATAAAGTATTAAGGGATGAAGATGTTAAGGACAATGTCATGGTCAATGCTCTATCTTGTCACTACTCATACGCATCCACTTTAGATGCAAACACGCATGGAGTTGAGACCTTGAAGGAATATTACTCCACGGAGGCTGATGTGCTCACCAAGAGCAAGGCTGTTGCTCTTAACACTTTTGATGAGTTTGTTTTGCAGGACGATCTTCTTCCTAAAGAGAACCATCTTTATGTCCCAAAACATCCCATTTCGGAGTATATAACTAGAGAAGCTCAAGGAGGAGGACCAGCTGGATGTTGTGGCATAACCAAGACCTTAGAGACGTTAAAGGAGCCCTTCCTTTTGTTAAAAACACAAGGAAGTATTCTAAGCATCATGAGCAAGTACTTAACAAGTCCTTTCCCAAAGAGTCCCCTCAAACCAAGAGAGTACTTGCCATCCTCCATATTGACTCACCTCCGTGCTTGTTACACAACGGATGAAGCTAGCAAAAGAAAGAACAGATTGATGCCCCAAGCAGAAGCTCCATACAAAGGAAACACCAAGGCTTGCAAGATGAAGTTACTGGATGGTTATGAAGCTCATGCCACATTCAAAGTGAAAGATCTTGCTCCTTACCTTGATGAAGATGGTATTTCAGAATTGAGGACAATTCCTTTTCAAGGGGGAGGAGATGATCCGAATCAAGATACTACTAAGGAGTTCAATGAAGTCACTTTAGCTCCTAATGATCTTAGTTCAGCCACACTAGTACCTCCTACCAGCTTAGTAGTAATCCTACTACATTTGGTGAGCTAGCTCGTGTGTGGGCTGATTAAAGGAGCAATTAGTCAAGGTAATTAGAAGGCATTAACTTGGGTTCACACTATGGCTATGTTCACATAGTATGCACATCCTCAAGCTTTGTTTTTGGCTCCATGTTCACATAGTGTGTCACGGCTGAATGCTCTTCTCTTAGCTTTGTTATTAGCTCCTAGTTTACATAGCTTTGTTATTAGCTCCTAGTTTACATAGCTTTGTTATTAGCTCCTAGTTCACAATAGGTTTAAGCTTTGTTTTTTGTCACCATGTAGCCTTGTTATTGTCTGATGTGAGTTGATATGAACTTTGAAACAAGAATGAGAGATATGATTAGTATTCTGAAATGGAACGTGAATGAGTAACCAAAACAGAAAGAAAAGATAGTTTTAAGGAAGGATAAACCGTAACCAAGGATAGTATGCTAGGTGAAGTAGACCTATACTTCAACAAAGCGGTTTGCTAGATCAAACACTCGATTGAAATAGCGAGTTTAGAGCTTGTAACGCGACTCACTCTAGACTTTGTCTTGTAAACTACAAGGACGAAACAGAAAGCTCAGCTTTACTCAAGTTTTAATATGCAAATTGGATGTCTTATTTATTCAACTAAATGGCTATATATAGCCTACAATCAGACCTTAAACTTGGCTGATTAGGGTGACAAAAACAAAGTTACAACCATGTGAACAAGGAGCTAATAACAAAGCTAGGAGCTAATAACAAAGTAATGTAAACTAGGAGCTAATAACAAAGTAATGTGAACAAGGAGCTAATAACAAAGCTAAGAGAGCATTAAGGTGTGGCTGGTGAGAACATGGAGCTAATAACAAAGCTTCATTTGAACGTGCACACCAAGTGAACACAACCAGCTTCAAACGTCCTCTTTAACCCCGGTGCTTTCCCATGCACAACTGACTTGTTCGGACCATAACTTTGTCAATACTTGTTCAATGAGCCTTCATGAATAGTCATTGGAAAGATAAGCTCGAAATCTATCTTCTCCATTTTGAATGACTACGAAATTCCAAGTATAACTCGAGATATGGACTGATCAAAACAATGCTGCAAAATGAACTCGCATCAGAAATTCCCATGCACAACTGTCTTGTTCGGACCATAACTTTGTCAATACTTGTTCAATGAGCCTTCATGAATAGTCATTGGAAAGATAAGCTCGAAATCTATCTCCTCCATTTTGAATGACTACGAAACTCCAAGTATAACTCGAGATATGGACTGATCAAAACAACGGTGCAAAATGAACTCGCATCATACTAATGATGTGAGTTGATATGAACTTTGAAACAAGAATGAGAGATATGATTAGTATTCTGAAATGGAACGTGAATGAGTAACCAAAACAGAAAGAAAAGATAGTTTTAAGGAAGGATAAACCGTAACCAAGGATAGTATGCTAGGTGAAGTAGACCTATACTTCAACAAAGCGGTTTGCTAGATCAAACACTCGATTGAAATAGCGAGTTTAGAGCTTGTAACGCGACTCACTCTAGACTTTGTCTTGTAAACTACAAGGACGAAACAGAAAGCTCAACTTTACTCAAGTTTTAATATGCAAATTGGATGTCTTATTCATTCAACTAAATGGCTATATATAGCCTACAATCAGACCTTAAACTTGGCTGATTAGGGTGACAAAAACAAAGTTACAACCATGTGAACAAGGAGCTAATAACAAAGCTAGGAGCTAATAACAAAGTAATGTAAACTAGGAGCTAATAACAAAGTAATGTGAACAAGGAGCTAATAACAAAGCTAAGAGAGCATTAAGGTGTGGCTGGTGAGAACATGGAGCTAATAACAAAGCTTCATTTGGACGTGCACACCAAGTGAACACAACCAGCTTCAAACGTCCTCTTTAACCCCGGTGCTTTCCCATGCACAACTGACTTGTTCGGACCATAACTTTGTCAATACTTGTTCAATGAGCCTTCATGAATAGTCATTGGAAAGATAAGCTCGAAATCTATCTTCTCCATTTTGAATGACTACGAAATTCCAAGTATAACTCGAGATATGGACTGATCAAAACAATGCTGCAAAATGAACTCGCATCAGAAATTCCCATGAACAACTGTCTTGTTCGGACCATAACTTTGTCAATACTTGTTCAATGAGCCTTCATGAATAGTCATTAAAAAGATAAGCTCGAAATCTATCTCCTCCATTTTTAATGACTACGAAACTCCAAGTATAACTCGAGATATGGACTGATCAAAACAACGGTGCAAAATGAACTCGCATCATACTCTCCTTCTTTGAAAAAGAATTGTCCTCAATTCTTGTAACAAGTATCCCACCTGGATCAAATACAAAATTTGTTAGGATCAACACATCCTTACTCCAAATAGACATAAGTGTGGGTAACGTTGGTATCACGGCTCGACCCCAAGCTCGACTCCTTTTCAAGTAGGTGTTGTTTTGAATGCTTGTGAACTCTACTTTGCTTGTCGTGAACAAGGATGGATCAGGTATCTTTTGTTGCTTCTCAAAGTATTCCACAAGCTCAACCCCCTTACTCTCCATGCTTGTTTTGATTAAGATCAGAATTTGTTTCTTCTTGCACAACCCGTTTGGTTGAAGATGATACTCGTCAAAAACAGGTGGTAACTTTGGATCAAACACCAAACTTTCCTCGTAAGTGTTTTCAAACGAGAAAATTCCAGCCATCTTCTTTTTTTTTTTGAATAGTACTACGTGAACAGTACTAATTCGTGAACAGTTTTTTTTTTTTTGAAAATAAATCGAACTTCAACAAGAACCACGAAACAATCAAAACCGATTAACCCTCGAACTACCCGCACGAGTTTAACCTTTGAATTCCAATCGCAATCAGAAATTCAACTAACAACTTGGCTTTGACACTCCTTGGACCGTCTTGATTTTAAGAAAAATCAAGAGTTGTAGCTCTGATACCACTAATGATGTGAGTTGATATGAACTTTGAAACAAGAATGAGAGATATGATTAGCATTCTGAAATGGAACGTGAATGAGTAACGAAAACAGAAAGAAGAGATAGTTTTAAGGAAGGATAAACCGTAACCAAGGATAGTATGCTAGGTGAAGTAGACCTATACTTCAACAAAGCGGTTTGCTAGATCAAACACTCGATTGAAATAGCGAGTTTAGAGCTTGTAACGCGACTCACTCTAGACTTTGTCTTGTAAACTACAAGAACGAAACAGAAAGCTCAGCTTTACTCAAGTTTTAATATGCAAATTGGATGTCTTATTCATTCAACTAAATGGCTATATATAGCCTACAATCAGACCTTAAACTTGGCTGATTAGGGTGACAAAAACAAAGTTACAACCATGTGAACAAGGAGCTAATAACAAAGCTAGGAGCTAATAACAAAGTAATGTAAACTAGGAGCTAATAACAAAGTAATGTGAACAAGGAGCTAATAACAAAGCTAAGAGAGCATTAAGGTGTGGCTGGTGAGAACATGGAGCTAATAACAAAGCTTCATTTGGACGTGCACACCAAGTGAACACAACCAGCTTCAAACGTCCTCTTTAACCCCGGTGCTTTCCCATGCACAACTGACTTGTTCGGACCATAACTTTGTCAATACTTGTTCAATGAGCCTTCATGAATAGTCATTGGAAAGATAAGCTCGAAATCTATCTTCTCCATTTTGAATGACTACGAAATTCCAAGTATAACTCGAGATATGGACTGATCAAAACAATGCTGCAAAATGAACTCGCATCAGAAATTCCCATGCACAACTGTCTTGTTCGGACCATAACTTTGTCAATACTTGTTCAATGAGCCTTCATGAATAGTCATTGGAAAGATAAGCTCGAAATCTATCTCCTCCACTTTGAATGACTACGAAACTCCAAGTATAACTCGAGATATGGACTGATCAAAACAACGGTGCAAAATGAACTCGCATCATTGTCACCCTAACCAGCCGGTTTAAGGGTCATTTGTAGGCTATATATAGCCATCTATTTGAATGAATAAAACATCCAATTTTCATATCAAAAACCTGAGTAAAGCTAAGCTTTCTTTTACGTCCTTGTTGTTTACAAGACAAAGTCTAGAGTTAGTCGCGTTACAAGCTCTAAACTCGCTACTTCAATCGCGTGTTTGATTTAGCACCCGCTTTGTTGAAGTATAGGTCTACTTCACCTAGCATACTATCCTTGGTTACGGTTTATTCATCCTTAAAACTATCCTTTCATTCTGTTTTGGTTACTTGTTTACGTTCCATTTCAGAATACTAATATCCTTCACGTTTGTTGTTTCAAAGTTCATATCAACTCACATCATGTGGTCTTCTCCAAAATTGACCTAAGAAGTGGATACCATCAAATAAGAATGAGGGAGGGAGATGAATGGAAAACAGCTTTCAAAACCAAGCATGGGCTCTATGAGTGGACGGTCATGCCATTTGGTCTCACCAACGCTCCAAGCACATTCATGAGGCTAATGAACGAAATACTTAAGGCCTACTTAGGTCGTTTTATTGTGGTTTACTTGGATGATATTCTTGTGTATAGCAGGTCTTTGGAGGAGCATATGGAGCACTTAAGACTACTATTTACAACACTTCGCAAGCAACAACTCTTTGGGAAGAAGGAGAAGTGTGCTTTCTTTGTGAAAAGTGTAGTGTTCCTTGGCTACGTGGTGTCCAAAGATGGAGTATCCGTGGATCAAACCAAGGTGGAATCCATACGTACTTGGCCAATTCCTTCCACCATTACAGAAGTAAGATCATTCCATGGTTTGGCTTCCTTTTACCGAAGATTCATTAAGGACTTTAGCACTATCAAAAGTCCTATCACCGAATGCTTGAAGAAAGGCGCGTTTGTTTGGTCCAAAGCTGCCCAAGAAGTTTTTGAAGCCATCAAAGAGAAGTTGTGTTCCGCTCCTATCCTAGCCCTTCCTGATTTCTCTCAACCATTTGAGGTGGAATGTGACGCTAGTGGAGTAGGAATTGGTGCTGTTCTTGTGCAAAATAGGTGCCCCATTGCCTACTTTTCAGAAAAACTCAATGGAGCAAGGCTAAACTATTGCACCTACGACAAGGAATTCTATGCCATAGTAAGAGCTCTTGATCATTGGAGTCATTACCTTCGTACTAACCATTTTATTCTCCATTCAGATCATGAGTCCCTCAAGTACATCAATGGCCAACAAAAGCTAAGTCCAAGGCATGCCAAGTGGGTGGAATTCTTGCAATCCTTTCATTTCTCTTCAAAGTACAAAGAAGGTAAAAGCAACGTGGTAGCTGATGCACTATCCCGCCGCTATACTCTCCTATCTACTTTGGATGTTAGATTGTTCGGATTTGAAACTCTAAAAGATTACTACAACAATGATGCTGATTTTGGTGAAACTTTCACTAAATGCAAGGAGGGAGCTTTTGATGAGTTTGTTTTGCAGGAAGGGTTTCTTTTCAAAGGAAATCGCCTTTGTGTTCCCAAGCATCCCATTAGAGAATTGCTGGTCAGGGAAGCTCATGGGGGAGGATTAACGGGTCATTTTGGCATAACAAGAACTTTGGAGGCCTTAAAGGAGCACTTCTTTTGGCCAAAGATGCAAGGGAGTGTCCAACATGTAGTAAGCAAGTGTGTTACCTGCCAATTTGCCAAAAGTTCTTTCAAACCCGGAGTCTACATGCCTTTACCCACTCCTAATAGACCGTGGGAAGATGTGTCCATGGATTTCATTGTGGCCTTACCAAGAACAGCTAGGGGAAAGGATGCTATCATGGTGGTGGTAGATCTGTTTTCAAAAATGGCTCACTTCATTGCTTGTCACAAAACAGATGATGCTAGCAATGTAGCTGACTTGTACTTCAAAGAGGTGGTACGTCTCCATGGAGTACCCAAGTCCATTGTCTCTGATCGTGATTCAAAGTTCCTTAGTTATTTTTGGAACACATTATGGAGGAAGGTGGGAACCAAGCTCTTATTTAGCACTTCTCATCACCCACAAACAGATGGACAAACCGAAGTTACCAATCGCACTTTGGGGACGTTGTTAAGAGGCCTTGTGAGCAAGACTCAAAAGGATTGGGATATCAAGCTTGCCCATGCTGAATTTGCCTACAATCGCTCTCCTACTTATGCTACCTCTCATTCTCCTTTTGAGGCCGTGTATGGGATCAATCCTTACATACCCTTGGACCTGATTCCTCTACCTAAGGATGAGTTAGTTCATAAAGATGCGGAGTCAAAACTGAAGGCTATGATAAAACTCCACGAGCAAATTCGAGAAAGGATCAAGGAGGTAAATGAAGCATACAAAAGAAGGTCCAACAAAAACAGGAAACCAAGACTTTTTCAAGAAGGTGACTTAGTTTGGGTTCACTTGAGAAAAGAGAGGTTTCCAAGCAAGAGGAAGAATAAGTTGATGCCACGAGCAGAAGGTCCTTACAAGATCATATCAAAGGTGAACGACAATGCTTACAAAGTGGAATTACCGGATGATTATGGAGTTCATGCCACGTTCAATGTGGGAGATCTTTCTCCTTATCTTGATGATGATGGCATTTCAGAATTGAGGACAATTCCTTTTCAAGGGGGAGGAGATGATCCGAATGAAGGAGATACCAAAGAATTCAATGAAGTAACACTAGCTCCTAATGGACCAAGTCAAGCCACATTAGCACCTCCTACTAGCTTAGTAGTGTGCCTACTTCAAATGGTGAGCTAGCTCGTATATGGACGAATAAAGGAGCAAATAAGTCAAGGGCTTGTGAAGGCATTAACTTGGGTTCACACTATGGCTATGTTCACATAGTGTGCACGTCCTCAACCTTTGTTTTTGGCTCCTAGTTCACATGGTGCCGCGTCCACATGCTCCTTGTTAAGCTTTGTTTTTAGCTCCTAGTTCACATTGGTTTAAGCTTTGTTTTTGTCACCATGTAGCTTTGTTTTTGTCACCCTAATCAGCCGAGTTTAGGGTCTTATTGTAGGCTATATATAGCCATCTTTTGGAATGAATAAGACACAAGATTTATACACAAAACTGAGTAAACCTAAGCTTTCTTTTACGTCCTTGTTGCTTACAAGACAAAGTCTAGAGTTAGTCGCGTTACAAGCTCTAAACTCGCTACTTCAATCGCGTGTTTGATTTAGCACCCGCTTTGTTGAAGTATAGGTCTACTTCACTAAGCATACTATCCCTTGGTTATGGTTTATTCATCATCAAAACTATCCTTACAATCTGTTTTGTTGCTTTTGTTTACGTGCATTTCAGAATTCTATCAATCTTCACGTTGTTGTTTCAAAGTTCATATTAACTCACATCAAAGATGCACTTAGAAGAGTAGAGAGTACTAGTATTATACGTATTAGCAAGTCAGTTTTAACGCGATAATACGGATATTAGTCATTCTCGTGGTATACCTTACCTGGTATTCTGCTTAAGATGCGTCGATTCTGTATTAATAGAGATGCGTCGAACCTAGTAATGCGAGCACCTGGACTAATACGGAACACAACCACCACTTTGTTCAGTTTTAGTTATTTTACGTTTTGAATTCGGTGTTAAGTGATTTAGCATGCGATTATAAGGTCATAAAAGCAATAAATCATACGAAAAACTGTAAATGCGAATGTAAGTAAATCACATTGTGAGGAGTTGCACCCTCGGAGTATACACTAAACGGGACACGATGCATAGATAGTTGAGAGCGGATTTCGGAATTACTCGGGTCTATTTAGTGCATTATAGTGTTTGCGGTTGAAGTTGGGACGTTACGTGTTTTAGTAGATGTTTGTGGACCTAGTGTCCACATCTAGTGTTGTCGTAGTGCATAATAATAGAAAGTACGAGAATGTAAAGTTTTGTTTAGATGACAACCTAGTGACTACTCGGCTTTCAAGGCAGATCCTCCTAGCTTGCCTAGTGATTTCGCCAGAGCTCTGTTACCGTTGACCCTTCCTGTGGCTACTCCGGCAGAGCTTCACTACTATGGACCATTTCTGTGGCTAATCCGGTAGAACTTCGCTACTAGACTTGAGCTAGTCGAACACAGGCACCTCGGTATCGAGTGGGGTGCTCGAAGGTGAGGAGAAGCGTCGATGTCGCTTTTATCGGAACTACGATCAAGTGGATCGTTTGCCTTGGGTGTCGAAGTGCGGGCCCTTAGCGAGAAGTTTTAGAGGGAGAAGAGAAGAATGATATGTGTGTCAAATAAATGAGGTGAAGGGGGGTATTTATAGGTGTTTTCGGCCCCCGTCACCCATATGGACGCTTGAGTTTTGGCGCACCAAGAGTCAGGCGCATGGGTTCAGGCGTGAGGAGTCTAAGACGCGTGAGGTGAGGCGGTTGGAGTTTTGAAGATACGATTTTGATACTTTCCAAAACCGAGAGACGGGTGTATAATACGAAACTTGGAGGTTAAGGTTCCTCCGAACTTGACCTAGCGCCGTGAGTTTAGTGGGCCTCGGGTGCGCATCCCGAGGTTCGCTTGGCGCGGTGGTAACTTGGTTCGAGTTTCGGGACCGACTCGGGGTCCCGGTGTCAGAATTGACTCTAATTAGTGTCTATGCGACCGTAACGACATGACTAAGGCTGCCATCATGTTAGTTTAATTTTTTCGAGTAATTTATTTGATCCGTTTGATAGAAAAACTACCTAAAACATCGCAAACCCGCGTTGCGTTGCAGTCCTATTGTCATCGGGTGTTTGTTGGGCAGTTCTGCAGCCACCAGGTCCAAATCTGGGTATCTACATCACCATACAATATAAATTTAATATTCTTACGTTAGCATGGTGATACTGAGTTTAGTAACGATGGGTGGTGCGGGATCATTTTCCTTTTTAAAAGGTTTAGAAACTATTACCTAACAGCAATCTCAGAATATGTAACACCCGCTATTTTTCCTAAGCATTTTATTCTTTCTGTTAGGACTTCGTCTTAACTCTGTCACTTTGGCCTCATATTTTATCATTTTACTAAGCTTTATTTTAATTTTTGAGTTTAATAATTTCTATTTTTAATTTTAAAGATTTAAAATTCTTTTAAATCCATTTATTTGGTTTCTTCGTAAACTAAGTAATTTTTCCGCGAGGAATTCTATTTCTCTCCGAATTGACATTTTTAAGCTTGGATTTAAGTTATTCCTTTTTCCTAAAAATGTTTGAATACGTTTATGGAATATTTTCTACTAAGATATATTTTAGTTACTAAAAACAAGCCATTTATGATTTTATTACGAAGCTTCGCGAATAATTATTTTCTTACGCGAGGTTTACTCGAATTACTTTGAAATGCCTTTAACTATTTTACGATTATACTTTTTGTCAACTTATAAATTATTTGAGACTGTTTTCTCACATTTTGGACCGACTAAGCTCTTGGTCACAAGTTTTATTACATTTTATTTAAACGTTTCATTTTATCACATTAAAACGTAATCATAAGATAAATCATTTTCATTCATTGTAGCATTTATGTCAAAACTTTTCTTACTCCCTCTCTTATCCTCTTGGCCGGCCAACTATAGGTCTAGGTACATTTTGGATTCCTCATTTTGAAGCCTTAATTCATTCTTACTCCTTTAAGTGTAGTAACATCCATCTCCTCCTTTACTCTACATTCATTTTTGCATTAACAAAAATATTCATCACTTCTTTTTTCTCTCTTTTGGCCGGGTACTTCTTACCCTCCTTAGGCTGATTTTTGCTCCATTTCAAGTCCCAATCGCATCATTTTTATCGTCATAATAATCCTCTTTCCGATTCCTTCGTTAAGGTATTAATCGACGTCATTTTCGATCAATTTTTACCTTGATTTTTATTAGTTTTCTCATGGTATTTTTCTGCCATGATTTGCGTGTTGGTAGGATTTTTGGACGATCCCGAAGCCGACGAATATATCGTTGATTCAGACTTGGAGTAGAGGTAACGTCGATGTTACTCGGTATTTCAAGATTTTAATTGAGTATTTGCGTGTATATATTTTTATATTTTATTTTGGCAATATATGTATGTCACGAATTCTGGAAAAAATTTTAAAGTTGAAATTTTGCATGTTTCGATATTTTTATCGCTTTTACGAGATTAACGATTAAATTGTTATATTAATTTGTAAAATCGTAATAATCGGCCTAAACATGTAATATATGTTTATATTCTGGAAAAATGTTGTTTTTGATGATTTTTAGTAATTTAGTATTTTTCTGATATTTTTGATATCGATTATTGAATTATTATCGTTTTCGAACAAAAACGATTAAAAACCGATTTTTAGTTCTAGTACTTAAACATTTTATTTTAATCTGATTTTTGACGTGGTGAAACTTTCTGGTGAAATAGAATTTTCTGATTTTTTTCATAATTTTTCGGAATTGTTAAGTGGATGAATTAATTAATCACTTTAAATCATCGTTTATCGTTAAAACCGTGTTTGTTGTTTAAATTCTCGATTTCTGGTCTTTAGTTTAAATCTGGAAAAAATTATGATTCTGATGATTTCATATTAAAATGTATTATTATGATTTTTAGTGCCTTAATAAAATGTTAGGAACGATAGGTTTATTAATAAAATCGTTAATTGCGAAAACGGGTTTAAATGACGGTTTTGTTGAAATTTGTTGAATCTGGATTTTGGAAAAATCTGGAAAATTTATATTCTGTAAAATCAGGATTTTAAAAGTGTAATAATAATTTTTGGATATTAATACTTAAATCGTTTTGTAATTAGTATTTTTATTAATCGTTATTGTCGAGATTGGACGATTAACGAGAAAACGCTTTAAAAACCGAGTTTTTAGAATTCTGGAAATTTTCTTTTCTGGACAGAATGTCCATAAATATAATTTAACTATTTTACGTAATTTTTGTACTATTTATTATAGTCTTTAATTAATAAATATTGATTTCGGACAAGTTGTGATTTATCGCTAAATTGCTTCGTCTTACCTAAAAGAATTATTTTTCCAACAATTTTGAAAGTATTTAAATCTGAAACTTTAGGAGTTAAATCATCCCTTAACATACTCTAAATATATTTGTTGGGTTGGTTAAATAAAGACGTTCAAATATTTAATTTGATGTTTGCCGTAAAATCCTATTTATAATTTTATCGTCGAAACTAATAATAATTAGGGAATTTTAGCTTTATAACTTTTGAAAACACCCTAATTAGTAATATTAAAATATTTAAGATGTTTCTAATCATTTTATAACACTTATACGATATTTTAATAATTTCATAAAATCAAATGTTCTTACTTTAATAATTAATATCGTTAAGGCCGAAAGTATTAGTTTTATAAATTTATATCGTTTACTAAAATGTGGTATTAGTATGAACTAATATTTTCACTACTTTGATATGATGCTATTTTTAGTAAAGTTTCTAAAAATAGAAGTTTCCTAAAAATAGAAGTTTCCTAAAATAGAAAGTTTCCTCTTTTAGAATATAAATGTTTACTTCTTTTATCCTCGTATTGTTTATGATGAATACATCTTTTAAATATCGATAATGGTTTGTTTTGGAGTTATGGAATAAGGACAAGTGTGGGTTTAGAGTAATATAGTCTGGGATGTACGTTTTGCCATCAACTGTAAGGCTGGTGTGTCTTTATGGGGCGCATTGGTTGTTGAACTAAGCATGGTTTGTGTTCAGGAGAGTGTATATTTACCTTAAACTTAGATATCGCATCGTATAAGTCGCGTCGGGTTGAACTGGATATGGTTTGTATCCAGGAGGGGTGTGCATTACTTAAGCCAGGACCTCGCTGCACGCAGTCCTGTTATGGTTGAGTTGCCTAGTTAGAGACCAAAGTCTAATTTGTTTTGACTAAGTTCTCGAAACTGGTTTTTAGTATTATCCTAGTGAAAGTCTAGATTCTACATTACTCCTATCCATAACGCTATTTTGATTATTTTATTATTATCGATATAAATTGATTTGCAGGTTGGCAAATATTTTTATGTTTCTTCGGCAACCCTTTTAATTAATTTGTTTTACGCTAAAACTTATTTTATTATGCTGTTTTAATGTTTTCCATTTTTACTATTTTTCCTATATTAGTAATTACTGTTTTAAAATCCTGTTATACGGCTGGGAGAACGTTGACGTTGCTCCCCACTGATTGTGGCTGTTATGTTTTAACATGGCAGGTATACGTGTTTATTTTCCGGTGGGTGTGGGCTAACGAGCAGTCTTGGATCCTGCTGATCTTTTAATAATCATGTTTTAAGGATTGTTTAACCTCTTTATGGATTGTTGTAAATTTTAGCCATTTTTATGTATGGCGCATGTTTGACTTTACCAATTTAATTTATTAAGACATAGTTCTGTGTGTTTTAATCCCGACTCTACAGTGTTTCCGCCACTATATCGCGCTAGAATTTTTAGGGGATTACAGTTGGTATCAGAGCATCACTGCTCCCGACGCTTACACACCTGAAATTAGGGAAAAATACCAGTAAATTATTTAAACAGTAAATAAAGATATTATTAGAAATGGGTAGAAACAGATAAGGACTTAACTGTTAAGATTGTCTGTTCCTGAACTCGATGATTAGCATTGATTTTATGTTGTTATTTGTGAACTTCAAGATGGCCGGAAGAGGTAACCGAAACAACAACAACAACAACCGCAACAACAACAACAACAATGATCAAGGAGGTATCGAAGCTCTGGCTGACACGCTACGCAATATAGCGCAGGCTATGAACGAGATGAACAACCGGAACCAGCAGAGGCCCTTCAACTTCTCTCACGCTGCTGAAGGAATGGCTAAAAGCAGATTGGACTATTATGACGGTTCCGTGGACCCTGAAGTCATGAACCGTTGGTTTCGAGTGATGGAAAGACAGTTTGGAATTTACTCCGCCCCCGAGGATCAGAAGGTGGGCCTAGCTGTGTTGTACTTGTCAGACGATGCAGACAGATGGTGGAGCCAAGTTGGCCCGACTGCTCTTCAGACTCCAGGATTCAACTGGACTCAGTTCAAGGCTCTCTTAGAGCAGAGATTTTATCCCGAGGAGTTGAGGCGTCAGAGGATGACTGAATTCAACACTCTAAGCCAGAATACCATGTCAATTGAAGCTTACACCACTCGGTTTCACTTTCTGGCGAATTATGCTGGAGATCTGTTACCCAATGAGAATTCCCGAGCTTTCTTTTATCGAGGAGGACTTCGAGCCGATATCACTCTCAACATGCCCCGGAGTCTCTCAACTGTTAATGAGCTTTATAATGCCGCGCTATACGCGGAATCTTCGATTGAGCGGGTGAAATCTATGAACCCATCATCTGGTTATAAAAGACCTTTCACCCATTCAGGGAATAACTCTTCATCTTCTTCTAAGAAGTTCAACTCTGGAGGTCTGGACTATTTTTCCTTTCTCTTCTTCTTCTACTTTCTTTCCTCTAAATTTCTGACTCTACTGTATGCTATTACAGGTAGTGGTTTCAAGAGAAACAATTTCAACTCGAAGCCCAACAACAAGAAGGATTCTAACTGTTTCAAATGCAAGAAGGCCTATCATCCGGGTTTGACTTGTGAGGGTAACCCTATTACCTGTTTCCACTGTGGGGAAGTGGGACATCGTTCTACCTACTGCCCAAAGAAAGCAACAACCAATACCGCTACTGCAGCTGGCGCTGTCTCTACTTCTGCTCCTCGTAAGGGACGCATCTTTGTGATGACCGTGCCGACGCTGAGGCTAATCCTGATGTGGTTACGGGTATGTTTCTGATTTCTGGTATTAGTGCTTATATATTATTTGATACCGGCGCTTCCACGTCTGTAATATCTTCTACTCTGGCTCCAAAACTATCCTTAACCCCCTGTCTAGCTGAGCCTATAGCTATTTCCCTCCCTTCTGGTGAAGTCGTTGACTGTTCTAAAGCTTATCAGAATGTACCTATTCTCTTTGCTGGTACTATTCTTCCTTCTACTCTCCTTGAGTTTCCTCTCGCTGAGTTCGACGTTATTTTGGGAATGGACTGGTTAGCTCAGTATGATGTAAGATTTCAATGTCGAGATCAGAAGATTTCTCTGAAGACCCCCGAAGGTGTTCGAGTGACTTACCGTGGTGGTCGAAGACAGAAGGGTATCAAGATTATTTCTGCCATGAAGGCTATCAGAATGCAGAGAAAAGGTTGCCAAGCATTTCTATGTACGGTGACTGTAACTGCTGAACTCCCCAAGCTCGAAGAGGTGCGCATAGTGTGTGATTATGCAGATGTATTTCCTGAGGAGTTACCAGGTATCCCACCCGAACGAGATGTGGAATTCACTATTGAACTCGTGCCTGGTACAGGCCCAATCGCCAAAGCACCTTACAGAATGGCTCCTGCTGAGTTGCAAGAGCTACGCAAGCAATTGGATGAAATGATTGAGAAAGATTTCATTCGTCCAAGTTCTTCCCCTTGGGGCGCTCCTGTACTTTTTGTCAAGAAGAAAGATGGTTCAATGCGCCTGTGTATTGATTATCGTGATCTCAACAAGGTTACGATCAAGAACAAATATCCCCTGCCCAGAATTGATGATCTCTTTGATCAACTTAAGGGTGCTTCCGTATTTTCCAAGATCGATCTAAGGTCTGGATATCACCAAATTCCCGTCCGTGAATCAGACATTCCTAAGACGGCTTTCAGTTCGAGGTATGGACATTATGAATTCAAAGTCATGCCTTTTGGACTAACCAATGCTCCTGCTGTTTTTATGGATCAGATGAACAGAACTTTCAGGGAGTATTTGGATCAGTGTGTTGTTGTCTTTATTGATGACATCCTGATTTATTCCAAGTCAGAGGTTGAACATGCAGAACATCTCAAGATTATTCTTGGCATCCTACGAGATCAGAAGTGGTATGCTAAGTTTTCCAAGTGTGAGTTCTGGCTTTCCGAGGTAGCTTTTCTGGGTCATGTTATCACAAAGGAAGGTATTAAGGTTGACCCTGCTAAGATTTCAGCTATCGAGAGCTGGGCAAGTCCCAAAGATGTTGGCGAGATCCGAAGTTTCCTAGGTCTTGCCGGCTATTATCGAAGGTTTGTGCAAGACTTTTCTAAGTTAGCACGACCTATGACTCAATTACTCAAGAAGGAGAATAAGTTTTTGTGGAGTCAAGCTTGTGAAGATGCTTTTTCTGAGCTCAAGAGAAAGCTCACCTCTGCTCCTATCCTGACCCTACCTGAAGAAGGCGTTGGATTTGATGTGTACTATGACGCTTCTAAGAATGGTTTGGGTTGTGTCCTTATGCAGAACGGTAAGGTGATCGCTTATGCCTCTAGACAGTTGAAAATTCATGAGGTGAATTACCCTACCCACGACTTGGAGTTAGCAGCTGTGGTGCATGCCTTGAAGATTTGGAGGCATTATTTGTACGGAGTAAGATGCAAGGTTCACACTGACCATAAGAGTCTGCGATATCTCTTCACGCAGAAAGATCTGAATGCGAGACAGAGACGCTGGATCGAGTTAGTGAATGACTATGACCTTGAATTGGTGTATTGTGAGGGAAAGGCTAACGTGGTTGCTGATGCCCTTAGCAGAAAGATCCTTCATTCCTTGTCTCCGTGTTCTAGCTTGCCTGAGAAGTTGTCCCGAGATTTTGCCAAGATGTCTATTGATGTTGTGGATGAAGATTATGATGGTCGCCTGTATGCCCTTGTTGCTGAACCAACTCTTTTCCGTGAGATTCGTGAGAAGCAGTTGGATGATCCTTTTGTGGATGGCATCCGAGAAAAGATGAATCTTGGTAAGGCTCTAGATTTTTCTGTGGATTCCAATGGAGCACTGAAATTTAAGAACCGCTGGGTTGTCCCTGGTGATGCTGAGGTGAGAAAGCAAGTTCTAACCGAAGCACATAAGACGAGGTACTCTATTCATCCTGGTGGTGACAAGATGTATCGGGATTTGAAGCTCCATTTCTGGTGGCCTCATATGAGAGAGGACATTGCAGAGTTTGTAAGTAAGTGCTTGACTTGTCAGCAGGTGAAGTTCGAGCACAAGAAGCCTGGAGGTTTGCTACAACCACTCCCTATTCCAGAGTGGAAATGGCAGTGCATATCGATGGATTTTGTGATGGCTTTACCTAGAACCGTGAATGGTAGAAACGGTATTTGGGTTATTGTGGACCGCTTGACCAAATGTGCACGATTCGTCCCAATTCGCGATACTTGGAGTTTGGAGAAGCTCGCAGAAGTGTATATTGCCGAGATCGTCCGTCATCACGGTGTACCGCTCGAGATTGTTTCGGATCGAGACCCGAGGTTCTGCTCTAAATTTTGGAAGGCTTTGCAAGATGCTTTGGGAAGCAAGTTATTGATGAGTACCGCTTTCCATGCTGCTACAGATGGACAGTCCGAGAGAACAATCCAAACTTTGGAGGATATGTTGCGGGCTTGTGCCTTGGATTTCCAAGAGAGTTGGATCCGACATCTTCCATTGGTAGAGTTTTCCTATAACAACAGCTACCATGCTTCTATTAGGATGTCCCCGTTTGAAGCACTTTATGGTCGAAAGTGCCGTAGTCCCGTCTGTTGGGATGTTCCCGGTGAAGTAAAGATTTTGGGCCCGGATTTGTTGGCTCAGACTATTGACGTTGTGAATGTGGTCCGATCTAGGATGAAGTCTGCCCAGGATCGGCAGAAGTCGTATGCTGATGTTCGTCGCCGACCTTTGGAGTTTTCGGTTGGTGATCTGGTGTTCCTGAAGGTATCACCTATGAAAGGGGTGAAACGGTTTGGGATTAAGGGCAAGCTCAGCCCTAAGTTCGTTGGCCCATACCCTGTGATCGAGAGAGTGGGCGAAGTTGCTTATAAACTGGAATTGCCTGCATCCATGGGTAAGGTTCACGATGTATTTCATGTTTCTCAGTTAAGGAAATATGTTAGTGATCCCGAGCACGTGTTGGAGCCCGAGATTGTGGATCTCGAGCCGGATTTGACTTATGAAGAAAGGCCGGTGAAGATCACTGATCGCCGCGAGAAGCGTTTAAGGAACAAAGTTGTACCTCTGGTGAAGGTTTTGTGGCGCTGTAATCGGTTTGAGGAAGAAACATGGGAAACCGAGTCTTCGATGCGAGCTAAGCATCCTCAACTCTTCGAGTAAGGTAAACCTCGATTTCCTATCTGCTTATTCTTAGTTTCGAGGACGAAACTTTCTTTTAGTGGGGAGGATTGTAACACCCGCTATTTTTCCTAAGCATTTTATTCTTTCTGTTAGGACTTCGTCTTAACTCTGTCACTTTGGCCTCATATTTTATCATTTTACTAAGCTTTATTTTAATTTTTGAGTTTAATAATTTCTATTTTTAATTTTAAAGATTTAAAATTCTTTTAAATCCATTTATTTGGTTTCTTCGTAAACTAAGTAATTTTTCCGCGAGGAATTCTATTTCTCTCCGAATTGACATTTTTAAGCTTGGATTTAAGTTATTCCTTTTTCCTAAAAATGTTTGAATACGTTTATGGAATATTTTCTACTAAGATATATTTTAGTTACTAAAAACAAGCCATTTATGATTTTATTACGAAGCTTCGCGAATAATTATTTTCTTACGCGAGGTTTACTCGAATTACTTTGAAATGCCTTTAACTATTTTACGATTATACTTTTTGTCAACTTATAAATTATTTGAGACTGTTTTCTCACATTTTGGACCGACTAAGCTCTTGGTCACAAGTTTTATTACATTTTATTTAAACGTTTCATTTTATCACATTAAAACGTAATCATAAGATAAATCATTTTCATTCATTGTAGCATTTATGTCAAAACTTTTCTTACTCCCTCTCTTATCCTCTTGGCCGGCCAACTATAGGTCTAGGTACATTTTGGATTCCTCATTTTGAAGCCTTAATTCATTCTTACTCCTTTAAGTGTAGTAACATCCATCTCCTCCTTTACTCTACATTCATTTTTGCATTAACAAAAATATTCATCACTTCTTTTTTCTCTCTTTTGGCCGGGTACTTCTTACCCTCCTTAGGCTGATTTTTGCTCCATTTCAAGTCCCAATCGCATCATTTTTATCGTCATAATAATCCTCTTTCCGATTCCTTCGTTAAGGTATTAATCGACGTCATTTTCGATCAATTTTTACCTTGATTTTTATTAGTTTTCTCATGGTATTTTTCTGCCATGATTTGCGTGTTGGTAGGATTTTTGGACGATCCCGAAGCCGACGAATATATCGTTGATTCAGACTTGGAGTAGAGGTAACGTCGATGTTACTCGGTATTTCAAGATTTTAATTGAGTATTTGCGTGTATATATTTTTATATTTTATTTTGGCAATATATGTATGTCACGAATTCTGGAAAAAATTTTAAAGTTGAAATTTTGCATGTTTCGATATTTTTATCGCTTTTACGAGATTAACGATTAAATTGTTATATTAATTTGTAAAATCGTAATAATCGGCCTAAACATGTAATATATGTTTATATTCTGGAAAAATGTTGTTTTTGATGATTTTTAGTAATTTAGTATTTTTCTGATATTTTTGATATCGATTATTGAATTATTATCGTTTTCGAACAAAAACGATTAAAAACCGATTTTTAGTTCTAGTACTTAAACATTTTATTTTAATCTGATTTTTGACGTGGTGAAACTTTCTGGTGAAATAGAATTTTCTGATTTTTTTCATAATTTTTCGGAATTGTTAAGTGGATGAATTAATTAATCACTTTAAATCATCGTTTATCGTTAAAACCGTGTTTGTTGTTTAAATTCTCGATTTCTGGTCTTTAGTTTAAATCTGGAAAAAATTATGATTCTGATGATTTCATATTAAAATGTATTATTATGATTTTTAGTGCCTTAATAAAATGTTAGGAACGATAGGTTTATTAATAAAATCGTTAATTGCGAAAACGGGTTTAAATGACGGTTTTGTTGAAATTTGTTGAATCTGGATTTTGGAAAAATCTGGAAAATTTATATTCTGTAAAATCAGGATTTTAAAAGTGTAATAATAATTTTTGGATATTAATACTTAAATCGTTTTGTAATTAGTATTTTTATTAATCGTTATTGTCGAGATTGGACGATTAACGAGAAAACGCTTTAAAAACCGAGTTTTTAGAATTCTGGAAATTTTCTTTTCTGGACAGAATGTCCATAAATATAATTTAACTATTTTACGTAATTTTTGTACTATTTATTATAGTCTTTAATTAATAAATATTGATTTCGGACAAGTTGTGATTTATCGCTAAATTGCTTCGTCTTACCTAAAAGAATTATTTTTCCAACAATTTTGAAAGTATTTAAATCTGAAACTTTAGGAGTTAAATCATCCCTTAACATACTCTAAATATATTTGTTGGGTTGGTTAAATAAAGACGTTCAAATATTTAATTTGATGTTTGCCGTAAAATCCTATTTATAATTTTATCGTCGAAACTAATAATAATTAGGGAATTTTAGCTTTATAACTTTTGAAAACACCCTAATTAGTAATATTAAAATATTTAAGATGTTTCTAATCATTTTATAACACTTATACGATATTTTAATAATTTCATAAAATCAAATGTTCTTACTTTAATAATTAATATCGTTAAGGCCGAAAGTATTAGTTTTATAAATTTATATCGTTTACTAAAATGTGGTATTAGTATGAACTAATATTTTCACTACTTTGATATGATGCTATTTTTAGTAAAGTTTCTAAAAATAGAAGTTTCCTAAAAATAGAAGTTTCCTAAAATAGAAAGTTTCCTCTTTTAGAATATAAATGTTTACTTCTTTTATCCTCGTATTGTTTATGATGAATACATCTTTTAAATATCGATAATGGTTTGTTTTGGAGTTATGGAATAAGGACAAGTGTGGGTTTAGAGTAATATAGTCTGGGATGTACGTTTTGCCATCAACTGTAAGGCTGGTGTGTCTTTATGGGGCGCATTGGTTGTTGAACTAAGCATGGTTTGTGTTCAGGAGAGTGTATATTTACCTTAAACTTAGATATCGCATCGTATAAGTCGCGTCGGGTTGAACTGGATATGGTTTGTATCCAGGAGGGGTGTGCATTACTTAAGCCAGGACCTCGCTGCACGCAGTCCTGTTATGGTTGAGTTGCCTAGTTAGAGACCAAAGTCTAATTTGTTTTGACTAAGTTCTCGAAACTGGTTTTTAGTATTATCCTAGTGAAAGTCTAGATTCTACATTACTCCTATCCATAACGCTATTTTGATTATTTTATTATTATCGATATAAATTGATTTGCAGGTTGGCAAATATTTTTATGTTTCTTCGGCAACCCTTTTAATTAATTTGTTTTACGCTAAAACTTATTTTATTATGCTGTTTTAATGTTTTCCATTTTTACTATTTTTCCTATATTAGTAATTACTGTTTTAAAATCCTGTTATACGGCTGGGAGAACGTTGACGTTGCTCCCCACTGATTGTGGCTGTTATGTTTTAACATGGCAGGTATACGTGTTTATTTTCCGGTGGGTGTGGGCTAACGAGCAGTCTTGGATCCTGCTGATCTTTTAATAATCATGTTTTAAGGATTGTTTAACCTCTTTATGGATTGTTGTAAATTTTAGCCATTTTTATGTATGGCGCATGTTTGACTTTACCAATTTAATTTATTAAGACATAGTTCTGTGTGTTTTAATCCCGACTCTACAGTGTTTCCGCCACTATATCGCGCTAGAATTTTTAGGGGATTACAGTTGGTATCAGAGCATCACTGCTCCCGACGCTTACACACCTGAAATTAGGGAAAAATACCAGTAAATTATTTAAACAGTAAATAAAGATATTATTAGAAATGGGTAGAAACAGATAAGGACTTAACTGTTAAGATTGTCTGTTCCTGAACTCGATGATTAGCATTGATTTTATGTTGTTATTTGTGAACTTCAAGATGGCCGGAAGAGGTAACCGAAACAACAACAACAACAACCGCAACAACAACAACAACAATGATCAAGGAGGTATCGAAGCTCTGGCTGACACGCTACGCAATATAGCGCAGGCTATGAACGAGATGAACAACCGGAACCAGCAGAGGCCCTTCAACTTCTCTCACGCTGCTGAAGGAATGGCTAAAAGCAGATTGGACTATTATGACGGTTCCGTGGACCCTGAAGTCATGAACCGTTGGTTTCGAGTGATGGAAAGACAGTTTGGAATTTACTCCGCCCCCGAGGATCAGAAGGTGGGCCTAGCTGTGTTGTACTTGTCAGACGATGCAGACAGATGGTGGAGCCAAGTTGGCCCGACTGCTCTTCAGACTCCAGGATTCAACTGGACTCAGTTCAAGGCTCTCTTAGAGCAGAGATTTTATCCCGAGGAGTTGAGGCGTCAGAGGATGACTGAATTCAACACTCTAAGCCAGAATACCATGTCAATTGAAGCTTACACCACTCGGTTTCACTTTCTGGCGAATTATGCTGGAGATCTGTTACCCAATGAGAATTCCCGAGCTTTCTTTTATCGAGGAGGACTTCGAGCCGATATCACTCTCAACATGCCCCGGAGTCTCTCAACTGTTAATGAGCTTTATAATGCCGCGCTATACGCGGAATCTTCGATTGAGCGGGTGAAATCTATGAACCCATCATCTGGTTATAAAAGACCTTTCACCCATTCAGGGAATAACTCTTCATCTTCTTCTAAGAAGTTCAACTCTGGAGGTCTGGACTATTTTTCCTTTCTCTTCTTCTTCTACTTTCTTTCCTCTAAATTTCTGACTCTACTGTATGCTATTACAGGTAGTGGTTTCAAGAGAAACAATTTCAACTCGAAGCCCAACAACAAGAAGGATTCTAACTGTTTCAAATGCAAGAAGGCCTATCATCCGGGTTTGACTTGTGAGGGTAACCCTATTACCTGTTTCCACTGTGGGGAAGTGGGACATCGTTCTACCTACTGCCCAAAGAAAGCAACAACCAATACCGCTACTGCAGCTGGCGCTGTCTCTACTTCTGCTCCTCGTAAGGGACGCATCTTTGTGATGACCGTGCCGACGCTGAGGCTAATCCTGATGTGGTTACGGGTATGTTTCTGATTTCTGGTATTAGTGCTTATATATTATTTGATACCGGCGCTTCCACGTCTGTAATATCTTCTACTCTGGCTCCAAAACTATCCTTAACCCCCTGTCTAGCTGAGCCTATAGCTATTTCCCTCCCTTCTGGTGAAGTCGTTGACTGTTCTAAAGCTTATCAGAATGTACCTATTCTCTTTGCTGGTACTATTCTTCCTTCTACTCTCCTTGAGTTTCCTCTCGCTGAGTTCGACGTTATTTTGGGAATGGACTGGTTAGCTCAGTATGATGTAAGATTTCAATGTCGAGATCAGAAGATTTCTCTGAAGACCCCCGAAGGTGTTCGAGTGACTTACCGTGGTGGTCGAAGACAGAAGGGTATCAAGATTATTTCTGCCATGAAGGCTATCAGAATGCAGAGAAAAGGTTGCCAAGCATTTCTATGTACGGTGACTGTAACTGCTGAACTCCCCAAGCTCGAAGAGGTGCGCATAGTGTGTGATTATGCAGATGTATTTCCTGAGGAGTTACCAGGTATCCCACCCGAACGAGATGTGGAATTCACTATTGAACTCGTGCCTGGTACAGGCCCAATCGCCAAAGCACCTTACAGAATGGCTCCTGCTGAGTTGCAAGAGCTACGCAAGCAATTGGATGAAATGATTGAGAAAGATTTCATTCGTCCAAGTTCTTCCCCTTGGGGCGCTCCTGTACTTTTTGTCAAGAAGAAAGATGGTTCAATGCGCCTGTGTATTGATTATCGTGATCTCAACAAGGTTACGATCAAGAACAAATATCCCCTGCCCAGAATTGATGATCTCTTTGATCAACTTAAGGGTGCTTCCGTATTTTCCAAGATCGATCTAAGGTCTGGATATCACCAAATTCCCGTCCGTGAATCAGACATTCCTAAGACGGCTTTCAGTTCGAGGTATGGACATTATGAATTCAAAGTCATGCCTTTTGGACTAACCAATGCTCCTGCTGTTTTTATGGATCAGATGAACAGAACTTTCAGGGAGTATTTGGATCAGTGTGTTGTTGTCTTTATTGATGACATCCTGATTTATTCCAAGTCAGAGGTTGAACATGCAGAACATCTCAAGATTATTCTTGGCATCCTACGAGATCAGAAGTGGTATGCTAAGTTTTCCAAGTGTGAGTTCTGGCTTTCCGAGGTAGCTTTTCTGGGTCATGTTATCACAAAGGAAGGTATTAAGGTTGACCCTGCTAAGATTTCAGCTATCGAGAGCTGGGCAAGTCCCAAAGATGTTGGCGAGATCCGAAGTTTCCTAGGTCTTGCCGGCTATTATCGAAGGTTTGTGCAAGACTTTTCTAAGTTAGCACGACCTATGACTCAATTACTCAAGAAGGAGAATAAGTTTTTGTGGAGTCAAGCTTGTGAAGATGCTTTTTCTGAGCTCAAGAGAAAGCTCACCTCTGCTCCTATCCTGACCCTACCTGAAGAAGGCGTTGGATTTGATGTGTACTATGACGCTTCTAAGAATGGTTTGGGTTGTGTCCTTATGCAGAACGGTAAGGTGATCGCTTATGCCTCTAGACAGTTGAAAATTCATGAGGTGAATTACCCTACCCACGACTTGGAGTTAGCAGCTGTGGTGCATGCCTTGAAGATTTGGAGGCATTATTTGTACGGAGTAAGATGCAAGGTTCACACTGACCATAAGAGTCTGCGATATCTCTTCACGCAGAAAGATCTGAATGCGAGACAGAGACGCTGGATCGAGTTAGTGAATGACTATGACCTTGAATTGGTGTATTGTGAGGGAAAGGCTAACGTGGTTGCTGATGCCCTTAGCAGAAAGATCCTTCATTCCTTGTCTCCGTGTTCTAGCTTGCCTGAGAAGTTGTCCCGAGATTTTGCCAAGATGTCTATTGATGTTGTGGATGAAGATTATGATGGTCGCCTGTATGCCCTTGTTGCTGAACCAACTCTTTTCCGTGAGATTCGTGAGAAGCAGTTGGATGATCCTTTTGTGGATGGCATCCGAGAAAAGATGAATCTTGGTAAGGCTCTAGATTTTTCTGTGGATTCCAATGGAGCACTGAAATTTAAGAACCGCTGGGTTGTCCCTGGTGATGCTGAGGTGAGAAAGCAAGTTCTAACCGAAGCACATAAGACGAGGTACTCTATTCATCCTGGTGGTGACAAGATGTATCGGGATTTGAAGCTCCATTTCTGGTGGCCTCATATGAGAGAGGACATTGCAGAGTTTGTAAGTAAGTGCTTGACTTGTCAGCAGGTGAAGTTCGAGCACAAGAAGCCTGGAGGTTTGCTACAACCACTCCCTATTCCAGAGTGGAAATGGCAGTGCATATCGATGGATTTTGTGATGGCTTTACCTAGAACCGTGAATGGTAGAAACGGTATTTGGGTTATTGTGGACCGCTTGACCAAATGTGCACGATTCGTCCCAATTCGCGATACTTGGAGTTTGGAGAAGCTCGCAGAAGTGTATATTGCCGAGATCGTCCGTCATCACGGTGTACCGCTCGAGATTGTTTCGGATCGAGACCCGAGGTTCTGCTCTAAATTTTGGAAGGCTTTGCAAGATGCTTTGGGAAGCAAGTTATTGATGAGTACCGCTTTCCATGCTGCTACAGATGGACAGTCCGAGAGAACAATCCAAACTTTGGAGGATATGTTGCGGGCTTGTGCCTTGGATTTCCAAGAGAGTTGGATCCGACATCTTCCATTGGTAGAGTTTTCCTATAACAACAGCTACCATGCTTCTATTAGGATGTCCCCGTTTGAAGCACTTTATGGTCGAAAGTGCCGTAGTCCCGTCTGTTGGGATGTTCCCGGTGAAGTAAAGATTTTGGGCCCGGATTTGTTGGCTCAGACTATTGACGTTGTGAATGTGGTCCGATCTAGGATGAAGTCTGCCCAGGATCGGCAGAAGTCGTATGCTGATGTTCGTCGCCGACCTTTGGAGTTTTCGGTTGGTGATCTGGTGTTCCTGAAGGTATCACCTATGAAAGGGGTGAAACGGTTTGGGATTAAGGGCAAGCTCAGCCCTAAGTTCGTTGGCCCATACCCTGTGATCGAGAGAGTGGGCGAAGTTGCTTATAAACTGGAATTGCCTGCATCCATGGGTAAGGTTCACGATGTATTTCATGTTTCTCAGTTAAGGAAATATGTTAGTGATCCCGAGCACGTGTTGGAGCCCGAGATTGTGGATCTCGAGCCGGATTTGACTTATGAAGAAAGGCCGGTGAAGATCACTGATCGCCGCGAGAAGCGTTTAAGGAACAAAGTTGTACCTCTGGTGAAGGTTTTGTGGCGCTGTAATCGGTTTGAGGAAGAAACATGGGAAACCGAGTCTTCGATGCGAGCTAAGCATCCTCAACTCTTCGAGTAAGGTAAACCTCGATTTCCTATCTGCTTATTCTTAGTTTCGAGGACGAAACTTTCTTTTAGTGGGGAGGATTGTAACACCCGCTATTTTTCCTAAGCATTTTATTCTTTCTGTTAGGACTTCGTCTTAACTCTGTCACTTTGGCCTCATATTTTATCATTTTACTAAGCTTTATTTTAATTTTTGAGTTTAATAATTTCTATTTTTAATTTTAAAGATTTAAAATTCTTTTAAATCCATTTATTTGGTTTCTTCGTAAACTAAGTAATTTTTCCGCGAGGAATTCTATTTCTCTCCGAATTGACATTTTTAAGCTTGGATTTAAGTTATTCCTTTTTCCTAAAAATGTTTGAATACGTTTATGGAATATTTTCTACTAAGATATATTTTAGTTACTAAAAACAAGCCATTTATGATTTTATTACGAAGCTTCGCGAATAATTATTTTCTTACGCGAGGTTTACTCGAATTACTTTGAAATGCCTTTAACTATTTTACGATTATACTTTTTGTCAACTTATAAATTATTTGAGACTGTTTTCTCACATTTTGGACCGACTAAGCTCTTGGTCACAAGTTTTATTACATTTTATTTAAACGTTTCATTTTATCACATTAAAACGTAATCATAAGATAAATCATTTTCATTCATTGTAGCATTTATGTCAAAACTTTTCTTACTCCCTCTCTTATCCTCTTGGCCGGCCAACTATAGGTCTAGGTACATTTTGGATTCCTCATTTTGAAGCCTTAATTCATTCTTACTCCTTTAAGTGTAGTAACATCCATCTCCTCCTTTACTCTACATTCATTTTTGCATTAACAAAAATATTCATCACTTCTTTTTTCTCTCTTTTGGCCGGGTACTTCTTACCCTCCTTAGGCTGATTTTTGCTCCATTTCAAGTCCCAATCGCATCATTTTTATCGTCATAATAATCCTCTTTCCGATTCCTTCGTTAAGGTATTAATCGACGTCATTTTCGATCAATTTTTACCTTGATTTTTATTAGTTTTCTCATGGTATTTTTCTGCCATGATTTGCGTGTTGGTAGGATTTTTGGACGATCCCGAAGCCGACGAATATATCGTTGATTCAGACTTGGAGTAGAGGTAACGTCGATGTTACTCGGTATTTCAAGATTTTAATTGAGTATTTGCGTGTATATATTTTTATATTTTATTTTGGCAATATATGTATGTCACGAATTCTGGAAAAAATTTTAAAGTTGAAATTTTGCATGTTTCGATATTTTTATCGCTTTTACGAGATTAACGATTAAATTGTTATATTAATTTGTAAAATCGTAATAATCGGCCTAAACATGTAATATATGTTTATATTCTGGAAAAATGTTGTTTTTGATGATTTTTAGTAATTTAGTATTTTTCTGATATTTTTGATATCGATTATTGAATTATTATCGTTTTCGAACAAAAACGATTAAAAACCGATTTTTAGTTCTAGTACTTAAACATTTTATTTTAATCTGATTTTTGACGTGGTGAAACTTTCTGGTGAAATAGAATTTTCTGATTTTTTTCATAATTTTTCGGAATTGTTAAGTGGATGAATTAATTAATCACTTTAAATCATCGTTTATCGTTAAAACCGTGTTTGTTGTTTAAATTCTCGATTTCTGGTCTTTAGTTTAAATCTGGAAAAAATTATGATTCTGATGATTTCATATTAAAATGTATTATTATGATTTTTAGTGCCTTAATAAAATGTTAGGAACGATAGGTTTATTAATAAAATCGTTAATTGCGAAAACGGGTTTAAATGACGGTTTTGTTGAAATTTGTTGAATCTGGATTTTGGAAAAATCTGGAAAATTTATATTCTGTAAAATCAGGATTTTAAAAGTGTAATAATAATTTTTGGATATTAATACTTAAATCGTTTTGTAATTAGTATTTTTATTAATCGTTATTGTCGAGATTGGACGATTAACGAGAAAACGCTTTAAAAACCGAGTTTTTAGAATTCTGGAAATTTTCTTTTCTGGACAGAATGTCCATAAATATAATTTAACTATTTTACGTAATTTTTGTACTATTTATTATAGTCTTTAATTAATAAATATTGATTTCGGACAAGTTGTGATTTATCGCTAAATTGCTTCGTCTTACCTAAAAGAATTATTTTTCCAACAATTTTGAAAGTATTTAAATCTGAAACTTTAGGAGTTAAATCATCCCTTAACATACTCTAAATATATTTGTTGGGTTGGTTAAATAAAGACGTTCAAATATTTAATTTGATGTTTGCCGTAAAATCCTATTTATAATTTTATCGTCGAAACTAATAATAATTAGGGAATTTTAGCTTTATAACTTTTGAAAACACCCTAATTAGTAATATTAAAATATTTAAGATGTTTCTAATCATTTTATAACACTTATACGATATTTTAATAATTTCATAAAATCAAATGTTCTTACTTTAATAATTAATATCGTTAAGGCCGAAAGTATTAGTTTTATAAATCTATATCGTTTACTAAAATGTGGTATTAGTATGAACTAATATTTTCACTACTTTGATATGATGCTATTTTTAGTAAAGTTTCTAAAAATAGAAGTTTCCTAAAAATAGAAGTTTCCTAAAATAGAAGTTTCCTAAAATAGAAAGTTTCCTCTTTTAGAATATAAATGTTTACTTCTTTTATCCTCGTATTGTTTATGATGAATACATCTTTTAAATATCGATAATGGTTTGTTTTGGAGTTATGGAATAAGGACAAGTGTGGGTTTAGAGTAATATAGTCTGGGATGTACGTTTTGCCATCAACTGTAAGGCTGGTGTGTCTTTATGGGGCGCATTGGTTGTTGAACTGAGCATGGTTTGTGTTCAGGAGAGTGTATATTTACCTTAAACTTAGATATCGCATCGTATAAGTCGCGTCGGGTTGAACTGGATATGGTTTGTATCCAGGAGGGGTGTGCATTACTTAAGCCAGGACCTCGCTGCACGTAGTCCTGTTATGGTTGAGTTGCCTAGTTAGAGACCAAAGTCTAATTTGTTTTGACTAAGTTCTCGAAACTGGTTTTTAGTATTATCCTAGTGAAAGTCTAGATTCTACATTACTCCTATCCATAACGCTATTTTGATTATTTTATTATTATCGATATAAATTGATTTGCAGGTTGGCAAATATTTTTATGTTTCTTCGGCAACCCTTTTAATTAATTCGTTTTACGCTAAAACTTATTTTATTATGCTGTTTTAATGTTTTCCATTTTTACTATTTTTCCTATATTAGTAATTACTGTTTTAAAATCCTGTTATACGGCTGGGAGAACGTTGGCGTTGCTCCCCACTGATTGTGGCTGTTATGTTTTAACATGGCAGGTATACGTGTTTATTTTCCGGTGGGTGTGGGCTAACGAGCAGTCTTGGATCCTGCTGATCTTTTAATAATCATGTTTTAAGGATTGTTTAACCTCTTTATGGATTGTTGTAAATTTTAGCCATTTTTATGTATGGCGCATGTTTGACTTTACCAATTTAATTTATTAAGACATAGTTCTGTGTGTTTTAATCCCGACTCTACAGTGTTTCCGCCACTGTATCGCGCTAGAATTTTTAGGGGATTACAGAATAAACATCAGTTGGTTTTCCCCAGCCACCAAGTTAACAGCAGCTGCTTCTTTCTGAAGAAGCAACAAGTAGACTTAGCACACGGACAAATGTCAAGGATAAAACAATTTAGTACTGCCTTGACTTTGTGAAAGATTCCATACTATTTATAGGGGAAATACAAAGGCGGATTAAAAATACTAATACTAGTGTTTTTTTGTTCTTTTTCTTACACGGTTGCACCTTATTAATAAATAAATATACTATATTCACAATGAGTCGAATAGAATTTTTTTATTGATATTCCTAATACAAAAAGAAGTGTACATAAGCTTTCAGAGATCCGAATGGAGTAATTTCTTTTTTGTCATGCTATGCTGCTCACAAGACTTCTACAGCCCATACAATAGAAAAATGAGCAGAACATCTAAAGATTAGAAGCCTGGTCATCCATAGAAAGAAATATCTGACTGATATTCTCATACCTAACTTCAGACAAAATAAAAGCAACAAGGCTGCTAAAAGTTCATTGGAGATTGAGAAAAGTGTAATGGAAAAGGTGACTACAGTAGGAAAACCAGGAAAACAATAATCAAGATAAGCAGAGAACACACATTGTCTCTTCCCAAAGCAGCATAATGCTGTAGGCCATTGCATGAACCATCATGGACAAAAGAAAATAGCAAAAGTAGCAAATATAAGACTCAACAAAATTTAAAATTAGAAATCACAAAACATAGTTTCCCTGATTTTAAAGCTTCTCTACACCGCCAGCTATCTCAAACACAAAAATTGGTCATGCTTCATCAAGATTGAGGAGGAACACGCTTGTTTAAACAAGCTCCAATATTCTCCTACCACACAAATTCCTCATCCTTCGTCATATGCTGAAACAGAAGGGAAAGGAGACCATCTTAAACATTTTCACTTTCAAAAGCTAAATCATCAACTATTGCAATGAAGTAATGACACGTTGGGGAACTTGAATTTAGATTTGAATTTCGGATTTGAAATATTTCAAGCATTTGGGAACCTTGAGATTTGTATTTGAAATTTAGACAAAATCCAACATACTTTAAATTTGGCTATGTCAAATTCTTTTTTTGGAGGGAAAATGTAAAATTATATTAATATGATCAAATCACCAATTACAAGCAATTTCATAACCACTCCAACTCAAATACGCTACCTCTACGCCAATATAGTAGGAATTACAGTAATTTTCCTTCTTACCCTACTCTCTACCTCCTCTATCAGCTTCTTCATAACTATTTGTGGTCTCTTTACCCATCCTTCTTTCCAACAATTGTTCCGTGCAATCCAAACTTCATAAATGACTGCACATATAGCAGCAAACACGACCTGTTTCTGGCAACCTGACTTAATCTTTAGCCGGGTGCAATGCTCTAATAATTCCTTATCTGGCAGTTGTATTCCCAGCCAATTCTGTACTAAACGGTGCAACTGCTTCGAATAAGGGCACTCCCAATATAAGTGACTGTGGCTCTCGTACTGTCCACAGAGGTACCACCTATTGGCTAACGTGATTCCAAATCTTACCAATCGATCCTGGGTAAGCAATTTCCCATTCGCAAAAGCCACGTGATAAAGTTGTGCTTGGGAGCTGCCATTCGACTCCATACGACACACCACCATTTTTGCTTATCACCTGAACCTTGCAGCCATCTATACCCTCCATCAACCGTATATCCTTTCACGTTTGCAACCCATCTATCATTATGATGTCAAGTTAGCATTTCTTTTTTCATGCTAAAAATCTTCCTCCATGTCCAACTTGTGGCCATTGTTGGTTGATATGTAGCCCATTGCGCTGCTTTTAAATAGATTGCATTCACCCATTTAAACCAAAGGTGATCGGCTTTCGTATATATCCACCCGACGTACTTTCCCATCAACGCCTTATTCCACTCTTTCCCTGATTTAATGTCCAATCCACACGTCTTCTTATCATTACAACAGTTGTCCCAATTTACCAGTGGCTGTTTATTACTTTCTGCTATTCCCTTCCATAAATAGTCCCGACAAATACTCTCAATTCTCTTAATGACTGTATTAGGCAATATAAAGATATGACACCAGTATTGGTGCAGCTGACTTAATATCGCTTTTAATAGCACCAGTCTCCTCGTGTAGCTCAGATGCCTCACACCCCATCCCTGAATTCTACGCGTTACCTTGTCAATCAATGGACAACATTCAAGGACCTGCAACCGCTTATACGAAATAGGTACTCCTAGATATTTGAAGGGAAGGCATCCGCGTTTAAAACCACAAGTCTGCAGAATGCTATGTTCCATATCCCCTGCAATTACATTTAAGAAAATCTCCGATTTATCCTTATTAACAGTCAGCCCAGAACATCGTGCAAAAAATTTAAAAGCCTTCATCATCAGTTTCACAGAATCCACATTCCCGTAACTAAACACCATCAAGTCGTCGGCAAAACAAAGGTGTGTCAACTTCACTCTTTTGCACAACGAATGGTACTTTAATTCTCTCTTGAGTGCCATGACCTCCAGTAATCTCGTAAAGTACTCCATACATATTGTAAACAACACAGGTGACATGGGATCACCTTGCTGTATCCCTCTTTTACCCCTAAAAAATCCGAAAGTCGACCCATTCAGAGATAAAGAGAAAGATAGAGATGTGACACATTCCATAATCCATCCCACCATTTTACTCGACATGTTTAATGCAACAAGCATTTGCTGCACAAACTGCCATTCAATCGAGTCGTATGCCTTTTTCAAATCCACTTTCATAATACATCTTGGAGTACAACTGTTCCGATTGTACAAACGAACGAGATCTTGACAAACAAGGATATTATTGTTGGAGCAAGTGTCCTCCACAATAGTGCATTGATATATTAAATCTCATGGACGGAATATACTTGGGATAATTAGTACATCGATACTCCACGTCAGTTGATTAACGTAAATCGATAACGCTCAGCTGACTAGAGTTAGACGTTATTGTCGTAAGACGGCGGTGATCAACTGATCCCTTTCGGTCACACCTATAGGATGAGACCCAAATAGAAAACTAATTATTTGTATTTGATACAGTTAATCAGTTCCTTGCGTATATATTTGATATATGCTTTGTAATGAGAGTTATTTATTGGAGATAGAGTTTAGAACTCAGTCTGATTAAGTTTATTAGTCTATTATACGATAATTGACTGAATAAATTTTACGTCTTATTTAAATACGATTAAATAAGACCTAATTTGGTATTTAAACGTTTATTACTAAATTAGTTGAGGTTTTGTATGCTTTTATGTGTAGTGATAATTAGCCATTAATATTTACAAGAAATTGTAAATTTAGCTAAGTAATTATTATTATGGGACCTATTATATATATAGATATAATAGTAATGTACTACTTAAAGAGTTAAGAGTATATTATTTATTTGATGTGATCAATTATATAAGATAATTGATCATGTCACACATAAGCATTTGTATGACAAATGGCAAAAATAATATGGACCCATTATGCATGCAAATAAAATAATGCAATGGTCTTCCCTAATTTAGGGGTGCCGGTTTTGGGAGTCATTTAAGGGAACATTTTTGTTCTCATTTGACATCCATTCAATCATTAGTTTTTGCATGATCTCTTCTCCAAAACTCTCTCTCATACTAATATTCATCTTTATTACTAAAGTAGTAATATTCATAATATTAGTATAGGTTCATCACTACTATTATCTAGTTAATAATAATAGTGATTATTTGGGTTGAATCTTGGTGCAACTAGAAGGAGATCTTCTACTTTGGAGATTCAAGATTTTGGAGGATCATCCATACTAATATAAGCTCAAGAACAATAAGAAAAGAAGTTTTCTTATTGTGCCCATTATTTCCTCTTTGTTTATGTAAGGAAATCTCTTCTTGTATCTAGTTTTTGTCATTTTATGTCATGCATGTAACTAGATCTTTATATACTAAATTAACAAGTAATTTAGTAACTAATTAGAGGAGTCTAATTAGAGGGTTATGAACCTTTCAAGTGGTATCAGAGCTTTGTTGTTGCATGCATGTCGATTTTTGACATTTTTTCGGGTTATATGATAACTTTGTAAAAACCGAAAATTTTGTGTAAAAATTTGTTTCACACGAAATTTTTGGGTACATGCATACCTAATGACCTCAAAAAGGTTGTGGTCGAGTTTGGTAATTTTTGGAATTAATTTGCTAATTTATAATCATTTATGCCTTAAAAACCGAGTTTTTATGCCTATTTGATGTTAAAAGTTAACTAAAAATAGTTGCATGTTGTTTTTGGGCATGATAATTTTTTGTACATTTCATCATATGTTTAAGGACATATTTGTAAATTTTTGAAATTTATTTTGTCCTTTTGGGATGTTTATTGTTTTTTATTGGATAAAAATCGATAAACATGCATTTATTTGTTCCAAATTTATTCGAAATTTTTGTGGACAAATTTTTGATTTTTTGAGTTCCTGGAAATGTTCCAGAATGTACAAAAAAATTTATTTTTATTTTTGGGTATTTTATGATTTAATTTGAATTTATTTCATAAAATTGACCATTTATCGATTAAATTAGCAAATTAAATCAATTCAAACTAATTTTCTATATTTTTCAAATTAGTGGACACTAATTCTTGAAATTCCAAATTGGTTTGGAAAAATTAGTTTGAGCTTAATTGAGAATTAAGTGTTGATTAATGATGTTTAATGGTTAAAAATTGATAAATTCCATAAAAACCGAGCTAGGATGAACTTGATATATTATAGGGCGATTTTGGCATGATTTTTACAGCATTTTATTTATTTTAATGTTGTTGAATGAATGAATGTCATTTATTGATTATTTTGCAAGATTGTACCTAGTATGGCCTAGTCTTTTAATTGGTATTACCCGTAATGTAAGGGAATATCGATTTGGTTGTAATTAATTGCGATCTTGTATCGCCCGTTTGTAATAATTAATAGTTTTATTTATACAAATTGATCCGAATCAAGAAGCTACTAAGGAGTTCAATGAAGTCACCTTAGCTCATAATGGTCTTAGTTCAGCCACACTAGCACCTCCTACCAGCTTAGTAGTGAGCCTACTACAATTGGTGAGCTAGCTCGTGTGTGGGCTGATTAAAGGAGCAAATAGTCAAGGCATTAACTTGGGTTCACACTCATTCAAGCATGGGGAGTGTACTGAAGTTATGAGGATGATTATGGGCTGATTGTGTTCTCATAGTTAGCTTTGTTTTTAGCTCCATGTTCACATAGTGTGCCGCGGCTGATTGCTCTTTGTTAAGCCTTGTTTTTAGCTCCTAGTTCACAATAGGTTTAAGCTTTGTTTTTAGCTCCTAGTTCACAATAGGTTTAAGCTTTGTTTTTGTCACCATGTAGCTTTGTTTTTGTCACCCTAACCAGCCGGTTTAAGGGTCATTTTGTAGGCTATATATAGCCATCTACTTGAATGAATAAGACATCCAATATTGATATCACAAAACTGAGTAAAGCTAAGCTTTCTTTTGCGTCCTTGTTGCTTACAAGACAAAGTCTAGAGTTAGTCGCGTTACAAGCTCTAAACTCGCTACTTCAATCGCGTGTTTGATTTAGCACCCGCTTTGTTGGAGTATAGGTCTACTTCACTAAGCATACTATCCTTTGTTTACGGTTTATTCATCCTTACAATCTGTTTTGGTTACTTTGTTTACGTTCTTTTCAGAATACTAATCCATCTTCACGTTCTTGTTTCAAAGTTCATATAAACTCACATCATTAGTGGTATCAGAGCTTTGGTCTTGCTTTAGACGTAAAGAATGGCAGGAGTGTTGAACTTTGAAGATCCTACCTTCTTGGAACAACTAAAGAAGGCGTTGGAGAACTTCCAGCCCAAAAATTCTCGTTTCCAACCAAGAAGGGAACCGGTGGACAAGATCAAGGTAAATGAACTTCCTGAGTTTAATGGTGGTACTGACCCTGAAGTTTACTTGGAATGGGAAAGAAACATGGAAAAGCTCTTTGACTTCAAGGATTTGGAGGACGAAGAGAGGTGCAAATACGCCATCCTAAAGCTAAGCAAAGGGGCTTCCCTTTGGTATGAAGGGCTTAAGGTACAACGCACCAGAAATGGAAAGGGTAAGATTGCTTCTTGGGAGTCCTTAAAACGTAAACTACGTAAGAGGTATGTTCCAACTACGCACAAGTTATCCTTATACAAAAAGATTGCTAACCTGGTACAAGGAAGAATGAGTGTTAGTGAGTACATAGAAGAATTTGAGAACTTAGTTCTAATGGGAGAAGTAGAAGAAAATGAAGAGATAAAAATGGCTAGGTTCTTACGTGGGTTAAATCGTAGTATTGCTAATACGGTTGATTTATGTCCATACTCTGATCTTGATACTTTGTGTGGGTTGTGTCTAAAAATTGAGGCTCAAGGGAAGGGGAGACATGAGGGTGAGTCTAGTAAGAGTCATACTTGGCCACGAACGGATGAAGTTAATAAGGTCAATTCTACTAATACTAATCAACCCCTCACTAATAAGAATAACCCCGCAGCCCCACCCCAATCTACTCCCAAAGCACCCACTGAAACTAGTTTATCCAAAGTACGTTGTTTCAAGTGTCAAGGGTTTGGTCACTACAAAAACGCTTGTCCCAATAAAAGAGTTGTGACCTTAAGAGAAGTGATCACCATTAGGGATGAAATATGGGAAGAGGAACAACGTATAGGGGCTGTTTTCAATGTTAATGAGGGAGAGGAAGAGGAAGAAGAAGATTTTGAGGCTTATGAACCCCCGGCTTATGACACACTCTTAGTACTACGTACTCTACATGCTAACCCCATTCAACATGACACCGAACAAAGAGACCAACTATTCCATACTAAGTGTCAAGTTAAAGACAAATGGTGTAGTTTAATCATTGATGGAGGTAGTTGTACCAACGTTGCCTCAACTGAAATGGTAGACAAACTAGGTCTAGCTACTACTAATCACCCTAACCCTTATGCACTACATTGGTTAAACAACGGGAACAAGGTGAGGGTCACTAAACAAGTGAGGGTTGGTTTAACCATGGGTTCCTATGTTGATGAGGTCTTATGTGATGTTATTCCTATGGACGCTTGTCACATACTATTAGGCCGTCCTTGGCAGTTTGATAGAGACGTAGTTCACCATGGGAGAAGGAATGAGTACGAATTGAGTGATAAGGGAAAGAAGATTGTGCTCAAACCCATGACACCTCAAAACGTTTGTAACATGCTAGCTAATCGAGTCGGAAAACCCAACCTCTCAATGTTTGCTAGTAAAAATGTGGGAGAACATGCCATGGAAGAGGACGAGTGTGATGTCGTCATGGTTACTAAAGGGGAACCAGTTAAGGTGGACAATGAGCTTGGATTAAAGTCCTTGAAGGACTATTACTCCACGGAGGCTGATGTACTCACCAAATGCAAGGCTATTACTCTTAACACCTTTGATGAAGTTGTTTTGCAGGACGATCTTCTTCTTAAAAGGAACCATCTTTGTGTCCCAAAACATCCTATTTCAGAGTGTATAACTAGAGAAGCTCAAGGGGGAGGACCAGCTGGATGTTATGGCATAACCAAGGCCCTAGAAATGTTAAAGGAACACTTCTTTTTACTAAAGACACAAGAGGATATTCTAAGCATCGTGAGCAAATACTTAACAAGTCCCTTCTCAAAGAGTCCTCTCAAACCGAGAGAGCACTTGCCACTCCCCATAATGACTCACCTCAGTGTTTGGTACACAACGGATGAAGCTAGCAAAAGAAAGAACATGTTGATGCCCCCAGCAGAAGCTCCATACAAGGGAAACAACAATGTTTGCAAGAAGAAGTTGCCGGATGGTTATGAAGCTCATGCCACATTCAAAGTGAGAGATCTTGCTCCTTACCTTGATGAAGATGGCATTTCAGAATTGAGGACAATTCCTTTTCAAGGGGGAGGAGATGATCCGAATCAAGAAGCTACTAAGGAGTTCAATGAAGTCACCTTAGCTCCTAATGGTCTTAGTTCAGCCACACTAGCACCTCCTACCAGCTTAGTAGTGAGCCTACTACAATTGGTGAGCTAGCTCGTGTGTGGGCTGATTAAAGGAGCAAATAGTCAAGGCATTAACTTGGGTTCACACTCATTCAAGCATGGGGAGTGTACCGAAGTTATGAGGATGATTATGGGCTGATTGTGTTCTCATAGTTAGCTTTGTTTTTAGCTCCATGTTCACATAGTGTGCCGCGGCTGATTGCTCTTTGTTAAGCCTTGTTTTTAGCTCCTAGTTCACAATAGGTTTAAGCTTTGTTTTTAGCTCCTAGTTCACAATAGGTTTAAGCTTTGTTTTTGTCACCATGTAGCTTTGTTTTTGTCACCCTAACCAGCCGGTTTAAGGGTCATTTTGTAGGCTATATATAGCCATCTACTTGAATGAATAAGACATCCAATATTGATATCACAAAACTGAGTAAAGCTAAGCTTTCTTTTGCGTCCTTGTTGCTTATAAGACAAAGTCTAGAGTTAGTCGCGTTACAAGCTCTAAACTCGCTACTTCAATCGCGTGTTTGATTTAGCACCCGCTTTGTTGGAGTATAGGTCTACTTCACTAAGCATACTATCCTTTGGTTACGGTTTATTCATCCTTACAATCTGTTTTGGTTACTTTGTTTACGTTCTTTTCAGAATACTAATCCATCTTCACGTTCTTGTTTCAAAGTTCATATTAACTCACATCACAAATGTATAATAGGAATGCTATGTATTCATTTGTATCATTTGTAATTAATTATTATGAAGACGGAGATTACCCAAGACGGTGGACAAAAGACGGTGCCTTTTGGAAGTGTTCCTTTGAAGAGGCCAGGGACCAAGGAGTTGGTTTCCGATTTTGTAATAGTCTAGTTAATTAGATTAGCTAGATGGCCAAACTAGGATTTATTTTGTTTGATACTTGCTTTATATTCGCTCATGCCAAAATCGCCAATCATGCATTTTATTTATCGATTGTCAATTCACCAATTTACGTAATCACCAACTTAGTTCACTTATAAGTGATTAGTAACTTAATATTGACAAGACCTCTCACATGCATAGTAATAATTGAGATATAGCCTTACCAATTAAAGCACCTATGAACCCCTTGTTCATTAGGGCAACCACAACGTGGATCCTTTTTTACCTTGGGTAAGTAGGCTGATAAGATCACATGCCAAGATTAGGTTGGACTCAACGAGATATTATTTCGGGGCTAGGAGATGGATTTGGTTGAAATCCGTCAACCGAGAGTTCTAGAGTAGAATTGGTCGAGTAATGACTTACCGTTTTTACATAAGGATTGCATGCGATGTTAGTTCTTATCTAAATGCGGGTCTCGGAATCACTTTTATAATTTCGTGAGGGGTCATTATATGAGTGACTTGTTAAAATTGTTTTACAAGTAAATTATATAACAATGGATGTTAATATTTCCTAAATTTTGTTGTAGTATTTATAATTCGCTATGGCTACCAATGCAACCATTCAACTCGGAAAGGATTCTTGGCTTAGGTCCGTTATGGACAAATGTATCTTGAAAGACGATGGAAGTAATTTCATCGAGTGGGAGTCTACCATAAAAGGTGCAGCGTTGTCAGACAACGTCCTTCGTTACTTGAACGAGCCACCACCCAATGAACCCGGTCCTAGAGCCACCGCGGCACAAAAGACCGCCTATGAGGAGTTTTTGAAGATATCTAACGATATCAAGAATGTCTTGATATGGTCAGTGTCTCCAAAACTCAAGTTTCAATACATTACCCTTAATGCATATGAGATCTTCTCAAGGGTTACGACGGCTTTTCTCAATCACCCGACATCCATCAATATGAAGCTATGATGAAATTCTTCGAGGGTAAGCTAGAAAATGGTCAAAAAGTTGGTCCCCATGTGCTCAAGATGATTGAGCATATTGACACTTTAGAGTGTCTAGGGTGTAGCATTCCCAAGAAGCTTGCGATAGGTCGCATTCTTCACTCACTCCCCTCCAAGTTCTCCCAAATTAGGGTGAACTACAATATGCATGGCATGGACAAGAGTTTCCAAGAGCTTCATGCACTCCTCAACCAAGCGGAGAGAGACATGGAGGCTAGTGGGAGTGAGAAGAGAGACATGCTCTCCATGAAAATGAAGAATCTCAATCTTGGGGTTCAAAAGGGTAAAAACAAGGGTAAGACCAAATTCAAGAGACAAGGAAAAGACAAGAACAAAGGGAAAGCTATTGAGAATAGCAAACCTAAGGCTAAGGTTAACAAACATGACGACGCCGATTGCTATTATTGTAATGGCAAGGGACATTGGAAACGCAATTGTCCCAAATATTTGAAAGATTTGAAGAACAAGAAAGACGAGAGTGCGACTCCGTCAGGTATTGTTCTCACTTCTCTCTTGATCCGAATCAAGGAGCTACCAAAGAGTTCAATAACCTTAGCTCCTCATGGTCTTAGTTCAGCCATACTAGCACCCCTTACCAGCTTAGTAGTGTGCCTACTACAATTGGTGAGCTAGCTCGTGTATGAGCTGAATAAAGGAGCAAATAATCAAGGTAATATGAAGACATTAACTTGGGTTCACACTCATTCAAGCATGGGAAGTGTACTGAAGTTATGAAGGTGTTTGAGGCTGATTGTGTTCACATGGTGTACACGTCTAAAGGCTCCCTTGCTAGCTTTGTTTTTCGCTCCATGTTCACATAGCTGCCGCGCCTCATTACTCCTTGTTCAAGCTTTGTTATTAGCTCCTGGTTTACATTACTTTGTTATTAGCTCCTAGCTTTGTTATTAGCTCCATGTTCACATAGTTGTAACTTTGTTTTTGTCACCTTAACCAGCCGGTTTAAGGGTCCTTTTGTAGGCTTTATATAGCCATCTAGTTGAATGAATAAGGGATCCAATTTGCATATCAAAAACCTGAGTAAAGCTAAGCTTTCTTTTACGTCCTTGTTGTTTACAAGACAAAGTCTAGAGTAAGTCGCGTTACAAGCTCTAAACTCGCTATTTCAATCGAGTGTTTGATCTAGCAACCGCTTTGTTGAAGTATAGGTCTACTTCACCTAGCATACTATCCTTGGTTACGGTTTATTCATCCTTAAAACTATCCTTTCATTCTGTTTTGGTTACTTGTTTACGTTCCATTTCAGAATACTAATCCTACTTCACGTTCTTGTTTCAAAGTTCATATCAACTCACATCATCTCTATATGATAGACATTAACTATACTTGCACTTCCACTTGGGTATTAGATACCGGATGTGGTTCTCACCTTTGTAATCATTTACAGGGGCTGAGGGACGTGCGAGTACTAGCCAAGGGTGATGTGGACTTACGCATGGGAAATGGAGCTAGAGTAGCCGCTATATCCGTAGGCACTTATGTACTCACTCTAGCTAGTGGTTTTGAGTTGTATTTGAATAATTGTTATTTCGTACCAACCTTAACCAAGAACATTATCTCCATTTCCGTACTTGATATGGAAGGTTTTTCCTTTATGATTAAGAACAATTGTTGTACTTTTTCATTTAATGACATGGCTTATGGTAAAGCTACGTCTATCGGAGGTATTTATGTTCTAGATAATGTTAATGATATATATCATGTAGAAAACAAGAAGCTCAAAACGGGTGAACCTAATCAATCCTACCTTTGGCATTGTCGTTTAGGACACATAAACGAACGACGCATAAAGAGACTTGTTTCAATGAAACTTCTCAAATCGTTTGATTACGAATCTTATGGCACATGCGAGTCTTGCCTTTTGGGCAAGATGACTCGTGCTCCTTTCTCAAGTAAAGGAACATGAGCAAGTGAGGTATTGGGCCTTATACATAGCGATGTGTGTGGCCCAATGACTATCACCGCTAGGGGTGGTTACAACTACTTCATTACTTTTACCGACGACTTAAGTAGATATGGGTATGTCTACTTAATGAGGCACAAGAGCAATGCTTTTGAAAAGTTCAAAGAGTTTCAAAGTGAAGTAGAGAACCAATTGGATAAAAAGATTAAAGTACTACGATCCGATCGTGGTGGTGAATACCTAAATAATGAATTTGATTCACACCTAAAAGATTGTGGCATAGTATCACAATGGACTCCTCCTGGCACACCACAATTGAATGGTGTGGCCGAAAGGAGAAACCGAACTTTATTAGATATGGTTCGGTCCATGATGAGTCTCACTGAGCTTCCTGATTCATTTTGGGGTTTTGCCATTTTGTCCGCAATATTTTCACTAAATCGAAGCCCGACTAAAGCAGCCAATAAGACACCATATGAGATATGGAAGGGAAGGGTTCCTTATTTGTCGTTTATGAGAATATGGGGTTGTGAGGCATATGTTCAGAACAAGTCTGACAACAAACTCGCACCAAGATCCGACAAATGTCTGTTTGTAGGGTATCCAAAGGAAACACAAGGTTATTACTTCTACAATCGTCACGAAAACAAAGTGTTTGTGGCTCGTGACGCTGTCTTTCTAGAAAATGACTTCATTTCTAGAAGACAGAGTGGGAGAAAATTTGAACTTGATGAAGTCCAAGAGCCACAAACCGAAAATGAAGTGGAGGAAAGTGTTCCCTCCTCCTCGGACAAGGTTGATGTTCCCTTTGAACCTAGGAAATCCACAAGGGTTAGTCATCCTCCTGATCGATACCTTGGTATTGTCGAGGAAGATGCGTTGGACATGTTACTTTGCGAAAGTGACGAACCTACAACCTACAAAGCGGCCATATCTAGTCGTGATTCCATGCAATGGCTTGAAGCCATGCAATCCGAAATGGACTCTATGCACGAAAACCAAGTGTGGGATTTGGTTGATTTACCTAAAAAGGTGAGACCTCTTCAGTGTAAGTGGATCTTTAAGATCAAGAATGGCATAGATGGACATAAAGATGTCTACAAAGCCAGATTGGTGGCAAAGGGTTTTACTCAAGTTCATGGTCTTCACTATGACGAAACCTTTGCTCCAGTCGCAATGCTTCGCTCCATAAGGATTATCCTAGCGATTGCCGCATTTCATGATTATGAGATTTGGCAAATGGATGTCAAAACCGCCTTCTTGAATGGGATTATAGAAGAGGAAGTGTATATGACACAACCAGAAGGTTTTGTAGATACATCTAATCCTAGGAAGGTATGCAAGCTTAAGAGATCCATTTATGGTCTTAAGCAAGCGTCCAGAAGTTGGAATCATCGGTTTGATCATGTTATCAAACAGTATGGATTTATTCGAAGTGTCGAGGAACCTTGTTTGTACATGAAGTTTAGTGGGAGTAAGGTAACCTTTCTTGTCTTGTATGTGGATGACATACTTCTTATCGGGAATGACGTTCCGATGCTTGCTTCCGTAAAGGAGTGGCTAGGAAAACACTTCCAAATGAAGATTTGGGAAATGCACAATGCATTTTGGGTATTCGGATCCATAGAGATAGGTCCAAGAGGACGTTGGTATTAAGTCAAGAAGCTTATATAGATAAGATTCTTGATAGATTCAAAATGAAAGACTCTAAGATAGGCTTTCTTCCCATGAGTCAAGGTACCATTTTGTGCAAGTCACAGTGTCCTTCCACACCCGAAGAGATTGAACGCATGAAGTTGATCCCATATGCTTCCGCTGTTGGATCAATCATGTATGCCATGACGTGCACTCGTCCCGATGTTTCGTATGCTTTGAGCATGACGAGTCGTTGTCAAGCCAATCCAGATGAAAGTCACTGGACAGCCGTAAAGAACATCCTTAAGTACTTGCGAAGGACCAAGGATTCGTTCTTAGTGTTTGGAGGGGATACTGAGTTACGTGTAAGAGGTTACACGGATGCCAGTTTCCAATCCGATCGGGATGATTTGAAGTCCCAATCCGGCTATGTTTATATGTTGAATGGAGGAGCCATTAGTTGGAAGAGCTCCAAGCAAAGTGTCACCGCGGATTCTACAACAGAAGCTGAGTATATCGCGGCTTCGGAAGCTGCAAAGGAAGCTGTTTGGATTCGTCAGTTTTTGGAAGGACTAGGAGTAGTCCACTCTGTCGAAGATCCTATCACCATATATTGTGATAACAGCGGGGCCATTTTTCAAGCAAAAGAGCCCAAGTCTAGCAATAAGTCTAGGCATGTACTTAGGAAATACCACGTGATAAGAGATCTCGAGGAAAGGAAGGAAATCGATATATGCAAGGTTGGGACAGACGAGAACATCGCTGATCCTTTAACCAAGCCTCTTTCAAAGGCTAAACATGATGGTCATGTTGTCGCAATGGGATTGAGAAAAGTCCCAGATTTTCTTTAAGTTATCTAAGATGTAATAATTGGATATTGTAGCAATTTTTACATTTCTGATAATAGCATTCATTGTTCGAGTTTCAATATGAACTCTTTTATTTAGTTGACTAAAACTTATACCTTGTTCATTCGAATGGATTGTGAGACAATCTTGAACCCTATTCAAGTGAACATTTGAACATGGTATTTTTGCCCCTTGTCACTTAATGAGGTGACAACTCGGAGTGACAAGATTGTAAGTTGATCGATGGTTAGTTCAAGACCATGGGGTCATGGAGATGACTGGTCATTTACATAGGCAGACAGAATGTCACTCTGCCGGGCAGTGACCACAATAGAGTCCCTTATCAAAATAGTTGAGGCCTGGTCGTGGCGGGGATTTCTATTTTATTCCTATGAGTCGATTCTTTAGACTGGCGACCATTTATCTGAGTCGGTGCAGTTTCCAATTGGCTTTGGTTGGTGCCCTAGGTCGTACCGTGAAAGGAGGCTGATGGACATCTTCTGGGTCATGGTGATCTGCATTATACAGTATAAGATGGGTCAACAGAAATTGTCCACCCACGTTGGGTACTAACATCCTTGGGCCACTCGAGGAGAAGTAACTGGAAATGCGTGGGCACGCTCGGAAATAGATCTATGGTAGATTTTCCGGTCAAACAGTTGTTCTCCAGATCGAGAAAACCACTCTAATTATAATTAAATCACAAGTGCGACCTGAAAGACAGCTTGTGATGAGTGGGAGGATGTGACATCAAAGAGACAAGAGAATCGGTAGCACACAACTTGTATAGACAAGTGGGAGATATTGATGGGGTAGGAGTCCTCCGCAATATAGTGGCTACATGCACAACTTGTATCGGACAAGTGGGAGATTGTTGGAGCAAGTGTCCTCCACAATAGTGCATTGATATATTAAATCTCATGGACGGAATATACTTGGGATAATTAGTACATCTATACTCCACGTCAGTTGATTAACGTAAATCGATAACGCTCAGCTGACTAGAGTTAGACGTTATTGTCGTAAGACAGCGGTGATCAACTGATCCCTTTCGGTCACACCTATAGGATGAGACCCAAATAGAAAACTAATTATTTGTATTTGATACGGTTAATCAGTTCCTTGCGTATATATTTGATATATGCTTTGTAATGAGAGTTATTTATTGGAGATAGAGTTTAGAACTCAGTCTGATTAAGTTTATTAGTCTATTATACAATAATTGACTGAATAAATTTTTCGTCTTATTTTAATACGATTAAATAAGACCTAATTTGGTATTTAAACGTTAATTACTAAATTAGTTGAGGTTTTGTATGCTTTTATGGGTAGTGATAATTAGCCATTAATATTTACAAGAAGTTGTAAATTTAGCTAAGTAATTATTATTATGGGACCTATTATATAGATATAATAGTAATGTACTACTTAAAGAGTTAAGAGTATATTATTTATTTGATGTGATCAATTATATAAGATAATTGATCATGTCACACATAAGCATTTGTATGACAAATGGCAAAAATAATATGGACCCATTATGCATGTAAATAAAATAATGCAATGGTCTTCCCTAATTTAGGGGTGCCGGTTTTGGGAGTCATTTAAGGGAACATTTTTGTTCTCATTTGACATCCATTCATTCATTAGTTTTTGCATGACCTCTTCTCCAAAACTCTCTCTCATACTAATATTCATCTTTATTACTAAAGTAGTAATATTCATAATATTAGTATAGGTTCATCACTACTATTATCTAGTTAATAATAATAGTGATTATTTGGGTTGAATCTTGGTGCAACTAGAAGGAGATCTTCTACTTTGGAGATTCAAGATTTTGGAGGATCATCCATACTAATATAAGCTCAAGAACAATAAGAAAAGGAGTTTTCTTATTGTGCCCATTATTTCCTCTTTGTTTATGTAAGGAAATCTCTTCTTGTATCTAGTTTTTGTCATTTTATGTCATGCATGTAACTAGATCTTTATATACTAAATTAACAAGTAATTTAGTAACTAATTAGAGGGTTATGAACCTTTCAATTATCTACTATGTCTCTGCCATGTATAAACGCACTTTGGTTTTGGCTAACAACATTCGGGAGAACCTCCATTAGTCTTGCACTAATGATCTTAGTAATGCATTTGTAAATGACATTACAACATGCGATTGGACGGAAATCGACGACACTTTCAGGCCTCTCTTTCTTAGGGAGCAAGGTGATATTAGTCGCATTCATCTGTTTCAGGAGTTTTCATGTCCTAAAGAATTTCTGTACCGCCTTCACTACTAAATCTCCAACAACCTCAAACCCATCCTTGAAGAAACCGCTAGTATACCCATCAGGTCCTGGCGATTTAATCTCCGAGATAGAAAAAAGTGCTCGTTTAATTTCCTCCTCTGTCACATTCCTGCATATCTCAATCCCTTCTTGTCTGCTAACCAACTTCCCTCGTTTTACCACCAGCACATTGATATTACACACACTACAGGCAGTACCTAACAGACCTTCATAATAGCTCAGAATGCCTCCTGAACACTAGTTGGACTATCACAAATCCTTCCATGTTCATCTTTGAGTTGGAAGACATGATTCCTCTTTCTCTTAGCTTTGATTAAAGAGTGAAAATACCGAGTATTCTTGTCCCCCTCAATAGCTTAAGTATCTTTAGCCTTTTGTTTTAGATAACTAAATCTGGCCTCATCCAATTAACAGTAAGTAACCGATGCCTGCCTCTCCATTCCTTGTAGCTTGAGATTATGTTGGTTGCCGTGTAGTTCCTCTTGAATTCTCATCCGAGTTTCTTTAGCTAACTTAGTTGTAGTTTCAATGTTAGTGTATCCACACTTATTAAGTTTTCAAAATGGTCCTTTCAGTGCCTTTAACTTCTTGGCGGGTTGGAATTGCAATGTCCCATGTATCTCCCTCCTCCACACATGCTGTATAAGTGTATTAAACTGCAAATCGTTACCCCACATGTTAAATATTTAAAACTGCCTCTTCTCCTCTCTTCCTACTGCCATATATCATCAATAGTACAAGGACAATGGTCAAACATCCCTTCTGGGTGGAAGTGCATTTTACAATCAGGCATTTGAACTATCCAATCGTCATTCCCCATAGCTCTATCTATCCTACTAAACCTTCGATCACCCGGTTCGTGTTTGTTATTCCATGTATAAAAATCTCCCATAGCCGGCAAGTCTGAAATACCACACTCCATGATACACTGTCTAAAATCTATAATTTTCGCTTCGATCACCCTATTACCAATTCCCTCTTCTCCACTTAGAACATTATTGAAGTCTCCCACAAGTAACCAAGGTCCATTCTCTTCCTCATATGCCTGCTTAATAGATGCCCATAATGGTCGCCTCTCACTTACTCTATTAAATCCATAAATAAACGTCATCTGCCAACTATGCCCATTCATAATAAAATATGAGACACTCTAGTATGAATGAACCGCTCCCCATCTTTATCACCTGCACATCATACTGAAAATTCCACATCACCCATACTCTCCCTCCATCATGACAACCATTATTAGTGACAAAGGTCCAATCCAACCCAATTCCTGCAATTACTTTATTCATAGACGTAGTCCTAACTCTCATTTCCATTATTCCTAACAGTCCTAAGTTATTCCTATGCAAAAATGTAACGATTTCTTTTTGCTTATTTGGACTTTTTATTTTTCTCATGTTCCAAAATCCTAACTTAGCCATGGTCATTTTCCCCTTGACCCATTCCTAACTCCAATTCTTTGGCAGATTCTGACCTGAGAGCCTCATAGAATGATCTCCCCCCCGTGATATACCCTCCCCGATCTTGTTGTGTAAACTTTGTGATGATCCTAATAGGCGTATGTGAGAGAGTACCTCCTTGAGTAGGCATTGGAGTGACTATGAAATCATTTCCATTATCCACCTTAGTCATCTCCTGCTCCTTCCCCATCTGCTCATCGTGCTCCATAATTGTGTCAAGTTTTTTCTCCGGTACTCCTTGCACAGGTCGGATTACTGGCTTCCATACTTTCCTTCCTGCAGGTACTACTGACACCTTCTTCTTCCTGCACATCTGGCCATCATGACCTATCCCAAGACATAACCCACATCTAATCGGTTTCCATTCATAGTGCACAATTTGTTTGTGAGTAATATCCAGTTCATCCTGAAAAGTAACCACATCAGAAAGTTTTGTGTTGAAGGGTACCTCAACCATGACCCTTGCAAATCCTACGAAATTCTTCATATGTGCGGTTGAATCATATCGGATTGGCGTCCCAACTAGGCTAGCAATTTTCATTAGAGCTTGCCCCCAAAACTTCAAAGGGAGATTGTAAAACTTGATCCAAATAGGAACATATTCCACATCGACCTTCTCCATACGTTCCGTAGGCTGCCAGTCTCTTATTATTAGAGGTTTGTTATCAAAAAATAGTTGCCCTGAACGCAATGCCTCTTGCTTACCTTCCTTAATCTTAAAACGAATCAAACATATACCATTAGGTTGAAATGATACCTGTTCAATATCCTCACCTTTCCAAATTTGTTTAAAGTACCTACTCAAAACAAACCATGGCGGATTCGCCCCCAGAACATAGCAACTCACCGCATATTTCCAGTATTCTAGCTTCGATCGAACATCCTCAGCAGTAAGAATCAGAGATGACGCGTGTTTCCGAGGCACCTCCTGCCACGAACCTCCATCTTCTCCATTGTTCTCCAATATGTCTTGAATTTCAGCGTCCATATCTTTATCTCCTCCATTAGTCGACTCAGATTGATCATCACTGTAATAAGTTTGTTTACCATTGTTGTAATTTTTACTTTTTCTTTTGCTGTACTATGTGACGTATTACTATTATGTTGTGATTTATTATTAAAAGATGAATTATTATTTGGTTTTGATGTATTACTATTAGATCCAGAAGCTTTTCTCTTTCTCTTGGTTTTAGCCATTGCTAAAATCAAGGAGATTCTCTAGACCTTTCTCTCTCTTATGTCAAATTCTTAATATATGAGTAGTCATTTCAATTTCGTCACTTATCATTTGTTTATTTTTTTCGCATAATCTTGTTAAAATATATTTTTTCTTTATATTTTTTCCAGTATATAAAAATTTACATTTTTAATGAATTTTTTTTTAAAAAAAAAATTGGTGACCTTAACCCGACTCCACCCGCCTGAAATTCAAATCCAAATACAAGGTATCCAAACACAATTTTGGATTTGGATTTAAATTAAAATTCAAGAAATTCAAATACAAGATTTGAATTCATGATATTCAAATCAATTCTGAGTACCCAAACACAATTTATAACTCAGTAGCCCAACAAATTCAACATGCCCATTTCATAATTATATTATCATTCTCTTAAGACGACCCTCAATGACAATGAAATATGTTGTTTGGTCTAGTGCTATCTCTTCTTGAGAAGCCTCTTCGTACATCTTCACAGCTTCTTCGTACCTACCTTCTACACACATTTTATTAACCTGCTTTGAAAAGTCTACCACATGAAGCATGCTCTGATCTGGTCACATCCGTTTCGAATTTTTCAGGCTCCAAGGTTGGGTCTAACAACTTCCCGATTTTAATCATAAGTTCCCTAAACTCTCCTGCTTCTATTATTCTCCCTGCACTAAGGCATTGAAAACGGCATCATACGTGTAATTATCCGATTCCAACTCATTATTCGCCGTGTCTTTAACAAGCTCTAAGGCATCCTCCAATCTCCTTTCTTTGCATAAGCACGATATCAATGTGTTGTAGGTGACTCCATCAACTTCCTTCCCTTTAGAGATCCAGGTATGGAAAAACATAATGCCTTTCTCCACCATCCCATGAGAGCAAAGTTCGTGCAAAAGTATAGTACAAGTATAAATATTTTGCTTAAACGAGTTGTTTTCCACCATTTCGTCGTGGAATTGAAAAGCCTGGTCCATCTTACCTTCCAAGCAATAACCATGGACGATACCACTGAAGGTAATCTCATTAGAGAACCGTCCATTTTGTAAAAGCTCATTAAACTTGGTGATTGCTTCATCAATTTTTCCAGTTTTACACAGACCTCCAATAAGAGAATTATAAGTTGAATTAACAGTTGGGATGATCCCTTTCTCTTTCATCTCATCCCAGACCTTCAAAGCCATGGCCTCTTTTTCATCCTTGAAGTAGCCACTTATCAAGGTTCCGTAACTCACTTCATCAAGCAAATACCCTAGTCTAGAGGCACTATGGAGTAGCTTATAAGCTTGGTCGGGTTTTTTGTCTTCAGAAAGAGAATGAAGGAAAGTATTAAGCAAAAAAACATTCATCGTATAACCCTTCCTATACATACGTTCCATCATCTTGAAAGCCTCTCTGAAGTTTCCGAATTTTATAATAGGCACTAATATATATATATATATATATATATATATATATAGAAGAGAGATCAAGTGACTCCTTCTATATATATTGAGTCCGTGAGTCCTCCTTGATTAGGGTTAGATGAATGTTACTCCAATGTATGACTAGTGTTACTCTAACATATGACTAATGTTACTCCAACAACTCATCACATCCACTGGATTAGAGGTAGATGAATGTTACTCCAACGTATGACTAATGTTACTCTAAAGATGTTACTCCAACGTTACAAACGTATTACTCTAATAAATAGTATGTATTACAGGAACATTGTAGCTCCAACATATGAATGATGTTACTCCAACATTACAAACTTGTTACTCTAATAAATCTTGTGTGTTACTCCAAGTAATTCTGTTACAAATGTGTTACTCCAAGTCATCTCATCCATCCATTGAATTACCATCCAATGGATGATATAAGGACTTGGTGACTCAAATATATAGAAGGACTCATCTGAACCCACCTCTATAGAAGAGAGATCATCTGAGTCCTATATATACTATATATATATATATATAAATATATAAAGTGAGTCCCCTTTTTTTTGAGTCCATAAGTCCTATTTAGAGCCATTGATTTAGATGAGATGGATGGTGGTGATTGAGTATAGTAATTAAGGTAATAACTACCATATTTTGGAAAAAATATTAAAAAATCATCTCTCCTCCCTTAATTACCTCCAACCGCCTATAATCCTCTCTCCTCACTTGATCACGTTTCATCACACTCAATATTCTCATTCAAACTCACCCGCTTAACTAAAACCCTTCACCTTCATCATCCCAAACTCAATCTCTCGACTTCTGCTTTTTTTCAAAACACACCCGCTCATTCTCTCGTCTTCAGCTCTCTAACTTCGACTCTCACATTGAAGCAACTTTCTTACTTCAGAAAAGATAATCTTCAGGTGGCGTAATATAAGGTAAGTCGCTAATATTCGATTTTTGTACTGAAGAACTAGGGTTTAGATTATATTCATATCCGATTTCATTAATTTTCTCGCTAATATATTGATTGATTTACTGTGCTGCGTTTGTGCCCTATAATTAATTGGCTTCACTAAGAATTGTTGCGGTATCTGGGTTTTCACTTGTTTCGTCTAATTGGATTGAACTGCATATTCAGACGAACATACTTCGAATGTTATTCTAACTCGCATACTCAGTTACTATAATATACTTGATGTGTTACTGCAAGAGATCGTACAGATATAGTGCTACATGTATGGTAATATTCTAAAGACGACCATGTGTTATTGTAATGTAGAAAACGTGTTACTTTAACTCCCATCTTCGTGCTACTTTGAATCCTTGTATTCTGGTACACTCAATTGCGCAGACGTGTTACTCTAATTCGCATTTTATGTTACTCTAACACTTTCCTTGTGTTACTTTAACGCTTATCAGCTGAACTTCTATATTGTGGTGTTACTATAACACTTATGGTGTTACTTTAAAGAATTAAGTGTGCTACTGTAATCTAGAAGACGTGTTACTTTAATTTGTATCTTTGTTCTATATTTATGTTACTTTAATGCGTATCAGCTGTACGTTTATTTTACATACAAGGTTATTGTACATACCAGCTACTTGTTACAATAGTTTTTACATTATTATTGTACTTCGCAGATGGCAAAAGGTGGAGACAAATCAAGGAACATTGGTGGTGCAAAATCGCATCGCAAGGGGCAGGTCAGTTGCAGGCCTGTGAGCCTTAGCATTGTTGATGTTTTCCTCTTACCTGGTGCATACTAAGCCCTAATAATAGTTGAACATACTAATTATTCTCACGCTTGTCCATTTTCAGAAGGGAAAAGAAGCGGAACAAGAAGCCGTTGCTATGAAGATTCAGTTCAGGTGTATACCGTAGAGCCTGGTGGAATTAATGTCCAACTTTAATGATAGGCAGCGAGAGGCTGTCATCAGTATCGGTTTTGGCGGCCTACTACAAATGCGACTTAAAACTTTCCCCGGTAAGTTTGCACCTGACTTCATGAAGCTATTTGCGGATGACACTTTGATTTTCAGACTACCAAGGAAAAGCGATCAATTCTTGGTAACGAAGTATGATGCTCACGACTGCTTCCTCATACCCTACGGTCCGAACCCAGTTGACCTGCTCCCAATGGGTCGGTCGAAGGAAGCACTGGCGGAGGATGTCGTCAGTCTTAAACAACCATGGAGGGACCGGTTCCAAGTTTCTACTGGAAGCGACACGATCTCTCTGACTCTGTTGCTGGAAGAACTACAGAAGAACGTTGACGGTGGGGACGACTTCTGCAGGCTGTTTGTTCTGTACAGCATGTCTATTTTTCTTAACCCAACGTCGAATTATGTTGTTGATCCGAGTCTTTTGAGGTGCGTGGAGAACGTAGAGCAGATCAGAAACTATGATTGGTGCACGTTTGTATTGGATGGGCTTGCTGTAGCCTGTCAAGACTCCGTTCTTCGGAAACCGACATACCTGCTGGGTTGTTTGCCATTTCTGATGATCACATACTTTCAGCGTTTCCAATACCATGATCATCGTTGCCCGTACGATCTACCGCTGATCAAGCATTGGGATCGCGAGCGGATGCTTGAGAGGTTATTGGGTGAATTTGTTGGGGGTGGCCTTGGTCGTCTTATGATGTGAGTTAATATGAACTTTGAAACAAAACGTGAAGATTGATAGTATTCTGAATTGAACGTAACAAAAGCAACAAAACAGAATGTAAGGATAGTTTGTGATGATGAATAAACCGTAACCAAGGGATAGTATGCTTAGTGAAGTAGACCTATACTTCAACAAAGCGGGTGCTAAATCAAACACGCGATTGAAGTAGCGAGTTTAGAGCTTGTAACGCGACTAACTCTAGACTTTGTCTTGTAAGCAACAAGGAGGTAAAAGATTGTAATGCTTTACTCAGTTTTGTGTATAAATCTTGTGTCTTTTATTCTTTCCAAATGATGGCTATATATAGCCTACAATAAGACCCTAAACTCGGCTGATTAGGGTGACAATAACAAAGCTACATGGTGACAAAAACAAAGCTTAAACCTATGTGAACTAGGAGCTAAAAACAAAGCTTAACAAGGAGCATGTGGACGCGGCACCATGTGAACTAGGAGCCAAAAACAAAGCTTGAGGACGTGCACACTATGTGAACATAGCCATAGTGTGAACCCAAGTTAATGCCTTCATAAGACCTTGACTTATTTGCTCCTTTATTCGTCCATATACGAGCTAGCTCACCATTTGAAGTAGGCACACTACTAAGCTAGTAGAAGGTGCTAATGTGGCTTGACTTGGTCCATTAGGAGCTAGTGTTACTTCATTGAATTCTTTGGTATCTCCTTCATTCGGATCATCTTACCAAGTCAAAGGTGAAATATCCCCGTTGTTTACTTGATGACGCGGTGGATGAGAAGATGGCAGATGACGTCCCGCCGCTGAGGATAACGAATTTCCGGCAGACCGATGCCCCAACATCATCCGTGCACAAAGCTGCGAAGTCTATAAACATCGAGCAAGCAGATGGCGTCGAGGATGACGACGACCTAAAAGCAAAGGCATTAAACGTAAGTGATAAAAAAAATTGTCAATGATGGTGGTGTGTGTCCTTGTCATTGTATTCGTTCAATTATGTTACTTTTACTTTGAATTTCTATTACTCTAATGCTCATCATGTGTTACTTTAAGGAATACAGTTACTTTTTAAGCAGGAAGATGGATTATTTTAAGCGTTAAGATGTGTTACTTTAATGTCTATCATGTGTTACTCGAGTAGCAAATATTTGTTACTTTAATACCAATCATGAGTTACAGCCTCCTGATTAACACCTTTTTGTACTTTTATGATGCAGGAGGTACATGAGTTGTACCTCATGATGGCAAGGAATGCAGTTGCCTTCCATGACTGGTGGATCTCAACCGCTTCCAAATTGAGAAGAATGACATCCGGGAAGCCGTTGCACGATGACCCGGTTCCTTCTCAGGCATCGCAAGACTTCTGGAGTGGGGAGGAGCTCCACCGGATGGTTGATGAAGTTTGCGAGGCGTACGCACGCGCCAAGAACGCAACGACAAAGGGCCCTACATTCATGCGCCAGCCCACACAACCAGATGTGGCGATCGTGACACCTTTCGATTCTGGGAATGAAGGCGGTCCGGACTTCGAATTTTATACGACAGCAGAGATGGTTGAGGCTGTTAAGGGTGGTCTGGACGAAGGCTATCACCGATCTGATGAAGCCAATGTCAGTGAATGTTTGTGGGTGGAAGTTGATGGACGAAAGGTCTTCCACCCTTATTTCTTTCACTCTAAAAAATCGTTGGACTACATGCAAGTTGTTGACGAGAAACTTGGATGCTTGTATGATTGTGGGACCCCTGAACATGACCAACTAATTGTATCAGACTTTTTGGTTAGAAATAGAAGGTTGTTCAGGTCCGTATTAAGTGTTCGAAAAGACGTAATGGATTACGTCTTTTACAACAATGAAAAATACAGCGTAGAGTAAGCTTTTTTCAATAATCAATGTCCTTTTGTTGTGTGCTAAATTTAGACCATTTTTCCCCTCATTTAGACCTGTTTTTCCCTCGTTATGCGAGTTTAGAGTGCGATTATCGCCATATTTTGTGTATTTCTCGCATCAGCGTCCCTCTTGTGCGTTTTACGTGTTTTTGGTAGCTTTTCTATCAATTTTGATGGGATTTGGCACCGAAATCACGATCGAGCTTCCACGAGCACAAGAGAAGGGAATACCGTCCAAAGAGCAAAGCACACAACTTAAAGTTTAAAGCCATCCAATCAATCGACGAAGAATGAGACAAGGAAAGAGGCCTGAGATATGCCCGGGCGAAATTTCACCCGGTGAGACACCACCGGGCGGAATTTCACCCGACGGTAAAACGCCTCCCTGAAGACTTTCCAAGACTTCCCACCGGGCGAAACTGACCGGGTGAAATTTCGCCCGATGGAAAGATGTGCCGAAAAACGCTAAAAATGAAGAAAATCTCACCGGGCGAAATTTTCACCCGGTGGGATTATTACGCAAGACCGCAGGGCGAAGTTTCACCCTATGAAGATGCAGAGGATGATTGTCTCACTAATGAAGAAAGAGTTGGATTTGGGCTTTTGGTTAAGAAGACCCATTAAGGATTACTATATATTTGTTACCCTAAATTGTTGCCCAAGGCATCCTCCATTAGAGTAGTATTAGCATCCATCATCCACCATTAGTGTAGTTACATATCCATTTAGTAGAACAATCTAGTAATATTCCTAGTAATTCTCTAAAAATCTAGTAGTTTACATAGTAATTAGTAGTAGATCTACTTAGTTTCTATAATCAATTCTCTAGATTTCAAGTTTGTAGAAGATTATTCAAGTTTTATTTGAAGATTTGTTGGGTTTATTGAAGGATTAGTGACAAGTTCTTCATTCTCTCCATCAAATATTCAACCTTTATTTATGCAATCTTCTTATTTGTTCTAGATCTTCATAGTTGGTACATTTCTCTTCCACTCTCTAATCTCTAGTTTAGATTTAATTTAGTTTTCTCATTATTGTTTTGTTTAGATCATCTTAGTGTAGTTAGTTTCTTTAGATTTATTTCATGTTGTTCTAGATTATTCTCTAGATTAATTTGGAAGTTTCATAGTTTAGTGGGTAATTGTTAGATCGTAGTTTTCTCATCATCTTGTAGTTAGTTTCCTTAGATCTAATTATTATGCATGCTGTAGTTAGTTTTTCCTTAGTTAATGTTTTGTTATCTTCCATTATGATTAGTGAGTAGATTTCTTGTTGGGGGGTTTAGGGATGAGGATGATCCGAATCAAGGAGCTACCAATCCAAGTAAGGAAGTTCTAAAGAGCTCAACTAAAGAATACTAGCTCCTACTTAAGTTTAGGCCAGCTAGTTTAGCAATAAAAAGAAGTCATCTTCAATAATGGAGTTAGCTCGAATTTGAGCTGAATAAAGGAGCAACTAATCAAGGTAAAGTGACGGCATTAACTTAGGCTCACAATCATTCAAGCATGAGTAATGGACTGAAGTCAAGAAGGTCTTGGAGCTGGTTGTGTTCTCATGGTGTACACGGTCTAAAGGCTCTCTTGTTAGCCTTGTTTTTGGCTCCATGTTCACACCATTGCCGCGCCTCATTACTCCTACTCAAGCTTTGTTTTCATCCCCATGTTCACACAAGAAGACCAGGGCTGATTACTCTTCACTTAGCATAGTTATTAGCTCCAAGTTCACACCTCTTTGTTATTAGCTCCAACTTTGTAATTAGCTCCTAGTTCACAATAGTCTTAGCTTTGTTTTTGTCACCCTAAACCAACCGGTTTAAGGGCACTTGTAGGCTATATATAGCCGGCCATTTGAAGGAATAAACATCATCCAATTTGCAAATTAAAAACTGAGTAAAAGTTAAGCTTTGTGCTTCCTTTTGTTTCGTCTTTGTAGTTTACAAGACAAGGTCTAGAGTGAGTCGCGTTACAAACTCTAAACTCGCTATTTCAATCGAGTGTTTGATCTAGCAACCGCTTTGTTGAAGTATAGGTCTACTTCACCTAGCATACTATCCTTTGGTTACGTTTATTTTCATCTCAAAACTATCTTTACCTTCTGTTTTGGTTACTTGTTTCACGTCCATTTCAGTATACTAATCATATCTCTCATTCTTGTTTCAAAGTTCATATCAACTCACATCATTAGTGGTATCAGAGCTTTGGTCATCCATTTAGACGTAAGCATGGTAGGAGTGTTGAACTTTGAAGATCCTACCTTCCTGGAACAACTAAAGAGGGCGTTGGAGAACTTCCAACCCAAGAATTCCCGCTTCCAACCAAGGAGAGAACCGGTGGACAGAATCAAGGTAAATGAACTCCCTGAGTTTAATGGTGGTACTGATCCTGAAGTTTATTTGGAGTGGGAAAGAAACATAGAGAAGCTCTTTGACTTCAAGGATTTGGAGGACGAAGAGAGGTGCAAGTACGCCATCCTCAAGCTAAGCAAGGGAGCTTCCCTTTGGTATGAAGGGCTTAAGGTACAACGCACCAGAAGTGGGAAGGGTAAGATCACTTCTTGGGAGTCCTTGAAACGTAAACTACGTAAGAGGTATGTTCCAACCACGCACAAGCTGTCCTTATACAAAAAAATTGCTAATCTTGTTCAAGGAAAAATGAGTGTTAGTATAGAGGAATTTGAGAACCTGGTTTTAATGGGAGAAGTAGAAGAGAATGAAGAAATAAAAATGGCTAGGTTCTTACGTGGGTTGAATCGTAGTATAGCTAATACGGTTGATTTATGTCCCTATTCTGATTTTGATACATTGTGTGGGTTGTGTCTAAAAATTGAGGCACAAGGGAAGGGAAGACATGAGGGTGAGTCCAGTAAGAATCATACTTGGTCTAGAACAGATGATAGCAATAGAGTCAATCCTACTAGTTCTAATCAACCCCTTATTGTTAAGGCTAACCCAGCACCCCCACCTCAGTCTACCCCCAAAACAACCGCTGAGACTAGTCTATCTAAGGTACGTTGTTTCAAATGTCAAGGGTTTGGTCACTTCAAAAACGCTTGTCCTAACAAAAGAGTTGTGACCTTAAGGGAAGTAATCACAGTTAGGGATGAGTTATGGGAGGAGGAACAACGTATAGGGGCTGTTTTTAATGTCAATGAGGGAGAGGAAGAAGAGGAAGAAGATATTGAGTCTTATGAACCCCCGGCTTATGACACACTTCTAGTCCTTCGTACTCTACATACTAACCCAATTCAACAAGACACTGAACAAAGAGACCAACTGTTTCATACTAAGTGTCAAGTGAAAGATAAATGGTGTAGTCTAATCATCGATGGAGGTAGTTGTACCAACGTTGCCTCAACTGAAATGGTGGACAAACTAGGCCTAGCTACTACCAGTCACCCTAACCCTTATGCCTTACATTGGTTAAACAACGGGAACAAGGTAAGGGTCACTAAACAAGTGAGGGTTGGATTAACCATGGGTTCTTACATTGATGAGGTCTTGTGTGATGTAATTCCCATGGATGCTTGTCACATACTTTTAGGCCGTCCTTGGCAGTTTGATAGGGACGTAGTCCACCATGGGAGGAGGAATGAGTATGAATTGAACGATAAAGGGAAGAAAATTATACTCAAACCCATGGCACCTCAAAGCGTGTGTAACATGTTAGCAAATAGAGTCGGAAAACCCAGCCTCTCAATGTTTGCTAGTAAAATTGTAGAAGTACATACTTTAGACAGAGGAGAGTTGGATGCCACCAAAGAAGAGCCAATCAAGATTGAAAGTGGCAGTGAGGGAACGCCATTTGAAGAGTGGCAAAAGGAACAAGGTGTTGTTATCTCTAAAGGAATGCCCTCCTATATGATGCCTAGGAAAGATCCTGAGATCTTAAGGTATGTAGAAGGTGAGGGCAAAGACATGGTCTGCACGTTGTCTTGTAACAACACGCCTACAACCAGGATTGGGAATTGGAAGGACTACTACTCCACGGAGGCTGAAGTGCTTATCAAGCACAAGACTAACTCCTTTGGTACTCTTGATAAGCTTATTTTGCAGGTAAGACTTCCTTTAAAAGGAAACCTCCTTTGCACTTCAGAACAATCTAAGTACATCATGAGAAAAGAGCACAACAAGAGTATGGGGTACTTCATGAGGGATGACTTGTCTTTGGCTAACGTGAGTATAGAGGAGTTCCCAAACCAAGGAAGGAGCAAGTGGAAGTCACAAACAGAAGTTCCACACAAGGGCACCCAAAGAACTTACAAGCTGAAGTTGGCGGATGAGTATGGAGTTCAAGCCACCTTCCTATTAGAAGATCTTCTTCTATACCTTGATAAAAGCATTTCAGAATTGAGGACAATTCCTTGTCAAGGGGGAGGAGATGATCCGAATCAAGGAGCTACCAATCCAAGTAAGGAAGTTCTAAAGAGCTCAACTAAAGAATACTAGCTCCTACTTAAGTTTAGGCCAGCTAGTTTAGCAATAAAAAGAAGTCATCTTCAATAATGGAGTTAGCTCGAATTTGAGCTGAATAAAGGAGCAACTAATCAAGGTAAAGTGACGGCATTAACTTAGGCTCACAATCATTCAAGCATGAGTAATGGACTGAAGTCAAGAAGGTCTTGGAGCTGGTTGTGTTCTCATGGTGTACACGGTCTAAAGGCTCTCTTGTTAGCCTTGTTTTTGGCTCCATGTTCACACCATTGCCGCGCCTCATTACTCCTACTCAAGCTTTGTTTTCATCCCCATGTTCACACAAGAAGACCAGGGCTGATTACTCTTCACTTAGCATAGTTATTAGCTCCAAGTTCACACCTCTTTGTTATTAGCTCCAACTTTGTAATTAGCTCCTAGTTCACAATAGTCTTAGCTTTGTTTTTGTCACCCTAAACCAACCGGTTTAAGGGCACTTGTAGGCTATATATAGCCGGCCATTTGAAGGAATAAACATCATCCAATTTGCAAATTAAAAACTGAGTAAAAGTTAAGCTTTGTGCTTCCTTTTGTTTCGTCTTTGTAGTTTACAAGACAAGGTCTAGAGTGAGTCACGTTACAAACTCTAAACTCGCTATTTCAATCGAGTGTTTGATCTAGCAACCGCTTTGTTGAAGTATAGGTCTACTTCACCTAGCATACTATCCTTTGGTTACGTTTATTTTCATCTCAAAACTATCTTTACCTTCTGTTTTGGTTACTTGTTTCACGTCCATTTCAGTATACTAATCATATCTCTCATTCTTGTTTCAAAGTTCATATCAACTCACATCAGAGGACTTGGATTATTTGAATTTAGGGGTATTGGTGGGTTGCTTGCTTGTTGATTCATCTTGTTTGTGGTTGTTGTGTCATTGTTGCTTTAGTCCGGCCAACTAGACCGACCTTGACTTGTTTCTATCAATATGGGGAAACTCGGGGTAGAAATTACCACAACTAGAGACTTACCCTTCTTCGCCGCGAAAGCGTTTTTAGGTGGGTTGGGTGAAGAAACCGAAAGGTGGCTTTCTCCCTTTATCAATGTAGCAACAAAAACTCGATCCCGACCTTCTTAGACCCCATGTTCCGAATCCCGACTTCCTCCTAACGCCTTTCCCTAGATTGGTCACCCCCAGCTATTCTCGTAGTTATTTCCCTAGCGTAGACTCGACCTTTAGAAACCCCTCTTCTCGACATCAAACACGTCACTTTAAACTTGCTCACGCACTCCGTTCCTTGTGGACCGACCTCGACTTACCATGAATACTTGTTTATTTTTGTGTAATCTCGAGTCTTATGAATATCGTTTGATCCCCCGTCCTTCGTTAACGACCGATCCGATTGGGAGGCGATCACCTTTACCGCTGTTTTTTCTCTATGTTATTTTTATTGATTGTCACATAATTCATTTAAATTGTATCAGTGAGATGCTGGTGAGGGTTGACGACTTTTTCAACATACCTTGTGACGAGCTGTCGACACTTCAGCCGGGGCAACAGCTCTCAAATGTTGTCATCGACAGCTGGTGCATACTGCTTAACAACCTTGACGCTAGTCGGAATGCACTGCGTCCGATATCACGCAGCTTCTTTGGCATTAGCCACAGCGTAAGCTTGTCTCTCTTATTTTGATCATACTAGTACAATCAACAATCAGTGTTACTAACATATCTGGAATGAACATTCATAATGAATTTCTTCTTCTGTACCACACTTCATTCCCTCCCACAAGTTCATTACTGTCTATGTTATTTTAACACACCAACAAGTGTTACTCTAAGGCGTGGATACTGTTACTTTAATGAGTATGTCACTATAATGATAATACCCACAACTAGTGTTACTCTAAGGCGTTAGTACTGTTACTCTAACACAACAACCAGTGTTACTGCAAGGCGTTGATACTGTTACTTTAATTTTACAACGAGTGTTACTCTTTGTGTTATTGTAACGATTATGAATTCTTACTTCAACATATGTCATGCATAAGACAGTAATGAAATTGTGGAAGGACATAAAGAGTGGGAAAAAAGTCGACATTGGCGATGACCTGTTCAACTTCTGGGACATTTGGACCGAAGTAAATAAAGACACCATCAATCTAGACTCTGACTTGGTACATCTATATATACTCATACCGTTTGACCTTTTAGTACAGCTCCTTAACAATAATCACCAACAACTTAATTACCAAAAAACAGGTCTTCGTCCCGGCGCTTTCCGACGACAACGACCACTACAGCTGTGCATGTATCAACTTCTTGTCAAAGCAGATTGAGTACCTCGACAACAGGAGTTACGAAGAACAGGAATTCGAAAGCCTGCCATATGTCGGGATGGCAAAAATCGCAGTAAGTGTATTTATGTTATATATAATCGGTCATCATTTTACACAACAAGACATGTGTTGTCAACCTTCCGTCATATTTTTATTTTATTTTTTTGTATAATCAAGGCTGTGGAAATGGGGAAATATATGGTCCAAAAATGTATCATAAAAGGTTCGGCTGTTGCGGATTTCCCTGTTATCAACGTCCCATTCGCATGGCAGGGTGGCGGTTTTTTGGCAAACGACTGCGGTGTCTACCTCATGATACACATCATGCTGTATGCGGAGGGAGTGTTCGACTGTTGCCTAGGCACGATGGAGGCGAATAACCTCTATAGAGCAGAGATTGCAGCGACTCTGGTCATGTTCGACATCAACAAGGACAGAGATGAGGTCATAGCGAGGGTGAGACAGTTCCAGGATGTTAAAGCAAATATCGCCATCGAGGAAACAATATCCCGTGTTACTGACACAACGAGTGAGACTGTCAAGAGGGCAGGAGAGACAGAACATGATGAACGACCGTCGAAGAAGAGCCTACTGTCGAGACCTGACACTACAACCCCTGACGCAGAAACGGTGCCTGATTCAGAGTTGACAACGCGGACAAGATCCGTCTTAAGAAGCCGAAGCCGTGGTAAGGGTGACGGCCTAGGTTGTTCTATTGACTGTGGCGAAGAAGATGCGAACTGCCCTATGTTGTCACTGCTTCTAGCGAACAACAAGACTTTGTTAAGCAAGATCGCCATCCGCCGCAAAAATGTCGTGGACTACTGCTTTGTGGAGCTCGACACTATAGAAAATACGTAAGCACTTACTGTAACTGTGATGAGTGAATATTTTTTCAAATTTTTTTGACCTCCTTTTTTTTCTTACTTTTTTCTTTATTTCCAGCGAGGAGGTGGTAGTGTATTCATCCTTGGCTAGAATTGAGCGGAATGATATACGTTCGATGCTACCGGGTCAGAAAATGTCGTCGCGCATCTTCGAGTGCTGGTCGATGCTGTTGAACAGGCTTGCATATGGCGATACTGCTTCGACCGAGACACCAACAATGGCTTTCTTTGGTCTCCGACAGACGGTACGCGTTACTGTTGTATTTGTGTATATTAATTAAATCACCATTGGTCCAGGAGAGTACATGTCCTTCGTATAAATTCTTGCGTGAGAGCCAAATTCATAACGTAATCCAAGAAATTAATACTGAAAGTATGTATATTAATTAAATCGGCCATGTTCTGTGTTACTCCAACGTAATGAATGTGTTACTTCAACATACTCTGATTGGAAAATTTTGGATCAGCTGATCCTAATCTGAGACACACTGAATATGTTTGTAGGACTGCCTTTATGGGATGATTGACCAGTTTGAAGACGGTCCATCCACGCAGTCAGTGGACCTCTTGATGTCGCATCTCGACTTTTTTAAGAGAAAGTGTGGTCGTTCTTTTAACTTGAATGTTGATCTCATCTTTGTTCCCATCAACATCGATGAGTACTACTCATGCATATGCATCAACCGTAAGGAGAAGACAGTAGATCTCCTTGATCACCAACGCTACACGAACGTGCAAGATACAAACGTGTACAAGGCCGCAAATATAATTGTGAGTGCTCTCCTTCCGATCAGTATATGTATGCATGTAGTTATTATTGCATACTGATGTCTGTTTCTCACCTACTAATGTTGATGTGATACACGCAGGTGTCAACATTAAGCGATTACCTCGACAACCATGAAGTCCCTGGTGCAGCTGATATCGTTACTTACAGCTTTAACGATGTTAGTTTGAAGTGGCAGAAACAAGGCGCAACTAGGAACGAGTCGGGAATTTTCCTTATGATGCACATGCTAATGTACGAGGGCCGTACATTCCACCACATAGACCTCGAGAGGAAGGTTAAGAGACGATATTTGGTGGTCCAACTTGCAGCCACACTTCTATTGGCAGACTGGAACAAGGTGCGGTCGTAATTGTTGGATAATGTAGATAAGTACGTCGATGCGAGACAAAAGATCATCGACGGTCTCAAGAGCAAGCCAACAAAGGGCCGAAAAAAAATAATGTGTTTAATGACTCATGTCATATTCTTTCTAGCTACGAATTAATGGTTTATATTTTTTAGATACTTGTTATGTACATTGGTATTTTTACTATCACCAATGTAACAAAGCTGCTAAACTCTGTGTTACAGTGACTGACTGTACCTGTTACTCTAAGTAACGAATAGTGTTACTATGGCAAAGAATGAAGTTTACCCAAAATACATGTTGATGTGAGTTAATATGAACTTTGAAACAAGAAAGTGATGAATGATTAGTATACTGAAATGGACGTGAAACAAGTAACCAAAACAGAATGTAAAGATAGTTTGAGGATGAATAAACCGTAACCAAAGGATAGTATGCTTAGTGAAGTAGACCTATACTCCAACAAAGCGGTTGCTAGATCAAACACTCGATTGAAATAACGAGTTTAGAGCTTGTAACGCGACTAACTCTAGACTTTGTCTTGTAAACTACAAGGACGTAAAAGAAAGCTTAGCTTTACTCAGTTTTGTGATGACAATATTGGATGCTTTATTCATTCAAATAGATGGCTATATATAGCCTACAACAAGACCCTTAAACCGGCTGGTTAGGGTGACAATAACAAAGCTTACACCTTATGTGAACTAGGAGCTAATAACAATGCTATGTAAACTAGGAGCTAATAAGAAAGCCATGTAAACTAGGAGCTAATAACAAAGCTCTAACAAAGAGCAATCAGCCGCGGCACATTGTGTGAACATGGAGCCAAAAACAAAGCTTGAGGATGTGCACACTATGTGAACATAGCCATGGTGTGAACCCAAGTTAATGCCTTCAATTTACCTTGACTTCTTTGCTCTTTTATTCGTCCCCCATACGAGCTAACTTATTGTTTGGAGGAGACACACTACTAGGCTGGTAGGAGGTGCTAATGTGGCTTGACTAGGACCATTAGGAGCTAGTGTTACTTCATTGAACTCTTTAGCCTCTTCATTCGAATCATCTCCTCCCCCTTGAAAAGGAATTGTCCTCAATTCTGAAATGCCATCATCATCAAGATAAGGAGAAAGATCTCCCACATTGAACGTGGCATGAACTCCATAATCATCCGGTAATTCCACTTTGTAAGCATTGTCGTTCACCTTTGATATGATCTTGTAAGGACCTTCTGCTCGTGGCATCAACTTATTCTTCCTTTTGCTTGGAAACCTCTCTTTTCTTAAGTGAACCCAAACTAAGTCACCTTCTTGAAAAAGTCTTGGTTTCCTGTTTTTGTTGGACCTTCTTTTGTATGCTTCATTTACCTCCTTGATCCTTTCTCGAATTTGCTCGTGGAGTTTTATCATAGCCTTCAGTTTGGACTCCGCATCTTTGTGGAATAACTCTTCCTTAGGTAGAGGAATCAGGTCCAAAGGCATGTAAGGGTTGATTCCATACACGGCCTCAAAAGGAGAGTGAGAGGTAGCATAAGTAGGCGAGCGATTATAGGCAAATTCAGCATGGGCAAGCTTGATATCCCAATCCTTTTGAGTCTTGCTTACAAGTCCTCTTAACAACGTGCCCAAAGTGCGATTGGTAACCTCGGTTTGTCCATCTGTTTGTGAATGATGAGAAGTGCTAAATAAGAGCTTGGTTCCCACCTTCCTCCATAATGTGTTCCAAAAGTAACTAAGGAACTTGGAATCACGATCAGAGACAATGGACTTGGGTACTCCATGGAGACGCACCACCTATTTGAAGTACAAATCAGCTACATTGCTAGCATCATCTGTTTTGTGACAAGCAATGAAGTGAGCCATTTTTGAAAACCGATCTACCACCACCATGATAGCATCCTTTCCTCTGGCTGTCCTTGGTAAGGCCACAATGAAATCCATGGACACATCTTCCCACGATCTATTAGGAGTTGGTAAGGGCATGTAGACTCCGGGTTTGAAAGAACTTTTGGCGAATTGGCAAGTCACACACTTGCTTACCACATTTTGGACACTCCCTTGCATCTTTGGCCAAAAGAAGTGTTCTTTTAAGACCTCCAAGGTTCTTGTGATGCCAAAATGACCCGCTAGTCCTCCTCCATGAGCTTCTCTAACCAGCAATTCTCTAATGGGATGCTTGGGTACACAAAGGCGATTTCCTTTGAAAAGAAATCCTTCCTGCAAAACAAACTCATCAAGAGCTCCCTCCTTGCATTTAGTGAAAGTTTCACCAAAATCCGCATCATTGTTGTAGTAATCCTTTAGAGTTTCAAATCCGAGTAGTCTAACATCCAAAGTAGATAGTAGAGTGTAGCGGCGGGATAGTGCATCAGCTACTACGTTACTTTTACCATCTTTGTACTTTGAAGAGAAATGAAAGGATTGCAAGAATTCCACCCACTTGGCATGCCTTGGACTTAACTTTTGCTAGCCATTGATGTACTTTAGGGACTCATGATCTGAATGGAGAATAAAATGGTTAGTACGAAGATAATGACTCCAATGATCAAGAGCTCTTACTATGGCATAGAACTCCTTGTCGTAGGTGTAATAGTTCAGTCTTGCTCCATTGAGTTTCTCTGAAAAGTAGGCAATGGGGCGCCTATTTTGCACAAGAACAACACCAATTCCTACTCCACTAGCGTCACATTCCACCTCAAATGGTTGAGAGAAATCAGGAAGGGCTAAGATAGGAGCGGAACATAACTTCTCTTTGATGGATTCAAAGGCTTCTTGGGCAGCTTTGGACCAAACAAATGCGCCTTTCTTCAAGCATTCGGTGATAGGACTTGTGATAGTGCTAAAGTCCTTAATGAATCTCCTGTAAAAGGAAGCCAAACCATGGAATGATCTTACTTCTGTAATGGTGGAAGGGATTGGCCAAGTACGTATGGATTCCACTTTGGTTTGATCAACGGACACTCCTTCTTTGGACACCACGTAGCCAAGGAACACTACACTTTCCACAAAGAAAGCACACTTCTCCTTCTTCCCAAAGAGTTGTTGCTTGCGAAGTGTTGTAAATAGTAGTCTTAAGTGCTCCATATGCTCCTCCAAAGACCTGCTATACACAAGAATATCATCCAAGTAAACCACAACAAAGCGACCTAAGTAGGCCTTAAGTATTTCGTTCATTAGCCTCATGAACGTGCTTGGAGCGTTGGTGAGACCAAATGGCATGACCGTCCACTCATAGAGTCCATGCTTGGTTTTGAAAGCGGTCTTCCATTCATCTCCTTCCCTCATTCTGATTTGATGGTACCCACTTCTTAGATCAATTTTGGAGAAGACCACTGCCCCATGAAGCTCGTCCAACATATCATCCAACCTTGGAATAGGAAATCTATACTTGATGGTGATGTTGTTAACGGCTCTACTATCTACACACATTCTCCAAGTCCCATCTTTCTTAGGTACTAAAAGGACTGGAACAGCACAAGGACTAAGGCTCTCCCGCACATATCCTCGACTCATTAACTCATCAATTTGCCTTTGTAATTCCTTAGTCTCCTCCGGATTACACCTATATGCTGCCTTATTGGGTAAGGCTGCTCCTGGAATGAGGTCGATTTGGTGTTCTATACCTCTAATAGGTGGTAAACCAACGGGTAATTCCTCGAGGAAGACATCCTTAAACTCGTGTAACAACTCCTCAAATGGCTTTCCTCCAAGCCCATTCTCAACTACTACGGGTTCCTCTCTAGCCACCATGACAAATACATGCTCCCCCCCTTGTAAAGCCTGTTCTACTTCACTCTCACTCGCAAAGATGGTAAGGTTAGGCTTTTTGGTTTTGTTGGAGGTCATAGCTCTAACAGCTTGGGGAGTCATAGGTTTTAGAATGATTTTCTTTCCCTTATCCCTCAACTCGTATTCATTTTTTCTCCCATGGTGTACCACATCCCTATCAAACTGCCAAGGACGCCCCAAAAGTATATGACAAGCATCCACAGGGATAACATCACAAAGAACTTCATCGACATAAGACCCCATAGTTATACCTACTCTTACTTGTTTTGTGACCTTTATTTTGTTTCCATCATCTAACCAATGTAATGCATACGGTCTAGGGTGATTAGTAGTGGTTAGACCTAACTTAGTTACCATTTCAGTAAAGGCAACATTCGTACAACTACCTCCATCAATAATCAAACTACACCATTTGGTATTAACTAGACACTTAGTGTGAAAGAGTTGATCTCTTTGTTCGGTGTTGTGTGGGATGGGTTTAGCATGAAGTGTACGTAGTACTAAAACATTACCATACGTTGGGAGCTCATAGTCTTTTCCTTCTTCCTCCTTTTCTCCCAAGTAGACTTCAGGACCAGATGCGCCATGGTACTTAGAAAGTTCGTTCATTTTGCCCACCGGTTCTCTCCTTAGGCTTTCCAAGAAACTAGAGTCTTCAAAGCTCACAACTCCTGCCATTCTTTACGTCTAAATGGATGACCAAAGCTCTGATACCACTAATGATGTGAGTTAATATGAACTTTGAAACAAGAAAGTGATGAATGATTAGTATACTGAAATGGACGTGAAACAAGTAACCAAAACAGAATGTAAAAATAGTTTGAGGATGAATAAACCGTAACCAAAGGATAGTATGCTTAGTGAAGTAGACCTATACTCCAACAAAGCGGTTGCTAGATCAAACACTCGATTGAAATAACGAGTTTAGAGCTTGTAACGCGACTAACTCTAGACTTTGTCTTGTAAACTACAAGGACGTAAAAGAAAGCTTAGCTTTACTCAGTTTTGTGATGACAATATTGGATGCTTTATTCATTCAAATAGATGGCTATATATAGCCTACAACAAGACCCTTAAACCGGCTGGTTAGGGTGACAATAACAAAGCTTACACCTTATGTGAACTAGGAGCTAATAACAATGCTATGTAAACTAGGAGCTAATAAGAAAGCCATGTAAACTAGGAGCTAATAACAAAGCTCTAACAAAGAGCAATCAGCCGCGGCACATTGTGTGAACATGGAGCCAAAAACAAAGCTTGAGGATGTGCACACTATGTGAACATAGCCATGGTGTGAACCCAAGTTAATGCCTTCAATTTACCTTGACTTCTTTGCTCTTTTATTCGTCCCCCATACGAGCTAACTTATTGTTTGGAGGAGACACACTACTAGGCTGGTAGGAGGTGCTAATGTGGCTTGACTAGGACCATTAGGAGCTAGTGTTACTTCATTGAACTCTTTAGCCTCTTCATTCGAATCACATGTGGTCTTATAATCAGCGTGTTACATTGAGGTATTATAAGTGTTACTTTAATGAACAAATGATGTTACTCTAAGTAATTAATGGTGTTATTCTTTGTCTCATGGTTAAACAATGCTATTATCATCAATTACTCTGATGCATTATATATCGTTCTTTAAAGAACGACAATCGTTGATTTTGGTAATGAATGGTTCCAATCCAAGTTATCCTCACTTACTTTGGTTATCATTTGTTTAAACAATGCTGCTGTTCTCAGTTACTTTAATGCATTATGTCTGTTACTCTAACTGACGAAAGGTGTTACCAATAGAACTGAGGTGTTACTCTAACCAAATGCACATGTATTAAATAAAATATAGAGTTAATTGCTACGTAGCACAGCGCTACTTGTAAAAAAATGTGTACAAAATCAGTTATTCTTGTAAACAAAAAAAAGAAAAGTATTTTTATCATGACCAAAGACACAAGTATTCTCAAAACACATGTTCCTCCTCCTCATCTTCCTCAGTGTCTTCCTCAGTTTCCTCATCTTCGTCGTCGTCATCCACTTCATCTTCCTCATCCTCACCAATGGGTGGTTTAGTAGGCTTTTTAGGGGGGTCGTGCTGCGTACGGATTTGGACAGTTTCTTTTGTCATGGTGCGTCATCTGTTTGCAGTTATTGCACATACGTTTCGGCTTCCTAGAAAGTGCGACCTTCTTATCCTTGCTCGATAACAACCGCTTTCCGTTGCCCTTTGTCTTAGAAATCTTTGGAGGGAGTATCATGATATCGCCGTAGGCCGTACACCCAAGCATATTCTCCAGTTCCCGTGTTTTGCCAATATTCTCCCCACCAGAAACCGGCTGCCTCTGCAACCTGAACTCCCGAATTAATCCGCACAAGCTCTCCACATCAGCCTTGTCTCCTGCCCTCAAAAGTCCCATTGTCTCATGGATTTCCGACCACAGTTTCAAAATCTCTATTTGTTTTTCGTCGATGATGTCGATGTTTTCGCTGTCTAATCCTTCATCACCGATACGAGCAATGCGAACAGCCTTTTTTGTCCACCTTTTGGTTACCATGCTTTCGGGTATAGTGGTGAGCTCTTTTGATTAGTATATCCAGACTATGTGTCTACACAGTATTCCTCGTAAATTAAACAACTGACATGTGCAGCTTGATTCAGACGTACCTGGACAGATGACGACATATTAATGTGGCATTGCCACGGCAAAATAATGCGTCAATAACAACATAATATCCATTTATTCAACCAGCAGTGACAGCAATTACAGTAGAGGTAATGATGTACAAAACGATGGCTACTTTTAAGAATAAGTGATGTTACTTTAATGGATGATCGGTGTTACTTTTTAGAATAAAGCATTCACAACGCATTATAAATGTTGTCCTCAGTTACTCTAACGCATTATATGTGTTATTGTAAGGAAAGACTGGTGTTACTTTATTAAATAACATGGCTAACATAAGAAAGGACGGTCTTAACCTAAGAATTAAAGGTCAGTGCATGAGTGAGTTTATTAAATAACATGGCTATCATCTGAACAAAATGTCAGTGCATGAGTGAGTTTAAGCAGTACCTGATATATACTGGACCGTAAAATCTTTATTACGTGTAGCATCCCTCACCAATGTCTCCTCAATTCCGTCCTTCTCAAGGAAGCCCCTCACGCTGCAAGTACCCACAGAAAATTTCACCTCCTGCTGAAATTCTTCAAATGCGGCGTGGGTGTAAATTTTCGCAACGTGATGTTCAATTGGCAGGTGGGTTGTTGTTTTTGGAGAAGCTTGTACAATGTCATTGTCGAGTTTTTTTTGCGTATACCGTTGCTGGTCCGTGGCGCTCTTGAATCGCATCCAGAATTCGACCAACGTCCCCGGTTTTTGTTCAAATATTTTGAAGAAACTGTTCTCACTCTCCGACCTTTGAGTTGTTCGCATTAAGCCGTCCATCTTTAAATCCCTAGAATGTGCCATCACCCACTGCCTCCTAATGGAGAATGTAGTTGAAAACCACTCGAAATCACCCCCATGGTACTCCTCCATTATGTCACGCCATTCCGCGTCGAACTCATCTCCATCAATCTCCATATCCCATACTATATCATTCAATCTCTTCAAAAAATCCTGGTAGTCATTCCGCGCTGCACCGTATTTGGTAAGAACCTTGTTCAAGATATGCCACATACAGAAACGGTGTAGCGCCATTTTAAACATCTCCCTTACGGCTAGTATAATACCTGGATATTGGTCGGTAATAATATACCCCGGCTCCTTACCTCCCATTGCAGTCAGAAATCTCTCAAACACCCAGACGAACGATTCATAATCCTCGTGCGCTATCAGAGCCAGCAAAGGTTACCGATCGTTTGTTATGATCAACGCCGGTGAACGGCGTGAATATCATCTTATATTTGTTCGTCCCGTACGTCGGGTCGAACGAAACTGCATCTCCAAATAACTGGTAGTTTCGCCGCGTCTCACCGTCAGCCCAAAAAACCTTGCTCACACTCCCATCTTCAACCAGCTCGTAGTCAAAATAGAAACCCTTCTTATTCTTAGCCACGTCTTTGAAACGATCGATGATTAGCTGACCGTCCCTCTCATGTAGGAAGCATTTTATATCTCTTCCCCAGTTTTTGAAGTCAACCAAGCTCGCACCCACGCTTGCGAATCCCTCTACCCGCTCCTTGCACATGTTGTATGTCCGCTTTGCCCCGATCTTCAACTGAAAATAAAAATCAAGTGTTGCGACTATCTGACATTAATACACCAGTTGTGTTACTCTTATCCTTAAGTATTGTTACTCTATAGAACCAATGTTGTTACTGTAATAAAAGTATTTAGATTATGCACACATTACTCTAATCCAGCTGTTACCACCCCAAAAAAATGGTGTTACACCTACCTTACTCACATGTTATTCTATAAAAAAAATTGTGTTACTCCATACTCGTGAATTATTCAAGATCATTTGCTTGTGGTACTTTGTCAGGTTCCTCGACAGCTTTTGGAATTCTCTGTCTTTTGGTGAGATCAGTTCGTGGTTGTGGCCGATGTGGAACCTATCAATCCTGAGAGTGCCACCTTTATTGAACAACCTAATCCTTGCGTTGCACCCGCATCGACGGAATTTTGTCTTCTTTTTAAGCGCGTCCACAATAACTCCTTCCCCAGCGGCATCGTTAACAACTTTCACAGCCGCAGGTTTATCGTTAACAACTGTAGACACCCGCATTTTGACTGCCAGGTGTCTATGGTAGTTTCCAAAAAACACCCGATGATGATCGGACACTAACGTGTTTCTATGCGCTCGGATATGGGCTCAAATCTATTAGTTGTTGGCTAAAGCACTTATGGAGTACAAATATCACGAAACTAACCTCAAATCCAGACCCAGTGGACCGTTCCGAGTCAAACAAGACTAATTTGGGCCAAAATCGACACCGGAAATAAAACCGACTTTTTAGCGATGGGGTCAACCCTAGTCAAAGTCGTTTCCGAGACATACAAAACAGCCCCTCACAACATCAAAAGTCCAAGTCAAACACAAACCCATCAAAAACCCAAGTCACGGTCCAAAACAATGGACCCGCGCGACCCAGCTGGGCCACTCGATCGAGTGGGCCCTTTTTCAGGCCCGACTGCAGGCACACTGAGCCACTCGACCGAGTCAGCTGGTTACTCGGTCGAGTAACCCTAACCGGGGTCCTTGGCTTTGCCTATATAAGCAACCCCATGCAACACACATTGGACACACACTTTTACAAACCCTAACACACTTTTTGAAACCCTAGTTTCACATTCATTCAACCCTAATTCTACAACACTCAAACCCTAAACCTAGCTTTAGGAATCGACACCTTACCACCACAACTTAGCCTACGTACTCGAAACCCCCGTGCAAGCCGTCACTACGAGTCCATACCGAGCATAAGAAACATGTAGGTTGAGGATGTCAATTCCCGTTCTTCCCTTTTCTCCTTTTCCTTTTCTCGCGTCATGTCGTCCATTTCATCGTCGTAGTCATCTCGTTTTTTTTCTACTCGCGTCCTAATATCGATAATATAACGAGTATAAAACATTAAAGTATTCGTCGATTTGTGTCGAGCATGAGTGATGGTGGGATAAGGAAACCCGAATATACAAGTGTACTGCTGATGGTCGGATTTGCCGTGGGTCCTACCGATCAATATACAACCAACTAATCCTAACGGTAGCTAGGGTAAGTCGGGTCGTGTCCACGGAGACGGTATTGTAGAGTCTAGACTAGGTCCACCTAAAACAAGGCTAAGTCACAAACAAACACAAAGAGAATGATGATTGACAATCTATGATGGGAGAAGAGGTAAGGACTAGACTAATAACAAACTAGCTATAACAAGGCTAAATGAAATAACTAAATACCAACTAAACAATGAACTAGAGAAATGATCACTAACTAGAAGGATGAATCAAGTATGGAAGGGAGTAGTGTTAGGTCGGGTTCTTAAGTGTAGTAGGGAAATTGGGTGATCAAGGGTGTAGGTGTCTTGATCCGAATGAAGGAGATGCCAAAGAATTCAATGAAGTAACACTAGCTCCTAATGGACCAAGTCAAGCCACATTAGCACCTCCTACTAGCTTAGTAGTGTGCCTACTTCAAATGGTGAGCTAGCTCGTGTATGGACGAATAAAGGAGCAAATAAGTCAAGGTCTTATGAAGGAATTAACTTGGGTTCACACCATGGCTATGTTCACATAGTGTGCACGTCCTCAAGCTTTGTTTTTGGCTCCCAGTTCACATAGGTGCCGCGTCCACATGCTCCTTGTTAAGCTTTGTTTTTATCTCCTAGTTCACATAGGTTTAAGCTTTGTTTTTGTCACCATGTAGCTTTGTTTTTGTCACCATGTAGCTTTGTTTTTGTCACCCTTGACCAGCCGGTTTAAGGGTCATTTTGTAGGCTATATATAGCCATCTACTTGAATGAATAAGAGATCCAATATTGACATCACAAAACTGAGTAAAGCTAAGCTTTCTTTTACGTCCTTGTTGCTTACAAGACAAAGTCTAGAGTTAGTCGCGTTACAAGCTCTAAACTTGCTACTTCAATCGCGTGTTTGATTTAGCACCCGCTTTGTTGGAGTATAGGTCTACTTCACTAAGCATACTATCCTTTGGTTACGGTTTATTCATCCTTACAATCTGTTTTGGTTACTTTGTTTACGTTCATTTCAGAATACTAATCAATCTTCACGTTCTTGTTTCAAAGTTCATATTAACTCACATCATTAGTGGTATCAGAGCTTTGGTCATCCATTAGACGTAAAGCATGGCAGGAGTTGTGAGCTTTGAAGACTCTAGTTTCTTAGAAAACCTAAGGAGAGAACCGGTGGACAAAATGAACGAACTTTCTAAGTCCAATGGCGTAACTAATCCTGAAGTCTACTTGGGAGAAAAGGAGGAAGAAGGAAAGGACTATGAGCTCCCAACGTATGGTAATGTTTTAGTACTACGTACACTTCATGCTAAACCCATCCCACACAACACCGAACAAAGAGATCAACTCTTTCACACTAAGTGTCTAGTTAATACCAAATGGTGTAGTTTGATCATTGATGGAGGTAGTTGTACGAATGTTGCCTCTACTGAAATGGTAACTAAGTTAGGCCTAACCAATACTAATCACCCTAGACCGTATGCATTACATTGGTTAGATGATGGAAACAAAATAAAGGTCACAAAACAAGTAAGAGTAGGTTTAACCATGGGGTCTTATGTCGATGAAGTTTTGTGTGATGTTATTCCTATGGATGCTTGTCACATACTATTAGGCCGTCCTTGGCAGTTTGATAGGGATGTAGTACACCATGGGAGAAAAAAATGAATACGAGTTAAGGGATAAGGGAAAGAAAATCATTCTAAAACCTATGACTCCCCAAGCTGTTAGAGCTATGACCGCCAACAAAACTAAGAAGCCTAACCTTACCATCTTTGCGAGTGAGAGTGAAGTAGAACAGGCTTTACAAGGGGGGGAGCGTGTCTTTGTCATGGTGGCTAGAGAGGAACCCGTAGTAGTTGAGAATGGTCTTGGAGGAAAGCCATTTGAGGAGTTGTTACACGAGTTTAAGGATGTCTTCCCCGAGGAATTACCGGTTGGTTTGCCACCTATTAGAGGTATAGAACACCAAATAGACCTCATTCCAGGAGCAGCCTTACCCAACAAAGCAGCCTATAGGTGTAATCCCGAAGAGACTAAGGAGTTACAAAGACAAATTGATGAGTTGATGAGTCGAGGTTATGTACGAGAAAGCCTTAGTCCTTGTGCTGTCCCGGTCCTCTTAGTTCCTGATGTGAGTTGATATGAACTTTGAAACAAGAACGTGAAGTATGATTAGTATTCTGAAATGGAACGTAAACAAGTAACCAAAACAGAATGAAAGGATAGTTTTAAGGATGAATAAACCGTAACCAAGGATAGTATGCTAGGTGAAGTAGACCTATACTTCAACAAAGCGGGTGCTAAATCAAACACTCGATTGAAGTAGCGAATTTAGAGCTTGTAACGCGACTTACTCTAGACTTTGTCTTGTAAACAACAAGGACGTAAAAGAAAGCTTAGCTTTACTAAGGTTTTTGATATGAAAATTGGATGCCTTATTCATTCAAGTAGATGGCTATATATAGCCTACAAAATGACCCTTAAAACCGGCTGGTCAAGGGTGACAAGAACAAAGCTACATGGTGACAAAAACAAAGCTTAAACCTATGTGAACTAGGAGATAAAAACAAAGCTTAAACCTATGTGAACTAGGAGCTAAAAACAAAGCTTAACAAAGATCATTCAGCCGCGGCACACCATGTGAACATGGAGCTAAAAACAAAGCTAACTATGAGAACACAATCAGCCCATAATCATCCTCATAACTTCAGTACACTCCCCATGCTTGAATGAGTGTGAACCCAAGTTAATGCCTTCAAATTACCTTGACTAATTGCTCCTTTAATCAATCCACACACGAGCTAGCTCACCAATTGTAGTAGGCTCACTACTAAGCTGGTAGGAGGTGCTAGTGTGGCTGAACTAAGATCATTAGGAGCTAAGGTGACTTCATTGAACTCCTTAAAAGCTTCTTGATTCGGATCAGTTCCTAAGAAAGATGAGACTTGGAGAATGTGTGTGGATAGTAGGGCCGTTAACAACATTACCATCAAGTATAGGTTTCCTATTCCAAGGTTGGATGATATGTTGGACGAACTTCATGGGGCTGTGATCTTCTCCAAAATTGACCTAAGAAGTGGGTACCATCAAATAAGAATGAGGGAAGGAGATGAATGGAAAACAGCCTTCAAAACCAAGCATGGGCTCTATGAGTGGACGGTCATGCCATTTGGTCTCACCAACGCTCCAAGCACATTCATGAGGCTAATGAACGAAATACTTAAGGCCTACTTAGGTCGTTTTATTGTAGTTTACTTGGATGATATTCTTGTGTATAGCAAGTCTTTGGAGGAGCATATGGAGCACTTAAGATTACTATTTACAACACTTCGCAAACAACAACTCTTTGGGAAGAAGGAGAAGTGTGCTTTCTTTGTGGAGAGTGTAGTGTTCCTTGGCTACATGGTGTCCAAAGATGGAGTATCCGTGGATCAAACCAAGGTGGAATCCATACGTACTTGGCCAATTCCTTCCACCGTTACTGAAGTAAGGTCATTCCATGGTTTGGCTTCCTTTTACAGGAGGTTCATTAAAGACTTTAGCACTATCACAAGTCCTATCACCGAATGCTTGAAGAAGGGTGCGTTTGTTTGGTCCAAAGCTGCCCAAGAAGCCTTTGAAACCATCAAGGAGAAGTTGTGTTCCGCTCCTATCCTAGCCCTTCCTGATTTCTCTCAACCATTTGAGGTGGAATGTGACGCTAGTGGAGTTGGAATTGGTGCTGTTCTTGTGCAAAATAGGCGTCCCATTGCCTACTTTTCAGAGAAACTCAATGGAGCAAGGCTGAACAATTGCACCTACGACAAGGAGTTCTATGCAATAGTAAGAGCTCTTGATCATTGGAGTCATTATCTTCGTACTAACCATTTTATTCTCCATTCAGATCATGAGTCCCTAAAGTACATCAATGGCCAACAAAAGTTAAGTCCAAGGCATGCCAAGTGGGTGGAATTCTTGCAATCCTTCCATTTCTCTTCAAAATACAAAGATGGTAAAAGTAACGTGGTAGCTGATGCACTATCCCACCGCTACACTCTACTATCTACTTTGGATGTGAGGTTGCTCGGATTTGAAACTCTCAAAGATTACTACAACAATGATGCTGATTTTGGTGAAACTTTCACCAAATGCAAGGAGGGAGCTTTTGATGAGTTTGTTTTGCAGGAGGGATTTCTTTTCAAAGGAAACCGCCTCTGTGTACCCAAGCATCCCATTAGAGAATTGCTGGTTAGGGAAGCTCATGGGGGAGGATTAGCGGGTCATTTTGGCATCACAAGAACTTTGGAGGTCTTAAAGGAGCACTTCTTTTGGCCAAAGATGCAAGGGAGTGTCCAACATGTAGTAAGCAAGTGTGTGACTTGCCAATTTGCCAAAAGTTCTTTCAAACCCGGAGTCTACATGCCCTTACCCACTCCTAATAGACCATGGGAAGATGTGTCCATGGATTTCATTGTGGCCTTACCAAGAACCGCTAGGGGAAAGGATGCTATCATGGTGGTGGTAGATCGGTTTTCAAAGATGGCTCACTTCATTGCTTGCCACAAAACGGATGATGCTAGCAATGTAGCTGACTTGTACTTCAAAGAGGTGGTACGTCTCCATGGGGTACCCAAGTCCATTGTCTCTGATCGTGATTCAAAGTTCCTTAGTTATTTTTGGAACACTCTATGGAGGAAGGTGGGAACCAAGCTCTTATTTAGCACTTCTCATCATCCACAAACAGATGGACAAACCGAAGTTACCAATCGCACTTTGGGGACGTTGTTAAGAGGCCTTGTGAACAAGACTCAAAAGGATTGGGATATCAAGCTTGCCCATGCTGAATTTGCCTACAATCGCTCTCCTACTTATGCTACCTCTCATTCTCCTTTTGAGGCCGTGTATGGGATCAATCCTTACATGCCCTTGGACCTGATTCCTCTGCCTAAGGATGAGTTAGTCCATAAAGATGCGGAGTCAAAACTGAAGGCTATGATACCAACGATCAGATGAACGCTCTTTTCGAGCTTTTCACAAAATTTACCATTAATAATAATAACGAAAACCGTTCTGCTTATGACTTGTCTTATTTCCAAAATTTTCTCAATTTCAAAAGTTTTATATGCAATGACATTGAGAAACCCGACGAACAGGTACCTCCGCTTCCGCATCTGATCGAGCAGCTCGAACAAAGGGAGTCCCGAGATCCGGTAATCGAAGAAACTGAGTCCATCAATGTGGGAACCACTTTAGAGCCCCAGATGCTTAAGTTGGGCCTATCCTTAGATCCGGAGGAAGGAAAACATTTCACAGACCTCCTTCAGCAATTCAAAGACGTTTTCGCATGGTCCTACAAGGACATGCCGGGAGTAGACCGAGAAATAGCCGAACACCGAATACCCATCAAAGATGGGTGCAAACCGGTAAAGCAGAAACTCCGAAGAATGAGGCCCGAGTGGTCTCTCAAAGTCGAGGAAGAGGTCGACAAGCAATTCAAAGCGGGTTTTATACAAGTGTCTGAATATCCAGACTGGGTCGCAAACATCGTGCCAGTACCCAAGAAGGACGGCAAGGTGCGGGTATCTGTGGACTTCCGGGACCTTAATAAGGCCAGTCCGAAAGACGATTTTCTGTTACCCGACATCGACATACTGGTGGATAACACGGCCGATCATGCCCTTCTATCATTCATGGACGGGTATGCCGGATACAATCAAATCAAAATGGCAGAAGAGGATATGAGTAAGACCACCTTCATTACACCTTGGGGTACTTACTGTTACACCGTTATGCCATTTGGGCTTATCAATGCCGGGGCCACTTATCAACGGACCGCCACTACTTTATTATATGACATGATGCATAAAGAGGTGGAGGTTTATGTGGACGACATGATCGTTAAGTCCAAGGATCGAAGCAGGCACATTGCGGCCCTAAGAATGTTCTTTACTCGACTACGCAAATACAACATGAGGCTAAACCCTCAAAAGTGTAGCTTCGGGGTAACATCAGGCAAATTACTGGGCCATATCGTTAGCCAACGCGGCATCGAGGTCGACCCAGCTAAAATCAAAGCCATCACCGAGATGCAACCACCCAAAACCGAAAAAGAAATAAGGGGGTTTCTCGGGAAAGTTCAATACATTAGCCGGTTTATTTCAAAGTTAACCATGGTATGTGAGCCCATTTTCAAAAAACTGAAGATCGGAGAACGAACACTGTGGGACGACAAATGTCAAACGGCTTTTGACAAAATCAAGGAGATCCTGTCTGCACCACCGGTATTAATGCCACCTCAATCCGGTTTACCTTTGTCGTTATACCTAACAACGACCGAGACAGCCATGGGGGCTATGCTGGCCCAGACAGTCGATTCAGAAGAGCGGGCTATTTACTACATCAGTAAAAAGTTCTTAGAGTACGAATGCAAGTACACAATGCTCGAGAAAACGTGCCTAGCGTTGGTTTGGGCCACTAAAAAGCTCCGACATTACATGCTGAGCCACGAGGTACATGTTCTGTCCAAAATGGACCTTATCAAGTACCTGTTCGAGAAGCCCATCCTCAACGGCAGAATGTCCAGATGAACTTTAATGTTATCTGAGTTTGACCTCAAATTTATACCATTAAAAGCCATCAAAGGCCGGGTAGTAGCCGAGTTCCTCGCTGATAGCCCAATATCCGAAGAGGGCCACACCGATACCTGGGCCTTCCCCGATGAAGACATATTCCATACCGATACCGATACATGGGATTTGTATTTTGACGGGGCATCCAAATTTCGAGGATTCGGGGTCGGGATTCTGTTAATCTCACCACGAGGGGAACACACCCCATTATCCATCAAATTGGACTTTGACGTGACCAACAATGCAGCCGAGTACGAAGCATGCATTCACGGGTTACAAGCCGCCGCTGATATAGGGGTAACAAACCTCCGGGTCCATGGTGACTCGTCGCTAGTCATCAATCAAGCGCTCAAAAAATGGAAAACTCGGAACGCCAATCTCGTGGCCTACCAAGCACGGGTAAGGGTTCTAGAGAAACAATTCCAGAAGGTAGAGTATATCTACCTACCCCGGGAAGAAAATCAATTCGCAGATGCACTTTCCAAATTAGCGTCCCTGCTAAATATACCGGACCATCTTACCAGCATGCCAATCTGTGTCAAAAGGCGGTCCGAGCCGGCGTATGTACACGCCATCCAGGACATCGAACTAACCGACCCGGAACCTTGGTATCAGTCAGTCCTAACCTACTTGACAACGGGAGAATATCCCCCTGGAACTGAAAATCGGGCCAAGAAAGCCTTGCGAAGATTGGCAACCCAATTTGTTCGCACGGACGACGGACAATTATACAAAAAGACAGCGCATGGGGCTCTCCTCCTATGCATCGACAAAATACAGGCCGAAAAGGTTATGGCCGAAGTACACGACGGTGAAAATGGCCCGCATATGAACGCCCATATGCTACCCCGAAAGATCATGAGGCTCGGGTATTACTGGAATACCATGGAAACAGACTGTCAATTATACGTCAAATACTGCCATAATTGTCAGATCTTTGCTAATGTGCAGCATATGTGTAACACCCCTGATTTTTATAAATTAAATTAAAATTATGTTCGTATTTTTATTTTTTTGCGATTTAACTCGTAATTCTTAAAATTATTATAAAACGCGTTTATCGTTCAATCGTTTCAAACTCCTAAAATTCTATTTATCTCGGAAACATATTTTAATTCTTTTTCGATTTATTTTACACATTTAATTTAATTCTTATCGAAAATCTATTTCGACGATTTAAATTCTAAATTCTTTTATTTTTAAGCTCGATTTTCTATATTTATTTTCAAACTCCTAAAATTCTTTTATTTAGCTCGAAACTCATTTATTTTAAGTTTCGTCAAAATATTTATTTTCTTTCCTCGAGAAATCAATTTAATTCACTTTATCGAAAATTTATTATTTATCGGGAAATACTATTTGGTCGTCTAATTATTTATTTCTATCAGCTTCATTTTCGTCTCGAGTACTTTATTTACTCATTTTAAGTGACGGTCTGATGATTTATTAATTTTATTTTATTAACTCATTTTGATTCGATTCGTGGGTCAGTCAACTTATCGTTACGGAATTCGTCTCATACCCGATTCATTTAATTATCCGTTTGTCTTACTCTCTTTTATTTGGTGAGCTGTATCATCCCCCCTTTACTGATTAATTCATTCACTCCCCCATACATTCCACCGCTTCACCTTTTTGTGTTGATATTCATTCTTTCCACCATTTCAGCCTCATTCATTCATTCATTCATTTTCCCTTACACTTTCTCTAATACATTTCACCGTCTCAATTCATCATTCATTCCCTTTTTCCTTCCTTATACATCCCACCGTTTCATCCTTGTTCAACCAGCCTTCTTCTTTTTTTTCCCTTTTCGTGGCTGCTGTCCATTGTTTGCCTCTCCTTAAGCCTTCTTCGCTGCTGATGCTGATGCCTGCTGCTGCCTTTGCCCCGCTGCTGTTTCGTTTTCGGCTTCTGTTCTGATTCCTTCGCTGCTGTTATTTCTCGAGGTAGCGATCTATTCTCCTCCTCTTCTTTTCCTTGTTGTTATTCGTTTTGTTCGCTGCTGTACGGTACTTCTTTTGACTTCCGTTCCTTCTTTCCTTCTTCCTCTTCGGTTTCCGTTCGTGGTCTGCTTGTTTTTCCGACTCGGTTTTGTTGTTGCTGCTGCGTTTTTCTGGTGCTGCTGCGTCTGTTTGCTGCTGTTCTGTTTTCGCCCTTCTCATTCTTCATCTTCTCCCTGTTTTCTCTCGTTTCGGTTTTCATATTGGGGTTGTTGTTATTACTCTTCGGTTCATTACTGCTGCTATGCGGCCTATGTTCGTTGTTTTGTGTTGAGTACGATGCTCTTCTTTCCTTTCTTCTTTTCTTCCTCTTCTTCTTCTTCGCTGGTGATCTCTGCTGTTGCGTTTTCTGCTGCTTTTCCGTACCTGTCTGCCTTTGTTTTTGCTCTTACTCGCTCGTCTCATCTAGTTTGCTGCCATCCTCTTCTCTTCTGTTTCTTTATCTACTGTTGTTTTCATATTCCGATGCTGCAGCTGCTGTTTCTTCTCCGTTATCTTCTTTTCTTATCTTCTATTTCGTCCTGTGCTGTGCTTCTACCGCTGTTGTGATGACCGTTTTGCTGCTGTTGTCACGTTTGGTGTTGTTGTTGTTGTTGTCTACTTCTTTTCCTCTTCTCATTCTTCCCTATTTTTGCTGCTATTTGCTCTTCCTCTTTCCGCTGTTGTTGTGTTGTTCGGTGTCGATCTGTGATGTTCCGTTTGCTTCCATTGATGCGTTGTTCTTTTGTTTCTGCTGTACTCCTGTACTGCTGCCTATTCGTACGTAAGGTTTGACATTTCCTAAACGTTACGTTGCCTAGTCGACTCGATTAAGTTCAACATTCGGGTTTCCTTTTGACACATAACGTCCCTTCTTATCTTGTGTCGAATACTCTTGTTCCATGGTTGTTCCATTATTTTGAGTTGAGCATCGTTTTATCCCAATCCGTTTACATCTGTTTTAGCTTTCCTCATTATTTGGGCTTTTCAGTTATACCCGAATCCGACCTTTATCTTTTTCTTTCGTTTTTGTCAAACACGATTATTTGGTGGAGCATGCTAAGAAGGCTACCGATTCTACAACGCAACTTGGAGCTTAAAGATGACATTTCTTCTAATTTGATGCTTGAATTGATCAAGAAGGGCGAGTTCGAGTTCGTTCGGGTATCGACTAAAGGTAACTTTAGGACGTTACTCGATTTTATATCGTATGTTTGAGTAGTAGTATGTAGTAAATATTTTAACTTCGGTTTTCTATTTTAGCTATATATTATTGCTAATTATATTAATTTTAAATTGTATGCCTTTCTATATATTTATAACTTTCGATATCGTTTTATAAATCGTTAATAATTTCATAAATTATGATCGTTATAATATTTTGTTGGTTATCGTGACACTAGTAACTAAATAATATCGATTTCATATTTTTGTCATATTTCGTCTATTTATAATTTTAACTCAAAATTATATTTTTATATTATAATCGAGATTTGTATACTTGTTTAATAAATTAATTTCCGTTTTACGATTTATACTAATAAATGAGAAAATAGTCGATTTAGTTTTAAATACATTTTAGTCGAGACTATTTTCACTAATAATTTCCTATTTGTTTCCGATTGACTATTTTTATTGAAAATTGTATTATTCATAAATCAAAGCTATTTCTTAAAAATAATTTGAACCCTTTATAAAATTCATTTCATTTATATAACTCGTTGACTCAATTAATTTTGATATCGTTTTTCTTAAAATATCTCTTTTCTAAGATTTATTGTTTTACCTCGATTTCCTAAATTATTTATAAAAATACTATATAATGACTTATCACATTTTATTTATATTTTGAGTAACGAATTTAGAAATATATTAAAGTTACGATAACGACGATAATAATTAAATGTTAATCTCGTTAGAAATGCTATTTTTATACATTTCACTTATTTTAATAACTTACGTATTTTCTATAAGACTTTCTATTTTAGTAAGTTTCTAAAATTAGTAAGTTTCTATTTATAGAAAGTTTCCCTTTTAATATAAAATGGTTATTCCTTTTATCCATATCATTTATATTGATTATAATTACTTTTGATTATCGATAATGGCTGTTTTGGGTTATGGAATAAAGAGAAGTGTGGGGTTAGAGTAATATAGTCTGGGATGTACGTTTTTGCCATCAACTATAAAGCTGGTGTGTCTATGTTGAGACACATTGGTCGTTGAACTGAGCATGGTTTGTGTTCAGGAGTGTGTATATTTTGACCTTAAACTTAGATATCGCATCGTGTAAGTCGCCGTCGGGTTGAACTGGATTACGGTTGGTGTCCAGGAGGGGTGTACATTACTTAAGCCAGGACCTCGCTGCACGCAGTCCTGTTATAGTTGAGTTGCCTAGTTAGAGACCGAAGTCTGATTTGTTTGACTAAGTTCTCGAAGCTAGTTTGAGTATTATCCTAGTGAAAGTCTATTCCGTTGCACTGATTGATTTCCATAATGCCATTTTTGAATATTATTATTATCGATTGATATTGACTTGCAGGTTTGCAAATGCTTTAAGTTTCTCTAAAAACTTATTTTTATTATATCTTTTTAATGTTTTCTCATTTTAATTATTTTGATATAGTAATACTATTATTTTTCCGTATGATATAATATGGCTGGGAGAACGTCCGAGTTACTCCCCACTGACGTGGCTGTTATGTTTATAACATGACAGGTATTTGCTGCTGGGTTTTGGGTGTGAGCTAGCGAGTAGCGTGGATCCTACTCTTTCTCTATTCATGAAATTTACGGATTTGTATAACCCATTTGGAGAATTTTCTATTTAGCCCTTTTGTAAAAAGTGGCCTTTGTATTGACTTACCATTTCTTTTAATAAGATATAGTTTGTCAGTGTGTTTTAATCCCAACTCTACAGTGTTTCCGCCACTGTATTGCGTTAGATTTTCTAGGGGATTACAATATGCCATCTTCCCTCTTATATACCATGACATCACCATGGCCATTTTCGACATGGGGTATTGATATAATTGGAAAGGTGCATCCTTCCGGGACGGGAAGTCATTGCTTCATTTTGGTGGCCATCGACTACTTCACCAAATGGGTCGAAGCCGAGTCATACCGTGTCTTGAACGCCAAGCACGTGGCCAAATTTATCCAGAACAAGATCATATGCCGATACGGGATTCCACATGAGTTTATCAGTGATCATGGGACCCACTTTCAAGCCGAAACCGCTGCATTGCTAGCAAAATACAAAATTCAAAGGCATACATCCTCACCTTACCGACCTCAAACAAATGGAGCGGTAGAAGCAGCCAATAAAACAATTGTCACCATACTTTAAAAGATGGCTGAGAATTACCGAGACTGGCCCGACAAAATACCCTTTGCTCTATGGGGATATCGAACCTCAATCCGCACCGCAACCGGAGCAACTCCATATTATCTGACATATGGAATGGAAGCAGTCCAGCCGGTTGAGCTGGAAGTGTCATCCCTCAGGATTTTACTTGAAAGCCAAGTACCTGAAGCAGATTGGATCCAAGCCCGATACGATTCGCTAGTCCTTTTGGACGAACGGCGATCCCGGGCCCTCAACAATATCCAAATATATCAAAAGAGGATCCAACGGGCTTTCAACAAAAGAGTTAGGCCCAGAAACATCAAAGAAGGGGATCTGGTCCTAAAATCGGTTCGTGCCTTACTACCGGTTGACCCAAGGGGGAAATTCAAACCCAATTGGGCTGGGCCATACTTAGTCAAGAAGGTCCTATCAGGAGGAGCGGTGATGCTGACAGACTTGGACGGGAACAAATTTGTCAACCCAACCAACTTGGACCAGCTGAAGCGCTACTACCCTTAAACCCCATCTCAATGTCATTTGCAAAAATTTATAAAAATTTGTCTTTTTATAAATTTTCAAAAATTATAGACAAGTCAATAAGTTAGAATTAATTATTCTACCGTCGCACATCTCGAACTAATTGTCTTAATGTATTTCGAAAATTGCAAAAAAAAAATCAAATCAATTTTTAACTACGTTTGGTTTGATTCCGCTGATTGTGGATACGTAGGCAACCCCTCAAAAGGATACAACCACTGCAATAAACGAAAAGACGGGAACAATATTCATTAATATATCTTTATTAAAAAAGCCGACAAACTCGGGAATTAAAAGAAATGGCAAATCACAAAAAAATCACACCAAAAAAATAATAGTAATACTCAAATAATAATAAAGGAGACTAATATCCCGGCATCTTGCCCTTTCCTTTGCCCTTTGGGTCGCGTGGGGCCCGAGGTCGCCGGGGCGGGGACGAGCGTTCCCGAATCATGAGGGGAACCTCCTTAGCTCGAACCCGTTTCTTTGACAACGAGTCTTCTGCAACAGTTTCCGGTCCAAGTCGAGCCCGCACGTGCTCGGGTAGCCTATCCCGTGGGCCAAGTCGGTCTTGCACGGCTAGTTTTGGGCCCAGTCTCCTCTCCAAGTCAGTCTGGGGGCTCACTTTCCCCCAAGCACCTTTAGCACTGGACCCTCCAGCTTGAGTCTTGGTCTTCTTCTTTTGGCCTGACATTAAGCGGACCATAGTTGCCGGGGAGTCACCTTCGTCAAAGAATCCCCTGTTGTCTTTAGCTTGCTCCCTTCGCAGCAGGTCAAAAGCCTCATCAACCTTCAGAGCAGCTCGGGCTTTAGCATCACCCGCTTTAGTCCACTTCATGTAAGAGCTTGAAACCCAAGTCGAGTGACGAGATTTGGTGACGGGCCAAGTGTGCCGGGTATACCATCTTTGCATCCAATTGTCGCACATTACATCGGTCAGTTGGGTAGGGTCACTCACAACTGCTTCAACTTCTGGGATTCGCTGAGTCCATCCATAATGCCTTAGTATGCGATCCGGGTAGAGATGAACCGTCTGCCTGAAAGATAGGATTACCTGATAACGGGTTCTGTACCTCGGGTCTAAGCCAGTCCAAAGGAAGATGGGCCACCATGGTACTACCCATCGAATTAACGGGCCGCTGTGAAAAGACAACACCTCGTCCCAATACTTCTGCGTAATCTGACGAGAAAAGTCAATGGCCCGCCTCCTCGTCATCACCTGGTTATGACGGTAGTTGCTCGCATCAAGAGGAGGATCTATCACTGATAGCCTCTCATATAGCCAAATCTGAAAAAGGAAACAAAAACATGAGTTCCCGAGGCAAAATAGGCGTCCGCCTAAGGGCACTCGGTCGAGTGCCTGGGACACTCGATCGAGTGGTACCCCTGAACACAAACAGGGGGCTTTTTACGAGGGCACTCGATCGAGTGCCAGGGTGACTCGATCGAGTGCCCACTGCAGCAGGAGAATCGAAAAAAAAAAATCAATCAAAAATCGAGTTGGAAAATAATAAAAATCCGACATACTTGCAGCAAACGGGTGCTCCCGGTGAGACGAACAAAAGAATCCCTCTTGCGATTATCCAATCCTTGGATGATTTCACCCGTGATCAGCCAAGCCGGGCTGTGTTCAGTCTCCATCAAATCCACCACGGTCAAAAGACGGACGCTTCCCATGCATGATAGCAAATCCATTTGACCTTCAAAAGCATAAACATGGAGCATACAGAAAGAAAAAGCCCTACGGCTGTAAGCTGGTCTGACCCAGACATCGAGAGGATTCGTAAATTTCTCAGCCAAGTCGATCAGAGAAATATTATCACCCTCCATCATCCGGGACACCTCGTTGTGAGAGAGCCCTAGAAATTCTCGAAGCTTCCTCCTTGGGTCATAGATCGAATACGGGACGCGGGACGAAGTATTGGATTCCATCCTCCCACAGCAGTGATCTCCTCAGGTAAAGGGCAGACTTCGCCCCGAGGGAAAGCAAAGTCATGATATATGTCGTCCCAGTAAGACAAGCATGCATCCAGAAAGTGGCGATCAACTTGCATCTGACGGAATGTATACAGTCGACTAATACCCGTCTGATTCAAAGCCACTCTATCCCCGTCCCTAAAACGTCGGGACCATTCCTGCAGCATCACAGTTAACCTGTCGATTCCCATACCTATTTTCTTGAGAAGAATAAGAAATCTTTCTTTTGAGAAGGGAGGAGTTGTGGATGAGATTGTGAGGAAAATCAATGACAAGGGAGGGGTATTTATAGTATTGGTTCTATAACACTCTTTTCATATCTTTCCATATCACAAAAGTTTCCTAATCCTAAACGGAATAAACCCACAAGCCTAGTCCCGATACTAGCACAAAATATTCATCCCGAACTTTCCTAATTTCTTTAGGAGTCAAAAATTTCAAAAAATTGCCAATTTCAAAATTTTCAAAAATTCAAACTCTCAAAAATTCAAAAATCATTTTCCCCAACGCGAGTCATTTTACTACCTACGTGTTGCATGCAAATTTTATGTGACTTATACAGGTACGACTCAAACAGGGACAGGCAACCCACCGCATCTCCCCAGCGGAAGGCCCTAGGTGGCATTTTCCCCGGAATAACACGGGATGAGCCTACATATAGGCGCACCCAGGACTTACGCGACAAGTCCAATTCCCCACGGAGATATCGTCATCAGCTCAGGTATGACTTCTAGCTTATGGCTGGCGAGCCCTTCACGCGAGTCTAATGGACTATAAACGACCCGACCGGAAGTCCGCCAGGTTTCAATCCACGATTGGCCTGGTGGCTACTCTGACTTTCGCCTTGTCCAAGCCTCGGTCAGAGTGGGGGCTCTGTAGACACCCGCATTTTGACTTCCAGGTGTCTATGGTAGTTTCCAAAAAACACCCGATGATGATTGGACGCTAACGTGTTTCTACGCGCTCGGAAATGGGCTCAAATCCATTAGTTGTTGGCTAAAGCACTTATGGAGTACAAATCTCACGAAACTAACCTCAAATCCAGGCCCAGTGGACCGTTCCGAGTCAAACAAGACTAATTTGGGCCAAAACCGACACCGAAAATAAAACCAACTTTTTAGCGATGGGGTCAACCCTGGTCAAAGTCGTTTCCGAGACATACAAAACAGCCCCTCACAACATCAAAAGTCCAAGTCAAACACAAACCCATCAAAAACCCAAGTCACGGTCCAAAACAATGGACCCGCGCGACCCAGCTGGGCCACTCGATCGAGTGCCCCACCCACTCGATCGAGTGGGCCCTTTTTCAGGCCCGACTGCAGGCACGCTGAGCCACTCGACCGAGTCAGCTGGTTACTCGGTCGAGTAACCCTAACCGGGGTCCTTGGCTTTGCCTATATAAGCAACCCCATGCAACACACATTGGACACACTTTTACAAACCCTAACACACTTTTTGAAACCCTAGTTTCACATTCATTCAACCCTAATTCTCTAACACTCAAACCCTAAACCTAGCTTTAGGAATCGACACCTTACCACCACAACTTAGCCTACGTACTCGAAACTCCCGTGCAAGCCGTCACTACGAGTCCATACCGAGCATAAGAAACATGTAGGTTGAGGGTGCCAATTCCCGTTCTTCCCTTTTCTCCTTTTCCTTTTCTCGCGTCGCGTCGTCCATATCATCGTCGTAGTTATCTCGTTTTTTTTCCTACTCGCGTCCTAATATCGATAATATAACTAGTATAAAACATTAAAGTATTCGTCGATTCGTGTCGAGCATGAGTGATGGTAGGATAAGGAAACCCGAATATACAAGTGTACTACACACAGCATTGCCGTCGCTTATCCCATCACCCCGATTGCTTGATTGTTGAGACGGATTAACATCAACTCTGATTTTCTTCTTTTTTATCATCATTCAATCGCGTATTTGCATCAATTATAAGCTATCTTTCAAATCGAGCATCTTTCAATAAGGGTCGAAACCCGTTGATGCGGATCCGACGTCAAACAATTCGCAAGAATTAATTATGACGTCGGGATGCGGAGGGAATCACGTCTTTCAGTTCAAGCAAAGTGTCGATCTATTAAATTTGATACCAATTCCTTAATTGGATGTCGAATCCAACAATCTAGTCAAACAAGTTAACCAATTCGATTTTTCGTTGAAGCTAACGTAGATGTTGTTAAATTCGTTAGAATTATGACACTATGAACGCGGAGGAAAACTCATATCGTTTTGGTCAACTTTAAACGACTTATAGCAACTTCTCTTTATCTCGCTCTAATATCCGATGTCGATTCAGTAATCGCATGTTGGATACAACGAGTATCATACACACGAGTCGAGCATAAATTAATCAATATTTATGCCCGATTCATCAAAGCCGTCAATTTAGCAAAAATCAAAAGCAATTTCGAAATCGACAACAAAATTACAAACAAACCTGGTTCGTACAGGTGTCGCTCGACCGAGTGCCTATGCCACTCGATCGAGTGACATCACAAAAGCCGAGACAGAAGGGTCTGATTGACCTCCGCTCGGTCGAGTCTTGCAATGACTTGATCGAGTGGCAACGTACTCGGTCGAGTTCGTCGGTAACTCGACCGAGTTCGTCGGTAACTCGACCGAGTAGGGTCCAAAATCAGAGACAGAACCCCCTTTCTAGGGACCACTCGGTCGAGTCTCGCAATGACTCGGTCGAGTGGCCCCTTATCACGACAATACTGTGAGTCTTACATCCTCTTTTAGTCTCGATAATGTTTTTTCGTGACCTAGGTCAACACGTGTCTAATTAATCGCGTGGAACATCACCTTTTCAAAACTCTACATCACCTTATCTACATCATTCAATAATTCACAAACTGTTATTATCGTTATACCGTTACTAACCGTTTGTTCTTTTGTCACTTTTATTGTTGATTTAATTGTTTGTCTTATTGTACTAAAATGAACCCGCATGCTAAAATACAACTTTGACGTTAAGATTTTAGTTGCATTAAATCGACATAGAAACCCTTTCAATTCTATCGCATGCTTAGGGAAAATACTGTTTGCGTATCATTTTCCCGTTCAACTAACGCGCGTATTAGAAAGTCACTCGATATCTTAGTAGAGGCCGCCAATGTGCGGGCGGGGTTGGGTGTCCTTCGTGGGCTTCCCAACACGTACCCTCACCCCTTACTCAGAACCTCAGTTTCCGGATGCCCGAAACCGTTGGCGCACGAGAGTCATTCAATACACGATATCCGATAATGTCGGTATAGGTATCAAATGCAAAGGGACGAGCCCAATAAACTATGACATCGGAAATGGACCGTATTTCGTACACGGCCCACTACGACATAGAGTGGGTTCGAACGGGCCCGAACTCCCACAAAATTCGGTGGCGACTCCACATAGATTTAAATTTCAATTCGATCCATTCTCATATGGAGATTCATTCGCCTCCCCAAACCCGCGCGTGGCCGCGTTGGGGTGGACCTATGTCATGTCCACAACAACTTTCACAGATTTCGTAGATCCCTGTCTGTTGCAGACTAAGAGCTTCGACTTTATCTCACCACCGTACCATCGCTTTGTGGTATACTTTCTCATATCAAACCCGCAAGCCAGCGCGTAGATTTTATAAAATTCCACTGCCTCATCAATTGTTCTGAATACTTGCTTCATGTACGGAGTGAAAGCCTCACCCACATCTCTGCACCATTCTTGTGCATTCGGTTCTTGGCAAATGCTACCTGCAAAAAATTAAAACTCGTTATTCCCATGGGACATATGTGTTACTTCAACTCATATGTTGAGTTACTTTAACTCTTAAAGCATGTTTTGTGTTACTCTAATTAAAATTAGGTATTACTATAATTCATAACGTACGTTACTTCAACGTCGTGTCTGCTTCGACATAAAACAAAACAATAATATCAGTGAAGCATACGTTAAATCTGGAATCTATACTAAAACAAGAGCAATGAACCACGGTTATTAATCCATGATTAATCAAATGAATAAAATTTCACCTTTTCCACTGTTGTCATGTGCGTTCGCATCTTTGCCAATACCACCTGCACAAAACTAAACAACGTTACACCCATGCAACCAATGTGTTACTTCAATTCATAAGTTGTGTTACTCTAACTAGTACAGTACGTTACTTTAACATCATCATCAAAACCCTTTTTCTAAACGTTCAGTGTGTTACTGTAATTGCAATTAAGTGTTACTGTAACTCAGAAGGTACGTTACTTCAATGACGTTTCTGCGTTAATACAAAACAAAACAGTAGTATCAGTGTATATCATGCAAAACCTAAATAAGAAACATAAAACCATGCAATCTATAAAGATCGAGAGAGCAACTAACCATTGACAGGAAACTATGATGAATGAAATAACAATGAAAGCAATATCAACATTAAAATTGACGTTAAAAAATAACCATTGATAGGAAACTATGATGAATGAAATAACAATGAAAGCAATATCAACATTAAAATTGACGTTAAAAAATAACGCAACAATGAAAATTGACGTGAAAGAAATATTGAAACTCACCATTGTTATACTCGATCAATTGCTTATCAACAGTTGAAGAAGATGATGCTGTCATTGAATCCATTATAACGGGTTTTCGAGCACAGAATTGATTGAATGAATGAATGAACGTGATGAGAAAGGTTTTTTTTTCACGTTTGAATGAATGAATGAACGTGATGAATGATGAATGAACGTGATCAAGGGAGTTATTGTTTCCTAAATTCTTGGGAGCTATTTTAGGAACGTAAATCTTCCTTTTTTTTGGGTTTTTTCTATATGGTAACCCGGTATTTATGAATTTTCCACATGATAACCTTGCTTTTAAAAAAATACGCATGGTAACCCTTACTTTTATGACTACTTTTTACCGTAACCTTCAATCTTAATTCCGTTAAATATTACTGTTAACTATCTAACATGGCAAGTAAGGTCACCTGACATGGTTATTTTAGTGGTGATTAGGAGAGATAAATAATGACATGTATCTTAATTTTAAAAACATTAAACAATAACACTAAATTGATAAAAAAAAAAATACAGCAACCCTAGCAGTCGTAACAAATTGATCAAATGGAAATGACATGCTATGCTAACAAGTGTTCCGTAACAAATTTCAAATTCATCTCAAGTACCAACATATAACTTGGATAAGAATCTAAACATTACATAACCATTCAATTTTTTGTCCATTACAAACAAAATGAAGCAGGGCATATGTTTTAAATGCAAAAGAAAAAAGAGTGATTAAAATAAGCTTCTACTTTATATATTAGGTTGAATAACACACACGTTTTTCCTTTTCCATCCACTCTCAACGTGTCCTTGAGTTGTCGGAGGTATGTCTTCAATAGTTGAGGTTGAAGGGGTAGCCATAACTGATGATTCTAAGTCATTCAATGAAGCAAGACTGAATGTTGAGGATGCTATGAGCCCTTGATTACCACGTCTCTTGCTAATCCTTCCTTGTAGTCGCTCCCTTTCTCTTGTTGTGTATCCACCCTTGCATGTTTTTGAGTTGTGACCAAAACATCCACATTTCTTACACTTTATGGCAATTGACCTTTTCCCCTTCCTTTGCTCCCCTGACTCTCTCCTTCTATTTCTTGATGGCCTACCAATGGACCAATGGTTCAATCTCAGGCTCAATCCAAATGTCAATTATTTTCTTCCCTCCTAACCTACTAAACATTTCCATAAGATCTTTATCAACTTTCAAAGTGATAGAGTTCATTTCGTAGGAATATGCTAAAGAAGGGTTCGTGGGCAAATGAACCTGATCTTTATCCACTTCATCGTAAAGGTCGTTCAGAACATCAATAAGTAGACATTTATTCGTATCTTCAACTAAAATTTCAACAAAGTTGGACCAATAATGTAATTTCAACAAAATATTCTCCATGCTGCATAAAAAATAACTGAACATCAAATTTGGAATTTAAAAAACAATGGCACTGTATCAAGCAAATTTGCAATGGATGATAAAAAAAATAGAACCAACGAGTTAATTAAGAAGTACTCCGTACACAACTTAACCAAATTTAACGACAAAAAATAAAATCCAATTACAAAGACATAAACGACAACAAAATCAAGAACATATGCAATGGAATTAGCAAACACAAAACTTAGGAGTTAAAAATTTGTAGACTTGATCAAATATAACCAACCGTAAATATAATTACACAAAGAAACTGACTGATTGTGTTGTTAATTATCCAGAAAAGTAATTAACTAGTTAATTAAGAACAGAAAAACAAAGGGATGAATACCTGTTAAAGCTTTTTAAATTTGATTGAAGAACCCGATTATGTATGATGGATTTTGATCATGTCATTGCCCTTTCTTAAACCCTAATACCTAAAACAGAGGAGGAGGAGGAGGAGGAGGAAGTGAAAGGTTCTGTATTTTTTTTTTTTATCAATTTAGTGTTATTGTTTAATATTTTTAAAATTAAGATACATGTCATTATTTATATCTCATAATCACCATTAAAATAGCCATGTCAGATAGTTAACGGTAATATTTAACGGAATTAATATTGCAGGTTACGGTAAAAAGTAGTCATAAAAGTAAGGGTTTCCATGCGTATTTTTTTAAAAGCAAGGTTACCATGTGGAAAATTCATAAATACAAGGTTACCATATATATATATAGATTTAGGTTCATGTGAGAACCACTCCTTCAATGAGAACCGTGAGAACTATAATATGAGTCATTAGATCATAGTGTTCAATCTCATTCGTTGGATCCTTCAAAATTCTTTAATCCCATCAATTAATCACAATTGCTTGAGCCTTCAACCCGTAAGGTCGTAACTCCTTCTCCTTCTACAAAATTCTTCGACCCGTAATCCTTTAATCCATAATTCATCAATCGACCATTGAATCCAATTTTCAATCCATCAATTTTTCAATCGACTTTTCTTCAATCCATCAATTCATCACAATTGGGACCCCAGTAACCTAAGTAACTTTTTTTTTAAAATTAATTATTTTATGAGTTAACTTATTCGATTAAATTCATTATTTCATTACAATAGTAACAGTATTATCGTCAGCAAATATAATTGCAATAATCCCAGCTATCGCTTTTTTTTCCAAATTTCCTCATTGACTTAGGAGTTCATCTAAAATATTGTTCTTTAATTTCCTTTTGTACGGATTTTATATGGAATACAACACTTCTTCTTCAAGCCCTACTCGATTTAATTTCCTTTTTCAATTTTTGCGTACCATTTTTCAATTTTAGCATACCATTTTTCAATTTTAGCATACCATTGTCGTACCCTCTTTTAATTATGGTGTATCCTTTTTCAATTTTAGCGTACCCTTTCTTAAATTTATCGTACCCTTTTTAAATTTCAGCGTACCCTTTTTAAATTTCAGCGTACCCTTTTTAAATTTCAATTTTAGCGTACCTTTTTCAAATTTTAGCGTACCCTTTTTCACTTTTAGCGTACCCTTTTTTCACTTTTAGCGTACTTTTTTTTCAATTTCAATTTTAGTGATCCATTTTTCACTTTTAGCGTACTCTTTTTCTGTTTTAGCGTACCCTGTTTCAATTTTAGCGTACTCTTTTTCAATTTCAATTTTAGCGTACCTTTTTTCAATTTTAATTTTAGCGTACCCTTTTTCACTTTTAGCGTATCATTTTTCAATTTTAGCGTACCCTTGTTCAATTTCAATTTTAGCATCCCCTTTTTCTATTTTAGCGTACCCTTTTTCAATTTCAATTTTAGCGTACCCTCACTTTTGAATTTTAGCGTACATTTTTTAATTTTGATGTACCCTTTCTCAATTTTAGCATACCCATTTTGGTATAAGAGAAATATTTAAAGGCAATAACAAACATTTTCCTAAAAATAAAAACCGACATTTTCTCTCTCTTACACTGGTGGCACCCTCCACGGTTCTCGTCGTTGACGCACCATTTCGCTCCCCAGAAAATTCTTCATCTCACACTTGCTCTCTAAATCAAATCAAAATCCCCAATTTCTCAAATCAAGAACCCTAGCTTTCTCTCTCCTCAAAATCATCCTTCGTTTCACCTTCTTCTCTCCTAATTGAACTGATCGACATCAACATACACCGCAGTTGAATTCTGTCGTCGAAATTAGTTTGGATTTATGATTTTTTAATTTATGTTCTGAGCTAATCAAATCTATCTATGGCGGTTGAATTGACGATGAATGTTTGATTGGTTTGGTTGATGTGATTTGATTTGATGATTTGATCTGCGAGTTTTGGAGATTGTGAGGCAAATGGCGGCACAAAACCAAGGAGATCTCTTCGATGCGTATTTTCGAAGAGCAGATTTAGATGGAGATGGTAAAATTAGTGGAGGTGAAGCTGTTGCGTTCTTTCAAGGTGCCAATTTGCCGAAACAAGTTCTCAGCCCTTGTTTGCTAAAGCGGAGTGAATATACTCTAATCTCAGCCGTAAGATGCAGTAAGATCTAAGGGTGAGAGGAGGTTCTCACAGTTCTCATCATAGCATAGGTTCTCACCCGATCTTGACTATATATATATATATATATATATATATATATATAGGAATTGCATCTCGTGAGTCTCTCTATCTTAAATGAGTCCGTCCCGCGAATCACAGCCACATGATCAAATCACATGAATGGCTGAGATTCAACGTCATCTTCATCGTATATAATCTTACTGTTACAGTAACAGAACACTATTACAGTAACACAACTATCTTACTGTGACACTATCATAATAATGTCACAGTAATAATGTTACAGTAACAGAACACTATTACAGTAACACAACTATCTTACTGTGACACTATCACAGTAATAATGAATTACAATAATAATGTCACAGTAATAATGTTACAGTAACACAAATATCTTACTGTGACACTGTCACACTATTACAGTAACACAAGTATAATTATATAATACTGATACAGTAATCATATTACTGTAACATCATGGATTCAGCATAGTGATGAGATCAAGACATTTAGCGAATCAAACTGGCTGCTATAGATTTGATCATTTACATGAATGAATGTTGAAGAAAAGATACTGAAGTAGTGGAAGTATAGATAATCTAAAAATAGAAAAATCTGCTGAATATATATTTACTCCAAAGTATAATATACTCAACTTCAGCCTCACGCTAGCACCAGCGAAGCATGTACCAAAACCTAAGTAACACTCGAATTACCTAAATTCTTGATTGATACTCCATAATCCAAGAATAGATAAAGACAAAGTGATTATTTGGTAGTGAGTTACATGCGGAGAAATTGAAGGAAAAGAGTACGTACAAAACCGTAGCCTTTGGATCTAGCAGTAGCCTTGTCAGTGATAACAACAGCTTCAAGAATATCAACAAAGGAAAATCAATGTCGTAGATATTTTCGATTGAGCATGCTAGGAGGAAGACTGTTACCGCCATGGATGTTGTTTATGCTCTTAAAAGGCAAGGAAGAACTCTTTACGGATTTGGGGGTTAGGGTTTGTGTGATTAATCGAGGAATGTGGGTTGTTTTTAATCCTAAAAATTGCAATCGGAAGTTTACTGAAGCAATGAATTACTGTTTTCAATAGATTAATTGAAAAATGGTATTGGAATTTGGGGGTTAGGGTTTGTGAATTGGGATTAATTGAGGAATGTGGGTTGTTTTTAGCTGGTGAATTAGGTTTTAATCGTAATAATTTGATGTTTTAATCCTAAAAATTGTAATCGGAAGTTTGTAAATTAGTTGGGGACGTGGTTGAATGACAGCCCTTGGATCTCTTAGATCCAATGGTCTAAGATCGCGGGACGGACTCATTTAAGATGAGAGACTCACCGGATCCTCACTCTATATATATATATATATATATATATATTGTGTGTGTGTGTGTGTGTGTATGTATGTATATATGTATATATGTATATATGTATATGTATGTATGTATGTATGTATGTATGTATATTTTAGGCTTTTTTCGAGCGATCTCATTGGTCTGTTTCATCAAATCTCAAATTGGAAAAGTATCAAAAATAATAAAAAAATCAATTAGAGAATCTTTTAATTATTATAATATATATTTAATTTATTATATTAATGTGTTGTTTTACAATTCTGAGGTAAAAATCTTTAAAGTTCATTTTTTAAAAACATTATCGTAAAATAAGTTATAAAAATGAAATAATTAGATTCGTGGTAAAAAATGCCTTCATTAGAGTATAAATTTCATATTATTGGTTTCACATTATGTGATCAATTTATTACATATAACAGTTGTAAAATTATCCACATCGACAAATTTTAATATGATGATGAAATTCTATATTATAAATAAGAGTAATTATTAGTACTTCGATATCTATCAAAAGTCTTTTGAATCTAAAAAAAGAGTTCTTAAGACTATAGACCTCAATTAATTATCCTATATTAAAGATTATGATGAGCTGATGAAATTTTAGATTATAAATAAGAGTAATCATTCGGTTTTAAATATCGACCAAGAAAAACTTTTAAATTATCCCACATCGAAAAATTATGATGGGGTGATGAAATTCTATATTATAAATATGAGTAATCATTAGGTTTTAAATATCGACCAAAACTTTTGAGTCTTCCACAAATTTAATAGAGTAATGATGTATTTTTTTAGTCTTAAAAAGAGCTGATGGAAGACTAAAAAAACTTTTGAGTCTTAAAAAGTCTCTTAATAAGACTAGAAATTTAAGTAAAAATAATCTCACATCGAATATTTATAATAAGGTGATGAAACTTTATATTATAAATAATACTTTATAGTAATCATGTGCTCTTAGATATTAATCAAAAATCTTTTAAGTCTTAAAATATACTTCGTATTAAGACTATAAGCTTAATTAAAATTATTCCACATTTGAAAAATTATAAAGTTTCATCAAACATAAATCTTTTGAGTCTTAAAAAAGTTGTTAAGACTATACACTTAAATAAAAAATTATAACACTTAAATAAAAAAATTATAATAAGGTGATGGAATTTTATAGTATATATAAAACTAATAAAAAAATTCTTAGACATCAATCAACCTAAGTAATTCTCCCACATCGAAGGTAGTTTAAAAAAGGTCTTAATAAGATTACAAACTTAAAATTATCTCACATCGAAACAACATCGAAATAATTAAAATAAGTTACGGTGATGATTCTATATTATAAATAAGACTACAAATTTTAGTTAAATTATCCTACAATGACAAATTATAATAAGGTGATGGATTTCTATATTATAAATAAGAGTAATTTATTTGTTCTTAGATATGATATCAATCAAAATCTTTTGAGTCTTAAAAAACTCTTAAGAGTATATACTTAGGAAAATTATCGCACATCGAAAAATTATACTCCCTCTCTTTTGAGTCTTAAAAAACTCTTAAGACCATAATAAGACAATGAAATTTTATTATAAATAAAAGTAACCATTTCTCCAAATTATGACGGGGTGATGAAATTCTATATTATAAATAAGACTAATCATTCATCCTTAGATGTCAACAAAAAACTTTTAGTCTTAAAAAAGTTCTTAATAAGACTACAAATAAAGTTAAATTACTTTCTCTCTCTAGAGAAAGTTTTCTCTCCTGAATGTGCGATTAACGTCGACTATGGCGACTGGAACGGGGCGAGGGAGAGGGAGGCCGCCAAAGAACAAGCAAAAGATCGATCATCCACGAATTGGGGAATCATCTGATACCAATTTGGGGGAAAATCAGTCACAGACGGAACATGAACTGGAACTGAAGATTGCGAAGCAGGGGAATCTACTAATTAACAATTTAATCAATGATGCTTTCCTATTTGCCCAGAAATCGCAGGTGCTGAACAAGAATGATAAACCCCTTGTTGGGGATCCGATTGCTGGTGAGATGAACAAGGATACAGGAAGGAGTAATACGCAAGAAACCGGTGAAAACAAGGCATTGTCGGAGCAAACTGCTGGAGCTCCAACTTCTTGGGCAAGCAAGGTGAAGGTAATTGAAATTGGTATGGGACTTCATTTCGATGAGGTTAGTGCGAATTCGGAAGAAATTGACCTTGTTCTTGGTGATTTTGCGGATGAACTTGAATTTTGGAAATACACATTAATGGGTAATGTTTTGGGTGCTAAAATGACCTTAAAGCGGATGAATGAATTTGCTGTAAAGTACTTGGAACTCTGTACTTCCTGTTGTGCAGTATTTTAAGCGAGGATGGTTCTCGTTTCGTTTCCGGAATAAGGACATGGATTGGGTTCTTAGAGGAGGGCCATGGCAACTTAGAAGGAACTCTATAGTGCTAAAGCAATGGAGTCCTCTCTTCTCCTCTGAGATGGATAGGATCTCGGTTGTTCCGGTATGGGTGATCTTCCCGGACCTTGATCCTTATCTATGGTCTGATTCGGTTCTTAGCAAGATGGAAAGTAAAGTGGGTAGCCCTTTATGTGCGGATACTACCACAACCTTTAAAGAGCGCCTGTCGTTTGCAAGGGTTATGGTAGAAGTAGATGTTTTAAAGGAATTACCGGAATGTGTCACATTGAATATCCCAATTTTGGGGAAGTCTGTACAAAGAATTGACTATGAATGGTTACCATTCTATTGTCATGGCTGTGGAAAACTTGGGCATGAAAAGACAACATGCAAGAAAGAAAGGCAAAAACTCAAAGCTGTAGGGAGTATGCCAGCAACTAGGTATACTCCAAAGAGGATGAGCCCTCAAGAGCTAGGTGGTACCATAACAGAGGGAGTGCATGACCATTCCTCTACTGTTATAATGCATCAAGGATCTCTTGAGGAAGAGTCTACCGGAGGCTTAACCACTGACTCAGGATCCCTAGCTGATAAGTGTAGTTTGTAGTGCCTATTTTGTTGTGTTTAGTCCCGGTTTCTCTTGTGAAATCGCTCTTTGGAGCGGTTTCTGAGCTACTTATGCTTCTTCTAGTTCGTTTTAGGTTCCCAAGACCATTCATGGAGAAATGGAACGATTCCGACTCGTTTCCGGCACTTTTGGAACCAACGACGAGAAGCAACGATCACCCGGTGGCTTAGACTTGATCCCGAGACCTTAGGACCCATTCTCGTGCCCCTTAGACTCGATCCTGAGCCCCGAGAATCGATGAGAAGCCCATGAGAAGCAAGGAGGGACCTTAGAGCTCTTATTGGAGGCCTACAAAGCCTTCCCGACCGAGATCAAGTGCCTTTCCGGTCGGGAAGGAGTGCACAAAGGAGACAGCTGCTGTTTTGAGCCGTCTCGGCCGAGACCCACCTTGTCTCGGTCAGGACCAGCCTTCCCGGCCGGGATGAATCCCGTCTCGGTCGGGATGGCCCTGTTACAGCTCCGCCTCACTTCTTTTTTTCTCCTTATTCATTGTAACCCTATATATACCCCCCTCCCCCCCCCCCCCCCCCTCTTGTAATCTGAGTTATGTTAGACATTAAGAGAATTATTCAAGATTCATCGAAGATTGACAACCTTGGGAGATTGTTTTGGGCTTTTCTCATTAATGCAAGATCTTATCTTTTCATCTTCTTGTTAGTAGGTATAATCTTCTTATTCTCTTTACTCTTAATCCTTGTTTAATCTTTCAAGTTTCAATCTTTGATTATTGTTCTTGTTCTTGCTAGTTTCATTACGAATGTTTTGTTGTTTGTGTTGATTTCTATTGTTATGGTTAGGATTAGTTTCATTATGTGTGAGTAGACTTTTTGTGGGGTTAGTAGGGGATTATGTGTTGATTATGGGTGCTTAGGGTTGATTGTGGGTAAAGGTTGAATCTTTGTCACTAGTCATATGTTGAGCACCCCATGTGTTTGATGAAATGCTTGTTAGAGTAGTAGTTGCAAATGCTCCTCTTGCTTGTTTTATTCTTCTCATTGGGTGATTGATTTGTGGTTGAATCTTTGTGTATTGGGTAATATCTTGCATGAGTATTCGGGTTTTGTCTTAGACACGAGAGTGCGGACATTGGCTTTGACGCGAGAGCGCGGACCGACCTTAGTGACTAGGTGAAACCTACACCCTCGATTACCCAACCATCCTACTACACTTATGAACCCGACCTAACCCTACTCTCTCCTTATTTGATTCCTCCTTCTTAGCTTATTTTTAGTCATAGTTCCTTCCCTTCTTATCATTCTAGTTTAGCTTAGCCGCGAGACCTAGTCGAGTCTTTAGGTGGAACTTGGTCTAAACACCTTCTACCGTCCCCGTGAACTCGACCCGACTTACCCTATCTACCGTTAGGATTAGTTGGTTATTATTTGATCGGTGGGGATCCACGGCAAATCCCTCCAATCAATTTGGCGTCGTTGCCGGGGATGGTGCTAGTTTAGACTTTGTTTTCCTATTTACTTGATTTTGTCTTTGTTTTTTTAGTTTTTTTTGTTTTCTTTTGCTTCTTTTGTGTGTGAAGTTTATTTCCTTCTTGTCTAGTGCCCAAACAGCACTAGACTTCTCACGTTTGCTCCTAGTCTACAGTTTGTGCCTACAGGTGGTGACCATCTTCTTCTTTACAACTTAGAGCCGCTTTAACGGACGGTTGCTAGATTAAGAGGTCCTCAACCGGGTGGTACGAGCCACGATTTTCGAGTATAGCATGAGGTTTGATCTAAACTCCCCACACATGGAAGCCGCCATGAGCTACTCCCCTCCCTCTATGAATCAAGGGTATGACATGACATCTCCCTACCACTATCAAGCTCCTTGGGATAATAAAGACACTCGTGGGTATGAATTTCAAGGAAATGGAATCGGCTACCAACAAGTGAATGACTATTACTCAAGCTATCAATGTGAACCTGATGTGAGTTAGAATGGACTTTGAACAAGTGATTTGAAGATTGATAGTAAATTGAAATGAACGAAACAAAGCAACGAAATCAGGTTGAAAATAGTTGCTGTAAAGTGATGATAGAATGTAACCAAGGATAGTGTGCTAAGTGAGATAGACCTATACCTCAACAAAGCGGGTGCTAATTCAAACACTCGATTGAAATAGCGAGTATAGAGCTTGTAACGCGACTAACTCTAATACTTTGTCTTGTGAACTACAAAGACGAAAAGGAAAGCAAAGCTTAACTCAGATTTGTTTGATGAAAGTTGAATGCCTTATTAATCAAGTACTTGGCTATTTATAGCTTACAAAAGGACCCAAAGAGAGGCCAACCAGAATAGTCAAGCCTCTTAAAAGTGGGTGATACAAACAAGGAAAAGGAAAAGAATTTAGACAACTAGATACAATGAACAAGTGTGAACACTAGCAGCCACTATTTTGCTCCATTTCAGATGCATGCTTCTTTGTTTGCTTGAGTAGTTTTGATTAAACGGACTTGAAAATAGCAGCTCTTCTCCTCGGGAATTTATTGAAAGCTTTAAAAAAAATCGAGGCAAAAGAAACAATTCCGTCAAAGAATTTAACAGCAGCGTTTTCAATGCACAGCTGACTTGTTTGGGGCATAACTTCGTCAATACTTGTTCAATGAACCTTCATGGGCAGTCATTGGAAAGATAAGCTCGAAATCTATCTCCTCCATTTTGAATGACTACAAAATTCCAAGTATAACTCGAGATATGGACCAATCAAAACAACGCTGCAAAATGAACTCGCGTCAGAACCCACCATGTTTTATCATGATTCACCTTATGGAAGCCAATTTCCCCAAAACCCACCACATTACCCTTCACCTCAACCACAATATGAGCCCCAAAACCCACAATACTACCAGTCATATCCACCTCACTACCAACCATATGATGTCCTACCCCTTGGGCATCATCAAGGTTCACAAGTAACACTCCAAAACCCCAATGGGCGCCAAATGCCCAACTTGGAGTTAAAACAATCGATGCTTCAAATGCAACAAGAAATGACCTTACAATTGCAAAAAGACAATGAAATCTTGGCCGAACTCCGAAGGGAAAGTGAGGAACGTAATGCTAGATTGAATGCTTTAACGGCTCAAACCCTCATGTTTTTAACTCGATCTTCACAAGTTGATGAGGGATGTTCATTTGGGGAAGGGGAACAACCCAATGAAGAAGCCGCTAATGAATCCCCCTTGAGAAGCGAGGCTTGCTTTGAAGAACCTAAATTGTCCACCCAAGAGGAGGCGAATGAGGAAATAACCCTTGTTGAAGGCAATGTTGGTGAAGAATTTGAGAAGGTTAGTGAGTTAGATGAGTTGGTGGGATTTGTGAAGTTTTTGGGTGAAAATGACGACCTCAAGTTGCCCTTGTGCGATAATATGGAAAAGCATCAAGAGCCCCTTGCAAGTAAGCGAAGCAATGACTTGGAAGAGATTGAAACCGCCGGTAGAAGTTTCAATTCTCTCCTCTAAGATGATGTGGGGACAAGTGTTGTTCCAGGACTTGAAGATGAGGAACCGCAACTTGAGGAAGGTATGGGGTGTGCAACGAGGAAATGAGGCCAAAGCTGTTTTTTGTGCCTCATGATGAAGAATTGAAGCTTGCTAGTGATTGGAGACGATGCTTAGGGAGGAAGAGGTCGGTAAAGCTTGTAGGATGGATAGACCCCGGAGACAACATGAAAGATGATATTGGGTCTTTGTGTGGCTACTTTGTGCTTCCGACTTGGAGCCTTGGAGGATAGCTTGGCTCGGTTGCTTGAGCCCTCATTACGATGTGGCTCGAGTATTTGACTTGCTCCTCCGAGCCCTTGATGGCTATGGCTAGGAATGAAGAGTCCACCATCCTAGGTTTGACGGAGTTCCTTAAGAACCGTCATGTTGTATATTCCCCTTTCTCTCTTCTCTTTAGTTTTTGTGTTTGTAATTGTGTTTATTGTGATTTTGTTTCTAGGATTTTTGTTTTTTTTTGCTTTGTGGAATTCTTGTATTTTTGGATTTTTCTTGAGTGATGTGAGGGAGGGGATTCTAATGATTATTGTGAAATTGTGTAGAATGATTGAAGTTGATGGGTGATTATGTTGAGTTTTGGAGATGAACGCTTGAAGCGATCTTGGGAGCGGTTCTATTATTTGATTTTTGGAGCTTTGGTGAAGCTATGTGCTTAGGTGAATATTCGCAAATCAAGAGAAGCTCCACTTTTATCTCCCATGATTAGCATCAAGTACTACATGCTCGGTCTTCTATTTTTCCTACAAGTGTCAGCTCGGTGGGATTTTTATTGGAAGACAGGAACTAAATGGTCGTTTTTGAGCTTAGAATAAGCTTTTGGGGACGGGATTTCAGATTCCGAGGTGTTATTTGGTGATTTGGGAGGAAGGTTCGGTGTGTTCTTAATGAAGAGAAGCTTCAAGGCCATGACCATCGTCATCCCGGGCTATTCTAAAGCCGTCTCGGACGGGAAGGAATCTCTTCCCGGGCGAGACGAGTCCTTCTTGGTCGGGACGAGTTGGTGCAAAATACAGGCTACTGTGAAGGCATCCCGGGCGAGACGAGTTCATCTCGGTCGGGAAGAAAAAGGCGTCCCGGGCGAGACCGATCCATCTCGGTCGGGACGAGTGGGCAAAAGAACTCAGCTACTGACAGCTCATCTCGGGCGAGACGAGACCATCTCGGGCGGGATGACAGATCATCCCGGGCGGGACCGAGCCATCTCGGGCGGGACGACATGATAAAAATTCCCAGCTACTGAGAGCTCATCTCGGGCGAGACGAGACCGTCTCGGGCGAGACGAAGACTCATCTCGGGCGGGACGAGTTCATCTCGGCCGAGACGGGTCTGTTTCCAGTGCAGTTTGTTTCTCTTGCAGCCCAGCCCGAGTCCCACTTCATTAAGCAGCCCGACCCGCCCCATACCTCCCTCTCACACAATTACCCAACCCCAACCCAACCCATTCCCATCTCATACTAACTCATCTTCAACCTTCTTCATCCTTCATAACACCAAATAAACCCCAATTTCAAAAACCCCAAAACACCATAAATCTTCAAATACTCCACCAAATCTCATCAAATCACTTCCTAAACACCCCAAAATCAGTTTCTATCCCATTAATACCTATCCTAGACCCATTTTCTACCATTTAAATCACCAAAAATGAAAAAAAAAATCGAGTTTTTATCACCATTTTTTCCAAAATCCGAATTTGGGGTTTTGTTTCAAAACTCGATTTAGCTTGTTGGAGTTGGTCTTGGAAGCTTATTACACCAATTTTAAGCTTCTATTGGGTGTTTTTGTGGGTTCTAGCTAGTGTTTTTGGGTAAAATTAGAGTTTGGGTGTTTGCCATTTTTGAAGCTTCTTCATCTTCAATGGCTCCAAAGAAGAAAAGTGGGGTGATTCAAAGCAAGAAAAGGAAAAGTGCATCCACATCAAAACCCGAAGTTGAGCCCGAAGTGGAGGTCGAAGTTGAGGAACCGGAAATTCCTCGTCTCTCGGGTTTTCCTAATCTTGTCTTTGGCTCGGAATTGCAAAGGGAGCAGTTCATTAAGCTTCTTGCCGTCATGTCCACCATCCGGTTGTGCGTATTTGGCATCGTCTTATTGCGGGTACAATATTTGGGAGGTCCGAAATGAGCACCTTCACTCAACAAGAGTTGACAATACTAGGTGCTTATTTGAATATCAAGAGCAAACCTAGGTTTGAAACCGACCTTCCCCTTGCTTTGGCGAAACATTTTCAAAAGATTAGTAAGGCGGGGAAAAATATGAGTGAGATTGTTCTAAGGGGGCTCATTACACACGTGGCTAAGGCGATTGATCAAAATTTTAGTGAGGAAGAGTTGACCCCCGTACCGGGGGATACGACCATAGACGAGGAGTGTTTTGTTCGGTTCCACAAGTGGATTACCTATGATAGGGAGCATAAGAGGTATACATGGATTACCTCGGGTCGGCCGCATTTCACGTTACCATGCAATACGCTACCGACCCTTGAGCCTATGAAACATTCCATCGTTCCGGTCCAAGAGCTTAACCTATTAGTGCCGGGTGCGGTATAGGTGACCCCGATGCTTCTTCCTCCCGTACCCTGCTTCCACGTCCAAGTGTGGCACAACAACAACCAACACAACAACAACAACAAAGCAATGCCCAACACTACCCCTGTTACACTTCACCCCCGGCCTTTATTGATGTCCCTCAGTATGCACCATACACCCCCTTTGCCTACCCTTCGCCCCCGGCCGATCCATCTATGGCCGCTATGCTTAATGCTCTACACATTGGGCAATATGAGAAGAGGAGGGACGATTACTATGCTCAATACCCCGGGTATCATCTTTTGGCTCCACAAGGGTATATAAATCCGCAAGGCTATCTCCCATCGTGGTATAGGCCCGAATACTTTCCGAACTACGTTGATCCTAGTAGTAGTGGCGCTATGATGGATGACGAGGAGTTTGAGGCCGAAGATGCCTTCGATGTTAATAGGGGGAGGGTAATCGTGAAGAAGATGAAGATGAAGAAGAAGAAGAAGAAGATGAAAGTGGTGACGATGATGGTGATGACAATGAGAGTGAGGAGGGGGATGATGACGAGCTTGATGATTGTTGATTATTGAAACGATGGAGATGCGTTAGTTGCTAACCTTTGGTATGGCGACTTTCTTTTCTTTTCCGTTTTTGATGCTTATCTATTTCATTTCCCCCTTGTTATGAGTGTTTTGTTGGCCCTCGGGGCCTTTGTGGTGATCGCTCCCGATTCTCGATGACGTGATTACATCGAGAATCAAATGAAAAATCCAAATTTACAAGTCTTTTTTTTTTTTTTTTAGGAATTAGTCGGATTTAGGCGAAATCCGGGCTAGGTGACTTGATCACATCTAGCCCTCCCCTCTCATTTCCTTTTTATTTCCTTCTTTTTATTTTTTTCCCCCATCCATATCTTTTCTCGTCTCGGCCCATGGTGACTTGACTACACCCCGGCCGGACACATTCTAACATTTCTTCATCTTTATTCTTGATTTTTAATTTTATTTTCGTAGTTTTTTTTTCTCTTTAGTGTCTCCATACACTACGATCGAGCATGAGGACATTGCTCGGTTTAAGTGTAGGGAGCGATATTCTATCGTAGTTAGTTTTATTTTCGTAGTTTTTTTGAAAAATCTTTAAAAACCCTAAAAATTTGAAAAATTTCCACAAAAATCAAAAAGATTTGCTTTTGTATGTTTTCCTCTTGTGTCGTTATGTCGTACTTTTGTTGTGTTGTGTGTGTTTTGCCTCCTTTTTTTCTTGTAGGTCGCCTAATCACCGTTAACTTTGGAGGGCTTTCAAGACATCCGGTAACGCCTTTCTATCCCCTTTTCCTCTTTATCTCTTGTGGAGTGTGGAGGAGATTTTTAATGATGTGTGCTCGGGTGGAGCCTTGTGAAGATTTGTGGTTGATTGGTTGCTTATTTGGAAATTTCGGGGTGGTGTTTGTTCTCTTTGTATGTTTGTTTTGTTTTGTTGCCTTTTGTCTCTTTTTCCTTCGTTTTTGTCGTGTCTTTGTTTTGTGATGTGTACTTGTGTCTAGTGTGTAAACGGTTTTCGAAAACCCGGTTTAGAGGCTAGTGTGCAAGTGTTTACTTTCCCTTTCTAGTAGTGTGAATCGAGTCTTGGACTTTAGTCTAGTAGAATGACCCTAAATCAATAGTTTCGTTGGTCCTTTACCTTGAGTCCACCTAGCCTACTAGGGATTTACTACGGGATTTGCATTTTGACCATTATGACCACCCATGGTGTGAAAAGGCCTTGGTTGCCGGGTGATGTGAGTTGATATGAACTTTGAAACAACAAACGTGAAGGATATTAGTATTCTGAAATGGAACGTAAACAAGTAACCAAAACAGAATGAAAGGATAGTTTTAAGGATGAATAAACCGTAACCAAGGATAGTATGCTAGGTGAAGTAGACCTATACTTCAACAAAGCGGGTGCTAAATCAAACACGCGATTGAAGTAGCGAGTTTAGAGCTTGTAACGCGACTAACTCTAGACTTTGTCTTGTAAACAACAAGGACGTAAAAGAAAGCTTAGCTTTACTCAGGTTTTTGATATGAAAATTGGATACCTTATTCATTCAACTAGATGGCTATATATAGCCTACAAAAGGACCCTTAAACCGGCTGGTTAAGGTGACAAAAACAAAGTTACAACTATGTGAACATGGAGCTAATAACAAAGCTAGGAGCTAATAACAAAGTAATGTAAACCAGGAGCTAATAACAAAGCTTGAACAAGGAGTAATGAGGCGCGGCAGCTATGTGAACATGGAGCCAAAAACAAAGCTAGCAAGGGAGCCTTTAGACGTGTACACCATGTGAACACAATCAGCCTCAAACACCTTCATAACTTCAGTACACTTCCCATGCTTGAATGAGTGTGAACCCAAGTTAATGTCTTCATATTACCTTGATTATTGGCTCCTTTATTCAGCTCTTGCACGAGCTAGCTCACCAATTGTAGTAGGCACACTACTAAGCTGGTAAGGGGTGCTAGTATGGCTGAACTAAGACCATGAGGAGCTAAGGTGACTTTATTGAACTCTTTGGTAGCTCCTTGATTCGGATCATCTCCTCCCCCTTGAAAAGGAATTGTCCTCAATTCTGAAAAGCCATCTTCCTCAAGATAAAGAGCAAACTCTCCCACTTTGGACGTGATATGAACTTCATAACTATCCGGCAACTTTATCTTGCAACCTTGGTTGTTTCCCTTGTATGGAGCTTTTGCTTGGGACATCAATCCGGTCTTTCTCTTGATAGCTTCATCCGTTGTGTAACAAATACTTAGGTGAGTCACTATGGAGAATGGCAAGTACTCTCTTGGTTTGAGGGGACTCTTTGGGAAAGGACTCGTTAAGTATTTGCTCATGATGCTTAGATTACTCCCTTGTGTCTTTAACAAAAGGAAGTGCTCTTTTAATGTCTCCAAGGTCTTGGTTATGTCACAACCTCCAGCTGGTCCTTCTCCCTGAACTCCTCTAGTTATACACTCTGAAATAGGAGGTTTTGGTACACAAAGATGGTTCTCTTTAGGAAGAACATCGTCCTGCAAAACAAACTCATCAAAAGTGTTAAGAGTAACAGCCTTGCACTTGGTGAGTATATCAGCCTCCGTGGAGCAATAATCCTTCAAGGTCTTAAGTCCAAGCGTGCTTGCATCTAAAGTGGCTGAGTGAGTGTAGTGACAAGATAAAACATTAGCCATGACTCTGTTCTTCCCATCTTCATCCTGTAAGAGTCCATGATCTCCCTTAGGTGCCAAACAAGCTGGTATCTTAATAGGAATGCCAACACCTAGTTTCTTTAGCCACTCTTCAAATTGCTTTCCTTCACTACCACTCTTACTCTTAATTGGTTCCTCTTTAGTGGTTTTGGCGGTATCAAACTCCCCCTCTTCTATAGCATGCACTTCCACATTTTTACTAACAAACATTGAGAGGTTGGTTTTTCCGACTCGATTTGCTAACATGTTACATATGTTTTGAGGTGTCATGGGTTTGAGTACAATTTTCTTTCCCTTATTGTAGACACCCGCATTTTGACTGCCAGGTGTCTATGGCAGTTTCCAAAAAAACACCCGATGATGATCGGACGCTAACGTGCTTCTATGCGCTCGGATACGGGCTCAAATCCATTAATCGCTGGCTAACACACTTACAGAGTACAAATCTCACAAAATCAACCTCGAATCCAGGCCCAGCGGACCGTTCCGAGCCAAACAAGACTAATTTGGGCCAAAACCGACACCGGAATTAAAATCGACCTTTTGCGATTGGGTCAACCCTGGTCAAGGTCATTTCCGAGACGTACAAAACAACCATTCACAACATCAAAAGTCCAACTCAAGAAGCAAAACCAACAGTCCATCTTCAGACGGGCCATCAGGTCAAGTCCGTCAAGGCAAAACCCTAGACACCAAAGTGCATGACCATGCCTATATAAACACCCCCATGCAACACACTTTCACACATTGAAAAAAACCCTAGAGCAACCCTACACACACATACAACATCTATTACAAACCCTAATCAAACCCTAGCAATTCTAGACTAGCAAAAAAAACCCTAAACCTAGTTTTAGGAATCAATCCCGAGCCACCATAACTTAACCTCCATAAAACCTCGAAGACTCTTGTGTTAAAGCCACGGTTACGAGTTCAATCCGAGACAAGAACATGTAGGTTGAGGGTGTCAAAACCCCGTTCTCTCCTTCTTCTCTTCCTCTCGTCATCTTCTTCGCTTTTTCTTACTTTTTTATTTTTATTTTTTTTTTCCTTTATTGCATCATAATATCGATAATACTAATACAAAACATTAAAATACTTATCGATTTGTGTCGAATAAGAGGGGTATCGGAATAAGGAAACACGAATATACAAGTGTACTGCACACAGCGTTGACGGTCGCTTGTTCCAATACCCCGATTATTTGATTATTGAGATAAGTTAACTTAAACAATTTTTTTATTTCGTTTGCATCATTATCATTAGTCGTATATTTACATTATTTTTCAAAAACAAGCATTATATTTAATAAGGGTCGAAACCCGTTGATGCGGATCCGACATCAAACAATTCGCAAGAATTAATTATGATGTCGGGATGCGGAGGGAATCAAGTCGAGTTTTTTTTAATTAAAGTATCGATCTATTAGATTCGATACCAATTCCATAATTGGATGTCGAATCTAATGATTTAGTCAAATAAATTAATTAACACGATTTTCGTTGATGCTAATATAGATGTCCTCTAATTCAATTGAATTAATCACGACATTAATAAACGCGGAGAAAATTTATATCGTGCTAGTTAATTTAAAACGACTTATATTATTTTCTTTATTTTTTTCACTCTAGTATTCCATATCGATTCCATAATCGGATATGGGATATAACGAGCATCAAAATCAAAATCGAGTATAAATTATTCCAAGTATTTAATATCGATTTCATAATCGAATATTGAATACGACGAATATCGAAAATATTAAGTCGAGTGCAAATTACGCAATATTTGTACGCGATTTAATAAAATCATCAATTTTCCGACGAAAACAATTTCGCTCTTTTTTTATTATTATTCTTCGAACATCATTTTTTTAGACAAAACATTTTTTTTTAGATCTCGATATATTTTTCCTTGACCTCGGTCAACACGTGTTAATCCATCACGTGACCTACTATTCTTTCCAAAATCATGCGTTCATCACATCTATATCTTTATTCAATTTATTACTCGTTACATCGTTACTAACGGTTTGATTGTTTCTTTTGTCGATTTTTGTCGTTTATTTTATTTTACTAAAATGAACCCACATGCTAAAATTCCACTTTGACGTAGAATTAATTGCATTAAATCGACATAGAAACCCTTTTCAATTCCATTCACATGTTTAGAGAAAATAATCTTTGCATATCTTTTTCCCGTTCAATTAACGCGCGTATTGGAAAGTCATTCGAATTCTTAGTAGAGGCCGCTAATGTGCGGGCGGGGTTGGGTGTCCTTTGTGGGCTTCCCAACACGTACCCTCACCCCTTACTCAGAACCTCGGTTTCCGGATGCCCGAAACCGTTGGCGCACGAGAGTCATTCAATACACAATATCCGATAATGCCGGTATTGGTATCAAATGCAAAGGGACGAGCCCAATAAACTCTGACATCGGAAATGGGCCGTATTTTGTATACGGACCACTACGACATAGAGTGGGCTCGAATGGTTCCGAATAACCACAAAATTCGGTGGCGACTCCACATAGACCTAAATTTCAATTCGATCCGTTTCATATGGAGATTCATTCGCCTACCCAAACCTGCGCGTGGCCGCGTCGGGGTGGACCTATGTCATGTCCACAATTTGGCGACTCCGCTGGGGATTAACTGATGCGTGACTTACCATCGGCATCCTCAGGGTGAGACTCGAATAGAAATCGTTTGACAAATACAATGCGCGTGTTAGTTTTACGGTTCATGCATAACCCATATTTTCCCGGGCCGGTACTGGTGACCGACGTCCCACTATACCATTGATGTACTCCAACATGGATATGTCAAAAGGTGTCCATAGTCGATTCGAGTGGGTTTCGCGGCATGTTCTAAGCTCAATTCGACTTAGAGAGTCCGTCCCGATCAACGTCTAGGCTATGTACACTGGTATAGACCCTTTCAGACCGACCGAGACTTAGTGTAGAGCATACATAGCGTCGTTATAATGCTTGTGTGACTACGTGCTACTTGGTTTCCGAGTCATTTTTCAAAAATGTCAACTTTTCAAAAATTACATCCTCCTTTTCAAGATATTCGATTTTCAAAACCCGGGACATACCGAATTTAGGACTTATGATTTTACTCAAAATAGCCTATTTTCTAGCCGGTATGCTGCCCAAATCAAAACTCGAACTTTCAAAACTCGTGGACCAATGACTTTTCGTCCTCTTTTTCGGAAATTTGGGCCATTCACCGAGTCCACTCGGTCCTTCTTCAAAAATCAATCAATTTTCAAAAAAAAAAACTTCCCTCCTCTTAGGACTTCCCATAGTTAGCAGTGTCGGGTCATGTCTTAAGTTGTCAAGTTTCTCTAGCGTCGAAGCTCTGTCGATCTTACATCACGAGCTTCTCCCAGTCCGCCTTATTAGACTAAGGCAAGGCCCACCTAAGTAGGACATACTCTTACGAAGGAGGGCCCGTCAACACGATCGAGTCAAAAGTCTGGGGGATGTCCCGCGTGAACCTTCCTCCGAACAGGACTAGGCCCACTTGCCGAATCCTAAGGAAAGCCCACACTTCACAAGTCACCCGTCTAAGCGTCTTCTTCGAGTCATTTCCCTTTTTGTCTCGTTCGGGATGTACTTTCTATTCTGGGATTTCTGGGCTAGTTTCTGATTACGCGGTGTTCTTACAGACAGGCCAGCCACAACCCGACATCAACGCAAGATGGAGGATTTGAAAAATGCCCTAACCAAGATCGAGACTCAACTGACCTCCATCCTCGCTAACCAAGCAACTTTGGACACCCGTCTGAGCATTGTGGAGAAGACGGTCCCAGTTGAAGGAGGCGATTCCGTTGGGCCCATAGCCGAATTGGTCAGTGTCGTTCGCAGGCTCGAGGAGCAAGTCCACTTGTCAACAAGCAACTCGATCCACTCCGAGAATGCTCGCATTTATTCACCTTTGAATGACGAGCTACCGGCCAACCTCAACTTGACGGGAATTCCTATGTTTGAGGGTACCGAAGACCCGGTCCATCATATCCGGGCCTTCAAAGACTTCATGGCAGTCAAAGGGGTAAAGTCCACCATGTTCAAGCACTTATTCCCTTCCTCCTTGGAGAAGCATCCCAGGGCCTGGTTCTACAGGCTCGACCCCAAGAAATACAAGACTTGGGATGACGTGGCGACCGAATTTGCTCGGAACTACGCCGATAACACTGAAATCCAGACTACAATGCGTACTCTGGAGGTAATGGCCCAGGAGCCCAAAGAAGGGTTCACAAAATATCTGCAAAGGTGGAGGGCTGAGAGTGTGAAGCTGGTTGACAAGCCCGGCGAGAAGGCCCTAGTGGAAGCCTTCGTCAAGAATCTACTCCCATCCTACCGGGTCCATCTCCGGTATGCTATTATCCCAAACTTTGTTGTCCTTACTGAAATGGGCACAAGGATCGAAGATGATTTGAGGTTGGAGAGCCTGACTAAGGCCTCTACCAAAGGGTATCAAGGGGCAAGTTCATCTACAATCAAGCCCACACCACCCGCAGCTGCAACTCGCAGCATCTTCGACGAGGTAAACCTGCTTGACACCTCATCTAAAAAGAATACACCAAATCGGGTATTCACAGATATAGGGACTACCTATACTTATGCCTTACAGAGGCTATCCTCAAAGGGCCTAATCCAACCGATGGGCCCAACTGCAGAACCTCCAGTGGAAAAAAGGCCCAAAACTTACAATGCCCAGGCCTATTGTCAGTATCACCGGGGTAACGGGCATGATACTGAAAAATGTTGGAGGTTAAAACACCTGATCCAGGACCTTATCGAGAGCGGGAAAATCCCGTTGCCCGGAGACAAGCCGAGCAACAAAGAAAACCCATTCAGCGCTCATGCTATCTTCACCGGTGAGGTAATTGACTGTTCTCACCTCATCTCTCCTTATATCCCACAAGTCAACGGGATATGGTTCGACGATGAGGATGATGTATACTTAACCAAAGGGGAAGCTGTCCCCATCACCCTTGAAGAGGTCCGACAGGCTAAGTCCAAGGCTTTAGCCACCAATCATCTCGCCGCAGCGGGGCGTTCCATTCCTATATCCGTCACTGAACCCGCCAGGACGGAGCCTACCCTCGAAGAACCAAGCCCAGATACGGCTCTGGTCCAACAAATGAAGAGGGTCCGAGCCGATCTAACCATATGGCAACTATTGGTTAGCTCACAAGCTCATCGGGAAGCACTGACTAAGGCTCTCGATGAAATCAAGGTTGATTCAGAGGCTACCCCTGCTGAAATGGTAGCCACCATCATGCCCTACCTTAAGGGCAAATCCAAAGAAGAAGGCCCACTCATAATCTTCTCTGAAGCTGATCTGCCACCATTTGGGCCCAATCACAATCTGGCCCTATACATCACGGTCATCTGCAAAGGTAAATATCTCCCGATGACCCTTATCGACGATGGATCAGCCGTGAATGTCCTTCCTCTAAGGACCGCAAAAGCACTCGGCATCACCGATGCCGATTACCTTCCAACGGCGCAGACTATCCAGGCTTTCGACGGAAGCCCAAAACCTGTCGCCGGGGCCGTGAAATTAAAGATCATAACGGGCCCAATCGAAAAGGAATTGGAATTTCAGGTGATAGATGTCACCTCATCATTCAATCTTTTGCTGGGAAGGCCTTGGAGCCACGCAGTCAAGGCCGTGTCATCTACCCTCCATCGAAAAGTCAAGATGCCCCTCAAAGACGGTATCATCACGCTGGAGGCAACCCCAATTACCGTAGCAAGCTGCAACGCTACGGGCCGGGCCGACCCGCGAGGATTTGATTTCGTGGGCATGATCGAAGAAGAATATCTCTTTAGGCCCTACTTCACAACTAGCATCGACACGATGCTACAAAATCTGGGTTACCTACCCGGGATAACCTCAAGGCCATATCTTCCAGCTGGGAAGATTATCGAGGTCCTAAATGATGGCGAGTCACATTTCGGATTGGGGTATGCTATAACTCCGGAAAATGTGGTTCGGGCCGGTATTCACAAGGCCATCGACATTATCAAGGGTACTTACATAAGCCCTTATAGCCTGAAGCTAACGGATTACTTCGTCACTCCAGTCTTCGGAGCCGTCCAAGTGGGCCTCTACCAACCCACCATCATATATCCCGGGACCAAAAAGGCTCGGGAATGCAATTTCATCCCTGATGATATATTCACCATCGTCCAGGCCGAATCAAAGGAGGGCGAAGACAACTCCGAGCCCGTGCTGGGGCTCTTATTCGGAGAAGACCAAGCCGTCCCCGCTCCAAAGAGCGACTTGGTCAACCTGATCCTCCGCAGCGATCGGTTCGACCCAACCAAGCTAATCACCGAGGTCGGCGCCAACACCGAAATGAGGGCTTGGAGGAAGACCATAAAGTGGACCGACGGCCAAGGACGGGTCTACAAGCTGACCACTGGCGAGGGAGACATGCCGGATACCGAGTCTGAGTCAGAGTCAGAGTCGGAGTCTGAGTCCGAGTCTAGAGGGTCTGGTGCTAAAGTCGAGTCTGTAACCCCTCTTCCCTTATCCACTGAGGTCTCGGGGCCTGTCCCAAGACCTCTCCCTATACCGCCACTGACCAATGATCAGATGGCAGCTCTATTCGAGCTATTTTCAAGATTTACCATCAATAATAATAACGAACACCGTTCTGCTTACGACTTGTCTCATTTCCAAAATTTTCTCAATTTCAAAAATTTTATATGCAATGACATTGAGAAACCCGACGAACAGGTACCCCTACCTCAACATCTGGTCGAGCAGCTCGAGCAAAGGGAATCCCGAGATCCGGTAATCGAAGAAACCGAGTCCATCAATGTGGGAACCACTTTAGAGCCCCAGATGCATAAGTTGGGCCTATCTTTAGATCCAGAGGAGAGAAAACAATTCACAGACCTCCTCCAGGAATTCAAAGACGTCTTTGCATGGTCCTACAAGGACATGCCGGGTATAGACCGGGAGATAGCCGAACACCGAATACCCATCAAAGAGGGGTGCAAGCCGGTAAAGCAAAAACTCAGAAGAATGAAGCCCGAGTGGTCTCTTAAAGTCAAGGAAGAGGTCGATAAACAATTTAAAGCAGGCTTTATACAAGTGTCTGAATATCCAGACTGGGTTGCAAACTTCGTGCCGGTACCCAAGAAGGACGGCAAGGTGCGGGTTTGCGTGGACTTCCGGGATCTTAACAAGGCAAGCCCAAAAGACGATTTTCCGTTACCACACATCGACATACTGGTGGATAACACGGCCGATCATGCCCTTCTATCGTTCATGGACGGGTATGCCGGGTACAATCAGATTAAAATGGCAGAAGAGGACATGGGTAAGACCACCTTCATTACACCTTGGGGTACTTACTGTTACACCGTCATGCCATTTGGGCTTATCAACGCCGGGGCCACTTATCAACGGACCGCCACTACCTTGCTCCACGACATGATGCATAAGGAAGTGGAGGTCTATGTGGACGACATGATCGTCAAATCCAAGGACCGAAGCGGGCACATTTCAGCCCTAAGAAAGTTCTTCACCCGGCTACGTAAATACAACATGAGACTGAACCCACAAAAATGCAGTTTTGGGGTAACGTCGGGCAAATTACTGGGCCACATCGTTAGCCAACGCGGCATCGAGGTCGACCCAGCTAAAATCAAAGCCATCACCGAGATGCAACCACCCAAGACCGAAAAGGAAATAAGGGGGTTTCTCGGAAAAGTCCAATACATCAGCCGGTTCATTTCGAAACTAACCATGGTATGCGAACCCATCTTCAAAAGGCTAAAAATCGGAGAACGGGTGCTATGGGACGGCAAATGTCAAGCGGCTTTCGACAAAATCAAGGAGATGTTGTCTGCTCCGCCGGTACTAATGCCACCTCAACACGGTCTGCCTTTGTCGTTATACCTAACGACGACGGAGACGGCCATGGGGGCTATGCTGGCCCAGACAGTCGATTCAGAAGAACGGGCTATTTACTACATCAGTAAAAAGTTCCTCGAATATGAGTGCAAATATACAATGCTCGAAAAGACGTGCCTAGCATTGGTTTGGGCCACTAAAAAGCTCCGACATTACATGCTCAGTCACGAGGTACATGTGTTATCCAAAATGGATCCTATCAAGTACTTATTTGAGAAGCCCATCCTCAACGGCAGGATGTCAAGATGGACTTTAATGTTATCCGAGTTCGACCTCAAATTTGTACCATTAAAAGCCATCAAAGGCCGGGTAGTTGCCGAGTTCCTCGCTGACGGCCCAATATCCGAAGAAGGCCACACCGATACATGGGCCTTTCCTGATGAAGACATATTCCATACCGATACGGAAGTGTGGGATTTATATTTCGATGGGGCATCCAACTTCCGAGGATTTGGGGTCGGAATCCTGTTAATTTCACCCCGAGGGGAACACACTCCCTTGTCCATCAAGTTGGACTTCGACGTGACCAACAACGCAGTCGAATACGAAGCATGCATTCACGGGTTGCAAGCCGCCGCTGATTTAGGGGTAACAAACCTCCGGGTCCACGGTGATTCATCATTAGTCATCAATCAAGCACTCCAAAAATGGAAAACTCGGAACGCCAATCTCGTGGCTTACCAAGCACGGGTAAGGGTTCTAGAGAAACAATTTCAAAAGGTAGAATACATTTATCTGCCCCGGGAAGAGAATCAGTTCGCAGATGCACTTTCCAAATTAGCATCTTTACTGAACATACCGGATAACCTGACCAGCATGCCAATCTGTGTCGAAAGACGGTCCGAGCCAGCCTACATCCACGCCATTCAGGATATCGAGATAACTGACCCGGAGCCTTGGTATCAAGCTGTCCTAACCTACCTGACAACGGGAGAGTACCCCCCGGAAGCTAAAAATCGGGCCAAAAAGGCCCTACGAAGATTAGCAACCCAATTTGTTTGAACTGATGACGGGCAATTGTACAAAAAGACGGCACAGGGGGCTCTACTCCTATGCATCGACAAAATACAGGCCGAAAAGGTCATGGCCGAGGTCCATGATGGTGAAAACGACCCGCATATGAACGCCCATATACTAGCCCGAAAAATCATGAGGCTCGGGTACTATTGGAACACCATGGAAACAGACTGTCAGTTGTATGTCAAACACTGCCATAACTGTCAGATCTTCGCCAATGTACAGCATATGCCATCTTCCCTATTATATACCATGACATCACCATGGCCATTTTCGACATGGGGAATTGACATAATTGGAAAGGTGCATCCTTCCGGGACGGGAGGTCATTGCTTCATCTTGGTGGCCATCGACTACTTCACCAAATGGGTCGAAGCCGAGTCATACCGTGTCTTGAACGCCAAGCACGTGGCCAAATTTATCCAAAATAAAATAATATGCCGGTATGGGATCCCTCACGAGTTCATCAGCGATCACGGGACCCACTTTCAAGCTGAAACTGCCGCATTGCTGGCAAAATACAAAATTCAAAGGCATACATCTTCGCCTTACCGACCTCAAACAAATGGAGCGGTAGAAGCGGCCAATAAAACAATTGTCACCATACTTAAAAAGATGGCTGAAAATTACCGGGACTGGCCCGACAAAATACCTTTTGCCCTATGGGGATATCGAACCTCAATCCGCACCGCGACCGGGGCAACCCCGTATTACTTGACATACGGAATGGAAGCGGTCCAACCAGTCGAGCTAGAGGTGCCATCCCTTAGGATCCTACTTGAAAGCCAAGTACCTGAGGCAGATTGGGTCCAAGCCCGATACGATTCGCTAGTCCTTTTAGACGAACGGCGATCCCGGGCTCTCAACAACATTCAAATATATCAAAAAAGGATCCAACGGGCTTTCAACAAACGGGTTAGGCCCAGGAACATCAAGGAAGGGGATCTGGTCCTAAAATCGGTTCGTGTCTTACTGCCGGTTGACCCAAGGGGTAAATTCAAACCCAACTGGGCTGGGCCATACTTAGTCAAGAAGGTCCTATCAGGAGGAGCGGTGATGCTGACAGACTTGGACGGGAACGAATTCGTCAACCCAACCAACTTGGACCAGCTGAAGCGCTACTACCCATAAACCCCCATCTCAATGTCATTTGCAAAAATTTATAAAAAATTGTCCTTTTTATAAATTTTCAAAATTTTAGACAAGTCAATAAGCTAGAACTAATATATTCTACTGTCGCACATCTTGAATTAATAATCCTGATGTATTTCGAAAATTGCAAAAAAAAATCAATCAAATCAAATTTTGAACTACGTTAGGTTTGATTCCGCCATTTGCGGATACGTAGGCAACCCTTCAAAAGGGTACAACCACTGCAATAAACGAAAGACGGGAACGGTCGTTCAATAATATGTCTTTTATTAATATCTCGATAAACTCGGGATTACAAAAAAAAAACGCCAAAACGGCATACACAAAAAAATCACACCACAAAAATAATAATACTATTCAAATAATAAAATAAGGAGACTAGTATCCGGGCATCTTCCCCTTCCCCTTGTCCTTCGGGTCGCGTGGAGCCTGAGGTCTTCGGGGTGGTGGCGAGCGTTCCCGAATCACGAGTGGAACCTCCTTAGCCCGGGCCCGTTTCTTTGGCGACGGGTCTTCAATCACGGTCTTCGGCCCAAGTCGGGCCTGCACATGCTCAGGCAGTCTATCCTGTGGGCCAAGTCGGTCCTGCACGGGTAGTCTTGGGCCCAGTCTCCTTTCCAAGTCCATCTGGGGGCTCACTTTTCCCCAAGCACCTTTAGCACTAGACCCTTCAGCTTGAGTCTTAGTCTTCTTCTTGTGACCAGACATTAGACGAACTAGGGTAGCTGGAGTGTCACCATCATCGAAGAATCCCCTATTGTCTTTAGCTTGCTCCCTCCTCAACAGGTCAAAAGCTTCGTCAACCTTCAGCGCAGCTCGGGCTTTAGCATCAACGGCTTTGGTCCACTTCATGTAAGAATCTGAAACCCAGATTGAGTGGCGAGATTTGACAACGGGCCAAGTATGCCGTGTGTACCATCTTTGCATCCAGGTATCACACATTACATCAGTCAGTTGGGTAGGGTCACTCACAACTGCTTCAACTTCAGGGATTCGCTGGGTCCATCCATACTGCCTTAATATGCGATCTGGGTAGAGATGAACCGTCTGCCTGAAAGATAGGATCACCTGATAGCGGGCTCTGTCCCTCGGGTCCAAGCCACTCCAAAGGTAGATGGGCCACCACGGAACGACCCATCGAATTAGCGGACCACCATGGAAAGACAAAACCTCGTCCCAATACTTTTGCGTAATCTGACGAGAGAAATCAATGGCCCGCCTCCTCGTCATCACCTGGTTATGACGATAGTTGCCCGCATCAAGGGGAGGGTCTATCACTGATAGCCTCTCATAAAGCCAAATCTGCAAAAAGGAAACAAAACATGAGTAAAAAAAATCAAAAAAATCGAAAATCAAAAAAAATTGCAAAGTAACATACTTGCAGCAATCGGGTGCTCCCAGTAAGACGAATTGACGAGTCTCTCTTACGGCTGTCCAATCCTTGGATAATCTCGCCCGTGATCAGCCAAGCCGGGTTGTGTTCAGTCTCCATCAAGTCTACTACGGTCAAAAGATGGGTGTTTCCCATGCAGGATAACAAATCCATGTGACCCTCGAAAGCATATACGTGGAGCATACAGAAAGAAAAGGCCCTGCGGCTGTAAGCCGGTCTGACCCAAACATCAAGAGAATTCATAAATTTCTCAGCCAAGTCGATCAGAGAAATCTTATCGCCTTCCATCATGCGGGATACCTCATTGTGAGAAAGCCCTAGAAATTCTCGAAGCTTCCTCCTCGGGTCATAGATCGAGTACGGGACGGCTGGACGAAGCACCGGGTTCCATCCTCCTATAGCGGCAATCTCCTCAGGCAAAGGGCAAACCTCGCCCCGGGGAAAAGCAAAGACATGATATATGTCATCCCAGTAAGCCAAGCATGCATCCAGGAAATAGCGATCAACCACCATCTGACGGAACGGATACAGCTGAGTTATACCCGTCTGGTTGAGCGCCACCCTATCCGTGTCCCTAAAGCGACGGGACCACTCCTGCAGCATAACGGTCAATCTATCGATTCCCATGGCTAATTCCTTAAGAAAATAAGATCTTCTTTTTGCCTTAAGGGAAATAAAGAGACTTTCTTTAAAGAAGGGGTTGATTTGTAATGAGAATTGTGGAGAAATCAAGGGCAAGAGAGGACTATATATAGCATTAGCCTTGCAAACTGTTTAGGAAAATTTCCTAATCCTAATTGGAATCAAGCCGCAAGCCTAGTCTCGATACTAGCACGGAAATCTCCATCTCGAACTTTCCTAATCCTTGTTAGGAGTCAGAAATCTCAAAGTTTTCAAAATTCAAAAATCTCAAGATTTCAAAATTCAAAATTTCAAAATTTTCAAAATTTCAAAAAAATCATTTTCCCCAGCGCGAGTCATTTTACTATCTACGTGTCGCATGCATTTTATGTGACTTATACAGGTACGTCTCAAACAGGGACGTGCAACCCACGATATCTCCCCAGCGGAATCCAACGGCGGCATTTCACGGGATGGGCCTACATACAGGCACACCCAGGACTTATGCGACAAGTCCAATTCCCCACGGAGTTATCGGCTCAGGTATGACTTCTAGCTTACGGCTGGCGAGCCCTTCACGCGAGTCTAATGGACTATAAACGACCCGACCGGAAGTCCGCCAGGTTTCAATCCTCGATTGGCCTGGTGGCTACTCTGACTTTCGCCTTGTCCAAGCCTCAGTCAGAGTGGGGGCTCTGTAGACACCCGCATTTTGACTGCCAGGTGTCTATGGCAGTTTCCAAAAAAACACCCAATGATGATCGGACGCTAATGTGCTTCTATGCGCTCGGATACGGGCTCAAATCCATTAATCGCTAGCTAACACACTTACAGAGTACAAATCTCACAAAATCAACCTCGAATCCAGGCCCAGCGGACCGTTCCGAGCCAAACAAGACTAATTTGGGCCAAAACCGACACCGGAATTAAAACCGACTTTTTGCGATTGGGTCAACCCTGGTCAAGGTCATTTCCGAGACGTACAAAACAACCATTCACAACATCAAAAGTCCAACTCAAGAAGCAAAACCAACAGTCCATCTTCAGACGGGCTATCAGGTCAAGTCCGTCAAGGCAAAACCCTAGACACCAAAGTGCATGACCATGCCTATATAAACACCCCCATGCAACACACTTTCACACATTGAAAAAAACCCTAGAGCAACCCTACACACACATACAACATCTATTACAAACCCTAATCAAACCCTAGCAATTCTAGACTAGCAAAAAAAACCCTAAACCTAGTTTTAGAAATCAATCCCGAGCCACCATAACTTAACCTCCATAAAACCTCGAAGACTCTTGTGTTAAAGCCACGGTTACGAGTTCGATCCGAGACAAGAACATGTAGGTTGAGGGTGTCAAAACCCCGTTCTCTCCTTCTTCTCTTCCTCTCGTCATCTTCTTCGCTTTTTCTTACTTTTTTATTTTTATTTTTTTTTCTTTATTGCATCATAATATCGATAATACTAATACAAAACATTAAAATACTTATCGATTTGTGTCGAATAAGAGGGGTATCGGAATAAGGAAACACGAATATACAAGTGTACTGCACACAGCGTTGACGGTCGCTTGTTCCAATACCCCGATTATTTGATTATTGAGATAAGTTAACTTAAACATTATTTTTTTTTATTTCGTTTGCATCATTATCATTAGTCGTATATTTACATTATTTTTCAAAAACAAGCATTATATTTAATAAGGGTCGAAACCCGTTGATGCGGATCCGACATCAAACAATTCGCAAGAATTAATTATGATGTCGGGATGCGGAGGGAATCAAGTCGAGTTTTTTTTAATTAAAGTATCGATCTATTAGATTCGATACCAATTCCATAATTGGATGTCGAATCTAATGATTTAGTCAAATAAATTAATTAACACGATTTTCGTTGATGCTAATATAGATGTCCTCTAATTCAATTGAATTAATCACGACATTAATAAACGCAGAGAAAATTTATATCGTGCTAGTTAATTTAAAACGACTTATATTATTTTCTTTATTTTTTTCACTCTAGTATTCCATATCGATTCCATAATCGGATATGGGATATAACGAGCATCAAAATCAAAATCGAGTATAAATTATTCCAAGTATTTAATATCGATTTCATAATCGAATATTGAATACGACGAATATCGAAAATATTAAGTCGAGTGCAAATTACGCAATATTTGTACGCGATTTAATAAAATCATCAATTTTCCGAAGAAAACAATTTCGCTCTTTTTTTATTATTATTCTTCGAACATCATTTTTTTAGACAAAACATTTTTTTTTAGATCTCGATATATTTTTCCTTGACCTCGGTCAACACGTGTTAATCCATCACGTGACCTACTATTCTTTCCAAAATCATGCGTTCATCACATCTATATCTTTATTCAATTTATTACTCGTTACATCGTTACTAACGGTTTGATTGTTTCTTTTGTCGATTTTTGTCGTTTATTTTATTTTACTAAAATGAACCCACATGCTAAAATTCCACTTTGACGTAGAATTAATTGCATTAAATCGACATAGAAACCCTTTTCAATTCCATTCACATGTTTAGGGAAAATAATCTTTGCATATCTTTTTCCCGTTCAATTAACGCGCGTATTGGAAAGTCATTCGAATTCTTAGTAGAGGCCGCTAATGTGCGGGCGGGGTTGGGTGTCCTTTGTGGGCTTCCCAACACGTACCCTCACCCCTTACTCAGAACCTCGGTTTCCGGATGCCCGAAACCGTTGGCGCACGAGAGTCATTCAATACACAATATCCGATAATGCCGGTATTGGTATCAAATGCAAAGGGACGAGCCCAATAAACTCTGACATCGGAAATGGGCCGTATTTTGTATACGGACCACTACGACATAGAGTGGGCTCGAATGGTTCCGAATAACCACAAAATTCGGTGGCGACTCCACATAGACCTAAATTTCAATTCGATCCGTTTCATATGGAGATTCATTCGCCTACCCAAACCTGCGCGTGGTCGCGTCGGGGTGGACCTATGTCATGTCCACAATTTGGCGACTCCGCTGGGGATTAACTGATGCGTGACTTACCATCGGCATCCTCAGGGTGAGACTCGAATAGAAATCGTTTGACAAATACAATGCGCGTGTTAGTTTTACGGTTCATGCATAACCCATATTTTCCCGGGCCGGTACTGGTGACCGACGTCCCACTATACCATTGATGTACTCCAACATGGATATGTCAAAAGGTGTCCATAGTCGATTCGAGTGGGTTTCGCGGCATGTTCTAAGCTCAATTCGACTTAGAGAGTCCGTCCCGATCAACGTCTAGGCTATGTACACTGGTATAGACCCTTTCAGACCGACCGAGACTTAGTGTAGAGCATACATAGCGTCGTTATAATGCTTGTGTGACTACGTGCTACTTGGTTTCCGAGTCATTTTTCAAAAATGTCAACTTTTCAAAAATTACATCCTCCTTTTCAAGATATTCGATTTTCAAAACCCGGGACATACCGAATTTAGGACTTATGATTTTACTCAAAATAGCCTATTTTCTAGCCGGTATGCTGCCCAAATCAAAACTCGAACTTTCAAAACTCGTGGCCCAATGACTTTTCGTCCTCTTTTTCGGAAATTTGGGCCATTCACCGAGTCCACTCGGTCCTTCTTCAAAAATCAATCAATTTTCAAAAAAAAAAACTTCCCTCCTCTTAGGACTTCCCATAGTTAGCAGTGTCGGGTCATGTCTTAAGTTGTCAAGTTTCTCTAGCGTCGAAGCTCTGTCGATCTTACATCACGAGCTTTTTCCCTATCCCAGTCCGCCTTATTAGACTAAGGCAAGGCCCACCTAAGTAGGACATACTCTTACGAAGGAGGGCCCGTCAACACGATCGAGTCAAAAGTCTGGGGGATGTCCCGCGTGAACCTTCCTCCGAACAGGACTAGGCCCACTTGCCGAATCCTAAGGAAAGCCCACACTTCACAAGTCACCCGTCTAAGCGTCTTCTTCGAGTCATTTCCCTTTTTGTCTCGTTCGGGATGTACTTTCTATTCTGGGATTTCTGGGCTAGTTTCTGATTACGCGGTGTTCTTACAGACAGGCCAGCCACAACCCGACATCAACGCAAGATGGAGGATTTGAAAAATGCCCTAACCAAGATCGAGACTCAACTGACCTCCATCCTCGCTAACCAAGCAACTTTGGACACCCGTCTGAGCATTGTGGAGAAGACGGTCCCAGTTGAAGGAGGCGATTCCGTTGGGCCCATAGCCGAATTGGTCAGTGTCGTTCGCAGGCTCGAGGAGCAAGTCCACTTGTCAACAAGCAACTCGATCCACTCCGAGAATGCTCGCATTTATTCACCTTTGAATGACGAGCTACCGGCCAACCTCAACTTGACGGGAATTCCTATGTTTGAGGGTACCGAAGACCCGGTCCATCATATCCGGGCCTTCAAAGACTTCATGGCAGTCAAAGGGGTAAAGTCCACCATGTTCAAGCACTTATTCCCTTCCTCCTTGGAGAAGCATCCCAGGGCCTGGTTCTACAGGCTCGACCCCAAGAAATACAAGACTTGGGATGACGTGGCGACCGAATTTGCTCGGAACTACGCCGATAACACTGAAATCCAGACTACAATGCGTACTCTGGAGGTAATGGCCCAGGAGCCCAAAGAAGGGTTCACAAAATATCTGCAAAGGTGGAGGGCTGAGAGTGTGAAGCTGGTTGACAAGCCCGGCGAGAAGGCCCTAGTGGAAGCCTTCGTCAAGAATCTACTCCCATCCTACCGGGTCCATCTCCGGTATGCTATTATCCCAAACTTTGCTGTCCTTACTGAAATGGGCACAAGGATCGAAGATGGTTTGAGGTTGGAGAGCCTGACTAAGGCCTCTACCAAAGGGTATCAAGGGGCAAGTTCATCTACAATCAAGCCCACACCACCCGCAGCTGCAACTCGCAGCATCTTCGACGAGGTAAACCTGCTTGACACCTCATCTAAAAAGAATACACCAAATCGGGTATTCACAGATATAGGGACTACCTATACTTATGCCTTACAGAGGCTATCCTCAAAGGGCCTAATCCAACCGATGGGCCCAACTGCAGAACCTCCAGTGGAAAAAAGGCCCAAAACTTACAATGCCCAGGCCTATTGTCAGTATCACCGGGGTAACGGGCATGATACTGAAAAATGTTGGAGGTTAAAACACCTGATCCAGGACCTTATCGAGAGCGGGAAAATCCCGTTGCCCGGAGACAAGCCGAGCAACAAAGAAAACCCATTCAGCGCTCATGCTATCTTCACCGGTGAGGTAATTGACTGTTCTCACCTCATCTCTCCTTATATCCCACAAGTCAACGGGATATGGTTCGACGATGAGGATGATGTATACTTAACCAAAGGGGAAGCTGTCCCCATCACCCTTGAAGAGGTCCGACAGGCTAAGTCCAAGGCTTTAGCCACCAATCATCTCGCCGCAGCGGGGCGTTCCATTCCTATATCCGTCACTGAACCCGCCAGGACGGAGCCTACCCTCGAAGAACCAAGCCCAGATACGGCTCTGGTCCAACAAATGAAGAGGGTCCGAGCCGATCTAACCATATGGCAACTATTGGTTAGCTCACAAGCTCATCGGGAAGCACTGACTAAGGCTCTCGATGAAATCAAGGTTGATTCAGAGGCTACCCCTGCTGAAATGGTAGCCACCATCATGCCCTACCTTAAGGGCAAATCCAAAGAAGAAGGCCCACTCATAATCTTCTCTGAAGCTGATCTGCCACCATTTGGGCCCAATCACAATCTGGCCCTATACATCACGGTCATCTGCAAAGGTAAATATCTCCCGATGACCCTTATCGACGATGGATCAGCCGTGAATGTCCTTCCTCTAAGGACCGCAAAAGCACTCGGCATCACCGATGCCGATTACCTTCCAACGGCGCAGACTATCCAGGCTTTCGACGGAAGCCCAAAACCTGTCGCCGGGGCCGTGAAATTAAAGATCATAACGGGCCCAATCGAAAAGGAATTGGAATTTCAGGTGATAGATGTCACCTCATCATTCAATCTTTTGCTGGGAAGGCCTTGGATCCACGCAGTCAAGGCCGTGTCATCTACCCTCCATCGAAAAGTCAAGATGCCCCTCAAAGACGGTATCATCATGCTGGAGGCAACCCCAATTACCGTAGCAAGCTGCAACGCTACGGGCCGGGCCGACTCGCGAGGATTTGATTTCGTGGGCATGATCGAAGAAGAATATCTCTTTAGGCCCTACTTCACAACTAGCATCGACACGATGCTACAAAATCTGGGTTACCTACCCGGGATAACCTCAAGGCCATATCTTCCAGCTAGGAAGATTATCGAGGTCCTAAATGATGGCGAGTCACATTTCGGATTGGGGTATGCTATAACTCCGGAAAATGTGGTTCGGGCCGGTATTCACAAGGCCATCGACATTATCAAGGGTACTTACATAAGCCCTTATAGCCTGAAGCTAACGGATTACTTCGTCACTCCAGTCTTCGGAGCCGTCCAAGTGGGCCTCTACCAACCCACCATCATATATCTCGGGACCAAAAAGGCTCGGGAATGCAATTTCATCCCTGATGATATATTCACCATCGTCCAGGCCGAATCAAAGGAGGGCGAAGACAACTCCGAGCCCGTGCTGGGGCTCTTATTCGGAGAAGACCAAGCCGTCCCCGCTCCAAAGAGCGACTTGGTCAACCTGATCCTCCGCAGCGATCGGTTCGACCCAACCAAGCTAATCACCGAGGTCGGCGCCAACACCGAAACGAGGGCTTGGAGGAAGACCATAAAGTGGACCGACGGCCAAGGACGGGTCTACAAGCTGACCACTGGCGAGGGAGACATGCCGGATACCGAGTCTGAGTCAGAGTCAGAGTCGGAGTCTGAGTCCGAGTCTAGAGGGTCTGGTGCTAAAGTCGAGTCTGTAACCCCTCTTCCCTTATCCACTGAGGTCTCGGGGCCTGTCCCAAGACCTCTCCCTATACCGCCACTGACCAATGATCAGATGGCAGCTCTATTCGAGCTATTTTCAAGATTTACCATCAATAATAATAACGAACACCGTTCTGCTTACGACTTGTCTCATTTCCAAAATTTTCTCAATTTCAAAAATTTTATATGCAATGACATTGAGAAACCCGACGAACAGGTACCCCTACCTCAACATCTGGTCGAGCAGCTCGAGCAAAGGGAATCCCGAGATCCGGTAATCGAAGAAACCGAGTCCATCAATGTGGGAACCACTTTAGAGCCCCAGATGCTTAAGTTGGGCCTATCTTTAGATCCAGATGAGAGAAAACAATTCACAGACCTCCTCCAGGAATTCAAAGACGTCTTTGCATGGTCCTACAAGGACATGCCGGGTATAGACCAGGAGATAGCCGAACACCGAATACCCATCAAAGAGGGGTGCAAGCCGGTAAAGCAAAAACTCAGAAGAATGAAGCCCGAGTGGTCTCTTAAAGTCAAGGAAGAGGTCGATAAACAATTTAAAGCAGGCTTTATACAAGTGTCTGAATATCCAGACTGGGTTGCAAACATCGTGCCGGTACCCAAGAAGGACGGCAAGGTGCGGGTTTGCGTGGACTTCCGGGATCTTAACAAGGCAAGCCCAAAAGACGATTTTCCGTTACCACACATCGACATACTGGTGGATAACACGGCCGATCATGCCCTTCTATCGTTCATGGACGGGTATGCCGGGTACAATCAGATTAAAATGGCAGAAGAGGACATGGGTAAGACCACCTTCATTACACCTTGGGGTACTTACTGTTACACCGTCATGCCATTTGGGCTTATCAACGCCGGGGCCACTTATCAACGGACCGCCACTACCTTGCTCCACGACATGATGCATAAGGAAGTGGAGGTCTATGTGGACGACATGATCGTCAAATCCAAGGACCGAAGCGGGCACATTTCAGCCCTAAGAAAGTTCTTCACCCGGCTACGTAAATACAACATGAGACTGAACCCACAAAAATGCAGTTTTGGGGTAACGTCGGGCAAATTACTGGGCCACATCGTTAGCCAACGCGGCATCGAGGTCGACCCAGCTAAAATCAAAGCCATCACCGAGATGCAACCACCCAAGACCGAAAAGGAAATAAGGGGGTTTCTCGGAAAAGTCCAATACATCAGCCGGTTCATTTCGAAACTAACCATGGTATGCGAACCCATCTTCAAAAGGCTAAAAATCGGAGAACGGGTGCTATGGGACGGCAAATGTCAAGCGGCTTTCGACAAAATCAAGGAGATGTTGTCTGCTCCGCCGGTACTAATGCCACCTCAACACGGTCTGCCTTTGTCGTTATACCTAACGACGACGGAGACGGCCATGGGGGCTATGCTGGCCCAGACAGTCGATTCAGAAGAACGGGCTATTTACTACATCAGTAAAAAGTTCCTCGAATATGAGTGCAAATATACAATGCTCGAAAAGACGTGCCTAGCATTGGTTTGGGCCACTAAAAAGCTCCGACATTACATGCTCAGTCACGAGGTACATGTGTTATCCAAAATGGATCCTATCAAGTACTTATTTGAGAAGCCCATCCTCAACGGCAGGATGTCAAGATGGACTTTAATGTTATCCGAGTTCGACCTCAAATTTGTACCATTAAAAGCCATCAAAGGCCGGGTAGTTGCCGAGTTCCTCGCTGACGGCCCAATATCCGAAGAAGGCCACACCGATACATGGGCCTTTCCTGATGAAGACATATTCCATACCGATACGGAAGTGTGGGATTTATATTTCGATGGGGCATCCAACTTCCGAGGATTTGGGGTCGGAATCCTGTTAATTTCACCCCGAGGGGAACACACTCCCTTGTCCATCAAGTTGGACTTCGACGTGACCAACAACGCAGTCGAATACGAAGCATGCATTCACGGGTTGCAAGCCGCCGCTGATTTAGGGGTAACAAACCTCCGGGTCCACGGTGATTCATCATTAGTCATCAATCAAGCACTCCAAAAATGGAAAACTCGGAACGCCAATCTCGTGGCTTACCAAGCACGGGTAAGGGTTCTAGAGAAACAATTTCAAAAGGTAGAATACATTTATCTGCCCCGGGAAGAGAATCAGTTCGCAGATGCACTTTCCAAATTAGCATCTTTACTGAACATACCGGATAACCTGACCAGCATGCCAATCTGTGTCGAAAGACGGTCCGAGCCAGCCTACATCCACGCCATTCAGGATATCGAGATAACTGACCCGGAGCCTTGGTATCAAGCTGTCCTAACCTACCTGACAACGGGAGAGTACCCCCCGGAAGCTGAAAATCGGGCCAAAAAGGCCCTACGAAGATTAGCAACCCAATTTGTTTGAACTGATGACGGGCAATTGTACAAAAAGACGGCACAGGGGGCTCTACTCCTATGCATCGACAAAATACAGGCCGAAAAGGTCATGGCCGAGGTCCATGATGGTGAAAACGACCCGCATATGAACGCCCATATACTAGCCCGAAAAATCATGAGGCTCGGGTACTATTGGAACACCATGGAAACAGACTGTCAGTTGTATGTCAAACACTGCCATAACTGTCAGATCTTCGCCAATGTACAGCATATGCCATCTTCCCTATTATATACCATGACATCACCATGGCCATTTTCGACATGGGGAATTGACATAATTGGAAAGGTGCATCCTTCCGGGACGGGAGGTCATTGCTTCATCTTGGTGGCCATCGACTACTTCACCAAATGGGTCGAAGCCGAGTCATACCGTGTCTTGAACGCCAAGCACGTGGCCAAATTTATCCAAAATAAAATAATATGCCGGTATGGGATCCCTCACGAGTTCATCAGCGATCACGGGACCCACTTTCAAGCTGAAACTGCCGCATTGCTGGCAAAATACAAAATTCAAAGGCATACATCTTCGCCTTACCGACCTCAAACAAATGGAGCGGTAGAAGCGGCCAATAAAACAATTGTCACCATACTTAAAAAGATGGCTGAAAATTACCGGGACTGGCCCGACAAAATACCTTTTGCCCTATGGGGATATCGAACCTCAATCCGCACCGCGACCGGGGCAACCCCGTATTACTTGACATACGGAATGGAAGCGGTCCAACCAGTCGAGCTAGAGGTGCCATCCCTTAGGATCCTACTTGAAAGCCAAGTACCTGAGGCAGATTGGGTCCAAGCCCGATACGATTCGCTAGTCCTTTTAGACGAACGGCGATCCCGGGCTCTCAACAACATTCAAATATATCAAAAAAGGATCCAACGGGCTTTCAACAAACGGGTTAGGCCCAGGAACATCAAGGAAGGGGATCTGGTCCTAAAATCGGTTCGTGTCTTACTGCCGGTTGACCCAAGGGGTAAATTCAAACCCAACTGGGCTGGGCCATACTTAGTCAAGAAGGTCCTATCAGGAGGAGCGGTGATGCTGACAGACTTGGACGGGAACGAATTCGTCAACCCAACCAACTTGGACCAGCTGAAGCGCTACTACCCATAAACCCCCATCTCAATGTCATTTGCAAAAATTTATAAAAAATTGTCCTTTTTATAAATTTTCAAAATTTTAGACAAGTCAATAAGCTAGAACTAATATATTCTACTGTCGCACATCTTGAATTAATAATCCTGATGTATTTCGAAAATTGCAAAAAAAAATCAATCAAATCAAATTTTGAACTACGTTAGGTTTGATTCCGCCATTTGCGGATACGTAGGCAACCCTTCAAAAGGGTACAACCACTGCAATAAACGAAAGACGGGAACGGTCGTTCAATAATATGTCTTTTATTAATATCTCGATAAACTCGGGATTACAAAAAAAAAAACGCCAAAACGGCATACACAAAAAAATCACACCACAAAAATAATAATACTATTCAAATAATAAAATAAGGAGACTAGTATCCGGGCATCTTCCCCTTCCCCTTGTCCTTCGGGTCGCGTGGAGCCTGAGGTCTTCGGGGTGGTGGCGAGCGTTCCCGAATCACGAGTGGAACCTCCTTAGCCCGGGCCCGTTTCTTTGGCGACGGGTCTTCAATCACGGTCTTCGGCCCAAGTCGGGCCTGCACATGCTCAGGCAGTCTATCCTGTGGGCCAAGTCGGTCCTGCACGGGTAGTCTTGGGCCCAGTCTCCTTTCCAAGTCCATCTGGGGGCTCACTTTTCCCCAAGCACCTTTAGCACTAGACCCTTCAGCTTGAGTCTTAGTCTTCTTCTTGTGACCAGACATTAGACGAACTAGGGTAGCTGGAGTGTCACCATCATCGAAGAATCCCCTATTGTCTTTAGCTTGCTCCCTCCTCAACAGGTCAAAAGCTTCGTCAACCTTCAGCGCAGCTCGGGCTTTAGCATCAACGGCTTTGGTCCACTTCATGTAAGAATCTGAAACCCAGATTGAGTGGCGAGATTTGACAACGGGCCAAGTATGCCGTGTGTACCATCTTTGCATCCAGGTATCACACATTACATCAGTCAGTTGGGTAGGGTCACTCACAACTGCTTCAACTTCAGGGATTCGCTGGGTCCATCCATACTGCCTTAATATGCGATCTGGGTAGAGATGAACCGTCTGCCTGAAAGATAGGATCACCTGATAGCGGGCTCTGTCCCTCGGGTCCAAGCCACTCCAAAGGTAGATGGGCCACCACGGAACGACCCATCGAATTAGCGGACCACCATGGAAAGACAAAACCTCGTCCCAATACTTTTGCGTAATCTGACGAGAGAAATCAATGGCCCGCCTCCTCGTCATCACCTGGTTATGACGATAGTTGCCCGCATCAAGGGGAGGGTCTATCACTGATAGCCTCTCATAAAGCCAAATCTGCAAAAAGGAAACAAAACATGAGTAAAAAAAATCAAAAAAATCGAAAATCAAAAAAAATTGCAAAGTAACATACTTGCAGCAATCGGGTGCTCCCAGTAAGACGAATTGACGAGTCTCTCTTACGGCTGTCCAATCCTTGGATAATCTCGCCCGTGATCAGCCAAGCCGGGTTGTGTTCAGTCTCCATCAAGTCTACTACGGTCAAAAGATGGGTGTTTCCCATGCAGGATAACAAATCCATGTGACCCTCGAAAGCATATACGTGGAGCATACAGAAAGAAAAGGCCCTGCGGCTGTAAGCCGGTCTGACCCAAACATCAAGAGAATTCATAAATTTCTCAGCCAAGTCGATCAGAGAAATCTTATCGCCTTCCATCATGCGGGATACCTCATTGTGAGAAAGCCCTAGAAATTCTCGAAGCTTCCTCCTCGGGTCATAGATCGAGTACGGGACGGCTGGACGAAGCACCGGGTTCCATCCTCCTATAGCGGCAATCTCCTCAGGCAAAGGGCAAACCTCGCCCCGGGGAAAAGCAAAGACATGATATATGTCATCCCAGTAAGCCAAGCATGCATCCAGGAAATAGCGATCAACCACCATCTGACGGAACGGATACAGCTGAGTTATACCCGTCTGGTTGAGCGCCACCCTATCCGTGTCCCTAAAGCGACGGGACCACTCCTGCAGCATAACGGTCAATCTATCGATTCCCATGGCTAATTCCTTAAGAAAATAAGATCTTCTTTTTGCCTTAAGGGAAATAAAGAGACTTTCTTTAAAGAAGGGGTTGATTTGTAATGAGAATTGTGGAGAAATCAAGGGCAAGAGAGGACTATATATAGCATTAGCCTTGCAAACTGTTTAGGAAAATTTCCTAATCCTAATTGGAATCAAGCCGCAAGCCTAGTCTCGATACTAGCACGGAAATCTCCATCTCGAACTTTCCTAATCCTTGTTAGGAGTCAGAAATCTCAAAGTTTTCAAAATTCAAAAATCTCAAGATTTCAAATTTCAAAATTTCAAAATTTTCAAAATTTCAAAAAAATCATTTTCCCCAGCGCGAGTCATTTTACTATCTACGTGTCGCATGCATTTTATGTGACTTATACAGGTACGTCTCAAACAGGGACGTGCAACCCACGATATCTCCCCAGCGGAAGCCAACGGCGGCATTTCACGGGATGGGCCTACATACAGGCACACCCAGGACTTATGCGACAAGTCCAATTCCCCACGGAGTTATCGGCTCAGGTATGACTTCTAGCTTACGGCTGGCGAGCCCTTCACGCGAGTCTAATGGACTATAAACGACCCGACCGGAAGTCCGCCAGGTTTCAATCCTCGATTGGCCTGGTGGCTACTCTGACTTTCGCCTTGTCCAAGCCTCAGTCAGAGTGGGGGCTCTGTAGACACCCGCATTTTGACTGCCAGGTGTCTATGGCAGTTTCCAAAAAAACACCCGATGATGATCGGACGCTAACGTGCTTCTATGCGCTCGGATACGGGCTCAAATCCATTAATCGCTGGCTAACACACTTACAGAGTACAAATCTCACAAAATCAACCTCGAATCCAGGCCCAGCGGACCGTTCCGAGCCAAACAAGACTAATTTGGGCCAAAACCGACACCGGAATTAAAACCGACTTTTTGCGATTGGGTCAACCCTGGTCAAGGTCATTTCCGAGACGTACAAAACAACCATTCACAACATCAAAAGTCCAACTCAAGAAGCAAAACCAACAGTCCATCTTCAGACGGGCCATCAGGTCAAGTCCGTCAAGGCAAAACCCTAGACACCAAAGTGCATGACCATGCCTATATAAACACCCCCATGCAACACACTTTCACACATTGAAAAAAACCCTAGAGCAACCCTACACACACATACAACATCTATTACAAACCCTAATCAAACCCTAGCAATTCTAGACTAGCAAAAAAAACCCTAAACCTAGTTTTAGGAATCAATCCCGAGCCACCATAACTTAACCTCCATAAAACCTCGAAGACTCTTGTGTTAAAGCCACGGTTACGAGTTCGATCCGAGACAAGAACATGTAGGTTGAGGGTGTCAAAACCCCGTTCTCTCCTTCTTCTCTTCCTCTCGTCATCTTCTTCGCTTTTTCTTACTTTTTTATTTTTATTTTTTTTTTCCTTTATTGCATCATAATATCGATAATACTAATACAAAACATTAAAATACTTATCGATTTGTGTCGAATAAGAGGGGTATCGGAATAAGGAAACACGAATATACAAGTGTACTGCACACAGCGTTGACGGTCGCTTGTTCCAATACCCCGATTATTTGATTATTGAGATAAGTTAACTTAAACAATATTTTTTTTATTTCGTTTGCATCATTATCATTAGTCGTATATTTACATTATTTTTCAAAAACAAGCATTATATTTAATAAGGGTCGAAACCCGTTGATGCGGATCCGACATCAAACAATTCGCAAGAATTAATTATGATGTCGGGATGCGGAGGGAATCAAGTCGAGTTTTTTTAATTAAAGTATCGATCTATTAGATTCGATACCAATTCCATAATTGGATGTCGAATCTAATGATTTAGTCAAATTAATTAATTAACACGATTTTCGTTGATGCTAATATAGATGTCCTCTAATTCAATTGAATTAATCACGACATTAATAAACGCGGAGAAAATTTATATCGTGCTAGTTAATTTAAAACGACTTATATTATTTTCTTTATTTTTTTCACTCTAGTATTCCATATCGATTCCATAATCGGATATGGGATATAACGAGCATCAAAATCAAAATCGAGTATAAATTATTCCAAGTATTTAATATCGATTTCATAATCGAATATTGAATACGACGAATATCGAAATATTAAGTCGAGTGCAAATTACGCAATATTTGTACGCGATTTAATAAAATCATCAATTTTCCGAAGAAAACAATTTCGCTCTTTTTTTATTATTATTCTTCGAACATCATTTTTTTAGACAAAACATTTTTTTTTAGATCTCGATATATTTTTCCTTGACCTCGGTCAACACGTGTTAATCCATCACGTGACCTACTATTCTTTCCAAAATCATGCGTTCATCACATCTATATCTTTATTCAATTTATTACTCGTTACATCGTTACTAACGGTTTGATTGTTTCTTTTGTCGATTTTTGTCGTTTATTTTATTTTACTAAAATGAACCCACATGCTAAAATTCCACTTTGACGTAGAATTAATTGCATTAAATCGACATAGAAACCCTTTTCAATTCCATTCACATGTTTAGGGAAAATAATCTTTGCATATCTTTTTCCCGTTCAATTAACGCGCGTATTGGAAAGTCATTCGAATTCTTAGTAGAGGCCGCTAATGTGCGGGCGGGGTTGGGTGTCCTTTGTGGGCTTCCCAACACGTACCCTCACCCCTTACTCAGAACCTCGGTTTCCGGATGCCCGAAACCGTTGGCGCACGAGAGTCATTCAATACACAATATCCGATAATGCCGGTATTGGTATCAAATGCAAAGGGACGAGCCCAATAAACTCTGACATCGGAAATGGGCCGTATTTTGTATACGGACCACTACGACATAGAGTGGGCTCGAATGGTTCCGAATAACCACAAAATTCGGTGGCGACTCCACATAGACCTAAATTTCAATTCGATCCGTTTCATATGGAGATTCATTCGCCTACCCAAACCTGCGCGTGGCCGCGTCGGGGTGGACCTATGTCATGTCCACACTTATCACTCAATTCATACTCATTCCTCCTCCCATGGTGAACTACGTCCCTATCAAACTGCCAAGGACGGCCTAATAGTATGTGACAAGCATCCATAGGAATCACATCACACAAAACCTCATCAACGTAGGAACCCATGGTTAAGCCAACCCTCACTTGTTTAGTGACCCTTACTTTGTTCCCGTTGTTTAACCAATGTAATGCATAAGGGTTAGGGTGATTACTAGTAGCTAGACCTAGTTTGTCTACCATTTCAGTTGAGGCAACGTTGGTACAACTACCTCCATCAATGATTAAACTACACCATTTGTCTTTAACTTGGCACTTAGTATGGAATAGTTGGTCTCTTTGTTCAGTGTCATGTTGAATGGGGTTAGCATGTAGGGTACGTAGTACTAAGAGTGTGTCATAAGCCGGGGTTTCGTAAGCCTCAATATCTTCTTCTTCTTCTTCCTCTCCCTCATTGACATTGAAAACAGCCCCTATACGTTGTTCCTCTTCCCATAACTCACCCCTAACAATGATCACTTCCCTTAAGGTCACAACTCTTTTGTTAGGACAAGCGTTTTTGTAGTGACCAAACCCTTGACATTTGAAACAACGTACCTTAGATAGACTAGTTTCAGTGGTTGTTTTGGTGGTAGATTGAGATGGGGGTGCGGGGTTATTCTTAATAACAAGGGGTTGATTAGTACTAGTAGGATTGACTCTATTACTATCATCCGTTCGTGACCAAGTATGACTCTTACTAGATTCACCCTCATGTTTTCCTTTCCCTTGTGCCTCAATTTTTAGACACAACCCACACAAAGTATCAAAATCAGAATAAGGACATAAATCAACCGTATTAGCAATACTACGATTTAACCCACGTAAGAACCTAGCCATTTTTATTTCTTCGTTTTCTTCTACTTCTCCCATTAGAACTAAGTTCTCAAATTCTTCTATGTACTCACTAACACTCATTCTTCCTTGTACCAGGTTAGCAATCTTTTTGTATAAGGATAACTTGTGCGTAGTTGGAACATACCTCTTACGTAGTTTACGTTTTAAGGACTCCCAAGAAGCAATCTTACCCTTTCCATTTCTGGTGCGTTGTACCTTAAGCCCTTCATACCAAAGGGAAGCCCCTTTGCTTAGCTTTAGGATGGCGTATTTGCACCTCTCTTCGTCCTCCAAATCCTTGAAGTCAAAGAGCTTCTCCATGTTTCTTTCCCACTCCAAGTAAAATTCAGGGTCAGTACCACCATTAAACTCAGGAAGTTCATTTACCTTGATCTTGTCCACCGGTTCCCTTCTTGGTTGGAAGCGAGAATTTTTGGGCTGGAAGTTCTCCAACGCCTTCTTTAGTTGTTCCAGGAAGGTAGGATCTTCAAAGTTCAACACTCCTGCCATTCTTTACATCTAAAAGGATGACCAAAGCTCTGATACCACTAATGATGTGAGTTGATATGAACTTTGAAACAACAAACGTGAAGGATATTAGTATTCTGAAATGGAACGTAAACAAGTAACCAAAACAGAATGAAAGGATAGTTTTAAGGATGAATAAACCGTAACCAAGGATAGTATGCTAGGTGAAGTAGACCTATACTTCAACAAAGCGGGTGCTAAATCAAACACGCGATTGAAGTAGCGAGTTTAGAGCTTGTAACGCGACTAACTCTAGACTTTGTCTTGTAAACAACAAGGACGTAAAAGAAAGCTTAGCTTTACTCAGGTTTTTGATATGAAAATTGGATACCTTATTCATTCAACTAGATGGCTATATATAGCCTACAAAAGGACCCTTAAACCGGCTGGTTAAGGTGACAAAAACAAAGTTACAACTATGTGAACATGGAGCTAATAACAAAGCTAGGAGCTAATAACAAAGTAATGTAAATCAGGAGCTAATAACAAAGCTTGAACAAGGAGTAATGAGGCGCGGCAGCTATGTGAACATGGAGCCAAAAACAAAGCTAGCAAGGGAGCCTTTAGACGTGTACACCATGTGAACACAATCAGCCTCAAACACCTTCATAACTTCAGTACACTTCCCATGCTTGAATGAGTGTGAACCCAAGTTAATGTCTTCATATTACCTTGATTATTGGCTCCTTTATTCAGCTCTTACACGAGCTAGCTCACCAATTGTAGTAGGCACACTACTAAGCTGGTAAGGGGTGCTAGTATGGATGAACTAAGACCATGAGGAGCTAAGGTGACTTTATTGAACTCTTTGGTAGCTCCTTGATTCGGATCACCGGGTCACGTCCCTTAGGTGACCGTGTATGAAATTGTTTGATTAGTCCAAGTTCTCCACCTTTTTTCGTGGGTTTGAAGGGGGATCGCGACTCCCGACTTACCCATTCCCCTACCTCCTACACATATCCACAAAATAAGATGCAAGTTGTTGAAATCTCTTTCTTAGTTGCAAGAAGAAATGCCTACAACTCAAATCTAGCCAAAAGGGCAAACAATGAAAATGAAAGAAAATGAAAGAAAGAAAGAATTGAAGAAAAAGAAAAGGCACAACAAAAAGCCAAAAAGAAAATACAAAAGATGAAAAAGAAATGGCATAGCAACACACAAAGCAAAAATGCAAAAGAAAGAAAAATGCCAAAAGAAAACCCGTCTCACAAAAAGAGTCCTCACATCTTAAAAATAAGCCTTTTACCGACTATTACCGTGAAGAGCCTACCAAAGGACCGAGTCCCTAGGAAGGATGATAGCGGTAATGGTCGGTCTTCCCTCATTTTGCAATCATATCCACCTTTTTACTTGGACTAGTTAAGCGGTTTTGGGCATGGGACGACCCTCTTGGCTCACTGCTAAAGGGGGCAGGGTCTCACTTACCTACAGTGTCGACTAACATCGTGGTTCATCCTTTTTCCATCCCGCCGATCGTCCCGTAGTACGTTCTTAGAAGGTTAAGAGGACCTAGGTGAGTTACCAACGTTTTTATTGCTTTGTTGTCATACTATTAGAGTTTAGTTCATTTCGATTTGCATTGCTAGCTTGGGAACGTTGTCACTTGCCTTGAGTCCTTAACCGGTGTCTATTTCACCGCTTTGTTGAGGGAAGCGGTATTTGTTTTGTCTTGAAATGCAACTGTTTGGTGCTTGTTTGTGTGTGTGTTTGTTTGTTTGTGTGTTTTCGTGTCCGGTTGCATCCACAGTTTTGTCGCAAGACCCCACCTGCCTTGCGGAGAGCACTTGTCCTCTAAGTGTTCTCGCGTGAGTTGAAAGGGCGTAGGGTGCGCTAATACTCGCTCGGCTAGTAGTATAGTTCTTTTAGTTAGTTTGTACTTACTCGAGGGCGTGTAAGGGTTAAGTGTGGGGGAGTTAATAAGTGTAGTTTGTAGTGCCTATTTTGTTGTGTTTAGTCCCGGTTTCTCTTGTGAAATCGCTCTTTGGAGCGGTTTCTGAGCTACTTATGCTTTTTCTAGTTCGTTTTAGGTTCCCAAGACCATTCATGGAGAAATGAAACGATTCTGACTCGTTTCCGGCACTTTTGGAACCAACGACGAGAAGCAACGATCACCCGGTGGCTTAGACTCGATCCCGAGACCTTGGGACCCATTTCCGAGCCCCTTAGACTCGATCCCGAGCCCCGAGAATCGATGAGAAGCCCATGATAAGCAAGGGACCTTAGAGCTCTTATTCGAGGCCTACAAAGCCTTCCCGACCGAGATCAAGTGCCTTCCCGGTCGGGAAGGAGTGCACAAAGGAGACAGCTGCTGTTTTGAGCCGTCTCGGCCGAGACCCACCTTGTCTCGGTCGGGACCAGCCTTCCCGGCCGGGATGAATCCCATCTCGGTCGGGATGGCCCTGTTACAGCTCCGCCTCACTTCTTTTCTTCTCCTTATTCATTGTAACCCTATATATACCCCCCCCCCCCCCCCCCCCTCTTGTAATCTGAGTTATGTTAGACATTACCCACTAAACCCTAGACTACTTTAGACTAGATTAGCTTAGATTAGTGTAGATTAGTCTTTAGTTTATCGTTAATCTTAGTAATTAGTCTTGTATTAAGAGAATTATTCAAGATTCATCCAAGATTGACAACCTTGGGAGATTGTTTTGGGTTTTTCTCATTAATGCAAGATCTTATCTTTTCATCTTCTTGTTAGTAGGTATAATCTTCTTATTCTCTTTACTCTTAATCCTTGTTTAATCTTTCAAGTTTCAATCTTTGATTATTGTTCTTGTTCTTGCTAGTTTCATTACGAATGTTTTGTTGTTTGTGTTGATTTCTATTGTTATGGTTAGTATTAGTTTCATTATGTGTGAGTAGACTTTTTGTGGGGTTAGTAGGAGGATTATGTGTTGATTATGGGTGCTTAGGGTTGATTGTGGGTAAAGGTTGAATCTTTGTCACTAGTCATATGTTGAGCACCCCATGTGTTTGATGAAATGCTTGTTAGAGTAGTAGTTGCAAATGCTCCTCTTGCTTGTTTTATTCTTCTCATTGGGTGATTGATTTGTGGTTGAATCCTTGTGTATTGGGTAATATCTTGCATGAGTATTCGGGTTTTGTCTTAGATACGAGAGTGCGGACATTGGCTTTGACGCGAGAGCGCGGACCGACCTTAGTGACTAGGTGAAACCTACACCCTCGATTACCCAACCATCCTACTACACTTATGAACCCGACCTAACCCTACTCTCTCCTTATTTGATTCCTCCTTCTTAGCTTATTTTTAGTCATAGTTCCTTCCCTTCTTATCATTCTAGTTTAGCTTAGCCGCGAGACCTAGTCAAATCTTTAGGTGGAACTTGGTCTAAACACCTTCTACCGTCCCCGTGGACTCGACCCGACTTACCCTATCTACCGTTAGGATTAGTTGGTTATTATTTGATCGGTGGGGATCCACGGCAAATCCCTCCCATCACTAGCACTAGGCGGTATCTCAATGGATATGGAATAGTCTTCAAGGCGGGACAAGGCAGGAGAAGGCTTTAAGGGCCTGGATGCTTGTACTGCACCTGACACTGGTTTTATATCTGTTGTAAGGCGTCCAGGATGTGTTGGGGTAGGTCCAAAGGTGTATGGCTCTGGTACAAACTATAAAGAGGGAAGGAAAGATGAGGGGTTTGCTTCAATTCAAACTCCTAACAGATATGAAGTATTGTGTCATTCAATTGGAGCTGAGATGGAACTGCAGGCAGAGAAGGATTTATATCCACCAGTGGAGAACACAATTCCACCTAATTGATAGATTGAGACTCTGGGATGAGCTTGTAAGATTGAGTAGGGTTACTAATAATTGTATTGTTATGGGGGATTTTAATATCATTAGGCACAATAAGGAGAAAATAGGAGGAGCTGAACCCGATATCAAAGACATGGAATCATTCAATGAATGTATTGATGCTTGTAGCCTGCAAGAACTTGCTAGCCAAGGATGTGAGTATACTTGGACCAACAAGCAAGATGCAAAGGATAGAGTTTGGACAAGACTTGATAGGGCACTTGTGAATAATAATTAGATTAATAGATTTACAGACTCTTTTGTGTATATTCCTCAAGCTGGAGCTTCAAATCACTCCCCATTAATAGTGACTGTTGAACGCAGCAAGAAGGTTCGCTGTCGGTTCAGCTTTTTGAATTGCTGGATTGATCACCCTAGCTTCCTAAATATTGTATCTAAGGCTTAGCAAAAGAGGGTTTATGGGACTGCAGGTTTCAGACTGTTTAGCAAGCTCAAGAATGTAAAAGTTGCACTTAAAGAGATGCATAAGAATAATTATTCTAATATTGGGTGCAGAATTCAAGATACAGGATTGTCAACAGCAACTGTAGTGGAATAACTTTGATTATTTGATAGATAAGGAGCGAGAATTAATTGAAAATTGGAATGCTCTAAGGAGAGTTAAGCATAGTATTGCGCAACAGCGAGCCAAGATGGAGAATATAGCCAAGGATGATGCTGCCACTTCGTTTTTTCACTCGAGAATTACAGAGAGACGCCAACAACAAGTTATTGGAACTATCTTGGACCATAATAGTATTAACCGAGAGGGAGTTGAAGATGTTGCTGCAGGGTTTATTGATTACTATATTTCTTTGCTTGGAAACAAGACTGCGGTAATCCTTATTGATAAAAACAGCATGGTTTTAGGTGATGTAGTTCACTGTAATGACTGGAATAGTCTCGTGACCAAGCCTGATGATGAGGAGATCAGGAGAGCAGTTTTTTTTCCATTGGTTCTTCCAAAAGCCCAGGCCAGATGGGTTTTCTGCGGGCTTTTTCAAAGCAGCTTGGAGAATAATCAAAGGAGATTTTTGTGAATCTGTGAAGGAATTCTTTGATACTAGTAAGATGGTAAAGCAAGCGAACACTACTCTTATTACTTTAGTACCTAAGAAACAGGTCTGTTCTTCAGTCTTGGATTATAGGCCTCTATCTTGCTGCTCGATTTTGTATAAAACTATTAGCAAATTGTTAACTAACAGATTGGAACAATTTATTAGCAGCATAGTAGGGCAGGAGCAAGCAGCTTTCATTCGGGGTAGGAGTATCCATGAAAACGTTGCAATTTCACAATCTCTTATCAAGAACTACAATAGAAAGTACTTGACACCTAGGTGTGATGTGAGTTGATATGAACTTTGAAACAAGAATGTAAAGATGGATTAGTATTCTGAAATGGACGTGAAACAAGTAACCAAAACAGAAGGTAAAGATAGTTTGAGGATGAATAAACCGTAACCAAAGGATAGTATGCTAGGTGAAGTAGACCTATACTTCAACAAAGCGCTTTGCTAGATCAAACACTCGATTGAAATAGCGAGTTTAGAGCTTGTAACGCGACTCACTCTAGACCTTGTCTTGTAAACTACAAAGACGAAACAAAAGGAAGCTCAAAGCTTAACTTTTACTTGGTTTTTAATTTGCAAATTGGATGATTTATTCATTCAAATGGGTGGCTATATATAGCCTACAAGACCCTTAAAACCGGCTGGTCAAGGGTGACAATAACAAAGTACAATGGTGACAAAAACAAAGCTTAAGCCTAATGTGAACTAGGAGCTAAGAACAAAGCTAGGAGCTAATAACAAAGTAATGTAAACATGGAGCTAATAACAAGGCTAAGAGAGCATTAAGGTGTGGCTGGTGTGGACATGGAGCTAATAACAAAGCTTCATTTGGACGTGCACACCAAGTGAACACAACCAGCTTCAAACGTCCTCTTTAACCCCGGTGCTTTCCCATGCACAACTGACTTGTTCGGACCATAACTTTGTCAATACTTGTTCAATGAGCCTTCATGAATAGTCATTGGAAAGATAAGCTCGAAATCTATCTCCTCCATTTTGAATGACTACGAAAATCCAAGTATAACTCGAGATATGGACTGATCAAAACAATGCTGCAAAATGAACTCGCATCCGAAATTCCCATGCTTGAATGGGTGTGAACCTAAGTTAATGCCTTCATATATCCTTGACTATTTGCTCCTTTATTCCGCTCAAACTCGAGCTAGCTCCATAATTGAAGACGACTCTTTATTAGTGCTAATGTAGCTGGACTAAAGTTAAGTAGGAGCTGGTATTACTTCGTTGAGCTCTTTAGTACTTCCTTACTAGGATTAGTAGCTTCTTGATTCGGGTCAATTGTAGTAGGCATACTACTAATCTGGCAAGAGGTGTTAGTGTGGCTGAACTAAGACTATGAGGAGCTAAGGTGACTTTAATGAACTCTTTGGTAGCTCCTTGATTCGGATCATCTCCTCCCCCTTTAGAAGGAATTGTCCTCAATTCTGAACAGCCATCTTCATTAAGATAAAGAGCAAAATCTCCCACTTTGGACGTGGTATGAACTTCATAACTATCCGGCAACTTCATCTTGCAAGTATTGTTGTATACCTTGTATGGAACTTCTGTTTGTGGCTTCCACTTGGTCTTCCTTTTGCTTGAAAACCTCTCCTTTCTCAAGTGAACCAAAACCAAGTCATCCTCTTGGAAAAGTCTCGGTTTTCTGTTTTTGTTGGACCTTCTTTTGTAGGCTTCTTTGATCCTTTCCCGAATCTCTTCTCTAACGTACAAGTCAGGCCCTTTGCTAGCTTCATCTGTTGGGTAACAAACACCGAAATGAGTCATTTCGAAAAATGATAAGTACTCCCTTGTTCTGAAAGGACTCCTTGAGAACGGCTTTGTTAAGCATTTGCTCCCAATGTTCTGATCAATCCCTTGTATCTTTAGCAAAAAGAAGTGTTCTTTTATCACCTCTAAGGTCTTGGTCATGTCAAAAGTTTCAGCTGGTCTTTCTCCATGAGTTTCTCTAGTTATACACTCTGAAATAGGATGCCTTGGGACACAACGATGGTTTCTTGTAAAAGGAAGATCTACCTGCAAAACAAACTCAACAAAAGTACCAAGAACACCAGCCTTGCACTCGGTGAGTACATCAGCATCCATGGAGTCCTTCAAGGTCTCAAATCCAAGCGTGCTTGCATTTAAAGTGGATGATTGTGTGTAGTGACAAGATAGAGCATTAGCCACGACTTTGCTCTTAACACCTTCATGCCTTAAGACTTCATGATCTTCCCTAGGTGTCAATCCAGCTGGTAATTCATTAGGAATGACTAAACCCAGTTCCTTTGGCAACTCCTCGAATTGTTTCCTTCCAAACCCATTATCCATCCTAAATGGTTCCTCTATAGTACCCATGTCAATGACACGTTCCCCCTCTTTTAAAGCCTGTTCTACTTCACTCTCAATGGTAAGGTTAGGCTTATTGGTTTTGTTGGAGGTCATAGCTCTAACAGCTTGGGGAGTCATAGGTTTTAGAATGATTTTCTTTCCCTTATCCCTTAACTCGTATTCGTTTTTTCTCCCATGGTGTACTACATCCCTATCAAACTGCCAAGGACGTCCCAAAAGTATATGACAAGCATCCATAGGAATGACATCACATAAAACTTCATCGACATAAGACCCCATAGTTAACCCTACTCTCACCTGTTCTGTGACCCTAATTTTGTTTCCATCATCCAGCCAATGTAATGCATACGGTCTAGGGTGATTAGTGGTGGTTAGGCCTAACTTAGTTACCATTTCAGTGGATGCAACATTTGTACAACTACCTCCATCAATGATTAAGCTACACCATTTGCTGTTAACTAGACACTTAGTGTGAAAAAGTTGGTTTCTTTGCTCGGTGTTGTGTGGAATGGGGTTAGCATGAAGTGTACGTAGTACTAAAACATTACCATACGTTGGGAGCTCATAGTCTTTTCTTTCTTCCTTCTTTTCTCCCAAGTAGACTTCCGGACCAGATGCGCCATGGGACTTAGAAAGACTAATGATGCTTGATTCTTCAAAGCTCACAACTCCTGCCATGCTTACGTCTAAATGGATGACCAAAGCTCTGATACCACTAATGATGTGAGTTGATATGAACTTTGAAACAAGAATGTAAAGATGGATTAGTATTCTGAAATGGACGTGAAACAAGTAACCAAAACAGAAGGTAAAAATAGTTTGAGGATGAATAAACCGTAACCAAAGGATAGTATGCTAGGTGAAGTAGACCTATACTTCAACAAAGCGCTTTGCTAGATCAAACACTCGATTGAAATAGCGAGTTTAGAGCTTGTAACGCGACTCACTCTAGACCTTGTCTTGTAAACTACAAAGACGAAACAAAAGGAAGCTCAAAGCTTAACTTTTACTTGGTTTTTAATTTGCAAATTGGATGATTTATTCATTCAAATGGGTGGCTATATATAGCCTACAAGACCCTTAAAACCGGCTGGTCAAGGGTGACAATAACAAAGTACAATGGTGACAAAAACAAAGCTTAAGCCTAATGTGAACTAGGAGCTAAGAACAAAGCTAGGAGCTAATAACAAAGTAATGTAAACATGGAGCTAATAACAAGGCTAAGAGAGCATTAAGGTGTGGCTGGTGTGGACATGGAGCTAATAACAAAGCTTCATTTGGACGTGCACACCAAGTGAACACAACCAGCTTCAAACGTCCTCTTTAACCCCGGTGCTTTCCCATGCACAACTGACTTGTTCGGACCATAACTTTGTCAATACTTGTTCAATGAGCCTTCATGAATAGTCATTGGAAAGATAAGCTCGAAATCTATCTCCTCCATTCTGAATGACTACGAAAATCCAAGTATAACTCGAGATATGGACTGATCAAAACAATGCTGCAAAATGAACTCGCATCCGAAATTCCCATGCTTGAATGGGTGTGAACCTAAGTTAATGCCTTCATATATCCTTGACTATTTGCTCCTTTATTCCGCTCAAACTCGAGCTAGCTCCATAATTGAAGACGACTCTTTATTAGTGCTAATGTAGCTGGACTAAAGTTAAGTAGGAGCTGGTATTACTTCGTTGAGCTCTTTAGTACTTCCTTACTAGGATTAGTAGCTTCTTGATTCGGGTCAATTGTAGTAGGCATACTACTAATCTGGCAAGAGGTGTTAGTGTGGCTGAACTAAGACTATGAGGAGCTAAGGTGACTTTAATGAACTCTTTGGTAGCTCCTTGATTCGGATCAAGGTGTCTTATGAAGATCGACTTGAGAAAGGCATTTGACTCTCTACAATGGGATTTTATTGATAATATGCTCAGAGAATTCAACTTTCCAGACCAGTTTATTAGATTGGTCAATACTTGCATTCAGGGATCGTGGTTTTTCTATTAAACTGAATGGAGCTTCTAATGGTTTCTTCAAAGGGAGAAGTGGGGTGAGGCAAGGGGATCCTTTATCACCTTATTTGTTTGTACTTAGTATGGAGGTGCTCTCAAGGCATCTTAGGAATATCAATTCACAATTGCAAGTTTCCTATCATCCTAAATGCAGACAGCTTAACATGAATTACCTAATTTTTGCGAATGATTTGATGGTTTTTATGAGAGGGGATCTCCCTTCGGTTAAAGCGGCTATGAGGATGCTCTACCAGTTTGAGGAGGAGTGTGGATTGAAAGTGAATAAGGAAAAAACTGACATATACTTTGGGGGTACTCAGGATGAGATCAAGGATCTTATTTTGGAGGAAACAGGTTTCAAATTGGGAACCTTCCCTTGCAAGTATCTGGGTATGCCCCTTAATGCCGTGACAAACAGAATGGAGCATTACTCTGGGCTGCTTACCAAGGTTCATAATGCTTTAAGTGGTTGGTCTGTGCATTGCCTCACTTATGCGGGCAGTGAGTTGCTCAACTCGATTATTTTTGGGATTCTTAACTTTTGGAGTGCTAACACTTTACTGCCTCTTAATGTTCTAACCCGGATTAACAAATATTGTAGATCATTCTTTTGGACCGGTTCAGCGAACAGCAGGAGCATGATTTATAAGGCCTGGAATGAGGTATGTGCACCATAGGAAGAAGGTGGATTTGGTATCACTGAGATTGAGGCTTGGAATAAAGCCTGCATTAGCAGTTGGATATGGAAGATTGAGCAGAGTCATGAAGGAATCTGGTTGAGATTGATCAAACATTATGCATTGGGTGCTGATTCAATATGGGAAGCCCGAATTCATGAGAAATACACTTCCACTCTGAAGAGCATAATAAGGATCAAGGACATTATGATTAGTAGAATGGGGAGTGTTTAGGAAGCTCAGAAACTGCTACAGGAATGGCAAAAGGAGGGCAGATTTCAAACCCATACTGCATACAGCTGGTTCAGGCAAAATCACTTGAAGCAAAGATGGCTTCAGTAGCTGCAACGGCAGAATGTAATACCCAAGCATATAGTTAAAGTATAATTATCGCGCATCGAAAGATTAAGATGGGGTGATGAAATTCTATATACTCATTATAAATAAGAGTAATCATTCGCCTATAAATAAAAGTTCTTAATTAGACTTTTATATAAACTTAAATAAACTTAAGTAAAATTATCCCACATCGAAAATTATAATAAGGTGAATATTTTTATTTTATAAATAAGAGCAATCATTCATCAAAAATATATACTCCAATAAGATGATCAAATTCGATTATATAAAATAAAGAGTAATTGTCTATCCTTTGACTTAGATATAAAAAAAATTCTTTTAATCTTAAAAATAGCTCTTAAAACTATAAACTTAATTAAGTAAATTACCACATCGAAAAATTATGATGAGGTGATGAAATTTTATATCATAAATGAGTAATCTTTCGGTTTTAAATATCAACCAACAATCTTTTGAGTCTTAAAAAACTTTTAAAAAGACTAGAAACCTAAAATTATCCCACATCGAAAAAAATTAAAATAATGTGATGATTCTATATTATAAATAAGAGTAATCATGATCGAAAAATTAAGATGAGTCAATAGAATCTTATATTATAAATACGGTTAATCTTTCGTTCTTGGATATCAATCAAAAAATTCATTCGCTCTTAGATATCAATCAAAAAACTTTTGAGTCTTAAAAAGTCTCTTAATAAGACTACAAACTTAAAGTAAAAATAATCTCACATCGAAAAATTATAATAAGGTGATGAAACTTTATATTATAAATAAGAGCAATAATGTAATCTTTTGAGTTCTAAAATGAGCTCTTAAGACTATAAACTCAGCTGAAATTAAGTTTAATTACTAATATCATGTGATTATTTTATTTATTGTAATGACATAGTTTTATTAAGTTTCTTATTTAACGAATGTACATCATCAATGTAATTAAGCCAACTAACCCGTGCAGCACACAAGCTTTAATCTAGTTCTATATTATAAATAAGATTAATCATTCCTTCTTAGATATATCAAGATTATCCCACATCGAAAAATTATAATAAGGTGATGAAATTTTATTATACAAATAAGAGTAATCATTTGTCCAAAATTGTAATAAGGTGATCGAATTTTATTATATAAATAAGAGTAATAGTTCGTCCTTAATAACTTAGATGAAAACTCAAACTCTTTTGAGTCTTAAAAAGAGTCCTTAGTCTTAAAAAAATTCTTAAGACTATAAACTTGAGTAAAATTTCTCACATCGAAAAATTATTATAAAGTCGTGAATTTCATAGACATCAACCAAACATCTTTTGATTTCTAGAAAAACTCTTTAAGACTATAATACTAAAATTGTCCCTTTTAGTGTTAAAAAAGCTCTTAAGACTATAAACGTGGGTAAAATTGTCCCACATCGAAAAATTATTATAAAGTTATGAATTTCATATTATTTGCTCAAAATAATAATGAATATATTACATATAAAAATAGTAAAATTATCCCATATTGAAAAATTATAATAAGGTGATAAATTTCTATATTATAAATAAAAATAATCATTTGATCTTAGATTTCAAACAAAAATCTTTTGATAAAAATGATGTTTTTATTTATACTTCTAGATTATAGTTAGGTGGTTTGTCCACATTAAAAGAATAATGTCATTTTGTGAAATTTATTATATTTAAATTAAATATATATACTTCTTTCTTCCATAAATAGAAAATATTTACGATGGGAAGAAGATAGAAAGACGAACGAAAATAGAATATGGGAAGAAGATATAAGGGAGGGGGAAGTAGTATAATTGTACCACATTATTGAAAGATTATGATAACGGGATGATAAATATCTCAACTATCAACCCATACCAAATATTTAGCGAGTATTGTCTTAAAGAGGGATATTATGAATTTTAATTATGAAATTTGTTAAATTAAAAGAAACTATAAATTTGTATTATTAAATATTAATTTTCAAGGTATAAAGTTTGAAATGATTTAAGGTATAAAATATCAATTTATCCCTATTTTTATAATCTTTATATGAGATATTTTATTTCAATGTAAGTAAATGATGACATAGTTTTAATATAACTTTTACTCTATATAACTTTTTTTTCAAGGTCAATAAGCCAACTAACCCATGCAGGGCACGAGCTTTAATCTAGTTTGATATTTATAACGTACTTAATTCCACAATTTTAAAAACATTACATGATTATATTTTATCATACTTGTACAAGTTATATCGACAATCACTCCGTATTAGAATGGTTAAAGAATCCAATACCATTAACAAATTGCTCACCCGACCACGCCGGTAGAAATGTAGAAGCAACCTTATCAACTCCCGATTCTAAGCCTTGAAACTCTCCACCGAACATTACTCCGTAACTCGCAACAATGGCAGCCATCTCCCTCCACTCACCCTTCAAACAGCACTTTCTCAATTCAACTTCAAACCCAGGAACCCCACATTGTTTAAACCCACCCAAGCTCCTCCAAATCCAATGTGCAAAGAGGGCTAAAAGAACTGGCAAACTCAGGTACCCATCAGAGAAGAAGAAGCTTAAGCAACTGCATAAGGATAAACTTGATGTGAAAGACAAATGTCAGGGGTTTTGGAGGTTATCTAAGCTTTCTGTTGATGTTCATAATGACCCTGGTAAAGATTTCCTCGCTGTTTCTCTTCCCCTCCTTGAACAAATTGCCAAAGTTCTTCAATTCCCGGTAATCCTTTTTTTTTTAACCTTTTGTGGTGGTGGGTTTATCATTATTTATCTATGATGACTGGAATGTTAGTGTAATTAATCATAATGGTTATTTGTTTATAGGAATTTAAGAGGTACAGAAACCGGGTTTTGCTTATACTGTATGTTGCAATCAACAGAAATGAAGTTTGATTATGGGATATTTTTTTTCCAGAATTTGATGGTGCCCAGAGCGCTGGGTTGTCATTTATACGTGAGAAATGGACTGTAGTCTATGGATGGCGCAAATGTTTTTTTTCCTATATGTGGGTGGATATTTGTAATACAAAGAATCATTTGAGAGTTCCAGTAGGTGTTTTTCCATGCTATTTGAGAGTACATTTCATAATATAGCTATTGAAGAAGTGTTGTCTGTGTATGTGAAGCCAATGCATTTGATGTTATCCAAAGTTCTGGGTTCTTTCGGTCTCTTCTCTTTTAAAAGAGGAATTCCTCATGAAATGGCTTCGCTAGTGACTCATACTAGTTTTTGTATATGTAATTTGGAAAGAGAAAGATTACAGGTTCTTAGATGCATTTTGTGCAAAATCTTTGGTTTATTTTTTTCTAATAAAAACGTTGACTGCAGGTTTCCTCCATGCTGCCTGCAGAAGCGTTCACAGTGATTAGGAAGTCATTTGATGCAAGAAAGGTCAGGCAACAAGGAAGACGATATGATTTTTTTCAGCATTAATCTTTCTCTTGATTGTACATTTTATGATGCCTTGTTTCTTACAGTTCATGAAGACACCTAAATTCGTATACACCGTTGACATGGATGTCGGGAAACTGCTAGATGCCGAACCCCGATTATGGGACTTTATATCTGAATTGGACCCTAAGGTTGGTCTTGTAGAGCACGTGCCCCAAGAAAAAGCTTTGGGTGACTTGATTGGCTTATTACATGACTGTAAGAAGGATCAGGAAGGTACCTTATTAGAAGAATCCGGGAATACCACTCAATTTAGTAGTAAACCCCACATCCCATCAGAGAAACCAAAAGTTGCTGTTGTTGGTAGTGGTCCAGCAGGTTTATTTGCTGCTCTTGTGCTCGGGGAGCTTGGTGCAGATGTGACCATGATTGAAAGAGGTCAACCAGTGGAACAAAGGGGACGAGACATTGGTGCATTGATAGTTCGACGAATTATACAACCAGAAAGCAACTTTTGCTTTGGGGAGGTAACTCTCTCATGTCAATTTGGTTGATAAGGAGGTTGTCATTCTATCTATGAAATGTTTTAAAATTAGGCGTTGTCTTTCCAATGCAAATGATTGTTTTTTCTCTTTGTCCAATATACTATCTTTTTATCTATAGAATGTTGTAAATTTAGGTGTAAAGTTAATTCATGTAGCTAAATACTTAAGTTAGTTCTTTGAGAAGATGGTATATCAATTTTGTATTGTGGATATAACTGCTATAAGTTTTGACTTAAGATTTGCATTCCTAATTCCATACTGAAGTGTGATTTTATAACAACAAGAAATTACTCCAGTGGATTAGATGTCTGAAAAGTACTATGAGCATTTACAATGAAAGGCTCAACCAGTAACTTAATTCACTGGCTAGCCTTTACAAACCAATAACTTAAGAACAACATTGTGGCCATAGGAACTGTTTATGTGTAGTGGCATGGTATGACCATCAATGCATATACGGTATGTTTGTCCTTACATTAGCAAGGGAACATTACTGCAACCTCCGACCTAACAATTAAACTAATCAGGTAGTGCCCTATTCTCTAGCACCCTCAGGTCATCCGGAGTGATAAAATATCTGAATATTAAATGCTCACACAAATTTGTTTCAAATTCAACATGCTTCAAGTTAATAACATGGTATATACCGTGAGATCCATATTGCATGTTTTAAATAAGTTGATGTATTCTTGTATGTCACTTGTGATAATAATCTTAGAAAATTTTGAGCACTCGGAGAAGGACTTATGTGTGGCAGGGTGGTGCAGGTACATGGAGTGATGGGAAGCTCGTAACTAGAATTGGGAAGAATAGTGATAGTGTTCAAGCGGTGAGAATCGTTCTTCTTGGAAGAATATGCTTACCCTGTGCTTATATTGCAATAATCAAAGGATTCTTCAATGATTTAAAAAAAAAATCAAGTTTAAATTAATCTTATATGTTCTTTATGTCTTGTCTTTTGTGTCTCAGGTCTTAAGGACACTAGTCCACTTTGGAGCCCCAAGAAGTATTTTGGTTGATGGGAAGCCTCACCTTGGAACAGATAGGCTAGTCCCACTGCTTCGTAGTTTTCGGCAACATTTGCAGGCCCTGGGAGTATGTCACATACCAACATTTTCTAAACATTGATTGATGTTTTATGCTATTTTATTTTATTTTATTTATTTATTGTGTTAGACTAGAAGTCTCTCTTTTTTAATACATTTTTACCCTTAGGTTTCAATCAAATTTGGGACAAGGGTTGATGATATTCTAGTAGAGGGTTCAACTGTTAAAGGAGTCAAAGTTTCAGATGTGATGAATACCCCACCAATATATAGTGATGATTTGAGACATGATGCGGTTGTTTTGGCGGTTGGTCACTCTGCAAGAGATGTCTACCAGATGCTTCTATCTCACAATGTACACTTGGTCCCAAAAGACTTTGCGGTGCGTGTCTCTACTTGTGATTGATACCAAAAGTTTCAATTAGTATGCTTTATAAAAACGTACTTAAGCAGCTGAAAATTATTAACATGCCCTGGCTTTTACTACAAACTAAATTACTGGAGTAGATATCTACTTCATAAAGTTTGGGAGAATGGCCTGTTCAGCTATATATGTGTGTGTATGTGTGCGCGCGCGCGTGCGTGTGTGTGAGAGAGAGAGGGAGATTAGTTGTGTGTGTGTGTGAGAGAGAGAGAGAGATTGGTTGCGTGTGTGTGTGTGTCTGAAGTATGATTGGTTACGTTGCTAAACCATGACATTTGCAAACAAGCAACTGTTTTACTGATGCAGGCTGTGCTTCCAAGGAAAAGAATTTCCACCATGATTTGAAAAGGAGGAAGTAAAATTGTTTCGTGAAAAGCTATATATGCATAGTTTGGTTCTACTATGTTTAACAATGTTCTGCTTAGTGGCTGGCATTTTGACAGATACAAGAGAAAAATATGGCTAAGGATTCTCTAGTAATAACTGTTGCCATCTTCTCAATTAAAGGAACCATTGTAGATTTAAATGCAATTTTTTTATCCAAAAAGTTTGGCTATGGGGAGAGAAGTCTAAATCTAGTGTTCTATCCAACCAGTTGATGAACAAAATAAAGCTTTTAATATGCTCTTATTCCTGTAAAAGAGTGTGACAGAAAATACTCTAGTTATGGTGGCCACGTACAAGTAAAATGTGATTCCTGTGCAATCTATATGTCTCTTATTTAAGGCATAATGGGAGACAGTGGAGCGGGGTACTTGGCTTGAAGCATTTTTGAATTGTAATGTCCTTCATTTTGTCTATGTGATTGGTTAGAACTTGCAAACCTTGTGCGTTCTTGTGATTGTTGTATCTATTTAAAAAGTGTATCAACATTTGCAAGTGGCTAAAAAATTAATCTAAGTGGATTTTTGACTTCTATAGGTTGGCTTCCGGATTGAGCATCCCCAGCAGTTGATAAATAGCATACAGGTAGCTTTACAGACTATATCGCTTTGCTGCAACATCAGCTGGTGGTAATTTTTTATGCTAGCAAATGTAATTTCAACAATTCATTCTGTAAACAACAGTATCGTTATAGGTCATTTGGATTCTGTGTTTTCTAACACTAGGGTGTACGTATGTCTGTCATAGTACTCGTAGGTTATTAATTGGTATCTGAACATCTCTCAACTTTTAGCCATTAACTAGCAGAGTAGCAGAAACAGAAGAGCTGCATAATAGTCCAAACCACATTGGTAACTCATTTGCCAATAAATGAGATATACTGATGTGTGTTTATTCTTGTATGAATAATGTTCAGTATGCTGGGTTGGCGGATGAAGTTCAAAAAGGACGTGGAAAGGTACCAGTAGCAGATTACAAGGTTGCAAACTATCTCAGTGGAGATGGTGAATCTTCATATGCTTCTACGAATCGCGGCTGTTACTCATTCTGCATGTGCCCTGGAGGACAGGTAGTTTCTGTAAAATGTGTAATTGTTTCATGTTTCTGTATTCCACTGCTGAGTTATAGCTGATTCATGATTTCCTTTTGTCCCAGGAGAACTTTTAATAGAAAATGAATTAGTATAACTGGTAGGCTCCTTTTGCAATTTAAATCTACTAGGATGCCAATTAACCTTCTGTTTGGATTAACGTCTTTCGAGGGAAGCAGGGAGAGTGAAAGGGAGTAGGACAACCTGCTTTGTTTGGCCAGTAAATTAGAGGGGAGGTAAATGATGGGATCCATTTATCTCATGCAAGTCAAATTAAATTCCATCTAACATAGGAATGATTGAAAGGAACCCTCTGAATACTTTATCCACTCACATTCATAGAGTACTAGCTTTTCACTTTGTTATTGTTCGACCATTTATTAGAATTGCATGTCATATGTTGGATACATAAATGATCATGAAAATGTTGCAAACCATGGCTCCAAGTGCATAACGTCGGCTTCGAAGAAAATTATGTGTACGTGGTGCATCATATCTTTAGTTTGTTTAGGTCGTTATGAGAGGTTGAGAGAAAAATCACAACACCTTCACTGACATTGCAGGTTGTTCTGACTAGTACTAATTCATCAGAGCTTTGTATAAATGGCATGTCGTTTTCTCGTCGTTCATCAAAATGGGCCAATGCAGCTCTTGTTGTCACTGTCTCATCAAAGGATTTTGAGCATTTACACGGGCCCCTTGGTGGTGTTGCATTTCAGGTAACAATAAGATACGAGTAGCAGTTTGGGCTCAGGCTTTCAACACTTGGGTGTATATATTGTCTTAATATGAAATGGTCCCTTTTTACCCATGCAATTCTGATACACTTGGGTAATGTTGATGGGTGAGATTGTGGAAAGCTTCCGCCGTATTAGCCACATGTGTAAGTTGTGGCTAGTTTTAAAGTTCAATCCTCATGAGGTTGAGCATATTGGTAGTCTTTTCACATGTTGAACAGATGGTTGGGGTTCGATTGTGGTCGAGTTAGGTTCATGGTCAAAATATCTTCTCAAGTTTTCCCACCTTATTTGTGATTTTTTTGATATTACTTCAAAATAAATATTTTTATTCATATCTATGAATAAAAAAATCTTACCGTGAAATAGCTGATAGCCTTGAATTATTTTGTGTTTTTTTAAAAAGAAAAATTAATATAATATGATTCAATGCACATTTTTTTGTATATTTATTAGATTTGGGGGTAGTTTCATGACCTTACATTTGCAGATAGTTTTGCGTTCATGTCATTTTGAATCATGGTTTATGATTTATGGGACTAAGGCTCTGTTGGCGTTCATGTCAATTTCCATTTTAAAATTTAAGGATCAAATTCATTCTGTGTATATATCCCCTGGAATTTTTATTTTGGGTATTCATATAGAGGGAACTCGAAGAAAGGGCTGCAGTTATGGGAGGCGGTAATTTTGTCGTTCCTGTGCAAACAGCCACCGATTTCCTTGAAAATAAGCTAGCAGGTATAAATTTCACTTGCTCAAACTTCATCGAACATTGTTTTCATCAATCAGTTTGACAATTTGGTACATTTTAGCCACATATGTGCCGCCATCAAGCTACCGTTTAGGAGTCAAGGCTGCAACTCTTCACGAGTTATATCCGTCTCACATAACGAAAGCCCTGCAAGATTCCATAATGATGTTTGACAAAGAGGTTTGTATTGTTGAAGTCTTAGCTGCATGTTTTAATTTTTTTCTCGGTTTTTCCTTCCATTCAATATTTTTTGTAGACTTCGCTACCCATCTTCGGTAACAGCCTTTTTGTACTTCACACATAACATGACTCGATTGCATACTTGAGATAGCTTTTGTGGCAAGGTTTTGATATTGTATCTTTTGTGTTTTTCCACCTAATACCTTTCAGCTTCCCGGATTTATCTCAAAGGACGCACTTCTTCATGGAGTAGAGGTATTCGTCTTATTTATCATATGTATTTTTTCCATTTTTCTCCCTCCCCGGATTATATTTTTATTTTTTTAAAAATAAATAAGTTCTGCTACTAAAGTGTGGTAACATCATACTTTTGTACTGTTTTTAGGAGACTTTTCCAAGCTTCATTTTCCAGCTATGTTTTTGAAGATTGCTTATACCCAGACCTGAGTAGCAGGTTGTTTGGGTCTGGAATAGGTCGGGGCATCGGGGCATTGGGAGTATGGGTTGTTCCGGGTATGTTTCAAACCTGTTATTTGCAAGTCAGTTAGGGCTAAGGCCTTAAAGACTAGTTTTGGGGCTAGCAAATTCGGAATGGATTTGGTCAGTCACGAACTCATGATTTTAGGTCATATCTCATATGTTCCTGTACAAGTTTAGGTAGGTTTAGGTTAATTCCAGTCAAGTTAACTTTTTCTGGGCCTATGGATTCCTCAATTTTTTTTCAACAAGCTTTTATATTAATTTAAGGCTTTGTTGTTTCAGACGAGAACTAGCTCTCCTGTCCAAATTCCTCGCAAAAGTGACACCTACGAGAGCACAAGTCTGAAAGGACTTTATCCAGTGGGAGAGGGAGCAGGATATGCGGGTGGAATAGTAAGTGCGGCTGTTGATGGAATGTATGCCGGTTTCGCCGTTGCGAAAAGTCTGGGTTTGTGTACTTCAGACATTGATTCTGTGCTGGGTGCGGCTCAAAGCCCTGGTTTCATCAAGTACTGATACAGGGTGTTTTAACCGGTAATGTTATCCAATTGGAACTTTGTCTCAGGGTAGCTTGAACAAATCAACCCTTGGGTTGGTTTGGTTTGAGTTGGCTCTGCCATTAGCTGATAGTTGGGATATTTTGGGATCAAAATTTTGTACTCTTTTCATCTCAATCATTTGTTCACCTTTTATATTATTTGTGAGAAATATTTTTATCAAAGGTGAATAAATGATGGAGACATTTGGAGTAGTAGTTATGATTATTTACTAGCTTTCGGAAAAACCACCTGGGCTGTTCCTATGGCTTTTTGGGCTGAGAGTTGTTTAGTAGGCTATATTTGGGATCGACAAGTTGTTTAAGCGAGTACCTCAAACTTTGTGTAATGCTTGGATTATTGGTTTAATCTTTGGATCAGCTGAGGTAACTAGGTAAGCTGGTATGCTGAGTACATTAGTATAGAGTGCATCTTGAGATCCCTCTCTCTCCCCCTCTCTCTCTGCTTTCAGCTTTCTATGTTTGTTGTGAAAGGAAAAGTCAGTCACGAATGTACTTTTTTGCTTATTAGAGATGGCATAATCAGATTGTAGATTAGTTGTTCCAAGAAATCCAAGGACAAATACTGGTGGATGTATTATGGATTGTGATACTCCCTCCGAGTTCCTATTATTATTTCACTTTTTTTTTTTGGGTTGAGTTTGATTTTTATCTCACTTTTCTTTTTAGGACTTTTCTTTTTGGGCTGAGGTGATTTTTATCTCACTTTTCTTTTTAGGACATCAATATGTGGTTTACAATTAGTCTCCCGCTTCTCTCTCTTCCTCCATTTTTTAGCTGCTCATTTTTCCTTCCTTATTTTTCACCCAAAATTTTTTGGGAGAATAATAGGAACTCGGAGGGAGTATTTTATACGGGTCGTGTTTTTTTCTAACGAGCTTTTACTCAATTCAAACGACATTTTACAAATTTATCCTTCTCATTTTATCACATTCTCAGCCTTTAATGTTTCAGTTTCTCTCTCAAGAATCTCAAATCCAAGTTTCCAATTAACACACCAAAAACAATCACAATTAATAGAACCATACGGGATCGGTGTCTGGGGTCGAGGTGGTGGATGGATAGGCCGTAGGTGAGGGTCGGTTCAGGTGGTGGGTGGGTGGGTGAGAGTGGTCTGGGTCGTGGGTGAAGGGTTGGGTTGAGTAGGTTTGGGGGTGGGTGGGTCGAGTGGGTCTGGGTGGTCGGATTGGGTCAGATCGATTGGGGTGGGTGAGGGTGGTTGGGGGTGGTGGAGGTACTGAGGCCGGGTGGTGATAGAAGGTTGTAGCGGGGACTACTTTTTACCGTCGGCGTTAATTACATAAAATGACGACTTTGTCCTTGCTATTTATTCTCGAAATAATATTACTTTTACATTTTATAGATTATCGGTTTATTAAAACTCGATAATAAAACTATCTTTTTTCGATTATCGTAATACACCAAAACCGACTTCCTATATAATTAATATATTGAATTATGTAAAACGACGAGTTTTCCTTTGCAATTAATTCTCGAAACATTATCACATTTACATTTTATAAAGTATCGGTTTATTAGAACTTGATAATAAAATCGTTTTTTTGATTATCGTTATGCCTCCGATTTTAAACAATTATTAAAAAAAATTCCGACATTTTTTAAGTTTATAAATTACTCCACATTTTACGTTATTATTTTGAGCAATAGTTTAAGTATAATACAAATCTTTCAATGATATGAAACATAAGGTGGTGATTGACAACATTTGATACACGGTACTCAGGTTCGAATCTCCCTATTTACGCATTTGTCTTTTGAAAAAAAAAAACTATTAACAAGGATCGAACCCCGACCACTTGATTACAAGGCAAACATCCAAACCACCACACCAACATCAACCAATTGATATTATCGGCGAGTCGAGTGAGTTCTTCGACTACATACCCCACGGGCGTGTCGAAAAAATCACTCGGCTTGACCCATTTCTGGATTTTTTTTTTCTCTTTTAATTTGCCTTAAGTAGTTTTAAACCATGTTAAATATCAATTGGTTGATGTTGATGTGGTGGTTTGTCTTGTAATCAAGTGTCAGGGGTTCAATCTTTGTTAATAGCATTTTTTGTTTGTTTTTCTTTTGTTTTCAAAAGACAAAGCGTAAATAGGGAGATTCGAACCTGAGTACCTTGTATCAAATGTTGTCAATATAACCAATTTCACCGCCTTATACTTCATGTTACATATCATTGAAAGATTTGTATTATACTTAAACTATTGCTCAAAATAATAACGTAAAATGTGGAGTAATTTATAAACTGAAAAAATGTCGGATTTTTTTTTAATAACTGTTTAAAATCGGAGGTGTAACGATAATCGAAAAAACTGTTTTATTATCAAGTTCTAATAAACCGATACTTTATAAAACGTAAATGTGATAACGTTTCGAGAATTAATTGCAAAGGAGAACTCGTCGTTTTACGTAATTCAATATATTAACTATATAGGAAGTCGGTTTTGGTTTATTACGATAATCGAAAAAGACGATTTTATTATCGAGTTTTAATAAACCGATAATCTATAAAATGTAAAAGTAATATTATTTCGAGAATAAATACCAAGGACAAAGTCGTCATTTTACATAATTAATGGCGACGGTAAGAAGTAAAGCGCCGACGGTAAAAAGTAGTTCCGGTTGTAGCTTACAATTTGGTTTTCATTTCCCCCCCCTTTTTTTTCTTTTATTTTAAATGTAAATTTCTTTTATTAGTTTTTGTATTTTCCTTTTTTCATCTTGTTTTTGTACTTTTTTTTTTTTCAAAAATTAAGTGGTGTAATTTAGTTGGAAATTTTTAATTCAATTAATTGCTTTTTTTTGTATTATCTATAATAAAAATCTTAACTTTTTTTTCTTTTTTACATATAATATTAATTCAAGTCTTAAAATGAATTATCGTATTTGTGTATTACGTATTTAAGGCAAAAAATGAATTAAACAATAATGAGTATAATATACAAAATAATTAAGAAAATAAGTAATCAATATTACATCACCAATAATTGAATTAGGTCAATAATCAAATTTGAAAACAAAGAGAGGTGAATTGAATCTTAGTGTGAGAGACTAAACCTTTATAAAGGGTAAAATAGGTAGAGACGTCTTAATAGATTTGGAGGCCCAGTTCGAGTTTCGAGTTTGAGGCCCTTGTATGGATGTAATATTTAAAAATAGAAAAAAAAAATTCACCGAACAAGGTTTGAACCCATGATCGTTCAAGTAAAGGAAGTAAACTCAAACCACCACACTACAAGCCACATGTGTAGATATTATCTCATAATTTTATATATAGAGTAACTATTTAGAAAGAGGATTATGAGGCCCAACAAAATTGGAGGCCCAGTTCCCCTGCTCGCCCTGAACCTCCTTTGAGCCGCCCATGAAAATAGGAAAAGTTGAGGAAAATTCTTTAGGAAAAAAGTAATTTTGTTATACAAGGGCGTCAAATCAATCAATATATATATATATATATATATATATATATATATATATATATATATATATATATATATATATATATATATATATACACACACACACACATACAGAAGTAAGTTCAAATAAAGTCAACAATTTTTTTAAGTTCATACGTTCGTGTGTTAAAGTTACACAAAAAGTGCTTAAAGTTACATGAGATGAGTGATAAAGTTGCATGAGATGAGTGACAAAGTGCACTTTATCACTTGAAGTGATAAAAGTGCTGAATGTTATAGTTACATATCAATTTTGAACAAATGCAACTTTATCGTATGTCATCTGTAAGTTTAATATAGACTTAAAAAAATGGTCGACCTTATTTGAATCTACCTCTTCCCTCTCTCTTATATATATATATATATAGAATTAGGATCTGGTGTAAACACACCAATTTGGTGTAAACACCCTAACAATCTGAACCGTTGATCTTAACCTTGATCAACGACTCAGATTAGATCTCACAATCTAACAAAACCCTCCTCATTCCTCCATCTTGCGCTTCATTTCAATTTCATCTCTTTCTCTCTCTTCATTCCCCTCTCTTCGTTTTCCCTCTCTTATACTCTCCACCGGCTCTCATCTCTTTCCCATTTCCAGGATCTCCATCACCATCATCATCATCATCATCATCATCATCATCATTCAATTTCTTCAGTTTCATTCTAACAGTTCCGCCCTAATTGTTTCAGTTTGCTTCTATAGTTCCACGCGCCCTAATTTCTTCGGTTTCGGTGAGCAATTTCCTTATTTCACTTTAAATTCTTAAGATTTGCGGTTGATTGCTGATTTTTGTGTGTTGTTTTGCTGATTTTTCAGGTAAATTTCATCAATTTCAGTCTTAACTTCACTTTACCTCAACAATCTATGGTATAAAACTTCGCATCCATTTTTTCATCCTTTTTAGTAATTTTGTTCTCGATTACTGTCATTGGTGAATGGCAGCCCCTTCTACTTCAATGGCTTCAATACCTACTGGCTCATGGTATTTGCTGCTGATCAGTCGACTTGCGGTAAAGTCAGTCAATCAATCTTTGTTTCTGCATTTTCAATCGAAAATTATTGTTTTCCTTGTATGTTTTAAAAAAGAATTGAGGACAATGACGAGATGTATCAGGTCTCGTTCGTCGTAACGGCGATCTTCTTCGCCTTGCCGACCATTCTTATACCACCACCCATAAACCGAGTCCTTTTTTCTAATTATTCTTTTCTTAATTTTTTCTCTCTTTTTGGCCGATGATTAAATTTTTATTATAGACAAGCATATGTCTGATTATCTCATGATGTTAGCCTAATCTTCTCTATGAGGCCACTCTTTTCCTGAACAATTCAAATAATTTTTTTTTCATTTAGTTCTTTGAAATAATTTATCACAAATTCTCATGTGTCACGGTTTTACATGAGACTAAGTAATTTATAATTGATGGAGAAAAGAGATCGCGTGATGTGATAATAACGCATAGTTCATATGATTAATTCATGATTAATTTAAAAGAAATTAGTCTTTCGCTCCTATCTGATGATCTCTTCCATTCAATTCCTATTATTTTTTTTTAAAGAAATTTATTGTTTTTTTTAGTAATTGAAAAATTGCGGTGATGATTGAGTGCTTAATCTTATTTCTGACACCTCTTGTATGAGAAGGCTAGTCCTTCACTGAGCAGATAATGCAATCTTTCTGAGCTGTTTAATCCGTAAATTTATTGTGAGATCGTCTTTTGGATGATTGGAGTAGTTATTCAGGCAGCCCTCTAACAATAATCAATTGATAAGGGAGGCGTTAATCTACTCGTAAAGTGAAACTTGAGTTCTTCAGACCTTCTGAGATTCGTCTTTGAAGCAGGTCTAGTAAAGCTCAAGGACATTTGTATTATTAGTTGATGAATAATGAGATTAGTTATTGTAATGGGGATGAAAGTGATGATTATAGTTTGTCGCCCCAGGCTTATTAGCATCTAAAAAGGGTGTTAGATGGTGATTGACCTTGTGTATACAATACAGTATGTTTAGCTCTTCCTTTCATTTTTAATTTATTTAATTTATATTATGTATAAATAAACCGTAGTGGCTCCTACGACATGCACTAGTGTTACTTCTGTTTCCAACCAACATCCACATCCCACCAATTCAAGTAAGTTGTTCTACTGCATACTCTTTTCAATTATCATTCATGTTATGATAATTTTACTGGGAGACAATTTCATACAATATTTTGTGATTATGATTTTGATGAAACAGGTCGTCTTAATTTGAGATTTGTGTATGTACATAGGTTAAGATTCTTGTAAATACTATCTACCTTCGTTCTCCTCTATTTCATTTACTCAACTCTGTTTTGTTGACATTTGTGCAAATATAAGCATACATTTTTTAATAGAAACATTCTCCATATTCTTGGGATCTCCAATCATGAGTCTGTTGAATCCTTGTAACCTCTTCATAATTAACTACTCTAGGTAACATACCATAAAATCATGGGTTGGAATTCTCTTATATTATAATTGTGACTAAATGCACACTTTGTTGAACAAAAAAACAATTAAAATAGATAAAGTGATACGGAATATATAAGTTGGTGTTCATTTATTTACTTTTATACAGAGTATAGTATTGTTTATGAGAATTATTTTAATTAAATTAAACAAATAATTGACATAGAGATACAAAAATGGTATTAGCATCCAAGCGTCAACTGTAGGTTTGACTGTCTGCAGAACTTGTGCTTTTAACGATGGCCAATGGCGAGCATTGCAGAAATCACCTTCTGTCTACGATGAGAATGTCTTTCAGGTTTGTTTTCACCTAATTAAGGCACTAATTAAATCCCAACTGTCTAATAAGTGTGTGTGTGTTACTGACTGAGGTAATGCAATTTTTTTACCTTAACAAATGACAGGCATTGGATTTTGTGGTGAGTGAAGCAAAGAAGAATAAGATCAGGGTAATATTATCTTTGGTGAACAACTGGAGTGATTACGGAGGTAAACAACAGTACGTCAAATGGGGGAAAGATGCTGGCTTGAACGTCACCTCTGATGATGACTTCTACACCGATCATACTCTCAGGACCTACTATAAAAATCATGTCAAGGCAAGTTTTAGAGTTTTTATTCCGAGTTTGTATTCCGCAGTAAGCCCTTTAGCTAGTCGTCTGTCTTAATCTCACTCAAAATCATGTTTTGTTTTTTTCTCTCTTGGTATCATGACATGCAAACTGTGCTGAACAGAGTGAATACATACACTAACGTTACTTACAAGGATGATCCAACGATTTTTGCTTGGGAGCTGATGAACGAGCCTCGCTGCCAATCTGATCCCTCTGGAGATAAATTGCAGGTCAACTCGATCAGCCACCAGCTATAGATTAGTTTAGTTTATACTGTGATACCATCTATCGGTGATGCTGATGAGTTTAATGTTAAACAGGGCTGGATACAAGAAATGGCTGCCTATGTCAAGAGCATTGATCCGAACCACATGCTTGAGGTTGGCTTGGAGGGATTCTATGGCACCTCCACTCCTAACCGGGATCAGCTCAATCCAAACTCGTACGCTACACAAGTAGGAACTGACTTTGTTCGAAATCATCAAGTTCTCGGAATTGATTTTGCTTCAGTTCATATTTATGCAGATTCTTGGTAAGTGAAGCGAACAACGAGGTAGAAATGAAATAGAGTGAAATATGTTCAGTTGTTTAGCCTGCAAGGATCCTTTGATGGTTATAGTAGCAGAATTATTACCAGGGTTATCGCTGCGAAAGTATTTATAGTCTTCGACCAAAGCTGTTAGAACTGGATGTGGCATTGCACTACGCTCTTGACATTGCGAAACGAAAGCCATGGAATATCTGCATGAGAATGGGGAATTATACATAGAGATCTAAAACCGGGTATTAGAGGGTGGGTTTAGAAATGTGTGCTACTGATTTGAAATTCATATTTGAATATCTGATACTGATTGGTGTAAAACACTTGTATCCGCCTACTTGTATATTTAGGATTTGAACATAATATGCTGTGTTACAATCCTACTTCACCATCATCAACTTAAGTAGTTGTCTAAGTAATTTAGATAGTAATATAGTCTTTAAATTCATACGAAATATTTTGTAGTTTCTTGATTATGTGATGTGTTTGGTCCTTAAGCATTGGCGTGTCATTCAATGTGTAACAGTTATTGTATGCCTTTTTACTCCAACATGGTTTGATGGTTATTCCAACAATCATTCAAATTGTTGATAGAATCAATCAATTACTTATCTTCAATTGTTGTTATTCAATGCTTACAAGCAGTTATTACTCTAATACTTTATACCAAGTATTCCAAGATATAACACAAAGTATTCCAAGCTGTAAGTGTCTAAATTACACACATTTTCAAATCATTCTAGTAGTTATTCCAAGATATTAGAGTAATTATTCCAAGGCATTACAAATGTAGTTATTTCAAGGCATTATAGTTGTTATTCCCGGGAGTGATTGTAGTTATTCCAAAATATAACACCAAGTATTCGAAGCTATAATATCAATTTATCAAGTATTCCAACGATTATAACATAAACTACTCTAAGCTATAATACCAAGCATTCCAACGATTATAACATGAAGTACTCCAAGATATAACACCAAATATTCCAACTATTATAACTATCGTATTATAAACATCGTATACTTTCATCATATACTTGTATGAATGTCTTCAACGTCACATAGTCTCATCCTTTTTACTGATTCGTAAAGATTTCCGAGTGTGCCCTGCATATATATCATATTCATTAAGCATCTATTCTAATAAAACGTCAAGTCCTCCAATATTTAATGTTAATTATTCAAAGACATTACAGTAGTTATACTCAGTTACTCCAACACATATACTCAGTTACTCTAACACATATACCCAGTTACTCCAACACAAATACTCAGTTACTCCAACACATATACACAGTTACTCCAACACATATATTCAACTATTCCAACACATATACTCAGTTACTCCAACACATATACTCAGTTACTCCAACACATATACCCAGTTATTCCAACACAAATACTCAGTTACTCCAACACATATACCCAGTTATTCCAACACAAATACTCAGTTACTCCAACACATATACTCAGTTACTCCAACACATATACTCAGTTACTCCAACACATATATTCAACTATTCCAACACATATACTCAAGTACTCCAATTACTCCAACACATATATTCAACTATTCCAACACATATATTCAACTATTCCAACACATATACTCAATTATTCCAACACATATACTCACTTACTCCAACACATATATACTCCAATACATACCTGTTGCTCTTTCTTCTTCCTGTGCTTCTCCTTCTTCTTCTCTGTTTTCTGTGTCATCTTCTATGTCCACTTCAGCATCGTGATCCACATGTTCAACAAATGGATTTGGACAGTTTCGTTTATCATGATTTGCCATTTGTTTGCAGTTTGCACATAACCTTTTTCGCTTTTTAGCATTCGTAACACATATATTCAATTACTCCAATATATATATTCAACTACTCCAACACATATACTCAGTTACTCCAACACATATATTCAACTATTCCAACAAATATACTCAGTTACTCCAACATATATATTCAACTATTCCAACACATATACTCAGTTACTCCAACACATATACTCAGTTACTCCAACACATATATTCAACTATTCCAACACATATACTCAGTTACTCCAACACATATACTCAGTTACTTCAACATATATATTCAACTATTCCAACACATATACTCAGTTACTCCAACACATATACTCAGTTACTTCAACATATATATTCAACTATTCCAACACATATACTCAGTTACTCCAACATATATACTCAGTTACTCCAACATATATATTCAACTACTCCAACAAATATACTCAGTTACTCCAACACATATACTCAGTTACTCCAACACACATACTCAGTTACTCCAACACATACACTAAATTACTCCAACACATACACTAAATTACTCCAACACGTATACACAGTTACTCCAACACATATACACAGTTACTCCAACACATATACTCAGTTACTCCAACACATATACAAAGTTACTCCAACACATATACTCAGTTACTCCAATACACATACTCAGTTACTCCAACACATACACTAAATTACTCCAACGCATACACTAAATTACTCCAACATATATATACTCAGTTACTCCAACACCTATATTCAGTTACTCCAACATATATACACAGTTACTCCAACACATATATTCAACTATTCCAACACATATATTCAATTATTCCAACACATATACTCAAGTACTCCAATTACTCCAACACATATATTCAACTATTCTAACATATATATTCATATATTTTGCATTTCTAGGTTAAGCAATTCTGAATAGACGAAATTTAAAGCAGCAAATCCCAATTCGAATGCAGTCAGCAACAAATCATCAATTCAAATACCGAAAATATCACCATTGATTATTTCTTCGATTTTGCATTTCTAAGTTAAGCAATTCTAAATCGACGAATTCGAATTCAGTCAACAACAAATCATCAATCCGCAAAGCACCAATCTTTCAATCATTCAATCAATCAATCAATCAATGATGAACAAACATTAAAAAAAAACCTAATACGATTCATAATTAGAAATTAGAAACGACAAATTAAGAAAAAAAAAAAGAAACACATACATACACGAAACTGGAAGGAATTGCAGGAATTCGATTCGATTGATTCCGATAATGGTGAATGCAATTGATTAATTAATTTGATTAATTTGCGTTTCTGGAATCGCGGATTGTGTTTTTTTTTGTTGGGGGAAAAACGGAAAGAGGTGGGACGAGGTGTACGGTGAAAATTGAATTGAATTGAACGAATTGTATATGAATTGAACGAATTGTATACGAATTGAACGAATTTCGTATACAATTGATCAAATTTTCGAGATTAGGATGATAGGAAATTTGGGGGTTTTTGGGAGGAAATTTGGGGGGTTTTTGGGAGAAAATTTGATAGTAACCCTAGATAGAAGAGAGAGAAAGAGAGGAGAGAGAAAGAGAGGTGGGTTGTGAGGTTTTTTTTTGAGTTTTGTTATCTTCTGATGCTTAATCTCAACCGTTGATCAAGATTAAGATCAACGGTCCAGATTGTTAGGGTGTTTACACCAAAATTGGTGTTTACACCAAATCCCACCTGTATATATATATATATATATATATATATATATATATATATATATATATATATATATATATATATATATAGATTTAGGTTCATGTGAGAACCACTCCTCCAATGAGAACCGTGAGAACTCTAATATGAGCCATTAGATCATAGTGTTCAATCTCATTCGTTGGATCTTCAAAATTCTTTAATCCCATCAATTAATCACAATTGCTTGAGCCTTCAACCCGTAAGGTCGTAACTCCTTCTCCTTCTACAAAATTCTTCGACCCGTAATCCTTTAATCCATAATTCTTCAATCGACCATTGGATCCAATTTTCAATCCATCAATTTTTCGATCGACTTTACTTCAATCCATCAATTCATCACAGTTGGGACCCCAGTAACCTAAGTAACTTTTTTTTTAAAATTAATTATTTTATGAGTTAACTTATTTGATTAAATTCATTATTTCATTACAATAGTAAAAGTATTATCGTCGGCAAATATAATTGCAATAATCCCAGCTATCGTTTTTTTTTTCCAAATTTCCTCTTTGACTTAGGAGTTCATCTAAAATATTGTTCTTTAATTTCTTTTTGTACGGATTTTATATGGAATAGAACACTTCTTCTTCAAGCCCTACTCGATTTAATTTTCTTTTTCAATTTTAGCGTACCATTTTTCAATTTTAGCATACCATTGTTGTACCCTCTTTTAATCATTGTGTATCCCTTTTCAATTTTAGCGTACCCTTTCTTAAATTTATCGTACCCTTTTTCAATTTTAGCGTACCCTTTTTAAATTTCAGCGTACCCTTTTTCAATTTCAATTTTAGCGTACCCTTTTCAAATTTTAGCGTACCCTTATTCACTTTTAGCGTACTTTTTTTTTCAATTTCAATTTTAGTGATCCATTTTTCACTTTTAGCGTACTCTTTTTCTGTTTTAGCGTACTACTTTTCTGTTTTAGCGTACCCTTTTTCACTTTTAGCGTACCCTTTTTAAATTTTAGCGTACCCTTGTTCAATTTTAATTTTAACATACTCTCATATGATGCATTTCATGTGATGCCTTTTCCTGACATTATTTATGATGACATTTTCTGATAACATCTTAGTTATCAGAAAGACCATTCTCATCCTCACTGTTGCTACTTTTACATCAATTTTCGTTAAATGTTACTCCCTCCGATTCACAAAGATCTTCCCCTTTGTTTAATATACGTGAGGTATATTTTAATCAAAGGGGAAGATCTTTGTGAATCAGAGGGAGTACATATTTTACATGTATTTGCGATTTTTCTTTCGTTTATTGATATTTGTTAATCAAAGTCTTTATGTTTTTCTCATGCTCCTTCTTCTTTCACCAACTTCACTCTGATTCATTTTAAAAGGTACATAACAATGGTGCTCGCCATTTCCGCGCCTCTTTCCTTTTATTCTACTCTGTATATATGTCAATTATTTGTATATTCTATTATTGAATCAATTTATCAATTTATTTGTATCCTCCATCCATTTACTTTTATCCTCCGTAGCTCCTCCTCACCTCTTTCTACTACCCACCCTCTTCTTCCTCGGCGTTGTGTTTTCAGACTACCAGGTTTGAGTGTTTGTATTTAATTAGTTTCTTAAATCGATTTCTCTGTCCGTTCGTTTCTTCTTCTTCTTTTTCTTCTTTGGAATATTCTATCAGGTTTGAGGTTCGAGTGTTTGTATTTAGTCTCTTCTGTTCTCTGTGTGGTTGTTCGTTGCATCTGTCATTGGTATTTGACTAGACAATTTAGATACAAGTTAAAATTCTATCAAAATCCATCATCTCGGATTTGGTTCAGGTCTTTTACTTTATAGTTGATTGGGTCATTTGAGATGAGTTTGTCGGGTCTGGTATGGGTGCAAGGACTTTAAGTTGAAGATGGGGTATATAATTTTATTTATTTATAAAATTATGAATTGTGAGGAGTTCTCACGGTTCTCATTATAGCATGGGTTCTCACCCGATCTTGACTCTATATATATATATATATATATATATATATAGATTTAGGTTCATGTGAGAACCACCCCTTCAATGAGAACTGTGAGAACTATAATATTAGCCATTGGATCATAGTGTTCAATCTCATTCGTTGGATTCTTCAACAAATTTCAATCAAATTAATTCATCACAATTGCTTCAACCTTCAACCCGTAACTTCTTCTCTTTCTACAAAATTCTTCGACCCATAATCCTTTAATCGATAAATTCTTCAATCGACCATTGAATCCGATTCTTCAATCCATCAATTTTTCAATCGGCTTTTCTTCAATCCATTAATTCATCACAATTGGGTATTGAACCCCAATAACCTAAGTAGTTTTTTTTTTAAAAAAAATTTTAATTAATCATTTTATGATTAACTTATTCAATTAAATTCATTAATTCATTACAATAGTAACAATATTATCGTCGGCTAATATAATTGCAATAATTGCACTAATCTCAGCAACGGTGTGTTATTGTTTTTTTTTCAAATTTCCTGATTGATTTAAGAGTTCATCTAAAATATTGTCCTTTAATTTTCTTTTGTACGGATTTTATATGAAATACAAACCCTTCTTTTTCTAACCCTACTCGATTTAATTTTCTTTTTAAATTGTGGTGTACCCTATTTCAATTTTAGCGTACCCTTTCTCACTATTAGCGTACCTTTTTTTTTCTATTTTAGCGTACTCTTTTTCAATTTTAATTTTAATTTTAGTATACCCTTTTTAAATTTTAGCGTACCCTTTTTTACTTTTAGTGTACCCTTTTTTCTATTTTAACGTACCATTTTTCAATTTCAATTTTACCGTACCCTTTTTCACTTTTAGCGTACCCTTTTTCAATTTCAATTTTAGTGTATCATTTTTAAATTTTAGCGTATACTTTTTAAAATTTAGCGTATCATTTTTCACTTTTAGCATACCCTTTTTTCAATTTTAGCTTACCATTTTTCAATTTCAATTTTAGCGTACCCTTTTTTTAATTTCAATTTTAGCGTACCCTTTTTAAATTTTAGCATACCTTTTTTCATTTTTAACGTACCCTTTTTAAATTGTAAGGTGGCTACAACTACTATCGTAAAAGTAGTGTAACAAATAAGATGATTAATAGAAGTATAATTAAAGGGGAATGAAGCATTGAATAATTTCACGATAGGTGTTCAGAGAAAACAAGAACCCTTAATTTGATATACAAGAACCCTAATTACACAAAAATCTCTAATCAAGTGGACATATTTAATGGTTTTAACGAAAATATAAACCCTAATTTAAAGAAATCCTCAATTGTATATAATTCCCCAATTTTATGAACACGGGAACCCTAATTTTGATGAAGGGAATGAGAAGGAAGAGAGAAAGAAAGATATGGAAGAGAGAGAAAGAAACGGATTTGGTTTATTTTGTTAAAGGAAGAGTGGATGTTTTTAAGAATAATGTCAAGCATTAGATGTGAATAAGATCTAATGGTTCTAAATAGTTCTCACAGTTCTCATTGAGAGATAGGTTCTCACCCGATCTCAACTCTATATATATATATATATATTATTAAAGGAGGTTTTTTTTATTTTACAATCAATATTAACCATATTATTATTTTATTTCCGAGTTTTGAGTATATATGTGGTTAGGAGTAGACTTCTTTAATTCTAAGCTAAGACATATTTTGAGTGAAATTAGAATTCTTTTTTATCAACAATCTATTAATTACTATACGCAATACGGGTAATATGTCATATTATATATAACAATAACAATAATGCATGAGCTTAAAATTGATTGATTATGTAACACGTAAAGATGATTATCATTATATTGATTATTATTAGTAATAGTATGAAACAATAAATTTTGATTGAAAGTAGAATTCATACTTCTAATCTTATAAGACGATTTTTTTTAATGTACATACTTTTTTAAAATAACTTTAAACATGTCGGGTCAAAATACTGAATACGGGTCGGTTTAATTATAGGTCGTGTTATATGGGTACGAAACAGGTTATGGTCAGAATACAGATAGTTTCGAATGTCGATTTTTTACCTCTTTTTATTTATTTTAAGGGTTATTTAACGACAATAATACCAACTATAGGGCGTCTTCTCAAAATAATACCAATTTCAATAAATCTAAGAATAATACGTATTATTGGAGTAGTTAAACAAGAGTAATATATGTGACCGGTTACCTGTAGAACCCTTCCACCTTTTTTTTCACCTTAATTTTATTTAACGACAATAATATCAACTATAGAGCGTCTTCAAAAAATAATTCCAATTTTAATAAATCAGAGAATAATACGTATTTTTGGAATAGTTAAACCATAGTAGTATAGACGACCAGTTAGCGGTAGAACTCGTTCCCCTTCCTTTTTCGTCTTTAATTTATTTCATATTACTTCACTCTTTTTCACTTACTCAGTGTACGGGGGATTAAACGTTATTAATGTCCTCTGTCTTTCTGTTCTTTCAAGTCTTCAACCTCACCAAATCTAGCTAACAACACAATCTTACACCAAAATCAACACGTTAATCTAAACGAAACGTATAGAAAAAAAACTGAAGAAGGATGAAAGGTAATGGAGAGAGAGGATGAAGGAGGAGTAGACTTGAAAAAACTGACCTGACCCAAATAAGCCAAACTAAACCCGACATGACACCCGAATTGAAGACTAGATTTTGACCTGTAATCCGAATTGACCTGAGCTAACCCGACTATTATTATAGAAAACGAGTCGATATCCCTAAAGAAGTTGAAAATAGCAAACCCGAGAATGACCCCAACCCGAAATTATCTGACCCGACCCAAAGTCAACCCAATTATTATAACCACAAAGTGACCCGACCCAAAGCTGACCCTACACGATTCACCTGTTATCCAGGTCTAAGGAGAAGGATGGAGGATAAGTAGCAGGTTAAACATTAATTGGGTGACCTGATATAGCAGGTTATAAACTCACTTATACTACTCTTGTTTAACTATTCCAATAATACGTATTATTCTCAGATTTATTAAAATTGGTATTATTTTGAGAAGACCCCCTATAGTTGGTATTATTGTCGTTAAATAACTCTTATTTTAATAGTACTTCGTATTATTTTTATATTCCTTAATTATGATGTTATATTTCAATTATTTAAACTAATATTCATCGCACGGACTTTATATCTCAATAAAATTTTAAAATTCTTTTATAATTAAAAGATAAAAATTAAATTGCATATTATTTTATATTTTTAATCAAAATATCGAGTCATAGATCAAGATTTAAAGATCTTGACTCTCTACAAAAAAATGAGTTGGGCATGTCGGGTCAGGTTTTGTCTTATAATAATGTTGAGTACTATTTAACACGAGAACGCAACTTTTGTCTCCTATGTGCAACTGTACAGGTAAGTTACTAAAAATGTTAGATAATTTAAGTTAAGATTAGACATAAAATTATATTCAAATAAAAGAATAATATATACGGACTAATAATTAATTTCTCCCTCCATTTTTTTTATTAACCCCCATATGAGTTTGGTACAAATTTTAAGAAAAAGTGAAAAAGTAAAAGAAAAATTGGTGATATAGTGCATGTGATGAGAGAAAAATATTTAATTAATAAATTTTCAAATGAAGAAACGAGGCTAAATAAAAAAAATTCCTAAAAGAAAATGGGGCTAAATCAAAAAAATAGAGGGAGTATATATATATTGAATTGCTAATAGGTTAAAATTAGAGAGTTAACAAAATCTAGGCATAGGAACAGATTGGCTAGAATTGTGCTTCAGACTTTGTAGTCTCTTCTTTCCAACGGGTTGAACTGGTCGGACCATGTCATGTCTCTAAATTAACAGGTAATTTAGGATTTGGGTAAACAAAACTGAGTTCATGACCTAAAAAACAACAGATAAGGTGGGACGAGTTTGTGGGTTAGGTCGAATTTAAAGCGAGATGGTTGCATGCATGCAAATGTATTAGATGTAGTAGAGTCAAATGGTTAGCGAGTAAAAGACATAGAACTCAATGTTTGTAGATGAGTTGTCATGGTCTCACAGACATATTAATATTGCTCACAGGCGCACGACCTAGTATTTTGATGAATGTCATTTGTTTCACCCAGGTAACTAATGTAGACACTGGAACTGTCGAGTGGATCGAGTCAAATACTGTCCCGTATCGGGTTATGATCAGAGTACGGGACATAAATAGTTTCGAACGCCTAATTTTTTATCGCTTTTTAAGCAAAAAACATATTTTTGATATTAATTTTTTATTTATTTTAATACTATTAGTATTATTTTATTATAATTTTTATATTTAAAAAAAATCAAAAATTTCTTAGCCTGTCTTACTTCTTGATTTCTTTCGGTGTCGTCCTCTTAAGATAAATATTGATAAGCGGTGTCAAATCTTCGAAATGACAATGCTTTGAAATACTCATAATCACTTCGTCGCATAACTAATACTCCCTCTTTCTTAGTAAAAAGGTTACCCCACCTTCTTAGTGAGAATCAATGTGTATAGAAATGTGTGGTGGAAAATGAAAGATAGAAAATAAGTGAGGTTAGAATCAATGTTAACCACAAAAATCAAACAAAATAACAATAAAACAATAAATGACATTTAGAGAGAAACCCCAAAAAGAAAAGAGTGATGATGCGAATGCGGAAGCGGTTTAGAATAAAAAATGAAGATTGGGTCGAAGGTTAATGTAACCTTGGTTGATGACGTGGATTTTGGAGTGAAATTGAACTAAGGTTAAAGTAACCCTGGTTCGTGGTTAAGGTCTGTGAGGATTTTGAGTTTTTGTGGCTCGGCTATTTTTGGGAAGCAGACGCTTCGTTTTTTTGTATTTTGTGATCCGATGTTAATCGGTGAGTAACCAAAGGATATTTAACCCGTAGTTCGACCTTGAACCCGGAATTAATAGCTCAGAGTTTGGAACACCAACCCTCTAAACGATTCGAAGTACCTTCTCGAAGTTTAAACACGTGATTAACAAATTAATCCAGAGTTTGACAAGTTGTTTGTAAATTCATAAATATTCGATGCTTTATTCAATGTAAGACATTGGCTTATATAGCCCACAATGTGTGATATCCTCGTTATATTCCGAGTGATATTCTAGAATAATAATACTAATATAAAAGGAAACAAATACTACGAAATATAACTACTAGTATCACATGCCACTTATGGGTGTGATCTTTATTCTACTTGCCTTAAATAAAAGATAATGTGTGATGAAGATCCTTTTGTCATGTCTCCAAGATTACTATGTGATGCGTGATCTAATGCTTGAAATAATAGGTGGTGTGTGAATGTAGAAGATCACGACACTTCCAATTATTTGGCGAAGATCCTCATACATTATTCTTTGCCATATGTCCGAGATTTTCCCATCTCCAATTATTTGATGGAGATCCTCTTGTTTATTCCTTACCATATATTCAAGATAGATTGATATCCCAAATATTTGGAGATCCTCTTGTTGCCTTTTACTTGAGATTGGTGTATCGTAAAAGATACCAGCCATATCTTCTTTTATCCTCCTACCATCATTGTGGATCTCTTGCCAATTCCACGAGATCCTCCATATCCTTTTAGAATAAGAAATATTCTTTTAATAGATCCCTTGTTTAGTTGCACGAATCTGGCCATGTTTGGGCCAATACACGCCTACCCATAACGACTTGTGATAGGATGGTCCACATGCGTAGTCAATTGCTTTATCAGGACCGTTAACTAATTTTTTGGGCTCCACAGTCGGGTCAAGTGACTCTTCTACAGACAGAGGAGTACTCTGTATGTTAAATTTTGAGTTATAACAAAATACAGACATAGAAATAGATGGCTAGAAATTGGTTTTTAGACTAAAGTTTTGTGGTATCTTCTTTCCAACGAATTGAACATGTCGGGCTAGATCATGACCCAAAATCGGGTCATTTAGGATTCGGGTTAAACGGGCTCATGCCTCTAAAAACGTGTCAGGTGGGTCAGATCATATTTAGAGCGAGATGATGACATGCATACATACAAATATATTTCATGCGAAAGTCAAATGCTTAGAGAACAAAAGACATAGATAGGCTCAATATTCCAAATTAGTTGTCAAATACATTAAAATTGCTAACAGTGACCAGGTATTATGATGAACATCGTTTGTTTTAGCCATGTAGCTAATGTACACACTAGACCTGTCACCGGTCGGGATATACGGGTCATGCTTAGAAATAGTTTCGAACACCTAATTTTGTTACAGGTTTTAAAATAAAAAAAATAGTATGTACTCTCTCTCATCCATTCAATTCTTTACAATTACTATAAATGGACAATTCAATCAATTCTTTACATTCCCTTTTTAGCAAAACACTTTACCTAATAATCCTCATATCCTTACTTTATTTACACAAAATGCCACTACTTTTTCTTTACTTTTTTAAATTTGATGGAACCATAAAACCATTTGATTTATCAATAATATCCTTACTTTTACCACGTTTCTTAAAGGTTGTGAAATCCCCCCAGGTAAAGGATTGAATGGATGAGATGAAGTACTAAATTAGGGTCGGGTTTACGGGTCGAGTCGAATTTGACAGGTCTAACCATCTAAGTGTAGCATCAAAACCTGCGTCTGCTACTTTTCGTATAAAATACATGCAAACATGAAGTGCTAATCCTCTAAAATGGCAATTATTTGAAATAATTGTAATAATTCCATCGCAGTCAGTAATTATAAAAAAATATTAAGGTTGATTTAGTAACGTTATTGTTACACTTGTGCATCGCACGGGCATCAAAATTAGTTAGTTAATGTATAAAGAACCACCAATTTTTGCATTTGTGTCATTTTTACCCATTTTGCCTATGTTTAATTTTTATTTTAATTAGTCTAAGCACTATTTTTATCTCTTAAACCAAAGAAAGTTTTCGTATCTTGCCAAAGCGATACCTGAAGAATTAAGCGTGACAATTTCAAATTCTTGTTTAATTCATCATAGTAGCTCTGATTTTAAATGCACGTCAAATCTTAAATTAGTTAACAAATAGTAGGAGTATTAGAAAGTGGATAAATAGATTTTACATTTGTGGGATTAATGACAAGTCATTCCTTCCTTAGTTCCTTTCAATAAAGTGTGTGATTATGCAAAGGATTTGATGGACTAGAGAGAAAGGAAAGAAGGAAAGCCTTTACCTTCTTCTGTACTTTATATTTTTACATATCCATACAGCTGAGTTAGTATAAATACATGTGATTATATGAACCACTTATATAATGTAAGAATTATGGGCCTAAATACAATATACGTGGACAAATTATTTATTCGGGTAATAATTGTATTTATACGCTATCTATTAAAGTTAAGCCCAAATATAATGTGATCTACTACGGTGTATTATTTACGGGCTTATATATACGTCTTAAAAAGTATGGGCCAGATTATTATCTACCAGTGTAGATACCCATTAGGTTTTCTAATGTTTGATGGACGCATTAGACTTAGGAGACTATATATAGCCACCAGGGTTATTCTCCCTGCTAGCCCACAATAACCTAATCTCCCCACCCTCCATCATTAGAGAGATCCAGAGATCCATATGGTTTGTGTGTCTATTAGAAGACCTAATCCTGAAGAACGTCATGACCAGGTACGCTTTCGCTACAGCTAATTACAATTTATTAATACACTTTATTACCGATTAATTTAGTATAAAGTTTCAATCTTGGGTCTGATTAAATATAACAAGTGGTATCAGAGCCGTCTTCATACTAAATTATTTGGGACTGATTGAATCTCGCCGTAGTATTTCAGTAATAATTGTATGCGTGCACATAATCAAATAACTGGATTGAAAAGTCTTTTGGAGAATTTCTACTGACACAATATACTTATAGTTTCACCGATATAGTAGTTTGATCAATATACGCTGTCAAACATTATATCGGACATTGTAATTTTGCATCATCTCGGTTGAATTTTGCATGGTTATTAATAAACAAACTGCAGACCTATACATATGGAATATTGAAATCGGTGGCCCACGAACATAATTTTCTCACTACGGCGAATATGTTTGGATTAATTTTGCATGCAATTGATACAGCTATATACGGATTAAAGTATTATATTTTTGGTTATTAAGTTTCAGATTCTTATGATTGACTATTCAGTTTATAAGGTCTCTAGTTTTTAAATCGATTCCATTGATTTATAATTTTGTTTAAGCATTAGTCACATGATTTATAATGGGCTCATATGTTTGATTATTATCGCATATTATGTCTTTATGTATGAATTGAGACCTGTTTGGAATTTCGGTTGCGATTATTATCGCGTATTTATAATTGACAAGTTGACTTGTATGATGAAAGAACTAATTTGGGTTATAATTTCTTTTATCATTTAAAGTTTTTAGTCACTTGTTAATTACGGTTTGATTAAAAGAACTTGATTTCAGTTACAATAATATTGACTATTTGGTTTTTATAAGACGTCTAATATTTTGGATTGTTTGATCGAAACAATACGTTGCCAAAGTAACCTCTATTGCGTAGATTAGATAGTTTAAATAATTGGACGATTGTGTGTGATTGAATTTCATGCGGGTAATTGTCGGCCCAAAGGAAGTCCATTATTTGGCCGAAATTAAATCATACTTGTGGTGATAAATATGTAACAGTTATATATTCGATTCTCGTGTAGATGTTAAGTCAGCCCAAAGGAAGACTTTAACATTTGACACAATCTTACTGTTAATATTTGATTACTACATCAAGAGTACCACTTACAAGTCTAATTCCTGTCCAAAGATGAGATTAGATTTTGTTCTAGGTATCTTGTTATGATGGGAATGCCAATATTCGAATCTGAATTACGAGTTAAGGGAGTGTTATTAACTTTATGACACTCATAAAGCTTATGTCCATATAGTTTTTTTTAATGGAGAGTAAATTCAAACATTCGGTTTTATGTTTGGTAGTATGTGTAATCATGCAGATAATGGTCGGCCCAAAGGAAGACCATTATTTGGCCGAATACATATACAATTTCGGGTGATAAATATGTGACGATTATTCGTTATTTTAATGTGTACGCTAAGTCGGCCCAAAGGAAGACTTATTGTTCGACATGAGTTTTTCGTCAATATTTGATCACGATTATTTAATTGTAGTGTCGGTGCTTAGTTAATAATTTATGCCTAATGGCTAAATGTTAAATTTGCAAAAACACTATTATACTGTTTGAATTTATTCAAAATATGAGAATATTGTTCTGTTTATCAAATTGACATTACTGTTCATTATATCTGTCATATTCAGGTTACATTCTCAATTCGGATAACGCCATTTATTTAAATGAATGGTAAGAGAATGTAAATACTTATTTTGGGTCGTCATAATCTTAACACAGCATTGAGAATGTATGATTGTGCTACTCATAAGGATGAAAATATCATGTGGACTCACGTGTTTTTGTGGAGTAGAAAATTTAATGCACGTGTTTAATGATTGTTTAATGCAACATTAAGGACATATTTAAGGGAATTGTTTCTACGGAGTATTAAATAAGCTGCAAGTGTCCAGCACAAAGAATAACAAGATAAGGGTAAAGTTATTGGTTGTTGGCTTGTTACGAGTATGGACACATAAGGAATATAGTACTATTTTGTACGCCTCACCGCGTGTCGGTAAGGGCACATTTTTCATTTAAGATTTGTCTAAGGTTAATTATTACTGTATATCCAATAATGTTTTGTGGGTGGATTTGTTTTTTCATTCACATAAGTACATTAATGCAAGTAGAAGTAAGAATCTAAGATGTTGTATGTCAATTGGTGATGAAAGATTCATCTATTTGGGGCATGACATCATCTGAGTTTGAGATAATCAGCTAATTTAGTTATCATTAATGATTTGCTCTTTTATTTGAATCTGGAAAATAGTTTTGGTACTGCCTTTTGGTGGAGTTTAATTATTTTTCGTTTAGCCAAATACTTTATTTATTAAAACAGAGACCAAGGCAGGTGAGGTGACACAGTTCATTGATCTCCATTCTGAAATGCTCAATCCACATTAATCGAGAGTTATTTTAGGCAATTAAGCAAATCTTCTTAATCAAGCTATATGTTGCATTCAACGTATTGGGCTGCACAGTTTGGGCTGGACAATCCCCACTTCACAATCCCGTCTTCAAACTGGATTAACCTGGACATTATATCAGCTAAATTAATCCGTGATTCAAAATATGAACCCTAATACATCTATGACAGTATCCCTTTAATATTTGTAAACAGAAAACATAAAACCTCTTTTTTTTTCCGTCTTTTAGTGCTACTCTCTCTTCGTGTGCTTCCATTCCCTTTTATGTATTTGGTGTCTTGGTGGCCCTCGGGGCCTTGGTAGTCATTGCTCCCGATTCTCGATGACGTGACTACATCGAGAGTCATTTCAAAAATCCAAATTTACAAGTCCTTTCACTTTTTCTTTATTTATTTTCTTTTGGTAAGATTTAGTCGGATTTAGGCGGAATCCGGGTTAGGTGACTTGATTACACCTAGCCCTCCCCTCCCATTTCCTTTTATTATTATTTTTTTTTTCTTCCCCCATCCATATCTTTTCTCATCTTGGCCCTTGGTGACTTGACTACATCCCGGCCGGACACATTTGACTCTTTCTTCACTTTCGTTTTTGATTTTTAGTTTTATTTTCCCTTTTTCTTTTCTTTTTTAGTGTCTTCCACACACTACTGATCGAGCATGAGGACATTGCTCGGTTTAAGTGTGGGGGAGCGATATCTTAGGCCAGTTTAGTTTTATTTTCGTAGTTTTTTTCGAAAAAAAATCTTAAAAATCCCTAAAAACTTGAAAAATTTCATAAAAAACCAAAAAGATTTCCTTTTGTGTCTTTGTCTTTTGTGTCTTTGTATCGTATATTTGTTGTGTTGTGTGTGTTTTACCTCCCTTTTTCCTTGTAGGTCGCTTGATCACCGTTACCTTTGGAGAGCTTTCAAGACATCCGGTAACATCATTTTATCCCTTTTTCTCTTTGTCTCTTGTGGAGGTTGGAGGAGTTTTGGTGATGATGTGTGCTCGGGTGGAACTTTTTGAAGTTTGTGGTTGATGTGGTGGCTTGTTTGGAAGTTTCGGGGGTGGTGTTTGTTTTCTTTGTGTGTTTGTTCTCTTTTCTATTGTTTTGTTTTGTTTTGTTTTGTTGTGTTTGTCTCTTTTCCTTTCGTTTTTGTTGTGTCTTTGTTTTGCCTTGTTTAGTTGTGTCTAGTGTGTAATAAAAGGTTTTTGAAAACCCGGTTTTGAGGCTAGTGCGCAAGTGTTTACTTTCCCTTTCTATTGATGTGAATCGAGTCTTGGACTTTAGTCTAGTAGAATGACTTTAAATCAATGATTTCGTTGGTTTCTTACCTTGAGTCCACCTAGTCTACTAGGGATTTACTACGGAATTTGCATTTTGACCACCCACGGAGTGAAAAGGCCTTGGTTGCCGAGTCCCGTCCCTTAGGTGACCATGTTCGAAATTGTTTGATTAGTCCAAGTTTCTTCCCTTTTTGTGGGTTTGAAGGGAAGGGCCCGTCCCGACTTACCCATTTCCCTACCATCTACACATTTTCCACAAAAAAGTTGCAAATTGTTGAAGTTCTTACTTGGTTGCAAGAAATGCCTACAAAACAAAATTTATCCAAAAGGCAAGCCAAGAAAAGAAAGAAAAAGAAAGAAAGAAAAAAGAAAAGAAAGAAAAGAAAGAAGAAAGAAAAAAAAAAAAAAGGCACAACAAATCAAAAACAAAATACAAAAGAAGAAAACGAAATGGCATAGCAAATCAAAAGCAAAATACAAAAGAAAAATGCCAAAGAAAATCATTTCACAAAAAAATTCTCACCCCCTCAAAAATAAGCCTTTTACCGACTGTTATCGTGAAGAGCCTACCAAAGGACCGAGTCCCTAGGAAAGATGATAGCGGTAATGGTCGGTCTTCCTTCACTTTGCAACCATATCCACCTTTTTACTTGGACTAGTTAGACTATTTTGAACATGGGACGACCCTCTTGGCTTATCGCTAAAGGGGGCGGGGCTTCACTTACCTACAGTGTCGACTAACTCCGTGGTTCATCCTTTTTCCATCCCGCCTATCATCCCGTGGTACGTTCTTAGAAGGTTAGGAGGAACCTAGGTAAGTTACCGACGTTTTTATTGCTTTGTCGTCATACTATTAGGGTTTTGTCCATATCGATTTGTGTTATTAGCTTGGGAACGTTGTCACTTTACTTGAGTCCTTAACCGGTGTTTCTTTCACCGCTTTGTAGAGAGAAGCGATATTTGTTTCTTCTCGGATGCAACCGATTGTTTGGTCGTTTGCGTGTTTGTTTGTTTGTGTGTTTTCGTGTTCGGTTGTATCCACAGTTTTGTTGCAAGACCTCACTTGCCTTGCGGTGAGCACTTTTCCTGTAAGTGTTCTTGCGTGAGTTGAAAGGGCGTAGGGTGCGCTAATACCCGCTCGGTTAATAGTCTAGTTTCTCTTAGTTTTTAGTTAGTTTGTGCTTACTCGATGGCGAGTAAGGGTTAAGTGTGGGGGAGTTGATAAGTGTGTTTTGTAGTGCTATTTTCCTTGTGTTTGGTCCCGGTTTCCCTTGTGAGATCGCTCTTTGGAGCGGTTTGGAGGCTACTTACGCTTTTTCTAGTTTGTTTTAGGTTCCTATGACCATTCTTGGAGAGGTGGAACGATTCCAACTCGTTTTCGACACATTTGGAGCCAACGAAGAGAGGCAACAATCACTCGGTAGCTTAGACTCGATCCCGAGCCCTTGGGACCCATTCCCGAGCCCCTTAGACTCGATTCTGAGCACCGAGAATCGATGAGAAGCCTAAGAGGAGCAAGTAGGGACCCTTGAGACCTTATTTGAAGCCTACATGACCCATCCCGGTCGGGATTGCATCCATCACGACCGGGATGAAGAAGGAAAGCAAGCAGCGCCACTGATCAGCCTTCCCGGCCGGGACCAAGGTCCTTCCCGGTCGGGAAGGGCCCATAAAAGGCCGCGTCAATTCTATTCTTCTCCTTTGCTCGTGAACCCATATAAATACCCTCCCTTTGTATTGTTTAAGGACCTTACATTACTCTACACTATTCTAAACCCTAATTAGACTCTCTCCATCCTTAGCTTAGTTTTACATTAATCTTTCCTTAATCTTTTGTTAATCTTGGATTAATCTAGTTAGTTAATCTTGTATCAAGGGATCTCTCGAAGAATCTATCAAATCTTGACAACATTTGGTGGAGGTTTTTGGGTGTTCTTTTAATACAAGTTTTCATCTTTTCATCCTCTTGTTAGTTGGTATAATCTTCTTATTCTCTTTTCTCTTAATCTTTGTTTAATCATTCAAGTTTTAATCTTTGCTTATTGTTCTTTGTTCTTGCTAGTTTCATAATGAATGTTTGGATGTTTGTGTTGATTCCTTTTGCTTATGTTGATGTTAGTTTAGATATGATTGAGTAGACTCTTGTGGGGTTAGTAGGGGGATTAAGTGTGGATTATGGATGATTAGGGTTTGATTGAGGGCAAAGGTGTATCCTTTGTTACTAGTCACATGTTAAGCACACTATGTGTTTGTTGAATTGCTTGTTTGAGTAGTAGTGGCCATGCTTCTCATGCTAGTCTTCCTCTTCTCATTGTGTGATTGATTTTTGGTTGAATCCTTGTGTATTGGGTAGCATCTTGCATGACTATTCGGGTTTTGTCTTTGACGCGAGAGCGCGGACCGACCTTAGTAACTAGGTGAAACCTACACCCTCGATTTCCCAATTATCCTACTACACTTATGAACCCAAACTAACCCTACACTTATATCTAGTTCATTGTTAGTCTAGTTTCATCCCTTCCAATCATCATCGTTAATCAATTCTTGTTAGTTTGTTCCCCTTTGTGTTGTTTTGGTAACTTAGTCTTGTTTTTGAGTTGACCCTAGTCTAGACACCTATTATCGTCCTCGTGGACTCGACCCGACTTACCCTAGCTACGTGTTAGGTTTAGTTGGCTTTATTTGATCGGTAGGACCCACGGCAATTCCCACCATCAGCGAAACAATGAATTCTGGCATAACTTGGCCCTTCCCGGCCAGGAAGGGGATGATCCCGGTCGAGAAGGGTGCCATCTCGATCGGGAAGGTAATGATCTCGGCCGGGAAGGCCCCACAGTGGGTCGTCTTCTCATCGTCTCTCCTCCTGGTCGTGATGGATGTGTTCCTGACCGGGATGGATCCTGTAGGCTTCAAATATGGTCACGTAGGTCCCTAATTGCTCTTCCTAGATTTCTTATCGACTCTCGATGCTCAGGACTAGGCTCCAAGGGACTCGGGATCGAGTCTAAGCCACCAAGTCATCGTCGCTTCTCTTCGTTGGCTCCTTATGCGTCGGAAACGAGTCAGAATCGTTCTATTTCTCCAAGATAGGCCTTAGGAACCTAAAACAAGCTAGAAGAAGCGTAAGTAGCCTCGAAACCGCTCCAAAGAGCGATTCCACAGGAGAAACCGAGACCAAACACAAGAAATAAGCACTACATAACACACTTATCAACTCCCCCACATTTAACCCTTAATCGCCCTCAAGTAAGCACGAACTAACTAATAAATACAAGAAAATAGAATACTAACCGAGCGGGTATTAGCGCACCCTACGCTCTTTCAACTCACGTGAGAACACTTAGAGGACAAGTGCTCTCCGCAAGGCAAGTGAGGTCTTGCGACAAAACTGTGGATACAACCGAACACGAAAACACACAAACAAACAAACAAACAATCGGTTGCATCCAAAAAGAAACAAATATCGCTTCCCTCAACAAAGCGGTGAAAGAAACACCGGTTAAGGATTCAAGGCAAGTGACGACGTTCCCAAGCTAATAATACAAACCGAAATGGACAGAATCCTATTAGTATGACAATTAAGCAATAAAAATGTTGGTAACTTACCTAGTTCCTCCTAACCTTCTAAGAACGTACCACAGGACGATAGGCGGGATGGAAAAAGGATGAACCACGGAGTTATTCGACACTTTAGGTAAAGTGAAACCCCGCCCCCTTTAGCGTTAAGCCAAGAGGGTCGTCCCATGCTCAAAAATTGCCCAACTAGTCCAAGTAAAAAGGTGGAAATGGTTGCAAAGTGAGGGAAGACCGACCATTACCGCTATCATCCTTCCTAGGGACTCGGTCCTTTGGTAGGCTCTCCACGATAACAGTTGGTAAAAGGCTTATTCTTGAGGGGGTGAGAATTTTTTTGTGAAATGATTTTCTTTGGCATTTTTCTTTTTTATTTTGCTTTTGAGTTGCTATGCCATTTCTTTTTCTTCTTTTGTATTTTGTTTTTGATTTGTTGTGCCCTTTCTTTTTCTTCTTTCTTTTATTTATTTCTTTTTCTTTTTCTTTCTCCTTTTTTTTGACTTGGCTTGCCTTTTGGATAAATCCTGTACTGTAGGCAATTCTTGCAACCAAGTAAAAAACTTTCAACAGATTGCAACTTATTTGTGGAAATGTGTAGAAGGTAGGGAAATGGGTTTGTCAGGGGCGCGCTTTCCCTTCATACCCACAAAAAGGGGAAACTTGGACTAATCAAACAATTTCGAACAAGGTCACCTAAGAGACGGGGCTCGGGAACCAAGGCCTTTTCACTCCGTGGGTGGTCAAAATGGTCAAAATGCAAATCCTGTAGTAAATTCCTAGTAGACTAGGTGGACTCAAGGTAAGAAACCAACAAACTATTGATTTAAAGTCATTCTACTAGACTAAAGTCTAAGACTCGATTCATATCACTAGAAAGGGAAAGTAAACACTTGCGCACTAACCTCAAAACCGGGTTTTCGAAAACATTTTCTACACTAGACACAAACTACACATCACAAAACAAAGACAAAAGAAAACGAGACAAACAAAACAAATCAAAACAAAATAAAATGAACACACACAAAAAGCATGAACAAACACCACCCTGAAGCTTCCAAGCAAGCAACCACATCAACCACAAACTCCAAAAAGCTCCACCCGAGCACACATCATCACAAAATCTCCCCCAAACTTCACAAGAGACAAAGAGAGAAATGGATAAAATGATGTTACTGGATGTCTTGAAAGCCCTCCAAAGTTAACAGTGATCATGCGACCTACAAGGAAAAAGGGGCAAAACACACACGCAAAACACAAAAATACGACACAAGGACATAAAAGAAAAAGACACAAAAGGAAATCTTTTTGATTTTTAAGAATTTTTTCAAATTTTTAGGGATTTTAAAGATTTTTTTCAAAAAAACTACGAAAATAAAACTAAACTAGACTAAGATATAGCTCCCCCACACTTAAACCGAGCAATGTCCTCATGCTCGATCGGTAGTGTGTGGAAGACACTACAAAGAAGAGAAAAAGGGAAAATAAAGCTAAAAACTCAAAAAAGAAAGTGAAGAAAGGGTCGAATGTGTCCAGCCGGGGTGTAATCAAGTCACCAAGGGCCGAGACGAGAAAAGATATGAATGGGGAAAAAATAAAAAGAAGAAAATAAAAGGAAATGGGAGGGGAGGGCTAGGTGTAATCAAGTCACCTAGCCCTGATTCCGTCCAAATCCGACTAAATTCTACGAAAAAGAGAAAATAAATAAAGAAAAAGTGAAAATATCTTGTCAATTTGGATTTTTGAAATGATTCTCGATGTAATCACGTCATCGAGAATCGGGAGCAAAGACCACAAAGGCCCCGAGGGCCACCATGATACCAAAAGGATAAAGGGGAGGGGAAACAAAGGAAGACTAAGCAAATAAAAGACGGAAAAGAAAAGAGAGTCGTGCCTACCAACCGGTTAGCAACTCAACAATCTCCATCGTCTCAATGATCATTATCGGCACCATGCTTGTCTTCATCATCGATATTCCCCCTCTTCTTAAATGTAGTCTCAAGTACAAGTATCGGGCTTTCAATGGTGTAATAAGGTCGAGATTTAAGGGGAAACTCGGGGTTTAGTGAAGAGAAAATAAGATGAAGGTGTATAAGTGAAGTATAAGGATGAAATGATAGAGGCAAAGGTGAGTAGGGAGGTTGGGTGGGGGTATAATGAGGTTGGGTGGGGCTTAACTGAAGAAAGGAAAGCGAAGAAGGGTGCTGTAGCCCTTCCCGGCCGTGAAGACACCCATCACGGTCGGGAGGAGTCCTTCCCGGTCGGGATGACCATGACCCCGGGCAGGATTGCTCATCTGAAGCTCCTGTTTTGTTGCACACTTCGTCCCAGTCGTGATGGTAATGATCCCGGTCGAGATAGCACCTTTCCCGAGCCTTAAAGCCTTCATTCAATAATAACATCCCGAATCTTCCACCAAAACGACAAATACTACCTCGGGATCCAAGATCCCGTCCCCAAAAGCTTACGAAAAGCTCAAAAACTGACTTCCTTGCCCAAGCTCCAAGCTTCTATCATCAACAACTCCTCGCAAAACTTCATCTTCACTATCAAACTATCAAGTAAACTCAATAAACACCATCAAAAATCCCTCCCTCACATCGCTCATCAAAATACCAAATGACAAGAATTCCACAAAACATACAAATCCTAGAATCAAACTCACAAATCACACAAATGCAACCACAAAAACTCAAAGAAGAGGGAAGAGATATATACAACACGACGGTTCTTGAGGAACTCCGTCAAACTTAGGATGGTAGGATTCTTCATTCATTTTCAACAACATTGTACACAACTCCTTAGCCTTCAAGGGCACGGAGCAACAAGTCGAAAGCTCTCGAGAAGTCTTCAACCAAGCTCGTGGAATACCAAACTACACTCCAAGGTTCTTCACAACCTTGCCTCGACGTTCCGGGGGCATCCCGATCTACTATGTTCAACGGCTTGAACATGTACTTGAGATCCTTCGGGATATACCCAAACTTCCATTCATCTTCATGGGGCCTCAAGGGAGGCTCAACTTTCCTCCTTCCAAACGACTTATCTTCATTCACATTACATGGGCATTCATCTACCCCAAGCTCCAAAGCATCATCATCTAACACATGGTCAAGAAAGGGAGATTTGGAACTCAAGAAGTGAGTTCACTCATCTCCGAAGTACTCTCTATCTCTTCATCATCAAGCTTACCAAAGTTCTTCAAATTTTCACCCAAGGTAACCAAATTGTTTACCTCATCAAGCTTTTCACCCGACTCATTCCCTAGCTCGATGTCTTTCAAGGCAGGGATCATATTACATGACTCTTCATTTGTAGGCAAGGTGTTGCCTTGGAGGTCAAACACAAGCTTCTTGTCGCCTAATTCAAAAGTGATCCTACCCTTCTTGACATCGCTCATCGCACCGGCGATGTGTAGAAATGGGTGCCCTAGGATAATAGGGGTGGTTGCATCCTCCAGCATATCAAGTACAAGGAAGTCAACCGGAATGAAGAATTTCCCGATCCTTAATGGCACATCCTCTAACATTCCTAATGGTCGATTAAGTGAACAATCGACCATTTGGAGTGTAATAGAGGTACACTTGAGCTCTTTCATTCCAAGTCGCTCACAAATAGAATAAGAGAGAATGCTTACACTCGCCCCCAAATCACATAACGCCCCATCGATCTTCAAATTCCCTATGGTGCATGGGATTGAGAAACTACCCGGATCCTTGAGCTTAGGTAAGGTGGAGCCTTGAATAAGATCACTCACTTCCCTTGTAAACGCTATGGTCTCTTCCTTGTCTAAGGATCGTTTCTTAGCCAAAATTTCCCTCATGAATTTTCCATAGGCCGGGACTTGGGTAGTGAAAGGGATGCTTACATCTAATTTCTTCACAATATCAACGAACTTGTCAAATTAAACATCCGCCTTTGTCTTCAATTGCCTCGATGGGAATGGCAACTTGATGTTGATCTTTTCAAGTTCATTAGGTTTGGATTTTTCATTTGACACCTTCTTCTTTGCTTTGTCTTCTTCTTGGGGTGGGGGAAGCTTGTCTTCAATAGGTTTTTCAACTTCCCACAAGACTTGTTCCTCCATGAGATTTCCCCGATTTTCATTGTCGTGGTTCGGAGATTGCACTTCTTTCATAGCTTCATTTTTATTAGAAAACAAGGGATAATCATAAGATGCACCGTTCCTCAAGGTGATAGCATTCACATGTTCAAATTTCGTTGGTACACCTTGAGGAGGTAGTTGACCCTCTTGCCTTGAAGAACTACCCGAAGCAACTTGAGCTAGTTGGATTTCGAGCATCTTCACATGAGTAGTAAGTGCCTTGTTTTCCTTTTGAAATTGGGCATATAATTCTTGTTGGGTTCTTTGCATCTCCAATTGGCTTCTTTGCATCTCTTGATTACTCCTTTGCACATCCAACATCGTCTTTTGCATGCCAAAATCCCTTGGCGAAGATTGTTGGTTATGTGGAGTATTGGTGATGGCTAAGGGAATGCCATAGTCATGAATTGGAGATCGGCACCTTGGCTTGTTGTCTTGTTGAGTATTTTGAACCCCTTGTTGATTTTGGAAGTTCCCTTGGAACCCTTGAGAATTGCCTTGATTTAGGCCTTGGAGATTACCTTGATTGTGATTTTGGTAACCTTGGTTGTTGTTTTGAAACCCTTGAGAGTGTTGGTTACCTTGGAAACCACCTTGATGATTGAAGTTCCCTTGATTTTGGAACCCTTGATTGTTGTTGAAGGTACCTTGGTTTTGTTGTTGGAAGTTGTTAAAAGGCCTTTGATTGCCTTGATAATCTTGGTAGTCTTGGTTGTCCCTTAAGGGAGGAGCAACGAACATATGGTAGACGGTATTGTTTTTGAGCTTATTGTTGAGAGGCTTGGAACATATGAGGATTTGGCACATTTTGAGCCTTGTAGGTAGAGTATGGGGCACCTTGCTTGTATGCTTGGAAAGAATTCACTTGCTCAATGCTACTTCGACAATGTTGAGGCTCATGTCCATATATCCCACAAATCTCACATATCCCATAAGAAGAGGTAGGAGAAACCACTCCCATAGCATTAACTTGATGGATTGATTGTTGGTGGGAGGAACTTGTGCTTTGACCTTGATTAAAGTGACCTTGGAGGTTCTTATCGATGGCATCCATGTGGGTCTTCAATTGTGCCACAAGATCGGCACTAAGTTGTGTGATAGCATCAATCTTATGTCTTCCCCCTCTATTTGCTTTTCTAGGCCTAGAGTATTGAGAATTATGGACCGCCATTTCTTCAATCCTAGACCAAGTTTGGTCATCATCTACCTCGGTGAACCTTCCATTAGAGCCCATGTTGAGTACGGCTCTAGAATCTTCATACAACCCATTCCAAAATTGTTGGACCAAAAACCATTGAGAAAGCCCATGGTGGGGGCAAGATCTAATCAAAGCTTTGAACCTCTCCCATGCTTCATAAAGACTCTCCTTATCCCATTGTTGAAAACCAGTAATGGAGGCCCTTAGCAAATTTGTCTTCTCGGAAGTGTAAAACTTTTGATAGAAGGCCAATGCAAGCTTCTTCCAAGTATCAATCCCCATGGCCGCCCTATCGAGACTCTTGATTCATTGCTTAGCTTTTCCAATAAGAGAGAACGGGAAAAGAACCCATCGAATTAGATCTTGAGTAATCCCGGTTTGAGAAGTAGCATCAAAATAATCGGAGAATGTCTCCATATGTTGGTGCGGGTCTTCGGTAGGCAAACCACTAAATTGATTTCTCTCTACTAGTTGAAGAAATTGTGTCTTGGCCACAAAATTTCCGGCATAAGCGGCCGGTAAAGTGCTCGGTCCCGGCAAGATATCCTCGGTAGAAGTAGAGTGAGATGAGAACTTAGGCATGTTTGGATGCAAGGGAGATGACGGTGTTGATGGTGTTGATATAGATGTTGAAGGAGAACTAGGTGAAAAAGAGTGACTAGACGTACCAAAGGGATTGATGAAGGTCCCTTCGGTGGTCTCTCGAGGTGCTTCGTTCAAGTCAAATCCTTGAGCTTGCTCCTCAATGTTTGTGCTAGTACCCGGTTGATAATTTCTAACTCGATCAATTGTCTGTTGGCGAAAGGCTCTAAATAGTCTCTCCGGATCTGGATTGAAGAGAAAGAAGTCGGCTCTCCTCCTAGGCATGAACTACACACTTGAAACAAACGTGAGAACACCTAGTGCTTTATGGGCACTAGGTAGAGACAATAAACAAACACAACAAAAGACAAAGAGAGAAGAAAACAATAAAAACAAACAAGGAAAAAGATAACAAAATATGCACAATAGATAGAAAAACACAAAATAGTAACTAAGTCAAGCAAATAAGCAAACTAAGTCTAAACATGCACCGTCCCCGACAACAACGCCAAATTGATGGTAAGGATTCGCCATGTATCCCTACACCAAGTAAACCAACTATTCCTAACAAGTAGATTGGGCAAGTCGGGTCAATCCACGGGGACGGAAAAAGGGTCTAGACAAGGGTTTACCTAAATACAAGACTAGGTCACAAGATCACAAAGAATGATAACTAGAGAGAATTGATTACAAACACGAATGCTAGGCTAAGAACAAGAGTAAACAACTAGGATGATGAAAAGGGATGAAAGTAGAATTATGAATGAACTAGGTATAACATGAACTAAATGAATCAACTAAAACTAACTTCAATCAACTAACTAGAGAAATAATGACTAAGAAGATGAAGAAATCAAATAAGGGGAAGAGTAGGGTTAGGTCGGGTTCATAGGTGTATAAGGCAAGTGGGGAAATCGAGGGTGTAGGTTTCATCTAGTCACTAAGGTAAGTCCGCACTCTCACGTCAAAGACAAACCCGAAGTCTCAAGAAAGATAACCCAAAACAAGAGAATTCAATCACCATTCAAACATACAACAAGAAGGAAGAAACTAGCAAGAGTAGCATGGCCACTACTATCCTAACAAATATTTCATCAAACACATGGCATGCAAGAATAAGTGACTAGCAACAAAGATTCAATCTTTACCCACAATCAACCCTAATGACCCATAATCAACACCTAATCGCCCTACTAACGCCACACAAAGTCTACTCACACATATTCAAGTTGAAACTAACAATAACTAGAGAAACAAACACAAGAACAAAAACATTCATAATGGAGAACAAGGATGAACAATGAACAAGCAATAAAGACTGAAACTTGAATGATAAACAAAGATTAAAGGAAAAGAGAAGAGAAAGATTATACCAAACTAGCAAGGAGGAAAGATTGAAATTTGTATAATAAGAAAACCCAAATAAATCTCCCAAGGTTGTCAATCTTGGTAGAGTGTTCAAGAATTCTCTTAATACAAGAGTAATTGCTAAGATTAAGCTAAGATTAACGAAAGATTAAAGAGAAACTAAGCTAATGATAAGAGTACTCTATCTAGGGTCTAGAATAATGTAGGATGCTTAAAACAATACAAGAGCGGGGCATATATAGGGGTACACGAGTGAAGGGGGCGAAACGATGAATTCCGGCAGAACTGGGCCCTTCCCGGTCGGGAAGGGGATGATCCCGGTCGGGAAGGGTGCCATCCGGTCGGGAAGGTAATGATCCCGGCCGGGAAGGCCCCACAGTGGGTCGTCTTCTCATCGTCTCTCATCCCGGTCGTGATGGATGTGTTCCCGACCGGGATGGGTCCTGTAGGCGTCAAATATGGTCACGTAGGTTCCTACTTGCTCTTCCTAGGCTTCTTATCGACTCTCAGTGCTCGGGACTAGGCTCCAAGGGACTCGGGATCGAGTCTAAGCCACCGAGTCATCATCACTTCTCTTCGTTGTCTCCTTATGCGTCGGAAACGAGTTGGAATCGTTCCATTTCTCCAAGATAGGCCTTAGGAACCTAAAACAAGCTATAAGAAGCGTAAGTAGCCTCGAAACCGCTCCAAAGAGCGATTCCACAAGAGAAACCGGGATCAAACACAAGGAATAAGCACTATATAACACACTTATCATAGGTGGATGAACATATGAGTTTAAGGATCATATGAGGGTGATTATAAGGGCACTTGCTCGTTTCTTTTGTGAGAAAGCAAACTATGGACAAAGAAATGACAATTGCTTCAATTGGCTAGTCAAACTTTTGAAGGTACATTACTAGAAATGGTGTTGTTGATTAGTTAAGCATATTTTGATACTTGGACTCAAATATGACGTCCAAGCATGGTTGAGGCTGATATTTTTGAGTTTTTTTGTTCACACACAGGCTAGGAAAGAAGGCGGAAATCAAAATTCGATAAACGATTAATTGGGTGACAATTTTCGTTGCAAAGGAGCTGTCCAGTACTATATTTTTATGATGCACTTAGAAATTGTAATTTTTATTATAACTATTGAGTAGTTCTTGGAAAAAATATTAAATTTAGGCTTTCGAAATGCCTGAATCAGAGTCCGTATGAGAAAATAGAAACCGTTTTACGAAATTGAGCAGAATTGCGATAACGATAAAAATTTCAGTTTTGCAAAGAGTGAAGGGAAATAGAAAGGTTTCAAAGGCACAAGAATTGAATATTAATATTTAAAATAGTTTGTTGAGACTTGATTTATTAATATTAATCATTATTAGAAATAACTAAAATGGTCAAAAACATGGGGTGTTACACTTTGTCCGTTTGGGAGGAGTGAATTGTCTCGACGTTGTTTATTTGGGCTAGTACATATGTGTACGTCTTGCAGGTTTTGAGAATTGTGCCTGGATTAATCCGACTTTGTTTATGTTGAGAGGTTAGGCACTCCCCTTCTTGTGGCCCAGTATTGAGGCGCTTGAGCTGCAACGCCCCAGAGTTCGGGCGCCCGCCCTGAGGCGGTCCAGGTTTCGTATTCCGGATTTGTTTAAATGTCGTGATTTGAAAAGGGGTTAGGTTATTCGACCCCAAATACAGATGTGCGATCCCCTTCGTCCCAAGCTTGTATTCTCGACTCGATCAACCGATTTCCGACTTGATTTTCATTATACTCGACTATGTCGACCCCGAATAAGTGTTCCTTACTCACCTATTGTCGATTTGTACTTGATTAGTGTGTTTTTGGGTTGATTTTGCTTAAACCCTAGAAATTGATTTGGGTATTTCGATTTTGCTAAGTTTCGATGGTTGTTCTTGGTCCTTTTTTTTAATTAGGGTAGTATAGAACTCATAGGTGTAGTTATTTGCTTGAGGTGAAAGCTTGGAGGTATTTTAATGGCCTCCCATGGGTGAAAATCAAAATGTTAGGGTTTAGGGATCGATTTCCCGATTATCCCGTACTTGTACCATGTAATCTTTCTAGATTCTTGCTTGTGATGTTGTGGGTAACTCGTATGTCAATTTTCGCGACCTGGAATGCACTCTAGGTCACTGCGTGTGAGTTTTTGATGCTTACGACGGAACGAATGAGACCGTAACGATGCTGGATTTTTTCGAAACCACTTTTATTGCGATCGGGGTAAAAAATCGGTGCTAGTGAGCTTTTCAAAATTTTGATATCGCTCTCCGAAATTTTGAACTTATTTTGACCTGTTTGCGCTGTCTTGACCTAACCCGGAGTGCATTGTTTGTTCTGTTTTGCAGCTGGAGATGGTACGGGACGTCCTAAGGGAGTCCCTATAGTTAGTCCTAGCAGCGAGGTGATGAACTCATTTTGTATATATATATATTTAACCCCAACTTTTCCTTTATTTTGGTTCGTTTTATGTGTCCCAGGAGTCGTTTTTCTAGCTTTTTATTCTTCTTTGTTATGTCGGGTATTTTGTTTACGTTTTGTAGGAAACGAGACAAATGAAGGCGATTGAGCTATATTTTGGGCAATGACGAGAGTCGAGCCATGAAATCTACAAGAAAGAAGTGATAAAAGTTATAGGATACTAAGTGAATACTTAAAGGACGTGAGCGAAGAAAGAATAAGAAACGACAAAGAAATAAGTTGGAAAGCTAAAACAAATGCAAATCCAGAAGAAAGAGTGATCGCTAAAATAAGGGTCAACTTCAAACGTTAATATCTTTAGTTATAAAACACCGATAGAGCTGATTTTTATGGCGTTGGAAATCTCTTTCTCTTAGCTTTCCAACGGTATATTACACGTCCAATTCCAAGAAGTAACGAAGAAACAGCAAGCATTTCCAATTCGTCGCGCATTGTAGAGAAACCCGAACCGGTCGGGACGAACCCAAACCTGTCGGGACAACCTTGAACTGGTCGAGACAGACCCGAACCGACCGGTTTGAGGCTGTTTTTGTGGAACTTCTATTTTTAAAACTTCGTAACTTACCATAACTCTTATCTTACGTAATATTCTTAGCTTGGTAGTTTTTCCTTATTATTTAGGAAATGAGAAGATGTTAGACTCCTTATTATTAGTATATATAATCTCTTTGGGGTTAGATTTATTTACACTTACATATTCAGTTGTTTAGTTTAGACTTTTTATTAGCATTGAAATTCTTCTAGTTTGTAATCATACATTTAGATCGTCAATTAGTATTTTTCTCTTTTCTCTTAGTTTCATATTGTCTTTTATTATGCTTAATTTCTTTATTACTTTATCTTTTAGTATGAGTAGCTAATTTAATTATCTAGGGTTGAAGGGGATCTATGTTAATTGAATTGGGGATGTTGGTTTAATTAATTGTTTGATAGATCATTCATATGTTATTGCCTTACTACTTGTTTTGTATCATTGTTTGATTAGTTTGAGACGTTGAACTAGTTGAATATTTAGGAACCCGAACCTAAGATCGAAAGCCTGGTAAGGGTAGACTTATAAGTAAGTGGGTAGGATAATCTGGTAAGTTGTGAGAGCCCGTCAGAATCTATCCTAAGGTTGACATAAGATTCGAAAGGCCGTGTCTTTGCCCTAAATAACTATGATTGATTGATTAATTAACTTTACCCAATTTAATTACATAGTGAGCCGTAAGACCCTAGATCCTTTTAATATTGTTAGAACCTCGTTATTTTACTTAATCGTATTAGTTTAGATTAAATTCACAATAAACCGGAATTAGAATAGTTTAGAATCAATTATAGATACTTTACAATATTCATCCATCTCTCTGTGGTTCGACCCTTATTTACTGCTAGCTATTTGGTAGTCGTTCGTTAGGTTTATTTTGATATAGGTGATACGACTTTAGCCTTATCAATTTTGGCGCCGTTGCCGGGGGGACGGTGTTGTATTATTTCTTATTATTTGTTTTGGGTTCTAGATTATTTTGTATATATTTAATTATCTTTATTTATTTTTATTTCGTATATTTTTTTTTTTTTCAGTTTTTTTATTTGTCTCACCATTATGACTATCTTCTACTTTCCTCAATTTAATCATGAGTCACTGCATATTTATTGGGAAAGACTTGAGTCTTTTATTTTTCAAAGTGACTATCATGTTAATATTTGGGAGATGTGTGATATATTGTGGGACGGTGTGGATGGCGAGACACGGGCTAATATTGAGGCAAATTGCGATGGGATGTTTAACTATATGTCTTATGAGGAGCGATGGGAACTCCTTAAATATTTAGCCCGAAACAGTGCTGAGTCAGAGAAGAGGTGGGTTGTTTTCATGGCAGAATGTAAGGTGATAGTGCAAAAACTAACAGTTGCTCTACGTGAGTCAAATCTTATAGTTGATCATGCACCATCAACTGAGTGTGTTATGAGTACGTCCGTTGCACATGTTAGAGAGGATATTGACCCATTTGATGACGATGATGATGAGCCTTTAATTTTTGCTTTGAAAGTCCATTCTCCCGTCATTGAAATTGATTTTATTATGACTGATAGTTTAAAAGATTCAATCTTTGACAGAAAAGCATGAAGTTTTGAGCACTAATAACATGCCTAATTGTGATTCAATTGATAATTCTAGCTGTTTGTCTATTGAATCTTCTTTTGATATCACTATGCCTAATTCATCTATTGATGTTTATGATGAGATTGATGATGTTCATTATTCAACACAAGGGCTTCTCACTAAGGCCCCTTTAGAGGATTTGATGTGTTTTGAGAATTGTGCAGGTGAATCAAACCCTTGGAAAGCCGAGGTAGATGCTTTAGAAGCGGCACTAAATCATCCAGGAACCCTCGAAACAGAAAATCTTGAGGTATATGGGATTGTGGATACACCCGTTGAGGTAATAAATCATTCTCATGCACTTGAACTTCCTTCTTGCCTCGATGATAGTACAGGTATTTCTCTCGTCTCGCATGAATTAATTGTGAAAAATAATATTGTTGATTTGAGAGGTATTAAGTTGTCTTACATGCCGATAATTTACGTTATTACTATCCACCATTTGTTGACGGTTGTGATTATACGTCAAGGCATTATGAAAGTTTTCAAAGGAAGTACGACAGACTAAGAAGATCCTTAACATTGATTTTATATGATGTCTTATTTGTATCTTTGTGCTACTTACGCTTTTGTTTAGCACATGCGCAGGCATTTGATCTACTCCTGCGAGCCTTGAACTGCTATGATTTTAATACTGATGGTTATGACTTATTCCCCATGTTTGTTGCTGGTTATGACTTATTCCCCATGTTTGTTGCTGGTTTGGGGGGAAATTATTTGTAGCATATATATATATATATATATATATTGTTGGTACCTTCCCTTAGTTTTTTTTTTCATCTTCTTTGTTTATCTTCCTTTACCCGTTATATTTTTGTCCTATCTTATTTACTTTGCTTCACAATGAGGACATTGTGCAATTTAGTTTGGGGGGATATTTTGTGCTTTGTGTGTTTTTCTTTTGGGTGTGTTTTGTGTATTTTTCTTTTGGGTGTGTTTTAATTTTCAAAAAAAAGACAAACGTTTTTTTTATTTATTTATAATTTTTCGATCTTTTTGTGTGCCTTAGTATAGAGTCGTGTCGGCGATGATGACATTGCATTTGTCGCTTGCTTTTCCTTAGTTCTTTGTTCTTTCTTGTGAATGACACTTGTTTCCCGTTATTTGAGTTTAGTATTTCTTAGATCTTGTCGCCGATTATGTTTTGAATGCCAAATGAGTCAATTGACCTGTTGTCGAGTAAGCTACTTATATTGTGAGACTTAGAGCCTCCTTAAACTGACGACATTCATGATTAGTTTCATATAGGTTGAGAGTAGCACTTCTTATGAGACATGTAACATCAAATTGCATAAGCATGACATTCGTCTCTTAAATACCTGTATGCATTCGGTTTGTGATTGTGACACGTGTAGAAGAGGCAATCCCCTTTCTTTTATCTAATTCCCATGAACTCCACATGGCCATAATTTGACCTGTTTTGACCCGTTTATTAATTACATGCCATATTTGCCTACCCTAGTCAAGCTAGTTCGGTTAATTAGACGGATTTTTTTTCGGGTGAAATTCGGTACTATGTCTTGTTGATTGGAGAAGAAAAAAAATGAATGAAGAATGATTGAAAGAAAAAATCAATGAAAATAAAAGAAAAAGAAAGGAGATAGTTGAAAAAAAATGAAGTGAATCAAGAAAAGGAATATGTTTTTGCTCTGAGAAAAGAATTGATCTATCTGTTTTCGTAGTTGTTGGTGCGAAGTCAGTTATGAAAGGTGAAAAATAAGATGCTTGGTACTAGTAATTCCTTTGATTGAAGTTTGGTAAGAATGAAATAATTCTAATGTTGGTTACGGTTGTACTAGCTTGGCTTTTACCTTCACATATCCAAATTGTTTTGCCCCTTCTTACCCGATTAGCCTCACTTTATACCATATGTAAGTCCTTGGCATAAGTCTTGATCTGATTGAATGTGTATGTACGGTTGGTAGAGATTGGTTTCATGTTAGATTGTATGCATGTTCTTATAAGTCGCAGTTAGGTGAGTGTTTTGTCTTTCCGATTTTACATAAACTCACAAGATTGCCCTTATTGAGTGTTGAGTGTAAACCGTGAGGAATCTCGACATAAAAGGTTGTGCAAGATTGAAAGTTGGTATTTGAATATTAATTGGTGCTTGATCTTTGGAATTCTCTACTCTTCATCTTTTGCTTTAGAATTTGTTTCTTCAACCTTGGTGTTATTTGCTTGTTAGAGTATTAGATTTGGGATGATGGATGTTGATGAAGTTAGCTGTAAGCCATTGGTTTAAGCCTTGTCCAAACTCTTTGATGATTGCTTTGCTTAGAGACAAACAAAAGTTTGGTTTGGGGGGATTTGATGAACTCATTTTGTATATATATTTAACCCCAACTTTCCCTTTATTTTGGTTCGTTTTATGTGTCCCAGGAGTCATTTTTTAGCTTTTTATTCTTCTTTGTTATGCCAGGTATTTTGTTTACATTTTGTAGGAAACGAGACAAATGAAGGCGATTGAGCTATATTTTGGGCAATGACGAGAGTCGAGCCATGAAATCTATCAGAAAGAAGTGATAAAAGTTATAGGATACTAAGTGAATACTTAAATAAGGACTTTAATAAGAAACAATAAGAAACGACAAAGAAATAAGTTGGAAAGCTAAAACAAATGCAAATCAAGAAGAAAGAGCGATCACTAAAATAAGGGTCAATTTCAAACGTTAATATCTTGAGTTCTAAAACATCGATCGAGCTGATTTTTATGGGTTGGAAATCTCTTTCTCTTAGCTTTCCAACGATATATTACAATTCCAATTCCAAGAAGTAACGAAGAAACAACAAGCATTTCAAATTCGTCGCGCAGTGCAGAGACACCCGAACCGGTCGGGACGAACCCAAACCTGTCGGGACAACCTTGAACCGTTCGGGACAAACCCGAACCGACCGGTTTGAGGCTGTTTTGGCGAGACTTCTATTTTTAAGACTTCGTAACTTACCATAACTCTTATCTTACGTAATTGATGTGAGTTAGAATGAACTTTGAACAAGTGAATTGGAGATTGATAGTAAATTGAAATGAACGAAACAAAGCAACGAAATCAGGTTGAAATAGTTGCTGTAAAGTGATGATAGAACGTAACCAAGGATAGTGTGCTAAGTGAGATAGACCTATACCTCAACAAAGCGGGTGCTAATTCAAACACTCGATTGAAATAGCGAGTATAGAGCTTGTAACGCGACTTACTCTAATACTTTGTCTTGTGAACTACAAAGACGAAAAGGAAAGCAAAGCTTAACTCAGATTTTGTTTGATGAAGGTTGAATGCTTTATTCATCTAATGGGTGGCTATTTATAGCCAACAAAACGACCCAAAGAGAGGCCAACCAGAATAGTCAAGCCTCATAAAGTGGGTGATACAAACAAAGAAAGGGAAAAGAATTTAGACAACTAGATACAATGAACAAGTGTGAACACTAGCAACCACTATTTTGCTCCAATTCCGATGCAATGCTTCTTTGTTTGCTTTTAGTAGGCTGGTGTGTTTTTGCACTTGGTAAATGTATCTTCTAGTCTTGAAAGCAATTAATCCCATTGCTGATTATTTGAACTTAGAAATCGTATTGGAGCAATGTATCTTTAGCTCCATTTATTCTGCCAAGCTTGTGTTCATACAAGCTAATTAAGTGCTTGGAGAAGGTATACTACCAAGCTGTTGGATGGGATAATGGGGACCAAGTTAGGATCACTTGGCTTAAGTGTGAGTTCATCAAATGAGGCTGCTTTATTCGGATCAGTAATATTCTTAGCTTGTTAGTTTTTCCTTATTATTTAGGAAATGAGAAGATGTTAGACTCCTTATTATTAGTGTATATACTCTCTTTGGGGTTAGATTTATTTACACTTACATATTCAGTAGTTTAGTTTAAACTTTTTATTAGCATTGAAATTCTTCTAGTTTGTAATCATACTTTTAGATCGTCAATTGGTATTTGTCTCTTTTCTCTTAATTTCATATTGTCTTTTATTATGCTTAATTTCTTTATTGCTTTATATTTTAGTATGAGTAGCTAATTTATTTATCTAGGGTTGAAGGGGATCTATGTTAATTGAATTGGGGATGTTGGTTTAATTAATTGTTTGATTGATCATTCATATGTTATTGCCTTACTACTTGTTTTGTATCATTGTTTGATTAGTTTGAGACGTTGAACTAGTTGAATATTTAGGAACCCGTACCTAAGGTCGAAAGCCTGGTAAGGGTAGACTTATAAGTAAGTGGGTAGGATAATCTGGTAAGTTGCGAGAGCCCGTCAGAATCTATCCTAAGGTTGACATAAGATCCGAAAGGCCGTGTCTTTGCCCTAAATAACTATGATTGATTGATTGAATGATTAATTAACTTTACCCAATTTAATTACATAGTGAACCGTAAGACCCTAGATCCTTTTAATATTGTTAGAACCTCATTATTTTACTTAATCTTATTAGTTTAGATCAAATTCACAATAAACCGGAATTAGAATAGTTTAGAATCAATTATAGATAATTTGCAATATTCATCCATCTCTCTGTGGTTCGACCCTTACTTACTACTAGCTATCTCGTAGTCGTTCGTTAGGTTTATTTTGATATAGGTGATACGACTTTAGCCTTATCACGAGGCTCTCGGGTCAAGCTCACTAACTCTTAGAGTGGCTCGTAAGAGGCGTCAGAGTGATCCTTCGCCTCGACTTGAGCCCGGTGCTGTGGATGAGGCTAATTTTGATCGGGTCATGAGGCGTACCTTGCCCGTGACGGATGCTAGGAGGAAGCATATTTCCAGACCCATTGACGATGATGAAGAGGCTGCTTACGAGGATCCCGTTTGGGCTCGGGATTGGGATGGTCGGAAATTATTGCTCCGTTCGGACTTGCATGTGTCTAACCGTTTTATAAATGGCAAGGTGAGTACCTTGATTTTTGTCATTGACTAATGTTTTGATTTTGATTTTGATTTGTACTCGTATTGTTGGTTTATACTTGTATTGCCGCGGTTTGCAGCCCCCAGGTCCGATGATGACCTTCTCCGGCTTCACGACGTGCCTTGAGATTTATGCTCAGAAGCTTAACCCCAAGGCAAAGTAGGTGGTTTTAAGGACGGCCTTGGGTCCCTTAGTCGGACATTGGGTTCGGCTGATAGGTTGCAAGACCAAGTGCAACCTTATGGTGGTTAGAGCGATGATAGATCGCTTTCATGACCCGACCTCGACATTCCATATGTCGTTTGGCGAGGTCGGCATGACTTTGGAGGACTTTGGGGTGATCACAGGAGTGCCTTGGGGTCCCGAGTCGATTAGGTGGGCTCCATAAGGGCCCTAGGCTAGATAGTGCTGAAGTTAGGGGCTGGATCGGGGACTGTCTGGAGCCCTCGGCTTATAGCACGCCCCATGCTTTGGTTAGTTTGCACATCACCGACCACTTCGAGAGGGTGGCGTTTTTTGAAGGTCTAGAGCCCAACACGGCGGTGCCCGACGCTCGTTTGTTGTTGTGGTACTTCCTAGGGTAGACCCACTTCTCGGATAAGGGTGAGAGGTTTAGTACTTGGATTTTGCCTTTCCTGACTGACTTGAGTCAGCTGGGATGTTTTGACTAGGTGGCAGCGGCTTTTGTGGAGATGACCCGCTGCCTTCAGGCCATGGTGAGGCTGCAGAGGGTGGCTTCGGATTCTGCTATACCCATTGTGGGTCGAGGTCTCGTGCTGGAAGTTAGTTACTTTACTTGTGTTTGGATTTTGCTTGGTGTTGTTTTGTTTTGTTGATGGTATCCCGGGTTTTGCAGGCTTAGATCTACTCTTACTTTCCGTGCTTGGCACCTAAGACGGTGCCAGTTCGCCCGGCTAGGTTCCTGGTTGGGATCGAGTGGAGGTTGGCTCAGACCAAGACTACGACGAGCCACTACTCGACGGATAAAGTTCTGGTGAACCAGCTGCGTCTCGAGGATGTAAGTTTTTCCTTTTATTTGTTTTCTTAGGTAGCATCCAAGGTTAGAAGTTTTGTGATGCAATGTGAGTTTGGTTGTGCAGTTTGTGACCCGTCCTTGGGCCAACTACGAGGGTTTGCCCAAGTACATGGGGGCAGAGTTGAGGCCGAGGAGCTACATGAGGATTCTCTTCCATGCACTGTTCCGATCGTTGTGGTATTTAGGTGAGAGGTTGGTGCGCCAATGCCTCTATGACGAGTTGAAGGTGCCGGTTGACCCTCCCCGGACCATGTTTAGACCTTCGACTACCGTTGAGGCCTGTGAGGACAGGGATGGTGAGGGAGGCGAGGCGTTACTAGTGCCTGGTGCCTCTTACGGGTCTCACGTCTGCCAGTGACTAGCTTGGCACTATATCGTGGTGAGTGTCTGGTTGTTGCTTGTTTGCTTTCTGATATATGGTTTTGGGTCTGTTTGTGTTTTGAATGATTTGTTTTTCTTTAGCCGGCCGACCCGACTGATGTCGTTCAACCCCCAGACTTCTCTCTAACACTGCCTAGGGTGGATGCGGCTGGGGTGGCTTTTACTGAGCCTCTTCCTCTTTGCTCCGAGGGAGAGATGGATGCCGGGATGGAGTGGCGTGACCGGGTGTATAGGGTAAGTTTTGTGATTTGGTTTGAAGTCGGTTTTGTGGGTTAGGCTTTGTTGGCTAACTCGTTTGGTTTTGTGTCTCAGGTTTCGTCGGGTACCCATCAGCGGTTATGGCAGGCTGCTAACTGCTTCCGGGCCTACACATCGAGGAGGGCTGCTGCCTCGATCGGTAATTATTTTTTCGTGGGTGATTTCTAGGCTAGCTCCTCTTGTCTTTTCCTAAGGGATAACTATCTCTTTTGCTGGATGTTCTTGACATGGTAGCGTAGTTGGGGGCGTGAGTGGCTGAGCTCGAGGCGTCTGAGCTCAACATGATGCAATCTTTGTAGACTAGGGATATCGAGATTGCTAGGTTGAAGGAGGAGCTTGCTCAGTCTCGGGGTGAGACCTCGGGCAAGGCGAGGCTAGGGCTGAGGCTGAGGTAAAGGGAGAGGTTGTGGCTGAGGATCAGACCATTGGTGTTACCGAGGAGGTTGATCTTTCCGGAGGGATTTTTGGCACGGAGACGGCTACCGTGGATATGCTGGCGGGTATGGGGCGCTCGGTAGATAGTAGTACAGGGTCTCCTACTTTTGATCTGGAGGATCTAGGTTTGGATGATAACTTCGGCGAGCTTGTACTGGCTGTAGTTGCAGCTTCTAGGGGTCTTCCTTAGTTTGTAAACTCGGATGGAATTGAATTTTGTATGTTTGTATATTTTACTGAGCTTTCTCGTGCTTGATCAGCTTGCTTTGTCGTACTTCTGAAATGTTAGCTTAGATAACACGTAGTCACTTCAAGCTTGATTTGTTTAAGGTTTAGCCGCGATTTAAGATGTTTTAAATGCGTTAGGATTGCATAGGAGCGTGAAAATGTATTTCGGGATGCTTAAAATATGTTAGTTTGAGCCGGGAATTCACTACTAGAATAAGGGGCTATTGCAACATTTTCAATGCAACATTTTACTATTGTGTTGCAATTTCTCTAACAGCGATATTAGCTATGCGACACTTGTCTTAAAAATGTTGCATTTAATATAAAAGTGCAACATTTTTACAAAAATGTTGCAATTACAATTTAATTTAGCAACACTTCTTAGGAATTGTTGCATTTAGTGGAACATTTAGCAACATTTTTTAAATTTGTTGCAATTGTAATCCCCTAGAAAATTTAACGCGATACAGTGGCGGAAACACTGTAGAGTCGGGATTAAAACACACTGTAACTATGTCTTAGTAAAATTAAAATGGTAAAGTCAAACAATAGGTCTTAAATAAAATGGCCAAAATTTAAAACAATCCACAAAAGGGGTTTGAACAATCCATAGGACATAATTATAAAAATAAATAAGCAGGATCCACACTGCTCGCTAGCCCACACCCGGAACACGTATACCTGCCATGTTAAAACATAACAGCCACAATCAGTGGGGAGCAACGCCAACGTTCTCCCAGCCGTATAACAGGATTTTAAAACTGTAATTACTATTATAGAAAAATAGTAAAAAGGAAAACAATAAAACATCATATTAAAATAAGCTTTAGCGTAAAACAAAATAATCAAAAGGGTTTCCGAAGAAACATAAAAATATTTGCCAACCTGCAAACCAATTTATATCGATAATAAATAAAATAATCAAAATGGCGTTATGGATATTCGGTTAGTGTGCACAAGGCTAGACTTTCACTAGGAATAATACTGGAAACTAGCTTCGAGAACTGTAGACTTAACTCATAACAGAATCCAGTCTCTAACTAGGCAACTCAACTATAACAGGACTGCGTGCAGCGAGGTCCTGGTTTAAGTAGTATACGCCCCTCCTGGATACCAAATGTATCCAGTTCAACTGACGGTGACTAACACGATGCGATATCTAGCTTAAGGGCACAATGCACACTCTCCTGGGCGAAACTACGCCCAGTTCAACGACCAAATGTGCCCCAAATGGGCACACCGACTTTATAGTTGATGGCAAAAACGTACTTCCCAGACTGTATTACTCTAACCCCACACTTATCCTTATTCCATAACTGCAAAACAAAGTCATTATCGATATTCAAAAGATATAATCATTATAAATAATAAGAGAACAAAAGGAAAAAGGACCACTTTCCAAAAGAGGAAACTTTCTATTTTAGGAAACTTCTATTTTTAGAAACTTTACCAAAAATAGCATCGTATCAAAATAGCAAAGATATTAGTTTATACTAACATCACATTTTTAGTAAACGATATAGATTTATAAAACTAATACTTTCGGCCTTAACGATATTAATTACCAAAGTGAACATTTAATTTTATGAAATTATTAAAATATCGTATAAGCGTTATAAAATGATTAACAACATCTTAAACATTTTAATATTACAAATTAGGGTGTTTTCAAAAGTTATAAAGCTAAAATTCCCTAATTATTATTAGTTTCGACAATAAAATTATAAATAGGATTTTACGGCAAACATCAAATTAAATATTTGAACGTCTTTATTTAATTAAACCAACAAATACATTTAGAGTATGTTAAGGGATGATTTAACTCTTAAAGTTTCAGATTTAAATACTTTCAAAATTGCTGGAAAAATAATTCTTTTAGGTAAGACGAAGCATTTTAACGATAAATCACAATTTGTCCGAAAATCAATACTTATTAAATAAAGACTTTAATAAATAGTACAAAAATTACGTAAAATAGTTAAAATATATTTATGGACATTCTGTCCAGAAAAAAAAATTCCAGAATCCTAAAACTCGGTTTTAAAAGCGTTTTCTCGTTAATCGTCTAATCTCGACAATAACGATTAATAAAAATAGTAATTACAAAACGATTTAAGTATTAATATCCAAAATTTATTATTAAGCTTAAAAATCATGATTTTCCAGAAAATACTATTTTTACAGATTTCCAAAAATTCCAGATTTAATAAATCCCGTCAAAACCGTCTTTAAAACCCGTTTTCACCTTTAACGATTCCATTATTAAAACTTATCGGTCCTAACATTTTATTAAGGCACTAAAAATCATAAAATTACATTTTATTATGAAATCATTAGAATCATATTTTTTCCAGATTTAAACCAAAGACCAGAAATCGAGATTTAAACAAAAAACACGGTTTTAACGATAAATGATGATTTAAAGTGATTAATTAATTCATCCACTTAACAATTCCGAAAAATTATGAATAAAATCAGTAAATTCTATTTTTCCATAAAGTTTCACCACGTCAAAAATCAGATTAAAATAAAATGTTTAAGTACTAGAACTAAATATCGGCTTTTAATCGTTTTTGTCCGTAAACGGTAATAATTCAATAATCAATAACTAAAATATCAGAAGAATACTAAATTATTAAAAATCATCAAAAACATCATTTTTACAGAATATAAACATATATTACATGTTTAGGCCGAATATTACGATTTTACAAATTAATATGACGATTTAATCGTTAATCTCGTAAAAGCGATAAAAATACCGAAACATGCAAATTTTCAACTTTTAAAAATTTTCCAGATTATATGACATACATATATTATCAAAAAGAAAATATAAAAATATACATGCAATCACATAAATAAAATCATGCAATACCGAGTAACAACGACGTTACCTTCAATCCAAATCCGAGTCTACGATAAATTCGTCGGCTTCGGGGTCGACCAAGAATCCTAAATCACATGACATACATGGTACAAAAATACCATGAGAAAACTAAAAGAATCAAGGTAAATAACAATCGGAAATAACATCGATTATTACCTTAACGAAGGGGAAAGAAAGACGATAATTTAGAAGGCGAAAATAGGACGTTCAAAGCTTGATTATGGACGAAAATGGTTGCTGAAAATGGGCAGGAACACCAGCCAAAAAGAGGGAGAAAGAAAAGGTTTTTGCTAAAATAAAATGGAAGAATGAATAAAGAGGAAAATGTGAAGAGATATGGAATGAATGGTGACTTAAAAGTTGATGAAAACTAGGTACATTCACCTCAAAAATTTCAGCCAAGAGTGAATGTGAGAGGAGTGTGAAGAGTTTGTATTAATCCACCAAAATGAATGAAGAAAGAAATAAATATCTAATGTTTAACATAATAAAATGAAGTGTATAAAAAAAATGTAGTAGGGGTGAGCCAAGGGGGGTCACGGTCCAAAATGTGGGAAAATGTCCCAAAATTATTTGTAAGTTGATAAAAAGAAAATCGTAAAATTGTTAAAGGTATTTCAAAGCAATTCGAGTAAACCTCGCGTTGAAAATAATTATTTACGAAACTTCGTAATAAAATCATTAAAGGCTAAATTTTCGTAAATAAAAAAAAATATTACTTAGTTGGAAATATTATATAAATGGGTTTAGACATTTTAGGAAAATGAATAACTTAAAGCCGAGCTTAAAAACGTCAATTCAAAGAGAAATAGAATTCCTCACGGAAAATTAATTAGTTTACGAAGAAAACCAAATAAATAGATTTAAGAGAGTTAAAATCTTTAACATTAAAAATAAATATCATTAAACTTAAAACTAAAAATAAAGCTTGGTAAAATGATGAAATATGAGGCCGAAATGTGATAGAGTTATGACGATGTCATAACGGAAAGAATAAAAAAGCTAGAAAAATAGCGGGTGTTACAGCAATAATATTGTTAGTATAATTATTGGTAAACCACAATTAAATAAAAAATAAAATAAAAAATTATAATGTGAAAGTTCGGTTAGATTTTAAAGTAAAAAACTAAAAGAAATCTCAATCACAATTTTTAACTTTTAGGAAACCAACGTCTCTTATATATTCTTAAGTAACGTTATTTAATTATTAATTTGTACATACACATGTAAAACGAGATCGGGTGAAGTGCGGGTTTCGTCACAAACTCATCACAAGTAGGGTCATATGAGTTGTTTAAACTCAATCTCATTTTTTTACGGATTTTTTTAATTTGAAGACTTATTAGCTAGAATTGTGCTTATTGGATCGTGACATAAAGCTTAAAATATTATGCAGGAGCTAAGCTAATGAGGTCGGGTCGGGCCATTTTCGATCGGAACATGAAAATAAAGTTTACTTATTTATGGTTCGAATCATTTTTGGATATATTTTTTTTCTTAAGTTGGATCGAGTCATGAAAAATTGTTCAAGTTATTTCGAGTTGAGTTGACATTTAACAAAGGCGCAAATTCACTTTTAAAATACCGCTTAAGTGAAATTTTATAAAATTAAAAAATAAGCATCATTCTAAACAAATTGACGTGCCTATCAATTAGTAAATAAAACAAACCCAAACCTAAATCCCTAAATTAATGAAGAACAGCCAGAGAACATACTAAAGCAATAGAACAGTATCAACTCTTCCTCAACCCTAATCTCCCTAAATTAATCACGTGCACTACATCTCAAAGAAAGATTTGAATAGCCAGGTTTGTTTTTATTCCATAATTCTTTTCATAATGCTTTATATAATTGCTACCGATTACGGTAACTTATACTGACTATAGTTCATGTTTTTCTTAATACATTCTTCTGATTATGTATAATTGTAAATTATATATGCATATATTAGTGTAAATTTATGTCTATTACTGTACTACGGTAATTTTATGTCTATTACGATAATTTTATGTATAACTGTAATTGTAAATTTATATATGCTAATTATTGTAATATACATATATTAGTGATTGAAGTCATGTTTGATGTTATGTTTATTTTCTATTAGTGTTACTGTAATATTATAGTTTGTGGGTGAATAGGCAATTTCATAAAACATGGAGTTCTCTAATTGTTTTGGATTAGAAGGTATAAGCATTCGAGTAAAGACTAGGCTGATTGATGTTGTTATCACGTTCATTGAGTTTCTGTACTACTGTTTGTGCTTAATATAATTATAGAATTGTATACAATGAGTGCGGATGTTACTGTTATCATATTTCACGTTTTTCACGAATTATATATTAGTGTCATCCGGTGCTTAATGTTATCATTCATTTCTACTTGTTGATTACTTTTCTATATTCGCTGCTGTGCATATTATACATCGTACTGAAATTTATGTTTCTGCAATGTTATGTTTTGTGTCAATATGTACTGTTTTCATTCCCTAGATTTTACAATGAAACATTTGTTTTTTCAAATCAAATTCTAATTTTTTTCCAGAATTAGCGATCGGAAGATGGAAACAAATAGAAGTTGGATGTATTTACCTTGACAATTACCAGAGTTTGAATATGGAGTCATCGAATTCCTTAATCGGGTCAAATAAAGTGTCCATGTAAGCGGTGTAAAAACCGTTTTTGGTTAAGAAGAGACGAGGTTAGGGATCATCTAAAAGTTTTTGATTTTGTTGACGACTATTATTTGTGGACCTTCCATGGTGAAGAACGTATGCAAACTAAGGTTGAGAGGCAAATGTTTCTAAATGATACGAGTGAATTATTAATTGACAGATTTAGAAATGTTTTTGAAGGTTCGACTAACGTAGAAAATGGTCCAAGTGATGAAGCTAAAATTATTTATAGGTTGCTGGAGGATGGTAAACAAGAGTTATTCCCGGGATGTAAAAACTTTTCTAAACTTTCTTTCATCATTAGACTCTTTTTATATAAGACACTTCATGGACTTGGTAATGTAGCTTTCGATGACCTCCTACTACTTTTGAAAGAATTGCTTCCGGAATCAAATCTTCCTAAAAGTTTTAGAGAAGCTGGGCTTTAACCATAAAAAGATACTTGCGTGCCCGAATGATTGCATGTTGTATTGGAAAGAGCATGAAAATGATGACGTATGTCATGTGTGTCATGTCTCCAAGTGTAGACAAGACAAAGAAAGTCCTTTAAATGTGTCCTCTAAATCCAGTCGTCGAATTCCAGCTAAGGTCTTATGGCATTTTCCTCTAAAACCAAGACTACAAAGATTATTTATATGCTCTAAAACCACAGAATATATGACTTGGCATGACGATAAACGTCCAAAAGATGGAAATCTTCGGCATCTTGCTGATGGCTTAGCTTGGCAACAATTTGATTCGTTATACCCTAACTTTTCTAAAGAACCTAGGAATGTCAGGTTAGGGTTGGCTTCGGATGGCTTTAGTCCATTTCAAACATTGAGTGTTGCTTATAGTACATGGCCTGTAGTGTTGATCAATTAATTTACCACCGTTGATGTTTATGAAGCATGAGCATTTGATGTTATCGCTCCTTATCCCCGGCTCCGAAGGTCCTGGAAATAATATCGACATATATTGACAACCATTGATTGATGAGTTAAAGGATCTTTGGAATATTGGGTTGGAAACTTATGATAAAAAAAGGAATGAAACATTCTGTTGCATGCTTCTTTGTGTTGGACAATAAGTGATTTTCCCGGTTACTCAATGTTATCGGGTTGGAAAACAAAAGGTAAGCTTGCATGTCCAAATTGTAACCGTGAAACTGACTCGTCTTATTTGAATCACAGTAGAAAGATGTGTTATATGGGTCATCACCGATTTTTAGGTGTGCATCACCCTTGGAGGAATATGAAAAAATCATTTAATGGTAAGGTTAAAGAGAGACTCTCTCCTAAACCTTGAAGTGGATTTGATGTTTTCCAAGAGGTTTCTGGTTTTTCAAATTCATTTGGGAAAAAGCAAAAACAAAAGAGAACTACTGATTGCCCTAGGAAAAAGAAGTCGATTTTTTTTGAGTTACCATATTGGAAATTCAATGCATGCCGACATAATCTAGATGTGATGCATATTGATTTTTTTTTTTGTGATAATGTGTTGGGCACTCTATTGGATATGGCTGGGAAAACTAAAGATCATGCAAAATCTCGGTTTGATCTTCTAGAATTAGGTATTAGAGAAGCCTTGCATCCTCAACTTGCACATGACCGGAAACATGTCTATTTTCAAAAGGCGTGTTATTCAATGTCTACAAAAGAAAAAGAAATATTTTGTCATACTTTGAAACATGGAAAAAGGCCGAAGGGATTTGCTTCAAACATTTCACGGTGTGTCAATTTTGCTCAAAAGAAAGTATATGGTTATAAGAGTCATGATGCTCATATCTTATTACATTACTTCATTCAAGTTGCCGTTAGAAAGTCCCTTCCGAAGCAGGTTGCTACTCCTTTGATTAGGCCCAGTGGTTTTTTTCGGAAGCTATATAGTAAGGTTATAAATCCTAATGAACTTGATCATTTGAAAACTGAAATTGTTGAAATTTTGTGTGAGTTTGAAAATTTTTTCCTTCCATGTTTCTTTGACATAATGGTGCACCTGCGTATTTATCTAGTAGATGAAATTAAGAACGGGGGCCCGGTTCACGGAACGGGGATGTTTTTCATTGAAAGATATTTGTGTAAGTTGAAATCGTATGTTCGGAATAGAGGTCGTCTAGAAGGGTCTATTGCGGAAGGATACTTAATTGAGGAATGCACAAGGTTCTATTCTCGGTACTTGAATGAGGGAAATAACACAAGTGGTAGTAAAACACCGGTTGAAATGGACGAAAATGCAGTTGAAGGCTATGAAAAATATCTGTTTGCTAACGATGGGAAATCGTTAGGAGGACAAAAGTGGAGAAATGGTAAGTTATTCACACTAGATGCCAAACTAAGTGAACAAGCACACCGATATGTCTTATTCAATTCGGAGAACGATGAAGTTGATCAATACATAGAGTAAGTTTACTTATACACTGGTTTTTTTTATTTCTCAAAATGCTATACTTGTTGTAATTATTGCTTGCTGAAATTTGTTGAATGCAGGGAGCATGGAACATTTGTAAACTCACAAAGAAGGAATAGCAAGTGGAAACGTGCGCAAAACCATGCTAACGAATTTCACCTATTGGTTAAAACAAAAGATCATGAAGGATAATGTTTCAGAGCAAATTTTTTGGCTTGCAAACGGTCCTTCTACTACTGCCAGGAGGTATAGGGGTATTATGCTAATGGGTATGAATATTACACTAAATCTCGTGATGCGAAATGCAAGACGCAGAATAGTGGTGTAACTCTTGATGGAGGGATTTGTCGTGGATCCCGACACGAAATAACCAACGAACCTAGGCTAGGTAGCAAGGGTAAGTCGGGTCGAACCACAAGGACGAAAAAATGGTTTAGACTAAGGTTCACCTAAGAACTAGACCAAGTCACAAGATAACGAGGGGAGAGAATTATCGAGAATTGAATGACTACAACGAATACTAAGCCAAGGAACAAGGACAAACAAACTAAGACAATGAAAGGGAAGAAAACTATGACTATGAATATGAAGAATTCAATAAGGGAAATAGTAGGGTTAGGCCGGGTTTCTCTTTTTCTTTACTCTTATCTTTGTTTATTCATTCAAGTTTTAATCTTTGTTCATTGTATTGTCATTGTTCATAGTTTTCACAGGTTTCATTATGTATGTTTTGTTGTTTATGTTGATTTCTCTTGTTTATGTTAATGTTTGTTTAGATATGTGTGAGTAGACTTTTTGTGGGGTTAGTAGGGTGATTAAGTGTTGATTATGGATGATTAGGGTTTGATTGAGGGTAAAGGTTGATCCTTTTGTTACTAGTCACATATTATGCACACTATGTGTTTGTTGAAATGCTTGTTAGAGTAGTAGTTGCGAATACTTCTCTTGCTTGTCTTCCTCTTCTCATTGTGTGATTGATTTGTGGTTGAATCCTTGTGTATTGGGTAACATCTTGCATAAGTATTCGGGTTTTATCTTTGACACGAGAGTGCGGACATAGGCTTTGACGCGAGAGCGCGGACCATCCTTAGTAACTAGGTGAACCTTGCACCATCGATCTCTCAACCATCATACTACACTTATGAACCCGACCTAACCCTATTCTTTCCTTATTCTTTGTCCTTAGCTTAGTCCTAGTCTTAGTTTACCCCCCTTCCTATCGTTCTAGGTTAGCTTAGTCCCGAGACCTAGTCTTGTATTTGGGTGAAACTTGGTCCAAACCCTCTTTACCGTCCCCGTGGATTCGACCCGACTTGCCCTATCTACGTGTTAGGAATAGTTGGTTTTTATTTGGTGGCGGGATCCACGACAAATCCCTCCCATCAGTGGGCCACCCAGTTCATCCGCACGGACAATGGGCAGGTGTATAAGAAGACGGCACAGGGGGCTCTCCTCCTATGCATTGACAAAACGCAAGCCGAAAAGGTCATGGCCGAGGTGCACGATGGTGAAAACGGTCCGCATATGAACGCCCATATGCTAGCCCGAAAAATCACGAGACTCAAGTATTATTGGAACACCATGGAAAAGGACTGTCAATTATACGTCAGGCACTGCCATAATTGTCAGATTTTTGCTAATGTACAACATATGCCATCATCCCTATTATATACTATGACATCACCATGGCCATTATCGACATGGGGAATAGATATAATTGGGAAGGTGAACCCTTCCGGGACAGGGGGTCACTGTTTCATTTTAGTGGCTATTGACTATTTCACCAAATGGGTCGAAGCTGAGTCATACCGGATTTTGAATGCTAAGCATGTAGCCAAATTCATCCAAAACAAGATTATATGCCGATACGGGATCCCACATGAGTTCATCAGTGATCACGGGACCCACTTTCAAGCTCAAACCGCTACTTTACTGGAAAAATATAAAATTCAAAGGCATACATCTTCGCCTTACCGTCCCCAAACAAATGGAGCGGTAGAGGCAACTAATGAAACAGTTGTCACCATACTTAAAAAGATGGCTGAGAATTACCAGAATTGGCCCGACAAAATTCCTTTTGCTCTATGGGGATATCGGACGTCAATTCGCACCGCAACCGGAGCAACTCCATACTATCTGACATATGGAATGGAAGCGGTCCAACCAGTTGAGCTAGAAGTACCATCCCTAAGAATTTTACTCGAGAGCCAGGTACCTGAAGCAGATTGGGTCCAAGCCCGATACGATTCGCTAGTTCTCTTGGACGAACGGCGATCCCGGGCCCTAAACAATATCCAGATATATCAAAAGAGGAAACAACGGGCTTTCAACAAAAGAGTTAGGCCCAGAAATATCAAAGAAGGGGATTTAGTCCTAAAATTCGTTCGGGCTTTACTACCAGTTGATCCAAGGGGAAAATTCAAACCCAATTGGGCTGGGCCATACTTAGTAAAGAAATCCTTTCGGGAGGAGCAGTAATGCTAACGGACTTGGACGGGAAGGAGTTCGTCAACCCAACCAACCTGGATCAGTTGAAGCGTTACTACCCTTAAACCCTATCTCAATGTCATTTGCAAAAAGTTTATAAAAATCCGTCTTATTATAAATTTTAAAAAAATTGTAAGCAAGTCAATAAGTTAGGATTACTCATCCTACCGTCACACATCTCGAACTAATAGTCTTGATGTATTTCGAAAATTGCAAAAAAAAAACCAACTTCTGAACTACGGAAGGTTTGATTCAATTGATTATGGATACGTAGGCAACCCCTCAGAAGGGTACAACCACTGCAATAACGAAAAGACGAAAACGGTATTCACTAATATGTCTTATTATAAAAAACCGATAAATTCGGAAATTTCAAAAAAAAATCACACAAAAAAACAAACAAAAACAAATATCACACCACAAAAATAGTAGTAATACTTAAATAATAAATTTAGGAGACTACTCATGCATTTTTCCTTTCCCCTTATCTTTCGGGTCACGCGGAGCCCGAGGCCGACGGGGCGGGGGCGAACGTTCCCTAATCACAAGGGGAATTTCCTTTGCTCGAACCCGTTTCTTCGACATCGGGTCTTCTGCCATTGTCACTGGCCCAAGCCGAGCCCGTACGTGCTCGGATAGCCTGTCTCGAGGTCCAAGTCGGTCCTGAACCCTTAACTTTGGGCCGAGTCTCCTTTCCAGGTCTGTTTGGGGGTTCACTTTCCCCCGTGCACCCTTAGTACTGGACCCTTCAGTCTGAGTCCTGGATTTCCATTTCTGACTTGCCGGAGTAACGCCCTCGTCAAAGAAGCTTCTATTATCTTTAGCTTGTTCTCGACGCAACAGGTCGAAAGCCTCATCAGTCTTCAGGGCAGCTCGGGCTTTGGCAGAATCCGCCTTTGTCCATCTCACATAAGAATCGGATACCCAGATTGAATGAGGAGCCTTGGGAGCGGACCAAGTGGCTCGGGTATACCACCTTTGCATCCAGGTGTCACACATTACGTCCGTCAGCTGAGTAGATTCACTCACAACCGCCTCGATTTTCGGAATTCTTTGGGCCCGACCATATTGCCTGAGTATGCGATCGGGAAAGAGGTGAATTGTTTGTCTAAAAGATAGGATCACCTGATATCAAGCCCTATCTCGAGACTCTAAGCCAGTCCAAACGTAAATGGGCCACCATGGTACGATCCACCGGATCAATGGGCCTCCATGGAAAGACAACATTTCGTCCCAGTATTTTTGGGTGTTAAGGCGAGAAAAGTCAACGGTCCGTCTCCTCGTCATAACTTGATTAGGTCGATATCGGCTCACGTGTAGGGGAGGGTCCACGATCGATAATCTCTCGAATGGCCAAAGCTGAAAAATCGCAAAAAATCAAAAAAACCGCGAAAAATTGAAAAACCGCGTCAAAAAGGAAAAAAATCACGAAAACCGAGAAAATCAGAAAAAATGAGAAAACCGAAAAAATCGTGAAAACCGCGAAAAATCGAGAAAAGCCGGAAAAATTGAAGAAGCCGGAAAATTGCAAAAAATCAAAAAATCGGCATACCTGTAAAAGACGGGTACTCCCAGTCAACCGGGTTGACGGATCTCTCTTACGGTTATCCAAACCCTGGATAATTTCTCCCGTAATCAGCCAAGCCGGGCTGTGCTCCGTCTCCATTAGGTCAGGCACAGTAAAAAGTCTAACATGGCCCATGTAGGATAACAAATCCATATGACCTTCGAAGGCGTACACATGGAGCATACAAAAAGCAAAAGCCCTACGGTTGTGGACCGGCCTGACCCGGACGTCATCTGGGTTCATAAATTTTTCAGCTAAATCAATCAAGGAAACGGTATCTCCTTCTAGCATGCGAGATACCTCCATATGAGAAAGCCCTAAAAATTCCCGTAGTTTTCTTCTCGAATCGTGAACTGAGAACGGGATAGCGCGACGAAGTATGGGATTCCATCCTCCTACGACGGCAATCTCCTCAGGAATAGGACAGACTTCGCCTCGAGGAAAACTAAAGACATGGTAAGTATCGTCCCAATAGGACAAGCAAGCATCCAAGAAATGACGGTCTACTTGCATCTGACAGATTGTGAATAATTGGGTTATACCATTCTGATTCAGAATGACTTTATCTGCGTCTCTGAAAAATCGGGACCAATCCTGAAGCATTCCGATTAATCGATCGATCCCCATAATTGGAATTTCTAAAAAGAAAGAAGAATAAATTTCTCAAGACTTGTTTCTCTTTGAGAAGGAGGGAAATTGTGAGAATTGTGAAGAAATCAAAAGCAGGAAAAGGGTATTTATAGTATTAAACCTGGACTTCCCTCCTTCCTTTAGGATTTCTAATCCCAGGAGGTTTAGCATACAGGCCCCATCTCAGGGTCTAGCTAGGTCATCCCGAGCATTCCTATTCTTTTTCAGAATAAAAAATTTCTCAAAATTGTCAAGCTTTATTCCAAAAAAATTCAAACCTTTTCTCAAACTTTTTATTCCCCAGCGCGAGTCATTTCTCCTAAAAATGTTACATGCAAAACTTTGCAACTTTGCATAAATCATGTACAGGACGACTCAAGCAGGACCGCACACTAAACTCCCCAGCGACATTTTACGGGATGGACCCATATATAGGTACACCCAGGACTTACACGACAAGTTCAAATTCCCCACGGAGTTATCATCATTAGCTCAGGTACATTTCTGATCCGTGGCCGGCGGGCCCTTCACGCAGGTCTAATGGACTTTAAATGACCCGATCAGAAGTCTGCTAGGTCTTAATCCGACCTGGTAGCTACTCTGACTTTCGCCCTGTCCAAGCCTCAGTCAGAGTGGGGGCTCTGTAGACACCCGCATTTGGCCATTAGGTGTCTATAATAGTTTCCGACAAACACCCGATGATGATCGGACGCAAACATGCTTTAACGTACTCGAAAATGGGCTCGAAATCATGGATATTTGGCTTAGCTTGGGCTTTTTAAGAAGTACAAATTTCACAAAACCAACCTCAAAATCAGGCCCAGTGGGTCATTTCGAGCCAAATAAGACTAATTTAGGTCGAATCCAACACTAGGGGCAAAACTGTCTTTTAGCGACCGAGTCAAACCCGGTCAAAGATATTTTCTCGTGACATACGGACCAGCCGTGTCATCCCACGAGTCCGTTTTGAGCTCAAACACTACAAAAAATCAGCTACACAAAATATTAAACAAACCCGTTTAAGGATAGAATTCAATCTCAAGTAGGAATTCCATCCGAAAACCGAATCAAACACTCGACCGAGCGTGGGATACTCGGCCGAGCAGCCTATTCCCAGCCGGGATTCCTTTCTTCTTCACCAAGAAAGTGAATTCTCGTTCCTCTCAACCTCCTACGTTTCCTATCCAAACCGGTATTTCTTGTTGTCTAAGCAAGAGTACTTCTCTTAACCTTTTCTCCTATAAATAGGACCCTCACGACACATTAAATTCATTCAGAAAATAATCAACCTTATTATTCATCACACATCTACAATTCACAAAAATATACATAAACTCCTTACACTTAGCATCGAGAAACCGATAGTATAAGCACCGAGACCCGAAGAAACCGGCCCTTAGACCCGACACCTTACACGTCCGAACCCAAGCCACCATAACTCACCAACATTAACTCGACGCTCCCGTGCCCTAGCCACATTCCGACGAGCCCCGATCCGAGTAAACAAAAGCATGTAGGTTGAGGGTGTAATCAAACCCCGACTTCTCTTTTCTCTCTTCTTCTCCCTCTCGTCTTTTCCCTTTTTTTCTGTCGTCGTCGGTTGTCGTTTTTTATGGGTCGTCATCGTTTTTTATCTAATATCGATATTACCAAAACTATTTTCATATAACGAATATTCTTAAAAATATGATATCGATTCTCTAATCGAATATCGTATTAAAAGAATTATATTAATCTCGTTGATGCTAAAAAGTCGTTATACGATCTCAAAAACATGATACAACGACTTTTAACGCGGAGGGAGTCAAACATTGTTTTTTAAGTTTAATTCTATTTTTAAAATCCTTTCTTTTAACAAAATTATTCCGAGTATTTAATACCGATTTCATAATCGAATATTAGGTACGACGAATATCGAAAATATTAAGTTGGGTGCAAATTATACAATATTTGTACGCGATTTAATAAAATCATCGTTTTTCGAAAAAATCAATTTCGAAAACAGGCCAGGATGCGGGTCACGCGCATCCTGGGTGAGCCGCCTGCTTGGGCGAATCGCGCTCGTCCCGGGCGGGCCGCGCGGCCGGCTGGAACGCGACACAGTTTTTGCCTTTTTTTATTTCTTTCGAACATCGGTTCTTAGACAAAACAGAGTCTTTTTAGCAATATTTCAGATCTCGATATATTTTTCTACATCATTCATTGCATTCATATCTTTTATTCGATTTACAAACTGTTACTAACTTGTTTGTTCGTGTTTGTAGCAATTTCTTTTCTTTTGTTTGTTTTATTAGACTAAAACGAATCTCACATGCTAAAATACAACTTTGACGTTAATTTTAGTTGCATTAAACCGACTTAGCAACCCATTCAATTCTCGCATGTTTAGGGAAAATAATGTTTGCATATCATTTTTCATCGTTCAACTAACACGCGTATTCGAGAGTCAAACGATATCTTAGTAGAGGCCGCTAATGTGCGGGCGGGGTTGGGTGTTCTTTGTGAACTTCCCAACACGTACCCTCACCCCTTACTCAGAACCTCAGTTTCCGGATGTCCGAAACCATTGGCAACGAGAGTCATTCAATACACGATATCCGATAACGTCGATATCGGTATCAAATGCAAAGGGATGAACCCAATAAGCTCTGACATCGGAAATGGGCCGTATTTTGTACACGGCCCACTACGACATAGAGTGGGTTCGAACGGGCCCGAACTCCCACAAAGTTCGGTGGCGACTCCAACTTCGATTTAAATTTCAATTCGACCCATCTCATATTGAGATTCATTCGCCTCCCAAAACCCGCGCGTGGCCGCGTCGGGATGGACCTATGTCATGTCCACAGTTTTGAAATACTTAGAATGAATAGTTCTTAGAGTTACATTCAGGGTTTTAGGGTTTAGGGTTACATTCAGGGTTTAAGGTTATATTCAGGGTAAAGGATTTAGAGCGTTTGGATAAATACGTATTTTTTGCATAATGAAGTACATTCGTTGACGTTTGGGGTAACATATTTTGTTATTAAAATATGTTGGATAATTTACGTTTGCTACTCAGTATTAGTACGACCGAGCACGTTTAACAAATCATATTGTATACTGCTGAAATAGTTTAACGATCAAGACTGAGTACGTTTGGCAAATCATATTGCATACTGCCGAATTGGTTTAACGATCATGACTGTCTACGTTCGACGAATAATATTGTATACTTCTGAAATACCTTAACCATCACGACCGAGGACGTTCGGCAAATCATATTGTACACTCCCGAAATTGTGTAATGATCACGATCGACTACGTTTGGGAAATCATAATGACGTCCGTCCTATACATATTTTACGTCCGTTCAATTTTGACGTAACGTGTGCTGGTCAAGTTTATCCGAAGAGAAGTCCAATTAGATCCTGTCCATTCATTTATAATTTACTACCATTTGGAGAGGATCTTAGCCATTGAATAAAATATTGACCAATAGAAAAATATCTCAAGGATCACCAATTTGTGTTTCCTTTGGAGATGATCTTAGCCATTGAATATAATATTGAAAAACATCTCATGGATCACCAATTTGTGTTTCTTTTGGAGAGTATCTTAGCCATTGAATATAATATTGACCAATGGGAAAATATCTCAAGGATCACCAATTTGTGTTTCTTTTGGAGAAATCTTAGCCATTGAATATAATATTGACCAATAGAAAAACATCTTAAGGATTACCAATTTGTGTTTCTTTTGGAGAGATATTAGCCATTGAATATAATATTGACCAATAGGAAAACATCTTACGGATCACCAATTTGTGTTTCCTTTGGAGAGGATCTTAGCCATTGAATATAATATTGACCAATAGAAAAACATCTCAAAGATCACTAATTTGTGTTTCCTTCATTTGTGCTTATTTAGTTGTATTTTAAAAATTTCTCAAAGAAGGTTAGTCTTCCTCTTCATCTTCTCTTTTCAAAAATAAAATGAAAATCTCCACAACATTTATTTCTCTTTAAAAAAAAAGATCTCCACTACATTTTCGACCATTTTTCTAGGTTTGAAATAGTTTATTGCTTTTTTTCTCATTAATTATTTAAAAAAATCCTGTTTCGATTGTTGTTTTGTAGATGGATTTCGACACCGCTAATCAGATTAGGAGGATGATAGTGTATAAGTAGTCTCTAGTGGATGAGCTCCATTCAAGGGAGTCTGGGTACAAGAAGGAGATGGAGACGTTAGTTAAACGATTCCACTGCTGGCATGAATTGGGAGTTACGGACTTCGACAAAACACTTGAAGAGATGATACCGTCATTCGAGGAGGACATCGAGGAGATCTACAAGTTGATGATGAACTTCGAGACCCAGATTGATAATTTATGTTACGTTGTCTTTGCTATCTTAGTACTACCCATAAGGTTAGGTAAGTTTTTTTCAAAAGCTGTTTTAAATATAAGTTGATTAAGATCGTTAGTTTAATTAAGCTGTTGAAATCACCATTATATTAAAATCGGTTATAATAAATCAGTTGTTTTCAGGATGCAGAACACATCAATATTTTTACTGTTTAACACTCTATTTTCAGTCACATATCATTTTATTATTTACCTCTATTATTATTATTGTTGTTGTTGTTGTTGTTGTTGTTGTTGTTGTTGTTGTTGTTGTTTAAATCACCATTATATTGAAATTGTTATATTTCAAAACATCATTATATTTAAATCGTTTGTTTAATTAAGTTGTTGAAATCACCATTATATTTAAATCAGTTATAATAAATATGTTGTTTTCAGGATGCAGAGCACATTCCGCAGTGACAAACTCTTCGATCAGAATTAGATGCCGAGGATCGACATTCCGCCATACGATGGGAGGACCGTCGCCAGAAAAGCCTTGACGCGGACGACATTTGGCATCAATGGATGACCGTTTTAGAGTTTGTGTTTCAAATACTGTTATATGGTCGACCGTATGCAAATCCAACTCAACGAATCTTCCACATTACGATTCCTCCACTTCTAGATGGTTCATTTTTAGTTGGTTAAAATATTTAAAATTCAAATATGAAATAATGAAGTGTCATTAATGACAGTAGGTGGTGATTTATTCAGAATATTTAAATGACTCACAAGTTCCATAATCATTCATTGAATTTGTAATTTTATTTTGCATTAATATTGAAGATAAACAATTTCCTAGAATTTTTATTTTCATTTTATTCCACCATTGCACTACTACTGTAGCTAAACAAATGAAAAAAGTATTAACTGGTCCAAGGTACTCCGTATTTGGTTACTGGTAGTCAAATAAGTATAATGCTCTTCACTTTTCACTGACCGTAGTTCTTCTCAAAGCCAAAAACCATCGACCCATACCCTAATCAACTCCATCTTCTTCGTCTTCTCCATAAAACCATCATCTTTCGTAATCCAGAAAATATTCGATTTGAACCGAGAGTATGAAGAGTCGGAACAAGGAGAAAATGGGCATAGTAGAACTGCGATTATGTACTTTGTAATTTCGACAACTAATTTGAATATATACAAAGAATAAAGTATGATCATTGCGTCAACAAGAGAAGAGCGAATCGACGTGTGCAAACGATGTTAGTGTGGATGAATAAGAAGTTCTTATAAGAAAACTTAGCAAAAAAGTTCTTATAAGAAAAATTTTATACTGTACAAAGAACAAAAGGAAAAAAAAGGGTGAGGCTGTAAGAAAAAAAACCGTCAAAATAATTATAAAAAAAATAATTGATGAAACTAGAATTTTTTTCGGATGAAATGGTAGAAGAGCGTGAAAATAACAAAGTAGGGATGAGTAAGTTAGGAACAAAAACATACGAAGTGAAGGGTAGAACACGCGACCTACGAAGTAAAGAGAAAACTTATCAAAGACTGAACAACCAACTAAGGTACTACAAACAACTGATTATATTTGTTAACTGAAGAAGAAGTATTGTGTTAATTTCTTACTTCAAGTGGAAGAAATGGTGCATTTTTTCAATGCAATTTATGTCAAGAGATTAATGTGAAATTTGGATTGTTGTCATTAGTCATTCCAATACTTTATGATGAGTATTTTATTTTATTTTATTCGGTTCTAAGATTTAGCTTCGTCTAATAATAATAAGAATACGGAGTAATAATCTACTATGATTAGTATTGTAGTGGACCGTGAGTCGGGAAAACTGAAGTTCGATTCATGCTTCGGATGTAGTCACTCGTGAATTTCTCTTCACGTTGTTGTTCATATGTAGTCGTGTTGCATGTTACTAGCATTGTGTAATTTATGTTAGGTCGAAGTAGTCTGTAGTAGTCGGTCGATTAAAGTTTAGTTTGGTCGACAAGAAAATGTAAATGCTAGTCTTTTCGTGTTGTGTGTACGCGTGGTCCTTAATGCAATACGTGGAAACCCATAAACTCGAAAAAATGTTACGGAGTACTAGTGTCGATTCGTTACCCGTGTATATATTTACACATTACGGTCGTATTGTGCGTCCTCTAACGGGATTTATAAAATGAAATTTGAAGAAAACGCATCCGTAATTTAGTTTTGTATCCGTTCATTCAAGGTTTGAATTTATTACTTCAAGTGGAAGAAAAGAAATGGTGCACTTTTTCAATGCACTTTATGTCAAGAGATTGATGTGAAGTTTGGATTGTTGTCATTAGTCATTCCAATACTTTATGATGAGTATATTATTTTCTTTTATTTGGTTCTAAGTTTTAGTTTCGTCTAATAATAATAATACGGACTAATAATCTACTTCCTCCGTCCCAGTGAATTCTTTACGTTTGCTTTTTGGCACTATTCATCGGATGAAATGATCTCGAATATAATTTCTAATATATAACGTAAAACATAGTCATGTGAGATCTTTTTTGAATGGTCTTAATAAGTACATTAAGATTATCAATTTTTTAGAATTTTTAATAACACGTAAATAAAGATATGAACGAAATGAAATGTAACTCGACAAATGTGAAAAAATAAATGTAAAGAATTCATTAGGACGGTGGGAATACTACGATTAGTATTGTAGTAATAATCTAAAGAGTGTCAAAATAAAAAAGTATGGATGAATAGGTAAAATACTTTCAAAATTGTTAAGTAATGGACGAGATGAGTGAGTGTCAAAATAGGTAAGTGGGGATAAAAAGGTGTAATCCCCTAGAAAATCTAACGCGATACAGTGGCGGAAACACTGTAGAGTCGGGATTAAAACACACTGTAACTATGTCTTAGTAAAATTAAAATGGTAAAGTAGGTCTTAAATAAAATGGCCAAAATTTAAAACAATCCACCAAAGGGGTTTGAACAATCCATAGGACATAATTATAAAAATAAATAAGCAGGATCCACACTGCTCGCTAGCCCACACCCGGAACACGTATACCTGTCATGTTAAAACATGACAGCCACAATCAGTGGGGAGCAACGTCAATGTTCTCCCAGCCGTATAACAGAATTTTAAAACAGTAATTACTAATATAGGAAAAATAGTAAAGACGGAAAACAGTAAAACATTATAATGAAAATAAGTTTTCAGTGAAAAACTTCACGTATCGAAACAATATAATAAAAATGAATTTTCCGGAGAAAACATAAAACACTTGCCAACCTGCAAATCAAAATTATATCGATAATAATAAAAATATTCAAAATGGCGTTATGGATAGGATTAATGTAGAATCTAGACTTTCACTAGGACAATACTAAACTAGCTTCGAGAACTTAGTCAAAACAAATCAGACTTCGGTGTCTAACTAGGCAACTCAACTATAACAGGACTGCGTGCAGCGAGGTCCTGGCTTAAGTAATGTACACCCCTCCTGGACACCAACCGTAATCCAGTTCAACCCGACGGCAACTTGCACGATGCGATATCTAAGTTTAAGGTCAAAATATACACACTCCTGAACACAAATCATGCTCAGTTCAACGACCAATGTGTCTCAACATAGACACACCAGCTTTATAGTTGATGGCAAAACGTACATCCCAGACTATATTACTCTAAACCCACACTTATCCTTATTCCATAACTCCAAAACAATCCATTATCGATATTTAAAAGATGTATTCAACATAAACAATAAGAGAACAAAATGAAAATGAATCACTTTCCAAAAGAGGAAACTTTCTATTTTAGCAAACTTCTATTTTTAGAAACTTACTAAAAATAGCATCATATCAAAATAGCAAAATACTAGTTTATACTAATAACACATTTTTAGTAAACGATATAGATTTATAAAACTAGTACTTTCGGCCTTAACCATATTAATTGATAAAGTGAGAACATTTAGGTTTATGAAATTATTGAAACATCATACGAGTGTTTATAAAATGATTAAAAATGTCTTAAACATTTTATTACTACTAATTAGGGTGTTTCCAAAATTTTAAAAATTAAAATTCCCTAATTATTAATAGTTTCGACAATACGAACATAAAGAGGATTTTACGGCAAATGTCAAATTAAATCTTTTAATGTCTTTTATTTAATTAAACCATTGAATACATTAAGAGTATGTTAAGGGATGATTTCACTCACAAAGTTTCAGATTTAAATACTTTCAAAATGGCTGGAAAAATAATTCTTTTGGGTAAGATGAAGCATTTTAACGATAAATCATAATTTGTCCAAAAATCAATACTTATTAATTAGACTTTAATAAATGGTACAAAAATTACGTAAAATAGTTAAAATATATTTATGGACATTCGGTTCAGAAAAGAAAATTTTACAGAATCCTAAAACTCGGTTTTTAAAGCGTTTTCTCGTTAATCGTCCAATCTCGACAATAACGATTAATAAAAATAGTAATTACAAAATGATTTAAGTATTAATATCCAAAAATATTATTAAACCTAAAAATCATGATTTTCCAGAATCTAGCATTTTCCAGATTTCCAAAAATTCCAGATTTAATAAATCCCGTCAAAACCGTCTTTAAAACCCGTTTTCACAATTAACGATTCCATTAATAAAACTTATCATTCCGAACATTTATTAAGGCACTAAAAATCATAAAATTACATTTTAGTATGAAGTCATCAGAATCAAATTTTTTTCCAGATTTAATCATAGGACCAGAAATCGAGAATTTAAACGACAAACACGGTTTTAACGATAAACGATGATTTAAAGTGATTAATTAGTTCATCCACTTAACAATTCCGAAAAATTATGAAATAATTCAGAAAATTCTATTTCATCCGAAAGTTTCACCACGTCAAAAATCAGATTAAAATAAAATGTTTAGGTACTAGAACTAAAAATCGGCTTTTAATCATTTTTGTCCGTAAACGGTAATAATTCAAGAATCGATAACTAAAATATCAGAAAAATACTAAATTATTAAAAATCATCAAAAACATCATTTTTACAGAATATAAACATATATTACATGTTTAGGCCGAATATTATGATTTTACAAATTAATATGACTATTTAATCGTTAATCTCGTAAAAACGATAAAAATACCGAAACATGCAAATTTTTAACTTTTAAAAAATTTTCAGATTTTATGACATACATATATTGCCAAAATAAAACATAAAAATATATACATGCAAATACACAATTAAAATCATGAAATACCGAGTAACATCGACGTTACCTCAGTCCAAATCCGAATCAATACTATATTCGTCGTCCTCGGGATCGACCACAAATCCTACAATATATAAAAATCATGGCAGAAAAATACCATGAGAAAACTAATAAAAACAAGGTAAATAATGATCGAAAACAACATCGATTATTACCTTAACGAAGGGATCGGAAAGAGGATTATTTTGACGATAAAAATGATGCGATCAAGACTCGAATTAAACAAAAGTCAGCCTAGGAGAGAAGAGGAGTGTCACGGCCAGAAATGAAGAAGAAAAGAATTTTTTTCTTATGTTAAAAGGGAATAAAAGATGTAAGAAAATGGATGGTTTTGTTAAGAATGAATAGCATTAAAATTTAGATGAAAACTAGGTGAAATGTGTGAGGAAACCAGCCAAAAGAATGAATGTGAGGGAGAGTGAAAAGTTTGAGTAATAAAGCATGGAATAAATGGAAGAAAATAATCTTACGTTTACAGTTTAACGTGATAAAATGAAATGTATAAATAATACGTAGTAAAATTGTGACAAGAAGCTTTGTCGGTCCAAAATGTGAGGAAATGGTCTCAAATAATTTATAAGTTGATAAAAAGAAGAATCGTAAAATAGTTAACGACATTTCAAAGCAATTCGAGTAAACCTTGCGTTGGAAAATAATTATTTACGAAACTTCGTAACAAAATTATTAAAGGCTAAACTTTCGTAAATAAAAATATTTCTTAGTCTAAAATATTATATAAATGTATTTAAACATTTTTAGGAAAGAAATAACTTAAATCCGAGCTTAAAAACGTTAATTCGTAGAGAAATAGAATTCCTTGCGGAAAATAAATAGTTTACGAGGAAAATCAAATAAATGGATTTAAAAGAATTAAAAATCTTTTTAAAATATAAATAAATATCATTAAACTCAAAAATGAAAATAGCGCTTGAAAAAAAGATGAAATGCAAGGCCGAAATGTGACAGAGTCATAACGGTAAAGAAAAAAATGCTAGGAAAAAATAGCGGGTGTTACAATCCTCTCCACTAAAAGAAAGTTTCGTCCTCGAAAATAAGAATAATCAGAAAGTAATAGAAATTACCTCACTTGAAAAGATGGGGATACAAAGTTCGCATAAAAATTTTACTTTAAAAGAAAACTTTATAACTTTCAAAGTGATACGAATGCAAACATTTATTCCAAGAAAAATTGGGCTAAGCTACCCGAAGTTTAAATTTTTTTTAATTAATGAAATCGTAATGTAAAGTTATTTGATAAAATAATGACGTCAAATAACATTTGTAAATGAACTCGAAGAAAATTGGGTAACCAAACATTTTCAAAACAAAAGTAAAACAATTTGATTAAGAATAATTCAATAATATTTCGTTTTATGACAAAACAAAATTTAGTTTGGAGAAATCAAATTTTGTTGTTAGTAAAAATCGAACCAACCGTCAAACATTTTCAATAACAGATTCAAAAGTCCACCAACAATAAAACGAAAACTAATTTCAAAATATTAAAATTATGAAAATGTTATCAAAGTAATTATGAAAGTTTTCAAAAATGTTATCAAACCATAAAATAATTTCGACAATGTTAAAACGTTTTATGTAATAATCATATAGAAATTGAATATTTTGGAAATATGAAAGTCTTCATAAAAGTCCGATTGCTTGAAAATAAAATAAATGAAATAATTTCGAAATAATTTAAAATAAATTATTTAAGCATTTTGAGACAGATCTAGATATAATTATCAACCAAAGATAAAACAAAAGTGAAGTATCAAGTTCTTAAATTATAATTCAAAAAGGTTAAGTTTCACGATATCCGAAAAGTTGAAGTTAGTCAAACTTTTTACAAAACGGCAACTTCAAAATTAGAAATTAAGTCAAAAATGTTAGAATTTTACGATAATCCATTTTTTTTAAACAAGTCAAACTTTTTATAACACAAGTCCGGGGAAAATAATAAATGGATAAATAGAGTCAAAGTCAACGACAAATCGAAACAAAAGTTTTCAAACCCGACAAAGAAGTCGAAAGGGATTGGCTGAAGAAGAAGAAGCGGGATTCAAGAGAAGCTAAGGGAGGACGAATTTGAGAGTCAAATAGAACTCTCAAGGATTGAAGAATAAATTAACCATCTCGAGATTCGCAGTACGACTCCCACAACACGGGTTCCTAATTTCCATCAAATAATGTTAAGTCCTATATTAGGCACTAGGTGGTACTACTCTGCCACAATCTCTGTTACGTGATTATCCAATCGATCAAACGGCACGATACTAATCCACAATTGTTTTACAACCTAATCTCATCCATTAAAATTCCAACGGTCATCAAAACACACCCAAACTCGTAATCAATAAGGTTACTAAATCCAAAGCTCACAAAGTCCAAACTCGTGGTACAACCCAAATTTCTCGAGTAAGGAACAATAAACAAGATCCACCAATTTAACAAGGTTCGGGTACGAAATCCTCAAAAATGATCATCAACATATTTATAATTGTAGACACCCACATTTTGATCGCCAGGTGTCTATAATAGTTCCCGCCAAACACCCGATGATGATCGGACGCAAACGTGCTTTAATGGACTCGGATATGGGCTCGAAATCACGGACATTTGGCTTAGGCTTATTATGGAGTACAAATCTTACAAAACCAACCTCAAATCCAGGCCCAGTGGGTCGTTTCGAGTCAAATAAGACTAATTTGGGTCGAATCCGGCACCAGGGGCAAAACCGTCTTTTAGCGACCGAGTCAAAACTCGGTCAAAGATATTTCCCGAGACACACGGACCAGCCATGACACCTCACACGTCCGGTATGGACTCAAATACTACAAAAAATCAGCCTCGCAAAATATTAAACAAATCCGTTTAAGGATAGAATTCGATCCCAAGTAGGAATCCTGTCCGAATACCAAATCAAGTATTCGACCGAGCATCAAATAACTCGGCCAATCAGCCCCTTTTCAGCCGAGGTACATTGCTTCCTCACCAAGCAACGGAATTTTTGTTCCACTCGAATTACTTATTCCTATCCTTAGACGGAATCCTACCTCAACCCGACTGGTGACTCTTTCTTCCTTTGCAAGTTAGTCATCCAATAAATAGGACCCTTCCGTCACACATTCAAGACATCAATTACCAACAAATCATCGACATCTACAATTACCAACAAATACAACCTATGCTACAAATACTCAAGACTCCTAAGTGAACTTCCCAACACGTACCCTCACCCCTTACTCAGAACCATGGTTTCCGGATGTCTGAATCCATTGGCAACGAGAGTCATTCAATACACGATATCCGATAATGTCGGTATCGGTATCAAATGCTAAGGGACGAACCCGATAAACTCTGACATCGGAAATGGGCCATATTTTGTATACGGCCCACTACGACATAGAGTGGGTTCGAACGGGCCCAAACTCCCACAAAGTTCGGTGGCGACTCCTACTTCGATTTAAATTTCAATTTGACCATCTCATATGGAGATTCATTCGCCTCCCCAAACCCGCGCGTGCCCGCGTCGGGGTGGACCTATGTCATGTCCACAATAATGCCACAAGTACAGTAGTTGGGAACGTAAAATAAATCCTCAAACATGCTCAAGCCTAAAGGTAATGGCGCAAACACTCACATCTTCAAACATGCCATTCAACTAAGGTTCTTGAGAAATCCATCAAATTTCTAATCACCATGGTGCAACCACAAAATATTTAATGCCTCAACAAGCCACAATATCGTTGGTCTAAGGTTATGAACAATAAATCCATCAAGATGATTCGCATTAAGTATTCCTCAAAACAACGCGATAAATAAAACCTTTAATTGTACAATATGTTTCTCTTTGTGGACATGACATAGGTCCACCGCGACGCGGCCACGCGCGGGTTTGGGGAGGCGAATGAATCTCCATGAGATGGTCAAATGGAAATTTAAATCGAAGTTGGAGTCGCCACCGAATTTTATGGTTATTCGGAACCGTTCGAGCCCACTCTATGTCGTAGTGGGCCGTGTACAAAATACGGCCCATTTCCGATGTAAGAGTTTATTGGGCTCGTCCCTTTGCACTTTGATACAGATGCCGACTTGAGCGGTTAATCGTATATTGAATGACTCTTGTTGCCAATGGTTTCGGACATCCGGAAACCACGGTTCTGAGTAAGGAGTGAGGGTACGTGTTGGGAAGTTCACTAAGAACACCCAACCCCGCCCACACATTAGCGGCCTCTACTAGGATATCGAATGACGTTTTAATGCGCACGTTAGTAATACGATGAATGATATGCAAACATTGTTTTCCTAAGCATGTGAGGAATTGAATGGGTTGCTAAGTCAATTTAATGCATGAAAATTGATTAACGTCAAAGTTGTATTTAGCATATGAGATTCGTTTTAGTATAATAAAACAAACGAAATAAAAGGATGAATTTGCTACAAAACAAACAAACGAGTTAGTATCAATTTGTAAATAATAATAAAATAGACGAGATCGAGAAAATATATATTAATCGAAATCTGAAAAATATTGTTGAAAAGAACGTTGTTTTGTATAAAAAACGAAGTTCGAAAAATAATAATAATAAAAAAAATGGAAAAAGGACACGGCAAGCAGCCGGCCGCGCGGCTCGTCCGGGACGATGGCGGGTCGCGTGGCGGCCTGTTTCGGTGCCGGTTTTCAGAAACTCGAAGTTCGTATTAAATCGCGTATGAATATTGCATGATTCGTACTCGAATTAATATTTTCGATATTCGTTATATTCGATAGTTGACTACGAAATCAATATCAAATACTTGGAATAGTTTTAGAAAAGATGTAAATTTTAGAAATCGTTCGAAGAATAAATAATAAAACGAACGAAAAAGTTAAAAAAAAACGGTCTGGATTGCGAGCCGTCCGGTTTTTGTATTTTGTTCGAAATTGCTAAATTTGATGAGTCGCGTACAAAATATGAATTAAATTGTATTCGATTCATGTTTTCGATATTCGTCATATCCGATATTCGATTATGAAATCGATATCGAATATTCGGAATGAATAAAAGAGGTTTTGAAAAAAATTGTTTATTTTGAACGAGAAAAGAAAAGAATTTTGAACGAAGAAAAGATGTAACGATTTTTAATATCGTCGAAACCTTAATATAATTCTTTTCGATACGATATTTGATTATAGAAAAATCGATATCGTATGTTTAAGAATTTTCGTTATGAAAATAGTTTTTCGTTAATAACAATATTAGGAAAAAAAACGACTCTTGACCCGTAAAAAGACGCGACGGACGAAGGGGAGAAGAGGAGAGAAAGGAAGAAATCGGGTTTGGTACACCCTCAACCTACATGCTCTTGTTGACTTGGATCGGAGCTCGTCGGAATGTGGCTAGGCACGGGAGCGTCGGGTGATGTTAGGTTCGGTTTAGGGTGGCTCGGTTTGACGGGTGAAGGTGTCGGGTATCGGGGCCGGTTTCCTTCGGTTTTTGGATGTATTATCGGTTTCTCGATGCTAAAGGAATTATGTGTGTGTGTGTCGGAAATTGTGTGTATGCGTGCGTTCCTAATAATTGGTGTTGATAATGTGTGTGTAATTAATTGTGTTGATTATGTTGGATGCAAGGGGCTATTTATAGGGAGTTCCCGACCTTGGTTTAGGAGAGTTTGACTACCGCTTAGGATAGGAAACGTAGGAATTTGAGGGAAATAAGAATTCCGCTTTCTTGTGAAGGAAGAAAGGGCACACGGCAGATTTGGGCTGTTTTGGCCGAGTGTTTTACACTCGGTCGGGTGCTCGAATCGGTTTTTGAATAGGATTCCTGTTTGAGCTAGAATTACCGCTTGAGTAAGAAGCTGAGAAGAACGAGAATTCCGTTTTCTTGTGAGGGAAGAAAAGAGGAAAAACCGGCTGGTTCATGCTAATTGGCCGAGTGTTTTACACTCGGTTGAGTGTTTGAATCGGTTCTCGGATAGGATTCCTACTCGAGATCGAATTCTACCTTAAACGGAATTGTTTATTGCTTTGTGTAGCTGATTTTTGTAGAATTGGAGTCCGAATAGGACGTGTGAGACCTCACGGTCAGCCTACAAGTCTCGAGAAATATCTTTGACCGGGTTTTGACTCGGTCGCTAAAAGACGGTTTTACCCCCGGTGTCGGATTCGACCCAAATTAGTGTTATTTGACTCGAAACGATCCACTGGGCCTGAATTTGAGGTTGGTTTTGTGAAATTTTTACTCCGTAAAATGCCTAGGCCAAATGTCCATCCTTACGAGCCCATTTCCGAGTACGTTAAAGCACGTTAGCGTCCGATCATCATCGGGTGTTTGTCGGAAACTACTATAGACACCTGGCAGTCAAAATGTGGGTGTCTACAGAGCCCCCCACTCTGACTGAGGCTTGGACAGGGCGAAAGTCAGAGTAGCCACCAGGTCAATCAAGGATTAAAACCTGGCAGCTTCCGGTCGGGTCGTTTAAGGTCCATTAGACCTGCGTAAAGGGCCCGCCGGCCATGGATTAGAAATGTACCTGAACTGATGATAACTCCGTAGGGGAATTCGTCGCATGAGACTTAAAATGGGCCTGTATGTGGGCTCATCTTGTTAAATGCCACCGGGGAGTTATGCAAATTGCATGGTCCTGCCTGAGCCGTCCTGTACATATTTATGCAAAGTAACAAAGTTTTGCACATAATATTTGTAGGAAAAAATGACTCGTGCTGGGGAATAAAAATTTTGAGAAAAGGGTTTGAATTTTGAGTTTGCAAAAGCCTTTGAAAAAATTAAAGAATTTTTGTTTTGACTTTGAAAAGGAATAGGAATGCTCGGGATGACTTAGCTAAGCCTTAGGACAATGGCTTGTATGCTAAATGCTCTAGGATTGGGAATCCTAAGGTGAGGAGGAGAACTTATTTTCATGCTATAAATACTCTTCCTTGCTTCATAAATTTTCATAATTCTCCCAATTCCTCAACTACTTAAAGAAAAGAATAAGCCCTGAAAAATTTATTCTTTCTTTTAGCAAATCAAATATGGGAATCGACCGATTAGTCGGAATGCTACACGAGTGGTCCAAATATTTTAGGGATGCCGATAGGGCTATCCTAAATCAGAATGGTGTTACCCAATTATCCGTGATCCGTCAGATGCAAGTAGACTGCCACTTCTTGGATGCTTGCTTGTCCTATTGGGATGATACCTATCATGTATTTAGCTTTCCTCGAGGAGAGATTTGCCCTATTTCTGAGGAAATTGCTGCTGCAGGAGGATGGAATCCTATACTTCGCCCTGCTATCCCTTTTTCAGTTTCTGACCCAAGGAGAAATTTAAGGGAATTTTTAGGGCTTTTCCATATGGAGGTATCCCGTATGCTAGAAGGAGATACCGTTTCCTTGATTGACTAGCTGAAAAATTCATGAACCCAGATGATGTCCGGGCCAGGCCGGTTCATAGCCGTAGGGCCTTTACTTTTTGTATGCTCCATGTTTATGCCTTCGAAGGGCATATGGACTTGTTATCTTGCATGGGCCATGTCAGACTTTTCACTGTGGCTGACCTGATGGAGACAGAGCACAGCCCGGCTTGGCTGATTACAGGAGAGATTATCCAGGGTTTGGATAATCGTAAGAGGGATCCGTTAGTCCGGCTGACTGGGAGTACCCGGCTTCTACAAGTATGCCTTTTTTTGATTTTTTTTTGAATTTCTGGCTTTTCCCAATTTTCCGGTTTTGCGCGGTTTTTCCCGATTTTCCCCGGTTTCTGCGGTTTTCTTGGTTTTCACGTCTTTTCACGTTTTTTTTTACGTGATTTTGACGATTTTTCGCGATTTTGATTTTTTTTCGGATTTTGATTTTTTTTTCGGATTTTTCAGCTGTGGCTGTTTGAGAGGTTATCGATCTTGGATCCTCCCTTAGATGTGAGCCGATATTAACCCAGGCAAGTTATGTCGAGGAGACGAGCTATTGCCTTTTCTCGCTTCAATACCCAACAATATTGGGATGAGGTGCTATCTTTTCATGGAGGCCTGTTGATCCGTTGGGCCGTGCCATGGTGGCCAATTTACCTTTGGACTGGTCTAGAATCTCGAGATAGGGCTAGATATCAGGTAATCCTATCTTTTAGGCAAACAATTCACCTCTTTCCTGATCGCATACTTAGGCAATATGGTCGGGCGCAAAGAATCCCAGAAATCGAGGCCGTTGTGAGTGAATCTACTCAGCTGACGGATGTGATGTGTGACACCTGGATGCAAAGGTGGTATACACGAGCTACTTGGCCTGTTCTTAAAAATTCTCATTCGATCTGGGTAACCGATTCTTATGTAAGATGGACCCGAGCTGATTCAGCTAAAACTCGAGCTGCCCTGAAAATTGACGAGGCCTATGACCTGTTACGCCGGGAGCATGCTAAGGACAATAGGAGCTTCTTTACTGAGGGAGCTACTTCGACAGGTCAGAAAAGAAGATCTAGGACTCAGACTGAAGGGTCCAGTAATAAGGGTGCACGGGGGAAGGTGAGCCCCCAGACGGATTTAGAAAGGAGACTAGGGCCAAGACTGGCTGCTAAGGACCGACTTGGTCCTCGAGACAGGCTTCCCGAGCCGGTCAGGGCTCGGCTTGGGCCGGTGCAAAGGATGGAAAACCCAAAATCGAAGAAACGGGTTCGAGCAAAGGAAGTTCCCCTTGTGATTAGGGAACGTTCGCCCCCGCCCCGTCGGCCTCGGGCTCCGCGTGACCCTAAAGACAAAGGGAAGGGCAAAATGTCCGAGTAGTCTCCTAAATTTATTATTTAAGTATTACTACTATTTTTTGGTGTGATTTTGTTGCTCTTTTTTTTTGTGATGTATTTTTTGAAAAAAAGACATATTAGTGAATACCGTTCCCGTCTTTTCGTTATTGCATTGGTTGTACCCTTTTGAGGGGTTGCCTACGTATCCAAAATTAATGGAATCAAACCTTCCGTAGTTCAGAAGTTTTTTGCAATTTTTCGAAATAGATCTAGATTATTAATTCAAGATGTGCAACGGTAGGATAAATGATCCTAACTTATTGACTTGCTTAAAATTTTGAAAATTCATAAAAAAGAAACTTTTGCAAATGACATTGAGATAGGGTTTATGGGTAGTAACGCTTCAGTTGGTCCAAGTTTGTTGGATTGACGAACTCGTTCCCGTCCAAGTCTGTTAGCATCACTGCTCCTCCTGAAAGAATTTTCTTCACCAGATATGGCCCAGCCCATTTAGGTTTGAATTTTCCCCTTGGGTCTACTGGTAGTAAAGCTCGAACGGATTTTAGGACTAGATCACCCTCTTTGATGTTCCTGGGCCTAACCCTTTTGTTAAAAGCCCGTTGGATCCTTTTCTGATATATCTGAATATTATTCAGAGCCCGGGACCGCCGTTCGTCCAAGAGGATTAGTGAGTCATATCGAGCTTGGACCCAATCTGCTTCAGGTACTTGACTTTCGAGCAGAATCCTAAGAGAGGGTACTTCTAGCTCGACCGGCTGGACTGCTTCCATTCCATATGTCAGATAATTATGGAGTTGCTCCGGTTGCAGTTCGGATCGATGTCCGATATCCCCATAAGGCAAAGGGTATTTTGTCGGGCCAGTCCCGGTAATTCTCAGCCATCTTTTTAAGAATGGTGACAATTGTCTTATTGGCTGCTTCCACCGCTCCATTTGTTTGAGGACGGTAAGGTGACGATGTGTGCCTTTGGATCTTGTACTTTTCCAACAAAGTGACAGTTTCAGCTTGGAAATGGGTCCCGTGATCGCTGATGAACTCGTGCGGAATCCCGTATCGACATATAATTTTGTTTTGGATGAACTTAGCCACGTGTTTGGCATTCAAGATCCGGTATGACTCGGCTTCGACCCATTTAGTGAAATAGTCGATAGCCACTAGGATGAAGCAGTGACCTCCCGTCCCGGAAGGGCTCACTTTCCCGATTATATCAATTCCCCATGTTGAGAACGGCCATGGTGATGTCATTGTATATAACAAGGATGAAGGCATATGCTGAACATTAGCGAAAATCTGACAGTTATGACAGTGTTTAACATACATCTGACAGTCCGTTTCCATGCTATTCCAATAGTAACCGAGTCTTGCGATTTTCCGGGCCAACATATGGGCGTTCATGTGTGGTCCGTTTTCGCCATCGTGCACCTCGGCCATAACTCTTTCGGCTCGAGTTTTGTCAATGCATAGAAGTAAAGCCCCCTGTGCTGTCTTCTTGTACAGCTGTCCATCGTCTGTGCGGATGAACTGGGTTGCCCATCTTCGCAGAGCTTTCTTGGCCCGGTTTTCAGCTCCCGGAGGATATTCCCCTGACGTTAAGTAGGTTAGAATAGCCTGGTACCAAGGTTCTGGATCAGTTATCTCAATATCTTGGATAGCGTGGATGTATGCCGGCTCGGATCGCCTTTCGACACAAATGGGCATGCTGGTTAGATGTGCTGGGATATTCAGTAAAGATGCTAACTTTGAGAGAGCATCTGCAAACTGGTTTTCTTCCCGAGGTAGATAAATGTACTCCACTTTTTCGAATTGTTTTTCGAGAACCCTTACTCGTGCTTGGTAAGCCACGAGATTTGCGTTCCGAGTCTTCCATTTCTGTAGGGTTTGATTTATGACTAAAGATGAGTCACCGTGGACTCGGAGGTTTGTTACTCCTAAATCAGCGGCGGCTTGCAGTCCGTGAATGCATGCTTCGTACTCGGCTGCGTTATTAGTCACGTCAAAATCTAGCTTGATGGATAACGGGGTATGTTCTCCTTGTGGTGAGATTAGCAAGATCCCGACACCAAATCCTCGAAAGTTGGACGCTCCATCAAAGTACAAATCCCATGTGCCAGTGTCGGTATGGAATATGTCTTCATCTGGGAAGACCCAAGTATCGGTGTGACCTTCCTCGGATACCGGACTATCGGCGAGGAATTCTGCTACTACCCGGCCTTTGATGGCTTTTAAAGGCACGAATTTGAGGTCGAACTCGGCTAGCATTAAAGTCCATCTGGATATACGACCGTTGAGGATGGGCTTCTCGAAAAGATACTTGATTGGATCCATTTTGGATAGCACATGTACCTCGTGACTAAGCATGTAGTGTCGGAGCTTTTTAGTGGCCCATACTAAAGCTAGACACGTCTTCTCGAGCATGGTGTATTTGCATTCGTATTCCAAGAACTTCTTACTGATGTAGTAAATAGTCCGTTCTTCGGAATCGACCGTCTGTGCTAGCATAGCGCCCATGACTGTCTCGATCGTTGTTAAGTATAGTGATAGAGGCAAGCCATGCTGAGGTGGCATTAGCACTGGTGGAGAGGATAGAATCTCTTTGATCTTATCAAAAGCCATCTGACATTTGTCGTCCCATAGTGTTCGTTCTCCTATCTTCAGTTTCTTGAAAATGGGTTCACATACCATGGTTAGCTTTGAAATGAATCGGCTTATATATTGGACTTTTCCGAGAAACCCCCTTATCTCCTTTTCGGTTTTAGGTGGTTGCATCTCGGTTATGGCCTTGATCTTTGCTGGGTCAACTTCGATGCCGCGCTGGCTAACAATGTGGCCCAGTAGCTTGCCCGATGTTACCCCGAAACTGCATTTTTGAGGGTTTAACCTCATGTTGTACTTGCGTAGTCGGGTGAAGAACCTTCTTAAGGCTGCAATGTGCTCGTTTCGGTCCTTGGATTTGACAATCATATCGTCGACGTAGACCTCCACTTCCTTATGCATCATGTCATGCAATAAAGTAGTAGCGGTTCGTTGATAAGTGGCACCGGCGTTAATAAGCCCAAATGGCATTACGGTATAGCAGTAAGTCCCCCAAGGTGTGATGAAGGTGGTCTTACTCATGTCTTCTTCTGCCATTTTGATCTGATTATATCCGGCATACCCGTCCATAAATGATAGAAGGGCATGATCGGCCGTGTTATCCACCAGTATGTCGATATGTGGCAACGGAAAATCGTCTTTTGGGCTGGCCTTATTAAGGTCCCGGAAATCTACACATACTCGGACTTTGCCATCCTTTTTGGGTACTGGTACTATGTTTGCAACCCAGTCTGGATATTCAGACACTTGAATAAAGCCCACTTTGAATTGTTTATCAACTTCTTCTTTGACTTTGAGAGACCATTCGGGCCTCATTTTTCGAAGTTTCTGTTTTACCAGCTTGTACCCGTCTTTGATGGGTATTCGGTGTTCAGCTATCTCCCGGTCTATTCCCGGCATGTCCTTGTAGGACCATGCGAAGACGTCTTTGAATTCCTGGAGGAGATCCGTAAATTGTTGTTTCTCCTCGGGATCTAAAGATAGGCCCAACCTAAGCATCTGAGGTTCTAAAGGGGTTCCTACGTTGATGGAATCGGTTTCTTCGATTACCGGGTCTCGGGATTCCCTTTGCTCAAGTTGCTCGATCAGATGCGGAGGCAATGGTACCTGTTCGTCGGGTTTCTCAATGTCATTGCAAGTAAGATTTTTGAAAACATTTTGAAAATAAGCCAAGTCGTAAGCAGAACGGTTATCGTTATTATTGATAGTAAATTTTGAAAAGAGCTCAAAGAGAGTTGCCATTCTGATCGTTGGTCAGAGGCGGGATAGGGAGAGCCCTCGGGACAGACTTCGGGGCTCCCGATGGTGTAGCTAAAGAAGGGAGAGGGGTTACAGACTCAATCCTAGTACTGGACCCTCTAGACTTTGACTCAGACTCCGACTCTGACTCTGACTCAGACTCGGACTCAGATTCAGACTCGATAGCATGCATATCTCCTTCACCAGTAGTTAGCTTGTAGACTCAACCCTGACTGTCGGTCCACTTAGTTGTCTTCCTCCAAGCTCTCTTCCCAGTGTCGGCGCCAACTTCAGAGATCAGCTTAGTTGGATCGAACCTGTTGCTGCGGAGGATTAAGCTAACTAGCTCTTGCTTAGGGGTCGGGATGACCTTGTCTTCCCCAAAGAGTAATCCTAGAATGGGCTCAGTGTTGCTTGTGCCCTCCTTTGATTCGGCCTGGATAAGGGCAAATATGTCGTCTGGAATGAAATTGCATTCCCGAGCCAGTTTGGTCCCGGGATATGAGATGGTGGGCCGATAGAGGCCCGTTTGAACAGTTTCGAATACCGGGGTGACGAACGTGACCTCCTTGGTTTGGTTCGTGTAGCCGGACGCCATAGTATAGCCTAGACCGAGGTGAGATTGCCCGTTGTTCAGGGTTTCGATGATCTTCCCCGGTGGAAGATATGGCCTTGATGTGACTCCCGGTAGGCAACCCAGGTTCTGTAGCATCGTATCGATGCTAACGGTGAAGTACGGCTGGAAAAGGTACTCTTCTTCGATCATTCCCACAAAGTTGAAACCTCGTGGGTCAGCTGCGCCTGCCGTGTTGCAGCTTGACACGGTTATGGGAGTGGCTTCGAGAGTGATGATCCCATCCCGTAAAGGTAGTTTGACCTTCCTGTGCAGAGTGGAAGACACAGCCTTGACCGCGTGAATCCATGGTCTCCCAAGTAGCAGGTTGAAGGATGAATTAACATCGATCACTTGGAACTCTAACTCCTTCTCGATCGGGCCCGTTATGATGGTTAGTTTAACGGCCCCAACAACTGATTTTGGGCTCCCATCAAAAGCCTGGATAGTCTTTGCAGTTGGAAGGTAGTCAGCCTCGGTAATGCCGAGGGCCTTGGCTGTCCTTAAAGGAAGGACGTTAACTACAGACCCGTCATCAATCAAGGTCATCGGGAGATATTTGTTTCGGCAGATTACCGTGATATACAGGTCCAAGTTATGAGTGGTCCCGAATGGTGGAAGGTCGGACTCGGAGAAGGTGATAAGTGGGCCTTCTCCTTTGGACTTATCCTTGAGGTATGGCAGGATCGTGGCTACCATTTCGGTGGGGGTAACCGATGAGTCGACCTTGATTTCATCAAGGGCCTTAGTAAGTGCCGCTCGATGCTCCTGAGAGCTAACCAAAAGCTGCCATATAGTAATATCGGTTCGGACCCTCTTCAATTGTCTGACTAGGGCCGTGTCAGTGTTTGGCTCTTCGGGAGCGAGTTCCGTCCTGGAAGGTTCAGTGACGGTTTCCAGAGTGGCTGTGATGGTGTATGTACCGGCCAGAGCTTTGGCTTTAGCCGTCCGATTTCCTCGATAGTGACGGGGACAGCCTCCCCTTTAGCCAAGTAAACATCATCCTCGTCGTCGTTCCTTATCCCGTTGATTTGGGAAATGAAAGGGGAAATGAGATGAGTGCAGTCAACTACCTCTCCAGTAAAAATGGCATGAGTAGCAAGAGGATTGTTTTTGTTGCTTGGCTTGTCACTGGGTAGCGGTATCTTCCCATTTTCGATCAGATCTTGGATAAGATGCTTCAATTTCCAGCATTTCTCCGTGTCATGCCCATTGCCTTGGTGATAGTGGCAATAGGCCTGTATGTTGTAGCTTTTGGACCGCTTCTCCACGGGAACTTCCGGAGTTGGGCCTATCGGTTGGATTAGGCCTTTCGAAGATAGCCTTTGTAAGGCATTAGCATAGGTTGTTCTTATGTCAGTGAATACCCGATTTGGAGTATTCTTTTTGGTTGAGGTGTGTAGACACCCGCATTTTGCCTGCTAGTGTCTATAGCAGTTCCCGACAAAACACCCGATGATGATCGGACGTCAACGTGACTTAATATGCTCGAATACGGACTCGGAATCAATAGTATCCGACGTGGGCATTTAGCGGAGTGCAAACCTCTCAAAACCGACCTCAAACTCAGGCCCAGTGGGTCATTCCGAGTCAAATGAGACTAATTTGGGCCAAAACCGACACCAAAAATAAATCCCGTCTTTCAGCGACCGGGTCAAAACCCGGTCAAAGACGAACCCGTCACAAAAACCAGCCTAAGTGCACCTTCTAGAAGCTGGCGCCCAATCCAAATTCAAAAAAGATTACAACAAACAACAATATCAATTCCTTCCTAAAATAGCTCGATTTGCTTGATCCACTCGATCGAGTGGATAGACCCACTCGGTCGAGTGGAGCCTCAAAAAACGGACCAGATTCATTTCTGAAGGCACTCGACCGAGTGCACTAGGGCACTCGATCGAGTGACCCTAGGTCGTGGTATTTCCCTATAAATACCCCATCACCCCAACACATTACACAACACTTTTTTCTACCTTTTTACCACCTTCACACAAACCTTTTTACCCTAATCACACTACAACTTTACATACATCAACCATCAAACGCACCTTCAAACATTCAATCATCCATCATCTACATACACACATACACATTCAAATTCTCGAGATCAAAACTCGTCAAAGACACACACCATAACTCACCCTACATATCTCGACACTCCCGCGCTCCCGTCGCTATTACGAGTCCGTTTCCGAGACCAATTAAGCATGTAGGTTGAGGGTGTAATTCAAATCCCGACATCCTTTCTCCTTTCTCTTTTTTGATTATATATATATATTATATACACTATTATTATTATTACTATATATTATTATTATTATTATTATTATTACTAACACTAATACTAACATTTTTAATTTAGTTACTAACATTTTAATTTTGCTACTAACATTTTATTTATCGCAATCTAACATTTTATTTTATGTCAACTAACATCTAACATTTACTTATCGTATTCTAACTTCTAACATTTAATTATCGTCATTTACATTTTGTTATAATATTAATACCGCGTATAATTATTGAACAAAACTATTTTCAAAACGATCCGAGCAACGTCCGTTGAGGCTAAATTAATGATCGTAGGCCTTAAGGCCAAATTACGATATTAAAATGCCGAGGACTTAAGTTTGCAACGACGGTCGAATTTTTGGGTCGAATATGTTTAATTACGAATTCCGCCTAAAGTCTATTTAATCCCTTTACAAGTCGTATTGGAGGTGGCGCCCTTCGAGGTGCGCCGCCCTAAACACTTAAGGGCGTAATAGATCGTGGAGATTCGTCGTTAAATATGTCCGACCACATTTCTTTCAAAATATTATTCTAAAGAATCATCGACAAATCGGATTAGAACGAAACCCATTGACGCCGAATTAATTGTCACACGATCCGAAAGGATTGATTACGACATTATGACGCGGAGGGAATCGATATTTGTTCTAGCCCGATCAAACTCGATTTTGCAAATTCGCTCTAAATACTAGATGTCGGTTCTATAACCGAATGTCGAGTATGACGAGCCATCGAGATTTAAACTAATATAAATTGGACAATATTTATATTTAGCGTAATTGCATCTCGATTCAAAAACATGAAAGCTATAAAATGGGTCGTTTTAAAACACTAATTAAACACTCGTACAGAGGGCACTCGATCGAGTGCACAAGCCCACTCGATCGAGTAGCACACCAAAAACTGGCCAGTAGCTACCTTAAAGGCGCACTCGACCGAGTCCATGCCATGACTCGATCGAGTGGGTTCTGTAGCCCAGTAATCCGAGAGCTTTAATGCAACATTCGAGCCTCGTCATTTTTTTACGACTTTTAGTCGACACGTGTAAAGTCAATCACGTGATCCTATTTTTCAAAACTCATGCATATCATATCACTTAAAACGACTTTGATCGACGGTCTTGCACTATTAATCTTGTGTCGACGACTCTTTAGTCGTATCCGACACATAATTAATTTAGACTCTATTCCTCGATGTGATAAGTCGGGACAAGGCATCGGGATTCGGGATCGGGCTAGCATCACGCTTAGGTTCCATATTTCCGTCCTTCGCTTAATACGCAATATAATGCGTAATTAATCGAAGTTCGTCCATTTGCACAACTTACGGTCTAGTTTATATTTATTATATACGGGTCCGTTTCTAGTTAACATTTGCTGCTTATAATTCAATTATTCTATTTTATTGCTCGTTGTATTGTGAATTCCGGGTTGTATTCTGCCCGTGTAATTTGTAATTTATTTACGAGTTTTCTATTATTTGATGTTTGCCATTTATTTATTTAAATGAACATCACATGCTAAATCACTTTGACGTGAATCAAGATGCATTAAATGACGTAGTTAATCAACAACTCGCATGCTTAGCCCGAAAACGCTGTTTGCATATCATTTAATCGTTTTACTAGCGCGCGCACACGAACACGAACGATGTCTTAGTAGAGGCCGCCATGTGCGGGCGGGGTTGGGTGTCCTTAGTGGGCTTCCCAACACGTACCCTCACCCCTTACTCAGAACCTTGGTTTCCGGATGCCCGAAACCATTGGCGCACGAGAGTCATTCTATATACGAAAGCCGGTTTAAACGGTATCGATATTGCAATGCAAAGGGACGAGCCCCATGAACTCTGAAATCGAAGTGGGCTTACTTTGTGTAAAGCCCATGACGACATAGAGTGGGCTCGTATGGTTCCGAATAACCACAAAATTTGGTGGCGACTCCATTTTGACTTAAATTTCGAACCCGAGAACAATCTCACCACGAGATTCATTCGCCTACGCAAACCCGCGCGTGGCCGCGTCGGGGTGGACCTACGTCATGTCCACAAGGTGTCAAGTGAGTTTACCTCGTCGAAGATGCTTCGGGCCGCCGTTGTGGTGGCGGGCTTGCTGGAGGAGGAACTGGATCCTTGATACCCTTTGGTAGAGGCCTTAGTAAGGTTCTCTAGCCTTAGATCGTCTTCGATCCTGGTACCCATTTCGGTTAAAGTGGCGAAGTCGGGTATGATGGCGTACCTGAGATGGACTCGGTAAGCAGGGAGGAGGTTTTTGACAAAGGCCTCCACTAGAACTTTTTCGCTGGTCTTGTCAACCAGCTTAACACTTTCGGTCCGCCACCTCTGAAGGTATTTGGTGAAACCCTCCTTAGGCTCTTGGGCCATAACTTCCAGAGTACGCATGGTAGTCTGGATTTCAGCATTATCTGCGTAGTTCCGCGCGAATTCCATTGCAACATCGTCCCAAGTTTTGAATTTCTTAGGGTCAAGCCTGTAGTACCAGGCTTTTGGGTGGTTCTCTAGAGAGGAAGCAAAGAGGTGCTTGAACATGGTCGATTTGACCCCCTTGACAGCCATAAAGTCCTTAAAAGCCCGAATATGAAGTACCGGGTCTTCAGTCCCATCGAACATTGGCAAGCCCGTTAAGTTAAGGTTAGCGGGCAGTTCATCGGTTAAGGGTGAATAGGTACGGGCATTTTCCGTGAGAATGGTGTTTCTGGTGGTCGAGTGGACCTGTTCCTGCAGCTTTTGGACCGCGCCGGCCAGCGCGGCCAGAGGTCCGTCATCTTCGATCGAAGCATTGGGGGTTCCCTGTTCCACGGCACTAACCCGAGTGAGGATGGCGATCTGGTCCTCTCGCATTTTCCTTAATTGGTCCTGGATCTGGGCCAACGAAGTGGTCAACTCGTCTATGGCTTTTTGCGTCATGGTTCGAGTGAAGGGTGGCCTGTCTGTAAGAGCACCACGTAATTAGCAATTTAACCCGAATCCTAAGAAAAGTACATCCCGAGCAAGGGAAAAAAGAAGAAGACTAAAAAGACGGTAAATGACTCGGAAAAGACACCTAGACGGGTGACTTGTGAAGAGGTGGGCCTTCCTCAGGATCCAACGCTGTGGGTTGGGCCCTGTCCAAAGGAAGGTTCACGTGAGACATTCCCAAACTTTTAGACTCGATTGTGTAAAAGGGCCAACCTTTGTAGGAGTATGTCCTACGTAGGTGGGCCTTGCCTTAGTAAAATAAGGCGGACTAGGATGGGGGGAAACCCGTGATGTAGAATCGACGGAGTTTCGACGCTAGAGACTTCAACGACTTATGACACGACACGACACTGCTAAATACGGGAAGTCTAAGAAGAGGAAGTTTTGAAATATGATTTTTCTTTGAAAAGCCCGAAATGAATAGGGTGGAGAAATTCGGCCTTTTTTTTTCGAAAAAGAAAAAAAAAGTGGGCCGAATGACGGGTTTTGAAAGTTTCGAAAATATTTTCGAGTTTTGAATTGGGCATAATACCGTCTAGAAAAAGGCTATTTTGAGTAAAATCATAAGTCCTAAGTTTGGTATATGTCCGGGGTTTTGAAATTGGATATTTTGAAAAGGATGCAAATTTTGAAAAATGACGGTTTTGAAAAAGATGTGGATCAAGTAGCACGTAGTCATGGAAACAGTATAATGACGCCATGTATGCTCTTAATCTAAGTCTCGGTCAGTCTATAAGGGTCTATACCAGTGTACATAGCCTATCAAGAATCGGGGCGGACTCCCTAACTCGAGTTGAGATTAGGACATGCCGTAAAACCCATATGAATCGGCTAATGGACACCTTTGACATAACAAGTTTGGACTATATCAACGGTATAGTGGGACGTCGGTCACGAGTACCGGCCCGGGAAAGTGGGGTTATGCATGAACCGTAAAACTAAAACGCGCATTGTACTAGTCAAACGAGTTCTATTCGAGTCTCACCCTGAGGACACCGAAGGTTATTAACTCATCAGAAAATCCCCAGCGGAGTCGCCAAATTGTGGACATGACATAGGTCCACCCCGACGCGACGCGGGTTTGGGGAGGCGAATGAATCTCCATGAGATGGTCAAATGGAAATTTAAATCGAAGTTGGAGTCGCCACCGAATTTTATGGTTATTCGGAACCGTTCGAGCCCACTCTATGTCGTAGTGGGCCGTGTACAAAATACGGCCCATTTCCGATGTCAGAGTTTATTGGGCTCGTCCCTTTGCAGTTCGATACAGATGCCGACTTGAGCGGTTAATCGTATATTGAATGACTCTCGTTGCCAATGGTTTCGGACATCCGGAAACCACGGTTCTGAGTAAGGGGTGAGGGTACGTGTTGGGAAGTTCACTAAGAACACCCAACCCCGCCCGCACATTAGTGGCCTCTACTAGGATATCGAATGACGTTTTAATGCGCGCATTAGTAATACGATGAATGATATGCAAACATTGTTTTCCTAAGCATGTGAGGAATTGAATGGGTTGCTAAGTCAATTTAATGCATGAAAATTGATTAACGTCAAAGTTGTATTTAGCATATGAGATTCGTTTTAGTATAATAAAACAAACGAAATAAAAGGATGAATTTGCTACAAAACAAACAAACGAGTTAGTATCGATTTGTAAATAATTATAAAATAGACGAGATCGAGAAAATATATATTAATCGAAATCTGAAAAATATTGTTGAAAAGAACGTTGTTTTGTATAAAAAACGAATTTCGAAAAATAATAAAAAATAAAAAATAAAACGGAAAAAGGACACGGCAAGCAGCCGGCCGCGCGGCTCGTCCGGGACGCCGGCGGGTCGCGTGGCGGCCTGTTTCGGTGCCGGTTTTCGGAAACTCGAAGTTCGTATTAAATCGCGTATGAATATTGCATGATTCGTACTCGAATTAATATTTTCGATATTCGTTATATTCGATAGTTGACTACGAAATCAATATCAAATACTTGGAATAGTTTTAGAAAAGATGTAAATTTTAGAAATCGTTCGAAGAATAAATAATAAAACGAACGAAAAAGTTAAAAAAAACGGTCCGGATTGCGAGCCGTCCGGTTTTTGTATTTTGTTCGAAATTGCTAAATTTGATGAGTCGCGTACAAAATATGAATTAATTTGTATTCGATTCATGTTTTCGATATTCGTCATATCCGATATTCGATTATGAAATCGATATCGAATATTCGGAATGAATAAAAGAGGTTTTGAAAAAAATTGTTTATTTTGAACGAGAAAAGAAAAGAATTTTGAACGAAGAAAAGATGTAACGATTTTTAATATCGTCGAAACCTTAATATAATTCTTTTCGATACGATATTTGATTATAGAAAAATCGATATCGTATGTTTAAGAATTTTCGTTATGAAAATAGTTTTTCGTTAATAACGATATTAGGAAAAAAAACGACTCTTGACCCGTAAAAAGACGCGACGGACGAAGGGGAGAAGAGGAGAGAAAGGAAGAAATCGGGTTTGGTACACCCTCAACCTACATGCTCTTGTTGACTCGGATCGGAGCTCGTCGGAATGTGGCTAGGCACGGGAGCGTCGGGTGATGTTAGGTTCGGTTTAGGGTGGCTCGGTTTGACGGGTGAAGGTGTCGGGTATCGGGGCCGGTTTCCTTCGGTTTTTGGATGTATTATCGGTTTCTCGATGCTAAAGGAATTATGTGTGTGTGTCGGAAATTGTGTGTATGCGTGTGTTCCTAATAATTGGTGTTGATAATGTGTGTGTAATTAATTGTGTTGATTATGTTGGATGCAAGGGGCTATTTATAGGGAGTTCCCGACCTTGGTTTAGAAGAGTTTGACTACCGCTTAGGATAGGAAACGTAGGAATTTGAGGGAAATAAGAATTCCACTTTCTTGTGAAGGAAGAAAGGGCACACGACAGATTTGGGCTGTTTTGGCCGAGTGTTTTACACTCGGTCGGGTGCTCGAATCGGTTTTTGAATAGGATTCCTGTTTGAGCTAGAATTACCGCTTGAGTAAGAAGCTGAGAAGAACGAGAATTTCGTTTTCTTGTGAGGGAAGAAAAGAGGAAAAACCGGCTGGTTCATGCTACTTGGCCGAGTGTTTTACACTCGGTTGAGTGTTTGAATCGGTTCTCGGATAGGATTCCTACTCGAGATCGAATTCTACCTTAAACGGAATTGTTTATTGCTTTGTGTAGCTGATTTTTGTAGAATTGGAGTCCGAATAGGACGTGTGAGACCTCACGGTCAGCCTACAAGTCTCGAGAAATATCTTTGACCGGGTTTTGACTCGGTCGCTAAAAGACGGTTTTACCCCCGGTGTCGGATTCGACCCAAATTATTGTTATTTGACTCGAAACGACCCACTGGGCCTGAATTTGAGGTTGGTTTTGTGAAATTTGTACTCCGTAAAATGCCTAGGCCAAATGTCCATCCTTACGAGCCCATTTCCGAGTACGTTAAAGCACGTTAGCGTCCGATCATCATCGGGTGTTTGTCGGAAACTACTATAGACACCTGGCAGTCAAAATGTGGGTGTCTACACTCTTCATCAAGGCTAACAACAATTTATCCAAGTTAGATCACTCAACTCCAAAGTTCGTAGGTTACAACCTTACATCAACGATCCACGATCTAATCCATAAGAAACAAGGTTTAATCTATGTCAACCAAAATTTCAAACAACATTAATGAAAACCTTTAATGGTACCACAACACTCAGGCTAACACTTAAACAGTATTCTATGATCCCGAATATTCGCGATGCATCCATCCAATAAGCATCAGGTAAGAATCTCAAAGTAACATTATCAGTTACCCTTAGTTTGGTTCTGGGTTAGGTACTAGGTATCCATCAAATATAATATACTCTTACTACTCCAAAAGATTGTTCAAGTCTAAGTACTCCAAAATAGTCAAAGTAACCTATAACCCAAAGTTCAGTGTCTAAAGTATCAACCTAATTCCATTAATTTGAGTAATACCATTCAACTCAATCCTCAAAAATTTCTTACTTGCTTAAGAAATATGGTACAACTCACAATCCTCAAACCATAGGTAACAAGGGTTTACTAAACCTCAAACATCTTACACGGGGTTCATTAAGACAGAATCCGGTCTAACCAAAGAATCCAAGAGAAAGATGGTAGAATAGAAAAATAGAACAAGGATTCATCAAGCGAAAGAAGATGAGAATTTAAAAGAGAAGAATTAGAAGAAGCAGAGGTAGGAAGAAAAGAATCAACGATCTTAAATAAGTAAGATTTAAAAAGAAAGAAAAATCTGCGGACCTCTAAGGTTCACAAAGGAAAATGCGGGATATCTTCATCATCTCGAAGGGACACGAGCACACTAGTCTTGTTTTGCTTCACCTGGATCCAACAAGGAGTTAAGTCAGATCTAGGTCTACTGCACCAATGGGGAACCGAAATCTACTATTGATCATCCGGCGGCCTGTAGCTTGAGCAAACTGGGTCTGTGCTTGGAAAGTCACCAACAACAATCTTCTTGGAGCACCAAGTTGTCCACTCGAGTCAGCAGGCGTTGAGAGTTCTAAGCAGGTCTTGTTTCAATTTGGAGCAGCATCATATCGACATCTTGTTCATTCATCTTCTTCCAGACAAAAGAAGCAAATATTCAATGCTAGTCATTGAGTTACAAGAACATATAAACCTAACAGTTAAGTCCTTATTTTGTTTCTACCCATCTCTCACTAATATTTTTTTCATGTTCAAATCATGTACTGGTATTTTTCCTAGAATCGGGTGTAAGCGTCGGGAGCAGTGATGCTCTGATACCAACTGTAATCCCCTAGAAAATCTAACGCGATACAGTGGCGGAAACACTGTAGAGTCGGGATTAAAACACACTGTAACTATGTCTTAGTAAAATTAAAATGGTAAAGTCAAACAATAGGCCTTAAATAAAATGGCCAAAATTTAAAACAATCCACAAAAGAGGTTTGAACAATCCATAGGACATAATTATAAAAATAAATAAGCAGGATCCACACTGCTCGCTAGCCCACACCCGGAACACGTATACCTGTCATGTTAAAACATAACAGCCACAATCAGTGGGGAGCAACGTCAATGTTCCCCCAGCCGTATAACAGGATTTTAAAATAGTAATTACTAATATAGGAAAAATAGTAAAGACGGAAAACAGTAAAACATTATAATGAAAATAAGTTTTCAGTGAAAAACTTCACGTATCGAAACAATATAATAAAAATGAGTTTTCCGGAGAAAACATAAAACACTTGCCAACCTGCAAATCAAAATTATATCGATAATAATAAAAATATTCAAAATGACGTTATGGATAGGATTAATGTAGAATCTAGACTTTCACTAGGACAATACTAAACTAGCTTCGAGAACTAAGTCAAAACAAATCAGACTTCGGTGACTAACTAGGCACCTCAACTATAACAGGACTGCGTGCAGCGAGGTCCTAGCTTAAGTAATGTACACCCCTCCTGGACACCAACCGTAATCCAATTCAACCTGACGGCGACTTACACGATGCGATATCTAAGTTTAAGGTCAAAATATACACACTCCTGAACACAAACCATGCTCAGTTCAACGACCAATGTGTCTCAACATAGACACACCAGCTTTATAGTTGATGGCAAAACATACATCCCAGACTATATTACTCTAAACCCACACTTATCCTTATTCCATAACTCCAAAACAATCCATTATCGATATTTAAAAGATGTATTCAACATAAACAATAAGAGAACAAAATGAAAAGGAATCACTTTCCAGAAGAGGAAACTTTCTATTTTAGCAAACTTCTATTTTTAGAAACTTATAAAAAATAGCATCATATCAAAATAGCAAAATACTAGTTTATACTAATAACACATTTTTAGTAAACGATATAGATTTATAAAACTAGTACTTTCGGCCTTAACCATATTAATTGATAAAGTGAGAACATTTAGGTTTATGAAATTATTGAAACATCATACGAGTGTTTATAAAATGATTAAAAATGTCTTAAACATTTTATTACTACTAATTAGGGTGTTTCCAAAATTTATAAAATTAAAATTCCCTAATTATTAATAGTTTCAACAATACGAACATAAATAGGATTTTACGGTAAATGTCAAATTAAATCTTTTAACGTCTTTTATTTAATTAAACCAATGAATACATTAAGAGTATGTTAAGGGATGATTTAACTCACAAAGTTTAAGATTTAAATACTTTCAAAATGGCTGGAAAAATAATTCTTTTGGGCAAGATGAAGCATTTTAACGATAAATCATAATTTGTCCAAAAATCAATACTTATTAATTAAAGACTTTAATAAATAGTACAAAAATTACGTAAATAGTTAAAATATATTTATGGACATTCTGTTTAGAAAAGAAAATTTTTCAGAATCCTAAAACTCGGTTTTTAAAGCGTTTTCTCGTTAATCGTCCAATCTTGACAATAACGATTAATAAAAATAGTAATTACAAAATGATTTAAGTATTAATATCCAAAAATTATTATTAAACCTAAAAATCATGATTTTCCAGAATCTACCATTTTTACAGATTTCCAAAAATTCCAGATTTAATAAATCCCATCAAAACCGTCTTTAAAACCCGTTTTCACAATTAACGATTCCATTAATAAAACTTATCGTTCCGAACATTTATTAAGGCACTAAAAATCATAAAATTACATTTTAATATGAAATCATCAGAATCACATTTTTTTCCAGATTTAATCATAGGACCAGAAATCGAGAATATAAACGACAAACACGGTTTTAACGATAAACGATGATTTAAAGTAATTAATTAATTCATCCACTTAAAAATTCCGAAAAATTATGAAATAATTCAGAAAATTCTATTTCATCCGAAAGTTTCCCCACGTCAAAAATCAGATTAAAATAAAATGTTTAGGTACTAGAACTAAAAATCGGCTTTTAATTATCATCTTTGTCCGTAAACGGTAATAATTCAATAATCGATAACTAAAATATCAGAAAAATACTAAATTATTAAAAATCATCAAAAAAATCATTTTTACAGAATATAAACATATATTACATGTTTAGGCCGAATATTATGATTTTACAAATTAATATGACTATTTAATCGTTAATCTCTTAAAAACGATAAAAATACCGAAACATGCAAATTTTCAACTTTTAAAATTTTTCCAAATTTTATGACATACATATATTGCCAAAATAAAACATAAAAATATATACATGCAAATACACAATTAAAATCATGAAATACCGAGTAGCATCGACGTTACCTCAGTCCAAATCCGAATCAATAATATATTCGTCGGCCTAGGGATCGACCACAAATCCTACAATATATAAAAATCGTGGCAGAAAAATACCATGAGAAAACTAATAAAAACAAGGTAAATAATGATCGAAAACAACATCGATTATTACCTTAACGAAGGGATCGGAAAGAGGATTATTTTGACGATAAAAATGATGCGATCAAGACTCGAATTAAACAAAAGTCATCCTAGGAGAGAAGAGGAGTGTCACGGCCATAAATGAAGAAGAAAAGATTTTTTTTCTTATGTTAAAAGTGAATAAAAGATGTAAGAAAATGGATGGTTTTGTTAAGAATGAATAGCATTAAAATTTAGATGAAAACTAGGTGAAATGTGTGAGGAAACAGCCAAAAGAATGAATGTGAGGGAGAGTGAAAAGTTTGAGTAATAAAGCATGGAATAAATGGAAGAAAATAATCTTACGTTTACGGTTTAACGTGATAAAATGAAACGTATAAATAATACGTAGTAAAATTGTGACAAGAAGCTTTGTCGGTCCAAAATGTGAGGAAATGGTCTCAAATAATTTATAAGTTGATAAAAAGAAGAATCGTAAAATAGTTAACGACATTTCAAAGCAATTCGAGTAAACCTCGCGTTGGAAAATAATTATTTACGAAACTTCGTAACAAAATTATTAAAGGCTAAATTTTCTTAAATAAAAATATTTCTTAGTCTAAAATATTATATAAATGTATTTAAATATTTTTAGGAAAATGAATAACTTAAATCCGAGCTTAAAAACGTTAATTCGTAGAGAAATAGAATTCCTTGCGGAAAATAAATAGTTTACGAGGAAAATCAAATAAATGGATTTAAAAGAATTAAAAATCTTTTTAAAATATAAATAAATACCATTAAACTCAAAAATGAAAATAGAGCTTGAAAAAAAGATGAAATGCAAGGCCGAAATGTGACAGAGTTATGACAGAGTCATAACGGTAAAGACAAAAACGCTAGAAAAAAATAGCGGGTGTTACAAAAGGTGGAAGAGTTTGAAAATGTTTAGAAATAAAAAAAGGTCCAAATGAAGGCTCGAACATGCAACCTACAAAGGTAAGAGTTAATTTATCAAGGACTGAATGACCAACTGAGATACTACAAACAACTAATTATATATGTTAACTGAAGAACAAGTACTTTTAAAATAAGATATGTTTGTTTTTTTTATAAAGAATAATTTATAAACACAAGAATAAGCGCATTGAAAAAAATAACGTTGACGAAAAATAAAGAAAATAAATATAAAAATAATCAACAAATTATATACCGTATAAATAAACAAAAACAAAAATTAATTAAACAAACATGAATTTTTGTTAAAAAAATAATACAACACCGTATAAAGAGACAAAAAGGAAAAAAAAAACGGTTACACCGTATAATTTATCAAACTTGTTGTTTTGTAAACTATACAAAAAAATTATCGTACAAATTAATAAAAAGAAATTAACTGCTGAAACAAGTTTCTTTTTCGAAAATATATAATAAAAAACGAACACCGTATAAATATGTAAATCGTATAAATACGTACACCGTATAAAAGGGTTTTAAATGCAAAAAAATTGCAGAAACAAATAAATACTAAAAAGGAACAAGTGTACGGAAAGGGGGAAACAGTACAATAAATTACTTAACAGAAAATAATTGATGAAACAAGCATTTTTTTTAATAAAATAAAATAAATAACGGACACCGTATTTGAATACGTATACCGTATAAAAACGGTTACCTACAAAAGAAATAAAGAAACAAAAAAAAATAAAAAATAAATGGAAAAATACGAACCGTATATATACGGAAACCATAAAAATACGCACAACGTATAAAAAATAATACCACAAAATAAGAAAAAAAAAAAAGGAAAAAAAAACAAATAAAAAAAAATTTATACGACAAAAATACAACCGTATACATATACCGTACAAATACAAACCGTATAAATACACCGTATATGGGATGTGAGGTACAAATGCATACAATATGTATTAGTGTTGAAAACCAATAAAGGTGGGAAATAGAGAAAGTGGGGGAAAGGTAAATAAATAAAGATTAATAGAAAAGAAATGAATTGAGGTAGGTGAAAGATTAGGTAGAATCTTGGAAGGAATCCAAAGCAAGATTCCACCAAGAAGGACACTTGGCAGGGTGAGAGTGAGTGTGTATGGAAGCCCCATACATGCCGTGTAACTCTACATTCTTTCGTTTTATTGGCACTACTTCACCCCCTTTTTCTCTGTTCTACTCTGCTCACTATCATCATTACCTCATAAATGTGCTCACAAGACTGACTGACTTCATCATCATTTCCACCTTGCTTCTTTTCTTTGTTTTTATTAGTAGTAGTAGTAGACTTGAGTCATTGCAGAAAGGTGAGATCTTCTTGGATACTTATAGGATGGAAAAAGTAAGTACGATTACAAGGAGATGGAACATGATGAGACAGACCTTAATAATGTACCCCCGACCATAACTCACTTGTTCTTCATCCGATGCATGGTTTAAAGTTTAAACCCAAACATCTCTTCTTTACTAATCTTCATCTCCAGTTTAAGCCAAAACTTTTTTTAATATATGAGTTTGGGAATAACCAACCTGCAAGCAAGAAAGACACTCAAGGCTCTAATGGGATTGGTTAAAATTCAGGCTCTTTTAGGGGTCACTTTGTCCGCAAACAGAGTGCGGATATGCTAAGGCGTTTGCAAGCAATGGTTCGGCTTCACTCAAGCTGCACTCTTTTAATAACAGGCTGATGTAGACAACAACAGTTTCAAACCTGCAACCGTCAGTTTCAGGTGTGTTTTATGCTCAAATTAGAGGTTATGTTACTTAATGACTCGAATCAGGCTGAGTTTAATGGAATGTAGGCCACCAGAATTCTTTTTGTTCATTACGGAGTATTTTACTATCATGCTTATGTTCATTATTTTATAATTAATGCTAGTTGATTGGTATTGTTTTTAATAATCCCTTATTTATGTTCATTATTTGTTCTGTTGAATGCATTGTTATTTGGTAGGAAAGAAACGCAGTGGTAAATGTGATCTATTGACTTAAAAAAATATATCATCTTATCTCTGCCATGAACCGTACAAACTACCCTAAGACATATACTGGATGCTAAGAGGATCGATCAATATGATACATGTCTTAGAGCCCAGTATACCAAGGTGAGTACCCCATGCATATACAGGAATGACCGTGTTACATCAGCTCTATTTAAGTATATTTTGTTTTTTTACAGTTCAATTTTTACTTTCCTAACGTTGAAGATGTAGGTTTTTTAACAGTTTAGTTGATGTAATTTCATATTTGCTTGTTATTACAAGGAAGCCTAATCATACATATAATTCTGTAATTTTTTGTAGATATCGTCGCCAAGTTGTTCGGTGAGAAAGTTATTGCTGAAAGATTTTGAAACTTTAAGTTTGCAAAAATGGAGGTCTACATTTTTCATGGACTCGAAGTTGAGATAGACAAACATAAAAGATCAGAACTATATTTTTCTTTTTATTTTGCTATAATAATATTTTTGAATATGTATTTTTTGAATGGAGGACAGTAAAGTGGATGTTATGAAATATGAACACACACACACACACACACACACACACATATATATATATATATATATATATATAGAGAGAGAGAGAGAGGTATTCATTATTCAATTTATGCAAGGTTGCATTGATAGTAATGTATCGGTGAACTATGGATTATTTAAGTTGAATCAACAAAAAAAATCAATTTTTGGTGTAATTTTACGTTATTTATTAAAATTTCAGAAATTGTTGCAATTGATAAATGTCGCAAACAATGATTACGAATGTTGCATTTTTTGCATTAAAGTGTTGCTTTAGCCAATTACTAGTGTTGCAAAATAAAAAGACAAGTGTTGCTTTTACTCCTCAAAGTGTTGCATTTTGTTGTAAAAGTGTTGCAAAAAAAGTGTTGCATATTTTAATAAAATGCAACACTTTAACAAAAGTGTTGCATTTGGCAAGAAAGTGTTGCATGAAGTTATTGCAACACAACTTTAAGCAACACACCAAAAGTGTTGCAAAAGCCTTTAGCAACACTTTTCAGCCATTAGGCAACACTTTTAAGGTGTTGCAATAGACCATTTGGGTAGTAGTATTATTACACCCCCACCCAACCTCCCTACTCACCTTTGCTTCTATCATTACATCCTTATTCCTTCACTTATACATCTTCCTCCTATCTTCGCTACTAAACTCCATAGTCCCTCTTAAATCCCAACTCCTATATACCGATTCAAACCCGATACTTAACCATGAGGCTACTTCTAGGAAGAGGAGGAATATTGATGACAAAGACAAGCAAGGTACAGAGAAAGATCATTAAGACGATGGAGATTGTGAGTTGCTAACCGTTTGGTAGGCGATTCTCCTTTCTTTTCCATCTTTTACTTGCTTAGTCTTCCTTTGTTCCCCCTTCCCTTTATGCTTTTAGTGTCGTGGTGGCCCTCGGGGCCTTTGTGGTTATTGCTCCCGATTCTCGATGACGTAATTACATCGAGAATCATTTGAAAATCCAAATTGACAAGTTCTTTTCACTTTTTCTTTATTTTTATTCCCTTTCTGGTAGAATTTAGTCGGAATCGGGGCCAGGCGACTTGATTACACCTAGCCCTCCCCTCCCATTTCCTTTTATTTTCTTCTTTTTATTTCTTCCCACATCCATATCTTTTCTCGTCTCGGGTCTAGGTGACTTGATTACACCTAGGCCCGACACTTTCTACTCTTTCTTCACTTTTGTTTTGGTTTTTAGTTTTACTTTTCCTTTATTTTCTTTCTTTTTAGTGTCTTCCACACACTATCGATCGAGCATGAGGACATTGCTCGGTTTAAGTGTGGGTGAGCGATGTATTAGTTTTGTTTAGTTTTATTTTCGTAGTTTTTCAAAAAAAAAATTAAAATTCCTAAAAATTTGAAATATTTCATAAAAACCAAAAAGATTTTCTTTTGTGTCATTTTCTTTTTTGTCGTTGTGTCGTATATTTGTTGTTGTGTGTGTGTTTTGCCTCCCGATTTCCTTGTCGGTCGCTTGATCGCCGTGAGTTTCGGAGAGCTCTTCTCATCCGGTAATATCCTTCTATCTCTTTCTCCTTTTTCCATTTCGGAGCTTGGAGGAGATTTTGTGACGGTGTGTGCTCGGCTGGAGCTTTTTGGAGTTTGTGGTTGATGCGGTTGCTTGTTATGAAGTTTCGGGGTGGTGTTTGTTTATTTCTTTGTGTGTTTGTTTTATTTTGTTTAGTCTTTGTATTGTCTTGTTTAGTTAGTGTCTTGTGTAGAAAAGGTTTTTTGGTTTTGAGGCTAGTGCGCAAGTGTTTACCTTCCCTTTCTAGTGACATAATTTGATTTTTGGACTTGAAATCAATAATTTCGTTGGTCTTTTACCTTGTGTCACCTAGTCTACTAGGGATTTACTTCGGGATTTGCATATTGACCACCCACGGAGTGAAAAGGCCTTGGTTGCCGAGTCCCGTTTGTCTAGGTGACCATGTTCGAAATTGCTTTGATTAGTCCAAGTTTCCACCTTTTTGTGGGTTTGAAGGGAACGCGTGCCTAACACACCCATTCATCTACCTTCTACACACATTCCACAAATAAGTTGCATTTTGTTGAGGCGTCTACATCGATTTGGTTATTCAATTTTGATTGTGATCCACATTAGACTTGGGAACTCTAGTCGTGTACTAGGCATACTCCAAGAGGAGGCCGTGTCCTGCGCCACTAAGCGGGGGTCGTGATGATTGTAGATCCTGAGTCGCATCATTTGGCCACAAGGGGAAACCAAAACATAAAAGAAGAAGAAAAAGGCACAAGTCAAAAAAACAAAATACAAAAGAAGAAAAAATGCCAAGAAAATCATTTCACAAAAATATCTCACCCCTAAAAAATAAGCCTTTTACCGATTGTTATCGTGAAGAGCCTACCGAAAGACCGAGTCCCTAGGAAGGATGATAGTGGTAATGGTCGGTTTTCTCTCATTATGCAACCTTATCCACCTTTTTACTTGAACTAGTTAAGCTATTTTTTGAGCATGGGACGACCCTTTTGGCTTATCACTAAAAGAGGCGGGGCTTCACTTTACCTACAGCGTCGACTAACTCCGTGGTTCATCCTTTTTTCATCCCGCCTATCGTCCCGTAGTATGTTCTTAGAAGGTTAGAAGAACCTAGGTAAGTTACAAACGTTTTTATTGCTTTGTTGTCATCCTATTAGAATTTTGTTCATATCGGTTTGTGTTATTAGCTTGGGAACGTTGTCACTTGCCTTGAGTCCCTAACCGGTGTTTCTTCCACCGCTTTGTTGAGGAAAGCAATATTTGTTTTTTTGGATGCAACCGATTGTTTGTTTGTTTGTTAGAGTGTTTTCGTGTTCGGTTGTGTCCGCAGGTTTGTCACAAGACCTCACTTGCATTGCGGGGGAGCACTTTTCCTCTAAGTTTTCTCGCGTGAGTTGAAAGGGCGTAGGGCGCGCTAATACCCGCTTGGCTTGTATTTTAGTTCTTATTAGTTAGTTAGTTAGTTTGTGCTTACTCGAGGGCGAGTAAGGGTTAAGTGTGGGGGAGTTGATATTCTTAATTTGTATCGTCTTTCCTTCTTACTTTACTTGTTTTTCCTTAGTTTAATCGCTTTTAGGAGCTGTTTTTGTGCTACTTATGTTTTCTCTTGAGATATTTTGTATTTCTAGGTTAGTATGGCAAGAACGTGGCTTTTGGAACCCATTTCTACATCCTAAAGACCTATTCCGAGTCACGAGATATCCATAGGACCAAAGAAAAGCAAGAAGGAGTCGACCCGGGAAGCTACATTGCCGTGTAGTAAACCGTGAAGTAAAGATGAGAGGAGGAAAGCTACGGTAGCAGCTCACGGCTGTGAGGCCCACCTGTCACGGCCGAGAGCCACCACAACACGGCCGGGACGGCTCTGCTCCCCCCTGCGCTTCCTCGATTCAATTCCCTCATTCAGGCAACCCTATAAATACCCCCTTTTGTAATGTTATAGACACAAACCCTAGATAGAAAACTCTCATCCTTAGCTTAGTTTCTCTTTAATTTTTCCTTAATCTTCCTTTAATCTTAGCTTAATCTTAGTAGTAGTTTGTGTAATTTGGGATTTCTTGAAGAATCTATCAAGATTGACAACCATGGTGGATGTTTTTGGGTTTTCTTTTATGCAAGTTTCAAACTTTTCATTCATCTTCTAGTTGGTATATTCTTTATTCTCTCTTTTTTCTCTTAATCTTTCATTATTAATAAAGTTTCAATCTTTATCTATAGTTTATTGTTCATCATTGTTTGTTCTTCATAATGAATGTTTTTGTTCTTCTGTTGGTTTCTCTAGTTTATGTTATTTTTAGTTTAAAGATGTGTGAGTAGATTCTTGTGGAGTTAGTAGGGGGATTAGGTGTTATTCATGGGTGATTAGGGTTGATTGTGAGTAAATGTTGAATCTTTGTTTCTAATCTCTTGTCATGTATATATGCCATATATTTGATGAAATGTTTGTTAGGGTGGTAGTGGCCAATACTACTCTCGCTTGTTTCCTCCTTCTCGTTGGATGCATGATTGGTGGTTGAATTCTCTTGTTTTGGGTAGCTCCTTGCATAGGTTTTCGGGTTTGTTCTTGTCGTGGGAGCGCGGGCTTACATTAGCAACTAGGTGATACCTTTGTCCTCGATTTCCCCACTAGCCTAATACACCTATGAACCCGACCTAACTCTACTCTTCCCCTTATTGACTTCTTCTTCATCTTTGCCATTGTTCTTCTTGTTTATTGTTTCAATTTAGTTTTAGTTGAATCGTTTAGTTTATGTTAATCTTGTTTTCTAGCCTTTGTCCAAACCGTAACAACTCTCCTCCATTGTTTCTTTTGACTTAGGCTTGTGTTGTAGGCGAACCTTAGTCTAACCCCCTACCGTCTCCGTGGTTCGACCCGACTTGCCCTAGCTACTAGTTAGGATTAGTTGGTTTTTTTGGGTTTGGGATCCACGACAAATCCCTCCATCAGTTCTCTTCTTCAAGGACAACAACAATTAACCAAGTTAGACCACTCAACTCCATAGTTCATAGGTTACAACCTCAAACAACGATCAACGATCTAATCCTCAAGAAACACGGGTAATATATGTCCACCAAAGTTTCTAACGACATTAATGAAAACCGTTAATGGTACCACCACACTCAGGTTAAGACTTTTAACAATACTCTATGATCCCAAATATTCATGATGCATCTCTTAATAAGCATTAGGTGGGAATCCCAAGGTAATATTATCAGTTACACTTAGTTCGGTTCTAGGTTAGGTACTAGGTATCCATCGAATATGACACTCTTACTACTCCAAAATATATTCAACTCTAAGTACTCCAAAATAATCAAAGTAAATTATAACCCAAGGTTCAGTGTCTAAAGTATCATCCTAATTCCATCAACCAATAATTTTGCCATTCAAATCAATCCTCAAGAATTTCTTACTTGCTTAGAAGATAGGGTAGACTCACAATCCTCAAACCAAGTAAAGAGGGTTTACTAAACTTCAAACATCTATAACTTAACTCTCATGGGTAAATTAAGACAGAATCGATCAAACAAAGAATCTCAAGAGGAAAGATGATAAAATAGAATAATAGAACAAGGATTCACTAAGCGAATAAAGATGAGAATATAAAAGAAAAGAATTGGAAGAAGTAGAGGAAGGAAGAAAAGAATCGATGATCCTATATTACTAAGTTCTTGAACTAGAGGAGAATCTTCGGTCCTCCAGAGTTCACGAGGAAAATAAATGGATTACTTCATCATCTTGTAGAGGAACGAGCACGCAAGTCTTGGGTCGCTCCATCTGGATCTACTGTAACATCATGGAACAAGAATCTACTCTTGATCATCTAACCTATAGCTTGAGCAAACTAAATCTGAGCTGAAAGGTCACCATTGTATCTTCCTTGTAGCACAAAGTTGTCCACTCGAATCAACAGTCGTTGAGAGTTCCAAACAAATCTTGTCCGATCTAGAGCAGCATCATATCAACATCTTGTTCTTTCATCTTCCTCCAGACAAAAGCAACAAATATTCAATGCTAATCATTGAGTTACAAGAACATATAAACCTAACAGTTAAGTCCTTACTTTGATTTCTACCCATCTCTCACTAATATTCTTTTAATGTTCAAATCATTTACTGGTATTTTTCCTAGAATCAGGTGTAAGCGTCTGGAGCAACAATGCTCTGATACCAACTGTAATCCCCTAGAAAAACTAACGCAATACAGTGGCGGAAACACTCTGAATTTGAGATTAAAACACACTGACAAACTATATCTTAATAAAAGAAATGGTAAGTCAATACAAAGGCCACTTTTTACAAAAGAAGCTATTCTCCAAATGGGTTTATACAAATCCATAAATTACATGAATGAAGAAAGAATAGGATCCACACTACTCGCTAGCTCACACCCAAAACCCAACAGCGAATACCTGTCATGTTATAAACATAACAACCACGTCAGTGGGGAGTTACTCGAACGTTCTCCCAGCCATATTATATGATATGGATAATAATAGTATTATTATATCAAAATATTTAAAGAGAGAAAACATTAAAACGATATAATAAAAATAAGTTTTCAGTGAAACTTAAAGCACTTGCCAACCTGTAAGTCAAAATCTATCGATAATAACAATAATAATAATATTCAAAAATGGCGTTATGGAAATTCGATCAGTGCGCACAAGGCTAGACTTTCACTAGGATAATACTGGAAACTAGCTTCGAGAACTGTAGACTTAACTCATAACAGATTTCAGTCTCTATCTAGGCAACTCAATTATAACAAGACCGCGTGCAGCGAGGTCATGGTTTAAGTAGTGCATACCCCTCCTAGACAACAATTATGTCTAGTTCAACTGACGGCGACTAACACGAGGCGATGTCTAGCTTAAGGTCAAAACACACACTCTCTTGGGCGAAAATACGCCCAGTTCAACGACCAAATGTGCCCCAAATAGGCACACCGACTTTATAGCTGATGGTAAAAACGTACATCCCAGACTATATTACTTTAACCCCACACTTGTCTTTATTCCATAACTCCAACACAAGCCATTATTGATATAAACAAAAGATATAATCATCATCGTAAATAATATGAATATAAAAGGAATAAACATTTCATATTAAAAGGGAAAACTTTCTGTAAATAGAAACTTGCTAATTGTTGAAACTTACTTAAAATAGAAATATTGTTATAGAAAATACGTAAGTGATTAAAAAAAATTAAACATATAAAAATAGCATTACTAACGAAATTAACATTTTATTATTATCGTCGTTATCGTAATCTTAATATAATTCTAAATTCGTTACTCAAAATATAAATAAAATATACTGTAATAAGTCAATATATAGTATTTTATGAATAATTAGGAAATCGAGTTAAAACTATAAGTTTTAGAAAAGAGATGTTTTAAGAAAGACGATATCAAAATTATTTGAGTCAACGAGTTTTATAAATGAAATGATATTTACAAAGATTTCAAATTATTTTTAACAAATAACTTTTATTAATAAAAATTACGGATTTTACTAAAAATAGTCAATCGGAAACAAATAAGAGATTATTAGTGAAAATAGTCTTGGCTAAAATTATATTTAAAACAAAAGCGACTATTTTCTCATTTATTAGTATAAATCGTAAAATGAAAATTATTTATTAAACGAGAATGCAATCTCGATTATTATATTTAAAATACGATTTGAGTTAAAATTATAAATTAACGAAATATGATAAAATTATGAAATCGATATTATTTAGTTACTAGTGTGACAATAACCAACAAAATATTATAACGATCATAAGTAATAAAATTACTAACGTTTTATAAATTGATATCGAAAGTTGTAAAATATTTATATGGTACACAATTTAAAAAGATAATATTACTAGCAAATAATAAATAGCTAAAATTAGAAAACTAAAGTAAAAATATTTACTACATACTACTACTCAAACATACGATATAAAATCGAGTAACGTCCGAAAGTTACCTTGATTCCAAGTCTAAGTCGATAACTTCAATGTAATTACCCACCCAGTTAGTCCAAGTTCCAACCGTCAATAGTGACGCCTTTATGCTCCAAGTCGTAGAATCGATATTCTTCTTCAAGCATGATTCACCACGACAGACGAGTTGATAAAACAAAAGAATGAGACATGGGTAATCGACACAAGACAGATGATGTGCCAAAAAGAACACGAAGGGTGAATATAATCAAGTTGAATATGACCACAATAATCGCCTGAAATAGCTCGCAACCAAAGTAGCAGGTAAACGACACACACGGAAGAGAAGAAGGATCAAAAGATGGTTATAATAAGATGAGTTGGAGCGAAAAAATAGGGTCCAAAGTCGAGCAGAAAACGACAACGTTCCAACAACAGCAATATCGACAACGAGTAGAAGAAGGACAATGAACAGAACACAAGGTCTTGGCGTAAGATCTGTTGGGTTAAGGACCTTTTCTACACTAATAATTGCTTCCCTAGTTTGATCAGTACAGGAAGAGAATATACCATTGCGGAGGGATATAAGTGGATACACAATCATGGACAAAGGGCGACATGGAGTAATTTGGTTTGGACACGGTTGGGATTACCTAAATATGAATTCATCGCCTGGCTAATTTGCAAAGAACGGTCACTCACTAAAGACAGATTAGCTCGTATGCATATGGTGGTGGACAATAGTTGCTTTTTATGTGGAGATGGTATGGAGACGCACAGACACCTGTTTGCATTATGCTGCTACGCTAAGGAATGGTTCAAACTTGCAGCTAACTGGACTGGAATGCATATCTCAGCCAATAACACATGGGAATGGCGGAATAAAATCAGACATAAATCGCTCTTCTATAAGCATGTCGTGGCTGCTATTATCATAGGAGTTTGGTATTATATTTGGTGGGCTAGAAACCATTGTCGTATTAATATGGTGGTCGTAAGTCCTAAGTATATATTAGGTAAGATTAGAAGTGAATTAGATGTTAAAATCCGAACTCAACGCAGGATTGTGCCTAGTAAATACTATGATAGGGTGGAAATGATGATGAGATGAGGAGATGTATGGTTGAGTTGGATGTAAATTTGATCATATGAAATATACTTACGTTTACACAAAAAAAAAACAGAACACAAATCAACCCGAAAAGTATCACCAGTAATCGAGTCCCAAATGGAACTACGGATGGAATTAAGAGTCCTAAACTTCGGCAACAGTAACGTAGCACAAGAGTAGCACATCGACACAAAGGAGAATGAAATGGTAGAAGCAACGGACAACAACACACCAATAACAGTAGCAGTAGCAGCAGCGTAAAACAGCAGGAGTGACTGTAAAAACGAAAGAACAACAGGAAGTCACAAAGACGAAAAGAAATACGCACAACACTAGCAGCAACAACAGTTGAAGAAGAAGGGAAGAGAAGAAGAAGCATAGAAATTGACAACCGAACAGCATAAAACAACCGCAGACAGCAGCGACAACAATAAAAACAACAACAGACCGCAGAAACAACAACGAAATAAGGCAGAGAAGGAAGAGAGTAAAGGTCAGTCTTATTAGACACCAAACCGAGCGATAACATCAGTGAACAAAATGAAAAAAGAGTAGAAGAAGAAGCAAAGGAAACAAAGGAAGGAGACAAGGAACACAGGGGAGCGATCGATTGACAACAACAAGTGCAAACAACAATAATAACGCAAGAAACTGCAGCATCAACCGCAACCGACAACAACAGCAGAGGATAGCAAACAAGATGCAACTAGAAGAAGAAGATGAAGAAGAAGAAGAAGAAGAGGAAGGAGAAGAACTTGGTGATACCTATGACCAAAAACAGGCGACAAAACGCAGCAACAGAGGCACGAAACAGCAGCAGCAGCGAATTGCAGCAACAACGGCGAAACTCAGAAGGAAATTGTTGTAGACACCCGCATTTTGCCTGCTAGTGTCTATAACAGTTCCCGACAAAACACCCGATGATGATCGGACGTAAACGTGACTTAATACGCTCGAATACAGACTCAAAATTAATAGTATCCGACGTGGGCATTTAGCGGAGTGCAAATTTCTCAAAACCGACCTCAAATCCAGGCTCAGTGGGTCGTTTCCAATAAAATGAGACTAATTTGGGCAAAAGCCGACACCAGAAATAAAACCGTTTTTTAGCGACCGGGTTCTAGAAATAAAAGCCGACACATAAAATCAGCTACATTCGCTTCTAGAAGCTAGCCCCAACTACCAAATCTCATTTAAAAAAGTAAACAAATCTTTCCTAAAAGCCTCCAACCGGTTTGACCCACTCGATCGAGTGGTTCAGGCCTACTCGATTGAGTGGTTTAGGCCCACTCGATCGAGTAAGCCTATGAACCGGCCGACTTGGCCCTGAACCGGGCACTCGATCGAGTGCACTTACACCACTTGATCGAGTGACTCTAAACTGGGGTATTTTCTCTATAAATACCCCGCCACCCCAACTCATTTTACAAGTTTTTCCAACCCTTCTACCACCTAAAAACCTACACATTTTCAGTCACCATTTTGCATCAACATACTCATACACATACAACCCTAATCCCGAGATCAAAACTCGTCAAAGACCCGAGAGCATCCTCTCCCTAACCATACACACACCATAACTCTACTTACATCCCCGACACTCTCGCGCTCCCGTCGCTATTATGAGTCCGTTTCCGAGGCCATTTTAGGCATGTAGGTTGAGGGTGTCATCAACCCACTTTCTCCCTTTTCTCTTCTTCTTCTTCTTATTCTCTTATTCTTTTGTTACTAACTTTTCATTCTTTCGCATTCTAACATTTTATTTATGTACACTAACATTTAACATTTTAATACCGTGTATATATATATGTATATATAATTAAATAAAAACCATTTTCGGATTGAACGCGTTTAACTACGACTACCGCTCCAAGTCCGTTTAATCCCTTTACAAGTCGCGACGGAGGTGGCACCTTTTCGAGGAGCGCCGCCCCAAGCACTTAAGGGCGTAACGCGATCGTGGTCGTACGTAGTTGAACGCGTCCGATTCCATTTCCGAGATTAGTACGGAACCCGTTGACGCGAAAATCGACACCACATAATCGGTAAGGATTAGTATCGGTGTCGTGACGCAGACGGAGACAGTTTCGTCCTAATCAAATTTTTATCGATCCTATAATACTTTTTAAAAAATCCCGTTGCCGTTCTCGTAACCATAAAAATGTTATGGGTATCGAAAACCGAGCCGAATATAAATCATGCCATATTTATATTCGACTCGGTTGACAATCGGTTTTAAACAAATCACCAATTTTGAAATTGCCACTTTTTCGAAATTGCCACCTTTTCGAAATGAGCAACAGCTCGTACAAGGGGCACTCGATCGAGTGCCATAGGCTACTCGATCGAGTAGCACCCCAAAAAACAGGCAGATAGCCTTTCAGAAGGCCACTCGATCGAGTCTCTGTCATGACTCGACCGAGTGGACTACTTTGTTCAAAAAACCGAGAGCTTCAAGCATCATCCGAGCCTCGTCAAATTTTTATGACTTTGGTCGTCACGTGTTAAAGTCTATCACATGTCCCCTTTTTCTAAAATCATGCATTGCATTTTTTTATTCTAATCTTTTTCAATTCGATTATTCTATTTGTTCGCACGTTGTATTGTAAATTCCGGGTTGTATTCCGCCCGTGTAATTTGTAATTTATTTACGAGTTTTCTATTTTTGATGTTTGCCATTTATTTTCTTAAATGAACATCGCATGCTAAACAACTTCTACAATAATTTAGATGCATTAAAATGACGTAGTCAAACACGTAATTCACATGCTTAGTCAAAATGCCGTTTGCATTACATTTAGTCATTTTACTAACGCGCGTACACGAACACGAACGATATCTTAGTAGAGGCCGCTAAGAGCGGGCGGGGTTGGGTGTCCTTCGTGGGCTTCCCAACACGTACCCTCACCCCTTACTCAGAACCATGGTTTCTGGATGTTCGAAACCATTGGCGCACAAGAGTCATTCGATGCACGATATCCGATAACTCGGCATCGGTATCGTAATGCAAAGGGACGAACTCACAAGCTCTAGCACTAAAAGCGGGACGTGTTTTGTACACGAAACGCCTAAGTGTAGAGTGAGTTCGAACGGGTCCGAATTCCCACAAAATTCGGTGGCGACTCCTAACTTCGATTTAAATTTCGACCCGAGATCAATCTTACCACGAGATTCATTCGCCTACCCAAACCCGCGCGTGGCCGCGTCGGGGTGGACCTACGTCATGTCCACAATTGTGCGTGAGGGTGATGGACGAAGAAGAAGGAGGAACAAATAGGGAAGTGAAGGGGATGCGTTGCACGTAAAAAAAAGGAGCAAGTGGGAAAAATGAAGCGGTAGAGATAAAAACAAGGAGTAAGGGGAAGTGAATGTTAAAAGAGGGAATGAATTTGTCTCACGATGAAGTGGATTAGATATACGGAAAAGTTAAACGAATTGGGTAGGCGACTAATTCCGTAACGATAAGTTCACTGACTCAAGAATTGAATCAAAACGAGTCAATACAATTAATAAATAATTGGGCCGTCAAATAAAATGAGTAAATAAATTATTTGAGATGAAAACGAAGGTTATAGAAATAAATAATTAGACGCTGAAATAGTATTTCCCGATAATTAATAAATCTTCGATAAAGCGAATTAAATTGATTTCTCGAGAAAAGGTAAAATATGTTTTGACGAAACTTAAAATAAATGAGCTTTGAGCCGAAAATAGTAACTCGAGCTTAAACATAAATAAATAAATAAAAAAGAATTTAGAATTTAAATCGCTGAAATAGACTTTCGATAAAAATTAAATTAAATGTATAAAACAAATTGAAATAGAAATAGAAATATGGCTTAAATATAAGAAGAGTTCTCGAGACAAATAGAATTTTAGAATTTGAAACGATTAAACGATAAATTCGTTTTACAATAATTTTAAGAATTACAAGTTAAATCTTAAACAAAATAAAAATACAAACATATTTTTAAATTAATTTAATTTATAAAATCAGGGGTGTTACACACTGGCGATGAGGCGGACGTTCGTGAATCACTACAGGGACTTCCTTAGCCGAGACCCGTTGGAACACCCGCTAATTTTCTATGCGTTGTTATATATATTTCGTTATGACTCTGTCGTAACTCTGTTATTTTTCTGCTTTCAGTTTCCTTCATTTTCAAGCTTCATAACATTTTTTAGTCAAATAATAGGTGTTTTCATTAAAAGATTTTAAATATTTTATTTTCCTATCATAGATCTATTTATAAAATTTTCATCGCAAACAATTTATTTATTCGCGAGGAGTCCTTTTTTTCTACAAACTAGCGTTTTAAGCTTGAAATTGAGTTATTTATTTTTTTCTAAAAATATCCAAACATGTTTATATGATATTTCCAACTAAGAAATGTTTTTATTTACGAAAATTTAGCCTTTAATGATTTTATTACGAAGTTTCGTAAATAGCTAACGCGAGGTTTACTCCAATTGCTTTGAAATGCTTTTAATAATTTTACGATCCTTATTTTTGTCAACCTACAAATAAAAAGAGACCTTTTTGGACCGTGACATCATATAGTAACACCTTTGATTGCTTTTTTTTATTTACATAACACTTTATGTTTAAACTTTAAGTAAAAAGATATTTTTCTCTTTAATTGATTTACATACTTAAGTTACAAATTTCATGCTACCATCTCATTCATTTTGGCTGAAATTTTAAGACTATATTCACATTGTTTTTGTCAATTTTAATGCTTCATTCATCCACCATCCTTTCATATTTTTCTTACTCATTTTTACATCAACTTTATTTTAACAAAAACCTCTTCTTTCTCCCTGTTTTTGGTTGGTGTTCCTGCCCATTTTTAGCAGCCATTAATCAAGCTTTGATTGTTCTATTTTCGCCTTCTAAATTATCGTCTTTCTTTTCCCTTCGTTAAGGTAATAATCGATGTTATTTTCGATCGTTATTTACCTTGATTCTTTTAATTTTCTCATGGTATTTTTGTATCATGTATGTCATGTGAATTAGGATTCTTGGTCGATCCTGAAGCCGACGAATTTGTAATCAACTCAGATTTGGATTCGAGGTAACGTCGATGTTACTCGGTATTGCATGATTTTATTTGTGTAATTGCATGTATGTTATTATATTTTATTTTTGACAATATATGTATGTCACGTAGTTGCTGTCCAGAATTTTTAAAAGTTGAAAATTTGCATGTTTCGGTATTTTTATCGCTTTTACGAGATTAACGATTAAATTGTCATATTAATTTGTAAAATCGTAATATTCAGCCTCAACTTGTAATAAATGAATATATTCTGTAAAAATAAGGTATTTGATGATTTTTTTTTTATAATTTGGTATTTTTCTGATATTTTGGATATCGATTATTGAATTATTACCGTTTACGGACAAAAATGATTAAAACCTGATTTTTAGTTCTAGCACATAAACATTTTATTTTAATCTGAAATTTTGTGTGGATGATCTTTTTGATGAATTTTTTTTTTCTGAATTTATTCATAAATTTTCGGAATTTTTATGTTGGTGAATTAGTTAATCACTTTAAATCATCGTTTATCGTCAAAACCGTGTTTGCCGTTTTAAGTTTCGATTTCTGGTCTTTGTTTTAAATCTGGAAAAAAATGTGTTTTGATGGTTCACGATAAAGTGTATTTTTATGATTTTTAGTGCTTTAATAAAATGTTAGGAACGACAAGTTTTATCAAGAGAATCATTAATTATGGAAGTGGGTTTTAAAAGACGGTTATAAATGAATTTATTAAATCTGGAATTTTGGAAATCTGAAAGAGTTAGTAGTTTATGGAAAATCATGATTTTTAAGTTTAATAACAATTTTTGGATATTAATACTTAAATCATTTTTTAATTACTATTTTTTATTAATCGTTATTGTCGAGATTAGACGATTAACGAGAAAAACCCTTTAAAACCCAATTTTTAGGTGATCCGAATAAAGGAGCTACCAAAGAGTTCAATAAAGTCACCTTAGCTCCTCATGGTCTTAGTTCAACCATACTAGCACCCATTACCAGCTTAGTAGTGTGCCTACTACAATTGGTGAGCTAGCTCGTGTATAAGCTGAATAAAGGAGCAAATAATCAAGGTAATATGAAGACATTAACTTGGGTTCACACTCATTCAAGCATGGGAAGTGTACTGAAGTTATGAAGGTGTTTGAGGCTGATTGTGTTCACATGGTGTACACGTCTAAAGGCTCCCTTGCTAGCTTTGTTTTTGGCTCCATGTTCACATAGCTGCCGCGCCTCATTACTCCTTGTTCAAGCTTTGTTATTAGCTCCTGGTTTACATTACTTTGTTATTAGCTCCTAGCTTTGTTATTAGCTCCATGTTCACATAGTTGTAACTTTGTTTTTGTCACCTTAACCAGCCGGTTTAAGGGTCCTTTTGTAGGCTATATATAGCCATCTAGTTGAATGAATAAGGCATCCAATTTTCATATCAAAAACCTGAGTAAAGCTAAGCTTTCTTTTACGTCCTCGTTGTTTACAAGACAAAGTCTAGAGTTAGTCGCGTTACAAGCTCTAAACTCGCTACTTCAATCGCGTGTTTGATTTAGCACCCGCTTTGTTGAAGTATAGGTCTACTTCACCTAGCATACTATCCTTGGTTACGGTTTATTCATCCTTAAAACTATCCTTTCATTCTGTTTTGGTTACTTGTTTACGTTCCATTTCAGAATACTAATATCCTTCACGTTTGTTGTTTCAAAGTTCATATTAACTCACATCATTAGTGGTATCAGAGCTTTGGTCATCCATTTAGACGTAAAGAATGGCAGGAGTGTTGAACTTTGAAGATCCTATCTTCCTGGAACAACTAAAGAAGGCGTTGGAGAACTTCCAGCCCAAAAATTCTCGTTTCCAACCAAGGAGGGAACCGGTGGACAGGATCAAGGTAAATGAACTCCCTGAGTTTAATGGTGGTACTGACCCTGAAGTTTACTTGGAGTGGGAAAGAAACATGGAGAAGCTCTTTGACTTCAAGGATTTGGAGGACGAAGAGAGGTGCAAATACGCCATCCTAAAGCTAAGCAAAGGGGCTTCCCTTTGGTATGAAGGGCTTAAGGTACAACGCACCAGAAATGGAAAGGGTAAGATTGCTTCTTGGGAGTCCTTAAAACGTAAACTACGTAAGAGGTATGTTCCAACTACGCACAAGTTATCCTTATACAAAAAGATTGTTAACCTGGTACAAGGAAGAATGAGTGTTAGTGAGTACATAGAAGAATTTGAGAACTTAGTTCTAATGGGAGAAGTAGAAGAAAACGAATAAATAAAAATGGCTAGGTTCTTACGTGGGTTAAATCGTAGTATTGCTAATACGGTTGATTTATGTCCTTATTCTGATTTTGATACTTTGTGTGGGTTGTGTCTAAAAATTGAGGCACAAGGGAAAGGAAAACATGAGGGTGAATCTAGTAAGAGTCATACTTGGTCAAGAACGGATGATAGTAATAGAGTCAACCCTACTAGTACTAATCAACCCCTTGTTATTAAGAATAACCCCGCACCCCCACCTCAATCTACCACCAAAACAACCACTGAAACTAGTCTATCTAAGGTACGTTGTTTCAAATGTCAAGGGTTTGGTCACTACAAAAACGCTTGTCCTAACAAAAGAGTTGTGACCTTAAGGGAAGTGATCACTGTTAGGGATGAGTTATGGGAAGAGGAACAACGTATAGGGGCTGTTTTCAATGTTAATGAGGGAGAGGAAGAAGAAGAAGAAGATATTGAGGCTTACGAACCCCCGGCTTATGACACACTCTTAGTACTACGTACCCTGCATGCTAACCCCATTCAACATGACACTGAACAAAGAGACCAACTATTCCATACTAAGTGTCAAGTTAAAGACAAATGGTGTAGTTTAATCATTGATGGAGGTAGTTGTACCAACGTTGCCTCAACTGAAATGGTAGACAAACTAGGTCTAGCTACTACTAATCACCCTAACCCTTATGCATTACATTGGTTAAACAACGGGAACAAAGTAAGGGTAACTAAACAAGTGAGGGTTGGCTTAACCATGGGTTCCTATGTTGATGAGGTTTTGTGTGATGTGATTCCTATGGATGCTTGTCACATACGATTAGGCCGTCCTTGGCAGTTTGATAGGGACGTAGTTCACCATGGGAGGAGGAATGAGTATGAATTGAGTGATAAGGGAAAGAAAATTGTACTCAAACCCATGACACCTCAAAACGTATGTAACATGTTAGCAAATCGAGTCGGAAAACCCAACCTCTCAATGTTTGTAAGTAAAAATGTGGAAGTACATGCTATAGAAGGGGGGGAGTTTGATACCGCCAAAACCACTAAAGAGGAACCAATTAAGATTAAGAGTGGTAGTGAAGGAAAGCAATTTGAAGAGTGGCTAAAGAAACTAGGTGTTGGCATTCCTATTAAGATACCAGCTTGTTTGACACCTAAGGAAGATCATGGACTCTTACAGGATGAAGATGGGAAGAACAGAGTCATGGCTAATGTTTTATCTTGTCACTACACTCACTCAGCCACTTTAGATGCAAGCACGCTTGGACTTAAGACCTTGAAGGATTATTGCTCCACGGAGGCTGATATACTCACCAAGTGCAAGGCTGTTACTCTTAACACTTTTGATGAGTTTGTTTTGCAGGACGGTATTCTTCCTAAAGAGAACCATCTTTGTGTCCCAAAACCTCCTATTTCAGAGTGTATAACTAGAGGAGTTCAGGGAGGAGGACCAGCTGGAGGTTGTGACATAACCAGGACCTTGGAGACATTAAAAGAGCACTTCCTTTTGTTAAAGACACAAGGGAGTAATCTAAGCATCATGAGCAAATACTTAACGAGTCCTTTCCCAAAGAGTCCCCTCAAACCAAGAGAGTACTTGCCATTCTCCATAGTGACTCACCTAAGTATTTGTTACACAACGGATGAAGCTATCAAGAGAAAGACCAGATTGATGTCCCAAGCAAAAGCTTCATACAAGGGAAACAACCAAGGTTGCAAGATAAAGTTGCCGGATAGTTATGAAGTTCATATCACGTCCAAAGTGGGAGAGTTTGCTCTTTATCTTGAGGAAGATGGCTTTTCAGAATTGAGGACAATTCCTTTTCAAGGGGGAGGAGATGATCCGAATCAAGGAGCTACCAAAGAGTTCAATAAAGTCACCTTAGCTCCTCATGGTCTTAGTTCAGCCATACTAGCACCCCTTACCAGCTTAGTAGTGTGCCTACTACAATTGGTGAGCTGGCTCGTGTATGAGCTGAATAAAGGAGCAAATAATCAAGGTAATATGAAGACATTAACTTGGGTTCACACTCATTCAAGCATGGGAAGTGTACTGAAGTTATGAAGGTGTTTGAGGCTGATTGTGTTCACATGGTGTACACGTCTAAAGGCTCCCTTGCTAGCTTTGTTTTTGGCTCCATGTTCACATAGCTGCCGCGCCTCATTACTCCTTGTTCAAGCTTTGTTATTAGCTCCTGGTTTACATTACTTTGTTATTAGCTCCTAGCTTTGTTATTAGCTCCATGTTCACATAGTTGTAACTTTGTTTTTGTCACCTTAACCAGCCGGTTTAAGGGTCCTTTTGTAGGCTATATATAGCCATCTAGTTGAATGAATAAGGCATCCAATTTTCATATCAAAAACCTGAGTAAAGCTAAACTTTCTTTTACGTCCTTGTTGTTTACAAGACAAAGTCTAGAGTTAGTCGCGTTACAAGCTCTAAACTCGCTACTTCAATCGCGTGTTTGATTTAGCACCCGCTTTGTTGAAGTATAGGTCTACTTCACCTAGCATACTATCCTTGGTTACGGTTTATTCATCCTTAAAACTATCCTTTCATTCTGTTTTGGTTACTTGTTTACGTTCCATTTCAGAATACTAATATCCTTCACGTTTGTTGTTTCAAAGTTCATATTAACTCACATCATTAGGATTCTGGAAAAATTATTTTTCTGGACAGAATGTCTATAAATCTATTTAGCTATTTTACGTAATTTTTGTACTATTTATCAAAGTCGTTAATTAATAGTAACGATTTTTGGACAAAATTACGATTTATCGTTAAAGTGCTCCGTTTCACCAAAATGAATTGTTTTTCCAGCAATTTTGAAAATGTTTAAATCTGAAACTTTAAGAGTTAAATCACGTCTTAACACTCTAAATGTGTTCAATGGTTTAATTAAATAAAAGACTTTAAAAGTTTTTTTTTACATTTGCCATAAAATCCAATTTATGTTCGTATTGTCGAAAGTATTAATAATTAGGGAATTTGAGTTTTATAAATTTTGGAAACACCCTAATTAGTAGTATTAAAATGTTTAAGACATTTTTAATGATTTTATAAACACTCGTACGATATTTCAATGATTTCATAAACCCAATTGTTCTCATTTTAACAATTAATATCGTTATGGCCGAAAGTATTAGTTTTATAAATCTATATCGCTTACTAAAAATTTTGTATTAGCATGAACTAACAATTTGGATATTTTGATATGATGCTATTTTTAGTAAAGTTTCTAAAAATAGAAGTTTCTTAAAATAGAAAGTTTTCTCTTTTAGAATATAATGATTGCTCCTTTTATCTTCATATTATTTATAATGATTATATTTTTTTGAATATCGATAATGGCTTTGTTTTGGAGTTATGAAATAAGGACAAGTGTGAGGTTTAGAGTAATATATTCTGGGGTTTACATTTTTGCCATCAACTATAAGGCTGGTGTGTCTTTATGGGGCACACTGGTTGTTGAACCGAGCATATATGGTGTTCGGAAGTGTGTGTATATTTTCTTAAGCTCGTGCCTCGCAGTGCAAGACGCCGTCGGGTTGAACTGAGTATTTATTGCGCTCGGGAGGGGTGTACATATCATCTTAAACTAGGGCCACACATTTATAAGTCACTGTCCTATTATGGTTGAGTAGCCTAGTTAGAGATCAAAGTTTGATTTGTTTGAACTAAGTTTTCGAAGCTAGTTTTTAGTATTCTCCTGGTGTAAGTCTAGTCGTCTACACTAATCCTATCCATAACGCAATTTTCAATATTTTTTTTATTATCGGTATAATTTGGTTTGCAGGTTGGCAAATGTTTTCGGTTTTCTCCGGAAAACTCATTTCTATTATATTGTTTCGATACGTGAAGTTTTTCACTGGAAGCTTATTTTCATTATAATGTTTTACAGTTTTCCGTTTTTACTATTTTTCTATAATAGTAACTACAGTTTTAAAATCCTGTTATATGGCTGGGAGAACGTTGATGTTGCTCCCCACTGATTGTGGTTGTTATGTTTTTTTTAACATGGCAGGCATATGTGTTTCCCTTCGGGTGGGCTAGGGAGCAGTTGTGGATCCTACTTGTTTTAATAAGATCACTGTATTGTGGATTGTTAAAACCCATTTTATGGATTTTATTTTATTTTTATTTTGTAGCTATTTTTATTTTATAGCTTATGTATTGACTTATCGTTTTTATTTAATCAAGACATAGTTACAGTGTGTTATAATCCCACTTCTGCAGTGTTTCCGCCACTGTATTGTGTTAGAATTTATGGGGATTACAGTTGTTATCAGAGCATCACTGCTCCCAATGCTTACACCTGAAATTAGGAAAAATACCAGTAAATTATTTAAACAGTAAATAAAAATATTATTAGAGATGGGTAGAAACAAGTAAGGACTTATTTGTTCAGCTTTCCTGTTCCTAAAACTCAATGATTAGCATTGAATATTTATTTTATATGTACAAGAAGATAAGTGGCCAAGATGTAGACATGACGCTGCTCCAAATCGGGATAAGACCTACATAGCACTCTCAACGCCTGCTGACTGGAGTGGACAACTTGATGCTCCAAGAAAGATGTTGATGGTAACTTTTCAGCTTCGGTTCAGTTTGCTTAAGCTACAGGCCAGATGCCAGATGATCAAGAGTAGATTCCTGTTCCGTGACGGTGCAACACACTCAGATGTGAAATCACTTTGGATCCAGATGGAGCGACCCAATACTAGTGTGCTTGTTCCTCTACTTGAAGTTAAAGAAATCCAGCGAGATTCCTTTGTGAACTCTGGAGGTTCGAAGATTCTCCTCTAGTTTAAAGATCTCAATTATCTAGGATCATTGATTTTTTTCTTTCATCTTCCACCCTCTGCTTCTTCCAATTCTTATCTTATATTCTCACCTTCATTCTTATGGTGAGTCCTTGTTTTGTTCTTCTACTTTACCATCTTCTCTTTTGAGATTCTTTGGTTATACTGAATTCTGTCTTAGTGAAACTTTTGAAAGCTATAAATGTTTGAGGTTTAGTTAACCCCTTGTTACCTATGGTTTGAGGATTGTGAGTTGTGCCCTGTTATCTAATCTAGTGAGCTTTTGAGGATTGATTTGAATGGTATTAGTTAATTAATGGAATTAGGAATGTATTATGTGGAGTACTAATTAGAGCCGAATATGCTTTTGGATAGTAAGAATAGAGTTTATTCTGTCTAATGGATACCTAATACCCAACATAAAACCTAGTCGAGTGTAAATAATAATATTACTTGGGATTCCTACCTAATGTTGACTTAATGGACTAATCGTGAAATTTTGGGATCATAAATCAACATTTAAGTTTTTAGCCTAAGTGTTGTGGTACCATTTCAGGTCCTTATTAATGTTATAGAAAATTTTGACTGACATAGATAAACCCTTGTTTCTTATGGATTAGATCGTGGATCGTTGATGTAAGGTTGTAACCTACGAACTTTGGAGTTGAATGACATAAATTTTGGATAGATCATTGTTAACCTTGAAGAAGAGAAACATATTGCAATTAAAGGTCGGATTTATCGCGTTGTTTTGAGGAATACTTAATGCCAATCATCTTGATGGATTTGTGGTTCAGAACTCTTAGACCAACGAGATTGTGGCTTCGTTGAGTTAATAAATATTTTGGTTGTTTTGCTGTTACGTTATGAAATTTGATGGAATTCTCAGAAACTTTAGTCGAATGACGTGTTTGAAAATGTGAGTATCTGTCATTACATGTCAGGCTAAGTGTGTTTAAGGTTTGGCGTACTTTCCTAACCTCTGTTAATTGATGATGTTAAGAATTTGTTGATGATCATTTTTGTAGTTTCGTGTCCAAACATTGTTAATTGGTGGATTTCATTTAGTGTTCCTTACTCGAGAAATTTGAAGTATACCTCGAGTTCAAACCTTATGAGCTTTGAATTTATGAGCCTTAATGATTACAAGTTTGGGTATGTTTTGATGACCGTTGGAATCTTAATTAATGAATTAGTCTAAATCATTTGTGGATTCTTACCTTACTAATTGAAATATTATATAAGTATGTAAGACTTAATTTTGGAGGCTATGGCAGTTGATAATTTTGGAGGTTATTGTAGATTGAGTAGGACCACCATGTACCGATATTGGACTTAGCGTTATTTGATGGGAGACCTAGGAACCCGTGTTTGTGAGAGTCGTGCTAGGAATCTCGAGATGGGTAATTTCTTCTATAATCCTTGAGAGCTCTTTTCGACTCTCAACTCCGTCTTCCTTTCTGCTTCTCTTGAATTCTGTTACCGCATCTGCTGCTAATCCCTTCGACCAGTATCGATTTTGAAAGCTCTTATTTTAATTTATTTATTTATCCTTGTTCTATTTACCCGTTAACCATTTTTCAAACTCCCTATTTTATAAAAAAGTTTGACTAGCGTAAATTTTAACATTTTGAGTTATAATTTCTAATTGTGAAATTGCCCGTTTTGTAAAAGGTTTTGACTAACTTAAATTTTTTGGATATCGTGAAATTTAACATTTTTGAATTATAATTTAAGAACTTTATACTTCACTTTTGTTTTATCTTTGGTTGATATTTATTTTTAGATCTGTTTAAAAATGCCTTAATAATTTATTTTAAATTATTTTGATTTTTGATTTTTAAGCGATTGAAATTTATGAAGACTTTCATATTTCCAAATATTTCAATTTCTATAGGATTATTATGTAAAACGTTTTAACATTATCGAAATTATTTTGCATGTTCAAGTTTGATAACATTTTTGAAAACTTTAATAATTACTTTGATAACATTTTCGAAATTTTAACGTTTTGAAATTAGTTTCTGGTTTTTTTTTATGTTGGTGGACTTTTGAATCTGTTATTGAAAATGTTTGACGACTGGTTCGATATTTACTAACTACAAAATTTGATTTCTCCAAACTAAATTTTGTTTCATCAGAAAAAGAAATATTATCGAATTTATTAATCAAATTATTTTACTTTTCTTTTTAAAATGTTTTGGTTATCGTATTTCCTTTGAGTTTGTTTACAAATGTTATTTGACGTCGTTATTTTTTTTGTAATAGGTAAAAAATTATATTCAAAATGGTGTCATTTTAGTATATCATTAGCAAGTACTGAAGTACTTCAAACATATAAATCACAGCGAGGTGACACAATACATGGAAATCTAAGTCATAGTGACTCCAACCATTGCTTTTCAAACATGGACAAATTCCACTTCATGCCTAGCCGGATTTTGAGCTTGAAATCATCCCGAATCAGCCGGAACACTGCTTTGGGGTGCAGTAAAACATCTTCCAATTGAGCCCTATTTCTTTGATTCCAAAGTTGGTAAATTGCAGCGTTTAGGATTCCATTTATAGCATTCCTCCTCAGTTTTGATCCTCTTCTGCTATTCCTCCAAGCCTGCATGTTGACAGCCGGACAGTTCATCTTCAACCATTCATTAAACATTCTTAACAGCAACCTGTTGTATTCGCACGCAAAGAAGATGTGGTCTGCTGTCTCAGATTCTATATCACATAGACATCATCTATCTTCCTGCACAATGCCCAGGGTCGTTAACTTATATTTAGTATTGAGGCCATTGTGTTGATAAACCCAGCTGGTGAAACTATGCTTCGGAGTAGACAACAGTTCCAAATGAATCGATACCACGATGAATTAACATTCGCTGGGCGAAGCCAATTGTAGCCCTTACTAACTGTATAAGCTTGATTCTCGTTATCAGACGATATATTAGAGTTGTATGCCGCCTTAAAATCCTCCTTAACCTTGCAAATTTTTCTCCGGGTCCAAGGAATATCATTAGGAGGGGTATACTCCATCCAATCCTGCTCTTTTAAATAGGTATTTGATGGTAAGGAATTGCCGTGGGTCCCCACCAATAAGTAGAGTCCAACTAATCCTAACGGGTAGCTAGGGCAAGTCGGGTCGAGTCCACGGGGACGGTAGAGGTTGTCTAGACTATGGTCAACTCACAAACAAGACTAAATTACCAACACAACACAAAGGGAGACTAACTACCAAGGATTGATTAACTATGATGATTAGAGATGATGAAGGTGGACTGATGGTGGGAATTGTCGTGGATCCCCACCGATCAAATAATAACCGGCTAACCTAACGGTAGTTAGGGTAAGTCGGGTCGTGTCCACGGAGACGGTGTCGCAAGGTTTAGACTAGGTCGGCCTAAAAAGAGACTACGCTACCCAAAAAACACAAAGAGCTACTAATTGGTGAGTTATGATGAGAGGAGAAGAAGAAAGTAGACTAACAATGAACTAGACCAACGAATTCATTGATTTAGGGTCATTCTACTAGATTAAAGTCCAAGACTCGATTTATACTACTAAGAAGAGAAAGTAAACACTCGCACAGTAGCCTCTAAACCGGGTTTTTGAAAACCATTTACACACAAGACACACAACAAAACACAAAACAAAGACTCAACGAAAACGAAAGAAAAAGAAACAAAAGCAACAAAACAAAAACAAAACAAAACAAAACAAACACATAAAAAACACAAACACCACCCCTATCTTCCAAATGAGCAACCAAATCAACCTCAAGCATTACCAAGCTTCACCCGAGCACACCGCATCACAATCTCCTCCAAATTCCGCAAGAGACAAAGAAGGAAAAAGGGATAGAAGATGTTACCGGACATCTTGAAAGCTTTCCAAAGCCATCGGTGGTTTAAGCAACCTATAAGGAAAAAGGGAGGCAAAACACGCACAACACAACAAATACACGATACAACGACATAAAAGGAAAACACACTAAAGGAAAATCTTTTTGATTTTTATGAAAATTTTTCAATTTTTTAGGGTTTTTAAAGATTTTTCGAAAAACTACGAAAATAAAACTAACTACGATAGAATATCGCTTCCCCACACTTAAGCCGAGCCATGTCCTCATGCTCGACCGTAGTGCATGGGAGCACAAAAGAAAAGAAACTACGAAAATAAAGCTAAAAAACAAAAAGAAAAGTGGAGAAAATGGTAGAATGCGTCCGGCCGGGGTGTAATCAAGTCACCATGGGCCGAGACAAGAAAAGATATGGAAGGGGGAAGAAAAATAAAAAGAGGTAAATAAAAGGAAATGGGAGGGGAGGACTAGGTGTAATCAAGTCACCTAGCCCGGATTCCGCCCAAATCCGACTAAATCCTACAAAAAAGTGTGAAAATCTTGTAAAATTTGGATTTTGAAACGACTCTCGATGTAGTCACGTCATCGAGAGTCGGGAGCAACAACTACCAAGGCCCCGAGGGCCACCATGACACATAAGTGTATAAGGGGAAGGGAATAAACAAATGAAGGCAAGCTAAAAAAAAACGGAAAAGAGAGGATAGTTGTTGTACCATAGGGTTGGCAACTCACTCCCTCCATCGTCTCATAAGTGAATATAGGCACGTAGCTTGTCCTTGTCGTCATTATCCCTCTCCAATCGCAATTCGGTTCCATGGTTGAGGCACAAATGTAAAATGGGGTGGGGTTTGATGTGAAAGTCGGTTTAAAGTGACGAGAAAGTGAGGTGAAATGTTTATGTAAGGTGTAAGGGTCATATAAGGGGAGTAAGGACAAGTAGGGAGGTTGGGAGGGGGTATACAATGGTTGGGTGGACTCAAATGACGAAGAAAAGGCCAAAGGAGGACAGGGGGTCCATCCCGATCGGGATGAGTGGTCCCGGTCGGGAAGGCTTCGTCCCGGTCGGGATGACCTGTCAGTAGACCCATCTTTTGTGCACCTCATCCCGGACGGGATGACATCCTTCCCGGTCGGGATGGGCCTTCCATCCCGGACGGGATGACCTCTTCTAGGCCGGGAAGAGTCTCCTAACCCTCTATAGCTCCCAAAAGCTTGTTCCAAGCTTCAAAAACCGACTTCTCTTCACACGATCCAAGCTCCAACAATGACTACTCCTCCCTAGGAATCACTTTCACTTCACACCTATCACAATAAACTCAAATACATGTCAAATTCCCTCCCTCACAACGCTCATCAATCATCCAAATAATCAAGAAATTCACAAAACCAAACAAACTACAAGAGAAAGAGATATATACAAAGAGACGGTTCTTGTGGAACTCCGTCAAACCAAGGTGGTGCATTCTTCAATCTTTTTCAACAACCAAAAACTAGTTCCATCTCCATCAAGGGCACGAAGGAACAAGTCGAAGGCCCTAGCAAAGTCTTCAATCAAGCTCGAGATATAACCGACCACATACCAAGGCTCTTCATGGCCTTGCCTTGACGTTCCCGGGGCATCCCGATCTTCCAAGTTCAACGACTTGAACTTGTACTTTTGGTCTTTGGGGACATACCCAAACGTCCACCGGTCCTCATGTGGCCCCAAGGGAGGCTCATCTTCCTTCTTGCTTTTCAACTTGTCATCAAGCCCATGATGTGGGCACTCATCCTCTCCAATCTCGGAGTCATCATCTTCAAGTTCACAAGAGCTCTTCTTCAAGCTTTGTCCCAACTCAACCCCTAGATCAATGTCCTTCGTGGCTTGGATCATTTTGCAAGACTCATCGTTTGTAGGCGAAGTGTTACCTTGGAGGTCAAACACTAACTTCTCTTCGCCTAGCTCGAAGGTGATCCTACCATTCTTCACATCGATCATATCACCGGCGGTGTGTAGAAATGGGCGCCCAAGGATGATGAGAGTGATAGCATCTTCCGGCATATTGAGCACGATGAAATCGACCGGAATGAAAAACTTCCCGATCCTCACCGGCACATCCTCTAGCATCCCCAATGGTCGGTTGAATGAACTATCGGCCATTTGGAGTGTAATGGAAGTAATTTTAAGCTCCTTCATCCCAAGTCGGCAACAAATAGAATAAGGGATGATGCTCACACTCGCACCCAAATCACATAATGCTCTTTCGATCTTGTAGTGGCCTATGATGCAAGGGATCGAGAATCTACCCGGATCCTTCAACTTTGGAAGCGTAGAACCTTGAATGATCTCGCTCACCACCCTTGTGAACGCAATGGTCTCTTCCTTGTCGATGGACCTCTTCCTACCCAAGATTTCTTTCATAAATTTTCCATATGCCGGGATTTGGGTAAGTAGTTCGGTGAATGGGACACTAACATCCAATTTCTTCACAATGTCAAGGAACTTTTCATATTGAGAATCTACCTTGGTCTTCATTTGCCTTGTTGGGAAAGGCAACTTGATTTGGATCTTGTTTTGCTCAATAGGGGAGGACTCTTCAAATGACACTTTCCTTTTACCCTTGTCTTTTGCTTGAAGTGGGGGAAGCTTGTCTTCTTGGGGTCTCTCGATCTCCCATAAGACTTGCTCCTCCATTGGATTATCAAAGCTTGATCCTTCTTGATTTGGAGACACAACTTCCTTCATTGCTTCTTGCTCACTAGGAAACACGGGAGGATTATAGGTGGCACCACTCCTTAAGGTGATGGCATTGACATGCTCAAAACTCGGAGTTACCCCTTGAGGAGGTAATTGCCCTCTTTGTCTTGAAGAACTTCCCGATGCAAGTTGTGATACTTGATTCTCAATCATCTTCATGTGAGTTTTCATTTCCTTGTTATCCATTAGAATTTGAGCAATGGTTCCTTGTTGTGACATTTGTGTCTCCAATTGCCTCTTTTGCATTTCTTGAGTATTCCTTTGCATATCCATCATTTTCTTTTGTATGTCGAAATCCCGTGGTGGGGATGATGGATTATGCGGAGTATCGGTGAGGGCTAATGGAGTACCATAGTCATGAATAGGAGACCGGCTCCTAGGCTTGCTTTGTTGTTGATTGCCTTGAGTTGCTTGTTGTTGACGGTTCCCTTGGAACCCATGAGAATTGCCTTGATTAAGGCCTTGATTGTTGCCATGGTTGTGGTTTTGATAGCCTTGGTTGAAGTTCCCTTGTTGGAACCCTTGATTGTTGTTGAATGAACCTTGGTTACTTTGCTTGAAGTTGTTGAAAGGCCTTGAGTTGCCTTGGTAACCTTGGTTGCCTTGATTGTTGTCCCTTAAGGGAGGTGGAACATAGGGACGATGTTGTTGTTGGTGTTGAAAGGCTTGTTGTTGAGGGACGTGATTGGAAGCTTGGTATTGATTAGAGTAAGAGGCACCTTGCTTAAACGCTTGAAAGGCGTTTACTTGTTCAATACTTCCTCTACAATTCATAGGATCATGACCAACGATTCCACAAGTGTCACACATCCCATAATAAGGCAAAGGAGGTGCAAATCCCAAAGCATTTACTTCTTGAATTGCGTGTTGATTGGAGGAACCAATGCTTTGAACTTGAGTGAGATGGCCTTGGAGCTTCTTGTCAATGGTCTCCATGTGTGTCTTCAATTGAGCTCCAAGGTCAATGCTTAATTGAGTAATAGCATCAACCTCGTGCCTACCTCCTCGATTTGCCTTCCTAGGCCTTGAATATTGAGAATTATGAACCGCCATCTCCTCGATTCTTGCCCATGTTTGGTCATCATCGACCTCGGTGAACCTACCATTGGAGCCCATGTTGAGTATAGTTCTTGAGTCCTAATAAAGACCATTCCAAAATTGTTGGACCAAGAACCATTGTGAAAGTCCATGGTGGGGGCACGATCTAACCAAAGATTTAAACCGCTCCCAAGCTTCATATAGGCTCTCTTCATCCCTTTGTTGGAAACCGGTGATGGAGGCCCTAAGCAAATTAGTCTTCTCCGGAGGGTAGAATGTTTGGTAGAACGCCAAGGCAAGCTTTTTCCAAGTATCGATCCCCATGGTTGCCCTATCGAGACTCTTGATCCATTGCTTCGCTTTTCCAATTAATGAGAATGGAAATAATACCCATCGGATTTGATCTTGTGTAACCCCGGGTTGAGAAATAGCGTCGCAATAATCGGAGAAAGTCTCCATGTGTTGGTGCGGGTCTTCGGTGGGCAAACCACTAAATTGATTCCTTTCCACAAGTTGTATGAAGTGAGTCTTGGCCGTAAAATTTCCGGCGTAAGCGGCCGGTAGAGCATTAGGTCCTGGCAAGACGTCTTCCGTGAATGTAGAGTGGGATGAAAATTTCGGCATTATTGGATGTAAGGGAGATGGTGGTGAAGACGGAGTTGAAGTAGATGTAGAGGGGGAACTAGGACTAGAATATCCAAAGGGATTGGTGAAATTCTTTTCGTCCGTCTCTTGAAATGCTTGCTCAAAATCGTTTCCTTGAGCTTGCTCTTGATGAGTATTGCTTGCACTTGGTTGAGAGATCCTAACCCGGTTAATCGTCCGTTGGCGAAAAGCTCGAAAAAGCCTCTCCGGCTCTGGATTAAAGAGAAAGAATTTGCCTCCCCGCCTAGGCATACACTACACACTAGAACAAACGTGAGAACACCTAATGCTTTATGGGCACTAGGTAACGACAATAAACAAGCACAACTAGAGACAAAAGGAAAATAAAGCTAAGAAAACAAGAAAAACTAGAAAGTATGCACAAGAGAGGGTAGAAGAGCACAAAGAAGGGTAACTAAGTCTAGAAATAAGCAAACAAAGTCTAAACAATGCACCGTCCCCGGCAACGGCGCCAAATTGATGGTGGGAATTGTCGTGGATCCCCACCGATCAAATAATAACCGGCTAACCTAACTGATGTGAGTTGATATGAACTTTGAAACAACAAACGTGAAGGATATTAGTATTCTGAAATGGAACGTAAACAAGTAACCAAAACAGAATGAAAGGATAGTTTTAAGGATGAATAAACCGTAACCAAGGATAGTATGCTAGGTGAAGTAGACCTATACTTCAACAAAGCGGGTGCTAAATCAAACACGCGATTGAAGTAGGGAGTTTAGAGCTTGTAACGCGACTAACTCTAGACTTTGTCTTGTAAACAACAAGGACGTAAAAGAAAGCTTAGCTTTACTCAGGTTTTTGATATGAAAATTGGATATCTTATTCATTCAACTAGATGGCTATATATAGCCTACAAAAGGACCCTTAAACCGGCTGGTTAAGGTGACAAAAACAAAGTTACAACTATGTGAACATGGAGCTAATAACAAAGTAATGTAAACCAGGAGCTAATAACAAAGCTTGAACAAGGAGTAATGAGGCGCGGCAGCTATGTGAACATGGAGCCAAAAACTAAGCTAGCAAGGGAGCCTTTAGACGTGTACACCAAGTGAACACAATCAGCCTCAAACATCTTCATAACTTCAGTACACTTCCCATGCATGAATGAGTGTGAACCCAAGTTAATGTCTTCATATTACCTTGATTATTGGCTCCTTTATTCAGCTCTTACACGAGCTAGCTCACCAATTGTAGTAGGCACACTACTAAGCTGGTAAGGGGTGCTAGTATGGCTGAACTAAGACCATGAGGAGCTAAGGTGACTTTATTGAACTCTTTGGTAGCTCCTTGATTCGGATCATCTCCTCCCCCTTGAAAAGGAATTGTCCTCAATTCTGAAAAGCCATCTTCCTCAAGATAAAGAGCAAACTCTCCCACTTTGGACGTGATATGAACTTCATAACTATCCGGCAAATTTATCTTGCAACCTTGGTTGTTTCCCTTGTATGAAGCTTTTGCTTGGGACATCAATCTGGTCTTTCTCTTGATAGCTTCATCCGTTGTGTAACAAATACTTAGGTGAGTCACTATGGAGAATGGCAAGTACTCTCTTGGTTTGAGGGGACTCTTTGGGAAAGGACTCGTTAAGTATTTGCTCATGATGCTTAGATTACTCCCTTGTGTCTTTAACAAAAGGAAGTGCTCTTTTAATGTCTCCAAGGTCCTGGTTATGTCACAACCTCCAGCTGGTCCTCCTCCCTGAACTCCTCTAGTTATACACTCTGAAATAGGAGGTTTTGGGACACAAAGATGGTTCTCTTTAGGAAGAATATTGTCCTACAAAACAAACTCATCAAAAGTGTTAAGAGTAACAGCCTTGCACTTGGTGAGTATATCAGCCTCCGTGGAGCAATAATCCTTCAAGGTCTTAAGTCCAAGCGTGCTTGCATCTAAAGTGGCTGAGTGAGTGTAGTGACACGATAAAACATTAGCCATGACTCTGTTCTTCCCATCTTCATCCTGTAAGAGTCCATGATCTCCCTTAGGTGCCAAACAAGCTGGTATCTTAATAGGAATGCCAACACCTAGTTTCTTTAGCCACTCTTCAAATTGCTTTCCTTCACTACCACTCTTACTCTTAATTGGTTCCTCTTTAGTGGTTTTGGCGGTATCAAACTCCCCCTCTTCTATAGCATGCACTTCCACATTTTTACTAACAAACATTGAGAGGTTGGGTTTTCCGACTCGATTTGCTAACATGTTACATACGTTTTGAGGTGTCATGGGTTTGAGTACAATTTTCTTTCTCTTATCACTCAATTCATACTCATTCCTCCTCCCATGGTGAACTACGTCCCTATCAAACTGCCAAGGACGGCCTAATGTATGTGACAAGCATCCATAGGAATCACATCACACAAAACCTCATCAACGTAGGAACCCATGGTTAAGCCAACCCTCACTTGTTTAGTGACCCTTACTTTGTTCCCGTTGTTTAACCAATGTAATGCATAAGGGTTAGGGTGATTAGTAGTAGCTAGACCTAGTTTGTCTACCATTTCAGTTGAGGCAACGTTGGTACAACTACCTCCATCAATGATTAAACTACACCATTTGTCTTTAACTTGGCACTTAGTATGGAATAGTTGGTCTCTTTGTTCAATGTCATGTTGAATGGGGTTAGCATGTAGGGTACGTAGTACTAAGAGTGTGTCATAAGCCGGGGGTTCGTAAGCCTCAATATCTTCTTCTTCTTCCTCTCCCTCATTGACATTGAAAACAGCCCCTATACGTTGTTCCTCTTCCCATAACTCATCCCTAACAGTGATCACTTCCCTTAAGGTCACAACTCTTTTGTTAGGACAAACGTTTTTGTAGTGACCAAACCCTTGACATTTGAAACAACGTACCTTAGATAGACTAGTTTCAGTGGTTGTTTTGGTGGTAGATTGAGGTGGGGGTGCGGGGTTATTCTTAATAACAAGGGGTTGATTAGTACTAGTAGGATTGACTCTATTACTATCATCCGTTCGTGACCAAGTATGACTCTTACTAGATTCACCCTCATGTTTTCCTTTCCCTTGTGCCTCAATTTTTAGACACAACCCACACAAAGTATCAAAATCAGAATAAGGACATAAATCAACCGTATTAGCAATACTACGATTTAACCCACGTAAGAACCTAGCCATTTTTATTTCTTCGTTTTCTTCTACTTCTCCCATTAGAACTAAGTTCTCAAATTCTTCTATGTACTCACTAACACTCATTCTTCCTTGTACCAGGTTAGCAATCTTTTTGTATAAGGATAACTTGTGCGTAGTTGGAACATACCTCTTACGTAGTTTACGTTTTAAGGACTCCCAAGAAGCAATCTTACCCTTTCCATTTCTGGTGCGTTGTACCTTAAGCCCTTCATACCAAAGGGAAGCCCCTTTGCTTAGCTTTAGGATGGCGTATTTGCACCTCTCTTCGTCCTCCAAATCCTTGAAGTCAAAGAGCTTCTCCATGTTTCTTTCCCACTCCAAGTAAACTTCAGGGTCAGTACCACCATTAAACTCAGGAAGTTCATTTACCTTGATCTTGTCCATCGGTTCCCTTCTTGGTTGGAAGCGAGAATTTTTGGGCTGGAAGTTCTCCAACGCCTTCTTTAGTTGTTCCAGGAAGGTAGGATCTTCAAAGTTCAACACTCCTGCCATTCTTTACGTCTAAAAGGATGACCAAAGCTCTAATACCACTAATGATGTGAGTTGATATGAACTTTGAAACAACAAACGTGAAGGATATTAGTATTCTGAAATGGAACGTAAACAAGTAACCAAAACAGAATGAAAGGATAGTTTTAAGGATGAATAAACCGTAACCAAGGATAGTATGCTAGGTGAAGTAGACCTATACTTCAACAAAGCGGGTGCTAAATCAAACACGCGATTGAAGTAGCGAGTTTAGAGCTTGTAACGCGACTAACTCTAGACTTTGTCTTGTAAACAACAAGGACGTAAAAGAAAGCTTAGCTTTACTCAGGTTTTTGATATGAAAATTGGATACCTTATTCATTCAACTAGATGGCTATATATAGCCTACAAAAGGACCCTTAAACCGGCTGGTTAAGGTGACAAAAACAAAGTTACAACTATGTGAACATGGAGCTAATAACAAAGCTAGGAGCTAATAACAAAGTAATGTAAACCAGGAGCTAATAACAAAGCTTGAACAAGGAGTAATGAGGCGCGGCAGCTATGTGAACATGGAGCCAAAAACAAAGCTAGCAAGGGAGCCTTTAGACGTGTACACCATGTGAACACAATCAGCCTCAAACACCTTCATAACTTCAGTACACTTCCCATGCTTGAATGAGTGTGAACCCAAGTTAATGTCTTCATATTACCTTGATTATTGGCTCCTTTATTCAGCTCTTACACGAGCTAGCTCACCAATTGTAATAGGCACACTACTAAGCTGGTAAGGGGTGCTAGTATGGCTGAACTAAGACCATGAGGAGCTAAGGTGACTTTATTGAACTCTTTGGTAGCTCCTTGATTCGGATCACTAACGGTAGTTAGGGTAAGTCGGGTCGTGTCCACGGAGACGGTGTCGCAAGGTTTAGACTAGGTCGGCCTAAAACGAGACTACGCTACCCAACAAACACAAAGAGCTACTAATTGGTGAGTTATGATGAGAGGAGAAGAAGAAAGTAGACTAATAATGAACTAGACTATAACAAGGCTAAATGAAATAACTAAACGCAAACTAAACAATGAACTAATGGAATGATGACTAACTAATAAGTTGAGTCAAATATGAAGAAGAAGTGGGTTAGGTCGGGTTCAAAAGTGTGGTAGGGTGATTTGGGTGGTCAAGGGTGTAGGTGTTTCCTAATTGCTAGATTCGGTCCGGGCTCTCGCAACTTAGACCGATGTCAAGGTGGGTTAGCGTTGGTAGCGTCTAAACCCTAGTCCACATTGTATGTATAATGACTATTCTCAACATGACCACATACAAGACAAACAATGAGTAGAGGAAGACTAGCATGAGAAACATGGCCACTACAACTCAAACAAGCATTTCAACAAACACATAGTGTGCCAAGTATATGACTAACAACAAAGATTCACCCTTTACCCCTAATCAAACCCTAATCACCCATATTCTACCCTTAATTCCCCCTACTAACCCACAAGAAGACTACTCACTCATAATCAAAGATAAACTAACAATAATAAGAGAAAACAACATCACAATCCAAACATCCATTATCAAGAACAATATGAACAATAACAAGGAACACTAAGTAAAGATTCAAACTTGAAATAATAACAAAGAACAAGAGTAAAGAAAGATTATACCAACACAAGATGAAGAAAAAGATACAATCTTGTATACATAAGAAACCCAAAATAATCCCAAGGTTGTCAAGCTTGGAAAGATCTTCAAGTGTCTTCTTAATACAAGAACTAATTACAACTAGATTAAACTAGGATTAACTAAAGATTAAAGGAAGATTAAAACTAATGAGAGGAACTAAATCTAGGGTTTATATGATGTAGAGAGGCTTAAGAGAGTTTAGGGTAAGGTAAGATGCATAAACAATACAAGAGGGAAGTATTTATAAAGGTTACAAGAATGAGGGAGGATGAAATAAATAGATGCGGCTACAGCATGTTGGTCCCGACCGGGACGGGATCATCCCGACCGGGACGGCCTGTCATCCCGACCGGGACGGGTTGGTCCCGACCGGGATGGCCTAGCAGTGACCCCTTCAAAAGTGCACTTCATCCCGGACGGGATGAGGTGCATACCCGTCGGGGATGAGTCTTGTAGGCCTCCAATATGATCCTTTTGGTTCCTCCTTGCTTCACATGGACTTCTCATCGATTCTTGGGACTCAGGATCGGGTCTCGGAGGCTCGGGATTGGGTCCCAAGGTCTCGGGGTCGAATCCAAGGCATCGAGTGATCGTTCCTCCGCTTCGTTGGCTCCGAAAAGTGTATGTATTGAGTCGGAATCACTCCAACTCTTCACGAATGGTCTCGGGAACCTGAAACGAGCTAGAGGAAGCATAAGTAGCCCATGAACCGCTCCCAAGGAGCGATTCCGCAAGGAAATGGGACCAAAACACTACGAAATAGGCACTACAAACTACACTTATCATGGACTAACAATGAACTAAGTAAAACAAGAACTAATAAGGACACTAGAGCTAAATGGAACAAGTAAACTAGAGAAACAATACTAACAAGATGGATAAATCAAATATGGAAAGGAGTAGGGTTAGTTTGGGTTCATAAGTGTAGTAGGATAGTTGGGTAATCAAGGGGTGTAGGTGTCACCTAGTTACTAAGGTCGGTCCGCGCTCTCGCGTCAAAGCCAATGTCCGCACTCTCGTGTCTAAGACAAGACCCGAATACTCATGCAAGATATTACCCAATACACAAGAATTCAACCACAAATCAATCACACAATGAGAAGATGAAAACTTGTATGAGAAGCATGGCCACTACAACTCAAACAAGCAATTCAACAAACACATAGAGCTCTTAACATGTGACTAGTAACAAAGAATCCCCCTTTACCCTTAATCAAACCTTTACCCTTAATCAAACCCTAATTACCCATAATCTACACTTAATCCCCCTACTATCCCTACAAAAAGTCTACTCACTCATAATGAAGCTAATTCTAACAATGATAAGAGGAAACAACACAAACATCCAAACATCCATTATGAAACTAACAAGAACAAGAACAATAAGAAAAGATTGAAACTTGAAAGATTAAACAAGGATTAAGAGTAAAAAGAGTAAGAAGATTATACCTACTAACAAGAAGATGAAAAGATAAGAACTTGCATTAATAAGAAAAACCCAAAACAATCTTCCAAGGTTGTCAATCTTGGATGAATCTTGAAGAATTCCCTTAATACAAGACTAATTACTAAGATTAACAAAAGTTTAAGGAAAGATTAATCTAATGAGAGGAGGAAGTCTATCTAGGGTTTAATCTAATGTAGGGTAGTCTAAAGATCCTTCAACAAAACAAAGGAAGGGTATATATAAGGTTACAAGAGTGAAGGAATAGAAAAGAGAAGTCACGAGCTACAGCTGGTCCATCCCGGTCGGGATGGTGGTGGTCCCGACCGGGACGAGATGGTCCCGACCGGGACCAAGCTCATCCCGGTCGGGATGACACTCCAGAAGCCGTCTCTTTCTTGCACTCCTTCCCGACCGGGAAGGCTACTCTTCTCGCCCGGGAAGGGTCCTGTAGGCCTCCAATATGATCTTAAAGGTCCCTATTTGCTCTTGATAGGCTTCCCATCGATTATCGGGTCTCGGGATCGAGTCTAAGGGGCTCGGGAATGGGTCCCAAGCTCTCAGAATCAAATCTAAGGCACTGAGTGATCGTTCCTTCTTTTCGTTGGCTCCAAATGCGTAGGAAACGAGTCGGAATCGTTCCAATTCTTCATGAATGGTCTTGGGAACCTAAAACGAACTAGAAAAAGCATAAGTAGCCCAGAAACCGCTTCGAAGAGCGATTCCACAAGAGAAACCGGGACCAAACACAACAAATAGGCTCTACAAACTACACTTATCAACTCCCCCACACTTAACCCTTACTCCCCCTCGAGTAAGCACCTACTAACTAAACTAAAAGAGACTAGACTACTAACCGAGCGGGTATTAGCGCACCCTAGGCCCTTTCAACTCACGCGAGTACACTTAGAGGAAAAGTGCACTCCGAAAGGCAAGTAAGGTCTTCCGACAAAACTGTGGATGCAACCGGACACAAAAACACGTAAACAAACACACAAACAAACCAACACAAAACGGTTGCATCCAAAACAAAACAAATACCGCTTCCCTCAACAAAGCGGTGAAAGATACATTGGTTAAGGACTCAAAGAAAGTGACAACGTTCCCAAGCTAGCAATACAAACCGATATGAGCTAAACCCTAATAGTATGACAACAAAGCAATAAAAAAGTTGGTAACTTACCTAGTTTCCTCCTAACCTTCTAAGAACGTACTACGGAACGATCGGCGGGATGGAAAAAGGGTGAACCACGGAGTTAGTCAACACTGTAGGTAAGTGAAGCCCCACCCCCTTTAGCAATAAGGCAAGAGGGTCGTCTCATGTCCAAAATCGCCCAACTAGTCCAAGGAAAAAGGTGGATAAAGGTTGCAAAACGAGGGAAGACCGACCATTACCGCTATCATCCTTCCTAGGGACTCGGTCCTTTGGTAGACTCTTCACGGTAACGATCGGAAAAAGGCTTATTTTGAGAGGGGGAGAATTCGTTTTGTGAAGTGATTTTCTTAGGCATTTTCATTCTTTTGCATTTGGCTTTTGATTTTCTATGCCATTTCTTTTTTTCTTCTTTTGTATTTTGTTTTTCTTTTGTTGCGCCTTTTCTTTTTCTTCTTTCGTTTCTTTTCTTTTTTCTTTTCATTTTTCTTTCTTTTCTTGGCTTGCCCTTTTGGCTTGATTTTGTAAGTATTTCTTGCAACCAAGCAACAACTTATGAAATTTGCAACTTATTTGTGGAAATGTGTAGGAGGTAGGGAAATGGGTAAGTCAGGAGTCGCGATCTCCCTTCAAACCCACAAAAAGGGGAAAACTTGGACTAATCAAAGTAATTTCGAACATGGTCACCTAAGAGACTGGACCCGGCAACCAAGGCCTTTTCACTCCGTGGGTGGTCATAATGGTCAAAATGCAAATCCCGTAGTAAATCCCTAGTAGACTAGGTGGACTCAAGGTAAGAAGCCAACGAAATCATTGATTTAAAGTCATTCTACTAGACTAAAGTCCAAGACTCGACTTCTATCAATAGAAAGGGAAAGTAAACCCTTGCACACTAGCCTCAAAACCGGGTTTTCGAAAACCTTTTTCCTACAATAGACGCAAAACACACAACACAAAACAAAGACAAAAGAAAATGAAACGAAACGAGACGAGACGAAACAGAATAAAATGAAAGAAAGAAAAGAAAACACACAAGGAAAACAAACACCACCCCGAAACATCCACATAAGCAACCAAATCAACCACAACTCTACAAAGCTCCACCCGAGCACACGTCATCACACAATCTTCTCCAAGCTCCTCAAGAGACAAAGGGGAAAAAGGGATAAAAAGATGTTACCGGAAGTCCTGAAAGCTCTCCCAAAGTTAGCGGTGATTAGGCTACCTACAAGGAAAAGGGAGGCGAAACACACACAATACAACAAATATACGAAACAACGACACAAAAGGAAAAGACAAAAAGGAAAATCTTTTTGATTTTTGTGAAACTTTTCAAATTTTTAAGGGTTTTAAAGATTTTTAGGGAAAAACTACGAAAATAAAACTAACTAGGCTAGGATATCGCTCCCCCACACTTAAACCGAGCAATGTCCTCATGCTCGATCTGTAGTGTGTGTGGAGACACTAAAAGGAAAAGAAACTACGAAAATAAAGCTAAAAATCAAAAAGAAAAGCGGAGAAAAGGTAGAATGTGTCCGGCCGGGGTGTAATCAAGTCACCATGGGCCGAGACAAGAAAAGATATGGATGGGGAAAGAAATAAAAAGAAGAAAAATGAAAAGGAAATGGGAGGGGAGGGCTAGGTGTAATCAAATCACCTAGCCCGGATTCCGCCCGAATCCGACTAAATCCTAACAAAAGAAAAATAAATGAAAGAAAAAGTGAAAATACTTGCAAATTTTGATTTTGAAATGACTCTCGATGTAGTCACGTAATCGAGAGTCGGGAGAATGATTACCAAGGCCCCGAGGGCCACCATGACACCAATATGGTAAGGGGAAAGGGAACAAACGAGTAAAGACTAGCAATAAAAGACGGAAAAGAAGGAAAGTCGCCTACCAACCGGTTAGCAACTCACGAACTCCATCGTCTCAATGATCGATTACGGTACAATGCTTGTCTTCATCATCGATGCTGCTCTTCATGCTCTATGTAATCGCGCAGTAGAAGCTCTAGGCTTGCAATGGTAAAATGAGGTGGGATTTGATGTGAAACTCGGTGTATAGTGAAGAGGATATGAGATGAATGTATGTATACGAAGTGTAGGGGTCACATGATAGGTGCAAGGGTAGGTATGGGAGGGGGTATAAAGTGGTTGGGTGGGCTCAAATGTTGAAGAAGAGGCAAAAGGGAGAGCTGGGGACCATCCCGGTCGGGATGACTTCTTCCCGGTCGGGACGAACTTGGTCCCGGTCGGGATCGCACTCCAGTGAACTCACTTTTTAGCACACTCATCCCGATCGGGATGACATCCTTCCCGGTCGGGATGGTTCCTTCTTCCCGGTCGAGATGGCTTCTTCCCGGTCGGGATGAGATTCTAACCCTTCATATCCTTGATAGCTTCACCCACAAGAGAACCAATACATCGAGATAAAAAATCTCGTCCCCAAAAGCTTGTCAAAAGCCTCAAAAACCGACTCCCATGCCCAAATCCAAGCTTCTATTATCAACTACTCATTCAAGACTTCATCTTCACTATAACCTATCAAACATGCTCAATAAACATCCATCAAAATCCCTCCCTCACATCGCTCATCAAACATCCAAATAACAAGAATTTTACAAAACTCAAAAGAATAAGAAAGAGATATATACAATAAGACGGTTCTTTTGGAACTCCGTCAAACCAAGGATGATGCATTCTTCAACCATTTTTCAACAACCTCACATATAATTCCATCGCCATCAAGAGCACGGAGTAACAAATCGAAGGCCCTTGGGAAGTCTCCAATCAAGCTTGTGGAATACCAATCCACACTCTAAGGCTCATTGCAACTTTGCCTTGACGTTCCCGGGGCATCCCGATCTACTAAGTTCAACGGCTTGAGCTTGTACTTTCGATCCTTCGGTATATACCCAAACGTCCACTCATCTTCACAAGGCCTCAAGGGAGGCTCAACTTTCTTCTTGCCAACCGACTTGTCATCAAACACATCACATGGGCATTCATCCGCCCCAAGCTCGAAATCACTATCTTCAATTCCACACAAATTCTTGTCTTCTTTCAAGCTTTCAACCAACTCATTCTCTAGATCGAAGTCTTTCATGGCATGGATCATATTGCACGATTCTTCATTTGTAGGCGAGGTGTTGCCTTGGAGGTCAAACACAAGCTTTTCGTCGCCTAGCTCAAAGGTGATCCTACCATTCTTGACATCAATCATTGCACCGGCGGTATGTAGGAATGGGCAGCCAAGGATAATAGGAGTGATGGCATCCTCCGGCATGTCAAGCACAAGAAAGTCGACCGGAATGAACAATTTCCCTATTCTTAACGGCACATCCTCTAACATTCCTAATGGTCGATTAAGTGAACGATCGGCCATTTGGAGTGTGATCGAGGTACACTTGAGCTCTCTCATTCCAAGTCGCTCACAAATCGAGTAGGGGATAATGCTCACACTCGCACCCAAGTCACATAGTGCCCTTCCAATCTTCAAGCTCCCTATGTGCACGAGATTGAGAAACTACCCGGATCCTTCAACTTAGGAAGTGTAGAGCCTTGAATGAGTTTGTTCACCTCTCTTGTGAACGCTATGGTCTCTTCCTTGTTCATGGACCTCTTCCTATCCAAAATTTCTCTCATGAATTTTCCATAGGCCGGGACTTAGGTAATTAACTCGATGAAAGGGATGCTCACATCCAACTTCTTCACAATATCAAGAAACTTGTCATATTGAACATCCACCTTGGTCTTCATTTGCCTTGTTGGGAATGGCAACTTGAAGTGTACCTTGTCTTGCTCATTAAGGTTGGACTTTTCAATTGACATTTTCTTCTTTCCTTTGTCTTCTCCTTGGGGTGGGGGAAGCTTATCTTCTTGGGGTTTCTCAATCTCCCACAAGACTTGCTCCTCCATGAGGTTTCCCCAACCTTCATTGCTTTGAGATGGAGATACAACTTCTTCCATGACTTGTTGTTCACTAGGAAACAAGGGAGAATCATAGGATGCACCGCTCCTTAAGGTGTTGGCATTCACATGTTCAAATTTTGATGGTACACCTTGAGGGGGTAGTTGACCCTTTTGTCTTGAAGAACTACCCGAAGCAACTTGAGCTAGTTGGGTTTCGAGCATCTTGAGATGAGTTTTCGTTTCCTTGTTATCCATTAGAAGTTGGGCAATAAGTTCTTGTTGGGATCTTTGCGTCTCCAATTTACTTCTTTGCATCTCCAACATTTTCTTTTGTGTATCGAAATCCCGAGGTGGAGATTGTTGATTGTGTGGAGTATTGGTGATGGCTAGAGGAATACCATAATCATGAGTTGGAGACCGGCTCCTTTGCTTGTTTTGTTGTTGAGTACCTTGAGACCCTTGTTGTTGTTGGAAGTTCCCTTGGAACCCATGAGAATTGCCTTCATTAAGGCCTTGAGAGTTACCATGATTGTGACTTTGGTAACCTTGGTTGTTGCTTTGGAATCCTTGAGAGTGTTGGTTTCCTTGGAAACCACTTTGATTATTGAAGTTCCCTTGATTTTGGAACCCTTGATTGTTGTTGAAGGCACCTTGGTTATTTTGTTGGAAGTTGTTGAAAGGCCTTTGATTGCCTTGATAACCTAGGTAGCCTTGGTTGTTGTCCCTTAAGGGAGGAGGAACATACGGACGGTGTTGTTGTTGGGCTTGTTGTTGGGAAGCTTGATGGGAAGCTTGGAACATATGTTGATTTGGCACATTTTGAGGCTTAGAATATGGAACACCTTGCTTGTATGCTTGAAAAGCATTCACTTGCTCAATACTACCTCGACAATGTAGAGGCTCATGTCCATATATCCCACAAAGCTCACATATCCCATAATAAGATGTAGGAGGAACCACTCCCATAGCATTAACTTCTTGAATTGAATGTCGGTGGGAAGAACTTGTGCCTTGAACTTGATTGAGGTGACTTTGGAGCTTCTTATCAATAGTATCCATGTGCGTCTTCAATTGTGCTCCAAGATCGGCACTAAGTTGTGTTATGGCATCGATCTCGTGCCTTCCCCCTCGATTCGCCTTCCTAGGCCTACTATATTGGGAATTGCGGACCGTCATTTCTTCAATTCTAGCCCATGTCTGATCGTCATTGACCTCGGTAAACCTTCCATTGGAACCCATGTTGAGTATAGCCCTAGAATCTTCATATAAACCGTTCCAAAATTGTTGTACAAGGAACCACTGGACCAACCCATGATATGATGGGGACAAGAACGGATCAAGGCTTTAAACCTTTCCCATGACTCATAAAGACTTTCTTCGTCATGTTGTTGAAACCCCGTGATTGAAGCTTTCAATAGATTGGTCTTCTCCGGTGGATAAAACTGTTGGTAGAACGCTAAGGCTAGCTTCTTCCAAGTGTCTATACCGAGAGCCGTCTTGTCAAGACCTTTGAGCCATTGCTTTGCCTTGCCAATTAAAGAGAAGGGAAATAATACCCACCGGATTTGGTCTTGGGTTACTCCCGGTTGTGAGATGGCATCGCAATAATCCGAGAAGGTGTCCATGTGTTGATGAGGATCTTCGGTTGGTAACCCACTAAATTGACTTCTTTCAACCAATTGAATAAATTACGTTTTTGCCACAAAATTTCCGGCGTAAGCGGCCGGTAAAGCGGTGGGACCGGGCAAAACGTCTTCCGTGAAGGTTGAATGAGAAGAGAACTTAGGCATTATTGGATAAAAGGGAGATGATGGTGTAGATGGTGTTGACGTAGATGTTGAAGGAGAACTTGGTTGAGAGGAATGACTAGAAGAAGTACCAAAGGGATTGATGAAGGTCCCTTCGGTATTGCCTTGAGGTTGTTCGTCAAAGTCGGATCCTTAGGCTTGTTCTTCAATGGTATTGCTAGTACCCGGTTGAGAGTTTCTAACCCGGTCAATCGTCCGTTGGCGAAAGGCTCTAAAGAGTCTCTCCGACTCTGGATTGAAGAGAAAGAAGTCGTCTCTCCTCCTAGGCATGCATTACACACTTGGAACAAACGTGAGAACACCTAGTGCTTTATGGGCACTAGGCAAAGAAAATAAACGAACACAACCCAAGACAAAGAGAGGAGAAAGCTAAAGAAACTAAGAAAAAGCCAACAAAATATGTAGAAGGGATAGAAAAAAAATAGAAGAGGGGTAACTAAGTCAAGTTATTAAGCAAACTAAGTCTAAACATGCATTGTTCCCGGCAACGGCGCCAAATTGATGGTAAGCAATTGCCGTGGGTCCCCACCAACAAGTAGAGTCCAACTAATCCTAACGAGTAGCTAGGGCAAGTCGGGTCGAGTCCACGGGGACAATAGAGGTTGTCTAGACTATGGTCAACTCACAAATAAGACTAAATTACCAACACAACACATAAGAAGACTAACTACCAAGGATTGATTAACTATGATGATTGGAGATGATGAAGGTGGACTAACAATGAACTAAGTAAAACAAGAACTAATAAGGACACTAGAGCTAAATGGAACAAGTAAACTAGAGAAACAATACTAACAAGATGGGTAAATCAAATATGGAAAGGAGTAGGGTTAGTTTGGGTTCATGAGTGTAGTAGGATAGTTGGGTAATCAAGGGGTGTAGGTGTCACCTAGTTACTAAGGTCGGTCCGCGCTCTCGCGTCAAAGCCAATGTCCGCACTCTCGTGTGTAAGACAAGACCAGAATACTCATGCAAGATATTACCCAATACACAAGAATTCAACCACAAATCAATCACACAATGAGAAGATGAAAACTAGTATGAGAAGCATGGCCACTACAACTCAAACAAGCAATTCAACAAACACATAGATCTCTTAACATGTGACTAGTAACAAAGAGTCCCCCTTTACCCTCAATCAAACCCTAATTACCCATAATCTACACTTAATCTCCCTACTATCCCCACAAAAAGTCTACTCACTCATAATGAAGCTAATTCTAACAATGATAAGAGGAAACAACACAAACATCCAACATCCATTATGAAACTAACAAGAACAAGGACAATAAGAAAAGATTGAAACTTGAAAGATTAAACAAGGATTAAGAGTAAAAAGAGTAAGAAGATTATACCTACTAACAAGAAGATGAAAAGATAAGAACTTGCTTTAATAAGAAAAACCCAAAACAATCTTCCAAGGTTGTCAATCTTGGATGAATCTTGATGAATTCCCTAAATACAAGACTAATTACTAAGATTAATCTAAGATTAATAAAAGTTTAAGGAAAGATTAAGCTAATGAGAGGAGGAAGTCTATCTAGGGTTTAATCTAATGTAGGGTAGTCTAAAGATCCTGCAACAAAACAAAGGAAGGGCATATATAAGGTTACAAGAGTGAAGGAATAGAAAAGAGAAGTCACGAGCTGCAGCTGGTCCATCCCGGTCGGGATGGTGGTGGTCCCGATCGGGACGAGATGGTCCCGACCGGGATGAGCTTGGTCCCGGTCGGGATGACACTCTAGAAGACGTCTCTTTCTTGCACTCCTTCCCGACTGAGAAGGCTACTCTTCCCGCCCGGGAAGGGTCCTGTAGGCCTCCAATATGATCTTAAAGATCCCTATTTGCTCTTGATAGGCTTCCCATCGATTCTAGAGTCTCAGGATCGAGTCTAAGGGGCTCGGGAATGGGTCCCAAGGTCTCGGAATCAAATCTAAGGCACCGAGTGATCGTTCCTTCTTTTCGTTGGCTCCAAATGCGTAGGAAACGAGTCGGAATCGTTCCAATTCTTCATGAATGGTCTTGGGAACCTAAAACGAACTAGAAGAACCATAAGTAGCCCAGAAACCGCTCCAAAGAGCCATTCCACAAGAGAAACCGGGACCAAACACAACAGATAAGCACTACAAACTACACTTATCAGTATTGTGCACCCATTTTACCCATAATGAGTCAGCTGTTTTGTGAATCCACCTGTAGACACCCATATTTGGACCTGGTGGCTGCAGAAGTGCCCAACAAACACCCAATGACGATAGAACTGCAATGCGAAGCGGGTTCGTGATGTTGTAGATATTTTTTCTATAGAACGGATCAAATAATTACTCGGAAAAATTAAAACTAACATGATGGCAGCCTTAGTCGTGTCGTTACGGTCGCATAGACACTAATTAGAGTCAATTCCGACACCGGGACCCCTGAGTCGGTCCCGAAACTCAAACCGAGTCTGCACCGCGCCAAGCGAACCTCGGGATGCACACCCGAGGCCCACTAATGTTCACGGCGCTAGGTCAAGCCGCGGGAGCCTTAATCCCCAAGTAACAAATTATACTCCTCCCTCTCGGTTTTGGAAAGTATCTAAATCGTATCTTCAAAACTCCAGCCGCCCTACCTCACGCGTCTCAGCTTCACCCCGCCCAAGCACAGGCGCCTGAGTCTTGGTGCACCCCAGCTCAGGCGTCCAAATGGGCGACGAGGGCCGAAAACACCTATAAATACTCCCCCTCCGCCTCATTCATTCGACACACAATTCTCATTCTTCTCTTCCCCTTCTAAACTCTTGCTAAGGGCTCGCACTCCGACACCCGAGGCAAACGATCCACTTGATCTTAGTTCCGATAAAAGCGACATCGACGCTACTCCTCACCTTCGAGCACCCCACTCGATACCGAGGTGCCTGTGATCGACTAGCTCACAACTAGTAACGAAGCTCTGCCGGATTAGCCGCATAACTAGTCCTTAGTAACGAAGCTCTGTCGAAGTAGCCGTAGGAAGGGTAAACGGTAACGGAGCTCTGTCGGAGTCACTGGTCAAGCTAGGAGGATTCGCCTGTTGAAACCGAGTCGTCACTAGGTTGTCATCTAAACAAAACTTTCCATATGTGCACTTTATTTTATTATGCACTACGATAACACTAGATGTGGACACTAGGTCCACGAGCATCTACTAAAACACGTAAACGTCCCAACTTCAATCACAATACTAAAACACACTAAATAGACCCGAGTAATTCCGAGATCCGCTCTAAAACTATCTATGCATCGAGTCCCGTTTAGTGTACACTCTGAGGGTACAACTCCTCATAATGTGATTTACTTACATTCGCATTTATAGTTTTTCGTATGATTTATTGCTTTTATGACCTTATAATCGCATGCTAAATCACCTAACACGGAATTCAAAACATAAAACAACTAAAACTGAACAAAGTGATGGTCATGTTCCGTATTAGTCCGGGTGCTCGCCTTATTAGGTTTGACACATCTCTATTAATAGCAAACCGACGCATCTTAAGCAGAATACCAGGTAAGGTATACCACGAGAATGACTAATATCCGTATTATCGCGTTAAAACTGATTTGCTAATACGTATAATACTAGTACTCTCTACCCTCCTACGTGCATCTTTTCTTTTCTTTTTTTTCTTTTTTTTTGGTAAAATGTAAATATATTCAAATAATCAACATCACCAACTACAATCAGTTTCATATACAAATCAACAATTTGCTATCATTTTCTATGCCAAATAGTAGGAATTTTCGCGACTCTTTTGCTCACCCTATATTCCATCTCCAATTTTATCTCTTTCATTAGAATTTGTGGTCTCTTTAAACTGCCTTCCTTCCAACACCTGTTTCTTTCCATCCATAACCCATAAATGACAGCACAAATAGCAGCCGCAGCAAATTGTTTCCTGCACCCAGATTTAATCTTCAACCGAGAGAAGTAAGCCATTAAATTTTGTGTTGGTAAGGCCATATCCAGCCATTCCTGCAACAATCGGTGCATCTGGCTAGAGTATGGACAAACCCAATAAAGATGCTCATGACATTCCTCCCGCAACCCACAAAGATAACATGTATTGCTATTGTTAATTTCAAACTTAACCAAACGATCCTGCGTAAGTAGTCTGCTTTGCACAAACAGCCACGCGATAAACCTGTGTTTAGGCATTTTCAATAAATTCCCGAGGAGAAGAGCTGCTATTTTCAAGTCCGTTTAATCAAAACTACTCGAGCAAACAAAGAAACATGCATCTGAAATGGAGCAAAATAGTGGCTGCTAGTGTTCACAATTGTTCATTGTATCTAGTTGTCTAAATTCTTTTCCCCTTCTTTGTTTGTATCACCCACTTTAAGAGGCTTGACTATTCTGGTTGGCCTCTCTTTGGGTCATTTTGTAGGCTATAAATAGCCAAGTACTTGATGAATAAAGCATTCAACTTTCATCAAACAAATCTGAGTTAGGCTTTGCTTTCCTTTTTCGTCTTTGTAGTTCACAAGACAAAGTATTAGAGTTAGTCGCGTTACAAGCTCTATACTCGCTATTTCAATCGAGTGTTTGAATTAGCACCCGCTTTGTTGAGGTATAGGTCTATCTCACTTAGCACACTATCCTTGGTTACGTTCTATCATCACTTTACAGCAACTATTTCAACCTGATTTCGTTGCTTTTGTTTCGTTCATTTCGATTTACTATCAATCTCCAAATAACTTGTTCGAAGTTCATGCCAACTCACATCAGTTACGTTCTATCATCCCTTACAACAACTATTCCAACCTGATTTTCGTTGCTTGTTTTTCGTTTATCTCAAATTACTATCAATCTCCAAATAACTTGTTCAAGGTTCTTTCTAACTCACATCAATGGTCCACTTAAAAACGAGGCTAAGTCACCAAAACAACACAAAGAGAAGTGAATTGACTAACTATGATGATTGGAGATGATGAAAGTGGACTAACAATGGACTAGATATGACAAGAACTAAGTGGAACAACTAAAACTTGATGAAACTATTAAACTAGAGAAATTATGACTAAAAGGATGGAGAAATCAAATAAAGGAAGGAGTAGGGTTAGGTTGGGTTCATAAGTGTAGTAGGATGATTGGGAGGTCAAAGGTGTAGGTTTCACCTAGTTACTAAGGTCGGTCCGCGCTCTCGCGTCAAGGCCAAAGTCCGCACTCTCGTGTCTAAGACTAAACCCGAATACTCATGCAAGAAGTTACCCAATACACAAGGATTCAACCACAAATCAATCACACAATGAGATGATGAAAACAAGCATGAGAAGCATGGCCACTACAACTCAAACAAGCAATTCAACAAACACATAGAGTGCTCAATATGTGACTAGTAACAAAGGATTCACCTTTACCCTCAATCAAACCCTAATCACCCATAATCCACACTTAATCCCCCTACTAACCCCACAATAAGTCTACTCACTCATAATGAAGCTAATACTAACAATGATAAGAGGAAACAACACAAATATCAAAACATTCATAATGAAACTAACAAGAACAAGAACAATAAGAAAAGATTGAAACTTGAAGAATTAAACAAGGATTAAGAGTAAAGAGAATAAGAAGATTATACCTACTAACAAGAAGATGAAAAGATAAGAACTTGCATTAATAAGAAAAACCCAAAACAATCTAACAAGGTTGTCAATCTTGGATGAATCTTGAAGAATTCCCTTAATACAAGACTAATTACTAAGATTAAACGAAGATAAACAAAGGATTAAAGAAAGATTAAACTAAGGTCTAAGAGAGTCTATCTAGGGTTTAGAATAATGTAGAGGAGTCTAAGGTGCTTAAACAATACAAAGGAAGGGTATATATAAGGTTACAAGAGTGAAGGAGAATAAAAGAAGAGGCGCGGGCTACAGCTGGTCCATCCCGGTCGGGAAGGTGGTGGTCCCGACCGGGACGAGATGGTCCCGACCGGGATGTGGTTGTTCTCGGCCGGGACGGCTCATCAGTAGCTGCTGTAATCTCGCACTCCTTCCTGACCGGGAAGACCACTCTTCCCGCCCGGGAAGGATCTTGTAGGCCTCCATTTTGATCATAAAGGTCCCCATTTGCTCTTCGTAGGCTTCTCATCGATTCTCGGTGCTCGAGATCGAGTCTAAAGGGCTCGGGAATAGGTCCCAAGGTCTCGGGATCGAGTCTAAGCCACCGAGTGATTGTCGCTTCTCTTCGTTGGCTCAAAATGTGTCGGAAACGAGTCGGAATCGTTCCCTTTCTCCAATATTAGTCATAGGAGCCTAAAACAAACTAGAAGAAGCGTAAGTAGCCTAGAAATTGCTCCAAAGAGCGATTCCACAAGAGAAACCGGGACCAAACACAACAAATAGGCACTACAAACTACACTTATCAACTCCCCCACACTTAACCCTTACTCGCCCTCGAGTAAGCACCTATTAATTAATAACTAAAAGAAACTAGACTACTAACCGAGGAGGTATTAACGCACCCTACGCCCTTTCAACTCACGCGAGTACACTTAGAGGAAAAGTGCACTCCGCAAGGCAAGTAAGGTCTTGCGACAAAACTGTGGATGCAACCGGACACAAAAACACGTAAACAAACAAACACATAAGCAAACAAACACCAAACGGTTGCCTCCAAGACAAAAAAAAATACCGCTTCCCTCAACAAAGCGGTGAAAAATACACCGGTTAAGGACTCAAGGCAAGTGATAACGTTCCCAAGCTAGCAATACAAACCGAAATGGACAAAACCCTAATATTATGATGACAAAGCAACGAAAACGTTGGTAACTTACCTAGGTTCCTCCTAACCTTCTAAGAACGTACCACGGGACGATAGGCGGGATGGAAAAAGGATGAACCACGGAGTTAGTCGACACTGTAGGTAAGTGAAGCCCCGCCCCCTTCAACGATTAGCCAAGAGGGTCGTCTCATGTCCAAAATCGCCCAACTAGTCCAAGGAAAAAGGTGGATAAAGGTTGCAAAATGAGGTAAGACCGACCATTACCGCTATCTTCCTTCCTAGGGACTCGGTCCTTTGGTAGGCTCTTCACGGTAACGATCGGAAAAAGGCTTATTTTGAGAGGGGGAGAATTCTTTTTGTGAGGTGATTTTCTTTGGCATTTTCATTCTTTTGCATTTGGCTTTTGATTTTCTATGTCATTCCTTTCTTTCTTCTTTTGTATTTTCTTTTTGATTGTTGTGCCTTTTCTTTTTCTTCTTTCTTTTCTCTCTTTTCTTTCTCTTTTTCTTTCTTTTGACTTGGTTTACCTTTTTGATATAATTTGTATTGTAGGCAATTCTTGCAACCAAGTGAGAATTTCAACAATTTGCAACTTATTTGTGGAAGTGTGTAGGAGGTAGGGAAATGGGTAATTTAGGACGGCGCCTTCCCTTCAAACCCACAAAAAGGGGAGAAACTTGGACTAGTCAAAGCAATTCCGAACACGGTCACCTAGGGGACGGAATTCGGCAACCAAGGCCTTTTCACTCCGTGGGTGGTCATAATGGTCAAAATGCAAATCCCGTAGTAAATCCCTAGTAGACTAGGTGGACTCAAGGTAAGGAACCAACGAAATCATTGATTTAAAGTCATTCTACTAGACTAAAGTCCAAGACTCGATTTGTACTAATAGAAAGGGAAAGTAAACACTTGCTCACTAGCCTCAAAACCGGGTTTTCGAAAACCCTTTTCCTACACTAGACACAAACCACACAACACAAAACAAAGACAAAAGAAAATGAAACGAAACGAGACAAAACAGGACAAAACGAAAGAAAGGAAAGAAAACACACAAGGAAAACAAATACCACCCCGAAACATCCACATAAGCATCCAAATCAACCACAAACTCTACAAAGCTCCACGCGAGCACACGTCATCACACAATCTCCTCCAAGCTCCACAAGAGACAGAGGGGAAAAAGGGATAAAAAGATGTTACCGGATGTCTTGAAAGCCCTCCAAAGTTAGCGGTGATTAAGCTACCTACAAGGAAAAGGGAGGCCAAACACACAGAACACAACAAATATACGACATAACGACACAAAAGGAAAAGACACAAAAGAAAATCTTTTTGATTTTTATGAAAATTTTCAAATTTTTAGGGGTTTTTTCAGATTTTTCGAAAAAAAACTACAAAAATAAAACTAACTAGGCTAGGATATTGCTCCCCCACACTTAAACCGAGCAACGTCCTCATGCTCGATCTGTAGTGTGTGCGGAGACACTAAAAGGAAAAGAAACTACGAAAATAAAGCTAAAAATCAAAAAGAAAAGCGGAGAAAAGGGAGAATGTGTCCGGCCGGGGTGTAATCAAGTCACCGTGGGCCGAGACAAGAAAAGATATGGATGGGGGAAGAAATGAAAAGAAAATAAAAGGAAACGGGAGGGGAGGACTAGGTGTAATCAAGTCACCTAGCCCGGATTCTGCCCGAATCCGACTAAATCCTAACAAAAGAAAGAGAAATCAAAGAAAAAGTGAAAATACTTGCAAATTTGGATTTTGAAATGACCCTCGATGTAGTCACATCATCAAGAGTCGGGAGCAAAGACTACCAAGGCCCCGAGGGCCACCATGACACAAATATGATAATGGGAAGGGGAACAAACGAGTAAGGACTAGCAATAAAAGATGGAAAAGAATGAAAGTCGCCTACCAACCGGTTAGCAACTCACGAACTCCATCGTCTCAATGATCAATAACGGCACAATGCTTGTCTTTATAATCGATATTCCTCTTCCTGCTCAATGTAATCGCGCGGTAGAAGCTCTAGGCTCGCAATGGTAAAATGAGGTGGGATTTGGTGTGAAACTCGGTGTATAGTTAAGAGAAGATGAGATGAATGTATGTATATGAATTGTAGGGGTCACATGATAGGTGCAAGGTGATCCGAATCAAGAAGCTACTAAGGAGTTCAATGAAGTCACCTTAGCTCCTAATGATCTTAGTTCAGCCACACTAGCACCTCCTACCAGCTTAGTAGTGAGCCTACTACAATTGGTGAGCTAGCTCGTGTATGGGCTGATTAAAGGAGCAATTAGTCAAGGTAATTTGAAGGCATTAACTTGGGTTCACACTCATTCAAGCATGGGGAGTGTACTGAAGTTATGAGGATGATTATGGGCTGATTGTGTTCTCATAGTTAGCTTTGTTTTTAGCTCCATGTTCACATAGTGTGCCGCGGCTGAATGCTCTTTGTTAAGCTTTGTTTTTAGCTCCTAGTTCACATAGGTTTAAGCTTTGTTTTTAGCTCCTAGTTCACATAGGTTTAAGCTTTGTTTTTGTCACCATGTAGCTTTGTTTTTGTCACCCTTGACCAGCCGGTTTAAGGGTCATTTTGTAGGCTATATATAGCCATCTACTTGAATGAATAAGACATCCAATATTGATATCACAAAACTGAGTAAAGCTAAGCTTTCTTTTACGTCCTTGTTGCTTACAAGACAAAGTCTAGAGTTAGTCGCGTTACAAGCTCTAAACTCGCTACTTCAATCGCGTGTTTGATTTAGCACCCGCTTTGTTGGAGTATAGGTCTACTTCACTAAGCATACTATCCTTTGGTTACGGTTTATTCATCCTTACAATCTGTTTTGGTTACTTTGTTTACGTTCATTTCAGAATACTAATCCATCTTCACGTTCTTGTTTCAAAGTTCATATTAACTCACATCACAAGGGCAGGTAGGGAGGTTGGGAGGGGGAATAAAGTGGTTGGGTGGGCTCAAATGTCGAAGAAGAGGCAAAAGGAGGAGCTGGGGACCATCCCGGTCGGGATGACTTCTTCCCGGTCGGGAAGGCCCCTTCCCGGTCGGGACGAACTTGGTCCCTGTCGGGATCGCACTCCAGTGAACCCACTTTTCAGCACACTCATCCCGATTGGGATGACATCCTTCCCGATCGGGATGATTCCTTCTTCCCGGCCGGGACTGTTCTTTCCTGGTCGGGATGAGCTTCTAACCCTTCGTATCCTTGATAGCTTCACCCCCAAGGCTACCAATACATCGAGATATAAAATCTCGTCCCCAAAAGTTTGTCAAAAGCTTCAAAAACCGACTCCCATACCCAAGTCCAAGCTTCTATCATCAACTACTCACTCAAGACTTCATCTTCACTATAACCTATCAAACATGCTCAATAAACATCCATCAAGATCCCTCCCTCACATCGCTCATCAAACATCCAAATAACAAGAATTTCACAAAACTAAAAAGAATAAGAAAGAGATATATACAATAACACGGTTCTTTTGGAACTCCGTCAATCCAAGGATGGTGCATTCTTCAATCATTTTTCACTATAGATAACTCCATCGCCATTAAGAGCACGGAGTAGCAAATCGAAGGCTCTCGAGAAATCTTCGATCAAGCTTGTGAAATACCAACCTCCACTCCAAGGGTCATTGCAACCTTGCCTTGACGTTCCCGGGGCATCCCGATCTACTAAGTTCAATGACTTGAACTTGTACTTTCGATCCTTCGGTATATACCCAAACGTCCACTCATCTTCACAAGGTCTCAAGGGAGGCTCAACTTTCTTCTTGCCAATCGACTTTTCATCAAACACATCACATGGGCATTCATTCGCCCCAAGCTCGGAATCACTATCTTCAATTCCCCACAAGTTGCCATCTTTCAAGCTTTCACTCGACTCATCCCCTAGATCGATGTCCTTCATGGCGTGGATCATATTACACGATTCTTCATTTGTAGGCGAGGTGTTGCCTTGGAGGTCAAACACGAGCTTCTCGTCGCCTAGCTCAAAAGTGATCCTACCATTCTTCACATCAGTCATTGCACCGACGGTATGTAGAAATGGGCGGCCTAGGATAATGGGAGTGATGACATCCTCCGGCATATCAAGTACGAGGAAGTCAACCGGGATGAAGAATTTCCTTATTCTTAAAGGCACATTCTCTAACATTCCTAATGGTCGATTTAAGGAACGATCGGCCATTTGAAGTGTGATAGAGGTACACTTAAGCTCTCTCATCCCAAGTCTCTCACAAATAGAATAAGGAAGAATGCTCACACTTGCTCCCAAATCACATAATGCCCTATCAATCTTCAAGCTCCCTATGGTGCACGGGATTGACAAACTACCCGGATCCTTCAACTTAGGAAGTGTAGAGCCTTGAATGAGCTCGCTCACCTCTCTTGTGAAGGCAATGGTCTCTTCCTTGTCGACGGTTGGGACCGGGCAAAACGTCCTCCGTGAAGGTTGAATGAGAAGAGAACTTAGGCATTATTGGATAAAAGGGAGATGATGGTGTAGATGGTGTTGATGTAGATGTTGAAGGAGAACTTGGTTGAGAGGAATGACTAGAAGAAGTACCAAAGGGATTGATGAAGGTCCCTTCGGTATTGCCTTGAGGTTGTTCGTTAAAGTCGGATCCTTGGGCTTGTTCTTCAATGGTATTGCTAGTGCCCGGTTGAGAAGTTCTAACCCGGTCAATCGTTCGTTGGCGAAAGGCTCTAAAGAGTCTCTCCGGCTTTTGATTGAAGAGAAAGAAGTCGTCTCTCCTCCTAGGCATGCACTACACACTCGGAACAAACGTGAGAACACCTAGTGCTTTATGGGCACTAGGTAAAGACAATAAACCAACACAACCCAAGACAAGGAAAGAAGAAAGGTAAAGAAACTAAGAAAAAATCTACAAGGTATGCACAAGGGATAGAAAAAGAACACAAGAGGGGTAACTAAGTCAAGTTATAAAGCAAACTAAGTCTAAACATGCACCGTCCCCGGCAACGGCGCCAAATTGATGGTAGGGAATTGCCGTGGGTCCTACCAATCAAGTAATACCAACTAGACCTAACTAGTAGCTAGGGTAAGTCGGGTCGATATCCACGGGGACGGTTATGAGGGTCTAGACTATGGTCCACTTAAAAACGAGGCTAAGTCACCAAAACAACACAAAGAGAAGAGAATTGACTAACTACGATGATTGGAGATGATGAAAGTGGACTAACAATGGACTAGATATGACAAGAACTAAATGGAACAACTAAAACTTGATGAAACTATTAAACTAGAGAAATTATGACCAAAAGGATGGAGAAATCGAATAAGGGAAGGAGTAGGGTTAGGTTGGGTTCATAAGTGTAGTAGGATGATTGGGAGGTCAAAGGTGTAGGTTTCACCTAGTTACTAAGGTCGGTCCGCGCTCTCACGTCAAGGCCAAAGTCCGCACTCTCGTGCCTAAGACTAAACCCGAATACTCATGCAAGAAGTTACCCAATACACAAGGATTCAACCACAAATCAATCACACAATGAGAAGATGAAAACAAGCATGAGAAGCATGGCCACTACAACTCAAACAAGCAATTCAACAAACACATAGAGTGCTCAATATGTGACTAGTAACAAAGGATTCACCTTTACCCTCAATCAAACTCTAATCACCCATAATCCACACTTAATCTCCCTACTAACCCCACAATAAGTCTACTCACTCATAATGAAGCTAGTACAAACAATGATAAGAGGAAACAACACAAATATCAAAACATTCATAATGAAACTAACAAGAACAAGAACAATAAGAAAAGATTGAAACTTGAAGAATTAAACAAGGATTAAGAGTAAAGAGAATAAGAAGATTATACCTACTAACAAGAAGATGAAAAGATAAGAACTTGCATTAATAAGAAAAACCCAAAACAATCTTCCAAGGTTGTCAATCTTGGATGAATCTTGAAGAATTCCCTTAATACAAGACTAATTACTAAGATTAAACTAAGATTAACAAAGGATTAAAGAAAAACTAAACTAAGGTTTAAGAGAGTATATCTAGGGTTTAGAATAATGTAGAGGAGTCTAAGGTGCTTAAACAATACTCCCTCCGCTTCTCTATGATGTTCCACACTTGATTGTGGGAAGAAATTAAGAAAATGGATATATGTGGAGGAAAATGAAGATAGAGAAAAGGAAGTGGGGTCGCAAGCAATAAGAACCACAAAATATTTACTAAAAAGGAAAGTGGAACATCTTAGTAAAGTTTCCTAAAAAGGAAATGTGGAAGATCTTAGGGAAGGGGAGGGAGTACAAAGGAAGGGTATATATAAGGTTACAAGAGTGAAGGAGAATAAAAGAAGAGGCGCGGGCTACAGCTGGTCCATCCCGGTCGTGTAACACCCCTAATTTTTATAAATTAAATTCGTATTTGTATTTTTATTTTGTTTACGATCTTACTCGTAATCCTTAATTTTAGTTCTTATTGGACTTACGTTGACTTCTTCTTAAATTCATAAAATCTTTATTTTCCCTCGAATTTCTATTTTCAACTCGAAACTCGTTAACACATTTTATTATTTCCTCGATAAATCATTTTATTAAACTTTCATTGAAAAGTATCATTTTGTTTTCAAGAAACCAATTTAATTCATTGTTTCGTTGGAAACTATTTATTCGTCGAGAAACTCTATTTCCTTGAAAACAATTATTTAAACTCGAGATTGACCCATTTGATTTCTCGAGTTAACTAATTATTTTTATCAACTTCGAACTTGACCCAAATATTTAATGTTACGATAAAATAATATTTTAGCCCATCTCGAAATTTGGGTCTAATTCTTTTCTTATGCGATTAGCCAATTATTTATTTTTACTAATGATTTCGATCACACCGTAAATTATTTCTCGACCCAAATCGAGTCCAATGTTAACGTCTTTTGGAGCTAGTCAATTATTTGTTGACTTTAGTTCACTCTTTATATTAATTTTATTAATCACGTGTTATTATCTTTTAGGAAGACTAACCTTCCTCTTATCCTCCTAGTGGCTATCAAAATCTTTGTTGCAAGAGACTCCTAGTTTTCCTCGATTTCTATCATGTTATACAACCAAAACACTACTCCTATTATTTAATAGCATTCTTAATTTTCCTACTTCTACTCCTCTTTAATCACGTCTGGTAAACCATCCAAACACAAACTCTAGTCTTCCTTCATTGATGCGTTGCTGCTGTGCTACTGCTGTTTCTCACACAAATCAGCCCGTGCTTACCTTATTTCGTTCATCAATCCGATTCTTAAATCCGTCCTTTTTCATTCCAATCTCAAGGGTAATTTATTTACTCTTATGCTTGTCTCGTTTCCACTTTTTATTAACTTATATGGTTCTCATACCATATGTTTTAATTTTTCGTAGGCTATCGTGCTAGATCCGATGAAGACGTTAATTTTATTAATTTGGATCTCGATGAAGGTAACACATGATGGCATGACTCGGTATTGCATGATATATATGTTGTAGTTGCTTGACTAGTAAACGTGTTTGAACTATATTATTATAATATGTTTCGAAGCTTCTAAAATTATTATAAGGCCGAGACTAAAACGTATAAATAAGAATTAATTTCTTAATTTTCCTGATTTTTAATACTATGAATTATCAAATTGAATTTTTTATTGTTTTAGTAAGGTTACAACATGTTTTCGAATCTGTTACTACTTTTGTACGATTTTTATTCCTGTTTACAGATCTTATTTTCAAACGGTTTGAAAAGAGACTACTATTTATTTTAAGTGTATTATACGTCTGTTAAATTTCGTAAATTAATTCCAAGTAGTTTAGTCACAACAAATCGTTTATGAAACTGTGACGGATTAGTTTGCGAATCTGTCAGTTGTTGTAAAACCTAATTTAAAACCTATGATAAACTTTGAATTTAATTTTGGTAATTTACGTACATTAACTTTAAAGAGTATAGATACTCTTTCTAATTGGATTTGTTTTAAAATAAAATTTTAAACGTGTTTTATTAAAGAAATACTATCGGGTGTCGGATTCTGACAGTTTATAAAACTACCAAACAAAACCCCTGTTAAGTTAGGAATTTTGATTTTTTTCAGAAACAAAATTTGTTGTTAATCTTTTAAAGTTTTCAACCTCACTGATCTTTTTTTTTTTTGATTTTTAATGATTTAATTATGAATTTTATAGTAAGACAGTGCAAATCTGAAAAATCTGTAAATTTATAATTTATTACTTTTAATTACTTAAACTCCAACCCTTTTTAGAAATAATTATGATTTTTCCTTTCCTTGACTTTTAATCATTAATTATACATTTATATAATAAATATAATGTTTTTGTTTCAAGGCCTAATATTAAATATTTTATATAACTCATATGTTAAACGATTTCTAATTATAGTAATACCTATTTTGGAAAGTTAATATTTGAAGAAAGTTTCTATATTTGGAAGGTTACTATTTTGGGAATATTTAAGATATCTTCGGATAAAATATTTATTGATTTGAATATGGAATAATGTTGCAAATGAGAATGTACAGTATATAAGTCTAGGATATGTTGGTTGTTACCATCAGCTATATGATCAGTGTATTTGCGTCAGGGATACATTGATTGTCGAACTGGGTATCGTTTATGCTCAGGAGTCATGCGCATGTACTTAGGCTAGGACCTCGCTGAACGCAGTCCTATTATAGTTTGAGTTGTCTGGTGAGAGGGCTTAGAAGTCGCTTCGTGGGCACTGAGTTCCTTAACCAGTGAGGCTTAGGGGTCGCTTCGTGGGCACTAAGTTACACTTTGGTGTTGTTTTGACATATCTCTAGTAGTAAAAGCTGTACTGATCATCGGTTTTATATTCCATTATTCGTTTTGATGTCGTCAGGCTGCTGAATTGTTTTTCTGGTTTTGAATTTATTTTGATATATATAATGCTTTGAGTTTAATCTATTTTCATATATTATGCTTCTATTGCCTATATATAATGTAATATGGCTGGGAGAACTGCCTGAGTTACTCCCCACTGAATTGTGGCTGTTATGTTTATAACATGACAGGTATTCTGTGTTCCGAGGTTTGGTGTGCGCTAGCGAGTGGCATTGATCTTACTCTGCTTTAATCATGGATTGTTAAACCCATTTGAAGGATTTTTATTTTTAGCCCTTTTGTAAAAAGTGGGCTTTGTATTGACTGACCGTTCTTTTTGTAAAACTTAGAACATCAGTGTATTTTAATCTCAAATCTACAGTGTTTCCGCCACTGTATTGCATTAGAATTTATAAGGGATTACAGTTGGTATCAGAGCATCGTTGCTCCCGACGCTTACACCTGATTTTAGGAAAAATACCTGTAAACGATTCCAACATTAATAAAATATTAGTGAGAGAAGGGTAGAAATCAAATTAAGGACTTAATTGTTAGGTTTACGTGTTCTTGTAACTCAATGATTAGCATTACATGTTTGTTTTATATGCCCAAGAAGAAGATGAGTGGATAAGATGTTGATGTAATGCTGCTCCAGATTGGGACAAGACCTACTTAGCACTTGTAAGACCTGATGACTTGAGTGGACGACTTGGTGCTACAAGGAAGATGCAATGGTGACTTCTCAGTCCAGATTCAGTTTGCTCAAGCTACAGGCCAAATGATCAAGAGTAGATTTCAGTTCCATGATGGTGCAGTAGACTCCGATGTGATTTCACTTTGGACCCAGATGCGACTTCATTTCAGATTGGATCCAGATGGAGCGACCCAGGAAGACTGGTGTGCTCGTTTCTCTAAAAGAGATGAAGAGATCCAACGAGTTCCCTTGGGAACTTTGGAGATACGAAAACTCTTCTCTGTTCTAAGACCTTAATAGTCTAGGATCCTTGTTCTATGCTACCAGTTTCTTCTTCTTCTTCTTCTTCTTCTTCTTCTTCTTCTTCTTCTTCTTCTTCTTCTTCTTCTTCATCTTCTTCTTCTTCTTCTTCTTCTTCTTCTTCTTTTCTTATCCTTCTTCTCCTTACGGATGTTGTTGTGTTGCTGTACCGCTACGACCTGATGCTGTTCGGCTCTCTGTTGTTATTCCTAATGTCCGTGTGCTGCCACTGCTCTCCCTGTCAGTTTTTCTCTTTTTCTTCCAATCCTCGTATAAATGGTCATCTTCATTCTCGTGGTGAATCCTTGTTTTATTCTCCCATTTTGCCCTCCATTCTCTTGAGATTCTTTGGTTAGACTCCTGTCTTAGTGAACCCCACAAAAAGTTAAAGATGTTTGAGGTTTAGTGAACCCCATTACACGTGTTTTGAGGATTTTGAGTTGTACCCTATTTTCTAAGCAAGTAAGAACTTTTTGAGGATTGATTTCAATAGTATTAATTGATTGATGGAATTAAGATTTTACCTTAAGTGTTGATCTTGGATTATAATTTACTTGATTATATAAAGTACTTAGAGAAGATAAACTTTCGGATAGTAAGATTATATTTTATTTTGATGGATATCTAGTACATAACCTAGAACCGAACTAAGTGTAACTGGTAATATTATTTTGGGATTCCCACTTAATGCTGACTTAATGGACTAGTTGTGGACTTTTGGGATCATATATCATTATTTAAAGGGTTAGCCTGAGTGTTGTGGTACCATTTCAGGTTCTCGTTAATGTCTTTAGAAATTTTGATTGACATAGATTAAACCTTGGTTCTTATGGATGAGATCATTGAGTCTGATAAGGTTGTAGCATATGAACTTTGGAGTTGAGTGAAATAAACTTGGATGGATTGTTGTTAACCTTGAAAAGAGAAATATATTGCATAAACACAGGTTGGACTTATTGGGTCATTTTGAGGAATACTTTAATACAAATCTTTTTGATGGAATTTATTTCACGCCTTCTGACCAACGAGAATGTGGCTTCGTTGAGTCATTAACCACATAGTTGTTTCACCGTTATGAGTATAAATTTGATGGACTTCTAAGGAACCATACTCGAATGACGTGTTGGGAAAAACGGGTGTGCCACCGGTAAGATTGAGTGTACTTAAGGTTTGATATATTATACTAACTTTTGTTCCCTTGTAATGTTATGAGCATAATCGTAGAATCATTTTGAAGACTTAGTGCCCGAGCTTTGTTTAAATTGGTAGATCTTGTTTATTGTTCCTTACTCGAGAAATTTGGAATACACCTCGAGTACAACCTGGTGAACTTCAAACAGTTTTAGAGCCATGTTGGTTAATTGGTTTAATAGTGTTGTGGCAGTTTGTAGAATTTCGGTAGCATGATTTGATTATGAGTCATTTGGTGGATTCTTACCCTATTGATTAAGTGATTGTATGAGTAAGTGAAGCCTTGTATTGGGGGTTGTAGCTGTTGATAGTCTTAGTTTGGAAGTTATAACAAGTGATAATTTTGGAGGTTGCAGACTGTGTAGGACAACCCATTTTCCTGATATTAATGGACTTAGTATTATTTTGTGGAATTAGGAACCTGAGTTTGTGGGAGACGTACTTGGGAATCTCGAGAACCTTAAACTCTTCTGTAATCCTTGAGAGCTCTAATTGACTCTTGTTATCATTCTTCCTCCGTTTCTCTCGAATTTTGCTCCTCCAATCGCTATTGGTATCCCTCTTGATCTACCTTTTTATCGAGTTTGAAATTTTTTTGTTTTGATTTATTCTTTAGCCTTTTTCACCAATTTTCTCGTTTTGAAAAATGTTTGACTAATTTAAACTTTTGAGTTATCATTTTTATGTTACAATTTTAAGCTTTACAAACATCGTTTTGCTTTGACATTTTTGTTGTAGTTTATATTTAATTATTTTTAAAATATCTTAAAAACTTGTTTGAAATTAGATCGAAAGTATCTAAAATCTTTGTTTTTAAATGATCGAAATTTTACGAATATTTTCATAACATACAAATATTGTCTGACAAAATTTAACTTTTCAAAATAATTTCATAAATTCAGGCTTTCATTTTATTTTTATTGGTGGACTTTTGGATCTGTTATTAGAAGCATCTGATGACTGGTTCGAGATTTCCCAATGCTAAACTCGATTTCTCAAATTTGATTTTGTTTTGTCTTAAATCAAAATGTTGAAGAGTTTCTTAACCAAATTGAGTTAAGGTCGTTTTGAAAATGTTTAGGGTACCCTCTTTCCCTCGAAATCGTTTTTAAATATAATTTAACGTCGTTATTTTATCAAATAAATTTACCTTACGTTTTTAGTATTTTGAAATATTTTACACTTCGGGTGTGGCATAACCCCATTAATCTTGAGAATTTTTGCATTTGATTTCATATCATGTTTAAAGTTTTAATTTTTTTTTTGTAAAAAAAAACGAGATTTTGATGTGAGTTAAGCATTCTAATTTTTTTTTAAATAAAATAACTTTGTTTTCATGTTCCTGTAAGTTTCGGGGACGAAACATTTTTTTTAGTGGGGAAGGTTGTAACACCCCTAATTTTTATAAATTAAATTCGTATTTGTATTTTTATTTTGTTTACGATCTTACTCGTAATCCTTAATTTTAGTTCTTATTGTACTTACGTTGACTTCTTCTTAAATTCCTAAAATCTTTATTTTTCCCCGAATTTCTATTTTAAACTCGAAACTCGTTAACACATTTATTATTTCCTCGATAAATCATTTTATTAAACTTTCATGTGAAAAGTATCATTTTGTTTTCAAGAAATCAATTTAATTCATTTTTCGTTGGAAACTATTTATTCGTCAAGAAACTCTATTTCCTTGAAAAACATTATTTAAACTCGAGATCGACCCATTTGATTTCTCGAGTCAACTAATTACTTTTATCAACTTCGAACCTGACCCAAATATTTAATGTTACGATAAAATAATATTTTAGCCCATCTCGAAAATTGGGTCTAATTCTTTTCTTATGCGATTTTAACTCAATTTATTTGTAAGCCAATTATTTATTTTTACTAATGATTTCGATCACACCGTAAATTATTTCTCGACCCAAATCGAGTCCAATGTTAACGTCTTTTGGAGCTAGTCAATTATTTGTTGACTTTAGTTCACTCTTTATATTAATTTTATTAATCACGTGTTATTATCTTTTAGGAAGACTAACCTTCCTCTTATCCTCCTAGTGGCTATCAAAATCTTTGTTGCAAGAGACTCCTAGTTTTCCTCGATTTCTATCATGTTATAAAACCAAAACACTACTCCTATTATTTAATAGCATTCTTAATTTTCCTACTTCTACTCCTCTTTAATCACGTCTGGTAAACCATCCAAACACAAACTCTAGTCTTCCTTCATTGATGCGTTGCTGCTGTGCTGCTGCTGTTTCTCACACAAATCAGCCCGTGCTTACCTTATTTCGTTCATCAATCCGATTCTTAAATCCGTCCTTTTTCATTCCAGTCTCAAGGGTAATTTATTTACTCTTATGCTCGTCTCGTTTTCACTTTTTATTAACTTATATGGTTCTCATACCATATGTTTTAATTTTTCGTAGGCTATCGTGCTAGATCCGATGAAGACGTTAATTTTATTAATTTGGATCTCGATGAAGGTAACACATGATGACATGACTCGGTATTGCATGATATATATGTTGTAGTTGCTTGACTAGTAAACGTGTTTGAACTATATTATTATAATATGTTTCGAAGCTTCTAAAATTATTATAAGGCCCAGACTAAAACGTATAAATAAGAATTAATTTTTTAATTTTCCTGATTTTTAATACTATGAATTATCAAATTGAAAGTTTTATTGTTTTAGTAAAGTTACAGCATGTTTTCGAATCTGTTACTACTTTTGTACGATTTTTACTCCTGTTTACAGATCTTATTTTCAAACGGTTTGAAAAGAGACTACTATTTATTTCAAGTATATTATACGTCTGTTGAATTTCGTAAATTAATTCCAAGTAGTTTAGTCACAACAAATCGTTTATGAAACTGTGACGGATTAGTTTGCGAATCTGTCAGTTGTTGTAAAACCTAATTTAAAACCTATGATAAACTTTGAATTTAATTTTGGTAATTTACATACATTAACGTTAAAGAGTCTAGATAATTTTTCTAATTGGATTTGTTTTAAAATAAAATTTTAAACGTGTTTTATTAAAGAAATACTATCGGGTGTCGGAATCTGACAGTTTATAAAACTACGAAACAAAACCCCTGTTAAGTTAGGAATTTTTATTTTTTTTTCAGAAACAAAATTTGAAGTTAATCTTTTAAAGTTTTCAACTTCACTGATCTTATATTGTTTTGATTTTTAATGATTTAATTATGAATTTTATAGTAAGACAGTGCAAATCTGAAAAATCTGTAAATTTATAATTTATTACTTTTAATTACTTAAACTCCAACCTTTTTTAGAAATAATTATGATTTTTACTTTCCTTGACTTTTAATCATTAATTGTACATTTATATAATAAATATAATGTTTTTGTTTCAAGGCCTAATATTAAATATTTTATATAACTCATATGTTAAACGATTTCTAATTATAGTAATACCTATTTTTGGAAAGTTAATATTTTAAGAAAGTTTCTATATTTGGAAGGTTACTATTTTTGTAATATTTAAGATATCTTCGGATAAAATATTTATTGGTTTGAATATGGAATAATGTTACAAATGAGAATGTACAGTATATAAGTCTAGGATATGTTGGTTGTTACCATCAGCTATATGATCAGTGTATTTGCGTCAGGGATACATTGATTGTCGAACTGGGTATCGTTTATGCTCAGGAGTCATGCGCATGTACTTAGGCTAGGACCTCGCTGAACGCAGTCCTATTATAGTTTGAGTTGTCTGGTGAGAGGGCTTAGAAGTCGCTTCGTGGGCACTGAGTTCCTTAACCAGTGAGGCGTAGGGGTCGCTTTGTGGGCACTAAGTTACACTTTGGTGTTGTTTTGACATATCTCTAATAGTAAAAGCTATACTGATCATCGGTTTTATATTCCATTATTCGTTTTGATGCCGCCAGGCTGCTGAATTGTTTTTCTGGTTTTGAATTTATTTTGATATATATAATGCTTTGAGTTTAATCTATTTTCATATATTATGCTTCTATTGCCTATATATAATGTAATATGGCTGGGAGAACTGCCTGAGTTACTACCCACTGAATTGTGGCTGTTATGTTTATCACATGACAGGTATTCTGTGTTCCGAGGTTTGGTGTGGGCTAGCGAGTGACATTGATCTTACTCTGCTTTAATCATGGATTATTAAACCCATTTGAAGGATTTTTATTTTTAGCCCTTTTGTAAAACGTGGCCTTTGTATTGACTGACCGTTCTTTTTGTAAAACTTAGAACATCAGTGTATTTTAATCCCAAATCTACAGTGTTTCCGCCACTGTATTGCGTTAGAATTTATAGGGGATTACAGGTCGGGAAGGTGGTGGTCCCGACCGGGATGAGATGGTCCCGACCTGGATGAGGTTATTCCCGGCCGGGACGGCCCATCAGTAGTTGTTGTAATCTCGCACTCCTTCCCGACCGGGAAGGCCACTCTTCCCGCCCGGGAAGGATCTTGTAGGCCTCCATTTTGATCATAAAGGTCCCCATTTGCTCTTCATAGGCTTCTCATCGATTCTCGGTGCTCGGGATCGAGTCTAAGGGGCTCGGGAATGGTTCCCAAGGTCTCGGGATCAAGTCTAAGCCACCGAGTGATCGTCGCTTCTCTTCGTTGGCTCCAAATGTGTCGGAAACGAGTCGGAATCGTTCCCTTTCTCCAATATTAGTCATAGGAGCCTAAAACAAACTAGAAGAAGCGTAAGTAGCCTAGAAATCGCTCCAAAGAGCGATTCCACAAGAGAAACCGGGACGAAACACAACAAATAGGCACTACAAACTACACTTATCAACTATCAACATTGTACCTCGATTTATCTGCAACCCAGCCATCATTAAGATACCCCTTCCTCATTTCATTTTTAATACGTGCATCTTTTCATGGCCTGCTTGTCACGTGAAATCACGTGCAAAGAATGTAAATACAACTACTTTGACATCAATAGTTACTTGTCCTTAAACAACCGACGTAGTATAAGGCATAGGGTTAAAACAACGAATGTTACATCATTTCCACCACAACAAAAGAACTAGGTTATCAGCCCACCGATTGATTAGTAGAGGTCACAATAATGCGGGCGGGATTGGGTGTTGACATCTATCGGATGTTGGCTTCCCAATACGTACCCTCACACCTTACTCAGAATCGACGGTTTCCGGATGTTCGAAACCATTGGCAATGAGAGTCATTCCAGGCATGGAGTGGTTAAGGGTACAAGTCTTTATCTTTAAGTCCCGTGCCACTCAACGTTGAGCCGACAAGAGATCAAAGTTGACTTGAACGGTTTCCGAGTCCCCATAATTGACTCGGTGGCGACTCCACAAATCGGCAATGAATTCAGTTCACTAAAAAGGTCGCCTTACAAAATGAATCGGCCTTTAAACATTTACAACCATGACTCGAGGTCGGTTGTAAACAAGTTTTCAGCGGTGGTGTAACTTGAACGAGGTCGGTGAAGCTCATTTCTTAGTTCCTAGTTGTGGTCACTACAGGTTTTGGCCCTAAAAAGCCCACCCTAACCGATATCAGGACCAACCGACCTCTTCGCGATAAGATCCCTAGGGACACGCGGAGAGATCCTCGGTTGATGCTCCGGCCGTCTAACGCGTAACCCGCGGGATTAATAAGCGGATAGTTCCGAACGGACGGTATGACACTCGTCTCCCTAGATGATTTGTCAATGCCTAAGTAAGGACTATTCTTGGGCGGTAGCCTACCCTAACCTACCCGTGTCTGCATCTTGCATGAGTGTACGAATTCCTAGTTATGTGTAGCGCGTTTGCAATCAACCCAAATAAAACACTAAACATCTGGACTCAACCACGCCAACATATTCAACCGCACCCAATTTCGTTTTCGAAAAATACCTTATCTCTTCAAAACGACCTTTTAAACGCCGATACTATCGGTCAAATCGTGATTTCTAAAAAAGGGAAAAACATTTTTGGATGCCGTCATCATGGCAAATTTTACACTCACCACTTTCAAAAAAATAAAGTATAATGTTTTCAATGCCATCACCCTGGCCAAAATGAAACCCGTCAACGACGAATACCGTTAATATCACCGGAACTCCCGATCAATGGGATCGAGGTACATTAAACGGTTACATTTCTAATTTAAAAAAAAAAACTTCTTTTTACACGCAAACCGTCAAGACGACCAAAACTTCAATTAATGAAGTCAAGGAACTTGAAAAACGGTCACACTTTCAAAACACATTTTTTTTTTCTAATGCACCCTCCCACCGTTAAATGCTAGTTAACACAGCCGATGAACGTGGGTCACTAGTTTTAAAAGTTATTTTCTAAAAAGAAAAGATTTTCCTAAAACACTGTTCACCACCTAAATCCCCCACTAAGGATTTAGTCATACTTTTAACGCTGTCACCAATCTTCATGCTCTACTACGAGCGTTGCATATACCACAAGTATCGAACTAGCTAATTAATAGTAGTTTCGATAAAAGCATCACGTAATCGTTTCCAAAGCCGGTTCCTCTAGAGAACTGTGGTCCTTTAAAAAAACATTTACATTTCGTCATCGCCGGGTTTCCGGCACACACACACACATAACAACACCCTTCCATGTCACAAGCGATGTCATCACGCCATTGTGGCACTATTCTTTTTAAAATCCTCCCTTTCAAAATTTTTGCAAAATTGGTCGTTTTCGGAAGAAGCGTACATCAAAACTCTTTGATCCTGAGGCGGGATCGCGATCAACCTCTTACGTCGTACAACCGTGTGCTTAACTGTCTATGTTAGTCACTAGGATCGCCTCTACCCGGGGTCTTAAATTTTGGGTCGTCTCGTTTCGAGAAGTCCTCTTTAAACCTCACCACCGAGGTTTGTGTCAAATCGTCTCGTTGTAGACACCTAAGATTCATTGAATGTTTCGTCGAATACACCAAGAGTCTAAAGCGCCTGAGTCCCTAAGCCAATGACCGTACACACGAGTCAAGGGTCTCATCTCCGCGTCGCTCAGTCACGAGCATTCCTCGAGTCCTTTAAGTGTCCGGAAGACCCGTCCTCATTAGTATTACCTTTTCACAGTCATTACGGGGGATTCAAGCGTAGACGCAAGCAACCACAGTGGGGATAACGGCGGACAATCCGCGGACAACACCATAGGAGCTCTAGCTGACCTCATCCGGAACTTACAAACCACTGTCATCGCGGTGAATGCATCCGTAAACAGCATAGACTCCCGCCTAGGTCACCTAGAAGACAAAGTCTCAGATGAACACCACAATCGGAACCTCAACAAGGTCCTCTTAAACTCCACCCGACTAGGTGGAGCACCCGTCGGCGTCGTTCCTACCAATCCCGTTACCCCGCCTCAAGATGACACCGTCCAATCCGCTATGAACCGCATAGATTTCCTTGAGAACCAGATGCGCCTGAACCAGGGAAATAACGTTAACCATGAAAACCATAGGAAATTCGAAATGGTGAATGATCAATTACCTGAAAACTTCTCCCTAACAGACATCACTAATTTCAAGGGAACCGAGGACCCCCAAAATCACATCCGGGTCTTTAAGGATTATATGGCCATTAAAGGGGTGAAACCTAGCCTCTTTACTAGGATATTTCCCTCATCCTTAGGAGACACACCGCGATCATGGTTCTATTCACTAGATCCTAAAAAGGTATCCACTTGGGATGATATCTCCGTAGAATTTGCGAAACAATACACGGATAACGCCGAAACACAAGTCACCATTAGAAGCCTCGATGTCCTCTCCCAGAACGAGAAGGAAGGCTTCTCGGAATTTCTGACTAGATGGAGGAGAGTCAGTACCCAACTAATAAATGGCCCAGATGAAGCTACTTTGGTAGAAAAGTTCGTCAATAACCTTAGACCTGCCTATGCCTCCCATCTTAGGTACCAAAACATCCACACCTTCAAGGAGTTATTCACCTTAGGAATACGCCTAGAGGACGATATGAAGAAGGGGGTATTCTCCAAAATAATGGGGAAAGGCTATCAAGGACCAACCACCTCTATAGGAACCCGGTCTTATGGAAATAACAAAACTGAAGAAGTACGCCTGGTCGAACCAACCACCCGGGGAAGAACGAACTTCACCCCTAGAACATTTTCTAAGCTAGGTATCACATACACCGAAGCGTTATAAAGGTTGACTGAGCAAGGAAAGCTCGGGCTGATAGGTCCTACCGCGGATAAGAGGGCAAAAACATGGGACGCTAATAAGTACTGCCAATACTATCGTGGCAAGGGCCATGACACAGAATCCTGTTTTTGGCTCAAGCATACTATACAAGATATGATAGAAAACGGAATGATCCCACTCCCCCCACCTGAAAAGCCTAATAATACTACGAACCCTTTTAGTGTCCACGCCATTTTCGATGACACTATTGACTGCTCCCACCTTACCCCCCTAGGAGAGGATGTTTTAAACATCGAGGATGAACCAGACACTCATACAGAGCCCACGCCTCTCGACCTCGTGACAACCATCGAGAGCCTAACCCGCTTAGTCTCGCAAATACACCCCATACTCTTAAGAATTGAGGCTAGGATGACTCCCATCGAGGAAAGGCTCGAAAAATCTCCCAAAACCCCTATTTCTGCATGCAACGGGTCAGTCAAAAGGGATGATATAGGCTCGCTGGAAACCGTCGAACCCAAAATGGAAGTTCACTCAAATCGGGGTTAGCTACGCGGCCGCGCTCCGAAGGTTAGCCTCTCTCCGCCTCTTACGACCCATAGGCCTATGAGCGATCCCCCACTTAACCATAGGTCCCATCACTGGTCCAAAGGAAAATACTGTCACTACCACAGGGGGAATGGTCATGACACAGAGTCCTGCACATTGCTAAAAGATAAAATCGAGGAATTGATAAAAATAGGGGTGGTAAAAACCGCACTACTAACAAAAAGACCCACCCGCTTCTTGACAGACAACTCTGAGGAAAGTGGTCTTCAGTTACTAGAACTCCTCGGGCTATCTCACGATCAGGCCTTAACAATGCTAATATCCGACGGGCTACTATACCCCCTAAGTCCAACACCCGACCCACCGACCGACAAGAGGCCGTTACATTGGAACGGTAGCAAATGGTGCCGGTGCCACCAAGGCCGAGGACATGACATTAGTGAGTGTCGTGAATTTAGGCAGCAAGTTCGCTACCTCATCCAAGAAGAAAAATTCAGAGCTTACCCCGAATACGAGGACACCAAGGCGCCTTCTGAGGGCAGCAAGTCCGCACCCGAGTCAGAGTCTAGTTCATCTTAGGGCCTAGACTAAATAATAATAATAAATGTCTTGTCTTCTATTTTATCGAGTCTAGGGAGGTGCGAGGGAACATGTCCTCCACCTCCCCCAAAAAACAAATCACGGGCATCTAGCCCGTTTTATTAGCTATCAATAAATCAACTTCTTTTTTTCCAAACATGCGTCGACAAATTGCTTAACTTCTTTCACGCTTTAAAAGGGCTCGACTTTAGGCCAATTATCGATAATGACCGACTAAAATGCAAAGGCTGCCACGAACAGCCCACTCAACTTCACCCTAAGAAGGAAATCGGGAATAACAACTTTAGGTTCAACCAGCCACTGACCAAACCACAATAAGTTTGCAAACGAACAAACCGCCACCCGACCAGACTCACCAACAACGCAACCAAATGCGAAGCCTGCCTAACAGGTCTAAAAGCAGCCATATCTCTAGGAGTCAAAAACCTTAGAGTACATGGAGATTCATCATTAGTGGTCAACCAAGCTACGTGTACCTGGAAAATTTATAGTAAAAGCCTAACCCCATACCAAACCAAAGTGGAAACAATATCTCAGAAATTCACCAAAATTGACTTCATACACATACCCCATGAGGAAAACCAATTCGCCGATGCGTTATCCAAACTAGCATCACTAATAAACATGCCCGATCACCTTTTCTTTATGCCTATCTGTGTAGAGAGAAGCGAACAACTAGCCTACATCCTGATGTGAGTTAAGATGAACTTTGAACAAAATACGTGAAGGTTGATTGTATTCTGAAATGAACGAAAGACAAACAACAAAACAGAAAGTAAGGATGGTTTGTGAGTATGATAGAACCGTAACCAAGGGATAGTATGCTTAGTGAAGTAGACCTATACTTCAACAAAGCGGTTGCTAATTCAAACACTCGATTGAAATAGCGAGTATAGAGCTTGTAACGCGACTAACTCTAGTACTTTGTCTTGTAAGCTACAAGGACGAAAGAAAAAGCAATGCTTTACTCAGTTTTGTGTTATGAATATTGTGTGCTTTATTCATCAATGTTGATGGCTATATATAGCCTACAAAACGTCCCTAAACCAGGCTGGTCAAGGAGTGATACAAACAAAGCTTAATGGTGATACAAACAAAGCTTAGGAGCTAAAAACAAAGCTAAATAAGAGCATTCAGACGGGGTAAGCATGTGAACACAATCAGCCCACAATCACCCTCCTAACTCCGGTGCACTCCCCATGCTTGAATGAGTGTGAACCCAAGTTAATGCATCCATATTGCCTTGACTATTTGCTCTTTTATTCGGTCCAAACACGAGCTAGCTTAATGATTGAAGAAGGCACACTACTAAGCTTGAAGTAGGTGCTAAGGTGGCTGGACTAGGACCATTTGGAGCTAGTGTGACTTCATTGAATTCTTTAGTTGCTTCTTCATTCGGATCATCTCCTCCCCCTTGAAAAGGAATTGTCCTCAATTCTGAAATGCCATCATCATCAAGATAAGAAGAGAGGTCTCCCACATTGAACGTGGCATGAACTCCATAATCATCCGGTAACTCCACCTTGTAGGCATTGTCGTTTACTTTTGATATGATTTTGTATGGACCTTCTGCTCGTGGCATCAACTTGTTCTTCCTTTTGCTTGGAAACCTCTCCTTTCTCAAGTGAACCCAAACTAAGTCACCCACTTGGAATAGTCTTGGTTTCCTGTTTTTGTTGGATCTTCTTTTGTAGGCTTCATTTACCTCCTCGATCCTTTCTCGAATCACTCCTCGAAAGTAAAAGTCAGGCCTTTTGCTAGCATCATTAGTTATGTAACAAATACTGAAATGAGCCATTTTGGAGAATGGCAAGTACTCTCTTGGTTTGAAAGGACTCTTTGAGAAATGACTTGTTAAGCATTTGCCCGCAATGTTTTGAATACTCCCTTGTATCTTTAGCCGGAAGAAGTGTTCTTTTAACCTCTCTAAGGTCCTGGTCATGCCAAAATGTCCAACTGGTCCTCCTCCATGAGCTTCTCTAACTAGAAACTCTGAAATAGGATGTTTTGGGACACAAAGATGGTTCCCTTTAAAAAGAAGGTCTCCCTGCAAAACAAACTCATCAAAAGTACTAAGAGCACCAGCCTTGTACTCGGTGAATACATCAGCATCCATAGAGTAGTAATCCTTCAAAGTCTCAAGTCCAAGCGATCTTATATCTAGGGTGGATAAGTGTGTGTAGCGACAAGATAAAGCTTCAGTTACGACATTGTTCTTACCATCCTTACATCTGGAAGAGAAATGAAAGGGTTGCGAGAGTTCCATCCATTTGGTATGTTTTGGGGTCAGCCTTTGCGAGCCATGGATATGCTCTAAGAGTTCATGATCTCTACTAAGTGTCAAATCAGTTGGTAATTCATTAGAAATGACAACACCTAGTTCTTTAGCAACTCCTCAAATCGTTTCCCTCCAAACCCATTATCAACCCCAACTGGTTCCTCTTTAGTAACCATGACAACATCACACTCTCCCTCTTCTATGGCATGTTCTACCACATTTTTACTAGCAAATATGGCGAGGTTGGGTTTTTTGACTCGATTAGCTACCATGGTACACAAATCTTGAGGTGTCATGGGTTTTAGCACAATTTTCTTTCCCTTATCACTCAATTCATACTCATTCCTTCTCCCATGGTGAACTACATCCCTATCAAACTGCCAAGGACGGCCTAATAGTATGTGACAAGCATCCATAGGAATAACATCACACAAGACCTCATCAACATAGGAACCCATGGTCAAACCAACCCTTACTTGTTTAGTGACCCTCACTTTGTTCCCGTTTTCTAACCAATGTAGTGCATAAGGGTTAGGGTGATTAGTAGTAGCTAGACCTAGTTTGGTTACCATTTCAGTTGAGGCCACGTTGGTACAACTACCTCCATCAATTATTAAACTACACCATTTGTTGTTAACTTGACACTTAGTATGGAATAGTTGGTCTCTTTGTTCAGTATCGTGTTGAATGGGGTTAGCATGTAGAGTACGTAGTGTAACACCCGCTATTTTTCCTAAGCATTTTATTCTTTCTGTTAGGACTTCGTCTTAACTCTGTCACTTTGGCCTCATATTTTATCATTTTACTAAGCTTTATTTTAATTTTTGAGTTTAATAATTTCTATTTTTAATTTTAAAGATTTAAAATTCTTTTAAATCCATTTATTTGGTTTCTTCGTAAACTAAGTAATTTTTCCGCAAGGAATTCTATTTCTCTCAGAATTGACATTTTTAAGCTTGGATTTAAGTTATTCCTTTTTCCTAAAAATGTTTGAATACGTTTATGGAATATTTTCTACTAAGATATATTTTAGTTACTAAAAACAAGCCATTTATGATTTTATTACGAAGCTTCGCGAATAATTATTTTCTTACGCGAGGTTTACTCGAATTACTTTGAAATGCCTTTAACTATTTTACGATTATACTTTTTGTCAACTTATAAATTATTTGAGACTGTTTTCTCACATTTTGGACCGACTAAGCTCTTGGTCACAAGTTTTATTACATTTTATTTAAACGTTTCATTTTATCACATTAAAACGTAATCATAAGATAAATCATTTTCATTCATTGTAGCATTTATGTCAAAACTTTTCTTACTCCCTCTCTTATCCTCTTGGCCGGCCAACTATAGGTCTAGGTACATTTTGGATTCCTCATTTTGAAACCTTAATTCATTCTTACTCCTTTAAGTGTAGTAACATCCATCTCCTCCTTTACTCTACATTCATTTTTGCATTAACAAAAATATTCATCACTTCTTTTTTCTCTCTTTTGGCCGGGTACTTCTTACCCTCCTTAGGCTGATTTTTGCTCCATTTCAAGTCCCAATCGCATCATTTTTATCGTCATAATAATCCTCTTTCCGATTCCTTCGTTAAGGTATTAATCGACGTCATTTTCGATCAATTTTTACCTTGATTTTTATTAGTTTTCTCATGGTATTTTTCTGCCATGATTTGCGTGTTGGTAGGATTTTTGGACGATCCCGAAGCCGACGAATATATCGTTGATTCAGACTTGGAGTAGAGGTAACGTCGATGTTACTCGGTATTTCAAGATTTTAATTGAGTATTTGCGTGTATATATTTTTATATTTTATTTTGGCAATATATGTATGTCACGAATTCTGGAAAAATTTTTAAAGTTGAAATTTTGCATGTTTCGATATTTTTATCGCTTTTACGAGAATTTTCTGATTTTTTTCATAATTTTTCGGAATTGTTAAGTGGATGAATTAATTAATCACTTTAAATCATCGTTTATCGTTAAAACCGTGTTTGTTGTTTAAATTCTCGATTTCTGGTCTTTAGTTTAAATCTGGAAAAAATTATGATTCTGATGATTTCATATTAAAATGTATTATTATGATTTTTAGTGCCTTAATAAAATGTTAGGAACGATAGGTTTATTAATAAAATCGTTAATTGCGAAAACGGGTTTAAATGACGGTTTTGTTGAAATTTGTTGAATCTGGATTTTGGAAAAATCTGGAAAATTTATATTCTGTAAAATCAGGATTTTAAAAGTGTAATAATAATTTTTGGATATTAATACTTAAATCGTTTTGTAATTACTATTTTTATTAATCGTTATTGTCGAGATTGGACGATTAACGAGAAAACGCTTTAAAAACCGAGTTTTTAGAATTCTGGAAATTTTCTTTTCTGGACAGAATGTCCATAAATATAATTTAACTATTTTACGTAATTTTTGTACTATTTATTATAGTCTTTAATTAATAAATATTGATTTCGGACAAGTTGTGATTTATCGCTAAATTGCTTCGTCTTACCTAAAAGAATTATTTTTCCAGCAATTTTGAAAGTATTTAAATCTGAAACTTTAGGAGTTAAATCATCCCTTAACATACTCTAAATATATTTGTTGGGTTGGTTAAATAAAGACGTTCAAATATTTAATTTGATGTTTGCCGTAAAATCCTATTTATAATTTTATCGTCGAAACTAATAATAATTAGGGAATTTTAGCTTTATAACTTTTGAAAACACCCTAATTAGTAATATTAAAATATTTAAGATGTTTCTAATCATTTTATAACACTTATACGATATTTTAATAATTTCATAAAATCAAATGTTCTTACTTTAATAATTAATATCGTTAAGGCCGAAAGTATTAGTTTTATAAATCTATATCGTTTACTAAAATGTGGTATTAGTATGAACTAATATTTTCACTACTTTGATATGATGCTATTTTTAGTAAAGTTTCTAAAAATAGAAGTTTCCTAAAAATAGAAGTTTCCTAAAAATAGAAGTTTCCTAAAATAGAAAGTTTCCTCTTTTAGAATATAAATGTTTACTTCTTTTATCCTCGTATTGTTTATGATGAATACATCTTTTAAATATCGATAATGGTTTGTTTTGGAGTTATGGAATAAGGACAAGTGTGGGTTTAGAGTAATATAGTCTGGGATGTACGTTTTGCCATCAACTGTAAGGCTGTTGTGTCTTTATGGGGCGCATTGGTTGTTGAACTGAGCATGGTTTGTGTTCAGGAGAGTGTATATTTACCTTAAACTTAGATATCGCATCGCATAAGTCGCGTCGGGTTGAACTGGATATGGTTTGTATCCAGGAGGGGTGTGCATTACTTAAGCCAGGACCTCGCTGCACGCAGTCCTGTTATGGTTGAGTTGCCTAGTTAGAGACCAAAGTCTAATTTGTTTTGACTAAGTTCTCGAAACTGGTTTTTAGTATTATCCTAGTGAAAGTCTAGATTCTACATTACTCCTATCCATAACGCTATTTTGATTATTTTATTATTATCGATATAAATTGATTTGCAGGTTGGCAAATATTTTTATGTTTCTTCGGCAACCCTTTTAATTAATTTGTTTTACGCTAAAACTTATTTTATTATGTTGTTTTAATGTTTTCCATTTTTACTATTTTTCCTATATTAGTAATTACTGTTTTAAAATCCTGTTATACGGCTGGGAGAACGTTGACTGATCCGAATGAGGAGACCAAGGAGTTCAATGAAGTGACACTAGCTCCTCTTAGCTCAAGTCAAGCCACACTAGCTCCTCCTACTAGCTTAGTGGTATGTCTTCTCCAAGTACTAAGTTAGCTCACAAGGGAGCTGAATAAAGGAGTAAAGAAGTCAAGGTTGATTATGGGCTGATTGGTTACTTCGTTTTAGCTCCATGTTCACATGGTGTGTACACTCAAGCTTTGGTGTTGGCTCCATGTTCACACAAGACTACACGGCTGGTGCAAGCTTTGGTTTTAACTCCCTAGCTTTGGTTTTAACTCCTTGTTTACACTAGCTTTGTTTTTAACTCCAACCTTGTATTTAGCTCCTAGTTCACATTAGTCTAGCTTTGTTATTGTCACCCTTAACCAACCGGTTTTAAGGGTCTTGTAGGCTATAAATAGCCGGCCATTTGAAGGAATAAAGAACATCCAATTTGCAAATTAAAAACCAAGTAAAAGTTAAGCTTTGAGCTTCCTTTTGTTTCGTCTTTGTAGTTTACAAGACAAGGTCTAGAGTGAGTCGCGTTACAAGCTCTAAACTCGCTATTTCAATCGAGTGTTTGATCTAGCAACCGCTTTGTTGAAGTATAGGTCTACTTCACCTAGCATACTATCCTTTGTTACGGTTCATTCATCCATAAAACTATCCTTTCTTTCTGTTTTGGTTACTCATTCACGTTCCATTTCAAAATACTAATCCATCTTTACATTCTTGTTTCAAAGTTCATATCAACTCACATCATTAGTGGTATCAGAGCTTTGGTCATCCATTTATACGTAAGCATGGCAGGAGTTGTGAGCTTTGAAGAATCAAGCATCATGAGTCTGTCTAAGTCCCATGGCGCATCTGTTCCTGAAGTCTACTTGGGAGAAAGAGAAGATGAACTCCCAACGTTTGGTAAGGTCTTAGTATTACGTACACTTCATGCTAATCCTATCCCACAAAACACCGAACAAAGAGACCAACTCTTTCACACAAAATGTCTAGTTAATACCAAGTGGTGTAGTTTGATTATTGATGGGGGTAGTTGTACTAATGTTGCGTCTACGGAAATGGTAGCTAAATTAGGTCTCACCACCACTAATCACCCTAAACCGTATGCTTTACATTGGTTGGATAATGAGAACAAGATAAGGGTCACTAAACAAGTAAGGGTGGGTTTAACCATGGGTTCCTACGTTGATGAGGTTCTATGTGATGTTATACCTATGGATGCTTGTCATATACTATTAGGCCGTCCTTGGCAGTTTGATAGGGACGTAGTTCATCATGGGAGAAAGAATGAATATGAATTGAGGGATAAGGGAAAGAAAATCGTTCTAAAACCCATGACTCCCCAAGCTGTTAGAGCTATGACCTCCAGCAAGAACAAAAGACCCAACCTCACCATCTTTGCTAGTGAAAATGAAGTAGAGCAAGCTATACAAGAGGGGGAACGTGTATTTGTCATGGTAGCTAAAGAGAAACCCGTAGAAGTTGAGAATAGACTTGGAGGAAAACCATTAGAGGAGTTGTTACACGAGTTTAAGGATGTCTTCCCCGAGGAATTACCCGTTGGTTTACCACCTATTAGAGGTATAGAACATCAAATCGACCTCATTCCAGGATCAACCTTACCCAATAAGGCTGCCTATAGGTGTAATCCGGAAGAAACTAAGGAATTACAAAGACAAATAGATGAGTTGATGAGTAGAGGGTATGTGCGGGAGAGCCTTAGTCCTTGTGCTGTTCCAGTTCTTTTAGTACCTAAGAAGGATGGAACATGGAGAATGTGTGTAGATAGTAGAGCCGTTAACAACATCACCATCAAGTATAGGTTTCCTATTCCAAGGTTAGATGATATGTTAGATGAGCTTCATGGGGCGGTGGTCTTCTCCAAAATTGATCTAAGGAGTGGTTACCATCAAATCAGAATGAGGGAGGGAGATGAATGGAAGACCGCTTTCAAAACCAAACATGGACTATATGAGTGGACGGTCATGCCATTTGGTCTTACCAACGCTCCAAGCACGTTCATGAGGTTAATGAACGAGGTACTTAAGGCCTACCTAGGTCGCTTTATTGTGGTTTACTTGGATGATATACTTGTGTATAGCAGGTCCTTGGAAGAACATATGGAGCACTTGAGGCTACTCTTCACCACACTTCGCAAACAACAACTTTTTGGGAAGAAGGAGAAGTGTGCCTTCTTTGTGGAGAGCGTAGTATTCCTTGGCTACGTAGTATCCAAAGGAGGGGTATCAGTTGATCAAACCAAAGTGGAATCCATACGTACTTGGCCAATCCCTTCCACCATTACAGAAGTAAGGTCTTTTCATGGTTTGGCTTCTTTTTACAGGAGATTTATCAAGGATTTCAGCACTATCACAAGCCCCATCACCGAGTGCTTGAAGAAAGGCGCATTTGTTTGGACCAAAGCTGCCCAAGAAGCCTTTGAAGCCATTAAAGAGAAGCTATGCTCCGCTCCTATCTTAGCCCTTCCTGATTTCTCTCAACCATTTGAGGTGGAATGTGACGCTAGTGGAGTTGGAATTGGAGCTGTTCTTGTGCAAAACAAGCGCCCCATTGCCTATTTCTCAGAGAAACTCAATGGAGCAAGACTGAACTACTGCACTTACGACAAGGAGTTCTATGCCATAGTAAGAGCTCTTGATCATTGGAGTCATTACCTACGTACTAACCATTTTGTTCTTCATTCAGATCATGAGTCCTTAAAATATATCAATGGCCAACAAAAGTTAAGTCCAAGGCATGCCAAGTGGGTAGAATTCTTACAATCCTTTCACTTCTCTTCAAAATACAAAGATGGAAAGAGTAACGTAGTAGCTGATGCACTATCACGCCGCTACACTTTACTATCTACTTTGGATGTGAGGTTGCTTGGATTTGAAACTCTAAAGGACTACTACAACAATGATGCTGATTTTGGTGAAACCTTCACCAAATGCAAGGAGGGAGCCTTTGATGAGTTTGTTTTGCAGGAAGGGTTTCTTTTCAAAGGAAACCGCCTGTGTGTACCCAAGCATCCCATTAGAGAGCTACTGGTTAGAGAAGCTCATGGAGGAGGATTAGCGGGTCATTTTGGCATTACAAGAACGTTGGAGGTCTTAAAGGAGCACTTCTTTTGGCCAAAGATGCAAGGGAGCGTCCAGAATGTGGTGAGCAAGTGTGTGACTTGCCAATTTGCCAAGAGTTCCTTCAAGCCTGGAGTTTACACGCCCTTGCCCACTCCTAGTAGACCATGGGAAGATGTATCCATGGATTTCATTGTAGCCTTACCAAGAACCGCTAGAGGAAAAGATGCTATCATGGTGGTAGTAGATCGGTTTTCAAAGATGGCTCACTTCATTGCTTGCCACAAAACAGATGATGCTAGCAATGTTGCTGACTTATACTTCAAGGAGGTAGTGCGTCTACATGGGATACCCAAGTCCATAGTCTCTGATCGTGACTCAAAGTTCCTTAGTTACTTTTGGAACACATTATGGAGGAAGGTGGGAACCAAGCTCTTATTTAGCACTTCTCATCATCCACAAACAGATGGACAAACTGAGGTTACAAATCGCACCTTGGGAACGTTATTAAGGGGCCTTGTAAGTAAGACTCAAAAGGATTGGGATATCAAGCTTGCCCATGCTGAGTTTGCCTACAATCGCTCCCCCACTTATGCTACTTCTCATTCCCCTTTTGAGGCTGTATATGGGATCAATCCTTACATGCCCTTGGACCTGATTCCGTTACCAAAAGATGAGTTAGTTCACAAGGATGCGGAGTCCAAACTAAAGGCTATGATCAGACTCCACGAGCAAATCCAAGAAAGGATCAAGGAGGTCAATGAAGCATACAAAAGGAAGTCCAACAAGAACAGGAAGCCAAGACTTTTCCAAGAGGGTGACTTAGTTTGGGTGCACTTGAGGAAGGAAAGGTTTCCAAGTAAAAGAAAGAATAAACTAATGCCACGAGCTGAAGGACCTTACAAGATCATATCCAAGGTAAATGATAATGCTTACAAGGTAGAATTACCGGATGATTATGGAGTCCATGCCACGTTCAACATAGGGGACCTTTCTCCCTATCTAGATGATGATGGCATTTCAGAATTGAGGGCAATTCCTTTTCAAGGGGGAGGAGATGATCCGAATGAGGAGACCAAGGAGTTCAATGAAGTGACACTAGCTCCTCTTAGCTCAAGTCAAGCCACACTAGCTCCTCCTACTAGCTTAGTGGTATGTCTTCTCCAAGTACTAAGTTAGCTCACAAGGGAGCTGAATAAAGGAGTAAAGAAGTCAAGGTTGATTATGGGCTGATTGGTTACTTCGTTTTAGCTCCATGTTCACATGGTGTGTACACTCAAGCTTTGGTGTTGGCTCCATGTTCACACAAGACTACACGGCTGGTGCAAGCTTTGGTTTTAACTCCCTAGCTTTGGTTTTAACTCCTTGTTTACACTAGCTTTGTTTTTAACTCCAACCTTGTATTTAGCTCCTAGTTCACATTAGTCTAGCTTTGTTATTGTCACCCTTAACCAACCGGTTTTAAGGGTCTTGTAGGCTATAAATAGCCGGCCATTTGAAGGAATAAAGAACATCCAATTTGCAAATTAAAAACCAAGTAAAAGTTAAGCTTTGAGCTTCCTTTTGTTTCGTCTTTGTAGTTTACAAGACAAGGTCTAGAGTGAGTCGCGTTACAAGCTCTAAACTCGCTATTTCAATCGAGTGTTTGATCTAGCAACCGCTTTGTTGAAGTATAGGTCTACTTCACCTAGCATACTATCCTTTGTTACGGTTCATTCATCCATAAAACTATCCTTTCTTTCTGTTTTGGTTACTCATTCACGTTCCATTTCAAAATACTAATCCATCTTTACATTCTTGTTTCAAAGTTCATATCAACTCACATCATTGACGTTGCTCCCCACTGATTGTGGCTGTTATGTTTTAACATGGCAGGTATACGTGTTTATTTTCCGGTGGGTGTGGGCTAACGAGCAGTCTTGGATCCTGCTGATCTTTTAATAATCATGTTTTAAGGATTGTTTAACCTCTTTATGGATTGTTGTAAATTTTAGCCATTTTTATGTATGGCGCATGTTTGACTTTACCAATTTAATTTATTAAGACATAGTTCTGTGTGTTTTAATCCCGACTCTACAGTGTTTCCGCCACTGTATCGCGCTAGAATTTTTAGGGGATTACAGTTGGTATCAGAGCATCACTGCTCCCGACGCTTACACACCTGAAATTAGGGAAAAATACCAGTAAATTATTTAAACAGTAAATAAAGATATTATTAGAAATGGGTAGAAACAGATAAGGACTTAACTGTTAAGATTGTCTGTTCCTGAACTCGATGATTAGCATTGATTTTATGTTGTTATTTGTGAACTTCAAGATGGCCGGAAGAGGTAACCGAAACAACAACAACAACAACCGCAACAACAACAACAACAACAATGATCAAGGAGGTATCGAAGCTCTGGCTGACACGCTACGCAATATAGCGCAGGCTATGAACGAGATGAACAACCGGAACCAGCAGAGGCCCTTCAACTTCTCTCACGCCGCTGAAGGAATGGCTAAAAGCAGATTGGACTATTATGACGGTTCCGTGGACCCTGAAGTCATGAACCGTTGGTTTCGAGTGATGGAAAGACAGTTTGGAATTTACTCCGCCCCCGAGGATCAGAAGGTGGGCCTAGCTGTGTTGTACTTGTCAGACGATGCAGACAGATGGTGGAGCCAAGTTGGCCCGACTGCTCTTCAGACTCCAGGATTCAACTGGACTCAGTTCAAGGCTCTCTTAGAGCAGAGATTTTATCCCGAGGAGCTGAGGCGTCAGAGGATGACTGAATTCAACACTCTAAGCCAGAATACCATGTCAGTTGAAGCTTACACCACTCGGTTTCACTTTCTGGCGAATTATGCTGGAGATCTGTTACCCAATGAGAATTCCCGAGCTTTCTTTTATCGAGGAGGACTTCGAGCCGATATCACTCTCAACATGCCCCGGAGTCTCTCAACTGTTAATGAGCTTTATAATGCCGCGCTATACGCGGAATCTTCGATTGAGCGGGTGAAATCTATGAACCCATCATCTGGTTATAAAAGACCTTTCACCCGTTCAGGGAATAACTCTTCATATTCTTCTAAGAAGTTCAACTCTGGAGGTCTGGACTATTTTTCCTTTCTCTTCTTCTTCTACTTTCTTTCCTCTAAATTTCTGACTCTACTGTATGCTATTACAGATAGTGGTTTCAAGAAAAACAATTTCAACTCGAAGCCCAACAACAAGAAGGATTCTAACTGTTTCAAATGCAAGAAGGCCTATCATCCGGGTTTGACTTGTGAGGGTAACCCTATTACCTGTTTCCACTGTGGGGAAGTGGGACATCGTTCTTGTAACACCCCCATTTACACAAGAGCCTTACCAAGACATTCCCGAGTAAATAAAGGTGTTACCATCTCGGTGTGACCCGAGGTAGTAGTCCCAACACAATCAATCCAACCAGATACTGAAATTTAAAACTCAAGTCAAATTGTTCCAAGTTACAAAAGAAGTCCCAAAAGTCAAAAGGAATAATCCAAACTAGAATCAGAGTATTACGTCGCAACGATATATAATATTAATCAATCGTCTAAGTATAGTGTGTCGTCGCTCAACCCATCCCGCTCATGCATCCGAAATGTCACCACACCACAATCTAACCTGCACGATTAGCTGCTCCCCAAAAGGTAGGAAATACCAATTGGATCATCACAGGCCCCCGATAAAAATAGGGTACAATTTAGACAAGGAAAACAAAGTCAGCAAAGCTGAGTAGGGAATAATCATACAGCTCGTTAATTAAACAGTTGAGTATGCGATAGACAAATCTAACACCAATACACAATCACGATAATACAACGATATCGTAATCAAAATCTCATGATCTCAATCTCAATTCTCCAAACTCAGTTTCCACATAGAAACAACAATACTAACAGGGGTCCCGTATTCATTAATGTGCACATCCCTCCTAAGGCCGACCCAAAGGAGGCGAATAACCAGGCAGGTTCGAGATCAACCGAACCTAGGTTACTTTTCTAGGTAACCTTCACATTCCATGCGTGGGTCCGCAGACACCAACGCGGCCGTAGCCTCATATCATACTCTGTATTAAAATCTCACATCTCAATTCATCACAATGTCTCACCATAATATCATCATAATGGATACAGGCTATCATAATGTCATTCATATCATTCATGCTCAACATATTCTATCATTCAACACAATAATACATCTGTAAGGTTAAACCTTACCTAATCAGCATTCACCACAGGGCCGGTAGAACAGTTCACCACGGGAACTCTACGAAATTCACTCCTAATAAAATATTAGGTACTTTAATTAATATCGATCCTAACGTATTTAATATATAAAGTGAAATTGATATCATTATACTTCAATTAAAACTAAAGTAAGTATTATTGTACTCTGTTATCAGCCCCACCATATACATAATTATCAGCCTATACACATAAATACAAAATTAACCTAAACCGACACCTAACAATCTACCTAACCGAATAACACTGACCTCAACGACAATGGCCTCAAACGGCCAACACCCAATTATAGCCAACAACAGTAATATGTCGACATAGCAACAATACATCACCGGTAATGGTGATCACGTACCGATCGCAACTATAATCCGACGATGACAACGGCGTACCGAGGACATCAACAATACGCAAGTCCAGCAACCATGAATAACAATAACGACACTAACCCATCACAGCCGCAATATACTGACAACAGTGGCACAACACATATTATAATAACGACGACAGTCTGACCGCAACGAACTACACTAACGATAACCCGACAATACCATTTCGACCATCGTTAATTTGACGTTAAAAGTTTACTAATAATGCTAATAAAACAGAAATGGTGGTGTGACATACCTAGGGTTGCGTGTACGTATGGTTGAAGTCTAGCCTACCGATTGTTCGATCCGACTCCGAAGGTCCTCCTTCTCCTTCGCTTTGCTACGTACGGTTGAACGTGGGATGCTTGAGTTATGTGTGTTGTGAATGGCTGCTAGTGTTTAATTAAAAAGGGGCGTAGGTTTTTTTTGTATTATACTTAGGGTGTAGGCTTAGGATAGGTTTTAATATATTAATTAGGGATGTAGGCTAAGCTACTAGGCTTAGTAATGTAGTGTGTGGGTTATAATACTACTTGTTGGTCAGGGCCCAATACATCTCGGGTTAACTTGTGTGCTCGGTTACTTATACGGGTTTGACTTAACGCTAGACTGACTTTACCGTCTCGACTCAACTTGACTTACGGTATGACTTATTATGAATCACGGGTATTACAATTCTACCTACTGCCCAAAGAAAGCAACAACCAATACCGCTACTGCAGCTGGCGCTGTCTCTACTTCTGCTCCTCGTAAGGGACGCATCTTTGTGATGAGCCATGCCGACGCTGAGGCTAATCCTGATGTGGTTACGGGTATGTTTCTGATTTCTGGTATTAGTGCTTATATATTATTTGATACCGGCGCTTCCACGTCTGTAATATCTTCTACTCTGGCTCCAAAACTATCCTTAACCCCCTGTCTAGCTGAGCCTATAGCTATTTCCCTCCCTTCTGGTGAAGTCGTTGACTGTTCTAAAGCTTATCAGAATGTACCTATTCTCTTTGCTGGTACTATTCTTCCTTCTACTCTCCTTGAGTTTCCTCTCGCTGAGTTCGACGTTATTTTGGGAATGGACTGGTTAGCTCAGTATGATGCAAGATTTCAATGTCGAGATCAGAAGATTTCTCTGAAGACCCCCGAAGGTGTTCGAGTGACTTACCGTGGTGGTCGAAGACAGAAGGGTATCAAGATTATTTCTGCCATGAAGGCTATCAGAATGCAGAGAAAAGGTTGCCAAGCATTTCTATGTACGGTGACTGTAACTGCTGAACTCCCCAAGCTCGAAGAGGTGCGCATAGTGTGTGATTATGCAGATGTATTTCCTGAGGAGTTACCAGGTATCCCACCCGAACGAGATGTGGAATTCACTATTGAACTCGTGCCTGGTACAGGCCCAATCGCCAAAGCACCTTACAGAATGGCTCCTGATGAGTTGCAAGAGCTACGCAAGCAATTGGATGAAATGATTGAGAAAGATTTCATTCGTCCAAGTTCTTCCCCTTGGGGCGCTCCTGTACTTTTTGTCAAGAAGAAAGATGGTTCAATGCGCCTGTGTATTGATTATCGTGATCTCAACAAGGTTACGATCAAGAACAAATATCCCCTGCCCAGAATTGATGATCTCTTTGATCAACTTAAGGGTGCTTCCGTATTTTCCAAGATCGATCTAAGGTCTGGATATCACCAAATTCCCGTCCGTGAATCAGACATTCCTAAGACGGCTTTCAATTCGAGGTATGGACATTATGAATTCAAAGTCATGCCTTTTGGACTAACCAATGCTCCTGCTGTTTTTATGGATCAGATGAACAGAACTTTCAGGGAGTATTTGGATCAGTGTGTTGTTGTCTTTATTGATGACATCCTGATTTATTCCAAGTCAGAGGTTGAACATGCAGAACATCTCAAGATTATTCTTGGCATCCTACGAGATCAGAAGTGGTATGCTAAGTTTTCCAAGTGTGAGTTCTGGCTTTCCGAGGTAGCTTTTCTGGGTCATGTTATCACAAAGGAAGGTATTAAGGTTGACCCTGCTAAGATTTCAGCTATCGAGAGCTGGGCAAGTCCCAAAGATGTTGGCGAGATCCGAAGTTTCCTAGGTCTTGCCGGCTATTATCGAAGGTTTGTGCAAGACTTTTCTAAGTTAGCACGACCTATGACTCAATTACTCAAGAAGGAGAATAAGTTTTTGTGGAGTCAAGCTTGTGAAGATGCTTTTTCTGAGCTCAAGAGAAAGCTCACCTCTGCTCCTATCCTGACCCTACCTGAAGAAGGCGTTGGATTTGATGTGTACTGTGACGCTTCTAAGAATGGTTTGGGTTGTGTCCTTATGCAGAACGGTAAGGTGATCGCTTATGCCTCTAGACAGTTGAAAATTCATGAGGTGAATTACCCTACCCACGACTTGGAGTTAGCAGCTGTGGTGCATGCCTTGAAGATTTGGAGGCATTATTTGTACGGAGTAAGATGCAAGGTTCACACTGACCATAAGAGTCTGCGATATCTCTTCACGCAGAAAGATCTGAATGCGAGACAGAGACGCTGGATCGAGTTAGTGAATGACTATGACCTTGAATTGGTGTATTGTGAGGGAAAGGCTAACGTGGTTGCTGATGCCCTTCGCAGAAAGATCCTTCATTCCTTGTCTCCGTGTTCTAGCTTGCCTGAGAAGTTGTCCCGAGATTTTGCCAAGATGTCTATTGATGTTGTGGATGAAGATTATGATGGTCGCCTGTATGCCCTTGTTGCTGAACCAACTCTTTTCCGTGAGATTCGTGAGAAGCAGTTGGATGATCCTTTTGTGGATGGCATCCGAGAAAAGATGAATCTTGGTAAGGCTCTAGATTTTTCTGTGGATTCCAATGGAGCACTGAAATTTAAGAACCGCTGGGTTGTCCCTGGTGATGCTGAGGTGAGAAAGCAAGTTCTAACCGAAGCACATAAGACGAGGTACTCTATTCATCCTGGTGGTGACAAGATGTATCGGGATTTGAAGCTCCATTTCTGGTGGCCTCATATGAGAGAGGACATTGCAGAGTTTGTAAGTAAGTGCTTGACTTGTCAGCAGGTGAAGTTCGAGCACAAGAAGCCTGGAGGTTTGCTACAACCACTCCCTGTTCCAGAGTGGAAATGGCAGTGCATATCGATGGATTTTGTGATGGCTTTACCTAGAACCGTGAATGGTAGAAACTGTATTTGGGTTATTGTGGACCGCTTGACCAAATGTGCACGATTCGTCCCAATTCGCGATACTTGGAGTTTGGAGAAGCTCGCAGAAGTGTATATTGCCGAGATCGTCCGTCATCACGGTGTATCGCTCGAGATTGTTTCGGATCGAGACCCGAGGTTCTGCTCTAAATTTTGGAAGGCTTTGCAAGATGCTTTGGGAAGCAAGTTATTGATGTGTACCGCTTTCCATGCTGTTACAGATGGACAGTCCGAGAGAACAATCCAAACTTTGGAGGATATGTTGCGGGCTTGTGCCTTGGATTTCCAAGAGAGTTGGATCCGACATCTTCCATTGGTAGAGTTTTCCTATAACAACAGCTACCATGCTTCTATTAGGATGTCCCCGTTTGAAGCACTTTATGGTCGAAAGTGCCGTAGTCTCGTCTGTTGGGATGTTCCCGGTGAAGTAAAGATTTTGGGCCCGGATTTGTTGGCTCAGACTATTGACGTTGTGAATGTGGTCCGATCTAGGATGAAGTCTGCCCAGGATCGGCAGAAGTCGTATGCTGATGTTCGTCGCCGACCTTTGGAGTTTTTGGTTGGTGATCTGGTGTTCCTGAAGGTATCACCTATGAAAGGGGTGAAACGGTTTGGGATTAAGGGCAAGCTCAGCCCTAAGTTCGTTGGCCCATACCCTGTGATCGAGAGAGTGGGCGAAGTTGCTTATAAACTGGAATTGCCTGCATCCATGGGTAAGGTTCACGATGTATTTCATGTTTCTCAGTTAAGGAAATATGTTAGTGATCCCGAGCACGTGTTGGAGCCCGAGATTGTGGATCTCGAGCTGGATTTGACTTATGAAGAAAGGCCGGTGAAGATCACTGATCGCCGCGAGAAGCGTTTAAGGAACAAAGTTGTACCTCTGGTGAAGGTTTTGTGGCGCTGTAATCGGTTTGAGGAAGAAACATGGGAAACCGAGTCTTCGATGCGAGCTAAGCATCCTCAACTCTTCGAGTAAGGTAAACCTCGATTTCCTATCTGCTTATTCTTAGTTTCGAGGACGAAACTTTCTTTTAGTGGGGAGGATTGTAACACCCGCTATTTTTCCTAAGCATTTTATTCTTTCTGTTAGGACTTCGTCTTAACTCTGTCACTTTGGCCTCATATTTTATCATTTTACTAAGCTTTATTTTAATTTTTGAGTTTAATAATTTCTATTTTTAATTTTAAAGATTTAAAATTCTTTTAAATCCATTTATTTGGTTTCTTCGTAAACTAAGTAATTTTTCCGCGAGGAATTCTATTTCTCTCCGAATTGACATTTTTAAGCTTGGATTTAAGTTATTCCTTTTTCCTAAAAATGTTTGAATACGTTTATGGAATATTTTCTACTAAGATATATTTTAGTTACTAAAAACAAGCCATTTATGATTTTATTACGAAGCTTCGCGAATAATTATTTTCTTACGCGAGGTTTACTCGAATTACTTTGAAATGCCTTTAACTATTTTACGATTATACTTTTTGTCAACTTATAAATTATTTGAGACTGTTTTCTCACATTTTGGACCGACTAAGCTCTTGGTCACAAGTTTTATTACATTTTATTTAAACGTTTCATTTTATCACATTAAAACGTAATCATAAGATAAATCATTTTCATTCATTGTAGCATTTATGTCAAAACTTTTCTTACTCCCTCTCTTATCCTCTTGGCCGGCCAACTATAGGTCTAGGTACATTTTGGATTCCTCATTTTGAAGCCTTAATTCATTCTTACTCCTTTAAGTGTAGTAACATCCATCTCCTCCTTTACTCTACATTCATTTTTGCATTAACAAAAATATTTATCACTTCTTTTTTCTCTCTTTTGGCCGGGTACTTCTTACCCTCCTTAGGCTGATTTTTGCTCCATTTCAAGTCCCAATCGCATCATTTTTATCGTCATAATAATCCTCTTTCCGATTCCTTCGTTAAGGTATTAATCGACGTCATTTTCGATCAATTTTTACCTTGATTTTTATTAGTTTTATCGTGGTATTTTTATGCCATGATTTGCGTGTTGGTAGGATTTTTGGACGATCCCGAAGCCGACGAATATATCGTTGATTCAGACTTGGAGTAGAGGTAACGTCGATGTTACTCGGTATTTCAAGATTTTAATTGAGTATTTGCGTGTATATATTTTTATATTTTATTTTGGCAATATATGTATGTCACGAATTCTGGAAAAATTTTTAAAGTTGAAATTTTGCATGTTTCGATATTTTTATCGCTTTTACGTGATTAACGATTAAATTGTTATATTAATTTGTAAAATCGTAATAATCGGCCTAAACATGTAATATATGTTTATATTCTGGAAAAATGTTGTTTTTGATGATTTTTAGTAATTTAGTATTTTTCTGATATTTTTGATATCGATTATTGAATTATTATCGTTTTCGAACAAAAACGATTAAAAACCGATTTTTAGTTCTAGTACTTAAACATTTTATTTTAATCTGATTTTTGACGTGGTGAAACTTTCTGGTGAAATAGAATTTTCTGATTTTTTTCATAATTTTTCGGAATTGTTAAGTGGATGAATTAATTAATCACTTTAAATCATCGTTTATCGTTAAAACCGTGTTTGTTGTTTAAATTCTCGATTTCTGGTCTTTAGTTTAAATCTGGAAAAAAATTATGATTCTGATGATTTCATATTAAAATGTATTATTATGATTTTTAGTGCCTTAATAAAATGTTAGGAACGATAGGTTTATTAATAAAATCGTTAATTGCGAAAACGGGTTTAAATGACGGTTTTGTTGAAATTTGTTGAATCTGGATTTTGGAAAAATCTGGAAAATTTATATTCTGTAAAATCAGGATTTTAAAAGTGTAATAATAATTTTTGGATATTAATACTTAAATCGTTTTGTAATTACTATTTTTATTAATCGTTATTGTCGAGATTGGACGATTAACGAGAAAACGCTTTAAAAACCGAGTTTTTAGAATTCTGGAAATTTTCTTTTCTGGACAGAATGTCCATAAATATAATTTAAATATTTTACGTAATTTTTGTACTATTTATTATAGTCTTTAATTAATAAATATTGATTTCGGACAAGTTGTGATTTATCGCTAAATTGCTTCGTCTTACCTAAAAGAATTATTTTTCCAGCAATTTTGAAAGTATTTAAATCTGAAACTTTAGGAGTTAAATCGTCCCTTAACATACTCTAAATATATTTGTTGGGTTGGTTAAATAAAGACGTTCAAATATTTAATTTGATGTTTGCCGTAAAATCCTATTTATAATTTTATCGTTGAAACTAATAATAATTAGGAAATTTTAGCTTTATAACTTTTGAAAACACCCTAATTAGTAATATTAAAATATTTAAGATGTTTCTAATCATTTTATAACACTTATACGATATTTTAATAATTTCATAAAATCAAATGTTCTTACTTTAATAATTAATATCGTTAAGGCCGAAAGTATTAGTTTTATAAATCTATATCGTTTACTAAAATGTGGTATTAGTATGAACTAATATTTTCACTACTTTGATATGATGCTATTTTTAGTAAAGTTTCTAAAAATAGAAGTTTCCTAAAAATAGAAGTTTCCTAAAATAGAAGTTTCCTAAAATAGAAAGTTTCCTCTTTTAGAATATAAATGTTTACTTCTTTTATCCTCGTATTGTTTATGATGAATACATCTTTTAAATATCGATAATGGTTTGTTTTGGAGTTATGGAATAAGGACAAGTGTGGGTTTAGAGTAATATAGTCTGGGATGTACGTTTTGCCATCAACTGTAAGGCTGGTGTGTCTTTATGGGGCGCATTGGTTGTTGAACTGAGCATGGTTTGTGTTCAGGAGAGTGTATATTTACCTTAAACTTAGATATCGCATCGTATAAGTCGCGTCGGGTTGAACTGGATATGGTTTGTATCCAGGAGGGGTGTGCATTACTTAAGCCAGGACCTCGCTGCACGCAGTCCTGTTATGGTTGAGTTGCCTAGTTAGAGACCAAAGTCTAATTTGTTTTGACTAAGTTCTCGAAACTGGTTTTTAGTATTATCCTAGTGAAAGTCTAGATTCTACATTACTCCTATCCATAACGCTATTTTGATTATTTTATTATTATCGATATAAATTGATTTGCAGGTTGGCAAATATTTTTATGTTTCTTCGGCAACCCTTTTAATTAATTTGTTTTACGCTAAAACTTATTTTATTATGCTGTTTTAATGTTTTCCATTTTTACTATTTTTCCTATATTAGTAATTACTGTTTTAAAATCCTGTTATACGGCTGGGAGAACGTTGACGTTGCTCCCCACTGATTGTGGCTGTTATGTTTTAACATGGCAGGTATACGTGTTTATTTTCCGGTGGGTGTGGGCTAACGAGCAGTCTTGGATCCTGCTGATCTTTTAATAATCATGTTTTAAGGATTGTTTAACCTCTTTATGGATTGTTGTAAATTTTAGCCATTTTTATGTATGGCGCATGTTTGACTTTACCAATTTAATTTATTAAGACATAGTTCTGTGTGTTTTAATCCCGACTCTACAGTGTTTCCGCCACTGTATCGCGCTAGAATTTTTAGGGGATTACAGAACGTAAACAAAGTAACCAAAACAGATTGTAAGGATGAATAAACCGTAACCAAAGGATTGTATGCTTACTGAAGTAGACCTATACTCCAACAAAGCGGATGCTAAATCAAACACGCGATTGAAGTAGCGAGTTTAGAGCTTGTAACGCGACTAACTCTAGACTTTGTCTTGTAAACAACAAGGACGTAAAAGAAAGCTTAGGTTTACTCAGTTTTGTGATATCAAAATTGGATGTCTTATTCATTCAAGTAGATGGCTATATATAGCCTACAAAATGACCCTTAAACCGGCTGGTTAGGGTGACAAAAACAAAGCTACATGGTGACAAAAACAAAGCTTAAACCTATTGTGAACTAGGAGCTAAAAACAAAGCTTAAACCTATGTGAACTAGGAGCTAAAAACAAAGCTTAACAAAGAGCATTCAGCCGCGGCACACTATGTGAACATGGAGCTAAAAACAAAGCTAACTATGAGAACACAATCAGCCCATAATCATCCTCATAACTTCAGTACACTCCCCATGCTTGAATGAGTGTGAACCCAAGTTAATGCCTTCAAATTACCTTGACTAATTGCTCCTTTAATCAGCCCACACACGAGCTAGCTCACCAATTGTAGTAGGCTCACTACTAAGCTGGTAGGAGGTGCTAGTGTGGCTGAACTAAGATCATTAGGAGCTAAGGTGACTTCATTGAACTCCTTAGTAGCTTCTTGATTCGGATCAAAGTACGGATGGATTCTACCTTGGTTTGATCAACGGATACTCCATCTTTGGACACCACATAGCCAAGGAACACCACACTTTCTACAAAGAAAGCACACTTCTCCTTCTTGCCAAAGAGTTGTTGCTTGCGAAGTGTTGTAAATAGTAGCCTTAAGTGCTCCATATGCTCCGCCAAAGACCTGCTATAAACAAGAATATCATCCAAATAAACTACAATGAATCGACCTAAATAGGCCTTGAGTACTTCATTCATTAGCCTCATGAATGTGCTTGGAGCGTTGGTGAGACCAAATGGCATAACCGTCCATTCATAGAGCCCATGCTTGGTCTTGAAGGCTGTCTTCCACTCATCCCCCTCTCTCATTCTAATTTGATGATACCCACTTCTTAAGTCGATTTTGGAGAAGATCACAGCCCCATGAAGCTCATCCAACATATCATCCAATCTTGGAATAGGAAATCTATATTTGATGGTAATGTTGTTAACTGCCCTACTATCCACACACATTCTCCAAGTTCCATCTTTCTTAGGTACTAAGAGGACTGGAAAAACACAAGGACTAAGGCTTTCACGTACATACCCTCGACTCATTAACTCATCAATTTGTCTTTGCAATTCCTTAGTCTCCTCTGGATTACACCTATAAGCTGCCTTATTTGGTAAGGCTGCTCCTGGAACGAGGTCGATTTGGTGTTCTATGCCTCGAATAGGTGGTAAACCAACTGGTAATTCCTCAGGGAAAACGTCCTCAAACTCATGTAACAATTCCTCAAATGGCTTTCCCCCAAGCCCATTCTCAACTACTAAGGGTTCCTCTCTAGCAACCATGACAAAGACACGTTCCCCTCCTTGTAAAGCCTGTTCTACTTCACTCTCACTAGCAAATATGGTGAGGTTAGGCTTCTTAGTTTTGTTGGCTGCCATAGCTCTAACAGCTTGAGGAGTCATGGGTTTTAGCACGATTTTCTTTCCCCTATCCCTTAACTCGTATTCATTCTTCCTCCCATGGTGTACTACATCCCTATCAAACTGCCAAGGACGTCCCAAAAGTATATGACACGCATCCATAGGAATGACATCACATAAAACATCATCGACTTAAGACCCCATGGTTAAGCCTACTCTCACTTGCTTAGTGACCCTTACTTTGTTTCCATTGTCCAACCAATGTAGTGCATACGGTCTAGGGTGACTAGTGGTGGTTAGGCCTAATTTAGTTACCATTTCAGTTGAGGCAACATTTGTGCAACTACCCCCATCAATGATCAAGCTACACCATTTGTTGTTAACTTGACACTTAGTGTGGAAGAGTTGATCCCTTTGTTCAGTGTTGTGTGGGATGGGGTTGACATGAAGTGTACGTAGTACCAAAACAGTATCATACGTTGGGGGTTCATAGTCCTCTCTTTCTTCATCCTCTTCTTCCTCTCCCTCATTAAACACAGCCCCTATGCGTTGCTCCTCCTCCCACATCTCCTCTCTAAAAGGCATTATTTCTCTCAAGGTAACGACTCTCTTATTAGGACACGCATTTTTATAGTGACCAAAGCCTTGGCACTTGAAGCAACGTACCTTGGACAAACTAGTTTCAGTGGGTGTCTTATTTGTGGGTTGAGTCGGGTTACTCTTAATGGAAAGGGGTTGATTAGTGTTAACTGAATTTGCCTTGTTACTCCCCTCACCTCGTGACCAAGTATGACTCCTACTAGACTCATTCTCATACTTAGTTTTCCCTTGCGCCTCAATTTTTAAACATAACCCACACAACGTATCAAAATCAGAGTATGGACATAAATCAACTGTATTAGCAATACTACGATTTAACCCACGTAAGAATCTAGCCATTTTTATCTCTTCGTTTTCCTCTACTTCCCCCATTAACAACAAGTTTTCAAACTTCTCAATGTACTCGCTAACACTCATCCTTCCTTGTACGAGATTAGCAATCTTTTTGTATAAGGACAACTTATGTGTAGTTGGGACATACCTCTTGCGTAGCTTTTGTTTCAAGGATTCCCAAGAAGAAATCTTACCCTTTCCATCCCTGGTGCGTTGTATCTTCAGCCCTTCATACCAAAGAGAAGCCTCTTTGCTTAGCTTCAGAATTGCATACTTGCACCTCTCCTCGTCCTCCAAGTCTTTGAAGTCAAAAAGCTTCTCAATGTTTCTTTCCCATTCCAAGTAGACTTCAGGATCAGTACCTCCAATGAACTCAGGGAGTTCGTTCACTTGTCCACCGGCTCTCTTCTTGCTTGGAAACGAGAATTCATGGGCTGGTAGTTCTTCAATGCTTTCTTTAGGTGTTCCAAGAAGTTAGGGTCGTCAAAGTTCACTCCTCCTGCCATGCTTTACGTCTTTAGGAAGACCAAAGCTCTGATACCACTAATGATGTGAGTTAGAATGAACTTTGAACAAGTTATATGGAGGTTGATAGTATTTGAGATTAACGACAAACAAGCAACAAAAACAGAATGTAATGGTTGTTGTAAGGATGATAGAATGTAACCAAGGATAGTATGCTTAGTGAGATAGACCTATACCTCAACAAAGCGGGTGCTAATTCAAACACTCGATTGAAAAAGCGAGTATAGAGCTTGTAACGCGACTAACTCTAGTACTTTGTCTTGTAAGCTACAAAGACGAAAAAGGAAAAGCAAGGCTTTTACTCAGGTTTGTTTTATGCAAGTTGAATGATTTTATTCATCAAAAGGGTGGCTATATATAGCCTACAAACGTCCCAAACCAGAATGGTCAAGGGTGATACAAACAAAGCTTAAGGAGATAGAAACAAAGCTAATGAAAAGAACTTAGACAAAGCAAGAATGTGAACACAATCAGCCTACAATCAGCCTACTAAATCCGATGCACACCCTTTGTTTGAATGAGTGTGAACCCAAGTTAATGCATCCATATGGTCTTGATTATTTGCTCTTTTACTCGGTCCAAGTAGGTGCTTGCACGAGCTAGTTCAACACTTGAAAAAGGCACACTACTAGACTTGAAGGAGGGGCTAAGGTGGTTGGACTAGGACCATTTGGAGCTAGTGTGACTTCATTGAACTCTTGGTTTGTTGCTTCTTCATTCGGATCATGTGGGTAGCTCTCGTGTCGACTCTTATGGGCTAGGATGACTTCTAGGACGTTCCATAGGGTTTTGTGTGTCTTAAGGCGGACCAAAAGGTGCCGTAATGATGTCGAATTTTCCCGAAACCACTTCCATTGTGACCGGGATCGAAAATGTGAGCTAGAGGCTTTCTTGGAATTTTGATATTCTTATTCGAAATTTTGAGCTTATTTTAACCTGTTTAAGCTGATTTAGCCTGACTAGGGTTATTTTCTTTTTGTTTTTGTTTACAGCTAGAGATGATACCGAGCGCCCCGAGGGGACTTCCTCAGTTGGTGATAGTGCTAGGGCTGGTGTTAGTGTGGAGGCCGCTGGGGCTAGTTTGTAGACTCCCCGAGGGGTTCGTAGAAGACATAGGAGTGTGTCGTCTCAGCGGCGCGATCCCGAGACTATTAACGAGGCTGAATTTGACAGAGTGAAGAAGCGTAAGCTTCCAGAGACGGTCGCTAGGAGGGTTCACATTCCGGTTCCTGTACCGCAGAATGAGGAGACTGTCTATGAGGACCCTGAATGGGCTCAGGATTGGGACGGTCATCAGCTGACGTTTCACCTTGACCTTCATATTTCTAGCCGGATCGTGCGGGGCCTGGTGAGTGTTCTACTCGTGCTTATTGGTTTGTGTCTCAGATTTATTATTTGCTATTATATTTTTGGCTCGGGTTAGGATAGTGGGTTTTTTTCGTTTATCCTTGTATTGTTTCGGTTTGCAGCCCCCAGGTCCGATGAGGACTTTTTCAAGCTTTACTACGTGTCTCGACATCTACTTTCAGAAGTTGAGCCCCATGGTAAAGGGGATTATCATGAGGACTGCTCTGGGTCCCGTGGTTGGACAATGGGCTAGGTTGGTGGGTTACTAGACTAAGTGCAACCTTATGGTGATTAGAGCGATGATAGATCGCTTTCATGATACTACCTCGACCTTCCACATGGCTTTTGGGGAGGTCGGTATGACCCTAGAGGATTTTGGAAAGATTAGTGGTCTGCCGTGGGGCCTAGATAGGATTAGGTCGGCCGCTGAGGGCCCTAGCCTAGATAGAGATGCGGTGCGGGGCCTTATCGAAGACTGTTTACCGCGTGAGGCATATAGTGCGCCTCACGCCATAGTGAGTTCTTATATCACCAACCACTTTGAGCGAGTGGCGGTGTTGGAGGGTCGAGAGCCCAACACGCCGGAGCAGGATGCCCGGTTGTGGTTATGGTATTTCCTAGGGTTGACCCATTTCTCGGACAAGGGCGAGAGGTTCAGCACTAGGATCTTGCCCTTCCTGGCTAAGCTGACCCAGCTGGGGCGCTACGACTGGGTGACTGCGGCTTTTGCGGAGATGACTCGCTGTCTGCAAGTCATGGTGAGGCCGCTGGTGATTGGGTCGGCCTCAGCTGTGCCCATCGTGGGTCCGGGCCTTATATTGGAGGTTAGTTGTTTTTCTCGCTCTTGTATTTGAGGTTCCACTTAGTTTCGGCTTGATTTTGCTAAGGTTATTTTGGGATTAATTCAGGCTTGGATCTACTCCTACTTCCCGTGTTTGGCACCTAAGACGGTGCGCGTGCACCCAAAGAGATTTCCGGCAGGGATCGAGTGGAGGCTTGCTCAGCCTAAGAGCACAATCAGCCATTACCCGTCGGAGAATGCGTTGGTGAACAAGCTACGCATTGAAGATGTAAGTTTTCTTCTTTTCTTTTTATGGTTTATTTTGCTCGATAGCCCCCAAGGTTCGGGATTTACTAGGATATCGATTTTGTTTGTGTAGTTTGTGGCTTGCCCTTGGACTGATTACGAGGGCGTGCCGGAGTATGTGACTACGGAGCTGAGGCCTAGAAGTTATAGGAGGATGCTTCTTCCTGCGCTGTTTCGCCCAGTCTAGTATCTAGGCGAGCGGTTGGTACGTCAGTGCCTGTACGACGACTTTGGGTACCGGTTGACCCTCCCCGGACCATGTTCAGACCACCAACCGCCGCAGAGGTTCTCGAAGACAGGGACGGAGAGGGAGGCGACACACTCTTGGTGCCAGGTGCCTCCTACCTATCTCACGTCACCCGGCGGTTAGCTTGGTACCGCCTCGTGGTAAGGTTCTAATTTTGGGTTCTCGATCTGCTTTACGGTTTATTGTTTATTCGCTCTTTGACCGACCAATCTGTTGTCTTCTCATCTGGCCGATCCGGCTGATGACAACCAGCCCCCAGATTTTCCCCTGACATTACTTAGGGTGGTTGCGGCTGGGATACCCTTCACTGAGCCCCTCCCCCCGTGTTCTGCTGAGGAGATGGATGTCAGGATTGAATGGCGTGACCGGGTGTACCGGGTGAGTATTTTTTTGTGTTCTTCCTTTGGGTTCTAAGAATTAGGGTCGGTTTGCCTAACTTTTATGGTTGCATTCTGAGGTTTTCTCAGCTTGCCATCAGCGGTTATGGCAGGCTGCCAACCGCTTCCGGGCCTATGCCTCGAGGGTCTCCCATGACACTTTGGGGCCTCGATCGGTGAGTTTACGCGACTAAGGTGGCTTTCTAGGCAGTTGGTGTACTTTCCTAATGCTTAAGTGTATTTGCAGGATGTTCCGGATATGGTGGAGCAGTTGGAGACTCGGGTGACCGAGCTCGAGGCGAGAGAGGTTGAGGCACAACGGCTCCTGCAATCTCGAGCTGACGAGATCGCCTTCCTAAAGGAGTAGCTGGCTCGATCCCAGGGCGAGACCTCGGCACAGGTTGAGGCTAGGCATCGAAAGGGAGGCTGAGGTTGAGGCTGAGGCTGCGGGTGCTGCGGAGGAGGTTGGAGGGATTCCCGAGACAGCTACTCTAAACATGCTGTCGGGGATGGACGGTAGTGAGTCTCCCCTTATAGACCTGGAGGACCTAGGGTTAGATGACCAGCTTTGTGAGATCGTGATTGCCGTCGGCGCGGCTTCTAGGGGTCGTTCTTAGCCTCGATTTGCGTGTGGATTTGTGTATGTTGTATATTCGTTTTTAACATTTTAGTACTTGAATTAGCTGGATTAGCCTTGTGTTTTTGTTTGGCGAATTGTTTACCTAGATTGGCAAGTAATCACTTTTGCGTTTATTCGTTTTGCGATGTGATTCGGTTTAGTTGGAGCCGGGAATCGGATCAGATAGTACGTCGATTAAAATGTTTTGACTCGAGATGTAAAATGTTAACGTAAACATCGGTGTGTTTTGACCGAGTGTGTTAAGGGATGAGCATGGGCATTCAGAACGAGGCTGAAGTTTAAAATTCGGACGATTTTTGAAAAAGTTAGACCACTTTTTATACATTCGTAAAATTGCCTTGTTAGACTACCGACGCGACTTGACGATACCCATTAAAAGGCTACGACACGCTTAGGTGGGGTAGGTAGACCACTTTTTATACATTCGTAAAATTGCCTTGTTAGGCTACAGACGCGACTTGACGATACCCATTAAAAGGCTACGACACGCTTAGGTGGGGTAGCTTATCCCCTAAAAAAAAGAATGAAAAGACCTCTAAGTCTGGTGGATCCGATGGACGAAATGTACCATCCGTGTGGGCATATCACTCTTGCACGGGCATTTCGGTTGTTGGAAAGGGGTTTAGCGACTTCAGGAGTTCGTTCCTGACGTCTGGGGTTGTCGGGTTTAAGAGGAAGGTTAAGGATTGTGGAGATGATTGTACTATAGAATAAGGAAGCCATGTGGGCTAATGTTGCTATGTTCCCGACCGAAGATGACGTTACCGATCCTAGCGTTCGTCAGTTCATCTAAACGGGCCAAGACCGACAAGACTCATATTGAAAATTTGAGTGAGAAGGCGACGTGGGATTGGTTGGGCTCGCTTTTGGCTAGGGCGGTGGAAGCTTGTGTTAGGAGGGGTCGATGGTGAAAGACCCGAGCATGTATACCCGAATGGCAAGGGAAAGGAAAAGTTGGACCGGTAGAGCCCAACCGTTTAGTACTATGTTGTATTAATTGACATTATGTGGTGTATTAGTACTAGTTTTTGTGGGGTTTTATTTGACACGTTGTCGTTTCTCGGGGTAGCCGGATTTTGGATGTTTGATGTAAAAGGGGCCTCGACAAAGGCTTGATTTAATTGGATTCTGTTATTAATGAGAAGCACATTTTATGTTTATTTTTTTGTGGTGGCTCGCAACTCGATTCTTCATTTTACCCGGAGTGCCCTTTCGGGTTTTCACTCCGTCCTCGGCTCACCCCTTTTGTATTTTTTTCTTTTTTTTTTGTTTTCCTTTTTTTTTGACGACGGCTCGCAACTCGTTTCATCATTTTGCCCGGGGCGCCCTTCCGGGTTTTCACCCCGTCCTCGGCTCGTCGTTTGTGTTTTGTCATTTTAAATCACTCGTTGGTCGGGTCGTGGGGAGAGTCCCGGTTTGTACATGGATCGATTAATCGATTTTGTTTATTCGGTCGTTTGGTTTACCCCAGGGACGGGTTGCTTACGTATCCGTGTTTGAGTGGAATCAAACCATGTTCGTGGTTCGTTTTAGATGTGACTGATTTTGCTTTAGACTCGTTATGCCAATTATCGATGTGAGATGTTTAGAGTATATTCACATGGGTTTTCACCTTAGTTAAAAATTAATGTGAAATGGTCGGGTGTGACCCCATGAAAGTGACAATTAACGAGATACCGTGTTTGGATCAGGGTGACTGGCTTGGATGGTTTTGGAATGTGGAGCAAGGTAGTAAGTGGTTTCGATAGATCAAAATCTGGAGCTTGATTTTTGTGGAGTTAGGGCTATGGGCTAAGGTTTCGTAATGTGGTAGGAAAGGGGAAGCTGAGCAAAAATGACTCAGACTTCAATCGGGTGGGATCTAAGTTACGTGGGATCTGATTTCCATGTCTGGCCCTAACGGTTGGGGTTATCCTATTGAGCTTGAATCCTCAAAATTCCGGACTGTCTCCTAACAAGTGTCTCGGGAAGGTCTTAGGGGTTGTAATGCAGGGAGGCTAGTATTTAGGTGCTAGTTGACTGGTCTGTTCATTTTTCTTTTCCTTTCTTTTTTTTGGACTTTGCACTTAAAGTCGAGTTGAATGATTGGGGGCTTCATTTTGACCGTCGAGTTTGGTCTTGATTATTGAATTGGGCCGGTTTAGCTTGGCCTTGTTTTCACTTTTTCCTTTGGCCCCTTCTGGTCATTTCAGACCTTTTTTTTTGTCAGACTAGCACCTATGGTGGGGGTTGGTCGGTCTTTATTTGAGGGATATTTATTGCGGGAAATGGGTTTGCCTTCCGTCTTTGATCGCAGGCTAAGAAACTATCTAGATTTGTCATAGGATTCGGGAATGCTCGTTCTAAGGGACAGTTTGTGGCTTTCTTGATCCGAATGAAGGAGATACCAAAGAATTCAATGAAGTAACACTAGCTCCTAATGGACCAAGTCAAGCCACATTAGCACCTCCTACTAGCTTAGTAGTGTGCCTACTTCAAATGGTGAGCTAGCTCGTATATGGACGAATAAAGGAGCAAATAAGTCAAGGGCTTGTGAAGGCATTAACTTGGGTTCACACTATGGCTATGTTCACATAGTGTGCACGTCCTCAAGCTTTGTTTTTGGCTCCTAGTTCACATGGTGCCGCGTCCACATGCTCCTTGTTAAGCTTTGTTTTTAGCTCCTAGTTCACATAGGTTTAAGCTTTGTTTTTGTCACCATGTAGCTTTGTTATTGTCACCCTAATCAGCCGAGTTTAGGGTCTTATTGTAGGCTATATATAGCCATCTTTTGGAATGAATAAGACACACAAGATTTATACAAAAAACTGAGTAAAGCGTTACTTTCTTTTACGTCCTTGTTGCTTACAAGACAAAGTCTAGAGTTAGTCGCGTTACAAGCTCTAAACTCGCTACTTCAATCGTGTGTTTGATTTAGCACCCGCTTTGTTGAAGTATAGGTCTACTTCACTAAGCATACTATCCCTTGGTTACGGTTTATTCATCATCACAAACTATCCTTACTATCTATTTTGTTACTTTGTTTACGTTCATTTCAGATCACTATCATTCTTCACGTTGTTGTTTCAAAGTTCATATTAACTCACATCATTTCTATACCAGGCATGGAATAAGTATACAAGAACACGGGATCTCGGTTCTTGTAACTTCTCGCTGTTTTGAGGTTTATTTGGTTGTTTTCGATAAATGGCATAGTATCGAGTCGTAAGCGGGAAATGTATGTTGTAGATCAAGCGATTGTCGAGGCGCATTACAAAGGAAGAAAAACTTATTTCTTTTTATTGATAGTAATAAGTAGGCTACGCGCCCGAGATATTGTTTTCGGGGAGGTGGAGGACAGACCCCCTCACACCTCCTGACTCGATTCGAGAAACGAAAAGACATTTGCTATATTACTAGGTCTAGGCCCTAAGAGGAACTAAACTCTGACCCGGACACAGACTTACTCGTCTCGGTGGATGCCCGTGGTTTGTCAGGATTTTCCTCGATATTCCGGACATTCTCCTCTATAGGGTCGCGGTGGGAACAACCGATGGTGTCGTCAGGGACGGTGTGAATGCTAAAAGGGTTTGTGGTATTGTTTGGTTTCTCGGGTGGAGGGAGGCTAATGGTCCCGTTTTCGATCATATCTTGTATGGCATGTTTGAGCCGAAAGCAAGATTCGGTATCATGCCCGTTACCTTGGTGATATAGGCAATAAGCATTAGGGGTCCAACTTTTGCTTCGTTTGCTGACTGGTGGGTCGGGAGTGAAACCCAAAGGTGAGAGTAACCCTTGATCGACTAGGCACTTAAGGGCTTCGGTGTAAGATTAGTTGATTGGGGTAAACTTTCTCGGTGACCTTCCTAGTTTGTTGGGTGTGGTCTTGTAAGGTCTTGGTGTCCCTTCCGTATTGACTTTAGGAAGTCCCAACCGGGCGGAGCACTGGGATAATCTATCCTGGGTAGGCTTTTGGGCATGGTAATCGCTTTCGGTGTCTCTACTCTCAAAGAAATTGAGGCGGCTATCGATGTAACAGACGGATAAAGTCAAACGGGTTACTGAAGTATGGATGTTGCGAACCAATTTGGTTAGGGCATTGACATCATTGCGGATGCTTTCGACGGAGTTTGGATCTACCGACATGTTGAGGAGTGGTTATGTGGGAAAGAATCAAAAGGTCAGATCGGATCCACCGGACGACATAGAGACTCGAGGAATGCTTGTGATCGAGCGACGCGGAAATGAGACCTTTGACCCGTGTGTGTGGTCGTTGGCTTAGGGACTCGGGTGCTTTAGACTCTTGGTGTGTTCGGCGAGACTCCTACTGAATTTTACAATCTCTGTGACGAGACGACTTGACACAAACCTCGGAGGTGAGGCTTAAAGAGGACTTCTCGAAACGAGACCACCCAAAACGTAAAATCTCGAGTAGAGATGATCCTAGTAGCTAAGATAGACAGTTAAACACACGATTGTACGACACAAGTGGTTGATCACGATCTCGGCTCAGGATCAAAGAATTTGGATGTATCCTTCTTTCGAAAACGACCAGTTTTGCAAATTTTGAAAAGGATGGTAAAATAGTGATGGCGTGACGATATTGCCCTCGGCGTGTAAGTGCGTTGCTATGTGTGTGCATCAGAAATGATGAAGAAATGTAAACGTGTTTTTTTAAAAGAGCGCATTTCTTTTAAGGGAAACATTTTTTTTGAAAATAATTACGTGTTGTTTCTATCAAAACTACTATTAATTAGTTAGTTCGATACTCGTTGTGTGCGCGATGCTCGTGATGGAGCGTGAAGTCTGATGGCAGTCTCCCTAAAGGTGTGACCAAATCCTTAATGAGGGACTTAGGTGGTGAATAGTGTTTCTTATAAATTTTTGTTTTTTGAAAAACTTTTAAAATTAGTGACCCACGTTCGTTGGTTGTGCTAATTAGCATTAGACGGTGTGGGTGCGCGTTGTAAAAAAATGTTTTGAAAATGTAACCGTTTTTTGAGTTTTTTGACTTCATTAATTGAAGCTTCGGTTGTGCTAACGGTATGTGTGTAAAAAGTTTTTTTTTTGAAATATAATGTGACCACGTCGTGGCGTTAACCCCATTAATTGGGAGTTTCGGTTGTATCGACGGTAATCATTGTTGTCAACGGGTTTTAATTTGGCCAAGGTGATGCCTCTAAAAACTCTTTTTTTAAAGCAGTGAATGTAAATTTGCCATGATAACGACATCTTAAAAAAACATTTTCCTTTTTTAGAAACCAAGATTTGGTCGGAGTATTGATGTTTAAACAGTCGTTTTGAAAAGATGAGGGATTTTCGAAAACGGAATTGGGTGCGGTTGAATATGTTGGCGTGGTTGAATCCAGATTTTTAGTGTTTTATTTGGGTTGTATTGTTCAAACACGCTACACGTAACTAAGAATGCGTACACTCTTGCAGGATGCAGACATAGGTAGGTTAGGGTAGGCTACCACCCACGAATAGTCTTTACTTAGGTATTGACAATGATCTGGGGAGATTAGTGTCGTACCGTCCGTTTGGACTATCCGCTTAATAATCCCGCAAGTTACGCGTTAGGCGGCCGGAGCGTCAACCGAGGATCTCTCAGCGTGTCCCTAGAGATCTTGTAACACCCCTGATTTTTATAAATTAAATTTGTATTCATATTTATTTTATTTTTATTTTTTTTATTTTCGTTGGCGATTCAACTCGTAATCCATTTTAATTCTTCTCGGATTTACTTTTAATTCATCTTGAAGTCCTAAAATATTTATTTTAACTCGAAATTTCTTTTTCCAACTCGAAACTCGTTGAAATATTTATTATTACCTCGAGAAATCATTTTATCAAACTTTCGTTGAAAAATCATTATTTTGTTTTCGAGAAATCAATTTAATTCATTTTCGTTGAACATTCGTTTACTTTCTCGTGAAACGTTATTTTAATCGAAATGTTTATTTGACTCTCGAGATACATTTTATAAATCCTCTCGAACTAATTTATGATATCTCTAAATTACGTATTTATCTCAAATATTTATTTTTGTATCGATAAGTATTATATATATATATATATGTTACGGAGTAGTATACTTGACCCGTCTCGTGGTACTATTTCCGATCCAATTTGTTTCTAACCTAATTGAGTCACGTTGCCTTTCCCACTTCCCCTTCAGTTAATCAACCGCTCCCCCTCTTTCCTCTTTCACCCTCCTTTCGTTCATTTTCTCTATCACGTTCATCAATTGGCTGCTCACCCATCATCATCATCGTCAATCTTCTTCAGAAATCTCTCTTTTCGTCTCCTCGTTTTGCTGCTACCAATGCCGTCTTCTTCTCGTGCGGTTGCCATTCCGTGCCTCCTGCTACATCTTCGATCTGGACTCGTCGAAAGGTAGTTCATTTCCTATTCCGTTCTTATTGTGTTATGTTGGTCGATCCAATTTGTTTCTCTTCTCCGTTTTCTTCTTCTTCTCCTGCGGTTCTGTGCGTCCGGTTGCTTGTGTTGTTGTTCTGTTGCTTCTTTCCCTCAGTTCTTATGTTCGAATGTCACTGCCTGAGGTCGCGTTTCTGTTCACTGTTGCGCTATTTTCTTCTGCTTTATTTGTCATTCGTGATACCTGAACCTTGCCCATGTCGAGTTGCCGTGGTTTCACTGCCGCCGATGTCTTCGTATTACTGTTAATCTTTCTCTCGTTCTCTATTTTGGTGATACGTGAACTGCTTTCCGTCACTACTACCGGTCTTCGTTATCGATGTTGCTTGTCGTTTTTGGGATCTGCGTTGATGTCGTGTCCTTTGTTGCGGTTCGATGTTGCTGCTGTTTAGGCCGCCAGTTGTTGATGTTGTCGTGCACACCTACTGCTTGATCTTTTTCTTCTATCTCGTTCTTCTTAGTTCGGTCTTGTGCTTTCGTCTGCGTGTTGCCTCGTTATGTATCGTGGTTCTGTTGTTCTCCTTCCGTTCGTCTGTTGTGTGTGAATCCGCTTTCTACTGTTGTTGTCTCACTTTGGTTGCGACAACTGTTTGTTAGAGCTATTACTCGTGTCGATGCTCGTTGTTTTTATTCCATTCCATTCTTATTGATTCTGTATTATGGCGTGTGCTACTACTCTCTTTATTTTTCCTCTTAGTTCGTCACTTTCGTGACGAGTCTCATCCTTCGTATTCGACTCTGTTTAGTTCAGCCTTCGCGTTTCTATTTGACACGTCAATTTCCTTTCCATCTTGTGTCGAGTACCCTTGTCTCATTCGTTCTTTTGTTTTGTTAACTCGTTTGTCGTGGAATCATGCTTAGAAGACTTATCGATCCTACAACTTGGGGCTTAAAGACGTTACTATTGAAGTTTCGGAGCCTGGACTATACAAGTAGGACAAGTTCATTGAAGACTTTTTATCAAGGTAACTTTAGGACGTTACTCGATATTATGTCGTGTGTTGAGTAGTAGTATGTAGTAGATACTTTACCTTCGTTTTTTTAGCTACGTACTATTTGCTAAGATATAATTTCAAATCGTGTCCCTTGTAAGTATTTTATAACTTTTCGATATTGTTTTATAAGTTGTATTATTAACGATCGTTATAATATTTTGTTGAATATCGTGACACTAGTAACTAATAATATCGATTTCATAATTTTGTCATATTTTGTTAATTTATTATTTTAAATCAAAATCGTATTTTATATAATACCCGAGATTTGTGTACTTGTTTAATAAATTAATTTTCATGTTACGACTTAAGTTAATAAATTAGAAAATAGTCATTTTGTTTGAAATACATTTTTGTCAAGACTATTTTCACTAAATAACTTCTTATCGTTACAATTTATTATTTTTAGTAAAATCCGCATTGTTTATTAATAAATTTAATTGCTAAAGACAATTTGAACGGTTTATAAATCTTGTTCCATTTCTAAAACTCCTATGCTATTTATACCTTATCTATATTTATCAATTTGTTTCTAAATCGTATATTTTCTAAAATTTATCGTTTTAACCTGATTTTCTTACGTATTTATAAAGTACTATATTTTTCACTTATTACGTTTGATTTATACCTTTGATAACGAACTTAGAAATATATTAAGTTACGATAACAACGATCTTAATAAAATGTTTATTTGCCTTAAATGTCATTTTGGTATATTTAACTTATTTGAACACTTTACGTAATTCCATAAGTATATTTTCATTTTAAGTAAGTTTCTACAATTGGTATATTTCTATTTATAGAAAGTTTCATTTGAGTATAAAATGTGTATTTCTTTTATTCCATATTATTTACAATGATTATCTCATTTGAAAATCGATAATGGCTTGGTTTTGGAGTTATGGAATGAGGACAAGTGTGTGGGTAGAGTAATACAGTCTAGGGTATACGTTTTGCCATCAACTATAAAGCTGGTGTGTCTATGTTGAGACGCATTGGTCGTTGAACTGAGCATGGTTTGTGTTCAGGAGTGTGTATATTTTGACCTTAAACTTAGATATCGCATCGTGTAAGTCGCCGTCGGGTTGAACTGGATTACGGTTGGTGTCCAGGAGGGGTGTACATTACTTAAGCCAGGACCTCGCTGCACGCAGTCCTGTTATAGTTGAGTTGCCTAGTTAGAGACCGAAGTCTGATTTGTTTTGACTAAGTTCTCAAAGCTAGTTTAGTATGATCCTAGTGAAAGTCTATTCCATTGCACCGATTGACTTCCATAATGCCATTTTGAATATTATTATTATTATTATCGATTGAATTTGACTTGCAGGTTGGCAGTCGCTTTAAGTTTCTCTGAAAACTTATTTTTATAATTCATTTTTAATGTTTTTCCATTTTACTATTTTGATATAGTAATACTATTATTTTTCATATGATATAATATGGCTGGGAGAACGTCCGAGTTACTCCCCACTGACGTGGCTGTTATGTTTATAACATGACAGGTGTTTGCTGCTGGGTTTTGGGTGTGAGCTAGCGAGTAGCGTGGATCCTACTCTTCGTTATATGATTACTGAAGGATTGTATAAACCCTTTTAAGGAATTTTCTTTTTAGCCTTTTTGTAAAAAGTGGCCTTTGTATTGACTGACCGTTCTTTTGTAAAATATAGAACATCAGTGTGTTTTAATCTCAAATCAACAGTGTTTCCGCCACTGTTTCGCGTTAGAATTTTATAGGGGATTACAGATCTTACCGCAAAAAGGTCGATTTGTCCTGATATCGGTTAGGGTGGGCCTTTTAGGGCCAAAACCTGTAGTGACCACAACTAGGAACTAAGAAATGAGCTTCACCGACCTCGTTCAAGTTACACCATCGTTGGAGACTTGTTTCCAAATCCCCAGCGGAGTCGCCAAACTGTGAAAGTTCGTCCGCACCACCCAACGCCTCGCGCGGGCCCGACCCAGTTTTCATCGTGTGGCGGCGACCACCCACGCGGCCCCCTCCTAACCGGGGGTCGGTCTGATCTCGCATACGAGGCGAAGTGTCGGACCTCGATTTGGATAACGATCGGGACTTGTACTAGACGGGTGCGGGCACCCGTGTTTCCGTTTGGGAATCGATCGAGACGTGGTTGTAAATGTTTAAAGGCCGATTCATTTGGTAAGGCGACCATTTTAGTGAACTGAATTCGTTGCCGATTTGTGGAGTTGCAACCGAGTCAATTATGGGGACTCAGAAACCGTTCAAGTCAACTTTGATCCCTTACCGGCTCATAGTTGAGTGGCACGGGACCTAAAGATAAAGACTTGTACCCTTAAGCACTCCATGCCTGGAATGACTCTCATTGCTAATGGTTTCGAACATCCGGATACCGTCGATTCTGAGTAAGGGGTGAGAGTACGTATTGGGAAGCCAACACCCGATAGATGTAAACACCCAATCCCGTCCGCACTATAGCGGCCTCTACTAATCAATCGATGGGCTGATATCCTAGTTCTATTGTTGTGGTGGAAGTACTGTAACATCCGTTGTTTTAACCCTATTCCTTTTGCTACGTCGGTTGTTTAAGGACAAGCAAGTATTGTCGCCAAAGTAGTTGTGTTTACATTCTTTGCATGCGATTTCACGTGACAGACAGGCCATGAAAAGATGCACGTAGGAGAGTAGAGAGTACTATTATTATACATATTAGCAAATCAGTTTTAACGCGATAATACAGATATTAGTCATTTTTGTGGTATACCTTACCTGGTATTCTGCTTAAGATGCGTCGGTTCGGTATTAATAGGGATGCGTCGAACCTAATAAGGCGAGCACCGAAACTAATACATAACCCGACCATCGTTTTGTTCAATTTTAGTTATTTTACGTTTTGAATTCCGTGTTAGGTGATTTAGCATGCGATTATAAGGTCATGAAAGCAATAAATCATACGAAAAACTGTAAATGCGAATGTAAGTAAATCACATTGTGAGGAGTTGCACCCTCGGAGTATACACTAAACGGGACTCGATGCATAGATAGTCTTGAGAATGGATCTCGGAATTACTCGGGTCTATTTAGTGTGTTTTAATATTTGTGGTTGTGTAGACACCCGCATTTGGCTGCTAGTGTCTGTAGCAGTCTCTAATAAAACACCCGATGATGATCGGACGCAAACATGCTCTAACGCACTCGGATATGGGCTCGGAATCAGTAATGTCTGGCATGGGCTTTTAACGGGATACAAATCTCACAAAACTAACCTCAAATTCAGGCCCAGTGGGTCATTCCGAGTCAAATGAGACTAATTTGGGCCAAAACCGACACCAAAAATAAAAACCGTCTTTTAGCGACCGGGTCAAAACCCGATCAAGGACGAATCCGTCACACAAAGTCAACAAGGTGCGTTTCTAGAAGATGGAGACTTAGGTCGTGGGGTTACTCGATCAACAAGGTGCCACAAAAACCGAGCAGGCCCGTTTTCTTAGGTTACTCGATCGAGTGCACTAGGGCAACTCGAGCGAGTGACCTTAGGTCGTGGGGTTTTTCCTATAAATACCCCATCAACCCATCACATTTTACAACTTTTTTCCATCAACTTTCAGCCAACTTTTGCACTTAAAACACCCTACATTTTTAACCCTAAATCCCCCATCACAACACACTACAACCCTAAGCAAATCCACACAAAAACCGAGTTCTTATCCCTCGAGAAACCGATAAAACATCTCCATACAAACACACACACCATCAACTCTTCTTACGTATCTCGACGTTCCCGCGCCATTGCCGCCATTTGACGAACCGTATTCCGAGAAGCAAGAGCATGTAGGTTGAGGGTGTGACATTCAACACCGACATTTCTTCCTCCCTTTTCTTTTCGTTTGTTTTTGTCATTATTTATACGTATTATAATTAGTCGATAGTAACGACACTAATACTAACATCTAACATTTTCTTTATCGCATCTAACTCCTAACATTTAATTATCGTCATTTACACTTTGTTATAATATTAAATACCGCGTACATATTAGCAAATAAACCATATTCGGGTTAAACCCGTTTAACTACGACTATTGCACAAAGTCCGTTTAATCCCTTTACGAGCCGCGATAGTGGTGGAGCCCTTTCGAGGAGCACCGCCCTAAGCACTCAAGGGCGTAACGCGATCGTGATAGTGCGTAGTTGAACGTGTTTAATTCCATTTTTAAGGATCGGTACGAAACCCGTTGACGCTAAATCGAGCATCACATAATCCGAGAGGATTATTAAAGATGACGTAACGTGGAGGGAACTAATTTCGTCCCGGTCCAATTCAAAATGATTTTCACATCACCTTTTTTAAAAGCTCCCGATAACGGTCTCGTAATAATGATGTGCGCATTACGAGTACCGAATACCGAGTCGAATATAAATCACGCTATATTTATATGTGATTCAGTTGATTATCGATTTTAAAACAAATAAGAATTTCGTAAAAGTCATCACGAAATTGAGCAGTCGCTCAAACAGGGAGCACTCGACCGAGTGCCATAGCCACTCGATCGAGTAGCGTCCCAAAAACGAGGCAGAAGGGTCTGTATGAGGCCACTCGATCGAGTCCTGCCCATGACTCGATCGAGTGGTCCGACGTATACTAGAACGGCAGCCCATGCGACATTGTTTTTTTTGCCTCGTAATATATTTTACCACCTCGGTCGACTCGTGTAAAGACTATCAAGCGTTTACATCTCTTCCAAAATTCATACACTTTATTTCAACTTCACGACTTTGAGAGTTATATGTCGGCGACTCTTTAGTCGTATCCGATGCACAACCAATTTAGACACCATTTTTGGCATGATAAGTCGGGAAAAGGCACCGAGGTTTGGGGATCAAGCTAGCATCACGCTTAGGTCCCATACGCGGACGCGTATTAAAATCTCCGTCCTTCGTTTAGCACATAACATAATGTGTGTTTTATCGAAGTTTGTCCAATTTTCTAAACTTACAGTCCCGTTTATATTTACTATATACGGGTTCGTTCATATTATTATTATTCTTGTCGTTATTCCACTTATTCGTTATTTTTGTTTTGGCCGGGTTGTATTTCCGCCCGTGTAACTTGTAACCGATTTATGTAGCCTTGCTTTTATTTATTTGCGTTTTAACCATCGCATGCTAAATCACCTCGACAATAATTTGGATGCATTAAAATGACGTAGCAACCCATTTAATATTTATATCTCATAAAACGTTGTTTGCATATCATTTTACCGGATTACTAACGCGCATATTAGAAAGTCAAAGGATGTCTTAGTAGAGGCCGCTAAGTGCGGGCGGGGTTGGGTGTCCTTAGTGGGCTTCCCAACACGTACCCTCACCCCTTACTCAGAACCTCGGTTTCCGGATGCCCAAAACCGTTGGCGCACGAGAGTCATTCAATACACAATAACCGGTAGTGACGGTATCGGTATCGCAATGCAAAGGGACGAGCCCAATAAGCTCTGAAATCGAAATGGGCTATACTTTGTGTACGGTCCATAACGATATAGAGTGGGCTCGAATGAGCCCGAACTCCCACAAAGTTCGGTGGCGACTCCTAATTCGACTTAAATTTCAATTCGATCCATTCTCATATGGAGATTCATTCGCCTACCCAAACCCGCGCGTGGCCGCGTCGGGGTGGACCTATGTCATGTCCACAATTTGGCGACTCCGCTGGGGATTAACTGATGCGTGACTAACCATCGGCATCCTCAGGGTGAGACTCGAGTAGAAATCGTTTGACTAGTACAATACGCGTTTTAGTTTTACGGTTCATGCATAACCCACATTTGCCCGGACCGGTACTGGTGACCGACGTCCCACTATACCATGATATACTCCGACTTGGATATGTCAAAGGTGTTCATAGCCGATTCGTATGGGTTTCGCGAAATGTTCTAAGCTCGACTCGACTTAGGAAGTCCGTCCCGATTCTCGTCTAGGCTATGTGCACTGGTATAGACCCCATTTAGACCGACCGAGACTTAGTGTAAAGCATACATGGCGTCGTTATAACGCTTGCGTGACTATGTGCTACTTGGTTTCCGTGTCGTTTTCAAAAATCGTCATTTCAACAAATGCATCTTTTCAAAAATATTCAAATTTCAAAAAACCGGAAACCTACCGAATTTAGGACTCTTGATTTTTACTCAAAATAGCCTATTTCTAGCCGGTATGCTCAAAAATATTTTCAAACTTTCAAATTTGTGGCCCGATACACTTTCTGATTTTCGAAAAATCGCGCCCTTCCCGAGTTTTCTCGGAATTTCTAAAAAAATCACCCCTTTTCAAACCTTCCTCTTCTTAGGACTTCCCGTATTTAGCAGTGTCAGGTCATGTCATAAGTCGTCGAGGTCTTTAGCGTCGAAACTCTGTCGATCTTACATCCCGGGTTTCTTCCCTATCCCAGTCCGCCTTATTAGACTAAGGCAAGGCCCACCTACGTAAGACATACTCTTACAAAGGAGGGCCCGTTTACACTCTCGAGTCTAAAGTCTGGGGAAACCTCACGTGGACCTTCTTTCGAGCAGGACTCGGCCCACATAGCCGAATCCTAAGGAAGGCCACTATTCACGAGTCACCCGTCTAGGAGTCTTTGTCAAGTCGTTTTTTTAGTCTTTTCCCTGCTCGGGATGTACTTTTTTTTATTCCGAGGTCCGGGTTCGGTTTCTGATTGCGCGGTGTTCTTACAGACAGGCCACCGTCCACCAGACACAGCCGCAAAATGGAAGCAGCTCTGAACAACCTGAAGGCCTCCGTGGATGCCATGGCCGCCAAACAAACCGACATTGATGCCCAACTGATAGAAATGAGGGCTGGTCAAGTTGCCATCGTTGCTCGCATGGCAGTGGTGGAGCAAAGGGCTCCTAATGCCAAGGCCACTGGGCCTCTAGCTGAACTAGTTACCGCGGTGCGCTGACTAGGGGAACAAGCCCATTTGGCCGGGAGTAACAATATCCATCGGGAAAATAGCCGGGAGTACTCCCCGGTGAGTGACAAGCTGCCCGTGAACCTGAATCTCACGGGCTTACCAATGTTTGAAGGGACTGAAGACCCGTTACTACATGTACGGGCCTTCAAGGAATTCATGGCTATTAAGGGAGTAGATTCTTTGATGTTCAAAAATCTCTTTGCTGCATCCCTTGAAAAGCACCCAAAGGCCTGGTACTACAGGCTGGACCCCAAGAAATTCTCAACTTGGGATGATGTGGCTACAAAATTTGCTCGAAACTATGCTGATAACACCGAGATCCAGACCACAATGCGGTCTCTAGAGGTTATGGCCCAAGAACCTAAGGAAGGTTTCACCAAGTACCTTCAACGATGGAGGGCCGAGAGTGTAAAACTGGTCGATAAGCCCAGTGAGAAGACTTTAGTGGAGGCCTTTGTCAAGAACCTCCTCCCCTCCTACCGGGTCCACCTCCGGTATGCTGTCATATCCAATTTCACCACTCTTACTGAAATGGGTATGAGAATTGAAGATGATTTGAGACTAGAGAACCTTACTAAGTCCTCTAGCAAGGGATACCAAGGGGCTTCCTCATCCACTGCCAAGCCCCCGGCTGCAGCCCGCAACATCTTTGACGCGATTAATCTACTAGATACCCCGTCCAAAAGGAATACCCCTCCTAGGGTGTTCACTGATATAGGGACTACCTATACATATGCCTTACAAAGGCTATCTTCCAAGGGCCTGGTCTAACCGATAGGCCCAACTCCTGAAGTCCCAGTTGAAAAACGCTCCAAGAACTACAATGCCCAAGCCTATTGCCAATATCATCGGGGCAATGGGCATGATACCGAGAAATGTTGGAAGTTGAAGCATCTGATTCAAGATTTGATTGAGAACGGGAAAATACCGCTACCTGGGGACAAGCCAAGCAATAAGGACAACCCCTTTAGCTCTCACGCTATCTTCACCGGGGAAGTGATCAATTGATCATCTCACAAATCAATGGGATCTGGTTCGATGATGAAGAAGATGTGTACCTCACCAAAGGGGAAGCTGTCCCTATCACCCCCGAAGAAATCCGGAAGGCTAAGTCCAAGGTCTTAGCCAGTAACCACCTCGCCAATGTCGGTCGTCCTTACTAAGCTACTAGCTCTAAGGACATCCCAATCCCAGCAACCGTCACTGAACCTGCCAGGACGGAAGAGGCCATAGAAGAGCCAAACACTGACACGGCTCTTGTCAAGCAACTGAAGAGGGCTCGGGCTGACCTCACTATATGGCAACTCTTGGTCAGCTCGCAAGAACATCGAGAGGCACTTACTAAGGCTCTCGATCAAATCAAGGTTGACTCCCAGGTTACCCCTGCTGAAATGATAGCCACCATCATGCCCTACCTCAAGGGCAAGTCCAAGGAAGAAGGCCCATTAATCACCTTCTTTGAGTCCGACCTACCACCGTTCGGGGCTTCTCACAATCTGGCCCTGTATATCACGGTAATTTGCCGGGGGAAGTATCTCCCAATGACCCTAATTGATGATGGGTCTGCTGTGAATGTCCTCCCTCTAAGGACTGCCAAAGCCCTCGGCATCACCGAGGCCGACTACATACCGACTGCTCAAACTATCCAGGCTTTTGATGGAAGCCCAAAGTCGGTTTCTGGGGCGGTTAAGCTGACAATTATAACGGGTCCAATTGAAAAGGAGCTAGAGTTCTAGGTGATCGATGTCACCTCCTCTTTCAATTTGCTCCTAGGAAGGCCATGGATTCACGCCGTAAAGGCGTTGTCCTCCACTCTTCACCGAAAGATAAAAATGCCCCTGCAAGACAGTATTATTACTCTGGAGGCAACCCCTATGACCGTGGCTAGCTGCAAAGCCACGGACCGCACCGACCTTTGGGGGTTCGATTTTGTGGGGATGATTGAGGAAGAATACCTTTTCAGGCCCTATTTCACCACGAGCATCGACACGATGCTACAAAATTTGGGGTATCTACCGGGCGCTACTTCAAGGCCATATCTTCCAGCTGGGAAGATTATTGAAGTCCTGAATGACGGGGAATCCCACTTCGGCCTAGGGTACGCTTTGACCCCGAGAAATGTGGTCCGAGCAGGAATTGAGAAGGCCTGCAACATCATCAAGGGTACCTACTTGGGCCCTTATAGCCCAAGGTTGGCTGACTACTTCGTCACACCGGTATTCGGGGCTGTTCAAGTTGGCTTGTACCAACCAACTATCACATATCCCGAGACTAAACTAGCTCGGGAATGCAATTATATTCCAGATGACATATTTGCCCTCATCCAGTCTAAATCCATGGAGGGTGCTGACAATGCTGAACCCGTGCTGGGGCTCTTGTTTGGGGAGGACAAGGCTGTCCCGACCCCTAAAGAAGACTTGGTGTACCTGATCCTCCGAAGCAACAGGTTCGATCCTTCAAAACTGATCTCAGAAGTCGGTGATGATACCGGGAAAAAAGCATGGAGAAAGACCATCAAGTGGACCGACAGCCAGGGCCGAGTCTACAAGCTGACCACCGGTGAAGGAGATATGCCGGACACCGATTCCGAGTCTGAGTTTGAGTCAGAGTCTGAGTCTGAGTCTGTATTCGAGTCTAAGGGGTCTGGTGCTAGAGTCCAAGCTGTAACCCCCCTTCCTGTAGTCACTTCCACTGGAGCCTTGGGGTCTGTCCCGAAGGCACTCCCAATCCCGCCTCTGACCAATGATCAGATGGCCGCTCTCTTTGAGCTGTTTTCCAAGTTTTCTATCAATAATAACGATAACCGTTCTGCTTACGACTTGCCTTATTTTCAAAATACTTTCAATTTCAAAAATATTTTATGCAATGACATTGAGAAACCCGGCGAACAGGTATCCTTACCTCCGCATCTGATCGAGCAGCTAAGGCAATCCCGAGACCCGTTAATCGAGGAAACTGAGCCTATCAATGTGGGAACAACCTTAGAGCCCCAGATGCTTAAGATAGGGTTATCCTTAGATCCCGAGGAGAGACAAGAATTCACAAACCTCCTCCAAGAGTTTAAAGACGTCTTTGCATGGTCCTACAAGGACATGCCGGGGATAGACCGGGAAATAGCCGAACACCGTATACCCGTCAAAGATGGGTGTAAGCCGGTGAAACAGAAGCTCCGCAGAATGAGGCTCGAGTGGTCTCTCAAAGTCAAAGAAGAGGTCGACAAACAGTTCAAAGCCGGCTTCATACAGGTGTCTGAATATCCAGACTGGGTCACAAACATCGTGCCGGTACCCAAGAAGGACGGCAAGGTGCGGGTATGTGTAGATTTTCGGGACCTTAATAAGGCCAGCCCAAAAGATGACTTTCCACTGCCACACATCGACATACTGGTTGATCCGAATCAAGGAGCTACCAAAGAGTTCAATAAAGTCACCTTAGCTCCTCATGGTCTTAGTTCAGCCATACTAGCACCCCTTACCAGCTTAGTAGTGTGCCTACTACAATTGGTGAGCTAGCTCGTGTATGAGCTGAATAAAGGAGCAAATAATCAAGGTAATATGAAGACATTAACTTGGGTTCACACTCATTCAAGCATGGGAAGTGTACTGAAGTTATGAAGGTGTTTGAGGCTGATTGTGTTCACATGGTGTACACGTCTAAAGGCTCCCTTGCTAGCTTTGTTTTTGGCTCCATGTTCACATAGCTGCCGCGCCTCATTACTCCTTGTTCAAGCTTTGTTATTAGTGTAACACCCGCTATTTTTCCTAAGCATTTTATTCTTTCTGTTAGGACTTCGTCTTAACTCTGTCACTTTTGGCCTCATATTTTATCATTTTACTAAGCTTTATTTTAATTTTTGAGTTTAATAATTTCTATTTATAATTTTAAAGATTTAAAATTCTTTTAAATCCATTTATTTGGTTTCTTCGTAAACTAAGTAATTTTTCCGCGAGGAATTCTATTTCTCTCCGAATTGACATTTTTAAGCTTGGATTTAAGTTATTTCTTTTTCCTAAAAATGTTTGAATACGTTTATGGAATATTTTTTTTACTAAGATATATTTTAGTTACTAAAAACAAGCCATTTATGATTTTATTACGAAGCTTCGCGAATAATTATTTTCTTACGCGAGGTTTACTCGAATTACTTTGAAACGCCTTTAACTATTTTACGATTATACTTTTTATAAACTTATAAATTATTTGAGACTGTTTTCTCACATTTTGGACCGACTAAGCTCTTGGTCACAAGTTTTATTACATTTTATTTAAACGATTCATTTTATCACATTAAAACGTAATCATAAGATAAATCATTTTCATTCATTGTAGCATTTATGTCAAAGCTTATCTTACTCCCTCTCTTATCCCATTTGGCCGGCCAACTTATGGTCTAGGTACACTCTTGTATTCTTTTTTTTGAAAGCCTTAATTCATGCTTACTCTTTTAAGTATTGTATCACCCATCTCCACCTTTACTCTCTACATTCATTTCTTTTACATTCACCAAAAATATTCATCACTCTCTTCTCCTCTCTTTTGGCCGTGTGACCCTTAGCCATTCTAGGCAAATTTTTGCTCCATTTCTAGTCTCAATCGCATCATTCTTATCGTCATAATCATCCTCTTTCCGATTCCTTCGTTAAGGTATTAATCGACATCATTTTCGATCAATTTTTACCTTGTTTTTTTTAGTTTTCTCATGGTATTTTCTGCCATGATTTTCGTGTTGGTAGGATTTTTGGACGATCCCGAAGCCGACGAATACATCGTTGATTCAGACTTGGAGTAGAGGTAACGTCGATGTTACTCGGTATTTCAAGGTTTTAATTGAGTATTTGCATGTATATATTTTTATATTTTATTTTGGCAATATATGTATGTCACGAATTCTGGAAAAATTTTTAAAGTTGAAATTTTGCATGTTTCGATATTTTTATCGCTTTTACGTGATTAACGATTAAATTGTTATATTAATTTGTAAAATCGTAATAATCGGCCTAAAAATGTAATATATGTTTATATTCTGGAAAAATGTTGTTTTTGATGATTTTTAGTAATTTAGTATTTTTCTAATATTTTTGATATCGATTATTGAATTATTATCGTTTTCGGACAAAAACGATTAAAAACCGATTTTTAGTTCTAGTACTTAAACATTTTATTTTAATCTGATTTTTGACGTGGTGAAACTTTCTGGTGAAATAGAATTTTCTGATTTTTTTTCATAATTTTTCGGAATTGTTAAGTGGATGAATTAATTAATCACTTTAAATCATCGTTTATCGTTAAAACCGTATTTGTTGTTTAAATTCTCGATTTCTGGTCTTTGGTTTAAATCTGGAAAAAAATTATGATTCTGATGATTTCATATTAAAATGTATTATTATGATTTTTAGTGCCTTAATAAAATGTTAGGAACGATAGGTTTGTTAATAAAATCGTTAATTGCGAAAACGGGTTTAAATGACGGTTTTGTTGAAATTTGTTGAAACTGGATTTTGGAAAAATCTGGAAAAATTTATATTCGGTAAAATCAGGATTTTAAAAGTGTAATAATAATTTTTGGATATTAATACTTAAATCGTTTTGTAATTACTATTTTTATTAATCGTTATTGTCGAGATTGGACGATTAACGAGAAAACGCTTTAAAAACCGAGTTTTTAGAATTCTGGAAATTTTATTTTCTGGACAGAATGTCCATAAATATAATTTAACTATTTTACGTAATTTTTGTACTATTTATTATAGTCTTTAATTAATAAATATTGATTTCGGACAAGTTGTGATTTATCGCTAAATTGCTTCGTCTTACCTAAAAGAATTATTTTTCCAGCAATTTTGAAAGTATTTAAATCTGAAACTTTAGGAGTTAAATCATCCCTTAACATACTCTAAATATATTTGTTGGGTTGGTTAAATAAAGACGTTCAAATATTTAATTTGAAGTTTGCCGTAAAATCCTATTTATAATTTTATCGTCGAAACTAATAATAATTAGGGAATTTTAGCTTTATAACTTTTGAAAACACCCTAATTAGTAATATTAAAATATTTAAGATGTTTCTAATCATTTTATAACACTTGTACGATATTTTAATAATTTCATAAAATCAAATGTTCTTACTTTAATAATTAATATCGTTAAGGCCGAAAGTATTAGTTTTATAAATCTATATCGTTTACTAAAATGTGGTATTAGTATGAACTAATATTTTCACTACTTTGATATGATGCTATTTTTAGTAAAGTTTCCTAAAATAGAAGTTTCCTAAAATAGAAGTTTCCTAAAATAGAAAGTTTCCTCTTTTAGAATATAAATGTTTACTTCTTTTATCCTCATATTGTTTATGATGAATACATCTTTTAAATATCGATAATGGTTTGTTTTGGAGTTATGGAATAAGGACAAGTGTGGGTTTAGAGTAATATAGTCTGGGGTGTACATTTTGCCATCAACTATAAAGCTGGTGTGTCTATGTTGAGACACATTGGTCGTTGAACTGAGCATGGTTTGTGCTCAGGAGTGTGTATATTTTGACCTTAAACTTAGATATCGCATCGTGTAAGTCGCCGTCGGGTTGAACTGGATTACGGTTGGTGTCCAGGAGGGGTGTACATTACTTAAGCCAGGACCTCGCTGCACGCAGTCCTGTTATAGTTGAGTTGCCTAGTTAGAGACCAAAGTCTAATTTGTTTTGACTAAGTTCTCGAAACTAGTTTTTAGTATTATCCTAGTGAAAGTCTAGATTCTACATCAATCCTATCCATAACACCATTTTGATTATTTTATTTATTATCGATATAAATTGACGCAGGTTGGCAAATATCTTTATGTTTCTTCGGCAACCCTTTTAATTAATTTGTTTTACGCTAAAACTTATTTTATTACGCTGTTTTAATGTTTTCCACTTTTACTATTTTTCCTATATTAGTAATTACTGTTTTAAAATCCTGTTATACGGCTGGGAGAACGTTGACGTTGCTCCCCACTGATTGTGGCTGTTATGTTTTAACATGGCAGGTATACGTGTTTATTTTCCGGTGGGTGTGGGCTAGCGAGCAGTCTTGGATCCTGCTGATCTTTTAATAATCATGTTTTAAGGATTGTTTAACCTCTTTATGGATTGTTTTAAATTTTAGCCATTTTTATGTATGGCGCATGTTTGACTTTACCAATTTAATTTATTAAGACATAGTTCTGTGTGTTTTAATCCCGACTCTACAGTGTTTCCGCCACTGTATTGCGCTAGAAATATTTAGGGGATTACAGTTAGCTCCTGGTTTACATTACTTTGTTATTAGCTCCTAGCTTTGTTATTAGCTCCATGTTCACATAGTTGTAACTTTGTTTTTGTCACCTTAACCAGCCGGTTTAAGGGTCCTTTTGTAGGCTATATATAGCCATCTAGTTGAATGAATAAGGCATCCAATTTTCATATCAAAAACCTGAGTAAAGCTAAGCTTTCTTTTACGTCCTTGTTGTTTACAAGACAAAGTCTAGAGTTAGTCGCGTTACAAGCTCTAAACTCGCTACTTCAATCGCGTGTTTGATTTAGCACCCGCTTTGTTGAAGTATAGGTCTACTTCACCTAGCATACTATCCTTGGTTACGGTTTATTCATCCTTAAAACTATCCTTTCATTCTGTTTTGGTTACTTGTTTACGTTCCATTTCAGAATACTAATATCCTTCACGTTTGTTGTTTCAAAGTTCATATTAACTCACATCATTAGTGGTATCAGAGCTTTGGTCATCCATTTAGACGTAAAGAATGGCAGGAGTGTTGAACTTTGAAGATCCTACCTTCCTGGAACAACTAAAGAAGGCGTTGGAGAACTTCCAGCCCAAAAATTCTCGTTTCCAACCAAGGAGGGAACCGGTGGACAGGATCAAGGTAAATGAACTCCCTGAGTTTAATGGTGGTACTGACCCTGAAGTTTACTTGGAGTGGGAAAGAAACATGGAGAAGCTCTTTGACTTCAAGGATTTGGAGGACGAAGAGAGGTGCAAATACGCCATCCTAAAGCTAAGCAAAGGGGCTTCCCTTTGGTATGAAGGGCTTAAGGTACAACGCACCAGAAATGGAAAGGGTAAGATTGCTTCTTGGGAGTCCTTAAAACATAAACTACGTAAGAGGTATGTTCCAACTACGCACAAGTTATCCTTATACAAAAAGATTGCTAACCTGGTACAAGGAAGAATGAGTGTTAGTGAGTACATAGAAGAATTTGAGAACTTAGTTCTAATGGGAGAAGTAGAAGAAAACGAAGAAATAAAAATGGCTAGGTTCTTACGTGGGTTAAATCGTAGTATTGCTAATACGGTTGATTTATTATGTCCTTATTCTGATTTTGATACTTTGTGTGGGTTGTGTCTAAAAATTGAGGGACAAGGGAAAGGAAAACATGAGGGTGAATCTAGTAAGAGTCATACTTGGTCAAGAACGGATGATAGTAATAGAGTCAATCCTACTAGTACTAATCAACCCCTTGTTATTAAGAATAACCCCGCACCCCCACCTCAATCTACCACCAAAACAACCACTGAAACTAGTCAATCTAAGGTACGTTGTTTCAAATGTCAAGGGTTTGGTCACTACAAAAACGCTTGTCCTAACAAAAGAGTTGTGACCTTAAGGGAAGTGATCAATGTTAGGGATGAGTTATGGGAAGAGGAACAACGTATAGGGGCTGTTTTCAATGTTAATGAGGGAGAGGAAGAAGAAGAAGATATTGAGGCTTACGAACCCCCGGCTTATGACACACTCTTAGTACTACGTACCCTACATGCTAACCCCATTCAACATGACACTGAACAAAGAGACCAACTATTCCATACTAAGTGTCAAGTTAAAGACAAATGGTGTAGTTTAATCATTGATGGAGGTAGTTGTACCAACGTTGCCTCAACTGAAATGGTAGACAAACTAGGTCTAGCTACTACTAATCACCCTAACCCTTATGCATTACATTAGTTAAACAACGGGAACAAAGTAAGGGTCACTAAACAAGTGAGGGTTGGCTTAACCATGGGTTCCTACGTTGATGAGGTTTTGTGTGATGTGATTCCTATGGATGCTTGTCACATACTATTAGGCCGTCCTTGGCAGTTTGATAGGGACGTAGTTCACCATGGGAGGAGGAATGAGAATGAATTGAGTGATAAGGGAAAGAAAATTGTACTCAAACCCATGACACCTCAAAACGTATGTAACATGTTAGCAAATCGAGTCGGAAAACCCAACCTCTCAATGTTTGTTAGTAAAAATGTGGAAGTACATGCTATAGAAGAGGGGGAGTTTGATACCGCCAAAACCACTAAAGAGGAACCAATTAAGATTAAGAGTGGTAGTGAAGGAAAGCAATTTGAAGAGTGGCTAAAGAAACTAGGTGTTGGCATTCCTATTAAGATACCAGCTTGTTTGGCACCTAAGGGAGATCATGGACTCTTACAGGATGAAGATGGGAAGAACAGAGTCATGGCTAATGTTTTATCTTGTCACTACACTCACTCAGCCACTTTAGATGCAAGCACGCTTGGACTTAAGACCTTGAAGGATTATTGCTCCACGGAGGCTGATATACTCACCAAGTGCAAGGCTGTTACTTTTAACACTTTTGATGAGTTTGTTTTGCAGGACGATATTCTTCCTAAAGAGAACCATCTTTGTGTCCCAAAACCTCATATTTCAGAGTGTATAACTAGAGGAGTTCAGGGAGGAGGACCAGCTGGAGGTTGTGACATAACCAGGACCTTGGAGACATTAAAAGAGCACTTCCTTTTGTTAAAGACACAAGGGAGTAATCTAAGCATCATGAGCAAATACTTAACGAGTCCTTTCCCAAAGAGTCCCCTCAAACCAAGAGAGTACTTGCCATTCTCCATAGTGACTCACCTAAGTATTTGTTACACAACGGATGAAGCTATCAAGAGAAAGACCAGATTGATGTCCCAAGCAAAAGCTCCATACAAGGGAAACTGATGTGAGTTGATATGAACTTTGAAACAAGAATATGAAGTATGATTAGTATTCTGAAATGGAACGTAAACAAGTAACCAAAACAGAATGAAAGGATAGTTTTAAGGTTGAATAAACCGTAACCAAGGATAGTATGCTAGGTGAAGTAGACCTATACTCCAACAAAGCGGTTGCTAGATCAAACACTCGATTGAAATAGCGAGTTTAGAGCTTGTAACGCGACTCACTCTAGACTTTGTCTTGTAAACAACAAGAACGAAAAGAAAGCTTAGCTTTACTCAGGTTTTTAATATGCAAATTGGATGTCTTATTCCTTCAAAATGGCCGGCTATATATAGCCTACACAAGACCCTTAAACCGGTTGGTTTAGGGTGACAAAAACAAAGTTACAACCATGTGAACAAGGAGCTAATTACAAAGTTGGGAGCTAATAACAAAGTAATGTAAACATGGAGCTAAAAACAAAGCTAAGTGAAGAGTAATCAGCCGTTGCACACCATGTGAACATGGAGCCAAAACCAAAGCTTGCTGATGTGCACACTATGTGAACATAGCCATGGTCTGAACCCAAGTTAATGTCTTCAATTTACCTTGACTTATTTGCTCCTTTATTCAGCTCCTATACGAGCTAACTTAATACTTGGAGGAGGCACACTACTAGGCTGGTAGGAGGTGCTAATGTGGCTTGACTAGAGCTATTAGGAGCTAGTGTTACTTCATTGAACTCTTTAGCCTCTTCATTCGGATCATCTCCTCCCCCTTGAAAAGGAATTGCCCTCAATTCTGAAATGCCATCATCATCAAGATAAGGAGAAAGGTCTCCCACATTGAACGTGGCATGAACTCCATAATCATCCGGTAATTCCACTTTGTAAGCATTGTCGTTTACCTTTGATATGATATTGTAAGGACCTTCAGCTCGTGGCATCAACTTATTCTTTCTTTTGCTTGAAAACCTCTCCTTTCTCAAGTGAACCCAAACTAAGTCACCCTCTTGAAAAAGTCTTGGCTTCCTGTTCTTGTTGAACCTTCTTTTGTATGCTTCATTAACCTCCTTGATCCTTTCTTGAATTTGCTCGTGGAGTTTGATCATAGACTTTAGTTTGGACTCCGCATCCTTGTGGACTAACTCATCCTTAGGTAGAGGAATCAGGTCCAAAGGCATGTAAGGATTGATCCCATACACGGCCTCAAAAGGGGAATGAGAGGTAGCATAAGTAGGAGAGCGATTGTAGGCAAATTCAGCATGGGCAAGCTTGATATCCCAATCCTTTTGAGTCTTACTTACAAGGCCTCTTAATAACGTCCCCAAAGTGCGATTGGTAACCTCGGTTTGTCCATCTGTTTGTGGATGATGAGAAGTGCTAAATAAGAGCTTGGTTCCCACCTTCCTTCATAATGTGTTCCAAAAGTAACTAAGGAACTTTGAATCACGATCAGAGACAATGGACTTGGGTACTCCATGGAGACGCACCACCTCTTTGAAGTATAAGTCAGCAACATTGCTAGCATCATCCGTTTTGTGGCAAGCAATGAAGTGAGCCATCTTTGAAAACCGATCTACCACCACCATGATAGCATCTTTTCCTCTAGCGGTTCTTGGTAAGGCTACAATGAAATCCATGGATACATCTTCCCATGGTCTATTAGGAGTGGGTAAGGGCGTGTAGACTCCGGGTTTGAAAGAACTTTTGGCAAATTGGCAAGTCACACACTTGCTCACTACATGCTGGACACTCCCTAGCATCTTTGGCCAAAAGAAGTGCTCCTTTAAGACCTCCAATGTTCTTGTAATGCCAAAATGACCCGCTAATCCTCCTCCATGAGCTTCTCTAACCAGCAGCTCTCTAATGGGATGCTTGGGCACACACAGGCGGTTTCCTTTGAAAAGAAATCCTTCCTGCAAAACAAACTCATCAAAGGCTCCCTCCTTGCATTTGGTGAAGGTTTCACCAAAGTCAGCATCATTGTTGTAGTAGTCTTTTAGAGTTTCAAATCCGAGCAACCTCACATCCAAAGTAGATAGTAAAGTGTAGCGGCGGGATAGTGCATCAGCTACTACGTTACTTTTTCCATCCTTGTACTTTGAAGAGAAATGAAAGGATTGCAAGAATTCCACCCACTTGGCATGCCTTGGACTTAACTTTTGTTGGCCATTGATGTACTTTAGGGACTCATGATCTGAATGGAGAATAAAATGGTTAGTACGAAGGTAATGACTCCAATGATCAAGAGCTCTTACTATGGCATAGAACTCCTTGTCGTAGGTGCAATAGTTCAGCCTTGCTCCATTGAGTTTTTCTGAGAAATAGGCAATGGGGCGCTTATTTTGTACAAGAACAGCACCAATTCCTACTCCACTAGCGTCACATTCCACCTCAAATGGTTGAGAGAAATCAGGAAGGGCTAAGATAGGAGCGGAACACAACTTCTCTTTAATGGCTTCAAAGGCTTCTTGGGCAGCTTTGGACCAAACAAATGCGCCTTTCTTCAAGCATTCGGTGATAGGACTTGTGATAGTGCTAAAGTCCTTGATGAATCTCCTGTAAAAAGAAGCCAAACCATGAAATGACCTTACTTCTGTAATGGTGGAAGGGATTGGCCAAGTACGTATGGATTCCACTTTGGTTTGATCAACTGACACTCCTTCTTTGGACACTACGTAGCCAAGGAACACTACGCTTTCCACAAAGAAGGCACACTTCTCCTTCTTCCCAAAGAGTTGTTGTTTGCGAAGTGTTGTGAATAGTAGTCTTAAATGCTCCATATGTTCCTCCAAAGACCTGCTATACACAAGGATATCATCCAAGTAAACCACAATAAAGCGACCTAAGTAGGCCTTAAGTACCTCGTTCATTAACCTCATAAACGTGCTTGGAGCGTTGGTAAGACCAAATGGCATGACCGTCCACTCATAGAGTCCATGCTTGGTTTTGAAAGCGGTCTTCCATTCATCCCCTTCCCTCATTCTGATTTGATGGTACCCACTTCTTAGATCAATTTTGGAAAATACCATTGCCCCATGAAGCTCATCTAACGTATCATCCAACCTTGGAATAGGAAACCTATACTTGATGGTGATGTTGTTAACGGCTCTACTATCTACACACATTCTCCAAGTTCCATCCTTCTTAGGTACTAAAAGGACTGGAACAGCACAAGGACTAAGGCTCTCCCGCACATACCCTCGACTCATTAACTCATCTATTTGTCTTTGTAATTCCTTAGTTTCCTCCGGATTACACCTATATGCTGCCTTATTGGGTAAGGTTGATCCTGGAATGAGGTCGATTTGGTGTTCTATACCTCTAATAGGTGGTAAACCAACGGGTAATTCCTCGGGGAAGACATCCTTAAACACGTGTAACAACTCCTCAAATGGCTTTCCTCCAAGCCCATTCTCAACTTCTACGGGTTTTTCTTTAGCCATCATGACAAAGACACGCTCCCCCCCTTGTAAAGCCTGCTCTACTTCACTCTCACTCGCAAAGATGGTGAGGTTAGGTTTCTTAGTTTTGTTGGAGGTCATAGCTCTAACAGCTTGGGGAGTCATAGGTTTTAGAATGATTTTCTTTCCTTTATCCCTCAATTCGTATTCATTCTTTCTACCATGGTGTACCACATCCCTATCAAACTGCCAAGGACGCCCCAAAAGTATATGACAAGCATCCATAGGGATAACATCACAAAGAACCTCATCAACATAAGACCCCATAGTTAAACTTACTCTCACTTGTTTTGTGACCTTTATCTTGTTTTCATTATCTAACCAATGTAATTCATACGGTCTAGGGTGATTAGTAGTGGTTAGGCCTAACTTAGCTACCATTTCAGTAGAGGCAACATTCGTATAACTACCTCCATCAATGATCAAACTACACCATTTGGTATTAACTAGACATTTTGTGTGAAAGAGTTGGTCTCTTTGTTCGGTGTTGTGTGGGATGGGTTGATGTGAGTTGATATGAACTTTGAAACAAGAATGAGAGATACGATTAGTATTCTGAAATGGACGTGAAACAAGTAACCAAAACAGAAGGTAAAGATAGTTTGAGGATGAATAAACCGTAACCAAAGGATAGTATGCTAGGTGAAGTAGACCTATACTTCAACAAAGCGCTTTGCTAGATCAAACACTCGATTGAAATAGCGAGTTTAGAGCTTGTAACGCGACTCACTCTAGACCTTGTCTTGTAAACTACAAAGACGAAACAAAAGGAAGCTTCAAAGCTTAACTTTTACTTGGGTTTTAATTTGCAAATTGGATGATCTTTATTCCTTCAAATGGCCGGCTATTTATAGCCTACAAGGGTCCTTAAACCGGTTGGTTTAGGGTGACAAAAACAAAGCTAAGACTAATGTGAACTAGGAGCTAAATACAAGGTTGGAGCTAATAACAAAGCTAGTGTAAACATGGAGCTAAAAACAAAGTTTGATGAAGAGTAATCAGCCGTGGTCTTCTTGTGTGAACATGGAGATGAAAACAAAGCTTGAGTAGGAGTAATGAGGCGCGGCAATGGTGTGAACATGGAGCCAAAAACAAGGCTAACAAGAGAGCCTTTTGACCGTGTACACCATGAGAACACAACCAGCTTTAAACCCTTCTTAACTTCAGTCCATTACCCATGCTTGAATGATTGTGACCCTAAGTTAATGTCTTCATTTTACCTTGATTAGTTGCTCCTTTGTCCAGCTCAAATCCGAGCTAGCTCCATTTATTGAAGATGGCTACTTATTATTGCTAATGTAGCTGGCCTAAGCTTAAGTAGGAGCTAGTAGACTTTAGATGAGCTCATTAGAACTTCCTTACTTGGATTGGTAGCTCCTTGATTCGAATCATCTCCTCCCCCTTGACAAGGAATTGTCCTCAATTCTGAAATGTTAACTTTATCAAGGTATAGAAGAAGATCTTCTATTGGGAAGGTGGCTTGAACTCCATACTCATTCTTCAGCTTCAACTTGTAAGTTCTGTGGTTACCCTTGTGCGGAACTTCTGGTTGTGACTTCCATTTGCTCTTTCCTTGGTTTGGGAACTCCTCCATACTTACGTTAGCCAAAGACAAGTCATCCCTTATGAAGGGCCTTGTACTTCTGTTTTTGTTGTGCTCTCCTTTGTAGGCTGCTCTCGTTTTGTATCCTGAATTAGAATGCCTTGGAGTGCAAAGGGGGTTGCCTTTAGAAGGAAGTCTCACCTGCAAAATAAGGTCATCAAAAGTACTACAAGAGTTAGTCTTGTGTTTGGCCAATACTTCAGTTTCCATGGAGTAGTAGTCCTTCCAATCCTCAATTCCAATTCTGGTTGTATCCTTCCTTAAACTATCCTTTATTTCTGTTTTGGTTGTATGCGTGTTGTTACAAGACAACGCGTAGACCATGTCTTTGCCCTTACCTTCTACATACCTTAAGATCTCAGGATCTTTCCTAGGCATCATATAGGAGGGCGTTCCATTAGAGATAACAACACCTTGTTCCTTTTGCCACTCTTCAAATGGCGTCCCTTCACTGCCAATCTTAATTGGTTCTTCTTTGGTGGCACCAGACTCTCCTTTGTCGAGAGTATGTCCTTCTACAATTTTACTAGCAAACATTGAGAGGCTGGGTTTTCCGACTCTATTTGCTAACATGCTACACACGCTTTGAGGTGCCATGGGTTTGAGTATAATTTTCTTCCCTTTATCATTCAATTCATACTCATTCCTCCTCCCATGGTGAACTACGTCCCTATCAAACTGCCAAGGACGGCCTAATAGTATGTGACAAGCATCCATAGGAATTACATCACACAAAACCTCATCAACGTAGGAACCCATGGTTAATCCAACCCTCACTTGTTTAGTGACCTTTACCTTGTTCCCGTTGTTTAACCAATGTAAAGCATAAGGGTTAGGGTGATTAGTAGTAGCTAGACCTAGTTTGTCCACCATTTCAGTTGAGGCAACGTTGGTACAACTACCTCCATCGATGATTAGACTACACCACTTATCTTTAACTTGACACTTAGTATGGAACAGTTGGTCTCTTTGTTCAGTGTCTTGTTGAATTGGGTTAGTATGTAGAGTACGTAGTACTAGGAGTGTGTCATAAGCCGGGGGTTCATAAGCCTCAATATCTTCTTCCTCTTCTTCCTCCCCTTCATTAACATTAAAAACAGCCCCTATACGTTGTTCCTCCTCCCATAACTCATCCCTAACTGTGATTACTTCCCTTAAGGTCACAACTCTTTTGTTAGGACAAGCGTTTTTGAAGTGACCAAACCCTTGACATTTGAAACAACGTACCTTAGATAGACTAGTTTCAGTGGTTGTTTTGGGGGTAGACTGAGGTGGGGGTGCTGGGTTAGTCTTAACAATAAGGGGTTGATTAGAACTAGTAGGATTGACTCTATTGCTATCATCCATCCGAGACCAAGTATTACTCTTACTAGACTCACCCTCATGTCTTCCCTTCCCTTGCGCCTCAATTTTTAGACACAACCCACACAATGTATCAAAATCAGAATAAGGACACAAATCAACTGTATTGGCTATACTACGGTTTAATCCACGTAAGAATCTAGCCATTTTTATTTCTTCATTTTCCTCTACTTCTCCCATTAAAACCAAGTTCTCAAACTCGTCTATGTATTCACTAACACTCATTTTACCTTGCACAAGGTTAGCAATCTTTTTGTATAAGGATAATTTGTGCGTAGTTGGGACATACCTCTTACGTAATTTACGTTTTAAGGACTCCCAAGAAGTAATCTTACCCTTCCCACTTCTGGTGCGTTGTACCTTAAGCCCTTCATACCAAAGGGAAGCCCCTTTGCTTAGCTTTAGGATGGCGTATTTGCACCTCTCTTCGTCCTCCAAATCCTTGAAATCAAAGAGCTTCTCTATGTTTCTTTCCCACTCCAAGTAAGCTTCAGGATCAGTACCACCATTAAACTCAGGGAGTTCATTTACCTTGATCCTATCCACTAGTTCCCTCCTTGGTTGGAAGCGAGAATTCTTGGGCTGGAAGTTCTCCAATGCCTTCTTTAGTTGTTCCAGGAAGGTAGGGTCTTCAAAGTTCAATACTCCTGCCATGCTTACGTCTAGATGGATGACCAAAGCTCTGATACCACTAATGATGTGAGTTGATATGAACTTTGAAACAAGAATGAGAGATATGATTAGTATTCTGAAATGGACGTGAAACAAGTAACCAAAACAGAAGGTAAAGATAGTTTGAGGATGAATAAACCGTAACCAAAGGATAGTATGCTAGGTGAAGTAGACCTATACTTCAACAAAGCGCTTTGCTAGATCAAACACTCGATTGAACTAGCGAGTTTAGAGCTTGTAACGCGACTCACTCTAGACCTTGTCTTGTAAACTACAAAGACGAAACAAAAGGAAGCTTCAAAGCTTAACTTTTACTTGGGTTTTAATTTGCAAATTGGATGATCTTTATTCCTTCAAATGGCCGGCTATTTATAGCCTACAAGGGTCCTTAAACCGATTGGTTTAGGGTGACAAAAACAAAGCTAAGACTAATGTGAACTAGGAGCTAAATACAAGGTTGGAGCTAATAACAAAGCTAGTGTAAACATGGAGCTAAAAACAAAGTTTGATGAAGAGTAATCAGCCGTGGTCTTCTTGTGTGAACATGGAGATGAAAACAAAGCTTGAGTAGGAGTAATGAGGCGCGGCAATGGTGTGAACATGGAGCCAAAAACAAGGCTAACAAGAGAGCCTTTTGACCGTGTACACCATGAGAACACAACCAGCTTTAAACCCTTCTTAACTTCAGTCCATTACCCATGCTTGAATGATTGTGACCCTAAGTTAATGTCTTCATTTTACCTTGATTAGTTGCTCCTTTGTCCAGCTCAAATCCGAGCTAGCTCCATTTATTGAAGATGGCTACTTATTATTGCTAATGTAGCTGGCCTAAGCTTAAGTAGGAGCTAGTAGACTTTAGATGAGCTCATTAGAACTTCCTTACTTGGATTGGTAGCTCCTTGATTCGGATCATGGGTTTAGCATGGAGTGTACGCAGTACTAAAACATTACCATACGTTGGGAGCTCATAGTCTATTCCTTCTTTCTCCTTTTCTCCCAAGCAGACTTCAGGACCAGATGTGCTAATGGACTTAGAAAGTTTGTTCATCTTGCACACTGATTCTCTCTTTAGGCCTTCCAAGAAACTAGCGTCTTCAAAGCTCACAACTCTTGCCATGCTTGCGTCTAATGGATGACCAAAGCTCTGATACCACTAATGATGTGAGTTGATATGAACTTTGAAGCAAGAATATGAAGTATGATTAGTATTCTGAAATGGAACGTAAACAAGTAACCAAAACAGAATGAAAGGATAGTTTTAAGGTTGAATAAACCGTAACCAAGGATAGTATGCTAGGTGAAGTAGACCTATACTCCAACAAAGCGGTTGCTAGATCAAACACTCGATTAAAATAGCGAGTTTAGAGCTTGAAACGCGACTCACTCTAGACTTTGTCTTGTAAACAACAAGGACGAAAAGAAAGCTTAGCTTTACTCAGGTTTTTAATATGCAAATTGGATGTCTTATTCCTTCAAAATGGCCGGCTATATATAGCCTACACAAGACCCTTAAACCGGCTGGTTTAGGGTGACAAAAACAAAGTTACAACCATGTGAACAAGGAGCTAATTACAAAGTTGGGAGCTAATAACAAAGTAATGTAAACATGGAGCTAAAAACAAAGCTAAGTGAAGAGTAATCAGCCGTTGCACACCATGTGAACATGGAGCCAAAACCAAAGCTTGCTGATGTGCACACTATGTGAACATAGCCATGGTGTGAACCCAAGTTAATGTCTTCAATTTACCTTGACTTCTTTGCTCCTTTATTCAGCTCCTATACGAGCTAACTTAATACTTGGAGGAGGCACACTACTAGGCTGGTAGGAGGTGCTAATGTGGCTTGACTAGAGCTATTAGGAGCTAGTGTTACTTCATTGAACTCTTTAGCCTCTTCATTCGGATCAGAAACAACCAAGGTTGCAAGAAAAGTTGCCGGATAGTTATGAAGTTCATATCACGTCCAAAGTGGGAGAGTTTGCTCTTTATCTTGAGGAAGATGGCTTTTCAGAATTGAGGACAATTCCTTTTCAAGGGGGAGGAGATGATCCGAATCAAGGAGCTACCAAAGAGTTCAATAAAGTCACCTTAGCTCCTCATGGTCTTAGTTCAGCCATACTAGCACCCCTTACCAGCTTAGTAGTGTGCCTACTACAATTGGTGAGCTAGCTCGTGTATGAGCTGAATAAAGGAGCAAATAATCAAGGTAATATGAAGACATTAACTTGGGTTCACACTCATTCAAGCATGGGAAGTGTACTGAAGTTATGAAGGTGTTTGAGGCGGATTGTGTTCACATGGTGTACACGTCTAAAGGCTCCCTTGCTAGCTTTGTTTTTGGCTCCATGTTCACATAGCTGCCGCGCCTCATTACTCCTTGTTCAAGCTTTGTTATTAGCTCCTGGTTTACATTACTTTGTTATTAGCTCCTAGCTTTGTTATTAGCTCCATGTTCACATAGTTGTAACTTTGTTTTTGTCACCTTAACCAGCCGGTTTAAGGGTCCTTTTGTAGGCTATATATAGCCATCTAGTTGAATGAATAAGGCATCCAATTTTCATATCAAAAACCTGAGTAAAGCTAAGCTTTCTTTTACGTCCTTGTTGTTTACAAGACAAAGTCTAGAGTTAGTCGCGTTACAAGCTCTAAACTCGCTACTTCAATCGCGTGTTTGATTTAGCACCCGCTTTGTTGAAGTATAGGTCTACTTCACCTAGCATACTATCCTTGGTTACGGTTTATTCATCCTTAAAACTATCCTTTCATTCTGTTTTGGTTACTTGTTTACGTTCCATTTCAGAATACTAATATCCTTCACGTTTGTTGTTTCAAAGTTCATATCAACTCACATCACTGGTGGACAACACGGCCGATCAAACCCTTCTATCATTTATGGATGGGTATGCCGGGTACAATCAAATCAAGATGGCAGAGGAAGATATGGGTAAGACCACGCACCTACACTACACCTTGGGGTACTTACTGTTATACCGTCATGCCATTCAGTCTCATTAATGCCGGGGCCACGTACCAACGAACCGCTACGACCTTATTGCATGACATGATGCATAAAGAAGTAGAAGTTTATGTAGACAACATGATCGTCAAATCCAAAGAACGGGACGGTCACATTACCGCCCTAAGAAAATTCTTCACCCGACTGCGCAAATACAACATGAGGCTTAACCCCTAAAAGTGCAGTTTCGGGGTAACATTAGGCAAATTACTAGGCTATATCGTTGGCCAACGTGGTATCGAGGTCGACCCAGCTAAAATCAAGGCCATTACCGAGATGCAGCCACCAAAAACCGAAAAATAAATAAGGGGGTTTCTCGGAAAAGTCCAATATATCAGTCGATTCATTTCAAAGCTAACCATGGTATGTGAACCCATTTTCAAGAAACTGAAGATAGGAGGACGGGTGCTATGGGATGACAAGTGCCAAGCTGCTTTCGACAAGATTAAAGATATCTTGTCTGCCCCGCCAGTCTTAATGCCACCTCAACCCGGCTTGCCTCTGTCGTTATACCTGACAACGACCGAAACGACCATGGGGGCTATGCTGGCTCAGACAGTTGACTCTGAAGAACGAGCCATTTATTACATCAGCAAAAAGTTTTTAGAGTATGAGTGCAAATATGCCATGCTCGAAAAGACGTGCTTAGCTCTCGTTTAGGCCACTAAGAAGCTCCGACATTATATGCTCAGCTACGAGGTTCAGGTACTATCCAAAATGGATCCAATCAAATACCTCTTCGAAAAGCCCGTTCTCAACGGAAGAATTTCTAAATGGACTTTAATGTTAGCAGAATTCGACCTCAAGTTCGTTCCACTAAAAGCTATCAAAGGCCGGGTAGTAGCCGAATCTCTAGCCGATAGTCCCGCAACCGAAGAAGGGCACACCGATACTTGGTCCTTCCCAGACGAAGATATATTCCAAACTGACACCGAAACATGGGATCTGTACTTCGACGGGGCATCCAATTTTCGAGGATTCGGGGTCGGTATTCTCCTAATATCACCCAAAGGGGAGCATACACCGTTATCCATCAAACTGGATTTCAACGTGACCAATAACGCGGCCGAATATGAAGCATGCATCCACGGATTGCAAGCCGCCGCTGATTTAGGAGTTACAAATCTCCGGGTCCATGGGGACTAATCTCTAGTTATCAATCAAGCCCTTCAAAAGTGGAAAACTCGGAATGCCAATCTCGTGGCTTACCAAGCGCGAGTAAGGGTTCTAGAGAAGCAATTCCCGAAGGTAGAATATATCTATCTACCACGTAAAGAAAATCAGTTCGCGGACGCACTCTCCAAATTGGCATCCTTACTAAACATCCAGGATCACATGACCAGCATGCCGATTTGTGTCGAAAGACGGTCCAAGCCGACATATATCAACGCCATTCAAGATATCGAGATAATTGACCCGGAACCTTGGTACCAGGCTGTTCTAACCTATTTGACGACGGGAGAATATCCCCCGGGAACTGAAAACCGGGCCAAGAAGGCCCTGCGAAGACTAGGCACCCAATTCGTTCGTACAGACGATGGTCAGTTATACAAAAAGACGGCACAGGGGCTTTACTCCTATGTATCGACAAAACGCAGGCCGAAAAGGTGATGGCCGAGGTACATGACGGTGAAAATGGCCCGCATATGAACGCCCATATGCTAGCCCGAAAAATCATGAGGCTCGGATACTACTGGAACAGTATGGAAACCGACTGTCAGTCATATGTCAAACACTGCCATAATTGTCAAATTTTCGCCAACGTTCAACATATGCCATCATCCCTACTATACACCATGACATCACCATGACCATTTTCGACGTGGGGTATTGATATAATTGGAAAGGTAAACCCTTCCGGACGGGAGGTCACTGTTTCATTTTGGTAGCTATCGACTATTTCACCAAATGGGTCGAAGCCGAGTCGTACAGAATCTTGAATGCCAAGCATGTCGCCAAATTTATCCAAAATAAGATTATACGCCGGTACGGGATCCCGCACGAGTTCATTAGTGACCACGGGACCCATTTCCAAGGCGAAACCGCTACTTTGCTGGCAAAATATAAAATCCAAAGGCATACATCTTCGCCTTACCGTCCCCAAACAAATGGAGCGGTAGAGGCTGCTAATAAAACGATTGTCACCATACTTAAAAAAATGGCTGATAATTATCGAGACTGGCCTGACAAAATACCCTTTGCCTTATGGGGGTACCGGACATCGATTCGTACTGCAACTGGGGCAACTCCATATTATTTGACATATCGAATGGAAGCAGTCCAGCCAGTTGAATTGGAAGTACCGTCTCTCAGAATTCTGCTAGAAAGTCAAGTGCCCGAAGCGGATTGGGTTCAAGCTCGATAAGACTCGTTAGTTCTTTTGGACGAACGGCGGTCTCGGACCCTCAACAACATCCAAATATACCAAAAAAGGATACAACGTGCTTTTAACAAAAGAGTTAGGCCCAGGAATATCAAAGAAGGGGATCTGGTTCTCAAATCAGTCAGTGCATTGCTACCAGTCGACCCAAGAGAAAAATTCAAACCCAATTGGCCTGGGCCATATCTGGTAAAGAAGGTTCTATCAGGAGGAGCAGTGATGCTGACAGACCTGGACGGGAATGAATTTGTCAACCCGACCAACTTGGACCAGTTGAAGCGCTACTACCCCTAAACCTTATCTCAATGTCATTTGCAAAATTTATTAAAATCATTCTTTTCAAAATTTATAAGCAAGTCAATATGTTAGGATTATTTATCCTACTGTCGCGCATCTCGAACTAATGGTCTTGATGTATTTCGAAATTGCAAAAAAAAATCTACGCCCGAACTACGTTTGGTTTGATTCCACTAACTGTGGATACGTAGGCAGCCCCTCAAAAGGGCACAACCACCACAATAACGAAAAAGACAGGAACGGTTTCACTAATAAAATACTTTTATTATTCAAAACAAAAAACCGATAAACTCGGTAATTCCAAATTACAAAAAAGCCACGAAAAAAACAAACAAAAACGCACAACAAAAATAGTAATAATATCCAAATAATAATAATAAAAGGAGACAATTATCTAGGGCATCTTGCCCTTGCCTTTGTCTTTCGGGTCGCGAGGAGCCCGAGGACGTCGAGGCGGGGGCGAGCATTCCCGGATGACAATGGAAACCTCTTTAGCTCGGATCCGCTACTTTGACAGTGGGTCTTCAGCTATTGTCACAGGCTTAAGTCGAGCCCGTACGTGCCCCGACAACCTATCCCTAGGACCCAGTCGGTCCTGGACCGATAGTCTAGGCCCTAGTCTCCTCTCCAAGTCTGTCTGGGGGCTCACTTCCCCCCGAGCACCTCTAGCGCTAGACCCCCAGTTCGAGTCCTAGCTCTTCCTCTCTGACCCGACATTAGACGGACCAGGGTGGCCGAAGTCTCACCTTCATCGAAGAAACCCCTATTATCTTTAACCTGCTCTCGCCGAAGCAGGTCGAAGGCTTCATCAACCTTCAAGGCAGCACGAGCTTCGGCAGTCTCCGCTTTGGTCCACCTCTCATAAGAGTGGGACACCCAGGTTGAGTGAAGTGACTCGGGAACAGACCAAGTAACTCGAGTATACCACCTTTGTATCCAAGTGTCACACATAATGTCGGTCAGCTGGGAAGGTTCACTCACAACTGCCTCGTTCTCCGGGATACGCTGGGACCACCCATACTGTCTGAGTATGCGGTCAGGATAGAGGTGAACTGTCTGGCTGAGGGACAAAATCACCTGATAGCGTGCCTTATCTCTAGGCGCCAACCCGTCCAGGCGTAAATAGGCCACCATGGAACCACCCATCGAATCAATCGACCGCGACGGAATGATAATTCTTCTTCCCAGTATTTCTGATCGATAAGACAAGAGGAATCGATAGCCCGTCTCCTCTTCATCACCTGGTTGAACCAATATTGACTCGGGTCGGGAGGAGGCTCGATAATCGATAACCTCTCAAATAGCCAGAGCTGAAAAGAACACAAAGCTCATGAGATCTCGGGGCGATTTAGACATCCGCCTAAGGGCACTCGACCGAGTGCCGGGGTCACTCGATCGAGTGACATCCCTGAAACTGAACAATAGGCCTTTTTACGAAGGCACTCGATCGAGTGTCGGGGTGACTCGATCGAGTGCCCCTCCTATAGCGGGATATCGCGAAAAAAAACAAATCGAAAAGAAATCAAGAAAAAAATCGAAAAAAAGAAATCAAGAAAAAGGAAAAGCGATATACCTGCAGCAGACGGGTGCTCCCAGTCAAACAGGCTGACTTGTCCCTTTTACGGTTGTCCAAACCCTGAATGATCTCCCCCGTGATCAGCCACGCGGGACTGTATTTCGTCTCCATCAGGTCAACAATGACAAGAAGACGAACGCTGCCCATACATGACAGCAAGTCCACATAGCCTTCAAAAGCGTACACATGAAGCATGCAGAAAGCGAACGCCCTGCGGCTATGAATGCGCAAAACCCGAATATCATACGGGTTCATGAATTTCTCAGCTAAGGCAAGCAAAGAAACAGTGTCCCCCTCGATCATGAGGGACACTTCAGCATGGGAGAGCCCTAAAAACTCCCGTAATTTCCTCCTGGGGTCTTGAACCGAGAAGGGGACAGCGGGACGGAGCAGTGGGTTCCACCCTCCTATGGCAGCAATCTTCTCGGGGAGAGGACAGATTTCGCCCCGAGGAAAAGCGAAAACGTGGTAGGTGTCGTCCCAGTAGGACAGACAAGCGTCAAGAAAGTGGCGGTCCACGTGCATTTGGCGGAATGAGAACAGTTGAAATATGCCCGACTGCTTTAGGGCTACCTTGTTCGCGTCCCTAAAGCAGTGGGACCAATCTTGCAACATGTCAGTCAGGCGCTCAATACCCATAATTAAGTTTCTTGAGAAAGACAAGTTTTCTTGAGAAAAAGAAGATTTGAGAATGGTGAGAAGGAAGGAACCAGGATGATGTATTTATCACATCAAAACCCTGGCAGCTCCCTTACTGTTGTGCCTCCTTGGCCCAAGCGGGCCTAAGCATACAGACCCGACCCTTGTCTTCTCCTATTGACGTAGGAATTAAGTCATCCCGAGCAGTCTTGTCAAAATTCAAAAAATATATATTCTAAAAATTTTCCAAAATTTTCAGCCATCCAAATATTTTTTTTATTCCCCAGCGCGAGTCGTGTTTTGCCTAAATGTTGCATGCAAAACTTTATGTAACTGATAAATGTACAACTTGAGGCTTCAGAAGCAAGCCCGCACAATTCACGTATCTCCCCAGCGGAAAGTCTACAGACGACATTCTTCCCAATTTAGCACGGGATGGGCCCACATACAGGCACACCCGGGACTTATGCGACAAGTCCAACTCCCCACGGAGCTATCCCTGTTAGCAAGAACTCAGGTATGATTTCTGTCCTATGGCTGGCGAGCCCTTGCACGCAGGTCTAATGGACTATAAACGACCCGACCGGAAGTTTGCCAGGTCTTAATCCTCGATTGGCCTTGTAGCTACTCTGACTTTCGCCTTGTCCATGCCTCAGTCAGAGTGGGGACTCTGTAGACACCCGCATTTGGCTGCTAGTGTCTATAGCAGTCTCCAACAAAACACCCGATGATGATCGGACGCAAACATGCTCTAACGCACTCGGATATGGGCTCGGAATCAGTAATGTCCAGCATGGGCTTTTAACAGGATACAAATCTCACAAAACTAACCTCAAATTCAGGCCTAGTGGATCATTCCGAGTCAAATGAGACTAATTTGGGCCAAAACCGACACCAAAAATAAAAACCGTCTTTTAGCGACCGAGTCAAAACCCGGTCAAGGACGAATCCGTCACACAAAGTCAACCAGGTGCGTTTCTAGAAGATTGCGCCAATTACCCTTTTTCAAAAAATTCAAAAGTCAACTCCTTCCCTATTTAGGTTCACCCGCCTTATCCACTCGACCGAGTGGATTGGCCTCACTCGATCGAGTGGAGCCACAAAAATCGAGCAGGCCCGTTTTCTTAGGGCACTCGATCGAGTGCACTAGGGCCAGTCGATCGAGTGACCTTAGGTCGTGGGGTTTTTCTTATAAATACCCCATCAACCCATCACATTTTACAACTTTTTTCCATCAACTTTCAGCCAACTTTTGCACTTAAAACAGCCTACATTTTCAACCCTAAATCCCACATCACAACACACTACAACCCTAAGCAAATCCACACAAAAACCAAGTCTTTATCCCTCGAAAAACCGATAAAACATCTCCATACAAACACACACACCATCAACTCTTCCTACGTATCTCGACGTTCCCGCGCCATTGCCGCCATTTGACGAACCGTATTCCGAGAAGCAAGAGCATGTAGGTTGAGGGTGTGACATTCAACACCGACATTTCTTCCTCCCTTTTCTTTTTGTTTGTTTTTGTCATTATTTATACGTATTATAATTAGTCGATAGTAACGACACTAATACCAAAATCTAACATTTTCATTATCGCATCTAACTCCTAACATTTAATTATCGTCATTTACATTTTGTTATAATATTAAATACCGCGTACATATTAGCAAATAAACCAGATTCGGGTTAAACCCGTTTAACTACGACTATTGCACAAAGTCCGTTTAATCTCTTTACGAGCCGCGATAGTGGTGGAGCCCTTTCGAGGAGCACCGCCCTAAGCACTCAAGGGCGTAACGCGATCGTGATAGTGTGTAGTTGAACGTGTTTAATTCCATTTTTAAGGATCGGTACGAAACCCGTTGACGCTAAATCGAGCATCACATAATCCGAGAGGATTATTAAAGATGACGTAACGCGGAGGGAACTAATTTCGTCCCGGTCCAATTCAAAATTATTTTCACATCACCTTTTCTCAAAGCCCCCGATAACGGTCTCGTAATGATGATGTCCGCATTACGAGTACCGAATACCGAGTCGAATATAAATGACGCTATATTTATATGTGATTCGGTTGATTATCGATTTTAAAACAAATAAGAATTTCGTAAAAGTCGTCACGAAATTGAGCAGTCGCTCAAACAGGGATCACTCGACCGAGTGCCATAGCCACTCGATCGAGTAGCGTCCCAAAAACGAGGCAAAAGGGTCTGTATGAGGCCACTCGATCGAGTCCTGCCCATGTCTCGATCGAGTGGTCCGACGTATACTAGAACGGCAGCCCATGCGACATTGTTTTTTTTGCCTCGTAATATATTTTACGACCTCGGTCGACTCGTGTAAAGACTATCACGCGTTTACTTCTCTTCCAAAATTCATACACTTTATTTCAACTTCACGACTTTGATCGATGTCTTCTACGATTAGTTATATGTCGGCGACTCTTTAGTCGTATCCGATGCACAACTAATTTAGACACCATTTTTGGCATGATAATTCGGGAAAAGGCATCGAGGTTCGGGGATCAAGCTAGCATCACGCTTAGGTCCCATACGCGGACGCGTATTAAAATCTCCGTCCTTCATTTAGCACACAACATAATGTGTGTTTAATCGAAGTTTGTCCAATTTTCTAAACTTACAATCTCGTTTATATTTACTATATACGGGTCCGTTCATATTATTATTATTCTTGTCATTATTCCACTTATTCGTTATTTTCGTTTTGGCCGGGTTGTATTTCCGCCCGTGTAACTTGTAACCAATTTATTTAGCCTTGCTTTTATTTATTTGCGCTTTACCGTTTATAAATGAACCATCGCATGCTAAATCACCTCGACGATAATTTGGATGCATTAAAATGACGTAACAACCCATTTAATATTTATATCTCATAAACGTTGTTTTCATATCATTTTACCGGATTACTAACGCGCATATTAGAAAGTCAAACGATGTCTTAGTAGAGGCCGCTAAGTGCGGGCTGGGTTGGGTGTCCTTAGTGGGCTTCCCAACACGTACCCTCACCCCTTACTCAGAACCTCGGTTTCCGGATGCCCGAAACCGTTGGCGCACGAGAGTCATTCAACGCACGATAACCGGTAGTGACGGTATCAGTATCGCAATGCAAAGGGACGAGCCGAATAAGCTCTGAAATCGAAATGGGCTATACTTTGTGTACGGTCCATAACGATATAGAGTGGGCTCGAATGGGCCCGAACTCCCACAAAGTTCGGTGGCGACTCCTAATTCGACTTAAATTTCAATTCGATCCATTCTCATATGGAGATTCATTCGCCTACCCAATCCCGCGCGTGGCCGCGTCGGGGTCGACCTATGTCATGTCCACAGGTTAAAGCTGGGACGTTACGTATTTTAGTAGATGCTTGTGGGCCTGGCGCCCACATCTAGAGTTGTCGTCGTGCATAATAATAAAAAAAGTACAAATATGGAAAGTTTTGTTTAGATGATAACGTAGTGACGATACGACTTCGATAGGCGGATCCTCCTAGCTTGACTAGTTACCCCAGCAGAGTTCCGTCACCGTTTGACCTTCCCACGGCTATTCCGGTAGAGCTCCGTTTACTATTTGCTAATTCTGTGGCTAATCCGACAGAATCTGTGTACTCATTTTTGGCTAGTCGATCACAGGCACCTCGGTATCGAGTGGAGTGCTCGAAGGTGAGGAGTAGTGTCGATGTCGCTTTTATTATCGGAACTACGATCGAGTGGATCGTTTGCCTCGGGTGTCGGAGTGCGAGCCCTTAGCGAGAGTTTTTGAGGGGGAAGAGAAGATTGAATGTTGTGTGTCCAAATGAGGGCGTGAAGGGGGGTATTTATAGGTTTTTTCGGCCCTTTTCGCCCATATGGGCGCCTGAGCTGGGGCGTGCTAAGACTCAGGCACTTGGGTTCGAGCGTGGGGACACCAAGGCGCGTCAGGTGGGGCGGTTGGAGTTCTGAGGATACGGTTTTGATACTTTTCAAAACCGAGAGGGAGGAGCGTGATACGTTACTTGGGGATAAAGTTTACCCTGGGTTTGACCTAGCGCCGTGGGTTTAGTGGGCCTCGGGTGTTTATCCCGAGGTTCGCTTGGCGCGGTGCTGACTCGGTTTGAGTTTCGGAGCCGACTCGGGGTCCCGGTGTCAGAATTAACTCTAATTAGTGTCTATGCGATCGTAACGACACGACTAAGGCTGCCATCATGTTAGTTTTAATTTTTCCGAGTAATTTTTTGGTCTGTTCTATAGGAAAACTATCTAAAATATCGCGAACCCGTGTCGCGTTGCAGTCCTATCTTCATTGGGTGTTTGCTGGGCACTTATGCAGCCCCCAGGTCCAAATTTGGGTGTCTACAACACCATTTGCTACTGTTCCAGTGTATAGGCCTCTTATTGGCGGGTGGGTTAGGCGTTGGAGCTAGGGGATATAGAAGCCCGTCGGCTGTTAACATTGTTAGGGCTTGATCGTGGAATAGCCCAATGTATTCGAGAAGTCGGAGGCCTCCTTCCTTGGAATTGTCCGTTAGGAAGTGGGTGGGTCTTTTTGTCAGTAGCGCGAGTTTCACGACTCCCGTGTTTATTAACCCCTCTATATATTCTTTAGGAGTGCACAGGATTCCGTGTCGTAACCATTACCCCTATGATAATGATAGTACTTTTGTTTAGACTAGTGGCGGGATCTATGGTTTAATGGGGGGTCGGCCATTGGTCCTATAAGTCACAGGAGACGAAGGGATGTTAATCTTCGGAGTGTAGATGCGTAGCTAACTCCTATTTGAGTGTGCTTTTTCTTAGGCTCTATGGTTTTAGACGAAACTACATTACTTCCCCTAATGGACCCGTTGCAATCTGAAGTAGAAGGTTCAGGGAGTTCCACGAGTTTCTCCTCGATACGAGCTATTCTGGCTTCGATTCTCAACAGTAAGGGGTGTATTTATGAAACTAAATGGGTCAAACTTTCGATTGTTGTCGCGTGTTCTGTAAGGGTCAACGGGTGCATGGACGCTAAAGGGTTTTGTGTTATTGTTTGGTTTCTCGGGTGGAGAGAGAGAGGAATTGTCCCGTTTTCGATCACGTCTTGTATGACATGTTTGAGTCGATAGCAGGATTCGGTAGCATGCCCATTGCCACGGTGGAAATGGCAATATTTATTGGCATCCCACATCTAAATTTGAATTGGATAAAGGGTTGTTTCGTCGATAGCATTATCTGATGTGGGATGCATAGTAGCTGTTGTCACAGTAGGGGTCCCTTAGGCGGGAATTGTCCTAAAGTAGCCATAGCATTGATTGCTCTCCTTGTTCTTTTGTATAAGCGAATTATCTTAACGAAAGTCTTCTTTTTTGGAAAAACCTTTGATTTCTAGTTCTTAAACAAGTTCAATGCCTTGTGGCATGATCAAAGCCGATGATCGTAAGCTATGTCCTCCATCACAATATCGAATGAAACTATCCATGGAAGGGTGCGCCGTGTGAAACGTAGATCATTGTCGTTCCTCTTTTTGTCCGCGAGGGGTTCTGGGGTTGGACTTAAGGGTTCGAGCTTTCCTTTCTCGGTTAACATTTTTAGAGCTTCGGCGTATGTGATGCCTAACTTGGACAATGTTCTAGGGGTGAAGTTTGTTCTTCCTCTAGTGGTTGGTTTGACTAGGTGTACTTCTTCGATTTTGTTATTCCCGGATGACCCATAAGAGCGGGTTCCCGTGGATGTAGTTGGTCCTTGATAACCTTTCCCCATTATTTTGGAGAACACTCCCTTCTTAATATCATCTTCTAGGCGTATCCCTAAGGTAGACAGTTCCTTGAAGGTATGAATATTTTGGTACCTAACGGGGGAGGCATAAGTGGGCCTGAGGTTATTGATGAATTTTTGTACTAAGGTGGCTTCGTCAGGGCGGTTTACGAATTAAGTGCTGACCTTTCTCCACCTAGTCAGAAATTCGGAGAAGTCTTCCTTCTCGTTTTGGGAAAGGACTTCGAGGCTCCGGATGGTGACTTGTGTTTCGTAATTATACACGTATTGTTTTGCGAATTCTATGGAGATATCGTCCTAGGTGGATATTTATTTAGGGTCGAGGGAATAAAACCAGTACCGTGGTGTATCACCTAACGAAGATGAAAATATCTTAGTGAAAACACTGGGCTTGACCCCTTTAATGGCCATGTAATCTTTAAAGGCCCGGATGTGGTTGAGGGGGTCCTCAGATCCTTTGAACTTGGGTATGTCGGCTAGGGAAAAGTTTTCTGGTAGTTGGTCGTTTATCATCTCAAACTTTCGGTGGTTTTTGAGGTGGACATTGTTGCCTGGGTTTCGGCGGATTTGGTTTTCAAGGAAGTCAATGCGACTCACGGCGGACTGTAGGATGTCGTCCTGAGGGGGTGTAATGGGGTCATTAAGGGTGACTCCGGCGGGAACACCGCCTAGCGGCGTGGAGGTTAAAAGGACCTTGTTGAGGATCCGGTTATGGTGTTCATCACAGGCCTGTAGGTCTCGGATCATGTTGGCTAAGGTTCCTACGGTGTTATCCCCGAATTGTCTGGCGTTGTTCCCACTATGGTTACTTGCATCAACGCTTGAATCTCATGACATGACTGCGGAAAAGGTGGTACTGATGAGGGCGGATCCACCAGACGACTTAAAGACTCGAGGAATGCTCGGTTGCGAGCGACACGGAAATGAGACCCTTGATTAGCGCGTGTTTGCAGTCATCGAATTAGAGACTCGGTTGCTTTAGACTTTTGGTGTATTCGGCATAGCGCCTAATAGACTTGTATCTCTAGAACGAGACAGTTTGACATAAATCTCGGGGGTGAGATTTGAAGAAGAGGACTTCTGGAGATGAGACGACCCAAAATGTAAGACCTCGAATAGAGGTGACCCTAGTAACTAACACATACAGTTAATCACACGGTTGTACGACGTAAGGAATTGATCTTGATCCCGACTCGAAATCGAAGATTTTGATGTTTCCGAAAATGGATGGGTTTTAAAAACAAACTTTTTCGAAAGTGAGAGTTTATTGTGAAATCGGTATTACGATGGTTTAGTGACATCGCCTGTGGAATGTGGAGAGTGTTGCTATGTGAGTGTCGAGAATTCGACTATAGCAAAACTGTAAGTTGTGATTCTTGTAAAAGAAGCGCGGTTATGAAAGATCCAGTATTGAAAAATTGGGACGTTTCGTTTTTTTTTATCGAGATTACTATTAATTATTAGTTTGAAGTTCGCGGTGTAAACGGTGTTCGTGAGAGAACATGGTGTCAGTGACGGTGCTTTGAAATTGTGACCAAATTCTTATCACTGAATTTAGGTGGTGAAAGTTAGTGATTTTTTTAAGAAAAAACTTTTAAAATGTGCGGTCGCGCTTGTGGACTCCATTGATTGGAATTTCGAGGGTGGTGACGGTGTGTTGTAAAAAATGTTCCATGAGTATAACTGTTTTGGGTTCCTTGTCCTCATTAATTGAAGGTTCGGTGTGTTAACGGTATGTGCTAAAAAAGTTTTGAAAATGTACCCGTTTTACTTACCTTGGTCCCGTTAATTGGGAACTTGGTGATAGTAACGGTGTGTTTGTGAAAGTTTTGAAAAAAATTGTAACTGTATAAGGTACCTTGATCCCATTAGTCGGGAGTTTTGTAATAGAAACGGTATGTCGTTGTTGTTTGAAAATGACGAGTTTTATTTCGGCCAAAGTAATGGCGCTTAAAGTGTCTTTTGAAAGTAATGACTGTAAAATTGGCCATGGTGACGACGCTAAAAGTGTTTTTTGGAAATTGTTTTGACAGGAGTAACGGTGTTTCAAAAGTCGGTATTGAAAAGAAGACGTCCTTTCTCGAAAACGGAGTTGGGTGCGGTTGAATATGTTTTCGTGGTTGAATCTGGATTTTAATGTTTTATTCGAGTTGTCAAACACGCTACACATAACTAGGAATGCGTACATTCATGCAGGATGCAGACACAGGTAGGTTAGGGTAGGCAACCGCCCACGAATAATCTTTGCTTAGGGGAGGACAGGTCACCTGGGAGGTGAGTGTCATACCGCTTTCTTAGCACCACCCGTTTTGTATATCCACGGAAAGCGTGGCTACCTTAGACGGCCGTAACGTCAATCGAAGGTCTCTCTGCGTGTCCAGAAGGATGATACCGCGAAGAGGTCAATTGGTCCTAATATCAGTTAGGATGGGCTTTTTAGGGCCAAAACCTGTAGTGACCATAACAAGGAACTAGGAAATGGGCTTCACCGACCTCGTTCGAGTTACACCACTGCTGGAAACTTGTTTCCAAATCCCCAGCGGAGTCGCCAAACTGTGGACGCCCGTCTGCACCGCCTGGCGCCCCTTGTGCGCCCTCGCACGATATCTAGTTTGTCGTGGTAGCCACTCACGTGGCCCCCTCCGTTCGAGGGCCGGTCCGATCTCGCGTACGGGGCGATGTGTCGGACTTCAATTTGGTTGACGATTCGGATAGTACTAGACGGATGCGAGCACCCGTGTTTCCGTTGTAATCGATCGGGACGTGGTTGTAAATGTTTAAAGGCCGATATGTTTGGTAAGACGACCTTTTTAGTGAACCGAATTCGTTGTCGATTTGTGGAGTCACCACCGAGTCAATTATAGGGACTCGGAAACCATTGCAGTCATCTTTGATCCTTAGCCGGCTCAAAGTTGAGTGGCACGGGACCTATAGATAAAAACTTGTACCCTTAAGCACTCCATGCCTGGAATGATTCTCAGTGTCAATGGTTTCGGACATCCGGAACCGTTGATTCTGAGTAAGGGGTGAAGGTACGTATTGGGAATCCAATGTCCGATAGACATCGACACCAAATCCCGTCCGCACATAGCGGCTTCTACTAATCAATCGGTGGGCTGATAACTTTGTTCCTTAATTGTGGCGGAAGTACAACAACATCCATTGTTTTAACCCTATGTCTTTTCTACGTCTGTTATTTAAGTATAAGTAAGCTTTGTCGTCGAAGTAGTTGTATTTACATTCTTTGCATGCGATTTCACGTGACAAGCAGGCCATGAAAAGATGCACGCAGGAGAGTAAAGAATACTAAATATTATACGTATTAGCATATCAGATTTAACGTGATAATACCGATATTAGTCATTCTCGTGGTATACCTTACCTGATATTCTGCCTAAGATGCGTCAGTTCGATATTAATAGGGACACATCAAACCACGTGTGGTAAGCACCGGGATAATATGGAACCCAACCACCGATTTGTTTAGTTTTTTTTACGTTTTGAATTCCGTGTTAGGTGATTTAGCATGCGATTATAAAGTCATAAAAGCGGTAAATGTGAAATGTAAGTAAATCACGTAGTGAGGTGTTGTACCCTGGGAGTGTGCACTAAGCAAGACATGATGCGTAGATGGTTGAGAACGGATCTCGGAACTACTCGGGTTTAGTTAGGGTGTTTTAGTGCTTATGATTGAAGTTGATTACGTTACGTATGTTTATGATGTGCCATGGACCTAGTGTCCATACTAGTCGGACTTGACATTATCGAAGTGCATAATAAAAGACAGTATGTAAAGTTTTGTGTAGAGAACAACCTAGTGACGACACGTCTTCAAGGCGGATCCTCCTTTCTTGTCCTGCAGAGCTTCGCTATGGTACCTAAATAAAGGTGGCTAGTCGAACACAGGTGCCCCTCTATGTTCTAATCGAGTAGGGTGCTCGAAGAACGACAAGGAGTAGCGTCGATTCGCGGGTCGGGACAACGATCGAGTGGATCGTACTTAGAGTCGGAGTGCGACCTATGTTAGAGAGAAAGAGGGGGAGAGCGAATTGTGAGAGAAAGAGTTCACGAATTCGTATTGTGTCGAAATGAGTGAAATGAGGGGGGTATTTATAGTTGCTCGCGCAGTTCAAATTAACCTTTAGGATGCTTCACCTTCTGCGCACCAGAACTCAGTCGCCTGGTGTCCTGTGCACCAATATTGAGTCGCCTGGTGTGAGGCGCCTGGAATTTTGAAGATCCGATTTTGAAACTTTCCAAAACGGAGAAGATGCGTATATTAGAGTTGCTTGGGGATTAAGAATTCCTGCTAACCATAGTGCGTCGAGTGTCGGGTGGGCCTAGGGCGTGTGCCTCGAGGTTTTCTCGGCCCGACGCATCGACTCAGGTTTGACTTTGCACATTTCGGGACCGATTCAGGGCCACAGTGTTGGAATTGACTCTAATTAGTGTCGATGCGACCGTAATGACAAGACTATGACCGTTTTGATGTTGAATTAATTTTTCCAAGTAATTATTTGATCCGTTCTATAGAAAAACTATCTAAAATATCGCGATCTCGTGTCGCGTTGCAGTCCGATCGTCATCGGGTGTTTCTCAGGCACCCTTGCAGCCACCAGGTCAAAATCTGGGTGTCTACAGTTAGGAGACAGTCCAGAATTTTGAGGATTCAACCTCAATAGGATAATCCCAATCGTTAAGGCCAGACATGGAAATCAGATCCCATGTAATTTACATCACATCCGATTAAAGCCCGAGTCATTTTTACTCGGCTTCCCCTTTTCCACCACATTACAAAACCTTAGCCCATATACCCTTAACTTCAAAAAAATCAAGCTCCAGATTTTGTATCATCGAAGCCACTCACTACCTAGCTCCACATTCCAAAAACATCCAAACTAGTTACCCTGACCTAAACGCGGTATCTTGGTAATTGTCACTTTCAAGGGGCACACCCGATCACTTCACCTTAGTTCTTAAACTACGATGAAAACTCATGAAATGCACTCTAAACATCTCACATCGATAATTGACATGACGAGTCTAAAGCAAAATCACTCACATTTCACGAACTACGAACATGGTTTGATTCCGTCTAAACACGGATACGTAGGCAACCCCCAGAGGGTACAACAAAAATTAGCAAAATTGATTACTCAATTCATTTGCAAATCAGAACCCATCACACACTCCGACTAACGAGTTATTTCAATGACGAAGCACACCAAGTAAAAACGACAAGCTGAGGACGGAGTGAAAACCCGAAAGGGCGCTCCGGGCAAAATGAAGAATCGAGTTGCGAGCCTTCGTACAAAAAAAAAAAAAAAAAAACAAAAAAAAACAAATAATGACGAGTCGAAGACGAAGTGAAAACCCGAAAGGACGCTCCGGGCAAAATGAAGAATCGAGTTGCGAGCCGTCAAAGATGGAAAAAAAACGTGTGCTTCTCATTAATGCAAATCAAAATCAAGCCTTTGTCGAGGCCCTTTACATCGAGCATATATTACCCGGCTACAACGGAAACAGGACAACGTGTCAACAAAAACCTTATAAAACTAGTACTATTACGCCACATAATATCAATTTATATAACATAGTACTAACGGCTGGGCCTGTCGGTCTAACTTTTATTTTCCCTTACCATTTAGGTGTGCTTCTTTAGTTCTTCGGGCCCCTCTGTAACACCCCTGATTTTATAAATTAAATTAAATTAAAATTATGTTCTTATTTTTTATTTTTACGATTTAACTCGTAATTCTTGAAATTGTTATAAGACAAATTTATCGTTTAATCGTTTCAAACTCCTAAAATTCTATTTGTCTCGGAAACTCTTCTTATATTTAAATATTTTTATTTCTGTTTCGTTTTATTTTATACATTTAATTTAATTCTTATCGAAAGTCTATTTCGGCGATTTAAATTCTAATTTCTTTTTATTCATTTATATTTAAGCTCGAATTTCAATTATCAGCTCGAAACTTATTTATTTTAAGTTTTGTTAAAACATCTATTTCGTTTGCTCGAGAAATCAATTTAATTCACTTTATCGAAGATTTGTTATTTATCGGGAAATACTATTTCATCGTCTAATTATTTATTTCTATAAGCTTCGTTTTCCTCTCGAATATTTTATTTGACGGCCCGATTATTTATTAATTTTATTAACTTGTTTTAATTCGATTCGTGGGCCAGTCAACTTAACGTTACGGAATTTGTCTCCTACCCGATTCATTTAATTAATCCGTATACAACGTATACTTATTGTCTCGGAATCCGTACACTTTTTTTTGGTGAGTTGAATTTAACCCCACCTATACTTACGTTCACCCTCCCCTCCTCTTTACTCTCTTTTCCACCGCTTCACTTTTCCTTCACCCATTTCATTTACCTTCTCCTTTCTCCCTACTGCGCACTATTTTCTTCACCTTTTCCTGCGTGTTTCTTCATCCTTAATATGTCTTTTGCCCCCTGATTTTTGTCAAGGTAGTCTCCATCTCCTTCTCCTTATCCTTTTCCTTTTCCTTCTCCTTCTTCTTCTTCTTCTTCTTCTTCTTCTTCTTCTTCTTTGTCTTTGCCGTTGTTCCATGGTTGTCGTCACAACTGTTCTGCTGTTACTGTCGCTGTTCGGTAGTTCGATTTCTGTTGTGTTGTTTAGCGTCCTTTTTCCTTATTTTCGTACTCTATTCTTTGCCTCTGCTGTAGGTTAAAGCTGTTGTTACTGCACTTCGTTCTTCTGCTGAAGGTAACTTTAGGACGTTACTCGATTTTGAATCGTATGTTTGAGTAGTAGTAGTATGTAAATACTTTTTAAACTTCTGTTTTCTAATTTTAGCTATTTATTATTTGCTAAAAATATATATTTAAATCGTGTGTTTTATAAATATTTTAAAAGTTTTCGATATGATTTTATAAATCGCTGTAGACACCCAGATTTTGACCTGGTGGATGTAGAAGTACCCGACAAACACCCGATGACGATCGAACTGCAACGCGACGCTAGATTACGATGTTTTAGATAGTTTTAGTTAGAAGGGATTAAATAATTACTCGGAAAGATTAATTTAACATCAGGGAAGCCTTAGTCGTGTCATTACGGTCGCGTTGACACTAATTAGAGTCAATTTCGACATCGGGACTCCGAATCGGTCCTGAAATACGCAAAGTCAAACCCGAGTCAGCAAATCCGGCCGAGCGAACCTCGGGATGCCTACCCAAAGCCCACCCAGCGCAACGGTGCGCTAGGGTAAAGGGGGAAACTTAATCCCCAAGTTATGAGTTATACGCATCTTCTCGGTTTTGGAAAGTTTCAAAATCGTATCTTCAAAATCCCAGGTGCCTCACCTCGGGCGTCCTACATCTCGTGCGCACGACCCCAGGCGCCTAAGTTCTGGTGCGCCTGGACTCAAACGTCCATCTAGGCGATTTGAACTGCGCGAGCACCTATAAATACCCCCCTCGCTTCATTCATTCGACACAAATCATCCTTCTCTTCTCCCTCTTACTCTTTACGAGTTTCTTCTAAATTTGGGCTCGCACTCTGACACCCAAGCCAATGATCGACTCGATCGTAGTCCCAATAAGCGAATCAACGCTACTCCTCACCTTAGATCAGTCCACTCGATCCCGAGGTGCCTGCGTTCGACTAGCTACCCCAAGTCTAGCAGCGGAAGCTCAGCCGGATTAACCGCAGAACCAGCCATGGTAACAAAACTCTGCCGAAATCACCACAAGGCCAACTAGAAGGATCCACCCTTGAAGTCGAAACGTCACTAGGTTGTCATCTAAATAAAAATTTTACATTCCTTTACTTTTTATTATGCACTACGATAATGTCAAACGTGGGCGCTAAGTCCATGGCACGTTATAAACATACGTAACGTCCCAACTTCAACCATAAACACTAAAACACCCTAAATAGACCCGAGTAGTTCCGAGATCCGTACTCAACTATCTATGCATCATGTCCCGTTTAGCGTATACTCCGATAGTGAAACTCCTCACTACGTGATTTAATTACATTCGCATTTACAGCTTTCGTATGATTTACCGCTTTTATGACCTTATAATCGCATGCTAAATCACCTAACACGGATTCAAAACGTAAAAAAAAAACTAAAATTGAACAAAGCGATGGTCGGGTTCCATATTAGTCTCGGTGCTCACCTTACACGGTTCGACGCATCCCTATTAATGCCGAGCCGACGAATCTTAAGCAGAATACCAGGTAATGTATACCACGAGAACGACTAATATCTGTATTATCACGTTGAAACTGATTTGCTAATACGTATAATATTTAGTACCTTCTACTCTCCTATGTGAATCTTCTCATGGCCTGCTTGTCACGTGAAATCGCATTCAAAAAATGTAAACACGGCTACTTTGACGACAAAGCTTACTTGTCCTTAAACCACCGACATAGCAAAGACATAGGGTTAAAACAATGGATATTACAGTACTTCCGCCAAACCAAAGGAACAAAGTTATCAGTCCACCGATTGATTAGTAGAAGTCGCTATGTGCGGGCGGGATTGGGTGTCGATGTCTAGCGGACGTTGGCTTCCCAATACGGACCCTCATCCATTACTCAGAATCGATGGTTTTCGGATGTTAGAAACCATTGGCAATGAGAGTCATTTCAGGCATGGAGTGCTTAAGGGTACAAGTCTTTATCTTTAGTTCCCGCGCCACTCAACTTTGAGCCGGCTAAGGATCAAAGTTGGGTTGAACGGTTTCCGAGTCCCCATAATTGACTCGGTGGTGACACCACAAATCGGCAACGAATTCGGTTCACTAAAAAGGTCGTCTTACCAAACATATCGACCTTTAAACATTTACAACCACAACTCGATCGATTCCAACGGAAACACGAGTGCTCGCATCCGTCTAGTACAAGTCCAAATCATCATCCGAATAGAGGTCCAAAACATCGCTCCGAATGCGAGATCGGACCGCCCCCCGACTAAGAGGGGGCCGCGTGGGTAGACGCCGCGATGAAACCGAGTCGGTCTCACGCGGGGGCGCGCGGGGCGCCGAGTGGTGCGGACGGACTTCCATAGTTTGGCGACTTCACTGGGGAATTGAAACAAGTTTCCAGCAGTGGTTTAACTCGAACGAGGTCGGTGAAGCTCATTTCGAAGTTCCTTGTTGTGGTCACTACAGGTTTTGGCCCAAAAAAGCCCACCCTAACCAAAATTAGGACCAATTAACCTCTTCGCGGTAAGATCCTTATGGACACGCGAAGAGATCCTCGGTTGACGCTCTGGCCGCCTAAAGCGCATCCCGCGGATATACCAAATGAGTGGTTCTAAGCAGACGGTATGACATTCATCTCCCCAGGTGACCTGTCGTCACCTAAGCAAAGACTATTCGTGGGCGGTAGCCTACCCTAACCTACCCGTGTCTGCATCCTGCATGAGTGTACGCACTCCTAGTTATGTATAGTGTGTTTGAACAACCCAAATAAAACACTAAAATCTGGATTCAATTACGACAATATATTCAACCGCACCCAACTCCATTTTTGAAAAAGAAACTTCTTCTTTTAAAAACTACCTTATGAGCGCCGATGCTCCAGCCAAATTAAAATTATTTTCAAAAGCATTTTAGCACCGTCATCATTACAAATTTTACACTCACTACTTTCAAAAGACCCTTTTGAGCGCCATCGTCTTGGCCAAAATAAAAGCTCGACGTTTTCCAGCAACAACGAGGACCGTTAATGTCACCAAACTCTCAGCTAATGGGATCGAGGTACCCTATACGGTTAAATCTTATTATTTTTCAAAAACATTTTTTTCGCACATACCGTTAACACTACCGAAACTTCAATCAATGAAGTCAAGGAAATCCAAAACAATTATACCCTAAAAAACACTTTTCACAATACATCACCCCCACCGTCAAAATGCCAGTTAATGGAAACAACAGGCGTGGGTCACCCATTTAAAAAAGCTTTTTTGAAAAAAAAAAAAAGAAAAAAAAAAGAGAGACACTTTCACTACCTAAATTCTGTAATAAGGATTTAGTCACCTTCAAAGCGCCGTCACGGACGCCATGTTCTCCCACGAGCGCCGTCTACACCACAAATATCGAACTAGCTAATCAATAGTAGTCTCGACAAAAGCACAATATTACCATTTTTAAAACCGGTTCCTTTAGAACCGCGCTTCTTTTGTAAACCCACCATTTACACTTTTGATATCGTCGAGTCCTTGACGCACACGTAGCCACACTTTTCACGTCACGAACGATGTCACTACACCAATTGTATGAACCCCCAATTTTCAAAAGAAAAAGGTTTTATTTTCAAAACTCATCCGTTTTCAAAAGCATCAAAACCCTTTGATTCCGAGACGGGATCTAGTTCAATTCCTTACGTCGTACAACCATGTGATTAACTGTCTGTGTTAGTTACTAGGATCGGCTCTGGTCGAGGTCTTACATTTTGGGTTGTCACGTCTCGAGAAGTCCTCTTCTTTTAAGTTTCACTCCCGAGATTTCTGTCAAATAATCCCGTCCCAGAGACATAAGTCCATTAGGCGCTTCGCCGAATACATCGAGAGTCTAAAGCACCCGATTCCCTAAACCGATGACCGCACACACGCGTGAGTCGAGGGTCTCATCTCCGTGTCGCTCGATTATGAGCATTCCTCGAGCTTTTAAGTCGTCTGGTGGATCCTGTCTCATCTTCAGTTCTGTTTCGCAGATCTAAGGATGTCTTCCAACAACAACCTCAAACAAATCAAAACCATACTAAGGCTTATCAAAGAACTCCAAAACACTATGGCCCAAGTGACTACCACTCATGACAGCATCCTCCTCCAACTCGGCAAGCTCGAAGGATCTGCCAACGAAACACGAAACCTCCCCAGGGAGGAGGTAGATGAAAAGCCCTTCATCTCAAGGGACAGAATGAGGATCAAGCCGGCTAGGTTCGTCCCAACCTTTGGGGGGCGTCCCTTCAGAAGCCTGACGGACCTAGGCATCACCTACGTCGAGGTTCTTGGAATTGCCAACGATGACTGGCAGTTATCCCAGCTCGCCCCTACTCCGGATCCGCCTCACGGGGCCCGAGATGCGGATTGAGATCCCAATGCCTACTGCCTATATCATCAGGGCAGGGTGCACGACACGGAGGACTATAACCGCCTCAAACACGACATCCAGGACCTGGTGGATGTCGGAAACTTCCCTCCTATGAAAGCACAGACAGCGCAACTCACCTTTGGGGAGACTAGCGACAAGGCAACCACATCTGTGGTGGTTAAGATGAACGACGCCATCAAGGTGCTCTTCCCGGGAGGAAGCCTCGATGCTTAGAGGCGTAGCCAGTCATAGTCAGGGTATAGAGCGCCTATAGGGCCTAGGCTTAAAAATAATAATAAGTATTTTCCTTTTTTTACGCATCGAGTCCGAGAGGTGCGAGGGGACCTATCCTCCGCCTCCCCCATCAAACAAAATCATGGGCATCTAGCCCGTGTATTACTATATCAATAAAACAATTCTTTTTTTACAAACACGCCTCGATAATTGCTCAATTTTTTTAACGCACATTATCGCTTGAAACTCGATGCTATGCCATTTATCGATAACAATTAATCAAAGCGTAAGAGCTACAACAAACGACCCACTTAACTTCACCCTAAAAAAGAAGAAAGATCAGGAACAATTACACTAAGTTCAACCTACGACAGACTCCCTAATCCACAAAACATAACATAAGAAACCCACACAACCAACAACCAATAGGTGACCACATTAGACTTCCCAGATACCAACAACACAGCCGAATACGAACCCTGCCTAATAATAGGGCTAAAAGTCGTCGTAACTCTAGGAGTCACAAACCTTAGAGTACACGTAGATTCAAACCTAGTAGTCAACCAAGCCATGGGCACCTAGAAGGTCTATAGTGAAAGCCTAGCCCCGAACCAAACTGAAATAGAAACAGTATCCCGGGAGTCCACCGAAATTGACTTCATACACATACCCCGCGAAGAAAACCAATTCGCTAACGCCCTATCCAAGCTAGCCTCATTAATAAACATGCCCGACAACCTCTTCTCTATGCCTATCTGCGTAGAAAGGAGTGAACAACCTGCCTACATCCACAACCTTGAAACCGATGACACCCCCGAAGAACCCTGGTACAAAGCAATCCTAGACTTCAAAACCAACAGATCATACCCATCTAACACAAACACCAAAAACAAAAGAGCCTTAAGAATACAAGCCACCCATTACGTCCTAAACAAAGGACTAATATACAAACGAACCCCACAAGGAATACTCCTTAGATGCATAAACTAAACCCGATCTGAGAAAGTCCTGGAAGAAGTACATGACAGGGATTGCGGACCCCACATGAGTGCACACCTATTAGCCCGAAAAATAATGAGACTAAGTTACTACTGGCTACCCTAGAGGTAGACTGTCGGCGTCATGTCCGCCACTGCCACAACTGCCAAATATTTGCCAACATCCAACACCTACCGCCATATCCACTCCATAGCATAACAACACCCTGACCCTTCTTTCCCTGCGGAATTGACATCATAGGGAAGGTACACCCAGCCAGAACCAGCGGACACTGTTTTATACTGGTGGCCATCGTTTACTTTACCAAATGGGTAGAAGCAGCTTCTTACACCACATTAACCTCTAAACAAGTAGTCAAATTCCTACAAAATAACATCATCTCCCGCTATGGCATACCCCACGAAATCATCAGTGATCAGGGGGCTCATTTCACGGCCGACACCCAAAAACTCCTAGACAAATACGAAATCCAAAGACACAAATCCTCACCCTATAGCCTCAGACAAACGGGGCCGTGGAGGCAGCAAACAAAACAATTACCACAATCCTTAAGAAAATGATAGATAACTACCGGGATTGGCCAAACAAAATACCCTTCGTATTATGGGGATATCAAACCTCCTACCGAACGCCCATCGGAGCCACACCCTAATACTTAACCTACGGCTCCGAAGTCGTTGATAAGTGTAGTTTGTAGTATCTATTCTGTTGTGTTTGGTCCCCGTTTCTCTTGTGGAATCGCTCCTTGGGAGCGGTTTCTGGGCTACTTATGCTTCTTCTAGTTCGTTTTAGGTTCCCAAGGCCATTCATGGAGAATTGGAACGATTCCGACTCATTTCCTACACTTTTGGAGTCAACGAAGAGAAGGAACGATCACTCGATGCCTTGGATTCGATCTCGAGACCTTGGGACCCGATCCCGAGCCCCTAGGACTCGATCTCGAGCCCCGAGAATCGATGAGAAACCCATGAGAAGCAAGGAGGGACCTTAAAGATCATATTGGAGGCCTACAAGACCCATCCCCGTCGAGAAGGACCTCATCCCGTCCGGGATGAGGTGCACAAATACAACTGCGCCTGTTTTGGGTCCGTCCCGATCGGGACCAATCCGTCGCGGTCGGGACCACTCCGTCCCGGACGGGACCATCTCGTCCCGGACGGGATGGCCCTGCTGCGGCTCGTGTTTGCTTCTTTTCTTCTCCTTATTCATTGTAACCCTATATATACCCTCCCTCTTGTATTCTTATGTTATGTTAGACATTACCCACTAAACCCTAGATTACTTTAGCATAGTTTAGCGTAGATTAGTGTAGATTAGTCTTTAGTTTATCGTTAATCTTAGTTTAATCCTTGTATTAATTGAATTCTTGAAGATCTCTACCAAGATTGACAACCTTGGTTGATGTATTTGGGTGAAACTTTGTCCAAACCCTCTTTACCGTCCCCGTGGATTCGACCCGACTTGCCCTATCTACGTGTTAGGAATAGTTGGTTTTTTATTGATCGGTGGGGATCCACGACAAATCCCTCCCATCAATTTGGCGCTGTTGCCGGGGACGGTGCTAGTTTAGACTTTGTTTGCCTATTTACTTGACTTTGTCTTTTGTTTTTTGTGTTTTTTTTCTTTTTGTTCTTTTGCTTCTTGTGTGTGCGAAGTTTATTTCCTTCTTGTCTAGTGCCCAAAAAGCACTAGACTTCTCACGTTTGCTCTTAGTCTACAGTTTGTGCCTAGAGGTGGTGACCATCTTCTTCTTTACAACTTAAAGCCGCTTTAACGGCCGGTTGCTAGATTGAGAGGTCCTCAACCGGGTACGAGCCACGATTTTTGAGTATAGCATGAGGTTTGATCTAAACTCCTCACCCATAGAAGCCGCAATAAGCTACTCCTCTTCCTCCATGAATCGAGACTATGTCGTGATGTCTCCAAGCTACCACCAAGCTTCATCGGGTAATCAAGAAACCTGCGGGTATGCTTCAAGGATATGGAAGCCAATTTCCCCAAAACCCACCGTATCACCAATCACCTCAACCTCACTACCCACAATATGATGCCCCACCACTTGGGCATCATCAAGGTTTACAAGTAGCACTCCAAAACCCCAATGACCACCAAATGCCCAACTTGGAGTTATATCAATCATTTCTTCAATTTCAAAGGAGCCAACAAGAAATGGCCATTCGAATGCAAGAATTCTTGGCCCAATACCGAAGGGAAGCCGAGGCGATGGATGCTCGATTAAATGCATTATCGGTTAAAACCGTAATGTTTTTGTCCCGAACATCGCAACTCGATGAAGGGTGCTCACTTGAGCAAAGGGAGCAACCTAATCACGAAGCCGCCGACGAAGGTCCTTTTGGTAGCGAAATTTCCTTTGAAGAACCTCAATCGTCTACCCTAGAAGAGGCGAAAGAGGAGATAATCCTTGATGGAGGAGTTTTTGGTGAAGAATTGGGTGAGGATAGTGGGAATTTGAAGAGTTTCATTGATGAAAACACCGATATGATAGAGGAAAGTCAAGAGTCCACCTCCTCTATACTTGTTGAACCTTCAATCCCCACCGCTTGCCCTCCTCTTCAGCTTCATGCCGCTTCTTGTGAGACTATTGTTGAGGATGTTGAACTTTGGGATGAGTTAAGTGAGGTGATAAGGGTTGTGAAGTCATGGGACATGAATGAAGAAATCAAGTCGCCCATATGTGACAATCCAATGAAACATTGTGAACCCCTTGTGTGTAATTTGGATCTTGGTTTAGAGGAGGTTGAAACCGCTTGTTTGAGTTTCAAATCTCTTCTTATTGATGATGTGGGGAAGAACGATGTTTTAGGATTTGAAGATATTGGGCCGGAACTTGTTGATGACTTGGGTTTGCTTGAAGATAAGAAGAGGGTTAAGCTCCCTTTCGACACTTGTGCTAGAATTTTGAGCTTTGGTTGTGCTAGGAGACGATGCTTAGGGAGGAAGAGATCGGTAAGGCTTGTAGGATGGATAGACCCCAGAGACAACATGCAAGATGACGTTGGGTCGTTGGATTACTACTTCTTGCCTCCACCTTGGAGGCCGTGGAGGATAGCTTGGCTTGGGCACTCTTTGAGCCTTCATTACGATGTCGGTCGTGCGTTTGACTTGCTCCTCCAAGGACTTGAGGGCTATGGTTGAAGAATGAGAGTCCACCATCCTCGGTTTGACGGAGTCCCTAAAGAACCGTCATGTTGTATATTCTCCTTTCTTCTTCATTAGAATTCTTGTGTTTGTAATTGTATTATGTATAATTTTGTTTTTAGGATTTGTTTCTTTTGCGGGATCCTTGTAATCTTGGAATTTTTGATGAGCGATATGAGGGAGGGATTTTGATGAATGTGTTTGAGCTTATTTGATAGGTGTGAAGGGAAGATGAATGCTAGAGAGGAGTGGTCATTGTTAGAGCTTGGATTGTGAGCAAGGGAGCCGGTTTTTGAAGCTTTGGACAAGCTTTTGGGTTATAGAGGGTTAGATGACTCTTCCCGGCCGAGAAGAGTGCATCCCGACCGGGAAGGATGTCATCCCGATCGGGATGAGTGTACCAAAAATTGGGTTTTCTGGAGTGTCATCCCGACCAGGATGGGAGCTTCCCGACCGGGACGGATGTGTCATCCCGACCGGGACCATCCATCCCGACCGGGATGATGCCATGCTCCTTCTTTTGGCCTCTTCTTTGTCATTCGAGCCCACCCAACCATTTTATACCCCCTCCCAACCTCCCTACCTATCCTTGCCCTTATCATATGACCCCTACACTTCATATACACACATTCACTTTTTTTTCTCTTCACTTTACACCGACTTTCACATCAAATCCCACCTCCTTATACCTTTGTACTTTAACCATGCGACCTTATTGAGAAGGAAGAGGAATAGCAATGACAAAGACAAGCTACGTGCCGATACCGACCTATGAGACGATGGAGCGAGTGAGTTGCTAACCGCATGGTACGACAACTATCCTTTCTTTTCCGTCTTTTGTTGCTTGTCTTCTCTTGTTAGTTCCCTTTCCCCTTATCATTTATGTCATGGTGGCCCTCGGGGCCTTGGTAATGGTTGCTCCCGACTCTCGATGACTTGACTACATCGAGAGTCATTTGAAAAATCCAAATTTTACAAGATTTTCCCCCTTTTGTAGGAATTAGTCGGATTTGGGCGGAATCCGGGCTAGGTGACTTGATTACACCTAGTCCTTCCCTCCCATTTTCCTTTTATTTCTTTCTTTTTATTTCTTCCCCCATCCATATCTTTTCTCGTCTCGGCCCATGGTGACTTGACTACACCCCGGCCGGACACATTCTACCCTTTTCTCCACTTTATTTTTGATTTTTAGCTTTATTTTCGTAGTTTCTTTTCTTTCCTTTTTAGTGTCTCCATACACTACGGTCGAGCATGAGGACATTGCTCGGTTTAAGTGTGGGGGAGCGATATTCTATCATAGTTAGTTTTATTTTCATAGTTTTTTCGAAAAATCTTTAAAAACCCTAAAAACTTGAAAAAAAAATTCGCAAAAATCAGAAAGATTTTTACTTTGTATCTTTTTCTTTTGTGTCTTTGTGTCGTGTCTTTTTGTTGTGTTGTGCGTGTTTTGCCTCCCTTTCTCCTTGTAGGTCGCTTAATCACCGCTAACTTTGGAGGGCTTTCAAGACATCCGGTAACATATTTTTATCCCTTTTTCCTCTTTATCCCTTGTGGAGTTCGGAGGAGAATTTGTGATGATGTGTGCTCGGGTGGAGCTTTGTAGAGTTTGAGGTTGATTTGGTGGCTTGTTTGGAAGTTCGGGGTGGTGTTTGTTCTCTTTGTGTGTTTGTTTTGTTTTGTTTTGTCATCTTTGTCTCATTTGCTTTTGTTTTTGTTGCGTCTTGTTTTGTGTTGTGTAGTTTGTGTCTTTTGTAATAAAAGGTTTTCGAAAACCTGGTTTTGAGACTAGTGTGCAAGTGTTTACTTTCCCTTCCTAGTGATGTAAATCGAGTCTTGGACTTTAGTCTAGTAGAATGACCCTAAATCAATGATTTCGTTGATTTCTTACCTTTAGTCCACCTAGCTTACTAGGGATTTACTACGGAATTTGCATTTTGACCATTATGACCACCCACGGTGTGAAAAGGCCTTGGTAGCCGAGTCTCGTCCCTTAGGTGACCGTGTTCGGAATTGCTTTGATTAGTCCAAGTTTCTCCCCTTTTTGTGGGTTTGAAGGGAAGGACGCTCCCCGGCAACGGCGACAAATTGATGGGAGGGATTTGTCGTGGATCCCCACCGATCAATAAAAAAACCAACTATTCCTAACACGTAGATAGGGCAAGTCGGGTCGAATCCACGGGGACGGTATGAAGGTGTCTAGACTAAGGTCACCCAAATACAAGACTAGGTCTCGGGACTAAGCTAATCTAGGACGATAGGAAGGGAATAAACTATGACTAGGATTAAGCTAAGGACAAAGAATAAGAAAAGAATAGGGTTAGGTCGGGTTCATAAGTGTAGTAGGATGGTTGGGAGATCGATGGTGCAAGGTTCACCTAGTTACTAAGGATGGTCCGCGCTCTCGCGTCAAGGCCTATGTCCGCACTCTCGTGTCAAAGACAAAACCCGAATGCTTATGCAAGGTCGGTCCGCGCTCTTGCGTCAAAACCAAAATCCGCACTCTCGTGTCAAAGACTAAACCCGAAAACACAAGAATTCAATCACAAGTCGACCACAAAATGAGAAGAAGAAGACTAGCATGAGAGGAATGGCCAATTCTACTCAAACAAGCAATTCAACAAACACATGGAGTGCTCAACATGTTACTAGCAACAAAAGGATCAACCTTTACCCTCAATCAAACCCTAATTATCCATAATCAACACTTAATCACCCTACTAACCCCACAAAAAGTCTACTCACACATATCTAAACAAACATTAACATAAACAAGAGAAATCCACACAAACAACAAAACATACATAATGAAACTAGTGAAAACTATGAACTATGAACAAACCAATGAACAAAGATTAAAACTTGAATGATAAAACAAGATTAAGAGAAGGAAAAAGAGAGATTATACCATACTAGAAGGTGAATGGAAGAAGGAAAACTTGCATAAAAGAGAAAACTCAAATACATCAACCAAGGTTGTGAATCTTGGTAGAGATCATCAAGAATCAACCCATAGAACTAGAAATATCCTCACTAAGGATACTAGTCGAAAGCGGCATTCCCGAAGAAGAATGGAACCAAAAACGTTACGATGAGCTAGCTAGTATTCCTAGACGAGCGTAGAATACACGCACTGTCCAACGTGCAAGCCTACCAACAACGCATACAGCGAGCCTTTAACAAACGAGTCAAATCCCGAAACATACATGAGGGAGATTTAGTAGTTAATCCATCAGAGCACCCCTTCCCGTCGATCCTAGAGGGAAGTTTAACCAAACTGGGTGGGCCCCTATCTCGTCAAGAGAGTACTCACGGGGGGCGTCGTGATCCTTACTAACCTAGACGGTCAGGAGTTCTTAACCCCAACCAACATGGACCAACTCAAACCATACTACCTCTAAATATCCCAACAATCCCATCCTGATCTCCAACCTAGGGTGAAAACCCACACAAAACGCTTAAAAATAGTTCGCATCGCTAATTGGCATAACGAGTCTAAAGAAAAATCACTCACACCTAGAAAGAACTACGACCATGGTTTGATTCCGTCTAAACACAGATATGTCGGCAACCCTTCCACGGGTACAACCAACGAAATAACAAAATCAATTACTCAATTAAATGCAAACTGGAACCTTTTTCCACGTTCCGGTTAACGAGTGATTTCAATGACGAAGCAGAAACGACGAGCCGAGGACGGGGTGAAAACTCGAAAGGGCGCCTCAGGTAAAATGAAGAAACAAGTTGCGAGCCATCGTAAAAAAAAATTCATTAATATATGACGAGCCGAGGCTGGAGTAAAAACCCGAAAGGGCGCTCCAGGAAAAATGAAGAATCGACTTGCGAGCAATAAAAAAAATAGCAAAAAAAACCCAAAAAAAGAGGAACAAAACAAAAGATGAGTCGAGGACGGAGTGAAAACCCGAAAGGGCGCTCCAGGTAAAATGATGAATCGAGTTGCGAGCCACCACGAAAAAATGATGATGAAATAAATAAATAAATAAATAAAAATGTGCTTCTCGTTAATAAAAAAGAGACAAATAAGTTAAAGCGAGCCTTTGTCGAGGCCCTTTACATCGAGCATCGGAAATCCGAGTACCTCGGAAAATGACAACATGTCAAAACCCTACAATAAACTAGTACTAATACGCCACATAATATCAACTAATAGAACATAGGACAAAACGACTGGGCTCTACCGGTCCAAATTCTTTCTCCCATCGCCATCTGGGTGTGCTTGTTCGGGTTTTTCACCATCGACCCCTCCTAACACAAGCTTCCACCACCCTAGCCAAAGGCTAGCCCAGCCAATCATACTTCCTCTCATTACTCACATTTTCAACATGGGTCCTGTCGGTCTTGGCCCGTATAGATGAACTGACGGCACTAGGCTCGATAACGCTGTCTTTGGTCAGACACTTAGTGACGTTACCTCGAGTCGCCTCTTTATCCTCTAGCACTGTGGTCTTCCTAACTTTCGACTTGCTCTGTCTCGACGGGTGTTCATAAAATCCCCGTCGGGAAGAAGTTACGTCGGTCGGTCGAGCAGTCCCTATAACGATGGGACGTGAAAACTTCTGTCCCCAAGATATCTTGAATTCTCGGAAAGAACTTTCCGTCCACGGGTCAAACTTAGGAACACCCTTAATAACCTTCGAGGTGGTTGGCCTCACCCCCATTTGGCTCGACAGCTCGCTCGGATAAATATAAACTGGATCCCTTAAGGATAATATCTGCATAGCCTGAGTCGAAGATGAGAAGGGAAACACGGTTTGTCCACTAATATCCCACCACGGGACTGTCCACCTGATAACCGCTCGCCCATTAGCCAAGTAGGAATGCCATCATTCTTTGACCATCGCCCCATGCTTGCACCATCTTACGACCCGTGAAACCCTTATATCTATATCCTTTGACGGACCGAGGAGGGTCGAATAAACCTAGCCTCTCTTGTAGCCAAACCTGCACGAACCACAACACAATGTCACGCTTCCGAAATAAGGCAAGCCTAAAAAAAAATCCCCATATATACCTGCAAAATGATCTTAGAACCCCGAAAAAGAGCCTGATGCAGCCGGGCGCGAGCATCGAGACCTAGGATAAGCTCACCCAAAATGAGTAAAGAGGATGATCGCCCATGTTCCATCCCCATGACAACATCCGAAACCCAACGATTACCCCAACACTCATGCACCAACGTATCCTCAAAAAGATAGTAACAAGCCACCGCAATATTAAAATCCCTAATACATGCTAGAGTTGAAATATCATGAGAACCCGTCTGTGAGAATGTCCTAAAAAGCAACTCTAGGTCAATATCGTCTCTCCCGAAGAAAACTTTAGCCTCCTCTAATGAAGAGAGGTCCAAAAAGTAACAAAACCGTTCCACAAAAGCATCATCTCCCAAGGGAACACAAGCTCGAACCGAACACCACCCACCTATAACGTCTAGCTCCTCGGGAAGAGGACAAACCTTACCTCCGTGGAAAGCAAAAACATGACTTTTTACGTCCAAAAAATTAAAGCATGCTAACAAGAAGTCGTCTTGCACTTTAACTCGACTTAACGCGATAACCATTGATAAACCATCACTTGGACAAACCTCGAGGTCACAGTTCTTAAAACAACCCACCCACTCTATTAAGAGATCCCCGAAACCCAACACGACTCGAAGTAATACAAGGAAGCTATAGACACACTATGGGCATTTTAGTATGTCCAAAACAAGCACCCGTAACCCGCATATATAGCCCTAACCCCACGACAATTAGGAAACTACTAAAAATTCCATAAACGAGAGCTAGACCGCCCGAGCCCAGGCGCCCAAATACCAGGCTGCCCGAAACCAAACCACCCCAGCCCAGGCGTTTGAACCCTAAGTCATTAGCCTCCCTAGCACCCATAAGTCATGACATCAGCCCCGCTTTGCCACAACGATAACCACGTAACAACCCCGGACGTCGGGAACGACCTCCCGAAGTCGCTAAAACCTTTCCCAAAAGCTAAAATACCCACGCAAGAACAACAAGGTCACACGGACAACAGATTTCACCCGTCGGATCCACCAGACTTAGACGTCTTTTCGTTTTTCTTTTAGGGGAATAAGCTACCCCACCTAGGCGCGTTGTAGCCTTTAACGGCATCGTCAATTAGCGTATGTAGCCCAGTACGGCATTGCCATGAATATACAAAAAGTGGTCTAATCTTTTTTTTTTAAATAGTCTACCCCTTTTGTTTTGCTTCATTCTAAATGTGAATGTCGAGACAACCACACATGTCTCCCAACGCACTCATTCAAAACATGTTAATTTCTTATATTTCGCATGTCTCGAGTCAAACATTTTTAATCGACGTACCACTTGATCCAACTCCCGGCTCAAACTTACGCATTTCAAAAATTCTGAAAAAACCATTTTTCTGGTCTCACGCAACCCTAACGCATTTAAAACATCCAAAAACAACGATGAGATCACAAACAAACCAAACCTGAAGTGATTACTTGTCAGTCTAGGTCAACATTTCACAAACGCAAGACTAACAAATCAATCCGAACGCTAAAAGTTGAAAAATATACAAGTTATACACATCCATACACAAATCGAGTTCACAAACTAGGAGGACCTCTAGAATCTGCGCCTATAATAGCTATTACGAGTTCGCCGATGTTGCCATCCAAACCTAAGTCCTCCGAAACAAAGGTAGGAGACTCACTACCATTCATCCTCGACAACATATCTAGAGTAGCTATCTCGGGAATCCCTCCAACATCCTTGGTGGTGCCCGTAGTATGACCCTCAACCTCAGCCTCAACCTCCCTCTTCATCTCAACCCCTAGTCTACCGTGCCCTGTGCCGAGGACTCGCCCTGAGACCGAGCTAACCACTCCTTAAGCTGGGCAATCTCGTCGTCCCGAGATCGTAGGAGTTGTCGCAACTTAGCATCTTCCGCCTTGAGCTTGGTCACCAGAGTCTCCAGCTGCCCCACCATGTCCTGGGTATCCTGTAGATACACCTATGCTTTAGGAAAACATACAAACAGCCTGGAAAGCCAATCCTAGATACACATACTCACCGATTGAGATCCTGAAGTATCACGGGAGACGCTCGACACATAGGCCCGAAAGCAGTTGGCTGCCTGCCACAACCGCTGATGGCAAGCCGAAGAAAACTAAAAGGCAAAAACAAGATGAGTTAGCCAAACAAGATCTAACCCTTAGAACCCGCCAAATCGAAGACAAAAACTGAACTTACCCGGTATAACCGGTTACGCCACTCTATCCCAGCATCCATCTCCTCGGCAGAACACGGGGGAAGAGGCTCTGTGAAGGCTACCCCGACGGCGTCGACCATAAGCAGCATGATGGGGAAGTCTGGGGGTTGAACAACATCAGCCGGATCGACCAGCTAAAGGAAAGCGAACCAGTCAAGGAGCCAATAAATACTAAGCCAAAGAAAAAAAACAAGCCCTAAAACCAAAAGTCGAGTACTCACCACGAGGCGGTGGCTAGCTAGCCGCTGGCTGACGTGAGATAGATATGAGGCGCCAGACACCAGTAGTGCATCACCTTCTTCTCCATCCCTACCGTCGATGACCTCTGCGGCGGTCGGTGGTCTAAACATGGTCCGGGGAGGATCAACCGGCACCCTGAAATCATCATACAAACACTGACGCACCAGTTGTTCGCCTAGATACCACACCGGGTGAAACAGCACAGCAAGGAGCATCCTCCTATAGCTCCGAGGCCTCAACTCCGCCGCCACGTACGCAGGTACACCCTCGTAATCAGCCCAAGGACGGGCCACAAACTACACGAGTAAAATCAACGCCTCAATAATCATAAACCTAGGGGGCTACTAAATAAAACAAGCCGCGAGAAGGAGACTTACATCCTCGAGGCCAAGCTGGTTCACTAGCACGTTCTCCGACGGGTAGTGACTCGTCGTACTCTTGGCCTGAGCCAGTGTCCGTTCGATCCCCTCCGGTAACCTAACCGAACGAGCACACACCATCTTAGGTGCCAATCGAGGAAAGTAGGAATAGATCCAAGCCTGCAAAACTGATAAGTGCGGTTTGTAGTGTTTATTCTTTGTATTTGGTCCCGATTTCTCTTGTGGAATCGCTCTTTGGAGCGGTTTTCGAGGCTACTTACGCTTCTTCTAGTTTGTTTTAGGTTCCTAGGACCATTATTGGAGATATGGAACGATTCCAACTCGTTTCAGACACATTTGGAGTCAACAAAGAGAAGCGATGATCACCCGGTGGCTTAGACTCGATCCCGAGCCCTTGGGACCCATTCCCGAGCACCGAGAATCAATGAGAAGCCTAACAAGAGCAAGGAGGGACCTATGGGACCATATTTGAAGCCTACAAGACCCATCCCTGTAATCCCCTAGAAAATCTAAGGCGATACAGTGGCGGAAACACTGTAGGGTCGGGATTAAAACACACTGTAACTATGTCTTAGTAAAATTAAAATGGTAAAGTCAAACAATAGGCCTTAAATAAACTGGCCAAAATTTAAAACAATTCACAAAAGGGGTTTGAACAATCCATAGGACATAATTATTAAAATAAACAAGCAGGATCCACACTGCTCGCTAGCCCAAACCCGGAACACGTATACCTGCCATGTTAAAACATAACAGCCACAATCAGTGGGGAGCAACGCCAAACCCAAATCCGAGTCTACGATGTTTAGGCCGAATATTATGATTTTACAAATTAATATGACGATTTAATCGTTAATCTCGTAAAAGCGATAAAAAGTTCAACTTTTAAAAATTTTCCAGATTTTATGACATACATATATCATGAAAATAAAATTATAATTATATACATGCAATTACACAAATAAAATCATGCAATACCGAATAACATCGACGTTACCTCAAACCCAAATCCGAGTCTACGATAAATTCATCGGCTTCGGGGTCGTCCAAGGATCCTTCAATACACGACAAACATGGTACAAAAATACCATGAGAAAACTTAAAAGAATCAAGGTAAATAACGATCGAAAATAACATCGATTATTACCTTAACGAAGGGAAAAGATAGACGATTAATTCGGAGATGAAAATGAGACGATCAAGACTCGATTTGAGACAAAGTTTGGCTGGAAAATATGGCTGAAACTCACAGTCAATATGGAGGAAATGAAGAGTATTTTTGTTTAATGTGGTTGAATGAAAATGAATGAAAGAAAATGATGAGATGAGAGAATAAATGTGGACTTTTAAAAATGATAAAAAAAAATATGTTAAATCCATCCAAAACCACCAGCCAAAATGAATAAGAAGGAAGTGTTAAGAGTCTTGCAATAAGTCCAAAAATAATTGTAGGAAAATAAAATATCTAAGGCCTTAATCAAGTTATAAAACCAAGTGTTAAAAAATATGTGAAAGTTTGTGACCAAGGGTGTCACGGTCCAAAAATGATTAAAGTGTTTCTTTTAATTGTAGGTTGCTTAAAAATAAGAATCGTAAAATAGTTAAAGACATTTCAAGGTAATTCGAGTAAACCTCGCGTAAGAAAATAATTATTCGCGAAACATCGTAATAAAATCATTAACGACTAAATTTTTGTAAATAAAAATATTTACTAGTTGAAAATATTATATAAACGTATTCAAACATTTTTAGGAAAAGGAATAACTTAAATCCGAGTTTAAAAACGTCAATTCGAAGAGAAATAGAATTCCTTGCGGAAAATTAATTCGTTTACGAAGAAAATCAATTAAATAAATTTGAAAGAATTAAAATCTTTAAAATTAAAAATAAAAATCATTAAACTCAACAATAAAAATAGAGCTTAGTAAAAAGATGAAATTTGAGGCCGAAAAGTGACAGAGTTAAGACGGAGTCCTAACGGAAAGAATAAAAATGCTAGGAAAAATAGCGAGTGTTACAATCCTCCCCACTAAAAGAAAGTTTCGTCCCCGAAACTAAGAATATGATGTGAGTTGATATGAACTTTGAAACAAGAACGTGAAGATGGATTAGTATTCTGAAATGAACGTAAACAAAGTAACCAAAACAAATTGTAAGGATGAATAAAACGTAACCAAAGGATAGTATGCTTAGTGAAGTAGACCTATACTCCAACAAAGCGGGTGCTAAATCAAACACGCGATTGAAGTAGCGAGTTTAGAGCTTGTAACACGACTAACTCTAGACTTTGTCTTGTATGCAACAAGGACGTAAAAGAAAGCTTAGCTTTACTCAGTTTTGTGATATCAATATTGGATGTCTTATTCATTCAAGTAAATGGCTATATATAGCCTACAATAAGTCCCTAAACTCGGCTGATTAGGGTGACAAAAACAAAGCTAAATGGTGACAAAAACAAAGCTTAAACCTATGTGAACTAGGAGCTAATAACAAAGCTTAAACCTATGTGAACAAAGCTTGAGGAAGAGCATTCAGCCGCGGCACACCATGTGAACATGGAGCCAAAAAAAAAGCTTGAGGATGTGCACACTATGTGACCATAACCATGGTGTGAACCCAAGTTAATGCCTTCATAAGACCTTGACTTATTTGCTCCTTTATTCGTCCCTACACGAGCTAGCTCACCATTTGAAGTAGGCACACTACTAAGCTAGTAGGAGGTGCTAATGTGGCTTGACTTGGTCCATTAGGAGCTAGTGTTACTTCATTGAATTCTTTGGTATCTCCTTCATTCGGATCATCTCCTCCCCCTTGAAAAGGAATTGTCCTCAATTCTGAAATGCCATCATCATCAAGATAAGGAGAAAGATCTCCCACATTGAACGTGGCATGAACTCCATAATCATCCGGTAATTCTACTTTGTAAGCATTGTCGTTCACCTTTGATATGATCTTGTAAGGACCTTCTGCTCGTGGCATCAACTTGTTCTTCCTTTTGCTTGGAAACCTCTCCTTTCTCAAGTGAACCCAAACTAAGTCACCCTCTTGGAAAAGTCTTGGTTTCTTGTCTTTGTTGGACCTTCTTTTGTATGCTTCATTTACCTCCTTGATCCTTTCTCGAATTTGCTCGTGGAGTTTTATCATAGCCTTCAGTTTTGACTCCGCGTCTTTGTGGACTAACTCATCCTTAGGTAGAGGAATCAGGTCCAAGGGCATGTAAGGATTGATCCCATACACGGCCTCAAAAGGGGAATGAGAGGTAGCATAAGTAGGAGAGCGATTGTAGGCAAATTCAGCATGGGCAAGCTTGATATCCCAATCCTTTTGAGTCTTGCTCACAAGGCCTCTTAACAACGTCCCCAAAGTGCGATTGGTAACTTCGGTTTGTCCATCTGTTTGTGGATGATGAGAAGTGCTAAATAAGAGCTTGGTTCCCACCTTCCTCCATAGAGTGTTCCAAAAATAACTAAGGAACTTTGAATCACGATCAGAGACAATGGACTTGGGTACTCCAGGGAGACGTACCACCTCTTTGAAGTACAAGTCAGCTACATTGCTAGCATCATCCGTTTTGTGGCACGCAATGAAGTGAGCCATCTTTGAAAACCGATCTACCACCACCATGATAGCATCCTTTCCCCTAGCGGTTCTTGGTAAGGCCACAATGAAATCCATAGACACATCTTCCCATGGTCTATTAGGGGTGGGTAAGGGCATGTAGACTCCGGGTTTGAAAGAACTTTTGGCAAATTGGCAAGTCACACACTTGCTTACTACATGCTGGACACTCCCTTGCATCTTTGGCCAAAAGAAGTGCTCCTTTAAGACCTCCAAAGTTCTTGTGATGCCAAAATGACCCGCTAATCCTCCCCCATGAGCTTCCCTAACCAGCAATTCTCTAATGGGATGCTTGGGTACACATGATGTGAGTTGATATGAACTTTGAAACAAGAATGAGAGATATGATTAGTATTCTGAAATGGACGTGAAACAAGTAACCAAAACAGAAGGTAAAGATAGTTTGAGGATGAATAAACCGTAACCAAAGGATAGTATGCTAGGTGAAGTAGACCTATACTTCAACAAAGCGCTTTGCTAGATCAAACACTCGATTGAAATAGCGAGTTTAGAGCTTGTAACGCGACTCACTCTAGACCTTGTCTTGTAAACTACAAAGACGAAACAAAAGGAAGCTTCAAAGCTTAACTTTTACTTGGGTTTTAATTTGCAAATTGGATGATGTTTATTCCTTCAAATGGCCGGCTATTTATAGCCTACAAGGGTCCTTAAACCGGTTGGTTTAGGGTGACAAAAACAAAGCTAAGACTAATGTGAACTAGGAGCTAAATACAAGGTTGGAGCTAATAACAAAGCTAGTGTAAACATGGAGCTAAAAACAAAGTTTGATGAAGAGTAATCAGCCGTGGTCTTCTTGTGTGAACATGGAGATGAAAACAAAGCTTGAGTAGGAGTAATGAGGCGCGGCAATGGTGTGAACATGGAGCCAAAAACAAGGCTAACAAGAGAGCCTTTTGACCGTGTACACCATGAGAACACAACCAGCTTTAAACCCTTCTTAACTTCAGTCCATTACCCATGCTTGAATGATTGTGACCCTAAGTTAATGTCTTCATTTTACCTTGATTAGTTGCTCCTTTATCCAGCTCAAATCCGAGCTAGCTCCATTTATTGAAGATGGCTACTTATTATTGCTAATGTAGCTGGCCTAAGCTTAAGTAGGAGCTAGTAGACTTTAAGCTCATTAGAACTTCCTTACTTGGATTGGTAGCTCCTTGATTCGGATCATCTCCTCCCCCTTGACAAGGAATTGTCCTCAATTCTGAAATGTTAACTTTATCAAGGTATAGAAGAAGATCTTCTATTGGGAAGGTGGCTTGAACTCCATACTCATTCTGCAGCTTCAACTTGTAAGTTCTGTGGTTACCCTTGTGCGGAACTTCTGGTTGTGACTTCCATTTGCTCTTTCCTTGGTTTGGGAACTCCTCCATACTTACGTTAGCCAAAGACAAGTCATCCCTTATGAAGGGCCTTGTACTTCTGTTTTTGTTGTGTTCTCCTTTGTAGGCTGCTCTCGTTTTGTATCCTGAATTAGAATGCCTTGGAGTGCAAAGGGGGTTGCCTTTAGAAGGAAGTCTCACCTGCAAAATAAGGTGATCAAAAGTACTACAAGAGTTAGTCTTGTGTTTGGCCAGTACTTCAGTCTCCATGGAGTAGTAGTCCTTCCAATCCTCAATTCCAATTCTGGTTGTATGCGTGTTGTTACAAGACAACGCGTAGACCATGTCTTTGCCCTTACCTTCTACATACCTTAAGATCTCAGGATCTTTCCTAGGCATCATATAGGAGGGCGTTCCATTAGAGATAACAACACCTTGTTCCTTTTGCCACTCTTCAAATGGCGTCCCTTTACTGCCAATCTTAATTGGTTCTTCTTTGGTGGCACCAGACTCTCCTTTGTCGAGAGTATGTCCTTCTACAATTTTACTAGCAAACATTGAGAGGCTGGGTTTTCCGACTCTATTTGCTAACATGCTACACACGCTTTGAGGTGCCATGGGTTTGAGTATAATTTTCTTCCCTTTATCATTCAATTCATACTCATTCCTCCTCCCATGGTGAACTACGTCCCTATCAAACTGCCAAGGACGGCCTAATAGTATGTGACAAGCATCCATAGGAATTACATCACACAAAACCTCATCAACGTAGGAACCCATGGTTAATCCAACCCTCACTTGTTTAGTGACCTTTACCTTGTTCCCGTTGTTTAACCAATGTAAAGCATAAGGGTTAGGGTGATTAGTAGTAGCTAGACCTAGTTTGTCCACCATTTCAGTTGAGGCAACGTTGGTACAACTACCTCCATCGATGATTAGACTACACCACTTATCTTTAACTTGACACTTAGTATGGAACAGTTGGTCTCTTTGTTCAGTGTCTTGTTGAATTGGGTTAGTATGTAGAGTACGTAGTACTAGGAGTGTGTCATAAGCCGGGGGTTCATAAGCCTCAATATCTTCTTCCTCTTCTTCCTCCCCTTCATTAACATTAAAAACAGCCCCTATACGTTGTTCCTCCTCCCATAACTCATCCCTAACTGTGATTACTTCCCTTAAGGTCACAACTCTTTTGTTAGGACAAGCGTTTTTGAAGTGACCAAACCCTTGACATTTGAAACAACGTACCTTAGATAGACTAGTTTCAGTGGTTGTTTTGGGGGTAGACTGAGGTGGGGGTGCTGGGTTAGTCTTAACAATAAGGGGTTGATTAGAACTAGTAGGATTGACTCTATTGCTATCATCCATCCGAGACCAAGTATGACTCTTACTAGACTCACCCTCATGTCTTCCCTTCCCTTGCGCCTCAATTTTTAGACACAACCCACACAATGTATCAAAATCAGAATAAGGACACAAATCAACTGTATTGGCTATACTACGGTTTAATCCACGTAAGAATCTAGCCATTTTTATTTCTTCATTTTCCTCTACTTCTCCCATTAAAACCAAGTTCTCAAACTCGTCTATGTATTCACTAACACTCATTTTACCTTGCACAAGGTTAGCAATCTTTTTGTATAAGGATAATTTGTGCGTAGTTGGGACATACCTCTTACGTAATTTACGTTTTAAGGACTCCCAAGAAGTAATCTTACCCTTCCCACTTCTGGTGCGTTGTACCTTAAGCCCTTCATACCAAAGGGAAGCCCCTTTGCTTAGCTTTAGGATGGCGTATTTGCACCTCTCTTCGTCCTCCAAATCCTTGAAATCAAAGAGCTTCTCTATGTTTCTTTCCCACTCCAAGTAAGCTTCAGGATCAGTTAAACTCAGGGAGTTCATTTACCTTGATCCTATCCACTAGTTCCCTCCTTGGTTGGAAGCGAGAATTCTTGGGCTGGAAGTTCTCCAATGCCTTCTTTAGTTGTTCCAGGAAGGTAGGGTCTTCAAAGTTCAATACTCCTGCCATGCTTACGTCTAAATGGATGACCAAAGCTCTGATACCACTAATGATGTGAGTTGATATGAACTTTGAAACAAGAATGAGAGATATGATTAGTATTCTGAAATGGACGTGAAACAAGTAACCAAAACAGAAGGTAAAGATAGTTTGAGGATGAATAAACCGTAACCAAAGGATAGTATGCTAGGTGAAGTAGACCTATACTTCAACAAAGCGCTTTGCTAGATCAAACACTCGATTGAAATAGCGAGTTTAGAGCTTGTAACGCGACTCACTCTAGACCTTGTCTTGTAAACTACAAAGACGAAACAAAAGGAAGCTTCAAAGCTTAACTTTTACTTGGGTTTTAATTTGCAAATTGGATGATGTTTATTCCTTCAAATGGCCGGCTATTTATAGCCTACAAGGGTCCTTAAACCGGTTGGTTTAGGGTGACAAAAACAAAGCTAAGACTAATGTGAACTAGGAGCTAAATACAAGGTTGGAGCTAATAACAAAGCTAGTGTAAACATGGAGCTAAAAACAAAGTTTGATGAAGAGTAATCAGCCGTGGTCTTCTTGTGTGAACATGGAGATGAAAACAAAGCTTGAGTAGGAGTACTGAGGCGCGGCAATGGTGTGAACATGGAGCCATGATCCGAATCAAGGAGCTACCAATCCAAGTAAGGAAGTTCTAAAGAGCTCAACTAAAGAATACTAGCTCCTACTTAAGTTTAGGCCAGCTAGTTTAGCAATAAAAAGAAGTCATCTTCAATAATGGAGTTAGCTCGAATTTGAGCTGAATAAAGGAGCAACTAATCAAGGTAAAGTGACGGCATTAACTTAGGCTCACAATCATTCAAGCATGAGTAATGGACTGAAGTCAAGAAGGTCTTGGAGCTGGTTGTGTTCTCATGGTGTACACGGTCTAAAGGCTCTCTTGTTAGCCTTGTTTTTGGCTCCATGTTCACACCATTGCCGCGCCTCATTACTCCTACTCAAGCTTTGTTTTCATCCCCATGTTCACACAAGAAGACCAGGGCTGATTACTCTTCACTTAGCATAGTTATTAGCTCCAAGTTCACACCTCTTTGTTATTAGCTCCAACTTTGTAATTAGCTCCTAGTTCACAATAGTCTTAGCTTTGTTTTTGTCACCCTAAACCAACCGGTTTAAGGGCACTTGTAGGCTATATATAGCCGGCCATTTGAAGGAATAAACATCATCCCATTTGCAAATTAAAAACTGAGTAAAAGTTAAGCTTTGTGCTTCCTTTTGTTTCGTCTTTGTAGTTTACAAGACAAGGTCTAGAGTGAGTCGCGTTACAAACTCTAAACTCGCTATTTCAATCGAGTGTTTGATCTAGCAACCGCTTTGTTGAAGTATAGGTCTACTTCACCTAGCATACTATCCTTTGGTTACGTTTATTTTCATCTCAAAACTATCTTTACCTTCTGTTTTGGTTACTTGTTTCACGTCCATTTCAGTATACTAATCATATCTCTCATTCTTGTTTCAAAGTTCATATCAACTCACATCAAGCCAAAAACAAGGCTAACAAGAGAGCCTTTTGACCGTGTACACCATGAGAACACAACCAGCTTTAAACCCTTCTTAACTTCAGTCCATTACCCATGCTTGAATGATTGTGACCCTAAGTTAATGTCTTCATTTTACCTTGATTAGTTGCTCCTTTATCCAGCTCAAATCCGAGCTAGCTCCATTTATTGAAGATGGCTACTTATTATTGCTAATGTAGCTGGCCTAAGCTTAAGTAGGAGCTAGTAGACTTTAGATGAGCTCATTAGAACTTCCTTACTTGGATTGGTAGCTCCTTGATTCGGATCAACACAAAGGCGGTTTCCTTTGAAAAGAAATCCCTCCTGCAAAACAAACTCATCAAAAGCTCCCTCCTCGCATTTGGTGAAAGTTTCACCAAAATCAGCATCATTGTTGTAGTAATCTTTTAGAGTTTCAAATCCGAGCAATCTAACATCCAAAGTAGATAGTAGAGTGTAGCGGCGGGATAGTGCATCAGCTACTACGTTACTTTTGCCATCTTTGTACTTTGAAGAGAAATGAAAGGATTGAAAGAATTCCACCCACTTGGCATGCCTTGGACTTAACTTTTGTTGGCCATTGATGTACTTTAGGGACTCATGATCTGAATGGAGAATAAAATGGTTAGTACGAAGATAATGACTCCAATGATCAAGAGCTCTTACTATGGCATAGAACTCCTTGTCGTAGGTGCAATAGTTCAGCCTTGCTCCATTGAGTTTCTCTGAAAAGTAGGCAATAGGGCGCCTATTTTGCACAAGAACAACACCAATTCCTACTCCACTAGCGTCACATTCCACCTCAAATGGTTGAGAGAAATCAGGAAGGGCTAAGATAGGAGCGGAACATAACTTCTCTTTGATGGCTTCAAAGGCTTCTTGGGCAGCTTTGGACCAAACAAACGCGCCTTTCTTCAAGCATTCGGTGATAGGACTTGTGATAGTGCTAAAGTCCTTAATGAATCTCCTGTAAAAGGAAGCCAAACCATGGAATGATCTTACTTCTGTAATGGTGGAAGGGATTGGCCAAGTACGTATGGATTCCACTTTGGTTTGATCAACGGACACTCCTTCTTTGGACACCACGTTGCCAAGGAACACTACACTTTCCACAAAGAAAGCACACTTCTCCTTCTTCCCAAAGAGTTGTTGCTTGCGCAGTGTTGTAAATAGTAGTCTTAAGTGCTCCATATGCTCCTCCAAAGACCTGCTATACACAAGAATATCATCCAAGTAAACCACAATAAAGCGACCTAAGTAGGCCTTAAGTATTTCATTCATTAGCCTCATGAATGTGCTTAGAGCGTTGGTGAGACCAAATGGCATGACCGTCCACTCATAGAGCCCATGCTTGGTTTTGAAGGCTGTCTTCCATTCATCTCCCTCCCTCATTCTTATTTGATGGTACCCACTTCTTAGGTCAATTTTGGAGAAGATCACAGCCCCATGAAGCTCGTCCAACATATCATCCAACCTTGGAATAGGAAACCTATACTTGATGGTAATGTTGTTAACGGCCCTACTATCCACACACATTCTCCAAGTCCCATCTTTCTTAGGTACTAAGAGGACCAGAACAGCACAAGGACTAAGGCTTTCTCGTACATAACCTCGACTCATTAACTCATCAATTTGTCTTTGTAACTCCTTAGTCTCTTCGGGATTACACCTATAGGCTGCCTTGTTGGGTAAGGCTGCTCCTGGAATGAGGTCTATTTGGTGTTCTATACCTCTAATAGGTGGTAAACCAACCGGTAATTCTTCGGGGAAAACATCCTTAAACTCGTGTAACAACTCCTCAAATGGCTTTCCTCCAAGCCCATTCTCAACTACTACGGGTTCCTCTCTAGCCACCATGACAAAGACACGCTCCCCCCCTTGTAAAGCCTGTTCCACTTCACTCTCACTCGCAAAGATGGTAAGGTTAGGCTTCTTAGTTTTGTTGGCGGTCATAGCTCTAACAGCTTGGGGAGTCATAGGTTTTAGAATGATTTTCTTTCCCTTATCCCTTAACTCGTATTCATTTTTTCTCCCATGGTGTACCACATTCCTATCAAACTGCCAAGGACGCCCCAAAAGTATATGACAAGCATCCATAAGGATAACATCACAAAGAACTTCATCGACATAAGACCCCATAGTTAAACCTACTCTTACTTGTTTTGTGACCTTTATTTTGTTTCCATCATCTAACCAATGTAATGCATACGGTCTAGGGTGATTAGTAGTGGTTAGGCCTAACTTAGTTACCATTTCAGTAGAGGCAACATTCGTACAACTACCTCCATCAATGATCAAACTACACCATTTGGTATTAACTAGACACTTAGTGTGAAAGAGTTGATCTCTTTGTTCGGTGTTGTGTGGGATGGGTTTAGCATGAAGTGTACGTAGTACTAAAACATTACCATATGTTGGGAGCTCATAGTCCATTCCTTCTTCCTCCTTTTCTCCCAAGTAGACTTCAGGATCAGATACGCCATTGGACTTAGAAAGTTCGTTCATTTTGCCCACCGGTTCTCTCCTTAGGCTTTCCAAGAAACTAGAGTCTTCAAAGTTCACAACTCCTGCCATGCTTTGCGTCTAATGGATGACCAAAGCTCTGATACCACTAATGATGTGAGTTGATATGAACTTTGAAACAAGAACGTGAAGATGGATTAGTATTCTGAAATGAACGTAAACAAAGTAACCAAAATAGATTGTAAGGATGAATAAAACGTAACAAAAGGATAGTATGCTTAGTGAAGTAGACCTATACTCCAACAAAGCGGGTGCTAAATCAAACACGCGATTGAAGTAGCGAGTTTAGAGCTTGTAACGCGACTAACTCTAGACTTTGTCTTGTAAGCAACAAGGACGTAAAAGAAAACTTAGCTTTACTCAGTTTTGTGATATCAATATTGGATGTCTTATTCATTCAAGTAGATGGCTATATATAGCCTACAATAAGTCCCTAAACTCGGCTGATTAGGGTGACAAAAACAAAGCTAAATGGTGACAAAAACAAAGCTTAAACCTATGTGAACTAGGAGCTAATAACAAAGCTTAAACCTATGTGAACAAAGCTTGAGGAAGAGCATTCAGCCGCGGCACACCATGTGAACATGGAGCCAAAAACAAAGCTTGAGGATGTGCACACTATGTGAACATAACCATGGTGTGAACCCAAGTTAATGCCTTCATAAGACCTTGACTTATTTGCTCCTTTATTCGTCCCTACACGAGCTAGCTCACCATTTGAAGTAGGCACACTACTAAGCTAGTAGGAGGTGCTAATGTGGCTTGACTTGGTCCATTAGGAGCTAGTGTTACTTCATTGAATTCTTTGGTATCTTCTTCATTCGGATCAGAATAAGCAGAATGGAATCAAGATTACTCCACTCGAAAAGATGAGGATAAAAATTTCTCATTAAAAGTTGGCTTTAAAAGAAAATTTTACACTTTCAAAGTGAAACGAAAACGAATGCAAATATTTATTCCAAGAGGAGTTAGGCTAAGCTACCCGGAGTTTAATTTTTTTAAATAGCGAAATCGTAAAGTAAAGTTATTTGATAAAATAACGACTTCAAATAACGTTTGTAAACAATCTCGAAGTTAATAGGATAACCAAAATATTTTTCAAAAAAAAGTAAAATAATATGATTAAGAAGTTCGATTGTATTTCTTTCTCTGATGAAACAAAATTTAGTTTGGAGAAATCAAATTCTGTAGTTAGTAAAAATCGAACCAGTCGTCAAACATTTTCAATAACAGATTCAAAAGTCCACCAAAAACAAAAACTAATTTCAAAACGTTAAAATTTCGAAAATGTTATCAAAGTAATTATGAAAGTTTTCAAAAATGTTATCAAACTTGAACATACAAAATAACTTTGACAATGTTAAAATGTTTTACATAATAATCCTGTAGAAATTGTAGTATTTGGAAATATGAAAGTCTTTATAAAATTTTGATCGCTTGAAAATCAAAAATTGAAATAATTTCGTAATAATTTTAAATAAATTATTAAGGCATTTTGAAACAGATCTACATATAAATATCAACCAAAGATAAAACAAAAGTGAAGTATAAAGTTCTTAAATTATAATTCGAAAATATTTTTCACGATATCCGAAGAGTTAAAGTTAGTCAAACTTTTTACACAATGGGGATTTTCACAACTAGAAATTATAACTCAAAATGTTAAAATTTTACGATAATCCATTTTTTAAAAAAACTAGTCAAACTTTTTATAAAATAGGAAGTTCGAGGAAAAAAATGGTTAACGGATAAATAGAACAAGGATAAACAATAAATTAAAATAAGAGTTTTCAAAATCGATAAAGGTCAAAGGGATTGGAAGCAGTTACGGTAACAGAGTTCAAGAGAAGCAGAAAGAAGGACGAAGTTGAGAGTCAAACAGACCTCTCGAGGATTATAGAAGAAATTAACCATCTCGAGATTCCTAGCACGACTCTCACAAACACGGGTTCCTAAATGGCCCATCGAATAACGTTAAGCCCAATATCGGTACAGGGTGGTCCTACTGAATCTACAACCTCCAAAATTATCAACTGCCATAGCCTCCAAAATTAAGTCTTATGTGACTATCCAATCGTTCAAGCGACACGATACTAATCCACAAATGCTTTAGAATCAAATCCATAATTAAGATTCCAACGGTTAACAAAACATACCCAAACCCTTGATCGATAAGGCTCCTAATTTCAAGACTCATAAGGTCTGAACTCGAGGTATGCTCCAAATTTCTCGAGTAAGGATCACTAAACAAGGTCCACCAATATAACAATGCTCGGGCACTGAATCCTCAAATTACCAACATGTTTATAATGCCACAAGTAAAGAAGTTGGGAAAAGTATAACAAATCCTCAAACACACTCAAACGTATTGGTAATGGCGCAAACACTCACCTCTTCAAACACGTCATTGGGCTAAAGTTTCAAAAAAATTCCACCAAATTTCATATTGTATCAGCGAAACCACCAAAATATTTATTAACTCAACGAAGCCACAATCTCGTTGGTCTAAGGCTATAACAGTCCCACTAATATGATCCGTATTATAGTATTCCTCAAAACAGCACAATAAAACCAAACTGTGATTGTGCAAGATAGTTCTCTTCTTTAGGGACAACAACAATTTATCCAAGTTAGATCACTCAACTCCAAAGTTCTTAGGTTACAACCTTAAACGATGATCAACGATCTAATCCTTAAGAAATACGGGTAATCTATGTCAACCAAAATTTCTAACGACATTAATGAAAACCTTCAATGGTACCACAACACTCAGGCTAACACCTTAAACAATACTCTATGATCTCAAATATTCGCGATGCATCCATTAAATAAGCATTAGGTAAGAATCCAAAGTAATATTATCAGTTACACTTAGTTCGGTTCTAGGGTAGGTATTAGGTATTCATCAAATATGATATACTCTGACTACTCTAAAAGTATGTTCAACTCTAAGTAATCAAAAATAATCAAAGTAACCTATAACCCAAGGTTCAGTGTCTAAAGTTTCATCCAAATTCCATTAATCAACAGTTTGTCATTCGAATCAATCCTCAAGAATTTCTTACTTGCTTAGAAGATAGGGTAGACTCACAATCCTCAAACCAGGTAACAAGGGTTTACTAAACCTCAACCTCTATAACTTTCCACGAGGTTCACTGAGACGGAATTCGGTCAAATCAAAGAATCTCAAGAGGAAAGATGGTAAAGTAGGAGAATTAATCAAAGAGTTATCTCAAGAATGAAGACGAGAATTTATAAGAAGGGTTGGAAGAAGTAGAGGCAAGGATAAAAGAATCAATGGTTCCAGATGATTAAGATCTAAAACGAGAGGGGAATCTTCGGACCTCTACGGTTCCACAAAGGAATTTGCGGGATATCTTCTTCATCTCGTAGGGACACGAGCACACTAGTCTTGTGTTGCTTCATCTAGATCCAAAGTGAAGTGAAGTCGCATCTAAGTCTACTGCACGATCATGGAACTTGAATCTACTCTTGATCATATGGCCTATAGTTTAAGTAAAGTGAACCGGAGCTGAAAAGTCACCATCGGCATCTTTCTTGCAGCACCTAGTAGTCCACTCGAGTCAGCAGGCGTTAAGAATGCTAAGTAGGTCTTGTCCCGATCTGGAGCAGCATCATGTCAGCATCTTGTCCATTCATCATTTTCTTCGACATATTAAACAAATATTCAATGCTAAACATTGAGTTTCAGAAATAGGAAAGCTAAACAAATAAGTCCTTACTTGTTTATACCCATCTCTAATAATATTTTTATTTACTGTTTAAATAATTTACTGGTATTTTCCTTATTTTCAGGTGTAAGCGTTGGGAGCAGTGATGCTCTGATACCAACTGTAATCCCCTAGAAAATCTAACGCGATACAGTGGCGGAAACACTGTAGAGTCGGGATTAAAACACACTGTAACTATGTCTTAGTAAAATTAAAATGGTAAAGTCAAACAATAGGCCTTAAATAAAATGGCCAAAATTTAAAACAAACCACAAAAGGGGTTTGAACAATCAATAGGACATAATTATTAAAATAAACAAGCAGGATCCACACTACTCGCTAGTCCACACCCGGAACACGTATACCTGCCATGTTAAAACATAACAGCCACAATCAGTGGGGAGCAACGCCAACGTTCTCTCAGCCGTATAACAGGATTTTAAAATGGTAATTACTATTATAGGAAAATAGTAAAAATGGAAAACAGCAAAATATCATATTAAAATAAGCTTTCAGCGTAAAACGAAATAATCAATGAGAAGCCTACCAAGAGCAAGGAGGGACCTATGGGACCATATTTGAAGCCTACAAGACTCATCCCGGTCGGGAAGGACCCCATCACGACCGGGATGAAGAGACGAACAAGACGCAGCTACCGGAACTTGATCTCGGCCAGGATCACCACCTTCCCGGTCGGGACCACCTCATCCCGGTCGGGACCACCACCTTCCCGGCCGGGAAGAGCCCAGAAATGGGCTGTTTCGCTTTCCTCGCTTCCCTTACCTGTGAAACCCTATATAGACCCCCCCCCCCCCTTGTATTGTTTAAGGACTTATGCTTTACTTTTCATTACCCACTAAACCCTAGACTACTTTAGGTTAGATTAGCTTAGATTAGTGTAGATTAGTCCTTAATTACTCCTTAATCTAGTTAATAACTAGGAAGCAACTCAAACTTCCACAAACAATCTACACAAACCCTTAGTCACCCATTAAACCACCCAATTCCCCTACTAATCCTAGCAAGAATCTACTCACACATATCTAATGGAAAACTAACATAAACATGAGAAACAAACACAAGAACAACCCCATTCATTATGAAGAACAAATAAGGATGAACAACAAACATAAACAAAGATGCAAACTTTACTAACAAAGAAAGATTAAGAGAAAAAAGATAAGAAAGATTATACCAAACTAAGAAGATGAAAAGAGGAACACTTGCATAGAAAAAAACCCAAACAATTCCACCAAGGTTGTTGATCCAAATGAAGAGGCTAAAGAGTTCAATGAAGTAACACTAGCTCCTAATAGTTCTAGTCAAGCCACATTAGCACCTCCTACCAGCCTAGTAGTGTGCCTCCTCCAAATAATAAGTTAGCTCGTATGGGAGCTGAATAAAGGAGCAAAGAAGTCAAGGTAAATTGAAGACATTAACTTGGGTTCACACCATGGCTATGTTCACATAGTGTGCACATCCTCAAGCTTTGTTTTTGGCTCCATGTTCACACAAGGGAGCCGCGGCTGATTGCTCTTTGTTAGAGCTTTGTTATTAGCTCCTAGTTTACATTACTTTGTTATTAGCTCCAAGCTTTGTTATTAGCTCCATGTTCACATAGTTGTAACTTTGTTTTTGTCACCTTAACCAGCCGGTTTAAGGGTCCTTTTGTAGGCTATATATAGCCATCTAGTTGAATGAATAAGGCATCCAATTTTCATATCAAAAACCTGAGTAAAGCTAAGCTTTCTTTTACGTCCTTGTTGTTTACAAGACAAAGTCTAGAGTTAGTCGCGTTACAAGCTCTAAACTCGCTACTTCAATCGCGTGTTTGATTTAGCACCCGCTTTGTTGAAGTATAGGTCTACTTCACCTAGCATACTATCCTTGGTTACGGTTTATTCATCCTTAAAACTATCCTTTCATTCTGTTTTGGTTACTTGTTTACGTTCCATTTCAGAATACTAATATCCTTCACGTTTGTTGTTTCAAAGTTCATATCAACTCACATCATTAGTGGTATCAGAGCTTTGGTTATCAATTAGATGTAAAGCATGGCAGGAGTTATGAGCTTTGAAGACTCTAGTTTCTCGGAAAGCCTAAAGAGAGAACCGGTGGGTAAAAAGGACGAACTTTCTAAGTCCAATGGCGCATCTGTTCCTGAAGTCTACTTGGGAGAAAAGGAGGAAGAAGGAAAAGACTATGAGCTCCCAACGTATGGTAATGTTTTAGTACTACGTACACTTCATGCTAAACCCATCCCACATAACACCGAACAAAGAGATCAACTCTTTCACACTAAGTGTCTAGTTAATACCAAATGGTGTAGTTTGATTATTGATGGAGGTAGTTGTACGAATGTTGCCTCTACTGAAATGGTAACTAAGTTAGGTCTAACCACTACTAATCACCCTAGACCGTATGCATTACATTGGTTAGATGATGGAAACAAAATAAAGGTCACAAAACAAGTAAGAGTAGGTTTAACCATGGGGTCTTATGTCGATGAAGTTCTTTGTGATGTTATTCCTATGGATGCTTGTCATATACTTTTGGGGCGTCCTTGGCAGTTTGATAGGGATGTAGTACACCATGGGAGGAAAAATGAATACGAGTTAAGGGATAAGGGAAAGAAAATCATTCTGAAAACTATGACTCCCAAGCTGTTAGAGCTATGACCTCCAACAAAACTAAGAAGCCTAACCTTACCATCTTTGCGAGTGAGAGTGAAGTAGAACAGGCTTTGCAAGGGGGGGAGCGTGTCTTTGTCATGGTGGCTAGAGAGGAACCCGTAGTAGTAGAGAATGGGCTTGGAGGAAATCCATTTGAGGAGTTGTTACACGAGTTTAAGGATGTCTTTCCCGAGGAATTACCCGTTGGTTTACCACCTATTAGAGGTATAGAACACCAAATCGACCTCATTCCAGGAGCAGCCTTACCCAATAAGGCAGCATATAGGTGTAATCCGGAGGAGACTAAGGAATTACAAAGGCAAATTGATGAGTTAATGAGTCGAGGGTATGTGCGGGAGAGCCTTAGTCCTTGTGCTGTTCCAGTCCTTTTAGTACCTAAGAAAGATGGGACTTGGAGAATGTGTGTAGATAGTAGAGCCGTTAACAACATCACCATCAAGTATAGATTTCCTATTCCAAGGTTGGATGATATGTTGGACGAGCTTCATGGGGCAGTGGTCTTCTCCAAAATTGATCTAAGAAGTGGGTACCATCAAATCAGAATGAGGGAAGGAGATGAATGGAAGACCGCTTTCAAAACCAAGCATGGACTCTATGAGTGGACGGTCATGCCATTTGGCCTCACCAACGCTCCGAGCACGTTCATGAGGCTAATGAACGAAATACTTAAGGCCTATTTAGGTCGTTTTATTGTGGTTTACCTGGATGATATTCTTGTGTATAGCAGGTCTTTGGAAGAGCATATGGAGCACTTAAGACTACTTTTTACAACACTTCGCAAGCAACAACTCTTTGGGAAGAAGGAGAAGTGTGCTTTCTTTGTGGAAAGCGTAGTGTTCCTTGGCTACGTAGTATCCAAAGAAGGAGTGTCAGTTGATCAAACCAAAGTGGAATCCATACGTACTTGGCCAATCCCTTCCACCATTAAAGAAGTAAGGTCATTTCATGGTTTGGCTTCTTTTTACAGGAGGTTCATTAAGGACTTTAGCACTATCACAAGTCCTATCACCGAATGCTGGAAAAAAGGCGCGTTTGTTTGGTCCAAAGCTGCCCAAGAAGCCTTTGAAGCCATCAAAGAGAAGCTGTGTTCCGCTCCTATCTTAGCCCTTCCTGATTTCTCTCAATCATTTGAGGTGGAATGTGACGCTAGTGGAGTAGGAATTGGCGCTGTTCTTGTGCAAAATAGGCGCCCCATTGCCTATTTCTCAGAGAAACTCAATGGAGCAAGGCTGAACTACTGCACCTACGACAAGGAGTTCTATGTCATAGTAAGAGCTCTTGATCATTGGAGTCATTATCTTCGTACTAACCATTTTATTCTACATTCAGATCATGAGTCCCTAAAGTACATCAATGGCCAGCAAAAGTTAAGTCCAAGGCATGCCAAGTGGGTGGAATTCTTGCAATCCTTTCATTTCTCTTCAAAGTACAAAGATGGTAAAAGTAACGTAGTAGCTGATGCACTATCCCGCCGCTACACTCTACTATCTACTTTGGATGTGAGGTTGCTCGGATTTGAAACTCTAAAAGACTACTTCAACAATGATGCTGATTTTGGTGAAACTTTCACCAAATGCAAGGAAGGAGCTTTTGATGAGTTTGTGTTGCAGGAGGGATTTCTTTTCAAAGGAAACCGCCTTTGTGTACCCAAGCATCCCATTAGAGAGTTGCTGGTTAGAGAAGCTCATGGAGGAGGATTAGCGGGTCATTTTGGCATCACAAGAACCTTGGAGGTCTTAAAGGAGCACTTCTTTTGGCCAAAGATGCAAGGGAGTGTCCAGCATGTGGTGAGCAAGTGTGTGACTTACCAATTTGCCAAAATTTCTTTCAAACCCGGAGTCTACATGCCCTTACCCACTTCTAATAGACCATGGGAAGATGTATCCATGGATTTCATTGTAGCCTTACCAAGAACCGCTAGGGGAAAGGATGCTATCATGGTGGTGGTAGATCGGTTTTCAAAGATGGCTCACTTCATTGCTTGCCACAAAACAGATGATGCTAGCAATGTAGCTGACTTGTACTTCAAAGAGGTGGTGCGTCTCCATGGAGTACCCAAGTCCATTGTCTCTGATCGTGATTCAAAGTTCCTTAGTTACTTTTGGAACACATTATGGAGGAAGGTGGGAACCAAGCTCTTATTTAGCACTTCTCATCATCCACAAACAAATTGACAAACCGAAGTTACCAATCGCACTTTGGGGACGTTGTTGAGAGGTCTTGTAAGTAAGACTCAAAAGGATTGGGATATCAAGCTTGCCCATGCTGAATTTGCCTACAATCGCTCTCCTACTTATGCTACCTCTCATTCTCCTTTTGAGGCCGTGTATGGGATCAATCCTTACATGCCTTTGGACCTGATTCCTCTACCTAAGGATGAGTTAGTCCACAAAGATGCGGAGTCCAAACTGAAGGCTATGATCAAACTCCACGAGCAAATTCAAGAAAGGATCAAGGAAGTAAATGAAGCATACAAAAGAAGGTCCAACAAGAACATGAAACCAAGACTTTTTCAAGAGGGTGACTTAGTTTGGGTTCACTTGAGAAAAGAGAGGTTTCCAAGTAAGAGAAAGAATAAGTTGATGCCACGAGCAGAAGGTCCTTATAAGATCATATCAAAGTTAAACGACAATGCTTACAAAGTGGAATTACCGGATGATTATGGGGTTCATGCCACGTTCAATGTGGGAGATCTTTCTCCTTATCTTGATGATGATGGCATTTCAGAATTGAGGACAATTCCTTTTCAAGGGGGAGGAGATGATCCGAATGAAGAGGCTAAAGAGTTCAATGAAGTAACACTAGCTCCTAATAGTTCTAGTCAAGCCACATTAGCACCTCCTACCAGCCTAGTAGTGTGCCTCCTCCAAATAATAAGTTAGCTCGTATGGGAGCTGAATAAAGGAGCAAAGAAGTCAAGGTAAATTGAAGACATTAACTTGGGTTCACACCATGGCTATGTTCACATAGTGTGCACATCCTCAAGCTTTGTTTTTGGCTCCATGTTCACACAAGGGAGCCGCGGCTGATTGCTCTTTGTTAGAGCTTTGTTATTAGCTCCTAGTTTACATTACTTTGCTATTAGCTCCTAGCTTTGTTATTAGCTCCATGTTCACATAGTTGTAACTTTGTTTTTTGTCACCTTAACCAGCCGGTTTAAGGGTCCTTTTGTAGGCTATATATAGCCATCTAGTTGAATGAATAAGGCATCCAATTTTCATATCAAAAACCTGAGTAAAGCTAAGCTTTCTTTTACGTCCTTGTTGTTTACAAGACAAAGTCTAGAGTTAGTCGCGTTACAAGCTCTAAACTCGCTACTTCAATCGCGTGTTTGATTTAGCACCCGCTTTGTTGAAGTATAGGTCTACTTCACCTAGCATACTATCCTTGGTTACGGTTTATTCATCCTTAAAACTATCCTTTCATTCTGTTTTGGTTACTTGTTTACGTTCCATTTCAGAATACTAATATCCTTCACGTTTGTTGTTTCAAAGTTCATATCAACTCACATAAGTTGTCAAGCTTGATAGATTCTTCAAGAGATCCAATAATACAAGAGTAAGTAACTAGATTAAGGAATAATTAAGGACTAATCTAAGCTAATCTAACCTAAAGTAGTCTGGGGTTTAGTTTGTGAAAAGTAAAGCATAAGTCCTTACACAATACAAGGGGGGGGGGGTATATATAGGGTTTCACAGGTAAGGGAAGCGAGGAAAGCGAAACAGCCCATTTCTGGGCTCTTCCCGGCCGGGAAGGTGGTGGTCTCGACCGGGATGAGGTGGTCCCGACCGGGAAGGTGGTGATCCTGGCCGAGATCAAGCTCCAGTAGCTGCGTCTTGTTCGTCTCTTCATCCCGGTCGTGATGGGGTCCTTCCCGACCGGGATGAGTCTTGTAGGCTTCAAATATGGTCCCATAGGTCCCTTCTTGCTCTTGGTAGGCTTCTCATTGATTCTCGGTGTTCGGAAATGGGTCCCAAGGGCACGAGATCGAGTCTAAGCCACCGGGTGATCGTCGCTTCTCTTCGTTGGCTCCAAATGTGTCTGAAACGAGTTGGAATCGTTCTATATCTCCAATAATGGTCCTAGGAACCTAAAACAAAACTAGAAGAAGCGTAAGTAGTCTCAAAAACCGCTCCAAAGAGCGATTCCACAAGAGAAACCGGGACCAAATACAAGGAATAAGCACTACAAACCACACTTATCAACTCCCCCACACTTCACCCTTACTCGCCCTCGAGTAAGCACAAACTAACTAAAAACTAAAAGAATCTAGACTACTAACCGAGAGGGTATTAGTGCACCCTACGCTCTTTCAACTCACGCGAGAACACTTAGAGGAAAAGTGCTCTCCGCAAGGCAAGTGAGGTCTTGCGACAAAACTGCGGATACAACCGAACACGAAAAACACATAAACAAACAAACACTAAACGGTTGCATCCAAGAAGAAACAAATACCACTTCCCTCTACAAAGCGGTGAAAGAAGCACCGGTTAGGGACTCAAGGCAAGTGACAACGTTCTCAAGCTAATAACACAAATCGAAATGGACCAAACCTTAATAGTATGACGACAATGCAATAAAAACGTTGGTAACTTACCTAGGTTCCTCCTAACCTTCTAAGAACGTACCACGGGACGATAGGCGGGATGGAAAATGGATGAACCACGTAGTTAGTCGACACTGTAGGTAAGTGAAGCCCCACCCCCTTTAGCGATGAGCCAAGAGGGTCGTCCCATGCTCAAAACCGCCCAACTAGTCCAAGTAAAAAGGTGGATAAGGTTGCAATGTGGGGGAAGACCAACTATTTACCGCTATCATCCTTCCTTGGGACTCGGTACTTTGGTAGGCTCTTCACGGTAATAGCCGGAAAAGGGCTTATTTTTTAGGTGTGAGTATTCTTTTTGTGAGAGGATTTTCTTTGGCATTTTGCTTTTGCATTTGGCTTTTGAGTTTCTATGCCATTTCTTTTTCTTCTTTTGTATTTTGTTTTTCATTTGTTGTGCCTTTTCTTTTTCTTCTTTCTTTTCTTTCTTTCTTTTCCTTTTTCTTTCTTCTTTTTTCTTTCTTTCTCTTGGATTGCCTTTTTGATGAATCATGTATTGTAAGCATTTCTTGCAACCAAGTACGAGGACTCAACAAATTGCAACTTATTTGTGGAAAATGTGTAGGAGGTAGAAAAAATGGGTGAGTCGGGAGCGCGCTTTCCCTTCAAACCCACAAAAAGGTGGAAAACTTGGACTAATCAAACAATTCCGAACATGGTCACCTAAGGGACGAGACTCGGCAACCAAGGCCTTTTCACTCCGTGGGTGGTCAAAATGGTCAAAATGCAAATCCCGTAGTAAATCCCTAGTAGACTAGGTGGACTCAAGGTAAGAAACCAACGAAATCATTGATTTAAAGTCATTCTACTAGACTAAGTCCAAGACTCGACTCATATCAATAGAAATGGAAAGTAAGCACTTGCGCACTAGCCTCAAAACCGGGTTTTCGAAAACCTTTTTTTACACACTAGACACGACTAAACAAGACAAAACAAAGACACAACAAAAACAAAAGGAAAAGAGACGAACACAACAAAACAAAACAAGAGAAAAGAGAACAAGCACATAAAGAAAACAAACACCACCCCGAAGCTTCTAAACAAGTCACCACATCAACCACAAACTTCACAAAGCTCCACCCGAGCACACCATCACAAATCTCCTCCAAACTCCACAAAAAAAGGGAAAGGAGAAAAATTGAAGAGGTATTACCGGATGTCTTGAGCCTTTCAAAACTCACGGCGATCAAGGAACCTACAAGGAAATGGGGAGGCTAAACACACAATACAACAAAAATACGACACAACGACACAAAAGAAAAAGACACAAAGGAAAATCTTTTTGGGTTTTATGAAAATTTTCAACTTTTTAGGGGTTTTTTAAGATTTTCGAAAAAACTACGAAAATAAAACTAAACTAGCCTAAGATATCGCTCCCCCACACTTAAACCGAGCAACGTCCTCATGCTCGATTAGTAGTGTGTGGAAGACACTAAAAAAGAAAGGAAAAAGGGAAAATAAGAACTAAAAAAACAAAAAGAAAGTGAAGAAAGGGTATAATGTGTCCGGCCGGGGTGTAGTCAAGTCACCAAGGGCCGAGACAAGAAAAGATATAGATGGGGGAAGAAATAAAAAGAAGAAAATCAAAGGAAATGGGAGGGGAGGGCTAGGTGTAATCAAGTCACCTAGCCCGGATTCCGCCTAAATCTGACTAAACTCTATCAAAAGGAAATAAAAGTGAAATTACTTGTCGATTTGGATTTTTGAAAAAACTCTCGATGTAGTCACGTCATCGAGAGTTGGGAGCAATGACTACCAAGGCCCCGAGGACCACCATGACACAAATATGATAAGGGGAAGGGGAACATACAAAGGGAGACAAGCAATGAAAGACGGAAAAGAAATGAGAGTCGCCTACCAAACGGTTAGCAACTCACTAACTCCATCGCCTCAATGATCATAATATGCACGTTGCTCGTCTTCATCATCGATATTCCTCTTCAAGCTCAATGTAGTCGCACGGTTGAAGTTCTAGGCTTGCATTGGTGTCAATGAGGTGGGATTCGAGGTGAAACTCGGTGTGTAGTGAAGAGAAGATGAGATGAAGGTATATATATGATGTGTAGGGGCATATGATAGTTGCAAGGGTAGGTAGGGAGGTTGGGAAGGGGTACAAAGCGGTGGAGTGGGGTTTAAATGAAGGAAAAAAGTCAAATGGGGCTGCAGGGGACCATCCCGGTCGTGACAGACCTCATCTCGGTCGGGATGGTTCCTTCCCGGTCGGGATGACCATGATCCCGGACGGGATGGACAGGCATTAGCTCCAACTTTCGTGCACACATCATCTCGGTCGGGATGACTCTTCTAGTCCTTCAATCCTCTAATAGCTCCACCCACAAGGCAACAACTACATCGGGATTTAGAATCCCGTCCCCAAAAGCTTAAGAAAAGCGCAAAAACCCGACTTCCTTGCTCAAGATCCAAGCTCTATCAACAACCACTCCTCTCTAAACTTCATCTTCACTTCACACCTATCAAATAAGCTCAAAACATCCATCAAAATCCCTCCCTCACATCGCTCATCAAAAATTCCAAAATTTATTAGAATCCCACAAAACAAACAAATCCTAGAAACAAAATCATAAATAACACAATTACAAACACAAAAACTAAAGAGAAGAGAGAAAGGGGAATATACAACATGATGGTTCTTAAGGAACTCCGTCAAACCTAGGATGGTGGACTCTTCATTCCTAGCCATAGCCATCAAGGGCTCGGTGGAGCAAGTCAAATGCTCGAGCCACATCGTAAAGAGGGCTCATGGAGTACCCGAGCCAAGCTATCCTCCAAAGCCTCCAAGTCGGAAGCAAGAAGTAGTCACCTAAAGACCCAATATCGTCTTTCACGTGGTCTCCGGGGTCTTTCCATCCTACAAGCTTTATCGACCTCTTCCTTCCTAAGCACTGTCTCCAAACACAAGCAAACTTCATATACTTAACATGAGGCATAAAAAACGGTTTTGGCCCCGCTTCCTTATTGCACATCCTCATATCTTCATCAAGTTGTGGTTCCCCATCTTCAAGTCTCAAAACATCACTTGGCCTCACATCATCTTAGAGGAGAGAATTGAAATTTCTACCGGCGGTTTCAATCTCTTCCAAACCGTTGCTTCGCTCACTTGCAAGAGGCTCATGATGTTCTTCCACATTTTCACACAAGGGCAACTTGGGCTCATTATTTTCACCCAACGACTTCACAACTTCTACCACCTCATTCAATTCACTAACCTCCTCCAATTTTTTACCAACAATGCCTTCATCAAGGGTCATTTCCTCATTCGTCTCCCCTTGGGTAGACAATTGAGGTTCTTCATAACAAGTTTCGCTTCTCAAGGGGACTTCATCGGCGGCTTCATGATTGGGTTGCTCCCCTTGCTCAAGTGAGCACCCTTCATTGGTTTGTGACGTTCGAGTTAAAAACATTACAGTTTTAACCGATAACGCATTTAATCGAGCATCCATCGCCTCATTTTCCTTTCGATATTGGGCCATGAATTCATCTTGTACCTTTTGCATTTGGATGGCCATTTCTTGTTGGCTCTTTTGCAATTGATGAATCGATTGAAATAACTTCAAGTTGGGCATTTGGTCATTGGGGTCTTGTAAAGCTCCTTGAAAATCTTGATGATGCCCGAGGGGTGGGGCATCATATTGTTGGTAGTGAAGTTGAGGTGGTTGGTAATATGATGGGTTTTGGGGAAATTGGCTTCCATAAGGAGAAATAAGATGAGGTGTGGTGGGTTCATGATGGTAATTTGAGTAATAACCACCACGATCACAAGGTTGATAAACACACACTTGATGGAAGCCGTTTCCATATCCTTGAAGCTCATACCCACGGGTTTCTTGATTACCCGATAATGCTTGATAGTAGTAGGGAGACATCATGTCATGTTCTTGATTCATAGAGGGAGAGGAGTAGCTCATGGTGGCTTCTATGGGTGGGGAGTTTAGATCAATCCTCACGCTTTGCTCGAAAACTAGGCTTGTACCCGGTTGGAAACCTCTCAATTTAGCAACCGTCCGTTTATGCGGCTCTGAGTCGTAAGGAAGACGATGGTCACCACCTCTAGGCAAAAACTGTAGACTAGGAGCAAACGTGAGAAGTCTAGTGCTTTTTGGGCACTAGACAAGAAGGAAATAAGCTTCACACCCACAAGAAGCAAAGAAAAACAAAGAAAAACACAAACACAAAGACAAAGTCAAGTAAATAGGCAAACAAAGTCTAAACTAGCACCGTCCCCGGCAACGGCGCCAAATTGACGGAGGGATTTGCCGTGGATCCCACCGATCAAGTATTTTTTTTTTTGGTAAAAGGTAAGAATATTATTAGGTAACAATATACACAATTTACATAGCCTAGCAAAGGCTAGTGATAAAGTTCTTGTCTTTATCACTCATCTGATGTTGCAATTTAGCCTTAAAAAACATACCTAATTCGGACCTAATATTCTTAATCACGGTATCCGGACGTAATAGTATTCCTTCCATACGGCTTTTGTTCCTCTGTTGCCATACATTATATATAACTGCATTGAGAACTCCGTTTCGAATAGCACGCTGCATTTTGGTACCTCTCACCCGATTTCTCCAATCATTTGTAATTGTTTCTTTAGCCTGCATCTTGACCCAATTTTTGGCACCTGCACATATCTCTTTACTGTAATCACAGTTGCAAAATAGATGTTCTACATTTTCCTCCGCGTCTGCACAGATACAACATCTATCATCATCAGCTATCTTCAGTGCCGCCAATTTTTTTTTTGTGTTAAAAGCTTGATGTTGATGGATCCAAGCTATCATACTGTGTTTGGGAATTGTCCATCTATTCCAAATATGTTTATGCCATTTGATTTTATCTCCTTTCTCACGCAACCACCTGTAGGCTTTTGCAATTTTGTACCCATTTGTGCCTTGCACCTGCCATGTACCTGTGTCGTAACCTGCCTGCATCTTTATTCTTGTTCGACAGATTTTCTTCCAGCTTCACGCACAATCATTACTCGGGATATAATCCTCCCAACGCTTCCCTTTCAGGTAAACATGGTGGATCCAGTGAACCCAGAGTCTATTAGCATCGCTAGTCACCCATCCCGCGAGTTTTCCGATTGCTGCCATGTTCCACGCTTTAGTCTGAATAACATTCAGTCCACCCTCCTCGAACGGTAAGTAGATCTTGCTCCAAGCCACCAAAGGGACTCGATGAAATTCAGCCGAGTTGTCCCAAAGGTAATTCCTACAAATATTATCAATTTGATTGACAATACCTGTAGGTAGAAGAAAAATCTGCGCCCAGTAGTTGTGCAGAGAAGCGAGAACTGATTTGATTAGTACTAATCTTCCGGCATAGGACAGTTTTCTCGCCCCTAATCTGCAAATTCGTTCCACAATTTTCTCCACGAGGGGCTGGCAGCCCTTAATGCTGAGTCTAGATGCCTTAATGGGAACTTCGAGGTACTTAAAAGGAAGGGTACCTTCTGTGCATCCTGCCACCTTCAGTGATCGGTGGTGGTTTCCCACCGATCAAGTAAAACCAACTAATCCTAACTGGGTAGAAAGGGCAAGTCGGGTCGAGTCCACGGGGACGGTAAGGAGGGTTTAGGTTAGGTTTCACCTAAGGACTTGACTAGGTCGACAAGCTAAACTAAGCTAAAATTTAGAAGGGGGAGAGAATAAGACTAAGAGTACACTAAGACTAAAGGAAACAATGACATAACAAGAAGAAGAAATCTAATAGGAAAAGAACTAGGATTAGGTCGGGTTCAAGGGTGATGAAATGATCAAGGGGAAGCAAGAATGAAGGGGTAATCAAGCTATCTAGGCATAGTCCAGGCTCTCGCTACTTAAACCGACCTAGAGGCTCCTCGTTCTAGCGCAAGAACCCATCCTAGAAACATACAAGACCGCAAGAAGAAGGCAAGAAAACATCCATTTGCAACTACAAGTCATTCAAGCATTTCATCAAACATGTTCTATGCATATAACTAGGAAGTAACCCAAACTTCCACCAACAATCTACACAAACCCTTAGTCACCCATTAAACCACCCAATTCCCCTACTAATCCTAGCAAGAATCTACTCACACATATCTAATGGAAAACTAACACAAATATGAGAAACAAACACAAGAACAACCCCATTCATTATGAAGAACAAATAAGGATGAACAACAAACATAAACAAAGATGCAAACTTTACTAACAAAGAAAGATTAAGAAAAAAGACATAAGAAAGATAATACCAAACTAAGAAGATCAAAAGAGGAACACTTGCATAGAAGAAAACCCAAACAATTCCACCAAGGTTGTCAAGCTTGATAGATTCTTCAAGAGATCCAATAATACAAGAGTGATGCGTAGAACATGTTTGATGAAATGCTTGAATGACTAGTAGTTGCAAATGCATGTTTTCTTGCCTTCTTCTTGCGGTCTTGTATGTTGCGCGAGAGCGAGGAGCCTCTAGGTCGGTTTAAGTAGCGAGAGCCTGGACTATGTCTAGATAGCTTGATTACCCCTTCATTCTTGCTTCCCCTTGATCATTTCATCACCCTTGAACCCGACCTAATGATAAGTGTAGTTTGTAGTGCCTATTTCGTAGTGTTTTGGTCCCATTTTCCTTATGGAATCGCTCCTTGGGAGCGATTTATGGGCTACTTATGCTTCCTCTAGTTCGTTTCAAGTTCCCAAGACCATTCATGAAGAGTTGGAGCGATTCCGACTCAATACATACACTTTTCGGAGCCAACGAAGTGAAGGAACGATCACTCGATGCCTTGGATTCGACCCCGAGACCTTGGGACCCAATCCCGAGCCTCCGAGACCCGATCATGACCCGATCATTTTCCTCAATACATACATTTTGCAGCGTTGTTTTGATCGGTCCATATCTCAAGTTATACTTGGAATTTTGTAGTCATTAAAATGGAGGAGATAGATTTCGAGCTTATCTATCCAATGACTATTCGTGAAGGCTCATTGAACAAGTATTGACAAAGTTATGGTCCGAACAAGTCAGTTGTGCATGGGAATTTCGCATAAGTTATTTATTTGACGAAACTGTTTCTTTTGTATCGACTTTCAATAAAAGAGCTAGTGGATACATTGCTCTAATACGATTTATAAGTTCAAATAATCAGCAATGGGATTAATTGCTTTCAAGACAAGAAGATACATTAACCAAGTGCAAAAACACACCAGCCTACTAAAGCAAACAAAGAAGCATTGCATCTGAATTGGAGCAAAATAGTGGCTGCTAGTGTTCACACTTATTCATTGTATCTAGTTGTCTAAGTTCTTTCCCCTTTCTTTGTTTGTATCACCCACTTTAAGAGGCTTGACTATTCTGGTTGGCCTCTCTTTGGGTCCTTTTGTAGGCTATAAATAGCCACCCATTAGATGCATAAACAATTCAACTTTCATCAAACAAATCTGAGTTAAGCTTTGCTTTCCTTTTCGTCTTTGTAGTTCACAAGACAAAGTATTAGAGTTAGTCGCGTTACAAGCTCTATACTCGCTATTTCAATCGAGTGTTTGAATTAGCACCCGCTTTTTTGAGGTATAGGTCTATCTCACTTAGCGCACTATCCTTGGTTACGTTCTATCATCCCTTACAACAACTATTCCAATCTGATTTTCGTTGCTTGTTTTTCGTTTATCTCAAATTACTATCAATCTCCAAATAACTTGTTCGAAGTTCATTCCAACTCACATCATAAGTGGTATCAGAGCTATAACTCTTGATTTTTCTTAAAATCAAGACGGTCCAAGAAGTGTCTAAGCCAAGCTGTGGTTGCGATTGGAATTCAAAGGTTAAACTCGAGCGAGGTAGTTCGAGGGTTAATCGGTTTTGATTATCTCGTGGTTCTTGTTGAAGTTCCGATACATTTGTTTCTTACTGTTCACGTGTGTACTGTTCACCCAAAAAAAAATGTCAGCAATTTTCTCGTTTGAAAACACTTACGAGGAAAGTTTGGTGTTTGATCCAACGTTACCACCTGTTTTTGATGAGTATCATCTTCAACCAAATGGGTTATGCAAGAAGAAACAAATTCTGATCTTAGCCAAAACAAACTTAGAAAGTAAAGGGATTGTGCTTGTGGAATACTTTGAGAAGCAACAAAAGATACTTGATCCATCCTTGTTCACAAAAAGCAAAGTAGAGTTCACAAGCATTCAAAACAGCACCTATTTGAAAAGGAGTCGAGCTTGTGGTCGAGCCATAATACCAACGTTACCCACACTTATATCTATTTGGAGTGAGGATGTTTTGATCCTAACAAATTTTGTATTTGATTCATGTGGGATACTTGTTACAAGAATTGAGGACAATTCTTTTTCAAAGAAGGAGAGTATGACGCGAGTTCATTTTGCAGCGTTGTTTTGATCGGTCCATATCTCAAGTTATACTTGGAATTTTGTAGTCATTCAAAATGGAGGAGATAGATTTCGAGCTTATCTATCCAATGACTATTCGTGAAGGCTCATTGAACAAGTATTGACAAAGTTATGGTCCGAACAAGTCAGTTATGCATGGGAATTTCGCAGAAGTTATTTATTTGACGAAACTGTTTCTTTTGTATCGACTTTCAATAAAAGAGCTAGTGGATACATTGCTCTAATACGATTTATAAGTTCGAATAATCAGCAATGGGATTAATTTCTTTCAAGACAAGAAGATACATTAACCAAGTGCAAAAACACACCAGCCTACTAAAGCAAACAAAGAAGCATTGCATCTGAATTGGAGCAAAATAGTGGCTGCTAGTGTTCACACTTATTCATTGTATCTAGTTGTCTAAGTTCTTTTCCCTTTCTTTGTTTGTATCACCCACTTTAAGAGGCTTGACTATTCTGGTTGGCCTCTTTTTGGGTCCTTTTGTAGGCTATAAATAGCCACCCATTAGATGCATAAACAATTCAACTTTCATCAAACAAATCTGAGTTAAGCTTTGCTTTCCTTTTCGTCTTTGTAGTTCACAAGACAAAGTATTAGAGTTAGTCGCGTTACAAGCTCTATACTCGCTATTTCAATCGAGTGTTTGAATTAGCACCCGCTTTGTTGAGGTATAGGTCTATCTCACTTAGCGCACTATCCTTGGTTACGTTCTATCATCCCTTACAACAACTATTCCAATCTGATTTTCGTTGCTTGTTTTTCGTTTATCTCAAATTACTATCAATCTCCAAATAACTTGTTCGAAGTTCATTCCAACTCACATCAGATCCCGAGTCCCGAGAATCGATGAGAAGTCCATGTGAAGCAAGGAGGGACCAAAAGGATCATATTGGAGGCCTACAAGACTCATCCCCGACGGGTATGACCTCAACCCGTCCGGGATGAAGTGCACAAAAGAGGAGCTGCTGTTTTGGGTCCATCCCGACCGGGACAACCTCATCCCGACCGGGACCAACTCATCCCGGACGGGATGGCCCAGTTACAGCCCGTGAAGCATTGTTTCATCTCCCTTTGCATTGTAACCCTATAAATACCCTTCCTCTTGTATTCCTATGTTATGTTCTTCATTTCCCACTAAACCCTAGACTACTTTAGGTTAGATTAGATTAGATTAGTGTAGATTAGTCGGTAATTAGTAGTTAATCTTTGTTTAATCTTGTATTAAGAGATCTCTTGAAGAATCCATTCAATCTTGACAACATTGGTGGATGAATTTGGGTTTTCTTTATATACAAGTGTTCATCTTTTCATCCTTCACTAGTATGGTATAATCCTTTCTTCCTTTTACTCTTTTTCTTGTTTGTTTAATTCAAGTTTCAATCTTTAGTTATTGTTTATTGTTTTGTTCATCACACTTGGTAGTTTCATTATGTATGTTTTGATGTTTGTGTTGTTTCCTCTTGTTTATGTTAGAATTAGTTTGATAATGTTAGAGTAGTACTCTTGCTAGGGTTAGTAAGGTGATTAGGGTGTCAATTGGATGATTAAGGGTTTGTTGGAGATGTTGGTGGAAGATTTGGGTTTCCTCTTGGTTTGATGCATATCACATGTTTGTTGAAATGCTTGAATGACTAGTATGTGCATATGCTTGTTTTTCTTGCTTTTCTCTTGTGGGTAATAGTTTGCTTGTGGGTTCGGTTCCCTCACTAAGTAGCGAGAGCCCGGTGAGGACGACCCCTAGGTCGGTCTAAGTTGCGAGAGCCCGGATGCGATCTAGGCCACAATAACACGCTAGTAACCCCGTTTGTCATGTGTGTCGCCAAAATGGGTTTTAGGTGGAACCTCTAGGTGAGTCTAAGTTGCGAGAGCCCAGACTATACCTAGATTACCCTACTACCTCCTTCACTCTAGCTCTTCCTTGACCATTCCGTTACCTCTTTGACCCCGACCTAATCCTAGCCCGTTTTCCTTGTTTGTTTTCTCCGTCTCCTTAGCCATAGTCTTGGCCTTCTTCTCCTTCTTATTACTCTTGTTTATCTTAGCTCGTTGACTTAGTCTCGTATTTGGGTGACCTTAGTCTAGACGCCTCTTACCGTCCCCGTGGATTCGACCCGACTTACCCTAGCTACTCACTAGGATCGGTTGGTTAATTATTTGATGGTTGGGATCCACGACAAATCCCTCACCATCACCTAATCCTAGTTCTTTTCCTATTAGATTTCTTCTTCTTGTTTTGTCATTGTTTCCTTTAGTCTTAGTGTACTCTTAGTCTTAGTCTCTCCCCCTTCTAAATTTTAGCTTAGTTTAGCTTGTCGACCTAGTCAAGTCTTGATGTGAGTTGATATGAACTTTGAAACAAGAATGAGAGATATGATTAGTAAACTGAAATGGACGTGAAACAAGTAACCAAAACAGAAGGTAAAGCTAGTTTGAGGATGAATAAACCGTAACCAAAGGATAGTATGCTAGGTGAAGTAGACCTATACTTCAACAAAGCGCTTTGCTAGATCAAACACTCGATTGAAATAGCGAGTTTAGAGCTTGTAACGCGACTCACTCTAGACCTTGTCTTGTAAACTACAAAGACGAAACAAAAGGAAGCTCAAAGCTTAACTTTTACTTGGTTTTTAATTTGCAAATTGGATCATGTTTATTCCTTCAAATGGCCGGCTATTTATAGCCTACAAGGGTCCTTAAACCGGTTGGTTTAGGGTGACAAAAACAAAGCTAAGACTAATGTGAACTAGGAGCTAAATACAAGGTTGGAGCTAATAACAAAGCTAGTGTAAACATGGAGCTAAAAACAAAGTTTGATGAAGAGTAATCAGCCGTGGTCTTCTTGTGTGAACATGGAGATGAAAACAAAGCTTGAGTAGGAGTAATGAGGCGCGGCAATGGTGTGAACATGGAGCCAAAAACAAGGCTAACAAGAGAGCCTTTTGACCGTGTACACCATGAGAACACAACCAGCTTTAAACCCTTCTTAACTTCAGTCCATTACCCATGCTTGAATGATTGTGACCCTAAGTTAATGTCTTCATTTTACCTTGATTAGTTGCTCCTTTATCCAGCTCAAATCCGAGCTAGCTCCATTTATTGAAGATGGCTACTTATTATTGCTAATGTAGCTGGCCTAAGCTTAAGTAGGAGCTAGTAGACTTTAGATGAGCTCATTAGAACTTCCTTACTTGGATTGGTAGCTCCTTGATTCGGATCATCTCCTCCCCCTTGACAAGGAATTGTCCTCAATTCTGAAATGTTAACTTTATCAAGGTATAGAAGAAGATCTTCTATTGGGAAGGTGGCTTGAACTCCATACTCATTCTGCAGCTTCAACTTGTAAGTTCTGTGGTTACCCTTGCGCGGAACTTCTGGTTGTGACTTCCATTTGCTCTTTCCTTGGTTTGGGAACTCCTCCATACTTACGTTAGCCAAAGACAAGTCATCCCTTATGAAGGGCCTTGTACTTCTGTTTTTGTTGTGCTCTTCTTTGTAGGCTGCTCTCGTTTTGTATCCTGAATTAGAATGCCTTGGAGTGCAAAGGGGGTTGCCTTTAGAAGGAAGTCTTACCTGCAAAATAAGGTCATCAAAAGTACTACAAGAGTTAGTCTTGTGTTTGGCCAGTACTTCAGTCTCCATGGAGTAGTAGTCCTTCCAATCCTCAATTCCAATTCTGGTTGTATGCGTGTTGTTACAAGACAACGCGTAGACCATGTCTTTGCCCTTACCTTCTACATACCTTAAGATCTCAGGATCTCTCCTAGGCATCATATAGGAGGGCGTTCCATTAGAGATAACAACACCTTGTTCCTTTTGCCACTCTTCAAATGGCGTCCCTTCACTGCCAATCTTAATTGGTTCTTCTTTGGTGGCACCAGACTCTCCTTTGTCGAGAGTATGTCCTTCTACAATTTTACTAGCAAACATTGAGAGGCTGGGTTTTCCGACTCTATTTGCTAACATGCTACACACGCTTTGAGGTGCCATGGGTTTGAGTATAATTTTCTTCCCTTTATCATTCAATTCATACTCATTCCTCCTCCCATGGTGAACTACGTCCCTATCAAACTGCCAAGGACGGCCTAATAGTATGTGACAAGCATCCATAGGAATTACATCACACAAAACCTCATCAACGTAGGAACCCATGGTTAATCCAACCCTCACTTGTTTAGTGACCTTCACCTTGTTCCCGTTGTTTAACCAATGTAAAGCATAAGGGTTAGGGTGATTAGTAGTAGCTAGACCTAGTTTGTCCACCATTTCAGTTGAGGCAACGTTGGTACAACTACCTCCATCGATGATTAGACTACACCACTTATCTTTAACTTGACACTTAGTATGGAACAGTTGGTCTCTTTGTTCAGTGTCTTGTTGAATTGGGTTAGTATGTAGAGTACGTAGTACTAGGAGTGTGTCATAAGCCGGGGGTTCATAAGCCTCAATATCTTCTTCCTCTTCTTCCTCCCCTTCATTAACATTAAAAACAGCCCCTATACGTTGTTCCTCCTCCCATAACTCATCCCTAACTGTGATTACTTCCCTTAAGGTCACAACTCTTTTGTTAGGACAAGCGTTTTTGAAGTGACCAAACCCTTGACATTTGAAACAACGTACCTTAGATAGACTAGTTTCAGTGGTTGTTTTGGGGGTAGACTGAGGTGGGGGTGCTGGGTTAGTCTTAACAATAAGGGGTTGATTAGAACTAGTAGGATTGACTCTATTGCTATCATCCATCCGAGACCAAGTATGACTCTTACTAGACTCACCCTCATGTCTTCCCTTCCCTTGCGCCTCAATTTTTAGACACAACCCACACAATGTATCACAATCAGAATAAGGACACAAATCAACTGTATTGGCTATACTACGGTTTAATCCACGTAAGAATCTAGCCATTTTTATTTCTTCATTTTCCTCTACTTCTCCCATTAAAACCAAGTTCTCAAACTCGTCTATGTATTCACTAACACTCATTTTACCTTGCACAAGGTTAGCAATCTTTTTGTATAAGGATAATTTGTGCGTAGTTGGGACATACCTCTTACGTAATTTACGTTTTAAGGACTCCCAAGAAGTAATCTTACCCTTCCCACTTCTGGTGCGTTGTACCTTAAGCCCTTCATACCAAAGGGAAGCCCCTTTGCTTAGCTTTAGGATGGCGTATTTGCACCTCTCTTCGTCCTCCAAATCCTTGAAATCAAAGAGCTTCTCTATGTTTCTTTCCCACTCCAAGTAAGCTTCAGGATCAGTACCACCATTAAACTCAGGGAGTTCATTTACCTTGATCCTATCCACTAGTTCCCTCCTTGGTTGGAAGCGAGAATTCTTGGGCTGGAAGTTCTCCAATGCCTTCTTTAGTTGTTCCAGGAAGGTAGGGTCTTCAAAGTTCAATACTCCTGCCATGCTTACGTCTAAATGGATGACCAAAGCTCTGATACCACTAATGATGTGAGTTGATATGAACTTTGAAACAAGAATGAGAGATATGATTAGTAAACTGAAATGGACGTGAAACAAGTAACCAAAACAGAAGGTAAAGCTAGTTTGAGGATGAATAAACCGTAACCAAAGGATAGTATGCTAGGTGAAGTAGACCTATACTTCAACAAAGCGCTTTGCTAGATCAAACACTCGATTGAAATAGCGAGTTTAGAGCTTGTAACGCGACTCACTCTAGACCTTGTCTTGTAAACTACAAAGACGAAACAAAAGGAAGCTCAAAGCTTAACTTTTACTTGGTTTTTAATTTGCAAATTGGATCATGTTTATTCCTTCAAATGGCCGGCTATTTATAGCCTACAAGGGTCCTTAAACCGGTTGGTTTAGGGTGACAAAAACAAAGCTAAGACTAATGTGAACTAGGAGCTAAATACAAGGTTGGAGCTAATAACAAAGCTAGTGTAAACATGGAGCTAAAAACAAAGTTTGATGAAGAGTAATCAGCCGTGGTCTTCTTGTGTGAACATGGAGATGAAAACAAAGCTTGAGTAGGAGTAATGAGGCGCGGCAATGGTGTGAACATGGAGCCAAAAACAAGGCTAACAAGAGAGCCTTTTGACCGTGTACACCATGAGAACACAACCAGCTTTAAACCCTTCTTAACTTCAGTCCATTACCCATGCTTGAATGATTGTGACCCTAAGTTAATGTCTTCATTTTACCTTGATTAGTTGCTCCTTTATCCAGCTCAAATCCGAGCTAGCTCCATTTATTGAAGATGGCTACTTATTATTGCTAATGTAGCTGGCCTAAGCTTAAGTAGGAGCTAGTAGACTTTAGATGAGCTCATTAGAACTTCCTTACTTGGATTGGTAGCTCCTTGATTCGGATCAAGTCTTTAGGTGAAACCTAGTCTAAACCTTCTTTACCGTCCCCGTGGACTCGACTCGACTTGTCCTATCTACCCAGTTAGGATTAGTTGGTTACTATTTGATCGGTGGGATCCACGGCAAATCCCTCCCGTCAAAAACCCAAAGGTAAATATCGTTAGCAAAGGCAAGGCAGACCTAGCAAAACCCTAGAAGCAAATACAAAAGTAGTAACTAACCTCCAGCACGAGACCTGGGCCCACGATAGGCAAAGCCGAGGCCGATTGCAGTGGCCTCACCATGATTTGCAGGCAAAGGGTCACCTTCGCGAAAGCCGCGGTTACCCAATCAAAACGTCCCAACTGATCTAAATCATCTAGGAAAGGTAAAATCCTAGCAATAAACCTCTCGCCCTTATTCGAGAAGTGGGTGGATCGGTCGATCCTAGGAAGTATCACAACCACATACGGGCATCCTGCACCGGTGTGTTGGGTACTCGACCCTCTAATACCGCCACCCTCTTAAAGTGGTCGGTGATGTGCGAACTCACCAGAGCATGGGGCGTACTGTAAGCCTCGCGCTCAAAACAATCCCCGATTCATCCACGGACCTCATCGCTATCCAACTTAAGGCCTTCGGCCACCCATCTAATCACCTTCAGACCCAGGGTAAACCCGTAATAACCCCGAAGTCCTCAAAAGTCATCCCGACCTCCCCGAAAGACTTGTGGATGGTCGAGGTAGTGTCGTGAAAGCCATCTACCATCGCTCTAATCACCATAAGGTTGCACATGGTCTTGTAACCCACCAACCGGGCCCAGTACCCGACTACGGAACTCAAAGCCGTCCTCGCGATAATCTCCTTTGCCGCAGGACTAAGCTTCTGAGGATAGATCTCTAAGCATGTGGTAAAACCCGAAAAGGTCCTCCTCGGACCTGGGGGCTGCAAACCAAGATAATAAAAGCATAAACAAACCAAACCAAACTGACCAAAACCAGAATTCAAAGCCTAAACCGATAAACACGAATTGAGATACTCACCATGCCGTGCACAATACGGTGAGAGATGTGCAAATCAGGACGGAACAAAAACTTATTGTCGTCCCAGTTCTGAGCCAACGGAGGATCATCGTAACCAATCTCCTCGTTCCCTTGCGCGGGATCCGGGATGTGAGCCCTCCTACCAACCGTCTCAGGCACCTTACGCTACCTAACTCTATCAAAATCGGCCTCATGGATGGCCTCTGGATCACGACCCTGCGATGGAACACTACACCATCTCCTACGAATCCCGCGGGGAGTTAGTGAGTTTGTCCCGGCGGCCTCACCACTGGTGCCAGTCAAAGAAGCTCCCTCGGGACGCTCAGTATCATCTCTAGCTGTAAAACCAACCAAAAACGCAAAAATACATGCCTCAGGTCAGGCTAAAACAGCTTAAACGGGTCAAAATAAGGTCAAAATTTTGGATAGAGATATCAAAATTTCGAAAAGCCCACTAGCACCCATTTTTGATCCCGGTCACAATAAAAGTGGTTTCGGGAAAATCCAACATCATTACGGTACCTTTTGATCCGTCGTAAGCCACACAAAACCTCAAAGAGTGCCCTAGACGGCATTCTAACTCACAAAAGTTGACATGGAAGTCACCCATGATGTCACAAACACTAATCAAGCAAGATTATGAAAGGTAAGTACGGGAATAACCGGGAAAGCGATCCCTAAACCCTAGCATTTTGAATTTACGCCCATGGGAGGCCATTAATACACCTCAAGACCTCCTATCAAGCTTATAACTACTCTAACAAGCTCTATTCAACCCTAATTTAACAATGGGACCAAGCACAAATATCAAAACCTAACAAATTCAAAATGCCCAAATCGATTAACTAGGGTTTTAACAAAATCGACTCACAATCAACCAAATTAAGCAAAATCGAGAATAGGCGAGCAAGGAACGCTTACCCGACGTCGACATAATCGTGTATGGCAAAAATCGAGACGAAAACCTGTTGAACAAATCGAGAAAGCGAGATTGAGTCGGAGGGGTGCGCGCGTTTGACTTTTCGAATGAATAACTCGTTCTCCCTCCCTTCGTTGATTTTAAAGGGGTCCGACCCAAAAAATTCCAGACGCCCCGGTTCGAGCGTCCTTCTTCTGGACCGCTGGGGGCTAGGCGCCTAAATATTAAGGCGCAACGTTACGCGCATCTGACTACTCGGCACAAGACTAAAACGAGAGAAAACGAGGCATGGTATCCAATACCAGCACAACACGCACTCATAAACAAAGCAAAATAAACAATGACAAGACAATTTACTAACCGATACCGGCAAAGCAAGCTTATAAACACCCTCTAACCAAAATTTGCCTAACGAAAAAATAAAACAACAACAAGAAGAACAAAAAACTCGACTAACAAGAATACTCACACTCGAGCGCATGGTAAAGAAAAACGAATCCGAGCAAAGTCCGAACAAATCCAAGCAAAGCAAAACAAATCCGCAAAGCAAGATTAATCTAACCGAAATAAATGAATATCTGTGAATCTTTAAGCCTAAGGAGTCGCTAAGCGCTCTGAAGGCAATATAAACACGAATGGACCCCAATGCATCCCAAGCACCTTTTAAGTCTAACGAGTCGCTAAGCGCTCTGAGGGCATGGATTTTTATACATCCCAAGCACTTTTTTTTAAGTCCAACGAATCGCTAAGCGCTCTGAGGGCATGGATTCTTATACATCCCAACCACTTTTTTTAAGTCCGACGAGTCGCTAAGCGTTCTGAGGGCATGGATTCTTATACATCCCAAGCATTTTTTTAAGTGTAACGAGTCACTAGGCACTCTGAAGGCATGGATTCTTATACATCCCAAGCATTTTTTAAGTCTAACGAGTCACTAGGCGCTCTGAAGGCATGGATTCTTATACATCCCAAGCAATTTAAGCCTAACGAGTCGCTAAGCGCTCTAAAGGTAATTCGAGTCTAACGGGTCATAGGCACCCTGAAGGCAATTTAAGCCTAATGAGTCGCTAAGCCCTCTGAAGGTAATTCGAGCCTAACGGGTCATAGGCACCCTGAAGGCAATTTAAACCTAACGAGTTGCTAAGCGCTCTGAAGGTTATTCGAGCCTAACGGGTCATAGGCACCTTGAAGGCAATTTAAGCCTAACGAGTCGCTAAGCGCTCTGAAGGTAATTCGAGCCTAACGGGTCATAGGCATCCTGAAGGCAAACCTTCTTAATTTTCGAGCCTAATGGGTCATAGGCATCTCGAAGGCAATTTAAGTTCGAGTGGATACTTACACACTAGAACATTTTTCTTTCATCCTTGAGCCTAACGAGTCATAAGAATTCGGAAGGCAGACATTTCTAATCTGAGCCTAACGAGTCATAAGCATTCTAAAGGCAAAGCAAACATTTTCATGCCCAGCGAGTCATAAGCATTCGAAGGGCAATCCAAAATTGCGTGGATTCTCACACATCCGAAAATCGAAACCCATGAGCGTAACAAACCCAGGACGAGATAGCAAGCACGGACCCAAGCTCCGATAAGCGACCACAGGAGGACGTCAGGTATGATTCCTAAGCCTTGGCTGGCGAGCCTCAAATACGTAGTCCAATGGACTTAAAATGATCCCGACCGGACAGCCACCAGGTCGTAATCCTCGATTGACCTGGGCGGCTATACTTTGACTTTCGCTTTGTTCAAGCCTCAGTCAAAGTGGGGGCTTATGTAGAGACCCATATTTGGACCTGTTTGCTGCAGAATTGCCCGATAAACACCCGATAACGATCAGACTGCAACGCGATGCGAGATTACGATGTTTTAGATAGTTTTTCTATAGAACAGATCAAATAATTACTCGAAAAGATTAATTTGACATCAAGGCAGCCTTAGTCGTGTCATTATGGTCACGTCGACACTAGTTAGCGTCAATTCCGACACCGGAACTCCGAATCGGTCCCGAAATACGCAAAGTCAAACTCGAGTCAGCACATTGGGCCGAGCGAACCTCGGGATGCACACCCGAAGCTCAACCGATGATAGGAAGGATTTGTCATGAATCATACCAACAAATAAAACCAACTAAACCTAACTGGGTAGATAGGGTAAGTCGGGTCGAATCCACGGGGACGGAAAGAGGTGTCTAGACTAAGGTCTACCTAAGCACAAGACTAGGTCACAATCAACACAAGGGGGGGTAAACTAACAAGAATTGACTAACTAGGACAATAAAAAGGATAGAAGCTTTGACTAAGAATGAGCTAAGTATAACAACTAAGGCTAAAAGATTCAATTAACTAAAGGAATAATAGCTAAGATGAAGAAGAAATAAATAACGAAAGAACTAGGATAAGGTCGGGTTCAAGGGTGATGATATGATCAAGAGAAAGCAAGAATGAAGGGGGTAGTCAAGCTATCTAGGCATAATCCGGGCTCTCACTCCAAAACCGTCCTAGAGGTTCCCCGCTATCGCGCAAGAACCCATCCTAGCAACATGCAAGAGCACAAGAAGAAGGCAAGAAAACATGCATTTGCAACTACAAGTCATTCAAGCATTTTGTCAAACATGTTCTATGCATACAACCAAGAAGCAACCAAAACTATCACCAACAACCTACTCAAACCCTTAATCACCCATTAAACACTCAATTCTCCTACTAACCCTAGCAAGAGACTACTCACTATTCATCCCAATGCAATCCACATTCACAATCACAACAAACAACATGACGAACGCATTCATAGTGAAAGGATGAAGAGAACTTGGCATAAACAATGACTATAACTAAATGAACAAGATTAAGCTAGAGAAAGATAAGGGAGAGGAGAATTATACCAACAAATGGAAAGAAGGAAAAGAAAGGATCTTTGATTAAATCCAACCCAAAGAAATGGAATTCAATGTTGTCAATAGAGAAATCCCCCAATAGGTCTTCAATAATACAAAGATTCAACAAGAATTAAACTAAGATTAAGGAGTAATTAAGCTAATCTACACTAATCTAAGCTAATCTAACCTAAAGTAGTCTAGGGTTTAGTGAATGTAAGGTAGAGTAATCAAAAGTGCTTAAAACAATACAAGAGGGGGGTATATATAGGTTACAAGAATAAGGGAGGCGGAAAAATGAAACACGGGCTGAACTGGGGCCTTCCCGACCGGGAAGGAAGTCATCCCGGTCGGGAAGGAATGGTTCTAGTCGGGAAGCTCTTGAGCCCGGTCGGGATGGTGCATAACACCGGGCGGTGTTATGCTCCTCCCGGTCGGGATGAAGTCGTCCCGATCGGGATGGGGTGGTCCCGATCGGGAAGCTCATGGTCCCGGCCGGGATAGGCTGTCAGAGGCGCTGTCTTGCTCGTCACTTTGTCCCGGTCGTGATGGATGTGTTCCCGACCGGGATGGGTCTTGTAGGCTTCAATTATGATCTCATAGGTCCCTACTTGTTCTTCCTAGGCTTCTTATAAATTCTCGGTGCTCGGGAATGGGTCCCAAGGGACTCGGGATCGAGTCTAAGTCACCGAGTCACCGTCGATTCTCTTCGTTGGCTCCATATGCATCGGAAACGAGTCGGAATCGTTCAGTTTCTCCAAGATAGGCCCTAGGAACCTAAAACAAGCTAGAAGAAGCGTAAGTAGCATCGAAAACCGCTCCGAAGAGCGATTCCACAAGAGAAATCGGGACCAAACACAGGAAATAAGCACTACAAACCACACTTATCAACTCCCCCACACTTAATCCTTACTCGCCCTCGAGTAAGCACAAACTAACTAAAAACTAAAAGAAACTAGACTACTAACCGAGCGGGTATTAACGCACCCTACGCCCTTTCAACTTACGCGAGAACACTTAGAGGAAAAGTGCTCTCCGCAAGGTAAGTGAGGTCTTGCGACATAACTGTAGATACAACCGAACACGAAAACACACAAACAAACAAACACACAAACAAACAAACAATTTGTTGCATCCAAGAAGAAACAAATACCGCTTCCCTCAACAAAGCGGTGAAAGAAACACCGGTTAAGAACTCAAGGAAAGTGACAACGTTTCCAAGCTAGTAATACAAACCGAAATGGACAAAACCCTAATAGTATGACGACAAAGCAACAAAAACGTTGGTAACTTACCTAGGTTCTCCTAACCTTGTAAGAAGGTACAACGGGACGATAGGCGGGATGGAAAAAGGATGAACCACGGAGTTAGTCGATACTGCAGGTAAAGTGAAACCCCGCCCCCTTTAGCAATAAGCCATGATGTGAGTTGATATGAACTTTGAAACAAGAATATGAAGTAGGATTAGTATTCTGAAATGGAACGTAAACAAGTGACCAAAACAGAATGAAAGGATAGTTTTAAGGATGAATAAACCGTAACCAAGGATAGTGTGCTAGGTGAAGTAGACCTATACTCCAACAAAGCGGTTGCTAGATCAAACACTCGATTGAAATAGCGAGTTTAGAGCTTGTAACGCGACTTACTCTAGACTTTGTTTTGTAAACAACAAGGACGTAAAAGAAAGCTTAGCTTTACTCAGGTTTTTGATATGCAAATTCGATGTCTTATTCATTCAACTAAATGGCTATATATATAGCCTACAATCAGACCTTAAACTCGGCTGATTAGGGGTGACAAAAACAAAGTTACAATCATGTGAACAAGGAGCTAATAACAAAGCTAGGAGCTAATAACAAAGTAATGTAAACATGGAGCTAATAACAATGCTTGATGAAGAGCATTCAGCCGTGGCACACCATGTGAACATGGAGTTGAAAACAAAGTTTGAACAAGGAGTAATGAGGCGCGGCATCTATGTGAACATGGAGCCAAAAACAAGGCTAACAAGGGAGCCTTTAGTCGTGTACACCATGTGAACATAATCAGCCTTAAACACCTTCATAACTTCAGTACACTCCCCATGTTTGAATGAGTGTGAACCCATGTTAATGTCTTCATTTTACCTTGATTATTTGCTCCTTTATTCAGCTCAAACTCGAGCTAGCTCCATAATTGAAGACGACTCCTTATTAGTGCTAATGTAGCTGGACTATGATTATGTAGGAGCTAGTATTCTTTTATTGAGCTCTTTAGTACTTCCTTACTTGGATTAGTAGCTTCTTGATTCGGATCAAGCCAAGAGGGTCGTCCCATGCTCAAAAATAGCCTAACTAGTTCAAGTAAAAAGGTGGATATGGTTGCAAAATGAGGGAAGACCGACCATTATCCTTCCTCGGGACTCGGTCCTTTGGTAGGCTCTTCACGATAACGGTCGGTAAAAGGCTTATTTTCGAGGGGGTGAGAATTTTTTTTTTGTGAAATTGATTTTGTTTGGCATTTTTTTCTTTTGTATTTTGCTTTTGAGTTGCCATGCCACTTCTTTTTCTTCTTTTGTGTTTTGTTTTTGATTTGTTGTGCCTTTTCTTTTTCTTCTTCTTTTTTTTTCTTTCTTTTCTTGGCTTGTCTTTTGGATAAATTTTGTTTTGTAGGCATTTCTTGCAACCAAGTAAGAACTTCTACAATTTGCAACTTATTTGTTGAAAATGTGTAGATGGTAGGGAAATGGGTAAGTCGGGGGCGCCTTCCCTTCAAACCCACAAAAAGGGGGAAAAACTTGTACTAATCAAACAGTTTCGAACACGGTCACCTAAGAGACGGGACTCAGGAACCAAGGCCTTTTCACTCCGTGGGTGGTCAAAGTGGTCAAAATGCAAATCCCGCAGTAAATTCCTAGTAGACTAGGTGGACTCAAGGTAAGAAACCAACGAAACTATTGATTTAAAGTCATTCTACTAGACTAAAGTCCAAGACTCGATTCATATCATTAGAAAGGGAAAGTAAACACTTGCGCACTAACCTCAAAACCGGGTTTTCGAAAACCTTTTCTAAACTAGACAAAAACTAAACACAACAAAACAAAGACGAAAGAAAATGAAACGAAACAAGACAAAACAAAACAAACACACAAGGAAATAAACAATCACCACCCCGAAACTTCCAAACAAGTAACCAATCAACCACGAACTCCAAAAAGCTTCACCCGAGCACACACCATCACAACACATCCTCCAAACTCCACAAAAAGAAAAAGGAGAAAGAAATGAAGGGATATTACTGGATGTCTTTAGCTTTTCGAAACTTGTCGATGATCGCGCAACCTACAAGGAATTCGGGGGAGCAAAACACACAACACAATAATTATACGGCACAAAGACACGAAAGAAAAAAGACACAAAAGAAAATCTTTTTGATTTTTTAGAAAATTTTAAAATTTTTAGGGATTTTTAAGATTTTTCGAAAAATAACTACGAAAATAAAACTAAACTAGACTATGATATTGCTCCCCCACACTTAAACCGAGCAATGTCCTCATGCTCGATCAGTAGTATGTGGAAGACACAAAAAAAGAAGAGAAAATGGGAAAAATAAAGCTAAAAATAAAAAATGAAAGTGAAGAAAGGGTAGAATGTGTCCGGCCGGGGTGTAATCAAGTCACCAAGGGCCGAGACGAGAAAAGATATGGATGGGGGAAGAAATAAAAGGAAGAAAATAAAAGGAAATGGAAGGGGAGGGCTAGGTGTAATCAAGTCACCTAGCCCGGATTCCGCCTAAATCCGACTAAATTCTATCGAAAGAAAATAAAGAAAAAGAAAAAGTGAAAAGACTTGTCAATTTGGATTTTTCAAATGACTCTCGATGTAATCGCATCAACGAGAATCGGGAGCACTAACCACCAAAGGCCCCGAGGGCCACCATGACAGCAAATTGCATAAAAGGAAGGGGAACAAACGATGAGTAAGCAACAAAAGACGGAAAAGAAAGGAGAGTCGCCCAAACGGTTAGCAACTCAACCAACTCCATCGTTTCCATGATCTATCTTGGTACCTTGCTTGTCTTTGTCATCGTTTTTTCTCTTCTTTCTCAGTATAGTCGCATGGTTGAAGTACCGGGCTTGTAATGGTGTAAATTAGGTCGGGATCCAAGGAGTAACTCGGTGTGTAGTGAAGAGTAGATGAGATGAAGGTATATAATTGAGGTGCAAGGGTGAAATGATAGTGGCAAAGGTGAGTACGGATGTTGGGAGGGGGTATAAAGTGGTTGGGTGGGGTTAAATGAAGAAAGGAAGGCGAAGGAGGCTGCAAGAGCTCTTCCCGGCCGTGACAAGCCCATCACGGTCGGGAGCAACTAATCCCGGTCGGGAGCAAACTCATTCCGCTCGGGAAGCACCGTCAGTAGCTCTTGATTTCATGCTCACTTCATCCCGGTCATGATGACACCCATCTCGGTCGGGATGACACCTCTAGCTCTTCAGTCCTCTTGATAGCTTCACCCACAAGGCAACTAACAGCTTGGGATCCAAAATCCCGTCCCCAAAAGCTTGTCAAAAGCTCAACACCTGAATTCCTCTACCAAGCTCTAAAGCTTCTATCATCCGTACCCTTTTCTAGTTCTTCATCTTCATTCACACCTATCAATTAAGCTCAACAATTTCCATCAAAGATCCCTCCCTCTCATCGCTCATCAAAATACCAAATTACAAGAATTCTACACAACACATCAAACCTAGAGACTAAACAAACAAACACACAAATACAAACACAAAAACTCAAAAGAAGAGGGAAAGAGGAATATACAACATGACGGTTCTTGAGGAACTCCGTCAAACCGAGAATGGTGGACTCTTTCTTCTTATCCATAGCCATCAAGGGCTCGGAGGAGCAATTCAAATGCTCGAGCCACATCATAATGAGGGCTCATTGAGTACCCGAGCCAAGCTATCCTCCAAAGCCTCCAAGTCGGAAGCAAGAAGTAGTCATCTAAAGACCCATTGTCATCTTTCATGTGGTCTCCGGGGTCTTTCCATCCTACAAGTTCTATTGACCTATTCCTCCCTAAGCACCGTCTCTAACCACAAGCAAGCTTCATATATTTAACATGAGGCACAAAAAGCGGTTTTGGCCCCACTTCCTTATTGCACATCCTCATATCTTCCTCAAGTTGTGGTTCGCCATCTTCAAGTCTCAAAACATCATTTGGCCTCACGTCATCTTAGAGGAGAGAATTGAAACTTCTACCGGCGGTTTCAATCTTTTCCAAACCATTGCTTCGCTCACTTGCAAGAGGCTCTTGATGTTTTTCCATATTTTAGCACAAGGGCAACTTAAGTTCATCATTTTCACCCAATGATTTCACAACTTCTACCACCTCATTCAACTCACTAACCTCCTCCAATGCTTCACCAACAATGCCGTCATCAAGGATTATTTCCTCATTTGTCTCATCTTGGGTAGACAATTGAGGTTCTTCATAGCAAATCTCGCTTCTCAAAGTGACTTCATCGATGGCTTCATGATTGGGTTGCTCCCCTTCCTCAAACAAGCACCCTTCGTCAAGTTGTGACGTTCAAGTTAAAGACATTACGGTTTTAGCCGCTATAGCATTTAATCGAGCATCCATCGCCTCATTTTCCCTTCAGATTTGGGCCAAGATTTCATAGTCCTTTTGCAATTGGATGGCCATTTCTTGTTGGCTCTTTTGCATTTGAAGAATCGATTGAAATAACTCCAAGTTGGGCATTTGGTGGTCATTTGGGTCTTGTAATGCTCCTTGAAAATCTTGATGATGCCCAAGGGGTGGGGCATCATATTGTTGGTAGTGCGGTTGAGATGATTGGTAGTATTGTGGGTTTTGGGGCTCATAATGTGGTTGAGGTGAAGGGTAACATGGTGGGTTTTGGGGAAATTGGCTTCCATGTGAAGAAACATGATGAAACATGGTGGGTTCACAATGATAGCTTGAGTAATAGTCACCACGATCATAAGATTGATAAGCATTCACTTGTTGGTAGCCGTTTCCATGTCCTCGAAGCTCATACCCACGGGTGTCTTGATTACCCCATGAAGCTTGATAGTAGTAGGGAGACGTCACGGCATAGTCTCGATTCATAAAGGGGGAAGAGGAATTCATGGTGGCCTCCATGGGTGGGGAGTTTAGATCAATCCTCACGTTTTGCTCAAAATCGTTGCTTGTACCCGGTTGGGAACCTCTCAATCTAGCAACCGTCCGTTGACGAAGGTTTCGAAAAAACCTTTCCGGTTCTAAGTTGTAAGGAAGAGGATGGTCACCACCTCTAGGCATAAACTGTAGACTAGGAGGAAACGTGAGAAGTCTAGTACTTTTTGGGCACTAGACAAGCAGGAAATAAACTTCACACACACAAGAAGCAAAGAAAAACAAAGAAAAACACGAACACAAAGACAAAGTCAAGTAAATAGGCAAACAAAGTCTAAACTAGCACCGTCCCCGGCAACGGCGCCAAATTGAGGGGAAGGATTTGTCGTGAATCCTACCAACTAATAAAAACAACTAAACCTAACTAGGTAGATAGGGTAAGTTGGGTCGAATCCACGGGGATGGAAAGAGGTGTCTAGACTAAGGTCTACCTAAGCACAAGACTAGGCCACAATCAACACAATGGGGGGGAGGGGTAAACTAACAGTAATTGACTAACTAGGACAATAAAAAGAATAGAAAGCTTTGACTAAGAATGAGCTAAGTATAACAACTAAGGCCAAAAGATTCAACTAATTAAAGGAATAATAGCTAAGATGAAGAAGAAATAAATAACGAAAGAACTAGGATTAGGTCGGGTTCAAGGGTGATGATATGATCAAGAGAAAGCAAGAATGAAGGGGGTAGTCAAGCTATCTAGGCATAATCCGGGCTCTTGCTCCAAAACTGTCCTAGAGGTTCCCCGCTATCGCGCAAGAACCCATCCTAGCAACATGCAAGAGCACAAGAAGAAGGCAAGAAAACATGCATTTGCAACTACAAGTCATTCAAGTATTTCATCAAACATGTTCTATGCATACAACCAAGAAGCAACCAAAACTATCACCAACAACCTACACAAACCCGTAATCACCCATTAAACACTCAATCCCTCTACTAACCCTAGCAAGAGACTACTCACTATTCATCCCAATGCAATCCACATTCACAATCACAACAAACAACATGACGAATGCATTCATAGTGAAAGGATGAAGAGAACTTGGCATAAACAATGACTATAACTAAATGAACAAGATTAAGCTAGACAAAGATAAGGGAGATTTTTACAAAAAGAGCGATCATGAGAGCGAAAAAAACCCTAGCAACCACGCTGAAATTTTCTCAATGATTTTGACGATCATCCATTAGCATGGCGCGCAATTCAGCAAACAAAAGCAAGACAAGACAAGCTTTAAGGATGTCTGCAAGTAAATCTGCAGGAAAAAGTTCTCCGAAAATTCAAAAGCAAGGCAAAGGACCAGATGTTGATGAAATTGTTAAAACCAGACCAAATCAGGAAATAACGGGCATCCCAGGCCTACAATTTAGTGATGATGAAGGAATCCTTAATGAGGATATCCCATGGATAACCCAACGTGGAAAAAAAAGGGCATCACAGGATGGGGTTAACCATATTAAACAGACTGAGAGGAACCCGCCAGAAATGTTAATGCAATTCACTAAGGAGGATACGAAAGATGAAGTGGACTATTGGAATAATGCAGTATACTGTTTTATTCTAGGCGCTAACCCACCATGGGAGATCTTCAATGGATTCATAAACAGAATATGGAGGAACCATGGGGTGGACAACGTCTCTAAGCTCAAGAAAGGTATTTTCCTGGTACGGTTTAAGGAACTAAAGTTTAAGGATGACATTCTTAAAGCAGGATATTTCATGTTTGACTCGAAACCACTAATAGTCAGACCATGGGATGAGAATGTTGAACTGACAAAGGATGAGGTGAAAAGTGTACCAGCCTGGATCAGAATACACGAACTACCCATTAGATTCTGGGGTAAGTGCCTGCCAAGGATTGCTGGATTGGTTGGCACTTTTCAGAAGACTGATCAGCTAACTAACGAAAAGACGAGGTTGGCTTTTGCTAGAGTTCAAGTGGAACTGCAGGTGGGACAAAAATTCCCGGACACCATTTCATTTCTTAATGAAGATGGCAAGGTTATATCCCCAAAAATAGAATACGAGTGGAAACCTACTATATGTAGTCAATGTAAAGGGATTGGGCATAAAAGTAAGGTTTGTCGGACAACGAAGGGGCTCCCGATGAAACCACAATGGGTACCTAAAAAACCTGTGGAGAATAATGTGAAGCAAAATACTGTGAGCCAAACTCCTAGGATTCCTTTCCTGGAGGCTGAGATGGTCAGACGTGAAGGTGATGGGATAGTGGCTTCCTATAAAGATGGTGGCGAAGGATGGAGCTTTTACTAATACTGCTGTAATGTCTCAGAAAATTGACGCAGCAACTGTGGAAGCTGGTAATGTTGATATTCCACCCCCCACGTTAAATGCATAACATTGGATTTTGGAATGTCTGCGGGATGAATAATGTTAATAAAGAGTGTAGTATTATCCAATTTGCTCATAATAATAATTTACGCCTCTTTGGCTTGTTGGAAACTAAAGTTAGGTCAAATAATATGAATGTTGTGGTGAATGCTATGCTTGATGGATGGAGTTTTACTACGAACTCATCAATGCATAGGGGCGGGCGAGTGTGGATCATATGGAAACCTATCTTCTTTTCGGTCCAAGTATTGGATTGCACGGAGCAGTGTATTCATACAAAAGTGGTTGACAGAAGCACCAACCAAATGTTTTATTCCACTATGGTCTATGCGTTCAATGAAGGCAAGGATAGACAAAGTCTGTGGAAGGATCTGAGTCATTACAAGACGAATATTGATGAGTCGTGGGCGGTAGCTGGTGACTTCAATACCGTAATTAACCCACAAGAACGTTTGGGGGGCTATACTAAGCAAGGCGATATGGATGATTTTATTGAGAGTCTTGCAGCCTGTGAACTATCTGATATTATCTCTACAGGTGCTTTCTATACTTGGACAAACAAACAAGAGCCTAGCTCAAGAATTTTTAGTAGAATTGATCGATTTTTAGTTAACATGGAATGGATGCAAGTGTTCCCAAATAAGTATGCCCACTTTCACCCACCTGGCCTTTTTGACCATTGCCCTTGTGTAGTGCCTGACGTCTGTTTGGGTGGCGGAATTGGGAAAGGTAAGGCTTTCAGATACTTTACAATGTGGAGTAAAGCAGAAAACTTTAGGAGCATTGTGAATGACTGTTGGAGTAAGCAGATCCATGGTGTGAAAATGTTCTCGGTGGTAAAGAGACTAAAAGCCCTTAATCAACCACTAAAAATGTTTAACAGAGAGCGCTTTGCTGACATAGAAAATCAAGCGGACCAGTTGGAAATCAAATTAAGAGACATCCAAAATTTGCTGTATAGGGACCCTTCTAATGCTAATACTGTACAGGCTGAGATCGAAACGAGTGACTTGCTTAGGGAGGCTATTGCTGCGAGGAACAACTTCCTAAGCCAAAAATCTAACATGAGGTGGATTGAAGACGGAGACAGCAACTCCTCATACTTCCATGGAGTACTCAGAAAGAAATACAGCAGAAATATTATTGGAAAAATTGAAGACAAGAATGGAAATATTTGTTCGGGGCAGCAGGATGTACAGGAGGCGTTTATAGAATATTATAAGGAACTCCTTGGGTCAAGCAATGCTATTGCGCCAGTGAGACCACAGGTTGTCGAAAAAGGAAGGAGATGCTCTGATAGGCATAAAGCTATTTTAACCAAACCAGTCTCAAACGATGAAATTAAGAAGATTTTCTTTAATACTCCTTCTGAGAAAGCTCCGGGACCTGATGGTTACTCGAGCTCCTTCTATAAGGATAGTTAGGATATTGTGGGTGGAGGTATCAATGATGCTATACAAGAATTTTTTGCCAATAATATGCTCCTAACCCAGATTAATGCTACAACTCTTAGTCTTATCCCAAAGTGCGAGAGACCGACGTCCGTTAAACAGTTCAGGCCGATTGCATGCTGCAACATGATCTACAAGGGCATATCGAAGCTACTGTGCTATAGGTTGGCTTGTGTCCTACTAGACTTGATTGGTGAAAATCAAAGTGCGTTTATTCAGGGGAGATCCATTGTGGAAAATGTGTTGATTTGCCAGGATATTGTGCAACTGTACAATCGTGCCTCAACTTCCCCACGCTGTCTTTTCAAGATTGACCTACAAATGGCCTATGATTCGATTGAATGGGATTTTGTGGAACAAATTCTAATTCGTTTGGGTTTCCCTAATGAGTTTATCCAAAGAGTAATGGAATGTGTGACCACTACGTCTTTCACGCTTAATCTGAATGGGAGCAACTTTGGGTACTTCAAAGGAAGAAGAGAGTTGAGACAAGGGGATCCCATCTCCCCCTTGCTCTTTACTCTGTGTATGGATTATCTATCTCGGATGATTATTTATGCCACTGAGAGATAGCCCTTTCAATATCATCCGCTTTGCAAACCGTTAAAACTTACCCATCTCATGTTTGCAGACGATCTGTTGATGTTTTGCAAACGTAATGCTGAGTCCATTATGGTATTAACTAGAGCTTTCGCATCATTTTCTAAGGCTTCGGGCCTTTGAATGAATAATTCGAAATCTGAGGTTTATTTCAATGGTGTAACTGAGCAGCTGAGAACTGATATTGAACAGGTGACTGGCTTTGCTGAGGGTACAATCCCGTTTCGATATTTGGGTGTCCCTATTCAGGCGGGACGACTGACGAAGGCGGAGTGTAATGTACTAGTGGAAAAGATGGTCAATAGAATTAGGAGTATTGGAGCGAGCAAATTTAGCTATGCTGGAAGATTGATTATTGTAAATTCAATACTCAACTCTCTCTACTCCTATTGGGCAAGTATATTTATCATTCCAAAAGGGATCACAAAACGAATTGAGGCGATTTGTCGTAACTATTTGTGGGATGGTGCGGCAGATTTCGTGAGAGTTCCGCTAGTTGGATGGGATACGATGACCCTCCCTAAAACCGAGGGGGGTTTGGGGGTAAAGAAAGCTAGCACGATGAACATTGCAGCTGTTGCGAAGTTGGTTGCGTGGATCTACCAAAAGGAAGATAAATTGTGGATTAAATGGATCAATTGTGTATACCTAAAAGGACAAAACTGGGAAGACTATTGCCCTCCTAACACTGCTGCTTGGGCATGGAAGAACATATGCAAAATTAAGGATAAAATGAAGCTTCACTGCCCTGACTGGCGAAACTGGACTGATGGTTGCAAAGTTAAAGAGGGGTATAACTGGGTGAGAGCGAACTCGCCTTGTACCCAGTGGCATCAGTATGTGTGGAATGCTTGGAATATCTCGAAATACTCATTCATTACTTGGTTGGCTCTACAAAATGGGATGAATTGCAGGAAGAATCCGTTCGATTGGGGCTGCTGTAATACTGCTAGCTGCTGCCTTTGCGAGAATGCAACTGAAACAACTGCACACTTATTTTTCGAATAAGAGTACAGTAATAATGTGATTGCTGTTGTTGAAGAGTGGTGCTGCTTCAATGTGACTGTCCAAATGACGGACTGTCTGAAATTAGGATCTGTTCAACAGAAGATGCACACTATCGTGTGGACTGCGTGCTATTATTTCATTTGGCTACGAAGGAATGAAAAGAGGTTGAATCTTTGGCTGACTAGACCGCAAAAAACTGCCGATATGATTAAGATTCAGGTCAAGAAAAGAGCTAGGGCGATTTTTACAAGCGTCGATAATAAAACGGACGAAAAGTGGAAAAGAATCTGGGACCTGTAAAGGGATTTGATTCCGCCAAATTTTGATGTTGTTGATCTTATTGATCAACTGATGTAATCTTGTACATTACCCAATATTATTAATATATTCACATTTTACCAAAAAAAAGATAAGGGAGAAGAGAATTATACCAACAAATGGAAAGAAGAAGGAAAAGAAAGGATCTTTGATTAAATTCAACCCAAAGAAATGGAATTCAATGTTGTCAGTAGAGAAATCCCCCAATAGGTCTTCAATAATACAAAGATTCAACAAGAATTAAACTAAGATTAAGGAGTAATTAACCTAATCTACACTAATCTAAGCTAATCTAACCTAAAGTAGTCTAGGTTTTAGTAAATGTAAGGTAGAGTAATCAAAAGTGCTTAAAACAATACGAGAGAGGGGTATATATAGGTTACAAGAATAAGGGAGGCGGAAAAATGAAACACGGGCTGAACTGGGGCCTTCCTGGCCGGGAAAGAAGTCATCCCGGTCGGGATGGAATTGTCCCGGTCGGGAAGCTCTTGATCCCGGTCAGGATGGTGCATAACACCGGGCGGTGTTATGCTCTTCCCGGTCGGGATGAAGTCGTCCCGATCGGGATGGGGTGGTCCTGACCGGAAAGCTCATGGTCCCGGCCGGGATGAGCTGTCAGAGGCGTTGTCTTGCTCGTCACTTCGTCCCGGTCGTGATGGATGTGTTCCCGACCGGGATGGGTCTTGTAGGCTTCAAATATGATCTCATAGGTCCCTACTTGCTCTTCCTAGGCTTCTTATTGATTCTCGGTTCTCGGGAATGGGTCCCAAGGGACTCGGGATCGTCGCTTCTCTTCATTGGCTCCAAATGCATCGGAAACGAGTCGAAATCGTTCCGTTTCTCCAAGATAGGCCCTAGGAACCTAAAACTAGCTAGAAAAAGCGTAAGTAGCCTCGAAAACCGCTCGGAAGAGCGATTAAACAAGAGAAACCGGGACCAAACACAAGAAATAAGCACTACAAACCACACTTATCACTCGGCGCAACGGCGAACTAGGGTAAAGGGGGAGACTTAATCCCCAAATTATGAGTTATACGCATCTTCTCGGTTTTGGGAAGTTCCAAAATCGTATCTTCAAAATCTCAGGCGCCTCACCCCGAGTGTCCTACATCTCGTGCGCACGACCCCAGGCGCTTGAGTTCTGGTGCGCCAGGAGTCAAGCGTCCATCTGGGCGATTTGAACCGTGCGACCACCTATAAATACCCCCCTCACTTCATTCATTCGACACAAATCATCCTTCTCTTCTTCCTCTTACTCTTTACAAGTTTCTTCTAAACTTGGGCTCGCACTCCGACACCCAAGCCAATGATCCACTCGATCGTAGTCCCGATAAGCGAATCGACGCTACTCCTTACCTTCCATCACTCCACTCGATCCCAAGGTGCCTGCGTTCGACTAGCTACTCCGAGTCTAGCAGCGGAAGCTCTGCCAGATTGACCGCAGAACCAGCCATGGTAATGGAACTCTGCCAAAATGACCACAAGGCGAGCTAGGAGGATCCACCCTCGAAGTCGAACCATCACTAGTTTGTCATCTAAACAAAATTTTTACATTTCTGTACTTTTTATTATGCACTACAATAATGTCAAACGTGGGCGCTAGGTCCATGGCACACGTTATAAACATATGTAACGTCCCAACTTCAACCATAAACACTAAAACACCCTAAAAAGACCCAAGTAGTTCCAAGATCCATTCTCAACTATCTATGCATCGTGTCCCGTTTAGCGTATACTCCAAGGGTGCAACTCCTCACTACGTGATTTACTTACATTCGCATTTACAGCTTTCGTATGATTTACCGCTTTTATGACCTTATAATTGCATGCTAAATCACCTAACACGGGATTCAAAACATAAACAAACTAAAACTGAACAAAGCGATGGTCGGGTTCCATATTAGTCCCGGTGCTCACCTTACACGGTTCGATGCATCCCTATTAATGCTGAGTCAATGCATCTTAAGCAGAATACTAGGTAAGGTATACCACGAGAAGGACTAATATCTGTACTATCACGTTAAGACTGATTTGATAACACGTATATTATTTAGTACCCTCTACTCTCCTCTGTGCATCAATTCATGGCCTGCTTGTCACGTGATATTGCATGCAAAGAATGTAAACACAACTACTTTGACGACAAAGCTTACTTGTCCTTAAACAACCGACATAGCAAAGACATAGGGTTAAAAACAGTGACGCCACAACAAAGGATCAAAGTTATCAGTCCACCGATTGATTAGTAGAGGCCGCTATGTGCGGGCGGGATTGAGTGTCCATGTCTAGCGGACGTTGGCTTCCCAATACGTACCCTCACCCCTTACTCAGAATCGACGGTTTCTGGATGTCCGAAACCATTGGCAGTGAGAGTCATTATCTTTAGGGTACAAATCTTTATCTTTAGGTCTCCTGTCACTCAACTTTGAGCCGGCTAAGGTTCAAAGTTGGCTTGAACGATTTTCGAGTCCCCATAATTGACTCGTTGGCGACTCCACAAATCGGCAACGAATTCGGTTCACTAAAAAGTTCATCTTACCAAACATATCGGCCTTTAAACATTTACAACCACGACTTGATCGATTCCAATGGAAATACGGGTGCCCGCATCCATCTAGTACAAGTCAAAATCAATGTCGGAAACATCACCACGAACGCGAGATCAGACCAGGCCCCGACCGGGAGGGGGCCGCATGGGCGGCCGCCGCGATGAAACCGGGTCGGTCCCGTGCGGGGCGCCGGGCGGTGCGGACGGACGTCCACAATCGTTTGTAAATTTTATGGCGCCGGGCAGTGCGGACGGATATCCACAATCGTTAGTAAATTTTATTATTAATGATCATTATAATATTTTGTTGTTTATTGTGACACTAGTAACTAAATAATATCAATTACATATTTTCGTCATATTTCGTTAATTTATAATTTCAAGTCAACATCGTATTTTTATATTATAATCGAGATTTTTATTCTTGTTCAATAAATTTATTTCGTTTTACGACTTATATTAATAAATGAGAATGTAGTCGATTTTGTTTTAAATACATTTTTAGTTGAGACTACTTTCACTGATAATCTCTCATTTGTTTCCAATTGACTATTTTATTAAAATCCGTATATTTATTAATAAAATATATTTGTTAAAAATAATTTGAAATCTTTGGAAATCTCATTTCATTTATAACACTCATTGACTCAATTAATTTTGATATCGTTTTTCTTAAAACATCTATTTGCTAAAATTTATAGTTTTAACTCGATTTCCTAATTATTTATAAAATACTATATATTGACTTATTATATTTTATTTATATTTTGAGTAATTAAAAAATTTAGAAATAATAAAGTTACGATAACGACGGTAATAATAAAATGTTAATTTCGTTAGAAATGCTATTTTTAATACGTTTCACTTATTTTAATCACTTACGTAATTTCTATAACAATATTTCTATTTTAATTAAGTTTCTAAAAGTAGTAAGTTTCTATTTACAGAATGTTTTTCCTTTTAATATTAAACTAGCTGGAAAGCCCGTGCGATGCACGGGCCGCTTGTTAGTGACGTTGATAAGGATACGAATTTGGATGATTGCATAAATTGGTGAGACTGCACAACAGTAGAGAGTCAGTCGAAGATAAGGGTATGCCCAATAGTAAATGAATATTATCCACATACGTGAATGTGTTTCAAGGGATCAGAGATAATATACGCGATAAACGTCAAATTAATTTATACGCATTATATATGATGCATTACTGCATTGTAGTTAGAATGAAAGACTAATTAAAGTACCTCACACATAAATATACGTAGATATAAATATTCACTGGGTAAAATGTGAACATATCACAATTAACAACGATGAAACATGTGTTAAAAAAACAAATTTGCCATCATCAGCGCACAATTTATAATAACGAATGTTGTCTGTTAAAGTAACGAATGTTATAATAACAAATTTTAGTGTTATATATTTAGAATTTGTTAAGAATTAAAATATTTTTGGTTTATAGTCTTAAAGAATATTTTTAAATTCATTTTATGACTCAAAAGACTTTTGGTTAATATCTAATAACGAATTATTACTCTTATTTATATAATACTCCATAGAAATCTATAACCTCATTATAATTTTTAGATGTGAGAATCTTAAGAGATTTTTTTAAGACACAAATTTTATTTTCTTATTATCTAACAATGAATAATATTTTTATATACTCCAGGCTTGGCTACTACATTCCTTTTTTGGACGTTCAAGTTCAAATTCCCATTTCTATTTAGTCATTGTTTTAATATTAAACAAATAATTTAAACTCACTATTTACCCTACATTTAATGTTGAATAAATATTTAACATTCACACATTAACCCTACTATTCTTTATTTATTTAATATTTAAATATTAAACAAAATATTTAATATTGAATAAATATTTAATATTTGTACCTATTATTTATCTTAGGAGTAATATAGAATTCATCACCATATTATAATTTTTTTGATGAGAGAATTTTTTTATTTAAGTTTATAATTTTATAAGATTTTTTTAAGACTCAGAATATTATTGATTGATACTCCATATCCAAGAACGAATGATTGCTATTATTTACATCGAATTTGAGAAAATTTGGTATAATTTTTAATTTTTGGTTGATATCTAAGAACCAGATGATTGAGCTTATTAATATACTGTAGATGTAGATTTTATCAGCTTGTCGTAATTTTTTTGATGTGGGATAATTTTTTTAATCTTAAATGGAGTAGGATTAATGTTTTTATACAAATTCCTATATTCTTTATTTAACTTAAAAAATATATTAAAAAACTTGGTCCAATCATATCGCTCGAAAAGTTCCTGGTTTATTAATATATACTGATTATATTATTATACGTATTATATTACTATATTATTATACGTAATAACATTATACGTAAGAGTATTATATTACTATGTTATTATATTACTATATTATTATTATATTCCTTATTCCGTATTACTATTCCATTATATTGTTGTTATTGTAATAATATGGAGCTCTTTTTAAGACTACATATTTACAATTATGCTATATTACTATACGTAATAGTAGTATAGTAAAGGTATTATCGGAACCTTTCACTTTCATTCAGAAGTTTCTCACTGATTATTAGGCCCGAATTTATTTTCATGTCTATTATTGCTCGCATCACTGTTCTGCCACTACTACAAAATATGCATAAGAGACCGTTATAAATGGCCTAAGAGATCGTTTAGCAAATAATACAAATTAACAGAATAAAAAAATGAAAATAGGATCGATAATTTTTATTAATTGAAATAAAGAAAAAAATACATTTATTATAAAATTAATTTGTCATCGTCAACTAAAAAATCAATCTTATTGAATTGGATAAATATGACATATTACAAGAGTTTACGAAAATGAAAAACATCTGATGATTTTTGTAGGGTTACTCAATAGTTTGCCTTCTATACATTTGCCTCATCCTCAAGCCGACCATTTAGTTCAATACATGCTGCTGCTGCTGCTGCTGCTGCTACTATTATTATTATTATTATTATTATTATTATTATTATTATTATTATTATTATTATTATTATTATTATTATTATTATTATAAAAACGGAACTTGCATTAAACACCAGAACAAATTACAAGAAGTTAGAGGGGAGCCGAGATACTATCTGGGCCCCCACTCCCTTAGCGATAGCAAAACTAATTCTAGTGAAAATGTGAACTGCGGCACGCGCTCCAGCATCCTGCGACATAGCGAACTTCCGAATCCGCTGGAGCAGAGAGACAGCCTCCGTGTCGAGCTCGCCGAGAGAGGAGAAGGAGAAAGGTAAGAAACCATACCCGATCGCCGTGCATCGTGCCTGATACTTGGCACACTTACGGCGGGCAGCATCAGCAACGACCCGTCCGGGCTCAAAAGCGGTCAAGCCGGACTGGGTCAAAGGAGAGGACCCGGTCAAATCAACACACACATCATGCCCCCTGTCCCACGAGTAAAGCAGAAGATCGGCAGGTCGCAAGGGCTTGTCGTTATCGTCACAGAGGCCAATCTCTACCTCCTTACCTGCAGAGATCCCAGTTCGAAAACAAATATCCAACAGTGTGTCACGGACAAGGTTATGGCGATGTTTAATCCCCACAGTACCAGCACACGAAACCGCGTGATCACCAAAAATATCCTCTCTAAGGACCCTGGAGCAAGAAGAGCAAGAACCGGAAGGTGGGAACAAAGGGACTCCCAAGCGGTAACTAAGCACACTGCGATACGTCCGACCGTTCATGGTTTGCCCAAGCCCAGTAATAGGGACAGCCCTCAACCAGTCAGAAGAATGGTCCCCCTGCTGAGATTTCCACAGGGCAACCTGTCGAGGAGTCAAGGAGAAAACAGATTCCGCCGCTGAAGCAACCCTCGTGAAATATATATCTGCCAATTTCTTCATAAGTTTTGGGGCAGCGATCTCAGAGGTATTGCTCAAATAGTCAGAACCGGTAACCTCAACAAACCTACATAAGGCAGACTCAAAGGCAAGTCCAGGGGAGGCGATCTCGGAGGGACGAAGCAGCTTAGCTTGCAGACCAGCAGATTGGAGTCGAGAAGCGAGGAAGGCAAAGTGCAGGGCGTCAGAGGCGGCAAAGACACCGAGCCCCCCAAGGGAAAAGGGGAGGGTGGCGAGCCGCCATTGCCATTCCCCGAAACCGGGTCCGGACGCTGTGACAATGCGCTCAAGACTCGATCGGAGCGCAGTGTCGAAAGAAAGGTGGGCCGACCCAAAAGCAAGGGGGGGACAAGTGCGCAAAGCAAAGTATAACTTAGAAATACCAGTACACGCCCGGAGAAGAAGTAACTCACACTGGGGATCCTCAATCGTAGCAACCAAGTCCATGAGCTCTATAGTACGGGCGACCCTCTTCGAGACAAGAGCACCGCTGAAAGCTGGACACGCGCTGACGGGCCCTCCAAGGACCTTAACACCGCGCAAGGGCCTGGCAATGGAGGAGGGGAAAACACCATAACACCTGCTTCTCGGGTCTTCGACAGGCCAGAAGACCTCAGTCTTCCCAACATTAAGGTGGAGGCCAGAACGGGGGCCCTCCTCCATAATCATCCGAAGAACCTTCCCTACAACAAGCGTATCCCCAACTATAGTACCATCATCGAGGTACCAGGCCTGAAAGCAAAGATCAAAAGAATCCCTGATCCTACAGATCAAGGGATGCAGGACCAGAGAGAAAAGGAGGGGACCTAAGGGGTCACCCTGCTGGACCCCCTGGCACGAGCGGAGGCAGTGTTCCCCATAGTAGAGCCTAGCCGGGTTGGAATAGCAAAACTCAACCCAGCGGGAGAGGGCAGGGCACTGACGACGAACCTCCTGCAACATACTCGCCCGGTCGACCAAGTTAAATGCATTTTGAAAATCAACAAGTAACATGGAAAGACCCACATCCGCTCCACGGTCCTCTAAAAGGCGGTTCAAAGAATGCAAAATAGCTTCACCCCCGCTAGAAACACCTACCCCGAATTGGAGACCCTCAAAATAGCCACATAAAGATGGGCCAACCAAGTAAGCTCCGACCTTAGAAACAAGGCGCCTCCAAATAGTGCCCACAGCAATAGGACAGACACCTCCCCCTGGCTTAACGAGCGGGGTGAGGGGAGCACTGGCAATGTATTCACCCAACCCTAGTGGACACTTCCCCCCGAGGAAAAGGTTGACCACCCGAGCGATAGAGGCAGTCAGATCATCGGAAATGGCGATAGCAGCACCACTCATACAATCGAGCAGATGCTGGGCCCGAAGTCCATCCCTCCCACAAGACGTACCTCGCGGAAAACTCCGAATCATGTCCAAAACAACAGACACCGACACATCAAGGCAGTGGTCGAAGGGGTCAGACGGGGCGGCAGGAGAAGGAGCAGCCGGGTGCTTATCCTGAAGGGCTCGGAGGGTGGTATCAGTGTAAGGTGCGACACCGGAAGAAGAAAGAACACGAACGGCTGCTGTATAATGACCATCGGAAATCTTCTTACGACACTGGCGAATGTTAAGCTCACCTGGGTCGAGCACCTCCTCCACACAAAAAGAAGGGGAGACCTCTGCCAAAGTCTCTTGCAGGAGCAGCAACTTTCCCCCGGCGCCCCCCAAGTACGAATAGCACCAAAAATAGCCTCCTCCTGACGTTGGCGTCGAATAGCAGATCGACATTCCAAATTACTCCTCGGGACGAAGGTCTTCAAAACACAAAAAATTATTATTATTATTATTATTATTATTATTACTATTATTGATGAATCAAAAAACAGTTTACAAAAAATTGGTGGGTAGTCGAGATACCATCTGGGCCCCCACCCCCTTAGCTATAGCAAAACTAAGTCTGGTAAAAATAAAAGGAGCAGCGCATGCTCCGGCATCCTGTGCTATCGAAAATTTCTGAATCCTCTTGAGTAAGCCGATAGCATCCATCTCCAATTCCACCAGCGGAGAAAAGGAAAAAGGCAAAAACCCATACCCAAGCCCCGAGCATAGGCCTCTGTACTTAGCGCATTTGCGCCGTGCAGCGTCGCCCACAACACGGCCTGGCGCGAAATCAGAGAGCCCGGACTGAGTCAAAGGAGAAGACCCGGTAAGATCTACGCAAACGTCACGTCCCCTATCCCACGAATAAAGAAGCAAATCCGCAGGACGCAAGGATCTGTCATGATCATCAATCAAACCAATGTCAATCTCCTTACCAGCCGAGACCCCGGAACGCAAATGTCGATGTTTATTATTATTATTATTATTATTATTATTATTATTACTACTACTACTACTACTACTAGTATTATTATTATTATTATTATTCTTGTTACTATTATTATTCTTTGTTACTATTCTTGCTACTATTCTTATTGTTGTTGTTGTTGTTGAATTCTTATTGTAAAATTCTATATTTTCCATATATTATTACGTAGTATTCTTTCATATACTATTATTACGTAATATTAGTAGTATAATATGTTTTCCATATTATTCATATACGTAATAAGTGATAAGTGTAGTTTGTAGTGCCTATTTCGTAGTGTTTTGGTCCCATTTCCTTGCGGAATCGCTCCTTGGGAGCGGTTCATGGGCTACTTATGCTTCCTCTAGCTCGTTTCAGGTTCCCGAGACCATTCGTGAAGAGTTGGAGTGATTCCGACTCAATACATACACTTTTCGGAGCCAACGAAGCGGAGGAACGATCACTCGATGCCTTGGATTCGACCCCGAGACCTTGGGACCCAATCCCGAGCCTCCGAGACCCGATACCGAGTCCCGAGAATCGATGAGAAGTCCATGTGAAGCAAGGAGGAACCAAAAGGATCATATTGGAGGCCTACAAGACTCATCCCCGACGGGTATGCACCTCATCCCGTCCGGGATGAAGTGCACTTTTGAGGGGTCACTGCTAGGCCGTCCCGGTCGGGACCAACCCGTCCCGGTCGGGATGACAGGCCGTTCCGGTCGGGATGATCCCGTCCCGGTCGGGACCAAGGTGCTGTAGCCGCACATCATTTAATTCATCCTCCTTCATTCTTGTACCCCTATAAATACTTCCTTCTTGTATTGTTTATGTATCTTACATTACATTAGACTCTCTTAAGCCTCTCTACAAGTTGCAAACCCTAGATTTAGTTCCTCACATTAGTCTTAATCTCTCTTTAATCCTTAGTTAAACCTAGTTTAATCTAGTTGTAATTTGTTCTTGTATTAAGATACTTGAAGACTCCTCCAAGCTTGACATCCTCGGAGATTATTTGGGTTTCCTATTTATGTAAGTTATCATCTTTTCTTCATCCTATTGTTGGTATAATCTTCCTTTCTCTTGTTTATTGTTATTTATTCAAGTTTGAATCTTTACTTAGTGTTTATTGTTATTGTTCATATTGTTCTTGATAATGAATGTTAGGGTTGTGATGTTGTTTCCTCTTATTGTGGTTAGTTTATCATTGATTATGAGTGAGTAGTTTTCTTGTGGGTTAGTAGGGGGATTAAGGGTAGAATATGGGTGATTAGGGTTTGATTAGGGGTAAAGGGTGAATCTTTATTGTTAGTCACATATTTGGCATACCATGTGTTTGTTGAAATGCTTGTTTGAGTTGTAGTGGCCATGCTTCTCATGCTAGTCTTCCTCTACTCATTGTTTGTCTTGTATGTGGTCATGTTGAGAATAGTCATTATACATACAATGTGGACTAGGGTTTAGACGCTACCAACGCTAACCCACCTTGACATCGGTCTAAGTTGCGAGAGCCCGGACCGAATCTAGCAATTAGGAGACACCTACACCCTTGACCACCCAAATCACTCTACTACACTTTTGAACTTGACCTAACCCACTTCTTCTTCATATTTGACTCAACTTATTAGTTAGTCATCATTCCATTAGTTCATTGTTTAGTTTGCGTTTAGTTATTTCATTTAGCCTTGTTATAGTCTAGTTCATTGTTAGTCTACTTTCTTCTTCTCCTCTCATCATAACTCACCAATTAGTAGCTCTTTGTGTTTGTTGGGTAGCGTAGTCTCGTTTTAGGCCGACCTAGTCTAAACCTTGCGACACCGTCTCCGTGGACACGACCCGACTTACCCTATCTACCGTTAGTGATCCGAATCAAGGAGCTACCAAAGAGTTCAATAAAGTCACCTTAGCTCCTCATGGTCTTAGTTCAGCCATACTAGCACCCCTTACCAGCTTAGTAGTGTGCCTACTACAATTGGTGAGCTAGCTCGTGTAAGAGCTGAATAAAGGAGCCAATAATCAAGGTAATATGAAGACATTAACTTGGGTTCACACTCATTCAAGCATGGGAAGTGTACTGAAGTTATGAAGGTGTTTGAGGCTGATTGTGTTCACATGGTGTACACGTCTAAAGGCTCCCTTGCTAGCTTTGTTTTTGGCTCCATGTTCACATAGCTGCCGCGCCTCATTACTCCTTGTTCAAGCTTTGTTATTAGCTCCAGGTTTACATTACTTTGTGATGTGAGTTGATATGAACTTTGAAACAAGAATGAGAGATATGATTAGTATACTGAAATGGACGTGAAACAAGTAACCAAAACAGAAGGTAAAGATAGTTTTGAGATGAAAATAAACGTAACCAAAGGATAGTATGCTAGGTGAAGTAGACCTATACTTCAACAAAGCGGTTGCTAGATCAAACACTCGATTGAAATAGCGAGTTTAGAGTTTGTAACGCGACTCACTCTAGACCTTGTCTTGTAAACTACAAAGACGAAACAAAAGGAAGCACAAAGCTTAACTTTTACTCAGTTTTTAATTTGCAAATTGGATGATCTTTATTCCTTCAAATGGCCGGCTATTTATAGCCTACAAGACCCTTGAAACCGGTTGGTCAAGGGTGACAATAACAAAGCTAGACTAATGTGAACTAGGAGCTAAATACAAGGTTGGAGTTAAAAACAAAGCTAGTGTAAACAAGGAGTTAAAACCAAAGCTAGGGAGTTAAAACCAAAGCTTGCACCAGCCGTGTAGTCTCTTGTGAACATGGAGCCAACACCAAAGCTTGAGTGTACACACCATGTGAACATGGAGCTAAATACGACGTAACCAATCAGCCAAAAATCAACCTTGACTTCTCTACTCCTTTATTCAGCTCCCTTGTGAGCTAACTTAGTACTTGGAGAAGACATACCACTAAGCTAGTAGGAGGAGCTAGTGTGGCTTGACTTGAGTTAGTAGGAGCTAGTGACACTTCATTGAACTCCTTAGTCTCCTTATTCGGATCATCTCCTCCCCCTTGAAAAGGAATTGCCCTCAATTCTGAAATGCCATCATCATCTAGATAGGGAGAAAGGTCCCCTATGTTGAATGTGGCATGGACTCCATAATCATCCGGTAATTCTACCTTGTAAGCATTATCATTTACCTTGGATATGATCTTGTAAGGTCCTTCAGCTCGTGGCATCAGCTTATTCTTTCTTTGCTTGGAAACCTCTCCTTCCTCAAGTGCACCCAAACTAAGTCACCTTCTTGGAAAAGTCTTGGCTTCCTGTTCTTGTTGGACTTCCTCTTGTATGCTTCATTGACCTCCTTGATCCTTTCTTGGATTTGCTCGTGGAGTTTGATCATAGCCTTTAGCTTGGACTCCGCATCTTTGTGGACCAACTCGTCTTTGGGTAGGGGAATCAGGTCCAAAGGCATGTAAGGATTGATCCCATATACAGCCTCAAAAGGGGAATGCGAAGTAGCATAAGTGGGGGAGCGATTGTAGGCAAACTCAGCATGGGCAAGCTTGATATCCCAATCCTTTTGAGTCTTACTTACAAGGCCCCTTAACAACGTTCCCAAAGTGCGATTGGTAACCTCAGTTTGTCCATCTGTTTGTGGATGATGAGAAGTGCTAAATAAAAGCTTGGTTCCCACCTTCCTCCATAATGTGTTCCAAAAGTAACTAAGGAACTTTGAATCACGATCAGAGACTATGGACTTGGGTATCCCATGTAGACGCACCACCTCCTTGAAGTATAAGTCAGCAACATTGCTAGCATCATCTGTCTTGTGGCAAGCAATGAAGTGAGCCATCTTGGAGAAACGATCTACCACCACCATGATAGCATCTTTTCCTCTAGCGGTTCTTGGTAAGGCTACAATGAAATCCATGGATACATCTTCCCATGGTCTACTAGGAGTGGGCAAGGGCGTGTAAACTCCAGGCTTGAAGGAACTCTTGGCAAATTGGCAAGTCACACACTTGCTTACCACATTCTGGACGCTCCCTTGCATCTTTGGCCAAAAGAAGTGCTCCTTTAGGACCTCCAACGTTCTTGTAATGCCAAAATGACCTGCTAATCCTCCTCCATGAGCTTCTCTAACCAGTAGCTCTCTAATGGGATGCTTGGGTACACACAGGCGGTTTCCTTTGAAAAGAAATCCTTCCTGCAAAACAAACTCATCAAAGGCTCCCTCCTTGCATTTGGTGTAGGTTTCACCAAAGTCAGCATCATTGTTGTAGTAGTCCTTTAGAGTCTCAAATCCAAGCAACCTCACATCCAAAGTAGATAGTAAAGTGTAGCGGCGGGATAGTGCATCAGCTACTACGTTACTCTTTCCATCTTTGTATTTTGAAGAGAAGTGAAAGGATTGTAAGAATTCTACCCACTTGGCATGTCTTGGACTTAACTTTTGTTGGCCATTGATATATTTTAAGGACTCATGATCTGAATGAAGAACAAAATGGTTAGTACGCAGGTAATGACTCCAATGATCAAGAGCTCTTACTATGGCATAGAACTCCTTGTCGTAAGTGCAATAGTTCAGCCTTGCTCCATTGAGTTTCTCTGAGAAATAGGCAATGGGACGCTTATTTTGCACAAGAACGGCTCCAATTCCAACTCCACTAGCGTCACATTCCACCTCAAATGGTTGAGAGAAATCAGGAAGGGCTAAGATAGGAGCGGAGCATAGCTTCTCTTTAATGGCTTCAAAGGCTTCTTGGGCAGCTTTGGTCCAAACAAATGCGCCTTTCTTTAAGCACTCGGTGATGGGGCTTGTGATAGTGCTGAAATCCTTGATAAATCTCCTGTAAAAAGAAGCCAAACCATGAAAAGACCTTACTTCTGTAATGGTGGAAGGGATTGGCCAAGTACGTATGGATTCCACTTTGGTTTGATCAACTGATACCCCTCCTTTGGATACTACGTAGCCAAGGAATACTACGCTCTCCACAAAGAAGGCACACTTCTCCTTCTTCCCAAAAAGTTGTTGTTGGCGAAGTGTGGTGAAGAGTAGCCTCAAGTGCTCCATATGTTCTTCCAAGGATCTGCTATACACAAGTATATCATCCAAGTAAACCACAATAAAGCGACCTAGGTAGGCCTTAAGTACCTCGTTCATTAACCTCATGAACGTGCTTGGAGCGTTGGTAAGACCAAATGGCATGACCGTCCACTCGTATAGTCCATGTTTGGTTTTGAAAGCGGTCTTCCATTCATCTCCCTCCCTCATTCTGATTTGATGGTAACCACTTCTTAGATCAATTTTGGAGAAGACCACCGCCCCATGAAGCTCATCTAACATATCATCTAACCTTGGAATAGGAAACCTATACTTGATGGTGATGTTGTTAACGGCTCTACTATCTACACACATTCTCCATGTTCCATCCTTCTTAGGTACTAAAAGAACTGGAACAGCACAAGGACTAAGGCTCTCCCGCACATACCCTCTACTCATCAACTCATCTATTTGTCTTTGTAACTCCTTAGTTTCTTCCGGATTACACCTATAGGCAGCCTTATTGGGTAAGGTTGATCCTGGAATGAGGTCGATTTGATGTTCTATACCTCTAATAGGTGGTAAACCAACGGGTAATTCCTCGGGGAAGACATCCTTAAACTCGTGTAACAACTCCTCTAATGGTTTTCCTCCAAGTCTATTCTCAACTTCTACGGGTTTCTCTTTAGCTACCATGACAAATACACGTTCCCCCTCTTGTATAGCTTGCTCTACTTCATTTTCACTAGCAAAGATGGTGAGGTTGGGTCTTTTGTTCTTGCTAGAGGTCATAGCTCTAACAGCTTGGGGAGTCATGGGTTTTAGAACGATTTTCTTTCCCTTATCCCTTAATTCATATTCATTCTTTCTCCCATGATGAACTACGTCCCTATCAAACTGCCAAGGACGGCCTAATAGTATATGACAAGCATCCATAGGTATAACATCACATAGAACCTCATCAACGTAGGAACCCATGGTTAAACCCACCCTTACTTGTTTAGTGACCCTTATTTTGTTCTCATTATCCAACCAATGTAAAGCATACGGTTTAGGGTGATTAGTGGTGGTGAGACCTAACTTAGTAACCATTTCCGTAGATGCAACATTAGTACAACTACCCCCATCAATAATCAAACTACACCACTTGGTATTAACTAGACATTTTGTGTGAAAGAGTTGGTCTCTTTGTTCGGTGTTTTGTGGAATAGGATTAGCATGAAGTGTACGTAATACCAAGACCTTACCAAACGTTGGGAGTTCATCTTCTCTTTCTCCCAAGTAGACTTCAGGAACAGGTGCGCCATTGGACTTAGAGAGACTAACGATGCTTGAGTCTTCAAAGCTCACAACTCCTGCCATGCTTACGTCTAAATGGATGACCAAAGCTCTGATACCACTAATGATGTGAGTTGATATGAACTTTGAAACAAGAATGAGAGATATGATTAGTATACTGAAATGGACGTGAAACAAGTAACCAAAACAGAAGGTAAAGATAGTTTTGAGATGAAAATAAACGTAACCAAAGGATAGTATGCTAGGTGAAGTAGACCTATACTTCAACAAAGCGGTTGCTAGATCAAACACTCGATTGAAATAGCGAGTTTAGAGTTTGTAACGCGACTCACTCTAGACCTTGTCTTGTAAACTACAAAGACGAAACAAAAGGAAGCACAAAGCTTAACTTTTACTCAGTTTTTAATTTGCAAATTGGATGATCTTTATTCCTTCAAATGGCCGGCTATTTATAGCCTACAAGACCCTTGAAACCGGTTGGTCAAGGGTGACAATAACAAAGCTAAACTAATGTGAACTAGGAGCTAAATACAAGGTTGGAGTTAAAAACAAAGCTAGTGTAAACAAGGAGTTAAAACCAAAGCTAGGGAGTTAAAACCAAAGCTTGCACCAGCCGTGTAGTCTCTTGTGAACATGGAGCCAACACCAAAGCTTGAGTGTACACACCATGTGAACATGGAGCTAAATACGACGTAACCAATCAGCCAAAAATCAACCTTGACTTCTCTACTCCTTTATTCAGCTCCCTTGTGAGCTAACTTAGTACTTGGAGAAGACATACCACTAAGCTAGTAGGAGGAGCTAGTGTGGCTTGACTTGAGTTAGTAGGAGCTAGTGACACTTCATTGAACTCCTTAGTCTCCTTATTCGGATCACTTTGTTATTAGCTCCTAGCTTTGTTATTAGCTCCATGTTCACATAGTTGTAACTTTGTTTTTGTCACCTTAACCAGCCGGTTTAAGGGTCCTTTTGTAGGCTATATATAGCCATCTAGTTGAATGAATAAGGTATCCAATTTTCATATCAAAAACCTGAGTAAAGCTAAGCTTTCTTTTACGTCCTTGTTGTTTACAAGACAAAGTCTAGAGTTAGTCGCGTTACAAGCTCTAAACTCGCTACTTCAATCGCGTGTTTGATTTAGCACCCGCTTTGTTGAAGTATAGGTCTACTTCACCTAGCATACTATCCTTGGTTACGGTTTATTCATCCTTAAAACTATCCTTTCATTCTGTTTTGGTTACTTGTTTACGTTCCATTTCAGAATACTAATATCCTTCACGTTTGTTGTTTCAAAGTTCATATCAACTCACATCATTAGTGGTATCAGAGCTTTGGTCATCCTTTTAGACGTAAAGAATGGCAGGAGTGTTGAACTTTGAAGATCCTACCTTCCTGGAACAACTAAAGAAGGCGTTGGAGAACTTCCAGCCCAAAAATTCTCGCTTCCAACCAAGAAGGGAACCGGTGGACAAGATCAAGGTAAATGAACTTCCTGAGTTTAATGGTGGTACTGACCCTGAAGTTTACTTGGAGTGGGAAAGAAACATGGAGAAGCTCTTTGACTTCAAGGATTTGGAGGACGATGAGAGGTGCAAATACGCCATCCTAAAGCTAAGCAAAGGGGCTTCCCTTTGGTATGAAGGGCTTAAGGTACAACGCACCAGAAATGGAAAGGGTAAGATTGCTTCTTGGGAGTCCTTAAAACGTAAACTACGTAAGAGGTATGTTCCAACTACGCACAAGTTATCCTTATACAAAAAGATTGCTAACCTGGTACAAGGAAGAATGAGTGTTAGTGAGTACATAGAAGAATTTGAGAACTTAGTTCTAATGGGAGAAGTAGAAGAAAACGAAGAAATAAAAATGGCTAGGTTCTTACGTGGGTTAAATCGTAGTATTGCTAATACGGTTGATTTATGTCCTTATTCTGATTTTGATACTTTGTGTGGGTTGTGTCTAAAAATTGAGGCACAAGGGAAAGGAAAACATGAGGGTGAATCTAGTAAGAGTCATACTTGGTCACGAACGGATGATAGTAATAGAGTCAATCCTACTAGTACTAATCAACCCCTTGTTATTAAGAATAACCCCGCACCCCCACCTCAATCTACCACCAAAACAACCACTGAAACTAGTCTATCTAAGATACGTTGTTTCAAATGTCAAGGGTTTGGTCACTACAAAAACGTTTGTCCTAACAAAAGAGTTGTGACCTTAAGGGAAGTGATCACTGTTAGGGATGAGTTATGGGAAGAGGAACAACGTATAGGGGCTGTTTTCAATGTCAATGAGGGAGAGGAAGAAGAAGAAGAAGATATTGAGGCTTACGAACCCCCGGCTTATGACACACTCTTAGTACTACGTACCCTACATGCTAACCCCATTCAACATGACACTGAACAAAGAGACCAACTATTCCATACTAAGTGCCAAGTTAAAGACAAATGGTGTAGTTTAATCATTGATGGAGGTAGTTGTACCAACGTTGCCTCAACTGAAATGGTAGACAAACTAGGTCTAGCTACTACTAATCACCCTAACCCTTATGCATTACATTGGTTAAACAACGGGAACAAAGTAAGGGTCACTAAACAAGTGAGGGTTGGCTTAACCATGGGTTCCTACGTTGATGAGGTTTTGTGTGATGTGATTCCTATGGATGCTTGTCACATACTATTAGGCCGTCCTTGGCAGTTTGATAGGGACGTAGTTCACCATGGGAGGAGGAATGAGTATGAATTGAGTGATAAGGGAAAGAAAATTGTACTCAAACCCATGACACCTCAAAACGTATGTAACATGTTAGCAAATCGAGTCGGAAAACCCAACCTCTCAATGTTTGTTAGTAAAAATGTGGAAGTGCATGCTATAGAAGAGAGGGAGTTTGATACCGCCAAAACCACTAAAGAGGAACCAATTAAGAGTAAGAGTGGTAGTGAAGGAAAGCAATTTGAAGAGTGGCTAAAGAAACTAGGTGTTGGCATTCCTATTAAGATACCAGCTTGTTTGGCACCTAAGGGAGATCATGGACTCTTACAGGATGAAGATGGGAAGAACAGAGTCATGGCTAATGTTTTATCTTGTCACTACACTCACTCAGCCACTTTAGATGCAAGCACGCTTGGACTTAAGACCTTGAAGGATTATTGCTCCACGGAGGCTGATATACTCACCAAGTGCAAGGCTGTTACTCTTAACACTTTTGATGAGTTTGTTTTGCAGGACGATATTCTTCCTAAAGAGAACCATCTTTGTGTCCCAAAACCTCCTATTTCAGAGTATATAACTAGAGGAGTTCAGGGAGGAGGACCAGCTGGAGGTTGTGACATAACCAGGACCTTGGAGACATTAAAAGAGCACTTCCTTTTGTTAAAGACACAAGGGAGTAATCTAAGCATCATGAGCAAATACTTAACGAGTCCTTTCCCAAAGAGTCCCCTCAAACCAAGAGAGTACTTGCCATTCTCCATAGTGACTCACCTAAGTATTTGTTACACAACGGATGGAGCTATCAAGAGAAAGACCAGATTGATGTCCCAAGCAAAAGCTTCATACAAGGGAAACAACCAAGGTTGCAAGATAAAGTTGCCGGATAGTTATAAAGTTCATATCACGTCCAAAGTGGGAGAGTTTGCTCTTTATCTTGAGGAAGATGGCTTTTTAGAATTGAGGACAATTCCTTTTCAAGGGGGAGGAGATGATCCGAATCAAGGAGCTACCAAAGGGTTCAATAAAGTCACCTTAGCTCCTCATGGTCTTAGTTCAGCCATACTAGCACCCCTTACCAGCTTAGTAGTGTGCCTACTATAATTGGTGAGCTAGCTCGTGTAAGAGCTGAATAAAGGAGCCAATAATCAAGGTAATATGAAGACATTAACTTGGGTTCACACTCATTCAAGCATGGGAAGTGTACTGAAGTTATGAAGGTGTTTGAGGCTGATTGTGTTCACATGGTGTACACGTCTAAAGGCTCCCTTGCTAGCTTTGTTTTTGGCTCCATGTTCACATAGCTGCCGCGCCTCATTACTCCTTGTTCAAGCTTTGTTATTAGCTCCTGGTTTACATTACTTTGTTATTAGCTCCTAGCTTTGTTATTAGCTCCATGTTCACATAGTTGTAACTTTGTTTTTGTCACCTTAACCAGCCGGTTTAAGGGTCCTTTAGTAGGCTATATATAGCCATCTAGTTGAATGAATAAGATATCCAATTTTCATATCAAAAACCTGAGTAAAGCTAAGCTTTCTTTTACGTCCTTGTTGTTTACAAGACAAAGTCTAGAGTTAGTGGCGTTACAAGCTCTAAACTCGCTACTTCAATCGCGTGTTTGATTTAGCACCCGCTTTGTTGAAGTATAGGTCTACTTCACCTAGCATACTATCCTTGGTTACGGTTTATTCATCCTTAAAACTATCCTTTCATTCTGTTTTGGTTACTTGTTTACGTTCCATTTCAGAATACTAATATCCTTCACGTTTGTTGTTTCAAAGTTCATATCAACTCACATCAGTTAGGTTAGCCGGTTATTATTTGATCGGTGGGGATCCACGACAATTCCCACCATCAATTTGGCGCCGTTGCCGGGGACGGTGCATTGTTTAGACTTTGTTTGCTTATTTCTAGACTTAGTTACCCTTCTTTGTGCTCTTCTACCCTCTCTTGTGCATACTTTCTAGTTTTTCTTGTTTTCTTAGCTTTCTTTTCCTTTTGTCTCTAGTTGTGCTTGTTTATTGTCGTTACTTAGTGCCCATAAAGCACTAGGTGTTCTCACGTTTGTTCTAGTGTGTAGTGTATGCCTAGGCGGGGAGGCAAATTCTTTCTCTTTAATCCAGAGCCGGAGAGGCTTTTTCGAGCTTTTCGCCAACGGACGATTAACCGGGTTAGGATCTCTCAACCAAGTGCAAGCAATACTCATCAAGAGCAAGCTCAAGGAAACGATTTTGAGCAAGCATTTCAAGAGACGGACGAAGAGAATTTCACCAATCCCTTTGGATATTCTAGTCCTAGTTCTCCCTCTATATCTACTTCAACTCCGTCTTCACCACCATCTCCCTTACATCCAATAATGCCGAAATTTTCATCCCACTCTACATTCACGGAAGACGTCTTGCCAGGACCTAATGCTCTACCGGCCGCTTACGCCGGAAATTTTACGGCCAAGACTCACTTCATACAACTTGTGGAAAGGAATCAATTTAGTGGTTTGCCCACCGAAGACCCGCACCAACACATGGAGACTTTCTCCGATTATTGCGACGCTATTTCTCAACCCGGGGTTACACAAGATCAAATCCGATGGGTATTATTTCCATTCTCATTAATTGGAAAAGCGAAGCAATGGATCAAGAGTCTCGATAGGGCAACCATGGGGATCGATACTTGGAAAAAGCTTGCCTTGGCGTTCTACCAAACATTCTACCCTCCGGAGAAGACTAATTTGCTTAGGGCCTCCATCACCGGTTTCCAACAAAGGGATGAAGAGAGCCTATATGAAGCTTGGGAGCGGTTTAAATCTTTGGTTAGATCGTGCCCCCACCATGGACTTTCACAATGGTTCTTGGTCCAACAATTTTGGAATGGTCTTTATTAGGACTCAAGAACTATACTCAACATGGGCTCCAATGGTAGGTTCACCGAGGTCGATGATGACCAAACATGGGCAAGAATCGAGGAGATGGCGGTTCATAATTCTCAATATTCAAGGCCTAGGAAGGCAAATCGAGGAGGTAGGCACGAGGTTGATGCTATTACTCAATTAAGCATTGACCTTGGAGCTCAATTGAAGACACACATGGAGACCATTGACAAGAAGCTCCAAGGCCACCTCACTCAAGTTCAAAGCATTGGTTCCTCCAATCAACACGCAATTCAAGAAGTAAATGCTTTGGGATTTGCACCTCCTTTGCCTTATTATGGGATGTGTGACACTTGTGGAAACGTTGGTCATGATCCTATGAATTGTAGAGGAAGTATTGAACAAGTAAACGCCTTTCAAGCGTTTAAGCAAGGTGCCTCTTACTCTAATCAATACCAAGCTTCCAATCACGTCCCTCAACAACAAGCCTTTCAACACCAACAACAACATCGTCCCTATGTTCCACCTCCCTTAAGGGACAACAATCAAGGCAACCAAGGTTACCAAGGCAACTCAAGGCCTTTCAACAACTTCAAGCAAAGTAACCAAGGTTCATTCAACAACAATCAAGGGTTCCAACAAGGGAACTTCAACCAAGGCTATCAAAACCACAACCATGGCAACAATCAAGGCCTTAATCAAGGCAATTCTCATGGGTTCCAAGGGAACCGTCAACAACAAGCAACTCAAGGCAATCAACAACAAAGCAAGCCTAGGAGCCGGTCTCCTATTCATGACTATGGTACTCCATTAGCCCTCACCGATACTCCGCATAATCCATCATCCCCACCACGGGATTTCGACATACAAAAGCAAATGATGGATATGCAAAGGAATACTCAAGAAATGCAAAAGAGGCAATTGGAGACACAAATGTCACAACAAGGAACCATTGCTCAAATTCTAATGGATAACAAGGAAATGAAAACTCACATGAAGATGATTGAGAATCAAGTATCACAACTTGCATCGGGAAGTTCTTCAAGACAAAGAGGGCAATTACCTCCTCAAGGGGTAACTCCGAGTTTTGAGCATGTCAATGCCATCACCTTAAGGAGTGGTGCCACCTATAATCCTCCCGTGTTTCCTAGTGAGCAAGAAGCAATGAAGAAAGTTGTGTCTCTAAATCAAGAAGGATCAAGCTTTGATAATCCAATGGAGGAGCAAGTCTTATGGGAGATCGAGAGACCCCAAGAAGACAAGCTTCCCCCACTTCAAGCAAAAGACAAGGGTAAAAGGAAAGTGTCATTTGAAGAGTCCTCCCCTATTGAGCAAAACAAGATCCAAATCAAGTTGCCTTTCCCAACAAGGCAAATGAAGACCAAGGTAGATTCTCAATATGAAAAGTTCCTAGACATTGTGAAGAAATTGGATGTTAGTGATCCGAATCAAGGAGCTACCAAAGAGTTCATTAAAGTCACCTTAGCTCCTCATAGTCTTAGTTCAGCCACACTAACACCTCTTGCCAGATTAGTAGTATGCCTACTACAATTGACCCGAATCAAGAAGCTACTAATCCTAGTAAGGAAGTACTAAAGAGCTCAACGAAGTAATACCAGCTCCTACTTAACTATAGTCCAGCTACATTAGCACTAATAAAGAGTCGTCTTCAATTATGGAGCTAGCTCGAGTTTGAGCAGGAATAAAGGAGCAAATAGTCAAGGATATATGAAGGCATTAACTTAAGTTCACACCCATTCAAGCATGGGAATTTCGGATGCGAGTTCATTTTGCAGCATTGTTTTGATCAGTCCATATCTCGAGTTATACTTGGATTTTCGTAGTCATTCAAAATGGAGGAGATAGATTTCGAGCTTATCTTTCCAATGACTATTCATGAAGGCTCATTGAACAAGTATTGACAAAGTTATGGTCCGAACAAGTCAGCTGTGCATGGGAAAGCACCGGGGTTAAAGAGGACGTTTGAAGCTGGTTGTGTTCACTTGGTGTGCACGTCCAAATGAAGCTTTGTTATTAGCTCCATGGTCACACCAGCCACACCTTAATGCTCCCTAGCTTTGGTTTTAACTCCATGTTTACATTAGCTTTGTTATTAGCTCCAACTTTGTTCTTAGCTCCTAGTTCACATTAGGCTTAAGCTTTGTTTTTGTCACCATTGTACTTTGTTATTGTCACCCTTGACCAGCCGGTTTTAAGGGTCTTGTAGGCTATAAATAGCCGGCCATTTGAAGGAATAAACATCATCCAATTTGCAAATTAAAACCCAAGTAAAAGTTAAGCTTTGAGCTTCCTTTTGTTTCGTCTTTGTAGTTTACAAGACAAGGTCTAGAGTGAGTCGCGTTACAAGCTCTAAACTCGCTATTTCAATCGAGTGTTTGATCTAGCAAAGCGCTTTGTTGAAGTATAGGTCTACTTCACCTAGCATACTATCCTTTGGTTACGGTTTATTCATCCTTAAATCATCTTTACTTTCTGTTTTGGTTACTTGTTTCACGTCCATTTCAGTATACTAATCATATCTCTCGTTCTTGTTTCAAAGTTCATATCAACTCACATCATTAGTGGTATCAGAGCTTTGGTCATCCATCTAGACGTAAGCATGGCAGGAGTTGTGAGCTTTGAAGACTCAAGCATCGTTAGTCTCTCTAAGTCCAATGGCGCACCTGTTCCTGAAGTCTACTTGGGAGAAAGAGAAGATGAACTCCCAACGTTTGGTAAGGTCTTGGTATTACGTGCACTTCATGCTAATCCTATCCCACAAAACACCAAACAAAGAGACCAACTCTTTCACACAAAATGTCTAGTTAATACCAAGTGGTGTAGTTTGATTATTGATGGGGGTAGTTGTACTAATGTTGCGTCTACGGAAATGGTAGCTAAGTTAGGTCTCACCACCACTAATCACCCTAAACCGTATGCTTTACATTGGTTGGATAATGAGAACAAAATAAGGGTCACTAAACAAGTAAGGGTGGGTTTAACCATGGGTTCCTACGTTGATGAGGTTCTATGTGATGTTATACCTATGGATGCTTGTCATATACTATTAGGCCGTCCTTGGCAGTTTGATAGGGACGTAGTTCATCATGGGAGAAAGAATGAATATGAATTGAGGGATAAGGGAAAAAAAATCGTTCTAAAACCCATGACTCCCCAAGCTGTTAGAGCTATGACCTCCAGCAAGAACAAGAGACCTAACCTCACCATCTTTGCTAGTGAAAATGATGTAGAGCAAGCTATACAAGAGGGGGAACGTGTATTTGTCATGGTAGCTAAAGAAAAACCCGTTGAAGTTGAGAATAGACTTGGAGGAAAACCATTAGAGGAGTTGTTACACGAGTTTAAGGATGTCTTCCCCGAGGAATTACCCGTTGGTTTACCACCTATTAGAGGTATAGAACATCAAATCGACCTCATTCCAGGATCAACCTTACCCAATAAGGCTGCCTATAGGTGTAATCCGGAAGAAACTAAGGAATTACAAAGACAAATAGATGAGTTGATGAGTAGAGGGTATGTGCGGGAGAGCCTTAGTCCTTGTGCTGTTCCAGTTCTTTTAGTACCTAAGAAGGATGGAACATGGAGAATGTGTGTAGATAGTAGAGCCGTTAACAACATCACCATCAAGTATAGGTTTCCTATTCCAAGGTTGGATGATATGTTACATGAGCTTCATGGGGCGGTGGTCTTCTCCAAAATTGATCTAAGGAGTGGTTACCATCAAATCAGAATGAGGGAGGGAGATGAATGGAAGACCGCTTTCAAAACCAAACATGGACTATATGAGTGGACGGTCATGCCATTTGGTCTTACCAACGCTCCAAGCACGTTCATGAGGTTAATGAACGAGGTACTTAAGGCCTACCTAGGTCGCTTTATTGTGGTTTACTTGGATGATATACTTGTATATAGCAGGTCCTTGGAAGAACATATGGAGCACTTGAGGCTACTCTTCACCACACTTCGCAAACAACAACTTTTTGGGAAGAAGGAGAAGTGTGCCTTCTTTGTGGAGAGTGTAGTATTCCTTGGCTACGTAGTATCCAAAGGAGGGGTATCAGTTGATCAAACCAAAGTTAGGGAGTTAGATTTGCCAAAGGAATTGGGTTTGGTCATTCCTAATGATTTACCAGCTGGTTTGACACCTAGGGAAGATCATGAAGTCTTAAGGTATGAAGATGTTAAGAACAATGTCGTGGCTAATGCTCTATCTTGTCACTACACACACTCATCCACTTTAGATGCAAGCACGCTTGGATTTGAGACCTTGAAGGACTCCATGGATGCTGATGTACTCACCGAGTGCAAGGCTGGTGTTCTTGGTACTTTTGTTGAGTTTGTTTTGCAGGTAGATCTTCCTTTTACAAGAAACCATCGTTGTGTCCCAAGGCATCCTATTTCAGAGTGTATAACTAGAGAAACTCATGGAGAAAGTCCAGCTGAAACCTTTGACATGACCAAGACCTTAGAGGTGATAAAAGAACACTTCTTTTTGCTAAAGATACAAGGGATTAATCAGAACATTGGGAGCAAATGCTTAACAAAGCCGTTCTCAAGGAGTCCTTTCAGAACAAGGGAGTACTTACCATTTTTCGAAATGACTCATTTCGGTGTTTGTTACCCAACAGATGAAGCTAGCAAAGGACCTGACTTGTACGTTAGAGAAGTGATTCGGGAAAGGATCAAAGAAGCCTACAAAAGAAGGTCCAACAAAAACAGAAAACCGAGACTTTTCCAAGAGGATGACTTGGTTTTGGTTCACTTGAGAAAGGAGAGGTTTTCAAGCAAAAGGAAGACCAAGTGGAAGCCACAAACAGAAGTTCCATACAAGGTATACAACAATACTTGCAAGATGAAGTTGCCGGATAATTATGAAGTTCATACCACGTCCAAAGTGGGAGATTTTGCTCTTTATCTTAATGAAAATGGCTGTTCAGAATTGAGGACAATTCCTTCTAAAGGGGGAGGAGATGATCCGAATCAAGGAGCTACCAAAGAGTTCATTAAAGTCACCTTAGCTCCTCATAGTCTTAGTTCAGCCACACTAACACCTCTTGCCAGATTAGTAGTATGCCTACTACAATTGACCCGAATCAAGAAGCTACTAATCCTAGTAAGGAAGTACTAAAGAGCTCAACGAAGTAATACCAGCTCCTACTTAACTATAGTCCAGCTACATTAGCACTAATAAAGAGTCGTCTTCAATTATGGAGCTAGCTCGAGTTTGAGCAGGAATAAAGGAGCAAATAGTCAAGGATATATGAAGGCATTAACTTAAGTTCACACCCATTCAAGCATGGGAATTTCGGATGCGAGTTCATTTTGCAGCATTGTTTTGATCAGTCCATATCTCGAGTTATACTTGGATTTTCGTAGTCATTCAAAATGGAGGAGATAGATTTCGAGCTTATCTTTCCAATGACTATTCATGAAGGCTCATTGAACAAGTATTGACAAAGTTATGGTCCGAACAAGTCAGCTGTGCATGGGAAAGCACCGGGGTTAAAGAGGACGTTTGAAGCTGGTTGTGTTCACTTGGTGTGCACGTCCAAATGAAGCTTTGTTATTAGCTCCATGGTCACACCAGCCACACCTTAATGCTCCCTAGCTTTGGTTTTAACTCCATGTTTACATTAGCTTTGTTATTAGCTCCAACTTTGTTCTTAGCTCCTAGTTCACATTAGGCTTAAGCTTTGTTTTTGTCACCATTGTACTTTGTTATTGTCACCCTTGACCAGCCGGTTTTAAGGGTCTTGTAGGCTATAAATAGCCGGCCATTTGAAGGAATAAACATCATCCAATTTGCAAATTAAAACCCAAGTAAAAGTTAAGCTTTGAGCTTCCTTTTGTTTCGTCTTTGTAGTTTACAAGACAAGGTCTAGAGTGAGTCGCGTTACAAGCTCTAAACTCGCTATTTCAATCGAGTGTTTGATCTAGCAAAGCGCTTTGTTGAAGTATAGGTCTACTTCACCTAGCATACTATCCTTTGGTTACGGTTTATTCATCCTTAAATCATCTTTACTTTCTGTTTTGGTTACTTGTTTCACGTCCATTTCAGTATACTAATCATATCTCTCGTTCTTGTTTCAAAGTTCATATCAACTCACATCAGTTAGTGTCCCATTCACCGAACTACTTACCCAAATCCCGGCATATGGAAAATTTATGAAAGAAATCTTGGGTAGGAAGAGGTCCATCGACAAGGAAGAGACCATTGCGTTCACAAGGGTGGTGAGCGAGCTCATTCAAGGTTCTACGCTTCCAAAGTTGAAGGATCCGGGTAGATGCTCGATCCCTTGCACCATAGGCCACTACAAGATCGAAAGAGCATTATGTGATTTGGGTGCGAGTGTGAGCATCATCCCTTATTCTATTTGTTGCCGACTTGGGATGAAGGAGCTTAAAAGTACTTCCATTACACTCCAAATGGCCGATAGTTCATTCAACCGACCATTGGGGATGATAGAGGATGTGCCGGTGAGGATCGGGAAGTTTTTCATTCCGGTCGATTTCATCGTGCTCAATATGCCGGAAGATGCTATCACTCCCATCATCCTTGGGCGCCCATTTCTACACACCGCCGGTGATATGATCAATGTGAAGAATGGTAGGATCACCTTCGAGCTAGGCGAAGAGAAGTTAGTGTTTGACCTCCAAGGTAACACTTCGCCTACAAACGATGAGTCTTGCAAAATGATCCAAGACACGAAGGACATTGATCTAGGGGTTGAGTTGGGACAAAGCTTGAAGAAGAGCTCTTGTGAACTTGAAGATGATGACTCCGAGATTGGAGAGGATGAGTGCCCACATCATGGGCTTGATGACAAGTTGAAAAGCAAGAAGGAAGATGAGCCTCCCTTGGGGCCACATGAGGACCGGTGGACATTTGGGTATGTCCCCAAAGACCAAAAGTACAAGTTCAAGTCGTTGAAATTGGAAGATCGGGATGCCCCGGGAACGTCAAGGCAAGGCCATGAAGAGCCTTGGTATGTGGTCGGTTATATCTCGAGCTTGATTGAAGACTTTGCTAGGGCCTTCGACTTGTTCCTTCGTGCCCTTGATGGAGATGGAACTAGTTTTTGGTTGTTGAAAAAGATTGAAGAATGCACCACCTTGGTTTGACGGAGTTCCACAAGAACCGTCTCTTTATATATATCTCTTTCTCTTGTAGTTTGTTTAGTTTTGTGAATTTCTTGACTATTTGGATGATTGATGAGCGTTGTGAGGGAGGGAATTTGACATGTATTTGAGTTTATTGTGATAGGTGTGAAGTGGAAGTGGTTCCTAGGGAGGAATGGTCATTGTTTGAGCTTGGATCGTGTGAAGGGAAGTCGGTTTTTGAAGCTTGGAACGAGCTTTTGGGAGCTATAGAGGTTAGGAGACTCTTCCCGGCCTAGAATAGGTCATCCCGTCCGGGATGGAAGGCCCATCCCGACCGGGAAGGATGTCATCCCGTCCGGGTTGAGGTGCACAAAAGATGGGTCTACTGACAGCTCATCCCGACCGGGACGAGGTCTTCCCGACCGGGACGAGACGGTCATCCCGACCGGGACCACCCATCCCGACCGGGATGGACCCCCTGTCCTCCTTTGGCCTTTTCTTCGTCATTTGAGTCCACCCAACCATTGTATACCCCCTCCCAACCTCCCTACATGTCCTTACCCTCGTTATATGACCCCTACACCTCACATACACATTCACCTCACTTTCTCGTAACTTTAAACCGACTTTCACATCAAAACCCACCCCATTTTACTTTGGTGCCCCAACCATGGAACCGTACCGCGATTGGGAAGGAATAACGACGATGACGACTTGCTACACGCCGATATTGATTTATGAGACGATGGAGCGAGTGAGTTGCTAACCGTACGGTACGGCAACTATCCTCTCTTTTCCGTTTTTATAGCTTCTCTTCATTTTTTTATTCCCTTTCCATTATATCCTTTGTGTCATGGTGGCCTTCGAGGCCTTAGTATGGTTGCTCCCGACTCTCGATGACGTGACTACATCGAGAGTCATTTCAAAATCCAAATTTTTCAAGATTTTCACACTATTTTGTAGGATTTAGTCGGATTTAGGCGGAATCCGGGCTAGGTGACTTGATTACACCTAGTCCTCCCCTCCCATTTCCTTTTATTTCCTTCTTTTTATTTCTTCCCCCATCCATATCTTTTCTCGTCTTGGCCCATGGTGACTTGATTACACCCCGGCCGGACACATTCTACCATTTTCTCCAATTTATTTTTGATTTTTAGCTTTATTTTCGTAGTTTCTTTTATTTTCTTTTGTGCTCCCATGAACTACGGTCGAGCATGAGGACATGGCTCGGCTTAAGTGTGGGGGAGCGATATTCTATCGTAGTTAGTTTTATTTTCTTAGTTTTTCAAAAAATCTTTAAAAACCCTAAAAATTTGAAAAATTTTCACAAAAATCAAAAAGATTTTCCTTTTGTGTGTTTTTCTTTTATGTCGTTGTATCGTGTATTTGTTGTGTTGTGCGTGTTTTGCCTCCTTTTTTCCTTATAGGTTACTTGAATCACCGATAGCTTTGGGGAGCTTTCAAGACTTCCGATAACATCTTTATCCCTTTTTCTTCTTTATCTCTTGCGGAGTTTGGAGGAGATTGTGATGCGGTGTGCTCGGGTGGAGCTTTGTAATGCTTGAGGTTGATTTGGTTGCTCATTTGGAAGATAGGGGTGGTGTTTGTGTTTTCTATGTGTTTGTTTTGTTTTGTTTTTGTTTTGTTGCTTTTGTTTCTTTTTCTTTCGTTTTCGTTGAGTCTTTGTTTTGTGTTTTGTTGTGTGTCTTGTGTGTAAATGGTTTTCGAAAACCCGGTTTAGAGGCTAGTGTGCGAGTGTTTACTTTCCCTTCTTAGTAGTATAAATCGAGTATTGGACTTTAGTCTAGTAGAATGACCCTAAATCAATGAATTCGTTGGTCCTTTACCTTGAGTCCACCTAGCTTACTAGGGATTTATTACGGGATTTGCATTTGACCATTTTGACCACCCACGGTGTGAAAAGGCCTTGGTTGCCGAGTCCCGTCCCTTAGGTGACCTTGTTTGACATTGCTCGACTAGTCCAAGTTTTTCCCTTTTTGTGGGTTTGAAGGGAAGGGCCCGTCCCGACTTACCCATTCCCCTACATCCTACACATTTCCGAACAATAAAATTGCAAATTGTTGAAGTCATCTTTCTTGTTGCAATAAGAAACGCCAAAAAGCCAAATCATGCCAAAAGGGCAAAGAAAAGAAAATGAAAGAAAGAAAAAGAATGAAGAAAAAGAAAAGGCACAAAAGCCGAAAAGAAAATAGAAAAGAAGAAAAAGAGAATGGCATGGCAAAACTAGGCAAAAATGCAAAAGAAAAGAGAAAATGCCAAAAGAAAACCGTCTCACAAAAATAATCCCCACATCTCAAAATAAGCCTTTTTCCGATCATTACCGTGAAGAGCCTACCAAAGGACCGAGTCCCTAGGAAGGATGATAGCGGTAGTGGTCGGTCTTCCCTCATTTTGCAATCATTTCCACTTTTTTCTTGGACTAGTTAGGCGGTTTCGGACATGGGACGACCCTCTTGGCTCTTTGCTAAAGGGGGCGGGGTCTCACTTACCTACAGTGTCGACTAACACCGTGGTTTATCACTTTCCATCCCGCCGATCGTCCCGTAGTACGTCCTTAGAAGGTTAGGAGGAACCTAGGAGTTACCAACGTTTTTGTTGCTTTGTCGTCATACTATTAGGGTTTAGTCCATTTTGGTTTGTATTGCTAGCTTGGGAACGTTGTCACTTGCCTTGAGTCCTAAACCGGTGCTTCTTTCACCGCTTGTCTGAGGGAAGCGGTATTTGTTTTCTTTTGGGTGCAACCGATTTTTGTTTGTTTGTTTGTGTGTTTGCTGTTTATGTGTTTGTGTCCGGTTGCATCCACAGTTTTGTCGCAAGACCCCACTTGCCTTGCGGAGTGCACTTTTCCCCTAAGTGCACTCGCGTGAGTTGAAAGGGCGTAGGGTGCGCTAATACCCACTCGGCTAGTTTAGTAGTTAGTATGTGCTTACTCGAGGGCGAGTAAGGGTTAAGTGTGGGGGAGTTGATAAGTGTAGTTTGTAGTGCCTATTTCGTAGTATTTTGGTCCCATTTTCCTTGTGGAATCGCTCCTTGGGAGCGGTTCATGGGCTACTTATGCTTCCTCTAGCTCGTTTCAGGTTCCCGAGACCATTCGTGAAGAGTTGGAGCGATTCCAAATCAAAACATACACCTTTCGGAGCCAACGAAGCGGAGGAACGATCACTCGATACCTTGGATTCGACCCCGAGACCTTGGGACCCAATCCCGAGCCTCCGAGACCCGATCCCGAGTCTTGAGAATCGATGAGAAGTTCATGTGAAGCAAGGAGGAACCAAAAGGATCATATTGGAGGCCTACAAGACTCATCCCCGACGGGTATGCATCTCATCCCGTCCGGGATGAAGTGCACTTTTGAAGGGGCCACTGACAGACCGTCCCGGTCGGGACCAACCCGTCCCGGTCAGGATGACAGGCCGTTCCGGTCGGGATGATCCCGTCCCGGTCGGGACCAAGGTGCTGTAGCCGCACATCATTTAATTCATCCTCCTTCATTCTTGTACCCCTATAAATACTTCCTTCTTGTATTGTTTATGTATCTTACATTACATTAGACTCTCTTAAGCCTCTCTACAAGTTGCAAACCCTAGATTTAGTTCCTCACATTAGTCTTAATCTCTCTTTAATCCATAGTTAAACCTAGTTTAATCTAGTTGTAATTAGTTCTTGTATTAAGAAGATACTTGAAGACTCCTCCAAGCTTGACATCCTCGGAGATTATTTGGGTTTCCTATTTATGCAAGTTATCATCTTTTCTTCATCCTATTGTTGGTATAATCTTCCTTTCTCTTGTTTATTGTTATTTATTCAAGTTTGAATCTTTACTTAGTGTTTATTGTTATTGTTCATATTGTTCTTGATAATGAATGTTAGGGTTGTGATGTTGTTTCCTCTTATTGTGGTTAGTTTATCATTGATTATGAGTGAGTAGTTTTCTTGTGGGTTAGTAGGGGGATTAAGGGTAGAATATGGGTGATTAGGGTTTGATTAGGGGTAAAGGGTGAATCTTTATTGTTAGTCACATATTTGGCATACCATGTGTTTGTTGAAATGCTTGTTTGAGTTGTAGTGGCCATGCTTCTCATGCTAGTCTTCCTCTATTCATTGTTTGTCTTGTATGTGGTTATGTTGAGTATAGTGTTGAGGATAGTCGTAGTCACGAGAGTGCGGACTAGGGTCTAAGTTGCGAGAGCCCGGACCTACCTCGACATTGGTCTAAGTTGCGAGAGCCCGGACCTACCTCGACATCTGTTTAAGTTGCGAGAGCCCGAACCAATTCTAGCAATTAAGAGACACCTACACCCTTGACCACCCAAGTCACCCTACTACACTTATGAACCCGACCTAACCCACTTTTTCTTCATATTTGATTCATCTTATTAGTTAGCCTCATCTCTTTAGTTTGCTAGTTGGTTTGTGTTTAGTTATTCTATTTTAGCCTTGTTTAGCCTGGCTCATTGTTAGTCTACTTCCTAATTCTCCTCTCATCATAATTCATCAATTAGTAGCTCTTTGTGTTTGTTTGGTAGCGTAGTCTCGTTCTAGGCCGACTCAGTCTAACCCTTGCGACACCGTCTCCGTGGACACGACTCGACTTACCCTAACTACCGTTAGGTTAGCCGGTTATAATTATTTGATCGGTGGGGATCCACGACAAATCCTTACCATCAATAAGTAATAGTAGTATTATCAAAGCGAAGTGAGAGAAAGTTTTCTCTCTCTAAGTTTGTTTCTCTCTAATTCTGTTACGTGCGAAGCTTCTTCAATGGCGTCCGGTCCTCCGACAAAGCGTGGTCCAGGTCGTCCTCCCAAGAAATCTTTGCAGGCACATCGACCTCCTAATTCTGGTTCCTCGGGTCCAGAGTTGGCGGGAAATGAAGCAGAATTACAGGAGAATTCGGAAACTCAGAGTTCTTCGCAGAAATTGTCTCTTAACGACATCATTCTGAATGCTCTTCATACTACTGGTAAAATTGTTCATTCTGCTGCTAATTCCGATTCAATTTCACATAATAGTGATGACAATGCTGTTAATGTGAATAATACTGTCATTGTTGAACCCTCTGCTCCTAAACATAATTGGTCCAAAATTGCTACTAAACCTCAGCAATTAGGAATGAGTCTACCTTTCTTTGAAGAGGCCATAGATACTGCTAAGCCTGAATTTTCTTTGGAGGATTTTGGGGATGAATTAAAAATATGGGAGAATAGTCTCACGGGAAATGTTATTGGCTCAAAGCCTAATCTGCAAACAATGAAGAAATTTGTACAGGAAAAATGGGGCACAATTGCACAGCCGATTGTTCAATATTTCAAGAAGGGGTGGTTTTCATTTAGGTTTGCTATCAAAGAAGCCATGAATGGGGTGTTAAGAGGTGGTCCCTGGAAGATGAGGGTATACACTCTCATATTGAAGGAATGGTCTCCTACTTTTTCAGGTGACATGCACAAAGTTGCTTGTGTACCCATTTGGGTCTTGTTTCCAAATTTAGACCCTTACATTTGGTCGGAAGTTGTGCTTGGTAAGATGGCTAGTAAGATTGGTTATCCAATGTGCGCTGATCTTGCTACTACTACTAAGGCGAAGTTGTCTTTTGCTCGAATATTAGTGGAGGCAGATGTCTCAAAGGACTTGCCTGATCATATAGTGATCAACACTCCCTATTGTGATCATTCAATTCAACGGATCCAATATGAGTGGATTCCGTATTATTGTAAGGCATGTGGTAAGCTTGGTCACACTCTATCTTCTTACAAAAGAGAGAAAAAGAAGTTGAGCCTTCTGTATTGCAGGAGAAACGTCCTTGTGCTGATCCAGTCATTGGAGATGTGATAAGAAAGACAGAAAAACCTTAAACAAGTGTCTTAAATAAGGTTGTGGGGAAAGAGCCTGGTGTACATCTGGATTCTGATTCTGTGGGTGATTCTGGTGTGTTCTTGCAGGAGGACTCATTTTTCCTGGTATCTAAGAGGAATTCTTCATCTAATAAGGTGATTAAGAAGGTGGTACAAGAACCTTTCATCTTGGAAAATAAATTTCAGACATTTATGTCTGAGTCAATCTTGATTCAGGATGAGGATTTTTCGCATTATGAGGATGCTAGTCAGTTTGAAGATCTAGAGGAACCTCTCCCTCCTGATAAACAATGAAAATTGCATCATGGAATGTTAGAGGGTTTAATGACCCGGTTAAGCATAGTGAGGTGAAGGAGTTTTTGTCTATTAATAAGCCTGATATAATGGCTATATTGGAGACCAGAGTTAAGGTGCAGAATGCATCTAAAATTCTAAGGGGTAATTTTGCAAATTGGTCGGTTTTGCATAACTATGGGAATCATTATAATGGGAGAATTTGGCTACTTTTTAATCCATCTACTGTATCTGTTACTACTTCTAGTGTTTCGGATCAGCAAATAACTGGTATGGTTCACCATTAGCAAACTAATAAAGATTTTCAGTTGAGTGAGGTCTATGGGTATAATGAAGGGTCTGCTAGATTACAACTCTGGGCTGATTTGGAGAGGTCCTCTCTTGTGCTGCCTTGGCTGGTTGTAGGAGACTTCAACATTATTAGTGAGCCTGATGAGAAGATTGGTTCTAACCCTCCTGACTTCAAAGACATGTGGGATTTCAACCAGTGTTTGCTGTCCTGTAGGCTCGAAGATCTTAACAGTTCTGGTTGTCCTTTAACCTAGACTAACAAGCAGGATGTAGGAACTAGGATTTGGTCTAAATTGGATATAAATCCCAACTGGCTTCTTTCTTTTCCTGCGTCTAATGCTAATATTTGTGAGCCTGGAATCTCTGACCACTCGCCAGTTCTGGTTAATGTTTCTACTGAAACGCCGCCTAAAAGACGGTTTAGTTTCTTAAATTGTTGGGTTGAGCATTCTGATTACAATAATATTGTTCAGCTGGCTTGGAATAAAAGGGTGTTTGGATCACCTATGTTTTTTTTTTTTCAGAAACTCCATTCTGTGAGGAAAGGATTGTCTAAACTCCATTATGACAGCTTTGCAAACATCTCCTACAAGGTGAAAGATGCACGAGTTGCCCTATTCGACTGCCAAAAGCGGTTATCTGTTGATCCTTTTTCCTCTCCAATTCTGGAGGAAGAGAAGGAACTAACTGCTGGCTATTTGGATTTTAAAAAGGCTGAATTAGGTATCCTGCAACATAGGGCAAAAATCAAGCATGTTCAACTTACGAACGGCTTTACAAAGTATTTTTTTCTCCAAGATCTCTGAGCGTAGAAATCTTCAAATCATTGGTGTTATTCAGGATATTGAGGGCAATTTACAAACTGGTACTGAAGATGTATCCTTGGCTTTTGAAGAATATTATAAGAGGCCCTTAGGTCAAGACAAACCTATTTCAGCTATTAAAGAGAATTATGCTACTGTACTCCCTCCTGAGGTGATCTCTAAGCAACTCATTCTTGTCTCTAATCAGGAAATTAAAGAAGCAGTATTTAGTATCGACTCTAACAGTATCCCTGGGATAGATGGCTTCTCCGCTGGTTTCTTTAAAGCTTCTTGGTCTATTATTGGGGCAGATTTCTGTAAGGCAGTACTCAGCTTTTTCAAAACTGGTACAATGTACAAGCAGGCTGATTCCACTCTCGTTTCTCACTACTACAAAACATTAAATAGACAACTCCTAATAGACATCTGATATTCTTAACTACTGATGTGTAATATATATACGTCTGTTTTGTTTAAGAAACAGATATCTTTATAGGATAATAGACAACTGAGTTTTAAGACAACAGTTGTCTATACAATAGACAACTGTTGTCTTAAACCTCAGTTGTCTATTCTAATTTTTAAGACCACTAAAAATTGGTCGTTACTACCCACCATATCACTTCCTCATATATAGTTGGTCTCTCTTGCGACGGATATATCCGTCGCAAGCTTAAGACGGGTCAAGTTGAGGGAATAAAGACATATATTTATCTAGGTCCCACCATATTCACTTTTGTCTTATCCCCTATTTGGTATCTATTTGGCCCGTCATTTGTTTGTGACGGATATCTCCGTCACAAACAAGAATTTGTGTGTGTGTGTGTGTGTGTGTGTGTGTATATATATGTTTTCTTCAAGTAATCTAATAGTAATAAGTTATCTAACCCATATCACTTTCTCAACCCATATCACTTCCTCAACCCATGTACCCGAGTAACCCGACCCATATCACTTTCTCAACATATCACTTCCTCAACCCATGTACCTGCTCAACGTAACCCTAGATTTATTTCCAGATCCCCAAATTTTGTTCTCTTCGTCGTTCTTGTTCGCTCATCATGAAGCAGCTAATTAATTTCGTTCTCTTCATCGCTCTTCTTCTCTAATTAATTTCATTCCCCGAATTTGGCGTTCTATTTGTCGTTGTTCCTTCTTTTCTATTTGTCGCTGTTCCCGCTCGTCCTTCATCCCTTTTGAGTTTCGTCCATTGCTAACAGTAGAAGAAATTATCAAGGTTGGTTCAATTCATACTGTTGATTGTTGTCCTTCCATTACTTTTGTTGGTTCGTAATTTTTGTATCTTCAATTCTGGTTCATACTTTTTGTATTTTCAATTTAGGTTTTGCTGTCGATTGCTGACGATATTTATGAACTTGCTGTCGATTAATGCCGATTTTAGTTTATCACATTGATCGAATCTCTTCTGACTGCTATCGTGTTAGGTTGAATTTCTGTTTCTAGTTTCTTTCCGATCGTCACGGCTATGTCCTGTTTCAGAGCATGTGGTATTCTTATAAATCAGGCATTTCTATAGGTAGAATTTGTCGTGTTGAATTTGCTGGCAGACATGCTGCAACTATCAATCTGATGTTTTTGGGACAGTATATACATGCTGCAACTATCAGTCTGTAATCATGAATTTTGGAGGGATGATGTATTCTTACCTTTGCAATTGTGTTCAAGATCATTTCATGTTTTTGGTAGGATATATAATTTGTAGAATTAGTTCTAAAATGCTAGGAGCTCTCTTACCCCAACTTGGGATTTGATTCCTACCCGCGACGTAAAATAAAATAAAATAAAATATATATGTATGTCCAGTATCATCTAGGAGATTTGAGGGGAGAGTTTATATTCTGTTTTTCAGTTTTGAGATCATGGGTGCCTTGGGCAGTGCAAAGGCCGACGATATTGATCAATTGACCTTGTGTTATGAGTAGTTGTTTCTGTGGCTTCTTGTCGTCGAAGTTGGTTGAGGGAAGTGGATGCCCCATGCTTCACAAAACTAATAAAGTAGTTGCGGCTTGACAATCACAAGGCTAGCTATTGTCTAAAGCCGAGTACATGAATGATCATTTTTGTCCTTTTGAAGTATATCTACTTTGTCTGATGAGAAGTAGGCCATGTCTTTCAATCTTATTTTCGGCTCGGACCAATTAAGTTCACACTTATTTAGTATAGTTAAGTTAAGTGTAGTTTCGTTAATTTTAGTTTGTCTTGGTCAATTCAGCTTGCGTAGTTCATTTCATTTTAGTCTAACGTCATTAAGTAAAGTTAAGTTGCCTTTTCATCTATTTTATTGCTTCAAAAAAGAAATGATTAATTACTGAGCTAACTGAATGAAATGAATGCATATAGATTGAGCCTCACCGTCAGTCGTAGAGGTTGGCTGGATAGTGGAGTACTTCATATTTCTTGTACTCAATGCTTTTTAGCGATTTACTTAAAAGGTGATAACATCACAAGTAAGAATCTAAGGTGAGCAATTTATTAGAAGTAGTGAGTGAAGTCTAGATATATTTTTTTGAAACGGGATAATAATTAGTCAGCTAGGATCGTACTAAATTCGAAGAGTGTTGGATTTGTGCAGGAAAAAGATTTTTTTTCCAAGAATGGATTCCCGAAAGCACCATTTCCAAATGGGTGGAAGGGAAATGGTGGAGTATATGCAGCTGGTTTTACAAGGAGAGGGCTATTAGGTGCATCAGAAGATGCAATCAGAGTTGCTGAAGATATTGGTAAAATATGGAAAGAAGAAACTAAGCAAAGAAGATCCTGCTGCTTGTCACAGGCGTTGGATTTCTGTAGACACCCGCATTTTGACTGCCAGGTGTCTATGGTAGTTTCCCAAAAAACACCCGATGATGATCGGACGCTAACATGTCTCTACGCGCTTGGATATGGGCTCAAATCCATTAGACGTTGGCTAATGCACTTACGAAGTACAAACCTCACAAAATCAACCTCAAATCCAGGCCCAGTGGACCGTTCCGAGTCAAACAAGACTAATTTGGGCCAAAACCGACACCGGAAATAAAACCGACTTTTTTACGATTGGGTCAACTCTGGTCAAAGTCGTCTCCGAGACATACAAAACAAACAATCCAAACATCAAAAGTCCAAGTCAAACACAAAACTCATCAAAATCCAAAGTCGTGGCCCAAAACGATGGACCCGCGCAGCCCAGCTGGGCCACTCGATCGAGTGGGCCTGTTTCGAGCCCGACTGCTGGCACAACGGGCCACTCGACCGAGTCAGCTGTTTACTCGGTCGAGTAACCCTAACCGAGATCTTAGGCTTAGCCTATATAAACACCCTCATGCACATCTTTTTTGACAAGTTTACAAACCCTACACATTTTTTGACAACCCTAGTTTCACATCCTCTACACTCTACAACCCTATTCAACCCTAATACTACACTAAGCAAACCCTAGCCCTAGCCTAGGAACCGTAACCCTAAACCTAGCTTTAGGAACCAAACACCCTAACCACCACAACTCAACCTCCATAAGCCTCGAAACTCCTGTGTTAAAGCCGCGATTACGAGTCCATACCGAGCACAAGAACATGTAGGTTGAGGGTGCAAAACCCTTTCTTCCCTTCTTCTCTTCCTCTTTCTCTTTGTTTTTTTTGTTTTTTTATTCATTTTATTTATCGCGTTCTAATATCGATAGTATTATTAGTATAAAACATTAAAATACCCGTCGATTTGTGTCGAGTGCGAAGGATGTCAGGATAAGGAAACCCGAATATACAAGTGTACTGCACACAGCGTTGCCGGTCGCTTATCCTGACACCCTAGCATTTGATTATTGAAACAGGTCAATTTTAACAATAACTCGTTTATTTTCGTTTGCATCGCATATTGCATCGATTTTCTAAAAACCTTGTTCAAAACACATATTTTCTAAGGGTCGAAACCCGTTGACGCGGATCCGGCATCACAATCCCTAGGGGTTTATTTCGATGTCGGAAAAGCCGAGGGAATCAAGTCTTTCAATTCTAGCATAGCGTCAATCTCATGGATTCGATACTAGTTCCATAATTAGACGTCGAATCTAGCGATCTAGTCACATAAATTAACTAATGCGATTTTCCGTTGATGCTAAAATAATTGTCAATACAATTCAATAGAATTACGACATTATTAAATGCGGAGGAAATCTACCATATCGCGGTAGTTGATTTAAGTCGACTTAAACTAATCTTCCATTATTCTCACTCTAGTATTCCATATCGATTCAATAACCGAATATGGGATACGACGAGTATTCAAGTTCAGAATTGAGTATAAATTCCGCAATATTTATGCCCAATTCGTCAAATCGTCAAAAATCAAATGCAATTTCAAAATCGATAACTAAAATTGCAAACGAACCTGGTTCGTACAGGTGCCACTTGACCGAGGGCCTACACCACTCGACCGAGTGACATCACCAAAACCGAGACAGAATGTCTCTTACGAACTCCACTCGGTCGAGTCTCACAGTAACTCGCTCGAGTGGCAACGTACTCGACCGAGTTGGTCAATAACTCGGTCGAGTAGGGTCCATAACACGAAACAGAATGTTTCTACGACCTCCACTCGGTCGAGTCCCACAGTGACTCGGTCGAGTGGCGACGTACTCGGTCGAGTTGGTCAATAACTCGGTCGAGTAGGATTGTAAAATCCGGACAGAACCTCTTTTTAGAGGTCCACTCGGTCGAGTCACACAATGACTCGGTCGAGTGGCCCTTAATCACGTCAAACCGTGAGTCCCATAGTAGCATTCAAGTCTCGTTAATCGTTTTTCGTGACTTAAGTCAACACGTGCCAAATCTATCACGTGAAACACCTTTTTCAAAACCATGCATTAACTCATTAGCATCATTCCATATTACTCAATATTTCGTTAACCGTTATATCGTTACTAACACGTTTATTGTTTCTCTTGTCAATTTTGGTTGTTTATTTTATCGTACTAAAATGAACCCACATGCTAAAGTACAACTTCGACGTTAATATTTTAGTTGCATTAAATCGACATAGAAACCCTTTTCATTTTCATTCACATGCTTAGGGAAAACAATCCTTGCATAAGCATTCTCACTGAATTACTAACGCGCGTATTAGAGAGTCAATCGATATCCTAGTAGAGGCCGCTAGTGCGGGCGGGGTTGGGTGTCCTTCGTGGGCTTCCCAACACGTACCCTCACCCCTTACTCAAAACCTCGGTTTCCGGATGCCCGAAACCGTTGGCGCACGAGAGTCATTCAATACACGATAACCGGTAGTGACGGTATCGGTATCAAATGCTAAGGGACGAGCCCAATAAACTCTGACATCGGAAATGGGCCGTATTTTGTATACGGCCCACTACGACATAAAGTGGGTTCGAACGGGCCCGAACTCCCACAAAGTTCGGTGGCGACTCCACTTCGATTTAAATTTCCATTCGATCCGTTTTCATATGGAGATTCATTCGCCTCCCCAAACCCGCGCGTGGCCGCGTCGGGGTGGACCTATGTCATGTCCACAATTTGGCGACTCCGCTAGGGATTAACTGATGAGTGACTAACCATCGGCATCCTCAGGGTGAAACTCGAACGTTTGACTAGTACAATACGCGTCTTAGTTTTATGGTTCATGCATAACCCATATTTTCCCGGGCCGGTACTGGTGACCGACGTCCCACTATACCATTGATGTACTCCAATATGGATATGTCAAAAGGTGTCCATAGTCGATTCGAGTGGGTTTCGCGGCATGTTCTAAGCTCAACTCGACTTAGAGAGTCCGTCCCGATCAACGTCTAGACTATGTACACTGGTATAGACCCTCTTAGACCGACCGAGACTTAGTGTAAAGCATACATGGCGTCGTTATAATGCTTGTGTGACTACGTGCTATTTGGTTTCCGTGTCGTTTTCAAAAAACCGTCAACTCTTTTCAAAAATTACATCTTTTTCAAGATATTCAATTTTCAAAACCCGGGACATACGGAATTTAGGACTTACGATTTTACTCAAAATAGCCTATTTTCTAGACGGTATGTTGCCCAATTCAAAACTCGAAAACGTTTTCGAACTTTCAAAAAAAAGGAAGGCCCAATATACTTTCCGTTTTTTTCTCGAAAAATCGGGCCTTTCCCCGAGTTCTCTCGGACTTTCCAAAAACCATCAATTTTCAAAACCTTCCTCTTCTTAGGACTTCCCGTATTTAGCAGTGTCGGGTCATGTCGTAAGTCGTCAAGGTCTTTAGCGTCGAAACTCTGCCGATCCTACATCGCGAGTTTCCTCCCTATCCCAGTCCGCCTTATTAGACTAAGGCAAGGCCCACCTATGTAGGACAAACCCCTACAAAGGAGGGCCCATTTACACAATCGAGTCAAAAGTCTGGGGATGTCTCATGTGAACCTTCCTTCGAACAGGACTAGGCTCACCCGCCGAATCCTAAGGAAGGCCCACACTTCACAAGTCGCCCGTCTAGGTGTCTTTTCGAGTCATTTCCTCTTTTAGTCTTGTTCAGGATGTACTTGCTATTCCGGGATTCGGGCCAGTTTCTGATTACGCGGTGTTCTTACAGACAGGCCACCCGCAACCCGACATCGACGCAAAATGGAAGAGTTGAAGGATGCCCTAGCCAATATCGAGACTCAACTAACCTCCATCCAGGCTAGCCAAGCAACGTTAGACACCCGTTTGAGCACCGTAGAAAAGACAACCCCTGTTGATCCGAATGAAGAAGCAACAAACCAAGAGTTCAATGAAGTCACACTAGCTCCAAATGGTCCTAGTCCAACCACCTTAGCCCCTCCTTCAAGTCTAGTAGTGTGCCTTCTTCAAGTGTTGAACTAGCTCGTGCAAACACCTACTTGGACCGAGTAAAAGAGCAAATAATCAAGACCATATGGATGCATTAACTTGGGTTCACACTCATTCAAACAAAGGGTGTGCATCGGATTTAGTAGGCTGATTGTAGGCTGATTGTGTTCACATTCTTGCTTTGTCTAAGTTCTTTTCCTTAGCTTTGTTTGTATCTCCTTAAGCTTTGTTTGTATCACCCTTGACCATTCTGGTTTAGGACGTTTGATGGCTATATATAGCCATCCTTTTGATGAATAAAATCATTCAACTTGCATAAAACAAACCTGAGTAAAAGCCTTGCTTTTCCTTTTTCGTCTTTGTAGCTTACAAGACAAAGTACTAGAGTTAGTCGCGTTACAAGCTCTATACTCGCTTTTTCAATCGAGTGTTTGAATTAGCACCCGCTTTGTTGAGGTATAGGTCTATCTCTGATGTGAGTTGATATGAACTTTGAAACAAGAACGTGAAGATGGATTAGTATTCTGAAATGAACGTAAACAAAGTAACCAAAACAGATTGTAAGGATGAATAAAACGTAACCAAAGGATAGTATGCTTAGTGAAGTAGACCTATACTCCAACAAAGCGGGTGCTAAATCAAACACGTGATTGAAGTAGCGAGTTTAGAGCTTGTAACGCGACTAGCTCTAGACTTTGTCTTGTAAGCAACAAGGACGTAAAAGAAAGCTTAGCTTTACTCAGTTTTGTGATATCAATATTGGATGTCTTATTCATTCAAGTAGATGGCTATATATAGCCTACAATAAGTCCCTAAACTCGGATGATTAGGGTGACAAAAACAAAGCTAAATGGTGACAAAAACAAAGCTTAAACCTATGTGAACTAGGAGCTAATAACAAAGCTTAAACCTATGTGAACAAAGCTTGAGGAAGAGCATTCAGCTGCGGCACACCATGTGAACATGGAGCCAAAAACAAAGCTTGAGGATGTGCACACTATGTGAACATAACCATGGTGTGAACTCAAGTTAATGCCTTCATAAGACCTTGACTTATTTGCTCCTTTATTCGTCCCTACACGAGCTAGCTCACCATTTGAAGTAGGCACACTACTAAGCTAGTAGGAGGTGCTAATGTGGCTTGACTTGGTCCATTAGGAGCTAGTGTTACTTCATTGAATTCTTTGGTATCTCCTTCATTCGGATCATCTCCTCCCCCTTGAAAAGGAATTGTCCTCAATTCTGAAATGCCATCATCATCAAGATAAGGAGAAAGATCTCCCACATTGAACGTGGCATGAACTCCATAATCATCCGGTAATTCTACTTTGTGAGCATTGTCGTTCACCTTTGATATGATCTTGTAAGGACCTTCTGCTCGTGGCATCAACTTGTTCTTCCTTTTGCTTGGAAACCTCTCCTTTCTCAAGTGAACCCAAACTAAGTCACCCTCTTGGAAAAGTCTTGGTTTCCTGTTTTTGTTGGACCTTCTTTTGTATGCTTCATTTACCTCCTTGATCCTTTCTCGAATTTGCTCGTGGAGTTTTATCATAGCCTTCAGTTTTGACTCCGCGTCTTTGTGGACTAACTCATCCTTAGGTAGAGGAATCAGGTCCAAGGGCATGTAAGGATTGATCCCATACACGGCCTCAAAAGGGGAATGAGAGGTAGCATAAGTAGGAGAGCGATTGTAGGCAAATTCAGCATGGACAAGCTTGATATCCCAATCCTTTTGAGTCTTGCTCACAAGGCCTCTTAACAACGTCCCCAAAGTGCGATTGGTAACTTCGGTTTGTCCATCTGTTTGTGGATGATAAGAAGTGCTAAATAAGAGCTTGGTTCCCACCTTCCTCCATAGAGTGTTCCAAAAATAACTAAGGAACTTTGAATCACGATCAGAGACAATGGACTTGGGTACTTCATGGAGACGTACCACCTCTTTGAAGTACAAGTCAGCTACATTGCTAGCATCATCCGTTTTGTGGCACGCAATGAAGTGAGCCATCTTTGAAAACCGATCTACCACCACCATGATAGCATCCTTTCCCCTAGCGGTTCTTGGTAAGGCCACAATGAAATCCATGGACACATCTTCCCATAGTCTATTAGGGGTGGGTAAGGGCATGTAGACTCCGGGTTTGAAAGAACTTTTGGCAAATTGGCAAGTCACACACTTGCTTACTACATGCTGGACACTCCCTTGCATCTTTGGCCAAAAGAAGTGCTCCTTTAAGACCTCCAAAGTTCTTGTGATGCCAAAATGACCCGCTAATCCTCCCCCATGAGCTTCCCTAACCAGCAATTCTCTAATGGGATGCTTGGGTACACAAAGGCGGTTTCCTTTGAAAAGAAATCCCTCCTGCAAAACAAACTCTTCAAAAGCTCCCTCATTGCATTTGGTGAAAGTTTCACCAAAATCAGCATCATTGTTGTAGTAATCTTTTAGAGTTTCAAATCCGAGCAATCTAACATCCAAAGTAGATAGTAGAGTGTAGCGGCGGGATAGTGCATCAGCTACTACGTTACTTTTACCATCTTTGTACTTTGAAGAGAAATGAAAGGATTGCAAGAATTCCACCCACTTGGCATGCCTTGGACTTAACTTTTGTTGGCCATTGATGTACTTTAGGGACTCATGATCTGAATGGAGAATAAAATGGTTAGTACGAAGATAATGACTCCAATGATCAAGAGCTCTTACTATGGCATAGAACTCCTTGTCGTAGGTGCAATAGTTCAACCTTGCTCCATTGAGTTTCTCTGAAAAGTAGGCAATGGGGCGCCTATTTTGCACAAGAACAACACCAATTCCTACTCCACTAGCGTCACATTCCACCTCAAATGGTTGAGAGAAATCAGGAAGGGCTAAGATAGGAGCGGAACATAACTTCTCTTTGATGGCTTCAAAGGCTTCTTGGGCAGCTTTGGACCAAACAAACGCGCCTTTCTTCAAGCATTCGGTGATAGGACTTGTGATAGTGCTAAAGTCCTTAATGAATCTCCTATAAAAGGAAGCCAAACCATGGAATGATCTTACTTTTGTAATGGTGGAAGGGATTGGCCAAGTACGTATGGATTCCACTTTGGTTTGATCAACGGACACTCCTTCTTTGGACACCACGTAGCCAAGGAACATTACACTTTCCACAAAGAAAGCACACTTCTCCTTCTTCCCAAAGAGTTGTTGCTTGCGAATTGTTGTAAATAGTAGTCTTAAGTGCTCTATATGCTCCTCCAAAGACCTGCTATACACAAGAATATCATCCAAGTAAACCACAATAAAGCGACCTAAGTAGGCCTTAAGTATTTCATTCATTAGCCTCATGAATGTGCTTGGAGCGTTGGTGAGACCAAACGGCATGACCGTCTACTCATAGAGCCCATGCTTGATTTTGAAGGTTGTCTTCCATTCATCTCCCTCCCTCATTCTTATTTGATGGTACCCACTTCTTAGGTCAATTTTGGAGAAGATCACAGCCCCATGAAGCTCGTCCAACATATCATCCAACCTTGGAATAGGAAACCTATACTTGATGGTAATGTTGTTAACGGCCCTACTATCCACACACATTCTCCAAGTCCCATCTTTCTTAGGTACTAAGAGGACCGGAACAGCACAAGGACTAAGGCTTTCTCGTACATAACCTCGACTCATTAACTCATCAATTTGTCTTTGTAACTCCTTAGTCTCTTCGGGATTACACCTATAGGCTGCCTTGTTGGGTAAGGCTGCTCCTGGAATGACGTCTACTTGGTGTTCTATACCTCTAATAGGTGGTAAACCAACCGGTAATTCTTCGGGGAAAACATCCTTAAACTCGTGTAACAACTCCTCAAATGGCTTTCCTCCAAGCCCATTCTCAACTACTACGGGTTCCTCTCTAGCCACCATGACAAAGACACGCTCCCCCCCTTGTAAAGCCTGTTCCACTTCACTCTCACTCGCAAAGATGGTAAGGTTAGGCTTCTTAGTTTTGTTGGCGGTCATAGCTCTAACAGCTTGGGGAGTCATAGGTTTTAGAATGATTTTCTTTCCCTTATCCCTTAACTCGTATTCATTTTTTCTCCCATGGTGTACCACATCCCTATCAAACTGCCAAGGACACCCCAAAAGTATATGACAAGCATCCATAGGGATAACATCACAAAGAAATTCATCGACATAAGACCCCATAGTTAAACCTACTCTTACTTGTTTTGTGACCTTTATTTCGTTTCTATCATCTAACCAATGTAATGCATACGGTCTAGGGTGATTAGTAGTGGTTAGGCCTAACTTAGTTACCATTTCAGTAGAGGCAACATTCGTACAACTACCTCCATCAATGATCAAACTACACCATTTGGTATTAACTAGACACTTAGTGTGAAAGAGTTGATCTCTTTGTTCGGTGTTGTGTGGGATGGGTTTAGCATGAAGTGTACGTAGTACTAAAACATTACCATATGTTGGGAGCTCATAGTCCTTTCCTTCTTCCTCCTTTTCTCCCAAGTAGACTTCAGGATCAGATACGCCATTGGACTTAGAAAGTTCGTTCATTTTGCCCACCGGTTCTCTCCTTAGGCTTTCCAAGAAACTAGAGTCTTCAAAGTTCACAACTCCTGCCATGCTTTGCGTCTAATGGATGACCAAAGCTCTGATACCACTAATGATGTGAGTTGATATGAACTTTGAAACAAGAACGTGAAGATGGATTAGTATTCTGAAATGAACGTAAACAAAGTAACCAAAACAGATTGTAAGAATGAATAAAACGTAACCAAAGGATAGTATGCTTAGTGAAGTAGACCTATACTCCAACAAAGCGGGTGCTAAATCAAACACGCGATTGAAGTAGCGAGTTTAGAGCTTGTAACGCGACTAACTCTAGACTTTGTCTTGTAAGCAACAAGGACGTAAAAGAAAGCTTAGCTTTACTCAGTTTTGTGATATCAATATTGGATGTCTTATTCATTCAAGTAGATGGCTATATATAGCCTACAATAAGTCCCTAAACTCGGCTGATTAGGGTGACAAAAACAAAGCTAAATGGTGACAAAAACAAAGCTTAAACCTATGTGAACTAGGAGCTAATAACAAAGCTTAAACCTATGTGAACAAAGCTTGAGGAAGAGCATTCAGCCGCGGCACACCATGTGAACATGGAGCCAAAAACAAAGCTTGAGGATGTGCACACTATGTGAACATAACCATGGTGTGAACCCAAGTTAATGCCTTCATAAGACCTTGACTTATTTGCTCCTTTATTCGTCCCTACACGAGCTAGCTCACCATTTGAAGTAGGCACACTACTAAGCTAGTAGGAGGTGCTAATGTGGCTTGACTTGGTCCATTAGGAGCTAGTGTTACTTCATTGAATTCTTTGGTATCTCCTTCATTCGGATCAATCTCACTAAGCATACTATCCTTGGTTACATTCTATCATCCTTACAACAACCATTACATTCTGTTTTTGTTGCTTGTTTGTCGTTAATCTCAAATACTATCAACCTCCATATAACTTGTTCAAAGTTCATTCTAACTCACATCATTAGTGGTATCAGAGCTTTGGTCTTCCTAAAGACGTAAAGCATGGCAGGAGGAGTGAACTTTGACGACCCTAACTTCTTGGAACACCTAAAGAAAGCATTGAAGAACTACCAGCCCATGAATTCTCGTTTCCAAGCAAGAAGAGAGCCGGTGGACAAAATCAAAGTGAACGAACTCCCTGAGTTCATTGGAGGTACTGATCCTGAAGTCTACTTGGAATGGGAAAGAAACATTGAGAAGCTTTTTGACTTCAAAGACTTGGAGGACGAGGAGAGGTGCAAGTATGCAATTCTGAAGCTAAGCAAAGGGGCTTCTCTTTGGTATGAAGGGCTGAAGATACGACGCACCAGGGATGGAAAGGGTAAGATTTCTTCTTGGGAATCCTTGAAACGAAAGCTACGCAAGAGGTATGTCCCAACTACACATAAGTTGTCCTTATACAAAAAGATTGCTAATCTCGTACAAGGAAGGATGAGTGTTAGCGAGTACATTGAGGAGTTTGAAAACTTGTTGTTAATGGGGGAAGTAGAGGAAAACGAAGAGATAAAAATGGCTAGATTCTTACGTGGGTTAAATCGTAGTATTGCTAATACAGTTGATTTATGTCCATACTCTGATTTTGATACGTTGTGTGGGTTATGTTTAAAAATTGAGGCACAAGGGAAAACTAAGTATGAGAATGAGTCTAGTAGGAGTCATACTTGGTCACGAGGTGAGGGGAGTAACAAGGCAAATTCAGTTAACACTAATCAACCCCTTTCCATTAAGAGTAACCCGACTCAACCCACAAATAAGACACCCACTGAAACTAGTTTGTCCAAGGTACGTTGCTTCAAGTGCCAAGGCTTTGGTCACTATAAAAATGCGTGTCCTAATAAGAGAGTCGTTACCTTGAGAGAAATAATGCCTTTTAGAGAGGAGATGTGGGAGGAGGAGCAACGCATAGGGGCTGTGTTTAATGAGGGAGAGGAAGAAGAGGATGAAGAAAGAGAGGACTATGAACCCCTAACGTATGATACTGTTTTGGTACTACGTACACTTCATGCCAACCCCATCCCACACAACACTGAACAAAGGGATCAACTCTTCCACACTAAGTGTCAAGTTAACAAAAAAAGGTGTAGCTTGATCATTGATGGGGGTAGTTGCACAAATGTTGCCTCAACTGAAATGGTAACTAAATTAGTGATGTGAGTTGATATGAACTTTGAAACAAGAATGTAAAGATGGATTAGTATTCTGAAATGGAACGTGAATGAGTAGCCAAAACAGAAAGAAAGGATAGTTTTAAGCGTGAATGAACCGTAACCAAGGATAGTATGCTAGGTGAAGTAGACCTATACTTCAACAAAGCGGGTGCTAAATCAAACAACGCGATTGAAGTAGCGAGTTTAGAGCTTGTAACGCGACTCACTCTAGACTTTGTCTTGTAAACTACAAAGACGAAACAAAGAAAGCACACAGCTTAACTTTACTCAGGTTTTTAATTTGCAAATTGGATGATGTTTATTCCTTCAAATGGCCGGCTATTTATAGCCTACAAGACCCTTAAAACCGGCTGGTCAAGGGTGACAATAACAAAGTACAATGGTGACAAAAACAAAGCTTAAGCCTAATGTGAACTAGGAGCTAAGAACAAAGTTGGAGCTAATAACAAAGCTAATGTAAACATGGAGTTAAAACCAAAGCTAGGGAGTTAAAACCAAAGCTCCACCAAGAGTAACCAGCCGTGTGTAGTCTTGTGTGAACATGGAGCCAACAACAAAGCTTGAGTGTACACACCATGTGAACATGGAGCCAAAAACAAGGCTAACAAGAGAGCCTTTTGACCGTGTACACTAAGAGAACACAACCAGCTCCTTAACTTCAGTCCACTACTCATGCTTGAATGATTGTGACCCTAAGTTAATGTCTTCATTTCACCTTGATTAGTTACTCCTTTATTCAGCTCAAATTCGAGCTAGCTCCATAATTGAAGATGACTTCTTATTATAGCTAATGTAGCTGGCCTAAGCTTAAGTAGGAGCTAGTATTCTTTAGTTGAGCTCTTTAGAACTTCCTTACTTGGATTGGTAGCTCCTTGATTCGGATCATCTCCTCCCCCTTGACAAGGAATTGTCCTCAATTCTGAAATGTTAACTTTATCAAGGTATAGAAGAAGATCTTCTAATAGGAAGGTGGCTTGAACTCCATACTCATCCGCCAACTTCAGCTTGTAAGTTCTTTGGGTGCCCTTGTGTGGAACTTCTGTTTGTGACTTCCACTTGCTCCTTCCTTGGTTTGGGAACTCCTCTATACTCACGTTAGCCAAAGACAAGTCATTCCTCATGAAGTACCTCGTACTCTTGTTGTGCTCTTTTCTCATGATGTACTTAGAATGTCCTGAAGTGTAAAGGAGGTTTCCTTTAAAAGGAAGTCTTACCTGCAAAATAAGCTTATCAAGAGTACCAAAGGGGTTAGTCTTGTGCTTGCTAAGCACTTCAGCCTCCGTGGAGTAGTAGTCCTTCCAATTCCCAATCCCACTTGTGCCTATATCTAAAGTGGTTGAATGCGTGTGGTTACAAGACAATGTGTTAACCATGCCTTCGACCTTACCCTCTTCATACCTTAAGACTTCAGGATCTACACGAGGCATCAAATAAGATGGTATTCCCTTGGAGATAACAATACCTTGTTCCTGTTGCCACTCTTTAGATGGCTTTCCTTTACTGCCACTCTTAATCTTAATGGGTTTTTCTTTGGTGGCGTCAAACTCTCCCTTGTCTAGATTATGCACTTCTACAACTTTATTAGCAAACATTGAGAGGCTGGGTTTTCCGACTCTATTTGCTAACATGTTACAGACACTTTGAGGTGCCATGGGTTTGAGTATAATTTTCTTTCCTTTATCATTCAACTCATACTCATTCCTTCTTCCATGGTGAACTACGTCCCTATCAAACTGCCAAGGACGGCCTAATAGTATGTGACAAGCATCCATAGGAATTACATCACACAAAACCTCATCAACGTAGGAACCCATGGTTAATCCAACCCTCACTTGTTTAGTGACCCTTACCTTGTTCCCGTTGTTTAACCAATGTAAGGCATAAGGGTTAGGGTGATTGGTAGTAGCTAGGCCTAGTTTGTCCACCATTTCAGTTGAGGCAACGTTGGTACAACTACCTCCATCGATGATTAGACTACACCATTTATCTTTCACTTGACACTTAGTATGAAACAGTTGGTCTCTTTGTTCAGTGTCTTGTTGAATTGGGTTAGTATGTAGAGTTCGTAGTACTAGGAGTGTGTCATAAGCCGGGGGTTCATAAGCCTCAATATCTTCTTCCTCTTCTTCCTCTCCCTCATTGACATTAAAAACAGCCCCTATACGTTGTTCCTCCTCCCATAACTCATCCCTAACAGTGATTACCTCCCTTAAGGTCACAACTCTTTTGTTAGGACAAGCGTTTTTGAAGTGACCAAACCCTTGACATTTGAAACAACGTACCTTAGATAGACTAGTCTCAGTGGTTGTTTTGGGGGTAGACTGAGGTGGGGGTGCTGGGTTAGCCTTAACAATAAGGGGTTGATTAGAACTAGTAGGATTGACTCTACTACCATCATCTGTTCTAGACCAAGTATGACTCTTACTAGACTCACCCTCATGTCTTCCCTTCCCTTGTGCCTCAATTTTTAGACACAACCCACACAATGTATCAAAATCAGAATAGGGACATAAATCAACCGTATTAGCTATACTACGATTCAACCCACGTAAGAACCTAGCCATTTTTATTTCTTCATTCTCCTCTACTTCTCCCATTAAAACCAGGTTCTCAAATTCCTCTATATATTCACTAACACTCATTTTTCCTTGAACAAGATTAGCAATTTTTTTGTATAAGGACAACTTGTGCGTGGTTGGAACATACCTCTTACGTAGTTTACGTTTCAAGGACTCCCAAGAAGTGATCTTACCCTTCCCGCTTCTGGTGCGTTGTACCTTAAGCCCTTCATACCAAAGGGAAGCTCCCTTGCTTAGCTTGAGGATGGCGTACTTGCACCTCTCTTCGTCCTCCAAATCCTTGAAGTCAAAGAGCTTCTCTATGTTTCTTTCCCACTCCAAGTAAACTTCAGGATCAATACCACCATTAAACTCAGGGAGTTCATTTACCTTGATTCTGTCCACCGGTTCTCTCCTTGGTTGGAAGCGGGAATTCTTGGGTTGGAAGTTCTCCAACGCCCTCTTTAGTTGTTCCAGGAAGGTAGGATCTTCAAACTTCAACACTCCTGCCATGCTAACGTCTGGATGGATGACCAAAGCTCTGATACCACTAATGATGTGAGTTGATATGAACTTTGAAACAAGAATGTAAAGATGGATTAGTATTCTGAAATGGAACGTGAATGAGTAGCCAAAACAGAAAGAAAGGATAGTTTTAAGCGTGAATGAACCGTAACCAAGGATAGTATGCTAGGTGAAGTAGACCTATACTTCAACAAAGCGGGTGCTAAATCAAACAACGCGATTGAAGTAGCGAGTTTAGAGCTTGTAACGCGACTCACTCTAGACTTTGTCTTGTAAACTACAAAGACGAAACAAAGAAAGCACACAGCTTAACTTTACTCAGGTTTTTAATTTGCAAATTGGATGATGTTTATTCCTTCAAATGGCCGGCTATTTATAGCCTACAAGACCCTTAAAACCGGCTGGTCAAGGGTGACAATAACAAAGTACAATGGTGACAAAAACAAAGCTTAAGCCTAATGTGAACTAGGAGCTAAGAACAAAGTTGGAGCTAATAACAAAGCTAATGTAAACATGGAGTTAAAACCAAAGCTAGGGAGTTAAAACCAAAGCTCCACCAAGAGTAACCAGCCGTGTGTAGTCTTGTGTGAACATGGAGCCAACAACAAAGCTTGAGTGTACACACCATGTGAACATGGAGCCAAAAACAAGGCTAACAAGAGAGCCTTTTGACCGTGTACACTAAGAGAACACAACCAGCTCCTTAACTTCAGTCCACTACTCATGCTTGAATGATTGTGACCCTAAGTTAATGTCTTCATTTCACCTTGATTAGTTACTCCTTTATTCAGCTCAAATTCGAGCTAGCTCCATAATTGAAGATGACTTCTTATTATAGCTAATGTAGCTGGCCTAAGCTTAAGTAGGAGCTAGTATTCTTTAGTTGAGCTCTTTAGAACTTCCTTACTTGGATTGGTAGCTCCTTGATTCGGATCAATTAGGCCTAACCACCACTAGTCACCCTAGACCGTATGCACTACATTGGTTGGACGATGGAAACAAGGTAAGGGTCACTAAGCAAGTAAGAGTAGGCTTAACAATGGGGTCTTATGTCGATGAGGTTTTATGTGATGTCATTCCTATGGATGTGTGTCATATACTTTTGGGACGTCCTTGGCAGTTTGATAGGGATGTAGTACACCATGGGAGGAAGAATGAATACGAGTTAAGGGATAGGGGAAAGAAAATCGTGCTAAAACCCATGACTCCTCAAGCTGTTAGAGCTATGGCAGCCAACAAAACTAAGAAGCCTAACCTCACCATATTTGCTAGTGAGAGTGAAGTAGAACAGGCTTTACAAGGGGGGGAACGTGTCTTTGTCATGGTTGCTAGAGAGGAACCCTTAATAGTTGAGAATGGGCTTGGGGAAAAGCCATTTGAGGAATTGTTACATGAGTTTGAGGACGTTTTCCCTGAAGAATTACCAGTTGGTTTACCACCTATTCGAGGCATAGAACACCAAATCGACCTCGTTCCAGGAGCAGCCTTACCAAATAAGGCAGCCTATAGGTGTAATCCAGAGGAGACTAAGGAATTGCAAAGACAAATTGATGAGTTAATGAGTCGAGGGTATGTACGTGAAAGCCTTAGTCCTTGTGCTGTTCCAGTCCTCTTAGTACCTAAGAAAGATGGAACTTGGAGAATGTGTGTGGATAGTAGGGCAGTTAACAACATTACCATCAAATATAGATTTCCTATTCCAAGATTGGATGATATGTTGGATGAGCTTCATGGGGCTGTGATCTTCTCCAAAATCGACTTAAGAAGTGGGTATCATCAAATTAGAATGAGAGAGGGGGATGAGTGGAAGACAGCCTTCAAGACCAACCATGGGCTCTATGAATGGACGGTTATGCCATTTGGTCTCACCAACGCTCCAAGCACATTCATGAGGCTAATGAATGAAGTACTCAAGGCCTATTTAGGTCGATTCATTGTTGTTTATTTGGATGATATTCTTGTTTATAGCAGGTCTTTGGCGGAGCATATGGAGCACTTAAGGCTACTATTTACAACACTTCGCAAGCAACAACTCTTTGGCAAGAAAAAGAAGTGTGCTTTCTTTGTAGAAAGTGTGGTGTTCCTTGGCTATGTGGTGTCCAAAGATGGAGTATCCGTTGATCAAACCAAGGTAGAATCCATCCGTACTTGGCCAATCCCTTCCACCATTACGGAAGTAAGATCATTCCATGGGTTGGCTTCCTTCTACAGAAGGTTCATTAAGGACTTTAGTACCATCACAAGTCCTATCACCGAGTGCTTGAAGAAAGGTGCGTTCGTGTGGTCCAAAGCTGCCCAAATTGCTTTTGAAGCCATCAAGGAGAAGTTGTGTTCCGCTCCTATTCTAGCTCTTCCTGATTTCTCTCAACCATTTGAGGTTGAGTGTGACGCTAGTGGAGTAGGAATTGGTGCTGTTCTCGTGCAAAATAGGCGCCCCATTACCTATTTTTCAGAAAAACTCAATGGAGCAAGGCTGAACTATTGCACCTACGACAAGGAATTCTATGCCATAGTAAGAGCTCTTGATCATGGAGTCATTATCTTCGTACTAACCACTTTATTCTCCATTCAGATTATGAGTCCCTAAAGTACATCAATGGCCAACAAAAACCAAGTCTAAGCCATGCCAAGTGGGTGGAATTCTTGCAATCCTTTCATTTCTCTTCAAAATACAAAGACGGTAAAAGTAACGTGGTGGCTGATGCATTATCCCGCCGCTACACTCTATTGTCTACTTTGGATGTTAGATTGCTTGGATTTGAAACTCTAAATGATTACTACAAAAATGATGCTGATTTTGGTGAAGCTTTCACCAAATGCAAGGAGGGAGCCTTTGACGAGTTTGTTTTGCAGGAAGGATTTCTTTTCAAGGGAAATCGACTTTGTGTTCCCAAACATCCCATCAGAGAGTTGCTGGTTAGGGAAGCTCATGGGGGAGGATTAGCGGGTCATTTTGGCATCACAAGAACTTTGGAGGTCTTAAAAGAGCACTTCTTTTGGCCAAAGATGCAAGGGAGCGTCCAACATGTAGTGAGCAAGTGTGTGACTTGCCAATTTGCCAAGAGTTCTTTCAAACCAGGAGCCTACATGCCCTTGCCCACTCCTAATAGACCATGGGAAGATGTGTCCATGGACTTCATTGTGGCCTTGCCAAGAACAGCTAGGGGGAAAGATGCTATCATGGTGGTGGTAGACCGGTTCTCAAAAATGACTCATTTCATTGCTTGTCACAAAACCGATGATGCTAGCAATGTAGCCGATTTGTACTTCAAGGAAGTGGTGCGTCTCCATGGAGTACCTAAATCCATTGTTTCGGATCGTGATTCAAAGTTCCTTAGCTATTTTTGGAACACATTATGGAGGAAGGTGGGAACCAAGCTCTTATTTAGCACTTCACATCATCCACAAACAGATGGACAAACCGAAGTTACCAATCGCACCTTAGGCACGTTGCTAAGGGGCCTTGTGAGCAAGACTCAAAAGGATTGGGATGTCAAGCTTGCCCACGCTGAGTTTGCTTACAATCGTTCTCCTACTTATGCTACCTCTCATTCTCCTTTTGAGGCCGTGTATGGAATCAATCCTTATATGCCCTTGGACCTGATTCCTCTATCTAAGGATGAGTTAGTCCACAAAGACGCGGAGTCAAAACTTAAATCCATGATAAAACTCCACGAGCAAATTCGAGAAAGGATCAAGGAGGTAAATGAAGCCTACAAAAGAAGATCCAACAAAAACAGGAAACCAAGACTTTTCCAAGAGGGTGACTTAGTTTGGGTTCACTTGAGAAAGGAGAGGTTTCCAAGCAAAAGGAAGAATAAGTTGATGCCACGAGCAGAAGGTCCATACAAGATCATATCAAAGGTAAACGACAATGCTTACAGGGTGGAGTTACCGGATGATTATGGAGTTCATGCCACGTTCAATGTGGGAGACCTTTCTCCTTATCTTGATGATGATGGCATTTCAGAATTGAGGACAATTCCTTTTCAAGGGGGAGGAGATGATCCGAATGAAGAAGCAACAAACCAAGAGTTCAATGAAGTCACACTAGCTCCAAATGGTCCTAGTCCAACCACCTTAGCCCCTCCTTCAAGTCTAGTAGTGTGCCTTCTTCAAGTGTTGAACTAGCTCGTGCAAACACCTACTTGGACCGAGTAAAAGAGCAAATAATCAAGACCATATGGATGCATTAACTTGGGTTCACACTCATTCAAACAAAGGGTGTGCATCGGATTTAGTAGGCTGATTGTAGGCTGATTGTGTTCACATTCTTGCTTTGTCTAAGTTCTTTTCCTTAGCTTTGTTTGTATCTCCTTAAGCTTTGTTTGTATCACCCTTGACCATTCTGGTTTAGGACGTTTGATGGCTATATATAGCCATCCTTTTGATGAATAAAATCATTCAACTTGCATAAAACAAACCTGAGTAAAAGCCTTGCTTTTCCTTTTTCGTCTTTGTAGCTTACAAGACAAAGTACTAGAGTTAGTCGCGTTACAAGCTCTATACTCGCTTTTTCAATCGAGTGTTTGACATAGCACCCGCTTTGTTGAGGTATAGGTCTATCTCACTAAGCATACTATCCTTGGTTACATTCTATCATCCTTACAACAACCATTACATTCTGTTTTTGTTGCTTGTTTGTCGTTAATCTCAAATACTTTCAACCTCCATATAACTTGTTCAAAGTTCATTCTAACTCACATCACCTGTTGACGGGTCCGGGACCACTGGACCCATAGATGAGCTCATCAGTGTTGTTCGCAGACTCGAAGAACAAGTTCATCTGTCAACAAGCAACTCGATCCACTCCGAAATTGCTCGTTCCTATTCGCCCTTGAATGACGAGCTACCTGCTAACCTCAACCTTACGGGAATTCCTATGTTTGAGGGTACCGAAGACCCGGTCCACCACATCTGGGCTTTCAAAGACTTTATGGCGGTCAAGGGGGTAAAGTCCACCATGTTTACCCACCTTTTCCCTTCCTCCCTGGAGAAGCATCCTAAGGCCTGGTATTACAGGCTCGATTCCAAGAAATACAAAACTTGGGACGATGTGACAACCGAATTCGCTCGGAACTACGCCAACAATACTGAAATCCAGACTACAATGCGTACTCTGGAAGTGATGGCCCAAGAGCCCAAAGAAGGGTTCACTAAATATCTACAAAGATGGCGGGCCAAAAGCGTAAAACTGGTCGACAAGCCCAATGAGAAGGTCTTAGTAGAAGCTTTTGTCAAGAACCTTCTCCCATCCTACCGGGTCCATCTCCGGTATGCTGTTATCCCCAATTTTGCTACCCTAACTGAAATGGGTACAAGGATCGAGGTCGACTTAAGGTTAGAGAGCCTGACTAAGGCCTCTACCAAGGGCTATCAAGGGGCAAGTTCATCCACGGGCAAGCCCACACCTGCAGCTACAACTCGCAGCATCTTTGATGAGGTAAACTTGCTTGACACCTCATCCAAAAAGAATACACCAAATCGGGTATTCACAGATATAGGGACTACCTATACTTACGCCAAACAAAGGCTATCTTCAAAGGGTCCGATCCAACCGATAGGCCCGATGCCCGAGCTTCCAGTAGAAAAGAGGCCCAAAAGCTATAACGCCCAAGCCTACTGCCAATATCATCGTGGTAATGGGCATGATACTGAAAAGTGCTGGAAACTGAAGCATCTGATCCAAGATCTGATCGAGAGCGGGAAAATCCCGTTGCCCGGAGACAAGCCGAGCAACAAAGAGAATCCGTTCAGTGCCCACACAATATTCACCGGTGAGGTAATCGACTGTTCTCACCTCATCTCCCCATATATCCCACAAATCAACGGGATATGGTTCGATGACGAGGATGATGTGTACCTAACCAAAGGGGAAGCTGTCCCCATCACCCTTGAAGAGGTCCGAAAGGCTAAGTCCAAAGCCTTAGCAACCAATCACCTCGCCGCAGTTGGGCGCTCTATTCCCACGTCCGTCACTAAACCTGCCAGGACGGAATCTACCCCAGAATAAACAAGCACTGACACGGCTCTGGTCCAACAAATGAAAAGGGTTCGAGCTGATCTAACCATATGGCAATTAATGGTTAGCTCACAAGCTCATCGGGAAGCACTGACTAAGGCTCCCGACGAAATCAAGGTCGACTCACAGGTTACCCCTACTGAGATGGTAGCCACTATTATGCCTTATCTCAAAGGCAAGTCCAAGGAAGAAGGCCCACTCATCACCTTCTCCGAGTCTGATCTGCCAGCGTTCGGGCCCAATCATAATCTGGCCCTATACATTACGGTCATTTGTCGAGGGAAGTACCTCCCAATGACCCTTATTGACGATGGGTCCGCTGTGAATGTCCTACCTCTAAGGACCGCTAAAGCTCTCGGCATCACCGATGCCGACTACCTCCCGACAGCACAGACTATCCAAGCTTTTGACGGAAGCCCAAAGCCGGTGGCCAGGGCCGTCAAGTTAACAATAATAACGGGCCCAATCGAGAAAGAGTTGGAGTTCCAGGTGATTGATGTCACCTCATCCTTTAACCTACTATTAGGAAGCCCTTGGATCCACGCAGTCAAGGCCGTATCCTCCACTCTCCACCGAAAAGTCAAGATGCCACTTCGGGACGGCATCATCACATTAGAGGCTACTCCAATTACCGTGGCAAGCTGCAACGCTACGGACCGGGCTGACCCACGAGGATTTGATTTCATGGGCATGATCGAAGAAGTGTATCTCTTTAGGCCCTACTTTACAACTAGCATCGACACGATGCTACAAAACCTAGGCTATCTACCGGGAGCTACCTCAAGGCCGTATCTTCCAGCCGGAAAAATCATTGAGGTCCTAAATGATGGCGAATCACATTTCGAATTGGGGTATGTTATAACCCCAGAAAACGTGGTTAGGGCCGGTATTCACAAGGCCATCGACATCTTCAAGGGTACTTACATAGGCCCTTATAGCCCGAAGTTAACTAACTACTTTCTCACTCCAGTTTTCGGAGCTATTCAAGTGGGCCTCTACCAGCCCACCATCACATATCCCGAGACCAAAACGGCTCGGGAATGTAATTTCATCCCCGATGATATATTTGCTCTCGTTCAAAACGAGTCCAAGGAAGAGGAAAACAACGTCGAGCCCGTGCTGGGGCTCCTATTTGGAGAAGACAAGGATGTCCCCGCTCCAAAAGATGATTTGGTCAATCTGATCCTTCGCAGCAACCGGTTTGACCCAACAAAGCTGATCACCAAAGTTGGTGCAGATACAGAAAAAAAGGCTTGGAGGAAGACCATCAAGTGGACCGATGGCCAAGGACGGACCTACAAGCTGACCACCGGCGAGGGAGACATGCCGGATACCGAGTCGGAGTCAGAGTCGGAGTCTTAGTCCGAGTTTAGAGGGTTCGGTGCTAGAGTCGAGTCTGTAACCCCTCTTCCCTTATCCACTGAGGTCTCGGGGCCTATCCCAAGACCTCTCCCTATCCCGCCAGTGACCAACGATCAGATGGCCGCTCTTTTCGAGCTTTTCACAAAATTTACCATTAATAATAACGAAAACTGTTCTGCTTACGACTTGTCTTATTTCCAAAATTTTCTCAATTTCAAAAATTTTATATGCAATGACATTGAGAAGCCCGACGAACAGGTACCTCTACCCCCACATCTGATCGAGCAACTCGAACAAAGGGAGTCCCGAGATCCGGTAATCGAAGAAACCGAGTCCATCAATGTGGGAACCACTTTAGAGTCCCAGATGCTTAAGTTGGGCCTATCCTTAGATCCAGAGGAGAGAAAACAATTCACAGACCTCCTCCAAGAGTTCAAAGATGTTTTCGCATGGTCCTACAAGGACATGCCGGGTATAGATCGGGAGATAGCCGAACACCGAATACCCATCAAAGATGGGTGCAAACCGGTAAAGCAGAAACTCCGAAGGATGAAGCCCGAATGGTCTCTCAAAGTCAAAGAAGAAGTTGACAAGCAATTCAAAGCGGGCTTTATACAAGTGTCTGAATACCCAGACTGGGTTGCAAACATCGTGCCGATACCCAAGAAGGACGGCAAGGTGCGGGTATGTGTAGACTTCCGGGACCTTAACAAGGCTAGCCCAAAAGATGATTTTCCGTTACCACACATCGACATACTGGTGGATAACACGGCCGATCATGCCCTTCTATCGTTCATGGACGGGTATGCCGGATACAATCAGATTAAAATGGCAGAAGAGGACATGAGTAAGACCACCTTCATGATTAAAAAACGCCAAAAACGGCACACACACAAAAAATCACACCCAAAAATAAAATAGTAATAATAATACTCAAATAATAACAATGGAGACTAATATCCAGGCATTTTGCCCTTCCCCTTGTCCTTCGGGTCACGTGGAGCCTGAGGTCTTCGAGGTGGTGGCGAGCGTTTCCGAATCACAAGTGGAACCTCCTTAGCACGAACCCGTTTCTTGGACGTCGAGTCTTCTACCACAGTCTTCGGTCCAATGCGAGCCCGCACGTGCTCGGGTAATCTATCCCGTGGGCCAAGTCGGTCCTGCATGGGTGGTCTTGGGCCTAGTCTCCTTTCCAAGTCAGTCTGGGGGCTCACCTTCCCCCAAGCACCTTTAGCGCTAGACCCTCCAGCTTGGGTCTTGGTCTTCCTCTTCTGCCCTGACATAAGACAGACTAGGGTAGCAGGAGTGTCTCCTTCATCATAGAAGCCCCTGTTGTCTTTAGCTTGCTCCCTTCGCAGCAGGTCGAAAGCTTCATCAACCTTCAGAGCAGCTCGGGCTTTAGCATCGCCAGCCTTGCTCCACTTCGTGTAAGAGTCTGAAACCCAGATCGAGTGGCGAGATTTGACAACGGGCCAAGTATGCCGTGTGTACCATCTTTGCATCCAGGTATCACACATTACATCAGTCAGTTGGATAGGGTCACTCACAACTGCTTCGACTTCAGGGATTCGCTGGGTCCATCCATACTGCCTAAGTATGCGATCTGGGTAGAGATGAACCGTCTGCCTGAAAGATAGGATAACCTGATAACGGGCTCTGTCCCTCGTATCCAAGCCACTCCAAAGGTAGATGGGCCACCACGGAACTACCCATCGATTTAACGGGCCACCATGGAAAGACAAAACCTCGTCCCAATACTTTTGCGTAGTCTGAGGAGAAAAGTCAATGGCCCGCCTCCTCGTCATCACCTAGTTATGACGATAGTTGCTCGCATCAAGGGGAGGATCTATCACCGATAGCCTCTCATATAGCCAAATCTGAAAAAAGAAACAAAAACATGAGTTTTTAAGGCAAAATAGGCGTCCGCCTAAAGCCACTCGGTCGAGTACCTGGGACACTCGATCGAGTGGTGCCCCTGAACACGAACAGGGGGCTTTTACAAGGGCACTCGATTGAGTGCCAGGGTGACTCGATCGAGTGGTACCTCTGAGAGCAGATCAGGAGGTTTCTACGAGGGCACTCGGTCTAGTGCCAGGGTGACTCGATCGAGTGCCCACTGCAGCAGGCAATCTGCGAAAAATCAAAAAATCGAAAAATTGAGAAATTGGGAAAAATAAGATGCAAAGTAACATACTTGCAGCAATCGGGTGCTCCCGGTAAGACGAATTGATGAGTCCCTCTTGCGGCTGTCCAATCCTTGGATAATCTCGCCCATGATCAGCCTAGCCGGGCTGTGTTCAGTCTCCATCAAATCTACTACGGTCAGAAGACGGGTGCTTCCCATGCAGGATAGCAAATCCATGTGACCCTCGAAAGCATATACGTGGAGCATACAGAAAGAAAAAGCCCTACGGCTGTAAGCCGGTCTGACACGAACATCAAGAGAATTCATAAATTTCTCAGCCAAGTCGATCAGGGAAATATTATCCCCTTCCATCATGCTGGATACCTCGTTGTGAGAAAGCCCTAGAAATTCTCGAAGCTTCCTCCTCGGGTCATAGATCGAGTACGGGACGGCTGGACGAAGTATCGGGTTCCATCCTCCTATGGCTGCAATCTCCTCAGGTAAAGGGAAAACTTCGCCGCGAGGAAAGGTAAAGACATGATATATGTCGTCCCAGTAGGCCAAGCATGCATCCAAGAAATAACGATCAACCACCATCTGACGGAACGGGTACAACTGAGTTATACCCGTCTGGTTAAGCGCTACCCTATCTGCGTCCCTGAAGCGCCGGGACCATTCTTGCAGCATCACAATTAATCTATCAATGCCCATGACTAGTTTCTTGAGAAGGATGGAGAGATTTTCTTTTTAAGAAGGGAGAATTGTGATGAATTTGTGAGAAAATCAAGAGCATCAAAGGGGTATTTATAGGATTAATTCTATGACCCTCTTTCCATATCTTTTCATGCACAAGGGTTTCCTAATCCCAATCGGAATCAACCCACAAGCCTAGTCCCGATACTAGCACAAAATATTCATCCCGAACTTTCCTAATTTCTTTAGGAGTCAAAATTTCAAACAAATTTCAAAATTTCAAAATTTTCAAAAAATTTCAAAAATCATTTTTCCCCAGCGCGAGTCATTTTACTACCTACGTGTTGCATGCATTTTATGTGATTTATACCGGTACGACTCAAACAGGGACGTGCAACCCACTATACCTCCCCAGCGGAAGCCAACGGTGGCATTTCACGGGATGGCCCTACATACAGGCGCACCCAGGACTTATGCGACAAGTCCAATTCCCCACGGAGTTATCGTCATCAGCTCAGGTATGACTTCTAGTTTGTGGCTGGCGAGCCCTTCACGCGAGTCTAATGGACTATAAACGACCCGGCCGGAAGTCTGCCAGGTTTCAATCCTCGATTGGCCTGGTGGCTACTCTGACCTTCGCCTTGTCCAAGCCTCAGTCAGAGTGGGGGCTCTGTAGATACCCGCATTTTGACTGCCAGGTGTCTATGGTAGTTTCCCAAAAAACACCCGATGATGATCGGACGCTAACATGTCTCTACGCGCTCGGATATGGGCTCAAATCCATTAGTCGTTGGCTAATGCACTTACGGAGTACAAACCTCACAAAATCAACCTTAAATCCAGGCCCAGCGGACCGTTCCGAGTCAAACAAGACTAATTTGGGCCAAAACCGACACCGGAAATAAAACCGACTTTCTTACGATTGGGTCCACCCTGGTCAAAGTCGTCTCCGAGACATACAAAACAACCAATCCAAACATCAAAAGTCCAAGTCAAACACAAAACTCATCAAAATCCAAAGTCGTGGCCCAAAACGATGGACCCGCGCAGCCCAGCTGGGCCGCTCGATCGAGTGCCCCACCCACTCGATCGAGTGGGCCTGTTTCGAGCCCGACTGCTGGCACAATGATAAGTGTAGTGCCCCACCCACTCGATCGAGTGTCCCATTTTCCTTGTGGAATCGCTCCTTGGGAGCGGTTTATGGGCTACTTATGCTTTCTCTAGTTCGTTTCAGGTTCCCGAGACCATTCGTGAAGAATTGGAACGATTTCGACTCGTTTCATACACTTTTTGGAGCCAACAAAGTGAAGGAACGATCGCTCGATGCCTTGGATTCGACCCCGAGACCTTGGGACCCAATCCCGAGCCCCTAGGACTCGATCCCGAGCCCCGAGAATCGATGAGAAACCCATGAGAAGCAAGGAGGGACCTTAAAGATCATATTTGAGGCCTACAAGACCCATCCCTGTCGGGAAGGACCTCATCCCGTCCGGGAAAGGGTGCACAAATTGAACAACGCCTGTTTTGGGGTCGTCCCCAACGGGACCATTTCGTCCCGGACGGGACCATTTCATCCCGGACGGGATGGGCTGTGCTGTAGCCGCGTGACTTTCCTTTCCTCTCCTTCACTCTTGTAACCATATAAATACCCCCCTCTTGTAATATTAGCTTATGTTCTTGATTACCCACTAAACCCTAGACTACTTTAGACTGGATTAGCTTAGATTATTGTAGATTATTCTTTAGTTTATCGTTAATCTTAGTAATTAGTCTTGTATTAAGGGATTTCTTCAAGATTCAACTAAGATTGACAACCTTGGGAGATTGTTTTGGGTTTTTCTTATTAATACAAGTTTCAATCTTTCATCCTCTTGTTAGTAGGTATAATCTTCCTTTCTCTTTACTCTTAATCTTTGTTTAATCTTTCAAGTTTCAATCTTTTCTTATTGTTCTTGTTCTTGCTAGTTTCATAATGGATGTTTTGTTATTTGTGTTGTTTCCTTTTGATAGTGATAGTATTAGTTTTACTATGTGTGAGTAGACTTTTGTGGGGTTAGTAGGGGGATTATGTGTTGATTATGGGTGATTAGGGTTGATTGTGGGTAAAGGTTAAATCTTTGTCACTAGTCATATGTTGAACACCCCATGTGTTTGATGAAATGCTTGTTAGAGTAGTAGTTGCAAATGCTCCTCTTGCTTGTTTTATTCTTCTCATTGGGTGATTGATTTGTGGTTGAATCCTTGTGTATTGGGTAATATCTTGCATGAGTATTCGGGTTTTGTCTTAGACACGAGAGTGCGGACATTGGCTTTGACGCGAGAGCGCGGACCGACCTTAGTGACTAGGTGAAACCTACACCCTCGATTACCCAACCATCCTACTACACTTATGAACCCGACCTAACCCTACTCTTTCCTTGTTTGATTTCTTTAGTTCGATAGATTCGTTTAGCCTTAGTTGTTACCCCTAGCTTAGTCATAGTTATAGTTCATTCCCTTCTTATCGTTCTAGTTTACCTTAGCCTCGAGACCTAGTCAAGTTCTTGGGTAAAACTTAGTCTAGACACCAACAACCGTCTACGTGGACACGACCCGACTTGCCCTATCTACATGCTAGGAATAGTTGGATATTATTTGTTGGTGGGGATCCACGGCAAATCCCTACCATCACACAACGGGCCACTCGATCGAGTCAGCTGTTTACTCGGTCGAGTAACCCTAACCGAGGTCTTAGGCTTAGCCTATATAAACACCCTCATGCACATCTTTTTTTGACAAGTTTACAAACCCTACACATTTTTTGACAACCCTAGTTTCACATCCTCTACACTCTACAACCCTATTCAACCCTAATACTACACTAAGCAAACCCTAGCCCTAGCCTAGGAACCGTAACCCTAAACCTAGCTTTAGGAACCAAACACCCTAACCACCACAACTCAACCTCCATAAGCCTCGAAACTCCCGTGTTAAAGCCGCGATTACGAGTCCATACCGAGCACAAGAACATGTAGGTTGAGGGTGCAAAACCCTTTCTTCCCTTCTTCTCTTCCTCTCGTCATCTTCTTCCTCTTTCTCTTTGTTTTTTTTGTTTTTTTATTCATTTTATTTATCGCGTTCTAATATCGATAGTATTATTAGTATAAAACATTAAAATACCCGTCGATTTGTGTCGAGTGCGAAGGATGTCAGGATAAGGAAACCCGAATATACAAGTGTACTGCACACAGCGTTGCCGGTCGCTTATCCTGACACCCTAGCATTTGATTATTGAAACGGGTCAATTTCAACAATAGCTCGTTTATTTTCGTTTGCATCGCAATTGCATCGATTTTCTTAAAACCTTCTTCAAAACACATATTTTCTAAGGGTCGAAACCCGTTGACGCGAATCCGGCATCACAATCCCTAGGGGTTTATTTCGATGTCGGAAAAGCCGAGGGAATCAAGTCTTTCAATTCTAGCATAGCGTCAATCTCGTGGATTCGATACTAGTTCCATAATTAGACGTCGAATCTAGCGATCTAGTCACATAACTTAACTAATGCGATTTTCCGTTGATGCTAAAATAATTGTCAATACAATTCAATAGAATTACGACATTATTAAACGCGGAGGAAATCTACCATATCGCGGTAGATAATTTAAGTCGACTAAAACTAATCTTCCATTATTCTCACTCTAGTATTCCATATCGATTCAATAATCGAATATGGGATACGACGAGTATTCAAGTTCAGAATTGAGTATAAATTCCGCAATATTTATGCCCAATTCGTCAAATCGTCAAAAATCAAAAGCAATTTCAAAATCGATAACTAAAATTGCAAACAAACCTGGTTCTTACAGGTGCCACTTGACCGAGGGCCTACGCCACTCGATCGAGTGACATCACCAAAACCGAGACAGAATGTCTCTTACGACCTCCACTCGGTCGAGTCTCACAGTGACTCGCTCGAGTGGCAACGTACTCGATCGAGTTGGTCAATAACTCGGTCGAGTAGGGTCCATAACACGAAACAGAATGTTTCTACGACCTCCACTCGGTCGAATCCCACAGTGACTCGGTCGAGTGGCGACGTACTCGGTCGAGTTGGTCAATAACTTGGTCGAGTAGGATCGTAAAATCCGGACAGAACCTCTTTTTAGAGGTCCACTCGGTCGAGTCACACAATGACTCGGTCGAGTGGCCCTTAATCACGTCAAACCGTGAGTCCCATAGTAGCATTCAAGTCTCGTTAATCGTTTTTCGTGACTTAAGTCAACACGTGCCTAATCTATCACGTGAAACACCTTTTTCAAAACCATGCATTAACTCATTAGCATCATTCCATATTATTCAATATTTCGTTAACCGTTATATCGTTAATAAAGCGTTTATTGTTTCTCTTGTCAATTTTGGTTGTTTATTTTATCGTACTAAAATGAACCCACATGCTAAAATACAACTTCGACGTTAATATTTTAGTTGCATTAAATCGACATAGAAACCCTTTTCATTTTCATTCACATGCTTAGGGAAAACAATCCTTGCATAAGCATTCTCACCGAATTACTAACGCGCGTATTAGAGAGTCAATCGATATCCTAGTAGAGGCCGCTAGTGCGGGCGGGGTTGGGTGTCCTTTGTGGGCTTCCCAACACGTACCCTCACCCCTTACTCAGAACCTCGATTTTCGGATGCCCGAAACCGTTGGCGCACGAGAGTCATTCAATACACGATAACCGGTAGTGACGGTATCGGTATCAAATGCTAAGGGACGAGCCCAATAAACTCTGAAATCGGAAATGGGCCGTATTTTGTATACGGCCCACTACGACATAGAGTGGGTTCGAACGGGCCCGAACTCCCACAAAGTTCGGTGGCGACTCCACTTCGATTTAAATTTCCATTCGATCCGTTTTCATATGGAGATTCATTCGCCTCCCCAAACCCGCGCATGGCCGCGTCGGGGTGGACCTATGTCATGTCCACAATTTCACAGTTCTAATTATAAGAAGACAAAAAAATACATAAATATTGTTGATAATTTTTTTATTTTTTATTTTTCATTTTTTAATGTTGGTGGGTTTTTGTCTGAGAAATACCAGAAATGGTTTGCTTAGAGATTTTATGAAATAGGAATATAAAATGTCAAATATATATATATATATATATATATATATATAGTAGCCCTCTCCTCTCCCCCAAAGAAGAAACAAAGTGGCCTGATTGTATGTGAGGATGATTAGGTACTTTTTTTTGTATGGAGGAAGATGAGGCTTTTTTATACACTACGAGTATTTATTTTCTTCTACTTCTACCTCTTTTAATTTCATTGTAATATATATACCGATATTCCCTCCGTCTCGTTCATTTTTACTTATGTTTCTTCTTTAATAGCGACTTAACTTTACTTTTTCCTGTGCTAGGTCTATAAAAGTGTACGGCTATAGAGGGGTACAAGGAAGAGTTCTCAAATTCCGCAGTGGGTGAAAGTTAATGTATGTACTTATTTAAACCTCGTATATTATATGAATCGTCTGGTTCTATGATGAAAAAATGAGGCTTCGAAGTTTGAAATCGAAGTTCTGCTTCGGTTTTTCCAAAATTGAACTTCATGATGATCGTAGTCGGTTTGTTCGATTAGTAGTTGTGGTGATGCTTGAATGAACTCTGATATGCAATCATTCGATTCTTCTATGTTTTTTTGGTGATTTCAAGACTTCAGCTGAGGTTCTCTTGTGATTTTGATATTACGCTGTATAATTCAGGGGACTGTTGTTGGGGTTAGGGTTAGGGATATTGGGATGTTTCGCGGGTCCACTTGGCGAATGCTTGAGGTATAATTCAGATTTTGATTTTGGTATAATCTGATTTTTTATTTTGTTGGATAACTATGAAATGGAATGCTTGAGGTATTCGCAATTTGGATTTCGATGTCATGTGATTTGTTGAATAATCTTGGTTTATTTGTTGGATAATCTTGAACTAGAATGCTTGAGGTATTTGCAATTTGTTGGATTATCATGAACTCGAATGCTTGAGGCATTCACACTTTTGATTTCGATGTGATTTGATATCCTGGATAATCCTGATGTGGAATGCTTGAGGCATTCGCAATTTGTTGGATTATCGTGAACTGGAATTCTTGAGGGATTTGCAGTTTTGAATTCGATGTGATTTGATTTGTTGAATAATCATGAACCGGAATGCTTGAGGGATTAGCAGTTTGGATTTCGATGTGATTTGATCTGTTGAATGGATGTCGAATTGTGAATGGATGGTAATATTTGTCGATTTGTCTGCATTTCTGTGGTTTCAGTACTGTTTCAATGGTTGATTTGTTTGTTTTTGATTGATTGCTAATTAATTTCTATTTTTTGTTCAAACTCTGTACTGTAAATCTGCAGTACTTATAAAAACAACCTTGATGATTGTGAAAAGCTAGCCCCTTTGGATCTTATATAGAATGTTTTTATATAGAATGTATGAAATGCCCGAGAAAAACTTCTTTTTTCATTTGTACGACTCTTACACTTTGTTATACTTGTTGCAATGTAGTCGGCTCCTCATGCTCAGAAAACAGAGTGCGGTTATTACGTGATGAGATATATGATTGAAATTATCACTCGTTCTGATTTGAAGAGAACCGTCAATGAGGTAAGACTTGGGTTTTCACACTTTCTCTTGTTTCAATCATTTGTTTTATGCACATAATTGAAACAAAATAATTAGTTCATTTATATTATTGATTTTGTAGCGTTTCAACGATATGATGCCATATTGACGAGGTTCGTGGATTATGGGCGGATTATTTTCTTAATAATTAGTCGCATATGATGCATCAGATTACCTTATGTAGACAAGAAGTCAGTCGGATTATGGTTTTAGATACGTTTGGACATTGGATCATGATTTTATGTGTACCTTTTGAATTTTGGATGTTGGATAATGATTTTATGTATCTTTTAGATTTTGGATGTTGGATTTTATAAAAATGTAACTTCTTTTGTTCAATTAATCGCTATGGTATTCCTTTTTTATGGTTTGTTAATATGTACGTATTTCAGAATTATTAAAAAACATAAAATATGTATACGTATATAAGCACATATCTATATGTACGTAATTCAAAAAACAGTTGTCTATTATGTATATAGACAACTGTTGTTTTAGAAAAACAGTTGCTTATATCAGTAATAGACAACTGTTGTTTTAGAAAAACGGTTGTCTATATATATAATAGAGAACTGTTGTTTTAGAAAAACAGTTGTCTATTAACCAATAGACAACTGTTCTAAAACAGATGTTTATGCTCATAGTAATATACAACTCCAATCTACTCAACTGTTGTAAGTCAGTTGTCTATTGCAAAAAAACAGTTGTCTATTTGATGTTTTGTAGTAGTGTCTCTTATACCGAAGAAGAAGGATGCTGCTACTGTATTGGATTATCGACCAATTTCGTGTTGTACTGTGTTCTATAAGACTATTACTAAGATCCTTGCTACTAGACTTAAACTTGTGTTGCCTCTGCTAATAGGGGAAGAACTGGCAGCGTTCATATCGGGTAGAAGTATTTTTGATAATACCATGTTGTCTCAAGCTTTGGTTAAAGGTTATAATAGGAAATTCATTACGCCTAGATGCCTTATCAAGGTTGATATAAGGAAAGCTTTCGACTCCCTTCAATGGAAGTTCATAGCTTGTATGCTTACTTGTCTAGGTATACCAGATCAATTCCGAGATTGGATTATGGGCTGTATCCAGAATCCATGGTATTCATTTAAAATTAATGGAGGAGTGTTTGGGTTTTTCCAAGGGAGAAGTGGAATTAGACAAGGGGATCCCCTTTCTCCCTATATATTTGTTATGAGCATGGAGATTTTATCACGTAGTCTTAGAAAGATATGTGACCAGAACCTGGTTTCGTTTCATCCAAAGTGTTGCAGAATCAGGCTTACTCATCTCGTATTTACAGACGACTTGATGCTATTTACTAGAGGTGACCTACCATCTGTTATGGCATGTAAAGAGGCATTGGATTCTTTTGCTTCGATTTCTGGTCTGGAGGCTAATATAGATAAGACGAACATCTATTTTATTTGGAGGGGTTGCGTCTCACGTTCAGAGCCTTATACTTCACAATACTGGTTTTGTGCCGGGTGCTTTTCCATTTCGGTACTTGGGAGTACCTTTGTCTGATTCTCACATTAGTATTGATATGTTTTCTGCATTGCTGCTGAAGATTCAAAGAGCAATTAATCACTGGTCAAGTAAGTTCCTTTCCTATGCGGGTAAACCTCAATTGCTTAATTCGATGATTTTTGGTGTGGAGAATTTCTAGTGTTCTAGTATTCTCCTTCCTCTTAATGTGTTAAAATTGTTGAACAAAGCTTGTAAGGATTTATTTTGGGGGATTGAAAATGGTGAAAGGAGATTAGTTTTTATGAAGTGGAGCGATAAATGCTACCCTTGGGAGGCAGAAGGATTTAATATCAAGGACCTTCAGAGTTGGAATGTTGCTCTCCTTTCAAGATGGCTTTGGATTCTCTCATCTCCTTCTACTAGTATTTGGAGCAAATGGTGTAAGGAGTATGTTACTCGATCTGAATCAATCTGGGTGATATCTTCTAAGGAGTTCCTACCAGCAGGTGTTAAGAACATTATCTCGGTTAGAGATAGGCTTCTTAAGGAATTCGGTACTCTTGCTCAAGTTCAGCAATTTGTAAAGGATTGTTTGGTAGGCTCTACATTTAGTGTTCAAAGGGCTTACGCTTGCCTAAGGAAGAAAGCTAAATTAGGCTGGACTCGCGTGATTCAAGCTACTGTCATTGCACCTAGTCATAAACTTATCATGTCACTAGCAGTTCAGCAAAAATTTCCCACTATTGATCAGTACAGTAAGAGAGGATTTCAGCTTGCTAATAGATGCACTTTGTGTGAGAAGGAGATGGAGACTCATTAGCACCTCTTTTTTCAGTGTTCTTTTTCGCGTGCAATCTGGATTTCGCTTCTTCATTGGATGAAAGTGCCTTACTCAGATTGTAAGCTCATTCGAATTGTGAGATGGATGTCATTATCTTCTAATAAAAAGCATTGGAAGATGCCTTGGATGAAGACTGTTTTGGCGGCTGCAGTTTATCTGATTTGGAAAGAGCGAAACAAGAGGATTTTCATCAGTAAAGTGTCTAATATTGATTCTTTGGTTGCTCATACTAAGTTTTTGGTTATATCTAGGCTAATGCTAAAAAAGGCTAATCCTAAGTTTGTTAGGATTATTGGTGCAATTTCTACGCTTTTGTAATCCTTTAGTGTGTAGTTTTTGCAATGTTTGTAATTTCTTTCATTATGAAACGAAATGATAGCTTTCTTGCAGAAAAAAAATTTAAAAAAAGAAAAAGAAATAGTAGTATTATGCTAGAAACAACTTACGTGATATTATTCTTCCATATTATATGTGTAATAGATAGATAGATTATATTTTTCCATATTACAATAATCCATAGTAGTATCATATTATTATATTATTATTATATATGTGATAGATTCATGTTACATAATAAAATACTATTATTTAATTTAATCACCTTACGTGATAGTAGTTCATATTATATTATTCTTCCATAATGTACATCAATGGAAGTAGTATAGTAAAGATATTATTATACAATTATTATAATTTTATATATTTTAATAATACTATTATTATATTTTTTTTATTATGTTTTCCATATTATTAAACTTAAATAAAAAATATAAACGGCCCAATGAGATCGCTCGAAAAAAGCTTTATATATATATATATATATATATATATATATATATATATAGATAGATAGATAGATGTGTGATCTTTTACATTTCCTACATTTTCCTACAATTTACATACTAATCCTGACCATCAAATACAATAAAATCAAAGGGCAAGATTAAACGAGAACATCACGTTAATCCCTTCCCCAAACCCTATACTCTACCAATACCAAGAAAACCTAATTCCCCAACTTAATTCCACGTTAACTAGAACCTCCCTTCCCCAGCAAAAGAAACTTCCACGAAAACCTAATTCCCCAACCAAAACCGATTCAAAATTTTCGAAACTAATTCAACGCCCAATTTGAAGCACGCCCAACTTAAGGTAAATTCAAGCACATTAATTTTGTTCCAATTTTCGTTTGATTTCGTCAGTTTTCGTTCCAATCTCGTTTCATTTTCGTTCCAATTTTCGTCAATTTTCGTTTGATTTCGTCAATTTGATTTTGTTTTTGCTGCAAAGTGTGTTAATTTTTTTTTTTCTGAATCTGTAGTTTCGTTTGATTTCGACAATTTTTGTTCTAATCTCATTTGATTTTCGTTCCAATTATCGTCAATTTGATTTCGTTTTTGCTGCAAAGTGCGGTAATTTCGTCAATTACTGTAGTTTGTGCGTTGATTTACTCACTATCATTGATTTCGTTATCGCTGCAAAGTGCGGAAATTTTTGATTCTGAATCTGTAGTTTCGTTTGATTTTGTCAATCTGCTGTTTCATTAAGATCAATTTCTGGGTTTTCGATTACAAGATAAAAAATTGAAATTATGAATACTAGCTTCATTTGGGAAATTCCATACGAATTTTCACCCTTTTATTTTTTAGGTCACTTCTTAATGAACTGCAATCCCTCGATTGATTGTTAAGATTCTTAAGAAACAAATTGATTGTTAAAATTCCGTTAAAATTTGGAAACCTGCGGCTTTAGAGCTTCTTGATCTATCAAACAAGAAACCACCATTGTATAGAGCTATAGAAAATGTAGAAGATTAGTAAAAGGTAAATTAGAATTGTAATTTGACATTGACGTACTCTTTTCATCCGTTCAATTTTTAACATAAGTTTTTTTCACCACTTTTAAGTGGTATAAAAATAGGACATTATTGGTAAATCATACGGAGTATAATTTTAGGGACGTGCTATTTCATACACGGATTTTACTACTTTGTACACGTAATTTCCGTCTTTACCCTTCTCATTTCCCCCCTTTTCCATACCTATAGGAGAGAACTAAAAAAAGAAAGGAAAAAATCCCCCCAAAATAAAACAACCTAGCAACTGCCGCCACCTCCTACGGCCTTACCCCCACCACCTACCCTGCTCACCACCACCACTCCAGGCGTCGATAAACCTCCTTGCCCACCACCATGATTGCAGCCACCGTCCACCACTGCCCACCACTAACACCATCACCACAACAACCATAAGTGGTGCACGCTGAACCACATAAATGCCCCTCGTAACCGTCAACGGGCATGAATAACCATCCCACCACCGTTACCGTCGACAACCATCGACTACCACCCCTCTAAAATTGACAACCACCTACCACAATCACCGCTAACCAAAAAATCATACTCATTGTTAAACCCTAACTTACAACAAAATTAAAGAAATAATCACAGTATTAATCAGAAATTAACGAGTTAGTTAACGACAGTCAAAGTCAAATTACTTGTTCCATGTACGATTTGTTTTCGATAATTGTCAGACTCTTTCGATAATGCTATCGATTTTGTGTAATTTATCTAGGTTCAGAGAAAGAGAAAACCTAGAGAGTTTTATTTTAGAAGAGGGCAAATACGGAAAAAGAAATGACAAAATGTGTACAAAGTAGTAAAATCCGTGTATGATTTAGCAATTCCGTAATTTTATGGGTTCACAAAAATTAGAGTGAGTAAAAAGTAGTCACATTTTGTGTAAATAAATGTAAGATAGGAGAATTATATGAAAATCTTTTACCAAAAAGATAATATAAAAAATTGAATGCATTGGAGGGAGATTAGGAATATTGAGAATTAAAGATGATACGATGGATATCGATGATGGATAATTAATTAGGTGGGCTAGTGATTACCTTTGGGTTATTCACTAACCTCACTTTGAGAATTAAAGAAAGGAATTAACGAGTATGGACATCACTTTGAGGAATTGAATGAGAATGGACATCAAAACTTCAATATAATATTTCTATCTATCTAAAGTTTAATACATGATCATTCAATTTGCTTTTAAAGATTCACAATTTGATAGATACTAGTTGAAAAGTCCGTGCGATGCACGGGCCAATTTTTAATGACGTTGATAATGACATCAAGTTATTATGCATAATAGTAAACGAATATTATCCACATACGTGAATGTATTTCTAGATAGATATTATTTGCGGTAAACGTCAAATTAAATTATAGGCGTATATTTGTGGACATGACATAGGTCCACCCCGACGCGGCCACGCGCGGGTTTGGGGAGGCGAATGAATCTCCATGAGATGGTCAAATGGAAATTTAAATCGAAGTCGGAGTCGCCACCGAATTTTATGGTTATTCGGAACCGTTCGAGCCCACTCTATGTCGTAGTGGGCCGTGTACAAAATACGGCCCATTTCCGATGTCAGAGTTTATTGGGCTCGTCCCTTTTGCATATCGATATAGATGCCGACTGAAGCGGTTAATCGTATATTGAATGACTCTCGTTGCCAATGGTTTCGGACATCCGGAAACCACGGTTCTGAGTAAGGGGTGAGGGTACGTGTTGGGAAGTTCACTAAGAACACCCAACCCCGCCCGCACATTAGCGGCCTCTACTAGGATATCGAATGACGTTTTAATGCGCGCGTTAGTAATACGATGAATGATTATGCAAACATTGTTTTCCTAAGCATGTGAAAAATTGAATGGGTTGCTAAGTGGTTTAATGCATGAAAAATTAATTAACGTCAAAGTTATATTTAGCATGCGAGATTCGTTTTAGTATAATAAAACAAATGAAATAAAATGATGAATTTGCTACAAAATGAACAAACGAGTTAGTATCGATTTGTAAATAATAATAGCAAGAAATAAATATGCGAAATCGAGAAAATAAATATTAATCGAAATCTGAAAAATATTGTTGAAAAGAACGTTGTTTTGTATAAAAAAACGAAGTTCGAAAAATAATAAAAAAGACGAAAAGGGCGCGGCATGACAGCCGGCCGCGCGACTCGCCCGGGATGCCGGCGGGTCGCGTGGTGGCCTGTTTCGGTTCCGGTTTTCGAAAACTCGAAGTTCGTATTAAATCGCGTACGAATATTGCATGATTCGTACTCGACTTAATATTTTCGATGTTCGTTATATTCGATAGTTGACTACGAAATCAATATCAAATACTCGGAATAGTTTTTAGAAAAGATGTAATTTTAGAAATCGATCGAAGAATAAATAATAAAACGAACGAAAACGTAAAAAAAGAAATCCCGAATTCCAGGCCTGCGCGCGAGTCGCTCGGGCATGGCGCGACTCGCGTGCGGGTCTGTCCGTCTTTGTTCGAAAATTGTTATTTTGAACGAAAAGTAAAAGAAAAGAATTTTGACGAAAAAAAGATGTAACGATTTCTGATATCGTCGAAATCTTAATATAATTCTTTTCGATACGATATTCGATTATAGAAAAATCGATATCGTATGTTTAAGAATATTCGTTATGAAAATAGTTTTTCGTTAATAACGATATTAGAAAAATAATAAAAAAAACGACTCTAGACCCGTAAAAAAACGAATCGGACGAAGAGGAGAAAGGGAGAGAAAGGAAGAAATCGGGTTTGATTACACCCTCAACCTACATGCTCTTGTTGACTCGGATCGGGACTCGTCGGAATGTGGCTAGGCACGGGAGTGTCGAGGCAACGTCGGTTGGGTTAGGGTGGTACGGTTTTGACGGGTGAAGGTGTCGGGTATCGGGGCCGGTTTCCTTCGGGTTTTGGATGTATTATTGGTTTCTCGATGCTAAAGGAATTTTGTGTGTGTCGGGATGATAGAAAGTTGATGTGTATATTCCTAATAAATCGTGTTGATAAATTCGTATCTTCTGATGTTGGATGCAAGGGGCTATTTATAGGAAATTCCCGACCTTGGCTTGGGAGAGTTTGACTACCGCTTAGGATAGGAAACGAGGGAACTTGAGGGAAATAAGGATTCCGCTTTCTTGTGGAGGAAGAAAGGCAAACCGGCTGGTTTGCTACTGTTTTGGGCTGTTTCGGCCGAGTGTTTTACACTCGGTCGGATGCTCGAATCGGTTTTTGAATAAGACTCCTGTTTGAGCTAGAATTACCGCTTGAGTAAGAAGCTGAGGAGAACGAGAATTCCGTTTTCTTGTGAGGGAAGAAAATAGGAAATACCGGCTGACTTGTGTACTTGGCCGAGTGGTTGCACTCGGTTGAGTGTCTGAGTCGGTTCTCGGATAGGATTCCTACTCGGGATCGAATTCTACCTTAAACGGAATTGTTTATTGCTTTGTGTAGTTTGATTTTTGTAGAATTGGAGTGTGGACTGGACACGTGAGATGTCACGGTCAGTCCGGAAGTTTCGGGAAATATCTTTGACCGGGTTTTGACTCGGTCGCTAAAAGACGGTTTTACCCCTGGTGACGGATTCGACCCAAATTAGTGTTATTTGACTCGAAACGACCCACTGGGCCTGAATTTGAGGTTGGTTTAGTGAGATTTGTACTCCTTAAAATGCCTAGGCCAAATATCCATCATTTCAAGCCCATTTCCGAGTACGTCAAGGCACGTTAGCGTCCGATCATCATCGGGTGTTTGTTGGGAACTGCTATAGACACCTGGCGGTCAAAATGTGGGTGTCTACAGAGCCCCCATTCTGACTGAGGCTTGGACAGGGCGAAAGTCAGAGTAGCCACCAAGTCAATCAAGGATTAAAACCTGGCAGCTTCCGGTCGGGTCATTTAAAGTCCATTAGACCTGCGTAAAGGGCCCGCCGGCCATGGATTAGAAATGTACCTGAACTGATGATGATAACTCCATGGGGAATTGGACTTGTCGTATAAGACTTAGGTGCGCCTGTATATGGGCTCATCCTGTTGAATGCCGTTGGGGAGTTATGCGAATCGCATGGTCCTGCTTGAGTTGTCCTGTACATATTTATGCAAAGCTGCAAAATTTTGCATGTAATATTTGTAGGGAAAAAAAAATGACTCGTGCTGGGGAATAAAATTTTTTGCTACATTTTGAAATCGAAGTCCTGAAAGCAACTCACGTGCTAGGAGATAGGTTTCCAAAATTAAAAGAGGTGAAAAAAAGAAGCTTGCCGTTTAAATAGACTGAAATTTGACCTTGTCGAAAAGGATTTTTTTTTCAAATGGCTATGTTTTTGCCAATTTTAAAATGAAAATTTGAAAAGAGAGGCTTACCGGCAGACTCGACTCTGGACGTGACAGGACGAGTTGACAGACACGACTTAGACTCTCTAAGGGTTGGACCGTGACTTGGTAAGGAGGTGGGCCACCTAAGATGACAAGACTCTTAAGTTGCGCTATTCCGTAGCCTAGGCGAGTGACAACACGGTCGAATCCTCGGAATGGGAAAGATGTGCTATAGGGGGATTGCAATAGTCTGTAATGAGACTGTTTTGGCAGGACTTAGCAGTTGAATGTTGTAGGCTAGTGCTCTTTTGAATCCTTTTTGATTTTAGGGTACATTTCCAAAGTGGGCATTGCCTCGAGTCCTGACAGATTCTCGTCTTCGACTGAGCCGAGTACTAGGACACACTATAGAAAGGAGGCTAGATTTTTTTGAATTTATCTGGATTTTGTGAGTGGATGGAGGTTTTCTGTCTAAGAGAAGCCCCCAGGATGACAAAGCTAACTGTCGAGAACATGACAGTGTCGTGACCGGAATGATGGTGCTTTTTGAATGTGTGTCAAAGTGGGTGGTTGTGCCTCTGTTGAAAGGCTGCCTACGTATTCACATGTGGTGAAATCAAACCAAGCCGTAGTTCGGTGGATTATGGTGCCTAGTTTATTAGGGCTTTGTGTGTAACTAGCCATAGCGATGGTGTAGGCTAGGTGCATTCCCAGTGATGTCTTGATCAAAGGGCTAGAATGGTTAGGATGTAAATCCTGTGACTGTGAGCGTTCTCCGGGATAGCCCCCAGAGGTGATGTGCACTATTTGGGCATGTTCTATGCCGACCGCAAGTTGAGTTCCCGTGTTCGGGGTTGGTAACTGGTTTGAATGAGAAGAATTGGGATGGGATTTTAACGAGTTCTGCTCTCGGGGATTTTAACGAGTTCTGCTCTCGGGGATTTTTTTACGAGTTCTGTTCTCGGGGATTTTAACGAGTTTTGCTCTCGAGGATTTGACGAGTTTTGCTCTCAGGGGATTTGACGAGTTTTGCTCTCGGGGGATTTGACGAGTTTTGCTCTCGGGGGATTTGACGAGTTTTGCTCTCGAGGGGATTTGACGAGTTTTGCTCTCGAGGGATTTGACGAGTTTTGCTCTCGGGTTTGCGTATGGTGATTGTGAATTCTGTTATGTAAAGGGGAAGTCGAGTAAAATGGCTCGAACTTTGATCGGGATAAGTTTTGATAATGCAAGATCTGATTTCCATGTCTGGCCCTAATGGTTAGAGGTATCCTATGGAGCTTGAATCCTCAAAATTCCGGGCTGTCTCTGGCCTGGGTCTCGGGAAGGTCTTGAGGGTTATAATGTGGGAAGGCTAAATGTGGTGTTAGCTGACCAGCTTGATTGTCTCTCCCTTATTGGATGGTACGAGTATTGATAATTTTGAATTGATCGGTCATGGTTTTTTGAATATTTTTTGGTTGACCTCTTAGCCCCGGTCTCGGGATTCTTCATTTGGATTGACCGTTTAACCTCGGTCATGGGTGCCTTTTTTTTTTATAATGGCCTGCTTTTTTGTTTTGGCCTTTTGCTTTTTCTTGTATTGGACTTTTTTCTTTTTTGTCTAGTTTTTTTTTGTTGGTCAGACTAACACCTAAGGTAGGGATTGGTTGATCTTATTAGATGGGTGTTTTATTGTGGGAAATGGGCTTGCCTCCCGTCTTTAACCCAAACTAGGAGATTACCTAGATTTGTCATAGGATTCGATACCGCTCTTGCTAAGGGTAGTTATGTGGCTTTCTATACCAGACATGGAACAGGTAAAAGGAAAACACGGGCTCGGTTTCCTGCAGTCATTATAGATGTGCCTATAATAGTCACGTGCATATGTTCACAGTGTATGATGGTGTTCATCATGTTCTCGGAAACACATAAGGAAAGCATATATGAGAAATAGAAAAGCTGATTTTATTGAATTTTGAAAAAGAGGACAGAATACAATTGACTCTGACTCTGACTTTGAAGTTGAAATAAATAGTATATCCTAGACTCGGACTCAGACTTGGACTTAAATCAAATTCGGACTCTCGGATGCATGAGAGGTAGATTGGATGCTTTGGTCATCGGGCCCTGTATAGTCCATGAGGGGCTTTGCAAGTGACAAAGTTTCCAAAACGGGAGTTTTCCCGGCATCGAGGAAGTCTTGAATGAGGTGTTTCAGTTTCCAGCACCGTTCTGTATCGTGTCCCCTCCCTCTGTGGAATTTGCAGTAATGCTCGTCGTTCCATGCTTTGGAGCGTTTTTCCAAAGGTGGGTCGGCTGTTGGGCCTATAGGTAGTATTAGGCCCTTCGGAACCAATTTCTGGAAAGCAACGGTGTAGGACATATCCAGGTGGGTAAATGTCCTTCCCTTTGACTGGTTCTTGATTTTTGGAGAGGTGACTTGAGGGTTACCTCTCTCGGCCTCGCCATCTTGAGGGTATCAGACAGTTTCGTAAGAGTGTTCACCTTTCAAATGGCTCGGTTGGGTGATAGGCTGTCTTACCCGTTCTAGTTGTGTTAGACGGGATCGAGTTCTTACAAGGTCTTCTTCGATGGTGGTCACCCTGGCATTTAGGTTATCTAGGGCGGTATTGATTTTTGAGAAGATATTGTTAATGGAGCAAGATAGCATAAGCATACTCCCCTGGATATCCCCTTTTTTGACGGCGCGAGATTTGTTATGGTTTGGTAGTGTCTCGTTCATAGGGTCCCTGATCGGAAGAAACGACAGGTGTTAGAACTCGCCTAAGCTCGGTTTTGCGCAAATGCAAGAGAGAGAGTCAAACTAGGTACGGCCCGGGGGCGGGAATGACTAAGATTCTATGACCGGGCTACTTAATTGTTAATCCAGACAAAGTAACGACTGTGACCTAGACTCGACCACGAGACTCGAGTTGTACAAGGATAAGTCCGAAAATGGGACGACCGTATTTGACCGTGCCGTGTGCTTGGACCAACCCTGGTAACCTAACCCTAGGTGACCCGAGTATTCGTAGCGTGGGTACGACTCGAAGAAGGCATCATAAGGACGCCGGTGTAGGATGAACGTAAGGTACTCTCTAGGGTAACCGTGGTTGACTGCTCTGGTGGAGGGCAGCCCCCTGAGTAAGGTTAGAGACTCAGATGGTGTGACATCTAAGTGACTTGAAAGTGGGATACGTGAGACAACACGTGCAAGACATGACCCTTAGAGCAATCGTGATTGATCGCTCTGCTGAAGGGTAGCCCCCGACTGGGACTGAAGACTTTGTTAAGACTCGAGTGAGTGACCCTTAGACGTAAGGACCGTGAACCTCTTGTAAAAGGTTGACTCGACGGGTGACTCGTGAAAGGTGGATCTCCTTTGGGATCCAGCTATGTGGGCTGGGCCTTGTTCGAAGGAAGATTCACGTGAGACATTCCCAGACTTTAGACTCGATTATTGTGTAGACGGGCCAACCTTCGTAGGAGTATGTCCTACGTAGGTGGGCTTTGCCTCAGTCAAATAAGGCGGACTGGGATAGGGAGGAAACTCGTGATATAAGATCGACGGAGTTTCGACGCTAAAGACTTCAACGACTTATGACACGACCCGACACTGCTAAGTACGGGAAGTCCTAAGAAGAGGAAGTTTTGAAATGGGATTTTTTTGAAAAGCCCGAAATGAATCGGGTGAAGAAATTCGGCCCTTTTTTCGAAAAAGAAAAAAAAGGAGTGGGCCGAATGACGGGTTTTGAAAGTTTCGAAAATATTTTCGAGTTTTGAATTGGGCATAATACCGGCTAGAAAAAGGCTACTTTGAGTAAAATCATAAGTCCTAAGTTCGGTATATGACCCGGGTTTTGAAATTGGATATTTTGAAAAGAGGATGCAAATTTTTGAAAAGATGACGGTTTTGAAAAAAAAAAGATGTGGATCAAGTAGCACGTAGTCATGGAAACAGTATAATGACGCCATGTATGCTCTTAATCTAAGTCTCGGTCAGTCTGTAAGGGTCTATACCAGTGTACACAGCCTATCAAGAATCGGGGCGGACTCCCTAACTCGAGTTGAGATTAGGACATGCCGTAAAACCCATATGAATCGGCTAGTGGACACCTTTGACATAACCAGTTTGGACTATATCAACGGTATAGTGGGACGTCGGTCGCGAGTACCGGCCCGGGAAAGTGGGGTTATGCATGAACCGTAAAACTAAAACGCGCATTGTACTAGTCAAACGATTTCTATTCGAGTCTCACCCTGAGGACACTGAAGGTTATTAACTCATCAGAAAATCCCCAGCGGAGTCGCCAAGTTGTGGACATGACATAGGTCCACCCCGACGCGGCCACGCGCGGGTTTGGGGAGGCGAATGAATCTCCATGAGATGGTCAAATGGAAATTTAAATCGAAGTCGGAGTCGCCACCGAATTTTATGGTTATTCGGAACCGTTCGAGCCCACTCTATGTCGTAGTGGGCCGTGTACAAAATACGGCCCATTTCCGATGTCAGAGTTTATTGGGCTCGTCCCTTTTGCATATCGATATAGATGCCGACTGAAGCGGTTAATCGTATATTGAATGACTCTCGTTGCCAATGGTTTCGGACATCCGGAAACCACGGTTCTGAGTAAGGGGTGAGGGTACGTGTTGGGAAGTTCACTAAGAACACCCAACCCCGCCCGCACATTAGCGGCCTCTACTAGGATATCGAATGACGTTTTAATGCGCGCGTTAGTAATACGATGAATGATTATGCAAACATTGTTTTCCTAAGCATGTGAAAAATTGAATGGGTTGCTAAGTGGTTTAGTGCATGAAAAATTAATTAACGTCAAAGTTATATTTAGCATGCGAGATTCGTTTTAGTATAATAAAACAAATGAAATAAAATGATGAATTTGCTACAAAATGAACAAACGAGTTAGTATCGATTTGTAAATAATAATAGCAAGAAATAAATATGCGAAATCGAGAAAATAAATATTAATCGAAATCTGAAAAATATTGTTGAAAAGAACGTTGTTTTGTATAAAAAAACGAAGTTCGAAAAATAATAAAAAAGACGAAAAGGGCGCGGCATGACAGCCGGCCGCGCGACTCGCCCGGGATGCCGGCGGGTCGCGTGGTGGCCTGTTTCGGTTCCGGTTTTCGAAAACTCGAAGTTCGTATTAAATCGCGTACGAATATTGCATGATTCGTACTCGACTTAATATTTTCGATGTTCGTTATATTCGATAGTTGACTACGAAATCAATATCAAATACTCGGAATAGTTTTTAGAAAAGATGTAATTTTAGAAATCGATCGAAGAATAAATAATAAAACGAACGAAAACGTAAAAAAAGAAATCCCGAATTCCAGGCCTGCGCGCGAGTCGCTCGGGCATGGCGCGACTCGCGTGCGGGTCTGTCCGTCTTTGTTCGAAAATTGTTATTTTGAACGAAAAGTAAAAGAAAAGAATTTTGACGAAAAAAAGATGTAACGATTTCTGATATCGTCGAAATCTTAATATAATTCTTTTCGATACGATATTCGATTATAGAAAAATCGATATCGTATGTTTAAGAATATTCGTTATGAAAATAGTTTTTCGTTAATAACGATATTAGAAAAATAATAAAAAAAACGACTCTAGACCCGTAAAAAAACGAATCGGACGAAGAGGAGAAAGGGAGAGAAAGGAAGAAATCGGGTTTGATTACACCCTCAACCTACATGCTCTTGTTGACTCGGATCGGGACTCGTCGGAATGTGGCTAGGCACGGGAGTGTCGAGGCAACGTCGGTTGGGTTAGGGTGGTACGGTTTTGACGGGTGAAGGTGTCGGGTATCGGGGCCGGTTTCCTTCGGGTTTTGGATGTATTATTGGTTTCTCGATGCTAAAGGAATTTTGTGTGTGTCGGGATGATAGAAAGTTGATGTGTATATTCCTAATAAATCGTGTTGATAAATTCGTATCTTCTGATGTTGGATGCAAGGGGCTATTTATAGGAAATTCCCGACCTTGGCTTGGGAGAGTTTGACTACCGCTTAGGATAGGAAACGAGGGAACTTGAGGGAAATAAGGATTCCGCTTTCTTGTGGAGGAAGAAAGGCAAACCGGCTGGTTTGCTACTGTTTTGGGCTGTTTCGGCCGAGTGTTTTACACTCGGTCGGATGCTCGAATCGGTTTTTGAATAAGACTCCTGTTTGAGCTAGAATTACCGCTTGAGTAAGAAGCTGAGGAGAACGAGAATTCCGTTTTCTTGTGAGGGAAGAAAATAGGAAATACCGGTTGACTTGTGTACTTGGCCGAGTGGTTGCACTCGGTTGAGTGTCTGAGTCGGTTCTCGGATAGGATTTCTACTCGGGATCGAATTCTACCTTAAACGGAATTGTTTATTGCTTTGTGTAGTTTGATTTTTGTAGAATTGGAGTGTGGACTGGACACGTGAGATGTCACGGTCAGTCCGGAAGTTTCGGGAAATATCTTTGACCGGGTTTTGACTCGGTCGCTAAAAGACGGTTTTACCCCTGGTGACGGATTCGACCCAAATTAGTGTTATTTGACTCGAAACGACCCACTGGGCCTGAATTTGAGGTTGGTTTAGTGAGATTTGTACTCCTTAAAATGCCTAGGCCAAATATCCATCATTTCAAGCCCATTTCCGAGTACGTCAAGGCACGTTAGCGTCCGATCATCATCGGGTGTTTGTTGGGAACTGCTATAGACACCTGGCGGTCAAAATGTGGGTGTCTACAATATTATAGCTAGAAAGATTAATAATACCTCTCAGACAAGTACATCTTCAACTACATATTCGTACCATTATTCATTTATATTTATATGGAATATTTATTTGTTACTCTATAAGTTTTGCATTCAACAATATTATCTACGGATTATTATTATTATTATAAATGTAATAACTAATAAATAAAATGACAAATAATATTTACGTATCAATGTAAAGTAAGAGATCCAATTTGACATTGATAATTCAAAAATATATTGTACGTAGAGTGGATATATAGCGATATGAGTAATTAAATTTCATGATAGCATAAAATGACGTGTTTATTTCTTACACAATAAATGTATAAATAATCAATATACATATATATATTTTAGGCTTTTTTTGAGCGATCTCATTGGTCCGTTTCATCAAACCTCAAATTAGGAAAGTATCATAAATAAATAAAAAATCAACTAGAGAATCTTTTAATTATTATAATATATATTTAATTTATCATATTAATGGGATGTTCTGCAATTCTTTGTTAAAAACCTTTAGAGTTCATTTTTTAAAAACATTATCGTAAAATAAATTATAAAAATCAAATAATTATATTCGTGGTAAAAAAAATGCTTTCATTAGAGTATAAATTTCATATTATTTGTTTCACATCATGTAATGAATTTATTACATATAACAGTTTTAAAATTATCCCACATCGACAAGTTATAATATGATGTTGAAATTCTATATTATAAATAAAGAGTAATAATTCGTTCTTCGATATCTACCAAAAGTCTTTTGAATTTAAAAAAGAGTTCTTAAGACTATAAACCTTAAGTAATTATCTTTTGAATCTCAAAAAGAGTTCCTAAGACTATAAATCTTAAGTAATTATCCTATATCGCGAAAAATTATGATGAGGTGATGAAATTTTATATCATAAATAAGAGTAATCATTCGGTTTAAATAAATATCGACCAAAAATTATGATGAGGTGATGTAATCTTATATTATAAATAATAGTAATCATTCAATATTAAATATCAACAAAAAAACTTTCAACTCTTAAAAAAGCTTTTAATATATAAGACTACAAACTTAAAATCATTTCACATTGAAAAATTATGATGAGGTGATGGAAGACTATAAACTTAAATAAATTATCTCACATCAAAAAATCATGATAAGTTGATAAATTCTATATTATTAATAAGACTACAAACTTAAGTAGAAATAATGTATCATCGAAAAATTATATAAGATGATGAAAATTTATATTATAAATAAGAGTAATTATGTGCTCTTAGATATTAACCAAAAATCTTTTGAGTCTTAAAAATATATAGAGACTATAAGCTTATAAAACTATCCCACATTCGAAAAATTATAAAGTTTCATGTAAGAAAAATCTTTTGAGTCTTAGAAACGTTCTTAAGACTATACACTTAAGTAAAAAATTATAATAAGGTGAAGAAATTCTATATTATAAATAAGATATAATAATTCTTCCTTAAACATCAATCAACTTAAGTAATTCGCTAACATCGAAAAATTATGATGAGATCATGAATTTCTACTAAATAAGAGTAATCATTGTTTTTAAATATCAATCAATAATATTTTAAGATTAAAAAAGGTCTTAATATGATTACAAACTTGAAATTATCCCGCATCGAAACAATTAAAATAAGGTACGGTGATGATTCTATATTATAAATAAGAAAATAAATTTTAGTTAAATTATCCCACATCGACAAATTATAATAAAGCGATGAATTTCTTCATTATAAATAAGACTAAGCTGATTATTTGTTCTTAGATATCAATCAAAATCTTTTGAGTCTTAAAGAACTTTTAAGTTTATAAACTTAAATAAATTATCTCATATCGAAAAATTATACTCCCTTTCTTTTGAGTTTTTAAAAAACCAACAATATTTTGAGTTTCAAAAAAGATCTTAATAAGACTATGAACTTCAAATTATCCCACATCGAAACAATTAAAATATGACACGATGATGATTTTATATTATAAATGATAAGGATACACATTTTAGTTAAATTATCCCACATCGACAAATTATAATAAGACGATATATTTCTATATTATAAATAATGGAGTACTCCGTAGTAATCATGTGCTCTTTGATATTAACCAAAAATCTTTTGAGTCTTAAAATATATATTAAGACTATAAACTTAAGTAAAACTATCCACCTTCGAAAAATTATAAAGTTTCATCAAACATAAATCTTTTGAGTCTTAAAAAAGTTGTTAAGACAATACACTTAAATAAAAAAAATTATAATAAGGTGATGAAATTCTATATTATAAATAAAACTAATAAAATAAATTCCTTAGACGTCAACCAACTTGAGCAATTCTCCCACATCGAAAAATTATGTTGAGGTTATGAATTTCTACTAAATAAAAGTAATCATTGTTTTTAAATATCAACCAACAAAAAGACTTTTTTTTTAAAAAAAAAAACTATGATGGAATTCTATATCATTTTTTTAAAATTATGATGAGGTCATGAATTTGTAGTCTTTTTTATTTGTTTTTAAAAACTTTTGAATTAAAAAAAAAGTCTTAATAAGACTACAAACTTAAAATTATCCCACATCAAAACAATTAAAATAAGTTACGGTGATGATTCTATATTATAAATAAGACTACAAATTTTAGTTAAATTATCCCACATCGACAAATTATAATAAGGTGATGGAATTCTATATTATAAATAAGACTAATTATTTATTCTTAGATATCGATCAAAATCTTTTGAGTCTTAAAAAAACTCTTAAGACTATAAACTTAAATAATTATCCCACATCGAAAAATTATACCCCTTCTCTTTTGAGTCTTAAAACACTCTTAAGGCATAATAGAATTCTATCGTATTATAAAGAGAATATGATAATAAGATGGAATTCTATTATATAAATAAAAGTAACCGTTTCTCCAAATTATGATGAGGTGATATAACTAAGACTAATTATTCGTCCTTAGATATCAACAAAAAAAACTTTGTAGTCTTAAAAAAGTTTTTAATAAGACTACAAATAAAGTTAAACTAGATTATCACATATCGAAAAATTATAATGAGGTGATAGAATTCTATGTAATCTTTCGTTCTTAGATATTAAGCAATAATCTTTTGAGACTAAAAAGAAGTTTCTAAGACTAAGACTATATAGTTAAAGTATATTTATCCCACATCGAAAAATTAAGATGGGTTGATGAAATTCTATATATTATAAATAAGTGTAATCATTCGTATATAAATAAAAGTTCTTAATCAGACTATATCTAAACTTAAATAAATTTAAGTAAAATTATTCCACATCGAAAAATTATAATAAGGTAAATTTTTTTATTATATAAATAACAGTAATCATTCATCCAAAATATATAATAAGATGATCAAATTCGATTATATAAAAAAAGAGTAATCGTTTGTCCCTTTAACTTAGATATAAAAACAAACTCTTTTAAGTCTTAAAAATAGCTCTTAAAATTATAAACTTTAATTAAGTAAATTATACCACATCGAAAAATTATGATGAGGTGATAAAATTCTATATCATAAATGAGTCATTTTTCAGTTTTAAATATCAACCAACAATCTTTTGAATCTTAAAAAGCTTTTAAAAAGACTACAAACCTAAAATTATCCCACATCGAAAATATTAAAATAAAGCGATGCTTCTATATTATAAATAAGAGTAATCGTGTATTTTTTTGGATCTTAAAAGCAGATCTTAAGACTATAAACCTTGAGTAAATTATCCTAAATCGAAAAATTATAATGAGGTGATAGAATCTTATACTCCGTATTATAAATAAGACTAATCTTTGATTCTTAGATATCAATTAAAAAATTCATTCGTTCTTAGATATCAATAAAAAACTTTTGAGTCTTAAAAAATCTCTTAATAAGACTACAAACGTAAAATTATTTTCACATCAAAAATTTATGATAAGGTGATGAAATTTTATATTATAAATAAGAGCAATCATGTGTTCTTTTAAGTTTTAAAATAAGCTCTTATTACTAATATCATGTGATCATCTTATTTATTGTAAGAACATAGTTTGATTAAGTTTCTTATTTAACGAATGTACATCATCATATAATTAAGCCAACTAACCCGTGCAGCGCACGGGCTTTAATCTAGTTAATCTAATAACAGGGGAATAAAATATTGCTCATAGGATTAACTAAGTACACATAAGATTGTGCAAATACTTTGAGACAATTTCTATATATTGTCAAATATAAAAATCTCTTACGTTATCACACTTTCTTACAAAAAAAATAAAACTCTTGAATCGTGCTATTAATAATAAATTATAGTCAAATATAGCGATATATGAGCCGCTTGTTAGTGATGTTGATAAAAAAATTATTATAATTAACTACATTTTAAAAATAAAAATTTAAGAAACTTTTCAAGTATCTTGTGCGAAGTATAATAATAAGTACACTGATGATGTACGTTTTCTTATTCTCAGATTTTTTTTTATTGATATAATGATATCTAAGGATGGTTGATTTCTTTTATTTATGATATAAATTTCATCAGCTCGTCATAATTTTTCGATGTGAGATAATTGTATTTGAACTCTTTTTAAGATTCAAAAGATTTCTGGTTGACGGATGATTTCTTTTATTTATATAATAGAATTTCATCATCTTATTAGTATAATTTTTCGATGTGCGATAATTTTACTTCAATTTATAGCCTTAAGACTTAAGAGTTGTTATAAGACTCAAAAGATTTTTCGTTAATATTTAAAACAAATGATTTCTCTTATTTATGATATAGTATAAAATTTCATAAACTCATACAGATTTCAATATATTCTTTATTTAAATTAAAAATATATATATTAAAAATATAATAATTAATAATAATAACTAATTATTATTATTATTTAAAAAATCAAAATTTTAATTTTATATTTTTCGAGATAAATAAATAAATATTAAAACAATTATCAAACAGAATTGACTAAGCGTTTCATGCTGGCGCGGTCCAATTTTTGTTGCCTTATGAGGTGATAATTGTCGTTTTATATAGTGATAATTTTTAGAGTCTTAAATGGGGTAGGATTATATTTTTTTTTTCTATACAAATTCTTATATTATTTATTTAATCGAGTCTTAGGTGGAGTAAGATTTTTTTTATATACAAATTTTTATATTCTTTATTTAACTTAAAAAATATATTAAAAAATTTGGACCAATCATATCGCTCGAAAAGTTCCTGCTTTATTGATATATATTGATTGCAATATTTGAATATGAACAATGAAATACTTGAATATGCACATTGAAATAACTACGTATTATTTTATAGAATGAATTTATGGTTTTGGTACATTATTATTACTATGAAATACCCAATTATTTTATTATGTTATTCCAATTATTCTATACTATTCTTGCGGTTATTCTATATTATTCTTGAAGTTATTTCATTAAATTGGTTACTATGTTTTATGACTAGAGTTATTTTATAGTGTTTTTATAGTTATTCTATAGCACATATGTCATTATTGTACTACAATTTTTTTGTACTGTAACTATCCCCATCTTTATTTTTGCCTTTCAGTGAAGTGTCTTTTGCTGGGTGCACCCTCAACGATATGCAAGATGTTTCATCCCAATAAAATAACATGAGTTATTCATTACAATAACTAAGTTTCTACATTGGACTAATGATTTCGTAAAAGTTATTCATTACAATAACTGAGTTTCTACGATAAAATAACTACGTAAAATCAGATAACATTATTATAAAGTTAATTATATTTTAATTACATCTCAATACAATAAAACGAGTTATAATAACTGAGTTTCTACATTGGAATAACTATGTAACATCAGATAACATTATTCTAAAATTTATTATATTTGAGTTTCATCTCAGTACAATAACACAAGTTATTCAATACAATAACCGACTTTCTACATTGAAATCATTACGTATCTACATTGAAATAACCTACTAACATTATTCTCAGTAAACAATTGAGTTAACTATTAAATAACTATGCTTCTTCATTAAAATAATCTTGTTTGTACATCGAAATAACTATAAAAATCTGAGAGAAAAAATGCTTTAGGGATTTAGAGAGTTTTAATCTCAGGTCTTGATCATGTGAGATCTAATGGCTACAATTAAGAGGTAAATTGTAACAAATATGACAAATGTACCAGATCCTGTCTCTCTCTCTCTCTCTCTCTCTCTCTCTCTATATATATATATATATATATATATATTGATGTTTATTTCTTTTATCTTCATATTATTTATATTGATTATATTTTTGTATATCGATAATGGTTTGTTTTGGAGTTATGGAATAAGAACAAGTGTGAGGTTTAGAGTAATATATTCCAGGGTCTACATTTTTGCCATCAACTATAAGGGTAGTGTATAAGGAATCGGTGATGTGAGTTAAAATGAACTTTGAACAAGTTATATGGAGGTTGATTGTATTTTGAGATTAACGGCAAACAAGCAACAAAAAACAGAATGTAATGGTTGTTGTAAGGATGATAGAATGTAACCAAGGATAGTGTGCTAAGTGAGATAGACCTATACCTCAACAAAGCGGGTGCTAATTCAAACACTCGATTGAAATAGCGAGTATAGAGCTTGTAACGCGATTAACTCTAATACTTTGTCTTGTGAACTATAAAGACGAAAAAGAAAAGCAAAGCTTCACTCAGGTTTGTTTTATGAAAGTTGGATGCCTTTATTCATCAAATGGATGGCTATATATAGCCTACAAACGTCCCCAACCAGAATTGTCAAGCCCCTTAAAGAGGGTGATACAAACAAAGCAAAGGAAAAGAACTTAGACACTAAGATACAATGCATCAATGGGAACACAATCAGCCTACTAACTCCGGTGCACAGCCCTTGTTTGAATGAGTGTGAACCCAAGTTAATGCATCCATATGGTCTTGACTAAACGGACTTGAAAATAGCAGCTCTTCTCCTCGAGAATTTATTGAAAGCTTTAAAGAAAATCGAGGCAAAAGAAACAATTCCGTCAAAGAATTTAAACAGCAGCATTTTTCAATGTACAGCTGACTTGTTTCGGGCATAACTTCGTCAATACTTGTTCAATGAACCTTCATGAGTAGTCATTGGAAAGATAAGCTCGAAATCTATCTCCTCCATTTTGAATGACTACAAAATTTCAAGTATAACTCGAGATATGGACTGATAAAAACAACGCTGCAAAATGAACTCGCATCATACTCTCCTTCTTTGAAAAAGAATTGTCCTCAATTCTTGTAACAAGTATCCCACCTGGATCAAATACAAAATTTGTTAGGATCAACGCATCCTCACTCCAAATAGACATAAGTGTGGGTAACGTTGGTATTATGGCTAGACTACAAGCTCGACTCCTTTTCAAATAGGTGCAGTTTTGAATGCTTGTGAACTCTACTTTGCTTGTGAACAAGGATGGATTAAGTATCTTTTGTTGCTCCTCAAAGTATTCCACAAGCACAATCCCTTTACTCTCCATGTTTGTTTTGGCTAAGATCAGAATTTGTTTCTTCTTGCACAACCTGTTTGGTTGAAGATGATACTCGTCAAAAACAGGTGGTAACGTTGGATCAAACACCAAACTTTCCTCGTAAGTGTTTTCAAACGAGAAAATTGCTGACATTTTTTTTGGTGAACAGTACACACGTGAACAGTAAGAAATAAATGTATCGGAACTTCAACAAAAACCACGAGATAATCAAAACCGATTAACCCTCGAACTACCCGTACGAGTTTAACCTTTGAATTCCAATCGCAATCAGAAATTCAACTAATAACTTGGCTTCGACACTTCTTGGACCGTCTTGATTTTAAGAAAAATCAAGAGTTGTAGCTCTGATACCACTAATGATGTGAGTTAAAATGAACTTTGAACAAGTTATATGGAGGTTGATTGTATTTTGAGATTAACGGCAAACAAGCAACAAAAAACAGAATGTAATGGTTGTTGTAAGGATGATAGAATGTAACCAAGGATAGTGTGCTAAGTGAGATAGACCTATACCTCAACAAAGCGGGTGCTAATTCAAACACTCGATTGAAATAGCGAGTATAGAGCTTGTAACGCAATTAACTCTAATACTTTGTCTTGTGAACTACAAAGACGAAAAAGAAAAGCAAAGCTTCACTCAGGTTTGTTTTATGAAATTTGGATGCCTTTATTCTTCAAATGGATGGCTATATATAGCCTACAAACATCCCCAACCAGAATGGTCAAGCCCCTTAAAGAGGGTGATACAAACAAAGCAAAGGAAAAGAACTTAGACACTAAGATACAATGCATCAATGGGAACACAATCAGCCTACTAACTCCGGTGCATAGCCCTTGTTTGAATGAGTGTGAACCCAAGTTAATGTATCCATATGGTCTTGACTAAATGGACTTGAAAATAGCAGCTCTTCTCCTCGGGAATTTATTGAAAGCTTTAAAGAAAATCGAGGCAAAAGAAACAATTCCGTCAAAGAATTTAAACAGCAGCGTTTTTCAATGTACAGCTGACTTGTTTCGGGCATAACTTCGTCAATACTTGTTCAATGAACCTTCATGAGTAGTCATTGGAAAAATAAGCTCGAAATCTATCTCCTCCATTTTGAATGACTACAAAATTCCAAGTATAACTCGAGATATGGACTGATAAAAACAACGCTGCAAAATGAACTCGCATCAATCGGTACAATGGTTGTTGAACCGGGTGACAGGTAACCCGGGAGTTGTGTACATTTTGACCTTAAGCTTAGGCCTCGCAGTAAGTCGTCGTCATAAGTTGAACTGTGTTACAGGTAATCCCAAGAGGGGTGTGCATTATCTTTAACTAGGGCCATACATTTATAAGTCGCCGCCCTATTATGGTTGAGTAGCCAAGTTAGAGATCAAAGTTTGATTTGTTTGAACTAAGTTCTCGAAGCTAGTTTTTTGTATTCTCCTAGTGAAAGTCTAGCCGTCTACACTAATCCTATCCACAACGCCATTTTGAATATATTATTATTATTATTATCGATTGATTTTGACTTGCAGGTTGGCAAGTGCTTTAAGTTTCTCTGAAAACTTATTTTTATTATATCGTTTTTAATGTTTTCCTTTTTAAAATATTTTGATATATTAATACTATTAATTTCCTTATGATATAATATGGCTGGGAGATCGTTCGAGTTACTCCCCACTGATGTGTCTGTTATGTTTATAACATGACAGGTATTTGCTGATGGGTTTTGGGTGTGAGCTAGCGAGTAACGTGGATCCTACTCTATCTTTTTATATTACTTCTGGATTTGTATAAACCCATTAAAAGAATTTTTATTTTAGCCCTTTTGTAAAAAGTGGCCTGTGTATAGACTGACCATTTCGTTTAATTAAAATTTAGTTTGTTAGTGTGTGTTAATCCCAACTCTATAGTGTTTCCGCCCCTGTATTGTGTTAGATTTTCTAGGGGATTACAGTTGGTATCAGAGCATTGTTGCTCCCGACGCTTACACCTGATTCTAGGAAAAATACTCGTAAATGATTTGAACATTAAAAGAATATCAGTGAGAGATGGGTAGATATCAAAGTAAGGACTTAACTGTTAGGTTTATATATTCTTATAACTCAATGACTAGCATTGAATATTTGTTTCTTTGTCTGGGAGAAGATGAATGAACAAGATGTTGATAGGATGCTGCTCCAGATCGGGACAAGACCTGCTTAGAACTCTCAATGCCTGCTAACTCGAGTGGACAACTTGGTGCTCCTAGAAAGATGCCGATGGTGACTTTTTAGCTCCGGTTCAGTTTGCTTAAGCTACAGGCCAGATGATCAAGAGTAGATTCCTGTTCCATGATGTTGCAGTAGATTCAGATGGAGCGACCCAAGACTTGTGTGCTCGTTCCTCTTCAAGAAGATGAAATAATTCATTTAGTTCCCTCGTGAACTTGGAGACCCGAAGATTCTCCTCTGGTTTAAGAACTTAGTAATATAGGATCATCGATTCTTTTCTTCCATCATCTACTTCTTCCAACTTTTCTCTTATAAATTCTCATCTTCATTCTTGAGATAAATCTTCGATTAACTCTCCTACTTTACCATCCTACCTCTTGAGATTCTTTGGTTAGACCGAATTTTGTCTTAGTGAATCCCGTGAAAAGTTATAGATGTATGAGGTTTAGTAAATACTTGTTACCTGATTTGAGGATTGTGAATCTACCCTAGTTACTGTCGCTGTTCGGTTGTTCAATTTCTGCTGTGTTGTTTGGCGTCCTTTTTCCTTATTTTCGTAATCTATTATTTGCCTCTACTGTAGGTTAAATTTGCCGCTACTGCTCTTCGTTCTAGTAGACACCCGCATTTTGCCTGCTAGTGTCGTTAGCAGTTTCCGACAAAACACCCGATGATGATCGGACGTAAACATGACTTAATGCGCTCGAATACGGACTCGGAATCAATAGTATCCAACGTGGGTACTTAGCGGAGCACAAATCTCTCAAAATTGACCTCAAATTCAGACTCAGTGGGTCGTTTTCGATAAAATAAGGCTAATTTGAGTCAAAACCATCACCAGAAATAAAACCGTCTTTTTGCGATCGAGTCAAAACCCGGTCAAAGCCGAAATCCAAGCCGAAACCGACCTTGCATGCTTCTAGAAACGAAGTCAAAGCAAAACAAACAACAAAATCAAATTCAAAAAAGGTCAAATATCCTTTCTATTTTGGCTTTACCCGCCTAACCCACTCAGTCGAGTGACGTGGGTCGACTCGATCGAGTACACTCCCAAAAACCGTACATGCATCTCTTCTTCGAGCCATTCGATCGAGTGCGTCTAGGGCCACGGCCACTCGATCGAGTGACCCTAAACCGAGGACAACTCTATATATACTCCTTCACATTCATTCATTCATCGCCTTTTCACATCATCAAAAAACACACATATTTCTCCTTCACCATTTTCGACAACATCATACACACATCCTGAGATTGAATCTCCCAAAAACCGAGAACTGTCTCTACAACAACAACACACCCTAACTCACCCTACACTCTCGACGCTCCCGCGCGTACGCCGCTACTAGATGAGCCCGTTTCCGAGATCATTTAAGCATGTAGGTTGAGGGTGTTACCGAACCCCATTTCTTCTTCTCTAATCTCTTTCTCACTTCTCCTTCTCGTTTATATATATATATATATATATATATATATATATATATATATATATATACACACACACACACACATATACATATATATATATACATATATATATAGAGATAGGTTCTTATGAGTCCCTCATAAGTATTGAGTCCCTAAGTCCTCATCCCATCCGTTGGATGAGATGAGGATGGATGGACAAGATGCATCCTAATATTTTGTATTTAAAAAAAAAAAAAGAAGGAAGATTTAGTATCCTAAAATAACTCCCATGATTTTAGGAAACAATAACTCCCATAATCACAATCATTCCTCATTCATTCATTCATTCATTCATTCATTCACGTTCATTCAAAGGTTCATCAAAACCTTAAAAAAAATGCTCCCATCGATCATCACGTTCATTCATTCAATCAAATCTGTGCTCGAAATTCCGTTACTATGATTCAATGATCGTGACATCTTCATTAACGGTTGATAAGCAATTCATCGAGTATAAAAATGGTGAGTTTCGATATTGCTTTCATGTTTTGCGTCAATTTTTATTCATTATCTTGATTAATTTGCGTCAATTTGTGTTCATGTTTTGCGTCAATTTTCATGTCGATATTGTTTTCATGGTCGTGTTATTCATCATAGATTCATATGCAAATCGTAGAACACACAAACGGTGAGTATATATGTTTTGTAATTTATACTGGAATCGCCATGGAAGTCATTAAGATGCTACTCAATTATTAGTTTTTACGTTTACAATATATTAAGTTATTGTAGTTCATCTACTGCGTTACTTTAGTGTAGAGAATCTGTTACTTTAATGTCTACCATCTGTTACTTTATATGTCGTGTTACTTTAATACACTCCAGTTGTTACTTTAGTGTTACTTTAGTGTAGAGCATCTGTTACTTTAATGTCTAACATCTGTTACTTTATATGTCGTGTTACTTTAATACACTCCAGTTGTTACTTTAGTGTTTTTCATCTATTATTGTAGTGCATTGTAGTTTCCTAAGAATTTAGGAAACTGCCATATTAAAAAAATAATAAAAAAAAAAGATATTGTTTCCTATAATAATGGGACGTGATTGCCACCAAAATAGGAAACAATATCAAAGAGTAATGCCATATAAAAAAAAGAAAAAAAAATACTACTTCCTATAATTATGGAACGTGATGACTTCAAAATAGGAAACAATATCAAAGAGTAAGATACTGCATCATACTATCAATTTTTATTATTATATGAATTTTTTACACTAACTTATATCTGGTGTTATTTTAATGAACATTATCTGTTACTTTAATATCTGACCTCTGTTACTTTATACCTGGTGTATAAGCATACTCTGTTAATTTAATTCATTGTTACTTCAATGCACTTCATATGTTACTTTAACTCTTGTTATCTGTTACTTTAATCCATATGAATGATGTAGGGATGTGGGTGAGAGTTTCCTCCATTGAGATTAAATCAAAGCTTCTGAGATGATGATGAAGAAGATGAAAAAGAAGAAGACGGAGAAAACGAGAAGGATGAAGAAGAAGCAGAATTATAAGTAGGACATTATGAGTAACAAGTGTGAAACATTGGAATTGTAATGGAGTTGATTTAGTTGGAAAATTGTACCACTTTTTGTTTTGGAGTATCTTAATAAAAACAAACATTGTTCTTTTTGTTAATTGGAACTCCTGTTTTTGCAAGAGACTACTATGCAACGTAACTGATTTTATGAGTTAAAGTAACACAATTCATGAATTAAAGTAACACATTGTATGGGTTAGAGTAACAGTTTTTGCAAGAGACTATGCAATGTAACAGATTTTATGAGTTAAAGTAACACAGTTCATGAATTAGAGTAACACAACGTATGAGTTACAGTAACATAGTTTATGGATTATGGCAGTAACAGGGTAACATACGTACAATGGCAGTAAGAACCAGATGATTTTTTGCTGAAGATGAAAAAAAACTTAATTTTAAATAAACTTGTTGTGTGAGAGAAAGAGGCAATTAAAATTTTGATAGGAAAGAGAGAATTTGTACCGAGATAATTAAGGAAGAGAGAGAAAGAAAATATATTTTGATAGATATTATAGTTATTTCCTTAATTATGAGATCAAATCTTGTCCATTAATCTAACATTGAATCAAGGGCTAAGATGGGGACTCACGGACTCAATATATATAAGTGGACTCACCTGATCCCATCTCTCTCTCTCTCTCTCTCTCTCTCTCTCTCTCTCTCTCTATATATATATATATATATATATATATATATATATATATATATATATATATATATATATATATATATATATATATCAACACTAACTAATACTAACTTGTTAATTTCTCGTTTACTAACATGTATATCATTGTCACTGACTTTTATTTTTCGCAATCTAACACCGCTAATACCTAACAATTATTTTCCGTTCATTTACATTCCGTCATAATAATAATTCTAGTGCAAAACCCGTGCCTATGCCCGGTTTTTTAATTAATTTTGTTTATAAAAGAGTTTAGTGACATGAATACATGATAAAATTATATTCCTCCGTCTAAGTAAATATAATGGTTTACATCTTTCCTTTTTTAGTGCTCAGTTTAACTCCCTGTTTTGTAGAGAATTTTCGATAATTAATTTATTTCTAAATTAGGGGATTAGGGTGATTAGATATAATATTTTTAGATTAGAAAATAGACATCTCAAATTTTGACTCAACTCGTAAACATATCTCATCTTTTTAGGGTCATGACCCTAACACTTTAACCCCTGGCCCATTTGACTTAAACCTGGAATGATACATTAATTTAGGATCCAAACTCGGGTTGACCCGCTGGTTCGATGACATGTCATTAAAAAATAATTAAAATATTATTAAAAATTTATAATGTTAATATTGTAAATTGTAAAAATAATGAAAAAATAATTAAATATAGTAATTTTAATACAGGGTATATACTCACCATTTAATGATAAGATATTTATAAAATAATACGGAGTATAGTTTTTACAAGTTTTTAATTGTAAAATATGGTAAGTATTTTTATTTAATTATATTAATGACGTTAAATATGATTCCTATTAAACAAATAACTGAATTTTTAATTAGTATAAAAGTAAGGCTTCGAAAATTATATCCGTTCAGTATTATGAAATTATACCTAGTACTCCGTATAATTTTGATACTTCGTAAGTCCGTATGTTATTTGGTTATTACGGATTATTATGTATTCATTTACCTATTTTGTAGCCTAATACGAAGTAGTTTTTTTTATGAATTTTAATTATTCAAAAGATTAAGGAATATAGTTGTTAGGGATATTTTCTTCTTAAAATTATCCTATGAATTATTGGCTTATATTTTAAATAAAATTATCTTATGATTCATTTAATTGGGCCTTAAAGTTGAAATGAAATTGTTTTAATTAGAAAGCTCACTTTCCATAATTATGAGAATTATTTAGGCGGGAAACCTGAAAACTATATTGTCCCTTGGTTTTTCTTTTAGTGAATAGGGGATCGTGTATAATTATTTAGTAAAACCGTTTTCGGATCGAATACGTTTAATTACGAATTTCATCCAAAGTTCGTTATAATCCCTTTACAAGTCGTACTGCAGGTGGCGGCCTGCGAGGCGCGCCGCCCTAGAGACTTGACGGCGTAATGCGATCGCGGTAATTCATCATTAAACATGTCCGATATCATTTTCAAAAGGCTATTCTAAAGGAACAATGTTGACTCTGTAGTCAAATGTCGCGCTAAAAGAATCACCGACTATCGAGGTTAGCACGAAACCAGTTGACGTGGAATCGAACATCACGTGATCTGTAAGGATTAATAACGATGTCGTGACGTGGAGAGAATCAATATTCGTTCTAATTAGAGTAATAACGATTTCACGAAATTTACTCTACATGTCCGATATCGGTTCCGTAACCGGGCATTGCACATTACGAGTATTGAAAACTGAGTGAGCTTCAATTATATAATATTTATGCTTAACTCGACTAGCTATGAATTTGAATCAACAAAATGCGAAATAACCTCCTTTTTTCGAAACGAGCAGTCGCTCGTAGAGGGGGCACTCGATCGAGTGACCCCCCAAAAAAGGGGCAGGAGGGCTACGTAAAGGGCACTCGATCGAGTCCCCTCTATGACTCGATCGAGTGACCGTCATAGGCTCAAAACGTGAGCCTTCAAATGACGTAGAGTCCCGACAAATCATTTTTTACGACATTTTAGTTGTCACGTGCTAATCCATTCACGTGTCTCCTTTTCAAAATCATGCATCACATCATATTCTAACTATCTAACCCATTTACATTATCGTTATGTTTATGTATTGTTTTTCCGGGTTGTATTTCCGCCCGCGTAACTTGTACTTTATTTTTGATTTTATTTACTTTTGATGTTTGGCATTTATCGCTTTATAAATGAACATCGCATGCTAATTTCAATTCCGACTTCGACATAATTATTAGATGCATTAAAATGACGTAGTTCGAACATAATTCACATGTTTAGCTAAAATGTTGTTTGAATAACATTTAGTCGTCTTACTAACGCGCGTACACGAAAAGCGAACGATATCTTAGTAGAGGCCGCTAAGAGCGGGCGGGGTTGAGTGTCCTTCGTGGGCCTCCCAACACGTACCCTCACCCCTTACTCAGAACCATGGTTTCCGGATGTCCGAAACCGTTGGCATACGAGAGTCATTATATGCACAATACCCGATAACTCGGCGTCGGTATCGTAATGCAAAGGGACGAACCCATAAACTCTAGCACTAAAGCGGGCCGTGTTTTGTGGACGATACACCTAAGTGTAGAGCAGTTTTGAACGGGTCCAAACTCCCATAAAGTTTGGTGGCGACTCCTATTTCGATTTAAATTTCGACCCGAGATCAATCCTACTACGAGATTCAATCGCCTACCCAAACCCGCGCGTGGCCGCGTCATTTGGCTACTCCGTTGGGGATACATGACGTACTACTTATCATCGGGATTCTCAGGGTGAGACTCGAAGAGAAATCGTTTGGTTATTAACGTGCGCGTCTTAGTTCGATGGTTCATGCATAACCCCATATTTACCTGGGCCGGTTACTTGTGACCGACGTCCCACTATACCACAGTGCATTCCTAAATGGGTGCGCTATAGACATCTATGACCGAACTCGTATGGGTTTTGTGGCATGTTCTAAGACCAACTCGGCTTAGGAAGTTCGTCATGATTTACAAGAGAGCCATCGGTGTTGGTATAGACCCGATTTTTACCGACCAAGACTTAGCATAAACATACATAGTGTCATTATATTGCTTTCGTGACTACGTGCTACTTGGTTTCCGTGTCATTTTTCAAAAAATCGTCATTTTAAAAAATGCCTCTTTTTAAAAAATGCCTCTTTTCAAAATGTCAAGTTTTCAAAAACTCGGAATGCTGCCAAACTTTAGACTTATGATTTAACTCAAAATAGCCTATTTTTAGCCGGCATGCTACCCATTTCGAAACTCGAAAACTTTCAACCTTTTCAAAAAATTCGGTCCCGACGGTATTTTACCAATTTCAAAAGTCGAAACCGTCCTCCAAATTTCTCGGAATTCAAAACCTTTTAAAGAAACTTCCTTATTATAGGGCCTACCGTTATCCGTGTGTCGGGTCTTTTCATAGTATGTCCAAGGTCATAGCGTCAAAACTCCGTCGATCTTATATCACAGATTTCCTCCCCATCCCAAGTCCGCCTTGTCTTAAAGGCATGACCAACCCGCGTAGGGCATACCCCTACTCTTTTGGTAAAAATTTACCGGGTCCTCGATTTCGGTTTGTGGGTTAAAGTGATCGTCCTATAGCTACGGGTCGACGAATCGGACGAATCTAGTAAACAAAGGACAATGAAAGGAAAAGAGACGACACACAAAGTTTTGGTGACGCGGAAACCCGATGTGGGAAAAACCGCGGGGGGAGTCGGAATCCCACCAAGATTTACTATGAACGGAAAAAAGTGAAGAAAGGAGTACAAATATGAGTATTCTTATGGTTGATTATGAGTGTTGCCTTATGTTCTATATAGCAGGCTTCAAGTTGGTGTGTGATGATCTGCTCTTCTTCCCCTTTTTATAGTGCTGCTGTCCGTTATCCCATTTATGGTTGGGAATCTTGGCATTTAACCCCTTTATTCCTTGATATCTTGGCATTTAACCTCTTTATTCCTTGATATCTTGGCATTTAACCTCCTCCTTGGCAGTTATATTTTCCTCCCTATTTATTTCCTGGTCAGCAGGAGGAATCCCATAAATTTAGGGGATATTCCTTGACCTTTTCTCTGGTGGACTGCATTATCTAAATGGGCTGCAAGACGTTTCTTTACCTTGTTTGGCCCATTGTCTTTTGTTGTTTCGGGTTCAGTCTGACTCAGTGACTCTAATAACGTCGACTTTCGTCTTTTGACCTTTGTCCTTCGACCTTCGACCTTTGACTTTTGACCTTTGACCCTCGGCTTTTGATCTTGACCTTTGACACTCGGTTTTTGACTATCGTCTTTGACGTTCCGACTTTTGACCTTTGACCTTTTGACCGTCCACTCGTAGCATGCCACGTTGCATTCCGAAGGTGCCAATTTTTGGCCCGAACAAATGCCCCCAAATTTCCGGCTAAGCTCATCTTAGGCGGGAATTTTCGTTTGCTTCAGTTGTAGGCAGTTGGTTTTGTTTCTGCTGGCCTTGCTGGTTCTAGGAGAAGGCGTAATTCGTCCCCTCTCTCAGAAATTACTCCTGCAGAAAGTGAACCCCTGGTGGCAGATCTTTCTGAGTCTCACTCTTATTCTGCCCCCAGACCCGTTGATGATGTTTCTGCTGGAGTGGTGCTCAAATTTCCTGAAGGCTTCGGTAAGTCTGCAGAGGATATGACTTTTCTGGATCATATGCTACTTCCTGGTCCCAGGTGTTTGCTAGAAGAAGGTTATCTGAAGAAGTTGGACTTGGTTCGCAGATTTGTTGGCGGCAGAATCTGGTTGTAGAGAAGAAGCGACTGGATGAGGAGTTTCCTGTGGCGCCTGACTTGGATGCTTTTTCTGATGTGGAGGCGGAGGATCCGAAGGAGTCCGTTGATTTCCTTGTTGCTGACCAAGAGGCCGATGGGCAAGAGAGTGTGGACTAGGAGGATGTCGTTGATGATTCTGGGAGAGGTTCTGTTGCTGTTCATCAGAGATCCAGGTTTCTGCAGGAGGATCTGCTACAGTTCCATTTCCACCAGAGGAGAATCTCCAGGCTGTGGGCCAAGTTCTGCTGGAGTGATGCTACTCCTCTTTTGTTGTACTCTGTTTTCGACTTGTGAATCCTGCGTGGAATGAATTTCTGATTTGTTAGTGTTTGTAAAAAATTCTGAAATGACTTCGTCTCTGCTCAGGGGAGCGAAGTGTTTATTTGAATACTTTGTGGTACTTTGTATTTAACTGTTGATCACGATGGTTTGCTTTTGATTGTAATCGTTTGTTGTAGTTTTGTCTAACTACCATCTGTTGTATGCATGCCTTATGTTTGTATGGTCGACCTTTGATATAGTGGTGGCCTGGGGTTTAGTTCGCCCACTCAGTCGGAGGTGTCACGCTTAGCGTGGGTGCTAAGTGGCGCAGGAGACTGTAATGTCCCGGTTGTAGGCACTTAGTCACAGACGCACGCCCTCTGTAGAAGTTGTACACTCCACCAGATTAGTCACCAGCTCTTAGTTTGGGAAAACTGACAAAAATTTGGCAAAGATAGGGAACACAATATTTGAAGACATATGTGGAAGAAAAAATCGAATTTCGAAAATATATGGAGAGCGAAAATTAAATTTCGAAAATGTACGCATTAAGAAATCAAACCTTAATGCCAAAGAAAATTGAATTTTGACGACACACGTAAAAAGGAAAACAAAATTTTATCTGATTTAAATATGCGGGAAAAAATATGAATTTTGCGAAAAGAAAGAAAAGAAAACAGAAGAATGACAGAAAAATTTAAATACGTGTTTGCGAGGTCTGAAAAGATTAAACCTGGGTTCTGGTGGAGGTGCACCTGGCAGAATAGATGCCACGTTTCTGGCGGCTGTAGCCCATGTTTCTGGCGGCAGTGGCCCAGATTGCTGGCGGCTGTGGCCCACTCAGAAGAAGTATTTCTTTAGGTGTACGATGTTCCATGGCTTTTGGATGATCTTCCCCTCCATGGTCATAAGTCGGTAGGCTCCGTTCCCAACTACTTTCTCTATTTGATAGGGCCCTTCCCAATTGTAAGCGAACTTTCCGGCTCGTTGGTTCCTGGTGTTCTGGAAGACTTTTCTGAGGACTAGGTCTCCTTCCTGCAGGATTCTGACTCTGACATTCTTGTTGTAACTTCTGGCTAGTGTTTGTCTGTAGGAGGCCATCCTTATTTGAGCATCGGTCCTGAGCTCATCTATAGTATCCAAGCTGCTTGCCATCTCTACCTGGTTCCTGTCTTTAGTTATGCATCCGTATCTATGAGTGGGCACTCTTATTTCTGAGGGAATAACTGCCCCAGCACCAAAGACCAAGCTGAAAGGCGTCAGTCCAGTAGCCACTTTAGGTGTGGTTCTGTCAGACCATAGCACCAAGGGGAGTTCCTCTGCCCATCTGCCCCCTGCTTCCTCCAGCCTTCTCTTCAGGTTGTCTATCACAATTTTGTTGCTAGACTCCGCCTGACCATTAGACTGAGGGTTTCTCGGGGTAGACTTGCTTAGTGTGATGTTCCACCTGGCGCAGTAGGCCTCCATCTTGTTGCCAATAAACTGGGATCCGTTGTCGCAGATGATCTCTGAAGGAATGCCAAACCTGCAGATAATGTTACGTTTTATGAAGGATATAACCTGCTTCTCAGTCACCTGAGGGAATGCTTCTACTTCTATCCACTTGGAGAAGTAGTCAGTCATGGCCAACATAAAAACTTTGTTTCTTGGGGCTCTCGGTAACTTGCCAACAATATCCATCCTCCATTTCATGAAGGGCCAGGGAGAAATTACTGGGTGCAACGGCTCTGCTGGCTGGTGATTGACCGGTGCATGTCTCTGGCAGGCGTCACATTTCTTAACATATTCCCTCGCGTCCTTGCGCATTGTCGGCCAGTAGTAACCTTGGCGGAGTGCTTTGTTGGATAGACTCTTGCCCCCTGCATGATTTCCACACTCACCACTATGGAGGTCATGCATAACCACCTCTGCCTCCTGCTGACTTAGGCACCTCAAGTATGGTCCAGCAGCTGATCTTTTGAACATGACACCATCAATGAGGGTGTACCTGGACGCTTTCATCCTAAAACTCCGGGCTTCCTTCTTGTCTGCTGGCAGGATATCGTTTTGCAGCCATTCTTGGTAGGGTTTTCTCCAGTCTGGGATTCTTTCTTGTTCTGCTGAGGTGCTGCAGACTCCTGCCTCCTGCAGCCACTGCAATCCCTGGTCTGGTGAATTGTCCTCCTGCCTCAGCATCTGGTGTTCCTGTGTGCCTGTCCAAACTGCTGGCTCCAGTACATGGACAATGGGTATGGTGGAAACTACGCCTGGTTTGAACGTTGCCCCCAGGGTGGCTAGGGTGGCTGCTTCCACGTTCTGGTCCCTAGGGACTTGGTTGATTGAGAAGGCTACGAACCTGAGGGAGAGCTCCTTTGCCACTACAAGGTAAGACACCATCTTGGAGTCCTTAGCTGCATACGAACCATTCATGTAGTTGACTATTAGCTGGGAATCGCTGTATGCCTCTAGGCGCTTGATTTTGAGGTCTAGAGCCAGCTGGAGACCCAAGATTAGAGCTTCATATTCTGCCTCGTTGTTTGTTGTTCGGAACTCCCACCGTACTGCTTGAACTATGAGATCTCCCTCAGGAGACTTCAGAACTAATCCGGCTCCAGATCCTCGCATGTTGGAGGCGCCATCTACATTTAACTTCCACACCTATTCGCCTTTGTCCTCCTCAAGGAGGAGGATGTCTTTCTCTGCCTGGGTCTGCAGTGCTGGGCTGAAGTCGGATACGAAGTCTGCTAACGCCTGGGACTTTATCGCTGTTCTGGGGACAAATTTCAGGTTGAAGCCGCTCAAGTGTTTAGACCACTTGGCCATTCTTCCTGATAACTCAGGTTTTCTCATAATATTTTTTAGTGGATAATTTGTTATTACGGAAATAGCATGCAATTCAAAATAAGGTCGAAGTTTATAAGATACTGTAACAAGTGCAAGTACGAGTTTCTCAAGGGATGTGTACCTGGTCTCTGCAGGAAGCAGAGACTTACTAACATAATATACTGGGCATTGTGCTCCTTCGTGATCACGTACTAATACCGCGCTGAATGCTACCTCGGTTACTGATAAATACAGGAAGAGTGGTTCTCCAGGTTCTGGTTTTGACAGCAGAGGTGGAGTGCTGAGATAATTCTTCAGGTCACTGAACGCCTTTTCGTGCTCTGCTGTCCATTCAAATCTTTGGGCCTTCTTCATTATATCATAAAACAGTCTGCACCTATCTGAGGACCTGGAGATAAATCTGTTCAGAGCAGCAATTCTTCCAGTCAGCCTTTGCACGTCCTTTGGCTTCTGTGGAGATTCCAGCTGGAGGATGGCCTTAATCTGCTCCGTGCTAGCTTCAATTCTCCTCTGGGTTACCATGTACCCCAGAAACTTCCCACATGACACTCCAAATGTGCACTGTGAAGGATTTAACTTCATCTTGTATTCCCTCAAGGTGTTGAAGGTATCCTCCAAGTGTGTTGTATGTTGCGAAACTTGTTTTGACTTGACGACCATGTCGTCAATATATACTAATGTGAGTTGATATGAACTTTGAAACAACAAACGTGAAGGATATTAGTATTCTGAAATGGAACGTAAACAAGTAACCAATACAGAATGAAAGGATAGTTTTAAGGATGAATAAACCGTAACCAAGGATAGTATGCTAGGTGAAGTAGACCTATACTTCAACAAAGCGGGTGCTAAATCAAACACGCGATTGAAGTAGCGAGTTTAGAGCTTGTAACGCGACTAACTCTAGACTTTGTCTTGTAAACAACAAGGACGTAAAAGAAAGCTTAGCTTTACTCAGGTTTTTGATATGAAAATTGGATACCTTATTCATTCAACTAGATGGCTATATATAGCCTACAAAAGGACCCTTAAACCGGCTGGTTAAGGTGACAAAAACAAAGTTACAACTATGTGAACATGGAGCTAATAACAAAGCTAGGAGCTAATAACAAAGTAATGTAAACTAGGAGCTAATAACAAAGCTCTAACAAAGAGCAATCAGCCGCGGCTCCCTTGTGTGAACATGGAGCCAAAAACAAAGCTAGCAAGGGAGCCTTTAGACGTGTACACCATGTGAACACAATCAGCCTCAAACACCTTCATAACTTCAGTACACTTCCCATGCTTGAATGAGTGTGAACCCAAGTTAATGTCTTCATATTACCTTGATTATTGGCTCCTTTATTCAGCTCATACACGAGCTAGCTCACCAATTGTAGTAGGCACACTACTAAGCTGGTAAGGGGTGCTAGTATGGCTGAACTAAGACCATGAGGAGCTAAGGTGACTTTATTGAACTCTTTGGTAGCTCCTTGATTCGGATCATCTCCTCCCCCTTGAAAAGGAATTGTCCTCAATTCTGAAAAGCCATCTTCCTCAAGATAAAGAGCAAACTCTCCCACTTTGGACGTGATATGAACTTCATAACTATTTGGCAACTTTATCTTGCAACCTTGGTTGTTTCCCTTGTATGGAGCTTTTGCTTGGGACATCAATCTGGTCTTTCTCTTGATAGCTTCATCCGTTGTGTAGCAAATACTTAGGTGAGTCACTATGGAGAATGGCAAGTACTCTCTTGGTTTGAGGGGACTCTTTGGGAAAGGACTCGTTAAGTATTTGCTCATGATGCTTAGATTACTCCCTTGTGTCTTTAACAAAAGGAAGTGCTCTTTTAATGTCTCCAAGGTCCTGGTTATGTCACAACCTCCAGCTGGTCCTCCTCCCTGAACTCCTCTAGTTATACACTCTGAAATAGGAGGTTTTGGGACACAAAGATGGTTCTCTTTAGGAAGAATATCGTCCTGCAAAACAAACTCATCAAAAGTGTTAAGAGTAACAGCCTTGCACTTGGTGAGTATATCAGCCTCCGTAGAGCAATAATCCTTCAAGGTCTTAAGTCCAAGCGTGCTTGCATCTAAAGTGGCTGAGTGAGTGTAGTGACAAGATAAAACATTAGCCATGACTCTGTTCTTCCCATCTTCATCCTGTAAGAGTCCATGATCTCCCTTAGGTGCCAAAAAAAGCTGGTATCTTAATAGGAATGCCAACACCTAGTTTCTTTAGCCACTCTTCAAATTGCTTTCCTTCACTTCCACTCTTAATCTTAATTGGTTCCTCTTTAGTGGTTTTGGCGGTATCAAACTCCCCCTCTTCTATAGCATGTACTTCCACATTTTTACTAACAAACATTGAGAGGTTGGGTTTTCCGACTCGATTTGCTAACATGTTACATACGTTTTGAGGTGTCATGGGTTTGAGTACAATTTTCTTTCCCTTATCACTCAATTCATACTCATTCCTCCTCCCATGGTGAACTACGTCCCTATCAAACTGCCAAGGACGGCCTAATAGTATGTGACAAGCATCCATAGGAATCACATCACACAAAACCTCATCAACGTAGGAACCCATGGTTAAGCCAACCCTCACTTGTTTAGTGACCCTTACTTTATTCCCGTTGTTTAACCAATGTAATGCATAAGGGTTAGGGTGATTATTAGTAGCTAGACCTAGTTTGTCTACCATTTCAGTTGAGGCAACGTTGGTACAACTACCTCCATCAATGATTAAACTACACCATTTGTCTTTAACTTGGCACTTAGTATGGAATAGTTGGTCTCTTTGTTCAGTGTCATGTTGAATGGGGTTAGCATGTAGGGTACGTAGTACTAAGAGTGTGTCATAAGCCGGGGGTTCGTAAGCCTCAATATCTTCTTCTTCTTCCTCTCCCTCATTAACATTGAAAACAGCCCCTATACGTTGTTCCTCTTCCCATAACTCATCCCTAACAGTGATCACTTGTAACACCCCGGCCCAATCCTAGGACCGGAAATGTTAACTGCGGTAGCCCGCCAGGCTTTGTACTGGTCCCACAGACCAACACGAGTCCTTTCCAGCACATTTTGTCCTCACTCGTGCGCATCCCGGAAACCTTCCCAGGAGGTCACCCATCCTAAGATTGCTCCCAGTCAAGCACGCTTAACTGCAGAGTTCTTATCATGGGCAAACCAGAAAAGAAAGTGCACTTTGTTGATATGAGTAGTACTTCAAATCTCTTTAAGCAAAGCTCATAAATAGGACATCTTCAATCAATGTAGGGTGTTTCAATCACTCCCACTTGAAGAACGCAACGTCCTCGTTGCGCCTGGCAGCATAACCGCTGACCCAGAATCCACCCCCGCTAGGTGCCAAATGCACGGTCGCAGGGTTGCTCTGATACCATTTGTAACACCCCGGCCCAATCCTAGGACCGGAAATGTTAACTGCGGTAGCCCGCCAGGCTTTGTACTGGTCCCACAGACCAACACGAGTCCTTTCCAGCACATTTTGTCCTCACTCGTGCGCATCCCGGAAACCGTCCCAGGAGGTCACCCATCCTAAGATTGCTCCCAGTCAAGCACGCTTAACTGCAGAGTTCTTATCATGGGCAAACCAGAAAAGAAAGTGCACTTTGTTGATATGAGTAGTACTTCAAATCCCTTTAAGCAAAGCTCATAAATAGGACATCTTCAATCAATGTAGGGTGTTTCATCACTTCCCTTAAGGTCACAACTCTTTTGTTAGGACAAGCGTTTTTGTAGTGACCAAACCCTTGACATTTGAAACAACGTACCTTAGATAGACTAGTTTCAGTGGTTGTTTTGGTGGTAGATTGAGGTGGGGGTGCGGGGTTATTCTTAATAACAAGGGGTTGATTAGTACTAGTAGGATTGACTCTATTACTATCATCCGTTCGTGACCAAGTATGACTCTTACTAGATTCACCCTCATGTCTTCCTTTCCCTTGTGCCTCAATTTTTAGACACAACCCACACAAAGTATCAAAATCAGAATAAGGACATAAATCAACCGTATTAGCAATACTACGATTTAACCCACGTAAGAACCTAGCCATTTTTATTTCTTCGTTTTCTTCTACTTCTCCCATTAGAACTAAGTTCTCAAATTCTTCTATGTACTCACTAACACTCATTCTTCCTTGTACCAGGTTAGCAATCTTTTTGTATAAGGATAACTTGTGCGTAGTTGGAACATACCTCTTACGTAGTTTACGTTTTAAGGACTCCCAAGAAGCAATCTTACCCTTTCCATTTCTGGTGCGTTGTACCTTAAGCCCTTCATACCAAAGGGAAGCCCCTTTGCTTAGCTTTAGGATGGCGTATTTGCACCTCTCTTCGTCCTCCAAATCCTTGAAGTCAAAGAGCTTCTCCCTGTTTCTTTCCCACTCCAAGTAAACTTCAGGGTCATTACCACCATTAAACTCAGGGAGTTCATTTACCTTGATCCTGTCCACCGGTTCCCTCCTTGGTTGGAAACGAGAATTTTTGGGCTGGAAGTTCTCCAACGCCTTCTTTAGTTGTTCCAGGAAGGTAGGATCTTCAAAGTTCAACACTCCTGCCATGCTTTACGTCTAATTGATAACCAAAGCTCTGATACCACTAATGATGTGAGTTGATATGAACTTTGAAACAACAAACGTGAAGGATATTAGTATTCTGAAATGGAACGTAAACAAGTAACCAAAACAGAATGAAAGGATAGTTTTAAGGATGAATAAACTGTAACCAAGGATAGTATGTTAGGTGAAGTAGACCTATACTTTAACAAAGCGGGTGCTAAATCAAACACGCGATTGAAGTAGCGAGTTTAGAGCTTGTAACGCGACTAACTCTAGACTTTGTCTTGTAAACAACAAGGACGTAAAAGAAAGCTTAGCTTTACTCAGGTTTTTGATATGAAAATTGGATACCTTATTCATTCAACTAGATGGCTATATATAGCCTACAAAAGGACCCTTAAACCGGCTGGTTAAGGTGACAAAAACAAAGTTACAACTATGTGAACATGGAGCTAATAACAAAGCTAGGAGCTAATAACAAAGTAATGTAAACTAGGAGCTAATAACAAAGCTCTAACAAAGAGCAATCAGCCGCGGCTCCCTTGTGTGAACATGGAGCCAAAAACAAAGCTAGCAAGGGAGCCTTTAGACGTGTACACCATGTGAACACAATTAGCCTCAAACACCTTCATAACTTCAGTACACTTCCCATGCTTGAATGAGTGTGAACCCAAGTTAATGTCTTCATATTACTTTGATTATTGGCTCCTTTATTCAGCTCATACACGAGCTAGCTCACCAATTGTAGTAGGCACACTACTAAGCTGGTAAGGGGTGCTAGTATGGCTGAACTAAGACCATGAGGAGCTAAGGTGACTTTATTGAACTCTTTGGTAGCTCCTTGATTCGGATCATATACCTCCATTGTGTCCCCAATCTGTCTCTTGAACATCTTATTGACTAGTCTCTGGTAGGTGGAACCTGCATTCTTCAGACCAAAAGGCATTACATTGTAACAATATATACCTCTCTCTGACCTGAAGGCTGTCTTCTCCTGGTCTTCTGGATGCATCTTGATCTGGTTGTACCCACTCCATGCATCAAGAAAGGTTAGCATCTCGTGGCCTGTTGTAGCATCTACTATGGCATCTATATATGGTAGGGGGAATGTATCTTTCGGGCATGCTTTGTTCAAGTCGGTGAAATCGACGCACACCCTCCACTTGCCATTCTTCTTTGGGATCACCACCACGTTAGACAACCACTCTGGGTACTTCACCTCCCTGATTTTTCCAGCAGCCAGCAGATTGTCCACCTCCTGATTTATGACTTGATTTCTCTCTGGAGCAAACTTCCTTCTCTTCTGCTAGACTGGTTTGTAGCTTGGGTCCACGCTTAGCCTGTGAGTGATAACGCTCGGATCTATACCTACCATATCATCATGCGACCAAGCAAAACAATCCATGTTAGTTTTTAATAATTCAATGAGGTTTTGGCGGATATTACCTGTGCATTCTGATCCGATTAACACTTTTTGTTCTGGATGTTGCTTGTCCAAGTTGACTTCATCCAACTTCGCCTGAGGTGGCTCTACGTACTCCTGTAGAGGCAGATGAAGGCTCTGTAATTGCTATGCTGGGGGGCTCGCCGTCTTCTTAAGGGCTACCCTGTAGCAATCCTTGGCCTCTCCTTGGTCTCCGTTGATCTTCTGCACTCCCCAGGGTGTAGGGAACTTCAGGCACTGGTGGTAGGTGGAGGTGATTGCCTTCATCTCATGGATCCAAGACCTTCCTAGAATCACGTTGTAGGTGGAGGGTCCATCAATGACTAGGTACCGTACTTGCTTGTTCACTCCTCCGGCATAGGTAGGAATGGTGATCTCTCCCAGAGAATGCTTGGTCTCACCACTAAAACCTACCAAGGGAACCGCCTTCCTCATTAGATCCTTCTCGCTAAACCCCATGTTCTGGAGAATTTCCAACATGATGAGGTTGACTGAACTCCCAGTGTCCACCAGAATCTTCTTCACGGTACAATTCCCTGTGGAGAGAGTAATTATTAATGCGCCATGGTGCCTCTCTGGAATAGCTTCTACATCAGTTTCGTCAAAGGTGACAGCTGGAAGATCCTTGCAACTGATTCTGCAGGGGTGCTCTGGTCTGTCCCCTCTGGTCTGAGAAGCATGTCTTTTGGCTGCTGAGTAGGTCAGCCCACATAATTCCGATCCTCCTGTTATCACATTGACAATTCTGGTACATATTGGAGGTGGAGAAGGCAATACCTGATCTGCTGCATTTATTCTGCTAGAGTTTCTGGACATGAGGTGATCCAGATTCCCCTGATCATACTGGAACTTAACCTCTCTCCTGAGCTGGACATACTCATCGGTATGGTGTTCGATGTCGTCATGGAATTCGCACCTCCTACTGGCATCCCTTCGATCATTGGTGTACTCCTGTCTTCTGGGCCACCTGACTCTGCGCCCTAACTCCCTCAGAGCCTTGAGCACCCCATCAAGGTTGGTTGAGAACCCATACTCACTTACTCTGGGTGGCAATCCTGGATTGTCCTTCCAGTCTTTCTCCTCAGAAACCTTTCTCACGTTCCTGTCATAGGGCTTTGATCTTTCACCCCTCTTTTCTGCTGCCGCCTTTCTGGTGACATGCTTATAACCATACGTAGCCCTTCTGAGGCCTGAATCTTCTTCTAGCCTGATGGTTGCCATCTCCTTGGTCTGCACATCCTCGAATGTGGCACATGGGTACTTTGTGAGGTCTTTATAGAGGTCTGAATCCTGGTGGAGCCCTTGGTGGAAGGCTTCTATGACGGTGGGCACATCACATCTGGGGATGGTTACTTTCTCCTTGTTGAATCTGTTGAGGAAGTCACGTGTAGATTTTTCGAACTTCTGTACTACCCGATACAAATCACTGGTCTGCTTCTCTGGTTTTCTGCTGCTGGCGAACTGCTGGTTGAAGGCATTGACCAGGTCAGCGAAGGAGGTGATGCTTCGGTTAGGCAGACCGACGAACCAATGGAGGGCTGCTCCTGACAGAGTGGAGCCAAACCCCTTGCACATGCAGGCTTCCTTCAGGGGCCCCGTAGCGGTCACCACCATCATCTTCTGTTTGTCTTGGTTGATGTGATCTAGGAGGTCTGCAGTACCATCATAAAGCGTCATGGCTGGTGGCATGAAGCCCTTGGATACAGCAACACATGCTAGATCGTCGATGATGGGTGAATTGGCGTAGCTGTCCCTAGCTGCTCTCTCCAGGGGGCGTGGCATTCCAGGAATCTTGTTGGTCAGGTCCCTTAATTCCTTCAGTTCCTGGCGTTGCTGATCTGCTGTGCTGATTGTTCCTGCAAGAGGGTTAGAGACAGGAGGAGAAAAGTTGAAAGGAGTACTTCCTGCATAAGGTCCTCCAGGGTGTTGACTACTAGGAGGAGGAGGAGGTAAAGGTGCTGCTGCTGTCACGGATCTGGGCTGCCACTCTGGTGCCTGCTGGTTAGGGGTAGGTGCTGTCCACACTCCTCTAGAGGACTGGTTGTTGGATAAGGTGGTCATCCCCGGTGGAGTTACAAAATGCCATCCTGGCGCCTGGTGGACAGGGGTGCCTGCAAAAGATAGTGAGTTAGTTTCTCGACTTTCAATGTTGGAGAGAAGGTTACCTGTGGTAGGAGATCTGCCGGGTGTGGGGTCGTAGGTCAGGTAACCCAACCCCTGGGGTTCAATGACTGGGTCTGGTGGAGCCAATCCTAGCTCCAGCCTGGTGACCAATTCTGAGGGGACTTCTCTGGTGGTCTTCCTGCCAGCTGCTGATTCCTTACGGGTGCTGGGTTCTCCCCTAGGCATCAGAGGCAGCATCTCCGGTGACATCTGGAGCGATGCAACTGGAGTCTTGTCTGCTGCCGAGATCCGAGCCTTGATATCTTGGTTGTCTTTCTTCAGGGTTTCTACTGCTTGGCGCAGAGCATTGATTCCCTGGAGCATACTCTGCATCAGGTCTGGTGACCCTGCTCCACTGGAAGCTTCTCCTACGAATCCTTCTGGAGTCAAGGTTCTGGTTGGTATGCTTTCCTTCCTGGCCTTGGAGAAGCTGGTGACCCCAGAGGTTTTAGGCGTCGGAGGGGGCCTGGACACCGATAACGTGGGTTTCACCGCTTGGCTGGTGGGAATTCCCAGGGTGAGGGGTGTGAAAACCGGCTCTGCTGATCCTGGGGATGACCCTCCTCCAATGGGCTGAGCTGATGCTCCTTGACTGCTGGAGGGACTTCGATCGGATCCGGACATGGCGATACAGAATTGCTTCACTGTGGGATTTGGCTTATAGGAAATGATCACTTTGCCTCACGGTGGGCGCCAAATTGTTTTGGTAAAAATTTACCGGGTCCTCGATTTCGGTTTGTGGGTTAAAGTGATCGTCCTATAGCTACGGGTCGACGAATCGAACGAACCGAAGGCTTCCTCTTCCTCCAAGGCTGTCGCCTGCAAAGCTGACGGCTCCTCCCTCCGATGTTCTGGGTGAAGAGGCAGAGGTCACCTCAGAGGCCACCCCTTCCCCTGCCGGCAAACGAGGTGATTCTCCTGCGGGGACCCACACCCCCCAGGGATCACTCCCTGCCAACTCTGAAGGAACTGGGGAGAGCGTCCCCCTGGAATGCAAGAGGAAAAGAGATAGAGAACCCTCTGGGGCTGCTCATGTGGTTGACCTGGAGACCGACGTTGAGACCCCTGAGCCCAAACGCCCTGCCCGTGAGATTCCAGGCACTCTCTTCTCAGAGGAGAACACGGAATTCCACTATACTGTGGGCGACAGTGTGGATTTCTCTGCCCTGCTTTCAGATTCCGGGGCTGTCCTGGCAGACCGCCTCACCAAGTCTGTGACCTCCACCTCCCACCAAGTGATTCAGTATATTCAGCGCACTTCCAGGGTGCTGCATGCTTCGGCTGAGTTGGAGGCTCTCAGCCGCCCAGCCGCCTGAGCGATGAGGAGCTGATTGTCATTCCTGGGGTTACCCCTCCTGATCGCTTGGCCATGGTGGAAAGGGATGTCACCCTGATCAGCAACTTGAAGGATAAGTTGGCAAAGCAGGAAGGTGAGATGGAGGAAGTGAGGGGTCAGGCGACTCGATGGAAACTCCGGGGGGAGAAGGCCATGGAAGAAGTATCAAAGCTGGAGGCGGACTTGAAAGAGAACAGGCTGGCGGTGGAGCAGGCAAAGAAGTCTCTTGCTGAAATGGAGTATGCGAAAAGGAAGGCGGTCGACCTCGAGGAGCGCTTGTCGAAGGCTGACTCGGAGCTTAAGCAGGCTCAGGCTGATGTGAAGGTCAAGGGTGAAGAATGGCAAAGGGAGAAAGATACCATCCTGGAGGAGACTGAAATCGTAGTGGATACAAGTTTTCAAGATGGGGCCAACTCTTCGCTAGAACTCGTCATGGAAGTAATCAGGGAGATGTTCCCTGATTTCGATGAGGAAGCCTTCAGAAGCCTTTACTCCATCAAGAATGAAGCTCGGGCTAGCAAGCCGGCTGAGGAAACTGCTGGTGCCAGTAAGGATGCCCCCAACGTTTGATGTGCAGGGGCTTTGCAATCTTTTCTTGCTTTGAGCCTTTATCTTTTGATAACTTTTAACTTTTGCGCCCGAGCTATGATGGGCCGGCTGTCTTTGTAATTTTTAATCCCTTTGTCTTTGGATCTTTTTAATGTTCTTGTAAAAACACTTGAATGTGTTATGAATGTCTTTTATTTCAGCCTGCTTTTTCCTTTTTCAAAGGTACGACCTGACCTTTGCCTTTGTTTGAAGCTCAGGGAGCTTGCCCCCTGCCTGTCCAGAGGCAGGGAGGGGTTTTTCATGTGTTTTTTTTATACAAGGTTGGGGGGATTGCCCCCAGTCCTTGTTTTTGGCGTGCGAAGCCTGGCCTGACCCTGGCTTCTTATTCGAAGTCCAGGGGGCCTCCCCCCTGCCTGCCCAGGGGTAGGGAGGGGTTTTGGCATTTTTTATACAAGGTTGGGGGGATAGCTCTCAGTCCTTGTTTTTGGCGTGCGAAGCCTGGCCTGACCCTGGCTTCTTATTCGAAGTCCAGGGGGCCTGCCCCCTGCCTGCCCAGGAGCAGGGAGGGGTTTTGGCGTTTTTTATACAAGGTTGGGGGGATTGCCCCCAATCCTTGTTATTGCCGTGCGAAGCCTGGCTTGACCCTGGCTTCTTATTCGAAGTCCAGGGGGCCTGCCCCCTGCCTGCCCAGGGGCAGGGAGGGGCTTTGGCGTTTTTTATACAAGGTTGGGGGGATTGCCCCCAGTCCTTGTTTTTGGCGTGCGAAGCCTGGCCTGACCCTGGCTTCTTATTCGAAGTCCAGGGGGCCTGCCCCTTGCCTGCCCAGGGGTAGGGAGGGATTTTGGCATTTTTTATACAAGGTTGGGGGGATTGCTCCCAGTCCTTGTTTTTGGCGTGCGAAGCCTGGCCTGGCCCTGGCTTCTTATTTGAAGTCCAGGGGGCCTGCCCCCTGCCTGCCCAGGGGCAGGGAGGGGTTTTGGCGTTTTTTATACAAGGTTAGGGGGATTGCCCCCAGTCCTTGTTTTTGGCTTGCGAAGCCTGGCCTGACCCTGGCTGCTGTTCGAAGTCCAGGGGGCCTACCCAGGGGTAGTCAGGGGGATTGAAATTTTTCTTGGGGGGCCTATTTTCCTTGGTTCCAGCAACAGGGGGCCTCCCCCTATTGCCCCCTGCTCGTTTGTATGTGAAAACTGCAAATTTTGAACAGACAACGAGTATGGATTGAAAGCTTTTCATTTCTTCGGGATTTGCTACAATCATTTGTGGCAGGAGTCGTCGACAATTCTGTTTTGACCGTCCTCCGCCGGTTTTTCTTTGTCAAGTAAAATAAAAAAGCTATCTAGCTTCCTATTTTTAAACATAGTACTTCTTTAGGGTGTCTATATTCCAGTGTGCGGCTAACTCGTGGCCTTCAAGGTTGGCAATCTTGTAGGTGCCTGGTCCCTTAATCTGGGTTACCCTGTATGGGCCTTCCCAGTTGGCGCTCAGTTTTCCATGTTCATGCGCTTTTCCTACCGCCTGCGTTTTTCTTAGGACTAGGTCTCCCACCTGAAAACTCCTCTCATTTACTCTTCTGTGGTATGCCATTCTCATTCTTTGTTGGTAGGCAGCTATGTTAATGCTGGCCTCCTCCCTGACTTCATGGACTAGGTCCTGGGCTTCAGCCATTGACGCTTCGTTATCTGCCTGATTATATTGTTGGGATCTCAGAGTTGGTATCCGGGCTTCTATGGGTAACAAGGCCTCTGCTCCATAGACTAGGCCGAAGGGTGTCTGGCCTGTAGACTCCTTGCGTGTGGTTCTGATTGACCATAGAATACTTGGCAATTCGTCTGCCCACCTACCTTTTGCTAATAGACTGGCCTGTAGGCCGAAGGCTTCCTTTTGCTCATCCTCCCACTTAAACTGTTTGTTGCCCTTCAAGACCTTGAAGAATAATGTTGATTTATCTGCTGATCTGGCAATGAAGCGTGCCAGGGCAGCCATCCTGCCAGTTAGGCGCTGGATATCCCTAATGGTCTTCGGTTCTGGAAGGTCCAAGACTGCCTGAACCTTTTCAGGGTTGGCGTCTATTCCCTTTTCACTGACCAGAAAACCTATGAATTTTCCGGAGCGAACCCTGAATGTGCATTTCTTGGGGTTCTTCATCTTGTAAGCGCACAGGGAGGAGAAGGTTTCTTGTAAGTCTGTCAAGTGTTGATTGTCTCCCTTGCTTTTTACTATTGCGTCGTCGACGTAGGCCTCTAAATTCCTACCCTTCTGTTTTTCAAAGACCTTGTCTACTAATCGCTGGTAGGTGGCGCCTGCGTTCTTCAGTCCGAAAGGCATCATTTTGTACATATAAGTGCCATGACTGGTGATGAAGGCACACCTTACCCTGTCAGGCTGCCACAAATACACTTGATGGTACCCTGAGAAGGCATCCAGAAAGCTTAGCATGGAGTACCCACTGGTGGCGTCTACCAACTGGTCTATTCTGTGAAGGGGATAGCAGTCTTTTGGGCAGGCCTTGTTGAGGTTTGTGAAGTCCACGCACATTCTCCATGCGCCCGAGGACTTTTTCACCATTACGACGTTTGCCAGCCATTCAGGGTAATCACAAATTTCAATGAAATCCGCTTTCAAAAGTTTTTCTATCTCCTCCTTTATGGCCAGGTCTTTCTCTGCTGACATGTTTCTTTTCTTTTGTTTGACAGGGCGGGTCTCCGGATTTACGTTCAGCCTGTGAACGATGTAAGCCGGGTCGACCCCTGGCATTTCGTCCGCCGAGTAGGCGAATACGTCGCTGTTATCTCTCAGGACCCTGATTAGCTCCACCTGGTAGGACGCCTCCAGATCAGTTCCTATGAGGACTTGTCTGCCAGGCTCCAGATCCACCAGCATACTTTCCCCCCAGGTTCCAGGTGGTCAGCTGCCTGCTGTCTGACTGGGATCTCACCCTCCCTGCTGGGGGAACTGTCAGCTTTCCTTTTTCCCTTTCTCTCAGTTTTGTGGGTTTGGAGGGCCACCGAATAGCACTGCCTAGCTGACTCCTGGTCTCCATGAATTTTCCCTTCCATGCCAAAATCTGTTACATAGGCTACAGTCAGAGCCCTGATTGATATGGCTGCTTCGATTTCGTCCAAGGTAGCTCTGCCTATCAGGGCATTGTATGCAGACCTTGCGTCTACTACAACAAATGAGGCCCTGACATTTCTGGCAAAGGCTCCTTCCCCAAATGTTACGGGCAGGTCAATGATACCCATGGGGAGTACACCTGCCCCGCTGAATCCATATAAGGACCCAGGGGCTGGCCTCAGGTGCCTCTTTTCCAGACCCATCCTCTCTAATGCGTCCTTGTACAGTAGGTTGGTATAAGCTCCTGTGTCTACCATGCATCTTTTTACGATGTGGTTGCTGATTACTAGGGACAGTACCAGGGGGTCGCTGTGGGGGTATATTACCCGCCCTGCATCCTCTGGGGTGATGCTCAGGGTCGCGCCCTTGGGACTTCCTGTCCTCTCAGCATAGCAGACTTGGTTTCGCAACTCCCGGATCTGCCTTTTTTGGCTTCTCCTACTTGACTGGCCCTCTGCATCCCTTGATATCACATGGATTATCATGCGGGTCTGCGCCGAGCCTTCAGGCTTATCTGCCACCTCTTTCTGGCTCTTGTTTCTCGCTACGTAATTGCTCAGCCATCCATTTTTGATAAGCTTCTGAATTTCGTCCTTCAGGTGGTGGCACTCCTCGGTGGTGTGCCCCACACAATCGTGGAATGTGCAAAAAAAATTCGGATCCCCTTTTGGACTACGAGGCTTGTTGGGACGATTCCATTTTGCCGTCTCTTTTTCCAGTTCGAAGATCTCCGCCCTGGACTTGTTAAGGGCTGTGTAACTATCGAATCTGGGTTGGTATGTTGTGCGTTCTTTTCTAGGGGTATCTCCCCCTCTCATCTTTCTGTCTGTTTTGCTCGTTCCTGCCGCGTCCACCCTGCGGTCCCCCCTGCGGCCTGGTTGGCCCTGCAGGGGTATCCGGCTGGCTGTGGAATTCTTCTTGCAATATGAAGCCCTCGGCGATTTTTCTGGCTTTAGCCAGGGTCTCAGGCTGAGCTTTGATCATCTGATTCTTCATCTCCCCCGGGAGCAGTGAGATGGTCAGAGCGTATGCAGCCGTTGAGTCGTCGATCTCCCTGACCTGCTGGTAGGACAGGTCAAATCTCTTTAGGTAATCTCGGACACTTTCCCCCTTCTTTTGCTTCAGGGTCATCAGGTCAAACCGAGTGAGACGGCGCCTCTTATTTCCTGCGTATTGTTCTAAGAAAGCTTCAGCTAGCTCTATGAAGAAACTGATCGACCCCTGACGAAGGTCCCTGAACCATCCTTGTGCTAGCCCAACCAGGGTAGTTGGGAAGACTTTGCACCAGACTGCGTCGTCTACATCATACATGCCCATGTGACTCTCAAAGGCTGCCAAATGATCTTCTGGGTCTGAAGTTCCGTCGAATTTGACGGAGGGCATTTTAATCTTCGGGATAGGGTACTCCTGTGCGTCAGGGTGAAGTGGTGTTTTGGTGGGTCTGCCTACCAATCGTTACCTGCTCCCTCCAGAGTGGTAACCGTAGTCATCCCATCTTCCAGGGATCGGTTTACTTGTACTGGGGGAGCGGTGCCTTGGTGGCAGCCTGCTTATAGCCTCATCCTCCCTATCAGGGGTGGGATGTCTGGTTCTTTTTCTTTGGGACTGGTCAAGGTTGTCGCCCTGGCGATGCCTTGACTCGAGTGGTTGCCCCCGGTTGAGCCTGGACTGCAGACTTTGAGATAGCCCTGGAGTTAGCTGTTCCTCTGCTGCTGGCGTCAACCGGGAGAAGACTCCGCCCTGCTTTTCTCCCAGACGTTTGGATGCAGGCTCTTTGTGCTTCATTCGGTCTTGAAGGCCCTGGAATAGTCCCCTTTTTTCTCTGGCAGCCGTGGACTCCGTAGTGTGTATGGAGAACGCTTGTTGTTGAGCTGCTTGCTCCTGATTGCCGGTAATGCGTTTCTGGGTTTGCTGGTACCCCTTAGCCACTTTCAGTGCTTTCCGTTGGATGTTCCTGGCGGCGGTTCGCTTCGTACCCCTGGCACCCTCTCCACTCTCAAAGTGAAGCTGCCTGGGAGTAGTAGCAATCCTGCCAACCAAGTCCTCTGGAGTGAACTCTTGGTTAAGCATCGCTGAGAAGAAGGCTGCAGTTTGCAAAACCTGGGCAGGGGTGAGGTTTAAATTAGGCCTTTGATGGCCAACCTGCCCAGCTGTGACTGCAGTGCCTTCCTCAGGTGTCTCACGAAGGCTGGAACGCCCTACCCCTGGGATTGTTGCAGCGGGCGTTCTCCCAGGTGCAGGCATTCCATATGGGGGGATCACCGGTGGTACCGTCGGACCCGCCCCGGAGCTTGCCTCTATGATTTCAGGCATTCTCGTTGTGATCGATTGTGGTTGATTTTTGTGGGTAATTTCGTGGGTACAACCAGATCTTCCCCACAGACGGCGCCAAATTGTTCCGGTATGGAAACAATTAAACCCGACTCTGAGTTCGAATCTTAATTAACGTAATTGAAGTTCAAAGTGATCGATGTAAGTCTTCCTTGACTCTCCCCTTTCTCCTTACTCCGATGGTCGAACTTTCCCGGCGGAGATGGTCTGTCCCTGCACAGGGAACACACAGGGCCCCGGAGGTGTCCGGGGGAACCCTCTCCTATGCCTAAGTCAGTCCGTGAAATGCCTTAACGAACCTAGCTCGCGAGGAACTAGGCGGCGGTTTTTAGAGTGAGAGTCTAGAGAGAGAATTTCCAACCCCTTTCTTGTGGGAAATGGAAGAGTATTTATACCTTTCTACAAGAGAGAGGAAGGAGGAGAGAGAGTTGGAGAAGGGGTGGATGAGGGGGTGACAAGTGGCTTCACCTCATCCACTCATTCCTCTTTACCTTTAGGCAAAATGACGGGAGGGCCCTTGATTCCTCCTACTCCTGCTGGGTATGCGAATACCCAAGAACCAGATGGCAGGGAGTACTGGTTGCCCTGCTCGGCGGGCGGTAACGCCCTGCCGGGCAGGTGGATGCCTTGGAGTGATGGCTTCTCGCTTAATGACCTGCCTGGTAGGTCCTTCTTTATTCCTGGGTCGGGCCACCCTGGGACCCAAATGGCGGGCGACCCGCTTGCAGGCTTCCGACCCCCATCACGTTCTAATTAGATTAATAACTGTAGACACCCACATTTTGACCGCCAGGTGTCTATAATAGTTCCCGCCAAACACCCGATGATGATTGGACGTAAACGTGCTTTGATGCACTCGGATATGGGCTCGGAATCATGGACATTTGGTTTAGGCTTATTACGGAGTACAAATCTTACAAAACCAACCTCAAATTCAGGCCCAGTGGGTCGTTTCGAGTCAAATGAGACTAATTTGGGTCGATTCCGACACTAGAGGTAAAACCGTCTTTTAGCGACCGAGTCAAAACCCGGTCAAAAATATTCTCGAGACACACGAGTCAGCCGTGACACCTCACGTGGCTGATTCGGTCTCAAACACCACAAAAAATCAGCTTCGAAAACATTAAACAATTCCGTTGAAGGTAGAATTTGATCTCAAGTGGAATTCTATCTGAAAGACTAAAGCAATTACCGACCGAGTGTCAAACACTCGGCCGAAATCAGCCAAAACCAGCCGAGTCCTTTGCCTTCTTCACCAAGAAAGCGAGTTCTCGTTCCTTTCGAACTCTTACATTTCCTATCCAAACCGGTGTTTCTTGTTGTCCAAGCAAGACACCTCTCCTAAACCTTTGCTCCTATAAATAGGACCCTCACGACACATTGACATACATAACAACAATTCATCCATAACATCCCGACATCCAAATACTAACCCGAAATTCTAGGCAATTTTAGACAAAATATATACAAACCCGAGAGCAAAACTCGCCAAATCCCCTCCCTAACCATACACGCCATAACTCACCTATATACATCTTAACGCTCCCGCGCCTAGGCCGCCACTACGAGTCCGTTTTCGAGATAATCAAGCATGTAGGTTGAGGGTGTTTCAAATCCCGTTTTTCTCCCTTTCACAATTTTTTGTCACAATTTTTTTGTCACGATTTTTTTGTCACGATTTTTTTTCACGATTTTTTTGTCACAATTTTTTCGTCACAATTTTTCGTCACAATTTTTCGTCACAATTTTCCGTCACAATTTTTCAGAAATTTCACACAATCTTTCAGCAACTTTTTCAAAATCCATTCTAAATATTCGATATTGATTCTATAATCAAGCATCGAATATTACGAGTATCAATATTTAAGTCGAGTATAAATTGCACCATATTTTTACACGACTTAACCAAATCATCGATTTCCAAAACCAAATACAATTTTTTTTCATCATATCATATTTACATCTTCTAACTCGTTTACTCGTTTGCTCCTTTATTATCGCGATTGTTGTATTGTATCGTTGGTTGCATTGTAATTCCGGGTGGTATGCCGCTCGTATATTGTAATCTGTTATCGTTTTTGTTGTTTGTCTTATTAGACTAAAACGAACTTCACATGCTAAAATAACTTTGACGTTATTAGTTTAACATGCATTAAACGACTTAGCAACCCATTTATTTTTTCTCTCACATGTCTGGGGAAAATAATGTTTGCATATCATTCAATCGTCGAATTAACGCGTGTACACCAAAAACGAACGATATCTTAGTAAAGGCCACTAAGTGCGGGCGGGGTTGGGTGTTCTTAGGGAACTTCCCAACACGTACCCTCACCCCTTACTCAGAACCATGGTTTCCGGATGTCCGAATCCATTGGCAACGAGAGTCATTCAATACACGGTATCCGATAATGTCGGTATCGGTATCAAATGCTAAAGGACGAACCCGATAAACTCTGACATCGGAAATGAGCCGTATTTCGTATGCGGCCCACTACGACAAAGAGTGGGTTCGAATGGTTCCGAATAACCACAAAATTCGGTGGTGACTCCTACTTCAATTTAAAATTCAATTCGACCCATCTCATATGGAGATTCATTCGCTTCCCCAAACCCGCGCGTGGCCGCGTCGGGGTGGACCTATGTCATGCCCACAATTTGGCGACTCCGCTGGGGATTAACTGATGTGTCACTTACCATCGGCATCCTCAGGGTGAGACTCGAAAAGAAATCGTTCGATTAGTAATGTACACGTTTTAGTTCAATGGTTCATGCATAACCCAATTCTTTCCCGGGCCGGTTACTTGTGACCGACGCCCCACTATACCACGGTGCATTCCTACATGGGTGCACTAAAGACTTCGATGGCGGAACTCGCATGGGTTTTACGGCAGGTTCTAAGACCAACTCGGCTTAGGAAGTCCTTCCTGATTTGCGAGAATGCTATCGTCGTTGGTATAGACCCTATTTCGACCGACCGAGACTTAGACTAAGAGCATAGATGGTGTCATTATACTGTTTCCGTGACTACATGCTACTTGATCTTCTTTGGTCTTTTTCAAAAACCGTCATTTTCAAAAACTTGCATCTGTTCAAACCCATCTATTTTTCAAAACCCGGAAAGCTACCAAATTTAGGACTTATGATTTTGACTCAAAATAGCCTATTTTTAGCCGGTATGCTGTCCAAACTTTCCAAAAAAAATTCAAAATCTCGGCCTTCCAATCCGACCTTGCTCGATTTTCAAATCCAAATTCCCTTTTCAAAACTTTCTTCTTCTTAGGACTTCCCGTATTTAGCAGTGTCGGGTCTTGTCATAAGTTGTTAGAATCTATAGCGTCGAAACTTCGTCGATCTTACATCACGAGTTTCTACCCCATCCCAAGTCCGCCTTATTTGTCAAGGCACGGTCCACCTACGTAGGACAAACTCCTACAAAGGGTTGGCCCATTTACACAATTGAGTCCAAAGTCTGGGGATTTCACACACGGATCTTTCTTCGAACGGGACTAGGCCCACTTCGCCAAAACCCAAGGAGAGTCCACCATCCACGAGTCACCCGTCTAGGTGTCTTTTCCGAGTCATTTCCTTTTCAGGCTTTTCCTCACTCGGGGGCCACCCTTCAGCAGAGCGATCAACCACGGTTGCTCTAAGGGTCATGGCTTACACGTGTTGTCTCACGTATCCCACTTTCGAGTCACTTAGGTGTCACACCATCTGAGTCCTATCAGATTCTTTAGCCTCACTCGGGGGCAATCCCCCAACCGAGCAGTCAACCACGGTCATCCTAAGGTCACCCCACGTTCATCATACACTGGCGTCCTTATGATGCCTTCTTCGAGTCGTACCTATGCTACAAATACTCGAGTCATCTAGGGTTAGGTCACCACGGTTGGTCCGAGCACGTGATACGGTCAAACACGGTCGCCCCCATTTTCGAATTCACCCTTATGCAGCTCGAGTCCAATTCGCAGTCGTTACCTCGTCTAGATCAACGTTCGAGTATCCCGGTCCAAGAGTCTTTGTCGACCCGTCACCCCGGGCCGTGTCTAGTTTGACTCCCTCTCTTGCACTTGCGCAAAGCCGAGTTTAGGCGAGTCGTGGCACCCGTCTTTCTCTCCAATCAAAGACCTTACCAAAAAAAAAAACAGCCAACCGAGCGTCCGAGTCCAGATTTGATTCGAGTCTAAGTCTGAGTTCGAGTCTAGGATACCCTACATCCTCATTTCCAAATCAAAGTCAGAGTCAAAGTCAGTTGTATTCTGTCCTCTTTTTTTCAAAATTCAATAAAATCAGCTTTTCTATTTCTCATACATACTTTCCTTGTGTGTTTCCGAGAACATGATGAACACCATCATGCACTGTGAGCACACGCACGTGACTATTATTGGCACATCTATAATGACTGCAGGAAACCGAGCCCGTGTTTTCCTTTTACCTATTCCATGTCTGGTATAGAAAGCCACATAACTACCCGTAGCAGGAGCATATCGAATCCTATGACAAATCTGAGTAGTCTTCTAGTTTCGGTTCAACACAGGAGGCAAGCCCACTTCCCACAATAAACACTCATCCAATAAGACTAGCCAGTCCCTACCTTAGGTGTTAGTCTGACCGACAAAAAAAAAGCTGGACAACAAAATCAAAAGTGCAAGAGAAAAAAAGCAAAAGGCCAAAACAAAAAAGCTGGCGATGATCAAAAAAGAATTATCAACATCTCTCGACCAGACACGGTCAACTCAAATGAAGAATCCCATGACCGGGGCTAAGAGGTCAACCCAAAGAATTCAAAAACCCATGACCGTGAAAAGGTCAATTCAAAAATTATCAATACCCATACCATCCAATAGGGGAGAGGCAGTCAAGCTGGTCAGCTAACACCACATCTAGCCTTCCCACATTACAACCCTCAAGACCTTCTCGAGACCTAGGCTAGAGACAGCCCAGACTTTTGAGGATTCAAGCTCCATAGGATACACCCTAACCTTTAGGGCCAGACATGGAAACCAGATCCCGCATTATCAACCTGCCCAATCGAAGTCCGAGTCATTTTTACTCGACTTCCCCCTTTCCTACCACATTACAATACCTTACCCTCGAAGCCTTAGCTCCACAAAATCGAGCTCCAGATTTCGAATCTTCAAAGCCACTTATGACCTAGCTCCACATTTCCAAAAACATCTAAACCAGTTACCAGCCCCAAACATGGGAACTCAACTTGCAGTCGGCATAGAACATGCCCAAATAGTTCACATCACCTCTGGGGTCTATCCCGAAGAATGCTCACAGTCACAGGATCAACATCCTAACTATTCTAGCCCTTTGATCAAGACATCACTGGGAATGCACCTAGCCTACACCATCGTTGTGGCTAGTTACACACAAAGCCCTAGTAAACTAGGCACCATTATATATCTTTCAATCCACTGAACTACGGCTTGGTTTGATTTCACTACACGTGAATACGTAGGCAGCCTTTCGACAAAGGCACAACCATTCACATTCACACAAATTCGAAAAAGCATCATCATTCCGGTCACGACACTGTCATGTTCTCAGCAGCTAGCTTTGTCATCCTGGGGGCTTCTCCTAGGCAGAAGTTCTCCATCCACTCACAAAATCCAGATAAATTCAAAGAATAAAGATCTAGCCTCCTTTCTATAGTGTGTCCTAGTACTCGGTTCAGTTGAAGACGAGAATTGGTCAGGGATTCAAAGAAATACCCACTTTGGGAATGTACCCCTAAATCAAAAGAATATCCACAAGAACACCAGTCTACGGCATTGCTACCACAAAGCCCTGTCGTACGGAAACAGTCCCATTCTGAGGATTCGACCGTGTTGCCACTCGCTTAGGCTACGGAATAGCGCAACTTAAGAGTCTTGTCATATTAGGTGGCCCATCCCCTAACGAGTCACGGTCCAACCCTTAGAGAGTCCAGTCGTGTCTGTCAACTCGTCTTGTCGCGTCCAGAGTCGAGTCGGTCGGTATATCTCTCTCTTCAAATTCTCATTTTAAAATTCGCAAAACTTAGCCATTTGAGAAAATCCCTTTTCTAGTCACCACGGGAATAGGAATTTTCATCACACTTCATCTAGGCATACAGGCCTAACCAGAGACTTTAGGAGTCCGTGTCAGAATCGGATTAGGAATCAAGTCATTCCAAGCATCCTTATTTCCAAACTTTTCAAAAATTTCAGCATTTTTCTTTCCAAAAAATCAATCAAAAATCATTTCTTCCCCAGCATGAGTCAGTGTTTCACCTAAATGTTACATACAAATTGTGTCAGCATACAGGTACACCCAAGACTCCCGAAGAATTCTAAGAAAAGTTCCCCAGTGGAAAGCTCAGGCGACATTTTCTACTGAAGAATCAGGATATATCTGTAAACAGATATACCCATAGCTTCCAAGGCAAGCTCCCGCGCAATTCTAAGACAGGATGTACCTGTAAACAGGTATACCCATAGCTTCCAAGGCAGCTCCCACGACATTATCAGCATCAACCCAGGTATGATTTCTATCTTATGGCTGGCGAGCCCTTCACGCAAGTCTAATGGACTATAAACGACCCGATCGGAAGTCTGCCAGGTTTTAATCCTTGATTGACCTGGTAGCTACTCTGACTTTTGCCTTGTCCAAGCCTCAGTCAGAGTGGGGGCTCTGTAGACACCCATATTTTGACCGCCAGGTGTCTATAATAGTTCCCGCCAAACACTCGATGATGATTGGACGTAAACGTGCTTTGATGCACTCGGATATGGGCTCGGAATCATGGACATTTGGTTTAGGCTTATTACAGAGTACAAATCTTACAAAACCAACCTCAAATTCAGGCGCAGTGGGTCGTTTCGAGTCAAATGAGACTAATTTGGGTCGATTCCGACACCAGGGGTAAAACCGTCTTTTAGTGACCGAGTCAAAACCCGGTCAAAAATATTCTCGAGACACACGAGTCAGCCGTGACACCTCACGTGGCTGATTCGGTCTCAAACACCACAAAAAATCAGCTTCGAAAACATTAAACAATTCCGTTGAAGGTAGAATTTGATCTCAAGTGGAATTCTATCCGAAAGACTAAAGCAATTACCAACCGAGTGTCAAACACTCGGCCGAAATCAGCCAAAACCAGCCGAGTTCTTTGCCTTCTTCACCAAGAAAGCGAGTTCTCGTTCCGTTCGAACTCTTACATTTCCTATCCAAACCGGTGTTTCTTGTTGTCCAAGCAAGACACCTCTCCTAAACCTTTGCTCCTATAAATAGGACCCTCACGACACATTGACATACATAACAACAATTCATCCATAACATCCCGACATCCAAATACTAACCCAAAATTCTAGGCAATTTTAGGCAAAATATATACAAACCCGAGAGCAAAACTCGCCAAATCCCCTCCCTAACCATACACGCCATAACTCACCTATATACATCTTAACGCTCCCGCGCCTAGGCCGCCACTACGAGTCCGTTTTCGAGATAATCAAGCATGTAGGTTGAGGGTGTTTCAAATCCCTTTTTTCTCCCTTTCACAATTTTGTCACAATTTTTTTGTCACGATTTTTTGTCACGATTTTTTTTTCACGATTTTTTTTCACGATTTTTTTTTCACGATTTTTTTTTCACAATTTTTTTGTCACAATTTTTCGTCACAATTTTCCGTCACAATTTTTCAGAAACTTCACACGATCTTTCAGCAACTTTTTCAAAATCCACTCTAAATATTCGATATTGATTCTATAATCAAGCATCGAATATTACGAGTATCAATATTTAAGTCGAGTATAAATTGCACCATATTTTTACACGACTTAACCAAATCATCGATTTCCAAAACCAAATACAATTTTTTTTCATCATATCATATTTACATCTTCTAACTCGTTTACTCGTTTGCTCCTTTATTATCGCGATTGTTGTATTGTATCGTTGGTTGCATTGTAATTCCGGGTGGTATGCCGCTCGTATATTGTAATCTGTTATCGTTTTTGTTGTTTGTTTTATTAGACTAAAACGAACTTCACATGCTAAAATAACTTTGACGTTATTAGTTTAACATGCATTAAACGACTTAGCAACCCATTTATTTTTTCTCTCACATGTCTTGGGAAAATAATGTTTGCATATCATTCAATCGTCGAATTAACGCGTGTACACCAAAAACGAACGATATCTTAGTAAAGGCCGCTAAGTGCGGGCGGGGTTGGGTGTTCTTAGTGAACTTCCCAACACGTACCCTCACCCCTTACTCAGAACCATGGTTTCCGGATGTCTGAATCCATTGGCAACGAGAGTCATTCAATACACGGTATCCGATAATGTCGGTATCGGTATCAAATGCTAAGGGACGAACCCGATAAACTCTGACATCGGAAATGAGCCGTATTTCGTATGCGGCCCACTATGACATAGAGTGGGTTCGAATGGTTCCGAATAACCACAAAATTCGGTGGCGACTCCTACTTCGATTTAAAATTCAATTCGACCCATCTCATATGGAGATTCATTCGCCTCCCCAAACCCGCGCGTGGCCGCGTCAGGGTGGACCTATGTAATGTCCACAATAACGATTTCACGAAATTTACTCTAAATGTCCGATACCGGTTCCGTAACCGGGCATTGCACATTACGAGTATCGAAAATCGAGTGAGCTTAAATTATATAATATTTATGCTTAACACGACTAGCTATCTATTTGAATCAACAAAATGCGAAAAAACCTCCTTTTTTCGAAACGAGCAGTCGCTCGTACAGGGGGCACATGATCGAGTGCCATGGTTCACTCAGAGTGACCCCTTAAAAAAGGGGTAGGAGGGCTACGCAAAGGGCACTCGATCGAGTCCCCTCTATGACTCAATCGAATGACCCTCATAGGCTCAAAACGTGAGCCTTCTGATAAGTGTAGTTTGTAGTGCCTAATTTGTTGTGTTTTGGTCCCGTTTTCCTTGTGGAATCGCTCTTTGGAGCGATTTCTGGGCTACTTATACTTCCTCTAGCTCGTTTTAGGTTCCCAAGACTATTCATGGAGAATTGGAACGATTCCGACTCGTTTCATACACTTTTCGAGCCAACGAAGAGAAGAAACGATCACTTGATGCCTTGGATTCGATCCCGAGACCTTGGGACCCATTCGCGAGCCCCTTAGACTCGATCCCGAGCACCGAGAATCGATGAGAAGCCCATGAGAAGCAAGGAGGGACCCTTGAGATTAGGTTTGGTTTCCTTATTAGTAGCTAGAGCGTGATGAGGATGACCCCTAGACCGTTTAAGTAGCGAGAGCCCGAACAGAACCTAGGCTACGAGAGCACGCTAGTAACCCCATCCTTCCCCTTGTTATGCCCTTGACTTCCATGAACCCGACCTAACCTTAGTTTGTCTTTAGTTATTCGTTTAGCCTTGTTAGTTCGTGTTTTAGACCTTAGCTTAGTCATTAGTCTATCCCCTAGATTAGCTTGTCTCTAACCTAGTCTTTGACCGTAGCATACCTTAGTCCGACACCCCGTCCCTGTGGATTCGACCCGACTTGCCCTAGCTACCCAGTTGGGAATAGTTGGTTATTATTTGGTGGTGGGATGCACGGCAAATCCCACCCATCAAATTGGCGCCGTTGCCGGGGACGGCGTAGTTTAGACTTTTGTATGATTAGTTTTGGACTTTCTTCTTGATTTTTGTGTTTTCTTCTCCTTGTGCATCTCCGTTCTAATTCTTGTGTGCTATTCTCCCTTCCTAGTGCCTCAAAAGCACTAGGCTACTAACGTTTGCTCAAGTGCTTCTAGTTCATCCCAGGTATCAAAGCAACGTTATGGAAATGGCACGTCCTAGCTTCCATCAATCGTCACGGGACAACTATGGGGCAAATGGTCAAGTCCCAAAATTTCACCAACCATATCAACCTCATCAACAATCTTACGAACGCCCTCCATATGGTTACCATGAAAGTTGTCAAGGATCATCACAACATCCTAACAACTACCAAACACCCTCACATAACCCACAACCAATAATCCCCAACTTCGAGACTTGTCGAATGTTGGTCCAAATGCAAAAGAGTCAACAAGAGGCGATAATGCTATTGCAAAAGGGTCAACATGAGATGATGATTTTAATGCAAAAGAGTCAACAAGTGATGATGACTCACATACAAGGGGTTAAAGAGGAGCTCAAGGCCCAATTAGAGGAGAAAGATGCTCGCATCAATGAACTCATGGCTCGTATCACGATGTCGGCCACTCGAGCTCCACGACTTGTTGAGGAAGGTTCATTTGGGCAAGAAGGTCGGGTGTCTCCACAAGAAAGTCAACCCGACCATGAAGCCACGAATGAAGAAGAGAGGGTAAATCAAGAGACCATTGTTGAGTGTTGCTTGGGTGGTGAAGATATGGGAAGAATAGAGGAAGTTGAAGCTTCAAGGGCCGACAATGAGGAGGGGTCTGAACATGATTCTCGAGATAACTCTTGGGGAGCCGATGTATTGGCTATCAAATTGGATTTGTTCGATTTTCTTCGTGATGAACCGGATCTTGACAATCCAAAGCCAAGTGAAGACATACCTCCTCTAGGCCATGTAGACAAGATGAGTGAAAAGGAACACAATACTTGGGAAAAAGAGGTAGATGCCTTAGAACTCTCCTTGAATGGGAAATTGGAGGATCCTAAAGCCTCCAATGAAGAAAACTTGATGCCTTCACCTCCTTTATCGCACTCGATTCCAAGTCCCTTGTCTTGTGAGACGGTTGATGAAGAGGATCCTTGTCGGGCGGTGGAAGAGAACTCTACTCTCGACCCCGTAGAAGAAGCAACCCCCTTAGGGTGTGATCTCCCAACTCATAATGCCGAGCTTGACTCTAGACCACTATACCTACCGGATGGTCATAAGAGTTGTTGCTATCATGGTTCGGAAGACCCGGAAGATCACGAGAACCCCGAGCATAATGAAGATGATTGCTTCTTGCCTCCGACTTCCATGCTTGTCCAAAGCTTGTCCAAAGCTTCAAAAACCGACTCCCATGCTCACAATCCAAGCTCTATCAATAACCACTCCTCTCTAAGATTCATCTTCAATTCACACCTACAAGTAAGCTCAAACACATTCATCAAAATCCCTCCCTCACATCGCTCATCAAAAATACCAAATTACTAGATTTCCACAAAAACTAACAATCCTAAAAACCGAACTACCCAAACAAACATATATACACACACACAAGCAAAAAAAATAATATTTACAATAGGATACTCTCACCATCTACACCTCCATAGCCATCAAGAGCTCGAAGGAGTAAGTCAAATGCTTTAGCAACATCTTCATTGAGGCTCACATGGCCGAGCCTGGATTGTGAGCATGGGAGTCGGTTTTTGAAGCTTTGGACAAGCTTTTGGGGTTATAGAGGGTTAGAGGACTCTTCCCGGCCGAGAAGAGTGCATCCCGACCGGGAAGGATGAACCATCCCGACCGGGAAGGATGTCATCCCGATCGGGATGAGTGTACCAAAAATTGGGTTTTCTGGAGTGTCATCCCGACCGGGACGGGTGTGTCATCCCGACCGGGTGATCCGAATAAGGAGACTAAGGAGTTCAATGAAGTGTCACTAGCTCCTACTAACTCAAGTCAAGCCACACTAGCTCCTCCTACTAGCTTAGTGGTATGTCTTCTCCAAGTACTAAGTTAGCTCACAAGGGAGCTGAATAAAGGAGTAGAGAAGTCAAGGTTGATTTTTGGCTGATTGGTTACGTCGTATTTAGCTCCATGTTCACATGGTGTGTACACTCAAGCTTTGGTGTTGGCTCCATGTTCACAAGAGACTACACGGCTGGTGCAAGCTTTGGTTTTAACTCCCTAGCTTTGGTTTTAACTCCTTGTTTACACTAGCTTTGTTTTTAACTCCAACCTTGTATTTAGCTCCTAGTTCACATTAGTCTAGCTTTGTTATTGTCACCCTTGACCAACCGGTTTCAAGGGTCTTGTAGGCTATAAATAGCCGGCCATTTGAAGGAATAAACATCATCCAATTTGCAAATTAAACCCAAGTAAAAGTTAAGCTTTGAGCTTCCTTTTGTTTCGTCTTTGTAGTTCACAAGACAAAGTCTAGAGTGAGTCGCGTTACAAGCTCTAAACTCGCTATTTCAATCGAGTGTTTGATCTAGCAAAGCGCTTTGTTGAAGTATAGGTCTACTTCACCTAGCATACTATCCTTTGGTTACGGTTTATTCACCCTCAAACCATCTTTACCTTCTGTTTTGGTTACTTGTTTCACGTCCATTTCAGTATACTAATCATATCTCTCGTTCTTGTTTCAAAGTTCATATCAACTCACATCATTAGTGGTATCAGAGCTTTGGTCATCCATTTAGACGTAAGCATGGCAGGAGTTGTGAGCTTTGAAGACTCAAGCATCGTTAGTCTCTCTAAGTCCAATGGCGCACCTGTTCCTGAAGTCTACTTGGGAGAAAGAGAAGATGAACTCCCAACGTTTGGTAAGGTCTTGGTATTACGTACACTTCATGCTAATCCTATTCCACAAAACACCGAACAAAGAGACCAACTCTTTCACACAAAATGTCTAGTTAATACCAAGTGGTGTAGTTTGATTATTGATGGGGGTAGTTGTACTAATGTTGCATCTACGGAAATGGTTACTAAGTTAGGTCTCACCACCACTAATCACCCTAAACCGTATGCTTTACATTGGTTGGATAATGAGAACAAAATAAGGGTCACTAAACAAGTAAGGGTGGGTTTAACCATGGGTTCCTACGTTGATGAGGTTCTATCTGATGTTATACCTATGGATGCTTGTCATATACTATTAGGCCGTCCTTGGCAGTTTGATAGGGACGTAGTTCATCATGGGAGAAAGAATGAATATGAATTAAGGGATAAGGGAAAGAAAATCGTTCTAAAACCCATGACTCCCCAAGCTGTTAGAGCTATGACCTCTAGCAAGAACAAAAGACCCAACCTCACCATCTTTGCTAGTGAAAATGAAGTAGAGCAAGCTATACAAGAGGGGGAACGTGTATTTGTCATGGTAGCTAAAGAGAAACCCGTAGAAGTTGAGAATAGACTTGGAGGAAAACCATTAGAGGAGTTGTTACACGAGTTTAAGGATGTCTTCCCCGAGGAATTACCCGTTGGTTTACCACCTATTAGAGGTATAGAACATCAAATCGACCTCATTCCAGGATCAACCTTACCCAATAAGGCTGCCTATAGGTGTAATCCGGAAGAAACTAAGGAGTTACAAAGACAAATAGATGAGTTGATGAGTAGAGGGTATGTGCGGGAGAGCCTTAGTCCTTGTGCTGTTCCAGTTCTTTTAGTACCTAAGAAGGATGGAACATGGAGAATGTGTGTAGATAGTAGAGCCGTTAACAACATCACCATCAAGTATAGGTTTCCTATTCCAAGGTTAGATGATATATTAGATGAGCTTCATGGGGCGGTGGTCTTCTCCAAAATTGATCTAAGAAGTGGTTACCATCAAATCAGAATGAGGGAGGGAGATGAATGGAAGACCGCTTTCAAAACCAAACATGGACTATACGAGTGGACGGTCATGCCATTTGGTCTTACCAACGCTCCAAGCACGTTCATGAGGTTAATGAACGAGGTACTTAAGGCCTACCTAGGTCGCTTTATTGTGGTTTACTTGGATGATATACTTGTGTATAGCAGATCCTTGGAAGAACATATGGAGCACTTGAGGCTACTCTTCACCACACTTCGCCAACAACAACTTTTTGGGAAGAAGGAGAAGTGTGCCTTCTTTGTGGAGAGCTGATGTGAGTTGATATGAACTTTGAAACAAGAATGAGAGATATGATTAGTATACTGAAATGGACGTGAAACAAGTAACCAAAACAGAAGGTAAAGATAGTTTGAGGATGAATAAACCGTAACCAAAGGATAGTATGCTAGGTGAAGTAGACCTATACTTCAACAAAGCGCTTTGCTAGATCAAACACTCGATTGAAATAGCGAGTTTAGAGCTTGTAACGCGACTCACTCTAGACCTTGTCTTGTGAACTACAAAGACGAAACAAAAGGAAGCTCAAAGCTTAACTTTTACTTGGTTTTTAATTTGCAAATTGGATGATCTTTATTCCTTCAAATGGCCGGCTATTTATAGCCTACAAGGGCCCTTAAACCGGTTGGTCAAGGGTGACAAAAACAAAGCTAAGACTCATGTGAACTAGGAGCTAAATACAAGGTTGGAGCTAATAACAAAGCGGTGTGAACTTGGAGCTAACAACTATGCTAAGTGAAGAGTAATCAGCCGTGTTCTTCTTATGTGAACAAGGAGATGAAAACAAAGCTTGAGTGGGAGTAATGAGGCGCGGCAAGGTGTGAACATGGAGCCAAAAACAAGGCTAACAAGGGAGCCTTTGGACCGTGTACACCAAGAGAACACAACCAGCTTCCAAGGCCTTCTTAACTTCAGTCCATTACTCATGCTTGAAAGATTGAGACCCTAAGTTAATGTCTTCACTTTACCTTGATTAGTTGCTCCTTTATTCAGCTCAAATTCGAACTAACTTCATTATTGAAGATGACTTCTTATTATTGCTAATGCAGCTGGCCTAAGCTTAAGTACGAGCTAGTATTCTATAGTTGAGCTCTTTAGAACTTCCTTACTTGAATTGGTAGCTCCTTGATTCGGATCATCTCCTCCCCCTTGACAAGGAATTGTCCTCAATTCTGAAATGTTAACTTCATCAAGGTATAGAAGAAGATCTTCTATTAGGAGGATGGCTTGAACTCCATACTCATCCGGCAGCTTCAACTTGTAAGTTCTGTGGTTACCCTTGTGCGGAGCTTCTGGTTGTGACTTCCATTTGCTCTTTCCTTGGGTTGGAAACTCCTCCATACTTACGTTAGCCAAAGACAAGTCATCCCTTATGAAGGGCCGTGTGCTTCTGTTTTTGTTGTGTTCTCCTTTGTAGGCTGCTCTCATTATGTATCCTGAATTAGAATGCCTTGGGGTGCAAAGGAGGTTGCCTTTAAAAGGAAGTCTCACCTGCAAAATAAGCTCATCAAAAGTACTAAAAGGGTTAGTTTTGTGTTTGGACAGTACTTCAGTCTCCATGGAGTGGTAGTTCCTCCAATTCTCCATTCCAATTCTGGTTGTATGCGCATTGTTACAAGACAACGTGTAAACCATGTCTTTGTCCTTACCTTCTATATACCTTAAGATCTCAGGATCTTTCCTAGGCATCATATAGGAGGGCGTTCCTTTAGAGATAACAACACCTTGTTCCTTTTGCCACTCTTCAAATGGCGTCCCTTCACTGCCACTTTCAATCTTGATTGACTCTTCTTTGGTGGCATCCAACTCTCCTTTGTCTAAAGTATGCATTTCTACAATTTTACTAGCAAACATTGAGAGGTTGGGTTTTCTGACTCTATTTGCCAACATGCTACACACGCTTTGAGGTGCCATGGGTTTGAGTATAATTCTCTTCCCTTTATCATTCAATTCATACTCATTCCTCCTCCCATGGTGAACGACGTCCCTATCAAACTGCCAAGGACGGCCTAAAAGTATGTGACAAGCATCCATGGGAATTACATCACACAGAACCTCATCAGTGTAGGAACCCATGGTTAATCCAACCCTTACTTGTTTCGTGACCCTTACCTTGTTCCCGTTGTTTAACCAATGTAAAGCATAAGGATTAGGGTGATTAGTAGTAGCTAGACCTAGTTTGTCTACCATTTCAGTTGAGGCAACGTTGGTACAACTACCTCCATCAATGATTAAGCTACACCACTTGTCCTTAACTTGACACTTAGTATGGAATAGTTGGTCTCTTTGTTCAGTGTCATGTTGAATGGGGTTAGTATGTAGAGTACGAAGGACTAGAAGTGTGTCATAGGCCGGGGGTTCATAAGCCTCAATATCTTCTTCCTCTTCTTCCTCTCCCTCATTGACATTAAAAACAGCCCCTATACGTTGTTCCTCCTCCCATAACTCATCCCTAACTGTGATTACTTCCCTTAAGGTCACAACTCTTTTGTTAGGACAAGCGTTTTTGAAATGACCAAACCCTTGACATTTGAAACAACGTACCTTAGATAGACTAGTTTCAGTGGTTGTTTTGGGGGTAGACTGAGGTTGGGGTGTTGGGTTAGTCTTAACAATAAGAGGTTGATTAGAACTAGTAGGATTGACTCTATTGCTATCATCTGTTCGTGACCAAGTATGACTCTTACTAGACTCACCCTCATGTCTTCCTTTCCCTTGTGCCTCGATTTTTAGACATAATCCACACAATGTATCAAAATCAGAATAAGGACACAAATCAACCGTATTGGCTATACTACGGTTTAATCCACGTAAGAATCTAGCCATTTTTATTTCCTCATTTTCCTCTACTTCTCCCATTAAAATCTCAAATTCCTCTATATATTCACTAACACTCATTTTTCCTTGAACAAGGTTAGCAATCTTTTTGTATAAGGACAACTTGTGTGTAGTTGGAACATACCTCTTACGTAGTTTACGTTTTAAGGACTCCCAAGAAGTAATCTTACCCTTCCCACTTCTGGTGCGTTGTACCTTAAGTCCTTCATACCAAAGGGAAGCCCCTTTACTTAGCTTTAGGATGGCGTATTTGCACCTCTCTTCGTCCTCCAAATCCTTGAAGTCAAAGAGCTTCTCTATGTTTCTTTCCCACTCCAAGTAAGCTTCAGGATCAGTACCGCCATTAAACTCAGGGAGTTCGTTTACCTTGATCCTATCCACCAGTTCTCTCCTTGGTTGGAAGCGAGAGTTCTTGGGTTGGAAGTTCTCCAATGCCTTCTTTAGTTGTTCCAGGAAGGTAGGGTCTTCAAAGTTCAATACTCCAGCCATGCTTACGTCTAGATGGATGACCAAAGCTCTGATACCACTAATGATGTGAGTTGATATGAACTTTGAAACAAGAATGAGAGATATGATTAGTATACTGAAATGGACGTGAAACAAGTAACCAAAACAGAAGGTAAAGATAGTTTGAGGATGAATAAACCGTAACCAAAGGATAGTATGCTAGGTGAAGTAGACCTATACTTCAACAAAGCGCTTTGCTAGATCAAACACTCGATTGAAATAGCGAGTTTAGAGCTTGTAACGCGACTCACTCTAGACCTTGTCTTGTGAACTACAAAGACGAAACAAAAGGAAGCTCAAAGCTTAACTTTTACTTGGTTTTTAATTTGCAAATTGGATGATCTTTATTCCTTCAAATGGCCGGCTATTTATAGCCTACAAGGGCCCTTAAACCGGTTGGTCAAGGGTGACAAAAACAAAGCTAAGACTCATGTGAACTAGGAGCTAAATACAAGGTTGGAGCTAATAACAAAGCGGTGTGAACTTGGAGCTAACAACTATGCTAAGTGAAGAGTAATCAGCCGTGTTCTTCTTATGTGAACAAGGAGATGAAAACAAAGCTTGAGTGGGAGTAATGAGGCGCGGCAAGGTGTGAACATGGAGCCAAAAACAAGGCTAACAAGGGAGCCTTTGGACCGTGTACACCAAGAGAACACAACCAGCTTCCAAGGCCTTCTTAACTTCAGTCCATTACTCATGCTTGAAAGATTGAGACCCTAAGTTAATGTCTTCACTTTACCTTGATTAGTTGCTCCTTTATTCAGCTCAAATTCGAACTAACTTCATTATTGAAGATGACTTCTTATTATTGCTAATGCAGCTGGCCTAAGCTTAAGTACGAGCTAGTATTCTATAGTTGAGCTCTTTAGAACTTCCTTACTTGAATTGGTAGCTCCTTGATTCGGATCAAGAGCGTAGTATTCCTTGGCTACGTAGTATCCAAAGGAGGGGTATCAGTTGATCAAACCAAAGTGGAATCCATACGTACTTGGCCAATCCCTTCCACCATTACAGAAGTAAGGTCTTTTCATGGTTTGGCTTCTTTTTACAGGAGATTTATCAAGGATTTCAGCACTATCACAAGCCCCATCACCGAGTGCTTAAAGAAAGGCGCATTTGTTTGGACCAAAGCTGCCCAAGAAGCCTTTGAAGCCATTAAAGAGAAGCTATGCTCCGCTCCTATCTTAGCCCTTCCTGATTTCTCTCAACCATTTGAGGTGGAATGTGACGCTAGTGGAGTTGGAATTGGAGCCGTTCTTGTGCAAAATAAGCGTCCCATTGCCTATTTCTCAGAGAAACTCAATGGAGCAAGGCTGAACTATTGCACTTACGACAAGGAGTTCTATGCCATAGTAAGAGCTCTTGATCATTGGAGTCATTACCTGCGTACTAACCATTTTGTTCTTCATTCAGATCATGAGTCCTTAAAATATATCAATGGCCAACAAAAGTTAAGTCCAAGACATGCCAAGTGGGTAGAATTCTTACAATCCTTTCACTTCTCTTCAAAATACAAAGATGGAAAGAGTAACGTAGTAGCTGATGCACTATCCCGCCGCTACACTTTACTATCTACTTTGGATGTGAGGTTGCTTGGATTTGAGACTCTAAAGGACTACTACAACAATGATGCTGACTTTGGTGAAACCTACACCAAATGCAAGGAGGGAGCCTTTGATGAGTTTGTTTTGCAGGAAGGATTTCTTTTCAAAGGAAACCGCCTGTGTGTACCCAAGCATCCCATTAGAGAGCTACTGGTTAGAGAAGCTCATGGAGGAGGATTAGCAGGTCATTTTGGCATTACAAGAACGTTGGAGGTCCTAAAGGAGCACTTCTTTTGGCCAAAGATGCAAGGGAGCGTCCAGAATGTGGTAAGCAAGTGTGTGACTTGCCAATTTGCCAAGAGTTCCTTCAAGCCTGGAGTTTACACGCCCTTGCCCACTCCTAGTAGACCATGGGAAGATGTATCCATGGATTTCATTGTAGCCTTACCAAGAACCGCTAGAGGAAAAGATGCTATCATGGTGGTGGTAGATCGTTTCTCCAAGATGGCTCACTTCATTGCTTGCCACAAGACAGATGATGCTAGCAATGTTGCTGACTTATACTTCAAGGAGGTGGTGCGTCTACATGGGATACCCAAGTCCATAGTCTCTGATCGTGATTCAAAGTTCCTTAGTTACTTTTGGAACACATTATGGAGGAAGGTGGGAACCAAGCTTTTATTTAGCACTTCTCATCATCCACAAACAGATGGACAAACTGAGGTTACCAATCGCACTTTGGGAACGTTGTTAAGGGGCCTTGTAAGTAAGACTCAAAAGGATTGGGATATCAAGCTTGCCCATGCTGAGTTTGCCTACAATCGCTCCCCCACTTATGCTACTTCGCATTCCCCTTTTGAGGCTGTATATGGGATCAATCCTTACATGCCTTTGGACCTGATTCCCCTACCCAAAGACGAGTTGGTCCACAAAGATGCGGAGTCCAAGCTAAAGGCTATGATCAAACTCCACGAGCAAATCCAAGAAAGGATCAAGGAGGTCAATGAAGCATACAAGAGGAAGTCCAACAAGAACAGGAAGCCAAGACTTTTCCAAGAAGGTGACTTAGTTTGGGTGCACTTGAGGAAGGAGAGGTTTCCAAGCAAAAGAAAGAATAAGCTGATGCCACGAGCTGAAGGACCTTACAAGATCATATCCAAGGTAAATGATAATGCTTACAAGGTAGAATTACCGGATGATTATGGAGTCCATGCCACATTCAACATAGGGGACCTTTCTCCCTATCTAGATGATGATGGCATTTCAGAATTGAGGGCAATTCCTTTTCAAGGGGGAGGAGATGATCCGAATAAGGAGACTAAGGAGTTCAATGAAGTGTCACTAGCTCCTACTAACTCAAGTCAAGCCACACTAGCTCCTCCTACTAGCTTAGTGGTATGTCTTCTCCAAGTACTAAGTTAGCTCACAAGGGAGCTGAATAAAGGAGTAGAGAAGTCAAGGTTGATTTTTGGCTGATTGGTTACGTCGTATTTAGCTCCATGTTCACATGGTGTGTACACTCAAGCTTTGGTGTTGGCTCCATGTTCACAAGAGACTACACGGCTGGTGCAAGCTTTGGTTTTAACTCCCTAGCTTTGGTTTTAACTCCTTGTTTACACTAGCTTTGTTTTTAACTCCAACCTTGTATTTAGCTCCTAATTCACATTAGTCTAGCTTTGTTATTGTCACCCTTGACCAACCGGTTTCAAGGGTCTTGTAGGCTATAAATAGCCGGCCATTTGAAGGAATAAACATCATCCAATTTGCAAATTAAACCCAAGTAAAAGTTAAGCTTTGAGCTTCCTTTTGTTTCGTCTTTGTAGTTCACAAGACAAAGTCTAGAGTGAGTCGCGTTACAAGCTCTAAACTCGCTATTTCAATCGAGTGTTTGATCTAGCAAAGCGCTTTGTTGAAGTATAGGTCTACTTCACCTAGCATACTATCCTTTGGTTACGGTTTATTCACCCTCAAACCATCTTTACCTTCTGTTTTGGTTACTTGTTTCACGTCCATTTCAGTATACTAATCATATCTCTCGTTCTTGTTTCAAAGTTCATATCAACTCACATCACCGGGACCATCCATCCTGACCGGGATGATGCCGTGCTCCTTCTTTTGGCCTCTTCTTTATCATTCGAGCCCACCCAACCATTTTATACCCCCTCCCAACCTCCCTACCTATCCTTGTGATCCGAATCAAGAAGCTACTAAGGAGTTCAATGAAGTCACCTTAGCTCCTAATAGTCTTAGTTCAGCCACACTAGCACCTCCTACCAGCTTAGTAGTGAGCCTACTACAATTGGTGAGCTAGCTCGTGTGTGGGCTGATTAAAGGAGCAAATAGTCAAGGCATTAACTTGGGTTCACACTCATTCAAGCATGGGGAGTGTACTGAAGTTATGAGGATGATTATGGGCTGATTGTGTTCTCATAGTTAGCTTTGTTTTTAGCTCCATGTTCACATAGTGTGCCGCGGCTGAATGCTCTTTGTTAAGCCTTGTTTTTAGCTCCTAGTTCACAATAGGTTTAAGCTTTGTTTTTGTCACCATGTAGCTTTGTTTTTTGTCACCCTAACCAGCCGGTTTAAGGGTCATTTTGTAGGCTATATATAGACATCTACTTGAATGAATAAGAGATCCAATATTGACATCACAAAACTGAGTAAAGCTAAGCTTTCTTTTACGTCCTTGTTGCTTACAAGACAAAGTCTAGAGTTAGTCGCGTTACAAGCTCTAAACTCGCTACTTCAATCGCGTGTTTGATTTAGCACCCGCTTTGTTGGAGTATAGGTCTACTTCACTAAGCATACTATCCTTTGGTTACGGTTTATTCATCCTTACAATCTGTTTTGGTTACTTTGTTTACGTTCATTTCAGAATACTAATCAATCTTCACGGTCTTGTTTCAAAGTTCATATTAACGCACATCATTAGTGGTATCAGAGCTTTGGTCTTCCTTTAGACGTAAAGAATGGCAGGAGTGTTGAACTTTGAAGATCCTACCTTCTTGGAACAACTAAAGAAGGCGTTGGAGAACTTCCAGCCCAAAAATTCTCGTTTCCAACCAAGAAGGGAACCGGTGGACAAGATCAAGGTAAATGAACTTCCTGAGTTTAATGGTGGTACTGACCCTGAAGTTTACTTGGAATGGGAAAGAAACATGGAAAAGCTCTTTGACTTCAAGGATTTGGAGGACGAAGAGAGGTGCAAATATGCCATCCTAAAGCTAAGCAAAGGGGCTTCCCTTTGGTATGAAGGGCTTAAGGTACAACGCACCAGAAATGGAAAGGGTAAGATTGATTCTTGGGAGTCCTTAAAACGTAAACTACGTAAGAGGTATGTTCCAACTACGCACAAGTTATCCTTATACAAAAAGATTGCTAACCTTGTACAAGGAAGAATGAGTGTTAGTGAGTACATAGAAGAATTTGAGAACTTAGTTCTAATGGGAGAAGTAGAAGAAAACGAAGAGATAAAAATGGCTAGGTTCTTACGTGGGTTAAATCGTAGTATTGCTAATACGGTTGATTTATGTCCATACTCTGATTTTGATACTTTGTGTGGGTTGTGTCTAAAAATTGAGGCTCAAGGGAAGGGGAGACATGAGGGTGAGTCTAGTAAGAGTCATACTTGGCCACGAACGGATGAAGTTAATAAGGTCAATTCTACTAATACTAATCAGCCCCTCACTAATAAGAATAACCCCGCAGCCCCACCCCAATCTACTCCCAAAGCACCCACTGAAACTAGTTTATCCAAAGTACGTTGTTTCAAGTGTCAAGGGTTTGGTCACTACAAAAACGCTTGTCCCAATAAAAGAGTTGTGACCTTAAGAGAAGTGATCACCATTAGGGATGAAATATGGGAAGAGGAACAACGTATAGGGGCTGTTTTCAATGTTAATGAGGGAGAGGAAGAGGAAGAAGAAGATTTTGAGGCTTATGAACCCCCGCCTTATGACACACTCTTAGTACTACGTACTCTACATGCTAACCCCATTCAACATGACACCGAACAAAGAGACCAACTATTCCATACTAAGTGTCAAGTTAAAGACAAATGGTGTAGTTTAATCATTGATGGAGGTAGTTGTACCAACGTTGCCTCAACTGAAATGGTAGACAAACTAGGTCTAGCTACTACTAATCACCCTAACCCTTATGCACTACATTGGTTAAACAACGGGAACAAGGTGAGGGTCACTAAACAAGTGAGGGTTGGTTTAACCATGGGTTCCTATGTTGATGAGGTCTTATGTGATGTTATTCCTATGGACGCTTGTCACATACTATTAGGCCGTCCTTGGCAGTTTGATAGAGACGTAGTTCACCATGGGAGAAAGAATGAGTACGAATTGAGTGATAAGGGAAAGAAGATTGTGCTCAAACCCATGACACCTCAAAACGTTTGTAACATGCTAGCTAATCGAGTCGGAAAACCCAACCTCTCAATGTTTGCTAGTAAAAATGTGGGAGAACATGCCATGGAAGAGGACGAGTGTGATGTCGTCATGGTTACTAAAGGGGAACCAGTTAAGGTGGACAATGAGCTTGGATTAAAGTCCTTGAAGGGCTATTACTCCACGGAGGCTGATGTACTCACCAAATGCAAGGCTATTACTCTTAACACCTTTGATGAAGTTGTTTTGCAGGACGATCTTCTTCTTAAAAGGAACCATCTTTGTGTCCCAAAACATCCTATTTCAGAGTGTATAACTAGGGAAGCTCAAGGGGGAGGACCAGCTGGATGTTATGGCATAACCAAGGCCCTAGAAACGTTAAAGGAACACTTCTTTTTACTAAAGACACAAGAGGATATTCTAAGCATCGTGAGCAAATACTTAACAAGTCTCTTCTCAAAGAGTCCTCTCAAACCGAGAGAGTACTTGCCACTCCCCATAATGACTCACCTCAGTGTTTGGTACACAACGGATGAAGCTAGCAAAAGAAAGAACAGGTTGATGCCCCCAGCAGAAGCTCCATACAAGGGAAACAACAATGTTTGCAAGAAGAAATTGCCGGATGGTTATGAAGCTCATGCCACATTCAAAGTGAGAGATCTTGCTCCTTACCTTGATGAAGATGGCATTTCAGAATTGAGGACAATTCCTTTTCAAGGGGGAGGAGATGATCCGAATCAAGAAGCTACTAAGGAGTTCAATGAAGTCACCTTAGCTCCTAATAGTCTTAGTTCAGCCACACTAGCACCTCCTACCAGCTTAGTAGTGAGCCTACTACAATTGGTGAGCTAGCTCGTGTGTGGGCTGATTAAAGGAGCAAATAGTCAAGGCATTAACTTGGGTTCACACTCATTCAAGCATGGGGAGTGTACTGAAGTTATGAGGATGATTATGGGCTGATTGTGTTCTCATAGTTAGCTTTGTTTTTAGCTCCATGTTCACATAGTGTGCCGCGGCTGAATGCTCTTTGTTAAGCCTTGTTTTTAGCTCCTAGTTCACAATAGGTTTAAGCTTTGTTTTTAGCTCCTAGTTCAAAATAGGTTTAAGCTTTGTTTTTGTCACCATGTAGCTTTGTTTTTGTCACCCTAACCAGCCGGTTTAAGGGTCATTTTGTAGGCTATATATAGACATCTACTTGAATGAATAAGAGATCCAATATTGACATCACAAAACTGAGTAAAGCTAAGCTTTCTTTTACGTCCTTGTTGCTTACAAGACAAAGTCTAGAGTTAGTCGCGTTACAAGCTCTAAACTCGTTACTTCAATCGCGTGTTTGATTTAGCACCCGCTTTGTTGGAGTATAGGTCTACTTCACTAAGCATACTGTCCTTTGGTTACGGTTTATTCATCCTTACAATCTGTTTTGGTTACTTTGTTTACGTTCATTTCAGAATACTAATCAATCTTCACGTTCTTGTTTCAAAGTTCATATTAACTCACATCACCTTGCCCTTATCATGCGACCCCTACACTTCATATACACATATTCACCTCATTTTCTCTTCACTTTACACCGACCTTCACATCAAAACCCACCTCCTTATACCTTTGTACTTCAACCATGCGGCCTTATTGAGAAAGAAGAGGAATAGCAATGACAAAGACAAGCTACGTGCCCATACCGACCTATGAGACGATCGAGCGAGTGAGTTGCTAACCGCATGGTACGGCAACTATCCTTTCTTTCCCATCTTTTATTGCTTGTCTTCTTTTGTTAGTTCCCCTTCCCCTTATCATTTGTGTCATGGTGGCCCTCGGGGCCTTGGTAATCGTTGCTCCCGACTCTCGATGACGTGACTACATCGAGAGTCATTTGAAAAATCCAAATTTACAAGATTTTCATCCTTTTTGTAGGATTTAGCCGAATTTGGGTGGAATCCGGGCTAGGTGACTTGATTACACCTAGTCCTCCCCTCCCATTTCCTTTTATTCTCTTTCTTTTTATTTCTTCCCCCATCCATATCTTTTCTCGTCTCGGCCCATGGTGACTTGACTACACCCCGGCCGGACACATTCTACCCTTTTCTCCGCTTTTATTTTTGATTTTTAGCTTTATTTTCGTAGTTTCCTGTCTTTTCCTTAGTGTCTCCACACACTACGATCGAGCATGAGGACATTGCTCGGTTTAAGTGTGGGGGAGCGATATTCTATCGTAGTTAGTTTTATTTTCGTAGTTTTTTCGAAAAATCTTTAAAAACCTTAAAAATTTCGCAAAAATCAAAAAGATTTTTACTTTGTATCTTTTTCCTTTGTGTCTTTGTGTCGTGTTTTTGTGTTTTGTGTGTGTGTTTGCCCTTTTTCCTTATAGGTTGCTTGAATCACCGATAGCTTTGGAGAGCTTTCAAGACATCCGGTAACATCTTTTATCCCTTTTTCCCCTTTGTCTCTTGAGGAGTTTGGAGGAGATTGTGATGTGGTGTGCTCGGGTGGAGCTTTGTGCATACTTGTGGTTGATTTGGTGGCTTGTTTGGAAGCTCGGGGTGGTGTTTGTGTTGTTTATGTGTTCGTTTTGTTGCTTTTGCTTATTTTTCTTTCGTTCTTTGTTGAGTCTTTGTTTTGTGATGTGTAGTTGTGTCTAGTGTGTAAAAAAAAAGTTTTCGAAAACCCGGTTTTGAGACTAGTGTGCAAGTGTTTACTTTCCCTTCCTAGTGATGTAAATCGAGTCTTGGACTTTAGTCTAGTAGAATGACCCTAAATCAATGATTTCGTTGGTTTCTTACCTTGAGTCCACCTAGCTTACTAGGGATTTACTACGGGATTTGCATTTTGACCATTATGACCACCCACGGTGTGAAAAGGCCTTGGTTGCCGAGTCCCGTCCCTTAGGTGACCGTGTTTGGGGTTGTTTGACTAGTCCAAGTTTTCCCCTTTTTTGTGGGTTTGAAGGGAAGGACGCTCCCCGACTCTCCCATTTCCCTACCTCCTACACATTTCCACACAATAAAATTGCAAATTGTTGAAATCATCTTTCTTAGTTGCAAAGAAATGCCTTCGAGCCAAAACAAGCCAAAAGGGCAAAGAAAAGAAAAAAAAAAAAAAAAAAAAGAAAAAAAAAAGAAAGAAAAGATTGAAGAAAAAGAAAAGGCACAAAAAAAAGCCAAAAAGAAAATAGAAAAGAAGAAAAAGAAATGGCATGGCAACACAAAAAGCAAATATGCAAAAGAAAGAAAATACCAAAGAAAATCGTCTCACAAAAAGAAACCTCGCATCCCAAAAATAAGCCTTTCGCCGACTATTGCCGTGAAGAGCCTACCAAAGGACCGAGTCCCTAGGAAGGATGATAGCGGTAATGGTCGGTCTTTCCTCATTTTGCAAATATTTCCACCTTTTTACTTGGACTAGTTAGGCAGTTTCGGGCATGGGACGACCCTCTTGGCTCATCGCTAAAGGGGGCGGGTCTCACTTACCTACAGTGTCGACTAACACCGTGGTTCATCCTTTTTCCATCCCGCCGATCGTCCCGTAGTACGTTCTTAGAAGGTTAGGAGGAACCTAGGTAAGTTAGCAACGTTTTTATTGCTTTGTTGTCATACTATTAGAGTTTAGTTCATCTCGATTCGCACTATTAGCTTGGGAACGTTGTTACTTGCCTTGAATCCTAAACCGATGCTTATTTCACCGCTTTGTTGAGGGAAGCGGTAATTGTTTTGTCTTGGATGCAGCCGTTTGGTGTTTATTTGTTTGTATGTTTGTTTGATTATGTGTTTTGTGTCCGGTTGCATCCACAGTTTTGTCGCAAGACCCCACTTGCCTTGCGGAGTGCACTTTTCCTCTAAGTGTACTCGCGTGAGTTGAAAGGGCGTACGGTGCGCTAATACCCGCTCGGCTAGTTTAGTAGTCAGTTTGTACTTACTCGAGGGCGAGTAAGGGTTAAGTGTGGGGGAGTTGATAAGTGTAGTTTGTAGTGCCTAATTTGTTGTGTTTTGGTCCCGTTTTCCTTGTGGAATCGCTCTTTGGAGCAATTTCTGGGCTACATATACTTCCTGTAGCTCGTTTTAGGTTCCCAAGACTATTCATGGAGAATTGGAACGATTCCGACTCGTTTCATACACTTTTCGAGCCAACGAATAGAAGAAACGATCACTTGATGCCTTGGATTCGATCCCGAGACCTTGGGACCCATTCCCGAGCCCCTTAGACTCGATCCCGAGCACCGAGAATCGATGAGAAGCCCATGAGAAGCAAGGAGGGACCCTTGAGATCATATTTGAGGCCTACAAGACCCATCATGGTCGAGATAAGAGCCATCATGGTCGGGAAGAAGAGTACAAGCAAAAGCAAGCTACTGCAGGGCGTCATGGCCATGACCCAAGACCCATCATGGCCATGACGGGAGTGCTGTAGCCGCACCTCTTCTTTTCTTCTCCTTTGTTCTTGTAACCCTATATATATACCCCCCCCCTCTTGTAATCTTAGGTTATGTTAGACATTACCCACAAAACCCTAGACTACTTTAGCATAGATTAGCATAGATTAGAGTAGATTAGTTGGTAATTAGTCCTTAATCTAGTTATCTAATCTTGTATTAAGGAATTCTTGAAGATCTCCACCAAGATTGACAACCTTGGAAGATTGTTTTGGGTTTTCTCTTTTATACAAGTTTTCATTCTTGCTTTCATCTTCTAGTATGGTATAATCTCTTTTCCTTTCTCTTAATCTTTGTTTTATCATTCAAGTTTTCATCTTTATATCTTGTTTATTGTTTTGTTCATCATCTTTGTTAGTGTTACATATGTATGCTCTTGTTCTTGTTTTGGTTTCTCTTGTTAGTGTTAGTTTTAGTTTAGTTATGTTTGAGTAGACTCTTGCTAGGGTTATTAGGGGGATTGGGTGTGATTATGGATGATTAGGGTGAGATGGGTGGTGCTAGATGTTGTTTTTGTTGTTTCCCATTTACCTTGCACTCCACATGTTTGATGAAATGCTTGTGAGACTAGTGACGATCAATCCTTGTTTTTCTTGCCTCTTCTCTTGTATGTGTGAGTTTGGTTGTAGGTTTGGTTTACTTATTAGTAGCTAGAGCGTGATGAGGATGACCCCTAGACCGTTTAAGTAGCGAGAGACCGAACGGAACCTAGGCTACGAGAGCACGCTAGTAACCCCATCCTTCCCCTTGTTATGCCCTTGACTTTTATGAACCCGACCTAACCCTAGTTTGTCTTTAGTTATTCGTTTAGCCTTGTTAGTTCGTGTTTTAGACCTTAGATTAATCATTAGTCTATCCCCTAGATTAGCTTGTCTCGAACCTAGTCTTTGACCGTAGCATACCTTAGTCCGACACCCCGTCCCTGTGGATTCGACCCGACTTGCCCTAGCTACCCAGTTAGGAATAGTTGGTTATTATTTGGTGGTGGGATCCACGGAAAATCCCACCCATCACCTTCAAATGACGTAGAGTCCCGAAAAATCATTTTTTACGACATTTTAGTCATCACGTGCTAATCCAATCACGTGTCTCCTTTTCAAAATCATGCATCACATCATATTCTAACTATCTAACCCATTTACATTATCGTTATGTTTACGTATTGTATTTCTGGGTTGTATTTTCGCCCGCGTAACTTGTAATTTATTTTCGATTTTATTTACTTTTGATGTTTGCCATTTATCGCTTTATAAATTAACGTCGCATGCTAAATTCAATTCTGACTTCAACATAATTATTAGATACAAGTTTAGCTAAAATGTTGTTTGCATAACATTTTGTCGTCTTACTAACGTGCGTACACGAAAACCGAACGATATCTTAGTAGAGGCCGCTAAGAGCGGGCGGGGTTGGGTGTCCTTCGTGGGCTTCCCAACACGTACCCTTACCCCTTACTCAGAACCATGGTTTCCAGATGTCCGAAATCGTTGGCATATGAGAGTCATTCGATGCACGATACCCGATAATTCGGCGTCGGTATCGATATCGTAATGCAAGGAACGAACCCATAAACTCTAGCACTAAAGCGGGTCGTGTTTTGTGCAAGATATGCTTAAGTGAAGAGCGGGTTCGAACGGGTTCGAACTCCCATAAAGTTCGGTGGCGACCTCTATTTCGATTTAAATTTCGACCCGAGATTAATCTTACCACGAGATTCATTCGCCTACCCAAACCCGTGCGTGGCAGCATCGGGGTGGACCTATATATGTCATGTCCACAGTTCTTCTGTTTCTCTCCGTTCTATTCTATTTTGTTGTTTGGTTTTCGTTCGTCCTCTGTTATACGTTGCATCTTTTGTTGCTGTTGTCGGTGTTATGGTCCGTTGTTATTGGTGCCCTTCGTGATTTCTTCTTCTTCTTATTCTTACTTTTGTCACTAATCTGCTGCTATGATTTGATGACCTGAAGCGTTCTGTTGCCGCGGCTCGATGTTGTTTCGTGAAGGCTGTTGTTGCCTTGCTGTGCGTGCATCGGTTGAGGTTGTGCCTGGGTGTTGCTACTATTGATTGCTGTTACTGGGATCATGTACCGGTGTCACTGTTACTGTTTTTATTGTACTGTTGTTGCTCGTCGTTCCTGCCAATGCTTGCTGTTTCATTCTCCGTCGTATCTCGCTTGTTCCTTCCGTTCTATTTTCTTCTCGATAACTTTTTTTACCGATCCTATTCAAATCCCGAGGACCACCGTGCTAGCTCTGACAAAGATGATTATTTTATAGTCACGGAAATCGACTCAAGGTAATTTTAGGACGTTACTCGATTTTATATCGTATGTTTGAGTAGTAGTATGTAGTAAATATTTTTTTAACTTCGGTTTTCTAATTTCATCTATTTAGTATTTGCTAAAAATATATATTTAAATCGTGCGGTTTATAAATACTATACAAGTTTTCGATATCGTTTTATAAATCGTTATTAAACTTTATTATTAATGATCATTATAATATTTTGTTGTTTATCGTGATACTAGTAACTAAATACTATCGATTTCATATTTTCGTCATATTTCATTAATTAATAATTTTAACTCAACATCATATTTTTATATTATAATCGAGATTTGTATAATTGTTCAATAAATTAATTTCGTTTTACGACTTATATTAATAAATGAGAATTTAGTCGATGTTGTTTTAAATATATTTTTAGTCAAGACTATTTTCACTAATAATCTCTTACTTGTTTCTGACTGCCTATTTTAGTAAAATTCGTATTATTTATTAGTAAAAGCTATTTGTTAAATATAATTTGAAATCTTTGTAAATCTCATTTCATTTATAAAACTCGTTGACTCAATTAATTTTGATATTATTTTTCTTAAACCATCTCTTTTCTAAAATTTATAGTTTTAACTCGATTTCCTAATTATTTATGAAATACTATATATTGACTTATTATATTTTGTTTATATTTTTAGTAACTAATTTAGAAATATATTAAAGCTTTCCCTTTGTCTAAAATTTGTAAGTTTCTATTTATAGAAAGCTTTCCCTTTTGATATTAAATGTTTATTCCATTTATCTTCATATTATTTTTATTGATTATATTTTTATATATCGATAATGGCTTGTTTTGGAGTTATGGAATAAGGACAAGTGTGAGGTTTAGAGTAATATATTCTAGGGTCTTTGTTTTTGCCATCAACTATAAGGTCAGTGTATCAAGAATCGGTATATTGGTTGTTGAACCGGGTGACAGGTATTCCGGGAGTTGTGTACATTTTGACCTTAATCTTAGGCCTTGCAGTAAGTCGCCGTCATAAGTAGATCTTGGTGACAGGTAATCCTAGGAGGGGTGTGCATTATCTTAAACTAGGGTCACTCATTTATAAGTCGCCGCTCTATTATGGTTGAGTAGCCTAGTTAGAGACTGAAGTTTGATTTGTTTGAACTAAGTTCTCGGAGCTAGTTTTTAGTATTCTCCTAGTGAAAGTCTAGCCGTCTACACTAATCTTATCCATAATGCCATTTTGAATATATTATTATTATTATTATTATCATTATTATTATCATTATTATTATTATTATTATTATTATTATCGATTGATTTTGACTTGCAGTTTGGCAAGTGCGCTAAGTTTCTCTGAAAACTTATTTTTATTACATCGTTTTTAATGTTTTTCTTTTTAATATATATTAATACTTTATTTTCCATATGATATAATATGGCTGGGAGAACGTCCGAGTTACTCCCCACTGATGTGGCTGTTATGTTTATAACATGACAGGTATTTGCTGCTGGGTTTTGGGTGTGAGCTAGCGAGTAGCGTGGATCCTACTCTATCTTTTTATGTTACTTCTGGATTTGTATAAACCCTTTTAAGGAATTTTTATTTTAGCTCTTTTGTAAAAAGTGGCCTTTGTATCAACTGACCATTTCGTTTAATTAAAATATAGTTTGTCAATGTGTGTTAATCCCAACTCTACAGTGTTTCCACCACTGTATTGCGCTAGATTTTCTAGGGCATTACACCCTCGAATGCAATTATCCACCCTTTCAGCCAATTGTGGGTCCAACCAATCTCACGTGGCTTCTACACCTGCGTCTTTAATATGGGTATTGTCTGTCTTAACCCACTTTGACGAATACTAGGATCGGTAACGTTGTCTTCGGTCGGGCGCTTAGCGACATTAGCCCGCACAACTTCCTTATTCTGTAGCTCAGCCATCTCCACGATCCTTAACTTCTCCCTAATATCTAATAACCCCGAGCCGTAAGAACGATTTCCTAAATCGGACACCTCCCTTTCCAAGGCTTACAAGCACAATACATGAACGAAAGCTCCCTCGTAGGAAGCGGACGATCCATTTTCGTCCCCATGGTCCACCGGACTTGGACTTTTTTTTTTCTTTTTTCTTTTAGGGGGTAAAATACCCCACCTAGGCATGTTGTAGCCCCAAGTGGCATCGTTAATTTGCGTCTGTAGCCTAGTACGACATTACCATTAAGACATAAAAAGTGGTCTAACTTTTTTCTTTTTTTACTTTATTTCGAACACGAGCATCGAAATGATTACACTTGTCTCCCAGCACCTCACACGCACTAAGTCAAAACATTTTGGCCACGAAGCGCTTCTTACATATTTTACACGTCTCCAGTCAAACATTTTAATCGACGTACTACTTGATCCAACTCCCAGCTCAAACTAACACATTTTAAGAATTCCGAAAAGCATTTTCGTACTCCCATGCAATCCTAACGCATTTAAAACGTCCTAAATTACGACGAAATCGTGAACAAACCAAACTTGAAGTGATTACTTGTCATCTAAGTCAACATTAAAAAAAACACAAGACTAATAAGTCAATCAAAGTACTAAAAGCTAATACACAAGATATACAAAATCCAAACATAAATTGAGTTTACAATCTAGGGAGGACCCCTAGAGGCTGTAGCTATAGCCAGTACAAGCTCACCAAGGTCATCATCCAAATCTAGACCCCCCAGATCAAAGGTGGGAGACACAGTACTACCCATACCCGTCAGCATATCCAGGATAGCCGTCTCAAGAATTCCTTCAACATCCCCTGTAACACCCCGGCCCAATCCTAGGATCGGAAATGTTAACTGCGGTAGCCCGCCAGGCTTTGTACTGGTCCCACAGACCAACACGAGTCCTTTCCAACACATTTTGTCCTCACTCATGCGCATCCCGGAAACCTTCCCAGGAGGTCACCCATCCTAAGATTGCTCCCACTCAAGCACGCTTAACTGTAGAGTTCTTATCATGGGCAAACCAGAAAAGAAAGTGCACTTTGTTGATATGAGTAGTACTTCAAATCCCTTTAAGGGAAGTTCATAAATAGGACATCTTCAATCAATGTGGGGTGTTTCAATCACTCCCACTTGAAGAACGCAACGTCCTCGTTGCGCCTGGCAGCATAACCGCTGACCCAGAATCCACCCCCGCTAGGTGCCAAATGCACGGTCGCAGGGTTGCTCTGATACCATTTGTAACACCCCGGCCCAATCCTAGGATCGGAAATGTTAACTGCGGTAGCCCGCCAGGCTTTGTACTGGTCCCACAGACCAACACGAGTCCTTTCCAACACATTTTGTCCTCACTCATGCGCATCCCGGAAACCTTCCCAGGAGGTCACCCATCCTAAGATTGCTCCCAGTCAAGCACGCTTAACTGCAGAGTTCTTATCATGGGCAAACCAGAAAAGAAAGTGCACTTTGTTGATATGAGTAGTACTTCAAATCCCTTTAAGCAAAGCTCATAAATAGGACATCTTCAATCAATGTGGGGTGTTTCATCCCCAGTAGCACCCGTAGCCTGACCCTCAGCCTCACCTCTCCCTCCACCTCGTCCCCGAATCTAGCTTCACCCTGCGCCGAGGTCTCAGATCAAGATCGAGACAACTGCTCCCTGAGCTTGACAATCTCGTTGTCCCGCGACTGCAAGGTTTATCGCAGGCTCCTCTCACCCGCCTCGAGCTCGGTCACCCAAGTCTCTAACTGCCTTACCATATCCGAAATATCCTGCAAATACAACTACCCTTTAGGAAAAGATGCAACCAGCCTAGAAAACCAGCCCTAGAAAAACACTACTTACCGATCGATGTCCCGATGTATCGCGGGAAGAGGCAGCAGACATCCTTGACGCGTAGGCCCGGAAGTAGTTAGTGGCTTGCCAAAACCGCTGATGGGAAGCCGACGATACCTGGAAAGGAACCAAACAAACTAGTTAACAAAACCCAAACCTCGAGGCCGAGTTCAAGGCAAAATCCCAAAGCTTACCCGGTACACCCGGTCGCGCCACTCCATCCCTGTCTCCATCTCCTCCGCAGAACAACGGGAAAGAGGTCCCTTCCAAGGGTCGACCCTAGAAAGTACCACAACCACAGACGGGCGTCCTGCCCCACCGTGTTGGGCACTCAACCCTCTAACACCACCACCCTCTCAAAGTGGTCGGTAATGTATGAACTCACTAAGGCTCTAAACAATCCCTATTCCAGCCCTTAACCTCGTCGCTATCCAACCTAGGGCCCTCCGGAGCCCACCTAATCATCTCGGGACCCCAAGGCAACCCCTTAATGACCCCGAAATTCTCTAAATTCATCCCGACCTCTCCGAACGACATATGAAATGTCGAGGTCGTATCATGGAAGTGATTTACCATCGCTTTGAATACCATAATGTTGCACTTAGTCTTGCAACCTACCAAACAAACCCAGTGCCCGACCAAGGGGCCCAAGGCCATCCCCGTAATTATTTCCTTAGTCGGAGGGCTATGCTTCTGGGCATAATTCTCCAGGCATGTCGTGAAGCCCGAGAAGGTCCTCATCGGACCTCGGGGCTGCAAGCCAAGACGACACAAGCATAAATAAACAAGCTAGCATAAGTTAAAGTCAAAGCCCGAGCCAATAAACATGATTCAAGGCACTCACCTGGAAGTTTATGACACGCTGGAGACGTTCAAGTCAGGGTGTAGAAATAATTGATGACCGTCCCAATCTCGAGCCCAAACGGGATCCTCGAAGACGGCTTCCTCACCCTCATCAGCGGGTCTAAGTTCATGTGTCCTACTAGCAACTGTCACAGGCAATCTACACCTTGTGACCCGATCAAAACCGGCCTCATCCACGCCTCCTGGCTCAAGACGCTACGAAGGAGCACTCCATCGCCGCTTACAAGCCACCCGGGGAGTCAGCGAGCTCGACCCGGTAGCCTCACTGTTAGTACCTGCCGTAGGGACTCCCTCAGGACGTCCTGTGCCATCTCTAGCTGCAAAACAAAACCAAAACGCATCTCGGGTACAAACACCCATAGCGTCACCCATAGCGTCACAAACACTAATCGAGCGAGAGTACAAATATCAAGTACGGGAATAATCGAGAAAATGACCCCTAAACCTTAGAATTCCAATTTTCATCCATAGGAAGCCATTAAAGCACCTCCTAGCATTCACATCAAACAAATAACTACACTATCAAGCTCTATTCTACCCTAATTCTACAAGGTGACCGAGAGTAAACATCAAAACATAGCAAAACCAAAATGCCCAAATCAATTTCTAGGGTTTAGCAAAATCGACCCACAATCACACTAATTAAGCACAAATCGACAATAGGTGAGTAAGGAACACTTACTCGAGGTCGACAGGATTGATTGTGACAAAAATCGAGTCAGAAATTGGTTGAGCAAAGTTGAAAGAGCGAGGTTGAGACGATGGGAGGGTCGCGTTCTGTTTTTGGGATAAATGAATCGTCCTTCCTCTTCCCGACAATCGAAAATCAAAGCGCCTTAAGGCGGGCATTTGAATTATGAATCGCAGGGGATCCGAAGATTATGTGTTAGACCGTTGGGGGCTAGGCGACTGAGTCTCAAGGCGCCTCAGGACCCGCGTCTGATATTACAGCCTAAAACAAGAACAGAAACAACCTAGACCCAATATCCAATAACCGCAAGATGCACCTTCCCATACTAAACAAAATAAGCAAGGACGGGACAATTTACTTCTCCTCGACAGATGGGGCAAACCCTGAACCTCCTTCTAACCAAAATCAATCCCTTGTAAGAAAAGCATGAAACCCCAGCTAATACGGCAACTCATACGAAAGAGCATGACAATCGAAATATGCTATCTAAACAAAACAAACTCGCAATCTTAAACGAGTCCCAAAGCACTCAATCTTGAACGAGTCACAAAGCACTCAATCTTAAACGAGTCCTAAAGTATTCAATCATGAACAAGTCACAAAGCACTCAATCTTAACGAGTCACAAAGCACTCAATTTTAAACGAGTCACAAAGCACTCAATTTTAAACGAGTCCCAAAGCACTCGAGCCTAACCAGTCCCAAAGCATTCAAAACGCAAATATAAATCCTCGAGCCTAACGAGTCCCAAAGCATTCAAAAGGCAAATATAAATTCGTGAGCCTAATGAGTCCCAAACAATTCAAAAGGAAAATATAACTCTGCCGTCCTAGCGAGTCCCAAAGCACTCAAAAGGGCAAATATGAATCCATTATCCAAGCGAGTCCCAAAGCACTCAAATCAACCCATCATCCTAACGAGTCCCAAGCACTCAAAGCAATCTGTTATTCTAAATGAGTCCCAAAGCACTCGAAAAGCAAACATAAATCTGGTATCCTAACGAGACCCAAAGCACTCAAAAGGCGAACATAAACCCACTATCATCATAGCGAGTTTCTAAGCATTAGAAAGCAAAGCCCATTATCTTAGCGAGTCCCTAAGCACTCAATTCACATCCCCAGAGGAGTACCTAAAGCAAAAAGAAAACCCCAAAATCAGCACAATCATCCACCAAGGATATTAGATCAGAACTAAGACGCCAATAAAAGACTTAAGCAAAGGGTCCATGTCAAAGACCAAAACAACTAAAACAACAAACCCAAAGGAAAAAAAGCAGGACACGCAAGCCCGAACTCGAGCTCAAAACAAGCGACCGCAGGCAAGGAGGTCAGCTATGATTTCTAAGCCTTAGCTAACGAGCCTCAGTACGTAGTCTAACGGACTTAAAACGACCCAAGCAGACAGCCACCTGGTCGTAATCCTTGATTAACCTGGTCGGTTATACTTTGACTTTCGCCTTGTCCAAGCTTCAGTCAAAGTGGGGGCTTCTGTACACACCAAGATTCTGACATGATGGCTACAGGAGTACCCGACAAACACCCGATGACGATCGGACAGCAACACGACACGATTTTACGATGTTTTAGTTGGTTTTTTTGTAGAACGGATCAAATAATTACTCGGAAAAATTAATTCAACATCAACACGGTCTTAGTCGTGTCATTACAGTCGCGTCGATACTAATTAGAGTCAATTCCAACAACGGGGCTCCGAATCTATCCCGAAACACACAAATTCAAACCCGAGTCAATACATCAGGCTGAGCGGACCTCAAGACGCACGCCCGAGGCCCACCCGGTGCATGACGCGCTAGGTCGAGAAGGAAGCCTTAACCCCCAAGCAAGCCTAAGATACGCATATTCTCCATTTTGGAAAGTTTCAAAATTGGATCTTCAAAATCAAATCGCCCCCCTCCAGGTGACTGAGTTCCCCTACGCACACCCTCAGGCGCCTCAATTCTGGTGCGCAAGCCACCATGAACCTAAGTAGTTGATTTAAACTGCGTGAAAAACTATAAATACCCCCCCTTCTCCGCTTATTTCGACGCACACAGTTTCAGAATTCGTGAACACCTCTCACAATTCACTCTTCTCCCTCCTCTTTAAGAGTTTTTCCTAGTGTCGCACTCCGAATCTAAGTAAGATCCACTCGATCGTTTGTTCTCGATAAGCAAATCAACATTACTCCTCGTAATTCCTCGAATCCTTGGCTCGATTCGAACGAAAAGGGGCACCTGTGTTCGACTAGCCACCCCACAATACCATAGCGAAGCTCTACCAGATTCACCGTAGAAAAGCTAGGAGGATCCGCCTTTTAAGTCGAATCGTCATTAGGTTGTCATCTAAACACATCTTTACATTCCGTATTCTTTTTTTATGAACTTCGATAACATCGAGCCCGACTCGTATGGACACTAGGTCCATGGCACGTTATAAACATACGTAAAGTCCACAACTTCAACCATAAGCACTAAAACACTCTAAACTAAACTCGAGTAGTTTCGAGATCTGTTCTCGATCATCTATACATCGTGTCTCGTTTAGTGTACACTCTAAGGGTACAACTCCTTACAATGTGATTACTTACATTTTGCACTTACCGCTTTTGTATGATTTACCGCTTTTATTACTATAATCACATGCTAAATCACCTAACACAGAATTCAAAACGTAAGCAAACTAAAACTGAACAAACGGTGGTCGGGTTCTGTATTAATTCCGATGCTCACCCCTCACACGTGGTTTGATACATCCCTATTAATTCTGAACCAACGCACCTAAATTAGAATACCTGGTAACGTATATCACAAGAACGACTAATACCCGTATTATCACGTTATAAAATTGACTTGCTAATACGTATAATATTTAGTACTCTCTACTCTCCTATGTGCATCTTTTCATGGCCTGCCTGTCGCGTAAAATTGCATGCAAAGAATGTAAACACAACAACTCCGACAACAAAAGCTTACTTGTCCTTAAGCAACTGACATTGCAAAGACATAGGGTTAAAACAACAGACGTTATCGTACTTCCGCCACAATTAAGGAACAAAGTTATCAGCCCACCGATTGATTAGTAGAGACCGCTACGTGCGGGCGGAATTGGGTGTTGATGTCTATCGAACGTTGGCTTCCCAATACGTATCTTCACCCGTTACTCAGATTCGATGGTTTCCGGATGTCCAAAACCATTGGCAATGAGAGTCATTCTAGGCATGGAATGCTTAAGGGTACAAGTCTTTTTCTTTAGGTCCCCATGTCACTCAGTTTTGAGCCGGCTAAGGTTTAAACTTGACTTGAACGGTTTCCGAGTTCCCAATATTAACTCGGTGGCGACTCCACAAATCGGCATCGAATTCGGTTCACTAAAATGGTCGTCTTACCAAACATATCGACCTTTAAACATTTACAACCAAGTCTCGATCGATTCTAATGGAAACACGGATGTCCGCTGTAACACCCCTGATTTTATAAATTAAATTAATTTAAAATTATGTTCGTACTTTTATATTTACGATTGAACTCGTAATTCTCAAAATTATTATAAAACGCGTTTATCGTTCAATCGTTTCAAACTCCTAAAATTCTATTTATCTCGGAAACATATTTTAATTCTTTTTCGATTTATTTTACACATTTAATTTAATTCTTATCGAAAAGCTGTTTCGACGATTTAAATTCTAAATTCTTTTATTTTTAAGCTCGATTTTCTATATTTATTTTCAAACTCCTAAAATTCTTTTATTTAGCTCGAAACTTATTTATTTTAAGTTTCGTCAAAATATTTATTTTCTTTCCTCGAGAAATCAATTTAATTCACTTTATCGAAAATTTATTATTTATCAGGATATACTATTTGATCGTCTAATTATTTATTTCTGTGAGCTTTGTTTTTGTCTCGAGTGATTTATTTACTCATTTTATTCGACGGCCCGATTATTTATTAATCTTTTTAACTCGTTTTAATTCGATTCGTGGGTCAGTCAACTTATCGTTACGAGATTCGTTTAATTCGTATTTTTCCTACCTGATTCATTTCTGAATCCGGACACTTTTTCTTATTTGTTGAGTTGAATCCAACCCTTCATATTTCTGAATTCGGCCCCCCTTATTACTGTCATTCATACCCCTTCCTTTGCATTACACCTTCCTCCACCGCTTCATTCCCTTTTTCCTTCCTTATACATCCCACCGTTTCATCCTTGTTCAACCAGCCTTCTCCACTTCTTTTCCCTTCATTCTTTTTCTTTTTTCTTCATCTTCATCGCACCTTTCCCCTCTGTATTCTTTTTCTGATCTTTTGCTGCCGTTGCTGCTGTTGTTTCCGGCGCTGCTTGCCGCTGCTGCGTCTCCTTGCTGCTATGTTATTGCTGCCGCTGTTGCGTTATGCTGATACTGTTGCTGCTCTATTTTTCTTCCTTTTCTTCTTATCTTCTTTTCTTTCTTCGTCCTTCTTCTCCCTAGTTTCTCTAGTTTCGGTTTCCGCTTCCGGGTTGTTCTGTGATGCTATTTATGCTGCTGCTGTGATGCTATTCCTGCTGCTGCTGTCATTTTTTTTTCCTGGCTGCAACTGTTGGTCCATGGTAATCTCTTTTCTCCTTCTTCTCTTGTTTTATTCCCTCGGTTTCTGCTGCTTATACTCTCGCTACTGCTGTCTGCTATTGTAGTATGCGGTTTATTCGTTGATTTCATCTATGTCGGTCTTCTTCGTTTTCTTCTTCTTGGCCTGCTGCTGTTCCTCTCTTCATCTATGCTGTTTGCTGCTTTTGTGCATCGTAGTTGTTGTTGTTCGGGTTTTCGGGTGTTAGTTTTCTTCTCCATTTTCTGTTGTGCGCCGCTGCTGGTGCGTCTTATAACTACTCCTGCTGCTGCCTTTTCGGTCTTCTTCTTCTTCTTCTGTCTATGTCGTTACTGCTGTCCGTTTATGCTGCTGTTTCGCCTCCCTTGTCATCTGTTTAGTGCTGTTTATGGCGGTTGTCAATGTCGTTCCGATGCTACGGTTGCTATTCGTTGTGCTGTTCTTTCTCCTTCGTGTTAGTGTCGAATGTTGATGCGGCTGTTTTGTTCCTCTCTTCCTTTCTTCTTTTCTCTTCTCACGCTGATTCTGCTGCTGCGTTTTGTTTACTCCGTCAGTGTCGTTCTCTTTTCATTTTTCGTGCGCTAATTCGTTTGTTCTCTTAAGCTACACGATTTTCTTCACCTGATTGGTTGATACTACTGCTGTTCGTTCTGTCTCGGAGTTTGTCTGTCTTCTCCTGTCTGTCTTCTTCGCTCGTTTTCATTCTGTTTCGGTTTTCGTCATTCGTTGTTGTTTGTTGTTCGACTGCCGTTGTTTCCTGCGGATTTGTGGCTCGTTCATTTCTCTATTCTTTTATCGATCCTTAATCCGATTCCTTTATTTCTGTTTCTTTCCCGATACCGTTGGAGTATGAAGCTTTACTAGAACGAGTGTTCAAGACGACTTTAGAACTCGAGATTGGAGCTCGGGCTGTTTGACGATCAGAGGTTATCTTTTCGACACAAGGTAACTTTAGGACGTTACTCGATCTTATATCGTATGTTTGAGTAGTAGTATGTAGTAAATATTTTAACTTCCATTTTCTAATTTTAGCTATTTATTATTTGCTAAAAATATTATTTTATAAATTGTGTGCTTTATAAATATTTTACGATTTTCGATATCGTTTTATAAATCGTTAGTAATTTAATTATTTACGATCGTTATAATATTTTGTTAGTTATCGTGACACTAGTAACTAAATAATATCGATTTCATATTTTCGTCATATTTCGTTAATTTCTAATTTTTAACTCAAAATCGTATTTTCATATTATAATCGAGATTTGTATATTTGTTTAATAAATTAATTTTCGGTTTACGATTGATACTAGTAAATGAGAAGATAGTTGATTTGGTTTTAAATACATTTTAGTCGAGACTATTTTCACTAATAATTTCCTATTTGTTTCCGATTGACTATTTTTATTGAAAATTGTATTATTCATAAATCAAAGCTATTTCTTAAAAATAATCTGAAACCTTTATAAAATTCATTTCATTTATATAACTCGTTGACTCAATTAATTTTGATATCGTTTTTCTTAAAATATCTCTCTTCTAAGATTTATTGTTTTACCTCGATTTCCTAAATTATTTATAAAAATACTATATAATGATTTATCACATTTTATTTATATTTTGAGTAACGAATTTAGAAATATATTAAAGTTACGATAACGACGATAATAATTAAATGTTAATCTCGTTAGAAATGCTATTTTTATACATTACACCTATTTTAATAACTTACGTATTTTCTATAAGACTTTCTATTTTAGTAAGTTTCTAAAATTAGTAAGTTCCTATCTATAGAAAGTTTCCCTTTTAATATAAAATGGTTATTCCTTTTATCCATATCATTTATATTGATTATAATTACTTTTGACTATCGATAATGGCTGTTTTGGGTTATGGAATAAAGAGAAGTGTGGGGTTAGAGTAATATAGTCTGGGATGTACATTTTTGCCATCAACTATAAAGCTGGTGTGTCTATGTTGAGACACATTGGTCGTTGAACTGAGCATGGTTTGTGCTCAGGAGTGTGTATATTTTGACCTTAAACTTAGATATCGCATCGTGTAAGTCGTCGTCGGGTTGAACTGGATTACGGTTGGTGTCCAGGAGGGGTGTACATTACTTAAGCCAGGACCTCGCTGCACGCAGTCCTGTTATAGTTGAGTTGCCTAGTTAGAGACTGGATTCTGTTATGAGTTAAGTCTACAGTTCTCGAAGCTAGTTTCCAGTATTATCCTAGTGAAAGTCTAGCCTTGTGCACACCGATCAAATTTCCATAACGCCATTTTTGAATATTATTATTATCGATTGATATTGACTTGCAGGTTTGCAAATGCTTTAAGTTTCTCTAAAAACTTATTTTTATTATATCTTTTTAATGTTTTCTCATTTTAATTATTTTGATATAGTAATACTATTATTTTTCCATATGATATAATATGGCTGGGAGAACGTCCGAGTTACTCCCCACTGACGTGGCTGTTATGTTTATAACATGACAGGTATTTGCTGCTGGGTTTTGGGTGTGAGCTAGCGAGTAGCGTGGATCCTACTCTTTCTCTATTCATGAAATTTACGGATTTGTATAACCCATTTGGAGAATTTTCTATTTAGCCCTTTTGTAAAAAGTGGCCTTTGTATTGACTTACCATTTCTTTTAATAAGATATAGTTTGTCAGTGTGTTTTAATCCCAACTCTACAGTGTTTCCGCCACTGTATTGCGTTAGATTTTCTAGGGGATTACAGTTGGTATCAGAGCATTGTTGCTCCCGACGCTTACACCTGATTTTAGGAAAAATACTAGTAAATGATTTGAACATTAAAGAAATATTAGTGAGAGATGGGTAGAAACCTAAATAAGGACTTAACTGTTAGGTTTATATGTTCTTGTAACTCAATGACTAGCATTGAATATTTGTTTCTTTTATCGAGAAGAAGATGAATGTAGAAGATGATGATAGGACGCTGCCCCAGATCGGGACAAGACCTGCTCAAAACTCTCAACGCCTGCTGACTCGAGTGGACAACTTGGTGCTCCAAGAAAGATGCCGATAGTGACTTTTCAGCTCTGGTTTAGTTTGCTCAAGCTACGGGTTAGATGATCAAGAGTAGATTCATGTTCCGTGATGTCGCAGTAGATCCAGATCGAGTGACCCAGGACTTTCATTCTCGTGCCTCTGCAAGAAGATGAAGTAATCTATTTACTTTCCTCGTGAACCTTAGAGGTCCATACTTTCCCTTCTCGGTTTAGGTCTTTATCTTCTAGAATCATTGATTCTTTTCTTCATGCTTCTACTTCTTATAATTCTTCTCTTACATATCCGCGTCTTCATTCTTGTGATCAATCTTTGATTTATTCTTCTATTTTACCACCCTCCTCTTGAGATTCTTGGTTTGACCGAATTCCGTCTCAGTGAACCCCGTGAAAAGTCATAGATGTTTGAGGCTTAGTAAAACCTTGTACATGGTTTGAGGATTGTGAGTTATACCCTGTTATCTGCCTTAGTAAGCTTTTGAGGATCGATTTGAATGATAAAGTGTCGATTAATGGAATTAGGATGATACTTTAGACCCTGAACCTTGGGTTATAGGTTACTTTGATTATTTTGGAGTACTTAGAGTTGAATATACTTTGAAGTAGTAAGAGTACATCATATTTGATGGATACCTAGTACCTAACCTAGAACTGAACTAAATACAACTGATAATATTACTTTGGAGATTCTTATCTAATGCTTATTGGATGGATGCATCGCGAATATTTGGGATCATAGAGTATTGGTCAAAGTGTTAGCCTGAGTGTTGTGGTACCATTGAAGGTTTTCATTAATGTCGTTTGAAATTTTGGTTGACATAGATTACCCGTGTGTATTAAGGGTTAGATCGTTGATCGTTGTTTAAGGTTGTAACCTATGAACTTTGGAGTTGAGTGATCTAACTTGGAAAGATCATTATTGTCCTTGAAGAAGAGAACTATCATGCACAATCACAATTTGGATTTATCACGTTGTTTTGTGGAATACTTAATGTCAATCATCTTAATGGATTTATAGTTCAGAACCTTAGACCAACGATATTGTGGTTTCCTTGAGTTGTTAAATATTTTGTGGTTGCCTTATTGTAATCAAGCATTTGATGGGCTTCTCAGGAACCTAGGAACCTTAGTTGAACAACGTGTTTTGAGGATGTGAGTATCTGTTATTATATATTGAGGTTGAGTGTACCTTAGGTTGGTGTGCTTCTTAATCCCTATCTATTTATGGTGTTAGGATTATGTTGGTGATTATTTTGAGGATTTCGTGCCCGAGCATTGTTAAATTGGTGAACCGTGTTTAGTGTTCCTTACTCGAGAATTTGGAATAAACCTCGAGTTCGAACTTTAAGAGCTTTAGATTTAGGAACCTTGTCGAGGGCAAGTTTGGGTATGATTTATTAACCGTTGGAATCTTAATTATGGATTTGATTCTAAGCAATTGTGGATTGGTAACGTGTCGTTTGAATGGTTGGATAATCGTGTAAGACATTTTTGGAGATTGTGACTGAGTAGTACCACCTAGCGCCTAATATTGGACTTAACGTATTTGATGGAAATTAGGAACCCGTGTGTGGGAGTTGTACCGGGAATCTCGAGATGGTTAACTTCTTCTGTAATTCCTTGAGAGCTTCGTTTGACTCTCAATTCCGTCCTCCCCTTACCTCCTCTTTAATCAAGCTCCTTCCTTTTTCAGCCAATCCTTTAAATTCTTTATTGGGTTTGAAAACTTATGTTTCGAATTGTCATTGACTTCGACTCTATTTATCCGTTTATCTTTTCTCCGAACTTATGTTATGAGAAGTTTGACTAATTTAAAAATTTTGATTTTCTTGAGATTTTAACATTTTGAGTTATAAATTTCACAACTTGTATTTCGTTTTTGTTTTATTTTTGGTCCCGTTCAAAGGGCCTAAATAATTTATTTTAAAGTATTTCGAAATTGTTTAAAATTTTAATTTTGATTTTCAAGTGATCAGGATTTTATGAAAACCTTCTTAATTGCATATATTTTGATTTCTATGAGACTATTAGATAAAACAATTCTAAATTTTCGAAAAAACTTCGTGCGTCTAAAATTTTGTTTTATTGTCGTTGGACATTAAATCTGTTATTGAAAATGTTGGTCGACTTAGTCGATTCTTATTTACTAACCACAAAACTTGATTTCTCAAATTTTTGTTTGATCTTAAAACAAAATATTGTCGAAATTCTTAATCAAAGCGTTTTACTATGTTTTGAAAATATTTGAGTACTCTCACCCTCGAGTTCGTTTACAAATATTATTTATCGTCATTATTTTATCAACTAATTTTAACTTACGATTTTATTAATTTAAATGATTTCAAACATTGGGAATTGAGCCCAACCCTTCTTGAAATAAATCTTGTCTTCGATTTAGACTTCATATAACGTTTGAAGTGTAAAATTTTAAAAATCGAGATTGTGATGAGAGTTAAGCATTCTCATTTTGTTCAAGTGATATACGTTGTTTTCCACTCTATTATTATGTTTTTGTTAGTTTCGAGGACGAAACTTCTTTTAGTGGGGAAGATTGTAACACCCCTGATTTTATAAATTAAATTAATTTAAAATTATGTTCGTACTTTTATATTTACGATTGAACTCGTAATTCTCAAAATTATTATAAAACGCGTTTATCGTTCAATCGTTTCAAACTCCTAAAATTCTATTTATCTCGGAAACATATTTTAATTCTTTTTCGATTTATTTTACACATTTAATTTAATTCTTATCGAAAAGCTGTTTCGACGATTTAAATTCTAAATTCTTTTATTTTTAAGCTCGATTTTCTATATTTATTTTCAAACTCCTAAAATTCTTTTATTTAGCTCGAAACTTATTTATTTTAAGTTTCGTCAAAATATTTATTTTCTTTCCTCGAGAAATCAATTTAATTCACTTTATCGAAAATTTATTATTTATCAGGATATACTATTCGATCGTCTAATTATTTATTTCTGTGAGCTTCGTTTTTGTCTCGAGTAATTTATTTAGTCATTTTATTCGACGGCCCGATTATTTATTAATCTTTTTAACTCGTTTTAATTCGATTCGTGGGTCAGTCAACTTATCGTTACGAGATTCGTTTAATTCGTATTTTTCCTACCTGATTCATTTCTGAATCCGGACACTTTTTCTTATTTGTTGAGTTGAATCCAACCCTTCATATTTCTGAATTCGGCCCCCCTTATTACTGTCATTCATACCCCTTCCTTTGCATTACACCTTCCTCCACCGCTTCATTCCCTTTTTCCTTCCTTATACATCCCACCGTTTCATCCTTGTTCAACCAGCCTTCTCCACTTCTTTTCCCTTCATTCTTTTTCTTTTTTCTTCATCTTCATCGCACCTTTCCCCTCTGTATTCTTTTTCTGATCTTTTGCTGCCGTTGCTGCTGTTGTTTCCGGCGCTGCTTGCCGCTGCTGCGTCTCCTTGCTGCTATGCTATTGCTGCCGCTGTTGCGTTATGCTGATACTGTTGCTGCTCTATTTTTCTTCCTTTTCTTCTTATCTTCTTTTCTTTCTTCGTCCTTCTTCTCCCTAGTTTCTCTAGTTTCGGTTTCCGCTTCCGGGTTGTTCTGTGATGCTATTTATGCTGCTGCTGTGATGCTATTCCTGCTGCTGCTGTCATTTTTTTTCCTGGCTGCAACTGTTGGTCCATGGTAATCTCTTTTCTCCTTCTTCTCTTGTTTTATTCCCTCGGTTTCTGCTGCTTATACTCTCGCTACTGCTGTCTGCTATTGTAGTATGCGGTTTATTCGTTGATTTCATCTATGTCGGTCTTCTTCGTTTTCTTCTTCTTGGCCTGCTGCTGTTCCTCTCTTCATCTATGCTGTTTGCTGCTTTTGTGCATCGTAGTTGTTGTTGTTCGGGTTTTCGGGTGTTAGTTTTCTTCTCCATTTTCTGTTGTGCGCCGCTGCTGGTGCGTCTTATAACTACTCCTGCTGCTGCCTTTTCGGTCTTCTTCTTCTTCTTCTGTCTATGTCGTTACTGCTGTCCGTTTATGCTGCTGTTTCGCCTCCCTTGTCATCTGTTTAGTGCTGTTTATGGCGGTTGTCAATGTCGTTCCGATGCTACGGTTGCTATTCGTTGTGCTGTTCTTTCTCCTTCGTGTTAGTGTCGAATGTTGATGCGGCTGTTTTGTTCCTCTCTTCCTTTCTTCTTTTCTCTTCTCACGCTGATTCTGCTGCTGCGTTTTGTTTACTCCGTCAGTGTCGTTCTCTTTTCATTTTTCGTGCGCTAATTCGTTTGTTCTCTTAAGCTACACGATTTTCTTCACCTGATTGGTTGATACTACTGCTGTTCGTTCTGTCTCGGAGTTTGTCTGTCTTCTCCTGTCTGTCTTCTTCGCTCGTTTTCATTCTGTTTCGGTTTTCGTCATTCGTTGTTGTTTGTTGTTCGACTGCCGTTGTTTCCTGCGGATTTGTGGCTCGTTCATTTCTCTATTCTTTTATCGATCCTTAATCCGATTCCTTTATTTCTGTTTCTTTCCCGATACCGTTGGAGTATGAAGCTTTACTAGAACGAGTGTTCAAGACGACTTTAGAACTCGAGATTGGAGCTCGGGCTGTTTGACGATCAGAGGTTATCTTTTCGACACAAGGTAACTTTAGGACGTTACTCGATCTTATATCGTATGTTTGAGTAGTAGTATGTAGTAAATATTTTAACTTCCATTTTCTAATTTTAGCTATTTATTATTTGCTAAAAATATTATTTTATAAATTGTGTGCTTTATAAATATTTTACGATTTTCGATATCGTTTTATAAATCGTTAGTAATTTAATTATTTACGATCGTTATAATATTTTGTTAGTTATCGTGACACTAGTAACTAAATAATATCGATTTCATATTTTCGTCATATTTCGTTAATTTCTAATTTTTAACTCAAAATCGTATTTTCATATTATAATCGAGATTTGTATATTTGTTTAATAAATTAATTTTCGGTTTACGATTGATACTAGTAAATGAGAAGATAGTTGGTTTGGTTTTAAATACATTTTAGTCGAGACTATTTTCACTAATAATTTCCTATTTGTTTCCGATTGACTATTTTTATTGAAAATTGTATTATTCATAAATCAAAGCTATTTCTTAAAAATAATCTGAAACCTTTATAAAATTCATTTCATTTATATAACTCGTTGACTCAATTAATTTTGATATCGTTTTTCTTAAAATATCTCTCTTCTAAGATTTATTGTTTTACCTCGATTTCCTAAATTATTTATAAAAATACTATATAATGATTTATCACATTTTATTTATATTTTGAGTAACGAATTTAGAAATATATTAAAGTTACGATAACGACGATAATAATTAAATGTTAATCTCGTTAGAAATGCTATTTTTATACATTACACCTATTTTAATAACTTACGTATTTTCTATAAGACTTTCTATTTTAGTAAGTTTCTAAAATTAGTAAGTTCCTATCTATAGAAAGTTTCCCTTTTAATATAAAATGGTTATTCCTTTTATCCATATCATTTATATTGATTATAATTACTTTTGACTATCGATAATGGCTGTTTTGGGTTATGGAATAAAGAGAAGTGTGGGGTTAGAGTAATATAGTCTGGGATGTACATTTTTGCCATCAACTATAAAGCTGGTGTGTCTATGTTGAGACACATTGGTCGTTGAACTGAGCATGGTTTGTGCTCAGGAGTGTGTATATTTTGACCTTAAACTTAGATATCGCATCGCGTAAGTCGCCGTCGGGTTGAACTGGATTACGGTTGGTGTCCAGGAGGGGTGTACATTACTTAAGCCAGGACCTCGCTGCACGCAGTCCTGTTATAGTTGAGTTGCCTAGTTAGAGACTGGATTCTGTTATGAGTTAAGTCTACAGTTCTCGAAGCTAGTTTCCAGTATTATCCTAGTGAAAGTCTAGCCTTGTGCACACCGATCAAATTTCCATAACGCCATTTTTGAATATTATTATTATCGATTGATATTCACTTGCAGGTTTGCAAATGCTTTAAGTTTCTCTAAAAACTTATTTTTATTATATCTTTTTAATGTTTTCTCATTTTAATTATTTTGATATAGTAATACTATTATTTTTCCATATGATATAATATGGCTGGGAGAACGTCCGAGTTACTCCCCACTAACGTGGCTGTTATGTTTATAACATGACAGGTATTTGCTGCTGGGTTTTGGGTGTGAGCTAGCGAGTAGCGTGGATCCTACTCTTTCTCTATTCATGAAATTTACGGATTTGTATAACCCATTTGGAGAATTTTCTATTTAGCCCTTTTGTAAAAAGTGGCCTTTGTATTGACTTACCATTTCTTTTAATAAGATATAGTTTGTCAGTGTGTTTTAATCCCAACTCTACAGTGTTTCCGCCACTGTATTGCGTTAGATTTTCTAGGGGATTACATCCGCATCCGTCTAGTACAATTCAAATCATCAACCAAATCGAGGTCGAACACATCGCCACGTACACGACATCGGACCGGCCCCAGGATGGACGCGGCCGCGTGGGTGGCCGCCGGGACCAGCGGTCCCGCGTGGGCCCGCGTGGGGCGCCGGGCGGTGCAGATGAGCGTCCACAGGTCCCTTGGTGGTTTATTCCTACCTGGACCGGTTTGGTGAAAAAAGACAAGGGCTGTTATCAAGTGATTTTATCTTTTACTCAGACGGTTCATCTTTACCCTGACCGCATTCTCAGACAATTCGGTTGGTCCAAGAGGATCCCAGAGGACGAGGCAGTAGTCAGTGATTCCATACAACTGACCGATGTGATGTGTGACACATGGATACACCGGTGGTACACCCGGGTTATTTGGTCCGTCCCTTAGTCTCTTCACTCAACTTGTGTATCAGACTCATGTGAAAATGGACAAAGGAGAGTTCAAGGGAGGTTCGAGCTGCTTTGAAGGTTGATGAAGCTTTCGACATGGTTCGTTGGGAGCAAGCCAAGGATAACAGGGGTTTCTTTGATGAAGACAAGACTTCTGCTACCTTGGTTCGTCTAATGTCGGGACCAAAGATAAAGGCTAAGATTCAGTCTAAAGGGACCAGTGTGTAGACACCCGCATTTTGACCGCCAGGTGTCTATGGCAGTTTCCAAAAAACACCCGATGATGATCGGACGCAAACGTGTTTCTACGCGCTCGAATATGGGCTCGAAACTGTTGATTGCTGGCTTAGGCCCTTTAAGGAGTACAAATCTCACAAAACCAACCTCAAATTCAGGCCCAGTGGGTCGTTTCCAATCAAATTAGACTAATTTGGGTCAAAACCGACACCGAAAATAAAACTGACTTTTAGCAATTGGGTCAAACCCCGGTCAAAGCCGTTCCGAGACACAAAAACAGTCATTCAAACATCAAAAGTCCAATCCAAATACAAAACCCACAAAATATCCAAACCACAGTCCAAAAAACCGGACCCATGCACTGCAGCTGACCCACTCGATCGAGTGTCAGCCCACTCGATCGAGTGGGCCCTCAAGCTGGCCCGGCTGCGGTCACCTGGGCCACTCGATCGAGTCAGGGGACTACTCGGTCAAGTAACCCTAGACGAAGGGGGTGTCCGATGCCTATATATACACCCCCTTGCATGCAAAATTGATCATCTTTTTTCACCCTACTTCAACCCTAATCAAACCTAATCAACCCTAATCCTATACACTCAAACCCTAACCCTAGTACTTAGGAGGCAAACCCTAAACCACCATAACTTAATCTACGTAAACCTTGAACTCCCGTGCCTAAGCCACAATCAATCGAGTCCTATCCGAGGCAAGAACATGTAGGTTGAGGGTGCAAAATCCCATTCTTTTCCCTTCTCTTCTTCCTCGCGTCGTCCATCTCGTCATCTTCATTTCTTTTTTTCATTTTTTTATTTTTCTTATTCTATCGTCGCATCTATAATATCGATAATAATATCTAGTATAAGACATTAAAATACTCGCTAATTCGTGTCGAGCGGGAGTGATGACGGGATAAGGAAATCCGAATATACAAGGGTGCTTACCCGATGTTGCCGGTCGCTTATCTCGACACCCCGAACGCTTGATTGTTGAAGCGAGTTAACTTCAACAAAAATCATCTTTTTTATTCTTTTCGCGTCGTTATCATAATCGTCATCATCGCATCTTCATCGATTTCAAAACTATTTCGAACGAAAACTATTTTTTTAAAAAAAAACACTTTTTAATTAGGATCGGAACCTGTTGATGCGGATCCGACATCACACAAGCAATCCATAAGGATTTTTTGTGATGTCGGGATGCGGAGGAAATCAAGGTTTTAATTAAAGTAAATACCAAGCGTCAATCTATTAGATTCGATACCAACTCAATAGTTGGATGTCGAATTTAAATAGTCTAGTCAATCAATCCCACTAACATGATGTTCGTTGATGCTAAAGTAGTTGTCACCTAATTCAATCGAATTAATACGACAATATAAACGCGGAGATCACTCATATTGTGTTAGTCCGATGTAGGTTGACTTACAAAATCATATTTTCAAAAATCACTCTAAGTATTCGGTATTGGTCCTATAACCAAGCACCGGGTACAACGAGTAGCACGAAATCGGGACCGAGAACAGTCCGCCACGCGAGTCGCACGTGCCTTGTGCGAGTCGCGCCCTTCTCGCGCGGGTCACATGGATCCCTGAAAACCGTGACATCAAACCAATTATTTCGTCTTAATTCAATTAGCAATAATTCTTCAAACTTCCTTTTTCTAAGCGCACTCTAAATATTCGATATCGATGTTATAATCGAGTATAGAATATGGCGAGTATCGATTCAGGTCGAGTGTAAATTTCATTATATTTCTACGCGACCTAATGAATTGATGGTTTTCAACACCGAAAGTAATTTCCAAAGCAAAACCAAACGAACCATAGTTCCTACATGTGTCACTCGACCGAGTGCCATAGGCCACTCGATCGAGCGACATCCAAAAGTCGAGGCAGAATGGTCTCTTGAGGACCACTCGGCCGAGTCCTGCAATGACTCGATCGAGTGGCGACCTACTCGGTCGAGTCCCTTCGTGACTCGGTCGAGTAACACCTCAAATCATGGGCAGAATACCTTTTATCGATACCACTTGGTCGAGTCCCTCAATGACTCGATCGAGTGGCCTCTATCACGTCAAATCCGTGAGGTCCATAGCATCCTTCGAGTCTCAATAATATTTTTATGACTTCGGTCAACGCGTGTCAAGTCATCACGTGATTTATTACTTTTCAAAGCCAAGCATCATGTCTTTTTACATTATTATACATCGTTATACATTGTTGCAAACCGTTATTATCGTTATACCGTTACTAACTTGTTTACTCATGTATTTTCATTTTATTTCCTTTGTTTATTTTATTGTACTAAAATGAACCTGCATGTTAAATACAACTTTGACGTTAAATTTTAGATGCATTAAATCGACTTAGCAACCCATTCAATTATTCACATATTTAGGCAAAACACTGTTTGCATATCATTTTCATCGTATCACTAACGCGCGTATTAGAGACTCAAACGATATCTTAGTAGAGGCCGCTAATGTGCGGGCGGGGTTGGGTGTTCTTTGTGAACTTCCCAACACGTACCCTCACCCTTTACTCAGAACCTCGGTTTCCGGATGCCCGAAACCATTGGCGCAAGAGAGTTATTCAATACACGGTATCCGATAAAGTCGGTATCGGTATCAAATCCAAAGGGACGAGCCCATTAAACTGTGACATCCAAATGGGCCATGCTTTGTGCATGGCCCACTAAGATATAGAGTGGGTTTGAACGGGCCCGAACTTCCACAAAGTTCGGTGGCGACTCCACTTCGATTTAAATTTCAATTCGACCCATCTCATATGGAGATTCATTCGCCTCCCCAAACCCGCGCGTGGCCGCGTCGGGGTGGACCTATGTCATGTCCACAATTTGGCGACTCCGCTAGGGATTAACTGATGCATGACTTACCATCGGCATCCTCAGGGTGAGACTCGAATAGAAATCGTTTGACTAGTACAATACGCGTTTTAGTTTTATGGTTCATGCATAAACCATATTTGCCCGGCCGGTACTGGTGACCGACGTCCCACTATACCGTGATGTAGTCCAATATGGATATGTTAAAGGTGTCCATAGTCGATTCGTATGGGTTTCGCGGCATGTTCTAAGCTCAACCCGACTTAGAGAGTCCGTCCCGATTAACGGATAGGCTATGTACACTGGTATAGACCCTTTATAGACCGACCGAGACTTAGTATAAAGCATACATGGCGTCGTTATAATGCTTGCTTGACTATGTGCTACTTGGTTTCTAAGGTCGTTTTTCAAAAACCGTCAATTTTTCAAAAAATACATCTTTTTTTAGATATCCAATTTCAAAACCCGGGACGAATACCGAATTTATGATTTTACTCAAAATAGCCTATTTCTAGCCGATATTCCACCCATTTCAAAGCTCGAAAATATTTTCGAGCTTTCAAAATTGAGGCCAGATACGCTTTTTTTTTATTTTCGAAAAATTGCCCCCCCCCCTCCATCGATTTTTTTTTTCGGATTTTCTACAAATCCCTTTTCAAAACCTTCCTCTTCTTAAGACCTCCCGTATTTAGCAGTGTCGGGTCGTGTCGTAAGCCGTCGAAGTCTTTAGCGTCGAAACTCCGTCGATCTTACATCGCGAGTTTCCTCCCTATCCCAGTCCGCCTTATTTGACTAAGGCAAAGCCCACCTACGTAGGACATACTCCTACAAAAGAGGGCCCGTCTACACATTCGAGTCCAAAGTCTGGGGATGTCTCACGTGGACCTTCCTTCGAACAGGACCCGGCCCACATTGTCGGATTCTAAGGGAGGTCCACCTTTCACAAGTCACTCGTCTAGGTGTCTTTTCCGAGTCATTTCCCTTTTCAGTCTTGCTCGGGATGTACTTTCTATTCCAGGATGTGGGTTAGTTTCTGATGACGCGGTGTTCTTACAGACAGGCCACCGGAAACCAGACGCCAGAAAATGCACACCACTTTGGATCAACTGACCGCCACTCTAGCCAAGATCGAGACCCAATTGACTGCTATCCAGACCGACCAAACGGCTCTTGCCACCCGTTTGAATGCCGTGGAGAAAGGGACTCCTCCTGCTGGATCTGAGCCTACTGGGCCCATAGCTGAACTAATCAGCATTGTTCGCAAGCTTGAAGAGCAGGCCCACTTGTCAACAAGCAACTCAATCCATACCAAAAATGCTCGCTCTTACTCGCCTTTGAACGACGAGCTACCCTCCAACCTCAACCTCACGGGAATACCGATGTTTGAGGGTACTGAAGAACCGGTCCACCACATCCGGGCTTTCAAAGAATTTATGGCTGTCAAGGGGGTGAAGTCCACCATGTTCAAGCACTTATTCGCTTCCTCCCTCGAGAAGCACCCCAAAGCCTGGTACTACAGGCTCGATTCCAAGATATACAAGACTTAGGATGATGTGGCGACTGAATTCGCTCGGAATTACGTCGATAAAACCGAGATCCAGACTACAATGCGTACTCCGGAAGTGATGGCCCAAGAGCCCAAATAAGAGTTCACCAAATATCTGCAAAGATGGAGGGCCGAGAGTGTGAAGCTGGTTGATAAGCCCAGCGAGAAAGTTTTAGTGGAGGCCTTTGTCAAGAACCTCCTCCCTTCCTACCGGGTCCATCTTCGGTATGCTGTCATTCCCAACTTTGCCACCCTTACTGAAATGGGCACAAGGATCGAGGACGATTTAAGGTTAGAGAGCCTGACTAAGGCCTCTACCAAGGGATATCAAGGGGCTAGTTCATCCGTGAGCAAGCCCACACCTGCAGCTGCAACCCGCAGCATCTTCGATGAGGTTAATCTGATGGATACCTCATCCAAAAAGAATACTCCAACTCGGGTATTCACAGATATAGGGACTACCTATATCTACGCCTTACAAAGGCTATCTTCGAAGGGCCTGATCCAGCCGATAGGCCCAACTCTTGAAGTTCCAGTGGAAAAAAGGTCCAAGGGGTCAGGCCTATTGCCAATATCATCGAGGTAATGGCACGACACTGAAAAGTGTTGGAAATTGAAGCATCTGATCCAAGACCTGATCGTGAGCGGGAAAATATCGTTGCCTGGAGACAAGCCGAGTAACAAAGAAAACCTGTTCAGTGCCCACGCTATATTCACTGGAGAGGTAGTCGACTGCTCACACCTCATTTCCCCCTTTATCCCACAAATTAACGGGACATGGTTCGATGTTGAAGAAGATGTTTACCTAGCTAAAGGGGAAGTTGTCCCCATTACCAGTGAAGAGGTCCGAAAAGCTAAGTCCAAAGCCTTAGCCACTAACCACCTCGCCACAGCCGGGCGCCCTACTCCAACAACCGTCACTGAACCTGCCAGGACGGAGACCACCCTCGAGGAAACGAGCAACTACACGGCTTTGGTCCAGCAATTGAAGAGGGTTCGAGCCGATCTAACCATATGGCAACTTTTGGTTAGCTCACAAGCACATCGGGAAGCACTGACTAAGGCTCTCGATGGGATCAAGGTCGACTCACAGGTTACCCCCGCTGAAATGGTAGCCACTACTATGACCTATCTCAAGGGCAAATCCAAAGAAGAAAGCCCGCTCATCACCTTCTTTGAGTCTGATCTTCCACCGTTCGGTCCCAATCATAACTTGGCCCTATACATCACGGTCATTTGCCAAGGGAAGTACCTCCCAATGACCCTAATTGACGACGGGTCCGCTGTAAATGTCCTTCCCCTAAGGACCGCTAAGGCCCTCGGCATTACCGAGGCCGACTACCTCCGACAGCACAAACTATCCAGGCTTTCGACGGAAGCCCAAAACCAGTGGCTGGGGCCGTTAAACTGACAATCATGACGGGCCCAATCGAGAAAGAACTGGAGTTTCAGGTGATTGATGTCACCTCGTCCTTCAACTTACTGCTCGGGAGGCCTTGAATCCACGCGGTCAAGGCCGTGTCCTCCACCTTACATAGAAAGGTCAAGATGTCTCTCCAAGACGGTGTCATCACACTAGAGGCCACCCCCATCACCGTGGCAAGCTGCAACACTACGGGCCGGGCCGACCCACGAGGATTCGATTTTGTGGGGATGATCGAGGAGGAATATCTCTTTAGGCCTTACTTCACCACCAGCATCGATACGATGCTACAAAACTTGGGCTACTTACCAGGGGCTACCTCGAGACCATATCTCCCAGCTGGGAAGATCATCGAAGTTCTAAACGACGGCGAATCACAGTTCGGTTTGGGGTACGCTATAACCCCGGAAAATGTGGTCCGGGCCGGTGTTCATAAAGCCACCAACATCCTCAAGAGTACCTACTTGGGCCCTTATAGCCCAAAATTGACCGATTACTTCGTCACACCGGTCTTCGGAGCTATTCAAGTGGGGCTATACCGGCCCAATATCACATATCCCAAGACCAAAACGGCTCGGGAATGCAATTTCATCCCTGATGATATATTCACCTTTGTTCAAGCTGAGTCCAAGGAAGGTGAAAACAGCTCCGAGCCCGTGCTGGGGCTCCTATTTGGAGAAGATAAGGTCGTCCCTGCTCCAAAGAAAGATCTGGTCAACCTGATCCTCCGCAGCAACCGGTTTGACCCAACAAAGCAGATCTCAAAGGTTGGGGCAGACACCGGGAAAAGGGCCTGGAGGAAGACCATCAAGTGGACCGACAGCCAAGGACGAACCTACAAGCTGACCACCGGCGAGAGGGACATGCCAGATACCGAGTCCGAGTCCGAGTCTAAGTCAGAGTTAGAGTAGGAGTCTGAGTCCAAGTCTAGAGGGTCTGGTGCTAGAGTCCAATCTGTAACCCCTCTTCCCTTAGCCACTTTCACTGGGTCTCGGGACCTGTCCCGAGACCTCTCCCTATCCCGCCAGTGACCAACAAGCAGATGGCCGCTCTCTTTGAGCTGTTCTCAAAATTTACTATTAATAATAATGAAAACCATTCCGCTTACGACTTGTCTTATTTCCAAAATTCTTTCAAATTCAAAAATTTTATATGCAATGACATTGAGAAACCCGACGAACAGGTACCTCTACCTCCGCATCTGATCGAGCAGCTCGAACAAAGGGAGTCCCGAGATCCGGTAATTGAAGAAACCGAGTCCATCAACGTGGAAATAGCTGAACACCATATACCCATCAAAGATGGGTGTAAACCGGGAAAACAGAAACTCCGAAGAATGAGGCCCGAATGGTCCCTCAAAGTCAAAGAAGAAGTTGACAACATTCAAAGCGGGCTTTATACAAGAGTCTGAATATCAGACTGGGTTGCGAACATCGTGCCGGTACCCGAGAAGAACGGCAAGGTGCGGGTATGTGTGGACTTCCGGGACCTTAATAGAGCAACCCTAAAAGATGATTTTCCGTTACCACACATCGACATATTGGTGGATAACACGGCCGATCATGCCCTCTTATCATTCATGGACGGCTATGCTGGGTACAATCAGATCAAAATGGCAGAAGAAGAAATGAGTAAGACCACCTTCATTACACCTTGGGGTACTTATTGTTACACCGTTATGCCATTTGGGCTCATCAACGCCGGGGCCTCTTATCAAAGAGCCGCCACCACTCTATTACATGACATGATGCATAAGGAGGTAGAGGTTTATGTGGACGATATGATTGTTAAGTCTAAAGACCGAAGTGGGCACATTACGGCCCTAAGAAAATTCTTTACCCGACTACGAAAATACAACATGAGGTTAAACCCTAAAAAATGCAGTTTCGGGGTAACATCGGGCAAATTACTGGGCCATATCGTTAGCCAACGCGCCATCGAGGTCGACCCAGCTAAAATCAAGGCCATTACCGAGATGCAACCACCCAAAACCGAAAAAGAAATAAGAGGGTTTCTCGAGAAAGTCCAATACATTAGCCGGTTTATTTCAAAATTAACCATGGTATGTGAGCCCATTTTCAAAAAATTGAAGATCGGAGAGCGGGTAGTATGGGACGATAAATGTCAAGCGGCTTTCGATAAAATCAAGGAGATTCTGTCTGCACCGCCGGTATTAATGCCACCTCAACCCAGTTTGCCTTCGTCGTTATATCTAACAACGACCGGGACAGCCATGGGGGCTATGCTGGCCCAGACAGTCGACTCAGAAGAACGAGTTATTTACTACATCAGTAAAAAGTTCATAAAATACGAATGCAAGTATACAATGCTCGAGAAGACGTGCCTAGCTTTGGTTTGGGCCACTAAAAAGCTCCGACACTATAAGCTCAGTCACAAGGTACATGTTTTATCCAAAATGGATCCTATCAAGTACCTATTCGAAAAGCCCATCCTCAATGGCAGAATGTCCAGATGGACCTTAATGCTAGCAGAGTTCGACCTCAAGTTCGTACCATTAAAGGCCATCAAGGGTCGGGTAGTAGCCGAATTCCTCGCCGACAATCTCGTATCTGAAAAAGGACACACCGATACCTGGGCTTTTCCAGATGATGACATATTCCATACCGATACCGAAACGTGGGTTTTGTATTTTGATGGGGCGTCTAACTTCCGAGGATTCGGAGTCAGGATTTTATTAATATCACTGAAAGGAGAGCATACACCGTTATCCAATAAATTGGACTTCGATGTGACTAACAACGTAGCCGAGTACGAAGCATGCATTCACGGGTTGCAAGCCGCCGCTGATTTAGGAGTAACAAACCTCTGGGTCCACGATGACTCATCCTTAGTCATCAATCAAGCTCTCCAGAAATGGAAAACTCGGAACGCCAATCTCGTGGCTTACCAAGCGCGAGTAAGGGTTCTCGAGAAACAATTCCAAAAGGTGGAATATATCTATCTACCCCGGGAAGAAAATCAATTTGCAGATGCACTTTCCAAATTAGCATCCTTGCTAAATATCCCGAAGCATTTAACCAGCATGCCGATCTGCGTTGAAAGACGATCCGAGCCGGCCTATATCCACGCCATCCAGGATATCGAGATAACTGATCCAGAACCTTGGTATCAGACTGTCCTAACCTACTTGACAACGGAAGAGTATCCCCCGGGAACTGAAAACCGGGCCATGAAGGCCTTGCGAAGATTCGCAACTCAATTTATTCGTACGGACGATGGACAGTTATACAAAAAGATGGCACAGGGGGCTCTCCTCCTGTGTATCGATAAAGTACAGGCCGAGAAGGTTATGTCCGAGGAACACGATGGCAAAAATGGTCCGCATATGAACGCCCATATGCTAGCCCAAAAAATCATGAGGCTCGGGTATTACTAGAACACCATGGAAACGGACTGTCAATTACACGTCAAACACTGCCATAATTGTCATATTTTTGCTAATGTACAACATATGCCATCTTCCCTATTATATACCATGACATCACCATGCCATTTTCGACGTGGGGTATTGACATAATTGTAAAGGTGCACCCTTCCGGGACGGGAGGTCATTGTTTCATTTTGGTGGCCATCGACTATTTCGCCAAATGGGTCGAAGCCGAGTCATACCGGATCTTGAACGCCAAGCATGTCGCCAAGTTCATCCAAAACAAGATCATATGCCGATACGGGATCCCGCACGAGTTCATCAGTGATCACGGGACCCACTTCCAAGTCGAAACCGCTACTTTGCTAGCAAAATATAAAATCCAAAGGCATATGTCTTCGCCTTACCGCCCCCAAAAAAATGGAGCGGTAGAGGCGGCCAATAAAACGATTGTCACTATACTTAAAAAGATGGCTGAGAATTACTGAGACTGGCCCGATAAAATACCTTTTGCCCTTTGGGGGTATCGGACGTCAATTCGCACCGCAACCGGAGCAACTCCATACTTTTTGACCTATGGAATGGAAACGGTCCAATCGGTTGAGCTAGAAGTGCCATCCCTCAGGATCCTACTTGAGAGCCAAGTGCCGGAAGCAGATTGGGTCCAAGCCCGATATGACTTGTTAATACTCTTAGACGAACGACGGTCCCGGGGTCTTAACAATATCCAAATATATCAAAAGAGGATCCAACGGGCTTTCAACAAAAGAGTTAGGCCTAGAAATATCAAAGAAGGGGATCTAGTTCTAAAGTCTGTTCATGCATTACTACCGGTTGGCCCAGGAGGAAAATTCAAACCCAATTGAGCAGGGCCGTATTTAGTAAAGAAGGTCCTATCAGGAGGAGCGGTGATGCTGACAGACTTGGACGGGAATGAATTTGTCAACCCAACCAACTTGGACTAGTTTAAGCGCTACTACCCATAAACCCTATCTCAATGTCATTTGCAAAAATTTATAAAAATTTGTCCTTTTTCAAAAATTATAACCAAGTCAATAAGCTACGATTATTCATCCTACTGTCGCACATCTTGAACTAATAGTCTTGGTGTATTTCGAAAATTGCAAAAAAATCTATCTTTAAACTACGTTTGGTTTGATTCCGTTAATTGTGGATACGTAGGCAACCCCTCAAAAGGGTACAACCACTGCAATAAACGAAAAGACGGGAACGGTATTCACTAATATGTCTTTTATTAAAAACCTGATAAACTCGGGAAATCCAAAATTACACCACACACACGAAAAAAAAAACAAAAACGGCAATCACAAAAAAAAATACACCACGAAAATAGTAATAATACTTAAATAATAAAAACTAAGGAGACTAGTGTTCGTGCATTTTGCCCTTTCCTTTATCCTTTGGGTCGCGCGGAGCCCGAGGTCGCAGGGGCGGGGGCAAGCGTTCCCGAATCACAAGGGGAACCTCCTTAACTCGAACCCGTTTCTTCGACAACGGGTCTTCTGCCATTGTCACCGGTCGAAGTCGAGCCCTCACGTGCTCAGGTAGTCTGTCTCGCGGGCCAAGACGTTCCCGCATTGCCAGTCTTGGGCCAAGTCTCCTTTCCAAGTCAGTCTGGGGGCTCACTTTCCCTCGTGCACCTCTAGCACTAGACCCTTCGCCTTGAGTCCTAGTCTTCTTTCTTTGACCTGACATAAGACGAACTAGAGTAGCCGGGTTGTCACCCTCATCAAAGAAGCCCCTATTGTCTTTAACTTGCTCCCTCCGTAGCAGGTCAAAAGCTTCATCAACCTTCAAAGCAGCTCGGGCCTTCGCAGAATCAGCTTTAGTCCACTTCACATAAGAATCTGAAACCCAGATTGAATAGAGAGATTTGGGAATGGACCAAGTATGCCGGGTATACCATCTTTGCATCCAAGTATCGCACATCACGTCCGTCAGTTGGGTAGATTCACTCACAACTGCTTCGACTTCTGAGATTCTTTGGGTCCAACCATACTGCCTTAGTATGCGATCCGGGTAGAGATGAACTGTCTGCCTGAAAGACAAGTTTACCTGATAACGAGCTTTGTCCCTCGGGTCCAAGCCCGTCCAAACATAAATGGGCCACCATGGCACTACCCATCGGATCAACGGACCGCTATGAAAGGATAACACCTTGTCCCAATACTTTTGAGTAATCTGGCGAGAAAAGTTAATAGCCCGTCTCCTCGTCATCACCTGATTATGATGGTATTTGCTCGAGTCAAGGGGAGGATCTATGACTGATAGCCTCTCATATAACCAAATCTGAAAAAAGGAACAAGAAATATGAGTTCTCAAGAGAAAATAGGCGTCCGCCTGAGGGCACTCGATCGAGTGCCTGGGGGTCACTCGGTCGAGTGATACCTCTGAAGTCGAAACAGGGGGCTTTTATGAAGGCACTCGATCGAGTGCCAGGGTGACTCGATCGAGTGCCCACTGCAGCGGAAAAATCGCGAAAAAAATCAAAAAATCGAAAATTGAGAAATTGGAAAATCAAAAAATCCAAAATACCTGCAATAAACGGGTACTTCTGGTCAAACGAACCGATGAATCCCTCTTACGGTTATCTAAGCCCTGGATAATCTCACCCGTAATAAGTCAAGTCGGACTGTGCTCCGTTTCCATCAACCACGGTTAAAAGACGGGCATTACCCATGCATGACAATAAATCCATGTGACCTTCAAAAGCATAAACATGGAGCATACAAAAGGAGAAAGCCCTACGGCTGTAAACCGGTCTGACCCGGACATCATGAGGGTTCATACATTTCTCAGCCAAGTCGATCAAAGAGATATTACCATCCTCCATCATGCGAGATACTTCGTTATGGGAAAATCCTAAAAATTCCCAAAGCTTCCTTCTTGGGTCATAGACCAAAAATGGGACGACAGGCCGTAGTATCGGGTTCCATCCTCCCACAGCAGCAATCTCCTCGGGTAAAGGACAAATTTCTCCTCTGGGAAAGGCAAAGACATGATATGTATCGTCCCAATAAGACAAGCAAGCATCAAGAAAGTAACGATTAACCTGCATCTAACGGAATGGATACAGTTGAGTAATACCCGTCTGATTGAGAGCCACCCTATCCGTGTCCCTAAAACATCGGGACCATTCTTGCAGCATCGCGGTCAATCGATCGATCCCCATGGCTAAAATTCTTGAAAGGAATAAAGAGCTTTCTTTTTGAGAAAAAAGAGCGAATTGTGAGGAAGTTGTGAAGAAAATCAAGACAAGGGAGGGATATTTATAGCATTAACCCCACAACCCTCTTTCCATATCTTCCTTGCACAAAACTTTCCTAATTCTAGTGGGATCAACATACAGGCGTCGTCTCAGATTCCCCAATCTTAGCCCGGGAATTAGTCATCTCGAGTATTCGTAATCGTCAAAAAAATTCCAAAATATTCAAAAAATTTCGAAAATTTCAAAATTTCAAAATCTCAAAAATTCAAAAATTCAAAAACTCAAATTTTTATTCCCCAGCGCGAGTCATACTTTCACCTACGTGTTGCATGCAAAATTTATGTAACTGCTACAGGTACGACTCAAGGCTTCAGAGGCAAGCCCGCATAACTCATATAACTCCCCAACGGAAAGCCCAAGGCGGCATTTTTCTACTGGATGGGCCCATATATAGGCGCACCCAGGACTTACGCGACAAGTCCAATTTCCCCACAGAGTTATCATCATCGACCCAGGTATGATTTCTGTCTTATGGCTGGCGGGCCCTTCACGCAAGTCTAATGGACTATAAACGGCCCGATCGGAAGTCTGCCAGGTCCTAATCCTCGATTGGCCTGGTAGCTAATCTGACTTTCGCCTTGTCCAAGCCTCAGTCATAGTGGGGGCTCTGTAGATACCCACATTTTGACCGCCAGGTGTCTATGGCAGTTTCCAAAAAACACCTGATGATGATCGGACGCAAACGTGTTTCTGTGCGCTCGAATATGGGCTCGAAACCATTGATTGCTGGCTTAGGCCCTTTACGGAGTACAAATCTCACAAAACCAACCTCAAATTCAGGCCGAGTGGGTCCTTTCCAATCAAATGAGACTAATTTGGGTCAAAACCGACACCGGAAATAAAACCGACTTTTAGCAATTGGGTCAAACCCCGGTCAAAGCCGTTCCGAGACACAAAAACAGTCATTTAAACATCAAAAGTCCAATCCAAATACAAAACCCACAATAAATCCAAACCACAGTCCAAAAAATCGGACCCATGCACTGCGGCTGACCCACTCGATCGAGTGTCCGCCCACTCGATCGAGTGGGCCCTCAAGCTGGCCCGGTTGCGGTCACCTGGGCCACTCGAGCGAGTCAGGGGGCTACTCGGTCGAGTAACCCTAGACGAAGGGGGTGTCCGATGCCTATATATACACCCCCTTGCATGCAAAATTGATCATCTTTTTTCACCCTACTTCAACCCTAATCAAACCTAATCAACCCTAATCCTATACACTCAAACCCTAACCCTAGTACTTAGGAGGCAAACCCTAAACCATCATAACTTAATCTACGTAAACCTCGAACTCCCGTGTCTAAGCCAGAATCAAGCGAGTCCTATCCGAGACAAGAACATGTAGGTTGAGGGTGCTAAATCCCATTCTTTTCCCTTCTCTTCTTTCTCGCGTCGTCCATCTCGTCATCTTCATTTTTTTTCATTTTTTTTTCTTATTCTATCGTCGCATCTATAATATCGATAATAATATCCTGTATAAGACATTAAAATACTCGCTAATTGGTGTCGAGCGGGAGTGATGACGGGATAAGGAAATCCGAATATACAAGGGTGCTTCACCCGATGTTGTCGGTCGCTTATCCCGACACCCCGAACGCTTGATTGTTGAAGCGAGTTAACTTCAACAAAAATCATCTTTTTTATTCTTGTCGCGTCGTTATCATAATCGTCATCATCGCATCTTCATCGATTTCAAAACTATTTCGAACGAAAACCATTTTTAACAAAAAAAAGAACACTTTTTAATTAGGATCGGAACCCGTTGATGCTGATCCGACATCACACAATCCGTAAGGATTTTTCGTGATGTCGGGATGCGGAGGAAATCAAGGTTTTAATTAAAGTAATTACTAAGCCTCAATCTATTAGATTCGATACCAACTCAATAGTTGGATGTCGAATTTAAATAGTCTCGTCAATCAATCCCACTAACAGGATGTTCGTTGATGCTAAAGTAGTTGTCACCTAATTCAATCGAATTAATAGGACACTATAAACGCGGAGATCACTCATATAGTGTTAGTCCGATGTAGGTTGACTTACAAAATCATATTTTCAAAAATCACTCTAAGTATTCGGTATTGGTCCTATAACCAAGCACCGGGTACAATGAGTAGCACGAAATCGGGACCGAGAACAGTCCGCCACGCGAGTCGCACGTGCCTTGTGCGAGTCGCGTGGTGGCGCGAGTTGTGCCCTTCTCGCGCGGGTCGCATGGATCCCTGAAAACCGTGACATCAAATCAATTATTTCGTCTTAATTCAATTAGCAATAATTCTTCAAACTTCCTTTTTCCAAGCGCACTCTAAATATTCGATATCGATGTTATAATCGAGTTTAGAATATGGCGAGCATCGATTCAGGTCGAGTATAAGTTTCATTATATTTCTACGCGACCTAATGAATTGATGATTTTCAAAACCGAAAGCAATTTCCAAAGCAAAACCAAACGAACCATAGTTCGTACAGGTGTCACTCGACCGATTGCCATAGGCCACTCGATCGAGTGACATCCAAAAGTCGAGGCAGAATGGTCTCTTGAGGACCACTCGGCCGAGTCCCGCAATGACTCGGTCGAGTGGCGATCTACTCGGTCGAGTCCCTTCGTGACTCGGTCGAGTAACACCTCAAATCATGGGCGGAATACCTTTTATCGAGACCACTCGGTCGAGTCCCTCAATGACTCGATCGAGTGGCCTCTATCACGTCAAATCCGTGAGGTCCATAGCATCCTTCGAGTCTCAATAATATTTCTATGACTTCGGTCAACTCGTGTCAAGTCTATCACGTGATTTATTACTTTTCAAAGCCATGCATCATGTCTTTCTACATTATTCTACTTCGTTATACATTGTTGCAAACCGTTATTATCGTTATACCGTTAGTAACTTGTTTGCTCATGTCTTTTCAATTTATTTCCATTGTTTATTTTATTGTACTAAAATGAACCCGCATGCTAAATACAACTTTGACGTTAAATTTTAGATGCATTAAATCGACTAAGATATAGAGTGGGTCAATAAACTCTGATATAGAGTGGGTTCGAACGGGCCATACTTTGTGCAATACTTTGTGCATCCGAATGGGCCATCCGAATAAACCATTGGCCCAATAAACTCTGACATCCGAATGGGCCATACTTTGTGCATGGCCACTAAGATATAGAGTGGGTTCGAACGGGCCCGAACTCCCACAAACTTTGGTGGGACTCCACTTCGATTTAAATTTCAATTCGACCCATCTCATATGGAGATTCATTCGCCTCCCCAAACCCGCGCGTGGCCGCGTCGGGGTGGACCTATGTCATGTCCACACAGTGTCTTTTGTTGTTGTTATTTTTTGATGATGTAATCGGAATTCCCGAGTTTACCGAGACTTCGGAAATAATAAAAAGATATTTTTATTAGTTAAACCATTTCTATCTTTTTGTTATTGCGGTGGTTGTGCCCTTTGAGGGGTTGCTTAAGTATCCACAATTAATGGAATCAAACCAGATGTAGTTCAAGCTTAGAATTTTTGCAATCACGAAATACACCAAGACTAGTAGTTTGAGGTGTGCGCGACAGTAGGACGAATAATCCTAGCTTATTGACTTGTTTATTATTTTTGAAAGTTTATGTTTTAAGAGGATGACTTTTAATAAACATTTAGCAAATGACATTGAGATAAGGCTAGGGATAGTAGTGTTTCAGCTGGTCTAGGATGGTGGGATTGGTGAAGTCATTCCCGTTCAGGTCTGTCAATTTCACAGCGCCTCCTGATAGAAGCTTTTTTACCGAATTTGGCCTGGCCCAACTGGGTTTGAACTTTCCCCTTGGGTCAACTGGTAGTAGAGCTCGAACATATGTGAGGACTAAGTCCCCTTCCTTGATATTTCTTGGCCCGACTCTTTTGTTGAAGACCCGTTGTATTCTTTTTTTTATATATTTGAATGTTTTTGAGGGCACGGGATCGTCGTTCGTCTAAAAGGACCAGCGAGTCATACCATGCTTGGACCCAATCAGCTTCAGGTACTTGGCTTTCTAGTAAAATTCTGAGGGATGGTACCTCCAACTCGACCGGTTGAACCGCTTCCATCCTGTATGTCAAATAATAGGGAGTTGCACCGGTTGCAGTACGGATCGACGTTTGGTATCCCCATAGGGCGAAAGGTATTTTGTCGGGCCAATCCCGATAATTGTTGGCCATCTTTTTAAGTATGGTGATAATTATTTTGTTGGTTGCCTCTACCGCTCCATTTATTTGGGGACGGTAAGGCGAGGATGTATGCCTTTGAATGTTGTATTTGGCTAAGAGAGCTGTTGTTTCGGCTTGGAAGTGAGTCCCGTCATCATTGATGAATTCGTGCGGGATCCTGTAGCGGCATATGATTTTGTTTTGGATGAACTTGGCGACGTGTTTAGCGTTCAAGATCCGATATGACTCTGCTTCGACCCATTTGGTTGAAATAGTTGATAGCTACCAAGATGAAATAGTGACCTCCCGACCGTAAGGGTTTACTTTCCCAATTATGTCGCTTCCCCGTGTTGAAAATGGCTATGGTGACGTCATGGTGTATAATAGGGATGATGGCATATGTTGTACATTAGCAAAAATTTGGCAGTTATGACAGTGTTTGACGTACTACTGGCAGTCGGTTCCATATTGTTCCAGTAGTATTTGAGTCTCATGATCTTTCGGACTAACATTTGAGGGTTCATATGTGGACCATGCACATTCACCATCGTGTACCTCGGCCATAAATTTCTCGGCCTTTATTTTGTCATTACATAGGAGGAGAGCCCTAGTGCTGTCTTTTTATGTAATTGTCCGCCATCCGTACGGACAAATTGGGTAGCTAACCTCCGTAGGGCTTTCCTTGCCCGATTTTCGGTTCCAGGAGGATATTCCTCTGTCGAAATGTAGGTTGGAACAACTTGATACCATGGCTCAGGGTCAGCTATTTCAATGTCTTGAATGGCGTGGATGTATGCCGGCTCGAATCGTCTTTCGACGAAAATCGTCATGTTGGTTAGGTGATCGGGGATATTCAGTAAAGATGCCAGTTTGGAAAGTGCATCTGCCAACTGATTTTCATCCCAAGGTAGGTATATGTATTCTACCTTTTGGAATTGTTTTTCGAGAACCCTTACTCGCGCCTGATAGGCCACGAGATTAGCGTTTTGAGTTTTTCATTTTTGGAGTGCTTGATTGATGACTAAAGATGAGTCGCTGGGTACCCGGAGATTTGTGACCTTTAAATCGGCCGCGGCTTGTAATCCGTGGATGCATGCTTCATACCCGGCTGCGATATTAGTCATGTCAAAATCCAGCTTAATGGATATGGGAGTATGTTCCCCTTTTGGCGAGATTAAAAGAATCCCGACCCCGAACCTTCGGAAATTGGATGCCTCATCGAAGTATAAATCCCATTTTTCTACGTCGGTATGGAATATGTTTTCGTCTGGGAAGGACTAAGTATCGTGTGTCCTTCTTTGGTTATGGGGCTATCAGCGAGGAACTTGGCTACAACCCGACCTTTCATCGGTTTTAGTGGCACGAACTTTAGGTCGAACTCTACCAACAATAGACTCAACCTAGACATCCTGCCGTTAAGGATGGGCTTCTCGAAAAGGTATTTGATGGGATCCATTTTGGATAATACTTGTACTTCGTAACTGACCATATAATGCCGAAGTTTTTTTGTGGCCCAGATTAGTGGTAGACATGTTTTTTCGAGCATGGTATATTTGCATTCATACTCTAAGAATTTTTTGCTGATGTAGTAGACGGCCCTTTCTTCCGTGTCGACGGTTTGTGCTAGCATAGCCCTCATGGTTGTCTTAGTAGTTGTTAGATATAACGACAGAAGCAAGCCTGGTTGAGGTGGTATTTGGACCGGCGGGGAAGATAGAATCTCCTTGATTTTGTCGAAAGCCGCTTGACACTTATCGTCCCATAGCTTTCGTTCACCCACTTTCGGTTTCTTGGAAATTGGTTCGCATACCATGGTTAGTTTGGATATGAACCGACTGATGTACTGAACCTTCCCGAGGAAACCCCTTATTTCTTTTTCGGTCTTGGGAGGCCTCATCTCAGTGATGGCATTAATTTTTGTTGGGTCAACTTTGATACCACGTTGGCTAATTCATGTTGTATTTGCGCAATTGGGCAAAGAACTTTCTTAGAGCAATGATGTGCCCGTCTCGGCTTTTGGATTTGACGATCATATCATCGACGTAGACCTCTCCCTCCTTGTGCATCATATCGTGTAACAAGGTCGTAGCGGTTCGTTGGTAAGTTGCTCCGGCATCAATAAGGTTGAATGGCATGACCGTGTAACAGTAAGTACCCCAAGGAGTAGTGAAGGTGGTCTTACTCATATCTTCCTCTGCCATTTTGATCTGATTGTACCCGGCGTATCCATCCATAAAAGATAGAAGGGCATGATCAACGGTGTAGTCCACTAGTATGTCGATATATGGTAATGGAAAGTCATCTTTCGAGGTTGCCTTATTAAGATCCCGAAAATCTACGCATACGCGCACCTTACCGTCCTTTTTAGGTACCGGTACGATGTTCGCAACCCAATCCAGATATTCGGACACTTGTATGAAGCCGGCTTTGGACTGTTTGTCGACTTCTTCTTTGACCTTGAGAGACCATTTGGGTCTCATTCTACGGAGCTTTTGCTTTACCAGCTTACACCCGTCATTGATTGGTATACGGTGCTCAATTATTTCCCGATCTAACCCCGACATGTCCATGTAGGACCACGCGAAGACGTCTTTGTTCTCTTGGAGGAGGCTTGTGAACTGTTGTCTCTCCTTGGGATCTAGTGATAACCCTAACTTAAGTATATGGGGTTCTAAGGTTGTTCCCACATTAATAGACTCGGTTTATTCGATTACTGGATCTCACGACTCCCTTTGTTCTAGTTGCTCAATCAGATGAGGAGGCAAGGGTACCTGTTCGTCAGGTTTCTCAATGTCATTGCATAAAATATTTTTGAAATCGAAAGCATTTTGAAAATAAGACAAGTCATAAGCAGAATGGTTATCATTATTATTAATAGAAAATTTGGAAAACAGCTCGAAAAGAGCAGCCATCTGATCATTGGTCAGAGGTGGGATTGGGAGTGCTCTTGGGACAGACCCCGAGGCTCTAGTGGAAGTGATTACAAGGAGAGGGGTTATAGATTGGGCTCTAGCACCGGACCACCTAGACTCAACCTCAGACTCTGACTTTGACTCAGACTCGGACTCACAATCGGTATCAGGCATGTCTTCTTCACCAGTGACCAACTTGTAGACCCGGCCCTGGCCGTCGGTCCACTTGACGCTTTTCCTCCATGCTTTAATCCCGTTCTTGGAGCCAACATCCGATATCAGCTTCGTAGGGTCGAACCTGTTGCTTCGGAGGATGAGATTCACTCACTCCTCCTTAGGAGTCGGGGCAATCTTGTCTTCCCCAAATAGCATCCCCAGCACGGGCTCAGCATTGTCGGCATCTTCCTTGGATTTTGACTGGATGAGGATAAATACATCATCCGGAATGTAGTTGTAGTCTCGGGCCAATTTGGTCCCGGGATGCGTGATGGTTGGTTGATACAGACAAACCTGGATGTCCCCAAATACTAGTGCGATGAAGTAGTTGGCCAGTCTCGGGCTATAAGAGCTCAAGTGGATACCCTTAATAATATTGCAGGCTTTCTCGATGCCTGCCCAGACAACGTTGCCCGACGTCATAGCGTACCCTACGCAGAAGTGGGAATCTTCATCCTTTAGAACCTCGATAATCCTCCCAGCTGGAAGATATGGCCTGGAGGTGGCCCCCGGGAAGTATCCCAAGTTTTGTAACATCGTGTCGATGCTGGTGGTGAAGTAAGGTCGGAAGAGGAAGTCTCCCTCAATCATCCCTACAAAATTGAACCTCCAAAGGTCTGTACCGATGAGGTCCGTGGCGTTGCAGCTAGCCACATTCGTTGGTGTAGCCTCTAAGGTAATAATCTCGTCACCTAGAGGCAGCTTGATTTTACGGTGCAAAGTAGAGTATACGGCCTTAACGGCGTGGATCCATGGGCGCCCCAAAAGTAGGTTAAAGGAGAAGGTGACATCAACCACCTAAAATTCAAGTTCCTCCTCGAGCGGGCCCGTAGTGACGGTCAGTTTAATGGCCCCGACTCCCGACTTTGGGGTCCCGTTGAAGGCTTGGATGGTTTGAGCCATCGACACATATTCGGCGTCGGTAATACCGAGGGCTTTGGATGTCCTTAAGGGAAGGACATTGACTGTGGACCCATCATCTATTAGGGTCATCGAGAGATATTTTCTCCGGCAAAACCACCGTGATATACAAGGCTAAGTTATGGGAGGCCTCGAACGGTGGTAGATCGGACGCGGAGAAGGTAATGAGCGGACCTTCTTCCTTGGATTTTCCCTTGAGGTAGGGCATGACTATAGCTACCATTTCAGTGGGGGTAGCGGTTGAGTTTATCTGGATTTGATCGAGCGCCTTAGTAAGTGCCTCCCGATGTTCTTGTGAGCTGACCAGGAGTTGCCATATAGTGAGGTCAACTCGGGTTTTCTTCAGCTGTTTGACCAGAGCCATGTCTCTAGTTGGCTCTTCTGGGGCGGTTACTGTCCTGACTGGATCAGTTAGTTACCGGAGTAGGGGTGTCCCTAGAGCTAGTAGCTTGGTAGGGACGACCGGAGCGAGTGAGGTGATTGCTAGCTAACGCCTTAGTCCTAGCTTTTCGAACTTCCTCACTAGTAATGGGGACAATTTCCCCTTTGGAGAGGTATACATCATCTTGATCATCGAACCAAATCCCGTTTACTTGAGGGGTAAAAGAGGAAATAAGGTGAGAGCAGTCGATCACTTCCCTGGCAAAGATGGCACGGGAACTGAAAGGATTGTCTGTATTGCTCGGCTTATCCCCAGGTAGTGGAATCTTACCACTTTCAATCAGATCTTGGATAAGGTGCTTCAGTTTCCAACACTTCTCGGTGTCGTGCCTATTGCCTTTATGGTATTTGCAGTGGGCTTGGGCGACATAATTCTTGGAACGCCTATGGACCGGGACTTCTGGTGTTGGGCCTATTGGTTGAATTAGACCCTTGGACGAGAGCCTTTGCAGGGCATAGGCATAAGTAGTACCTATGTCGGTGAATACCCGAGCTAGGGTATTCTTCTTGGATTAAACATTTAGTAGATTAACCTCATCGAATATACCACGGACTGCGGTTGGGGTCTTAGTAGTCGAGGAAGAGGCCCCTTGGTAACCTTTGCTGGAAGCCTTAGTTAGGCCTTACAGTCGTAGGTCATCTTCAATTCTCATACCCATTTCAATTAGGGTAGTGAAATTGAGTATGACGGCGTACCGGAAATGAACCCGATAGGACGAAAGCAGGTTTTTCACGAAAGCTTCCACCAAAGTCTTCTCGCTGACCTTGTCGACCAACTTAACACTCTCGGCCCCCTGTCGTTGGAGGTACTTTGTGAACCCTTCTTTAGGCTCTTGGGCCATGACCTCCAGAGTGCGCGTGGATGTTTGGATCTCGTTTTGTCAGCATAGTTCCGAGCAAACTCCGTGGACACATCATCCCAAGTTGGGTATTTCTTAGGGTCTAGCCTGTAGTACCATGCCCTTGGGTGCTTTTCAAGGGAGGCATCAAATAGATTCTTGAACATGTTAGAATTTACTCCTTTGATGGCCATGAACTCTTTGAAGGCCCGAATGTGAAGCAATGGGTCTTCGGTCCCCTCGAACATTGGCAGGCCCGTGAGGTTCAGATTAGCGGGCAGTTTGTCGTTCACAGGAGAATAGACATGAAAATTTTCCGAGTCGATGCAGTTACTCTTGGAGGCATGTATCTGTTCCTCTAGCCTACGTACCATGCCGATTAACTCAGCCATCGGACCCTCATCTGTACCGGAGTCTGGATTCCCTTGTTCTAGGGTAGCCACACGAGCATTCCTAGCCACCTGATCGACCCTTATGGCTACCAGTTGGGTCTCGACATCTGTCACCTCGTTGACCAAAGTCTCCATCATAGTCTTCATATCATTCATGGCTTGTTCCATCCTGAGCCTGGTTGAAGGTGGCCTATCAGCAAGAATGCCTCGTAGTCATAAACCTCTGCCACAGACCTCAGAATCAAGATATCCCGAGCAAGGAACATAGAAAGACGACTCTAGGGAGACTCAACTAGACGGGTGACGACCGGGTGGTGTGATTCCCTTAGGGTACGGTTATGTGGGACCGATTCCAGTTTGAAGGAAAAACCATGTGAGACTTCCCCAGACTTTGGACTCGAGTGACTAGATGGCCTTCCTTCGTAGGGGTATGCCCTACGTAGGTTGGTTATGCCTTTGACGAACAAGGCGAACTGGGATGGGGGGAAACCCGTGATGTACGATCGACAGAGTTTCGACGCTATAGACCTTCGACGACTTATGGAATGACCCGACACACGGATTATGGTAGGTCCTAGAATAAGGAAGGTTTTGAAAGGGATTACTTTTTAAATTTGAAGACGGTCCTGAGTTTTGAAATTGGCAGCATGCCGACGGGACCGTTTCTTTTTGGAAAGTCAAAAGTTTAATATTTTGAAATGGGCAGCATGCCGGCTAAAAAATGGGCTACTTTTGTGTCAAATCGTAAGTCTAAATTTAAGTAGCATTCCAGGTTTTTGAAAATTTTGATATTTTTGAAAAGATGCATTTTTGAAATGACGGTTTTTGAAAATGGCACGAAAATCAAGTAGCACATAGTCAAACAAGCATTATGACGGCAGCATGTATGGTTTACACTATGTCTCGGTCGGTCTATATAGGGTCTATACTGGTGCGCATGGCCTTTCCGATAATCGGGACTGACTCCCATACCAATTTGTATAAGGACATGCCACAAAACTCATAGGAATTAGCCATGAACACCTTGACGTAACCAATTTGGAATACATCGCGGTATAGTGGGACGCCGGTCGCTAGTACCGGCCCGGGTAAAATTGGGGTTATGCATGAACCGTAAAACTAACGCGCGTATTGTACTAACCAATCGATTTCTTCTCGAGTCTCACCCTGAAGATCCCGATGACAAGTTGTACATCAGGTGTCCCCAGCGGAGTCGCCAAATTGTGGACATGACATAGATCCACCTCGACGCGGCCACGCGCGGATTTGGGCAACGGTGTGTTCTCGTGATGGGATGATTCTCGGGTCGAAATTTAAATCGAAGTCGGAGTCGCCACCGAACTTTATGGGAGTTTGGACCCGTTCAAACCCACTCTATACCTAGGCGTATCATGTACAAAGCATGGACCGCTTTACTACTAGAGCTTGTGGGGTTTGTCCTTTTGCATAATGACACCGATGCTGAGTTATCGGGTATAATGTATCGAATGACTCTCATTTGCCAACATTTTCGGGCATCCGGAAACCAAAGGTTCTGAGTAAAGGGTGAGGGTATATGTTGAGAAGCCCACAAAGGACACCTAACCCCGCCCGCACATAGTGGCCTCTACTAAGAGATCGATTGGTTTTTAAATTCGCACGATAGTAATACGATGAAATGATATGCAAACAGCGTTTTAAGCTATGCATGTGAAATACGTGTTTAGCTACGTTGTTTAATGCATCTTGATATTTGTCAAAGTGGAATTTAACATGCGATGTTCATTTAAAAGCGATAAATGGCAAACATTGAAAATAATAAGCTTGAAAATAAATTACAAACTACTCGGGCGGAAATAAAACCGGGAATTCACAATACAACAAGCGGTAATATAAAGGATTAACAACGGTAAGCATAGACTATAAACGGACCCGTAAATAGGAAATGTAATCGAAATCGTAAATCGAATAAATTGACAAACCCCGATCAGTTACACATTGCATTGTATATTGATCGGAGAACAAAGGCTTTAATACGCATTCGCATACGGGACCGAAACGTGATGCTAGCTCGGTCCCCGGCCTCGAGGTCTTGTCCCTACTTATCATAGTGAAATTGGTTTGCCTCAACTTATCAAATATCGGATACGACTAAAGAGTCATTGATATAGGATTTGTCGTTTAAGGCGTCACTCCAAGTCGCAAATAAAATGCTATAGCATGTATGGGTTTTAGAAGACGAATACGCGATTAATTAGGCACTCACCGACTTAGAGTCGTAAATGTGGCTCGACGGAACCTTATGTCGCCTCAAGCGACCTCGTTGGAGGCTTTCAGAGGTCACTCGATCGAGTCATTGGAGGGACTCAATCGAGTGCCTCATGATGGAAATCCCTGCCTATTTTTGAGGATGTCACTCGATCGAGTGACCCATAGGTACTCGATCGAGTGCCCTCTGTAACGGGTAGAGTATTTGCTCGACATAACCCCTTTCCTGACTTTGATCGAATGTAATCCAATTAGTTATGAGTATCGATCCCTGCGTATTACGACATCATTTCCAAGTCATATGGACCGTACGATGATCGTATTGACGTCACGGGGTTTCACACTATTTCGATCTTCGATGACATGTTATGAACAACAGTCGACTATGGAGTCGGTATCGGGCATTTTAGAGTGATATTGATGATATATAAAAGAAATGTATATGCGAAGGGGCATTCCTTAATCGCGCCATATCAATACGAATATTGATCCCTCTGTTTCGCGATGTCACCTATTGGATCTCGAGGATCGTGTGACAATCAGATTGACATCGTTAGGTTTCGTATCGACTTTAGACTTGATAACTCACGTTGAACAATGTTCTACTACAAAGTCAACATCAAACATTTAAAGTAATATTTTGAAAATGGGATCGAATGCGCTCGATAACGAATAACCACGATCGCGATATAATCCGACGGTTATGCATACGCCAATGAGTTATATGAAAGATGAAACTATGTAAAAGCGCTCAATCGACTAAAAATAACTTGTGCTAATCACATCTTGACCGAGTTAAATACATTGAAATAACAAAATACTGATATACTTCCGTCTTTGATACCAAGCTAAGGAATCATAATTGTTTTAAATTGTAAGTAAAAGGTCATGAACACAAGTAATATTGTACCAGTACTAGTACAAGTATCTAAGCAAATGACAACTAAATAAGCATTTTTCATAAAATATCAATTAAATGATGTATGAAACAAAATACCATGTGATTAGTTCTAAGAGATATGCAGGAGGAAAAATAGAAATAAATATGCGTAGTATAGGATGGAGGAAGTATAGTCCTTAAATTTGAGGGTAACATAAATATATAGAATTATAGATCGTTTTAAAATGAGCTAGATGAATACTATTCAGATTGTCAACCACCAAATCATCAAGTACATAACAAACGGGGTCTATAAGAAAAAGGTATGCTATTTTAGCTGTCTTAAGTCACAACTCTTAAGAAGAGAACAAATATTTTCAGTATATTAGATAGAGCAACTGCAGCAAATATGGAGAGGTAACATAGGTGAGTGGTTGTGGTCAATTTCTTGTGTCAATTATTTCTGCTTATGAATTGTATACGATGGATTTATGATTCTTCTTGCTAGTCACAATAAACAGTCACATTATGATACACAGTAGGGGAACGTCATTGTTGGTGAAGACATCACACAATGAAAGATGGCACATTCACATTATCTTCTCACAACTAGTGACAAGTGAAAATGCCAAGAAAGGGTATCTTCTCCAATAATATTTGTTGTAGTTTGTTTCAATGGGATTTAAGAGAAGCTAACAATCACTTGGTAGATCTAAAAACTGTCTTAAACCTCCGTGTAATCCCCTAAAAATTCTAGCGCGATACAGTGGCGGAAACACTGTAGAGTCGGGATTAAAACACACAGAACTATGTCTTAATAAATTAAATTGGTAAAGTCCAACATGCGCCATACATAAAAATGGCTAAAAAAAAATAAAACAATCCATAAAAAGGTTAACAATCCTCAAGACATGATTATAAAAAAAAAACAGCAGGATCCAAGACTGCTTGCTAGCCCACACCCACCGAAAAATAAACACGTATACCTGCCATGTTAAAACATAACAGCCACAATCAGTGGGGAGCAACGTCAACGTTCTCCCAGCCGTATAACAGGATTTTAAAACAGTAATTACTAATATAGGAAAATAATAAAAATGGAAAACATTAAAACAGCGTAATAAAATAAGTTTTAGCGTAAAACAAATTAATTAAAAGGGTTGCCGAAGAAACATAAAGATATTTGCCAACCTGCGTCAATTTATATCGATAATAAATAAAATAATCAAAATGGCGTTATGGATAGGATTAATGTAGAATCTAGACTTTCACTAGGATAATACTAAAAACTAGTTTCGAGAACTTAGTCAAAACAAATTAGACTTTGGTCTCTAACTAGGCAACTCAACTATAACAGGACTGCGTGCAGCGAGGTCCTGGCTTAAGTAATGTATACCCCTCCTGGACACCAACCGTAATCCAGTTCAACCCGACGGCGACTTACACGATGCGATATCTAAGTCTAAGGTCAAAATATACACACTCCTGAGCACAAACCATGCCCAGTTCAACGACCAATGTGTCTCAACATAGACACACCAGCTTTATAGTTGATGGCAAAACGTACACCCCAGACTATATTACTCTAAACCCACACTTGTCCTTATTCCATAACTCCAAAACAAACCATTATCGATATTTAAAAGTTGTATTCATCATAAACAATATGAGGATAAAAGAAGTAAACATTTATATTCTAAAAGAGGAAACTTTCTATTTTAGGAAACTTCTATTTTAGGAAACTTCTATTTTAGGAAACTTCTAAAAATAGCATCATATCAAAGTAGTGAAAATATTAGTTCATACTAATACCACATTTTAGTAAACGATATAGGTTTATAAAACTAATACTTTCGGCCTTAACAATATTAATTATTAAAGTAAGAACATTTGATTTTATGAAACTATTAAAATATCGTAGAAGTGTTATAAAATGATTAGAGACATCTAAAAATATTTAATAATACTAATTAGGGTGTTTTTCGAAAGTTATAAAGCTAAAATTCCCTAATTATTATTAGTTTCAACGATAAAATTATAAATAGGATTTTACGACAAATGTCAAATTAAATCTTTTAAAGTCTTTTATTTAATTAAACCAACAAATATATTTAGAGTATGTTAAGGGATGATTTAACTCCTAAAATTTCAGATTTAAATACTTTCAAAATTGCTGGAAAAATAATTCTTTTAGTTAAGACGAAGCAATTTAGCGATAAATCACAATTTGTCCGAAACCAATATTTATTAATTAAAGACTATAATAAATAGTACAAAAATTACGTAAAATAGTTAAATTATATTTATGGACATTCTGTCCAGAAAAGAAAATTTCCAGAATTCTAAAAACTCGGTTTTTAAAGCGTTTTCTCGTTAATCGTCCAATCTCGACAATAACGATTAATAAAAGTAGTAATTACAAAACGATTTAAGTATTAATATCCAAAAATTATTATTACACTTTAAAATCCTAATTTTACAGAATATAAATTTTTCCAGATTTTTCCAAAACCCAGATTCAACAAATTTCAATAAAACCGTCATTTAAACCCGTTTTCGCAATTAACGATTTTATTAATAAACCTATCGCTCCAAACATTTTATTAAGGCACTAAAAATCATAATAATACATTTTAATATGAAATCATCAGAATCATAAATTTTTCCAGATTTAAACTAAAGACCAGAAATCGAGAATTTAAACGACAAACACGGTTTTAACGATAAACGATGATTTAAAGTGATTAATTAATTCATCCACTTAACAATTCCGAAAAATTATGAGAAAATTCATAAAATTCTATTTCACCAGAAAGTTTTACCACGTCAAAAATCAGATTAAAATAAAATGTTTAAGTACTAGAACTAAAAATCGGTTTTTAATCGTTTTTGTCCGAAAACGATAATAATTCAATAATCGATATAAAAATATCAGAAAAATACTAAATTACTAAAAATCATCAAAAACAACATTTTTCCAGAATATAAATATATATTACATGTTTAGGCCGATTATTACGATTTTACAAATTAATATAACAATTTAATCGTTAATCTCGTAAAAGCGATAAAAATATCGAAACATGCAAAATTTCAACTTTAAAAATTTTCCAGAATTCGTGACATACATATATTGCCAAAATAAAATATAAAAAATATATACATGCAAATACTCAATTAAAACCTTGAAATACCGAGTAACATCGACGTTACCTCTACTCCAAGTCTGAATCAACGATGTATTCGTCGGCTTCGGGATCGTCCAAAAATCCTACCAACACGAAAAATCATGGCAGAAAATACCATGAGAAAACTAAAAAAAACAAGGTAAAAATTGATCGAAAATGATGTCGATTAATACCTTAACGAAGGAATCGGAAAGAGGATGATTGTGACGATAAGAATGATGTGATTGAGACTAGAAATGGAGCAAAAATTTGCCTAGAATGGCTAAGGGTCACACGGCCAAAGAGAGGAGAAGAGAGTGATGAATATTTTTGATGAATGTAAAAGAATGAATGTAGAGAGTAAAGGTGGAGATGGGTGATAAAATACTTAAAAGAGTAAGCATGAATTAAGGCTTACAAAAAAAATACAAGAGTGAACCTAGACCTTGGTTTGGCCGGCCAAATAGGATAGAGAGGGAGTAAGATAAGCTTTGACATAAATGCTACAATGAATGAAAATGATTTATCTTATGATTACGTTTTAATGTGATAAAATGAATCGTTTAAATAAAATGTAATAAAACTTGTGACCAAGAGCTTAGTCGGTCCAAAAATGTGAGAAAACAGTCTCAAATAATTTATAAGTTGATAAAAAGTATAGTCGTAAAATAGTTAAAGGCATTTCAAAGTAATTCGAGTAAACCTCGCGTAAGAAAATAATTATTCGCGAAGCTTCGTAATAAAATCATAAATGGCTTGTTTTTAGTAACTAAAATATATCTTAGTAAAAAAAATATTCCATAAACGTATTCAAACATTTTTAGGAAAACGGAATAACTTAAATCCAAGCTTAAAAATGTCAATTCGGAGAAAAATAGAATTCCTCGCGGAAAAATTACTTAGTTTACGAAGAAAGTCAAATAAATAGATGTAAAAGAATTAAAATCTTTTAAAATAAAAATAAATATCATTAAACTCAAAATTGAAGATAAGCTTGGAAAAATGATGACACCTAAGCCAAAATGTGATAGAGTTATAACGATGTCATAACGGTAAGGAATAAGGATGCTAGAAATATAGCGGGTGTTACAATCCTCCCCACTAAAAGAAAGTTTCGTCCTCGAAACTAAGAATAAGCAGATAGGAAATCGAGGTTTACCTTACTCGAAGAGTTGAGGATGCTTAGCTCGCATCGAAGACTCGGTTTCCCATGTTTCTTCCTCAAACCGATTACAGCGCCACAAAACCTTCACCAGAGGTACAACTTTGTTCCTTAAACGCTTCTCGCGGCGATCAGTAATCTTCACCGGCCTTTCTTCATAAGTCAAATCCGGCTCGAGATCCACAATCTCGGGCTCCAACACGTGCTCGGGGTCACTAATATATTTCCTTAACTGAGAAACATGAAATACATCGTGAACCTTACCCATGGATGCAGGCAATTCCAGTTTATAAGCAACTTCGCCCACTCTCTCGATCACAGGGTATGGGCCAACGAACTTAGGGCTGAGCTTGCCCTTGATCCCAAACCGTTTCACCCCTTTCATAGGTGATACCTTCAGGAACACCAGATCACCAACTGAAAACTCCAAAGGTCGGCGACGAACATCAGCATACGACTTCTGTCGATCCTGGGCAGACTTCATCCTAGATCGGACCACATTCACAACGTCAATAGTCTGAGCCAACAAATCCGGGCCCAAAATCTTTACTTCACCGGGAACATCCCAACAGACGGGACTACGACACTTTCGACCATAAAGTGCTTCAAACGGGGACATCTTAATAGAAGCATGGTATCTGTTGTTATAGGAAAACTCTACCAATGGAAGATGTCGGATCCAACTCTCTTGGAAATCCAAGGCACAAGCCCGCAACATATCCTCCAAAGTTTGGATTGTTCTCTCGGACTGTCCATCTGTAGCAGCATGGAAAGCGGTACTCATCAATAACTTGCTTCCCAAAGCATCTTGCAAAGCCTTCCAAAATTTAGAGCAGAACCTCGGGTCTCGATCCGAAACAATCTCGAGCGGTACGCCGTGATGACGGACGATCTCGGCAATATACACTTCTGCGAGCTTCTCCAAACTCCAAGTATCGCGAATTGGGACGAATCGTGCACATTTGGTCAAGCGGTCCACAATAACCCAAATACCGTTTCTACCATTCACGGTTCTAGGTAAAGCCATCACAAAATCCATCGATATGCACTGCCATTTCCACTCTGGAACAGGGAGTGGTTGTAGCAAACCTCCAGGCTTCTTGTGCTCGAACTTCACCTGCTGACAAGTCAAGCACCTACTTACAAACTCTGCAATGTCCTCTCTCATATGAGGCCACCAGAAATGGAGCTTCAAATCCCGATACATCTTGTCACCACCAGGATGAATAGAATACCTCGTCTTATGTGCCTCGGTTAGAACTTGCTTTCTCACCTCAGCATCTCCAGGGACAACCCAGCGGTTCTTAAATTTCAGTGCTCCACTGGAATCCACAGAAAAATCTAGAGCCTTACCAAGATTCATCTTTTCTCGGACGCCAGCCACAAAAGGGTCATCCAACTGCTTCTCACGAATCTCACGGAACAGAGTTGGTTCAGCAACAAGGGCACCCAGGCGACCATCATAATCTTCATCCACAACATCAATAGTCATCTTGGCAAATTCTCGGGACAACTTCTCAGGTAAGCTAGAGCACGGAGACAAGGAATGAAGGATCTTTCTGCTTAGGGCATCAGCAACCACGTTAGCCTTTCCCTCACAATACACCAATTCAAGGTCATAGTCATTCACTAACTCGATCCAGCGTCTCTGTCTCGCATTCAGATCTTTCTGCGTGAAGAGATATCGCAGACTCTTATGGTCAGTGTGAACCTTGCATCTTACTCCGTACAAATAATGCCTCCAAACCTTCAAGGCATGCACCACCGCTGCTAACTCCAAGTCGTGGGTAGGGTAATTCACCTCATGAACTTTCAACTGTCTAGAGGCATAAGCGATCACCTTACCGTTCTGCATAAGGACACAGCCCAAACCATTCTTAGAAGCGTCACAGTACACATCAAAACCAACGCCTTCTTTAGGTAGGGTCAGGATAGGAGCAGAGGTGAGCTTTCTCTTGAGCTCAGAAAAAGCATCTTCACAAGCTTGACTCCACAGAAATTTATTCTCCTTCTTGAGTAATTGAGTCATAGGTCGTGCTAACTTAGAAAAGTCCTGCACAAATCTACGATAATAGCCGGCAAGACCTAGGAAACTTCGGATCTCGCCAACATCTTTGGGACTTGCCCAGCTCTCGATAGCTGAAATCTTAGCAGGGTCAACCTTAATACCTTCCTTTGTGATAACATGACCCAGAAAAGCTACCTCGGAAAGCCAAAACTCACACTTGGAAAACTTAGCATACCACTTCTGATCTCGTAGGATGCCAAGAATAACCCTGAGATGTTCTGCATGTTCAACTTCTGACTTGGAATAAATCAGGATGTCATCAATAAAGACAACAACACACTGATCCAAATACTCCCTGAAAGTTCTGTTCATCTGATCCATAAAAACAGCAGGAGCATTGGTTAGTCCAAAAGGAATGACTTTGAATTCATAATGTCCATACCTCGAACGGAAAGCCGTCTTAGGAATGTCTGATTCACGGACGGGAATTTGGTGATATCCAGACCTTAGATCGATCTTGGAAAATACGGAAGCACCCTTAAGTTGATCAAAGAGATCATCAATTCTGGGCAGGGGATATTTGTTCTTGATCGTAACCTTGTTGAGATCACGATAATCGATACACAGGCGCATTGAACCATCTTTCTTCTTGACAAAAAGTACAGGAGCGCCCCAAGGGGAAGAACTGGGACGAATGAAATCTTTCTCAATCATTTCATCTAATTGCTTGCGTAACTCTTGCAACTCAGCAGGAGCCATTCTGTAAGGTGCTTTGGCGATTGGGCCTGTACCAGGCACGAGTTCAATAGTGAATTCCACATCTCGTTCGGGTGGAATGCCTGGTAACTCCTCAGGAAATACATCTGCATAATCACACACTATGCGCACCTCTTCGAGCTTGGGGAGTTCAGCAGTTACAGTCACCGTACATAGAAATGCTTGGCAACCTTTTCTCTGCATTCTGATAGCCTTCATGGCAGAAATAATCTTGATACCCTTCTGTCTTCGACCACCACGGTAAGTCACTCGAACACCTTCGGGGGTCTTCAGAGAAATCTTCTGATCTCGACACTGAAATCTTGCATCATACTGAGCTAACCAGTCCATTCCCAAAATAACGTCGAACTCAGCGAGAGGAAACTCAAGGAGAGTAGAAGGAAGAATAGTACCAGCAAAGAGAATGGGTACATTCTGATAAGCTTTAGAACAGTCAACGACTTCACCAGAAGGGAGGGAAATAGCTATAGGCTCAGCTAGGCAGGGGGTTAAGGATAGTTTTGGAGCCAGAGTAGAAGATATTACAGACGTGGAAGCGCCGGTATCAAATAATATATAAGCACTAACACCAGATATCAGAAACATACCCGTAACCACATCAGGATTAGCCTCAGCGTCGGCACGGCTCATCACAAAGATGCGTCCCTTACGAGGAGTAGAAGTAGAGACAGCGCCAGCTGCAGTAGCGGTGTTGGTTGCTGCTTTCTTCGGGCAAAAGGTAGAGCGGTGCCCGGCTTCTCCACATGTGTAGCAAACTACAGGGGTGCCGTCACAATTCAAACCAGGATGATAAGCCTTCTTGCACTTGAAACAGTTAGAATCCTTCTTGTTATTGGGCTTCGAGTTGAAATTGTTTTTCTTGAAACCACTACCTGTAATAGCATACAGTAGAGTCAGAAATTTAAAAGAAAAGAAAGTAGAAGAAGAAGAGAAAGGAAGAATAATCCAGACCTCCAGAGTTGAACTTCTTAGAAGAAGATGAAGAGTTATTCCCAGAATGGGTGAAAGGTCTTTTATAACCAGATGATGGGTTCATAGATTTCACCCGCTCAATCGAAGATTCCGCGTATAGCGCGGCATTATAAAGCTCATTAACAGTTGAGAGACTCCGGGGCATATTGAGAGTGATATCGGCTCGAAGTCCTCCACGATAAAAGAAAGCTCGGGAATTCTCATTGGGCAACAGATCACCAGCATAATTCGCCAGGAAGTGAAACCGAGTGGTGTAAGCTTCAACTGACATGTTATTCTGACTTAGAGTGTTGAATTCAGTCATCCTCTGACGCCTCAGCTCCTCGGGATAAAATCTCTGCTCTAAGAGAGCCTTGAACTGAGTCCAGTTGAATCCTGGAGTCTGAAGAGCAGTCGGGCCAACTTGGCTCCACCATCTGTCTGCATCGTCTGACAAGTACAACACAGCTAGGCCCACCTTCTGTTCCTCGGGAGCGGAGTAAATTCCAAACTGTCTTTCCATCACTCGAAACCAACGGTTCATGATTTCAGGGTCCACGGAACCGTTATAATAGTCCAACCTGCTTTTAGCCATTCCTTCAGCAGCGTGAGAGAAGTTGAAGGGCCTCTGCTGGTTCCGGTTGTTCATCTCGTTCATAGCCTGCGCTATATTGCGTAGCGTCTCAGCCAGAGCTTCGATACCTCCTTGATCATTGTTGTTGTCGTTGTTGCGGTTGTTGTGGTTTCGGTTACCTCTTCCGGCCATCTTGAAGTTCACAAATAACAACATAAAATCAATGCTAATCATCGAGTTCAGGAACAGACAATCTTAACAGTTAAGTCCTTATCTGTTTCTACCCATTTCTAATAATATCTTTATTTACTGTTTAAATAATTTACTGGTATTTTTCCCTAATTTCAGGTGTGTAAGCGTCGGGAGCAGTGATGCTCTGATACCAACTGTAATCCCCTAAAAATTCTAGCGCGATACAGTGGCGGAAACACTGTAGAGTCGGGATTAAAACACACAGAACTATGTCTTAATAAATTAAATTGGTAAAGTCCAACATGCGCCATACATAAAAATGGCTAAAAAAAAAAAAAAAAAAACAATCCATAAAAAGGTTAACAATCCTCAAGACATGATTATAAAAAAAAACAGCAGGATCCAAGACTGCTTGCTAGCCCACACCCACCGGAAAATAAACACGTATACCTGCCATGTTAAAACATAACAGCCACAATCAGTGGGGAGCAACGTCAACGTTCTCCCAGCCGTATAACAGGATTTTAAAACAGTAATTACTAATATAGGAAAATAATAAAAATGGAAAACATTAAAACAGCGTAATAAAATAAGTTTTAGCGTAAAACAAATTAATTAAAAGGGTTACCGAAGAAACATAAAGATATTTGCCAACCTGCGTCAATTTATATCGATAATAAATAAAATAATCAAAATGGCGTTATGGATAGGATTAATGTAGAATCTAGACTTTCACTAGGATAATACTAAAAACTAGTTTCGAGAACTTAGTCAAAACAAATTAGACTTTGGTCTCTAACTAGGCAACTCAACTATAACAGGACTGCGTGCAGCGAGGTCATGGCTTAAGTAATGTATACCCCTCCTGGACACCAACCGTAATCCAGTTCAACCCGACGACGACTTACACGATGCGATATCTAAGTCTAAGGTCAAAATATACACACTCCTGAGCACAAACCATGCCCAGTTCAACGACCAATGTGTCTCAACATAGACACACCAGCTTTATAGTTGATGGCAAAACGTACACCCCAGACTATATTACTCTAAACCCACACTTGTCCTTATTCCATAACTCCAAAACAAACCATTATCGATATTTAAAAGTTGTATTCATCATAAACAATATGAGGATAAAAGAAGTAAACATTTATATTCTAAAAGAGGAAACTTTCTATTTTAGGAAACTTCTATTTTAGGAAACTTCTATTTTAGGAAACTTCTATTTTAGGAAACTTCTAAAAATAGCATCATATCAAAGTAGTGAAAATATTAGTTCATACTAATACCACATTTTAGTAAACGATATAGGTTTATAAAACTAATACTTTCGGCCTTAACAATATTAATTATTAAAGTAAGAACATTTGATTTTATGAAACTATTAAAATATCGTAGAAGTGTTATAAAATGATTAGAGACATCTAAAAATATTTAATAATACTAATTAGGGTGTTTTTCGAAAGTTATAAAGCTAAAATTCCCTAATTATTATTAGTTTCGACGATAAAATTATAAATAGGATTTTACGACAAATGTCAAATTAAATCTTTTAACGTCTTTTATTTAATTAAACCAACAAATATATTTAGAGTATGTTAAGGGATGATTTAACTCCTAAAATTTCAGATTTAAATACTTTCAAAATTGCTGGAAAAATAATTCTTTTAGTTAAGACGAAGCAATTTAGCGATAAATCACAATTTGTCCGAAACCAATATTTATTAATTAAAGACTATAATAAATAGTACAAAAATTACGTAAAATAGTTAAATTATATTTATGGACATTCTGTCCAGAAAAGAAAATTTCCAGAATTCTAAAAACTCGGTTTTTAAAGCGTTTTCTCGTTAATCGTCCAATCTCGACAATAACGATTAATAAAAGTAGTAATTACAAAACGATTTAAGTATTAATATCCAAAAATTATTATTACACTTTAAAATCCTAATTTTACAGAATATAAATTTTTCCAGATTTTTCCAAAACCCAGATTCAACAAATTTCAATAAAACCGTCATTTAAACCCGTTTTCGCAATTAACGATTTTATTAATAAACCTATCGCTCCAAACATTTTATTAAGGCACTAAAAATCATAATAATACATTTTAATATGAAATCATCAGAATCATAAATTTTTCCAGATTTAAACTAAAGACCAGAAATCGAGAATTTAAACGACAAACACGGTTTTAACGATAAACGATGATTTAAAGTGATTAATTAATTCATCCACTTAACAATTCCGAAAAATTATGAGAAAATTCATAAAATTTTATTTCACCAGAAAGTTTTACCACGTCAAAAATCAGATTAAAATAAAATGTTTAAGTACTAGAACTAAAAATCGGTTTTTAATCGTTTTTGTCCGAAAACGATAATAATTCAATAATCGATATAAAAATATCAGAAAAATACTAAATTACTAAAAATCATCAAAAACAACATTTTTCCAGAATATAAATATATATTACATGTTTAGGCCGATTATTACGATTTTACAAATTAATATAACAATTTAATCGTTAATCTCGTAAAAGCGATAAAAATATCGAAACATGCAAAATTTCAACTTTAAAAATTTTCCAGAATTCGTGACATACATATATTGCCAAAATAAAATATAAAAAATATATACATGCAAATACTCAATTAAAACCTTGAAATACCGAGTAACATCGACGTTACCTCTACTCCAAGTCTGAATCAACGATGTATTCGTCGGCTTCGGGATCGTCCAAAAATCCTACCAACACGAAAAATCATGGCAGAAAATACCATGAGAAAACTAAAAAAAACAAGGTAAAAATTGATCGAAAATGATGTCGATTAATACCTTAACGAAGGAATCGGAAAGAGGATGATTGTGACGATAAGAATGATGTGATTGAGACTAGAAATGGAGCAAAAATTTGCCTAGAATGGCTAAGGGTCACACGGCCAAAGAGAGGAGAAGAGAGTGATGAATATTTTTGATGAATGTAAAAGAATGAATGTAGAGAGTAAAGGTGGAGATGGGTGATAAAATACTTAAAAGAGTAAGCATGAATTAAGGCTTACAAAAAAAATACAAGAGTGAACCTAGACCTTGGTTTGGCCGGCCAAATAGGATAGAGAGGGAGTAAGATAAGCTTTGACATAAATGCTACAATGAATGAAAATGATTTATCTTATGATTACGTTTTAATGTGATAAAATGAATCGTTTAAATAAAATGTAATAAAACTTGTGACCAAGAGCTTAGTCGGTCCAAAAATGTGAGAAAACAGTCTCAAATAATTTATAAGTTGATAAAAAGTATAGTCGTAAAATAGTTAAAGGCATTTCAAAGTAATTCGAGTAAACCTCGCGTAAGAAAATAATTATTCGCGAAGCTTCGTAATAAAATCATAAATGGCTTGTTTTTAGTAACTAAAATATATCTTAGTAAAAAAAAATATTCCATAAACGTATTCAAACATTTTTAGGAAAACGGAATAACTTAAATCCAAGCTTAAAAATGTCAATTCGGAGAAAAATAGAATTCCTCGCGGAAAAATTACTTAGTTTACGAAGAAAGTCAAATAAATAGATGTAAAAGAATTAAAATCTTTTAAAATAAAAATAAATATCATTAAACTCAAAATTGAAGATAAGCTTGGAAAAATGATGACACCTAAGCCAAAATGTGATAGAGTTATAACGATGTCATAACGGTAAGGAATAAGGATGCTAGAAATATAGCGGGTGTTACAATCCTCCCCACTAAAAGAAAGTTTCGTCCTCGAAACTAAGAATAAGCAGATAGGAAATCGAGGTTTACCTTACTCGAAGAGTTGAGGATGCTTAGCTCGCATCGAAGACTCGGTTTCCCATGTTTCTTCCTCAAACCGATTACAGCGCCACAAAACCTTCACCAGAGGTACAACTTTGTTCCTTAAACGCTTCTCGCGGCGATCAGTAATCTTCACCGGCCTTTCTTCATAAGTCAAATCCGGCTCGAGATCCACAATCTCGGGCTCCAACACGTGCTCGGGGTCACTAATATATTTCCTTAACTGAGAAACATGAAATACATCGTGAACCTTACCCATGGATGCAGGCAATTCCAGTTTATAAGCAACTTCGCCCACTCTCTCGATCACAGGGTATGGGCCAACGAACTTAGGGCTGAGCTTGCCCTTGATCCCAAACCGTTTCACCCCTTTCATAGGTGATACCTTCAGGAACACCAGATCACCAACTGAAAACTCCAAAGGTCGGCGACGAACATCAGCATACGACTTCTGTCGATCCTGGGCAGACTTCATCCTAGATCGGACCACATTCACAACGTCAATAGTCTGAGCCAACAAATCCGGGCCCAAAATCTTTACTTCACCGGGAACATCCCAACAGACGGGACTACGGCACTTTCGACCATAAAGTGCTTCAAACGGGGACATCTTAATAGAAGCATGGTATCTGTTGTTATAGGAAAACTCTACCAATGGAAGATGTCGGATCCAACTCTCTTGGAAATCCAAGGCACAAGCCCGCAACATATCCTCCAAAGTTTGGATTGTTCTCTCGGACTGTCCATCTGTAGCAGCATGGAAAGCGGTACTCATCAATAACTTGCTTCCCAAAGCATCTTGCAAAGCCTTCCAAAATTTAGAGAAGAACCTCGGGTCTCGATCCGAAACAATCTCGAGCGGTACGCCGTGATGACGGACGATCTCGGCAATATACACTTCTGCGAGCTTCTCCAAACTCCAAGTATCGCGAATTGGGACGAATCGTGCACATTTGGTCAAGCGGTCCACAATAACCCAAATACCGTTTCTACCATTCACGGTTCTAGGTAAAGCCATCACAAAATCCATCGATATGCACTGCCATTTCCACTCTGGAACAGGGAGTGGTTGTAGCAAACCTCCAGGCTTCTTGTGCTCGAACTTCACCTGCTGACAAGTCAAGCACCTACTTACAAACTCTGCAATGTCCTCTCTCATATGAGGCCACCAGAAATGGAGCTTCAAATCCCGATACATCTTGTCACCACCAGGATGAATAGAATACCTCGTCTTATGTGCCTCGGTTAGAACTTGCTTTCTCACCTCAGCATCTCCAGGGACAACCCAGCGGTTCTTAAATTTCAGTGCTCCACTGGAATCCACAGAAAAATCTAGAGCCTTACCAAGATTCATCTTTTCTCGGACGCCAGCCACAAAAGGGTCATCCAACTGCTTCTCACGAATCTCACGGAACAGAGTTGGTTCAGCAACAAGGGCACCCAGGCGACCATCATAATCTTCATCCACAACATCAATAGTCATCTTGGCAAATTCTCGGGACAACTTCTCAGGTAAGCTAGAGCACGGAGACAAGGAATGAAGGATCTTTCTGCTTAGGGCATCAGCAACCACGTTAGCCTTTCCCTCACAATACACCAATTCAAGGTCATAGTCATTCACTAACTCGATCCAGCGTCTCTGTCTCGCATTCAGATCTTTCTGCGTGAAGAGATATCGCAGACTCTTATGGTCAGTGTGAACCTTGCATCTTACTCCGTACAAATAATGCCTCCAAACCTTCAAGGCATGCACCACCGCTGCTAACTCCAAGTCGTGGGTAGGGTAATTCACCTCATGAACTTTCAACTGTCTAGAGGCATAAGCGATCACCTTACCGTTCTGCATAAGGACACAGCCCAAACCATTCTTAGAAGCGTCACAGTACACATCAAAACCAACGCCTTCTTTAGGTAGGGTCAGGATAGGAGCAGAGGTGAGCTTTCTCTTGAGCTCAGAAAAAGCATCTTCACAAGCTTGACTCCACAGAAATTTATTCTCCTTCTTGAGTAATTGAGTCATAGGTCGTGCTAACTTAGAAAAGTCCTGCACAAATCTACGATAATAGCCGGCAAGACCTAGGAAACTTCGGATCTCGCCAACATCTTTGGGACTTGCCCAGCTCTCGATAGCTGAAATCTTAGCAGGGTCAACCTTAATACCTTCCTTTGTGATAACATGACCCAGAAAAGCTACCTCGGAAAGCCAAAACTCACACTTGGAAAACTTAGCATACCACTTCTGATCTCGTAGGATGCCAAGAATAACCCTGAGATGTTCTGCATGTTCAACTTCTGACTTGGAATAAATCAGGATGTCATCAATAAAGACAACAACACACTGATCCAAATACTCCCTGAAAGTTCTGTTCATCTGATCCATAAAAACAGCAGGAGCATTGGTTAGTCCAAAAGGAATGACTTTGAATTCATAATGTCCATACCTCGAACGGAAAGCCGTCTTAGGAATGTCTGATTCACGGACGGGAATTTGGTGATATCCAGACCTTAGATCGATCTTGGAAAATACGGAAGCACCCTTAAGTTGATCAAAGAGATCATCAATTCTGGGCAGGGGATATTTGTTCTTGATCGTAACCTTGTTGAGATCACGATAATCGATACACAGGCGCATTGAACCATCTTTCTTCTTGACAAAAAGTACAGGAGCGCCCCAAGGGGAAGAACTGGGACGAATGAAATCTTTCTCAATCATTTCATCTAATTGCTTGCGTAACTCTTGCAACTCAGCAGGAGCCATTCTGTAAGGTGCTTTGGCGATTGGGCCTGTACCAGGCACGAGTTCAATAGTGAATTCCACATCTCGTTCGGGTGGAATGCCTGGTAACTCCTCAGGAAATACATCTGCATAATCACACACTATGCGCACCTCTTCGAGCTTGGGGAGTTCAGCAGTTACAGTCACCGTACATAGAAATGCTTGGCAACCTTTTCTCTGCATTCTGATAGCCTTCATGGCAGAAATAATCTTGATACCCTTCTGTCTTCGACCACCACGGTAAGTCACTCGAACACCTTCGGGGGTCTTCAGAGAAATCTTCTGATCTCGACACTGAAATCTTGCATCATACTGAGCTAACCAGTCCATTCCCAAAATAACGTCGAACTCAGCGAGAGGAAACTCAAGGAGAGTAGAAGGAAGAATAGTACCAGCAAAGAGAATGGGTACATTCTGATAAGCTTTAGAACAGTCAACGACTTCACCAGAAGGGAGGGAAATAGCTATAGGCTCAGCTAGGCAGGGGGTTAAGGATAGTTTTGGAGCCAGAGTAGAAGATATTACAGACGTGGAAGCGCCGGTATCAAATAATATATAAGCACTAACACCAGATATCAGAAACATACCCGTAACCACATCAGGATTAGCCTCAGCGTCGGCACGGCTCATCACAAAGATGCGTCCCTTACGAGGAGTAGAAGTAGAGACAGCGCCAGCTGCAGTAGCGGTGTTGGTTGCTGCTTTCTTCGGGCAAAAGGTAGAGCGGTGCCCGGCTTCTCCACATGTGTAGCAAACTACAGGGGTGCCGTCACAATTCAAACCAGGATGATAAGCCTTCTTGCACTTGAAACAGTTAGAATCCTTCTTGTTATTGGGGTTCGAGTTGAAATTGTTTTTCTTGAAACCACTACCTGTAATAGCATACAGTAGAGTCAGAAATTTAAAAGAAAAGAAAGTAGAAGAAGAAGAGAAAGGAAGAATAATCCAGACCTCCAGAGTTGAACTTCTTAGAAGAAGATGAAGAGTTATTCCCAGAATGGGTGAAAGGTCTTTTATAACCAGATGATGGGTTCATAGATTTCACCCGCTCAATCGAAGATTCCGCGTATAGCGCGGCATTATAAAGCTCATTAACAGTTGAGAGACTCCGGGGCATATTGAGAGTGATATCGGCTCGAAGTCCTCCACGATAAAAGAAAGCTCGGGAATTCTCATTGGGCAACAGATCACCAGCATAATTCGCCAGGAAGTGAAACCGAGTGGTGTAAGCTTCAACTGACATGTTATTCTGACTTAGAGTGTTGAATTCAGTCATCCTCTGACGCCTCAGCTCCTCGGGATAAAATCTCTGCTCTAAGAGAGCCTTGAACTGAGTCCAGTTGAATCCTGGAGTCTGAAGAGCAGTCGGGCCAACTTGGCTCCACCATCTGTCTGCATCGTCTGACAAGTACAACACAGCTAGGCCCACCTTCTGTTCCTCGGGAGCGGAGTAAATTCCAAACTGTCTTTCCATCACTCGAAACCAACGGTTCATGATTTCAGGGTCCACGGAACCGTTATAATAGTCCAACCTGCTTTTAGCCATTCCTTCAGCAGCGTGAGAGAAGTTGAAGGGCCTCTGCTGGTTCCGGTTGTTCATCTCGTTCATAGCCTGCGCTATATTGCGTAGCGTCTCAGCCAGAGCTTCGATACCTCCTTGATCATTGTTGTTGTCGTTGTTGCGGTTGTTGTGGTTTCGGTTACCTCTTCCGGCCATCTTGAAGTTCACAAATAACAACATAAAATCAATGCTAATCATCGAGTTCAGGAACAGACAATCTTAACAGTTAAGTCCTTATCTGTTTCTACCCATTTCTAATAATATCTTTATTTACTGTTTAAATAATTTACTGGTATTTTTCCCTAATTTCAGGTGTGTAAGCGTCGGGAGCAGTGATGCTCTGATACCAACTGTAATCCCCTAAAAATTCTAGCGCGATACAGTGGCGGAAACACTGTAGAGTCGGGATTAAAACACACAGAACTATGTCTTAATAAATTAAATTGGTAAAGTCCAACATGCGCCATACATAAAAATGGCTAAAAAAAAAAAAAAAAACAATCCATAAAAAGGTTAACAATCCTCAAGACATGATTATAAAAAAAAACAGCAGGATCCAAGACTGCTTGCTAGCCCACACCCACCGGAAAATAAACACGTATACCTGCCATGTTAAAACATAACAGCCACAATCAGTGGGGAGCAACGTCAACGTTCTCCCAGCCGTATAACAGGATTTTAAAACAGTAATTACTAATATAGGAAAATAATAAAAATGGAAAACATTAAAACAGCGTAATAAAATAAGTTTTAGCGTAAAACAAATTAATTAAAAGGGTTACCGAAGAAACATAAAGATATTTGCCAACCTGCGTCAATTTATATCGATAATAAATAAAATAATCAAAATGGCGTTATGGATAGGATTAATGTAGAATCTAGACTTTCACTAGGATAATACTAAAAACTAGTTTCGAGAACTTAGTCAAAACAAATTAGACTTTGGTCTCTAACTAGGCAACTCAACTATAACAGGACTGCGTGCAGCGAGGTCATGGCTTAAGTAATGTATACCCCTCCTGGACACCAACCGTAATCCAGTTCAACCCGACGACGACTTACACGATGCGATATCTAAGTCTAAGGTCAAAATATACACACTCCTGAGCACAAACCATGCCCAGTTCAACGACCAATGTGTCTCAACATAGACACACCAGCTTTATAGTTGATGGCAAAACGTACACCCCAGACTATATTACTCTAAACCCACACTTGTCCTTATTCCATAACTCCAAAACAAACCATTATCGATATTTAAAAGTTGTATTCATCATAAACAATATGAGGATAAAAGAAGTAAACATTTATATTCTAAAAGAGGAAACTTTCTATTTTAGGAAACTTCTATTTTAGGAAACTTCTATTTTAGGAAACTTCTAAAAATAGCATCATATCAAAGTAGTGAAAATATTAGTTCATACTAATACCACATTTTAGTAAACGATATAGGTTTATAAAACTAATACTTTCGGCCTTAACAATATTAATTATTAAAGTAAGAACATTTGATTTTATGAAACTATTAAAATATCGTAGAAGTGTTATAAAATGATTAGAGACATCTAAAAATATTTAATAATACTAATTAGGGTGTTTTTCGAAAGTTATAAAGCTAAAATTCCCTAATTATTATTAGTTTCGACGATAAAATTATAAATAGGATTTTACGACAAATGTCAAATTAAATCTTTTAACGTCTTTTATTTAATTAAACCAACAAATATATTTAGAGTATGTTAAGGGATGATTTAACTCCTAAAATTTCAGATTTAAATACTTTCAAAATTGCTGGAAAAATAATTCTTTTAGTTAAGACGAAGCAATTTAGCGATAAATCACAATTTGTCCGAAACCAATATTTATTAATTAAAGACTATAATAAATAGTACAAAAATTACGTAAAATAGTTAAATTATATTTATGGACATTCTGTCCAGAAAAGAAAATTTCCAGAATTCTAAAAACTCGGTTTTTAAAGCGTTTTCTCGTTAATCGTCCAATCTCGACAATAACGATTAATAAAAGTAGTAATTACAAAACGATTTAAGTATTAATATCCAAAAATTATTATTACACTTTAAAATCCTAATTTTACAGAATATAAATTTTTCCAGATTTTTCCAAAACCCAGATTCAACAAATTTCAATAAAACCGTCATTTAAACCCGTTTTCGCAATTAACGATTTTATTAATAAACCTATCGCTCCAAACATTTTATTAAGGCACTAAAAATCATAATAATACATTTTAATATGAAATCATCAGAGTCATAAATTTTTCCAGATTTAAACTAAAGACCAGAAATCGAGAATTTAAACGACAAACACGGTTTTAACGATAAACGATGATTTAAAGTGATTAATTAATTCATCCACTTAACAATTCCGAAAAATTATGAGAAAATTCATAAAATTCTATTTCACCAGAAAGTTTTACCACGTCAAAAATCAGATTAAAATAAAATGTTTAAGTACTAGAACTAAAAATCGGTTTTTAATCGTTTTTGTCCGAAAACGATAATAATTCAATAATCGATATAAAAATATCAGAAAAATACTAAATTACTAAAAATCATCAAAAACAACATTTTTCCAGAATATAAATATATATTACATGTTTAGGCCGATTATTACGATTTTACAAATTAATATAACAATTTAATCGTTAATCTCGTAAAAGCGATAAAAATATCGAAACATGCAAAATTTCAACTTTAAAAATTTTCCAGAATTCGTGACATACATATATTGCCAAAATAAAATATAAAAAATATATACATGCAAATACTCAATTAAAACCTTGAAATACCGAGTAACATCGACGTTACCTCTACTCCAAGTCTGAATCAACGATGTATTCGTCGGCTTCGGGATCGTCCAAAAATCCTACCAACACGAAAAATCATGGCAGAAAATACCATGAGAATACTAAAAAAAACAAGGTAAAAATTGATCGAAAATGATGTCGATTAATACCTTAACGAAGGAATCGGAAAGAGGATGATTGTGACGATAAGAATGATGTGATTGAGACTAGAAATGGAGCAAAAATTTGCCTAGAATGGCTAAGGGTCACACGGCCAAAGAGAGGAGAAGAGAGTGATGAATATTTTTGATGAATGTAAAAGAATGAATGTAGAGAGTAAAGGTGGAGATGGGTGATAAAATACTTAAAAGAGTAAGCATGAATTAAGGCTTACAAAAAAAATACAAGAGTGAACCTAGACCTTGGTTTGGCCGGCCAAATAGGATAGAGAGGGAGTAAGATAAGCTTTGACATAAATGCTACAATGAATGAAAATGATTTATCTTATGATTACGTTTTAATGTGATAAAATGAATCGTTTAAATAAAATGTAATAAAACTTGTGACCAAGAGCTTAGTCGGTCCAAAAATGTGAGAAAACAGTCTCAAATAATTTATAAGTTGATAAAAAGTATAGTCGTAAAATAGTTAAAGGCATTTCAAAGTAATTCGAGTAAACCTCGCGTAAGAAAATAATTATTCGCGAAGCTTCGTAATAAAATCATAAATGGCTTGTTTTTAGTAACTAAAATATATCTTAGTAAAAAAAAATATTCCATAAACGTATTCAAACATTTTTAGGAAAACGGAATAACTTAAATCCAAGCTTAAAAATGTCAATTCGGAGAAAAATAGAATTCCTCGCGGAAAAATTACTTAGTTTACGAAGAAAGTCAAATAAATAGATGTAAAAGAATTAAAATCTTTTAAAATAAAAATAAATATCATTAAACTCAAAATTGAAGATAAGCTTGGAAAAATGATGACACCTAAGCCAAAATGTGATAGAGTTATAACGATGTCATAACGGTAAGGAATAAGGATGCTAGAAATATAGCGGGTGTTACAATCCTCCCCACTAAAAGAAAGTTTCGTCCTCGAAACTAAGAATAAGCAGATAGGAAATCGAGGTTTACCTTACTCGAAGAGTTGAGGATGCTTAGCTCGCATCGAAGACTCGGTTTCCCATGTTTCTTCCTCAAACCGATTACAGCGCCACAAAACCTTCACCAGAGGTACAACTTTGTTCCTTAAACGCTTCTCGCGGCGATCAGTAATCTTCACCGGCCTTTCTTCATAAGTCAAATCCGGCTCGAGATCCACAATCTCGGGCTCCAACACGTGCTCGGGGTCACTAATATATTTCCTTAACTGAGAAACATGAAATACATCGTGAACCTTACCCATGGATGCAGGCAATTCCAGTTTATAAGCAACTTCGCCCACTCTCTCGATCACAGGGTATGGGCCAACGAACTTAGGGCTGAGCTTGCCTTTGATCCCAAACCGTTTCACCCCTTTCATAGGTGATACCTTCAGGAACACCAGATCACCAACTGAAAACTCCAAAGGTCGGCGACGAACATCAGCATACGACTTCTGTCGATCCTGGGCAGACTTCATCCTAGATCGGACCACATTCACAACGTCAATAGTCTGAGCCAACAAATCCGGGCCCAAAATCTTTACTTCACCGGGAACATCCCAACAGACGGGACTACGGCACTTTCGACCATAAAGTGCTTCAAACGGGGACATCTTAATAGAAGCATGGTATCTGTTGTTATAGGAAAACTCTACCAATGGAAGATGTCGGATCCAACTCTCTTGGAAATCCAAGGCACAAGCCCGCAACATATCCTCCAAAGTTTGGATTGTTCTCTCGGACTGTCCATCTGTAGCAGCATGGAAAGCGGTACTCATCAATAACTTGCTTCCCAAAGCATCTTGCAAAGCCTTCCAAAATTTAGAGCAGAACCTCGGGTCTCGATCCGAAACAATCTCGAGCGGTACGCCGTGATGACGGACGATCTCGGCAATATACACTTCTGCGAGCTTCTCCAAACTCCAAGTATCGCGAATTGGGACGAATCGTGCACATTTGGTCAAGCGGTCCACAATAACCCAAATACCGTTTCTACCATTCACGGTTCTAGGTAAAGCCATCACAAAATCCATCGATATGCACTGCCATTTCCACTCTGGAACAGGGAGTGGTTGTAGCAAACCTCCAGGCTTCTTGTGCTCGAACTTCACCTGCTGACAAGTCAAGCACCTACTTACAAACTCTGCAATGTCCTCTCTCATATGAGGCCACCAGAAATGGAGCTTCAAATCCCGATACATCTTGTCACCACCAGGATGAATAGAATACCTCGTCTTATGTGCCTCGGTTAGAACTTGCTTTCTCACCTCAGCATCTCCAGGGACAACCCAGCGGTTCTTAAATTTCAGTGCTCCACTGGAATCCACAGAAAAATCTAGAGCCTTACCAAGATTCATCTTTTCTCGGACGCCAGCCACAAAAGGGTCATCCAACTGCTTCTCACGAATCTCACGGAACAGAGTTGGTTCAGCAACAAGGGCACCCAGGCGACCATCATAATCTTCATCCACAACATCAATAGTCATCTTGGCAAATTCTCGGGACAACTTCTCAGGTAAGCTAGAGCACGGAGACAAGGAATGAAGGATCTTTCTGCTTAGGGCATCAGCAACCACGTTAGCCTTTCCCTCACAATACACCAATTCAAGGTCATAGTCATTCACTAACTCGATCCAGCGTCTCTGTCTCGCATTCAGATCTTTCTGCGTGAAGAGATATCGCAGACTCTTATGGTCAGTGTGAACCTTGCATCTTACTCCGTACAAATAATGCCTCCAAACCTTCAAGGCATGCACCACCGCTGCTAACTCCAAGTCGTGGGTAGGGTAATTCACCTCATGAACTTTCAACTGTCTAGAGGCATAAGCGATCACCTTACCGTTCTGCATAAGGACACAGCCCAAACCATTCTTAGAAGCGTCACAGTACACATCAAAACCAACGCCTTCTTCAGGTAGGGTCAGGATAGGAGCAGAGGTGAGCTTTCTCTTGAGCTCAGAAAAAGCATCTTCACAAGCTTGACTCCACAGAAATTTATTCTCCTTCTTGAGTAATTGAGTCATAGGTCGTGCTAACTTAGAAAAGTCCTGCACAAATCTACGATAATAGCCGGCAAGACCTAGGAAACTTCGGATCTCGCCAACATCTTTGGGACTTGCCCAGCTCTCGATAGCTGAAATCTTAGCAGGGTCAACCTTAATACCTTCCTTTGTGATAACATGACCCAGAAAAGCTACCTCGGAAAGCCAAAACTCACACTTGGAAAACTTAGCATACCACTTCTGATCTCGTAGGATGCCAAGAATAACCCTGAGATGTTCTGCATGTTCAACTTCTGACTTGGAATAAATCAGGATGTCATCAATAAAGACAACAACACACTGATCCAAATACTCCCTGAAAGTTCTGTTCATCTGATCCATAAAAACAGCAGGAGCATTGGTTAGTCCAAAAGGAATGACTTTGAATTCATAATGTCCATACCTCGAACGGAAAGCCGTCTTAGGAATGTCTGATTCACGGACGGGAATTTGGTGATATCCAGACCTTAGATCGATCTTGGAAAATACGGAAGCACCCTTAAGTTGATCAAAGAGATCATCAATTCTGGGCAGGGGATATTTGTTCTTGATCGTAACCTTGTTGAGATCACGATAATCGATACACAGGCGCATTGAACCATCTTTCTTCTTGACAAAAAGTACAGGAGCGCCCCAAGGGGAAGAACTGGGACGAATGAAATCTTTCTCAATCATTTCATCTAATTGCTTGCGTAACTCTTGCAACTCAGCAGGAGCCATTCTGTAAGGTGCTTTGGCGATTGGGCCTGTACCAGGCACGAGTTCAATAGTGAATTCCACATCTCGTTCGGGTGGAATGCCTGGTAACTCCTCAGGAAATACATCTGCATAATCACACACTATGCGCACCTCTTCGAGCTTGGGGAGTTCAGCAGTTACAGTCACCGTACATAGAAATGCTTGGCAACCTTTTCTCTGCATTCTGATAGCCTTCATGGCAGAAATAATCTTGATACCCTTCTGTCTTCGACCACCACGGTAAGTCACTCGAACACCTTCGGGGGTCTTCAGAGAAATCTTCTGATCTCGACACTGAAATCTTGCATCATACTGAGCTAACCAGTCCATTCCCAAAATAACGTCGAACTCAGCGAGAGGAAACTCAAGGAGAGTAGAAGGAAGAATAGTACCAGCAAAGAGAATGGGTACATTCTGATAAGCTTTAGAACAGTCAACGACTTCACCAGAAGGGAGGGAAATAGCTATAGGCTCAGCTAGGCAGGGGGTTAAGGATAGTTTTGGAGCCAGAGTAGAAGATATTACAGACGTGGAAGCGCCGGTATCAAATAATATATAAGCACTAACACCAGATATCAGAAACATACCCGTAACCACATCAGGATTAGCCTCAGCGTCGGCACGGCTCATCACAAAGATGCGTCCCTTACGAGGAGTAGAAGTAGAGACAGCGCCAGTTGCAGTAGCGGTGTTGGTTGCTGCTTTCTTCGGGCAAAAGGTAGAGCGGTGCCCGGCTTCTCCACATGTGTAGCAAACTACAGGGGTGCCGTCACAATTCAAACCAGGATGATAAGCCTTCTTGCACTTGAAACAGTTAGAATCCTTCTTGTTATTGGGCTTCGAGTTGAAATTGTTTTTCTTGAAACCACTACCTGTAATAGCATACAGTAGAGTCAGAAATTTAAAAGAAAAGAAAGTAGAAGAAGAAGAGAAAGGAAGAATAATCCAGACCTCCAGAGTTGAACTTCTTAGAAGAAGATGAAGAGTTATTCCCAGAATGGGTGAAAGGTCTTTTATAACCAGATGATGGGTTCATAGATTTCACCCGCTCAATCGAAGATTCCGCGTATAGCGCGGCATTATAAAGCTCATTAACAGTTGAAAGACTCCGGGGCATATTGAGAGTGATATCGGCTCGAAGTCCTCCACGATAAAAGAAAGCTCGGGAATTCTCATTGGGCAACAGATCACCAGCATAATTCGCCAGGAAGTGAAACCGAGTGGTGTAAGCTTCAACTGACATGTTATTCTGACTTAGAGTGTTGAATTCAGTCATCCTCTGACGCCTCAGCTCCTCGGGATAAAATCTCTGCTCTAAGAGAGCCTTGAACTGAGTCCAGTTGAATCCTGGAGTCTGAAGAGCAGTCGGGCCAACTTGGCTCCACCATCTGTCTGCATCGTCTGACAAGTACAACACAGCTAGGCCCACCTTCTGTTCCTCGGGAGCGGAGTAAATTCCAAACTGTCTTTCCATCACTCGAAACCAACGGTTCATGATTTCAGGGTCCACGGAACCGTTATAATAGTCCAACCTGCTTTTAGCCATTCCTTCAGCAGCGTGAGAGAAGTTGAAGGGCCTCTGCTGGTTCCGGTTGTTCATCTCGTTCATAGCCTGCGCTATATTGCGTAGCGTCTCAGCCAGAGCTTCGATACCTCCTTGATCATTGTTGTTGTCGTTGTTGCGGTTGTTGTGGTTTCGGTTACCTCTTCCGGCCATCTTGAAGTTCACAAATAACAACATAAAATCAATGCTAATCATCGAGTTCAGGAACAGACAATCTTAACAGTTAAGTCCTTATCTGTTTCTACCCATTTCTAATAATATCTTTATTTACTGTTTAAATAATTTACTGGTATTTTTCCCTAATTTCAGGTGTGTAAGCGTCGGGAGCAGTGATGCTCTGATACCAACTGTAATCCCCTAAAAATTCTAGCGCGATACAGTGGCGGAAACACTGTAGAGTCGGGATTAAAACACACAGAACTATGTCTTAATAAATTAAATTGGTAAAGTGCAACATGCGCCATACATAAAAATGGCTAAAAAAAAAAAAAAAAAACAATCCATAAAAAGGTTAACAATCCTCAAGACATGATTATAAAAAAAAACAGCAGGATCCAAGACTGCTTGCTAGCCCACACCCACCGGAAAATAAACACGTATACCTGCCATGTTAAAACATAACAGCCACAATCAGTGGGGAGCAACGTCAACGTTCTCCCAGCCGTATAACAGGATTTTAAAACAGTAATTACTAATATAGGAAAATAATAAAAATGGAAAACATTAAAACAGCGTAATAAAATAAGTTTTAGCGTAAAACAAATTAATTAAAAGGGTTACCGAAGAAACATAAAGATATTTGCCAACCTGCGTCAATTTATATCGATAATAAATAAAATAATCAAAATGGCGTTATGGATAGGATTAATGTAGAATCTAGACTTTCACTAGGATAATACTAAAAACTAGTTTCGAGAACTTAGTCAAAACAAATTAGACTTTGGTCTCTAACTAGGCAACTCAACTATAACAGGACTGCGTGCAGCGAGGTCATGGCTTAAGTAATGTATACCCCTCCTGGACACCAACCGTAATCCAGTTCAACCCGACGACGACTTACACGATGCGATATCTAAGTCTAAGGTCAAAATATACACACTCCTGAGCACAAACCATGCCCAGTTCAACGACCAATGTGTCTCAACATAGACACACCAGCTTTATAGTTGATGGCAAAACGTACACCCCAGACTATATTACTCTAAACCCACACTTGTCCTTATTCCATAACTCCAAAACAAACCATTATCGATATTTAAAAGTTGTATTCATCATAAACAATATGAGGATAAAAGAAGTAAACATTTATATTCTAAAAGAGGAAACTTTCTATTTTAGGAAACTTCTATTTTAGGAAACTTCTATTTTAGGAAACTTCTAAAAATAGCATCATATCAAAGTAGTGAAAATATTAGTTCATACTAATACCACATTTTAGTAAACGATATAGGTTTATAAAACTAATACTTTCGGCCTTAACAATATTAATTATTAAAGTAAGAACATTTGATTTTATGAAACTATTAAAATATCGTAGAAGTGTTATAAAATGATTAGAGACATCTAAAAATATTTAATAATACTAATTAGGGTGTTTTTCGAAAGTTATAAAGCTAAAATTCCCTAATTATTATTAGTTTCGACGATAAAATTATAAATAGGATTTTACGACAAATGTCAAATTAAATCTTTTAACGTCTTTTATTTAATTAAACCAACAAATATATTTAGAGTATGTTAAGGGATGATTTAACTCCTAAAATTTCAGATTTAAATACTTTCAAAATTGCTGGAAAAATAATTCTTTTAGTTAAGACGAAGCAATTTAGCGATAAATCACAATTTGTCCGAAACCAATATTTATTAATTAAAGACTATAATAAATAGTACAAAAATTACGTAAAATAGTTAAATTATATTTATGGACATTCTGTCCAGAAAAGAAAATTTCCAGAATTCTAAAAACTCGGTTTTTAAAGCGTTTTCTCGTTAATCGTCCAATCTCGACAATAACGATTAATAAAAGTAGTAATTACAAAACGATTTAAGTATTAATATCCAAAAATTATTATTACACTTTAAAATCCTAATTTTACAGAATATAAATTTTTCCAGATTTTTCCAAAACCCAGATTCAACAAATTTCAATAAAACCGTCATTTAAACCCGTTTTCGCAATTAACGATTTTATTAATAAACCTATCGCTCCAAACATTTTATTAAGGCACTAAAAATCATAATAATACATTTTAATATGAAATCATCAGAGTCATAAATTTTTCCAGATTTAAACTAAAGACCAGAAATCGAGAATTTAAACGACAAACACGGTTTTAACGATAAACGATGATTTAAAGTGATTAATTAATTCATCCACTTAACAATTCCGAAAAATTATGAGAAAATTCATAAAATTCTATTTCACCAGAAAGTTTTACCACGTCAAAAATCAGATTAAAATAAAATGTTTAAGTACTAGAACTAAAAATCGGTTTTTAATCGTTTTTGTCCGAAAACGATAATAATTCAATAATCGATATAAAAATATCAGAAAAATACTAAATTACTAAAAATCATCAAAAACAACATTTTTCCAGAATATAAATATATATTACATGTTTAGGCCGATTATTACGATTTTACAAATTAATATAACAATTTAATCGTTAATCTCGTAAAAGCGATAAAAATATCGAAACATGCAAAATTTCAACTTTAAAAATTTTCCAGAATTCGTGACATACATATATTGCCAAAATAAAATATAAAAAATATATACATGCAAATACTCAATTAAAACCTTGAAATACCGAGTAACATCGACGTTACCTCTACTCCAAGTCTGAATCAACGATGTATTCGTCGGCTTCGGGATCGTCCAAAAATCCTACCAACACGAAAAATCATGGCAGAAAATACCATGAGAATACTAAAAAAACAAGGTAAAAATTGATCGAAAATGATGTCGATTAATACCTTAACGAAGGAATCGGAAAGAGGATGATTGTGACGATAAGAATGATGTGATTGAGACTAGAAATGGAGCAAAAATTTGCCTAGAATGGCTAAGGGTCACACGGCCAAAGAGAGGAGAAGAGAGTGATGAATATTTTTGATGAATGTAAAAGAATGAATGTAGAGAGTAAAGGTGGAGATGGGTGATAAAATACTTAAAAGAGTAAGCATGAATTAAGGCTTACAAAAAAAATACAAGAGTGAACCTAGACCTTGGTTTGGCCGGCCAAATAGGATAGAGAGGGAGTAAGATAAGCTTTGACATAAATGCTACAATGAATGAAAATGATTTATCTTATGATTACGTTTTAATGTGATAAAATGAATCGTTTAAATAAAATGTAATAAAACTTGTGACCAAGAGCTTAGTCGGTCCAAAAATGTGAGAAAACAGTCTCAAATAATTTATAAGTTGATAAAAAGTATAGTCGTAAAATAGTTAAAGGCATTTCAAAGTAATTCGAGTAAACCTCGCGTAAGAAAATAATTATTCGCGAAGCTTCGTAATAAAATCATAAATGGCTTGTTTTTAGTAACTAAAATATATCTTAGTAAAAAAAAATATTCCATAAACGTATTCAAACATTTTTAGGAAAACGGAATAACTTAAATCCAAGCTTAAAAATGTCAATTCGGAGAAAAATAGAATTCCTCGCGGAAAAATTACTTAGTTTACGAAGAAAGTCAAATAAATAGATGTAAAAGAATTAAAATCTTTTAAAATAAAAATAAATATCATTAAACTCAAAATTGAAGATAAGCTTGGAAAAATGATGACACCTAAGCCAAAATGTGATAGAGTTATAACGATGTCATAACGGTAAGGAATAAGGATGCTAGAAATATAGCGGGTGTTACAATCCTCCCCACTAAAAGAAAGTTTCGTCCTCGAAACTAAGAATAAGCAGATAGGAAATCGAGGTTTACCTTACTCGAAGAGTTGAGGATGCTTAGCTCGCATCGAAGACTCGGTTTCCCATGTTTCTTCCTCAAACCGATTACAGCGCCACAAAACCTTCACCAGAGGTACAACTTTGTTCCTTAAACGCTTCTCGCGGCGATCAGTAATCTTCACCGGCCTTTCTTCATAAGTCAAATCCGGCTCGAGATCCACAATCTCGGGCTCCAACACGTGCTCGGGGTCACTAATATATTTCCTTAACTGAGAAACATGAAATACATCGTGAACCTTACCCATGGATGCAGGCAATTCCAGTTTATAAGCAACTTCGCCCACTCTCTCGATCACAGGGTATGGGCCAACGAACTTAGGGCTGAGCTTGCCCTTGATCCCAAACCGTTTCACCCCTTTCATAGGTGATACCTTCAGGAACACCAGATCACCAACTGAAAACTCCAAAGGTCGGCGACGAACATCAGCATACGACTTCTGTCGATCCTGGGCAGACTTCATCCTAGATCGGACCACATTCACAACGTCAATAGTCTGAGCCAACAAATCCGGGCCCAAAATCTTTACTTCACCGGGAACATCCCAACAGACGGGACTACGGCACTTTCGACCATAAAGTGCTTCAAACGGGGACATCTTAATAGAAGCATGGTATCTGTTGTTATAGGAAAACTCTACCAATGGAAGATGTCGGATCCAACTCTCTTGGAAATCCAAGGCACAAGCCCGCAACATATCCTCCAAAGTTTGGATTGTTCTCTCGGACTGTCCATCTGTAGCAGCATGGAAAGCGGTACTCATCAATAACTTGCTTCCCAAAGCATCTTGCAAAGCCTTCCAAAATTTAGAGCAGAACCTCGGGTCTCGATCCGAAACAATCTCGAGCGGTACGCCGTGATGACGGACGATCTCGGCAATATACACTTCTGCGAGCTTCTCCAAACTCCAAGTATCGCGAATTGGGACGAATCGTGCACATTTGGTCAAGCGGTCCACAATAACCCAAATACCGTTTCTACCATTCACGGTTCTAGGTAAAGCCATCACAAAATCCATCGATATGCACTGCCATTTCCACTCTGGAACAGGGAGTGGTTGTAGCAAACCTCCAGGCTTCTTGTGCTCGAACTTCACCTGCTGACAAGTCAAGCACCTACTTACAAACTCTGCAATGTCCTCTCTCATATGAGGCCACCAGAAATGGAGCTTCAAATCCCGATACATCTTGTCACCACCAGGATGAATAGAATACCTCGTCTTATGTGCCTCGGTTAGAACTTGCTTTCTCACCTCAGCATCTCCAGGGACAACCCAGCGGTTCTTAAATTTCAGTGCTCCACTGGAATCCACAGAAAAATCTAGAGCCTTACCAAGATTCATCTTTTCTCGGACGCCAGCCACAAAAGGGTCATCCAACTGCTTCTCACGAATCTCACGGAACAGAGTTGGTTCAGCAACAAGGGCACCCAGGCGACCATCATAATCTTCATCCACAACATCAATAGTCATCTTGGCAAATTCTCGGGACAACTTCTCAGGTAAGCTAGAGCACGGAGACAAGGAATGAAGGATCTTTCTGCTTAGGGCATCAGCAACCACGTTAGCCTTTCCCTCACAATACACCAATTCAAGGTCATAGTCATTCACTAACTCGATCCAGCGTCTCTGTCTCGCATTCAGATCTTTCTGCGTGAAGAGATATCGCAGACTCTTATGGTCAGTGTGAACCTTGCATCTTACTCCGTACAAATAATGCCTCCAAACCTTCAAGGCATGCACCACCGCTGCTAACTCCAAGTCGTGGGTAGGGTAATTCACCTCATGAACTTTCAACTGTCTAGAGGCATAAGCGATCACCTTACCGTTCTGCATAAGGACACAGCCCAAACCATTCTTAGAAGCGTCACAGTACACATCAAAACCAACGCCTTCTTTAGGTAGGGTCAGGATAGGAGCAGAGGTGAGCTTTCTCTTGAGCTCAGAAAAAGCATCTTCACAAGCTTGACTCCACAGAAATTTATTCTCCTTCTTGAGTAATTGAGTCATAGGTCGTGCTAACTTAGAAAAGTCCTGCACAAATCTACGATAATAGCCGGCAAGACCTAGGAAACTTCGGATCTCGCCAACATCTTTGGGACTTGCCCAGCTCTCGATAGCTGAAATCTTAGCAGGGTCAACCTTAATACCTTCCTTTGTGATAACATGACCCAGAAAAGCTACCTCGGAAAGCCAAAACTCACACTTGGAAAACTTAGCATACCACTTCTGATCTCGTAGGATGCCAAGAATAACCCTGAGATGTTCTGCATGTTCAACTTCTGACTTGGAATAAATCAGGATGTCATCAATAAAGACAACAACACACTGATCCAAATACTCCCTGAAAGTTCTGTTCATCTGATCCATAAAAACAGCAGGAGCATTGGTTAGTCCAAAAGGAATGACTTTGAATTCATAATGTCCATACCTCGAACGGAAAGCCGTCTTAGGAATGTCTGATTCACGGACGGGAATTTGGTGATATCCAGACCTTAGATCGATCTTGGAAAATACGGAAGCACCCTTAAGTTGATCAAAGAGATCATCAATTCTGGGCAGGGGATATTTGTTCTTGATCGTAACCTTGTTGAGATCACGATAATCGATACACAGGCGCATTGAACCATCTTTCTTCTTGACAAAAAGTACAGGAGCGCCCCAAGGGGAAGAACTGGGACGAATGAAATCTTTCTCAATCATTTCATCTAATTGCTTGCGTAACTCTTGCAACTCAGCAGGAGCCATTCTGTAAGGTGCTTTGGCGATTGGGCCTGTACCAGGCACGAGTTCAATAGTGAATTCCACATCTCGTTCGGGTGGAATGCCTGGTAACTCCTCAGGAAATACATCTGCATAATCACACACTATGCGCACCTCTTCGAGCTTGGGGAGTTCAGCAGTTACAGTCACCGTACATAGAAATGCTTGGCAACCTTTTCTCTGCATTCTGATAGCCTTCATGGCAGAAATAATCTTGATACCCTTCTGTCTTCGACCACCACGGTAAGTCACTCGAACACCTTCGGGGGTCTTCAGAGAAATCTTCTGATCTCGACACTGAAATCTTGCATCATACTGAGCTAACCAGTCCATTCCCAAAATAACGTCGAACTCAGCGAGAGGAAACTCAAGGAGAGTAGAAGGAAGAATAGTACCAGCAAAGAGAATGGGTACATTCTGATAAGCTTTAGAACAGTCAACGACTTCACCAGAAGGGAGGGAAATAGCTATAGGCTCAGCTAGGCAGGGGGTTAAGGATAGTTTTGGAGCCAGAGTAGAAGATATTACAGACGTGGAAGCGCCGGTATCAAATAATATATAAGCACTAACACCAGATATCAGAAACATACCCGTAACCACATCAGGATTAGCCTCAGCGTCGGCACGGCTCATCACAAAGATGTGTCCCTTACGAGGAGTAGAAGTAGAGACAGCGCCAGCTGCAGTAGCGGTGTTGGTTGCTGCTTTCTTCGGGCAAAAGGTAGAGCGGTGCCCGGCTTCTCCACATGTGTAGCAAACTACAGGGGTGCCGTCACAATTCAAACCAGGATGATAAGCCTTCTTGCACTTGAAACAGTTAGAATCCTTCTTGTTATTGGGCTTCGAGTTGAAATTGTTTTTCTTGAAACCACTACCTGTAATAGCATACAGTAGAGTCAGAAATTTAAAAGAAAAGAAAGTAGAAGAAGAAGAGAAAGGAAGAATAATCCAGACCTCCAGAGTTGAACTTCTTAGAAGAAGATGAAGAGTTATTCCCAGAATGGGTGAAAGGTCTTTTATAACCAGATGATGGGTTCATAGATTTCACCCGCTCAATCGAAGATTCCGCGTATAGCGCGGCATTATAAAGCTCATTAACAGTTGAGAGACTCCGGGGCATATTGAGAGTGATATCGGCTCGAAGTCCTCCACGATAAAAGAAAGCTCGGGAATTCTCATTGGGCAACAGATCACCAGCATAATTCGCCAGGAAGTGAAACCGAGTGGTGTAAGCTTCAACTGACATGTTATTCTGACTTAGAGTGTTGAATTCAGTCATCCTCTGACGCCTCAGCTCCTCGGGATAAAATCTCTGCTCTAAGAGAGCCTTGAACTGAGTCCAGTTGAATCCTGGAGTCTGAAGAGCAGTCGGGCCAACTTGGCTCCACCATCTGTCTGCATCGTCTGACAAGTACAACACAGCTAGGCCCACCTTCTGTTCCTCGGGAGCGGAGTAAATTCCAAACTGTCTTTCCATCACTCGAAACCAACGGTTCATGATTTCAGGGTCCACGGAACCGTTATAATAGTCCAACCTGCTTTTAGCCATTCCTTCAGCAGCGTGAGAGAAGTTGAAGGGCCTCTGCTGGTTCCGGTTGTTCATCTCGTTCATAGCCTGCGCTATATTGCGTAGCGTCTCAGCCAGAGCTTCGATACCTCCTTGATCATTGTTGTTGTCGTTGTTGCGGTTGTTGTGGTTTCGGTTACCTCTTCCGGCCATCTTGAAGTTCACAAATAACAACATAAAATCAATGCTAATCATCGAGTTCAGGAACAGACAATCTTAACAGTTAAGTCCTTATCTGTTTCTACCCATTTCTAATAATATCTTTATTTACTGTTTAAATAATTTACTGGTATTTTTCCCTAATTTCAGGTGTGTAAGCGTCGGGAGCAGTGATGCTCTGATACCAACTGTAATCCCCTAAAAATTCTAGCGCGATACAGTGGCGGAAACACTGTAGAGTCGGGATTAAAACACACAGAACTATGTCTTAATAAATTAAATTGGTAAAGTCCAACATGCGCCATACATAAAAATGGCTAAAAAAAAAAAAAAAACAATCCATAAAAAGGTTAACAATCCTCAAGACATGATTATAAAAAAAAACAGCAGGATCCAAGACTGCTTGCTAGCCCACACCCACCGGAAAATAAACACGTATACCTGCCATGTTAAAACATAACAGCCACAATCAGTGGGGAGCAACGTCAACGTTCTCCCAGCCGTATAACAGGATTTTAAAACAGTAATTACTAATATAGGAAAATAATAAAAATGGAAAACATTAAAACAGCGTAATAAAATAAGTTTTAGCGTAAAACAAATTAATTAAAAGGGTTACCGAAGAAACATAAAGATATTTGCCAACCTGCGTCAATTTATATCGATAATAAATAAAATAATCAAAATGGCGTTATGGATAGGATTAATGTAGAATCTAGACTTTCACTAGGATAATACTAAAAACTAGTTTCGAGAACTTAGTCAAAACAAATTAGACTTTGGTCTCTAACTAGGCAACTCAACTATAACAGGACTGCGTGCAGCGAGGTCATGGCTTAAGTAATGTATACCCCTCCTGGACACCAACCGTAATCCAGTTCAACCCGACGACGACTTACACGATGCGTTATCTAAGTCTAAGGTCAAAATATACACACTCCTGAGCACAAACCATGCCCAGTTCAACGACCAATGTGTCTCAACATAGACACACCAGCTTTATAGTTGATGGCAAAACGTACACCCCAGACTATATTACTCTAAACCCACACTTGTCCTTATTCCATAACTCCAAAACAAACCATTATCGATATTTAAAAGTTGTATTCATCATAAACAATATGAGGATAAAAGAAGTAAACATTTATATTCTAAAAGAGGAAACTTTCTATTTTAGGAAACTTCTATTTTAGGAAACTTCTATTTTAGGAAACTTCTATTTTAGGAAACTTCTAAAAATAGCATCATATCAAAGTAGTGAAAATATTAGTTCATACTAATACCACATTTTAGTAAACGATATAGGTTTATAAAACTAATACTTTCGGCCTTAACAATATTAATTATTAAAGTAAGAACATTTGATTTTATGAAACTATTAAAATATCGTAGAAGTGTTATAAAATGATTAGAGACATCTAAAAATATTTAATAATACTAATTAGGGTGTTTTTCGAAAGTTATAAAGCTAAAATTCCCTAATTATTATTAGTTTCGACGATAAAATTATAAATAGGATTTTACGACAAATGTCAAATTAAATCTTTTAACGTCTTTTATTTAATTAAACCAACAAATATATTTAGAGTATGTTAAGGGATGATTTAACTCCTAAAATTTCAGATTTAAATACTTTCAAAATTGCTGGAAAAATAATTCTTTTAGTTAAGACGAAGCAATTTAGCGATAAATCACAATTTGTCCGAAACCAATATTTATTAATTAAAGACTATAATAAATAGTACAAAAATTACGTAAAATAGTTAAATTATATTTATGGACATTCTGTCCAGAAAAGAAAATTTCCAGAATTCTAAAAACTCGGTTTTTAAAGCGTTTTCTCGTTAATCGTCCAATCTCGACAATAACGATTAATAAAAGTAGTAATTACAAAACGATTTAAGTATTAATATCCAAAAATTATTATTACACTTTAAAATCCTAATTTTACAGAATATAAATTTTTCCAGATTTTTCCAAAACCCAGATTCAACAAATTTCAATAAAACCGTCATTTAAACCCGTTTTCGCAATTAACGATTTTATTAATAAACCTATCGCTCCAAACATTTTATTAAGGCACTAAAAATCATAATAATACATTTTAATATGAAATCATCAGAATCATAAATTTTTCCAGATTTAAACTAAAGACCAGAAATCGAGAATTTAAACGACAAACACGGTTTTAACGATAAACGATGATTTAAAGTGATTAATTAATTCATCCACTTAACAATTCCGAATAATTATGAGAAAATTCATAAAATTCTATTTCACCAGAAAGTTTTACCACGTCAAAAATCAGATTAAAATAAAATGTTTAAGTACTAGAACTAAAAATCGGTTTTTAATCGTTTTTGTCCGAAAACGATAATAATTCAATAATCGATATAAAAATATCAGAAAAATACTAAATTACTAAAAATCATCAAAAACAACATTTTTCCAGAATATAAATATATATTACATGTTTAGGCCGATTATTACGATTTTACAAATTAATATAACAATTTAATCGTTAATCTCGTAAAAGCGATAAAAATATCGAAACATGCAAAATTTCAACTTTAAAAATTTTCCAGAATTCGTGACATACATATATTGCCAAAATAAAATATAAAAAATATATACATGCAAATACTCAATTAAAACCTTGAAATACCGAGTAACATCGACGTTACCTCTACTCCAAGTCTGAATCAACGATGTATTCGTCGGCTTCGGGATCGTCCAAAAATCCTACCAACACGAAAAATCATGGCAGAAAATACCATGAGAATACTAAAAAAAACAAGGTAAAAATTGATCGAAAATGATGTCGATTAATACCTTAACGAAGGAATCGGAAAGAGGATGATTGTGACGATAAGAATGATGTGATTGAGACTAGAAATGGAGCAAAAATTTGCCTAGAATGGCTAAGGGTCACACGGCCAAAGAGAGGAGAAGAGAGTGATGAATATTTTTGATGAATGTAAAAGAATGAATGTAGAGAGTAAAGGTGGAGATGGGTGATAAAATACTTAAAAGAGTAAGCATGAATTAAGGCTTACAAAAAAAATACAAGAGTGAACCTAGACCTTGGTTTGGCCGGCCAAATAGGATAGAGAGGGAGTAAGATAAGCTTTGACATAAATGCTACAATGAATGAAAATGATTTATCTTATGATTACGTTTTAATGTGATAAAATGAATCGTTTAAATAAAATGTAATAAAACTTGTGACCAAGAGCTTAGTCGGTCCAAAAATGTGAGAAAACAGTCTCAAATAATTTATAAGTTGATAAAAAGTATAGTCGTAAAATAGTTAAAGGCATTTCAAAGTAATTCGAGTAAACCTCGCGTAAGAAAATAATTATTCGCGAAGCTTCGTAATAAAATCATAAATGGCTTGTTTTTAGTAACTAAAATATATCTTAGTAAAAAAAAATATTCCATAAACGTATTCAAACATTTTTAGGAAAACGGAATAACTTAAATCCAAGCTTAAAAATGTCAATTCGGAGAAAAATAGAATTCCTCGCGGAAAAATTACTTAGTTTACGAAGAAAGTCAAATAAATAGATGTAAAAGAATTAAAATCTTTTAAAATAAAAATAAATATCATTAAACTCAAAATTGAAGATAAGCTTGGAAAAATGATGACACCTAAGCCAAAATGTGATAGAGTTATAACGATGTCATAACGGTAAGGAATAAGGATGCTAGAAATATAGCGGGTGTTACACTCCGATTGTTGTGAGCTTTTATAGCATTGTATATATTTGAGAAAACTAGCATTAAAACCGCCACATAATCTTGGAAGAGACGGTCTCTCAATAATTTACTGAGAGACCACTCTTCAGTACCACTCTATGTTCTATTCGTACCCTTAAATGACAACTTTGTTTTGTACCTGTTTTTATAAGAAGCGTACCCTCTTTATATTTGTATACTCTTTTATGTTAATCGTACCTTCTTCTATTAGGTTTGGTACCACTGTTACTTCCATTTGTACTTAGTCTCTCAGTAAAGTTAATGAGAGACCGTCTCTCAGGAGACCTACTCTAAAACCCCATCAAACAACGACGATTTATTGGAGCAAATTAGTCAATAAAGACAGAAAGTTCACTTCATATCTGTAATGTGAATGAGCGCGGAGAAAAATACAACCAGCTAAAAAACAAACACGACTATTAATTTCACTTCATAGCTCCATATACCCTACCACACCATACAAATACAGATAATAATAATAAAGTTAGATATGAAGTTGAAGATAGTAATTATAGGAAGCACATAAAATTTACTCATGGAACCTGCAAACCATAACATCGACATATTGAACACAATATCACTATTTCTTTGGATAGGACGGTAAGAGAAGTTATGAAACTTGTAATAAAAATAGCATGGAAAGAGTGTTACTTTGCAAAAATATCTTTAGAACGTTTAGTTTAGTGAATCAAATAAATATAAAAATACCGGCCCACATGTAGCCTGCATCTTCAATTCATTGACGTTCATCACTTTGGTCCAACTTGTGATCTCGAGAAATAGCAATTGTTGTGCAAGATGCAAAATAGATGAGACACACTCGTACAACGAAGCACCATCACAAATGAAAACACAAATGTAAATTGGTGAAAACACAAAATAGCATGTGTTATGATGGTAAAGCAGGATAATTGTTCAAACGTCAAATAGACCAACTAAAATCAAATTGAACATACTTATATGCTCAGTAACAAAATAACGGCCACTACAACATAATTAAAACAGACGTTACGAGAGACTACGATACCATCACAACAGAAACATCAGCTAAGTACAAGACAATCCTCATTCATTTGGTTGTTACCTTCACCACCACGACATATAATAGCCGTGGAGTCACAAACATTTGCAACCAATAAACGATCACCAACAAGGATTGCAGTAGACGCAGTTGATCCCACATCTCTGTTGTGGTTATTCTTAAATTTGTTTTCTGAGTCTATATGACTATGCTTCAGTTACAACAAAGAACAAAGGACGAAGAAATCGGACAAAAGAAGAATAAGAAGAAGCCAAGAACAAGAACATTACGATTCTTCGAAAATCATTGACGGGGTAAATATGCAATATGATTTCAAACCTAAGGGATGCTCATGTAATTTTCAAAACCCCAACAACCTCGGACACTCATATTGGAAGCTCATAATACATGCAATACTGTCAGCCAACAAGTAGAAATCGAGGACTTGTAGAACATCGATTGCATTGATAGATAAAGTATTAGAAACAAAACATTGAATTAGAAATAAGGAACAGTATTTGAAGGGAGAACAAACCATCAAAAACACCAGACAAACTACTTCTCCCTCAACACCGTCAATTCTCGTCTCATTAAAATCTTTCATTTATGATATGTTCCCTGGTGAGCCTGCATATCCTTAGCTAAACTTGTCATTTTGGTTCAAAAAATTCACCCCCTTTGTTTACCCTCCCCTTTCCTTTCCGCTCATTCCATTCCCTCCTCTTTTCGTACCAAAACACTCCCTAAAACATAACTAAAGGGAGCAAAATAATATAAGTACAATAATATAAGTAGTTTATATATGGCGTGGAAACAAAGACGCCGCACCATTATTTTTTTTAAATACCGAGAGGCGTCAATCCATGGAGGACGCCGCATTCTATTATTTTTTTAGACTATTTGATGCTAGTTACCTCTAAAAATGACTCACCCAAGTTTTTTAACTAAAGAAAAAGATCTGAGCGGAATTACTCAAAATGACTAAAGAAAAAATGACTCACCCTTCATCTACTAGTAGCTGCTTCGGAGGTTGTTCTCACAATTGCTCAAAATGAGGAATTATCGACTGAATAATTCGCTTCAGAATAAGCAATTTGTCACATTAGCGTTGATAGTTACCTGATGAGGAAGTGTTCTTAGCATTTGTATTAAAACATCTTATAGTTCCATTTCTTAGTTGCACCAACTTCCAATGATGTCGGAATGGCCTGGAGAAGCAGAATTTTTAAACGTCAATCATAGTTATCTAACTAGTCTAAAAGATTATATGTCGCGTACTAGAATATACGTCGTGTACTCAACACATTGCAGGCTTCTGCCGAATAGCATAACCAGTGCAGAAGCAACTTGCTCTGAATTTTAGAAGATATCTTTGATTTATCAAATAAGCGGTTCTACAAAGTACAAACTATCGAATTTCAAAAAAAATTAAGGGTTGGATTCCTATAATAAAAAAAGGCAGTAAGAGAATGAAGAAGAGCTCGACAAAAAATCGATAATTTTCGTGGAAGCATAAACAACCGAACTTAAGAAAAAAAATCATCAATGACATCCTTTCCGCACATACGACCGTTTCAAATTTAAAAAATAAAGAGAAAGAACAAAAGCCACGATAAACCTTGATCTAGAAATCAAATCAACAGGTTGTCTACAACTGAAATTGCAAGAAAAAACAGGTTGTGTTTATCATCCCTTTAACCTGGAACACTTGCGGACTACATTCGGGGCTCACCATCAAATGCGAATACGAAGCTTGAGTTGGGTTGAACCTTTACACTCACAAACACCTGCTGATTGAATCAAAATACTTCACATAATACTCCTTTGCAATCAAAATACTTCACACAAATAAATAGATGAAAATTAAGCACGACCTACGATAACCATAAACTTGTACAGAAGAAATTGAGTTAATCGTAAACCGATGAAGCTACATTTAGCACATATCCGTAATTAGACGCATCTTCAACGAAATCAGAAGAGAAATAACGAGATCGGAAAATTACTAATGGTTTGCCAGAAGGGAGTTTCTCCCTCTCGACATCAGGGTCCCATTCAACCTTTTTATCACGCCGAACACGTACACCAGGGACGGATCAAAAAAACAGTTTTCCGTTCATCAAAACTAGAAAAATTATCCAGTAGAATACAGAATTATAATTGGTGACGGATTCTATACCTTTCTCTTGGGTACCCTGCAAACTCTTTGGTAGTCATCGATATTCAACTGTAGTGGGCGGTGATCATATAACGTGGTTTGAAGCTTCGTCCCAGGACCTAGCATAGCTGCAGAAAAGAAATCGAACGGATCGTTTAAGGCACCGCCAAACATTCGCTACCAAGGGTTTTTAAAAATTAACTTACCGTCTTTGGTCAGTCCCGCTGGAAATTAGTCATTGGTTCATCACCATAAGGTATCTCATCACGGCATTCATCATTAGTAACCTGAAATTAAGGGAGAGCATTCAAACCCAAGCGATGTTATGGTATCGGATATAAATCAAGAAGCATTTCTTACAGGTGGGAGATCTTCTATGGCATCACCAAGAAAAAGTTTATTCCCCAGTTTTCATCTTTAAATGGATATACACAATACTTGCTATAAGGAAACTTTGAAAAGGATTAAACTTTCAATCTTTCTCAAGTAATCGATACATTAAAGTTCTTTTCAAAGTAATTAGTAACAAAAACTCTATCAAATTATCGTAAACTCTTAAGTTTGTTTCAATCCGTTATTCAGCTTGTAAAACCCCCAAAATTAGTAACAAAACCCTAAAGTAGTGAGAAAAACTAGTAAAAATCAAGTGTAGCAAAATAATTAGTAACATAAGGTTCAATTAAACGAAAAATGACTCAAATTAAATGTAACTCGTGGCTCAATTGTAATAACACACAGTTCAGTAAAATCAATTTACGAGTTACAAAACGATATAATTATTGTGAGATCGATAAAATTAGCTCGATAAAATAAATTACCAGCTGAATCAGACTAAATAATTTTCAGCTAAAAGCTCAAATTATGGAAAATAAGAGTATTGTATTAAATATCAATGATGAAATAAAGCAGCAGATAAGAGGTGATACTAGATTCTCGATGATGGCTCTTTTTATCCTCTTTTCAAATAATTTGTAATTTTTTTGTAATACAAGACTAAATCATCAGCTTACACAAATTACACAGCACAAATGCACTATTCTCCTCCACAAAAGCTATATTTCTCTATCATACAAAACCCTATATTAACAAATATGGAAACAAAAACACTTAATTAACCATATAATTTGGTAAAAACTCGACCCTAACAAATAATTAGTAACAAAAAGCTTCAATTAAAGGCAAAAGAAGATTGAAATACGATAAAAAGAAAGGGGGAAAAAAACTCGAGAGCAGCAGACCTTCGGCGAGAATGGAGAGGCGACAATGGACAGTGACGGATGAAGAGCGAGCAGCGAGCGGCAGGTGCAGGGGCTGGGTTTCGTCGATAGAAAATTAGGATTTTGGGGTTGGGTCTTCGTCGGAGATGGTAGGTATGATAATACGGTAGGATCAGAGAAGTGGGATGATGGTTGGTATGATAATAAGAGGATGATGTCATGATGGTAGGTAGAATAAGCCTTTCCTCTTTGTGGACATGACATAGGTCCACCCCGACGCGGGCACAGGCGGGTTTAAGAGGCGAATGAATCTCCATATGAGAATGGATCGAATTGAAATTTAAATCGAAGTTGGAGTCGCCACCGAACTTTGTGGGAGTTCGGGCCCGTTCGAACCCACTCTATGTCGTAGTGGGCCGTGTACAAAATACGGCCCATTTCCGATGTCAGAGTTTATTGGGTTCGTCCCTTTGCATTTAATACCGATACCGACTTGATCGGATATCGTGTATTGAATGACTCTCGTTGCCAATGGTTTCGGACATCCAAAATCCGAGGTTCTGAGTAAGGGGTGAGGGTTCGTGTTGGGAAGCCCACGAAGGACACCCAACCCCGCCCGCACATTAGCGGACTCTACTAGGATATCGAATGATTTTTGAATACGCGCGTTAGTTGAACGATGAAATGATATGCAAACATTGTTTTCCCTCAACATGCGAGAATTGAATGGGTTGCTAAGTCGATTTAATGCAACTAAAATTAACGTCAAAGTTGTATTTTAGCATGTGAGGTTCGTTTTAGTATAATAAAACAAATGAAAAGAAAAGAAATTGCTACAAACACGAACAAACAAGTTAGTAACGGTTTGTAATTCAAATAAAAGATATGGATGCAATGAATGATGCAAAATATATCGAGATCTGAAATATCGCTAAAAAGACGTTGTTTTGTCCAAAAAACGATGTTTGAAAAATAATAAAAGCGAAGAACGGGTCGCGTTCCAGCCGGCTGGGCGACTCGCCCGAGTCAGGCGAGACTCGCCCAAGTAGGCGACTCGCCCGGGACGCGCGTGACTCGGGTCCTGGTCTGTTTTCAAAATTGATTGTTTTTGAAAAAGCGATGATTTTATTAAATCGCGTACAAATATTGCACGATTTGCACCCGACTTAATATTCTCAACATTCGTTACATTCGATATTCGATTATGAGATCGATATCAAATATTCGGAATAATTTTAGAAAAGACGAAAGGGAAAGAGAAATTGTTTTGTAGAAAAAACGATGTCTAAGAAAAATTGAGAAAGCGAAGAAAAAGAGCCGCGGGTTTCAAGCTTCAGCGCGAGTCGCCTGGGAGGGGCGCGACTCGCGTGGAGGTCTGTCCCGGTTCGTGTTTTTCGAAAAACCGTTAATTTCGCTTGATCGCGTATAAATATGAATTGATTTATACTCGATTTATGCTTTCAATATTCGTCGTATTCGATATTTGATTATGAAATCGATATCGAATATTCGAAATGACTTTTAGAAAAGGTTTTATAAAACTGTTTTAAAAAAGAATTTGAATGAAACGAAAAAATGTTGATTCTCTCCGCATTTAAAATCGTCGTATTTTGTAAAAAGTAACGATTTTTTAGCATCAACGAAATTAATGTAATTCTTTTAATACGATATTCTATTAGAGAACCGGTATCATATTTTTAAGAATATTTGTTTATATGAAAATAGTTTTTTGTAGTATCGATATTAGATGAAAAAAATCGACAACGACCCTTAAAAAAATGGACGACCGACGACGACAAAAACGAAGAAGGAAACGAGAGAAGGGAGGGAAGAAAAGAGAGAAATCGGGTTTGATTACACCTACACCCTCAACCTACATGCTTTTGTTAACTCGGATCGGGGCTCTTCGAACTGTGGCTAAGGCACGGGAACGTCGAGTTAATGTCGGTGAGTTTGTGGTGGTTGGTTGGGACGTGTAAGGGTGACGGGTATAGGCCGGTTTTTGTAGTCTCGTGTTACACTATCGGTTTCTCGATGCTAAGTGTAAGAATCTCCAGGTGTATGAATATGGTTCGATGTAATTGATGTGAGGAATTGTGTCGGTGTATTCAATTGTGTCTTAATGTGCATGCAGAGGGCCCTATTTATAGGAAAAGAAGGTTGAGAGAGGTATCTTGCTTGGACAACAAGAAATACCGGTTTGGATAGGAAACATAAGAGTTTGAAAGGAACGAGAATTCTTTTACTTGGTGAAGAAGAAAAGGAATCCCGATTTGGGAAGGGGAGCTCGGCTGAAACAGGCTACTCGGCCGAGTGTCCTGAGCTCGGTCAAGTGTTTGATTTAATGTTCGGATAGAATTCCTACTTGAGATCGAATTCTACCTTAAACGAAATTGTTTAATACTTGTGCAACTGATTTTTTTGTAGTATTCGAGCTCGAGTCGGTCACGTGAGGTGACACGGATGACCCACAAGTCTCGAGAAAATATCTTTGACCGGGTTTGACTCGGTCGCTAAAAGACGGTTTTGCCCCTGGCATCGGATTCGACCCAAATTAGTCTTATTTGACTCGAAATGACCCGCTGGACCTGGTTTAGAGGTTGGTTTTGTTAAATTTGTACTCCATAAAAAGCCCAAGCTAAATATCCATGATTTCGAGCCCATTTTCGAGTACATTAAAGCATGTTTGCGTCCGATCATCATCGGGTGTTTGTCGGAAACTGCTATAGACACCTGGCAGTAAAATGTGGGTGTCTACAGAGCCCCCACTCTGACCGAGGCTTGGACAGGGCGAAAGTCAGAGTGGCTACTAGGTCAATCAAAGATTAAGACATGCCAGACTTTCGATCGGGTCGTTTAAAGTCCATTAGACTCTGCGTGAAGGGCCCGCCGGCCATAGACTAGAAATGTACCTGAGTCGATGATAATAACTACGTGGGTAATTGGACTTATAAGTCTTGGGTGCGCCTATATATGGGCCCATCCCGTCAAATGCCGCTGGGGAGTTATGCGAATTGCACGGTCCTGCTTGAGTCGTCCTGTACATGATTTATGCAAAGTTGCAAAGTTTTGCATGTAACATTTGTAGGAAAATGACTCGTGATGGGAAATAAAAACTTTGAGAAAGGTTTTGAGTTTTTGGATTTGAAAATTAGAGAATTTTTGAAAACTGGAGTATTATATGACTCTGAAAGGGAATAGGAATGCTCGGGATGACTTAGCTAGATCCTAGGATAAGGTCTGTATGCTAAATCCTATGGGATAAGGAATCCTTAAGTGAGGAGGAGAATCTGGTTTTATGCTATAAATACCCTCTCTCTGCTTCATAATTTTTCATAATTCCCACAATTCCCTCTTTTCTTTAAAGAAAAACAAATCCTGAGAAATTTATTCTTCTTTTTAGAAATCCAATTATGGGAATCGATCGTTTAATTGGAATGCTGCATGAGTGGTCCCAATTTTTCAGAGACGCAGATAAAGTCATTCTGAATCAGAATGGTGTTACCCAATTATTCACGATCCGCCAGATGCAAGTAGACCGTCACTTCTTAGATGCTTGCCTGTCCTATTGGGACGATACTTATCATGTTTTTGGTTTTCCTCGAGGCGAAATCTGTCCTATCCCTGAGGAAATTGCTGCTCTTGGAGGATGGAATCCCATACTTCGCCCTGCTATCCCTTTTTCGGTTCATGACCCGAGGAGAAAGTTACGGGAATTTTTAGGACTTTCTCATATGGAGGTATCCCGTATGCTGGAAGGAGATACCGTTTCCTTAATTGATCTGGCTGAAAAATTTATGAACCTAGATGACGTCCGGGTCAGGCCGGTCCATAGCCGTAGGGCCTTTACTTTTTGTATGCTCCATGTTTACGCCTTTGAAGGCCATATGGATTTATTATCTTGCATGGGTCATGTCCGACTCTTCACTGTGGCTGACCTGATGGAAACGGAGCACAACCCAACTTGGCTGATTACAGGAGAGATTATCAAGGGTTTGGATAATCGCAAAAGGGATCCGTCAACCCGGTTGACTGGGAGTACCCGTCTTTTACATGTATGCTGATTTTTTGAGTTTTTTTTATTTGCGCAATTTTCCGGTTTTTCTCAATTTCTGCGGTTTTCTTCGATTTTTTCTGATTTTCTCGGTTTTTGCGATTTTTCCGATTTTTTTTTTGAGCGGTTTTTCGACAATTTTTCGCGATTTTGATTTTTTCGCAGGTTTTTCAGCTGTGGTTGTTCGAGAGGCTATCGATCTTGGATCCTCCCCTAGACGTGAGCCGATATCAACCTAAACAAGTGAAGACGAGGAGACGGACCATCGCCTTTTCTCGCCTCAACACTCGAAAATACTGGGATGAAGTGTTGTCCTTCCATGAAGGCCCATTGATCTGTTGGACCGTCCCATGGTGGCCCATTTATGTCCGGACCGGCTTAGAGTCTCGAGATAGGGCTCGATATCAGGTAATCCTATCTTTTAGACAAACAATTCACCTCTTTCCCGATCGCATACTTAGGTAATATGGTCGGGCCCAAAGAATCCCGGAAATTGAGGCAATCGTGAGTGAATCTACTCAGTTGACGGATGTAATGTGTGACACCTGGATGCAAAGGTGGTATACACGAGCTACTTGGTCCGTTCCTAAGAATACTCATTCGATCTGGGTATCCGATTCTTATGTTAAATGGACAAAGGCTGATTCTGCTAAAGCCCGAGCTGCTTTGAAGACTGGCGAGGCTTTCGACCTGTTGCGTCGGGACCATGCTAAAGATAATAGAAGCTTCTTTGACGAAGGTGCTGCCCCGGCGAGTCAGAAAGGGAAATCTAGGACTCAGACTGAAGGGTCCAGTACTAAGGGTGCACGGGGGAAAGTGAGCCCCCAGACGGACTTAGAAAGAAGACTTGGCCCAAGACTGGCGGTCAAGGATCGACTTGGTCCTCGAGACAGACTTCTCGAGCCCGTACGGGCTCGACTTGGACCGGTGCAACTGACAGAAGACCCAAAATCAAAGAAGCGGGTTCGAGCAAAAGAAATTCCCCTTGTGATTAGGGAACGCTCGCCCCCGCCCCGTCGGCCTCGGGCTCCGCGTGACCCGAAAGATAAGGGTAAAGGAAAAAAGTACGAGTAGTCTCCTAAATTTATTATTTAAGTATTACTATTATTTTTGTGGTGTGATTTTGTTGTTTGTTTTTTTTTTGATGTATTTTTGAAATTCCCAAGTTTATCGATTTTTTTATATAATAAAAGACATATTAGTGAATACCGTTCCCGTCTTTTCATTATTGCAGTGGTTGTACCCTTTTGAGGGGTTGCCTACGTATCCATGATTAATGGAATCAAACCTTCCGTAGTTCATAAGTTTTTTGCAATTTTTCGATATACATCAAGATTATTAATTCGAGATGCGCGACGGTAGGATAAGTCATCCTAACTTATTGACTTGCTTAAAATTTTGAAAACTTATAAAAAGACAAATTTTTATAAATTTTTGCAAATGACATTAAGGTAGGGCTTAAGGGTAGTAACACTTCAACTGGTCCATGTTGGTTGGGTTGACGAACTCGTTCCCGTCCAAGTCCGTTAGCATTACTGCTCCTCCCGAAAGGATTTTCTTCACTAGGTATGGCCCAACCCAATTGGGTCTGAATTTTCCCCTTGGGTCAACTGGTAGCAAAGCTCGAACGGATTTTAGGACTAGATCGCCCTCTTTGATATTCCTGGGCCTAACTCTTTTGTTAAAAGCCCGTTGGATCCTTTTTTGATATATCTGAATTTTATTCAGGGCCCGAGATCGCCGTTCGTCCAAGAGGACAAGCGAGTCGTATCGGGCTTGGACCCAATCTGCTTCGGGCACCTGGCTCTCGAGTAAAATTCTGAGGGATGGTACTTCTAGCTCGACTGGTTGGACCGCCTCCATTCCATATGTCAGATAGTATGGAGTTGCTCCGGTTGCAATTCGAATTGATGTCCGATATCCCCATAAAGCAAAAGGTATCTTGTCGGGCCAGTCCCGATAGTTCTCAGCCATCTTTTTAAGTATGGTGACAATTGTTTTATTAGCTGCCTCTACCGCTCCATTCGTTTGGGGACGGTAGGGCGAAGATGTATGCCTTTGAATCTTGTATTTTTCCAACAAAGTAGCAGTTTCAGCCTGAAAGTGGGTCCCGTGATCACTGATGAACTCGTGCGGAATCCCGTATCGACATATAATTTTGTTTTGGATGAACTTAGCCACATGTTTGGCATTCAAGATTCGGTACGATTCAGCTTCGACCCATTTAGTGAAATAGTCGATAGCCACTAAAATGAACTAGTGACCCCCTGTCCCGGAAGGGTTTACTTTCCCGATTATATCAATTCCCCATGTCGAGAATGGCCATGGTGATGTCATAGTATATAATAGGGACGAAGGCATATGCTGTACATTGGCAAAAATCTGACAGTTATGGCAGTGTTTGACATACAACTGACAGTCAGTTTCCATGTTATTCCAATAATAGCCGAGTCTCGTGATTTTCCGGGCTAGTATATGGGCATTCATATGCGGGCTATTTTCACCATCATGTACCTCAGCCATGACTCTTTCGGCTCGCGTTTTGTCAATGCATAGGAGTAAAGCCCCATGTGTTGTCTTCTTATATAACTGTCCATCGTCTGTGTGGATGAACTGGGTTGCCCATCTTTGTAGAGCTTTCTTGGCCCGGTTTTCAGCTCCCGGAGGATATTCTCCCGATCTTAAGTAGGTCAGAATAGCCCGATACCAAGGTTCTGTATCAGTTATTTCAATATCTTGGATAACGTGAATATATGCTGGCTCAGATTGCCTTTCAACGCAAATGGGCATGCTGGTCAGATGCGCTGGGATATTCAGTAAAGACGCTAATTTTGAAAGAGCATCTGCAAACTGGTTTTCTTCCCAAGGTAGATAGATGTACTCCACCTTCTGGAACTGTTTTTCGAGAACCCTTACTCGCGCTTGGTAAGCCACGAGATTTGCGTTCCGAGTCTTCCATTTTTGTAGGGCTTGATTTATGACTAAAGACGAGTCACCGTGGACCCGGAGATTTCTTACCTCTAAATCAACGGCGGCTTGCTGTCCGTGAATGCATGCTTCATACTCAGCGGCGTTGTTAGTCACGTCAAAATCTAGCTTGATGGATAACGGGGTGTGTTCTCCTTGTGGCGAGATCAATAAAATCCCGACACCAATCCCTCGAAAGTTGGACGCCCCATCAAAATATAAATCCCATGTTTCGGTGTCAGTATGGAATATATCCTCATCTGGGAAGGCCCAGGCATCGGTGTGTCCCTCCTCGGATATCGGGCTATCAGCGAGTAACTCGGCTACTACCCGGCCTTTGATGGCTTTCAAGGGTACGAACTTGAGGTCGAACTCAGCTAGCATTAAAGTCCATCTGGATATACGGCCGTTGAGGATGGGCTTCTCGAATAGGTACTTGATTAGATCCATTTTGGATAGCACATGTACCTCGTGACTGAGCATATAGTGTCGGAGCTTTTTAGTGGCCCATACTAAAGCTAGACACGTTTTCTCGAGCATTGTATACTTGCATTCATACTCCAAGAACTTTTTACTGATGTAGTAAATAGCCCGTTCTTCTGAATCGACCGTCTGGGCTAGCATGGCGCCCATGGCCGTCTCGGTCGTTGTTAGGTATAACGCCAGAGGCAAACCATGCTGAGGTGGCATTAGCACCGGTGGAGAAGATAGGATCTCCTTGATTTTATCGAAGGCCATCTGGCATTTGTCGTCCCATAGTGTCTGTTCTCCTATCTTCAGTTTCTTGAAAATGGGCTCACATACCATGGTTAGCTTTGAAATGAACCGGCTGATATATTGGACTTTCCCGAGAAACCCCCTTATCTCCTTTTCGGTTTTGGGTGGTTGCATCTCAGTAATGGCCTTGATCTTTGCTGGGTCAACTTCGATGCCACGTTGGCTGACGATGTAGCCCAGTAGCTTGCCTGATGTGACCCCGAAACTGCATTTTTGAGGGTTCAACCTCATGTTGTACTTGCGTAATCGGGTAAAGAACTTTCTTAGGGCCTTAATGTGCCCGTTTCGGTCCTTGGATTTGACGATCATGTCGTCCACGTAGACCTCCACTTCCTTATGCATCATGTCATGCAATAAAGTGGTGGCGGTCCGTTGATAAGTGGCACCGGCGTTGATAAGCCAAATGGCATCACGGTATAGCAGTAAGTACCCCAAGGTGTAATGAAAGTGGTCTTACTCATGTCTTCCTCCGCCATTTTGATCTGATTGTATCCGGCATACCCGTCCATGAATGATAGAAGGGCATGATCGGCCGTGTTATGCACCAGTATGTCGATATGTGGTAACGGAAAATCGTCTTTTGGGTACTGGCACGATGTTTGCAACCCAGTCTGGATATTCAGACACTTGGATAAAGCCCGCTTTGAATTGCTTGTCGACTTCTTCCTTGACTTTGAGAGACCATTCGGGCCTCATCCTTCGGAGTTTCTGTTTTACCGGCTTATACCCGTCTTTGATGGGTATACAGTGTTCAACTATCTCCCGGTCTATTCCCGGCATGTCCTTGTAGGACCACGCGAAGACGTCTTTAAATTCTCGGAGGAGATCTGTGAATTGTTGCTTCTCCTCAGGACCCAAAGATAAGCCCAACTTAAGCATCTGAGGTTCTAAAGGGGTTCCTACGTTAATGGAATCGTTTTCTTCGATTACCGGATTTCGGGACTCCCTTTGTTTGAGTTGCTCGATTAGATGCGGAGGTAGCGGTACCTGTTCGTCGGGTTTCTCAATGTCATTGCAAGTAAGAATTTTGAAAGTGTTTTGAAAACAAGCCAAGTCGTAAGCAGAACGGTTATCGTTATTATTGATATTGAATTTTGAAAATAGCTCGAAGAGAGCGGCCATCTGATCGTTGGTCAGAGGCGGGATAGGGAGAGCCCTCGGGACAGACTCCGGGGCTCCCGATGGTGTGACTAAAGAAGGGAGAGGGGTTACAGACTCGATCCTAGTACTGAACCCTCTAAAATTTGACTCAGACTCCGACTCTAACTCTGACTCAGACTCGGACTCGGCGCCCTGCATATCTCCTTCACCAGTAGTTAGCTTGTAGACTCGACCCTGATTGTCAGTCCACTTAGTTGTCTTCCTCCAAGCTCTCTTCTCAGTGTCGGCACCCACTTCGGAGATCAGCTTGGTTGGATCGAACCTACTGCTGCGGAGAATCAAGTTGACTAACTCCTGTTTAGGGGTCGGGACGACCCTGTCTTCCCCAAATAGGAGTCCCAGGACGGGCTCAGTACTATTTGTGCCCTCTTTTGATTTGGCGTGGATAAGGGCAAAGATGTCATCCGGGATGAAATTGCATTCCCGAGCCAATTTGGTCTCGGGATACGAGATGGTGGGCTGATAGAGGCCTACTTGAACAGCTCCGAACACTGGAGTGACGAAGTAATCAGTCAGTCTTGGACTGTAAGGGCCCAAGTAGGTACCCTTGAAGATGTTGATGGCCTTCTAAATACCGGCCTGAACCACGTTTTCCGGGGTTATAGCATACCCTAAGCCGAATCTTGACTCTTCATTGGTTAAGACCTCGATGATCTTGCCGGCTGGGAGGCCAGGTCTCGAGGTAGCTCCGGGCAGGTAACCCAAATTTTGTAGCATCGTGTCGATGCTAGTGGTGAAATATGGCCGGAAAAGATATTCTTCCTCGATCATTCCCACGAAGTTGAAATCTCGCGGGTCGGTTGAGCCTGCCGTGTTGCAGCTTGACACGGTTATGGGGGTAGCTTCGAGAGTAACGATCCCATCTTGTAAAGGTAGTTTGACCTTCCTGTGAAGAGTGGAAGACACGGCTTTGACCGTGTGAATCCATGGTCTCCCGAGTAACAGATTGAAAGATGAAGTGACATCAATCACCTGAAATTCTAACTCCTTCTCTATCGAGCCCGTTATGATTGTTAGTTGAACGGCCCCAGCAACTGATTTGCCCTTGAGGTGAGGCAAAATAGTGGCTACAATCTCGGTGGGGGTAACCGATGAGTCAACCTTGATTTCATCGAGAGCCTTAGTAAGTGTTGCCCGATGCTCCTGAGAACTAACCAAAAGCTGCCATATGGTAAGATCAGTTCGGACCCTCTTCAGTTGTCTGACTAGGGCCGTGTCAGCGTTTGGTTTTTCAGAAGTGAGTTCCGTCCTGGAAGGTTCAGTGACGGTTCCTGGAGTGGGGAAACCGGCCGTGATGGTGTGTGTGCCGGCCAGGGCTCTGGCTTTAGCTTTCCGGATTTCTTCGACAGTGACGGGGACAGCTTCCCCCTTAGCCAAGTAAACGTCATCTTCATCGTCATTCCATATCCCGTTGATTTGGGAAATGAAAGGGGAAATGAGATGAGAGCAGTCGACTACTTCTCCAGTAAAAATGGCGTGAGTAGCAAGGGGATTATTTTTGTTACTCGGCTTATCACTGGGTAATGGTATCTTCCCACTTTCAATCAGATCCTGAATGAGATGCTTCAACTTCCAGCATTTTTCAGTGTCGTGCCTGTTGCCTTGGTGATAGTGGCAATAGGCTTGAATATTGTAGCTTTTGGATCGCTTTTCAACGGGAACTTCTGGGATTGGGCCTATCGGTTGGATTAGGCCTTTTGAAGACAGCCTTTGTAAGGCATTAGCATAGGTGGTTCCTATGTCAGTGAATACTCAATTTGGAGTATTCTTTTTTGTCGAGGTGTCTAATGAGTTAACCTCGTCAAAGATGTTTCGGGCCGCAGTTGTAGTTGCGGGCTTGCCGGAGGATGAACTGGCTCCTTGATACCCCTTGGCAGAGGCCTTAGTGAGGCTCTCTAACCTTAGATCGTCTTCGATTCTTGTACCCATCTCGGTCAAAGTGGCAAAATCGGGTATGATGGCGTACCGTAGATGGATCCGGTAAGCGGGGAGGAGGTTTTTGACAAAGGCCTCCACTAGCACCTTTTCGCTGGGCTTGTCCACCAGCTTTACACTTTCAGCCCTCCACCTTTGAACGTATTTGGTGAAACCCTCCTTAGGCTCTTGGGTCATAACCTCCAGAGTACGCATGGTAGTCTGGATCTCGGCGTTATCCGCGTAGTTTCGCGCGAATTCCATTGCGACATCGTCCCAGGTTTTGTATTTCTGGGATAAAGCCTGTAGTACCAGGCTTTCGGGTGCTTTTCCAGAGAGGAAGCAAAGAGATGCTTGAACATGGTCGATTTGACCCCCTTAACAGCCATAAAATCCTTGAAGGCCCGGATATGGAGTACCGGGTCTTCAGTCCCGTCAAACATTGGTAAGCCCATTAAGTTGAGGTTAGCAGTAGTTCATCGGTCAAGGGCGAATAGGTACGGGCATTTTCCGTGAGGATGGTGTTTCAGGTGGTCAAGTGGACCTGTTCTTGCAGCTTTCGGACTGCGCCGGCCAGTGCAGCCAGAGGTCCGTCATCCTCGATCGAAGCGTTGGAGGTTCCTTGTTCCACGGCACTTACCCGAGTGACGATGGCAATCTGGTCTTCCCTTATTTGTCTCAATTGGTCCTGGATTTGGGCCAACGAAGTTGTCAACTCATCAATGGCTTCTTTCGTCATGGTTCGAGTGAAGGGTGGCCTGTCTGTAAGAACACCGCGTAATCAGCAACTTAACCCGAATCCTAAAAAAAGTACATCCCGAGCAAGGGAAAAAGAAGAAGACTAAAACGGTAATGACTCAGAAAAGACACCTAGACGGGTGAGTTGTGAAAAGGTGGGCCTCCCCCAGGATACAGCTACGTGGGCTGGGCCCCGTTCGAAGGAAGGTTCACGTGAGACATTCCCAGACTTTGGACTCGATTGTGTAAATGGGCCAACCTTTGTAGGAGTATGTTCTACGCAGGTGGGCCTTGCCTTAGTAAAATAAGGTGGATGGGGATAGGGAGGAAACTCGTGATGTAAGATCGACAGAGTTTTGACACTAAAGACTTCGACGACTTATGACACAACCCGACACTGCTTAATACGGGAAGTCGTAAGAAGAGGAAGTTTTAAAATATGATGACTTTTGAAAAGCCCGAAAAATTCGGGGAGAACCGGCCCTTTTTCGAGAAAGAAAACGGAAAGGCGGACCGGGCGAAGGTTTTGAAAGTTCGAAAATATGTTTTAGAGTTTTAAATTGGGCATAATACCGGCTAGAAAAAGGGCTATTTTGAGTAAAATCGTAAGTCCTAAATTCGGTATATGTCCGGGGTTTTGAAATTAGATATTTTGAAAAGGATGCAAATTTGAAAATGACGGTTTTTGAAAAAGACATGGATCAAGTAGCACGTAGTCATGGAAACAGTATAATGATGCCATGTATGCTCTTAAACTAAGTTTTGGTCAGTCTATAAGGGTCTATACCAGTGTACATAGCCTATTCGAGAATCGGGGCGAACTTCCTAAGTCGAATTGAGCTTAGAACATGTCGTAAAACCCATACGAATTTGCTATGCACACCTTTTGACATATCCAATTTGGACTATATCAATGGTATAGTGGGACGTCGGTCACCAGTACCGGCCTGGGAAAATATGGGGTTATGCATGAACCGTAAAACTAAAACGCGTATTGTACTAGTCAAACGATTTCTATTCGAGTCTCACCCTGAGGATGCCGATGGTAAGTCACACATCAGTTAATCCCCAGCGGAGTCGCCAAATTGTGGACATGACATAGGTCCACCCCGACGCGGCCACGCGCGGGTTTGGGGAGGCGAATGAATCTCCATATGAGAATGGATCGAATTGAAATTTAAATCAAAGTTGGAGTCGCCACCGAACTTTGTGGGAGTTCAGGCCCGTTCGAACCCACTCTATGTCGAAGTGGGCCGTGTACAAAATACGGCCCATTTCCGATGTCAGAGTTTACTGGGTTCGTCCCTTTGCATTTGATACCGATACCGACTTGATCGGATATCGTGTATTGAATGACTCTCGTTGCCAATGGTTTCGGACATCCGGAAACCGAGGTTCTGAGTAAGGGGTGAGGGTACGTGTTGGGAAGCCCACGAAGGACACCCAACCCTGCCCGCACATTAGCGGCCTCTACTAGGATATCGAAAGATTTTTGAATACGCGCGTTAGTTGAACGATGAAATGATATGCAAACATTGTTTTCCCTAAACATGCGAGAATTGAATGGGTTGCTAAGTCGATTTAATGCAACTAAAATTAACGTCAAAGTTGTATTTTAGCATGTGAGGTTCGTTTTAGTATAATAAAACAAATGAAAAGAAAAGAAATTGCTACAAACACGAACAAACAAATTAGTAACGGTTTGTAAATCAAATAAAAGATATGGATGCAATTAATGATGCAAAATATATCGAGATCTGAAATATCGCTAAAAAGACGCTGTTTTGTCCAAAAAATGATGTTTGAAAAATAATAAAAGCGAAGAATGGGTCGCGTTCTAGCCGGCTGGGCGACTCGCCCGAATCGGGCGCGACTCGCCCGAGTAGGCGACTCGCCCGGGACGCGCGTGACTCGCGTCCCGGTCTGTTTTCGAAATTGATTTTTTTTGAAAAAGCGATGATTTTATTAAATCGCGTACAAATATTGCACGATTTGCACCCGACTTAATATTCTCGACATTCGTTACATTCGATATTCGATTATGAGATCGATATCAAATATTCGGAATAATTTTAGAAAAGACGGATGGGAAAGAGAAATTGTTTTGTAGAAAAAACGATTTCTAAGAAAAATCGAGAAAGCGAAGAAAAAGAGACGCGGGTTTCAGGCTTCCGCGCGAGTCGCCTGGGAGGGGCACGACTCGCGTGGAGGTCTGTCCCGGTTCGGGTTTTTCGAAAAATCGTTAATTTCGCTAGATCGCGTATAAATATGAATTTATTTATACTCGATTTATGCTTTCGATATTCGTCGTATTCGATATTCGATTATGAAATCGATATCGAATATTTGGAATGACTTTTAGAAAAGGTTTTATAAAATTGTTTTAAAAAAGAATTTGAATGAAACGAAAAAATGTTGATTCTCTCCACGTTTAAAATCGTCGTATTTTGTAAAAAGTAACGATTTTCTAGCATCAACGAGATTAATGTAATTCTTTTAATACGATATTCGATTAGAGAACCGGTATCATATTTTTAAGAATATTCGTTTATATGAAAATAGTTTTATGTAGTATCTGATGGGGGTCAATAGCCTGCAAGCTGGTCGCCCGCCATTTGGGTCCCAGGATGGCCCGACCCGGGAATAAAGAAGGACCTACCAGGCAGGTCATTAGGCGAGAAGTCATCACTCCAAGGCATCCACCTGCCTGGCAGGGCGTTACCGCCCGCCGAGCAGGGCAACCGGTATTCCTTGCCTCCTGGTTCTTAGGTATTCGCATGCCCAGCAGGAGTAGGGGAAATCAAGGGCCCTCCCGTCATTTTGCCTAAAGGTAAAGGGGAATGACTGGATGAGGTGAAGCCACTTGTCACCCCCTCATCCACCCCTTCTCCCACTCTCTCTCCTCCTTCCTCTCTCTTGTGGGAAGGTATAAATACTCTTCCATTTCCCACAAGAAAGGGGTTGGAAATTCTCTCTCTAGACTCTCACTCTAAAAACCGCCGCCTAGTTCCTCACGAGCTAGGTTCGTTAAGGCATTTCACGGACTGACTTAGGCATCGGAGAGGGTTCCCCCGGATACCTCCGAGGCCCTGTGTGTTCCCTGTGCAGGGGCAGACCATCTCCTCCGGGAAAGTTCGACCATCGGAGTGAGGAGAAAGGGGAAAGTCAAGGAAGACTTACATCGATCACTTTGAACTTCAATTACGTTAATTAAGATCCGAACTCAGAGTCGGGTTTAATTGTTTCCATACCGGAACAATTTGGCGCCATCTGTGGGGAAGATCTGGTTGTACCCACGAAATTACCCACAAAAATCAACCACAATCGATCACAACAAAAATGCCTGAAATCATTGAGGCAAGCTCCGGGGCAGGTCCGACGGTACCACCGATGATCCCCCCATATGGAATGCCTACACCTGGGAGAACGCCCGCTGCAACAATCCCAGGGGTAGGGCGTTCCAGCCTTCGTGAGAAACCTTAGGAAGGCGCTGCAGTCACAGCTGGGCAGGTCGGCCATCAAAGGCCTAATTTAAACCTCACCCCTGCCCAGGTTTTGCAAACTGCAGCCTTCTTCTCAGCAATGCTTAACCAAGACTTCACTCCAGAGGACTTGGTTGGCAGGATTGCTACTACTCCCAGGCAGCTTCACTTTGAGAGTGGAGAGGGTGCCAAGGGTACGAAGCGAACCGCCGCCAGGAACATCCAACGGAAAGCACTGAAAGTGGCCAAGGGGTACCAGCAAACCCAGAAACGTATTAATGGCAATCAGGAGCAAACAGCTCAACAACAAGCATTCTCCATACACACTACGGAGTCCACGGCTGCCAGAGAAAAAAGGGGATTATCCCAGGGCCTTCAAGACCGAATGAAGCATAAAGAGCCTGCATCCAAACGTCTGGGAGAAAAGCAGGGCGGAGTCTTCTCCCGGTTGACGCCAGCAGCAGAGGAACAGCTAACTCCAGGGCTATCTCAAAGTCTGCAGTCCAGGCTCAACCGGGGGCAACCACTCAAGTCAAGGCACCGCCAGGGCGACAACCTTGACCAGCCCCAAAGAAAAAGAACCAGACATCCCACCCCTGATAGGGAAGATAAGGCTATCAGCAGGCTGCCACCAAGGCACCGCTCCCCCAGTACAAGGAAACGGACCCTTGGAAGATGGGATGACTACGGTTACCACTCTGGAGGGAGCAGGTCACGATTGGTAGGCAGACCCACCAAAACACCACTTCACCCTGACGTACAGGAGTACCCCATCCCGAAGATTAAAATGCCCTCCGTCAAATTTGACGAAACGTCAGACCCAGAAGATCATTTGGCAGCCTTTGAGAGTCACATGGGCATGTATGACGTAGACGACGCAGTCTGGTGCAAAGTCTTCCCAACTACCCTCGTTGGGCTAGCACAAGGATGGTTCAGGGACCTTCGTCAGGGGTCGATCAGTTTCTTCATAGAGCGAGCTGAAGCTTTCTTAGAACAATACGCAGGAAATAAGAGGCGACGTCTCATTCGGTTTGACCTGATGACCCTGAAGCAAAAGAAGGGGGAAAGTGTCCGAGATTACCTAAAGAGATTTGACCTGTCCTACCAGCAGGTCAGGGAGATCGACGACTCAACGGCTGCATACGCTCTGACCATATCACTGCTCCCGGGGGAGATGAAGAATCAGATGATCAGAGCTCAGCCTGAGACCCTGGCTAAAGCCAGGAAAATCGCCGAGGGCTTCATATTGCAAGAAGAATTCCACAGCCTGCCGGATACCCCCGCATGGCCAACCAGGCCGCAGGGGGGACCGCAGGGGGGACGCAGCAGGAACGAGCAAAACAGACAGAAAGATGAGGGAGGAGATACCCCTAGAAAAGAGCGCACAACATACCAACCCAGATTCGATAGTTACACAGCCCTTAACAAATCCAGGGCAGAGATCTTCGAACTGGAAAAAGAGACGGCAAAATGGAATCGTCCCAACAAGCCTCGCAGCCCAAAAGGGGATCCGAAATTTTTTTGCACATTCCACGATTGTTTGGGGCACACCACCGAGGAGTGCCGCCACCTGAAGGACAAAATTGAGAAGCTTATCAGAAATGGATGGCTGAGCAATTACGCAGCGAGAAACAAGAGCCAGAAAGAGGTGGCAGATAAGCCTGAAGGCTCGGCGCAAACCCGCATGATAATCCATGTGATATCAGGGGATGCAGAGGGCCAGTCAAGTAGGAGAAGCCAAAAAAGGCAGATCCGGGAATTGCGAAACCAAGTCTGCTATGCTGAGAGGACAAGGAGTCCCAAGGGCGCGACCCTGAGCATCACCCCAGAGGATGCAGGGTGGGTAATATACCCCCACAGCGACCCCCTGGTACTGTCCCTAGTAATCAGAAACCACATCGTAAAAAGATGCATGGTAGACACAGGGGCTTATACCAACTTATTGTACATGGACGCATTCGAGAGGATGGGCCTGGAAAAGAGGCACCTGAGGCCAGCCCCTGGGTCCTTATATGGATTCAGCGGGGCAGGTGTACTCCCCATGGGTATCATTGACCTGCCCGTAACATTTGGGGAAGGAGCCTCCGCCAGAAATGTCAGGGCCTAATTTGTTGTAGTAGACGCAAGGTCTGCATACAACGCCCTGATAGGCAGAGCTACCTTGGACGAAATCGAAGCAGCCATATCAATCAGGGCTCTGACTGTAGCCTATGTAACAGATTTTAGCATGGAAGGGAAAATTCATGAAGACCAGGAGTCAGCTAGGCAGTGCTATTCGGTGGCCCTCCAAACCCATGAAACTGAGAGAAAGGGAAAAAGGAAAGCTGACAGTTCCCCCAGCAGGGAGGGTGAGATCCCAGCCAGACAGCAGGCAGCTGACCACCTGGAACCTTGGGGGGAAAGTATGCTGGTGGATCTGGAGCCTGGCAGACAAGTCCTCATAGGAGCTGATCTAGAGGCGTCCTACCAGGCGGAGCTAATCAGGGTCCTCAGAGATAACAGGGACGTATTCGCCTACTCGGCAGACGAAATGCCAGGGGTCGACCCAGCTTACATCGTTCACAGGCTGAACGTGAATCCGGAGGCCCGCCACGTCAAACAAAAGAAAAGAAATATGTCAGCAGAGAAAGACCTAGCCATAAAGGAGGAGATAGAAAAAATTTTGAAAGCGGATTTCATTGAAATCTGTGATTACCCTGAATGGCTAGCAAACGTCGTAATGGTGAAAAAGTCCTCGGGCGCATGGAGAATGTGCGTGGACTTCACAAACCTTAACAAGGTCTGCCCAAAGGACTGTTATCCCCTTCCCAGAATAGACCAGCTGGTAGACGCCACCAGTGGGTACTCTATGCTAAGCTTTCTGGATGCCTTCTCAGGATACCATCAAGTGTATTTGTGGCAGCCTGACAGGGTAAGGTGTGCCTTCATCACCAGTCATGGCACTTATATGTACAAAATGATGCCCATCGGACTGAAGAACGCAGGCGCCACCTACCAACGATTAGTAGACAAGGTCTTTGAAAAACAGAAGGGTAGGAATTTAGAGGCCTACGTCGACGACGCAATAGTAAAAAGCAAGGGAGACAATCAACACTTGACAGATTTACAAGAAAACTTCTCCTCCCTGCGCGCTTACAAGATGAAGCTCAACCCCAAGAAATGCACATTCGGGGTTCGCTCCGGAAAATTCCTAGGTTTTCTGGTCAGTGAAAGGGGAATAGACGCCAACCCTGAAAAGGTTCGGGCAGTCTTGGACCTTCCAGAACCGAAGACCATTAGGGATATCCAGCGCCTAACTGGCAGGATGGCTGCCCTGGCACGCTTCATTGCCAGATCAGCAAATAAATTGATATGAGTTAGAATGAACTTTGAACAAGTGAATTGGAGATTGATAGTAAGCTGAAATGAACAAAACAAAGCAACGAAATCAGGTTGAAATAGTTGCTGTAAAGTGATGATAGAGCGTAACCAAGGATAGTGTGCTAAGTGAGATAGACCTATACCTCAACAAAGCGGGTGCTAATTCAAACACTCGATTGAAATAGCGAGTATAGAGCTTGTAACGTGACTTACTCTAATACTTTGTCTTGTGAACTACAAAGACGAAAAGGAAAGCAAAGCTTAACTCAGATTTTGTTTGATGAAGGTTGAATGATTTATGCATCTAATGGGTGGCTATTTATAGCCTACAAAAGGACCCAAAGAGAGGCCAACCAGAATAATCAAGCCTCTTAAAGTGGGTGACAAAAACAAAGAAAGGGAAATGAACTAGGATAGAACTAAATAGCTAGATACAATGAATAAGTGAGAACACAATCAGCCTACTTTCCATGCTCCAAATCAGATGCAAGGCCCTTGTTTGCTCGAGTAGTCTTGATTAAACGGACTTGAAAATAGCAGCTCTTCTCCTCGGGAATTTATTGAAAGCTTTAAAGAAAATCGAGGCAAAAGAAACAATTCCGTCAAAGAATTTAACAGCAGAGTTTTTCAATGCACAACTGACTTGTTTGGGGCATAACTTCGTCAATACTTGTTCAATGAACCTTCATGAGCAGTCATTGGAAAGATAAGCTCGAAATTTATCTCCTCCATTTTGAATGACTACGAAATTTCAAGTATAACTCGAGATATGGACCGATCAAAACAACGCTGCAAAATGAACTCGCATCATAAATCAACCCTATTCTTCAAGGTCTTGAAGGGCAACAAGCAGTTTAAGTGGGAGGATGAGCAAAAGGAAGCCTTTGGGCAACTAAAGGAACACTTGAAAAAACTCCCCACCCTGGCGAGACCAGTGGCAGGGGAAAAACTTTTCCTTTACATCGCCGTCACCAACTCGACAGTAAGTGCGGTTATCTTGAGAGAGGAAGCAGGCTCTCAACAGCCCATATACTTTGTAAGTCATGCCCTGGGGGCAGCTGAGAAGAATTACCCTGTGGTTGAGAAGGCAGCATACGCAGTCGTCGTTGCAGCCCGAAAACTCAAACCTTACTTCGAGGCACACCCTGTTGTAGTGTTGACTGATCAACCATTGGAAAAGTCTTAGAAAAATTTGAGAAATCAGGAAGACTGCTGAAATGGGCCATCGAGTTAAGCGGACTAGGAATATTTTATCAGCCCAGGGCGGCCATAAAAGCGCAAGCCCTGGCGGATTTCCTGGCCGAATGCTCCCACTCAGAGGAGGATGATCCCCCCACTGGAGAATGGGTAGTGTACACGGACGGATCTTCCACGACCAACGGTGCTGGGGCAGGGGTCGTATTAACCAGCCCTGAAGGAACGGACTTTGAGCATGCTCTCAGGTTCACCTTCCCTGCATCTAACAACGAGGCCGAGTATGAGGCCGTCCTTGCAGGCATAAAATTCGCCAAAGCTGCCGGAGCAGAGCGGGTAATTCTGGCAACAGACTCCCAGCTCATCGCCAACCAAATCAATGGAGAGTATGAAGCAAGAGACCAGGCTATGGCCACGTATTTGGAAAGGGTGAAGCAAGAGCTGTCAGGGCTTAAGTCCTACGAAATCAGGCAGATTCCCCGGTCCCAGAATAACCGGGCAGATGCCCTATCAAAGCTGGCCAGCTCAAGCTTACAATACATACGAAGATCAGTCTGGGTGGACGTGGTCCAAGAAAAATCTACCATCTCCCACCAGCCGGTTAATATCATTGAAGAGGATGACCCAGAAAATTGGATGACTCCAATCATCCAATTCAAAAAACATGGAATCTTACCGCTTGACCCCGCTCAAAAGAGAAAAACGCTGGCAAGGGCCACATGGTTTATACTAATAGGAGAAGACTTATACAAAAAGTCGTTTTCCTCACCCCTGCTCAAATGCCTGGGGGCAGGGCAGGCGAAAGAAGTTCCAGACGACATTCATTCAGGAATTTGCGGGCACCACATAGGAGGAAGATCCCTGGCACACAAATCCTTGAGGGCAGGTTACTACTGGCCGACCCTGCTAGCAGACGCAAGAGATCTGACTCGAAAATGCAGAAAATGCCAACTCTTTGCCCCTTCAATCCATGCCCCAGCCCAGGAGCTCAGGCCAATCCTCTCCCCCATTCTTTTCGCTCAAGGGGGAATGGACATACTGGGCCCCTTTACTACAGCTACCGGAGGTCGGAAGTTCTTAATAGTAGGGATTGACTACTTTACAAAATGGATCGAAGCTGAAGCAGTCCCTAACATCACTGAACCTGCAGTTAGAAAAGTCATCTGGAGGAATATCATAACCAGATTTGGCTTACCAAAGATGCTGGTTTTCGACCACGGAAGTCAGTTTGACAACGACCCCCTGAGAACCTGGCTGGAGGGGCATGGAATAGCAGTCGCCTACTCCGTTGTCTGCCACCCACAAACTAATGGGCAGGCTGAAGCTGTAAATAAGCAGATCCTGAATGGATTAAAGAAAATGGTAGATGACCTTAAAGGTAGATGGGCAGACGAATTGCCAAGTATTATATGGTCAATCAGAACCACTCGCAAGGAGTCTACAGGCCAGACACCCTTCGGCCTAGTCTATGGAGCAGTGGCCTTGTTACCCATAGAAGCCCGGATACCAACTCTGAGATCCCAACAATATAATCAGGCAGATAACGAAGCATCAATGGCTGAAGCCCTGGACCTGGTCCATGAAGTCAGGGAGGAGGCCAGCATTAACATAGCTGCCTACCCGCAAAGAATGAGAAGGGCATACAACAGAAGAGTAAATGAGAGGAGCTTTCAGGTGGAAGATCTAATCATAAGAAAAACGCAGGCGGTAGGAAAAGCGCATGAACATGGAAAACTAAGCGTCAACTGGGAAGGCCCATACAAGGTAACCCAGATTAAAGGGCCAGGCACCTACAAGATCGCCAACCTTGAAGGCCACGAGTTAGCCGCACACTGGAATATAGACACCCTAAAGAAGTACTATGTTTAAAAATAGGAAGCTAGATAGCTTTATTTTACTTGTCAAAGAAAAACCGGCGGAGGATGGTCAAAACAGAATTGTCGACGACTCCTACCACAAATGATTGTTGTAAATCCCGAAGAAATGAAAAGCTTTTAATCCATACTCGTTGCCTGTTTAAAATTTGCAGTTTTCACATACAAACGAGCAGGGGGCAATAAGGGGAGGCCCTCCTGTTGCTGGAACCAACGAAAATAGGCCCCCCAAGAAAAATTTCAATCCCCCTGACTACCCCTGAGAAGGCCCCCTGGACTTCGAATAGAAGCCAGGGTCAGGCCAGGCTTCGCACGCCAATAACAAGGACTGGGGACAATCCCCTCAACCTTGTATAAAAAACGCCAAAAACCCCTCCCTGCCCCTGGGCAGGCAGGGGGCAGGCCCCATGGACTTCGAACAGACGCCAGGGTCAGGCCAGGCTTCGCACGCCAATAACAAGGACTGGGGACAATCCCCCCAACCTTGTATAAAAAACGCCAAAACCCCTTCCTGCCCCTGGGCAGGCAGGGGGCAGGCCCCCTGGACTTCGAACAGAAGCCAGGGTCAGGCCAGGCTTCGCACGCCAAAAACAAGGATTGGGGGCAATCCCCCCAACCTTGTATAAAAAACGCCAAAATCCCTTCCTGCCCCTGGGCAGGCAGGGGGCAGGCCCCCTGGACTTCGAACAGAAGCCAGGGTCAGGCCAGGCTTCGCACGCCAAAAACAAGGACTGGGGGCAATCCCCCCAACCTTGTATAAAAAACGCCAAAACCCCTCCCTGACCCTGGGCAGGCAGGGGGCAGGCCCCCTGGACTTCGAACAGAAGCCAGGGTCAGGCCAGGCTTCGCACGCCAAAAACAAGGACTGGGGGCAATCCTCCCAACCTTGTATAAAAAATGCCAAAAACCCCTCCCTGTCCCTGGGCAGGCAGGGGGCAGGCCCCCTGTACTTCGAATAAAAAGCCAGGGTCAGGCCAGGCTTCGCACGCCAATAACAAGGACTGGGAGCAATCCCCCCCAACCTTGTATAAAAACATCAAAAACCCTTCCCTGCCTCTGGACAGGCAGGGGGCAAGCTCCCTGAGCTTCAAACAAAGGCAAAAGTCAGGTCGTACCTTTGAAAAAGGAAAAAGCAGGCTGAAATAAAAGACATTCATAACAGATTCAAGTGTTTTTACAAAAACATTAAAAAGATCCAAAGACAAAGGGATTAAAAATTACAAAGACAGCCGGCCCACCATAGCTCGGGCGCAAAAGATAAAAGTTATCAAAAGATAAAGGCTCAAAGCAAGAAGAGATGGCAAAGCCCCTGCACATTAAACGTTGGGGGCATCCTTACTAGCACCAGCAGTTTCCTCAGCCGGCTTGCTAGCCCGAGCTTCATTCTTGATGGAGTAAAGGCTTCTGAAGGCTTCCTCATCGAAATCAGGGAACATCTCCCTGATTACTTCCATGACGAGTTCCAGCGAAGAATTGGCCCCATCCTGAAAACTTGTATCCACTACGATTTCAGTCTCCTCCAGGATGGTATCTTTCTCCCTTTGCCATTCTTCGCCCTTGACCTTCAGATCAGCCTGAGCCTGGTTAAGCTCCGAGTCAGCCTTCGACAAACGCTCCTCCAGGTCGACCGCCTTCCTTTTCGCATACTCCATTTCAGCCAGAGACTTCTTTGCCTGCTCCACCGCCAGCCTGCTCTCTTTCAAGTCCGCCTCCAGCTTTGATACTTCTTCCATGGCCTTCTCCCCCTGGAGTTTCCATCGAGTCACCTGGCCCCTTACTTCCTCCATCTCACCTTCCTGCTTTGCCAACTTATCCTTCAAGTTGCTGATCAGGGTGACATCCCTTTCCACCATGGCCAAGCGATCAGGAGGGGAGCCCCAGGAGTGACAATCAGCTCCTCATCGCTCAGGCGGCTGAGAGCCGCCAACTCAGCCGAAGCTTGCAGCACCCTGGAAGTGCGCTGAATATACTGAATCACTTAGTGGGAGGTGGAAGTCACAGACTTAGTGAGGCGGTCTGCCAGGACGGCCCCAGAATCTGGAAGCAGGGCAGAGACATCCACACTGTCACCCGCAGTATAGTGGAATTCCGTGTTCTCCTCTGAGAAGAGAATGCCTGGAATAATACGAACAGGGCGTTTGGGCTCAGGGGTCTCAACGTCGGTCTCCAGGTCAACCACATGAGCAGCCCCAGAGGGTGCTCTATATCTTTTCCTCCTGCATTCCAGGGGGACGCTCTCCCCAGTTTCTTCAGAGTTGGCAGGGTGTGATCTCTGGGGGGTGTGGGTCCCCGCAGGAGAATCACCTCGTTTACCGGCAGGGGAAGGGGTGGCCTCTGAGGTGACCTCTGCCTCTGCACCCTGAACATCGGAGGGAGGAGCCATCGGCTTTGCAGGCGGCAGCCTTGGAGGAAGAGGAAGCCTTCGGCTGGCTGAAAGACTCTTCACGAACCTCATTAGATTCTTCTCACCCTTCTTGTAGCTCGAAGGAAGGGAGGGGCGCTTTGAAATAATCAAGAAATCCTCGTTCAAGCCAAGCCTCTTTACCTCCTTCCTCGACCAGAGGCAAGAATTGGAATCTGCAGGGCAAAAGAACAACCGGTTAGGAAGAAACATAGAAAAAAAGAGTAAAAAGGCCAGTAAAAGTCCCTGAACTACCTTCTTCAAGGCCAGGAATCAGGCCCACGCGGCCCAAATAGTTATCCGTGGCAATAAGCTCTGCGTGAGGAAGCCAGAAGGCAGGGCCGCAAACGCCGGATTTATCAGTAACAGTCGCAAATTTCTTGATCACTTTCTCGTCCAGCCTGTTTAATTTTACCTCCAAGGCCTTCCCTCCAACGCCTGGGTGGTACTCCTCACGAGTTTCCAGGCGAGTATGGACGTGATTTCTAAAGTGTCTGGGAATCTTCCACCTAGAAGCGCTGTGTACATATAAAAAATTGTTTTTCCAGTCTTTCAGGCTGTTTAAAGCCAGCCAAACTAAGGTGTAGCCCTTCTGCCTCTGAAGGGACCAATATCCAGGGGAACCATCCCCCCCTGACGAGGATACCATTTGCAGCCCCACCATATAACGCAGGGCATCAATAGTGGGTCCCTCCCCATGGAAGATGCAGGTCCAAGTGTAGGATATTAACGACCTGATCGCAGTGGCTGTTAACTGAGCTATGGCCACATTCATTCTCCTGAAGGCCTCCTCCAGGAAAGGGTGCAGGGGGAATCGCAGGCCGAACTCTAAACTTTTGTGATAGACGGCTATACAGCCGTCAGGGGGACAACACACTGTGTCTTTCTCGCCAGGAATTACAATTGTATACCCCTCCCCGAAATTGTAGAAGTCCTCAATGGCCTCAGCAGCGTTAAGTGCCAAAATTAAATCTCGATTTTTGGCTTCAGGGTAAGTCCTTAAGGGGATCTGGTACTTGGCCTTATCTAGATAATATGTCCTCCCCCTCTCCCTAGGGACAAGGGGACCAGCTATCCTAGAAGGGTTTATCTCCAGGGCCTCGTCGTCGGAATCAACGACGTCAAAGGGGGCAGGTTCAGGGGAGTTGGCATCCTCTCTCTCAGAGTGATCCTCCCCGGTAAACCTAACCCCAGAAGAGGAGGCCGGGTTAGTCCTACCCTCCTCTCCACCCTTCGTCCTCTCAAACGGCGGGTCGATAAACGTAAGAATACGAGCGCGAGACATTGATTCAGGAAGAGAAGATGTGAAGAAATTAAAATGAAAAGGATTTTAGGGGCAAGATTCTAACCTAGAAACGGTGACCGCCGCTTGAAAATCCGACGGGAGAAGCTTCTCAGTCTTGAGAAAAGAGTTCTCAAACAGTGGAGGAATGAAGAAGGTTTTTGAGTTTAAAAAGTGTGAAAAAGGGAAATAGGGGGAGGAGAGGAGCTTATATAAGCCCAGGAAGCTGAAGGGCCGCCCCACTAACAGTACCTCCCCAGGAACTATCCCACGTGTCGCATTTTGAAACAGCAACCGCCCACCTCTTCCCAAGAAGGGCCTCGAAAAGGCAAAGGGTGTCAGAGAGCTGGTCACCCAATGACGTCATCCCCGCATTAAAAAAAAAAAAAAAGCAAGCAACAAAAACGTAACCAAACAGCCTGATTTTTTCATTCATTGAGAAAAGGGGCCCAAAATGGGCAAGTTACATTCAACAACAAATAAAAAGAACAGAAAAGAGCCTGACTTTCTGGCTCAATTAATCAGCCTGCAAGCCCTGAGCGGACCTAGTCATCATCAGGGCCCGAGTAATTCCTTGGGCTGTAGTCATCCAAAGCTGACCCCCAGTCCCAATCGTCTGAGTCCTTGAAAGGATCAGTAGGGAAGTCCTCCCCACCGTCGGAGGAGTAGCCTTGGCCTTCACTATCCCCGGAATCACGACTGCTGATATCCCAATCCCTACCATAAGGGACCGTCCTAACATCATCACAAGAACCACAACCCGTCTTCTTCGCAGGGGAAGAAGAGCCCGACTCAGGGGATGAGTTAAACTCAGAATAGTTAGGAACGAATTGCTCGGGGTGTAGCCAGGGGAAGCACATATAGCACCCCCGATCAAAGCAGCCAGAGCAGCGCCCAGTCATGGGCCCAGGTGGAGATGAGGTTTGGATAGGACGCTTGCCTACCCTGACAGCTTTCCTTCTGGCAGCTCTCCTCCTGGCATTCAGAGAAGAGCGAAGCCGAAGTCGCCTACTGCGACGCAGGGCCAGAAAAGCCGCCCTTGGATATCTTAATCTCCAAAATCCCTTAAAGCGAAACGTACCCACACAAACCCCGCAGCGAAGAACTGTTTTCTTAACCCAAGGCATTGTTCTTGTAAGAGAAAATAAAGCTAGAAGAAGGATTGAAGATGAAATGTAAGAAGTGGTAAGGATTAGAATTTATACAAAGGTAAAACACACCATTTATGTATAGCTGTTCATGGGACGTACCGCCCGATTGGCCCGTCCCGTCCGACCCGAATTTTTAGCGGGCTTGGACACAACATTTTCAAAAATATACAAAGGCCCGGCCCGCGAACCCGTCCCAAACCCGCTAACCCGCTTGTCCGTGGGCCAAAATTTCACACTTAGCCCGGCCCGTGTCCGGTCCGAACCCGCAAATGATCACCTCTACATTTATGGCACCCCAACCACTTCAGTAAAGAGAAGAACCAATCACTGAGGAGGCACGCTGCCCAAAAATCCTCTTTGCAAGAGGTAATCATGAGCCGAAAAACATTCCGACTCTTTGCATATCCCATGCAGTTGAGCTTCCTTCCTCGGGAACATGCAACGCATTAAATGCTAAGAAGTCAACCTCCCATTCCAGAGATCGCCTGCCAAGGAGAGACTTCTTCCCCTTAGCCGGCAAGGGCCAATTGACGAAGGTCAGTAGCCTGCAAGCGGGTTGCTCGCCATTTGGGTCCCAGGGTGGCCCGACCCGAGAATAAAGAAGGACCTACCAGGCAGGTCATTAGGCGAGAAGCCATCGCTCCAAGGCATCCACCTGCCCGGCAGGGCGTTATCGCCCGCCGAGCAGGGCAACCGGTATTCCCTGCCTCCTGGTTCTTAGGTATTCGCATGCCCAGCAGGAGTAGGGGAAATCAAGGGCCCTCCCGTCATTTTGCCTAAAGGTAAAGGGGAATGAGTGGATGAGGTGAAGCCACTTGTCACCCACTCATCCACCCCTTCTCCCACTCTCTCTCTCCTCCTTCCTCTCTCTTGTGGGAAGGTATAAATACTCTTCCATTTCCCACAAGAAAGGGGTTGGAAATTCTCTCTCTAGACCCTCACTCTAAAAACCGCCGCCTAGTTCTTCACGAGCTAGGTTCGTTAAGGCATTTCACGGACAGACTTAGGCATCGGAGAGGGTTCCCCCGGACACCTCCAGGGCCCTGTGTGTTTCCTGTGCAGGGGCAGACCATCTTCGCCGGGAAAGTTCGACCATCGGAGTGAGGAGAAAGGGGAGAGTCAAGGAAGACTTACATCGATCACTTTGAACTTCAATTACGTTAATTAAGATCCGAACTCAGAGTCGGGTTTAATTGTTTCCATACCGGAACAATATCGATATTAGATGAAAAAAACGACAACGACCCTTAAAAAAATGGACGAACGACGACGACAAAAACGAAGAAGGAAACGAGAGAAGGGAGGGAAGAAAAGAGAGAAATCGGGTTTGATTACACCCTCAACCTACATGCTTTTGTTAACTCGGATCGGGGCTCGTCGGACTGTGGCTAAGGCACGGGAGCGTCGAGTTAATGTCAGTGAGTTTCTGGTGGTTGGTTGGGACGTGTAAGGGTGACGGGTATAGGCCGGTTTTTGTAGTCTCGGGTTACACTATCGGTTTCTCGATGCTAAGTGTAAGAGTCTCGAGGTGTATGATTATGGTTCGATGTAATTGATGTGAGGAATTGTGTCGATGTATTCAATTGTGTCTTAATGTGCATGTAGAGGGCCTATTTATAGAAAAAGAAGGTTGAGAGAGGTATCTTGCTTGGACAACAAGAAATACCGGTTTGGATAGGAAACATAAGAGTTTGAAAGGAACGAGAATTCTGTTACTTGGTGAAGAAGAAAGGGAATCCTGATTTGGGAAGGGGAGCTCGGCTGGAACAGGCTACTCGGCCGAGTGTCTTGAGCTCGGTCGAGTGTTTGATTTAATGTTCGGATAGAATTCCTACTTGAGATCGAATTCTACCTTAAACGGAATTGTTTAATACTTGTGCAACGGATTTTTTTGTAGTATTCGAGCTAGAGTCGGTCACGTGAGGTGACACGGCTGACCCACAAGTCTTGAGAAAATATCTTTGACCGGATTTGACTCAGTCGCTAAAAGACGGTTTTGCCTCTAGCGTCGGATTCGACCCAAATTAGTCTTATATGACTCGAAATGACCCGATGGACCTGGTTTAGAGGTTGGTTTTGTGAAATTTCTAATCCATAAAAAGCCCAAGCTAAATATCCATGATTTCGAGCCCATTTCCGAGTACGTTAAAGCATGTTTGCGTCCGATCATCATCGGGTGTTTGTCGGAAACTGCTATAGACACCTGGCAGTAAAATGTGGGTGTCTACACTCTTTTTTTTATTAGATTAAAATAGAGGTAAAGAGGCGTTAAGTGGACGCAGCACCCCTTCATTTTCTAAATCTGGAGAGGCGTCAATAGGAAATGACGCCGCATATTTTTTTTGACTATTTGTTGAATTTATCTCCAAAAATGACTCATCTAAGTATTTTTTTTCTTCAAAAAAAGATACTCCCCCCGTTCCAATGAATTGTTTGCCTTTACTTTTGGCACCAAGATTAAGAGATCCAATGAGGAAGTGACATGTAGAGCAAAACTCAGGAGAAAGGTCAAATTACATATAAAAAGCATCCCTAAAATAGAAAGGCAAACAATTCATTGAGACACCTCAATATGGAATAGACAAACAATTCATTGGGACGGAGGGAGTAAATTATTGGCAACTATTTACCTAAACTGCCTCAACTGAGGAGACGCAATTTGACCTTTTTCTACTAGTGTAGTGAAGTCAGGGGTCGAACCACGAGAAGACATGAATTAGTTATCTATGTCTAAGAGTTAGACTCTAGGCTATGGGTCACAGTCTTGGTTGGTTTGGTAAACTAAAGCTAAATACTAAGACGAAATAACAATAAGGACAAAGTCTAAGGTCTCAGGTTCACAACGGATATTAATCGGATTAGGGAATTAACTATATAGGGCAATAATCGAACTACCTAAGGTGCAAGTCTTGTCGGTACACTACAATCTTTAGATCTAAACTTAACCTGCTGTCGCTCGAATTAAGCTAGTCTACCTGAATTATCGTGACCTAATTGGTTCTTAACCCGGTAGGTGAAAAGTCCTAATTGTGATACTAATCAATTAATCATGGCCAATAACTAATCAATCTGAGTTACGATGATAATCAAGTTGTAATTCATGTGATTAGAAACGAGTCAATTAACTATAACCCTCATAATAAACGTAGATCCCCTTAAACCCTAGATGGAAAATTAGACAGACATGCTCAAATTTAATTACCTAATAACAATGAAATTGAAATTAAAGATGATGAACGCGATAAGAATTAACTACGAAGAACTATAATAAATCTATACTAATAAGCAATAAATCAATCTAAACTACGGAAATAATAACCAATCAAAACATGAAATTAAACAAATAGCAAAAGAGAAGAAGAATTAAAACAAAATTAAAAGATTGATACCGAAGAATTAGGGCAAAGGCGATGCAAGAAATCCGGATGCAAAGTACGTAAAACCAAAAACTAAGAAAGCGCTCTAATATCGGTCTAAGACTAAACCAAGAAACTGAATAATGAAAAAGTCTTAATCTCGTCTTAATACAAGCTTTAATAAGAGAGAGAATTGGGCCCGAAATAAATCATAAAGAAGCTCACTCGATCGAGTCCACCTGGGGCACTCGATCAAATGACCCCCCCAAAAAATGGGAATGGAACTTCTCGGTGCGGCACTCGATCGAGTGCACCTGGGGCACACGATCGAGTAGCGTTGTACTCCCTCCGATTCATTTGTTTCTTTACGTTTGCTTTTTGGCACTATTCATGAGTGGGTAGAATATCTAATATAATTTCCAATCTATAAAGTAAAACATAGTCATGTGGGATCTTTTTAAAATTGTCTTAATGAATACTCCCTCCGTCCCAATGAATTGTTTGCCTATTCCATATTGGGGCGTCTCAATGAATTGTTTGTCTTTCAATTTTAGGAATGTTTTTTATATGCAATTTGATCATTCTCATAAGTTTTGCTCTACATGTCACTCCCTTATTGGTTCCCTTAACCTTGGTGCCAAAAGGAAAGGCAAACAATTCATTGGAACAGAGGGAGTACATTAAGAATATCAAATTTTTACGATTTTTAATAATGTGTAAATAAAGATAAAAATGAAACAAAACGTGCATTGACAAGTGTGATAAAGCAAACGTAAAGAATCAAATGAATCGGAGGGAGTAGGTCACAGCATCAAGCACTCAACTTCAAACGGCTGTCATTTCTTCATTACATGTTCAAGTTAGGCATTCAATATATCGTTGGAAAGCTAAGAGAAATAGCTTTCCAACATCACATCAATCACTCTCATTGGAGTTTTAGAATACAAGATATGAACGTTTTAAGTTGACCCTTGTGTAGGCGATCATTCTTTCATCACGTTTGGTTTCTTTTTCTTCTTTGATCTTTGTTTCTTCGTGTATTCCGCATGTCGTCAAACAACGGATCGACACTCAAGGTTACTCCTGGGGGAAAAGTCTTAAGAATGCAAAGAGGAAACGCAAGCATGGTGACCCAGCAGGAGAGATCACTAGGGGACGCCACCACCTCATCTATGGCCCCCTTAAGAACCCGAGAGAAACCCAGACAACACTTAGGAGGGACGGATTTAACAGAATGTAACCTCTTAGCTAGCAACCGGTCAAGAGAAGTCACGTTAAACCCAATAGTCGGGGGCCCCATAACGACACCAGACAACGAAACAAAACGGGTGAAAGGTCAGGGAAAGCCATAAAGCACAAAGAGAATAACACCATCACCACAATTAGGGGCCTCGATATTAGATTCTGCATCATGCCAAAATCTAGCGCTATGAGCATGAATTCTAAAGCAAACCTCGCACAACCAAATGCCCATCCGCCTAAACATAGTCTCAGTAGCCAAGAAAACAGGTAAAGAAGCAAGAGATTGACGTGTGATTTCCCGAGCATCCCCTGTGCAATGATGGTCCCGAAGGTGAATGATCAAATAGCCTTTAACAAGGCCCTTACCCTTACCATCCTTACACCCTTAGAGGCCCACAAAAGGGCAGTAGAACTGAAAAAGGTCGGGCGTGACGCAAAAAAACTCGAAAGGAGCCACAACGAACGAAAACGTACCTGAAACCACCCACACGAAGAGGAAAACAACAAGAAACAAACCAAAGTAAAAGGGCGGGAGCGAGCAAGGCCGGCAAAACACCCACGACCAATCCCAGCAGCGACTAAACTTATTATTATTATTTTTATTTTATTTTTATTTTATTAGAGTATTATTTTAAGTGCTGAAGTTATTGGAGCGGAGCTGGACTTATAGGAATTGGGCTGAGCTTATATGAGTTGAGCTGAGCTTATAGGAGTTGAGCTGGACTGAAATGGGCTGAAATTAAGCTGAAAAGAACAGGGCCTAACTCGATGAAATTACTTGAGAATCGCGATTATCTAAATCGTAGAGTTTTGATAAGTCGTTATTGAACAATTGTGGAGAGTCCGGACATCGTTTAGCTGAACTTTCATTCATAGTTGTTTGTAACACCCCTGATTTTATAAAATAAATTAAAATAAAGTTATATTCGTATTTTTATTTTATTCACGATTTAACTCGTAATTCTTAAAAATTTTATAAAACGAATTTATCGTTTAATCGTTTCAAACTCCTAAAATTCTATTTGTCTCGGAAACTCTTCTTATATTTAAAACATATTTTTATTTCTGTTTCGATTTATTTTATACATTTAATTTAATTCTTATCGAAAGTCTATTTCGACGATTTAAATTCTAAATTCTTTTCATTTTTTTATATTTAAGCTCGAATTTCTATTTTTGGCTCGAAGCTCATTTATTTTAAGTTTCGTCAAAAACATTTATTTCCTTTCCTCGAGAAATCAATTTAATTCACTTTAACGAAGATTTATTATTTATCTAGAAATACTATTTCATCGTCTAATTATTTATTTCTATCAACTTCGTTTTCGTCTCGAGTACTTTATTTACTCATTTTATTTGTCGGCCCGATTATTTATTAATTTTTATTAACTCGTTTTAATTTGATTTATGGGTCAATTAACTATCGTTTCAGAATTCGACTCGATTCATTTTATTATGCCGATCCAACCCCTTCTATTTAACGTTTCTTTCCCATTTCTTTTATTTATGTTTTCCCCACATTCATTCAACCCCCCCTTACTGTTGATTAATTCATTTCACCCTTTCATATTTCCACCATTCCTATGTATACACCCACTATTAGTGATTCTTTTCCACCCATCATCCATTTCATCTCCCACCGTTTCCTATTCTTTTCCTTCTCACACCATTTCATTTACCCCCTCTTCAGTCTGTCTTGTTGATGTTTCTGCTTTAATACGCCACTGCTTCTTCCTCTCTCTCCATCGCCTTCTTTTTCAGCCCAAAAACAAAGTTGCTGCGTTCTTCTGCTGGTGTCGTTTCTGTGCGGCTGCTGATACGTTACTGCTGCTGCTGTACGTATCTCTCCTTTTTCTCTTTTTATTCTTCTTCTTCGTCCTCTTCCTGTTATCTGTTGCTGCCGCTGTTGTTGTTTATTTTTGTTGTTTCGTGTTCTTCTTCTCTTCTTTTCTCCTTCCTTTTCTTCTTCTTACTGTTGCGTTTTGCTGCACTGCATCGTGTCGTCGTCTTTCCTTTTTAATGATTGGACGACTTTCTATTTCGTTTCCTTGGTTTCTGTGTTCGTGAATCGGTTACTGCAACTTTGTTGTTCGTTGCTCCTATTTTCTCTTGCTTTTGCCCATTCTATTTCGTGATCTGCTGTTGTGTTGCGCGGATTCTGTTGGCTATAGTCGGTTTTCTTCCTATTTATCTTCTTCTTCGGGCATGTGCTACTGTCTTTTTCGATTCGGGTCTGATTTCTGCCGTCGTTTGTTGTTGCTGTTAGTGTTGGTGCGATTGTTTCTTGCTCTGCTGCTGCTTCTATTCCATTTGTCTGCTGCTTTCTCTTCGCTTTCTTCTTCTTCGTCCCGACCCCTTTTGCTTTATTCATTCCTCATTTCGCTGTTTCGTCGTTGCTCGGTTTCGGTAAGGATAATGTCTTTGTTTAGCATCTCTCGTCTTCTTTCTTCATTTTCTTTCATCCTCATTAATCAGTTTGACACATTAGTTTCCTTTCCGTCTTGTGTCAAATACTCGTCCCTTTATTCTTCCCTTATCTTTTGTTGAATGTCGTCTTATGCCGACCCATTGGTATTTGTTTTAACTTCCCTCCTTAATATTTGCGTTTGTCATGTTACCCATATCCAACCCAGGCCTCATTCTTACATTTTGTCAGCTCGATTTTCATGCTGAAGCCTGCTTAGAAGACTAACGATTCTACAACTCGGAGCTTAAAGACATTACTAACGATTTGGAGCTAGGACGAGTACGTGTTCGTTTTGGCTATCGACTCAAGGTAACTTTAGGACGTTACTCGATTTTATATCATATGTTTGAGTAGTAGTATGTAGTAAATATTTTAACTTCGATTTTATAATTTTAGCTATTTATTATTTGCTAAAATATTATTTTAAATTGTGCCTTATAAATGTTTTACAAGTTTTCGATATCGTTTAATAAATCGTTAGTGATTTAATTATTTACGATCGTTATAATATTTTGTTGGTTATCATGACACTAGTAACTAAATAATATCGATTTCTTATTTTCGTCATATTTTGTTAGTTTATAGTTTTAACTCAAAATCGTATTTTTATATTATAATCGAGATTTGTATACTGGTTTAATAAATTAATTTTCATTTTACGATTTATTCTAATAATTGAGAAAATAGTCGATTTTGTTTTAAATATATTTTCAATCGAGACTATTTCCACTAATAATTTCCTATTTATTTCCGATTGACAATTTTTATTAAAATCTGTATTATTTGTTAATAAAAGCTATTTGTTAAAAATAATTTGGAATCTTTCTAAATCTTATTTCATTTACGAAACTCGTCGACTCAATTAATTTTGATTTTTTTTTCTTAAAACATCTTTTTTCTAAAATGTATAGTTTTAACTCGATTTCCTAATTATTTATAAAATATTATATGATGACTTATTATATTTTATTTATATTTTGAGAAACGAATTTAGAAATTTATTAAAGTTACGATAACGACGATAATAATAAAATGTTTATTACGTTATAAATGCTATTTTTTTATATGTTTCATTTATTTTAATCACTTACGTATTTTCTATTAAAATATTTCTATTTTATGTAAGTTTCTAAAATTAGTAAGTTTCTATTCATAGAAAGTTTCCCTTTTATGTATAAAATGTTTATTCATTTTATCCTCATATTATTTATATTGATTATATTTATTTTGAATATCGATAATGGCTTGTTTTGGAGTTATGGAATAAAGTCAAGTGTGGGGTTAGAGTAATAGAGTCTGGGATGTACGTTTTTGCCATCAACTGTAAGACTGGTGTGTCTTTATGGGGCACATTGGTTGTTGAACTGAGCATGGTTTGTGTTCAGGAGAGTGTATGTTTTGACCTTAAGCTAGATACCGCATCGTGTTAGTCGCCGTCAGCTGAACTAGACATATTTGTTGTCTAGGATGGGTATGCACTACTTAAACCAGGGCCTCGCTGCACGCAGTCCTGTTATAGTTGAGTTGCCTAGTTAGAGACTTGATTTTGTTATGAGTTAAGCCTACAGTTCTCGAAGCTAGTTTCCAGTATTATCCCTAGTGAAAGTCTAGCCTTGTGCACACTGATCTAATTTCCATAACGCCATTTTTGAATATGATTATTATTATCAATTGGTTTGATTTGCAGGTTGGCAAATGTTTTAAGTTTCCTCCGATAACTTATTTTATTATATTATATCGTTTTAATGTTTTCTCATTTTAAGTATTTCGATATAATAATACTATTATTTTTCCATATGATATAATTTGGCTAGGAGAACGTCCGAGTTACTCCTCACTGACGTGGCTGTTATGTTTATAACATGACAGGTATTTGCTGCTGGGTTTTGGGTGTGAGCTAGCGAGTAGCGTGGATCCTACTCTTTCTTCATTCATGTAATTTATGGATTGTATAAACCCGTTTGAAAATTTTTACTTTTAGCCCTTTTGTAAAAAGAGGCCTTTGTATTAACTCACCATTTTTTTTAATAAGATATAGTTTGTCAGTGTGTTTTAATCCCAACTCTACAGTGTTTCCGCCACTGTATTGCGTTAAAATTTCTAGGGGATTACAGTTGGTATCAGAGCATTGTTGCTCTCGACGCTTACACTTGATTCTAGGAAAAATACCAGTAAATGATTTGAATATTAAAGAAATATTTGTGAGAGATGGGTAGAAACCAAATTAAGGACTTAACTGTTAGGTTTATATGTTCTTGTAACTCAATGATTAGCATTGAATATTTGTTGCTTTTGTCTGTAGAAGATGGAAGAACAAGATGTTGGTATGATGCTACTCCAGATCGGAACAAGACCTGCTTAGAACTCTCAACGCCTGCTGACTCGAGTGGACAACTTGGTGCTAACGAAGATACAATGAGAACTTGCGGCCTAGATTCGGTTTGCTCAAGCTACAGGTTAGATGATCAAGAGTAGATTCCTGTTCCATGATGTTGCAGTAAATCCAGATGGAGCGACCCAAGACTAGTGTGCTCGTATCCCTACGAGAAGATGAAGATACCGTGAGTTTCTTTGTGGAACCTTAGAGGTCCGAAGATTCCTCTCTCGTTTTAAATCTTAGTTATTTAGGATCTTTGATTCTTTTCTTCCTGCTTCAGCCTTTTCCAATTCTTCTCTTATTAATTCCCGTCTTCATTCTTGAGATAAATCTTTGATTAATTCTCCTACTTTACCATCTTTCCCCTTGAGATTCTTGGTTAGATCGATTTTCGTCTCAGTGAACCCCGTGAAAAGTTATTGATGTTTGAAGTTTAGTAAACCCTTGTTACCTGGTTTGAGGATTGTAAGTCTACCCTATCTTCTAAGCAAGTAAGAAATTATCGAGGATTGATTTGAGTGGCAAATTGTTGATTGATGGAATTAGGATGATACTTTAGACACTGAACCTTGGGTTATAGGTTACTTTCATTTTTTGGGAGTACATTGAGTTGAATATATTTTTGGAGTAGTAAAAGTATGTCATATTTGATGGATACCTAGTACCTAACCTAGAACTAAACTAGGTGTAACCGATAATATTACTTTGAGATTCTTACCTAATGCTTAGCTATGAACTTTAGAGTTGAGTGATCTAACTTGGATGAATTATTCTTGACCTTGAAGAAGAGAAATATCTTGCACAATCATAGTTTGGGCTTATTGTGTTGTTTTGAGGAATACTATAATACATATCATCTTTTTGGGACTTTCAGTTTAGAACCTTAGACCAACGATATTGTGGCTTCGTTGAGTTATTAAATATTTTTTGGTTGCCTTGTTGTAATCAGGCATTTGGTGGAACTTTTAGAAACCTTAGCCCGATGACGTGTTTGAAGATGTGAGTGTTTGCGCCCTTACTTATAGGTTTGAGCGTGTTTGAGGATTTGTTATACTTTCCTTAACTTCTGTACTTGTGGCATTATAAACATGTTGGTAATCATTTTGAAGATTCTGTGCCCGAGCATTGTTATATTGGTGGACCTTGTTTAGTGTTCCTTACTCGAGAAATTTGGAGCATACCTCGAGTTCAAACCATATGAGTTTTGAAATTAAGAACCTTATCGATCAAGGGTTTGGGTATGTTTTGTTAACCGTTGGAATCTTAATTGTGGATTTGATTCTAAAGCATTTGTGGATTAGTATCGTGTCGCTTGAACGATTGGATAGTCATGTAAGATATTTTTTTTGGAGGTTGTGACCGAGTAGTACCACCTAGTACCTAATATTGGACATAACGTTATTTGATAGAAATTAGGAACCCTGTTGTGAGAGTCGTACTGGAAATCTCGAGATGGATAATTTATTCTTCAATCCTTGATAGCTCTATTTGACTCTCAATTTCGTTCCTCCCTTTAGCTTTTCTTAAATCCTGCTACTTCTTCTTCAATTTGTCGTTGACTCTGACTCTATTTATCCGTTTATCATTTTCCCGAACCTATGTTAAGAAAAGTTTGACTATTTAAAATTTTGGGCTATCGTGAAATTTTAACATTTTGAGTTATAAATTTTAAAACTTTGTACTTCATTTCTATTTTATTTTTGATAACACATATATTTCGTCATGTTTCAAAATGCCTTAATAATTTATTTTAAAGTATTTCGAAATTGTTTAAAATTTTAATTTTGATTTTCAAGTGATCGAGATTTTATGAAAACTTTCTTTATTGCAAATATTTTGATTTCTAGCTACGAGATTATTATGTAAAACGATTTAATATTTTCGAAAAACTTGATATGTCTAAATTTTTATTTTATTGTTGATAGACTTTAAATCTGTTATTGAAAATGTTTGACGAATGGTTCGATTTTCATTTACTAACTACAAAATTTGATTTCTCAAATTTTTGTTTGGTCTTAAAACAAAATATTGTCGAATTTCTTAATTAAAACGTTTTACTGTTGTTTTGAAAATATTTGGTTACTCTCCCTCCTCGAGCTCGTTTACGATTTTATTACTTTAAATAATTTTAAACTTTGGGTAACTGAGCCAACTCATCTTGAAATAAATTTTGTCTTCGATTTCGATTTCATATCACGTTTGAAGCTGTAAAATTTTTAAAAACCGAGATTGTGATGCGAGTTAAGCATTCTCATTTTGTTCAAGTGATATACCTGGTTTTCCATTCTATGGTTATGTTTTTGTTAGTTTCGAGGACGAAATTTCTTTTTAGCGGGGAAGATTGTAACACCCCTGATTTTATAAAATAAAATAAATTAAAGTTATATTCGTATTTTTATTTTATTCACGATTTAACTCGTAATTCTTAAAAATTTTATAAAACGAATTTATTGTTTAATCGTTTCAAACTCCTAAAATTTTATTTGTCTCGGAAAGTCTTCTTATATTTAAAACATATTTTTATTTCTGTTTCGATTTATTTTATACATTTAATTTAATTCTTATCGAAAGACTATTTCGACGATTTAAATTCTAAATTCTTTTCATTTATTTATATTTAAGCTCGAATTTCTACTTTCGGCTCGAAGCTCATTTATTTTAAGTTTCGTCAAAAACATTTATTTCCTTTCCTCGAGAAATCAATTTAATTCACTTTAACGAAGATTTATTATTTATCGAGAAATACTATTTCATCGTCTAATTATTTATTTCTATCAACTTCATTTTTGTCTCGAGTACTTTATTTACTCATTTAATTTGTCGGCCCGATTATTTATTAATTTTTATTAACTCGGTTTAATTTGATTTATGGGTCAATTAACTATCGTTTCAGAATTCGACTCGATTCATTTTATTATGCCGATCCAACCCCTTCTATTTAACGTTTCTTTCCCATTTCTTTTATTTATGTTTTCCCCACACTCATTCAACCCCCCTTACTGTTGATTAATTCATTTCACCCTTTCATATTTCCACCGTTCCTATGTATACACCCACTATTAGTGATTCTTTTCCACCCATCATCCATTTCATCTCCCACCGTTTCCTATTCTTTTCCTTCTCACACCATTTCATTTACCCCTTCTTCAGTCCGTCTTGTTGATGTTTCAGCTTTAATACGCCGCTGCTTCTTACTCTCTCTCCATCGCCTTCTTTTTCAGCCAAAAAAACAAAGTTGTTGCGTTCTTCTGCTGGTGTCGTTTCTGTGCGGCTGCTGATACGGTACTGCTGCTGCTGTACGTATCTCTCCTTTTTCTCTTTTTATTCTTCTTCTTCGTCCTCTTCCTGTTATCTGTTGTTGTCGCTGTTGTTGTTTATTTTTGTTGTTTCCTGTTCTTCTCTTCTTTTCTCCTTCTTACTACTGCGCTTTGCTGCTCTGCATCGAGTCGTCGTCTTTCCTCTTTAATGATTATACGACTTTCTATTTTGTTTCCTTGGTTTCTGTGTTCGTGAATCGGTTACTTCAACTTTGCTGTTCGTTGCTCCTATTTTCTCTTGCTTTTGCCCATTCTATTTTAAGATCTGTTGTTGTGTTGCGCGGATTCTGTTGGCTTTAGTCGGTTTTCTTCCCCTTTATCTTCTTCTTCTTGTTCGGGCATCTGCTACTGTCTTTTTCGATTCGGGTCTGATTTCTGCCGTCGTTTGTTGTTGTTGTTATTGTTGGTGCGATTGTTTCGTGCTCTGCTGCTGCTTCTATTCCATTTGTCTGCTGCTTTCTCTTCGCTTTCTTCTTCTTTGTCCTGACTCCTTTTGCTTTATTCATTCCTCATTTCGCTGTTTCGTCGTTGCTCGGTTTCGGTATCGATAATGTCTTTGTTTAGCATCTCTCGTCTTCTTTCTTCTTTTTCTTTTGTCCTCATTAATTAGTTTGACACATCAGTTTCCTTTCCGTCTTGTGTCAAATACTCGTCCCTTCATTCTTCCCTTATCTTGTGTTGAATGTCGTCTTATGCCGACCCATTGGTATTTGTTTTAACTTCCCTCCTTGTTATTTGGGTTTGTCATGTTATCCGTATCCAACCCAGGTCTCATTCTTACATTTTGTCAACTCGATTTTCATGCTGAAGCCTGCTTAGAAGACTAACGATTCTACAACTCGGAGCTTAAAGACATTACAAACGATTTGGTGCTAGGACGAGTACGTGTTCGTTTTGGCTATCGACTCAAGGTAACTTTAGGACGTTACTCGATTTTATATCATATGTTTGAGTAGTATGTAGTAAATATTTTAACTTCGATTTTATAATTTTAGCTATTTATTATTTGCTAAAATATTATTTTAAATTGTGCCTTATAAATGTTTTACAAGTTTTCGATATCGTTTAATAAATCGTTAGTGATTTAATTATTTACGATCGTTATAATATTTTGTTGGTTATCATGACACTAGTAACTAAATAATATCGATTTCAAATTTTCGTCATATTTTTTATTTATAGTTTTAACTCAAAATTGTATTTTTATATTATAATTGAGATTTGTATACTGGTTTAATAAATTAATTTTCGTTTTACGATTTATTCTAATAATTGAGAAAATAGGCGATTTTGTTTTAAATATATTTTCAATCGAGACTATTTCCACTAATAATTTCCTATTTGTTTCCAATTGACAATTTTTATTAAAATCTGTATTATTTGTTAATAAAAGCTATTTGTTAAAAATAATTTGGAATCTTTTTAAATTTCATTTCATTTATGAAACTCGTCGACTCAATTAATTTTGATATCGTTTTTCTTAAAACATCTCTTTTCTAAAATTTATAGTTTTAACTCGATTTCCTAATTATTTATAAAATACTATATGATGACTTATTATATTTTATTTATATTTTGAGAAACGAATTTAGAAATTTATTAAAGTTACGATAACGACGATAATAATAAAATGTTAATTTCGTTAGAAATGCTATTTTTTATACGTTTCATTTATTTTAATCACTTACGTATTTTCTATAAATAAATTTCTATTTTAAGTAAGTTTCTAAAATTAGTAAGTTTCTATTTATAGAAAGTTTCTCTTTTATATATAAACTGTTTACTCATTTTATCCTCATATTATTTATATTGATTATATTTATTTTGAATATCGATAATGGCTTGTTTTGGAGTTATGGAATAAAGTCAAGTGTGGGGTTAGAGTAATAGAGTCTGGGATGTACGTTTTTGCCATCAACTGTAAGACTGGTGTGTCTTTATGGGGCACATTGGTTGTTGAACTGAGCATGGTTTGTGTTCAGGAGAGTGTATGTTTTGACCTTAAGCTAGATACCGCATCGTGTTAGTCGCCGTCAGCTGAACTAGACATATTTGTTGTCTAGGATGGGTATGCACTACTTAAACCCAGGACCTCGCTGCACGCAGTCCTGTTATAGTTGAGTTGCCTAGTTAGAGACTTGATTCTGTTATGAGTTAAGCCTACAGTTCTCGAAGCTAGTTTTCAGTATTATCCCTAGTGAAAGTCTAGCCTTGTGCACACTGATCTAATTTTCATAACGCCATTTTTGAATATGATTATTATTATCGATTGGTTTGATTTGCAGGTTGGCAAATGTTTTAAGTTTTCTCCGAGAACTTATTTTATTATATTATATCGTTTTAATGTTTTCTCATTTTAAGTATTTTGATATAATAATACTATTATTTTTCCATATGATATAATTTGGCTGGGAGAACGTCCGAGTTACTCCCCACTGACGTGGCTGTTATGTTTATAACATGACAGGTATTTGCTGCTGGGTTTTGGGTGTGAGCTAGCAAGTAGCGTGAATCCTACTCTTTCTTCATTCTTGTAATTTATGGATTGTATAAACCCGTTTGAAATTTTTTACTTTTAGCTCTTTTGTAAAAAGAGGCCTTTGTATTGACTCACCTTTTTTTTAATAATATATAGTTTATCAGTGTGTTTTGATCCCAACTCTACAGTGTTTCCGCCACTGTATTGCGTTAAAATTTCTAGGGGATTACAGTAAAGGACAAAATCCACCAACTCCCTCTCATCAAGACATCCATTCAATCTTTTACTTCCATGGATTATTTCACCACTTTTAATAAAAGTAGTAAAAGTAACGGTATTATTGATAAATCAAAAGGTTTATGGGTCCACCCAAATTAAAATAAGAAGAAAGTAATGAGATTTTGTGTAAATAGATTAATGATACGAGGATTATTTTGTAAAGTCTTTTATCAGAGTAGGAGTGTAAAGTTTTGATTGGATTATCCATTTATAGCAAGTGTAAAGATTTGTTTGGATGTGAGGTGTAATAAATAAAGACTTGCATCCTTAAGCACTCTACGTCTAAATTGACTTTTATGTCATGAATTAGGTAATTTGTTATCTATGTATTCAAATAAAGGGTGATAATAGATATTATGAAATAGAAATACGAATAACGACACTTTTTTTTGTGAAAGAAAGAGAAAAAATATAGAGAAGGTAGGAGAGACATAAGAGAGCGAGAAGAATCAGGAAAGCCGTTTATTCATCCCAACAAGGGGTATATATAGTAATACATGATCCAGGCTCAAAGATACTCCTCACAGCTCATTCATTGCAATGTAACCGAACAAGTGACGAGTAGTAGTTTTGAGGTGACTTTTGCTTATGCTTTCAATAAAATTGGTGAGAGGGAGAACTATGGCACGATTTAATCCACATTGGTAGTAGAGTGACTGGTGTATGGCTGATCGAGGGGGATTTTAACTCTTCCCTTGCTCCTGAGGAAAGATTGGGAGGAGGGTTCCAAGTAGCTGAAGCACTACCCTTCCAGACATGCATTATTAATGATTGTGCTGTTATGGACTATCCAGTTGAGGGGGCGTATTATACTTGGAATAACAAACAACCACTAAAGGACAGAGTTTATAGCAGGCTAGATAGGTGATGAACTCATTTCGTATATATATTTAACCCAAACTTTTCTTTTATTTTGGTTCGTTTTATGTGTCCTAAGAGTCATTTTTCTAGCTTTTTATTCTTCTTTGTTATGTCGGGTATTATGTTTATGTTTTGTAGGAAACAAAACAAATGAACACAATGGAACGAACTATATTTTGGGCAATGACGACAGTCGAGCTATGAGATCTACAAGGAAGAAATAATAAGAGTTAGAGGATGCTAAGTGAAGACTTGAAGAAGGACATGAAGTGAAGAAGCAATAAGAAACGATAAAGAAATAAGTTGGAAAGCTCAAACAAATGTGAATCGAGAAGAAAGAATAATCGCTAAAACAAGAGTCAACTTCAAACTTGAATATCTTGAGTTTTACAACTCCGATCACATTGATTCTAGTGGCATTGGATAGCTCTTTCTCTTAGTTTTCCAACGGTATATCACACTTCCAAATTCGATAAGTAACGAGAAACAACAAGTGTTTCGAATTCATTGCGTAGTGTTGAGACATCCGAACCGGCCGGGACGGGCCCAAACCGGTCGGGACTGACCCGAACTGACTGATTTAAGCCTTTTCGTGAGATTTTTATTTGTAGACTCCGTAACTTACCATAACTCTTATTTTACGTGATATTTTTAGCTTATTAGTTTTTCCTAATTCTTAGGAAAGAAGGAGAAGGTGCTAAACTCATTATTAGTATAAATATTCTTCTTAGGGTTAAATTTGAATTACGCTTTCTTATTCAGAACTTTAGTTTAGAGTTTTATTTAGCATCGGAATTCTACAAGCTTGTAGCGATACTTTTAGATATTCAATCTTTCCGTTCTTCGTAATTGGTATTTTTCCTTTTTCTCCTAGTTTTTTTTTATCGTCTTCTATTATGCTTTATTTTTTTATTGCTTCATATTTTAGTATGAGTAGCTAATTTATTCATCTAGTGTTGAAGAAGATCTATGTTAATTGAATTTGGAATGTTAGCTTGATTATTTATTTGATTAATCATTCATATGTTATTGTCTTGATTAGTTTGAAATGTTGAACTAGTTGAATGTTCACGAACCGAACATAAGATCAAAAGCCTGGTAAGGGTAAACTACTTATAAGTAAGTGGGTAGGATAATCTGATAAGTTGAGAGAGCCCGTCAGAATTTATCTTAAGATCGACATAACATCCGAAAGGCTGTGTCTTTGCCCTAAATAGTTGTGATCGATTGATTGAATGATTAATTAATGGGTCGTGCTTTTTCCTAACGAGCTTTTACTCAATCCTAACGACATTTTACCAATTTGTTCTTATCATTTCACCCAAATTGATTTTCTTTAAAAAAACCCTAAATTCAACCACCACCCAAAACACCAACAAACACCACCCAAAACACAATTAAACCTATCAATACCAACCACCACCACCCAAAACACAATTAATTAAGTTTAATTTGACATAATAAAAGAAAAATAAGATAGTAAAAAACCGAATTAAAACAATTACATGAAAAGAAAAACCATAATGCATCCTAAATCTCTAACCCTAATTTAAAAAATTAATTAAACCCTAAACAAAATATAAATCAATTAATCAAACAATTAATAAAATGATATTACTTCATTGATAATTCAATTAAAATTTATAATCGAATTCGAAAGAGTTTAGTTGATTAAAGAAATTGGGGAGGTAAAGAGACAAAGAAAAAGAGAGAAAAATTACAAGTTAGGTTAAATTATGGAGAGGGTAAAATTGGAAAAGTGACGTTATTTTCGTTAGGATTGAGTAAAGGCTCGTTAGGAAAAAGTAATTTCGTAATTAATTTTACCGAATTTAATTGCATAGTGAACCGGAAAGATTGTTTGAGCCCTTTTATTAACATAATCGCATTAGTTTAGTTACTCCTCAAACTAAGAATTTTTTATCATTTAAATGCTTTTTATTAAACTATTTATTCATTTGGTGTTCTTTTGAAACTATTTCTTCCAAATGGTTCCACGTCATCATTTTCGTTTTCTTTTTTACCTCACTTATCCTGCCGCTACTTGAAGTAGCGGCTCACCCTAATATAGGCGCGGCAAAACAGAGCACTACATCAGGACTTCAACACTTATGTCAATGAAAAGAGAACCATACAAACTGGAAATCGACTAATCAATTAATCAAACACGAAAAACCCAGATTTCGGCTGACCATAGCTTACGAAAATCGATACACAAAAAACCCAGATTTTTCTCTTATTTAGTCAATTAATAACCCGTTTTGCTAGTATTATTTGGTCGTTTGTGTTTAATTAGTCTAATAGTCGAGTTTAAGATAATTAGTGTCAAATCATGCTATTTCTCGGAATTTCGGTATTGCGCGTCGATCTTTTATCTATAGGTCCCGACTCGGGAAGAATCGATACAAGAAAGACGGGTCAAAATATGCAAAGTCTAAGTCAAGGATAAGCTAAATAAAATGAAGAAGGTTGAACAAGGAGGAAGGACCCCCGACTCACCAATTCACCATTTCTCCATTTCAATTTTGCCACACAAAACATTGGGTCCCGGAAGGCTGCATTACTGCATTAGGCAAGCCGATAGTAGCGGTTATGGGTGAACTAGCGGTTAGTAGCGGTTATGGGTCACTTTTGCCACACAAAACAAATTTAGTTGCTCCCCTGTTTTCTCTGTATAGGAAGAGGAGCTGGGGTGCGTTGCTCTGTTTTGCCGCGCCGATATTAGGGTTAGCCGCTACTTCAAGTAGCGGCAGGGTGAGTGAGGTAAAAAAAGAAAACAAAAATGATGACGTGGAACCATTTGGAAGAAATAGTTTCAAAAGAACACCAAATGAATAAATAGTTTAATAAAAAACATTTAAATGATAAAAAATTCTCAAATTAACCAAGATTTAAATAGTTTAGAATCAATTATAGATAGTTTGCAATATTCATCTATCTCTCTGTGGATCGACCCTACTTGCCACATGCTACTTGCTACTTGCTTGTTAAGTTTATTTTGATATTGGTGATACGACTTTACCTTATCAATAAGGTGTTGGTTAATCAGGACTGGCTTGATAGCTTCACTGGGTATGGAGCTCAATACCCTCCGAGGGATTGTTTGACCATACTCCTTGTGTGGTGGCAATGAAGAAGATGCAGCAACATATAAAACGGAGCTTTAGGTACTACTTCCGAACAAGTAGCGATGGTGACCATACTCCTGTAATCGCTCCTTGTTCGGAAGTATAATATGTGGCGGCAGACAAAATTGTTTGAGATAATTGTCAAGGAATCCTGGCAGATGGAGGTTCAAGGCACTAAAATGTTTCAAGTAGTATCAAAATTAAGAAGACTCAGGCTACCTTTGAAAAAGTAGAACAGGACCAAGTTTGCAGACAGTGAGCTACAAAAAGATATTGCCCAGGTGTAGTTACTTAAGCTTCAAATGCAATTGGTTGAGAAGTCTGGGGATCATACCCTGATATGAGAGCAGAACTAGGGGCCCTGGATGTGTTCAAGAAGCTGGATAAAGCTTGAATGTCCTACCAAAGCCAAAAGGCTAAAGCACAATGGCTCAAGGAAGGGGTGCTTATTTTCATGGCTCGCTTAAGGCTAGGAGATTCAAAAACTTAGTCACTCAGATTGAGGATCAATTAGGGATAAAACATTAGACAACTGATGAGATACAAGGGTGATTCCTACAATATACCAAGGATTTCTTAGGTATATGGAAGATACAGTGACAGTTTCTAAATGCATTGTAAGAATAGGACCACTTTGTAATGCAGATCATCACACAATATTACTTGAACAAGCCAGTTACTGTTGTTGAGATTAAAGCGACCGTGTGCAGCATTCCCAATGACAAAGCTACAAGTCTAGATGGTTATTTTAGTCAATTCTTTAAATATACATGGCATATTATAGGGGGAGAAGTGTGTGAGGCGATTACAAACTACTCCCGAACAAGTCAGATGGTGAAACAGCTCAATACCACAGCTATTACTTTAATCCCTAAGATTGACAGGCCACAGACAGTGTTATAGGCTCGTCCTATTGCATGTTGTAACATGGTTTACAAGTGCGTATCAAAGCTTCTATGTATAAGGCTAACAAAAGTGATTCCTGAAATTATCTCACCAGTTCAGGGGGGTTTGTAAAAGGTCGTAGCATTGTTGAAAATATCCTCATCTGCCAGGATATTGTCAGGTTATACTCAATAAAGATAGTCTTCCAAAGATGGTTGATTAAGATGGATATGCAAACGCCTATGATAAAGTCAAATGGGCTTTCTTCAATCAAATGATACAAGTCCTTAACTTTCGTGAACATTTCGTTCAACTGATTATGTGGTACTATGTGTCCAAACAGCAACATATTCCCTTAATCTTAATAGGGATTCATTTGGGTTCTTCCAACGGAAAAGAGGTCTGAGACAAGGTATATGACACGGCTCCATCAACATAAAACGACCACAATGGAGTTCAAATTCCACCCATTACGCAAACCTATGAAGCTTACAAGTCTCGTGTTTGCTGATGACTTGCTACTTTTTAGCAAAGGGGATGTTAAATCTATAATGATACTGCTCCACACGTTTGCTACATTTTCAGCAGTCTGGGCCTCAATCTAAGTCAAGGAAAATCTAACATTTACTTCAATGGAGGTGAGTCAGGGCTGAAAGAAGATATCTTGGCTGTATTACGCTGGAATAAGGGGTCCTTACGTTTCAAATACCTTGGGGTGCCTATAAAAGCTTCAAGACTCAATATACTGAACTGCCAACCACTTGTCAACAATATAACTAACTAACTGAGCACATTAGAAGACTGGGGGTGAGGAAATTATCATATGCATGGCATTCGGTACTGGTGAAGACAGTTCTGAGCATGCTTCATAATTATTAGGCAAGTATATTTATACTTCCTTCAGGGGTAATCAAGTAAATTGACTCAATTTGTAGGAATTATCATTGGAAAGGGGGAGTAGATTATACTAGAGCGCCACTGGTGGCTTGGAGTAAGGTCTTCCACCCATACAATGAAGGGGGACTGAATTTGATACAAAACAATATCTAGAACAAGGCGGCAGTAGGAAACATGGCATGGTGGGTCCTGAGTCAACCGGGTAAAATCTGGGTTCAATGGATCCATCATATATACTTGAAAGAGAAGAATTAGCTAGAGTATCAACCTACTAATTAATCAAGATGCGAGTGGGGGAAAATGTGTCAAGCTAAGGAGAGGTTCAAAGCTGGTTACGAGAGTTAGGAATGGAGTGAGATGAATGCTTATACTATCTCAAAAGGCTATCACTGGAGCAGGGATAGAGAAGAGAAGGTAGACTGGCACCTGTTGGTTTAGACAAATGGACGATGCCCAAGTATAGGGTTATGGCTTCGTTGTTTCAACATAATGTTACAAACACCAAGGCTAATCTACATCAACTGTAGATAGTTCCTGATTTGCTGTGTTGCATATGTAACAGCAGTACTGAAGATGCTGAGCACCAATTTTGTAGGTGTGAGTACAGTAAGAAAGTGTTACAGGCTATAACAACATGGACACATGCGACACTGAGAGAGGATATCCCAAATTACTAAAGACAACAAATCAGGAGCACTAAACTGAAGAGAGTTATGATAAACAGAGCAATAAATGCAACCATCTACAACATCTGGTACCAATGGAATATGAGTAGAATCGAGGGAAAAATGAAGAGATCAGAAGTTGTAGGTAGACAAATAATACAGGAATTCTATGACACTGCGACAGGTTTTATGACAAGCCCTTGGGTTGTGAGGAGGGGGGATTTCAACTATGTGTTGGCTCTTTTAACCCAGCTGAAGCTAACCCTTTTCAGGACTGTACACTATAATGTGATCTTACTGATTGTCCCTCAGAGGGTGCCTTTTATACCTGGTTAAATAAATAGAAACCAGAAGACAGAGTTTACTCCATAATAGACAAAGTCCTTAGATCATCCCCACGCAAGGGTCACACCCTAACTGGGTCACCACCCATTTTTACACTTAATCTCATCTTGTTTACGTTGACCCATTTATACCCACCCATCCAGAAGGTCACAACCTAGGTCATCAATTAATCTTTTTTTACATACCAATCATTTATCACATTCTTTATCCCACAAAAAGTCCAAATCCTCTCTTTACATTTTCTGAATATCTTAATAAACTAATAAGTACTCTAATATGATAAGTATTTTAGTTTTATAGTATTGTATATCAGCTAAAAAAATAAATATTAAATAATACTGTTAAATTTTTAAATTGAGGGACGATTTTAAATAATTACTCATATATGATAAGTATTTTATTCCGTAGAACATTTTCTAGGTAATTTTTGGTACGATTTTCCTATTTTGAATATTTTTACCCTTACCCTTATCTCCTTCATGAGATTAACCCCTTGCCCATATTACAAATCAAGATACTACTGTTATTTTTTAAATAAAATCCTTTGTTTTTATTGAAAGACTGAAAATAGGAAGCTTGATTTTTTTAAAATGTAAAATATTAATTGTAACATTTTAGGGAAAAAAAGTGTCATATATAATGGCAAATTTGAACTCATTTTATTGATTATTAATAGTTATAGTTGTTTTTTCGTAGATTAAGATTTTTTTATTTTCATTTAATATAAAATTACAATTTAATTTTTATAGGTACGTTTTTTATCTAGGGTGGCAAATATTGAATAATGTGGGGAAATGTAGAGGGTAAATAAAGTAGAGATATGTCCTTTTTAATCAACCAATAGAAGATAGACATGTCTCGAGTCATTGAAGAGATCAAGTATCATAAAAGAGGTCACCAATTGACCTCTTTTATGAATGGGTCATGATAATCTTTTTGTTAATTGTTTTTTACGATAACCTAAATGGGTCATGACCTCTCCCCTCACCTTGCTTGGGAGTGATCTTACTAATCAGGCCTAGAATGATGATCTCCCCCATTTCCATGCCTCTTTCTTACCTGAAGAGACATTTTTTAATACCCCAGCCACCACTTGTGGACTGTGGTATCACTTATGGCGCTCAACAGGTCATGTACTGGCCCCACAAATCAACACGGGTCTTTTCCAGCGCATTTTGACCTCACTCATGCGCATTCCGGAACCTTCCTAGGAGGTCACCCATCCTTAGACTACTCTCAGTCAAGCACGCTTAACTGCAGAGTTCTTTTGCATGGACAACCAGAATAGAAAGTGCACTTTGTTGACATGAGTAGTACTATCAATCTCTTCAAGCACTCATCAGAGCCTCTTAAACCATATCCAATACACGCTTCTCTGAGCACCATATCCAATATATACTCTTTAAACTCGGGTTATTACAATCACCCCCACTTAAGAAAGCAACGTCCTCGTTGCTCCCAAAAGCTGACCGCAGCCAAGCGCAAGATCCACTCCAACTAGGTTGATGACCATGGTACTCCTGACCACATGATCAACACACTGTTGCCGAGTTGCTCTGATACCATTTGTAACACCCCAGCCACCACTTGTGGACTGTGGTATCACTTATGGCGCTCAACAGGTCGTGTACTGGCCCCACAAATCAACACGGGTCTTTTCCAGCGCATTTTGACTTCACTCATGCGCATCTCGAAACCTTCCCAGGAGGTCACCCATCCTTAAACTACTCTCAGCCAAACACGCTTAACTGCAGAGTTCGTTTGCATGGACAACTAGAAAAGAAAGTGCACTTTGTTGACATGAGTAGTATTATCAATCCCTTTAAGCACTCATCTGAGCCTCTTAAACCATATCTAATACACGCTTCTCTGAGCACCATATCCAATATATACTCTTTAAACTCTGGTTATTACACTTTTGATCACACTCCTTGTCTAATTCATGAACATAGGGAGCCACCTAACAGAAAAAGGGCATTTAAGTTCTTCAATATGTGGTGCTCAATAACTCATTTTCTAGACCTCGTTAAAGAACACATGATGACTTCACATATTGGGACTTAAATGTACATGTTGTTTCACAAATTGAGAGCTATCAAAGGTCCACTAAAGCCAGGGCCGGTCCTGACCTTTTCGAGGCCCTAGGCAAAATAATAGGTTGGGGCCCCTTTCAAAATTATCGTAACTGTTATTTTTGACATTTTCATTGATCTCATCCTCATATATTCACATTTTTAGCAACAAATTTGTCAATAAAAGCTAATCAGTGATTTTCTTAAATCCACAGCATGACAATTTGAAGTTTACAAAATTTTAAATATTACTTCGTATGAGTGTATTGACGGATAAATATTGTACTTCGTAACTATCTTCAATCCTTGAAACTTGTGGACCGTAAATACATTTAAACTGTGTAATATTAATAAAAATAAAAATGTTGGTCATTTGTATAAATAAAATATTCAGACTAATGATCTGTACTTTTTTATAGATGCGCTTTAAAAAGTTAACAAAATACCCGCAATTTTGTACTAATTGAAATAATATACTATGCTTACTTTTTTGAAGATGCGCTTTAAAAAGTTAACAAAATACCCGCAATTTTGTACTAATTGAAATAATATACTCGTATGTTAGGTTAATATAAATATTTTTTAAGATGTGTATTGAATACATTTTTATTTTTTTAATACATAACTAAAAAAACATAACATGTCCGAAAAAACAAAGAATTGTTATTGAAAAATTGCATGGACTAGGAATTGATCCCTGGGCCCCTTATATAAAGGCCAACAAGTTGACCACTACACCAAAGATGAAATATTGACGAATATCATAGCTAAATATGCTTTATATGTTCATGTATTCCTCAATTTTGGGCCCCTTCCCAGCATGGGCCCTGGGCCGTCGCCCCTCCAAACTAGGCCCAGGGCCGGCCCTGACTAAAGCAACTTAATGCATCTCAGTTCTCTGGTATTGACAGAGCTGCAGATGTGGCCAGAGTTGGGTTTCTTGCTTGTCAACATGTCATTATTGCTCAGCCTGGCCAAGTTCACCGGGTTCAGCAAGAACTTAAAGTTCATGAGCTATGTCTTCAGCTTGAACAACACTTTCTAAGTAGAAGGCCAAGGCTCATTGGATGAAACATGGAGATGAAAATACAACATATTTCCATGGGGTCCTTAGGGCCAAAAGATCACACAATCAGGTCACTCAAATCACTAATCATAATGGAAGTTTGCAGACCACTAGTGAAGGCATACAATAGAGTTTCTAGTTTTTCTATCAAGGATTGTTAGGCTGGCAACATAATATTACCACTGTTAACCAAATCATTGTACAGAAAGGTCCAACTTGCTTAGTGCAGTATTCTATTTTACTGATGCAACCTAAAACAAATGAGGAAATTAAGGAGGTATTTTTTGGTATTCCAAGTGACAAAACTCCAGGGCCTGATGGTTTCTCTAGCCAGTTCTTCAAGTCTAGCTGGGAAATGATTGAAGTTGGTATATGTGTTGATGTTCATGAATTCTTTAGGAATGGAAGATTGCGTAGGCAACTGAACTCCACTACTCTGACCCTTATCCCTAAAGTGCGCCTAACCTCATACAATCCAACAATTCAGGCATATTGCCTGATGCAATATGGTGTACAAGGTCATATCCAAGATACTTCGTAATAGACTCTCTACAGTCCTTCCTGATTTAATCTCCCCTACTCAGGGTGGTTTCATTCAAGGGAGGAACATTAGGATATTCTCATCTGCCAGGATTTGATCAAGTTGTATGGTAGAAAATATGTCTCCTCAAGATGCCTATTTAAAATAGACCTCCAGAAGACCTATGATACTATTGAATGGACATTTCTACATCAAATGCTTCAGGCTCTAAACTTTCCTCAAGAATTCACAAACCTGAATGGAGATACACCTTCAGTTTCTTCCAAGGCAAGAGACGACTAAGGCAAAGGGATCCTTTTTCCCCTCTACTCTTTACTATATGCATGGAGTACCTGGCCAGACTGTTACACTTTACTACAAAGAACTATAGCTTCCAAGTTTCACCCCTATGTGCTCCCCTCAAATTCACAAGCCCGATGTCTGTTGATGACCTACCTTTGTTCTGAAAAGGTGAAGCTCCTTTCATTATGGTTCTTCTCAGAACCTTCTCCACCTTCTCTTATGCTTCAGGTCTCAAAATGAGCCTAGGTAAATCAAATGTCTATTTCAATAGGGTTTTTCTTTCTCAGAGAACTGATATAGTACAAGTGTTTGGTTGTGTACCTATTAGACCAACTAAACAAAATGCAAAGTATTGTAGGCCTCTAACTAATAAGATCTAGATCAGATCAGGGCCCTTGGCACCAGGAAATTATCTTATGCTGGTAGGCTGGTGCTTATTAAAGTTGTTCTAAAAACACCACACAACTACTGGGCATCTTGATGATTTACTTCTCTTTTGCAATGGGGAAGCTAAGTCTATTATGCTTCTCTTGAGGCCTTTCTCTACGTTCTCTTAATGCCTCAGGTTTACGCATGAATAATCAAAAATATGAAGCCTACTATAATGGAGTGAAAGAGTCACTTAAGCTGGATATTTTCCAGGTTACAGGGATTCAAGAGGGAGCACTACCATTCATATACTTGGGAGTACCAGTACAAGCTAGTAAACTCAGCAGGAATGAGTTCAATGTTCTTACTGAGAAAGATAATCATAATTAGGATAGAAAGTCTTGGAGCTCGAATTGCAAGCTATCCTATGCTGGGCGAGTTACCTTGATCTCATCTGTCCTTAGGCAAAAGGAAGGAAAATCCATGGACCGACCCCATTGTCTCCACCCCGTAGGAACTACAAGATCACCCCAAGGATGCCTTCGGCATCCAGGGATCACGGGTCGATCATAGAACCTTGTTCAATTCAATAAGTGGAACGCATTAGCTGTCCGTTCCCAGGTTGGGCAGTAAGGGTCAGAGAAGGGCAATCACTCATTCTTAAAATACATCATACACCTACTCGGCCTCAATCTTTGTTATCTTAAAGCATATAATCAAGAGAATACAAGTTATTTTTAGGAATTACCTATGGGATGGTAGTGCTGATTTTAGAAGGGTCCCCCTTATGTCTTGGGAGACCGGCACCCTTCCCAAAACTGTAGTAGAGGTGGGCATTGAAAGAGCTACAAGCTGAAACCTTGCTGCAATTGGCAAGCTGGTTCACTAGATTTATGAAGGAAGAGATAACCTCTATATCAAGTGGTTGAATACTATGTACATCAAGCAACAAAGTTGGCATGACTACAACCCTCCAGTAGATACTTCTTGGACCTGGAAGTCCATATGTAAGGTGAAGGATAAATTGAAGCCTAACTATATTGAAGACCTTGTTGGCTATATTGTTAAAGGTGGATATGCTTGGTTGAATCTCACACTAGTTGCTCCACCTTGGGTACAATTTGTGTGGAATTCCTGGACGGTGCCTAAACATGTCCATGTTACCTGGTTAATCCTCAACAATGGGATAAATGTCAAAGAGAAACTTTATAAGCTTAGATGCGTTGATGATGAAGCCTGTTGCCTATGCCAATGAGCTACTCAGATGGTTCAACACCTCTTCAAACTCATGGATAACATTGAACAGATGACAGGATGTAGACTCCATCTTAACTACATCTTGTCTATTAGACCTAGTCTTCTATACTGGCGCCTTCATGCTGCCTTGCCAGCAGCTTGTTACTACGTGGTGTGAATTTAGATAAGTTAGGCCAGGATTGAAGGGATGACTAGTCACTCTAAGATACTGGTAAGGCAGATCACTTCTACTGTCAGGGCAGGATCAAAATTGGAGGTAAAGACAAGTTCGCCACTGAGGACATCAATTACCTGACGAATATGGACTACAATTGTTAGATTGTTTTGTCTTGGAAGCGTACTAGTTGGTTATTTGCTTGTATTGTTTTGTTTTTGATACCATGTTGTACAAAATATGCCCTATAACTACTACTCCCTCCGTCCCTTATGTTTCTTCCTGTTTCAATATAATACTCCTCAAAAATCTTAAAAAACTGGAAGAAACATAAAGGACGGAGGGAGTATTTTTTATGAAATCATTACTCACATTTCACCAAAAAAACTATTGGCCATCTATCTTCATCCTCTCCTCTGTTGTCGTGATCAACATTGAAGCTCTATGCAGGAATTTCCTGTGGGAGGGAGGGACAAAGTACAAAAGATCTCCATTGGTGGTCTGGGAGAAAACTGTACTTGAAGGCCTCTGAATGAAGGGAGTGTGGGTATCAAGAATGATTTGATCTGGAATAAAGCTGCAGTGGTGAAACTGCCTTGGTAGATCTATACCAAAGCAAATACCTTGTGAGTGCAATGGGTGAACCAAACCTATCTTAACGAGACTAACTAGCTGGACTACATTCCTTCTGTAGACATCCCTTGGACCTGGAAGAAAATTCCCTATCTGAGAGATGCTTTTAATTCTTTTTTAAATTGCTCAAACATAGCAAAACAACATTGTCAAATCATACTCCATCAGCAAAGGATATGAATGGCTTAGGAATACTACTCCTAAGGTTACTTGGAACTATCTTGCCTGGAATGTTTGGACTATTCCTAAACACATGATCATAAATTGCCTCTATCATCACGAAACTTTGAATACGAAGGCCAAGCTGCTCAGGTTCAAGGTTGTACAAGATGTCACTTGTTGTATTTGTGGGACTAGGACAGAAGATTTGGATCACTTATTCTTCTCTCCTGTCCTTACAGCTCCCAATTGATAAGTCTTGCTAGCTCTTGGGCTCAAATGACTATTCCTGCTGGTGATGTTAATCCGTGGAGGATTGTCAGGAGGGGGTGTAAACTAAGAAGAAGAGTCCTCAATGGGCTGCTGAATGCTATTACTTAACATATTTGAATACAAAGAAAAAAATCCATAATGGAATATACTATCCTTAGGCCTACTCATGTATTTCATTACATTAAAGGTGATCTAAGAATTAAAATTACTGCTTGTTGTAATGGTAGAATCTCCAACAGAGATAAAACCTGGATAGATAATCTGCTTATGTAATGAAGGGTCCATCCCTTCTCAAATTTTGCTCACATATTAATATATTTACATTTCAACCAAAATAAAGATAATACAAGAATTGAGCATATAGTATAAGAGTCTTAAAAAAAAGGAAAATGACCATAAAAGATGTTAGTTATTTCACTCGTTTACTAAGACCATGTATATGATTCCTAGGGCTTGTACATGATTTTTTATATTAATACAACTTACCTTTTACCAAACAAAAAATATATAGTAATACATCCGAGGTTACATTATTACATAGAACTTCTTAATGGGCTACAAGACCCAATGGACATCCATATCAAAAAAACAATGGGCGACCATGCCAAAGCAATTATGACAAAAGCACTTGGGTGCCTCGAGCACACCAAATGACTTAGTATATACCTCGGGAATCCGCACCAACATTTAATACTCGAAACACGCGGGAGCTCGTCCAGACCTAGGTGGTGGCCCGTCGCTCCGAGAAGATAGAAAAAGACGCCCCACGACAGACATTGGGGTAGACCCATACAGTACCAACTTTCGACAACACAACAGGAGACCATATCCTTTCAAGTTGTCAAGGGGCATTTGATTGGGCCGAGTATTTTGCCTCGTCCAGGCCATCCCATGAAGCAGTTCAAACGAACGTTAGAGGCGCCATCCTTCCTCTTCCGAATGGCCAACCGTCCCGACCTGGACGGCCAACCGTCCATGCCTAGGCAGTTGACCTAGCTATGACCCGGCCGAGCCTCGAATAACCTCCCCGGAGACCCCACTTAGCCAGCTCAATTTAGGGAAACTAGGCCGCCAGGGGAGCTCAAGCAGGACGACCCAACCCTGCTTAAGTTAGGGAGAAGGCGTGATCTCCTCTCTCATTCTCCCTTTCACTCCAACAAAGCCTATAAATACCATTGGCAAGCCCTCATAAAGGTAATCAATATATATCTAACTCACATCTCTTTATAAAATGTCAAGCCACCTTCCTCCTCAAGAGGAAGGTAGAGTGGTGTAGACACCCACATTTGACCGCCAAGTGTCTATAATAGTTCCCACCAAACACCCGATGATGATTGGACGTAAACGTGCTTTGATGGACTCGGATATGGGCTCGTAATCATGAACATTTAGTTTAGACTTATTACGGAGTACAAATCTTACAAAACCAACCTCAAATCCAGGCCCAGTGGGTCGTTTCGAGTCAAATAAGACTAATTTGGGTCGAAACCGTCACCAGGGGTAAAACCGTCTTTTAGCGACCGAGTCAAAACCCGGTCAAGGACATTTTTCCGAAACCCGCGAGCCAACCGTGACACTACACGTCCGGTTTGGACTCAAACACTACAAAAAATCAGCTTCAAAAATATTAAACAAATCCGTTTAAGGATAGAATTCGACCTCAAGTAGGAATTCTATCCGAAAACCGAAACAGTTCACAAACCGAGCTCAAACACTCGGCCAGAACACCCCAGCCAGCCGAGATTCATTGCTTCTTCGCCAAGCAACGGAATTTGCGTTCCTCTCGACTTCCTATATTTCCTATCCTGAGCGGTAGTTCTAGTCCAACTACTTCTCCTAGCCAAGGTCGGGAATTCTCCTATAAATAGCTCCTTGCAACACACATTGAACATCTACAATTATTTTCATCCACCTCGACACATAACACACACATCATAGATCTATTATTCCTACATCACACATTCATCATCAATCATCGAAGGTCAGAAAATATACAACCTCGTAATGCCAAACAATTCCCGAGTAATCTCGACCCGACGAATCCGACCCCCAGCCGGCCGAAACCCGTCCCACCACACGTCCAAAAATAACACCTTAACTCATCCCGCATCATCTCGACGCTCCCAAGTCTAAGTCACTTTCCGACGAGCCTTATCCCGAGAAAACAAAGCATGTAGGTTGAGGGTGTAAATCAAACCCGATTCTTCTCTTCTTCTCTCCTTTTCTTCACGTTTTTTTTCTTCTTTTTTGTGTCGAGTCGTCGGTCCTCGTTTAATATGGGTCGTTTTCGCATATTTTTAATTATTTCTGATAATCGATATTAAAAAAAAACTATTTTTTTTATAACGTTCTTAAAATACGATATCGATTCTCTAATCGAATATCGTATCTAACAAGAACAAAATTAATTAATTCTCGTTGATGCTAATAAAATCGTTACATCCTTTTTTTAAACAAAATTCGACGATTTTATACGCGGAGAGAATTAACATCTTTTTCGTTCAAAATTCTTTTTTTACTTTTCGTTCAAAACAAACTTTTTTTTCAAAACCTTTTCTAAAATCATTCCGACTATTTGATATTGATTACATAATCGAATATCGAATACGACGAATATCGAAAATATAAATCGGGCATGAATTAATCCATATTTGTACGCGATTTATAAAAATTAATGACTTTTCTACAAAATAAAAAAACCCGGACAGCCTGGCACTCGAGTCGCGCGCCGGTCAGGCGACTCGCGCGGTGGCCTGGTCCGCCGGCCTCTTTTTTTTTCGTTTCCTCGCTTTTCTATTTTTTATTCTTCTCGAGTCTTACATAAAAAGCGACTTTCACGACATATTTCGATAAATACTTTTTCTTTGACCTCGGTCAACGCGTGCTAATCCATCACGTGACATAAGTCTTTTCAAAATCATGCATTTTATTTATTTACATCGTTATTCGATTTATTTATTGTTACTAACTCGTTTTCTCGTGTTTGTAGCAATTTATTTTCATATTTTGTTTTTATCGTTTTATTTGATGTTTTATTAGTTTAATATGCATTAAACGACTTAGCAACCCATTTATTTATTTTTCTCACATGCCTTGGGAAAATAATCTCTGCATATCATTCAATCGTCGAACTAACGCGTGTACGTGAAAACGAACGATATCTTAGTAAAGGCCGCTAAGTGCGGGCGGGGTTGGGTGTTCTCAATGAACTTCCCAACACGTACCCTCACCCCTTACTCAGAACCATGGTTTCCGGATGTCCGAATCCATTGGCAACGAGAGTCATTCAATATTCGATTACCGATAATGTCGGTATCGGTATCAAATGCTAAGGGACGAACCCAATAAACTCTAACATTGAAAATGGGCCGTATTTTGTACACGGCCCACTACGACATAGAGTGGGTTCGAACGGGCCCGAACTCCCACAAAGTTCGGTGGCGACTCCTACTTCGATTTAAATTTCAATTTGACCATCTCATATGGAGATTCATTCGCCTCCCCAAACCCGCGCGTGGCCGCGTCGGGGTGGACCTATGTCATGTCCACAATTTGGCGACTCCGCTGGGGATCAACTGATGAGTCACTTACCATCGGCATCCTCAGGGTGAGACTCGAAAAGAAATCGTTCGATTAGTAATGTACACGTTTTAGTTCAATGGTTCATGCATAAGCCCATTCTTTCCCGGGTCGGTTACTTGTGACCAACGTCCCACTATACCGCGGTGCATTCCTACATGGGTGCACTAAAGACTTCGATGGCGGAACTCGCATGGGTTTTACGGCAGGTTCTAAGACCAACTCGGCTTAGGAAGACCGTCCTGATTTGCGAGAAAGCTATCGTCGTTGGTATAGACCCTCTTTCGACCGACCGAGACTTAGACTTAGAGCATACATGGCGTCGTTATACTGTTTCTATGACTACGTGCTACCTGATTTACAAGTCGTCTTTCAAAAACCGTCATTTTCAAAAACCCGCATCTTTTCAAACCCATCTATTTTTCAAAACCCGGAAAGCTACCAAATTTAGGACTTATGATTTTGACTCAAAATAGCCTATTTTTAGCTGGTATGCTGTCCAAACCTTTTCAAAAAGCCCGAAATCTCGGCCCGATAACCTTTTTCTCGGTTTTCAAAAAAAATCGGGCCTTCCAACCCGACTTCGCTCAGTTTTCCAATCCTAATCCTCTTTTCAAAACCCTCTTCTTCTTAGGACTTCCCGTATTTAGCAGTGTTGGGTCTTGTCATAGGTTGTAAGAGTCTATAGCGTCGAAACTCCATTGATCCTACATCACGAGTTTCTACCCCATCCCAAGTCCGCCTTATTTGTCAAGGCACGGTCCACCTACGTAGGACAAACTCCTACAAAGGGAAGCCCATTTACACACTCGAGTCCAAAGTCTGGGGATTTCACACATGGACCTTCCTTCGAACAGGACTAGGCCCACTTTGCCGAATCCTAAGGAAGGCCCGTCGTCCACGAGTCATCTGTCTAGGAGTCGGTCTTCAGTCCCACTCGGGGGCTACCCTTTAGCGGGGCGATCAACCGCGTTTGCTCTAAGGATCAGGTCTTACACGTGTTGGCTCACGTACCCCACTTTCGAGTCACTTAGATGTCGAACCATTTGAGTCCTATCAAAGTCTTTAGTCTCACTCGGGGGCTGTCCTCCACCCGAGCAGTCAACCACGGTCACCTTAAGGGGTACCCTACGTTCATCCTGCACCGGCGTCCTTATGATGCCTTCTTCGTGTCGTACCTATGCTACGAATACTCGAGTCACCTAGGGTTAGGTCACCACGGTTGGTCCGAGCACGTGATACGGTCAAACACGGTCGCCCCCATTTTCGGATTTACCCTTATGCAGCTCGAGTCCAATTCGCAGTCGTTACCTCGTCTAGATCAACGTTCGAGTATCCCGGTCCAAGAGTCTTTGTCGACCCATCACCCCGGGCCGTGTCTAGTTTGACTCCCTCTCTTGCACTTGCGCAAAGCCGAGTTTAGGCGAGTCGTGGCACCCGTCTTTCTCTCCAATCAAAGACCTTACCAAAAAAAAAACAACCAACCGAGCGTCCGAGTCCGGATTTGATTCGAGTCTAAGTCTGAGTTCGAGTCTAGGATACCCTACATCCTCATTTCCAAATCAAAGTCAGAGTCAAAGTCAGTTGTATTCTGTCCTCTTTTTTCAAAATTCAATAAAATCAGCTTTTCTATTTCTCATACATACTTTCCTTATGTGTTTCCGAGAACATGATGAACACCATCATACACTGTGAGCACACGCACGTGACTATTATAGGCACATCTATAATGACTGCAGGAAACCGAGCCCGTGTTTTCCTTTTACCTATTCCATGTCTGGTATAGAAAGCCACATAACTACCCGTAGCAGGAGCATCTCGAATCCTATGACAAATCTGGGTAGTCTTCTAGTTTGGGTTCAAGACGGGAGGCAAGCCCACTTCCCACAATAAACACTCATCCAATAAGACTAGCCAGTCCCTACCTTAGGTGTTAGTCTGACCGACAAAAAAAAGCTGGACAAAAAAAATCAAAAGTCCAAGAGAAAAAAACAAAAGGCCAAAACAAAAAGGCTGGCCATGATCAAAAAAGAATTATCAACATCTCTCGACCAGACACGGTCAACTCAAATGAAGAATCCCATGACCGGGGCTAAGAGGTCAACCCAAAGAATTCAAAAACCCATGACCGTGAAACGGTCAATTCAAAAATTATCAATACCCATACCATCCAATAGGGGAGAGACAGTCAAGATGGTCAGCTAACACCACATCTAGCCTTCCCACATTACAACCCTTAAGACCTTCTCGAGACCTAGGCTAGAGACAGCCCAGAATTTCGAGGATTCAAGCTCCATAGGATACACCCTAACCTTTAGGGCCAGACATGGAAACCAGATCCCGCATTATCAACCTGCCCGATCGAAGTCCGAGTCATTTTTACTCGACTTCCCCCTTTCCTACCACATTACAATACCTTACCCTCGAAGCCTTAGCTCCACAAAATCGAGCTCCAGATTTCGAAACATCAAAGCCACTTGCGACCTAGCTCCACATTTCCAAAAACATCTAAACCAGTTACCAGCCCCAAACACGGGAACTCAACTTGCAGTCGGCATAGAACATGCCCAAATAGTTCACACCATCTCTGGGGGCTACCCCGGAGAACGCTCACAGTCACAGGATCAGCATCCTAGCTATTCTAGCCCTTTGATCAAGACATCATTGGGAATGCACCTAGCCTACACCATTGCTATGGCTAGTTACACACAAAGCCCTAGTAAACTAGGCACCATTATATATCTTTCAATCCACCGAACTACGGCTTGGTTTGATTTCACTACACGTGAATACGTAGGCAGCCTTTCGACAAAGGCACAACCATTCACATTCACACAAATTTGAAAAAGCATCATCATTCCGGTCACGACACTGTCATGTTCTCAGCAGCTAGCTTCGTCATCCTGGGGGCTTCTCCTAGGCAGAAGTTCTCCATCCACTCACAAAATCCAGATAAATTCAAAGAATAAAGATCTAGCCTCCTTTCTATAGTGTGTCCTAGTACTCGGCTCAGTTGAAGACGAGAATTGGTCAGGGACTCGAAGCAATACCCACTTTGGAAATGTACCCCTAAATCAAAAGAATATCCAAAAGAACACCAGTCTACGGCATTGCTACCACAAAGACCTGTCGTACGGAAACAGTCCCATTCCGAGGATTCGACCGTGTTGCCACTCGCCTAGGCTACGGAATAGCGCAACTTAAGAGTCTTATCATATTAGGTGGCCCATTCCCTACCGAGTCACGGTCCAACCCTTAGAGAGTCCAGTCGTGTCTGTCAACTCGTCTTGTCGCGTCCAGAGTCGAGTCGGTCGGTATATCTCTCTCTTCAAATTCTCATTTTAAAATTCGCAAAACTTAGCCATTTGAGAAAATCCCTTTCCTAGTCACCACGTGAATAGGAATTTTTATCACATTTCATCTAGGCATACAGGCCTAACCAGAGACTTTAGGAGTCCGTGTCAGAATTGGATTAGGAATCAAGTCATCCCAAGCATTCTAATTTCCAAAAAAAATCATTTTCTTTCCAAAAAATGAATCAAAAATCATTTCTTCCCCAGCATGAGTCAGTGTTTCGCCTAAATGTTACATGCAATTTGATATGTATCAACAGACAGGTACCCCAAGACTCCCCGAAGAATTCTCAAAGACTCCCCAGTGGAAGGATCATGCAACATTTCTATTAAGGAATTGGGATATATCTGTAAGCAGATACACCTAGAGCTTCCAAGGGAAGCTCCCACGCAATTCCAAGATGGGATGTGTCTGTAAACAGACACACCCAAGACTTTTTAGGAGAAAGTCCCCGCGCTATTCAAAGATGGGATGTGTCTGTAAACACACACCCAAGACTTTTTAGGAGAAGTCCCCGCGCTATTCCATGATGGGATGTGTCTGTAAACAGACACACCCAAGACTTTTTAGGAGAAGTCCCCGCGCTATTCCAAGATGGGATGTGTCTGTAAACAGACACACCCAAGCCTTTTTAGGAAAAGTCCCCGCGACATTGTTGACATCTACCCAGGTATGATTTTTATCTTATGGCTGGCGAGCCCTTCACGCAAGTCTAATGGACTCTAAACGACCCGATCGGAAGTCTGCCAGGTCTTAATCCTCGATTGGCCTGGTAGCTACTCTGACTTTCGCGTTGTCCAAGCCTCAGTCAGAGTGGGGGCTCTGTATACACCCACATTTTGACCGCCAGGTGTCTATAATAGTTCCCACCAAACACCCGATGATGATTGGATGTAAACGTGCTTTGATGGACTCGGATATGGGCTCGTAATCATGGACTTTTGGTTTAGACTTATTACGGAGTACAAATCTTACAAAACCAACCTCAAATCCAGGCCCAGTGGGTCGTTTCGAGTCAAATAAGACTAATTTGGGTCGAAACCGTCACCAAGGGTAAAACCGTCTTTTTGCGACCGAGTCAAAACCCGGTCAAGGAAATTTTACCGAAACCCGCGAGCCAACCGTGACACTACACGTCCGGTTTGGACTCAAACACTACAAAAAATCAGCTTCAAAAATATTAAACAAATCCGTTTAAGGATAGAATTCGACCTCAAGTAGGAATTCTATCCGAAAACCGAAACAGTTCACAAACCGAGCTCAAACACTCGGCCAGAACACCCCAGCCAGCCGAGATTCATTGCTTCTTCGCCAAGCAACGGAATTTGCGTTCCTCTCGACTTCTTATATTTCCTATCCTGAGCGGTAGTTCTAGTCCAACTACTTCTCCTAGCCAAGGTCGGGAATTCTCCTATAAATAGCCCCTTGCAACACACATTGAACATCTACAATTATTTTCATCCACCTCGACACATAACACACACATCATAGATCTATTATTCCTACATCACACATTCATCATCAATCATCGAAGGTCAGAAAATATACAACCTCGTAACGCCAAACAATTCCCGAGTAATCTCGACCCGACGAATCCGACCCCCAGCCGGCCGAAACTCGTCCCACCACACGTCCAAAAATAACACCTTAACTCATCCCGCATCATCTCGACGCTCCCAAGTCTAAGTCACTTTCCGACGAGCCTTATCCCGAGAAAACAAAGCATGTAGGTTGAGGGTGTAAATCAAACCCGATTCTTCTCTTCTTCTCTCCTTTTCTTCACGTTTTTTTCTTCTTTTTTGTGTCGAGTCGTCGGTCCTCGTTTAATATGGGTCATTTTCGAATATTTTTAATTATTTCTAATAATCGATATTAAAAAAAAACTATTTTTTTATAACGTTCTTAAAATACGATATCGATTCTCTAATCGAATATCGTATCTAACAAGAACAAAATTAATTAATTCTCGTTGATGCTAATAAAATCGTTACATCCTTTTTTTAAACAAAATTCGACGATTTTATACGCAGAGAGAATTAACATCTTTTTCGTTCAAAATTCTTTTTTTACTTTTCGTTCAAAACAAACTTTTTTTCAAAACCTTTTCTAAAATCATTCCGACTATTTGGTATTGATTACATAATCGAATATCGAATACGACGAATATCGAAAATATAAATCGGGCATGAATTAATCCATATTTGTACGCGATTTATAAAAATTAATGATTTTTCGACAAAATAAAAAAGCCCGGACAGCCTGCCACTCGAGTCGCGCGCCGGTCAGGCGACTCGCGCGGTGGCCTGGTCCGCCGGCCTCTTTTTTTTCGTTTCCTCGCTTTTCTATTTTTTATTCTTCTCGAGTCTTACATAAAAAGCGACTTTCGCGACATATTTCGATAAATACTTTTTCTTTGACCTCGGTCAACGCGTGCTAATCCATCACGTGACATAAGTCTTTTCAAAATCATGCATTTTATTTATTTACATCGTTATTCGATTTATTTATTGTTACTAACTCGTTTTCTCGTGTTTGTAGCAATTTATTTTCATATTTTGTTTTTATCGTTTTATTAGACTAAAACGAATTCACATGCTAAAATAACTTTGATGTTATTAGTTTAATATGCATTAAACGACTTAGCAACCCATTTATTTATTTTTCTCACATGCCTTAGGAAAATAATCTCTGCATATCATTCAATCGTCGAACTAACGCGTGTACGTGAAAACGAACGATATCTTAGTAAAGGCCGCTAAGTGCGGGCGGGGTTGGGTGTTCTCAATGAACTTCCCAACACGTACCCTCACCCCTTACTCAGAACCATGGTTTCCGGATGTCCGAATCCATTGGCAACGAGAGTCATTCAATATTTGATTACCGATAATGTCGGTATCGATATCAAATGCTAAAGGACGAACCCAATAAACTCTAACATCGAAAATGGGCCGTATTTTGTACACGGCCCACTACGACATAGAGTGGGTTCGAACGGGCCTGAACTCCCACAAAGTTCGGTGGCGACTCCTACTTCGATTTAAATTTCAATTTGACCATCTCATTTGGAGATTCATTCGCCTCCCCAAACCCGCGCGTGGCCGCGTCGGGGTGGACCTATGTCATGTCCACAATTTGGCGATTCCGCTGGGGGTCAACTGATGAGTCACTTACCATCGGCATACTCAGGGTGAGACTCGAAAAGAAATCGTTCGATTAGTAATGTACACGTTTTAGTTCAATGGTTCATGCATAACCCCATTTTTTCCCGGGCCGGTTACTTGTGACCGACGTCCCACTATACCGCGGTGCATTCCTACATGGGTGCACTAAAGACTTCGATGGCGGAACTCGCATGGGTTTTACGGCAGGTTCTAAGACCAACTCGGCTTAGGAAGACCGTCCTGATTTGCGAGAAAGCTATCGTCGTTGGTATAGACCCTCTTTCGACCGACCGAGACTTAGACTTAGAGCATACATGGCGTCGTTATACTGTTTCTATGACTACGTGCTACCTGATTTACAAGTCGTCTTTCAAAAACCGTCCTTTTCAAAAACCCGCATCTTTTCAAACCCATCTATTTTTCAAAACCCGGAAAGCTACCAAATTTAGGACTTATAATTTTGACTCAAAATAGCCTATTTTTAGCTGGTATGCTGTCCAAACCTTTTCAAAAAGCCCGAAATCTCGGCCCGATAACCTTTTTCTCGGTTTTCAAAAAACATCGGGCCTTCCAACTCGACTTCGCTCGGTTTTCAAATCCTAATCCTCTTTTCAAAACCCTCTTCTTTTTAGGACTTCCCGTATTTAGCAGTGTCGGGTCTTGTCATAGGTTGTAAGAGTCTATAGCGTCGAAACTCCGTTGATCCTACATCACGAGTTTCTACCCCATCCCAAGTCCGCCTTATTTGTCAAGGCACGGTCCACCTACGTAGGACAAACTCCTACAAAGGGAAGCCCATTTACACACTCGAGTCCAAAGTCTGGGGATTTCACACATAGACCTTCCTTCGAACGGGACTAGGCCCACTTTGCCGAATCCTAAGGAAGGCCCGTCGACCACGAGTCACCCGTCTAGGAGTCGGTCTTCAGTCCCACTCGGGGGCTACCCTTTAGCGGGGCGATCAACCGCGTTTGCTCTAAGGATCAGGTCTTACACGTGTTGGCTCACGTACCCCACTTTCGAGTCACTTAGATGTCGCACCATTTCAGTCCTATCAAAGTCTTTAGTCTCACTCGGGGGCTGTCCTCCACCCGAGCAGTCAACCACGGTCACCTTAAGGGGTACCCTACGTTCATCCTGCACCGGCGTCCTTATGATGCCTTCTTCGTGTCGTACCTATGCTACGAATACTCGAGTCACCTAGGGTTAGGTCACCACGGTTGGTCCGAGCACGTGATACGGTCAAACACGGTCGCCCCCATTTTCGGATTTACCCTTATGCAGCTCGAGTCCAATTCGCAGTCGTTACCTCGTCTAGATCAACGTTCGAGTATCCCGGTCCAAGAGTCTTTGTCGACCCGTCACCCCGGGCCGTGTCTAGTTTGACTCCCTCTCTTGCACTTGCGCAAAGCCGAATTTAGGCGAGTCGTGGCACCCGTCTTTCTCTCCAATCAAAGACCTTACCAAAAAAAACAATCAACCGAGCGTCCGAGTCCGGATTTGATTCGAGTCTAGGATACCCTACATCCTCATTTCCAAATCAAAGTCAGAGTCAAAGTCAGTTGTATTCTGTCCTCTTTTTTCAAAATTCAATAAAATCAGCTTTTCTATTTCTCATACATACTTTCCTTATGTGTTTCCGAGAACATGATGAACACTATCATACACTGTGAGCACACGCACGTGACTATTATATGTACATCTATAATGACTGCAGGAAACCGAGCCCGTGTTTTCCTTTTACCTATTCCATGTCTGGTATAGAAAGCCACATAACTACCCGTAGCAGGAGCATATCGAATCCTATGACAAATCTGGGTAGTCTTCTAGTTTGGGTTCAAGACGGGAGGCAAGCCCACTTCCCACAATAAACACCCATCCAATAAGACTAGCCAATCCCCACCTTAGGTATTAGTCTGACCGACAAAAAAAAGCTGGACAAAAAAAAATCAAAAGTCCAAGAGAAAAAAACAAAAGGCCAAAACAAAAAGGCTGGCCATGATCAAAAAAGAATTATCAACATCTCTCGACCAGACACGGTCAACTCAGATGAAGAATCCCATGACCGGGGCTAAGAGGTCAACCCAAAGAATTCAAAAACCCATGACCGTGAAACGGTCAATTCAAAAATTATCAATACCCATACCATCCAATAGGGGAGAGACAGTCAAGATGGTCAGCTAACACCACATCTAGCCTTCCGACATTACAACCCTTAAGACCTTCTCGAGACCTAGGCTAGAGACAGCCCAGAATTTCGAGGATTCAAGCTCCATAGGATACACCCTAACCTTTAGGGCCAGACATGGAAACCGGATCCCGCATTATCAACCTGCCCGATCGAAGTCCGAGTCATTTTTACTTGACTTCCCCCTTTCCTACCACATTACAATACATTACCCTCGAAGCCTTAGCTCCACAAAATCGAGCTCCAGATTTCGAAACATCAAAGCCACTTGCGACCTAGCTCCACATTTCCAAAAACATCTAAACCAGTTACCAGCCCCAAACACGGGAACTCAACTTGCAGTCGACATAGAACATGCCCAAATAGTTCACACCATCTCTGGGGGCTACCCCGGAGAACGCTCACAGTCACAGGATCAGCATCCTAGCTATTCTAGCCCTTTGATCAAGACATCATTGGGAATGCACCTAGCCTACACTATTGCTATGGCTAGTTACACACAAAGCCCTAGTAAACTAGGCACCATTATATATCTTTCAATCCAATGAACTACGGCTTGGTTTGATTTCACTACACGTGAATACGTAGGCAGCCTTTCGACAAAGGCACAACCATTCACATTCACACAAATTTGAAAAAGCATCATCATTCCGGTCACGACACTGTCATGTTCTCAGCAGCTAGCTTTGTCATCCTGGGGGCTTCTCCTAGGCAGAAGTTCTCCATCCACTCACAAAATCCAGATAAATTCAAAGAATAAAGATCTAGCCTCCTTTCTATAGTGTGTCCTAGTACTCGGCTCAGTTGAAGACGAGAATTGGCCAAGGACTCGAAGCAATACCCACTTTGGAAATGTACCCCTAAATCAAAAGAATATCCAAAAGAACACCAGTCTACGACATTGCTACCACAAAGCCTTGTCGTACGGAAACAGTCCCATTCCGAGGATTCGACCGTGTTGCCACTCGCCTAGGCTACGGAATAGCGCAACTTAAGAGTCTTATCATACTAGGTGGCCCATTCCCTACCGAGTCACGGTCCAACCCTTAGAGAGTCCAGTCGTGTCTGTCAACTCGTCTTGTCGCGTCCAGAGTCGAGTCGGTCGGTATATCTCTCTCTTCAAATTCTCATTTTAAAATTCGCAAAACTTAGCCATTTGAGAAAATCCCTTTCCTAGTCACCACGGGAATAGGAATTTTTATCACATTTCATCTAGGCATACAGGCCTAACCAGAGACTTTAGGAGTCCGTGTCAGAATCGGATTAGGAATCAAGTCATCCCAAGCATTCTAATTTCCAAAAAAAAAAATCATTTTCTTTCCAAAAAATGAATCAAAAATCATTTCTTCCCCAGCATGAGTCAGTGTTTCGCCTAAATGTTACATGCAATTTGTTATGTATCAACAGACAGGTACCCCAAGACTCCCCAGTGGAAGGATCATGCAACATTTCTATTAAGGAATTGGGATATATCTGTAAGCAGATACACCCAGAGCTTCCAAGGCAAGCTCCCACGCAATTCCAAGATGGGATGTGTCTGTAAACAGACACACCCAAGACTTTTTAGGAGAAAGTCCCCGCGCTATTCCAAGATGGGATGTGTCTGTAAACACACCCAAGACCTTTTAGGAGAAGTCCCCGCGCTATTCCAAGAAGGGATGTGTCTGTAAACGGACACACCCAAGACTTTTTAGGGGAAGTCCCCGCGCTATTCCAAGATGGGATGTGTTTGTAAACAGACACACCCAAGCCTTTTTAGGAAAAGTCCCCGCGACATTGTTGACATCTACCCAGGTATGATTTTTATCTTATGGCTGGCGAGCCCTTCACGCAAGTCTAATGGACTCTAAACGACCCGATCGGAAGTCTGCCAGGTCTTAATCCTCGACTGGCCTGGTAGCTACTCTGACTTTCGCCTTGTCCAAGCCTCAGTCAGAGTGGGGGCTCTGTAGACACCCACATTTTGACCGCCAGGTGTCTATAATAATTCCCACCAAACACCCGATGATGATTGGACGTAAACGTGCTTTGATGGACTCGGATATGGGCTCGTAATCCTGGACATTTGGTTTAGACTTATTACGGAGTACAAATATTACAAAACCAACCTCAAATCCAGGCCCAGTGGGTCGTTTCGAGTCAAATAAGACTAATTTGGGTCGAAACCGTCACCAGGGGTAAAACCGTCTTTTAGCGACCGAGTCAAAACCCGGTCAAGGACATTTTTCCGAAACCCGCGAGCCAACCGTGACACTACACGTCCGGTTTGGACTCAAACACTACAAAAAATCAGCTTCAAAAATATTAAACAAATCCGTTTAAGGATAGAATTCGACCTCAAGTAGGAATTCTATCCGAAAACCGAAACAGTTCACAAACCGAGCTCAAACACTCGGCCAGAACACCCCAGCCAGCCGAGATTCATTGCTTCTTCGCCAAGCAACGGAATTTGCGTTCCTCTCGACTTCCTATATTTCCTATCCTGAGCGGTAGTTCTAGTCCAACTACTTCTCCTAGCCAAGGTCGGGAATTCTCCTATAAATAGCCCCTTGCAACACACATTGAACATCTACAATTATTTTCATCCACCTCGACACATAACACACACATCATAGATCTATTATTCCTACATCACACATTCATCATCAATCATCGAAGGTCAGAAAATATACAACCTCGTAACGCCAAACAATTCCCGAGTAATCTCGACCCGACGAATCCGACCCCCAGCCGGCCGAAACTCGTCCCACCACACGTCCAAAAATAACACCTTAACTCATCCCGCATCATCTCGACGCTCCCAAGTCTAAGTCACTTTCCGACGAGCCTTATCCCGAGAAAACAAAGCATGTAGGTTGAGGGTGTAAATCAAACCCGATTCTTCTCTTCTTCTCTCCTTTTCTTCACGTTTTTTTTCTTCTTTTTTGTGTCGAGTCGTCGGTCCTCGTTTAATATGGGTCGTTTTCGCATATTTTTAATTATTTCTAATAATCGATATTAAAAAAAAACTATTTTTTTTATAACGTTCTTAAAATACGATTTCGATTCTCTAATCGAATATCGTATCTAACAAGAACAAAATTAATTAATTCTCGTTGATGCTAATAAAATCGTTACATCCTTTTTTTAAACAAAATTCGACGATTTTATACGCGGAGAGAATTAACATCTTTTTCGTTCAAAATTCTTTTTTTACTTTTCGTTCAAAACAAACTTTTTTTCAAAACCTTTTCTAAAATCATTCCGACTATTTGATATTGATTACATAATCGAATATCGAATACGACGAATATCGAAAATATAAATCGGGCATGAATTAATCCATATTTGTAACGCGATTTATAAAAATTAATGATTTTGTCGATAAAATAAAAAAACCCGGACAGCCTGCCACGCTAGTCGCGCGCCGGTCAGGCGACTCGCGCGGTGGCCTGGTCCGCCGACCTCTTTTTTTCGTTTCCTCGCTTTTCTATTTTTTATTCTTCTCGAGTCTTACATAAAAAGCGAGCGACATATTTCGATAAATACTTTTTCTTTGACCTCGGTCAACGCGTGCTAATCCATCACGTGACATAAGTCTTTTCAAAATCATGCATTTTATTTATTTACATCGTTATTCGATTTATTTATTTTTACTAACTCGTTTTCTCGTGTTTGTAGCAATTTATTTTCATATTTTGTTTTTATCGTTTTATTAGACTAAAACGAATTCACATGCTAAAATAACTTTGATGTTATTAGTTTAATATGCATTAAACGACTTAGCAACCCATTTATTTATTTTTCTCACATGCTTTAGGAAAATAATCTCTGCATATCATTCAATCGTCGAACTAACGCGTGTACGTGAAAACGAACGATATCTTAGTAAAGGTCGCTAAGTGCGGGCGGGGTTGGGTGTTCTCAATGAACTTCCCAACACGTACCCTCACCCCTTACTCAGAACCATGGTTTCCGGATGTCTGAATCCATTGGCAACGAGAGTCATTCAATATTCGATTACCGATAATGTCGGTATCGGTATCAAATGCTAAGGGACGAACCCAATAAACTCTAACATCGAAAATGGGCCGTATTTTGTACACGGCCCAGTACGACATAGAGTGGGTTCGAACGGGCCCGAACTCCCACAAAGTTCGGTGGCGACTCCTACTTCGATTTAAATTTCAATTTGACCATCTCATATGGAGATTCATTCGCCTCCCCAAACCCGCGCGTGGCCGCGTCGGGGTGGACCTATGTCATGTCCACAAGTGGCAATTTTAGGGGATTTGGGGGCATGCCCCCCACCCCCCCTCCCCTCCACAGGTTGAAAATTTATAGATTTTAAGTATCTAATTGTGCATGAAGTTGTAGTCGATGAGCAACTGGTAGGGATCATGTATTTGGTTGAACTAGTCATGGGTTCAATTCTTATCTCTATTTGAAAAATTGGTAAAGAGCATGTATTTGGTCCAACTGGTCACAGGTTCGAGTCGTACCTCTGCATCCTTTTTAATAATTTTATTATGATTTTGTGTCTGGTATGATTTTCAATATTAGATCTCAAAATTATATCTTTAGAAAGATATTAGTCCATACAGAAATATTTACTTACATTTCTATCATTTTTTTTCAAATTAATGCTTGAAAATAAAATAAATATCCTTTTTTAGTAAGTTTACATTGACAATTGTGGGCTTATATTGTACAGAGTAAATTTCAGTCGAGAAAGAAAAATATCAAGTTACAAACCATCACTAGGAGGGACATGTTTAAGCTTTTAAAGCGACCACTACTAGAGACGGTTTACCATATAATCGTGTGTGGAAAAAAAATTGTCCAAAATTATTATTTGCCCCCTTATTTAACAATCCTGCGTCCGCCACTGGGAAGGTCCTCTCCCGATGGCAAAAGGTATTACTTAGGCATCGGAGAGGGGCCTCTCGAACACCCTCCGAGGCCTTGTTTGTTGCCTGTGAAGGCACAGGAGAGCTAGGTCGATAAGGCCGCCTGACCAGCGCTAGCAGACGAGAAGAGAAGGACCCGGTCCAACAATGGACTTCAAACCATCATCATCATCACCTAGCTCAAGCCTATGTTAGATTGTTTGTTACTAATCAATTTGTAATCTGGATTTTCATTGGATGCTACCCACTGTGGATGTGCTTCAGGCTAGAGGCTTCAGCCTCGTGAATTACTATGTTATTTGTAAAATGTAGGAGGAAACAAAAATCCACCATTATTTTGAGTGTTCTTTCTCTTAAGAGGTCATGACATGGAGCGTAAACACTGGGGTGTCACGCGCTCCACGGTGGTGAGCTAGTGAGATATGGACGAACCACCCTAATCCCTTCAAGGCTAGCGTGAATCGAACTGGTTTTGTGAACCCTGAACCGCCCCTAGATCCGAGCAACGACGGTCCAACGCGCACCCACGATACCAACCTAGGTTTGCCTAGACTAGCTACGTGCCTAGGTGACTAGTCTAACCCCTACAAGGTTAACAAGGCCTAACCTTCACTCAAACTTTGGTTTTTTGAGAGGATTTAAGTGAGAAGAGTTTCGAACTCTAACTCGGTTTTTTTGTCATTCAACAAAATTTGATTATAACAATGACTAAGAGGCTTTTTTTATAGGGCCTTTAGGAAGCTACTAGAAAGCTACTACACGTCCCAAATAGGGCTAGATACAAATCATACAAATAAAATAAAAGACAATTAAAAGCTAGTACAAATCAAGTGGGCCACGGTCCCCTTAGGTGTGCTTTTTTTTTGGTGAAATGTGAGATATTTTCATTCATCAAAAAAATGGAGTTACAAGCATATGCACAAACTCAAGGTATGAAACAACTAGTCACAATTGATACCTAGAAGAGACTCAACAATTATAACCAAGATTCCTGAGGTATCTAATGTCATCACAAGCAACAGAGTCATTTGGCTTGACTTTAATTCCTTAGGTGTGCTTCATCCCATGTGAGTGGTCCTTGCTTGTGCCTTGAGCCCCAAGCATGAGAAGGACACCATGTGACTTGGACATACATTTAATGCTGAAATGCAAAGGGAACCAAGCCCCTTTGGTTGTCTCATGCTTCGTCCATGCCTACTCGGTCACTTATTCTCGTCGCACCATCCATGTGCACCCCTTTGGTTCCACCGTGTTGGCTTCCAATTGACTTAGCCTTAGCCTAATTTGTCTTCGCCTTATTTGTAGGTCACCCCTAATACAACCCTTTGACATAAAGGTCACCCCTTTCCCCACCATTTTAGCCTTAGTTATATGACGATCAAGTTGACCTAAACTTGACGCTAAAATTAGGCTAATGACGAAAAAAGACATGACCTTACTTTAACTCTCGTTGCATGACAGTGTCTCTATCTATTATGAGTAATCTTCTCCTTTATTTTGGGTAAAAAAATTAAGAAGAGAATAAAGAATTGATTAAAGTAAGAAAAAGTCACTACTAGAAAATACAAAACAGCCGACCGATATCAGCGACCGTCTTCTGTCGCTAAAAGGACGGGCGACAGATAACAGTCGCCAAGAAGTAGTCGCACTAGGTAGTCGCTTGAAAAAGAGGCGGGCGACCGATATCAGTCGCTAAGATTAGTGACCGATACTGGTCACTATATTAGAAGCTCAGCGACCGATATAGGTCACTAATGGGCAAGGTTTAGCGACTGATGTCGGTCGCCCTATGAGTTGTCTTGACGTCTTTGGGAATCTTGGACGTCTTATTTAGCGACCGTTATCAGTCGCTAATATTTTCCATTAGCGACCGATATCAGTCGCTAATAAACCTGTAATTGGCCGATTCAATTTGATTCATTTCTAGCCAAAATATGCACACAAAAAACCAACCCGACAATGACAATACGTTCCAAACACATTCCAAACATCATGCCGTATCGGCCACATAACGCCAACTTCACACTTCCACAATTGCCAACCAAGGTAACTAAATGTCGTGAATAAACTAAATTAAGAATAATGTTACAAACTATTTTGAATCAACATTCAGGAACTACAGGGTTTCTTAAACTACAACTACTGACAGTATCTACTCAACAAATAGGGAAACTAGCCAATGCACCACTACCACCTCCATTGAAGGGGTCTCTAGGATCTAGGGGTGGGGGAAAGGGACCGGAGTTGCAGCTCTGCTGCTGCATACATCTTAAGCGGGCGAGTTCTTCTAGTATTTGCATGTTCACCTCACCCTATTGCCTTATTTTTTCAGACTGTTGCTTCACTTGATTCGCAAGAGTAGCCCGTTCCGCCTTTCCTTCTTCAATTTCTGACCTCATCTCGAGCATTTGGTGTGGTGAAGTACAGGGTGTGAGCATTCCCGTACCGTACACCCCCCTTTACGGTACCCTTCCACAACATCGAACCATATCTGGTTCGGATCTCTACCTTCATCGTTGTCGGTGGATGTGGCTTCCGGATATGTTTCCTAAAAAAATTGATTTGATGATTAAGTGAGGTTTCGTTGAAAAAGTCACAATCTAAAGAACAATTTCAAGAAGCCTTATGTTAGAAACTCACCCAAAGTTCTTTGTCCCTCACTGAAATGAAATGCTTCCGACCGTTGCAGTCCAACTTGCTCTTCGTCTGAAAAAACAACTCCGCAGCGTCGGGGAGTTGTCTTGTCTTGTTCTTCATCTATTAACAGTACATGTAGATCTTTTATCAATAATTTTAATGAAAACTTGAAATAAGAATCTAAAATAAAAATCAAAGGTTTGAAATACTCACGTCCATAGCTCGCTGGTAGGTGGACTGTGACCCACCGTAGTGCGTAGGCTCCACTACAGCCTCAAGGTCTCCCGACCTCTTGTTTTTCTTTGCTTCGACGGATCTCTTGAGAAACTTTGGGTCGGAGCGGGCTTTGTTGTACTGCTCAAGTGCGGCACCTACAATTCATATAAGGAGATCAGTAAGCGAAGATATAACTTTCTATTCACTAATTGAGTAATCAAACCTCTAAGTACTTTCTCTGCCTTCCCTCATTCGCCACCTTGAACATGTTATCCATGAACCGTGGTTTGATGACCTCCATATAGCGGTCTCGTGCATCCACCTCGAGGCTCGGGTCCCACCAGAATTTGAGCTGCAAGATCGTTTGTTAGTAAATTATTTATCCGTAAACAGTAATAGGTAACTACTAAACCCAAAAAAACGGTCGAAGGCTTAGCGACCGACAGCGGTCACTCGTCTTTTTCTGTCGCTCGCTAAGCTTGTTTTTTTGTCAGTTAGAGACCGATATCGGTCGCTAGCCCCAACTTTAGCGACTGATATCAGTCACTGTATTTAATTTATAATAAACGTTGGCGATTGATATTGGTAGCCCGTGTTTTTTTAGCGACCGATATCAGTCGCTAAGCTATGTTCAATTTTTAACCACCCCAACTACCACTCGGTCTCTTCGCCTAACGATCGATATCGGTCGCCCATGTTTTTTTCATTCGCTACAGAAGCGACTGACAGTTTTGTTCGCGCGTGTGAGGTTGCTAATGGATTAATTTCTTGTAGTAAGTAGGATATAAAGTAGAAATATGGTGGGGTTTGTGAGTAAAGAAAAGAATAAAGAATTGATTAAAGTGCAACCCAAAAATGGAAAAAGGAAAGATATTTTATTATATTCTGTCCATAACTCGACTAATGACCCATATAACTTGAACACTATTCGACCTGGTCTACTAGTTTGACTGGTCTAGTACAAATCAAATGAAAAATTATTCAAAATATTGAAATTTTACTAATAATCTGCATCACTTGTATAAAAATGTTGCATTATTGATAATGATATGCAACATTTGTACAAAGTGTTACATTTTGAATGACAATATGCAACACTTAATTAAAAATGTTGCATTCTAATGGATATAGGCAACATTTTTTACCAAGTGTTGCAAATTAATATCTACCACTTAAATTGCAACACAAAGATAGAGTGTTGCAAATAAATCAAATGTTGCATTAGGCTTGTTTTGTAGTAGTGAGATAAGCCTACTAGTACCAGTAAGAAAATAAGGAAGAAAACTCATAATAGGAGGGAGTATTAATGGGTGGCAGAGTATTACGGAAAGGCGTGGAAGCATGAGAAATCAAATTAAGAAGGCTTGAAGATGTAAAAGGAAGCCAAATGGGATCATCAACTAGCGAATATGCAGTATCATTGCGACACCTCATGCAATTTGGGAAGAACGTAATAGAAGAACTTTTGTGGGCATAGATAGAACCACTAATGATTTTGTGCTTAAGATTAAAAATTATGTGCTCCGTAAGTATTAGACTCTTGATGACTACTTGCCATGAGTCTCATTTTGATTTAGAGAGACTGAATAGTTAATTATTGGCTCCTATTTTGTAAGATATTGTTTTTGTTTTTTTCCTCAATTAGACCAATAAAATTAAGCTACGTACGCTTTAGCAAAAAAATAAATAAAAAAATAGACATATAATGATTTCTCAAGCACTCAATTATCTCGATTAGGTTTTTTATTTCAAAAATATTTCTTTTATTCGAAATACACATTTGATAGATATAAAAAAAATATTAGACTCCTAATTTTAAATCTAAACAAAATATATTAAAAAAATTTATTATAAATATCATGTATAATTTGTACGAGATCTATACTAGTTGGACTAGTATTAAACACGTGCATAGCATGCACGGGCGACCGCTAAAAAATGTTATGCGATTTATGTTTTAGATATCCGCATGGTTGCGTATTTCCATTAACACTCGTACAAGCAAATTAAAAAATAGCACATTGATTATTGTCGAAATCTTTTTTTTTTTATAAAAGCAAGGTTTTTTTAAGCTCTCATATTCATCCTCACCCAAAAAAAGTTTAGGTGTCGCACCCACAATTATTTCGGATTATTTAAATTATTAATCTACTAACTACCAAATTTAACTTATTGTTAAACCTTAGTCAAACTTAACTTAAAGTTTACCCATTTTCAACATTTAAATTTTTTCCTTTCATTATTTTAATTTTTTGTAACTACTACTAAATATGTATCCCGAAATTAAATTAGTTAAAACTATAATTTTTTAATTGAATTAATATTTCACTAAACGATTCATTTGCATTTTTTATTTAATTAAGAAATAGCTAGTATAGATATATCAGAGAAGGATATACCAATAATATTTATGTGTGTGTGTGTGTGTTTATATAGAAATAGGATCTTTTACATCCACCTTTTTTTCTCTACATTTTACCTTCTTTTCTAAACCATTGGATATGTCTAGATTATTAGATGAGATTAAAACTTGAGATCATAACAAACCCTAATTATTCTCACTATTCTTCTTCCTTCTCTTAATGTGTTTGTTTTACGTTCATTTATTTTTTTATTTAATAATTTTTTTACAAACAATTCTTCAATTAATTTTTTGTGTTCAATTAATTTTGTATCTTGATTTCAATCATCAATTTTTTTGTTCAATTTCGTGTTCAATTTTGCTTCAAGTTTGTTCAATTTCGTATCTTGATTTCAATCATCAACTTTTTTGTTCAATTTCGTGATTTCACATCTTCATCAATGCGCTTCAATTTTTCGTGATCAATTTCTTGATTCATTAATAGGTTTGGTTTCGTGTTATTAATTCCAGGGTTTCTGATTTCGTTCTGGGTATTGAATTGAATATTGCTTCTTTCGTGTTATTTGATTTCGTGTATTCAAATTCTAGAGTTTCTTATTGTATCAAATTTTTGTTTATTTCGTGTTATTGTTCAACAATAATATGTATTGTTTGTGATTATTCCAGGATACATTATTGGGGTAATTTATGTATTTCTTATTACAAGATTAAATATGAACAATGAAATACTTGAATATGAACAATGAAATAACTACACATTATTTCATAGCATGAATTTCTGTTTTTGGTACATTATTATTTCTATGAAATACCCAATTATTTTATTATGTTATTCCAGTTATTTTATACTATTATTGCGGTTATTCTATATTATTCTTGCGGTTATTTCATTATAATATTAGTTACTGTGTTTTACAACCAATTATTTTATTGTATTTTTACAGTTATTCTATCGCACATATGTGATTATTGTATTTCAATTTTATTTTTTTGTACTTTTAACGTAACTAACCCCCCTTTATGTCTTTCAGTGAAGTTTATTTGGTGAATGCGCATTCAATGATACTCAAGATGTTTCATCTCAATACAATAACACGAGTTATTCATTACAATAATTAAGTTTATATATTGGAATAACTACGTAAAATCAGATAATATTATTTTAAAAATGATCATATTTGAGGTTCATCGCAATATAATAACATGAGTTATTTATTACAATAACTGAGTTTCTACATTGAAATAACTACCTAAAATCAAATAACATTATTTTAAAATTAATTATACTTCCTCCATTTTATTTATATCTTCCCATCCTAATATAATACCCCACCCATATATTAAGGGGATGGGAAGATATAAAGAAAATGGAGGAAGTAATTGAATTTGAATTTCATTTTAATACAATAACAAGAGTTACTCATCATAATAACTGAGTTTCTACATTGCAATAACTACGTATCTACATTGAAATAACTCATAGAACTTGATAATTGTAGAATGATCGAAATACTACAATTACCTGGAGAATGATCGAAATTACCTGTTTCAAGTCCATATAGATGAAAGAAATTGTGACAACTTATTATAAAACTGAAATTGATTAACCAAGAAATATAGGAACTCTACAATTGTATAATGACATCTAGCTAGAAGAAATAACGAAAAATATATATTGAAGAACAAAATTGAATTAGGTTGAATCACGAAATTGAATTAGGTTGATTTTTATTTTTATATTTGATTCAGTTTTTGTAGATAAGCGTATAATGACATATATTACGTTGATTTTTTTATTATTATTTTGATTCTGTTTTGGATCAAAGAATCAAGGAGATGTGTAACTGTTATGGAATATGGGATTTTATTATGGTAAAATATGCATATCTTAGCCTTTGATCCAATTAAATCCAATGGCCATCATTAAGAGGTAAAATGTAGCAAAACGACTAAATGTACCAGATCCTGCCTCTCTCTCTTTCTCTCTCTCTCTCTCTCTCTCTCTCTCTCTCTCTCTCTCTCTCTCTCTTTGTCTCTGTGTCTCTCTCTCTCTCTCTCTATATATATATATATATATATATATATGTTCAAAATTGATATGTAACTATAACATTCAGCACTTTTATCACTTCAAGTGATAAAGTGCAACTTTATCACTCATCTCGTGTAACTTTAAGCACTTTTTGTGTAACTTTAACACTAGAACTTATGAGCTTATAAGTGTTCTTGACCTTATGAGAACCTATCTCTCTCTCTCTCTCTCTCTCTCTCTATATATATATATATATATATATATATATATTTATATATAGGTTCTTATGAGTTTCTCTCATATATTAAGTCTCTAAGTCCTCATCCCATCCATTGGATGAATGGACGAGATCTATCGTTATATAAAAAAAAATTATTGCTTCCATCAAAATAGGAAAGAATATCAATTAGTAACGTAATCATTCATACTGCCATTCATAGCACAACCCACGTTCATACTCTCGTTTCTCACTTTCACAGAACAAAATCTTCAAGCAAAATTTTTGCAAATTGTTCAATCATTCATCTTCTTCTTTGCGCCGCTACAACTTACGTTCAATCAACCCACTTAATAACACATATAATCATTCATCTTCTTCGTCGCACCGATGAAACTTCTCCTTCGATAGCGGATATGCAAATCGCCGAATGCACAAACAGTGAGTATACGTTTGTAATTTATACTGGAAACGCCATGGAAGTCATTGAGATGCTCCATATTATTAGTTTTTACGTTTACAGTATGGAAAATGCATATTATTAAAGGTCTGATTATTATATGAATTTTTCGCACAAACAATATATGGAGTTATTGTAATGCACATAATGTGTTACTTTAATACAGACCATCTGTTATTTTAATGTCTAACCCCTGCGTGTATGCAACTTCTGTTAATTGAATTTCGTGTTACTTTAATGCACATCATCTGTTATTTTAGTTCTTTTCATCTGTTACTGTAGTGCACTGGAGTGTCAAAAGGATTTAGAATACCGCCATATAAAAAAAATTAAGAAAGAAAGAATTGTTTTCTATAATTATGGTACATGATTGCCATCAAAATAGGAAACAATATCAAAGAGTAACGCCCTCATTCAAAGAAAGATACTGCGTAATACTCTCATTCATCACTTTCAACCAAACCAATCTTCAATCAAAGTATACACGTTCAATCAACACACTCAATAACACGTTATGAACCGAGTGTGACTAGAATCTTATCCAGGTGCATTATGATGTCTAAATGCACTACCTAGATTACGTCATATCTTGGAAATATGGAGGAAATCTCATAATCTTCACAATAGTGAGAGGGAAATAAAGAAAGATATGTTTATTATTATCTTGAAGAGATATGACAATATCAAGATAGGGGAAAGAATAAAGCAAGATGATCTTCACCAAAGATGTGGAAATGTCGTGATCTCCCATGATCTAGCCTATCTTTTATTTCAAGTAATAGACTAGAATAAAATCACACACATAAGGAGAGTATACGTGGAGTAATATTAGTTAGTTGTTTTATTTATTATTTTCTACTTAAGCACTTGTAATTTAGGCAACAATCACTCTAGTGATTTCGTATTGTAGGCTATTTAAAGCCACGGCAATAATGTATTAGAAGAAGAGACTATGAATGATGAATTAACAAAAAAACCGAGTTGCATTTTGATCTTTGTGATCATGGTGTTTACTAAATTCGAGAAGGTACTTCGAATTGGCGATAAAAGATTGGGCTCCAATCTTTTTCGTGATTGGTTCCGGGTTCAAGGTCGAACTACGGGCTAAATATACCTTTATATTTATCGTTTATTTTCGTTCGTCAATAAACTTCAAGGTTACATCAACTTTGGTCCAAAAAAAATACAAAAACAAGTTTGCATTAGAGCTTCCGCATTTTTATTTCGTATCATTTTGGTATCAGAGCCGTGTTAACGACATGGGAGATAACGAAATCAACGACAACAATGTCAACAATGATGCGGGCAGCATCAATACTGGAGAGAGTAATGACGACAATCTCATCCAACAATTGCTCCGTGCCTTGCGCAATTTGCCCAAGAACAGACCTGGGGGAGTTGCCAGGAGATTCGTGGATGTGCCCAAACCCCATGACGAATTCAAAGTCACGGAGTTGCCTGAATTCGGGGGAGGGATAGATCCGGAAGAGTACTTGGACTGGGAGCAACAAATCGAGAGGATGTTCGAATTCAAGGATGTCCCTGATGAGAAGCGTTGCAAGTATGCTATCTTGAGGCAACAAAAAGTGCGTCCCTATGGTTCAAAAGTATGAAGACTAAGCGAGCCCGGGAAGAAAAGCCTAAGATCCGGTCGTGGGAGGAACTCAAAAATAAGTTACGCAAGAGGTATGTTCCTAAAAGTTACAAAATCGACTTATATCTTAAGGTAACTGAGTTGAGACAAGGGACCATGTCAATTAGTGCGTACATTTAGGAGTTCGAAAAGGCATCTTTAATGTGTAAGTTAGAAGAACTCGAGGAACAAAAGATGGCTAGGTTTTGTAGGGGATTAAATCGTAACATAGCTGATGTGGTAGATTTAAATCCTTATGCGTCGTTTGATTTGCTATGCTCTTTGTGTTTAAAAGTAGAGGGCCAACAAAAACGACGAACTACCCCGACCACTAAAACAAACGCTTGGACAAAAGCCGAAACACCCAATAAATTCGGAGGGTCTAGTTCAAGTCAAACCCCAAAATCCGTAGTTGCCACCCAAACAACACCTAAAACAGACACCAAGTCCAAAGACATATCTAGGGTCCGTTGTTTTAAGTGTCAAGGATTCGGCCACTTTCAAAGCGATTGTCCTAATAGAAGAGTCATCACATTAAGAGAGGCAATTAGCTATCGTGATGAATTGATGAAGGGTTTTAGTGACGAGGATGAACCATCATATGTCACAAATGGGGATGAGTTAGAGGGGGACGACGTGCTCGACTTTGTAGCACCAAGTCATGTTGAGTCTTTGGTCTTACGTCGTACTTTGCACACCGTTGTTGAACCGGTTGTGGCCGAACAACGTGACCAAATCTTCCACACTAAATGATTGGTCAAAGACAAATGGTGTAACGTGATTATTGATGGGGGGGGAGTTGTACCAACGTCACCTCACAAGACATGGTTAAGAAATTAACCCTAACCACCAAACCACACCTGAGACCCTATACCTTACATTGGCTCGACGATGGGAACCCGGTCAAGGTAAATAAACAAGTCCGCGTTGGTTTTACGATGGGTCCTTACAAGGACGAGGTGGTTTGCGACGTTATTCCCATGGATGCTTGTCACATGTTATTAGGCAGGCCATGGAAATTTGACCGCAATGTCCTTCATAAAGGACGAAGCAACGAGCATTAACTCATGGTGAATGGTAAGAAGGTCGTCCTAAGGCCTATGGCGCCGAAGGAGATTCGTTCGATTCATTCTAATCGTACTAACAAGCCGAGTTTATCAATGTTTGCTAGTGAAAGAGACGTGGAGCAGGTTTTGGCTAGAGGAGAGCAAGTGTACGCGCTTGTGGCGTCTAACCTGTCCACAATTTCAAGAGGGAATACCTTGACCAAGGTTACATTAACCTTGACCAAGTTTACCCTAACCTTGACTCTGTTGAACGCGTTAAACCACTATTGCGTGAGTTTGACGATGTTTTTTCAGATGATTTACCAGCGGGTTTACCTCCATTGCGTGGAATCGAGCATCAAATTGATCTCGTACCCGGTGCGCCCTTACCAAACAAGGCGGCCTATAGGAGTAACTCCGAAGAAACCAAAGAACTCCAACGACAAATTGAGGAGTTAATGGAACGAGGGTACGTAAGGGAAAGCATGAGCCCGTGCGCGGTTCCAGCTTTACTCGTCCCTAAGAAAGATGGCACATGGAGAATGTGCATCGATAGTCGAGCAGTGAATAACATCACCATAAAATATCGATTCCCGATTCCGAGACTCGATGATATGCTTGATGAACTTCATGGCTCAACCATCTTCTCCAAAATCGATCTTCGAAGTGGTTATCACCAAATTTGAATGAGAGAAGGAGAAGAATGGAAGACCGCATTCACTACAAGGAAGACATCATTTAGAAACCGATAAAATCGGTCAGGAAGATAAGAAATCGGTCGGTAAACAGAATTACCGACCGCATTCGAAATATTTCCGACCGAAAGAAATTAGTCGAAAACTATGGTCGGAAACACTAATCACCGACCGGGATTTTCGGTCGGTGAATCACCGACCGATGTGCGGTCGGTAAAGAAGATATTCGGTCGGCAAACATAAATTACCGACTGATGCTAGCGGTCGGTAAATGAAGGAATACCGCCGAAATGTCGGTCGACAATATTACTTTGCGGTCGGTGAATGGATTTACCGTCTGAAAATTTCGGTCGGTAAGTGTTGCCGACCAAACACAGATCAGAACCTCTTGTAAGATGTTTGGACGGTAAGATGTTTGATCGGTCGGTAATGCGGTCGATATATGTGTTTTTTTACCGACTGCTGCTGTCGGTCGGTAATGTTTAACGACCGACGTTTCACAATACCTCGGTTAATTAGGACGGTCGCTAATGAGGTCAGGTCGGTCGGTAATGAGGTCAGGTCGGTCGGTAAAGAGGTGAGGGCGGTCGGTAAATTGAAACAGGTCGTGGGGTCTAGTGGTTTTGTTGTCCTCCAATTTGCGACATACAAATCTGCATTATATCTATCATACCATTCAACTCTTCCAACTCATTCAAACTACAACATCATTCACTTCAACCTTCATTCATTAACTTCATCCAATTCATTCGAGATCCAACATATCCACAATTCATTCACATAAAACCATTCGATATCATGGACATAACTTTCTAAAATGTTTAACTACTTAAGAGAGTACTAATTAAAGTCTAAAGAGTTTAAAAAACTTGAAAGAGTAATCAAAGTTTACACAACTTAAAAGAGTAATCAATTAGAGGTTCAATTCAAGCTACACTTGAAAACCGACCCCGGCTCCCCCAACTCCACCACCTCCCGAATTATCATCATTCGGATTACGAAAGTTAGTAAAGTTAAACTGATTACAGTTCTGAGTTTTCAATAGCGCTGCCATGAGCTCCTGTTGTTGTTTCATGAGCTCTCGGGTCTCTTCTCTAAATCGCATATTCTCATCTTTCTCCTTCTCTAAGGCTTCCAAAATTTTGTTTTGAAATTCCTCAGCCCGATTTTCTAGTTGAACAAGAATACCGGAATGATAAGAGCATGAAGCCTTCCCCGTATTCCGTGGAGGGAGGGAGAAGTACAATGGGCCGGCGGTTCCCACTCCGTATACGTGACCCTTCTTGAAACCCTCAGCCGCTTCAAACCAAACTTCATCGTCCGGTTTCTCTTTCCCCTCCTCCTCCTCCTCGTTCTTTTTCTTCAACTCTTCAAATCGGTCCTATTAGCAAACAGAGACCGGTAATGTTTAGGAACAAATTATAACTAATTTAATAAGGAATTTTAAGATAATTTCTATAATTAACTAAATTAATACTTACAAATGTCGCCTTCGCCTTCTGACTAGTAAAAACTCTTTTTCCGTCGACTTCCTTGCTATGTATGGCTTGCGCAAGATCGGGCGCACTGGGCCTCCTACCACCCAGTTGATCCATCTACAAAGACAAATTAGAACTTACTATGCATAAACTTGGATAAATTATTACTATCATCTTGAAAAAAATATTAATAAAAACATTATGGAACATTTTAATATATTTGGTCATTACCAGCCTGGAAGCATGATTAGTTGCCTTGATCGACCCCCCGTGGTGTGTAGGGCCAGGCTGAGCACACGCTTTATTGGCTGCCGCTGTCTTCGATTTCTTCAGAAATGCCTTTGTCTTCCGTCTCTCCAATAAGTCCTTGTACACTTGCGGCACCATCCACCCCGGGCAATCCTTGTTCTTGCCATTCTGTAGTTCACAGATGTCGTTGACCGTATCCTTTAACCGTTTTCGTGCTTCAACGTCGTAGTTGGTTCTAACTTCCTCTTTGTCCTCGGGCTTCCATGAGCAGTAGCCCTGACATTGTGACCGATCATAATTTAATAATTACATATTAAGAAAAAATTCAAATAACAATTATAAGTGCATATAACTATATATATATATATATATATATATATATATATATATATATATATATAACTATATATATATATATAGTTAGCAATATACTCATATAAAATAAAGTGAATGTATACCCTAAAATTGTTGAACCATTTATCTTTGATCGTCTTCGGGGTCTCCCGGTAGTTCATATGAGGTTCATGGTAGAAACCCTTGAATGACTTTGTTACGCTTCTTACCACGGCGGAGTCATCAAACCTTAATCAACACAAATGCAACAAATTATATTTTTGTATAAAAATATATTATACACTACATTTACTTCGATAAGGATAGAATAAGCAATACCATCTCCCTTTGGGTTTTATCGCAATTATAGGCAGATTTTCATGTTGTTGTTGTTGTTGTTGTTGTTGGTCCTCCTGCTCGTGCTCGTCGACCTCCACCGATTGTCCACGTCCACGTCCGCGTCCACGTCCAACCATCTTTCAGATATGATCTGTTGAATGACAAACAAACAAACATATGCAGATAACACTTACCAAATGTAATCCAAGAAAACATTTAACAAATAATATCACCTTGCCTAAAACCAAACAAACATATACAAATAACTAGAATTATCCATGAGTGTTGATCGACAACTATTTCATTGACTAAACAAATACAAGTTAGCAATCGTCGTCGTCATCATCATCGTCTTCTTCTTCTTCCTCCTCCTCCTCCTCCTCCTCCTCCTCAAATTCTTCTTCAAATTCCTCCTCCTCATCAATGTGATCATCTTCGACAACCACGTCATCACCCATCTCATTCATCTCTTCCATGTCCTCCCTTTCATTCATATTCTCCTAGTAGTTCACAATTTGATAATGTGTAAAGATGGGCCCGATCGAACTCTTGTTCGTCCAAGTATCTCTGTTTTGGTTTAGCAAGTGCTCTACCTTTGTGTTGTCGAAATAGCTCGGGTAAAGATGAATCATTTTCATCTCCCGTGCCCACATCCAAATCCTTAGCCTTTGTATCTACGTGGTCTTCAAAGTATAGGGAACAGAAATTTGATATTTCTTCAGTTAAGAAAGCATTGCAAATTGAACCTTCCACACGTGCTTTATTACCCACCTTTTTTTTCAAATGATTAAGAAACCTACATTTTGATATAGTGTTAATACGGGATTTAAAAATTATTGAGAGTACGATGAAACATTAATAAGTTGAGTATTTTCACAATTATACCTTTCAAAAGGGTACATCCACCTATATTGTACTGGGCCACCAACCCTTGCTTCATAAGGCAAATGTATTGGTAAGTGCTCCATTGAATTGAAGAACGATGGTGGGAACACTTTCTCAAGTTTGCAGAGGATCTCCGCAATATCGTTCTCCAGCCGCTCTATATTTTGGGTTGTAAGGCTTGACACACACAAATCACGAAAGAATTGGCTGATCTCGGTAATTGAATTCCACACATTAGTTGGCAACAAGTGTTTGAAAGCAACAGGTAATAGCCGTTCCATGAACACATGGCAATCGTGGCTCTTCATACCATGAAGTGTGAGACTGTGTAGGTTGACGCAGCGACCTAAATCGGATGCGTATCCATCTGAAAACCTCAAATTGCATATCCACTCACATAGTATCTTTCTTTGCAGTTTGTCAAGAGTGTAGGGAGCTTTTGGTTTGCGGCCTTCCTTCATGTGTATGTGACCTCTACTACATAATTTGGGCAAGTCCTTTCTTGTGTTATGGGTGTCAGCTGTTTTATTTTTATTATCCAGTACTGTATGAATTAATTGCTCGAAAAAGTTTTTTTCAATATGCATGACATCCAAATTGTGTCGAATCAACAAATGCTTCCAATAAGGTAGGTCCTATAACAAACTTTTTTCGAACCATCCTGTTTTCAACTTTTTAAGTTCTTTGAGTTCACGATCAGTACCATCAATGATCGTCGGGTATTCTGATATCGTCTCCCGGATTTCACATCGTGACAATGTCGGAGGTGGTTCATCATTCTCGCACTTACCCTTCGCAGTTTTGTTGTAACGGAATGCATGATGTAGGGGTAAGAATTGTTTGTGACAATCGAACCAACACATTTTACCTCCATGTGGAAGCCAAAACGCCTTCGTGTCTTCCATACAATATGGACATGCAAGTTTGCCAGCAGTAGCCCACCCAGAGAGCATCCCATATGCCGGAAAATCGTTGATGGTCCATAGAATACATGCTTTCAGCCGAAAATTTTGTTTCCTGGACACATCATAGGTGAGCACTCCCGTGTCCCACAACTCTTTCAATTCATCAATAAGAGGTTGCATGTATATGTCCAAGTTTTTCTTACGATTTTTTGGCCCGGGAACGATCAAAGATAGAAACATAAATTGTTTTTTCATGCATAATCCAGGGGGTAGATTATAAGGAGTGAGAATCACCGGCCAACATGAGTACGACTTACCAAATTGACCGTATGGTGTAAAACCATCTGTGCAGAGTCCAAGTCTAACATTACGAGGCTCACTAGCAAACTCCGGAAACATATAATCTAGATACTTCCAAGCCTCACTGTCACTTGGATGAGCCATGGTCCCTGGCACACGTGGATTTTCAATATGCCATCTCATTTCTTTTGCAATGTTCTTGGTTGCATATAAACGTTGCAACCTTGGTGCTACAGGGAGATAGGTTAAGAATTTGAAAGGTATGTCTGCCCCACTGATAAGTGTAGTTTGTAGTGCCTATTTCGTAGTGTTTTGGTCCCATTTTCCTTGTAGAATCGCTCCTTGGGAGCGATTTAGGGGCTTCTTATGCTTCCTTTAGTTCGTTTCAGGTTCCCGAGACCGATTTGGAAGAGTTGGAGCGATTCCGACTCGATACATACACATTTTGGAGCCAACGAGATAAAGGAACGATGACTCGATGCTTTGGAATCGACCCCGAGACCTTGGGACCTAATCCCGAGCCTCCGAGACCCGATCCCGAGTCCCGAGAATCGATAAGAAATCCATGTGAAGCAAGGAGGAACCTTAAAGATCATATTGGAGGCCTACAAGACTCATCCCCGACGGGTATGACCTCAACCCGTCCGGGATGAGTTGCACAAAAGAGGATGCTCCTGTTTTGGGTCCATCCCGACCGGGACCAGCTCCTCCCGGCCGGGACCGACACCCTCCCGACCGGGACCACCTCCTCCCGGCCGGGAAGGGCTGCTGCTGCTCCGCGCTTCATTCCTCTCTTCTCCTTTCCACTTGTAACCCTATATATACCCCCCTCTTGTATTAAGACACCATCTTAGCTTATGTTCTTCAAACCCTAGACTACTTTAGGTTAGATTAGTGTAGATTAGTGTAGATTAGTCGGTAATTAGTATTTAATCTTAGTTTAATCTTGTATTAAGAGATCTCTTGAAGAATCCATTCAATCTTGACAACATTGGTGGATGAATTTGGGTTTTCTTTTTATACAAGTGTTCATCTTTTCATCCTTCACTAGTATGGTATAATCCTTTCTTCCTTTTACTCTTTGTCTTGTTTAATTCACCCAAGTTTGCATCTTTGATTATTCTATTGTTCTTAGTTCATAGTTTTCACTAGTTTCATTGTGGATGTTTTGTTTCTTGTTTTGATTCCTCTTGTTCTTGTTAGAATTGGTTTGATGATGTTAGAGTAGTGTTCTTGCTAGGGTTAGTAGGGTGATTAGGGTGTTAATTGGATGATTAAGGGTTTGTTGGAGATGTTGGTGGAAGATTTGAGGTTTCTTCTTGAGTGATGCATATTACATGTTTGTTGGAATGCTTGAATGACTAAGTAGGTTGGAATGCTTGTTTTTCTTGCTTTCCTTTGTCGTGTGTGTCGCCGGATGGGTTCCATGAGGAACCTCTAGGTCGTGTGTCCTAGATTACCCTACTACCGCTTTCACTCTAACTCCTCCTTAGCCATTCCGTTACCTCTTTGACCCCGACCTAATCCTAGCCCGTTTTCCTTGTTGTTCTTCTTAGTCATAGTCTAGTCTTCTCTTCCTCTTATCATTCTCTAGCTTAGTTCGTTGACTTAGTCTCGTATTTGGGCCGACCTAGTCTAGACGCCTCTACCGTCCCCGTAGATTCGACCCGACTTACCCTATCTACCCAGTTAGGATTAGCCGGTTATTTATTTGGCGGTGGGATCCGTGACAAATCCCTACCATCAATTTGGAAAAGTTTTCTTCTTGTACCCATCTTTTCCACACTTTTTACATTTATCAAGCATGGAGTCTTCTTTCCAAAATATCATGCATCCGTCCTGACATGAATGGATCCTATGATGGGGCATTTGAAGGCCCCTAAGCAACTTTTTAGTGTCATAAAATGTGCGAGTCATCAGATTATCTCGTGGAATGATATCCTCAATCAAAGCAGCAATCTTATCCAAACTTCTGTCTGGTAAGTTGTCCTCACATTTAATGTTAATCATCCTAGAAGCTACTTCTAGCAATGACGACTCACATCCACGATATAGAGGTTTCTCGGCGGCCTCTAACATTTCAAAAAATTCTTTCAGATCAGGGTGGAGGCTTTCTTCTTCACCCAAAGGAGAATCCTCAACACGGCCGAACATTATGTCTCCAAATGCATCTACTACCATCTCCCGATAATGTTGGTCGATGAAAGCATTAGTGTTTGTTGAAGTAGTAGGATTACTAATAAAAGAAAAGGGTTCTCCATGGCACACCCAATTAGTGTAACCAGGCTTAAACCCTTTGTTAATGAGATGGGCCTTCACCGTAAACTCATTCAAGTACTTCAAATTTTCGCACTTCACACATGGACATCTAAGAATCTGATGTGTCTTGTATTCTTCTTGTTCCTTAGCATATAGAATAAAAGCATCCACCCCAAGTATAAACTCATACTTAACTTTTTTTCTATCGTCTACCCTTTCGTACATCCATTTTCTTTCGAAATTCGTCATTATTAGATTTTCTATATAGAAAAAAAAAAGAAACTTATTTAAATTTGACAATACATAAATTTGACTATATAATATTTTATGAAATGAGTAATATTATATGTCAAGATAGAAACGTATTTCAATTTCAATATATATATATATATATATGTTATTTATATATAATATACATGCATGAGTAACAAGATATTAGGCGTGTGTGTGGGGAAAAACTAACAAGATATATGCATGAGTAATGTTATACGTCAAGTTTAGTTACACATGTATACTTCGTAGATGTTAGATGTTCCCAATATGAAATGTTAGTCCCTACATTGTTATTATTTGTTAAGTTGAGAATAAATAGTAGTTGAAGTGTCTATGGTAAGGGATGATAATTTATACTCATAATATTAATTCATGTGGTGACCCCCCTTAAATAATATTAATTCATCAATCTCTTTTGCCAAATCCTTTGCCAAATTTCATACTTAAACCCACAATAATTTATAATTAAATAATATTAATTCATACTTTATACCCTAACCAACTCATAATAGTTATTATAGCATTAGAAAGAAGAATTCAAATATCGAAATACCATATGCATTACACTCGAATAATATAGGTATTCAGCAAATGAAGGGGACGGTCTTCTATTGACAATTTCTAAATACAACTACTCAAACTTAGGACAACTAATGTGAAAAGAAATGAAGTTCGTATCAGACTACTTTGAGTACTCGGGATAACCTAAATCAGCCGACTAATTTACTATCGTTAGTCGCTCCAAATTCACTCTTTTACTACTCTGTAATGAACTAGAAAAACAAACTACCATAAGTATTAGGTATATACAAGGTTGGTGTATGTTAGTTAGTGAGAAGTTAGCTACTAGATATAACTAACTCATAATCAAGAGTACTATAAATAGATGTACTCGATATACAATATGTATTTGGTTGACATACATTACATCAATATACAGAATTATTCTTCCCTGTTCCTTTCTCTTTCCTTCCTCTCCTCTGTTCATCCTCCTCTTCCAACATACAAGCTAGCATACACAAGCCTCATCTATCATACACCAACCCTTGTATATACCTAATATACACCAACCTTGTATATACCTAATAATAAGCAAAACATGATTCAACCCTTTTAAGAAAAACTCACATTTATCACGCAATCGTAAGCTCAATTAATCCAACCTAATACCAATTTCACCTAACTGAAACAATTTTTCCCTAAATCTAATTAACCCTAAATCTAATTTGACCCTAAACTAAAAATTGATTAAACCCTAAATTCAATTTAACCCTAATCTAACAAACAAATTGTCTAAATTATACTAACTTAGTTGAATTCATAACATACAACAATAATAAAGCAAATCTAAACAAAATTAAACAACAAACTCAATTAAAAATCATACCCTAGCTTGAAATTGAGGATTTTCAGGAAAAGGGAGGAGAACCGATGAAGGCTACAACAGCGGCGGCGCGGGGGAAGGACGGCAACGGTGGCGCCGCTGAAGGGGGTGAAGCTCCGGCGTGGCGCCGGCGAAGGGGAGGGCAGGGGGTTGGGTCGGATTTGTCGCGAAGGGGAGGGAGGGTGGGGGCGTTCTTTTTTTAATAAGGTAAGTGTAAATAATGAATGAAGGAAGCTGGGTTCCTTTTAATTCGAAAACCTCACCGACCGACATAAATCGGTCGGTATTATTGCTAAATCGGTCGGTAAGTAACACCATTACCGACTGTTTAAGATTTTACCGACTGGCTATCATCGGTCGGTAATTTACCGACTAAAGTTCAAAATACCGACCGATATCAGTCAGTATTATATATTGCCGACCAATTTTTTGACGGTCGGTAAACAGCAGTTGCTAATCTCCTATTTTCTTGTAGTGATTCAAAACCAAACATGGTTTATATGAATGGTTGGTCATGCCTTTCGGCCTTACTAATGCACCAAGCACTTTCATGAGGCTTATGAACGAGGTTCTAAAGTCCTTCATTGGAAAGTTCGTGGTCGTGTACTTGGACGATATCCTTGTATACAGCAAGAACATTGAAGAGCACCTACGACACTTAAGACAAGTGTTCGAAACGCTAAGGGTGCAAAAACTATACGGCAAAGCCGAGAAATGCTCATTCTTGGTCGACAAAGTTATATTCCTTGGATACGTTGTATCTCGGGATGGAGTTGCCGTGGATCAAGAAAAGGTGGAGGCTATTTGTTCTTGGCCTATACCTAGTACGGTGACTGAAGTACGATCATTCCATGGATTGGCTTCATTCTACCGACGATTTATTCGTGATTTCAGCACAGTTATGAGACCAATCACGGGTTGCTTGAAAAAGGGAGCGTTTGATTGGAACGAACAAGCTCAAAAGGCGTTCGAGAAGATCAAGGAGTTGCTATTCAACGCACCTATACTCGCTCTACCTGACTTCTCTCAATCGTTTGAAGTTGAGTGTGACGCAAGTGGCGTGGGAATTGGGGCTGTCTTAATCCAAGCTCAACGATCCATTGCTTACTTTTTGGAGAAATTGGGGGGCGCTCGTTGTAATTACTCTACATACGACAAAGAGTTCTACGCGATCGTTCGAGCACTTGACCATTGGAGTCACTACCTTCGCCCTTGTCATTATTTTGTACTTCACTCGGATCACGAGTCTCTCAAGTACATACATGGGCAACAAAAGCTCAACCCAAGACATGCAAAGTGGGTTGAATTCCTTCAATCATTCCATTTTTCATCAAAATACAAAGAAGGCAAGAGTAATGTAGTAGTTGACGCTTTATCACGGAGACATGCGCTACTTACCACTCTCGAAGTGAAGTTACTGGGGTTCGAGTTAATCAAAGAATCCTATGTGCTTGATGATGAACTAAGGGAGATATTCGAGGAATGTCAAAAAGGTGGATACAAGGAATACACGATACAAGAGGGTTTTCTATTTAAGGGAAATCGACTTGTTGTTTCGAAGCATCCAATTCGTGAGTTATTAATTTGCGAAGCACATGGTGGTGATTTAGCCGGACATTTCGGAGTTCAAAAGATGCTCGACATCTTACACGAGCACTTTCATTGGTCGAAAATGATTGGTGATGTCCAAAACATCATAGCCAAGTGTGTTACTTGTCACATGGCGAAAAGCTCTTTTAAAGCGGGAGCCTACATGCCATTACCAGTTCCGGAACGACCATGGGAAGATGTGTCGATGGACTATATTGTGGCCTTACCTCGTACTCAAAGACCAAGGGATGCAATTATGGTGGTCGTTGACAAATTTTCGAAGATGGCGCATTTCGTGACTTACCATAAAACGGACGATGCTAGTCACGTCGCGGATCTGTATTATCGCGAGATAGTCCGTTTACATGGAGTCCCAAAGACTATTATGTCCGGTCGTGATTCAAAATTCTTGAGTTACTTTTGGAACACGCTTTGGAGAAAGGTCGGTACTAAGCTACTGTTTAGCACTTCGCATCACCCTGAAACTAATGGGCAAACGGAAGTGACAAACCGTATCTTAGGAACTATTCTCCGTGGTTTGGTGAGTAAAACTCAAAAAGATTGGGACCTTAAGCTTGCACATGCGGAGTTCGCTTATAATCGATCTCCCACCTATGCAACTAAGCACTCTCCCTTCGAGGTAGTTTATGCGGTGTTTGCCTATCGAGTTACTCCCTATCCCTAAAAGGGAATTTGTTCACAAGGACGCGGAGGACAAGGTCAAGGCTATGACAAAGCTACATGATCAAGTCCGAGCTAGAATTGAGGTGGTAAATGAAACCTACAAAAGGCGAGCTAACAAAAACCGACCGACTAAGGTATTCCAACCCGGAGACTTGGTATGGTTACATTTACGCAAGGAAAGGTTTCCGGGAAAACGAAAGAACAAGCTCATGCCACGAGCCGAGGGTCCGTACAAGGTCGTTGACAAGGTAAACGACAATGCTTACAAGATCGAGCTTCCAGGAGACTATGGAGTCCACGCTACATTCAATGTAGGGGACTTAAGTCCGTACTTAAGCGATAATGGCCTTGGGGAATTGAGGTCAATTCCTTTCGAAGAAGGAGGGGATGATGCGAATAAGCTCGAGCCCAACCCAATTGTGCTAGGACCGAATAAAGCCCACAACGAGACCATGCACTCACTTGGGTTATTCGAACCAAGCCCACTAAAGCTAGGCATGTGCATGCTTACCCACGTCCCAAATATGGTCTAGGTGCACTAAAGAAAATAAAGATATTGTGTGTAATATGGAAGATATGCGGGTGATCTCAAGCGTGATCCTTACTCCAAATAATCAAGAACAATCTTCTCATATTTGGCAACAAAATGAAAGAGTATCAAGGTTGATTTGATATTTATTTCATGGGGGATATGCGTGAGATCTACAACCCAAATAAAGAGGCAATCTTTTTTTAATTAGGGAATAAGAATAATAATGATCTCTTCAAGATCATTTCAAAATATACCTAGGATAAGATATTATATTATCTAGATTAGTTACTAGTTTTAATTTGATTAGTATCTTGTAATATATTCGAGATTATATTCATGCAAGGCTATAAAAGCCACGTCCCATGCTAGCATTTGGCATTGAACGATTAAGTAATAAAATTTCAGCAACGTTTTGATTTAAATCAACTCTTGTGTTTTATATTTCGAGAAAGTACTTCGAAATCGCGTTGAGGAATTGGTGCGCCAATATCTACGTTATTAGTTTCGGATTCAAGGTCGAATTCGGGCTAAATATCTTTGGTTACGTTTGTCTTTTATTTCATCACAAAAATTCTTACGTAATTCAAAGTATTTTCTTTCCTAAAATAGACGTGCCACAAAACACAAAATCCAGGAAGACCTTAACCACGAACCAAGGTTATATTAACCTTAGTTCAATTTCACTCCAAAATCCACGTCATCACTCAAGGTTACATTAACCTTTGACCCAACTTCATTTCCTAATCTAAACCGCTTCCGCATTCCCATCATTTTGGTATCAGAGCTACAACTCTTGATTTTTCTCAAAATCAAGACGATCCTAAAGGTCTGTCGGAGCCAATTTATTGGTTGATTTTCCAGTTGTGATTGGAATTCAAAGGTTAAACTTGAGCGAGATAGTTCAAGGGTTAATCGGTTTTGACTAACTTTTTTGTTCGTTGTTGAATTTGTGATTTCTTAATTATGTAGTTTTTTATACCGAAAAGAAAAAAAAGAAAAAAAAAAGAAAAAAAGAAAAATGGGATATCAAAACTACAATCTTGATTTTTATTAAAATCAAGACAGTCCTAAAGGTGTGTTAAAGCCAAGCTTTTAGTTGATTTTCCGGTTGCGGTTGGAGATCAAGAGTTAAACTTGAGCGAGGTAGTTCAAGGGTTAATTGGTTTTAACTAGCTTGTGGTTCGGTGTTGAATTTTCGAATACGGTTGGGGTTCAAGGGTTAAACTCGAGCGAGGCAGTTCGAGGATTAATCAGTTTTGATACAAAAAAAAGAGGAAAAAAATGTGTGCTGTTCACGTGGTACTATTCACGCGGTATTGTTCACGAAAAAAAAGTCAGTGTGAGATTTCACCCACGAGATTCTGATCCTAATGTTATGCGTGCCTCGATTACATCTTTGAATTGAAGATAATTCTTTTTGAAAAAAGAGGGGATGAACCGAGTGTGACTAGAATCTTATCCAGGTGCATTATGATGTCTAAATGCACTACCTAGATTACGTCATATCTTGGAAATACGGAGGAAATCTCATAATCTTCACAATAGTGGGAGGGACATAAAGAAATATATGTTTATTATTATCTTGAAAAGATATAACAATATCAAGATAGGGGAAAGAATAAAGCAAGATGATCTTCACCAAAGATGTGGAGATGTCGTGATCTCCCATGATCTAGCCTATCTTTTATTTCAAGTAATAGAGTAGAATAAAATCACACACATAAGGAGAGTATAAGTGGAGTGATATTAGTTAGTTGTTTTATTTATTATTTCCTACTTAAGCACTTGTAATTTAGGCAACAATCACTCTAGTGATTTCGTATTGTAGGCTATTTAAAGCCACGACAATAATGTATTAGAGGAAGAGAATATGAATGATGAATTAACAAAAAAACTGAGTTGCATTTTGATCTTTGTGATCATGGTGTTTACTAAATTCGAGAAGGTACTTCGAATTGGCGATAAAAGATTGGGCTCCAATCTCTTTCGTGATTAGATCCGGGTTCAAGGTCGAACTACGGGCTAAATATCCCTTTATATTTATCGTTTATTTTCGTTCGTCAATAAACTACTAGGTTACATCAACTTTGGTCCAAAAAAAATACAAAAATAAGTTTGCATTAGAGCTTCCGCATTTTTATTTCGTATCACGTTAAATCATTCATTTTCTTCCTCACGCGGATGCAACTTCTCCTTCGATAGCGGATATGTAAATTGTCGAATACACCAATTGTGAGTTTTTGCTTTGTAATTTATAATGGAAACGCCGTGAAAGTCATTAAGATGCTCCATACTATTAGATTTTACGTTTATAGTATGGAAACTGCATATTATTAAAGTTCTGATCATTATACGAATTTTTTGCACTAACATATATATGGTGTTATTTTAATGCACATCATATGTTACTTTAATATACATCATGCATTACTTTAATGTCTAACCTTTGTGTATAAGCATCTTCTGTTAATTGAATCTCGTGTTACTTTAATGCACTTCATCTGTTACTTTAGATCTTGTCATATGTTACTTTAATGCATTGGAGTAAGAAAGGATTTAGAATACCGTCATATTTCAAGTTATGATTGTTTGTTTGTCGCCACGTTTATTGACATTGTTCTTATTTTTTTAGTAGAAAGCACAGGAATAGAGTAGGGATGTGGGTGAGAGTTTCACTCCATACATAGGGTAGATCTTCAAAGACGTGGATGAGGTAATAAACTTCTATAAAATCTACGCACTGGCTTGTGTATTCGATGTGAGGAGGTACACAACGAAAAGATGACGCGGTGGTGAGATTAAATCAAAGCTTCTGATGACGATGAAGAAGAAGAAGAAGAAGACGAGGAGGATGAAGAAGAAGCAGAATTCTGAGAAGTACAGTGTATTGTTAGAGTAACATACATTATTCGTTAGAGTAACATACTTAATGAGTTACAGTAACACAGATTATGAGTAACAGGTGTGCAACATTGAAATTGTAATGGAGTTGATTCAGCGGGAACTCATGTACCACTTTTTGTTTTGGAGTATCCTTAATAAAAACAAACATTATTCTTTTGGTTAATTGGAATTCCTGTGTTTGCAAGGGACTATTATGCAACGTAACTGTTCCGGTTACGGAAACAATTTACCCGGCCTAGAATCCGGGTAGTGTAATTGAATTGAGGATGGATGATTAATTGCTTGATTCCCTTGATCTCCCTTCTCTCATTCTTAGAGTCGGACTTTCCCGGCGGAAAATGGCCTGCTCCCTGCACAAATAAACGCACAGGGCCTCGGAGGTTGTCCGAGGAAACCCTCTCCGATGCCTAAGTCAGTCCGTGAAGTGCCTTTACGAACCTAGCTCGTGAGGAACTAGGTGGCGTTTTAAGAGTAAGAGTCTAGAGAGAGAAAATCCAATCCCTTTCATGTGGGAAATGGAGAGGTATTTATACCTTCCCACAAGAGAGAGAAGAGGAAGAGGAATGGTTGGATGGGAGAGTGACAAGTGGCGGCTTCTCATCCATCCATTCCCAATTACCTTAGGCAAAATGACGAGAGGGCCCCTGGGATCCCGGCCCTGTTGGCCGGGGTCCTTCCCAGGGCAGACGGTCTCCAGGCAGGGGCTGCTAAGCCCTGGCAGGCTGGGTTGGGCTACGCTCTCAGCGGCTGATGGCCAGACTTTAGCGCTTTCATGCTTTGCTCTTGGTCCTTTCTGGGGGCTTGTCTTTCGACTCTCTGACAGGAATCGTCTCGGGGCCTGCATAGCAGGCAGTGGATTGACAGGCGGCCCACCCCCAATCAATTGGCCCTCGTCAGTAGGAGGGAAGTGAGACTTCTCCTCTGCTGACGACTCTTGCTTGGAGGGGGGTTGACTTTCAAGTCTATCGCAGCATTTAATGCTTCGCGCCTTCCCAATGGAACTTTGTACTGTTCCTGTCAGGAATGCAAAGAGGCAGGAGCTCTTTCGTAATGATTGCCTTTTTCTTCTGGGCGGATTTTGGGGAACCGTGAGGAGTTCTTGATTGGTGGTTCTCCTCCCAGGGTGGTTGGAGCGCTCATTAATGCGGAGTTTCCCTTGGTATAAAATCTTTAGCTTCCTTGCTCATTTGCACTTCGTTTCTTCTTCAATCTCTTCTATTTTCCTCATTCTAAACATGACTTGGATCAAAAAAAGTGTAATTCGCCGTGGAGTCAAACATGTGTCCTTCATCTTCAGAGGGTTCTGGAGGCTTAGATATGCACGGGCCGCCTATCTAGCTGTTCGCCGGAGCCGGCGTTCACGACTTCGCCTTCGCCGGAGGGGTCGGAAGGCCTCTATCAGGAAGGGCAAACGCCCTAGGAGGTCCTCCCCTCCTGCCGCGCCTAGATTTAGGCGGTGCCCCCAGGGAGGGGGCTGCTACGATAGGGGGTGCCATGAGTGCTTTCCATGGCTGCACCCTGAACAATTCGGCCCTAATTCCGACACCGATTCCTCCCTGGAATCGGGCCCTTCTTCGCCTGTAAAGAAAACAGGCTGCCGCACTTGCGACGAGTCCCGAGCTGTCCCTTTTGGAAGGGATTGGGAAGACAGTAGCCATGACTCTGGCGACAGCGAAGGTCTCGGCTGCCTGAGCGATAGGGACGAAGACGGGGCTTCAACTGACCCTTTTCAGGGTTCTCCAAGTTGGGACTGGGGTTCGGCTCTCGGGAGTCCCGGTAGTCCTGGAGATTATTCTCCAGATTTGGGGGACGACTAGGCCTGCGTGGCAGGGCCTTTAATTTCTGTCAGGCTGGAACTTTTCCGAGCCTTATGTAATTTTTCTTTCATGCCTGTCTCACGATGTATCCTCCCCTTGCGGGGTTTTTAATGAAATGGATATTTTGCGTATTTGAATCTTTTTTTTTTTTTTTTTTTTTTTTTTTTTGAATGAGGTCATTGATTGACCTTTCTCTCTGACGTTTCTGTTTACCGAGGCTCTTCTTGAAAAAGGTGAGCAGTCGGTGCTCAGCGTGTGACACGTGGAAGGTCTTCGCAGGTTTTGTCAGGGATTCCACCTTTCGAACTTCTTTGGGCTTTTATATAAACCCATTTCCCCCTTCATTCTCTTCTTTTACTCCTCTCAACATTTTCACTTCCTATAACACTTCTTGAATTTGATCGAGCGTTTCTTTTTTTGAGGAGCAAGGATCATCTCTCGTCGCCATCTTTGACAACTTCACCGGCGTTTTTTAGGTTAGAACTTTTTTGAATCTTTCGCTTCTTTTCTTCCCTTCTATAGCCTAAATGTCGCGAGCCCGCCCCCTTTCCCTCAATTCTCTGCTCGGAGGGACTAGCGGCGGCGACGATGGTTGTCGTGACGTAGCTTCTTCCTCCGGGGTTGGCCCCCGGGAGGGAGACGATCACAGGGGAGAGGGTGCTGAGTCACCCGACCCAGCTCCCTTCGACGTGATTGATTCTGATGACGAAGCCCTGGAGGTGGACCCCGCCGGGGTGGCCGGTCCTCTCATCCGCAGGGAGAGAGGGAGGACCTACTTTCTAGACAAAGAAAAGTACGTTATTCCCTTACAGACCTATCCCGAGGCTAAAAATAGGGACCTGATCTTGGAATGTGACGCGTCTAAGGCCATCGAGCAGTTTTATAATTTTGGGGAGGGGTATACTGTGGTGATCCCTGGGGAGAGAGACACAGTGTGTTGTCCCCCAGATGGTTGTGTAGCCGTCTTTCACAAGGCCCTAGAATTCGGCCTGCGGTTCCCGTTGCATCCCTTCCTGGAGGATACTTTCAGGAGGATGAACGTCGCCATTGCCCAGTTGACCGCGACGGCTATTAGAGCATTAGTGGCCTATACTTGGACATGTTTATTCCATGGCGAGGGGCCATATATCGACGCCCTTCGCTTCATGGTTGGCCTCCAAATGGTGTCTTCATCTGGGGGAGATGGCTCCCCTGGTTACTGGTCTCTGCTGAGACAGAAAAAATACGCCCTGGTATGGCCACCCATGAGCAGTCTCAAAGACTGGAAAAACAACTTCATATACGTCCATAGTGCGTCGGGGTGGAAAATTCCTAGACATTTTAGGAATCATGTTCATACTCGCATGGAGACGCACGAGGAATATCATCCTCGTGTTGGGGGAAAGGCTCTGGAAGTCAGGCTGAGCCATAAGGAGAAGATTTTGATAGAAAAGTTTGAGATCGTGTCGGATAAACATGGGAACTTTTGCCCTGTTTTTTGGCTCCCTCACGCGGAGCTTATCACCACTGACGAGTACCTGCTTCCCATGGGCCTGATTCGTGGCCTTGAAGGTAGTTCTAGGATTTCCTTGTTGTCGCGATTTTCCAGGGATTTTATTTCTCCCTGCTTTCTAAATGACCGCCTCTCCTTTTCTGCAGATTCCTACTCTTGGAGCTGGACCAAGAAGCAGGTCAGGAGGTTAGGCTTGAGCGAGGAATTGCACGTTCTTTCAAAGCGTCCTTCTCTTCCGCCAAACTTTAAGAAAGGAAGTAAGGCCTTGATGAAGCTTGTGAAGGACTTCGCTGCAGGTCGAAGATTGCCTCTCCCCCCCCGGCTGCCCTCGTCGAAGCCGGCGACTCCTACTCCTAGTATTCATGAGGGGGAGGCGGAGGTTACTTCAGGGGCTACTCCTTCTCCTGGCCAAAAACAGGGCGCTTCTTCAGCCGGCCCTCGCATCTCGCAGGGAACGCAGCCTGGAGATTCGGAAGGGACCGGGGAGAGTGTTCCCTTGGAAGTGAGGAGGAAAAGGGAGAGGGAGCCCCCTAGTGCCGATGTGGTGGATTTGGAGGCGGACATATCTACCCCTGATGCGAAACGCCCTGCTCGTGAGCCCTCTAGCATTCCCTTCCCAGAGGAAAATGTGGAGTTCCACTACACGGCGGGGGATAGTGTGGACGTTTCGGGCCTGCTTTCTGACTCTGGGGCTGTCCTGGCCGACCGTCTTACAAAGATGGTAACTTCCACCTCTCATCAAGTGCTTCAATACATCCAGCGTACCTCCAAGGTCATGCTGGCGTCTGCGGAACTGGCGGCCCTTAGCCGCCTGAGTGATGAGGAGCTAACAGTTACCCCTGGGGCTCCTCCTCCCGACCGTCTGGCCATGATAGAGAGGGACGTCTCCCTGATAAGCTCTTTGAAGGAAAAAATGTCAAGGCAAGAGGAGGAGTTGGAAGAGGCCAAGAGGCAGGCTGATCGTTGGAGGCTGCAGGGGGAAATGGCTGTGAAGGAAGTTTCCAAGTTGGGGGCCGAACTGCAGGAGAGCCGTCAATCGTTGGACCGTGCTAACATATCTTTGGCCGAGATGGGGCATGTGAAGGGAAGGGTGACTGTCTTGGAGGAGCAGCTGTCACAGGCCAAGGGAGAATGGGCGAAAGAGAAAGAGTCCCTGGCCGCCGAGACTGAGGAAGCGGTGGGGGCCAGTTTTGCGAGCGGCGCCAACTCCTCTCTGGAATTGGTTATGGAGGTGATTGGGGAGATGTTCCCTTCTTTTGACGAGGACACTTTTCGGAGCCTCTATTCTGCCAAGGATGAAGCCCGGGTGGCCAGGCAGCCTGAAGCAGACGCCAACGCTCGCCAAGATGCTGCGTGATGCCTCCTCTTCTATGGAAGCTTTTCATTTTCTTTGTGATGAATCAGTGTTTCATGGTTTCTCTTGTAATATTCTGCTACTCGGTTTTTTCTTTGACTTTGTAAAAATCTTTCCACCCTTCATGGGTTGTTTGTGGGATACTTCTCTTTGCTTTTTATGGCGTAACTGTCTTAATTTAGGGATCTTCTTCTCGTTTGTTTGATCGCGCCTGTCATGGCCTGTCCCTCGTTTTTCGTTCAAAGTCCAGGGGGCCTGCCCCCTGCCTGCCCAGAGGTAAGCAGGGTAGCTTTTGCGTTTTTTATACAAGGTTGGGGGGCTTGCCCCCAGTCCTTGTTGGTATGGCCTGCTCCTGGCTTTTCGCTCAAAGTCCAGGGGGCCTGCCCCCTGCCTGCCCAGAGGTAAGCAGGGTGGCTTTTGTGTTTTTTATACAAGGTTGGGGGGCCTGCCCCCAGTCCTTGTTGGTATGGCCTGCTCCTGGCTTTTTGTTCAAAGTCCAGGGGGCCTGCCCCCTGCCTGCCCAGAGGTAAGCAGGGTAGCTTTTGCGTTTTTTTATACAAGGTTGGGGGGCCTGCCCCCAGTCCTTGTTGGTATGGCCTGCTCCTGGCTTTTCGTTCAAAGTCCAGGGGGCCTGCCCCCTGCCTGCCCAGAGGTAAGCAGGGTAGCTTTTTGGTTTGCGTTGGGGGGTTCACTTTTCCTAATTTTGGCAACAGGGGGCCTCCCCCTATTGCCCCCTGCTCGTTTGTGTGTGAAAGATGCGAGTGTGAACAGGCAACGAGTATAAATCCGAATCTTCTCATTCCTTTTGACATTTTTTTTTTTTGACATTGGGGGTGGTCGGAGCCGTCGACATTTTTGATCGTCCTCCGCCTTTTTACTTTTAGTAAAAGTGAAAACTGTTTATGTTCCTGCTCAGACGTAGTATTTCTTTAACGTATCTGCGTTCCAATGAGCGCTCAGCTCTTGTCCCTCCAGATTGGCTATCCTGTATGTGCCTGGACCCAAAACCTGAGTTATTTGGTATGGGCCCTCCCAATTGGCACTTAGCTTCCCATGCTCTCTTGACTTTCCAGTCGCTTGTGTTTTTCTCAGAACCAACTCGCCCACCTGAAAGTTCCTCTGTCGGACCTTGCTATTGAAAGCTTTCCTCATTCGCTGCTGGTAGGCAGCGATATTAGTACCGGCTTCTTCTCTTATCTCACTTACCAAATCCAGGGCCTCAACCATCGCAGCTTCGTTCTCAGCCTGGTTGTACTGTAGGGAACGTAGAGAGGGAATCCTTGTCTCAATTGGCAATAAAGCCTCTGCTCCGTATACCAAGCCGAATGGGGTCTGGCCCGTAGACTCCTTCCTGGTGGTTCGGATGGACCAGAGTATACTGGGGAGTTCATCAGCCCACCTACCTTTGCAGTCATCCACCATTTTCTTCAGGCCATTCAGAATTTGTTTGTTGGCTGCTTCCGCCTGTCCATTGGTCTGAGGATGACAGACAGCTGAGTAGGCGACTGAGATGTTGTGGCTTTCTAGCCAGATCCTTAGCGGGTCATTATCGAACTGTCTGCCGTGGTCAAATACCAGCATCTTTGGTACACCGAACCGGGTGATGACATTTCGCCAGATTACCTTCCGGACAGCCGGCTCAGTGATGTTGGGCACTGCTTCAGCCTCCACCCATTTGGTGAAGTAGTCTATGGCGACTATTAAGAATTTTCTGCCCCCTGTGGCCACGGTGAAGGGCCCTAGGATGTCCATCCCCCATTGAGCAAAGGGGATGGGAGATAGGATTGGCTTGAGCCCCTGGGCCGGGGCATGGATTGACGGGGCAAAGAGTTGACATTTTCTGCATTTTTGGGTCAGGCTCTTGGCATCTGCCAGCATGGTGGGCCAGTAGTAGCCTGCCCTGAGGGCCTTGTGGGCCAGCGACCTCCCGCCAATGTGGTGTCCACAAATCCCTGAGTTGATATCATCCAATACCTCAGCGGCCTGATCCGCCCGTAGGCATTTAAGCAGGGGATAGGTGAAAGATTTTTTGTAGAGTTCTCCATTAATGAATATGAACCAGGCTGCTTTAGCCTGTACCTTCCTTTTTTGTAGCGAGTCTGATGGTAAGATACCGTGCCTCTTGTACTGGACGAAAGGGGTCATCCAGCTTTCCAGCTCTTCCATGGCATTTATCGTTTGACAGGGATCAGTAGACTTCTCGTGTAAAACGTCAACCCATACTGATCTCCGGATGTCCTGCAGACTGGAGCTTGCCAGTTTTGACAGGGCATCTGCTCTGTTGTTCTGGGATCGGGGAATTTGTTTGACCTCATATGATTTCAGGCCGGACAATTCTCCCTTTACCATCTCTAGGTATGCGGCCATTGCCTGGTCTCTTGCTTCGTATTCTCCATTGATTTGGTTGGCGATGAGCTGGGAGTCTGTTGCTAAAACAATTCGTTCCGCCCCTGCGGCTTTGGCCAGCCTGACGCCTGCGAGTACTGCTTCATACTCTGCTTCATTGTTTGATGCTGGGAAAACGAATCTGAGAGCATGCTCAAAGTCGGTCCCTTCTGGGCTGGTTAATACGACGCCTGCGCCTGCACCGTTGGCCGTTGATGACCCATCAGTGTATACGACCCACTCCTGGGCGGGGGCTTCCTCTTCCCCTGAATGGGAGCATTCAGCCAAAAAGTCTGCCAGAGCTTGGGCTTTGATGGCTGTTCTCGGCTGGTAAGAGATACCTAGCCCACTCAGCTCAATTGCCCATTTCAACAGTCTTCCCGATTTTTCGAATTTTTCCAACACCTTTTCCAGGGGTTGGTCGGTGAGGACTATGACTGGATGCGCGTCAAAATAAGGTCTGAGCTTCCTGGCTGCAATTATGACCGCGTAGGCGGCTTTTTCAACCATCGGATAATTCTTCTCAGCTGCCCCCAGCGCATGACTCACAAAGTATATAGGTTGCTGGGTGCCTGCCTCTTCCCGTAGGATGACCGCGCTGACAGTTATATTAGTTACTGCAATGTAGAGGAAGAGTTTCTCTCCTGCTACTGGTCTTGCCAGGGTAGGGAGCCTCTTAAGATGGTCCTTCAGTTGCTCGAAGGCCTCTTTCTGCTCGCTTTCCCATTTGAACTGTTTGTTTCCTTTCAGAATTTTGAAAAAAGGAGTGGCTCTGTCTGCTGATCGGGCTATGAATCGTGCCAAGGCGGCCATTCGTCCCGTCAGGCGCTGGATGTCCCTGATGGTCTTGGGCTCAGGGAGGTTTAGAACTGCCTGAATTTTTTCAGGGTTGGCATCTATACCCCGAGAACTGACCAAGAACCCTAGGAATTTTCCGGAGCGTACTCCAAACGTGCATTTTTTCGGATTTAGTTTCATTTTGTAAGCGCGCAGGGAATTGAAGGTTTCCTGCAAGTCTGTCAGGTGCTCCCTGTCTTCCCTGCTTTTTACGATGGCATCATCAACGTAAGCCTCAATGTTTCTGCCTTTTTGTTTTTCAAACACTTTGTCAACCAGACGCTGGTACGTAGCTCCCGCATTTTTGAGCCCGAAGGGCATCATCTTATACATGTAAGTGCCCGAACTAGTGATGAACGCACACTTCACCCTGTCTGGCTGCCACAAGTACACTTGGTGGTAGCCTGAAAAGGCGTCTAAGAAGCTTAGCATGGTGTAGCCACTGGTGGCGTCTACCAATTGATCGATCCGAGGGAGCGGATAGCAGTCTTTTGGGCAGGCTTTGTTCAGGTTCGTAAAGTCGACGCACATTCTCCATGCTCCAGACGACTTTTTGACCATGACAACATTTGCCAGCCATTCTGGGTAGTCGCAGACTTTAATGAAGTCTGCTTTCAAGAGTTTGTCGATTTCTTCCTTGATTGCTGCGTCTTTTTCTGCAGACATGTTTCGTTTCTTTTGCTTTACAGGGCGAGCATCCATGCTTACGTTCAGCTTGTGAACGATGCATGAGGGATCAACGCCGGGCATCTCGTCTGCAGAATAGGCAAACACGTCTTTGTTTTTTCTCAGAAGTTTGACCAGTTCGGCCTGGTAGGATTCCTCCAAACCTGTTCCTACCAGGACCTGTCTTCCTGGTTCTAAGTCTACCAGCATGCTTTCGCCTCCTGGTTCCAGGCGGTCGGGCGTCGGGTGCTCGACTGGGACTTCGCCTTCCCTGCAGGGGGAACTGTCAGCTTTTCTTTTTCCTTTTCTGTCCCTCTCGTGCTCTTGTAGGGCCACGGAGTAGCATTGTCTGGCTGACTCCTGGTCCCCACGTATCTTTCCTTCCAGCCCGAAGTCCGTGACATACGCAATGGTGAGAGCTCTGATGGAGATTGCGGCCTCGATTTCATCCAGCGTGGCCCTGCCAATCAGGGCATTATAGGCAGACCTTGCGTCCACAACAACAAAGGTTGCCCTGACATTCCGGGCTGCGGAACCTTCCCCGAAGGTTACAGGCAAGTCGATGACGCCCATGGGCAGTACGCCGGCCCCACTGAATCCGTACAGGGATCCGGGAGCAGGCCGTAGATGCCTTTTTTCCAGGCCCATTTTTTCGAAAGCATCCTTGTATAAAAGATTTGTATATGCGCCTGTGTCTACCATACATCTTCGCACAATGTGGTTGCTGATTTCTAGGGACAGCACCAGAGGATCACTGTGCGGATATATCACCCGTCCTGCATCATCAGGGGTGATACTTAGCGTCACTCCCTTTGGGCTCCCTTCTTTCTCAGCGTAGCAGATCTGGTTTCTCAGCTCGCGCATTTGCCTTTTTTGACTTCTTCGACTGAGCTGGCCCTCAGTGCCCCCTGAAATCACGTGGATTACCATCCGGTTCTGCACTGACCCTTCGGGTTTCTCAGACACTTCTTTCTGAGACTTGTTTTTAGCTGCGTAGTTGGCCAACCATCCGTTCCTGATTAATTTCTCAATTTCATCTTTCAGGTGACGGCACTCTTCGGTGGTGTGGCCAATGCAGTCGTGGAAAGTGCAGAATTTCTTTGGGTCGCCTTTTGGGCTGCGAGGTTTGCTTGGACGGTTCCATTTGGCAGTTTCTTTTTCTAGTTCGAAGATTTCCGCCCTGGATTTGTTCAGAGCGGTGTAACTATCGAATCTGGGTTGGTAGACTGGGCGTTCTTTCTTGGGAGTGTCTCCTTCTTCTTTCTGCTTTCCTGGTTCACCTCTGCCCCTTCCACCCTGCGGTCCCCCTTGAGGCTTTGTTTGGCCTGCAGGGGTGTCCGTCAGGCCGTGGAACTCCTCCTGCAGAATGAACCCCTCAGCAATCTTCCTGGCCATGGCCAAGGTTTCGGGCTGGGCCCTGATCATCTGGTTTTTCATTTCCCCTGGAAGTAGGGAGATTGTCAGGGCGTAGGCGGCGGTGGAATCGTCGATCTCCCTAACCTGCTGGTAGGATAGATCGAATCTTCTCATGTATTCTCTCACACTCTCACCCTTCTTTTGTTTCAGGGTCATGAGATCGAAACGAGTAAGTCGTCTTCTCTTATTTCCGGCATACTGTTCAAGGAAAATTTCAGCCAACTCTATGAAGAATCTGATTGACCCCTGGCGGAGATCTCTGAACCACCCCTGCGCAAGTCCCACCAGGGTGGTAGGGAAAACTTTGCACCAGATGGCATCATCTACATCATACATGCCCATGTGGCTCTCAAAGGCTGCCAGGTGGTCCTCAGGGTCCGTCGTCCCGTCAAATTTGATGGTGGGCATTTTGATTTTTGGAATGGGGTACTCTTGTACCTCAGGGTGCAACGGGGTTTTCGTAGGCCTGCCTACCAGTCGTGACCTGCTTTCCCCAGACTTGTTACCATGAGATTCCCATTGTCTATGGGTTGGTTTCCTCGTACTGGGGGAGCGGTGCCTCGGTGGCGGTCTGCTAGCTGCCTCGTCCTCTGTTCCCGAGGAGGTCTGCCTGGGCCTCTTCCTCTGGGAGTGGCAGAGGTTCTCACCCTGATGGTACCTGGATTCGAGCGGTTGTCCTCGGTTGAGTCTGGATTGCAAGCTTTGTGATAAGCCGGGGGCTGACTGTTCCTTGGCCGCAGGTGTTAGCCTGGAGAAAACTCCGCCTGGCCTCTCTCCTAGGCGTTTTGACACAGGCTCCCTGGGCCTCATGCGCTCCTGTAATCCTTGAGATAAGCCTCCCTGCCCTCCAGACGCCGATTCTGTCGTGTGAATAGAGACCGCCTGCTGGGCAGGTGATCCTGGTTTGTCAGTGGTAATGCGCCTCTGCACATGCGTATACACTTGGGCTGTTCTTCTCGCCTTTCTCTGAGCGTTTCTGGCGGCGGTCCGCCTCGTGCCCCCGGCCTCGTCCCTGCTGCCTGGGGACGTTTGCCTAGGAGCCGATGCGACCCTGCCCACCAGGTCCTCAGGTGTGAACTCCTGATCCAGCATCGCAGAGAAGAACGCGGCTGCCTGTGCCATCTGAGCTGGGGTCAGATTAAGAGCACGTCCAGGGCGTGCCCCCAGCTCGGGTGTCACAGCAGTGTTAGGTCCACCGAAGGGATTGGTTCCCTCAACCCCAAGGATTGTGGCAGGAGGGACCCTCTCCAACAGCGGCATTCCGTACAGGGGGGTCACCGGAGGGACCGTCGGACCCGCTCCTGCACTGTCATCAACGATTTCTGGCATGATTGTGTTTAATTTTGTGGTTATGAGTGGTTGATTTTAGTGGGTAACTCGTGAGCACAACCGTAAGTTCCCCACAGACGGCGCCAAATTGTTCCGGTTACGGAAACAATTTACCCGGCCTAGAATCCGGGTAGTGTAATTGAATTGAGGATGGATGATTAATTGCTTGATTCCCTTGATCTCCCTTCTCTCATTCTTAGAGTCGGACTTTCCCGGCGGAAAATGGCCTGCTCCCTGCACAAATAAACGCACAGGGCCTCGGAGGTTGTCCGAGGAAACCCTCTCCGATGCCTAAGTCAGTCCGTGAAGTGCCTTTACGAACCTAGCTCGTGAGGAACTAGGTGGCGTTTTAAGAGTAAGAGTCTAGAGAGAGAAAATCCAACCCCTTTCATGTGGGAAATGGAGAGGTATTTATACCTTCCCACAAGAGAGAGAAGAGGAAGAGGAATGGTTGGATGGGAGAGTGACAAGTGGCGGCTTCTCATCCATCCATTCCCAATTACCTTAGGCAAAATGACGAGAGGGCCCCTGGGATCCCGACCCTGTTGGCCGGGGTCCTTCCCAGGGCAGACGGTCTCCAGGCAGGGGCTGCTAAGCCCTGGCAGGCTGGGTTGGGCTACGCTCTCAGCGGCTGATGGCCAGACTTTAGCGCTTTCATGCTTTGCTCTTGGTCCTTTCTGGGGGCTTGTCTTTCGACTCTCTGACAGGAATCGTCTCGGGGCCTGCATAGCAGGCAGTGGATTGACAGGCGGCCCACCCCCAATCAGTAACAGATTTTACGAGTTAGAGTAACAAAGTTCATGAATTACAGTAACACATTGTATGACTCAAAATAATATATATATATATATATATATATATATATATATATATATATATATATATATATATATAGAAGTAGGATCTTTTATATCCTCTATTTTTTGTACAATTTACCTTCCATCCTAAGCCATTGGATTTTATCAGATCAATGTCTCAGATTAACTACTTACTCAATGTAAAACCCTAAATTTTTTCCAACTTCCTCCTCTTTACGTTTATTTGATCCGTGTTTATTTGATCAATTAATTTCAAAGTTGCCCTCTTTCATAAACACACAATTTATCAATTTTATTCTTCAATTTTTCAACCAAATCAGTTCTATTCAAGATTAAACTTTTAAGTTAATCTAATTTCACTCTCTAACTCTCAATTTTTTTTCTTCAATTTTTCATCAAAAATTGTTTCCACTTAAGGGTTAAACTTTCAGGTTAAGTTAATTTCACTCTTTAACAATTTAATTTCGTTCCTTTTTCTACTATGTTTGTTGATTTTGTTTTTGATTTGATCGAAATCAATATGGTAATTTTGTTCCTTTTTTGCATATATCTTGTTATGTACTGCGTTTTTCAAAAAAAAATTCAATGGTACTGTGTTTTTTAATTGAAATTGTGAATATTGCAATATTTGAATATGAACAATGAAATAATTGAATATGCACATTGAAATAACTACATATTATTTCATAGCATGAATTTCTGGATTATTTGACTCAATTTTGTGTGTTATTCTACATAGTTTGATACATTATTTGAGCAATTTCTGAATTTTTGATTACAAGATTAAAAATTGAAAATATAAATATTGCAATATTTGAATATGAATAATGAAATAATTGAACATGAACATTACAATACTTGAACATGAACATTAGAATAACTACATGTTATTTCATAGTATGAATTTTTGGTTTTGATACATTATTATTACTATGAATTACCCAATTATTTTATTATGTTATTCCAGTTATTTTATAATATTGTTGCGGTTATTCTATATTATTTATGAAGATATTTCATTATATTAGTTACTATGGTTTATAACCAGGATTATTTTATAGGGTTTTTATAGTTATTCTATCGCACATATGTGGATTATTATACTTCAATTTTATTTGTTTTTACCGTAACTAACTTTCTCTTTGTTTTTGCCTTTCAGTGAAGTTCCTTTTGCTGGGTGCACGCAAGATGTTTCATCCCAATACAATAACACGAGTAATTTATTACAATGACTGAGTTTCTACATTTGACTAACTACGTAAAATCAGATAATATTATTCTAAAACTGATTATATTTGAGTGTCACCCAAATATAATAACATGAGTTATTCATTAAAATAATTGAGTCTCTACTTTAGAATAACTACGTAAAATCAGATAATATTATTATAAAGTTACTTATATTTGAATTCTATCTCAATACATAGAATAACATGATTTATTTATTATAATAACTGAGTTTCTACATTGGAATAACTACGTAACAACATATAACATTATTCTAAAATTTACGGAGTATTATATTTGAATTTTATCTCAATACAATAACAGAAGTTATTCAATACAATAAATGACTTTCTACATTGGAATCACTACATATCTACATTGAAATAATTATGTATAACCTGATAACATTATTCTCAGTAAACAATTTAGTAGTTAACTATAAAATAACTATGTTTCTTCATTAAAATAATCTTGTTTGTACATCGAAATAACTATAAAAATCTGAGAAAAAATAGATTTGGGGATTTAAAGAGTTTTAATCTTAGCTCTTGATCATGTGAGATCCAATGGTCACAATTAAAAGGTAAATTGTACCAAATTTGACAAATGTACCAGATTCTGGTTACTCCTCTAATTCCAGAGAAGTGCAAAATTCCATGAATTGCATTTTCAGAAAGTTGTTTGGTTGCCCATTTCATGGGAATTATCACTTCCCAAGGAATTTCAATTCCTCCATAATGGAGGAAGTTACTCACTAAGCCCCGCCTTGGTGTGTACAACTTCCCGCATGAACTAATTTCCTGACAACCAAAAAACATTTTTGTAATTTCCATGAAACAAAAATTCATGTGAATTTAAGTTCACGGTAACTTCATCTTCTCATGGTGAACCAAATGAGCCCATAGTCTTCTAATCCTTTTATTGCTTATGTTCTCCTTTTTTTTCCATTTTCGAACAATTCTTTTCTTTCAAATAGACGTCAAATACTCCTCTATCAAGTTTTCTAATTAATATTTTTTTGGTTTTGGTAACATTTTAATTTGATACTAATTTTCTTGTTGTTTTAAATGTAAATTCGTGCTATTAAATGAGGTATTTATCCTTGAGAAAAGATGGTTTTTTTTTATGGGGGATCATGTGTATGTTTTTTTTAGAAGTTAACTTTAGTGACGATCATGGGTAGTTTTTTTCATATAATTTTTATGTTAATATTCTGGTGGTTACTGATTGGAGGTTACATGCTGATATTATTTTCTAGTTGCTGTTATTTACATTATTAGCTGTTATTATAATCTGATTATAAAATCAACATATCACATTAAAATCAGTATTGAGTTAATATGGTTTTTGTTTATGCAGATTGGGATTGGCGATAATGAATATCAATTTATATAGTTTGACAAAAAATTACTATGTTGTTACGTTTTGTCACCCTCGACGTTATTGGTTTCGCTGTATTTATTATAATTGTCAATAAATAATAGATGTGTTACCTTTATGTCACCCTAATAAATTCGAAATGATGGATAATCGTATCCTCTAACTCTACCCCAAACCCGAAAATAAAAAATGCTCAAAGACACTTGGAATTCAATATGACGATTTAATTTTAATTAATTTACTCCCTTCTTTAAATTAAATGACATGAAGTACATATTTCGCATAAGTCAATTAAAAATGAAGTAATATAAAGGCTATTTCATGGAAATAATTTCAACTATATATGAGTGTGATTCTTAAAACAATATCAACAATGTGTAGTCTAGTTTTAATATGAACTACGCCTTCATTAATCTCGTTTCACTATGGATAAAATTATGACCTGCTATTACCAGTAATAGTGACCTGTTATAAGTTTCTATGGTCCTTGAGGGTTTCGTTGTCGTTTGTGAAAGCCAGAACAACAAGAAAATTAAAGTTATTTTTCATGGCTTTTACAATACTAATTGGAAAAAAATTGGAAGATGAATTTTGGAAAGTTTCGAATTTATTTTTACCAATAGCCAAAACTGATGAGAAAACACAAATTGTTTGAAATAAGTTGAATAGATGAGGTTTAACCGGTTCTCTAGGTAACCAGTCACCCATATCAAGAAGAGATTAACGAAAGCATTGAACATATTAATTTGGGATTACGTAAAATATGGATTAATTTAAGAAGAACAACAATAGCTGAAATTATTCTCATGAAATAACCCATAAATTAATTTGAGTTTAAATATAACTGTAGTAAAAATTGGTTTAACTTTAATTTCAAATCGAATTAATTGTAGTTAGTTGTTGGTGGTTAAGTTTGGGCAAGTTAAATTAAGTGTGGTTAATTGAAAATTGTAGTACATTTTAACTTTAATATTTATTGTCATATTTATATTTACCTTTGTAATTTTTTATGTATTAGAAAATATTTCACATTACTTTATAATTTTAAATTTATATTCCTATTTTAATTTTTAATGTAATTTAACTTATTTATTTAGTTTATTAATGTATAAATTGAATATATTACGTAAATTATGCTAAAAGTTATTTGTAAATGTAAGAATTATGGGTCTATTGTATTTATTAGCTATCATTAAAGTTGAGCCCAAATACGTGATCCGTTATAATACAGATAATATGGGCTTATTTACGTCTTATAAAGTATGGGTCGGATACTATAATAGTGTAGAGACCCATTAGGACTTTATGGGATATATGATGGGCTTATCCACTAAAGGCGACTGATATATGGCATCAGGGTTTAACCACCCCTCCCTATATATAGTCAAGGTTATGGTCCCTGACAGCACACTTTTGACCTAATCTCACATATATCCCATCGGTATAGAGGATCCCAAAAGGCGAGTGTGTCTGTTAGAAGACTATAATCGGGTGATTCCAATTCCACCTCCCTTCCCCAATTGAGTCAGGTACGCTTCCGCTATTCGGTATATACCAATTAATTTAGTATAAAGTTTCAGTCTTGGGTCAGATTAAATCTAACAAGTGGTATCAGAGTCGTCTTCATATTGAATTATTTGGACAAGATTTATTTGTTTTAGAACTCGTCTTCGATATTTACTCAGTGTTGATTTAGCCGTAAAACATCTGTTGACGGCAACTCTTAATGCTCTATTAAAACTCAATTGATTGTAACCTTCTTGGGCCGCATATATGGAGTATGACTTATGATAGTATACATCAATGAATCATGATTAACAAGTTTGCACACTATCATTGGTTTACAGTAATTTTTGTTTTGTAATAATGCATGTCTGCTTTCCATAATTTTTGGGGTTTTGCCTAAATTATTTGCATGCCAGTGTGATGGGACTGTGATGAACATATATCAATATTAAGTCACGATGGGTTACGCTTCTGTTACGTGATTGAGCGGTTCAATTATATGTATTGATAGTATTTGGATCATAATTTTGTTTTTCGGTCATGTGATATTGTGATTCATAACATTGTTCTCATATATTTGATTACGGAAGGAGTATGTTTGGATGACTTTTGATTTTATGGGGTCGATACAGTTATATAAGGATTAAAGATTTATAATTTGGATATTAAGTTTCATATTCTTATAATTGGCTATTCAGTTTTTTGAGGTCTCTATTTTTAAATCGATTGCGGTTGATTCATGATTTCGTTTAGTATTCAGTTATATGATGTATAATGGTCTCGTATGTTTGATTATCGTCGTATATTAAGTATTTATGTATGAATTGAGACCTATTTGGAATTTCGGTTGCGATTATTTCGCGTATTTATAATTGACAAGTTGACTTGTATGATGAAAGAACTAATTTGGGTTATAATTTCTTTTATCATTTAAGGATCCAGTCACTTGTTAATTACGGTTTGTTTAAAAGAACTTAATTTCAGTTTTAATAATATTGGCTATTTGGTTTTTATAAGACGTCTAATATTTTGGATTGTTTGATCGAAACAATACGTTGCCAAAGTAACCTCTATTGCGTAGATTGGATAGTTTAAATAATTAGACGATTGTGTGTGATTGAATTTCATGCGGGTAATGGACGGCCCAAAGGAAGTCAATTATTTGGCCGAAATTCAATCATACTTGTGGTGATAAATATGTAACGGTTATTCGGTTCTCGGGTAGATGTTAAGTCGGCCCAAAGGAAGACTTGACATTTGACATGATCTTACTGTTAATATTTGATTACTACACCAAGAGTACCACTTACAAGTCTAATTATCGTCCAAAGATGAGATTAGATGTTGTGCTAGGTATCTTGTTATGATGGGAATGTTAATATTCGAATCTGAAATACAAGTTAAGAGAGTGTTCTTAAATTCATGAAACTCATAAGGCCATTATAAGAATATGGAGAGTAAATTCAAACATTCGGTTTTTAAGTTTGGTAGTATGTGTATTCATGCAGATAATGGTCGGCCCAAAGGAAGGCCATTATTTGGCCGAATACATATACAATTTCGGGTGATAAATATGTGACGATTATTTGGTATTTTCATGTGTATACTGAGTCGGCCCAAAGGAAGGCTTAGTATTCGACATGAGATTATCGTCAATATGCTTAGTTAATTATTTATGCCCAATGGCTAAATGCTAAATTTGCAAAAACACTATACTGTTTGAATTTATTAAAAATATGAGAATATTGTTTTGTTTATCAAATTGGCATTACTGTTCATTATATCTGTCATATTCAGGTTATATTTTCAATTCGGATGACGTCATTTATTTAATTAAATGGTAAGAGAATGTAAATACTTATTTTGGGTCGTCATAATTTTAACACAGCATTGAGGTGTATGGTTGTGCTACTCATAAGGATGAAAATATCGTGTGGACTCACGTGTTTTTTTGTGGAGTAGAAATTTTAATGCATGTGTTTAATGATTGTTTAATATGCGACATTAAGGAAATATTAAGGACATTATTTCTATTAAATAAGCTGCAAATGTCTATCTAAAATAATAACAAGAGAAAGTTTATTAGTTGCTTGTTATGACTATGGACACATAAGGAATATAGTACCAGTTTGTACGCCTCATCGCGTGTCGGTAAGCACACACTTCTTGATCCGATTCAAGATGCTACTAAGGAGTTTAATAAAGTCACCTTAGCTCCTAATGATTTTAGTTCAACCACACTAGCACCTCCTTCCAGCTTAGTAGTAATCCTACTACATTTGGTGAGCTAGCTCGTGTGTGGGCTGATTAAAGGAGCAATTAGTCAAGGTAATTTGAAGGCATTAACTTGGGTTCACACTATGGCTATGTTCACATAGTATGCACATCCTCAAGCTTTGTTTTTGGCTCCATGTTCACATGGTGTGCCACGGTTGAAATGCTCTTCTCTTAGCTTTGTTATTAGCTCCTAGTTTACATAGCTTTGTTATTAGCTCCTAGTTTACATAGCTTTGTTATTAGCTCCTAGTTCACAATAGGTTTAAGCTTTGTTTTTGTCACCATGTAGCCTTGTTATTGTCACCCTAACCAGCCGGTTTAAGGGTCATTTGTAGGCTATATATAGCCATCTACTTGAATGAATAAGGCATCCAATTTTCATATCAAAAACCTGAGTAAAGCTAAGCTTTCTTTTACGTCCTTGTTGTTTACAAGACAAAGTCTAGAGTTAGTCGCGTTACAAGCTCTAAACTCGCTACTTCAATCGCGTGTTTGATTTAGCACCCGCTTTGTTGAAGTATAGGTCTACTTCACCTAGCATACTATCCTTGGTTACGGTTTATTCATCCTTAAAACTATCCTTTCATTCTGTTTTGGTTACTTGTTTACATTCCATTTCAGAATACTAATATCCTTCACGTTTGTTGTTTCAAAGTTCATATCAACTCACATCATTAGTGGTATCAGAGCTTTGGTCATCCATTAGACGAAAGCATGGCAGGAGTTGTGAGCTTTGAAGACTCTAGCTTCTTGGAAACCCTAAGGAGAGAACCGGTGGACATAGTGAACGAGCTTTCTAAGTCCAATGGTGTAACTGGTCCGGAAGTCTACTTGGGAGAAAAGGAGGAAGAAGGAAAGGACTATGAACTCCCAACGTATGGTAATGTTTTAGTACTACGTACACTTCATGCTAACCCCATTCCACACAACACCGAACAAAGAAACCAACTTTTTCACACTAAGTGTCTAGTTAACAGCAAATGGTGTAGCTTAATCATTGATGGAGGTAGTTGTACAAATGTTGCATCTACTGAAATGGTAACTAAGTTAGGCCTAACCACCACTAATCACCCCAGACCGTATGCATTACATTGGTTGGATGATGGTAACAAAATAAGGGTCACAAAACAAGTGAGGGTAGGTTTAACCATGGGGTCTTATGTCGATGAAGTTTTATGTGATGTCATTCCTATGGATGCTTGTCATATACTTTTGGGACGTCCTTGGCAGTTTGATAGGAATGTAGTACACCATGGGAGGAAAAATGAATACGAGTTAAGAGATAAGGTAAAGAAAATAGTTCTAAAACCCATGACACCTCAAGATGTGTATACCATGTTAGCAAATCAAGTCAAAAAACCCAACCTCTCCATATTTGCTAGTGAAAATGTAAGAGAACATACCATAGAAGAGGGAGAGTGTGATGTTGTCATGGTTACTGAAGAGGAACCGAATGGGGTTGATAATGGGTTTGGAGAGAAACGATTTGAGGAGGGGCTAAAGAAACTAGGTGTTGTCATTGCTAATGAATTACCGGCTGACTTGACACCTAGTAAAAATCATGAACTCTTAGAGTATAGCCATGACTCGCAAAAGCTGATCCCAAAACATACTAAATGGATGGAACTCTCGCAACCCTTCCATTTTTCTTCCAGGTATAAGGATGGTAAGAACAATGTCGTAGCTGATACTTTATCTTGTCGCTACACACACTCATCCACCCTAGATGAAAGAGCACTTGGATTCGAGACTTTGAAGGATTACTACGCTATGGATACTAATGTAATCACCGGGTACAAAGCTAGTGCTCTTGGTGCTTTTGATGAGTTTGTTTTGCAGGAAGATCTTCTTCTTAAAGGGAACCATCTTTGTGTCTCAAAGCGTCCTATTTCAGAATCTCTAGTTAGAGAAGCTCATGGAGGAAGACCAGCTGAACATTTTGGCATGACCAGGACCTTAGAGATGTTGAAGGGAGACTTATTCTGGCTAAAGATACGAGGGAGTACTCAAAACATTGTGGGCAAGTGCTTAACAAGTCATGTCTCAAAGAGTCCTTTCAAACCAAGAGAATACTTGCCATTCTCCAAAATGACTCACTTCAGTATTTGTTACATAACGGGTGATGCTAGCAAAAGTCCTGACTTGTACTTTAGAGAAATAATTCGGGAAAGGATCAAAGAAGCCTACAAAAGAAGGTCCAACAAAAACAGAAAACCGAGACTCTTCCAAGAGGGTGACTTGGATTTGTTTCACTTGAGAAAGGAGAGGTTTCCAATCAAAAGGAAGAACAAGTTGAAGCCACAAACAGAAGTTCCATACAAGGGAAACAACAACGCTTGCAAGGTAGAGTGGTCGGATGGTTATGACGCTCATGCCACATTCAACGGAAGAGATCTTGCTCCTTACCTTGATGAAGATGGCATTTCAGAATTGAGGACAATTCCTTTTCAAGGGGGAGGAGATGATCCGATTCAAGATGCTACTAAGGAGTTCAATAAAGTCACCTTAGCTCCTAATGATCTTAGTTCAGCCACACTAGCACCTCCTACCAGCTTAGTAGTAATCCTACTACATTTGGTGAGCTAGCTCGTGTGTGGGCTGATTAAAGGAGCAATTAGTCAAGGTAATTTGAAGGCATTAACTTGGGTTCACACCATGGCTATGTTCACATAGTATGCACATCCTCAAGCTTTGTTTTTGGCTCCATGTTCACATGGTGTGCCACGGCTGAAATGCTCTTCTCTTAGCTTTGTTATTAGCTCCTAGTTTACATAGCTTTGTTATTAGCTCATAGTTTACATAGCTTTGTTATTAGCTCCTAGTTCACAATAGGTTTAAGCTTTGTTTTTGTCACCATGTAGCCTTGTTATTGTCACCCTAACCAGCCGGTTTAAGGGTCATTTGTAGGCTATATATAGCCATCTACTTGAATGAATAAGGCATCCAATTTTCATATCAAAAACCTGAGTAAAGCTAAGCTTTCTTTTACGTCCTTGTTGTTTACAAGACAAAGTCTAGAGTTAGTCGCGTTACAAGCTCTAAACTCGCTACTTCAATCGCGTGTTTGATTTAGCACCCGCTTTGTTGAAGTATAGGTCTACTTCACCTAGCATACTATCCTTGGTTACGGTTTATTCATCCTTAAAACTATCCTTTCATTCTGTTTTGGTTACTTGTTTACGTTCCATTTCAGAATACTAATATCCTTCACGTTTGTTGTTTCAAAGTTCATATCAACTCACATCACTTCTCATTTAAGTTTTGTTTAAGGTCAATTATTATATCCAATCATGTTTTGTGGGTGGATTTGTTTTTTCATTCACATAAGTACATTAATGCAAGTAGAAGTAAGAATCTAAGATGTTGTATGTCAATTGGTGATGAAAGATTCATCTATTCGGGGCATGTCATCATCGGAGTTTGAGAAAATTGGCTAATTTAGTTATCACTATTGATTTGTTATTATATTTGAATCTGGAAAATATTTTTGGTACTGCCTTTTGGTGGAGTTCAATTATTTTTCGTTTGGTCAAATTTGGTTCTTTGTCCATTGAGAAATAATTGATTTTGTATTTTCCTAATTCAAATAATGGTAAAGTTGTCATTTTAGATAATTTTATATAGCTTAGATTGGAATATTATTTAAAGACTTGCATTAGAAGTTCAGTGGATATAAAGAATTAAGAACAATAATTTCTTTTCAGTATGACACATTAAAAGGATTATTAAAGTTGTGTCAAAATGAAATTATTGACCCTTCTACTTCGGATCCTCATATTGAAGGGTAATAAAGACAAAGAAGAGAGAAAATAGATATCAAAAGACCTTTGAATGTCTCATAATTGATATATAAGGGTATGTTTTAAGTTATATTATTAGTTCACATCACTATATTAATTTGTAGACAAAATTATGTATGATATTTATATCTCGATCTTGAGAAGTTTCAAGTTCCTAGACGTTTTTATCACATATTTGACTGAGATATATTCTCGGTAAAGGATTAAAGATGTCATGTCGATCATAAGTGGAAACACTTTGACAAATTGACTATTCAGGATATATAATAACGTTAAGGTTATTTCGGATACTTCCTAGAGATGTTTGATCTTACATTAAAGATTGCACCATACGAAGGTTTAAATATGTATAGTGTATTATGTGTGCAAAGTAAGATCATGGGGCTTGGTAGGAGTATGACTATTCACACTCCTTTCCAGATAACTCTAGAAGTGATTATAGAATTGCAGTTTGTTTGTTTTGGATAAAGTTACAACAATACTGTTCCGGTCACGGAAACAATTCACCCGGCCTAGGATCCGGGTTGTGTAATCGGGTTAATGGTGAGCAATTGATCGTTTGATTTCCCTTGGTCTCCCCTTCCTCTCACTCCCTGGATCGGACCTTCCCGGCGGAAACGGCCTGCTCCCTGCACAGTGAACGCACAGGGCCTCGGAGGTTATCCGAGGGAACCCTCTCCGATGCCTAAGTCAGCCCGTGAAATTGCCTTTACGAACCTAGCTCGTGAGGAACTAGGTGGCGTTTTTAGGAGTAAGAGTCTAGAGAGAGAAAATCCAACCCCTCTCATGTGGGAAATGGGGAGGTATTTATACCTTCCCACAAGAGAGAGAAGGGGAAGAGGAATGGTTGGATAGAGAAGTGACAAGTGGCGGCTTCTCATCCATCCATTCCTAATTACCTTTAGGCAAAATGACGAGAGGGCCCCTGGGGGTCCTGGCCCTGTCAGCCAGGGATTTTCCCAGGGCAGACAGTCTTCAGGCAGGGAGCTGCCAAGTTCCGACAGGCTGGGTTGGCCTGTGCTCCCAGCAGCTGACGGCCAACCTTAGCGTTTTATGCTTGTTCTAATTCCTTGCTAGGGGCTGGTCTCGGGGCCTGCCTAGCAGGCGGCTAATTGACAGGCGGCCCACCCCAATCAATTGGCCTTCGTCAGTAGGAGGGAAGTGAGACTTCTCTTCTGCTGGCGACTCTTGCTTGGAGGGGGGTTGACTTCCATGTCTGTTGCAGCATTTAATGTTTTGCACCTTCCCAAGGAACTTTGCACTGCTCATGTCAGGTATGCAAAGGGGTGAGAGCAATTTTGTAATGATTACCCTTCTCTTCTGGGCGGATTTTGGGGAACCGTGAAGAGTTCCTGATTGGTGGCTCTCCTCCCAGGGTGGTTGGAGCGTTCTTTAATGCTGTGCTTTCTTTTGTATAAAATCCTCAGTTTCCTTTATCATTTGTGTTTCATCCCACCTTCAATCTTTCCATCTTCTTTATCTTAAACATGACTTGGATCAAGAAAAGCGTAATTCGTCGTGGGGTCAAACATGTTTCCTTCATCTTTAGAGGGTTTTGGAGGCTCCGATATACACGGGCCGCTTATTTAGCTGTTCGCCGGAGTCACTGTTCACGACTTCGCTTCCGCCGGAGGGGTCAGAAGGCCTCCATTAGGATGGGCAAACGCCCTAGGAGGTCCTCGCCTCCTGCTGCGCCTAGGTTTAGGCGCTGCTCCCAGGGAGGGGGCTGTTATGATAGGGGATGTCATGAGTGTTTTCCATGGCTGCACCCTGAACAAATCGGCACCAACTCTGACACCGATTCCTCCCTGGCGTCGGGTCCCTCTTCGCCTGTGAAGAAGACAGGCTGTCGCACCTGCGACGAGTCCCGAGCTGTCCCCTTTGGAAGGGACTGGGAAGACAGCAGCCACGACTCTGATGACAGCGAAGGTCTTGGCTGCCTGAGCGACAGGGACGGAGACGGGGCTTCTGATGACCCCTTTCAGGGTTCCCCAAGTTGGGACTGGGGTTCGGCCCTCGGGAGTCCAGGCAGCCCTGGGGATTATTCCCCAGATTTGGGGGATGACTAGGCCTGCGTGGCAGGGCTTTTGATTTCTGTCAGGCCGGAACTTTCTGGGCCTTGTGTATTTTTCTTTCATATCCGTCCCACGATGTAACTTTCCCTTGTAGGGTTTTAATGAAATGAACATTTTGTGCATTTGAATTTTTAATATGAGTTATTATTTTATTATTATTATTATTTTTTTTTTTTTTTTAATGCGGTCGCTGATTGACCTTTCTCTCTGACGTTTCTGTTTACCGAGGCTCTTCTTGAAAAAGGTGAGCAATTGGTGTTCAGTATGCGACACGTGGACGATCCTCGAAGGTTTTGTCAGGGAATTCGCCTCTTGAACTTCTTTGGGCTTTATATAAACCCTTCTCCCCCTTCATTCTCTTCTTTTACTCTTCTTGATACCTTACTCCCCATAACACTTTCTTGAATCTCCTTCATTGGCCGAGCGTTTTCTTTTCGAGGAGCAAGGATCACTTCTTTTCGCTGTCTCTGGCAACTTCACCGGCGTCCTTAGGTTAGAACTTTCGAATCTCTCGCCTCTTTTCTTCCCTTCTATAGCCTAAAATGTCGCGAGTCCGTCCCCTTTCCTTTGATTCTTTGCTCGGAAGAACTGGCGGCGGCGACGGTAGCCGTCATGACGTTGCTTCTTCCTCCGGGGTTGGCCCCAGGGAGGAAGACGATCACAGGGGAGAGGGTGCTGAGTCACCCGACCCAACTCCCTTTGATGTGATTGATTCAGATGACGAGGCCCTGGAGGTGGACCCTGCCAGGGTGGCCGGTACCCTTATCCGCAGGGAGAGAGGGAGGACCTACTTTTTGGACAAAGAAAAATATGTGGTTCCCTTACAGACCTATCCCGAGGCTAAGAATAGGGACCTGATCTTGGAATGTAACGCGGCTGAGGCCATCGAGCAGTTTTATAATTTTGGGGAGGGGTACACAGTGGTGATCCCTGGGGAAAAAGACACAGTATGCTGTCCCCCAGAAGGGTGTGTAGCCGTCTTCCATAAGGCCCTAGAATTCGGCCTGCGATTCCCGTTGCATCCCTTCCTGGAGGAAACTTTCAGGAGGATGAACGTCGCCATCGCTCAGTTAACTGCAACGGCCATTAGGGCATTAGTGGCCTACACCTGGACCTGCCTGTTCCATGGCGAGGGGCCTTACATTGACGCCCTTCGCTTTATGGTTGGCCTCCAAATGGTGTCTTCATCTGGGGGGGATGGCTCCCCTGGTTACTGGTCTCTGCTGAGACAGAAAAAGTACGCCTTGGTCTGGCCGGCCATGAGCAGTCTCAAAGACTGGAAAAACAATTTCATATATGTCCATAGTGCGTCGGGGTGGAAAATTCCTAGACATTTTAGGAACCATGTCCATACCCGCATGGAGACGGATGAGGAGTATCACCCTCGCGTTGGGGGGAAGGCTCTGGAAGTCAGGCTGAGCGAGAAGGAGAAGATTTTGATAAAAAAGTTTGAGATCGTGACGGATAAACATGGGAACTTTTGCCCTGTTTTCTGGCTCCCTCATGCGGAGCTCATCACGACAGACGAGTACCTGCTTCCCCTGGGCCTGATTCGTGGCCTTGAAGGTAGTTCTAGGGTTTTCTTGTTGTCACGATTTTCCAGGGATTTTATTTCACCCTGCTTTTTGGATGACCGCCTTTCCTTTCCTGCAGATTCCTACACTTGGAGCAGGACTAAGAAGCAGGTCAGGAGGCTAGGCTTGAGCGAGGAATTGCACGTTCTTTCAAAGCGTCCTTCTCTTCCACCAAATTTTAGGAAAGGAAGTAAGGCCCTCATGAAGCTTGTGAAAGACTTTGCCGCTGGTCGAAGATTACCTCTCCCCCCCCGGCTGCCTTCGTCGAAGCCGGCGACTCCTACTCCCAGCATTCATGAGGGGGAAGCGGAGGTTACTTCAGGAGCTACTCCTTCCCCTGGTCAAAAACAGGGTGCTTCTCCGGCTGGCCCTCGGATCTCGCAGGGAACGCAGCCTGGAGATTCCGAGGGGACTGGGGAGAGTGTTCCCTTGGAAACGAGGAGGAAAAGGGAGAGGGAGCCTCCTAGTGCTGACGTGGTGGACCTGGAGGCGGATATCTCCACCCCTGAGGCGAAACGTCCTGCACGTGAGCCCTCTAACATTCCCTTCCCAGAGGAAAATGTGGAGTTCCACTACACGGCTGGTGATAGTGTGGACGTATCGGGCCTGCTTTCTGACTCCGGAGCTGTCTTGGCCGACCGCCTTACAAAGATGGTGACTTCCACTTCTCATCAAGTGCTTCAATATATTCAGCGCACCTCCAAGGTCATGTTGGCATCTGCGGAACTGGCGGCTCTCAGCCGCCTGAGTGATGAGGAGCTAACAGTTACCCCTGGGGCTCCTCCTCCCGACCGCCTGGCCATGATAGAGAGGGACGTCTCCTTGATGAGCTCTTTGAAAGAGAAAATGACAAGGCAAGAGGGGGAGTTGGAGGAGGCCAAGAAACAGGCTGATCGATGGAGGCTGCAAGGGGAAATGGCGGTGAAGGAGGTTTCCAAGTTAGAGGCCGATCTGAAGGAGAGCCGGCAGTCGTTGGACCGGGCCAACCTATCTTTGGCCGAGATGGGGCACTTGAAGGGGAGAGTGACTGTCCTGGAGGAGCAGCTGTCACAGGCCAAGTCGGCTTTTGAACAGGTCAAGGGGGAATGGACGAAAGAGAAGAAGATTTTGGCTGAGGAGACTGAGGCTGCAGTGGATGCCAGCTTTGCTAGTGGTGCTAACTCTTCTCTAGAGCTGGTAATGGAGGTGATAGGGGAGATGTTCCCTACTTTTGACGAGGACGCCTTCCGGAGTCTCTATTCCGCCAAGGATGAAGCCCGGGTGACCAGGCAGCCTGAGGCAGACGCCAACGCCAACGCTCACCAGGATGCTGCATGACGCCCCTTCTCTTTTACAAAAGCTTTTATTTTCCCGCACAGAGCCAGTGTTTATGGTTATTCTGTAATATTTTGCTACTTGTATTTTTCTCTGACTTTGTAAAGATCTTTCCACCCTTCGTGGGTTTTGTTCTGTGGGATATTCCTTTCTTTTTATGGCAAACTGTTTTAAAATTCAGGGGTTCTTTCCTCATTTGTTTAATCGCCTGCCCTTGCATGCCCCTGGTTTTTGATCAAAAGCCTAGAGGGCCGCGCCCTGCCTGCCCAGGGGTAAGCGGGGCGGCTTTTGCGTTTTTTATACAAGGCTGGGGAGCCTGCCCCCAGTCCTTGTTAGCCTGGCCTATCCCTGGCTTTTCGTTCAAAGTCCAGGGGTCCTGCCCCCTGCCTGCCTAGAGGTAAGCAGGGTGGCTCTTGTGGTTTTTTTTTTTTTTTTTTGTTATACAAGGTTGGGGGGCCTGCCCCCAGTCCTTGTTAGCCTGGCCTGTCCCTGGCTTTTCGTTCAAAGTCCAGGGGGCCTGCCTCCTGCTCGCCCAGAGGTGAGCAGGGTGGCTTTTGCGTTTTTTATACAAGGTTGGGGGGCCTGCCCCCAGTCCTTGTTAGCTTGGCCTGTCCCTGGCTTTTCGTTCAAAGTCCAGGGGGCCTGCCTCCTGCTCGCCCAGAGGTGAGCAGGATGGCTTTTGCGTTTTTTATACAAGGTTGGGGGGCCTGCCCCTAGTCCTTGTTAGCTTGGCCTGTCCCTGGCTTTTCGTTCAAAGTCCAGGGGGCCTGCCCCCTGCTCGCCCAGAGGTGAGCAGGATGGCTTTTGCGTTTTTTATACAAGGTTGGGGGGCCTGCCCCCAGTCCTTGTTAGCTTGGCCTGTTCCTGGCTTTTCGTTCAAAGTCCAGGGCGCCTGCCCCCTGCTTGCCCAGAGGTAAGCAGGGTAGCCTCTGATTTGCGTTGGGGGGTTCACTTTACCCAATTTTGGCAACAGGGGGGCCTCCCCCTATTGCACCCTGCTCGTTTGTGTGTGAAAGACGCGAGTGTGAACAGGCAACGAGTATAAATCTATATCTTCTCATTTCTCTTAAAATTCTTTTTGACATTGGGGTGGTCGGAGCCGTCGACATTTTTGATCGTCCTCCGCCTCTTTTTTTTTTTAGTAAAAGTAAAAACTGCCTGTATTCCTGTTCAGACGTAATATTTCTTTAGTGTGTCTGCATTCCAGTGAGCGCTCAGCTCTTGTCCCTCTAGATTGGCTATCCTGTATGTGCCTGGCCCCAGAACCTGAGTTACTTGGTATGGGCCCTCCCAATTGGCACTCTGCTTTCCATGCTCTCTTGACTTCCCAATCGCCTGCGTCTTTCTCAGAACCAGCTCGCCCATCTGAAAGCTCCTCTGTCGGACCTTGCTGTTGAAAGCTTTCCTCATTCGCTGCTGGTAGGCAGCGATGTTGGTACTGGCTTCCTCCCTTAGCTCATTTACCAGGTCCAAGGCTTCAACCATTGCAGCTTCGTTTTCAGCCTGGTCGTATTGCAGGGAACGCAGAGAGGGAATCCTTGCCTCGATTGGCAATAGTGCCTCTGCTCCATATACCAGACCAAATGGGGTTTGGCCTGTAGACTCTTTCTTGGTAGTTCGGATTGACCAGAGTATACTGGGGAGTTCGTCAGCCCACCTACCCTTGCAATCATCCACCATTTTCTTCAGGCCGTTCAGGATTTGTTTGTTGGCTGCTTCTGCCTGCCCGTTGGTTTGAGGGTGTCAGACAGCTGAGTAGGCGACTGAAATGTTGTGGCTCTCCAGCCAGATTCTTAGTGGATCGTTATCGAATTGTCTGCCATGGTCAAATACCAACATCTTTGGTAGACCGAATCTGGTGATGATGTTTCGCCAGATTACTTTCCTGACCGCCGGTTCAGTGATATTGGGCACTGCCTCGGCCTCCACCCACTTGGTGAAGTAGTCTATGGCGACAATTAAGAATTTTCTGCTTCCTGTGGCCATCGTGAAGGGTCCCAGAATGTCCATCCCCCATTGAGCGAAGGGAATGGGGGATAGGATCGGCCTGACCTCTTGGGCTGGGGCATGGATTGATGGGGCGAAGAGTTGGCATTTCCTGCATTTCTGGGTCAGGCTCTTGGCATCCGCCAGCATGGTAGGCCAGTAGTAGCCTGCCCTGAGGGCTTTGTGGGCCAGTGCTTTCCCACCAATGTGGTGTCCACATATCCCTGAGTGGATATCCTCTAATACCTCAGCGGCCTGATCCGCCCGCAGGCATTTGAGCAGCGGATGAGTAAAAGACTTTTTGTAAAGCTCTCCATTGATGAGTATGAACCAGGCTGCTTTAGCCTGCGTCTTCTTCTTTTGTAACGAGTCTGATGGTAAGATACCATGCTTCTTGTACTGGATGAAGGGAGTCATCCAGCTTTCCAGCTCTTCTTCCACGGCATTAATCGTTTGACAGGGATTAGTAGACTTCTCGTGCAAGACGTCGACCCATACTGATCTCCGGATGTCCTGCAGACTGGAGCTTGCCAGTTTTGATAGGGCGTCTGCTCTGTTGTTCTGGGATCGGGGGATCTGTTTGACCTCGTAAGATTTTAGGCCGGATAACTCTCTCTTCACCATCTCCAGGTATGCGGCCATTGCTTGGTCCCTTGCTTCGTATTCTCCATTGATTTGGTTGGCGATGAGTTGGGAGTCTGTCGCTAGGACAATTCGTTCCGCTCCAGCGGCTTTAGCTAGCCTGACGCCTGCGAGTACTGCTTCGTACTCTGCTTCATTGTTTGATGCTGGGAAAATAAATCTGAGGGCATGCTCAAAATCAGTCCCTTCTGGGCTGGTTAGCACAACGCCTGCGCCTGCGCCATTGGCTGTCGAGGATCCGTCAGTATACACGATCCATTCCTGGGCAAGGGCTTCTTCCTCCCCTGCATGGGAGCACTCAGCTAGAAAATCTGCCAAGGCCTGGGCTTTGATGGCCGTTCTCGGCTGGTAAGATATACCTAGTCCACTCAGCTCAATTGCCCACTTCAACAATCTCCCTGATTTTTCGAATTTTTCCAACACCTTTTCCAGGGGTTGGTCGGTGAGGACTACGACTGGATGCGCATCAAAGTAGGGTCTGAGCTTCCTGGCAGCAACTATGACCGCGTAGGCGGCTTTTTCAACCATCGGATAATTCTTCTCAGCTGCCCCCAGCGCATGACTTACAAAGTATATAGGCTGCTGGGCGCCTGCCTCTTCTCGCAGGATGACTGCGCTGACAGTTATATTGGTTACTGCAATATAGAGGAAAAGCTTTTCTCCTGCTACTGGCCTAGCCAGGGTGGGGAGCTTCTTGCGATGGTCCTTTAGTTGTTCAAAGGCCTCCTTCTGCTCGTTTTCCCACTTGAACTGTTTGTTTCCTTTCAGTATTTTGAAGAAAGGAGTGGCCTTGTCCGCTGATCGGGCGACGAACCGTGCTAAGGCGGTCATGCGGCCCGTCAGGCGCTGGATGTCTCTAATGGTCTTGGGCTCAGGGAGGTCTAGAACTGCCTGAATTTTTTCAGGGTTGGCATCTATACCCCGAGAACTGACCAAGAACCCCAGGAATTTTCCGGAGCGGACTCCAAACGTACACTTTTTCGGATTTAGTTTCATTTTGTAAGCGCGCAGGGACTTGAAGGTTTCCTGCAAGTCTGTCAGGTGTTCTTTGTCTTCCCTGCTTTTAACGATGGCATCATCAACGTAAGCCTCGATGTTTCTGCCTTTTTGTTTCTCAAACACTTTATCGACCAACCGCTGGTACGTAGCCCCTGCATTTTTGAGCCAGAAGGGCATCATCTTGTACATGTAAGTACCCGAACTAGTGATGAACGCGCACTTCACCCTGTCCGGTTGCCACAAGTATACTTGATGATACCCTGAAAAGGCGTCCAGGAAGCTCAGCATGGTGTAGCCACTGGTGGCGTCCACCAGTTGATCGATTCGGGGGAGCGGATAGCAGTCTTTTGGGCAAGCTTTGTTCAGGTTTGTAAAGTCGACGCACATTCTCCATGCGCCTGACGACTTCTTGACCATGACAACATTTGCCAGCCATTCTGGGTAGTCGCAGACTTCAATAAAGTCTGCTTTCAAGAGTTTGTCAATTTCTTCCTTGATTGCTGCGTCTTTTTCCGCAGACATGTTTCGTTTCTTTTGTTTTACAGGGCGGGCGTCCATGCTTACATTCAGCTTGTGAACGATGCATGATGGATCAACGCCGGGCATTTCGTCTGCAGAATAGGCAAATACGTCTTTGTTCTCCTTCAGTAGTTTGACCAGCTCGGCCTGGTAGGATTCCTCTAGGCCTGCTCCTACCAGGACCTGTCTTCCTGGCTCCAAGTCCACCAGCATACTTTCGCCCCCTGGTTCCAGGCGGTCGGGTGTCGGGTACTCGACTGGGACCTCGCCTTCTCTGCAGGGGGAACTGTCAGCTTTTCTTTTTCCTTTTCTGTCTCTCTCGTGCTCTTGCAGGGCCACGGAGTAGCATTGTCTGGCTGACTCCTGGTCCCCGCGTATTTTTCCTTCAAGCCCGAAGTCAGTGACATACGCGATGGTGAGAGCCCTGATGGAGATGGCCGCCTCGATTTCGTCCAGAGTGGCCCTGCCAATCAGGGCGTTGTAGGCATATCTCGCGTCCACAACAACGAAGGTTGCCCTGACATTCCTGGCTGTAGAGCCTTCCCCAAAGGTTACAGGCAAGTCGATGACTCCCATGGGTAACACACCTGCCCCACTGAATCCATACAGCGATCCGGGAGCAGGTTGCAGGTGTCTTTTTTCCAGGCCCATTTTTTCGAAGGCGTCCTTGTACAATAGATTTGTGTACGCGCCTGTGTCCACCATACACCTTCGCACAATATGGTTGCTGATCTCTAGGGACAACACCAAAGGATCACTGTGCGGATATACCACGCGTCCTGCATCATCAGGGGTGATGCTTAATGTCACTCCCCTTGGACTCCCTGCTTTCTCAGCGTAGCAGATCTGGTTCCTTAGCTCGCGCATTTGTCTTTTTTGTCCTCTTCGACTGAGCTGGCCTTCGGTGCCCCCTGAAATTACATGGATCACCATGCGGTTTTGCACCGACCCTTCGGGTTTTTCAGATACTTCCTTCTGAGACTTATTTTTAGCTTCGTAGTTGGCCAACCATCTGTTCCTGATTAATTTCTCAATTTCGTCCTTCAGGTGACGGCATTCTTCGGTGGTGTGGCCTATACAGTCGTGGAAAGTGCAGAATTTCTTGGGGTCGCCTTTTGGGCTGCGAGGTTTGTTTGGGCGGTTCCATTTGGCAGTTTCTTTTTCCAGTTCGAAGATTTCCGCCCTGGATTTTTTCAGAGCGGTGTAACTGTCGAATCTGGGTTGGTAGACTGGGCGCTCCTTCTTGGGAGTGTCTCCCTCTTCCCTTTGCTTGCCTGGCTCACTTCTGCCCCTTCCACCCTGCGGTCCCCCTTGAGGCTTTGTTTGGCCTGCAGGGGTATCCGTCAGGCCGTGGAACTCCTCCTGCAGAATGAACCCTTCAGCAATCTTTCTGGCCATGGCCAAGGTTTCTGGCTGGGCCCTGATCATCTGGTTTTTCATTTCCCCTGGAAGTAGGGAGATTGTCAGGGCGTAGGCGGCAGTGGAATCATCGATCTCCCTGACCTGTTGGTAGGATAGATCAAATCTTCTCATGTACTCTCTCACACTCTCACCCTTTTTCTGTTTCAGGGTCATGAGATCGAAACGGGTAAGGCGTCTTCTCTTGTTTCCGGCATATTGTTCGAGGAAAATTTCACCCAGCTCTATGAAGAACCTAATTGACCCCTGGCGGAGGTCTCTGAACCATCCCTGCGCGAGCCCCACCAGGGTGGTAGGGAAAACTTTGCACCATATGGCATCATCTACGTGATACATGCCCATGTGGCTCTCAAAGGCTGCCAGGTGGTCTTCAGGATCTGTCGTCCCGTCAAATTTGATGGTTGGCATTTTGATTTTTGGAATGGGGTACTCTTGTACCTCAGGGTGCAGCGGAGTTTTTGTGGGCCTGCCCACCAGTCGTGACCTGCTTTCCCCAGACTGGTTACCGTGAGAATCCCACTGTTTATGGGTCGGTTTCCTCGCACTGGGGGAGCGGTGCCTCGGTGGTGGCCTGCTTACCGCTTCATCCTCTGTTTCCGGGGAGATCTGCCTGGGCCTCTTCCTCTGAGAGTGGCAGAGGTTTTCACCCTGATGGTGTCTGGACTCGAGCGGTTGTCCCCGGTTGAGCCGGGATTGCAGGCTTTGGGATAAGCCGGGGGCCGACTGTTCCTTGGCTGCAGGTGTCAGCCTGGAGAAAACTCCGCCTGGCCTTTCTCCCAAGCGTTTTGACACAGGCTCCCTGGGCCTCATGCGCTCCTGTAGTCCTTGAGATAAGCCCCCCTGTCCTCCAGACGCCGATTCTGTTGTGTGAATGGAGAACGCCTGCTGGACAGGTGGCTCTGGATTGCAAGTAGTAATGCGCCTCTGCGCATGCGTATACACTTGAGCTGTTCTTCTCGCTTTTCTCTGAGCATTTCTGGCGGCGGTCCGCCTCGTGCCCCCGGCCTCGTCCCTGCTGACTGGGGACGGTTGCCTGGGAGCCGACGCGACCCTGCCCACCAAGTCCTCAGGTGTGAATTCCTGATTCAGCATCGCAGAGAAGAACGCGGCCGCCTGTGCCATCTGAGCTGGGGTCAGATTGAGAGCACGTCCTGGGTGTGTCCCCAACTCAGGTGTCGCAGCAGTGTTTGATCCATCGAGGGGATTGGTTCCCCCTACCGCTAGGATCGTGGCAGGAGGAACCCTCTCCGACTGCGGCATACCGTACAGGGGGGTCACCGGCGGGACCGTCGGACCCGCTCCTGCACTGGCGTCACCGATTTCTGGCATGATTGTGTTTAATTTTGTGATTATGAGTGGTTGATTTTAGTGGGTAACTCGTGAGCACAACCGTAAGTTCCCCACTGACGGCGCCAAATTGTTCCGGTCACGGAAACAATTCACCCGGCCTAGGATCCGGGTTGTGTAATCGGGTTAATGGTGAGCAATTGATCGTTTGATTTCCCTTGGTCTCCCCTTCCTCTCACTCCCTGGATCGGACCTTCCCGGCGGAAACGGCCTGCTCCCTGCACAGTGAACGCACAGGGCCTCGGAGGTTATCCGAGGGAACCCTCTCCGATGCCTAAGTCAGCCCGTGAAATTGCCTTTACGAACCTAGCTCGTGAGGAACTAGGTGGCGTTTTTAGGAGTAAGAGTCTAGAGAGAGAAAATCCAACCCCTCTCATGTGGGAAATGGGGAGGTATTTATACCTTCCCACAAGAGAGAGAAGGGGAAGAGGAATGGTTGGATAGAGAAGTGACAAGTGGCGGCTTCTCATCCATCCATTCCTAATTACCTTTAGGCAAAATGACGAGAGGGCCCTTGGGGGTCCTGGCCCTGTCAGCCAGGGATTTTCCCAGGGCAGACAGTCTTCAGGCAGGGAGCTGCCAAGTTCCGACAGGCTGGGTTGGCCTGTGCTCCCAGCAGCTGACGGCCAACCTTAGCGTTTTATGCTTGTTCTAATTCCTTGCTAGGGGCTGGTCTCGGGGCCTGCCTAGCAGGCGGCTAATTGACAGGCGGCCCACCCCAATCAAATACTATTGATTGATTAATTATAGTGTAATTTATTTACATCTAAGATATGTCCAACTAATTAAGAATATTTATTCTAAGGTAACATAGTTGGATTTAAAGACAATCAATAATTATTTTGTTGTAAAACTTTATAAGGATTAAGGGTAATATATAAGGAAATGATCTCACACGCAAGTTACTTTAAGACGGATAATATGGGTTCATTGAGGTTATTGAGTTTGGGGGGAAGAAATGAGACTTATGCAAATGATCTTGTGTCTCATTATAAAGGATCGTAAGATCATTTTAGTAAAAACAAACTCAAATACCTCAAGAACAATTGTTATTAAAGAAATTCACTAAGGAAAGAATGAATGCAGTTTCAGAGGATTACATTGTTTTCATGTCAGGACTGACATATTACTGTGTAATAATAGATTTATATATTGCATACATTCAAGAGTAGGAGTTAGATGATGACACGGTAGAAAAATATTCATTCAACATTTTACCGAATCATTGAAAGTTCTAACTAATACACGTGAATTTATATATGTCATCAATAACGTACTGAGTCATTTGATTGATAAAGACACTTTTGAATTGTTTCATTACCTAAAAGTGTAAATCATATCGGTTTCAAATGGGGTATTTGTTACCAAGACAGACTCATTCGGTAATGAGACAATAAGGCCCGTCTTGTCAATAATGGCTATAAAGACAGATGATATATCCAGTTCTGGAGTTACATTGGATTAATGGTATAGATAGGTTTGTCAATGGTGACATTGATAAACTCATTATTGCAGATACCGAAAATCTTGACTCGATAGATTCAAGATAAAGTTTCTGCAAAATTAAGGTTAATAATCATTCAATGAAAACTCAAACAAGGTTTTCCGTCAAAGAGTACATCAATCTACCATGATATCATCTCATTTAGTTTTGTATGGATGTTGTACATGATTGTAGGTGCTCAAGATTCAGTGGGAGTATGAAAATATATCAAGTTTTATACCCTTTCAGTAAATGGGACTAATGCAGTTTCATTAATGTCCTTAAAGAAATGTTCATATCCAGAAAGTACAGTTTACTTAAACCCACGTATTTCAGAAATTTTTCATGTGTTTGAATAATAAGGTATAATTAAACTTAGTTTGTACATATTTGGATATCATGTATATTCTATAGTTTAATTGACAGATATTAAGGGAATACAGTAGGATATTGAGATCCACTAAGGGCAGCCAAATATTGTTTGTCATTTATATTTGGAGGAAAACAATGTTAGCATATAAAGGAGATCGATTCAGGTTGAGATCATTCGGAATTTCGACTCCTATTTGGTCATGATTATTTGTCACAAGGCTGCAAATTAAGTTCGGTATTGAAAGACCATTTAAGTTATTTGTGACAAAAATGACGGTTATTGTAGTTTCAAATAACAATACAAGTGATGTATTGTTATAGAAACGATTCAGAGTGAAGGGTGTCTAAGATATGTTTGTGCAAATTAAACTCCATTATTGCGGATCCGCTTATTAAGGAATTACCACCCACGGTCTTTCTTGAGCATATTGCTCAAATGGGTGTTTCGATTCTAAAGATATTCAGATTAAGTGGGAGTTTGTCACATTAGACACATATTGGTATACGGTTATTCAGTTCTGCAGAAATAAGGTTTACAGTTTTCAGTTTCACTCTGTCTTATTTGGTTGATCTCACTAAGGTTTAAGGTGGACCAGTTGGAAATATGCATATCTGGATCACATTTGGTTGCTGTTTCCATGCTACACTCCTATACTAGATTCATGTCGTTAGTCATGTTTGCATATGTGATCATTGATGGGTCCTGTTACGACAAACTATGGCAAAGGCCGCTTTGGTTCTATGTACATATGATTAATGGACCGAATTGCATAAGACGGTTAGAATGTTTGATAGCATTATTGAGCTCATACGGTTATAATGAATACAATTTTCAGTAACCTACATATATTAGTATATGACCCAAGTCGGAGATTGTAAGAATTATGGGTCTAATACAATATATGTGGACAACATTATTTGGATCTATTGTATTTATTAGCTATCATTAAAGTTGAGCTCAAATACGTGATCCGTTATAATACAGATAATACGGGCTTATTTACGTCTTATAAAGTATGGGTCAGATACTATAATAGTGTAGAGACCCATTAGGGCTTTATGGGATATATGATGGGCTTATCCACTAAAGGCGGCTGATATAGGGCATCAGGGTTTAACCACCCCTCCCTATATATAGTCAGGGTTATGGTCCCTGACAGCACACTTTTGACCTAATCTCACATATATCCCATCGGTATGGAGAATCCCAAAAGGCGAGTGTGTCTGTTAGAAGACTATAATCGGGTGATTCCAATTCCACCTCCCTTCCCCAATTGAGTCAGGTACGCTTCCGCTATTCGGTATATATACCAATTAATTTAGTATGAAGTTTCAGTCTTGGGTCAGATTAAATCTAACAGTAAATTTTTTATTTCATTTGCAAGAGTGTGAAAATAAGTGTTTGATAACTTCACTTAAATAGGTTTCGTTAAATAACATGAGTTAAGGGGTTCTCTCTAAATTGTGATATAATATTCCCCAAATAATGGTCGGGCTGCCACGTAAGTTAAAAATTCTGAGATTAAATGTGAGTTCTCTAAATGACCTTGTTATTATTCCCTCTGTTCCACCCAATTATATACATTTGCTTTATGCACAAGATTTTAGGTTGTGTGGGAAAATGATAATTTAGTGTTAAACTTACTATTTTACCCTTTGTTAACTTTTAATTTTTTTTGGCTCCAACACTTTTTATTTTGGCTGCATTTTTTAACCCACGTTTTTTCCCACCAAAAATTTGAATTGCCTCCACAGTTTTGATTCTGGCTCCAATTTTTAATTTAGAGCACAAAATTTGACCATCTTTAAGGTATGGCTCCAACAAAATTAAAAAAAATCCCTCCCAAATGAAAATTTTATTAATAAATGAGTGACTTTGAATTTCCCTCCACAACTTGAACATTGTGCATTCACCATTATAAATACACTTAAAACACATCCAAATTCTCACTACAAACTTAAATAACAAATGGTGGCCTGGTTTTTTTAACTTATAAACACACAAAAAAAAAGATATGTGAATGATGAACCCTAGCGAAAACCTTACGCAAATTCTGATTGTACGTAAGTTTTGATAGCATGGCTAGGAATTCTGCAAGCAAGAGTAAGCAAAGGCTGATTTTACATCGATCTGCTGAGAAAGCAATACCAATGCAAAGAGTCCATTTTCTGGAGGAGGAAGAAACAAGAAGGGACCTAATGATGAAGATGCCATATGGACCAAACCTATTCAAGAAATTGTAGGAATCCCAGGGCTGAATTTTAGTGATAATGAGGAAGAGGATATTGAGATGGGTGAGATTAACGTTGACCAGAATGATGAGGTGATCAGCGATGAGAGTATACAATGGATCACCCAGAGAAGCAAGAAGAAGGGAACACATGAGACTGTTATCCCTAGACTCCTTTACAGGCGCAAATTATGCAGTTTACAGATGAAGACACAAAAGAGGAGGTGGAATATTGGAACAATGTGGTGTATTGCTTCGTCCTAGGAGGAAATCCACCATGGGAAGTATTTAATGGCTTCATAAATCGAAGATGGCATCAACATGGAGTTGACAAGGTATCCGGACTGAAGAAAGGCATGTTCTTGGTGAGATTTAAGGAGGGAAAACATAAGGAGGCCATTCTTGCGGCTGGTCAGTTCTTATTTGACTCTAAGCCTCTAATTGTTATTCCATGGGATGCTAATATGGAATTAACTAAATAGGGGGTGAAGAATGTTCCGACGTAGATCAGAATTCATGACCTTAATGTAAGGTTCTGGGGAAAATGCTTGTCAAAGATAGCATGGATGATAGGACCCTTCCAGAAGGTTGACCAACCCACATCAGATAAAACTAGATTTGCATTTGCGAGGGTGCAGGTTGAGCTGCAAGTGGGTCAAAAATTTCCGGACAATGTGGAGTTTCTGGATAACAAGGGAAGAAAGTTGCTTCATACTTTTGAATATGAGTGGAAGCCAACTGTATGTGTGAAAGGCAAGGGTGTTGGACATGAAAGCAGTTCATGTAGAGCGACAGCTATTGGGAAGAAAACTGTTGTCCAGATATGGAGACATGTGACTAAGGGAGCTCCTGCTACTACTATTACTGGCCATGTAGGTAACTTGATGTCAAGGCCCCCTAACACAGATGGGGTGGGTGGAGTGCAAAGGTGACGGAAGGGATTTGTCGTGAATCCCACCGATCAAATAAAACCGGCAAAACCTAACTAGGGTAGCTAGGGTAAGTCGGGTCGAATCCACGGGGACGGTAATGTATAGCCTGGACTAGGTCGGCCCAAATACTAGACTAAGTCAACGAGCTAAGCTAGAGAATGATAGAAGGGGAGAGAGCTAGACTAAGGAGAACAACTAAGGAAAACGGGCTAGGATTAGGTCGGGGTCAAAAGGGGTAACGGAATGGTCAATGAGGAGTTAGAGTGAAGGAGGTAGTAGGGTAATCTAGGTAATCTAACTTAGACCGACCTAGAGGTTCCTCATGGAACCCATCCGGCGACACACACGACAAAGGAAGGCAAGAAAAACAAGCATTCCAACCTACTTAGTCATTCAAGCATTCCAACAAACATGTAATATGCATCACTCAAGAAGAAACCCTAATCTTCCACCAACATCTCCAACAAACCCTTAATCACCCAATTAACACCCTAATCGCCCTACTAACCCTAGCAAGAACACTACTCTAACATTATCCAACTAATTCTAACATGAACAAGAGGAATCAAAACAAGAAACAAAACATCCATAATGAAACTAGTGAAAACTATGAACTAAGAACAATGCAATAATCAAAGATGCAAACTTGGATGAATTAAACAAGACAAAGAGTAAAAGGAAGAAAGGATTATACCATACTAGTGAAGGATGAAAAGATGAACACTTGTATAAAAAGAAAACCCAAATTCATCCACCAATGTTGTCAAGATTGAATGGATTCTTCAAGAGATCTCTTAATACAAGATTAAACTAAGATTAACTACTAATTACCGACTAATCTACCCTAATCTACACTAATCTAACCTAAAGTAGTCTAGGGTTTGAAGAACATAAGCTAAGATTCTGTCTTAATACAAGAGGGGGGGTATATATAGGGTTACAAGTGGAAAGGAGAAGAGAAGAATGAAGCGCGGAGCAGCAGCGGCCCTTCCCGACCGGGAGGAGGTGGTCCCGGTCGGGAGGGTGTCGGTCCCGGCCGGGAGGAGCTGGTCCCGGTCGGGATGGACCCAAAACAGGAGCATCCTCTTTTGTGCACCTCATCCCGGACGGGTTGAGGTCATACCCGTCGGGGATGAGTCTTGTAGGCCTCCAATATGATCTTTAAGGTTCCTCCTTGCTTCACATGGACTTCTCATCGATTCTCGGGACTCGGGATCGGGTCTCGGAGGCTCGGGATTGGGTCCCAAGGTCTCGAGGTTGAATCCAAGGCATCGAGTGATCGTTCCTCCGCTTCGTTGGCTCCGAAAAGTGTATGTATTGAGTCGGAATCACTCCAACTCTTCATGAATGGTCTCGGGAACCTGAAACGAACTAGAGGAAGCATAAGTAGCCCATAAATCGCTCCCAAGGAGCGATTCCACAAGGAAAATGGGACCAAAACACTACGAAATAGGCACTACAAACTACACTTATCAACTCCCCCACACTTAACCCTTACTCGCCCTCGAGTAAGCACAAACTAACTACTAAACTAGCCGAGTGGGTATTAGCGCACCCTACGCCCTTTCAACTCACGCGAGTGCACTTAGAGGAAAAGTGCACTCCGCAAGGCAAGTGGGGTCTTGCGACAAAACTGTGGATGCAACCGGACACTAAAACACATAAACAAACAAACATACAAACAAACACACAAAAAAGGTTGCACCCAAAAGAAAAGAAATACCGCTTCCCTCAAACAAGCGGTGAAAGAAGCACCGGTTTAGGACTCAAGGCAAGTGACAACGTTCCCAAGCTAGCAATACAAACCAAGATGGACTAAACCCTAATAGTATGACGACAAAGCAACAAAAACGTTGGTAACTTACCTCGGTTCCTCCTAACCTTCTAAGAACGTACTACGGGACGATCGGCGGAGTGGGAAGTGATGATCCACGGTGTTAGTCGACACTGTAGGTAAGTGAGACCCCGCCCCCTTTAGCGTGAGCCAAGAGGGTCGTCCCGTGTCCAAAACCGCCTAACTAGTCCAAGTAAAAAGATGGAAAAACATGCAAAATGAGGGAAGACCGACTAATGCCGATATCATCCTTCCGCGGGACTCGGTCCTTTGGTAGGCTCTTCACGGCAAAAGTTGGAAAAAGGCTTATTTTTGTGGGGTGAGGTTTCTATTTTTGTGAGACGATTTTCTTTTGGCATTTTCTTCTTCTTTTGCACTTTTGCTTTGTTTTGCCATGCCAATTCTTTTTCTTCTTTTCTATTTTCTTTTTGGCTTTTGTGCCTTTTCTTTTTCTTCATTCTTTTCTTTCTTTCATTTTCTTTCATTTTCTTTTCTTTGCCCTTTTTGGCAAGATTTGGCTTATTGGCATTTCTTTGTATGACAAGAAAGGGAGAAATCAACACTTTGCAATTTATTGTGTGGATACGTGTGGGAGGTAGGGAAATGGGTAAGTCGGGGGTCGCGATTTCCCTTCAAACCCACAAAAAGTGGAGAACTTGGACTAATTAAACAATCCCAAACACGGTCACCTAGGGGACGGGACTCGATAACCAAGGCCTTTTCACACCAAGGGTGGTCATTATGGTCAAAATGCAAATCCCGTAGTAAATCCCTAGTAAGCTAGGTGGACTCAAGGTAAAGGACCAACGAATTCATTGATTTAGGGTCATTCTACTAGACTAAAGTCCAAGACTCGATTTATACTACTAGAAAGGGAAAGTAAACACTCACACACTAGCCTCTAAACCGGGTTTTCGAAAACCATTTACACACGCGACACAAAACAAAACACAAAACAAAGACACAACGAAAATGAAAGAAAAAGAGACAAAACAACACAAAACAAAACAAAACAAAACAAGGAAAAAAAACACATAAACAAAACAAACACCACCCCGATCTTCAAACAAGTCTCTAAATCCACCACAATCTTTACAAAGCTCCTCCCGAGCACACATCATCACGAATCTCCTCCAAACTCACAAGAACAAAGAGGGAAAGGGATGAAGAGATGTTACCGGAAGTCTTGAAAGCTCACCAAAGCTAACGGCGATTAGGCAACCTATAAGGAAAAAGGGGGGCAAAACACGCACAACAAAGCAGAAATACGACATAACGACACAAAAAGGAAAACACACAAAAGAAAATCTTTTTGATTTTTGTGAAATTTTTTCACATTTTTAGGATTTTTTTAAAGATTTTTTTTTTTCGAAAAAACTAAAAAATAAAGCTAACTACGATAGAATATCGCTCCCCCACACTTTAGTCGAGCCAGGTCCTCATGCTCGACCGTAGTGCATGGGAGCACAAAAGAAAAGAAAAGAAACTACGAAAATAAAGCTAAAAATCAAAAATAAAGTGAAGAAAAAGGTAGAAGGTGTCCGGTCGGGGTGTAGTCAAGTCACCATGGGCCGAGACAAGAAAAGATATGGAAGGGGGTAGAAAAATAAAAAGAAGGAAATAAAAGGAAATGGGAGGGGAGGGCTAGGTGTAATCAAGTCACCTAGCCCGGATTCCGCCAAAATCCGACTAAGACCTCAAAAAGAAAGAGTGAAAAACTTGTAAAATTGGGATTTTGAAAAATGACTCTCGATGTAGTCACATCATCGAGAATCGGGAGCAACCAAAACCAAGGCCTCGAAGGCCACCATGACTAAGGGGAAGGGGAGAAACAAGGGGAAAACAAGCAATAAAAAAATGGAAAAGAAAGGATAGTTGCCGTACCGACCGGTTAGCAACTCACTCTCTCCATCGTCTCAATGATCAATATAGGCACTTGCTTGTTGTCGTTATTGTCATCCTTCTTCAAGCTTGAGAAAACCGTACGGTAGAGGTAGTAATGGTGCGAAGGGGTGGGATTTGATGTGAATATCGGTCTAAAGTGAGGAGGAAATGAGGTTAAGGTATGTAAATGAGGTACATGGGTGGTATGATGTGAGAAAGGAAGGTAGGGAGGTTGGGTGGGGGTATATAATGGTTGGGTGGGCTTGAATGTCGAAGAAGAGGCACCAAAAAGGAGTAGGGGGTCATCCCGGTCGGGATGGGTGGTCCCGGTCGGGATGACATACCCGTCCCGGTCGGGAAGCCTCCTTCCCGATCGGGATGACACTCCAGTGAACTCGATTTTTGGCACCCTCATCTCGATCGGGACGGCCCCATCCCGGTCGGGACGACACACCCTTCCCGGTTGGGAAGGGTCTTCATGACTCCCATGACCCCAAAAACTGACTACCTTACTCACGGTCCAAGCTCTATCACTAACCACTCCTTTCTAGGAGTCACCTTCACTTCACCTATCACAATAAACTCAAAGTACACATCAAATTCACTCCCTCACATCGCTCATCAAAAATCCAATATTACAAGAATATCACAAAGCTAACAAAATCACGGGAAAATAAAACACACAAATACAAGCACAAGTACTCTAAAGAAGAGGAAGGGAGAATATACAACATGACGGTTCTTTAGGAACTCCGTCAAACCTAGAATGGTGGACTCTTCTTCAACCGTAGCCCTCAAGGGCATGGAGGAGCAAGTCGAACGCGCTACCGACATCATAATGTAGGCCCAAGAAGCGCTCGAGCCTAGCTAACCTCCACGGCCTCCAAGGTGGAGGCAAGAAGTAGGAATCCCAAGACCCAACATCATCTTGCACGTTGTCTCCGGGGTCTATCCATCCTACGAGCTTCACCGACCTCTTCCTCCCTAGGCATCGCCTCCAATTATTAGCAAGCTTCATTTCCAAGAAACAAGGCACAAAAAGCGGTTTTGGCCTCATCTCCTCAATGCGCACCCCCACACTTTCCTCAAGTTGTGGTTCCCCATCTTCATCACTAGGCCCCACATTATCTTGGAGAACAGGATCGAAACTTCTACCGGCGGTTTCAATCTCTTCCAAGTCAGCTCTCGGTGTACTAGCAAGGGGCTCTTGACACGTGGTCACATTCTCGCACAAGGGCAACTCGAGGCTAACAATTTCACCCAACATCCTCACAAATTCCACCAAACCATCCAACTCACCATCCTCCTCCAATTCCTCACCAATGTTGCCTTCACCAAGGGTCATCTCCTCATTCGTCTCTTTTTGGGTAGACGATTGAGATTCTTCAAAGCAAATCTCTCTATCAAAGGGAACAACGTTGGCGGCTTCATGGTTAGGTTGCTCCTCTTTCTCAAGTGGGCACCCTTCATCTAGTTGCGATGTTCGGGATAAATACATTACGGTTTGAACCGCTATTGCATTTAATCGAGCATCCCTCGCCTCGTTTTCCCTTTGAATTTGGGCCCATAATTCATTTTGCTCTTTTTGCAATTTAAGGGCCGTTTCTTGGAGGCTCCTTTGCATTTGAAGAAGCGATTGAAACTCCTCCATGTCGGGAAATTGGTGATCATTGGGGTCTTGTAAAGCTCCATGATAATCTTGATAATCTTGATGATAATCTTGATAATCTTGATTAAACACGGTGTCTTGATGATGCCCAAGGGGTGGGGCATCATATTGTTGGTAGCAAGGTTGGGGTGGTTGGTAGTATTGTGGGTCATGGGGTTCATATTGTGGTTGGGGTGGAGGGTAATATGGTGGGTTTTGGGGGTATTGGCTTCCACAAGGTGAATCTTGATTGAACATGGTGGGTTCACAATCATAGCTTGAGTAATAGCCACCTTGATCGTAGGATTGATAGTCATTCACTTGTTGGTAGCCATTTTCATAACCTTGAAGTTCATACCCACTAGAGTCTTGACCCCCCCCCCCAAGAAGCTTGATTATGGTAGGAGGACGTCATGTCATAGCTTTGGTTCATGGAAGAAGAGGAGTAGCTCAAATCGGCTCCCGAGTATGTGGAGTTTAGATCAAACCCCATGCTTGCTCGAAAATCGTAGTCCATACCTAGTTGGAAACCACTCATTCTAGCAACCGTCCGTTAAAGCGGCTCTAAATCGCAAGAAGAAGATAGTCACCACCTCTAAGCACAAACTGTAGACTAAGAACAAACGTGAGAAGCCTAGTGCTTTTTGGGCACTAGACAAGAGAGAAATAAACCACACACACAAGAAGCAAGGTAACAAAAAGGAAAAAGAAAAACACAAACACAAAGACAAAGTCAAGTAACTAGGAAAACAAAGTCTAAACTAGCACCGTCCCCGGCAACGGCGCCAATTTGACGGAAGGGATTTGTCGTGAATACCACCGATCAAATAAAACCGGCAAAACCTAACTAGGGTAGCTAGGGTAAGTCGGGTCAAATCCACGGGGACGGTAATGTATAGCCTGGACTAGGTCGGCCCAAATACTAGACTAAGTCAACGAGCTAAGCTAGAGAATGATAGAAGGGGAGAGAGCTAGACTAAGGAGAACAACTAAGGAAAACGGGCTAGGATTAGGTCGGGGTCAAAAGGGGTAACGGAATGGTCAAGGAGGAGTTAGAGTGAAGGAGGTAGTAGGGTAATCTAGGTAATCTAACTTAGACCGACCTAGAGGTTCCTCATGGAACCCATCCGGCGACACACACGACAAAGGAAGGCAAGAAAAACAAGCATTCCAACCTACTTAGTCATTCAAGCATTCCAACAAACATGTAATATGCATCACTCAAGAAGAAACCCTAATCTTCCACCAACATCTCCAACAAACCCTTAATCACCCAATTAACACCCTAATCACCCTACTAACCCTAGCAAGAACACTACTCTAACATTATCCAACTAATTCTAACATGAACAAGAGGAATCAAAACAAGAAACAAAACATCCATAATGAAACTAGTGAAAACTATGAACTAAGAACAATGCAATAATCAAAGATGCAAACTTGGATGAATTAAACAAGACAAAGAGTAAAAGGAAGAAAGGATTATACCATACTAGTGAAGGATGAAAAGATGAACACTTGTATAAAAAGAAAACCCAAATTCATCCACCAATGTTGTCAAGATTGAATGGATTCTTCAAGAGATCTCTTAATACAAGATTAAACTAAGATTAACTACTAATTACCGACTAATATACCCTAATCTACACTAATCTAACCTAAAGTAGTCTAGGGTTTGAAGAACATAAGCTAAGATTCTGTCTTAATACAAGAGGGGGGGTATATATAGGGTTACAAGTGGAAAGGAGAAGAGAAGAATGAAGCGCGGAGCAGCAGCAGCCCTTCCCGGCCGGGAGGAGGTGGTCCCGGTCGGGAGGGTGTCGGTTCCGGCCGGGAGGAGCTGGTCCCGGTCGGGATGGACCCAAAACAGGAGCATCCTCTTTTGTGCACCTCATCCCGGACGGGTTGAGGTCATACCCGTCGGGGATGAGTCTTGTAGGCCTCCAATATGATCTTTAAGGTTCCTCCTTGCTTCACATGGACTTCTCATCGATTCTTGGGACTCGGGATCGGGTCTCGGAGGCTCGGGATTGGGTCCCAAGGTCTCGGGGTCGAATCCAAGGCATCGAGTGATCGTTCCTCCGCTTCGTTGGCTCCGAAAAGTGTATGTATTGAGTCGGAATCGCTCCAACTCTTCATGAATGGTCTCGGGAACCTGAAACGAACTAGAGGAAGCATAAGTAGCCCATAAATCGCTCCCAAGGAGCGATTCCACAAGGAAAATGGGACCAAAACACTACGAAATAGGCACTACAAACTACACTTATCAAAAGGCTACAAAATAACTTCAGCATCTACAAGGAGGCTGTGGTGAATCCTGGTTTAGACGCCAACTCATCCCTGGAACGGATTAGTGCACCCTCTGCTGGTGTAGGTAATGAAGGTTCCCCTCCTCCTCCACCCAATATATCATGAATAACATTGGATTCTGGAACGTCAAGGGTATGAATAATGTGAATAAACAACTAGTATTTTGTTATTTGCTCAGAATAATGATTTAGGTCTTTTTGGACTTTTGGAGACTAAAATAAATAGACTTCAGTTGAATAATGTGTGTGCTAATATAATGGAGGGGTGGAGTGTTACAACAAATTCTACTTTACATAAAGGTGGTAGAGTTTGGGTTATTTGGAGACCTCAGTTATTTGATGTGAAAATTTTGGATGCCACTACTCAATGTGTAGATGTTAAAGTTATGGCCAGGGTTAATATGAAGGAGTTTCATTTGACAATGATCTATGCGTTTAAGGAGGGGCAAGATAGGGTTCCACTGTGGAACAGTCTAATTCGGTATGCTTCGAAGATTTCTGACCCCTAGGTTGTTGCTGGTGACTTTAACACTGTCCTCAGCCCACAGGAAAGACTAGGAGGGAATACCAAACAAAGAGATATGGATGATTTTATAGATTGTGTTAGCCAGTGTGAGCTGACTGATATTCCTGCTACTGGTGCTTATTTCACTTGGTCTAACAAACAGGTGCCACAAGATAGATTTTTTAGTAAGATTGATAGATTCCTGAGTAATACTGAATGAATGGATGTGTTTCCTAATATGACTGCTCATTTTCATCCTCCGTGTTTATTTGATCATTGCCCGTGTGTTGTATCTGATGCTAATATGAGGTCAGGGAAAGGGAGAAGATTTAGGTACTTTGCTATGTGAGGAAAGGCACTGTCTTTTCTGCAACTTATCTCTGAGACTTGGAAGAAACAGCATGAGGGGTACAAGATGTTCTCAGTGGTGAAAATATTAAAAGACATGAAGCTACCTTTGAGACAATTAAACAAAGAATGCTACTCTGATATTGAATGTAAGACTGCCCAATCTGAGCACCAACTTATGGAGATTCAGACTCAACTGGTGGTTGATCCTATGAATGAGGACCTTATTGAGAGGGAGATTAAGATGGCTGATATTCTGAAGGAACAAGTGTTAGCTGGAAATAACATCCTTAGTCAAAAAACAAATATGAAATGGATTTGAGGATGGGGATAATAATACTGCTTATTTCCATGGTTTTTTGAAAAAGCAATATAGCAGTAACAAGGTCATTCAAATTGAAGACAAAAATGGTGCCTTATGCATGTACTGATGGGGATGGGATTCAAAAGGCTTTTCTGGACTACTATGAGAAGCTTTTAGGATCCAGTTTGCATGCCCACTGAACTCAGGTTAATGTAAAAGAGGGAAGATCTGCAGTCCTAATTAGGCTGCTGAATTGGAAAGAGCGGTGTCAAATGAGGAAATAAAGCAGGTCTTCTTCAGTATTCCACCTGAAAAAGCACCTGGCCCTGATGGTTTTTAAAGCTCCTTCTTCAAAGATAGTTGGTCAGCTGTTGGCCTGATATTTGTGCTGCAATTCATGAGTTCTTCACCTCCAACTCCCTTTTAACTCAGGTTAATTCAACTAGTATAAGTCTGATTTCAAAATGTGATAGGCCTACTAGCGTGAGACAGTTTCGACCTATTGCTTGTTGCAATATGATATACTAGGTCATATCCAAACTCCTTTGCAATAGGCTGGCTTTTATCCTTCCTGATCTGATTGGTGAGAATCAAAATGCCTTTGTAAAAGGTAGGTCAATTATTGAAAATGTCACTACTACAAAACTTCAAATAGACAATTGTTTCTTTTTTGCAATAGACAACTGACTTACAACAGTTGAGTAGTTTGTAGTTGTATATTAGTGTAACCATAGACATCTGTTTTACAACAGTTGTCTATTGATTAATAGACAACTGGATTAATAGACAACAGTTGAGTAGTTTGTAGTTGTATATTAGTGTAACCATAGACATCTGTTTTACACCAGTTGTCTATTGATTAATAGACAACTGGTTTTAAAATAATAGTTGTCTACTGTATTACTTAAATAGACATCAGAGGTTTTCCAAATATTAGATGTCTATCCGTTAATAGACAACTGTTTTCTAAAATAACAGTTGTCTATTTCTCCTACAATCAACTCTTGTAGACAACTATTGTTTTTAGCGCTAATGTCTTTTATGAGTTATATAGACCCCACCAGGCCAGCTTATATATACGTATATATACTTATGGTTTTTTTAATAAATCTGAAATACATATTAACGCACCATAAGAAATGAATATCATACCGAACAATTGAACAAAAGAAGTTTCATTTTATGAAATCCAAAATCTATCCAAAATCCAAAAGGTACATCAAATCATTATCCAACATTCAAAATCCAAATGGTACATAAAATCATTATCCAACGTCCAAAAGTACCTAAAACCATAATCCAACTAACAAGTAACACCTTGTCAACATAACTTAATCCGATACATCTGATATAAGAAAATAATCCGCCCATAATCCACGAACCTCGTTAATATCTTCTTGAGAATATGGCCTCATATCATTGAAATGCTACAAAATCAATAACATAAATTTGATATTAACGTACAATTACGAGTTAGGACTCCATATCAATTCGAATATTGTACATCATCTTTGGGGCTCAAATTGTACAATACTAGCACGAGTTGGACTTGGTGTTTTATACTCTGACGCAATCATGGTTGGTGTTTGTCGATGTACAAGCAAGGTCGATCGAAGATTACTTGAAAGGAAAGTAATTCTCATAGACGAGGATGAGGGCATGTCTAATAGAGTAGAGTATAGTCTATGTGCTAAGTCGATGATGACTATTAGTATTAGTAGAGTATTAGTGGGGCTTAAAGGTCAATAGAATGTAAATGAGACAACAGATTGAATTCATAATTTAATAGTATAATAGATTTTACAATGTACCAACGCAAATTCGAAGATGCCAAAAATAAAACATTGATAACTACTGAAGACAAACCGTAACTGTATAGAATGAAAACAATCGAGTAATGCTTAATCTCACCTAAAAGAGTTGTTTTCTCCGTTCTCTTCCCAATAATATTAGATTGAGCCGAAAGGGTGCATGATAACTTCGAAAGCAGGTGTTACTACTGACAAACATAAATCTCCAAGGTAGGACGTACCAGTACATTTCTATTTGAAAAATTAGTAATGCTCATCGACGTTTGTAGAGAGTCTAGAGACATGGCTTCAACTCTGTCCATTCGATCTCTTTTGATTTTGAAGGTTGTTCCTGGTTAAACACAGAACATGAGCACAGAAAATGAGCAAGAAAAAAAAAAATCGAACATAAGGCGTTAAGCATCTAAGAATATGTGAAAAAGACACCATTATTAACAGATGTAGTGTTGGTTGGATGGCATGAGTCAATTCAAACCTTTTTCTTGAAGTACAGCATGATAAACATTTTATTTGAGAAATCCTGCAATAAAACGCAACAATGTAGAGGTCAATTTATTAAGCCTAGTAACTGTCAAATGAGCATTATTTCTATTGATACGGGTATAGGTAGATCATGGAATCCGGACGGGTTAGTTACTGTTTGGGGTAATTTTGGGGATATACTTTTGGATTTGATCAATCACTTCAGGATCAGTATGTTCTGGGAGTACGAGTTGGTTTGGGGTCACGAATTTTGGGCTGGACTGAATTCTAACGGGTCAACTAGGACATTGGGTCATATTCGGGTGCAATCGAGTCATCTTAGCTAGGTCAATTTTGCTATGTCTAGACATGAGACGGAGATGAAAATTGTTTGCTCATTCCCCATAATATCCTCGCTCAAAGTAATTTGGATTTGAACTTCTGACCTTTCGTCCCATTGGCCTTCAGTATTTTCTAAGAATCGGAATCCACCCTTCAAGTGGACTGGAACGTAAAAGACTTCATGCATCTTTTTAGGCACAACTCTTACTTACCACCGCACAAGTTACATCCAGAATTGAAAGTATCACGCATGAGTACAGAAATTGCTACCAAGACAAGAATCATACTTGAGTAAGTCAACTAACTTTTACTGCAAGTGAGTCAGTGTATCTTCTTCCATGTTTACATAGGCTAACAGCTCCGGCAATTTAACTACAATCACCATATAGTATATTAGAAATGCATGAAAACTAGCAATAATACACTATAAAGTAATGTTGCTTAAAGTTAGTCAAATTAGTAACAGTCGAAGACAACTAATGCCAACGTAAGTATAATACGGAGTATCTCCCGACTTTCAAAACGAGCTCACAATAATACATTTAAGGATCCCATCCCTGAAAGTTAGTACTCACGTATCTATAAAAAGAAACCTGTCTACACCAACTGAGTTAAAAATAAACACATACACATACATTTTCATACACTAACTGAGTTAAAAAGGAAAATCAACAAATAAACTACACTCTTTGTTTTATTATTTTTATTATATACTCTATTCTTTTAACTGAATACCACCCGATAATTCGATAGCGTTGTTCAAAATATATGGCATTACGATTGATGGTGTTAATTTTGTCGACATATTTGTTGAAAAATGGGGAAAAGTAAACCCCAGAGTACAACATAATAAGCATGTAATTTTGCAAAACTTAAAACATACTGTACACCGCATATACATACATATTCGAGGAGGATCATGCCCGTCTAACTAGGGGTGCTATAGGAACATTTGAACCGGGCCTCCAAATTTTGGGGACCTCATAAAATTATTTGGAGTTTTGATTCCTCATATAACTAAAGTTGCCTGATGGTTGAAGCGTGGGTTTTCCTATTAGAGGGCAGGAGTTTGAATCCTAATGTGTCCCCTTTTTTCATTTTATTTTATGGAAACTTGTGTAAATTCATGAACTCTATCATATTGAGATCTCATTATAACTTTTTTATAATTGCTTATTACTCAATTATACTTAGAAATTACACATTTATCCTTGTCATTTCCCCTTCCTATTCCCCTTTTAATTTTTAGATAGCTCTTTGAAAGAAAAAAAAAATCTCAAAACTCCAAATTTCATCTCTCTCTGCCACCCCACCACGCCAGTGACCACTCCGACCCACCGCGCCGACCACCACTTCGGCCATCTCAATTTTTTTTTTCGGTTTTCCTAAAAGATGATTGATGTTAGTATTATTTTTTCAAGATTAAAAAATTAAAATTAACCATAATCAATTAAAATTATAACAATATTAAAAAGATGAAATTAATTTGTGTGGACATGACACAGGTCCACCCCGACGCGGCCACGCGCGGGTTTGGGGAGGCGAATGAATCTCCATATGAGAATGGATCGAATTGAAATTTAAATCGAAGTTGGAGTCGCCACCGACCTTTGTGGGAGTTCGGGCCCGTTCGAACCCACTCTATGTCGTAGTGGGCCGTGTACAAAATACGGCCCATTTCCGATGTCAGAGTTTATTAGGTTCGTCCCTTAGCATTTGATACCGATACCGACTTGATCGGATATCATGAATTGAATGCCTCTCGTTGCCAATGGTTTCGGACATCCGGAAACCGAGGTTCTGAGTAAGGGGTGAGGGTACGTGTTGGGAAGTTCACAAAGAACACCCAACCCCGCCCGCACATTAGCGGCCTCTACTAGGATATCGTTTGATGTTTTAATACGCGCGTTAGTTGAACGATGAATGATATGCAAACATTGTTTTCCTAAGCATGTGAATAATTGAATGGGTTGCTAAGTCGATTTAATGCATGAAAATTAACGTCAAAGTTGTATTTTAGCATGCGAGGTTCGTTTTAGTATAATAAAACAAATGATGAAAAGAAATGCTAAAAAAATGAACAAACGTGTTAGTAACGATTGAATAAATCGAATAAAAATATGAATGCGATGAATAATGCCGAAAAATATGTCGAGATATGAAATATCGCTAAAAAGACGTTCGTGCAAGAACGATGTTCGAAAAATAAAAACGATGAAAATGGGTCACGTTTCCAGCCGACCGGGCGACTCGCCCGAGTCAAGCGCGACTTGCCTGAGTTGGCGACCCGCCCGGGAAGCGCGCGACTCGCGTCCCGGTCTGTTTTTTGAAATTGATTTTTTTTGAAAAAATGATGACTTTATTAAATCGCGTACAAATATTGCACAATTTGCACCCGACTTAATATTCTCGACATTCGTCATATTCGATATTCGATTATGAAATCGATATCGAATATTCGGAAAAGATGAAAAAGTGTTTTAAGGATTCGTTTTGTAGAAAAAACGACGTTTAAGAAGAATTGAGAAAGCGAAGAAAAGAGGGCCACGGATCAGGCCTTCGTGCGAGTCGCCTGGGAGTGGCGCGGCTCGCGCAGATTGCTGTCCCGGTTCGGTTTTCCGAGAAATCGTTAATTTTGCTAGATCGCGTATAAATATGAATTAATTTATACTCGATCTATGCTCTCGATATTCGTCGTATTCGATATTCAATTATGGAATTGATATCGAATATTCGGAATGATTTTAGAAAAAGTTTTATAAAGTTGTTTTGAAAAGAATCGTTGTATAAAGTAACGATTTTTAGCGCCAACGAGATTAATTTAATTTTTTTAATACGATAATCGGTATCATAGTTTTAAGAATATTCGTTATATGAAAATAGTTTTAGTAATATCGATATTAGAAGTAATAAAAATGCGACGAAAGACCCGTAATAAAAAAATCGACCGACGACGCGAGAAAGAAAAAAAAACGAGAAGAAGGAGAGAAGAGAAGAGAAGAGAAGTTGGGTTTGGTTACACCCTCAACCTACATGCTCTTGTTAACTCGGATCGGGGCTCGTCGAATTGTGACTAAGGCACGGGAGCGTCGGGTTAATGTTGGTGAGTTGGTGGTTCGGTTGTGAAGGGTGACGGGTTGAGGCCGGTTCCTTCAGTTTTGGACGTGGGATGTCGGGAATCGTATGTGTCGGTATAAAACGGGTGTGTATAATATTGGGTGGTGTAATTGTGTATGATTAATCGTATGTGTTCGATTGTTGTTAATAATTCGTCTATGCTTGATGCTAGAGGGTCCTATTTATAGAAAAAGAGGGTTGAGAGAGATGTCGTGCTTGTACGACAAGAAACACCCATCGAGATAGGAAATGTAAGAAGTTGAGACGAACGAGAATTCCGTTACTTGGCAAAGAAGAAAGGGAGTCCCGGTTTTGGGAAGGGGAACCCGGCTGAAACAGGCCACTCGGCCGAGTGTCCTACGCTCGGTCGAATGCTCGATTCGGTTTTCGGATAAAATTCATACTTGAGACCGAATTCTACCTTTAACGGAATTGTTTAATATTGGTGTAGCTGGTTTTTTGTGGAGTTTGAGCTCGAGTCGGTCACGTGAGGTGACACGGATGACTCACACGTCTCGAGAAAACATCTTTGACCGGGTTTGACTCGGTCGCTAAAAGACGGTTTTACCCCCGGTGTCGGATTCGACCCAAATTAGTCTTATTTGACTCGAAATGACCCACTGGGCCTGAATTTGAGGTTGGTTTTGTGAAATTTGTACTCCGTAAAAAGCCCAAGCCAAATATCCATGATTTCAAGCCCATTTCCGAGTATGTTAAAGCACGTTTGCGTCCGATCATCATCGGGTGTTTGTCGGAAACTGCTATAGACACCTAGCAGCCAAATGTGGGTGTCTATAGAGCCCCCACTCTGACTGAGGCTTGGACAGGGCGAAAGTCAGAGTAGCTACCAGGCCAATCAAAGATTAAGACCTGACAGACTTCCGATCGGGTCGTTTAAAGTTCATTAGACCTGCGTAAAGGGTCCGCCGGCCATAGACCAGAAACGTACCTGAGGTGATGATAACTCCGTGGGGGATTGAACTCGTCGTATAAGACTTAAATGCGCCTATATATGGGCCCATCTTGTTAAATGCCGCTGGGGAGTCACGTGAATTGCACGATCCTGTTTGAGTCGTCATGTACATATTTATGCAAAGTTGCAAAGTTTTGCATGTAACATTTGTAGGAAAAATGACTCGCGCTGAGAAATAAAAATTTTGAGAAAGGTTTTGAATTTTTGAGTTTGTAGGGGTCTTTGAAAATTAGAGAATTTTGACTCTGAAAAGGAATAAGAATGCTCGGGATGACTTAGCTAAACCTCAGGATAAGGATTGTATGCTAAATACTCTAGGATTGGGAATCCTAAGGTGAGGAGGAGAACTTGGTTTTATGCTATAAATACTCTCTCCTTGCTTCATAAATTCTCACAATTCCCACAATTCCCTCTCTTTCTTAAAGAAAAACAAACCCGGAGAAATTTATTCATTCTTTTAGAAATCCAATTATGGGAATCGACCGTTTAATTGGAATGTTGTAAGAGTGGTCCAAATACTTCAGAGATGCAGATAAGGTCATCCTAAATCAGAATGGCGTTAGCCAATTATTCGTGATCCGTCGGATGCAAATAGATCGTCACTTTTTGGATGCTTGCTTGTCCTATTGGGACGATACTTATCATGTTTTTAGCTTTCCTCGAGGCAAAATCTGTCCTATCCCTGAGGAAATTGCTGCTGTAGGAGGATGGAATCCCATATTCCGCCCTGCTATCCCTTTTTCGGTTCCTGACCCAAGGAGGAAATTACGGGAATTTTTAGGACTTTCTCACATGGAGGTATCCCGTATGCTGGAAGGAGATACCGTTTCTTTGATCGATCTAGCTGAAAAATTTATGAACCAAGATGACGTCCGAGTCAGGCCGGTCCACAGCCGTAGGGCCTTTACTTTCTGCATGCTCCATGTTTATGTCTTCGAAGGCCACATGGATTTATTATCTTGCAAGGGCCATGTTAGACTTTTTACTGTGGCTGACCTGATGGAAACGGAGCACAGCCCGGCTTGGTTTATTTCAGGAGAGATTATCCAGGGTTTGGATAATCGTAAAAGGGATCCGTCAGCTCGGTACCCGTCTTTTACAGGTATGCCGTTTTTTTTTTTTTTTCCGGTTTTTCTGATTTTTCCAATTTTTCCAATTTTTCGGTTTATGCGGTTTTTTCCCGATTTTCCCGGTTTCTGCGGTTTTCTCGGTTTTCGCGCTTTTCACGTTTTTTTTTTGACGTGATTTTGACACTTTTTCGCGATTTTGATTTTTTTGCGGGTTTTTCAGCTGTGGCTGTTCGAGAGGCTATCGATCTTGGATCCTCCCCTAGACGTGAGCCGGTATCAACCCAAACAAGTGATGATGAGGAGACGGACCATTGCCTTTTCTCGCTTCAACACCCAAAAATACAGGGATGAAGTGCTATCCTTCCATGAAGGCCCATTGATCCGCTGGACCGTCCCATGGTGGCCTATTTACGTCCGGACCGGCTTAGAGTCTCGATATCAGGTAATCCTATCTTTTAGACAGACAATTCACCTCTTTCCCGATCACATACTTAGGCAATATGGTCGGGCGCAAAGAATCCCAGAAATCGAGGCAGTCGTGAGTGAATCTACTCAGTTGACGGATGTAATGTGTGACACCTGGATGCAAAGGTGGTATACACGAGCTACTTGGCCCGTTCCTAAAAATCCTCATTCGATTTGGGTATCTGACTCTTATGTGAGATGGACAAGAGCTGATTCAGCTAAAACCCGAGCTGCTTTGAAGACTGACGAGGCCTTCGACCTGTTGCGTCGGGAACATGCTAAAGATAATAGAAGCTTCTTTGACGAGGACATTACGTACTCCGGCAGGTCAGAAAGGAAAATCTAGGACTCGGACTGAAGGGTCCAGTACTAAGCGTGCACGGGGGAAGGTGAGCCCCTAGACGGATTTAGAAAGGAGGCTAGGGCCAAAGCTGGCAGTCAAGGACCGACTTGGTCCTCGAGACAGACTTCCCGAGCCCGTCAGGGCTCGGCTTGGACCGGTGCAAGCGGTAGAAGACCCAAAATCGAAGAAGCGGGCTCGAGCAAAAGAAGTTCCCCTTGTGATTAGGGAACGTTCGCCCCCGCCCCGTCGGCCTCGGGCTCCACGTGACCCGAAAGACAAGGGGAAAGAAAAAATGTACGAGTAGTCCCCTAAATCTATTATTTAAGTATTACTACTATTTTTGTGGTGTGATTTTTTTGTTTGTTTTTTGTGATGTATTTTTTTCTGAAATTCCCGAGTTTATCGGCTTTTCTTACATAATAAAAAGACATATTAGTGAATATCGTTCCCGTCTTTTCGTTATTGCAGTGGTTGTACCCTTTTGAGGGGTTGCCTACGTATCCATAATTAATGGAATCAAACCTTCCGTAGTTCAGAAGTTTTTTTTTTGCAATTTTTCGAAATACATCAAGATTATTAATTCGAGATGTGCAACAGTAGGATAAGTAATCCTAACTTATTGACTTGCTTAAAATTTTTGAAAATTCATAAAAAGAAAAGTTTTATAAATTTTTGCAAATGACATTGAGATAGGGCTTATGGGTAGTAACGTTTCAGTTGGTCCAAGTTTGTTGGGTTGACGAACTCGTTTCCGTCCAAGTCCGTTAGCATTACTGCTCCTTCCGACAGGATTTTCTTCACTAGATACGGTCCAGCCCAATTGGGTTTGAATTTTCCCCTTGGGTCAACTGGTAGTAAAGCCCGAACAGATTTTAGGACTAGATCGCCCTCTTTGATATTTCTGGGCCTAACCCTTTTGTTAAAAGCCTGTTGGATCCTTTTCTGATATATCTGAATATTATTCAGAGCCCGAGATCGTCGTTCGTCTAAGAGGACTAGTGAGTCATATCGGGCTTGGACCCAATCTACTTCAGGTACCTGGCTCTCGAGCAGAATCTTAAGGGATGGTACTTCTAGCTCGACCGGCTGGACTGCTTCCATTCCATATGTCAGATAGTATAGAGTTGCTCCGGTTGCAGTTCGAATTGATGTCCGATATCCCCATAAGGCGAAGGGTATCTTGTCGGGCCAGTCCCGATAATTCTCAGCCATCTTTTTAAGTATGGTGACAATTGTCTTATTGGCTGCCTCTACCGCTCCATTTGTTTGGGGACGGTAAGGCGACGATGTATGCCTTTGGATTTTTTATTTTTCCAGCAAAGTGGCAGTTTCAGCTTGAAAATGGGTCCCGTGATCACTGATGAACTCGTGCGGAATCCCGTATCGGAATATAATTTTGTTTTGGATGAACTTAGCCACATGCTTGGCATTCAAGATCCGGTATGATTCGGCTTCGACCCATTTAGTGAAATAGTCGATAGCCACTAGGATGAAGCAGTGACCTCCCGTCCCGGAAGGGTTCACTTTCCCGATTATATCAATTCCCCATGTTGAGAATGGCCATGGTGATGTCATTGTATATAATAGGGATGAAGGCATACGCTGAACATTGGCGAAAATCTGACAGTTATGGCAGTGTTTGACGTATGACTGACAGTTAGTTTCCATGCTATTCCAATAATAGCCGAGTCTCGTGATTTTCCGGGCCAACATATGGGCGTTCATATGCGGACCATTTTCACCATGTACTTCAGCCATGACTCTTTCGGCTCGAGTTTTGTCAATGCATAAGAGTAAAGCCCCCTGTGCTGTCTTCTTATATAGCTGTCCATCGTCTGTGCGGATGAACTGGATTGCCCATCTTCGTAGAGCTTTCTTGGCCCGGCTTTCAGCTCCCGGAGGATATTTCCCTGACGTTAAGTAGGTTAGAATAGCCAGATACCAAGGTTCTGGATCAGTTATCTCAATATCTTGGATAGCGTGGATGTATGCCGGCTCGGACCGTCTTTCGACGCAAATGGGCATGCTGGTTAGATGTGCTGGGATATTCAGTAAAGATGCTAATTTTGAGAGAGCATCTGCAAACTGGTTTTCTTCCCGAGGTAGATATATTCCACTTTTGGAACTGTTTTTCGAGAACCCTTACTCGTGCTTGGTAAACCAGGAGATTTGCGTTCCGAGTCTTCCATTTTTGTAGGGCTTGATTTATGACTAAAGATGAGTCACCGTGGACCCGGAGGTTTGTTACTACTAAATCAGCGGCGGCTTGCAGCCCGTGAATGCACGCTTCATACTCGGCTGCGTTGTTAGTTACGTCAAAATCTAGCTTGATAGATAACGGGGTGTGTTCCCCTTGTGGCGAGATTAGCAAAATCCCGACACCAAACTCTCGAAAGTTGGACGCCTCATCAAAATATAAATCCCATGTTTCGGTGTCAGTATGGAATATATCTTCATCTGGGAAGGCCCAAGTATTGGTGTGTTCTTCCTCGGATACCGGACTATCGGCGAGGAATTCCGCGACTACCCGGCCTTTGATGGCTTTTAAAGGTACGAACTTGAGGTCAAACTCAGCTAACATTAAAGTCCATCTGGATATGTGGCCGTTGAGGATGGGCTTCTCGAATAAATACTTGATTGGATCCATTTTGGATAACACATGTACCTCGTGACTAAACATGTAGTGTCGGAGCTTTTTAGTGGCCCATACTAAAGCTAAGCACGTCTTCTCGAGCATTGTGTACTTGCATTCGTATTCCAAGAACTTTTCACTGATGTAGTAAATAGCCCGTTCTTCGGAATCGACCGTCTGGGCTAGCATAGCGCCCATAGCCGTCTCGGTCGTTGTTAGGTATAGCGACAGAGGCAAACCATGCTGAGGTGACATTAACACCGGTGGAGAGGATAGAATCTCCTTGATTTTATCGAAGGCCATTTGACATTTATCGTCCCATAGTGTTCGTTCTCCAATCTTCAGTTTCTTGAAAATGGGCTCATATACCATGGTTAGCTTTGAAATAAACCGGCTGATATATTGGACCTTCCTGAGAAACCCCCTTATCTCCTTCTCGGTCTTAGGCGGTTGCATCTCGGTAATGGCTTTGATCTTTGCTGGGTCAACTTCGATGCCACGTTGGCTGACAATGTGGCCCAGTAGCTTGCCCGATGTTACCCCGAAACTGCATTTTTGAGGGTTTAACCTCATGTTGTACTTGCGTAGTCGGATGAAGAACTTCCTTAGGGCCGCAATGTGCCCGTTTCGGTCCTTGGATTTGACGATCATGTCGTCCACGTAGACCTCCACTTCCTTATGCATCATGTCATGCAATAAAGTGGTGGCGGTCCGTTGATAAGTGGCACCAGCGTTGATAAGCCCAAATGGCATCACGGTATAGCAGTAAGTCCCCCAAGGTGTGATGAAGGTGGTCTTACTCATGTCTTCTTCCGCCATTTTTATCTGATTGTATCCGGCATACCCGTCCATGAATGATAGAAGGGCATGGTCGGCCGTGTTATCCACCAGTATATCGATGTGTGGCAACGGAAAATTGTCTTTTGGGCTGGCCTTATTAAGGTCCCAAAAATCTACACATACTCGGACTTTGCCATCTTTTTTGGGTACTGGCACTATGTTTGAAACCCAGTCTGGATATTCAGACACTTGGATAAAGCCCGCTTTGAATTGTTTATCAACTTCTTCCTTGACTTTGAGAGACCATTCGGACCTCGTTCTTTGGAGTTTCTGTTTTACCGGCTTGTACCCGTCTTTGATGGGTATTCGGTGTTCAGCTATCTCCCGGTCTATTCCCGGCATGTCCTTGTAGGACCATGCAAAGACGTCCTTAAATTCCTGGATTGTTGTTTCTCCTCGGGATCTAAAGATAAGCCCAACTTAAGCATTTGAGGTTCTAAAGGGGTTCCTACGTTGACGGTATTGGTTTCTTCGATCACCGGATTTCGGGACTCCCTTTGCTCGAGTCGCTCGATTAGATGCGGAGGCAGCGGTACCTGTTCGTCGGGTTTCTCAATGTCATTGCAAGCAAGATTTTTGAAAACGTTTTGAAAATAAGACAAGTCGTAAGCAGAACGGTTATCGCTATTATTGATAGTGAATTTTGAAAATAGCTCGAAGAGAGCTGCCATCTGATCGTTGGTCAGAGGCGGGATAGGGAGAGCCCTCGGGACAGACTCCGGGGCTCCCGATGGTGTGACTAAAGAAGGGAGAGGGGTTACATACTCAATCCTAGTACTGGACCCTCTAGACTTCGACTCAGACTCCAATTCTGACTCTGACTCGGACTCGGACTCGGATTCGGCGCCATGCATATCTCCTTCACCAGTAGTTAGCTTGTAGACTCGACCCTGACTGTCGGTCCACTTAGTTGTCTTCCTCCAAGCTCTCTTCCCGGTGTCGGCACCCACGTCGGAGATCAGCTTGGTTAGATCGAACCTGCTGCTGCGGAGAATCAAGCTGACTAACTCCTGTTTAGGGGTCGGGACGACCCTGTCTTCTCCGAATAGGAGTCCTAGGATGGGCTCAGTATTGCTTGTGCCCTCCTTTGATTCGGCCTGGATAAGGGCAAATATATCATCTGGGAAGAAATTGCATTCCCGAGCCGATTTGGTCTCGGGATATGAAATGATGGGTTGATAGAGGCCCACTTGAACAATTCCAAATACTGGAGTGACGAACGTGACTGCCTTGGTTTGGTCCGTGAATCCTGGTGTCATAGTGTAACCTAGACCGAGGCGAGATTGCTCGTTGTTCAGGGCCTCGACAATCTTCCCGGCCGGAAGATAAGGCCTTGAAGTAACTCCTGGTAGGTAACCCAGATTTTGTAGCATCGTATCGATGCTAGTAGTGAAGTATGGCCGAAAAATATATTCTTCCTCGATCATTCCCACGAAGTTGAAACCTCGCGGGTCAGTTGAGCCTGCCGTGTTGCAGCTTGACACGGTTATAGGGGTAGCTTCGAGAGTAACGATCCCATCTTGTAAAGGTAGTTTGACCTTCCTGTGAAGAGTGGAAGACACAGCTCTGACCGCGTGAATCCATGGTCTCCCGAGTAGCAAATTGAAAGATGAAGTGACACCGATCACTTTAAATTCTAACTCCTTCTCGATCGGGCCTGTTATGATAGTTAGTTTAACGGCCCCAGCAACTGATTTTGGGCTCCCATCAAAAGCTTGGATAGTTTGTGCAGTCGGAAGGTAGTCAGCCTCGGTAATGCCGAGGGCCTTAGCTGTCCTCAGAGGAAGGACGTTTACCGCGGACCCATCGTCAATTAGGGTCATTGGGAGATATTTATTCCGGCAGATCACCGTGATATATAGAGCCAAGTTATGGGTGGCCCCAAACGGTGGAAGGTCGGACTCGGAGAAAGTGATAAGCGGGCCTTCTCCTTTGAACTTGCCTTTGAAGTAAGGCAAGATAGTGGCTACCATCTCGGTGGGGGTAACCGATGAGTTAACCTTGATTTCATCAAGAGCCCTAGTAAGTGCTGCCCGATGCTCCTGAGAACTAACCAAAAGCGTCATATAGTAATATCAGTTCGGACCCTCTTTAGTTGTCTGACTAGGGCCGTGTCAGCGTTTGGCTCTTCGGGAGTGAGTTCCGTCCTGGAAGGTTCAGTGACGGTTTCCGAAGTGGCGAGACCGGCCGTGATGGTGTGTGCGCCGGCCAGGGCTCTGGCTTTAGCTTTCCGGATTTCTTCGATGGTGACGGGGACAGCTTCCCCCTTGGCCAGATAAACATCATCTTCATCGTCGTTCCATATCTCATTGATTTAGGGAATGAAAGGGGAAATGAGATGAGAGCAGTCGACTACCTCTCCAGTAGAAATGGCGTGAGTAGCAAGAGGATTATTTTTGTTACTCGGCTTATCGCTGGGTAGTGGTATCTTTCCACTTTCGATCAGATCTTGAATGAGATGCTTCAACTTCCAGCATTTCTCCGTATCGTGCCCGTTGCCTTGGTGGTAGTGGCAATAGGCTTGAATGTTGTAGCTCTTGGATCGCTTTTCCACGGGAACTTCTGGGATTGGGCCTATCGGTTGGATTAGGCCTTTTGAAGACAGCCTTTGTAAGGCATTAGCATAGGTTGTCCCTATGTCAGTGAATACCCGATTTGAAGTATTCTTTTTGGTCGAGGTGTCTAATGAGTTAACCTCGTCGAAGATGCTTCGGGCCGCCGTTGTAGTTGCGGGCTTGCTGGAGGACGAACTGGCTCCTTGATATCCCTTGGTAGAGGCCTTAGTAAGGTTCTCTAGCCTTAGATCGTCTTCGATTCTCGTACCCATTTCGGTCAAAGTGGCAAAGTCGGGTATGATGGCGTACCGGAGATGGACTCGGTAAGCGGGGAGGAGGTTTTTGACAAAGGCCTCCACTAGCACTTTTTCGCTGGGCTTGTCCACCAGCTTAACACTTTCGGTCCTCCACCTTTGAAGGTGTTTGGTGAAACCCTCCTTAGGCTCTTGGGCCATAACTTCTAGAGTACGCATGGTAGTCTGGATTTCAGCGTTATCCGCGTAGTTTCGCGCGAATTCCATTGCAACATCGTCCCAGGTTTTGTATTTCTTGGGATCAAGCCTGTAGTACCAGGCTTTCGGGTGCTTTTCCAGAGAGGAAGCAAAGAGATGCTTGAACATGGTCGACTTGACCCCCTTAACAGCCATAAAGTCCTTGAAAGCCTGAATATGGAGTACCGGGTCTTCAGTTCCGTCAAACATCGGCAAGCCCGTTAAGTTGAGGTTAGCGGGCAGTTCATCAGTTAAGGGCAAATAGGTACGGGCATTTTCCGTGAGAATAGTGTTTGTGGTGGTCGAGTGGACCTGTTCTTGCAGCTTTTGGACCGCGCCGGCCAATGCGGCCAAAGGTCCGTCATCTTCGATCGAAGCATTGGGGGTTCCTTGTTCCACGGCACTTACCCGAGTGACGATGACAATCTGGTCCTCCCTCATTTGTCGCAATTGATCTTGGATTTTGGTCAACGAAGCTGTCAACTCATCGATGGCTTCTTTCGTCATGGTTCGAGTGAAGGGTGGCCTGTCTGTAAGAACACCGCGTAATCAGCAACTTAGCCCGAATCCTAAAAAAAGTACATCCCAAGCAAGGGAAAAGGAAGAAGACTAAGACAGTAACGACTCGGAAAAGACACCTAGACGGGTGACTTGTGAAAAGGTGGGCCTTCCTTAGGATCCAGCTATGTGAACTTGGCCCTGTTCGGAGGAAGGTTCACGTGAGACATTCCCAGACTTTAGACTCGATTGTGTAAGTGGGCCAACCTTTGTAGGAGTATGTCCTACGCAGGTGGGCCTTGCCTTAGTAGAATAAGGCGGACTGGGATAGAGGGAAACCCGCGATGTAAGATCGACAGAGTTTCGACGCTAGAGACTTCAACGACTTATGACATGACCCGACACTGCTAAATACGGGAAGTCTAAGAAGAGGAAGTTTTGAAATATGATTTTTTTAAAAGCCCGAAAAATTCGGGGAGAACCGGCCCTTTTTTCGAGAAAAACGGAAAAGGTGGGTCGGGTGACGGTTTGAAAATTTCGAAAATAATTTCGAGTTTTGAATTAGGCATAATACCGGCTAGAAAAAGGCTATTTTGAGTAAAATCATAAGTCCTAAATTCGTTATATGTCCGGGGTTTTGAAATTGAATATTTTGAAAAGGATGCAAATTTTTGAAAATGACGTTTTTTGAAAAAGATGTGGATCAAGTAGCACGTAGTCATGGAAACAGTATAATGACACCAAGTATGCTCTTAAGCTAAGTCTCGGTCAGTCTATAAGGGTCTATACCAGTGTACATAGCCTATTTGAGAAACGGGGCGAACTTCCTAAGTCGAATTGAACTTAGAACATGCCGTAAAACTCATACGAATCTGCTATGCACACCTTTTGACATATCCAATTTGGACTACATCAATGGTATAGTGGGACGTCGGTCACCAGTACCGGCCCGGGAAAAATGGGGTTATGCATGAACCGTAAAACTAAAGCGTTTATTGTACTAGTCAAATGATTTCTATTTGAGTCTCACCCTGAGGATGCCGATGGTAAGTCACACATCAGTTAATCCCTAGCGGAGTCGCCAAATTGTGGACATGACATGGGTCCACCCCGATGCGGCCACGCGCGGGTTTGGGGAGGCGAATGAATCTCCATATGAGAATGGATCGAATTGAAATTTAAATCGAAGTTGGAGTCGCCACCGAACTTTGTGGGAGTTCGGGCCCGTTCGAACCCACTCTATGTCGTAGTGGGTCGTGTACAAAATACATCCCATTTTCAATGTCAGAGTTTATTGGGTTCGTCCCGTAGCATTTGATACATGAAAATTAACGTCAAAGTTGTATTTTAGCATGCGAGGTTCGTTTTAGTATAATAAAACAAATGATGAAAAGAAATGCTAAAAAGATGAACAAACGTGTTAGTAACGATTGAATAAATCGAATAAAAATATGAATGCGATGAATAATGCCGAAAAATACGTCGAGATATGAAATATCGCTAAAAAGACGTTTGTCCAAGAACGATGTTCGAAAAATAAAAACGATGAAAACGGGTCACGTTTCCAGCCGACCGGGCGACCCGCCCGGGACGTGCGCGACTCGCGTCCCGGTCTGTTTTTTGAAATTGATTTTTTTTAAAAAGCGATGATTTTATTAAATCGCGTACAAATATTGCACAATTTGCACCCGACTTAATATTCTCGACATTCGTCATATTCGATATTCGATTATGAAATCGATATCGAATATTCGGTAAAGATGAAAAAGTGTTTTAAGGATTCGTTTCGTAGAAAAAACGACGTTTAAGAAGAATCGAGAAAGCGAAGAAAAGAGAGCCGCGGATCAGGTCTCCGTGCGAGTCGCCTGGGAGTGGCGCGGCTCGCGCGGATTGCTGTCCCGGTTCGGTTTTTCGAGAAATCGTTAATTTTGCTAGATCGCGTATAAATATGAATTAATTTATACTCGATCTATGCTCTCGATATTCGTCGTATTCGATATCCAATTATGGAATTGATATCGAATATTCGGAATGATTTTAGAAAAAGTTTTATAAAGTTGTTTTGAAAAGAATTCGAACGAGAAAAACATTAGTTCTCTCCGCGTTAGAATCGTTGTATAAAGTAACGATTTTTAGCGTCAACGAGATTAATTTAATTCTTTTAATACGATATTCGATTAGAGAATCGGTATCATAGTTTTAAGAATATTCGTTATATGAAAATAATTTTAGTAATATCGATATTAGAAATAATAAAGATGCGACGAAAGACCCGTAATAAAAAAAATCGACCGACAACGCGAGAAAGAAGAAAAAACGAGAAGAAGGAGAGAAGAGAAGAGAAGTCGGGTTTGGTTACACCCTCAACCTACATGCTCTTGTTAACTCGAATCGGGCCTCGTCGGAATGTGACTAAGGCACGGGAGCGTCGGGTTAATGTTGGTGAGTTGGTGGTTCGGTTGTGAAGGGTGACGGGTTGAGGCTGGTTTCTTCGGTTTTGGACATGGGATGTTGGGAATCGTATGTGTCGGTATAAAACGGGTGTGTATACTATTGGGTGGTGTAATTGTGTATGATTGATCGTATGTGTTCGATTGTTGTTAATAATTCGTCTATGCTTGATGCTAGAGGGTCCTATTTATAGGAAAAGAGGGTTGAGAGAGATGTCTTGCTTGTACGACAAGAAACACCCATCGAGATAGGAAATGTAAGAAGTTGAGACGAACGAGAATTCCGTTACTTGGCAAAGAAGAAAGGGAGTCCCGGTTTTGGGAAGGGGAACCCGGCTGAAACAAGCCACTTGGCCGAGTGTCCTACGCTCGGTGGAATGCTCGATTCGGTTTTCGGATAAAATTCCTACTTGAGACCGAATTCTACCAACGGAATTGTTTAATATTGGTGTAACTGGTTTTTTGTGGAGTTTGAGCTCGAGTCGGTCACGTGAGGTGACACGGATAACTCACGCGTCTCGAGAAAACATCTTTGACCGGGTTTGACTCGGTCGCTAAAAGACAGTTTTACCCCCGGTGTCGGATTCGACCCAAATTAGTCTTATTTGACTCAAAACGACCCACTGGGCCTGAATTTGAGGTTGGTTTTGTGAAATTTGTACTCCGTAAAAAGCCCAAGCCAAATATCCATGATTTCGAGCCCATTTCCGAGTATGTTAAAGCACGTTTGCGTCCGATCATCATCGGGTGTTTGTCGGAAACTGCTATAGACACCTAGCAACCAAATGTGGGTGTCTACAATTTGATACCATTCAAATTAGAAAATACAATTCAATGATAATACAATTCAAATTCAAAAAAAACGTACAAGCTCTAAACCCAAATTTCAATGTTACCCAATTAACCCTAAATCGAATTCTCTAATTAATGAATTAAAACTAATTTACGATAAAATATCGATCACGAAATTATGATCCATATTTAGCTCGCAAATAATTGATGGGATTGGTTTTAGAATTGATGAGAATTAATTTTGATGAAAAAATTTAGGGTTTAGTTTAGGTGGAAAATAATGAAAAAGAGAAAATTGGGTAATATTGGAAAATTTATGAAATTTTATGGATGATTGAGTAACATACAATTATGAAAAAGTAATTCCGCTTATTTAAAGTATTTAATAAATGACACAAGTTCCTAATTTAAATTCCCTTTTTCCTAGTTTAAATTCAATCATTCACTCACCCATAAAAATTACTTTCGTAACACCATATGAAATAAATAAAAGGTCCTGAATTAAAACAATGAAAAATAAGACCCTTATAATGTGATTTACATTATAGCGAAGATGATATTTAATATAGCAAGTTATCAACTAATCACTCGCCGGTGAGGGAAATTTATAGGTATATAATTGTTTTAGTGGTCAAATTTTTATACGTACTAAACATGTAAGGAAAAACATCATTCAAATAAGAAATTTACTAGTGAAGAAAACGTCATAATGAACTTGGACTTCATTCTACTTATAAATAGAATTATTACTCCATATTATTGATCAAATGGAGCCCCGATTTTTTTCTGCACAAGGGCTCTAAATTTCTTGAGACGGCCCTCAGGATGATGATTAGTGTGAAGCTAAGGCATTCTTTACTTGGTCTACATAATTAAGATTGAGATCCCATACCATCACATCCCATCTTATAACTTTCTTGGGCACAAATTAAAGTATAGAACCCTTGCCCTACCATCTTTTAACTCAGTTTATTCTCAACCTGCTTACGTTAAGTTACTACTCACGTATCTATACATTTAAGGATCTCATCCAAAACAGGTGATTATAATTAACTGTCTCATCCTCCTCTTGACATACTCCCTCCGTATCTATATGTCAATCTCCTACTATAAGCAACAGTTTGCAGCCCAATCTATGCAGCTTTGCCTTAACATTCATGATGTATGCACATTCTTTGGTATATTCCAAACAAATTTGACCCAAGGAGGGTCTGCCAGTCATACCCTCCCCTAATTGTGTAACCTTAGGGCTCAGGTATCCCTTACTAATATATCCCTACTACGGTACGGAGTATTTCTTAAAACAGTTTTAGTCAATGGGACGATAAAAGTGCGATGGATGGATGGAGTATAATGTTACCGAGTAGTTTTACATTTGGGGCCGAGTACATATTAATTTGCTCCGTGATCGATAGTTTACAACATACTGTAATATACTCCGTAAACAATTTGTGTCAATCCCTAATTTCTAAATAGTTGCTAGTAATTTCCATTGAGTAATTGAGGCAGTGGTAGTGGGTATTGAATTGGTATGGGGAAGTGGAATGTTGATTCGACTGAGGAGGGTAGAACTTAGAAGTAGATGGAAGAGTAGACCATTCGAAGCTCTAACTAATATCATCTGACATCTTTTCAGAGGGGAATAAATCATACTAATACGAATACCCATATTCAAACATCATCTGAAGTAGAAGGAAGAGTAGACCATTCGAAGCTCTAACTAATATCATCTGACATCTTTTCAGAGGGGAATAAATCATACGAATACGAATACCCATATTCAAACATCCCACATACTTACTGTACTAAAGGCTCTACCGTCTGCTTCTACTACACTAATTAAAATTTATACTACTGTAATTCCTACTACAACAACTTTTCTACTACGTTATGTTACTTAATCCAGTATTCAAACTACGAAGTAACTAGGATGGATTATAATACTCCATCTACTGAGTAACTCTTGCTACTACAGTACACTAGGTTTCAAACTAAAAATAATGCACCAATTCAATAGCGACTACACTTGAAATAGAGACAGAGCAATCACAGTACATTTTCACCCGTTACAGATTTGCAACGAATTTGTCACATATTATACTGAAGATTTGTAACCCGTTACTTCCCTTTAAATTCACTCCAATAAACCAACAATAACACGCAGCAACAGTCGCAGCAACATATGAAAAAAACCGACGAACAATGGTGAAAGAAGGAATGAACAGAGAAAGGACTCGACAAGAAATGAAATAAGAAGAAGGAGAAGAAGGAACGAAGGGAATACCTGAGTAAAAACAACAGAGAAGAAGATTTTTAGGGCGAAGAACAAAGAACGAAGATGTGAAACCAATGAACTGAAACGAATAAAGATGTGAAATGAGCATAAGGAGGGCGAACGACGAGGAACAGAGGAAGGAACCAACGGCGAAAAAGATCAGAGCGTCGAGGGATTTTGTTGGAGGGTTGGGGATTTCGTCGAAGCGTCGAGGGATTTCGATTTAGGGGTCATTTCGATTTTGGTTCACAGTTTGTTTTGATTTTGGCTTTGTTACAATTTTAGGGTTTATTTTAGATATTTTGTTTTAGTAACTCTGATTTTGATACTATTAGTTGGGTTATAATAGGTCAATAGACAACTAAGGTTTAAGACAACAACTATTATATAGATAATTGTTGTCTTAAACCTCAATTGTCTATTAGCCTATAAAGACATCTGTTTGTTAAAGAAAACAGATGTATATATATTATACATCAGTGGTAAAGAGTATCAGATGTCTCTTAGGAATTGTCTATTTGATGTTTTTGTAGTAGTGTGTTCTTATATGCCAAGATATTGTCCAGCATTATATTAGGGCCTCTACCTCTCCTAGATGCTTATTCAAGATTGACCTTCAGAAAGCTTATGATTCAATTGAATGGTCCTTCCCGGAACAAATGCTTACTGGTTTGAATTTTCCTTTGAGCTTCAGGACCAAAGTTATGGCTTGTGTTACTACTCCCTCTTATACTTTGAACCCGAATGGTAACTATTTTGGATATTTCAAAGGGAAAAGGGGGCTGAGGTAAGGGGACCCTATCTCCCCTCTCCTCTTCACCCTTTGTATGGACTACTTGACTAGGATGATTGCTTATGCTACAGAGAAATGGACATTCCAGTACCACCCACTCTGCAAAAGCTTGAAAATGACACACCTTATGTTTGCGGATGGATGACTTACTTATGTTCTGCAAGGGTAATACTACCTCGATCATGCTTCTGATTAGAGCTTTTTCATCCTTCTACAGAGCATCAGGCCTTACAATGAATGAAACTAAGTCTGAGGTGTTCTTTAATGGAGTTCATGAGAATGTTAAAAGTGACATTAAGCAAGTTGTGGGATTCACTGAGAGCTCAATGCCATTTAGGTACTTGGGGGTTCCAATTCAAGCGGGAAGGCTTACTAGATTGGAATGCAATACCCTTATTGAAAGGATTGTAAGGAAAGTTAGAAGCATTGGTGCTAGAAAGTTCTCGTATGCAGGGAGGCTGACCATTGTTAATTCCATCCTGAATACATTGCATTCCTACTGGGCTAGCATTTTTCTGCTACCTAAACCGGTTATCAGGAGAATTGAGAGTATATGTAGGAACTTCCTTTAGGATGGATCTTCTGAATATATCAGGGTGACTCTTGTGGCTTAGGAGATCAGACGGTCACCTTGCCTAGGCAGGAGGGTGGTCTAGGGATAAAAAAAGCAGAGTTAATGAACATTGCTGCCATTACAAAACTGGTGTACTGGATTTATCAGAATGAGGAAAGATTATGGATCAAATGGATTAACAACATTTACCTCAAAGGGCAAGAGTGGGAGTTGTATCAGCCGCCAAGTACAGCATATTGGGCGTGAAAGAGCATCTGTAAGATGAAGGAAAAGGTCAAGCATGGATTTCCCAATGGAATTTGGCATCGTAGAAACGCCGAATACTCAATTAAAGAAGGTTATAACTTGCTTAGGGGTCCCCATCCTACTTTGGACTGACACTCAACCATTTGGAATAGCTGGAATGACCCTAAGCAGGCTTTTGCCACCTAGCTAGTGAAACATAAGGGTTTAAATTGTAAAGGTAAGCTGTATGCGTTGGGCTACTGTCAGGAACAATGCTGCTGCCTATGCGAATCTGAGACTGAAACTGTTGAGCATCTAGTTTTTGACTGCTCGTACAATTCCCTGGTGATTAAGCATTTGGAGAAGTGGTGTGGATTCAGATTGAATGTTAGCATGACAGGGCAGGGTCCGTTACATAATCTGAAACATAAATTGCATACTATCTTGTGGACCGCCGCACACTACCAAGTCTGGCTGCAGAGAAGCAGTGCAATAGTGAATTGTGTGTTGAAGATGCCAAAGCTGTTGGTTGAGTTAATCATCCAGCAGGCTAAGAAGAGATTCAGAGCTAAGATTTCGAGCTTGAAATAAGCTTATATGAGTTGTAATAGACTATGCGACATTCAAAGGGCTTAGTCACTTGTTTAGAAGTTTAAATCTTTCGTATTGTGGCTTAGTTAACTGTTTTTGATCGGTTGTACAAAGTTTTCTTGATATATACTACTTTACATTTTACCAAAAAAAAAACTTAAATAACCAAATTGTTCTTTACCATGTCTAACTTTACATTTAATACGAGCCTTCAACAAAATGAAGACATAAATCGTCAAGAATCAGCCACAAATGTCCACTTGTTAGGCCAAAATCAGCCCCAACTAAACAACAACCTGCTCCAAAATTTAGCCCCAATTGAGCAGCAAGAGCAATCATTTTTAGCCCCAAATCAGCACCAAGAGCAGCCCCAAACAGCAGCCACACAACCATCGTCAGCAGTCCTAAATCAACATCGCCAAAAAAGGGCAACAAATGCAAGACAACCAGTAAACATGTCAATTTCAAATCAAAGTCAAGAGCTTGTGGTGACACTAAGGGAGTGGGTTAGAGGAAACAAACAACAACCAAGTAGTTGTTGTCAACACCCTAGTAACAACACTAATAGCTAAGCAAAAAAGGTTGACAAATATGGAAAAAAAGATATTAGTCAACTAATGAGCTTGAGATACGACAAAGGAAAGCTTCAACCTGAGTACATTAACCAACTTAGCAAGGATTTTGGTGTAACAAGACTCGTCATTAGTCGAATATGGAAGGAAGTTCATGCATAAATCAAAGATGGACAAGTGGGGAATGTTGATCGAAAATACAAAGGAGGCAAATCATATAGATTCATCGACCCCGAAAAGGTAAAATCTATCGATTTTAGTGATAAAATGTGTATTGGAGATGTAGCCAATGGCTTAGACTTGCCTATCACCACGGTTTGGAGATTACTTGATAAGGGTTAAGTGGAAAGTCATTCTAGTGCCATTAGACCAACACTAACCCAACAAAACAAATTGGTTAGATTACATTGGGTTTTAGGAAAAGATAAGTGCAAGTTTATTAGGTGGAAATCTAATCTATGATGAAATGTACAATGTGGTCCACATTTGTAATCCCCTAGAAAATCTAACGCAATACAGTGGCGGAAACACTGTAGATTTGGGATTAAAACACACTGAGGTTCTATATTTTAATAAAAGAACGGTCAGTCAATACAGAGGCCACCTTTTACGAAAGGGCTAAAAAAAATATTCTCCAAAAGGGTTACAAAAATCCATAATTTACATGAATAGAGAAAGAGTAGGATCCACGCTACTCGCTAGCTCACACCCAAAACCCAGCAGCAAATACCTGTCATATTATAAACATAACAGCCACGTCAGTGGGGAGTAACTCGGACGTTCTCCCAGCCATATTATATCATATGGAAAAATAATAGTATTATTATATTGAAATAATTAAAATGAGAAAACATTAAAACGATATAATAAAAATAAGTTTTCAGCGAAACATAAAGCATTTGGAAACCTGCAAGTCAATATCAATCGATAATAATAATATTCAAAAATGGCATTATGGAAATCAATCAGTGAAACGGAATAGACTTTCACTAGGATAATACTCAAACTAGCTTCGAGAACTTAGTCAAAACAAATTAGACTTCGGTCTCTAACTAGGCAACTCAAACTATAACAGGACTGCGTGCAGCGAGGTCCTGGCTTAAGTAATGTACACCCCTCCTGGACACCAACCGTAATCCAATTCAACCCGACGGCGACTTACACGATGCGATATCTAAGTTTAAGGTCAAAATATACACACTCCTGAACACAAACCATGCTCAGTTCAACGACCAATGCGTCTCAACATAGACACACCAGCTTTATAGTTGATGGCAAAAACGTATACCCTAGACTGTATTACTCTACCCATACACTTGTTCTCATTCCATAACTCTAAAACAGCCATTAACGATATTCAAAAGTAAATATAATCAATATAAACGATATGGATAAAAGGAATAACCATTTTATATTAAAAGGGGGAACTTTCTATAAATAGAAACTTACTAATTTTAGAAACTTAAAATAGAAATATTGTTATAGAAAATACGTGAGTTATTAAAATAGGTGAAATGTATAAAAATAGCATTTATAACGAAATTAACATTTTATTATTATCGTCGTTATCGTAACTTTATTATATTTCTAAATTCGTTACTCAAAATAAAATATGATATGTCGTTATAAAGTATTTTATAAATAATTTAGGAAATCGAGTTAAAACGATATCAAAATTAACTAAGTCGACGAATTTTATAAATGAAACGGGATTTTACAAAGGTTTCAAATTATTTTTAATAAATAGCTTTTATTAAGAAATAATACGGATTTTAATAAAAATAGTCAATCGGAAATAATTAGTGAAAATAGTCTCAACTAAAAATATATTTAAAGCTAAATCGACTATTTTCTCATTTATTAGTATAAACCGTAAAACGAAAATTAATTTATTGAACAAGTATACAAATCTCGATTATAATATAAAAATACGATTTTGAGTTAAAATTATAAATTAACGAAACATGACAAAAATATGAAATCGATATTATTTAGTTACTAGTGTCACGATAACCAACAAAATATTATAACGATCGAAAATAATTAAATTACTAATGATTTATTAAACGATATCGAAAATTTGTAAAATATTGATAACACATACTATTTAAAATTAATATAATTAGCAATAATATATAGCTAAAATTAGAAAACCGAAGTTAAAATATTTACTACATACTACTACTCAAACATACGATATAAAATCGAGTAACGTCCTAAAGTTACCTGGACCCGAAAACCGAGCGATCACGTACTTGCCTTTCCTGATTAGACCAAGCTCGAACCTTAGACTAGAAAGCCGATTCTATAAAACTCCGAGGCCTTCGCGAAACAAAAAAGATCGAGATTTGGACAATGAGAATACGGAGAAGGAAAAGAAGAGAACGAGGAAAAGAAGGGAACACGACTCTGAATAGAACGAGAACCACAGAGAATAAGAAGAAGAGAAAACATAGGATGAAGTGGGCTAACAAACGACCCACAAAACAGTAACAACCAGCAGCAGGACAGCGGGAATCTCGACGAAAGAACAACAGCTGAACAACAATCGAACGACAATAACACAACAGCAGCCGCGGAACATAAAACGACATGACGATGATGAAGAAGACGACACGATACGAAACGTACAGCACCAACAAAACGAATTACAGCAGTAGAAATAGAGCACCAACACGTGACATCAACAATAGCAATGAACCGACAGCAACAACAGCGCACAACAACAGCCGACACGGACAGCAAACAAAGTCACGAAACTGAGCAGCGAGGCGAAGACAACAATGATGACAGTAGCATCAGTAACAGATATTGACATCAAAAGGACGACAAGAACGGAGGCGATATCGAACATCAGCAATGACTAGAGCACAAAACAGACCTTAGCAGACCAATAGTACAACAGCTAACAACACGGATAGTTCAGCCTTGAAAATAACAGCAACATCACGACGACAGTGGAAAGGACGTGCAACATATCAACAACAATAACGTGACAGCAGCAGTACAACAAAATCGACACCAAAATTGAGTGAGACAGAGACATGAATGGGTACAAACGAAATTGAACACATTAGAGATGTGCATACCACAACCAAAACGAGAAGAAGAAGAAGAAGGAGGGACATCGAAGAGTAACAGAAATGGCGAAAAAGAGAGTAGCATAACGAACAGAATCATAGAAAGACAACGAGGATAGTAAGGGACGACAAAACTGACCTTAAGTTGGGAAGAGACGCATGCAATCAGAGGAGGAAGGAGGCTAGGCGTGTCGCAGAACAACCACGACGACAAGCAGCAAAAAACGAAGACAAGGAACGAGATTAGAAAGAGAAAATAGAGGAGGCAGGGGTCGAATAGAGTACATTCACGCGATGAAGAACATGGATGATGAAGGTTGATGATGATAGTGCGTGAGTGAAGACAAGGGAAGAGCAGTTTCAAAAAATGGAGAGGGGAGAGCGGCAGAATCAAGGGGTTTTACCAATTAGGGTAGATAAATAAGTCCAAAATCGGAGATAAGGTATCGGGTCAAAATTCGGTCCATAAGAAACCCGAGATGGAAATAAATGGGTGTAATCACTCGAGACAAGCTCAAAGTTAGTGAAAATAAATAAATTTGTTCGAAAAGAAAAAAATTAAGTGTATCTCGAGAATAAAATAGATTTTGACGATAAAACGTCTCACGAGAAAATTAATAAATGTTTGATGAAAATGATTTAAATTGATTTCTCGAGAAAAAATAATAATAAATGTTTGACGAGCCTTTAATTAAAATGAACTTCGAGCTAAAAGAATAGATAAACTGACACGAAATCAAAAATATGTTATAAACCTAAAAGACTTTTCGAGGAAAATAAACTTTTACGAGTTCAAAGTATTGAAAAACGAATCTAGTTTATAATTATTTTAAGAAATACGGATTAAATCGTAAACTGAATAAAATAAGAATAAAATTTAATTAATTTAATTTATAAAATTTATAAAATTAGGGGTGTTACAATCTTCCCCACTAAAAAGAAAGTTTCGTCCCCGAAACTTACAGGAACTCAAAAATATAATAGAAAACGAAGTCACCTATTTTGAACGAAGTGAGGATTTTCACTCACACCAAAATTTTGGTTTAAAAAGAAAACTTTATAGAAATTCTTATCTCAAGATTTACGGAGTTTAACTACACAAAGGTTTAAAATCTTTTAAATCACTAAAATCGTATGTTAAAGTTATTATAAAATAACGACGATAAAAAAAATGCTTGTAAACAAAGTTGAGGAAGAGAGTACTCCAAATATTTTCGAAACAACGGTGAAACATTTTGATAAATTTTTTGACAATATTATATTTCAAGACAAAACTAAATTTAGTTTTGAGAAAGCAAATTTTGTAGTTCGTCTAAATCAAATCAGTCGTTAGACGTTTGTTTTTTTTTGTTTTTTTCATGACAGGTTCAAAAGTCCTCTGACAATAAGATGAAAACTTAGACATACGAAATTTTCGAAAATGTTAAATCGTTGTACATAATAATCTCATAGAAATCAAAATATTAACGATTATGAAAGTTTCCGTAAAATTCAAACACTTGACAATAAGAATTTGAAACATTTTTGAAATTATTTTAAAATAAATTATTTAGGCATTTTAAAGCGGAACTAAAATAGATATCAACCAGGAATAAAACAGAAATAAAGTGTAAGGTTTTGAAATTTATAACTCAAAATGATAATTTTTCACGAAAATCGACAAATTTTAAATTAGTCTGCTTTTCATGAATTAAAATAGGGAATTCGCACAACGATTAACTGATAAATAGAAAAAGGATAAACGATAAATCAAAACAAATTATTTTCAAACCCGATAAAGAGGTCGAAGAAGAAGTAGCAGGATTTAATAAAAACTAAGGGGAGGACAGAATTGAGAGTCAAATAGAGCTCTCAAGGATTAAAGGATAAATTAACCATCTCGAGATTCCTGGTACGACTCCCACAAACACGGGTTACCAAATTCCATCAAATAACGCCAAGTCCAATATTAGGCACTAGGTGGTACTACTCGGTCACAAACTCTAAAATGTCTTACGTGACTATCCAATCGTTCAAATGACACAATACTAATCCACAAATGCTTTACAATCTAATCTCTCATCAATTAAAATTCCAATGGTTATCAGACAAACCCAAACTCGCAATCGATAAGGTTCCTAAATCCAAGGCTCATAAGGTTTAACTCGAGGTACACCCCAAATTTCTCGAGTAAGGAACACTAAACAAGATCCACCAATTTAATAATGTTCGGGCACAAATTCTCAAAAATGATCACCAACATATTTAATATGCCACAAGTACGGAAAGTACAACGAATCCTCAAACACGCTCAAACCTATAGGTAATGGCGCGAACACTCACATCTTCAAAACATGACATTCAACCAAGGTTTCTGAGAATTCCACCAAATATCATATAGTATCGGCGAAACCACCAAAATATTAACTCAACGAAGCCACAATCTCGTTGGTCTAAGGGTTTTGAACTATAAATCCATCAAGATGATTCGCATTAAGTATTCCTCAAAACAACGCGATAAAACCAACCTCTAAATGCAATACGTTTCTCCTTTCAAGGTTAACAACAATTTATACAAGGTAGATCCCTCAACTCCAAAGTTCATAGGTTACAACCCTAAACAACGATCAATGATCTAATCCACGAGAAATACGGGTAATCTATGTCAACCAAAATTTCTAACAATATTAACAAAAATCTTTAATGGTACCACACACTCAGGCTAACATTTTATTAAACAATACTATATGATCCCAAATATTCACGATGCATCCATCCAAATAAGCATTAGGTAAAAATCCCAAAGTAGTGTTATCAGTTACACTTAGTTCGATTCTAGGTTAGGTACAAGATATCCATCAAATATGACACACTCTTACTACTCCAAAATATATTCAACTCTAAGTACTCCAAAATAATCAAAGTAACCTATAATCCAAGTTTCAGAGTCTAAGGTATCCTCCTAATTCCATCAATCAAAACATACCATTCAACTCAATCCTAAAAAATTCTTACTTTCTTAGAAAATAAGGTACAACTCACAATCCTCAAACCAGGTAACAAGGGTTTATTAAACCTCAAACATCTATAATACTGGGTTCACTGAGACAGTATACAGTCAATCCAAGAATCTCAAGAGGAAAGACGGTAAAGTAGGAGAATAGAACAGGGATTTATCACAAGAATGAAGACGGGAATATATAAGAAAAAGAAAACAAAAATTAGAAGTAGAGGAAGGAAGAAAAGAATCAACGATCCTAAATAAGTAAGATTTAAAAAGAGAGGAGAATCTTCGGACCTCTAAGGTTCACAAAGGAATTCGCGAGGTATCTTCATCATCTCGTAGGGAACGAGCACACAAGTCTTGGGTCCCTCCATCTGGATCTACTGCAACATCATGGAACAGGAATTTACTCTTGATCAACTGGCCTGTAGCTGGAGCGAACTAAATCTGAGCTGAAAGGTTACCATGTTGTAGCACAAAGTTGTCCACTCAAATCAATAGGCGTTGAGAGTTCTAAGCAGGTCTTGTCCCGATCTGAAGCAGCGTCCTATCAACATCTTATTCATTCATCTTCTTCCAGACAAAATACACAGATATTCAATGCTACTCATTGAGTTACAATAACATATAAACCTAACAATTAAGTCCTTACTTTGGTATCTACCCATCTCTCACTAATATTTCTTAAATATTCAAATCATTTATTAGTGTTTTTCCTAAAATCAGGTGTAAGCGTCGGGAGCAACAATGCTCTGATACCAACTGTAATCCCCTAGAAAATCTAACGCAATACAGTGGCGGAAACACTGTAGATTTGGGATTAAAACAAACTGAGGTTCTATATTTTAATAAAAGAACGGTCAGTCAATACAGAGGCCACCTTTTACGAAAGGGCTAAAAAAATATTCTCCAAAAGGGTTACAAAAATCCATAATTTACATGAATAGAGAAAGAGTAGGATCCACGCTACTCGCTAGCTCACACCCAAAACCCAGCAGCAAATACCTGTCATGTTATAAACATAACAGCCACGTCAGTGGGGAGTAACTCGGACGTTCTCCCAGCCATATTATATCATATGGAAAAATAATAGTATTATTATATTGAAATAATTAAAATGAGAAAACATTAAAACGATATAATAAAAATAAGTTTTCAGCGAAACATAAAGCATTTGGAAACCTGCAAGTCAATATCAATCGATAACAATAATATTCAAAAATGGCATTATGGAAATCAATCAGTGCAACGGAATAGACTTTCACTAGGATAATACTCAAACTAGCTTCGAGAACTTAGTCAAAACAAATTAGACTTCGGTCTCTAACTAGGCAACTCAAAATAACAGGACTGCGTGCAGCGAGGTCCTGGCTTAAGTAATGTACACCCCTCCTGGACACCAACCGTAATCCAATTCAACCCGACGGCGACTTACACGATGCGATATCTAAGTTTAAGATCAAAATATACACACTCCTGAACACAAACCATGCTCAGTTCAACGACCAATGCGTCTCAACATAGACACACCAGCTTTATAGTTGATGACAAAAACGTATACCCTAGACTGTATTACTCTACCCATACACTTGTCCTCATTCCATAACTCCAAAACAACCATTAACGATATTCAAAAGTAAATATAATCAATATAAACGATATGGATAGAAGGAATAACCATTTTATATTAAAAGGGGAAACTTTCTATAAATAGAAACTTACTCATTTTAGAAACTTAAAATAGAAATATTGTTATAGAAAATAAGTGAGTTATTAAAATAGGTGAAATGTATAAAAATAGCATTTATAACGAAATTAACATTTTATTATTATCGTCGTTATCGTAACTTTATTATATTTCTAAATTCGTTACTCAAAATAAAATATGATAAGTCGTTATATAGTATTTTATAAATAATTTAGGAAATCGAGTTAAAACGATATCAAAATTAACTAAGTCGACGAATTTTATAAACTAAACGGGATTTTACAAAGGTTTCAAATTATTTTTAATAAATAGCTTTTATTAAGAAATAATACGGATTTTAATAAAAATAGTCAATCGGAAATAATTAGTGAAAATAGTCTCAACTAAAAATATATTTAAAGCTAAATCGACTATTTTCTCATTTATTAGTATAAACCGTAAAACGAAAATTAATTTATTGAACAAGTATAAAAATCTCGATTATAATATAAAAGTACGATTTTGAGTTAAAATTATAAATTAACGAAACATGACAAAAATATGAAATCGATATTATTTAGTTACTAGTGTCACGATAACCAACAAAATATTATAACGATCGAAAATAATTAAATTACTAATGATTTATTAAACGATATCGAAAATTTGTAAAATATTGATAACACATACTATTTAAAATTAATATAATTAGCAATAATATATAGCTAAAATTAGAAAACCGAAGTTAAAATATTTACTACATACTACTACTCAAACATACGATATAAAATCGAGTAATGTCCTAAAGTTACCTGGACCCGAAAACCGAGCGATCACGTACTTGCCTTTCCTGATTAGACCAAGCTCGAACCTTAGACTATAAAGCCGATTCTATAAAACTCCGAGGCCTTCGCGAAACAAAAAAGAACGAGATTTGGACAATGAGAATACTAAGAAGGAAAAGAAGAGAACGAGGAAAAGAAGGGAACACGACTCTGAATAGAACGAGAACCACAGAGAATAAGAAGAAGAAAAAACATAGGATGAAGTGGGCTAACAAACGACCCACAAAACAGTAACAACCAGCAGCAGGAAAGCGGGAATCTCGACGAAAGGACAACAGCTGAACAACAATCGAACGACAATAACACAACAGCAGCAGCGGAACATAAAACGACATGACGATGATGAAGAAGACGACACGATACGAAATGTACAGCACCAACAAAACGAATTACAGCAGTAGAAATAGAGCAGCAGCACGTGACATCAACAATAGCAATGAACCGGCAGCAACAACAGCGCACAACAACAGCCGACACGGACAACTAACAAAGTCACGAAACTGAGCAGCGAGGCGAAGACAACAATGATGACAGTAGCATCAGTAACAGATATTGACATCAAAAGGACGACAAGAACGGAGGCGATATCGAACATCAGCAATGACTAGAGCACAAAACAGACCGTAGCAGACCAATAGTACAGCAGCTAACAACATGGATAGTTCAGCCTTTAAAATAACAGCAACATCACGACAATAGTGGAAAGGACGTGCAACATATCAACAACAATAACGTGACAGCAGCAGTACAACAAAATCGACACCAAAATTGAGTGAGACAGAGACATGAATGGGTACAAACGAAATTGAACACATTAGAGATGTGCATACCACAACCAAAACGAGAAGAAGAAGAAGAAGGAGGGACATCGAAGAGTAACAGAAATGGCGAAAAAGAGAGTAGCATAACGAACAGAATCATAGAAAGACAACGAGGATAGTAAGGGACGACAAAACTGACCTTAAGTTGGGAAGAGACGCACGCAATCAGAGGAGGAAAGAGGCTAGGCGTGTCGCAGAACAACCACGACGACAAGCAGCAGAAAACGAAGACAAGGAACGAGATTAGAAAGAGAAAATAGAGGAGGCAGGGGTCGAATAGAGTACATTCACGCGATGAAGAACATGGATGATGAAGGTTGATGATGATAGTGCGTGAGTGAAGACAAGGGAAGAGTAGTTTCAGAAAATGGAGAGGGGAGAGCGGCAGAATCAAGGGGTTTTACCAATTAGGGTAGATAAATAAGTCCAAAATCGGAGATAAGGTATCGGGTCAAAATTCGGTCCATAAGAAACCCGAGATGGAAATAAATGGGTGTAATCACTCGAGACAAGCTCAAAGTTAGTGAAAATAAATAAATTTGTTCGAAAGGAAAAAAATTAAGTGTATCTCGAGAATAAAATAGATTTTGACGATAAAACGTCTCACGAGAAAATTAATAAATGTTTGATGAAAATGATTTAAATTGATTTCTCGAGGAAAAATAATAATAAATGTTTGACGAGACTTTAATTAAAATGAACTTCGAGCTAAAAGAATAGATAAACTGACACGAAATCAAAAATATGTTATAAACCTAAAAGACTTTTCGAGGAAAATAAACTTTTACGAGTTCAAAGTATTGAAAAACGAATCTGGTTTATAATTATTTTAAGAAATACGAATTAAATCGTAAACTGAATAAAATAAGAATAAAATTTAATTAATTTAATTTATAAAATTTATAAAATTAGGGGTGTTACAACATTGATGTAAAGTTCTTTTGCATAACTAGAACTAATCAAAAGTACTACTTGTTGCCTAATGAAGAACAACCACATAGAACATGTCAATCGAAGAGATACATAACTAAAATAATGTTCATGGCGGCCGTTGTTAGCTAGGCCTAGATACAATGAGGATGATGTTGTCTTATTTGATGGAAAATTTGGCATTTTCCCCTTTATTTATGAAGCGAAAGCATTGAGGTCAAGCAAGAATAGGGAGAAGGGAACTTTGGAAGTGAGGCCCATAGAAAGCATAACAAAGGAAATGATTAAGCAAGGCCTACTTGAGAAAGTCATTCCCGCAATCAAAGCTAAGTGGCCACCAAATGCAAGTGGGAAGATTTACATTCAACAAGATAATGCTAAACCACACATATCATCGAAGGACCTAGACTTTCTAAAGGTTGGAAGGTCGGGTGGGTTTGATATGGAGCTAGTTTGTGAACCACCGAATACTCTCGATTTAAACATTTTGGACTTAGGATTTTTTAAATCCATTCAAACTTCACCACAAGAAATCACCTAAGTTTATAATCCAATTAGTGGACGCGGTTAGTAGAGCATTTGATGAAGTGGGTAATGAGAAATTGAAATTTGTGTGGATTTCTCTACTTGCATGCATGAATGAAGTATTAAGGGTTAAAGGTTGCAACTCATACAAAATACCACATATTGGGAAAAAGAGGATTCAAAATTCTCAAGTTGATGAAACAAAAGTAAAACCAAACGATGAATGTCTACAAAGTACACTTCGTGCAATAGAGAATGTGAACGACATCGAACAACATCAGAATGCATAAAGATATGTTTCAAGAAAGAGTTGCTTTTTGGTTAAGTGGGGGTATAAGAGCTACAATGGAAATGAAGAGCAATTTTTATGGCCAAGTTGAAGCACATTTTGTGAGTAACACATGCATATGGAAGCAGATTACGATTGTAACTTTTTGTAAGTACTACCCCATTAGTATTTAGTTAGTGTGGACATGACGTAGGTCCACCCCGACGCGGCCACGCGCGGGTTTGGGTAGGCGAATGAATCTCGTGGTGAGATTGTTCTCGGGTTCGAAATTTAAGTCAAAATGGAGTCGCCACCGAATTTTGTGGTTATTCGGAACCATACGAGCCCACTCTATGTCGTCATGGGCTATACACAAAGTAAGCCCACTTCGATTTGAGAGTTCATTGGGCTCGTCCCTTTGCATTGCAATATCGATACCGTATAAACCGGCTTTCGTATATAGAATGACTCTCGTGCGCCAAGGGTTTCGGACATCCGGAAACCAAAGGTTCTGAGTAAGGGGTGAGGGTACGTGTTGGGAAGCCCACTAAGGACACCCAACCCCGCCCGCACATGGCGGCCTCTACTAAGACATCGTTCGTGTTCGTGTGAGCGCGCTAGTAAAACGATTAAATGATATGCAAGCAGCGTTTTCGGGCTAAGCATGTGAGTTATTGGTTAACTACGTCATTTAATGCATCTTGATTTACGTCAAAGTGATTTAGCATGTGATGTTCATTTAAGGCAATAAATGGCAAACATCAAGAATAGAAAACTCGTAAATAAATTACAAATTACACGGGCGGAATACAACCCGGAATTCACAATACAACGAGCAATAAAATAGAATAATTGAATTAAATAGCAAATGTTAACTAGAAACGGACCCGTATATAATAAATATAAACTAGACCGTAAGTTGTACAAATGGACGAACTTTAATTAATTACGCATTATATTGCATATTAATCAAAGGACGGAGGTTCGAGACCTAGGTGTGGTGCTAACCCGATCTCGAACCTCGATGCCTTGTCCCGACTTATCATCTCGAAAAATGGAGTCTAAATTAATTATATGACGGATACGACTAAAGAGTCGTCGACATAAAATTAATAGCGCGAGACCGTCGATCAAAATCGTTTTAGGTGTCGTGATATGCATGAGTTTTGAAAATAGGATAGTCACGTGATAGTCTTTACACGTGATGACTAATGTCGATAAAAGGACGAGGCTTGAAAGTGTGTGTCAAGGCCCTCGGTTTTCTGGGTTACAGGACCCACTCGGTCGAGTCATAGTCTGACTCGGTCGAGTGTGTCCTCAAAAAAGTTTCTGCCCAGTGATATGGACGCTACTCGATCGAGTGGCCTATGCACTCGGTCGAGTAGCCCCTGTACGAGTATCAACTCGTTCATTTTTGGGGTTGAAAACGACGGTCGGTCGAGTTAAATACAAGTATCGTATGATTTGAATTTAACTCGACCTCCGGTGCTATAATCGTGTATATGTACGATTATAATACCGTTGTCGGGATTTTATGAAAACGTTTACGTTAGAAAATTTGAATTAATGACGGAATTGCATCCCTCTACGTCACGACATCGAAACTAACCCTTTCGGGTTATGTGATGTCGGTTTTCGTGTCAACGGGTTCCGCACTAATTAAAATGGGATTGAATACGTTCAACTACGATTTGTCGCGATCACGTCACGCCCTTGAGTACATTGGGGCGGGGCTCCTCGAAAGGGCTCCACCTCCGTCGTTGCTCGTAAAGGGATTAGACGGACTTTAGGCGACAATTATAGTCAAACGCATCCGAAACCGAGATTTAAATACTAGTGTGTATATATACACGGTATAATAATGTTAGATGTTAGAATACGGAATTAAAGTGTTAGTATACAAAAAATTAAAGGTTAGTGTTAGTGGTTAGTAATAGTAATAATAATAATAATAATAATAATAATAATAATAATATATACATATATAATCGAAAAAGAGAAAGGAGATGTCGGGATTGAATTACACCCTCAACCTACATGCTTAATGGCCTCGGAAACGAACTCGTAGTAGCGGCGTGTGCGCGGGAGTGTCGAGATATGTAGGGTGAGTTAGGGTGTGTTTGGTTAGGGAGAGGATGCTCTCGGGTCTTTGACGAGTTTTGATCTCGGGTTTTGAAAGTGTATGTGTTGATTGTGTATAAATGAATGTGTATGAATGTGGAAGATTGAAAGGTGGTAATGTGTAGAGATTGATAAGTTGGCTGAATGTGTAGACTAAGAATGCATGGGAAAAGCCTCTTTTTTGAAATGAATGGGGTTAAGGGGGTATTTATAGGAGAAACCCCACGACCTAGGGTCACTCGATCGAGTGCCCTAGTGCACTCGGTCGAGTGCCTTCAGAAATGAATCTGGTCCGGTTTTTGACGCTCCACTCGACCGAGTGGGTCAATCCACTCGATCGAGTGGATCAAACAAATCGAGCTATTTTAGGAAGGAATTGATATTGTTGTTTGGATTGATTTTGATTGAATTTAGACTTGGCGCCAGCTTCTAGAAGATGCACTTAGGCTGGTTTTTGTGACGGGTTCGTCTTTGACCGGGTTTTGACCCGGTCGCCAAAAGACGGGATTTATTTTTGGTGTCGGTTTTGGCCCAAATTAGTCTCATTTTGCTCGGAACGACCCACTGGGCCTGGATTTGAGGTCGGTTTTGAGAGATTTGCACTCCGCTAAATGCCCACGTCGGATACTATTGATTCCGAGTCCGTATTCGAGCATATTAAGTCACGTTGACGTCCGATCATCATCGGGTGTTTTGTCGGGAACTGCTATAGACACTAGCAGGCAAAATGCGGGTGTCTACAGAGCCCCCACTCTGACTGAGGCTTGGACAAGGCGAAAGTCAGAGTAGCTACCAGGCCAATCGAAGATTACGACCTGGCAGCCTTCCGGTCGGGTCGTTTATAGTCCAGTAGACTTACGTGAAGGGCTCGCCAGCCATAAGCAGAGGGTCATACCTGTCCTGATAGCTCCGCGGGGAGTCAGACTTGTTGCATAAGTCCTAGGCGTGCCTATATGTGGGCCCATCCCGTACCATTTCGGGGAAAATGCCGCCTCGGGCGTTCCGCTGGGGAAATATGTGAGCTGTACGGGCTTGCTTTTGAAGCCTTGAGTCGTACCTGACCTGATGATGATGCTCCGTGGGGAGTAAAACTTGCCTTTCGGGGCGTAGGTGTACCCGTATGCCGACACATCACGTCTTGGATGTAGCATACCGGGGAAAAGTTGACTCCGTTGGGGAATTTAAATAGTTTCGCTTGGACTTGCTTCTGAAGTCTGGAGTGTACCTGTATGCTGACACATAACAACTTGTATGTAGCATTTCAAGAGAAACACCGCCTTTGATGTTCCGTTGGGAAGCACTAGCTGGCACCTGAAATGTTAGATACATAGGCAGAAATAGCAGGCATAGTATATAGCAAAATAGCACATAGGAAATGCAGTTAGCATCTATAGACTAGTTTGCGCTAGGGAAAATGATTTTTGCTTAGTCTTGAAATCGAAATTCTGAAAGCAACTCACGTGCTAGGAGATAGGTTTTCAAAATTGAAAGGGGTAGAAAAGAAATTTGCAGTTTAAATAGACCGAAATTTGACCTTGTCGAAAAGGATTTTCTCAAATGGCTAAGTTTTGCAAATTTTTAAAATGAGAATTTGAAGGGAGAAACATATCGACAGACTCGACTCTGGACGTGACCGGACGAGTTGACAGACACGACTTGGACTCTCGAGGGGTTGGATTGTGACTCGGTAGGGGGGTGGGCCACCTAAGATGACAAGACTCTTAAGCCGCGCTATTCCGTAGCCTAGGCGAGTGGCAACACAGTCGAACATTGAAATGAGAAGGATGTGCTATAGAGTGGTTGCAGTAGTCTGTAACGAGACTGTAACGACAGGACTTAGTAGTAGCAATGTTATAGTCTGGTGCTCTTTTGGATCTTTGGTTTTGGGGTATAGTCCCAAAATGGTGTTGCTTCGAGTCCCTGATGGATTCTCGTCTTTGACTGAGCCGAGTACTAGGACACACTATAGAAAGGTGGCTAGATTTTTGAAAGTCTTTGGATTTTGTGAGTGGATGGAGATCTTCTGTCTAAGAGAAGCCCCCAGGACGACAAAGCTAGCTGTTGAGAACATGACAGTGTCGTGATCGGAATGATGGTGCTTTTTGAATATGTGTCAATGTGGGTGGTTGTGCCCTTGTTGAAAGGCTGCCTACGTATTCACGTGTAGTGAAATCAAACCAAGCCGTAGTTCAGTGGATTGGAAGATATATTATGGTGCCTAGTTTATTAGGGCTTTGTGTGTAACTAGCCATAACGATGGTGTAGGCTAGGTGAATTCCCAATGATGTCTTAATCAAAGGGCTAGAACAGTTAGGATGTTGATCCCGTGACTGTGAGCGTTCTCCGAGGTAGCCCCCAGAGGTGGTGTGAACTATTTGGGCATGTTCTATGCCAACCGCAGGTTGAGTTCCCGTGTTTGGGGTTGGTAACTGGTTTGGATGCTTTTGGAAATGTGGAGCCAGGTCGTAAGTGGCTTTGATGTTTTGACATCTGGAGCTTGATTTTGTGGAGCTAAGGCTTCGAGGGTAAGGTATTTCAATGTGGTAGGAAAGGGGGAAGTCGAGTAAAAATGACTCAGACTTCGATCAGGGTAGGTTTGATAATGCGGGATCTGATTTCCATGTCTGGCCCTAATGGTTAGGGTGTATCCTATGGAGCTAGAATCCTCAAAATTCCGGGCTGTCTCTTAGCCTAGGTCTCGAGAAGGTCTTGAGGGTTGCAATGTGGGAAGGCTAAGTGTGGTGTTAGCTGACCAGCTTGATTGTCTCTTCCCTATTGGACGGTATAGGCATTGATAATTTTTGAATTGACCGTATCCCGGTCAAGGGATTTTCACTTGAGTTGAACGTTGACCCCGGTCATGGGTATTTGAATTTTTTTTTTTTTTGGGTTGACCTCTTAGCCCCAGTCGTGGGATTCTTCATTTGAGTTGACCGTGCCCCGGTCAAGGGATTGATCGTATCTGGTCGAGGGAAGTTGAGAGTTCTTTTTTGGTCATGGCCAGCTCTTTTGTTTCGGCCTTTTGCTTTTTTCTTTGGACTTCTGTTTTTTGTCCAGTTTTTTTCACGGCTATCCCTCTCTTTGATGTTGTGGGTGGATATGGGGGTGGGCCCATCGGTTGGATTACGCTTGTGGAGCTCAACCTTTGTAAGGTGTAAGCCTAGTTGGTGAGTGCAACTCGCGGTGGAGTACTCTACGGTAAGCATGGTGATTTGGATCTCGGTATTGTCATCATAATTCCGAGCAGGCTTAGTGGGAGCATCGTCCCGAGTTGGGTATTTTTGGCATCAAGCCTATAGAGTCACGATGCTTCTTTTTTGCTTCTGGTCAGACTAACGCTTAAGGTAGGGATTGATCAGTCTTATTGGAGGGGTGTTTATTGTGGGAAATGGGCTTGCCTCCCGTCTTGAACCCAAACTAGGAGACTACCTAGATTTGTCATAGGATTCGATACCGCTCCTGCTAAGGGTAGTTATGTGGCTTTCTATACCAGACATGGAACAGGTAAGGGAAAACACGGGCCTTAGTTCCTGCAATCATTATAGATGTGCCTATAATAGTCACGTGCATGTGCTCACAGTGTATGATGGTGTTCATCATGTTCTCGGAAACACATAAGGAAAGCATATATGAGAGATAGAAAAGCTGATTTTATTGAATTTTGGAAAGAGGACAGAATACAGTTGACTCTGACTCTGACATCGGAATTGAAAGAAATAGAACATCCTAGACTCGGACTCAGACTCGGACTTAAATCAAATCTGGACTCCGGGATGAGGTTGTCAGTAATCTTCGGCTTCTAAGGACTCAAATGGATGTCCAGTATAGCCTTCGGTAGAAGCTTTACCCAGATCTTCATTATGTCGAAGATCGTCTTCAATCCTAGTGCCCATTTCGGTAAGCACTGCAAAGTTTGAAATGCCGGCATACCTAAGATGGACGCGGTAGGAGGGTAGAAGGTTGTTGATGAATGCCTCCACTAGTGTCTTCTCGCTGGGCTTGTCTACCAGCTTAACACTCTCAGCCCGCCAACGTTGAAGGTATTTGGTGAAACCTTCTGTTGCATCTTGGGCCATGACTTCTAAAGTCCGCATGGTAGTCTGAAGTTCAGTATTATCAAAATAGTTTTTAGCGAACTCGGTAGCCACATCTTCCTAAGTGGGGAATCTTTTTGTATTAAGCCTATAGAACCAGGCTTTTGGATATTTCCCGAGGGACGTGCTGAACAGATTGATGAACATGTCGGCTTTGACCCCCTTGATCGCCATAAACGCCTTGAAAGCTCGGAGGTGTAGTAATGGATCCTCCGTCCCTTCGAATATGGGTAACCCTTCTAGATTGAGATCTGTTGGTAGTTTCTCACTAATGGGTGTATAGTCTCGGGAGTTTTCAACTCGGATGTTGTTCTCTTGGGAGGCATGGAACTGTTGTTCAAGCTCACGCACCGTGCTGATCAGTTTAGCAATTGGCCCAGTATTCACCGACCCATAATTGAAGTCTTGTTCTTCAACGACAGTTAAACGAGCATTCAAGGCCTCTTGGTCGGCTCTTATGAACCCTAGTTGGGTTTCAAACATGGCCTGCTTACTAGCCATGGTTTCTAGCAAAGCCTTCAGTTCATTAATGGTGTTTTCCATCTCCCTATTCCCGGTTGTGGATGCCATCCTCTGCGAGAATACCCACGTAATCAGAAATGTTGCTTCGGAACTTGAATACACCAAGGCATAGGAAATAGCGCGGGAGGAGAGACAACTCTGGTTTGACTCGGGTTAGACTCTCCTAAGACAAAAATGTAGGGTACAATTCTCGGAGTGATTGTGATTAATCGCCCCGTCGGAGAATAACCCCCAAGTGAGACCAAGGACTCTTGTAGGACTCAGATGGTGTGATATCTAAGTGACTCAAAAGCGGGGTACGTGAGACAACACGTGTAAGACATGACCCTTAGAGCGACCGTGACTGATCGCTCTGCTAAAGGGTAGCCCCCGAGTGAGATTGAAGGTTTTGTTAAGACTCGAGTGTTGGACGGGTGACCCTTAGACGTAAGGATCACAAACCTTTAGCTACAGGGCTATGCCTTGTAAAAGGTTGACTCGGCCTCGAGAAAAGGCAGACGGGGTAAGGGAAGAAACTCGCGATGTAAGATCGGCAAAGTTTCGACGCTAGAGACCCTTGACTTGACTTGAATAAGGATAGACCCTGTGATTAGGGTAGACCCTTAAGTTAAAGGACTTGAATTGGGATGACTCGACTAACGGATTGAAAGACGGGCAAAATTCCCCTAGGAAAGGTCGTGGGGACCGTCCTGTCGGAGGGAAAGATCGCGTGTGACTTTCTAGTTAGGACTCGAGTGTATGGACGAACCTTCCACTTACGAGTGTATGACTCATGTTGGTCGGTTATGCCTTTAGAAAAAGGCGGACTAGGATGGGGAAGGAACCCGTGATGTAGGATCGACGGAGTTTCGACGCTATAGACCTTCGACAAATTATGAAAAGACCCGACACACAGATTACGGTAGGTCGATTTGGAACTAGGACCTGCCGTAAAACCCGAACTAGGACCTGTCGATTTGGAAAAGACCCGACACACAGAACGGTCCTGAAATTGGTTGTGGGCCAATAGGATCGGGCATTTTGAAATATTAGAATGGTTGCGAGTAACTTCGCGGTTTGAAAATTGAGGAGGCGATCCCGTCTTTTGAAATTGGCAGCATGCCGACAGGGCCGAGTTTTCTTGATAAGTTGAATATTTGGAATTTTGAAAATTTGAATATCGGAAAATAAATTTCCGGAAAATTTGAAAATCGAAAATAAGATCCCGAAGATTTGAAAATCAAAAACGGCATCTCGGAGATTTGAAAATCGAGAATCACATCTCGAGGATCTGAAAAAAAAATCGAAATGGAATTTTGAAATTCGAAAATCGAAATGAATTTTGAAAATTCGAAAATCGAATGGTGGATCGGAAATTCGAATTTTGAAATGGACAGCATGCCGGCTAGAAAATAGGCTATTTTGAGTCAAATCATAAGTCTAAATTTCGGCAGCATTCCGAGCTTTGAAAATTGGATATTTTGAAAAGACGAGTCCCGAAACGGGCAGCATTTCGGGTTTTTCAAAATTTGGTATTTTTTGGAAAGATGCTTTTTTTTGAAATGACGGTTTTTTGAAAAATGACACGGAAACCAAGTAGCACGTAGTCAAACAAGCATTATAATGACGCTTATGTATGCTTTACACTAAGTCTCGGTCGGTCGAATAGGGTCTATACCAACGACGATCGCATTCTCACGAAACGGGACGGACTTCCTAGCCGATTTGGAACTAGGACCTGCCGTAAAACCCCGGTGAGTTTTGCCATCGAAGTCTTTAGCGCACCCATGTAGGAATGCACCGTGGTATAGTGGGACGTCGGTCACAAGTAACCGGCCCGGGCAAAATTTGGGTTATGCATGAATCATTAAACTAATGCGCGCACACTAATATACGAACGATTTCTCTTCGAGTCTCACCCTAGGAACCCCGATGACATGTGGTACATCAGGTATCCCCAGCGGAGTCGCCAAATTGTGGACATGACGTAGGTCCACCCCGACGCGGCCACGCGCGGGTTTGGGTAGGCGAATGAATCTCGTGGTGAGATTGTTCTCGGGTTCGAAATTTAAGTCAAAATGGAGTCGCCACCGAATTTTGTGGTTATTCGGAACCATACGAGCCCACTCTATGTCGTCATGGGCTATACACAAAGTAAGCCCACTTCGATTTGAGAGTTCATTGGGCTCGTCCCTTTGCATTGCAATATCGATACCGTATAAACCGGCTTTCGTATATAGAATGACTCTCGTGCGCCAAGGGTTTCGGACATCCGGAAACCAAAGGTTCTGAGTAAGGGGTGAGGGTACGTGTTGGGAAGCCCACTAAGGACACCCAACCCCGCCCGCACATGGCGGCCTCTACTAAGACACCGTTCGTGTTCGTGTGAGCGCGCTAGTAAAACGATTAAATGATATGCAAGCAGCGTTTTCGGGCTAAGCATGTGAGTTATTGGTTAACTACGTCATTTAATGCATCTTGATTTACGTCAAAGTGATTTAGCATGTGATGTTCATTTAAGGCAATAAATGGCAAACATCAAGAATAGAAAACTCGTAAATAAATTACAAATTACACGGGCGGAATACAACCCGGAATTCACAATACAACGAGCAATAAAATAGAATAATTGAATTAAATAGCAAATGTTAACTAGAAACGGACCCGTATATAATAAATATAAACTAGACCGCAAGTTGTACAAATGGACGAACTTTAATTAATTACGCATTATATTGCATATTAATCAAAGGACGGAGGTTCGAGACCTAGGTGTGGTGCTAACCCGATCTCGAACCTCGATGCCTTGTCCCGACTTATCATCTCGAAAAATGGAGTCTAAATTAATTATATGACGGATACGACTAAAGAGTCGTCGACATAAAATTAATAGCGCGAGACCGTCGATCAAAATCGTTTTAGGTGTCGTGATATGCATGAGTTTTGAAAATAGGATAGTCACGTGATAGTCTTTACACGTGATGACTAATGTCGATAAAAGGACGAGGCTTGAAAGTGTGTGTCAAGGCCCTCGGTTTTCTGGGTTACAGGCCCCACTCGGTCGAGTCATAGTCTGACTCGGTCGAGTGTGTCCTCAAAAAAGTTTATGCCCAGTGATATGGACGCTACTCGATCGAGTGGCCTATGCACTCGGTCGAGTAGCCCCTGTACGAGTATCAACTCGTTCATTTTTGGGGTTGAAAACGACGGTTGGTCGAGTTAAATACAAGTATCGTATGATTTGAATTTAACTCGACCTCCGGTGCTATAATCGTGTATATGTACGATTATAATACCGTTGTCGGGATTTTATGAAAACGTTTACGTTAGAAAATTTGAATTAATGACGGAATTGCATCCCTCTACGTCACGACATCGAAACTAACCCTTTCGGGTTATGTGATGTCGGTTTTCGTGTCAACGGGTTCCGCACTAATTAAAATGGGATTGAATACGTTCAACTACGATTAGTCGCGATCACGTCACGCCCTTGAGTACATTGGGGCGGGGCTCCTCGAAAGGGCTCCACCTCCGTCGTTGCTCGTAAAGGGATTAGACGGACTTTAGGCGACAATTATAGTCAAACGCATCTGAAACCGAGATTTAAATACTAGTGTGTATATATACACGGTATAATAATGTTAGATGTTAGAATACGGAATTAAAGTGTTAGTATACAAAAAATTAAAGGTTAGTGTTAGTGGTTAGTAATAGTAATAATAATAATAATAATAATAATAATAATAATAATAATAATAATAATATATACATATATAATCGAAAAAGAGAAAGGAGATGTCGGGATTGAATTACACCCTCAACCTACATGCTTAATGGCCTCGGAAACGAACTCGTAGTAGCGGCGTGTGCGCGGGAGTGTCGAGATATGTAGGGTGAGTTAGGGTGTGTTTGGTTAGGGAGAGGATGCTCTCGGGTCTTTGACGAGTTTTGATCTCGGGTTTTGAAAGTGTATGTGTTGATTGTGTATAAATGAATGTGTATGAATGTGGAAGATTGAAAGGTGGTAATGTGTAGAGATTGATAAGTTGGCTGAATGTGTAGACTAAGAATGCATGGGAAAAGCCTCTTTTTTGAAATGAATGGGGTTAAGGGGGTATTTATAGGAGAAACCCCACGACCTAGGGTCACTCGATCGAGTGCCCTAGTGCACTCGGTCGAGTGCCTTCAGAAATGAATCTGGTCCGGTTTTTGACGCTCCACTCGACCGAGTGGGTCAATCCACTCGATCGAGTGGATCAAACAAATCGAGCTATTTTAGGAAGGAATTGATATTGTTGTTTGGATTGATTTTATTTGAATTTAGACTTGGCGCCAGCTTCTAGAAGATGCACTTAGGCTGGTTTTTGTGACGGGTTCGTCTTTGACCGGGTTTTGACCCGGTCGCCAAAAGATGGGATTTATTTTTGGTGTCGGTTTTGGCCCAAATTAGTCTCATTTTGCTCGGAACGACCCACTGGGCCTGGATTTGAGGTCGGTTTTGAGAGATTTGCACTCCGCTAAATGCCCACGTCGGATACTATTGATTCCGAGTCCGTATTCGAGCATATTAAGTCACGTTGACGTCCGATCATCATCGGGTGTTTTGTCGGGAACTGCTATAGACACTAGCAGGCAAAATGCGGGTGTCTATAGTTAGTTTCATGTATTTTGAAGCAATTAGGTATATAAGAGAAATTGGGAAGAATGTATATCATTTTAGCAATTAATGCGCTTCCAACCAATAGATGGGAGCTAATAACATGAAACTGGAAGAAAAATCGACAAATAAAAGGCCAAAAACAACATTCTCAAACCCATAAATCATCCCCAAACAACCCCAAATAACAACATTGACCAGCAAGATGAACACATTGCATGTCATATGAATTTGATCACTCACACACAAGAAGCAGCCAATGCACTAGAATACGTCTCGCATCAGCCAGAAACAAGCATATTCACAGAACATTCTCTAAGAAATATAGATGAGACCCAAATGTAATAGAGAGTAGATGAGACCCAAATGTAATAGAGAGTAGATGAGACCCAAATCTAGCCTCTAATCACATTATTCTATTGTAACAAAACAAATGGCCAACATACCAAAACAACACGTATTGACAAGATTGCACTTGCCTCGTCTTATTTTCTTTTATCAACCTTTCTACTATGCAAGGATTTATGGAAAACACGGTATATTATCCGCCTAATGAAAAATTAACAATGTCAATTAATGACAATTCTGAGTTGAGTCGTGTATGTAAAGGCTTCAAGTTTCAAGGTCTTAGGGTTCGTTTGGTTCATGCAGAAACTTATTTCCTGAAGGAAGTTGCAATTCCCAGGAAGTTACTTCCCACTTCAAGTTCCCAAGAATTTGAAATATTTGTTTGGTTGACATCCTGGAATTCACACTTCCCGGGAATTGAATTCCTACATCTTGTTTGGTTGGCTCGACCTAATTCCCATGATTTTGATTACAATGACTATTATGCCCTTTATTAATCAAGGGCATAAAAACTTATGAATTTATTTTTTCAGCAACTTAAGAAATATATGAAATTGTCTTCACTATAATATTCAGTCGTAACCAAATTACATTATCAGCGTAAAAAATAATGAACATTAATTTATTTATTTTTTTAAAAAAAATTCTAAGTTACAATTGTTATTCTGGGAAAAACATTGTTCATGAAAATAAATTTGAATGGGGATGAGAAATTAGGGTTAAGTGAAAAATAGATGGGTGGAGAAGGGGTAAAAAAGTCATTTAAATAATTCGGGATGTGGGAAGTGCAACTCACCGAGAGGGTGGGGGGGGGGGGGGGTCGGTGAGCAACTTCCCGCATCATGCAGGAATTGCAAGTGATGGGGTGAGTTTGAGTTCCCCATTTTTTTAGTTTTGGGTTAACCAAACAACTCCCCAAGAAAACATTTCATGGGATGTTGCAATTCCCGGGAAGTGAGGGGGCAACTAAACGAGCCCTTAGTTTAAGTTTAGGGAGTCCAATTCTGTGAAGTAATACTGTTAATTAATTAACCCTAAAATTAAAACTAAACACACAATGTCAATAATAATCAGTTAACCCAACTCAAGCAAATTTACAAATCAACAAAATCAACCCTAACAATAACCACCAATTGAAAACCAAATCAACCCTAAACGAAATTAGCAGCAATAAACGAAAAATATACCAGATTCGTAAATATACCTTCCTAGACGGGTTTTTAGCAAGAGAACGAGACGAAACCTCGTCTTTAGAGTCAGTTTTTTTTCAACCCATTTCTTTCTCTTTTCCAAAATTTGTTAACCGTCTATTCCAACCAGATTCTGCATCAAGAGATCCATTGTACACAACTTCCCTGCCATCATCGTATCTCACGTAATCACCATCCTCATTCAAGTTGAAATACTTGTGTAGACACCCGCATTTTGCCTGCGAGTGTCTATAGCAGTTCCCGACAAAACACCCGATGATGATCGGACGCAAACGTGACTTAGTACACTCGAATATGAGCTCGGAATCAATAATATCCGACGTGGACATTTAGCGGAGTACAAATCTCTCAAAACCAACCTCAAATTCAGGCCCAGTGGGTCGTTCCGAGTAAAATGAGACTAATTTGGGCCGAAACCGACACCAAAAGTAAAAACCGTCTTTTGGCGACCGGGTCAAAACCCGGTCAAAGACGAACCCGTCCTCGAAATCGACCAAGTTCGCTTCTAGAAACTTGCGTCTGAACACAATCCTTAAAAAAATCAAAAGGTCAACCATTTCCTAAAATGGCTCGTCAACCCTATCCACTCGATCGAGTGGATTGACCTCACTCGATCGAGTGGAGCCTCAAAAATCGAACCAGACCCCTTTCCTAGGGCACTCGATCGAGTGCACTAGGGCCACTCGATCGAGTGACCCTAGGTCGGGGGGTAAACTCTATAAATACCCCCCTTGTGCTCTTCATTTGACAAAAGAATTTACACATACATTTTACCCTACATTTCTACCCTAACATTCTACACTACACTACACTACAACCCTTAGCAATTCTAATCCAAAACCCGAGTCATTTGTCCCTTAAAAAACCGACAAAACCACACACACACACACACACCATAACTCAACTACATCCTCGATACTCCCGCGTTCCCGTCGCTATTATGAGTCCATTGTCGAGGCCATTCTAAGCATGTATGTTGAGGGTGTCATCAACCCCATTTCTATCTTTACTATCTCGATTTATATACATTTTCTTCACGCTTTATATTATAATTATACTAGTATTATTAACACTAACATTTTAATTATCGTATACTAAGTCTTTAAATTTTATTACTAACCAATCTAACATTTATTTATCGTTATTTACTTTTCGTTCATACATAAACCGCGTATATATATACATAATAATAAAACCGGATTCGAACCCGTTTGACTATGACGACCATTTAAAGTCCGTTTATCCCCTTTACGAGCCACGACGAAGGTGGCACCCTTTCGAGGAGAGCCGCCCCAATGTACTCAAGGGCGTAACGTGATCGTGGTCGATCATAGTTGAACGTGTTTGACTCCATTTCTAACATTAGCGCAAAATCCGTTGATGTGAAAACCGACATCACATAATCCATTAGGATTAATATCGATGACGTGACGCGGAGGAACACAATTTTGTTACTAATCAAAACTTTTGATCCCATAATGACATTTTTCATAAATTTCCGATGACGGTATTATAATCGTATACTACACGATTATAACGCCGGAAGTCGAGTTGGATTTAAATCATGCAATATTTTTATCCAACTCGGCCAACCGTCGATTTAAAAACAATCAAATCGGAATAGCCGCCCTTTTCCGAAGCGAGTTATGCCTCGTACAGGTGTCACTCGACCGAGTGCATGGGCCACTCGATCGAGTAGCACCCCAAAAACTGGGCAGTAACTACTTCGAAGGTGCACTCGATCGAGTCCATACCATGAGTCACCGAGTGGGTCCTGTAGTCCAGGAAAACCGAGAGCTTTCAATCATCATTCGAGCCTCGTCTTTTTATATGACTTCGGTCGCCGCGTGTAAAGTTAATCACGTGATCTCCTTTTTCAAAACTCATGCATATCACTTCACTTAAACGACTTTGATTGACGGTCTCTCACTATTAATCTTGTGTCGATGACTCCTTAGTCGTATCCGACGCATGATTAATCTAGACTCCAATTTCTCAACGTGATAAGTCGGGACAAGGCACCGAGACTCGGGATCGGGCTAGCACCACGCCTAGGTCCCCTATCTCCGTCCTTCGCTTAATACACAATATAAAGTGTATTTAATCGGAGTTCGTCCATTTGCACAACTTACGGTCTAGTTTGTATTTATATATACGGGTCCGTTGCAAGTTATTATTTATCGCTCTTTATATCTCATTTTTTTTATTGTTCGTTATTTTGTATTGGCCGGGTTGTATTTCCGCCCGTGTATTTTGTACATATTTTTGAGTTTTATTTATTTTGATGCTTATTGCTTTATAAATGAACCTCGCATGCTAAACAATTTGACTTGGAGTTAGATGCATTAAATGACGTAGTTAACCAATAATTCGCATGTTTAGCTAAAAACGCTGTTTGCATATCATTTAATCGTTTTACTAGCGCGCGTACACGAACACGAACGATGTCTTAGTAGAGGCCGCTAAGTGCGGGCGGGGTTGGGTGTCCTTAGTGGGCTTCCAAACACGTACCCTCACCCCTTACTCAGAACCTCGGTTTCCGGATGCCCGAAACCGTTGGCGCACGAGAGTCATTCTATACACGAAAGCCGGTGTAAACGGTATGGGTATCGCAATGCAAAGGGACGGGCCCCATAAACTCTGAAATCGAAATGGGTCGTACTTTGTGTATGGCCCACGACGACATAGAGTGGGCTCGAACGGTTCCGAATAACCATAAAATTCGGTGGCGACTCCAACTTTGACTTAATTTCGAACCCGAGAACAATCTCACCACGAGATTCATTCGCCAACCCAAACCCGCGCCCGCACGTGGCCGCGTCGGGGTGGACCTACGTCATGTCCACAATTTGGCGACTCCGCTGGGGATACCTGATGTACCACATGTCATCGGGGTTCCTAGGGTGAGACTCGAAGAGAAATCGTTCGTATATTAGTGTGCGCGCATTAGTTTAATGATTCATGCATAACCCAAATTTTGCCCGGGCCGGTTACTTGTGACTGACATCCCACTATACCGCGGTGCATTCTTACATGGGTGCGCTAAATACTTCGATGGCGGAACTCGTATGGGTTTTTCGGCATGTCCTAAGACCAACTCGGCTTAGGAAGTCCGTCCTAATTTACGAAAATGCCATCGTTGTTGGTATAGACCCTATTTTGACCGACCGAGACTTAGTGTAAAGCATACAGGAGTGTCGTTATAATGCTTGTTTGACTACGTGCTACTTGGTTTCCGTGTCATTTTTCAAAAACTGTCATTTCAAAAAATGCATCTTCCCAAAAATACCAAATTTTGAAAAACCCGAAATACTGTCCGTTTCCGGACCCGTCTTTTCAAAATATCCAATTTCAAAAACTCAGAATGCTGCCGAAATTTAGACTTACGATTTGACTCAAAATAGCCTATTTTTAGCCGGCATGCTTCCCATTTCAAATTTCGAATTTTCGATTCCCTTTCGACTTTCGAATTTTCAAAATTCAACTTCAATTTTCAAAGCTTCAAAATTCCACCTCGATTTTCAAGTCTTCGAGATTCCATTCTCGATTTTCAAATCTCCGAGATGCTGTTTTCGATTTTCAAATATTTGGGATCTTATTTTCAATTTTCAAATTTTCGGAAATTTATTTTCGATATTCAAATTTTCAAAATTCCAAATATTCAACTTATCAAAAAAAAACTCGGCCCTGTCGGCATGCTGCCAATTTCAAAAGACGGGATCGCCTCCTCAATTTTTAAAACGCGAAATTACTCGCAACCATTCTAACATTTCAAAATGCCTGATCCTATTGGCCCACTACCAATTTCAGGACCGTTCTCTCAATTTTCAAAATTCAATCATTTTTCAAAAACCTTCCTTATTATAAGACCTACCGTTTATCCGTGTGTCGGGTCTTTGCATAGTATATCGAAGGTTTATAGCGTCGAAACTCCGTTGATCCTATATCACAAGTTTCCCCCCTTTCCCAAGACCGCCTTATTCGTCAAGGCACGACCAACCCGCGTAGGGCATACCCCTACAACGGAAGGTCCGTCCATACACTCGAGTCAAAAGTCTGGGGAAAAGTCTCACGTGGACCTTCCTTCGAACGGGATTAGGCCCACAAAGCCAAAGCCCTAAGGAAGTTACACCACCCATGAGTCATCCGTCTAGGTGTCTTTCTCGAGTCTTTAGTCTTCTTTCCTAGTGTCGCTCGGGATGTACTTTTTTATGATTCCAAGATCTGGGTTCGGTTTCTAATTACGCGGTGTTCTTACAGACAGGCCACCGTCCACCAGACACAACCGCAAAATGGAAGGAGCTTTGAATAACCTGAAGGCCTCCGTGGATGCCATGGCCACCAAACAGACCGACATTGATGCCCAACTGACTGAAATGAGGGCGGGTCAAGTGGCCATCGCTGCTAGTATGGCTGTAGTGGAGCAAAGGGCTCCTAATGCCGAGGCTACTGGGAATGGGCCTCTAGCTGAACTAGTCAGCGCTGTACGCCAACTAGAAGAACAAGTCCATTTGGCTGGGAGTATCTAACAATATTCATCGGGAGAATAGCCGAGAGTATTCCCCGGTAAGTGACAGCTGCCCGCGAACCTGAATCTCACGGGCTTACCCATGTTTGAGGGAACCGAGGACCCGTTACTACATGTACGGGCCTTCAAAGAATTCATTGCTATCAAAGGGGTAGATTCTTCAATGTTCAAGAATCTTTTTGCTGCGTCCCTTGAGAAGCACCCACGAGCCTGGTACTATAGGCTAGACCCGAAAAAATACCCTACATGTAACACCCCTGATTTTATAAATTAAATTAAATTAAAATTTTGTTCGTATTTTATTTTTAACGATTGAACTCGTAATTCTCAAAATTATTATAAAACGAATTCATCATTTAATCGTTTTAAACTCCTAAAATTCTATTTGTCTCGGAAACTCTTCTAATATTTAAACCATATTTTTATTTCTATTTTGAATCATTTTATACATTTAATGTAATTCTTATCGAAAGTCTAGTTCGACGATTTAAATTCTAAATTCTTTTTATTTATTTATATTTATATTTAAGCTCGATTTCCTACTTCGACTCGAAGTACATTTATATTAAGTTTCGTCAAAACATTTATTACCTTTCCTCGAGAAATCAATTTAATTCACTTTATCGAAATTTCATTATTTATCGGGAAATACTATTTCATCGTCTAATTATTGATTTCTATAAACTTTATTTTCGTCTCGAATAATCATTTAAAACTCAAGAAAAGTTTATTTTACTAATTTTGTTAGTCGACCCAATTATTTTATTATTTCATTTTTAAGTTAATCTCGTGGGTCAGTCAACGTATTATCTCGGGAATCGTCTTCTACTTGTACCTATTCATTTAACCCGTTTCTTTTTATTCTTTCCCCTTTTTGATTCATGGGACCACCTGACTCTTGTTGTTCCCACATATGCGTACCCCCCCCCTCTTCTTTTCCCCTTCCTTTCTTTATTAACTTCAACCGTTTCCCTTATTTTTCAGCCTTGTGTCTCCACCGCTTCGTCTTTGTTTTGGCCGCATCTTACGCCTACTCATCCCTTTTTCATTCCTCTTCAATCTGCCATGATTCTTTCCCTTGTTCTCCATCATCGTCGTCGTCTTTTCGTCGTCGCCTGAACTCGGTGAGTGACCTGTTCTCCTTTCCTTATTCTCCTTTTGTTTCATCCTTGTATCGTTGCTGCTGGTGCGTCCTTGTTGTTGACGTTGTTATAACATTGCTTTACTGTTCCTTGCTTTCCTCCTCTGCCTCTTTTCGTTGTTATTTCAACAGTCTGCTGTGGTTCGTTTTTGATGCTGCTACTGTCTTCTCTTTCCTCTTCTTTTTCTGCCCGTTTGTGCTGTTCTGTGCTGCTGCGTTTTCTGTCCTGTTCTGCCACTTTTCGGTCTTCTTATTCTTCTTCCTCTTCGCTATATTTTACTGCTGCTACTGCGTTCTAATGTTGTCGTTGCTGCGCTGATGCTTTTCGATTTCGGCTTCGCTTACCTGCTGCTCAATTTCGTGTCCTTGTTGTTGATCCGTTGTTTTGTGCTACTGCTGGCTGTTATCTTGTCCTGCTGCTGCGTTTTACTGCTGTTGCGGTTGCTGCTTCCCCTTTTCTTCTTTTCGTTCTTATCGTTTCTTATTTCATCCTCAATCCCTTTGTTTTCTGTCATTCTTTTCTCTACTTTCCAATCACTTTGCTCCTGCTAAAACGGTTCTATTTTATATGCTGATATTGGTAATATTTGTGCACGTCTTCTACTTCATTTTCTTTTTATCGTTGCTGCTGTTTGGCGTGATTTGTTGCTGCTATTTGCATTGTTTTCCATTCGTCATTACATCTACTGTTCTTGTCTCATTCTTGCTCGCCTCACCCTTCCTCCATCGGTTTAGTTTGTCTTGCGCAAATCATCTTGATGCTGCTACTTTTCTGCTTCTTCTTTCCCTCTTTTCGTTTTTCTGCTGCTCGTTTTGTCGGGTTTCGGGTTCCGTGGTTTTTTTTTTTTTGTCGTTGATGCTGCCTACTGTTTTTACCCGTTTCCTATTCCGTTCTTATCTGTATCGTTCCCTATTCTTTTTCGTACGCTTTTCCCTGCCTCTGCCGTGCGTTATCGATGTCTTGCTCTCTCGCCTCCTCTGTTTTGAAGCTGCTACTCTTTTCGTGTTCTGATGTTTGCCGTTTTTTTATCTTTTCTGCTTTGTTTTCCGCTCTTTCCCCTCGTGTCAGTCTCGATTATCGTGGTGAATCGTGACGAAGTCTAGCGGTTCTACAACTTGGAGCATAAGGACGACATTTCTACGGATTTGAAGCTCGGGTTGATCAAGGAGGACGAATACGAGTTCGTTTCAGATGTCGAATTGAGGTAACTTTGGGACGTTACTCGATTTTATATCGTATGGTTGAGTAGTAGTAGTATGTAGTAAGTATTTTAACTCCGGTTTTCTATTTTTAGCTATTTATTATTGCTAATTATATTAATTTTTAAATCGTTTGCCTTATCAATATTTTTATAACTTTCGATATCATATTATAAATCGTTAGTAATTTAATTATTTACGATCATTATAATATTTTGTTGGTTATCGTGACACTAGTAACTAAATAATAACGATATCATATTTTCTTCAGATTCCGTTAACTTATAATTTTAACTCGAAATCGTATTTTTATATTATAACTGAGGTTTGTATACTGGCATAATAAATTATTTTTTGTTTTACGAATTATACTAATAAATGAGAAAATAGTCGTTTTGCTTTAAATATATTTTTGGTCGAGACTATTTTCACTAATAATTTCCTATTTGTTTCCGATTGACTATTTTTATTAAAATTTGTATTATTTATAAATCAAAGCTATTTCTTAAAAATAATTTGAAACCTTTATAAAATTCATTTCATTTATAAAACTCGTTGACTCAATTAATTTTGATATCGTTTTTCTTAAATATCTCTTTTCTAAGATTTATTGTTTTAACTCGACTTCCTAAATTATTTATAAAATACTATATAATGACTTATTATATTTTATTTATATTTTGAGTGACGAATTTAGAAATATATTAAAGTTACGATAACGACGATAATAATAAAATGTTAATTTCGTTAGAAATGCTATTTCTGTACATTTCACTTATTTTAATACTTAAGTATTTTCTATAAGACGATTTCTATTTTAAGTAAGTTTCTAAAATTAGTAAGTTTCTATTTATAGAAAGTTTCCCTTTTAATATAAAATGTTTATTCTTTTATCCTCATAATGATTATATTTATTTTGAATATCGATAATGGCTTGTTTTGGAGTTATGGAATAAAGAGAAGTGTGGGGTTAGAGTAATATATTCTGGGGTTTACGGTTTTGCCATCAACGATAAGGCTAGTGTATCAGGTATTGATACATTGGTTGTTGAACCGGGTGACAGGTATCCCGGGAGTTGCGTACATTTTGACCTTAAGCTTAGGCCTCACAGTAAGTCGCCGTCATAAGTTGAACTGGGTGACAGGTAATCCCAGGAGGGGTGTGCATTGTCTTAAACTAGGGCCAGACATTTATAAGTCGCCGCTCTATTATGGTTGAGTAGCCTAGTTAGAGACCGAAGTTTGTTTTGTTTGAACTAAGTTCTCGAAGCTAGTATTTAGTATTCTCCTAGTGAAAGTCTAGCCGTCTACACTAATCCTATCCATAACGCCTTTTTGAATATTTTTATTATTATCGATACATTTTGGTTCGCAGGTTGGTAAATGTTTGAAGTTTTCTTCTGAAAACTTGTTCTGATTTTATTGTTCCAATATTTTAAGTTTTATTGTCCCAACTCTACAGTGTTTCCGCCACTGTATTGCGTTAGATTTTCTAGGGGATTACACTACATGGGATGATGTGGCTACCGAGTTTGCTCGGAACTATGCTGACAACACCGAGATCCAAACCACAATGCGGTCTTTGGAGGTTATGGCCCAAGAGCCAAAAGAAGGCTTTACTAAGTACCTTCAACGCTGGAGGGCCGAGAGTGTGAAACTGGTCGATAAGCCCAGTGAGAAGAGTTTGGTGGAGGCTTTTGTCAAGAACCTCCTCCCTCATACCGGGTTCATCTCCGGTACGCTGTCATACCCAATTTCACCACCCTTACTGAAATGGGTATGAGAATTGAAGACGACCTAAGGCTAGAGGGCCTCAACAAGGCCTCTAGCAAGGGATATCAAGGGGCCTCCTCTTCCACTACCAAGCCCCAAGCTGCAACCCGCAGCATTTTTGACGCGGTAAATCTACTAGATACCCCGTCCAAGAAGAACACCCCACCTCGGGTTTTCACCGATATAGGTACCACCTATACCTACGCCTTACAAAGGCTGTCCTCGAAGGGCCTAATCCAACCGATAGGCCCAACTCCTAAAGTCCCGGTCGAGCGACGCTCCAAGAACTACAATGTCCAGGCTTACTGCCAGTACCACCGAGGCAATGGGCATGATACCGAAAAGTGTTGGAAGCTGAAGCACTTGATCCAGGACCTGATTGAGAGCGGTAAAATCCCGCTACCCGGAGATAAACCAAGCAACAAAGAGAACCCTTTTAGCTCCCATGTCATCTTTGCCGGGGAGGTGATTGATTGCTCTCACCTTATCTCTCCAATTATCCCGCAAGTGAACGGGATCTGGTTTGACGACGAGGACGATGTCTACCTCGTTAAAGGGGAAACCGTTCCCATCACCCCTGAACAGATTCGCGAGGCCAAAACCCGAGTCTTAGCCAGTAACCACCTGGGCCGTCCCTATCAAGCCACTAGCTCTAGGGACATCCCCATCCCGACAACCATCACCGATCCACTCGGGATGGAAGTCGCCCCTGAGGAGCCGACTGCTGAAACGGCTATTGTGAAGCAACTGAAGAAGACCCGAGTTGACCTCACTATATGGCAGCTCTTGGTTAGCTCACAAGAACATCGAGAAGCACTCACTAAGGCCCTCGATCAAGTTAAGATCGACTCTTTGGCTGCCCCTGCTGAAATGGTAGCCACGGTCCTGCCCCACTTGAAGGGCAAAACCAAGGAAGGAGGCCCAATGATCACTTTCTCTGAAGCCGACATGCCACCGTTCAGGGCCTCTCATAATCTGGCCCTCTACATTACGGTAATCTGCCGAGGGAAATACCTCCCGATGACCCTAGTCGATGACGAGTCCGCTGTGAATGTCCTTCCCTTAAGGGACCGCCAAAGCCCTCGGTATCACCGAGGCCGATTATGTCCCGACGGCTCAAACCATCCAAGCCTTTGATGGGAGCCCAAAAACGGTATCTGGGGCCATAAAGTTGATCATTGTAACGAGCCTAATAGAAAAGGAGCTTGAATTCCAGGTGATCGATGTCACCTCATCCTTCAACTTGCTCCTAGGAAGGCAATGGATTCACGCGGTCAAAGCCGTGTCATCCACTCTTCACCGCAAGATCAAGATGCCTTTGCTCGACAATGTCATTACTTTGGAGGCAACCCCAATGACCGTGGCTAGCTGTAACGCCACAGGCCGCACGGACCTCTGGGGGTTCGACTTTGTGGGGATGATCGAGGAAGATACCTTTTTAGGCCTTACTTCACCACGAGCATTGACACAATGCTCCAAAACCTAGGGTACCTTCCGGGGGCTACCTCTCGACGCGATCTTCCGGCTGGGAAGATCATCGAGGTCCTTAAGGACGAAGACTCTCACTTCGGCCTTGGCTATACCGCCACTCCGGGCAACGTTGTCCGAGCAGGAATCGAAAAGGCCTGCAACATCATTAAGGGTATCCACTTGAGCCCTTACAGCCCACGGTTGTCTGACTACTTTGTCACACCAGTATTCGGGGCTATCCAGGTTGGTCTGTACCAACCCAATGCTGCGCACCTCGGGACCCAATTGGCCCGGGACTGCAACTACATCCCGGATGATGTGTTCGCCCTCATCCAAGGCGATGAAGCTGACGATGCTGAGCCCGCGCTGGGGCTGGTCTTCGGGGAAGACACCATAGCCCCAACTCCAAAGGAAGACCTGGTCAACCTGATTCTTCGCAGCAACAGGTTTGACCCGACCAAGCTGATCTCGGATGTTGGTTCCGAGACGGGAAACAGGGCCTAGGAAGACTGTCAAGTGGACTGACAGTCAAGGAAAGATCTACAAGCTGGTCACCAGAGAGGGAGACATGCCTGAGTCTGAGTCCGAGTTTGAGTCAGAGTCTGAGTCAGAGTCAGAGTCAGAGTCTGAGGTCGAGTCTAGGGAAGTCGGTGCTAGAGTCACTCCTGTAACCCCTCTCCCTCTTGTCATTCCTGCTGCTGGCACTTCGGGGTCTGTCCCGCGTGCCTTACCAATCCCGCCACTGACTAATGATCAGATGGCTGCTCTTTTTGAGTTGTTCTCCAAATTTTCAATCAGTAATAACAACCGTTCTGCTTACGACTTGTCTCTTTTAAATCCTGCTTTCAAAAATATTTTTTGCAATGACATTGAGAAACCCGACGAACAGGTACCCTTACCTCCACATCTGATCGAGCATCTAGAGCAAAGGGAATCCCGGAATCCGGTAATCGAAGAGACCGAGTCCATCAATCTGGGAACAACCTTAGAGCCTCAGATGCTTAAGATAAGGTTATCTCTAGATCCCGAGGAGAAACAACAATTCACGAACCTCCTCCAAGAATTCAAAGACGTCTTCGCATGGTCCTACAAGGACATGCCGAGGATAGACCGGGAAATAGCCGAGCACCGCATACCTATCAAAGACGGGTGCAAACCGGTAAAACAGAAGCTCCGCCGAATGAGGCCCGAGTGGTCTCTCAAAGTAAAAGAAGAAGTCGACAAACAGTTCAAGGCCGGCTTCATACAAATGTCCGAGTATGCGGACTGGGTTGCAAACATCTTGCCGGTTCCTAAAAAGGACGGTAAGGTGCGGGTATGCGTAGATTTTTGGGATCTTAACAAAGCAAGCCCGAAGGATGATTTTCCGTTACCACACATCGATATACTGGTGGATAACACGGCCGATCATGCCCTTCTATCATTTATGGACGGGTATGCAAGATATAATCAGATCAAGATGGCGGAAGAAGATATGAGTAAGACTACCTTCACTACACCTTGGGGTACTTACTGCTACACCGTCATGCCATTCGGTCTCATTAATGTCGGGGCCACATACCAAAGGACCGCTACCACTTTATTGCATGACATGATTCATAAAGAGGTAGAGGTTTATGTAGATGACATGATCGTCAAATCCAAAGAACGGGACGGTCACATCATCGCCCTAAGGAAATTCTTCACCCGATTGCGCAAGTACAACATGAGGCTAAACCCTCAAAAGTGTAGTTTCGGGGTAACATCAGGCAAATTACTGGGTCATATCGTTAGCCAACGAGGTATCGAGGTCGACCCAGCTAAAATCAAAACCATTACCGAGATGCAACCTCCTAAAACCGAAAAAGAAATAAGGGGATTTATTGGGAAAGTTCAGTATATCAGCCGGTTCATTTCCAAACTAACCATGGTATGTGAACCAATTTTCAAAAAACTGAAAGTAGGGGAACGAGTACTATGGGATGACAAGTGCCAAACCGCCTTCGACAAAATCAAGGAAATTCTGTCTGCTCCACCAGTCTTGATGCCACCTCAACCCGGTTTGCTTCTGTTATTATACCTAACGACGACCGAAACAGCCATGGGGGCTATGCTGGCTCAGACAGTCGACTCCGAAAAGCGAGCCATTTATTTTATCAGCAAAAAGTTTTTAGAGTATGAGTGCAAATATACCATGCTCGAAAAGACGTGGTTGGCTCTGGTGTGGGCCACTAAGAAGCTCCGACACTATATGCTCAGCCCCGAGGTCCATGTTCTATCCAAGATGGATCCGATCAAATACCTCTTCAAAAAGCCCATTCTCAATGGCCGAATTTCCAGATGGACTCTAATGCTGGCAGAATTCGACTTGAAATTTGTACCGTTAAAGGCTATTAAGGGGCGAGTAGTAGCTGAATTTCTCGCCGATAGCCCGACAGCCGAGGAAGGACACACCGACACCTGGTCCTTCCCAGATGAAGATATCTTCCATACTGATACCAAAACATGGGATCTATACTTCGACGGAGCATCCAATTTTCGAGGGTTCGGAGTCGGGATACTCCTAATTTCACCAAAAGTAGAGCATACTCCCGTATCCATCAAACTGGACTTCGATGTTACCAATAATGCAGCCGAATACGAAGCATGCATTTATGGGCTACAAGCCACCGCCAATCTGGGGATCACAAATCTTCGGGTACATGGCGATTCCTCCTTGGTCATTAACCAAGCACTTCAAAAATGGAAAACTCGGAATGCTAATCTCGTGGCCTACCAGGCACGAGTAAGGGATCTCGAGAAACAATTACAAAAGGTGGAGTACATATACCTGCCTCGGGAAGAAAATCAGTTTGCAGATGTACTCTCAAAATTGGCATCTTTACTAAATATTCCCGACCACGTGACCAGTATGCCAATTTGCGTCGAAAGACGGTCCGAGCCGGCATACATTCATGACATTGAAGACATCAAGATAACTGATCCCGAACCTTGGTATCAGGCCGTATTAACGTACCTGACAAACGGAGAGTATCCTCCCGGGACTGAAGGTCGAGCCAAGAAAGCCTTACGGAGGCTAGCCACCCAGTTCATCCGCAGCGATGATGGACAATTGTACAAAAAGACAGCACAAGGGGCTCTTCTCCTTTGTGTTGATAAATATAAGGCCGAGAAAGTAATGGCCGAAGTACATGATGGCGAAAACGGCCCACATATGAATGCTCACATGCTAGTCCGAAAAATCATGAGGCTCGGGTATTACTGGAATACCATGGAAGCTGACTGCCAGTTATATGTCAAACGTTGTCACAACTGTCAAATCTTCGGTAATGTGCAGCATATGCCGTCATCTCTGTTTTATACCATGACGTCGCCTTGGCCGTTCTCGACATGGGGTATCGACATAATCGGAAAAATAAACCCCTCTGGTACTGGCGGACACTGTTTCATCTTAGTAGCTATCGACTACTTCACCAAATGGGTCGAAGCTGAATCATATCGCATTCTCAACGCTAAACATGTCGCCAAGTTTATCCAGAACAAGATAATATGTCGGTATGGAATCCCACATGAATTTATCAGCGATCACGGGACTCATTTTCAAGCTGAAACCGCAACCCTGCTGACCAAATATAAAATTCAAAGGCACACGTCCTCACCCTATCGTCCCCAAACGAATGGAGTAGTAGAGGCGGCCAATAAAACGATTGTCACCATACTCAAAAAGATGGCTGATAATTACCGAGGCTGGCCCGACAAAATATCTTTTGCCCTGTGGGGATATCGGACGTCAATTCGCACCGCAACCGGGGCGACACCGTATTACCTAACTTATGGGATGGAGGCAGTCCAACCAGTTGAATTAGAGGTACCGTCCCTCAGAATTCTATTAGAAAGTCAAGTACCCGAAGCTGACTGGGTTCGAGCACGGTATGATTCGTTGGTTCTACTAGACGAACGACGATCCCGTGCCCTCAATAACGTCCAAATCTATCAGAAAAGGATCCAACGGGCCTTCAACAAAAGGGTAAGGCCCAGGAATATTAAGGAAGGGGATCTAGTTCTTAAGTCTGTCTGAGCCTTACTACCGGTTGACCCAAGGGGAAAATTCAAACTCAATTGGGCTGGGCCGTATTTGGTAAAAAAGATCCTATCAGGAGGAGCAGTAATGTTAACCGACCTTGACGGGAATGAGTTTGTCAACCCAACCAACCTGGACCAGCTGAAACGTTACTACCCATAGCCATTTCTCAATGTCATTTGCAAATTTTATCGAAATTATTTTTTACAAAAAACAAGTCAATAAGCTAGAATTATTTATTCTGCTGTCACAAAACATCTTGAACCGATAGTCTTGGTGTAATTCGAGATTGCAAATTTACTAAGCTTGAACTACGTTTGGTTTGATTCCGTTAATCGCGGATACGTAGGCAGCCCCTCAAAAGGGCACAACCAGTGCAATCAAGAAAAGACAGGAACGGTTTAATAATAAACTTCTTTTATTAATTATCACAAAAAAAACCCGATAAACTCAGGAAAATCACAAAATGCAAGAATTCAAAAAAATTACAAAAACGAAAAAAAAGCACACGACACTCCAAAATAAATAATAATAATACTTAAATAATAAAAAAAAACTAAGGACTCGGAATTTAGGGCATCTTGCCCTTCCCCTTGTCCTTGGCCTCCTTGGCCGTCTGATGGGGGGATTTGTCGTGAATCCCACCGATCAAATAAAACCGGCAAAACCTAACTAGGGTAGCTAGGGTAAGTCGGGTCGAATCCACGGGGACGGTAATGTATAGCCTAGACTAGGTCGGCCCAAATACTCGACTAAGTCAACGAGCTAAGCTAGAGAATGATAGAGGGGGAGAGAGCTAGACTAAGACTAAGGAGAATAACTAAGGGAAACGGGCTAGGATTAGGTCGGGGTCAAAGGGGTAACGGAATGGTCAAGGAGGAGTTAGAGTGACGGAGGTAGTAGGGTAATCTAGGTAATCTAACTTAGACCGACCTAGAGGTTCCTCATGGAACCCATCCGGCGACACACACGACAAAGGAAGGCAAGAAAAACAAGCATTCCAACCTACTTAGTCATTCAAGCATTCCAACAAACATGTAATATGCATCACTCAAGAAGAAACCTCAAATCTTCCACCAACATCTCCAACAAACCCTTAATCATCTAATTAACACCCTAATCACCCTACTAACCCTAGCAAGAACACTACTCTAACATATCTAAACTAAAACTAACACTAACAAGATGAATCAACACAAACAACAAAGCATCCATAATGAAACTACCAAATATGATGAACAAAACAATAAACAAGAACTAAATATTCAAACTTGATGAGCAATAAAGGATTAAGAGTAAAAGGAGAAGAAGATTATACCAACTAGTAAAGAGGAAAGATGAAATCTTGCATTAATGAAGAAAACCCAAAACAAACACCCAAGGTTGTCAAGCTTGGTGAAGATCTTGAAGAATTCCCTTAATACAAGTACTAAACTAGGATTAAGAACTAATTACCGACTAATCTACTCTAATCTAATCTAATCTAACCTAAAGTAGTCTAGGGTTTGAAGAACATAAGCTAAGATGGTGTCTTAATACAAGAGGGGGGTATATATAGGGTTACAAGTGGAAAGGAGAAGAGAAGAATGAAGCACGAAGCAGCAGCAGACCTTCCCGGCCGGGAGGAGGTGGTCCCGGTCGGGAGGGTGTCGGTCCCGGCCGGGAGGAGCTGGTCCCGGTCGGGATGGACCCAAAACAAGAGCATCCTCTTTTGTGCACCTCATCCCGGACAGGTTGAGGTCATACCCGTCGGGGATGAGTCTTGTAGGCCTCCAATATGATCTTTAAGGTTCCTCCTTGCTTCACATGGACTTTTCATCGATTCTCGGGACTCGGGATCGGGTCTCGGAGGCTCGGGATTGGGTCCCAAGGTCTCGGGGTCGAATCCAAGGCATCGAGTGATCGTTCCTCCGTTTCGTTGGCTCCGAAAAGTGTATGTATTGAGTCGGAATCGCTCCAACTCTTCATGAATGGTCTCGGGAACCTGAAACGAACTAGAGGAAGCATAAGTAGCCCATAAATCGCTCCCAAGGAGCGATTCCACAAGGAAAATGGGACCAAAACACTACGAAATAGGCACTACAAACTACACTTATCACCGTCCACTGACGACGACGTGGAGGGGAGCGTTCCCGAATCACCACAGGAACCTCCTTAGCCCGGACTCGTTTCTTGGAACTTGAGTCCTCATCCACATCGATAGGCCCGAGTCGGGCCCTCACGGGCTCTGGCAGCCGTTTGCGTGGACCAAGTCGGTCCCTAGCCGCCAACCTTGGCCCAAGTCGTCTCTCCAAATCAGTTTGGGGGCTTAGCTGCCCCCGCATGCTGCTTGCACCGGCATCCTTAGCTCGAGTCTTAGTATGTGACTTAAGACCCGATTCTAGTCGGACTAAAGTAGCAGGGGTCTCTCCCTCGTCGAAGAAGCCCCTGTTGTCCTTTACCGTCTCCCGACGGACCAGTTCGAAGGCCTCATCGACCTTCAGAGCTTTACGAGCTTCCTCGGATTCCTCGGAAGTCCACTTCTCATAAGCCCGTGAAACCCAAGCGGATTGGCAAGGGTTGGGAATAGTCCATGTAGGACGAGTGAACCATCTCTGCAACCAGGTGTCGCACATAGCGTCTGTCAATTGGAGCGAGACGCTGATAATGGCTTAAGTCTCAGGAATGCGCTGAGACGAACCGAACTGCCTCAGGATGCGGTCCGGGTAAATGTGAACTGTCCAGTCAAGGGACAAGATCACCAAGTAACGGGCTTGGTCCCTCTTGGCCAGTCCCGTCAGCTTGGAAAGGAACCACCAAGCGACAGTCCACCTGATTAAAGGGCCACAATGGAACACGAACTCCTCATCCCAGTAAGCTCGGTTTATATGGTGACTTGAGCTTATTCGACGCCCCCTCGAACTAATTTGGCTGCTGCGGTAGTTGGGAATGCTCGTAGGGGACTCTATGATTGACAGACGTTCCGACAACCAAACCTGCAAAATATATACAAAATCCGTGAGCTACGAGGTGGTCCGCTATAGACCACTCGATCGAGTGCAGCATCGGACTCGATCAGGTAAGCCCTCTAAAAGCAGGCAGAAACTCGTCGAGAGTGTCACTCGATCGAGTACAACGTCTGACTCGATCGAGTAGGCCCTCCAAAGATGGGCAGAAGCACTTCGAAGATGCCACTAGATCGAGTGAAAGGTCCACTCGATCGAGCGACTTACGGACGTCAATAAAATCGCACGAAACAAAAATGAAAAATCGCAAGATGTATACCTGCAGAATACGGGTACTCCCCGTCAGATGTCGGTCCGGGTCAAGTCGTCTGGCATCCAGACCCATGATGATCTCTCCGGTAGTTAGCCAGGCAGGGCTGTGACCAGTCTCCATCTGGTCAACCACTCCGATTAGCCTGATTTGACCCAAGCATGAGTCAACATCCATCATCCCCTCAAAAATGTAGCGGTGCAGCATGCAAAAGGCGAAAGCCCTACGCCTATGAGAAGGGGTAGCCCTTACATCCTGACTGTTCATAAACTTGTCAGCCAGGTCAAAGAGGGAAACAGTATTTCCCCGCACCATTCGATCTGTCTCAGCGTGAGACAGGCCCAAGAAATCCCTCAGCCTTCTTCTCGGATCCAGATAGAACGGGGGGATAGCAGGACGAGCGACGGGGCTCCAACCCCCAATATCTGCGATCTCCTCGGGAAGAGGGCATATTTCTCCCCGCGGGAACGCGAAGACGTGATGGGTAGTATCCCAAAACGACTGGCAGGCGTCCAAAAAGTGTGAATCAATTATCAGACGTCGGAGAGGAAATAGACTGGCAATCCCCATTTGGGTCAGTTGAACTTTGTCCTCATCCTGAAAATATTGGGACCAGGCGAAAAGCATCGAAGTAAGATGATCGATACCCATGGCAGGGGTTTGAATCTTCTTGAAAATCTAAAGGATTTTGAGGAGAAGTGGGAGTTTTTGATTCGAGATACAGTAAGCTGAAGCAGGGAGACCTATATTTATAATAGGAAACCCTAACTGTAACCCTAACTACCATACCGCCTCAGCAAACCTGGGCCCTAGGCATGCGTAGGCCTGACTTCAGACAAGAATCTAGAATGGGAATCAAGTCGTCCCGAGCTTTCTTGGGATTTCTAAAAGTTTTGCGATAAAATTTGTGAAAAAAAAATCTCTTTCAAGATTTTTTTGGCTTTTCAAAATATTTTATTTTCCCCAGCACGAGTCGGTGTTTTGCCTATGTGTTACATGCAATTTGTTATGTGTCAACATACAGGTATACCCCAGACTTCAGAAGCAAGTCTCCGCGCAACTACTTCACTCCCCAACGTGAGCCAATATTTATCCCGGAATGCTACAATCAGAGCTGTGATGTATCAGCATACGGGTACACCTACACCTTCAGAAGCAAGTTTAAATCCCCACGGAGCTACCATCGCCAGGACAGGTATGATCCCCTGCTTATGGCTGGCGAGCCCTTCACGCAAGTCTACTGGACTATAAACGACCCGACCGGAAGGCTGCCAGGTCGTAATCTGCCATTGGCCTGGTATCTACTCTGACTTTGGCCTTGTCCAAGCCTCAGTCAGAGTGGGGGCTCTGTAGACACCCGCATTTTGCCTGCTAGTGTCTATAGCAGTTCCCGACAAAACACCCGATGATGATCGGACGCAAACGTGACTTAGTATACTCGAATATGGGCTCGGAATCAATAATATCCGACGTGGACATTTAGCGGAGTACAAATCTCTCAAAACCAACCTCAAATTCAGGCCCAGTGGGTCGTTCCGAGCAAAATAAGACTAATTTGGGCCAAAACCGACACCAAAAATAAAACCCGTCTTTTGGCGACCGGGTCAAAACCCGGTCAAAGATGAATCCGCCCTCAAAACCAGCCTAGAGAGCTTCTAGAAGCTGGCGCCCAAGCTCAAAATTCAAAAAATCAAAAGAGTCAACCCTTTCCTAAATTGACTCGATTCTCTTGATCCACTCGATCGAGTGGATTGACCCACTCGGTCGAGTGGAGCCTCATAAACCGGAACAGACCCCTTTTCAAGGGCACTTGATCGAGTGCACTAGGGCCACTCGATCGAGTGACCCTAGGTCGTGGGGTAAACTCTATAAATACCCCTCCAACCCTTCTCATTTTTCAGCTTTGGCAAATGCAATCAACCCTACATTTTTACTCTCTTGTGCTCTACACTCTCCCCACACAACAACCCTACACAACACAAGCCAAAAAACCGAGTCTACATCCCTCGTAAAACCGATACACACACGCACACACCATAACTCGACTACATCCTTGATACTCTCGCGTTCACGCCGCTATTACGAGTCCATTTCCGAGGCCTTTACTAAGCATGTATGTTGAGGGTGTCCTAAACCCCATTTTGATCCTTACTACTTCACTTTTTTATTTACATTTTCGCATTGTCTTTATTATAACTATACTAGTATACTAACATTAACACTAACATTTTAATTCTTGTATACTAACTTTTATCTTTTCGTTACTAACCTCTAACATTTATTTATCATTGTTAACATTATACCGCGTATATATATATATATATATATATATATATATATATATATATATATATATATATATATATTAGTATCAAAATTCGGATCTTAACGCGTTTGACCATGACGACCATCCAAAGTCCGTTTAATCCTTTTACGAGTAACGACGGAGGTGGCACCTTTTCGAGGAGCGCCGCCCCAATGTGCTCAAAGGCATAACGTGATCGTGGTCGTTCATAGTTGAACGTGAAGGACTCCATTTCTAAGATTAGTGCGAAATCCGTTTATGCGAAAACCGACATCACATAATCCATTAGGATTAATATCGATGTCGTGACGCGGAGGACTACAATTTCGTCATTGGTCACTTTCTTTTAATCCCATAACGACATTTTCACAAAATCCCGACGACGGTCTCATAATCGTACAATACGCGATCATGAGGCCGAAAACCGAGTTGAATTTTAATGATGCAATATTCTCATTTAACTCGGTCAATCATCGGCTTTTAAAACACAAAAACAAAACGAGTTATGCCCCGTACAGGTGCCACTCGACCGAGTGCCATAGGCCACTCGATCGAGTAGCACCCCAAAAAACTGGACAGTAGCTACTTCGAGGACGCACTCGACCGAGTCCATGCCCTGACTCGATCGAGTGGGTCCTGTAGCCCAGAAATCCGAGAGCTTAAATGCAACATTTGAGCCTCGTCATTTTTTTTACGACTTTTAGTCGACACGTGTAAAGTCAATCACGTGATCCTATTTTTCAAAACTCATGAATGTCACGACACTTTAGCGACTTTGATCGATTTTTCGACGTGATAAGTTGGGACAAGGCATCGAGGCACGGGATCGGGCTTGCATCACGCCCAGGTCTTATGTCTCCGTCCTTCGTTTAATACACAACATAATGTGTATTTAATCGGAGTTCGTCCATCCATATAATTCACGGTCTAGTTTATACACGCGTCCGTTTCTATCTTCTTATCGTTTTTATTCCGTTTGTTATATTATTTGTAGTTTTTGTATTGGCCGGGTTGTATTTCCGCCCGTGTATTTTGTACGTTATTTTCGAGCTTTGTTTATTTTGATGTTTATCGCCTTATAAATGAACCTCGCATGCTAAACTACTCCGACAATAATTTAGATGCATTAAATGACGTAGCTCACACATAATTCGCATGTTTAGCCCGAAAACGCTGTTTGCATATCATTTAGTCATTTTACTATTGCGTGTACACGAACACGAACGATGTCTTAGTAGAGGCCGCCATTGTGCGGGCGGGGTTGGGTGTCCTTAGTGGGCTTCCCAACACGTACCCTCACCCCTTACTCAGAACCTCGGTTTCCGGATGCCCGAAACCGTTGGCGCACGAGAGTCATTATTTACACGATACCGGTGTAGACGGTATCAGTATCGCAATGCAAAGGGACGGGCCCCATAAACTCTGAAATTGAAGTGGGCCGTACTTTGTGTATAGCCCATGACGACATAGAGTGGGCTCGAATGGTTCCGAATTACCATAAATTCGGTGGCGACTCCAACTTTGACTTAAATTTCGAACCCGAGAACAATCTCACCACGAGATTCATTCGCCTACCCAAACCCGCGCGTGGCCGCTTCGGGGTGGACCTACGTCATGTCCACAAATTTCAATGTATTAATTTATCAGTAAGAAAAATTAACCAATTTTTTTCATAAACCAGATATTGAAGTCTAGGAGCAGCAACCTTTTTATTTCAAACCATGTGATAAATACGAGAATGTTAATGTAGTATAGTTGAAAACATGTTTAAACACATTTAAACTAGTAGGAGAGCACAATTAGCGATTTTCTACCAAGCAACGATATAGGTCGGTTGGTGTGTGAGTTTCTGCGTAGAGGTTTTTCCTTCGGGTGTTTTGAGTCATCTTTCTTGGTTCTTTCAAATATTGATTTAATTAGGTTGCATAACAATAAGCAAATCACTAAAAAAAACAACAACAATGGACCCCTAATCCCTTGATTAGGCTAGAACTTAAGATAATAGTAAGTGAATGAGAAAATTACCATTTGGCCGATTTGAAACAATCCCATTGCTCCCACTGCCATTAAAACCCATGAATATAAGTGATCTTATAAGCCTGAAATAACTAAAATTGACACCTAAAAACCTACTAGAAATGGATTATGAAAGGACAAGGAAAATAAAAAATACACAAACATGTTAAAGCTCAGCATTATCATAATTTTCGAGCTGACAAAAAAATTAGACCAAACTTCAACTAAATAAAAAAACAAGCAATTGCGGCCTGTAAACTTCAACCCAATATTTCAATTTGTAAATCTCAATTCATTTATGACTTGCAAATCTGCAATAACGTAGCAAATTCAAAGAAGAAATCAACTTGATCCAAAACGTGAATAACTATAAATCGCTCCGCATTCTTCGGTATGACCCAAGATTAGAAATTTCGTACGAATTACAAGAATAAATCAACTAATATAAATTGGAAAACACTATATCACCTGAGAAACCCTAACTTGGAGAGATGAGGGCTGAAGTACGGCGAGGTTGGATAACTGACGTCAAGGCAAGTCTTCCTCCGGTGAGACATGGGGCGAGTCAGTGGATTGTGTAATTGCTGATGTTGAGTATGCAGTGTTTATTCTGTTTTGAAGGAAGAAACTTGGTTTCTAGGCGGGGATGCCAGGAGTGGACGGAGTTAGGGTTTGAGGGATCGGAGATACGGTGGTTGAAGGCTGTAGTTGGGCATGGCTGAATTCGAGTATTGACTGAGTGACAACGGTGGTGGAGGAAGGAGAAGGTGAAGATACGAGAATGGTGAGAGAATGAGAGAGACAGGTTAGGTATTGAAAGAGTCAAATGGGTAAAGAGTCAATTTTGCTCTTAAAAATTTAAAAAATAAAAAAAATAAAAAAAATCATTTCGAATTTGTTGCTATTTGATAAAAACGCCTCACTTGGGGAGCAGCAATTTGAGGTTTTTCTACTAGTGCGTCTAGGTGACTTTCTCGAGTCTTTAGTCTTTTTTTCCTTCTGTCGCTCGGGATGTACTCTTTTCTTTTTGGTTCCGAGATCTGGGTTCGGTTTCTGATTACGCGGTGTTCTTACAGACAGGCCACCGTCCACCAGACACAACCGCAAAATGGAAGCAGCTTTGAACAATCTGAAGGCCTCCGTGGATGCCGTGGCCGCCAAAAAAACCGACATTGATGCCCAACTGACTGAAATGAGGGCTGGTCAAGTGGCCATCGTTGCTCGTATGGCTGCAGTGGAGCAAAGGGTCCCAACGCCGACGCTACTGGGCCTCAAGCTGAACTAGTTAGCGCGGTGCGCCGACTGGAGGAACAAGTTCACTTAGCTGGGAGTAACAATATTCATCGGGAGAATAGCCGAGAGTACTCCCCGGTGAGTGACAAACTGCTCGCGAACCTGAATCTCACGGGTTTAACCATGTTCGAGGGAACCGAAGACCCGTTACTACATGTACGGGCCTTCAAAGAATTCATGGCTATCAAAGGGGTAGATTCTTCGATGTTCAAGAATCGTTTTGCTGCCTCCCTCGAGAAGCACCCACGGGCCTGGTACTACAGGCTAGACCCGAAAAAATATCCTACCTGGGATGATGTGGCTACGGAGTTTGCCCGGAACTATGCTGACAACATCGAGATCCAAACCACAATGCGGTCTTTGGAGGTTATGGCCCAAGAGCCAAAAGAGGGTTTTACTAAGTACCTTCAACGCTGGAGGGCCAAGAGTGTGAAACTGGTCGATAAGCCCAGTGAAAAGACTTTGGTGGAGGCTTTCGTTAAGAATCTTCTCCCCTTCTACCGGGTTCATCTCCGGTACGCTGTCATACCCAATTTCACCACCCTTACTGAAATGGGTATGAGAATTGAAGACGACCTCAGGCTGGAGGGCCTTACTAAGGCCTCTAGAAAGGGATACCAAGGGGCTTCCACTTCCACTGCCAAGCCCCAGGCTGCAACCCGCAGCATTTTCGACGCGGTTAATCTACTGGATGTCCCGTCCAAAAAGAACACCTCACCTCGGGTTTTCACTGATATAGGTACCACCTATACCTATGCCTTACAAAGGTTGTTCTCAAAGGGCCTAATCTAACCGATAGGCCCAACTTCTGAAGTTCCGCTCGAGCGACGCTCCAAGAACTACAATGCCCAAGTTTATTGTGGACATGACATAGGTCCACCCCGACGCGGCCACGCGCGGGTTTGGGGAGGCGAATGAATCTCCATATTAGCATGGATTGAATTGAAATTTAAATCGAAGTTGGAGTCGCCACCGAACTTTTTGGGAGTTCGGGCCCATTCGAACCCACTCTATGGCGTAGTGGGCCGTGTACATCAGAGTTTATTGGGTTCGTCCCTTAGCATTTGATACCGATACCGACTTGATCGGCTATCATGTATTGAATGACTCTCATTGCCAATGGTTTCGGACATCCGAAAACTGAGGTTCTAAGTAAGGGGTGAGGGTACGTGTTGGGAAGCCCACGAAGGACACCCAACCCCGCCCGCACATTAGCGGCCTCTACTAGGATATCGTTTGATTTTTGAATACGCGCGTTAGTTGAACGATGAATGATATGCAAACATTGTTTTCCTAAGCATGTGAATAATTGAATGGGTTGCTAAGTCGTTTAATGCATGAAAACTAACGTCAAAGTTGTAATTTAGCATGCGAGGTTCGTTTTAGTATAATAAAACAAATGATGAAGAGAAGAAATTGCTAAAAAAGATGAACAAACGTGTTAGTAACGATTGAATGAATCGAATGAAAATATGAATACAAGGAATAATGTAAAAAAAATATGTCGAGATCTGAAATATCGCTAAAAAGACGTTGTTTTGTCAAAAAAATGACGTTCGAAAAAAAAAACGAAAGATCGCGTTCCAGCCTGCCGGGCGACTCGCCCGAGTCAGGCGCGACTCGCCCGAGTAGGCGACCTGCCCGGGACGCGCGCGACTCGCGTCCCGGTCTGTTTTCGAAATTGATTTTTTTGAAAAAGCGATGATTTTATTAAATCGCGTACAAATATTGCACAATTTGCACCCAATTTAATATTCTCGACGTTCGTCGTATTTGATACTCGATTATGAAATCGTTATCGAATATTTGGAAAGGATGATAAAAGGTTTTAAGAAATTGTTTTGTAGAAAAAACGATGTTTAAGAGAAATTGAGAAAAACGAAAAAAGGGCCGCGGAATCAGGCCTCCGCGCGAGCCGCCTGGGAGTGGCGCAGCTCGCGTGGACTGCTGTCCGGTTCGGTTGTTTTCGAGAAATTGTTAATTTTGACAGATCGCGTATAAATATGAATTAATTTATACTTGATCTATGCTTTTGATATTCGTCGTATTCGATATTCGATTATGAAATCGATATCGAATATTCAGAATGATTTTTAGAAAAGTTTTTTTTATAAAATTGTTTGAAAATAATTTGAACGAGAAGAAAAAGGAATGTCGGTTCTCTCCGCGTTAAAATCGTTGTATCTTGTAAAAAAGAAGATGTAATGATTTTTTAGCATCAACGAGATTAATGTAATTCTTTTAATACGATATTCGACTAGAGAATCGGTATCGTATTTTTAAGAATATTCGTTATATGAAAATAGTTTTAGTAATATCGATATTAGAAATAATAAGAAAGATCCGACAAACGACCCATAATAAAAAAATCGACCGACGACGACACGACACAAAAGAAGAAGAAAACGAGAGAAAGGTGAAGGAAAGAAGAGAAGAGAAATCGGGTTTGATTACACCCTCAACCTACATGCTCTTGTTAACGAGGATCGGGGCTCGTCGAAATGTGGCTAAGGCACGGGAGCGTCGGGTTAATGTCGATGTGTTGGTGGCTTGGTTTAGACGTGTAGAGGGTGACGGGTATGGGTCGGTTTTTATAGTCTCGGGTTTTCATTATCGGTTTCTCGATGTGATTGTAGATGTTTCTGTGTTAGGAGAAATTGTGTGTGTATCGTATGTGTATGTGTATCTTGTCGATGTTTAGGTGTTCATGCAGAGGGTCCTATTTATAGGAAAAGAAGGTTGAGAGAGGTATCTTGCTTGTACGACAAGAAATACCAATCGGGATAGGAAATGTAAGAAGTTGTGAGGAACGAGAATTCCATTACTTGGCAAAGAAGAAAGGGAATCCCGGTTTGGGAAGAGGAGCTCGGCTGAAACAGGCCACTCGGCCGAGTCTCCTAAGCTCGGTCAAATGCTCGATTTGGTTTTCGGATAGAGTTCCTACTTGAGATCGAATTCTACCTGTAACGGAATTGTTTAATATTTGTGTAGCTGATTTTTTGTGGAGTTTGAGCTCGAGTCGGTCACGTGAGGTGACACGGCTGACCCACAAGTCTCGAGAAAATATCTTTGACCGGGTTTGACTCGGTCGCTAAAAGATGGTTTTGCCCCTGGTGTCGGATTCGACCCAAATTAGCCTTATTTGACTCGAAATGACCCACTGGGCCTGGTTTTGAGGTTGGTTTTGTGAGATTCGTACTCCATAAAAAGCCCAAGCTAAATATCCATGATTTCGAGCCCATTTCCGAGTACGTTAAAGCATGTTTGCGTCCGATCATCATCGGGTGTTTGTCGGAAACTGCTATAGACACCTGCCAGTAAAATGTGGGTGTCTACAGAGCCCCCACTCTGACTGAGGCTTGGACAGGGCGAAAGTCAGAGTAGCTACTAGGCCAATCAAAGATTAAGACCTGGCAGACTTCCGATCGGGTCGTTTAAAGTCCATTAGACCTGCGTAAAGGGCCCGCCGGCCACAGACTAGAAATGTACCTGAGCTGATGATAACTCCGTGGGGAATTGAACTCGTCGTATAAGACTTAGGTGCGCCTATATATGGGCCCATCTTGTTAAATGTTGCTGGGGAGTTATGCGAATTGCACGGTCCTGTTTGAGTCGTCCTGTACATATTTATGTAAAGTTGCAAAGTTTTGCATGTAACATTTGTAGGAAAATGACTCGCGCTGGAAAATAAAAATTTTGAGAAAGGTTTTGAATTTTTGAGCTTGTAGGAGTCTTTGAAAACTAGAGAATTTTGTCTTTGAAAAGGAATAGGAATGCTCGGGATGACTTAGCTAGATCCCAGGATAAGAATTGTATGCTAAATCCTCTAGGATTGGGAATCCTAAGGTGAGGAGGAGAATTTGGTTTTATGCTATAAATATCCTCCTTGCTTCATAAATTTTCACAATTCCCACAATTCCCTCTTTTCCTTAAAGAAAAACAAACCCTGAGAAATTTATTCTTTCTTTTAGAAATCCAATTATGGGAATCGACCGATTAGTTGGAATGCTGCAAGAGTGGTCCAAATACTTCAGAGATGCAGATAAAGTCATCCTAAATCAGAATGGCGTTACCCAATTATTCACGATCCGCCAGATGCAAGTAGATCGTCACATTTTGGATGCTTGCCTGTCCTATTGGGACGATACTTATCATGTTTTTAGTTTTCCTCGAGGCGAAATCCGTCCTATCCCTGAGGAAATTGCTGCTGTAAGAGGATGGAATCCCATACTTCGCCCTGCTATCCCTTTTTCGGTTCCTGACCCGAGGAGAAAGTTACGGGAATTTTTAGGACTTTCTCACATGGAGGTATCCCGTATGCTGGAAGGAGATACCGTTTCTTTGATCGATCTAGCTGAAAAATTTATGAACCCAGATGACGTCCGGGTCAGGCCGGTCCATAGCCGTAGGGCTTTTACCTTTTGTATGCTTCATCATGTCTATGCCTTCGAAGGCCATATGGATTTATTATCTTGCATGGGCCATGTTAGACTTTTCACCGTGGCTGACTTAATGGAAACGGAGCATAGCACGGCTTGGCTGATTACCGGGGATATTATCCAGGGTTTGGATAATCGAAAAAAGGATTCGTCAACCCGATTGACTGGGAGTACCCGCCTTTTACAGGTATGCCGTTTTTTTTATTTTTTTTTTCTGATTTTTCTGGTTTTTCCGATTTCCCGGGTTGTTCTCGATTTTCTCGGTTTTCGCGTTTTTTTTTTGCGATTTTGTTAATTTTTCGCGATTTTGATTTTCGTGGGTTTTTTCAGCTGTGGCTATTCGAGAGGCTATCGATCTTGGACCTTCCCCTAGACGTGAGCCGGTATCAACCCAAACAAGTGATGATGAGGAGACGGACCATTGCCTTTTCTCGCTTCAACACCCAAAAAAATTGGGATGAAGTGCTATCCTTCCATGAAGGCCCATTGATCCGCTGGACCGTCCCATGGTGGCCCATTTATGTCCGGACCGGTTTAGAGTCTCGAGATAGGGCTCGATATCAGGTAATCCTATCTTTTAGACAGACAATTCATCTCTTTCCCGATCGCATACTTAGGCAATATGGTCGGGCCCAAAGAATCCCAGAAATTGAGGCAGTCGTGAGTGAATCTACTCAGTTGACGGATGTAATGTGTGACACCTGGATGCAAAGGTGGTATACCCGAGCCACTTGGTCCGTTCCCAAGAATCCTCATTCGATCTGGGTATCTAACTCTTATGTAAGATGGACCAGAGCTGATTCAGCTAAAGCCCGAGCTGCTTTGAAGACTGACGAGGCCTTCGACTTGTTGCGTCGGGAACATGCTAAAGATAATAGAAGCTTCTTTGACGAGGACGCTACTCCGGGAGGTCAGAAAGGGAAATCTAGGACTCAGACTGAAGGGTCCAGTACTAAGGGTGCACGGGGGAAAGTGAGCCCCCAGACGGATTTAGAAAGGAGACTAGGGCCAAAGCTGGCGATTAAGGACCGACTAGGTCCTCGAGACAGACTTCCCGAGCCCGTTAGGGCTCGGCTTGGACCGGTGCAAGTGGCAGAAGACCCAAAATCGAAGAAGCGGGTTCGAGCAAAAGAAGTTCCCCTTGTGATCAGGGAACGTTCGCCCCCGCCCCGTCGGCCTCGGGCTCCGCGTGACCTGAAAGATAAGGGGAAAGGAAAAATGTATGAGTAGTCTCCTAAATTTATTATTTAAGTACTGCTACTATTTTTGTGGTGTGATTTTCTTATTATTTTTTTGTGATGTATTTTGAAACTCTCGAGTTTATCGGTTTTTCTTATATAATAAAAAGACATATTAGTGAATACCGTTCCCGTCTTTTTCGTTACTGCAGTGGTTGTACCCTTTTGAGGGGTTGCCTACGTATCCAAAATTAATGGAATCAAACCTTCCGTAGTTCATAAGTATTTTTTGCAATTTTTCGAAATACATCAAGATTGTTAATTCGAGATGTGTAACGGTAGGATAAGTAATCCTAACTTATTGACTTGCTTGAAATTTTTCTTTTTGAAAATTTATAAAAAAAAGAAAGGTTTTATAAATTTTTGCAAATGACATTGAGATAGGGCTTATGGGTAGTAACGTTTCAGTTGGTCCAAGTTTGTTGGGTTAACGAACTCGTTCCCGTCCAAGTCTGCCAGCATTACTGCTCCTCCGAAAGGATTTTCTTCACTAGATGTGGCCCAGCCCAATTGGGTTTAAATTTTCCCCTGGGGTCAACTGGTAGTAAAGCTCGAACATATTTTAGGACTAGATCGCCCTCTTTGATATTCCTGGGCCTAACTCTTTTGTTAAAGGCCCGTTGGATCCTTTTCTGATATATCTGAATATTATTCAGGGCCCGAGATCGCCGTTCGTCCAAGAGGATTAGCGAGTCGTATCGGGCTTGGACCCAATTTGCTTCAGGTACCTGACTCTCGAGTAGAATTCTGAGGGATGGTACTTCTAGCTCGACTGGTTGGACTGCTTCCATTCCATATGTCAGATAGTACGGAGTTGCTCCGGTTGCAGTTCGAATTGATGTCCGATACCCCCATAAAGCGAAGGGTATCTTGTCGGGCCAGTCCCGATAATTCTCAGCCATCTTTTTAAGTATGGTGACAATCGTTTTATTGGCTGCCTCTACCGCTCCATTCGTTTGGGGTCGGTAGGGCGAAGATGTATGCCTTTGAATCTTGTATTTTTCCAACAAAGCGGCAGTTTCAGCCTGAAAGTGGGTCCCGTGATCACTGATGAACTCGTACGGAATCCCGTATCGAAATATAATCTTGTTTTGGATGAACTTAGCCACATGCTTGGCATTCAAGATCCGGTATGACTCGGCTTCGACCCATTTGGTGAAGTAGTCGATAGCCACTAAAATGAAGCAGTGCCCCCCTGTCCCGGAAGGGTTCACTTTTCCGATTATATCAATTCCCCATGTTGAGAATGGCCATGGTGATTTCATTGTATATAATAGGGATGAAGGCATATGCTGTACATTGGCGAAAATCTGACAGTTATGGCAGTGTTTGACATATAACTGACAGTCAGTTTCCATGCTATTCCAATAATAGCCGAGTCTTGTGATTTTTTGGGCTAGCATATGGGCATTCATATGCGGGCCATTTTCACCATCATGTACCTCAGCCATGACTCTTTCGGCTCGGGTTTTGTCAATGCATAGGAGTAAAGCCCCCTGTGCTGTCTTCTTATATAACTGTCCATCGTCTGTGCGGATGAACTGGGTTGCCCATCTTCGTAGAGCTTTCTTGGCCCGGTTTTCAGCTCTCGGAGGATATTCCCCTGACGTTAAGTAGGTTAGAATAGCCTGATACCAAGGTTCTGGATCAGTTATCTCAATATCTTGGATAGCGTGGATGTATGCCGGCTCGGACCGTCTTTCGACGCAAATGGGCATGCTGGTTAGATGTGCTGGGATATTCAGTAAAGATGCTAATTTTGAGAGAGCATTTGCAAACTGGTTTTCTTCCCGAGGTAGATAGATGTATTCCACTTTTTGGAACTGTTTTTCGAGAACCCTTACTCGTGCTTGGTAAGCCACGAGATTTGCGTTCCGGGTCTTCCATTTTTGTAGGGCTTGATTTATGACTAAAGATGAGTCACCGTGGACCCGGAGGTTTGTTTCTCCTAAATCGGCAGCGGCTTGCAGTCCGTGAATGCACGCTTCATACTCGGCTGCGTTGTTAGTTACGTCAAAATCTAGCTTGATAGATAACGGGGTGTGTTCCCCTTGTGGCGAGATTAACAAAATCCCGACACCAAATCCTCGGAAGTTGGACGCCCCATCAAAATATAAATCCCATGTTTCGGTGTCAGTATGGAATATATCTTCATCTGGGAAGTCCCAAGTATCGGTGTGCTCTTCCCCGAATATCGGACTATCGACGAGGAATTCCGCGACTACCTGGCCTTTTAATGGCTTTCAATGGTACGAATTTGAGGTTGAACTCAGCTAGCATTAAAGTTCATCTGGATATACGGCCGTTGAGGATGGGCTTCTCGAATAAGTACTTGATTGGATCCATTTTGGATAGCACATGTACTTCGTGACTAAGCATGTAGTGTCGGAGCTTTTTAGTGGCCCATACTAAAGCTAGACACGTCTTCTCGAGCATTGTGTACTTGCATTCGTATTCCAAGAACTTTTCACTGATGTAGTAAATAGTCCGTTCTTTGGAATCGACCGTCTGGGCTAGCATAGCGCCCATGGCCATCTCGGTCGTTGTTAGGTATAACGATAGAGGCAAACCATGCTGAGGTGGCATCAACACCGGTGGAGAGGATAGAATCTCCTTGATCTTATCGAAAGCCATTTGACATTTGTCGTCCCATAGTGTTCGTTCTCCTATCTTCAGTTTCTTGAAAATGGGCTCACATACCATGGTTAACTTTGAGATAAACCGGCTGATATATTGGACTTTCCCGAGAAACCCCCTTATCTCCTTTTTGGTCTTAGGCGGTTGCATCTCGGTAATGGCTTTGATATTTGTTGGGTCAACTTCGATGCCACGCTGGCTGACAATGTGGCCCAGTAGCTTGCCCGATGTTACCCCGAAACAGCATTTTTGAGGGTTTAACCTCATATTGTACTTGCGTAGCCGGGTGAAGAACTTTCTTAGGGCCGCAAAGTGCCCGTTTTGGTCCTTGGATTTTACAATCATGTCGTCCACGTAGACCTCCACATCCTTATGCATCATGTCATGCAATAAAGTGGTGGCGGTCCGTTGATAAGTGGCACCGACATTGATAAGCCCAAATGGCATCACGGTATAGCAGTAAGTCCCTCAAGGTGTGATGAAGGTGGTCTTACTCATGTCTTCCTCCGCCATTTTGATCTGATTGTATCCGGCATACCCATCCATGAATGATAGAAGGGCATGGTCGACCGTGTTATCCACCAGTATGTCGATGTGTGGCAACAGAAAATCGTCTTTTGGGCAGGCCTTATTAAGGTCCCGGAAGTCTACACATACCCGGACTTTGCCATCTTTTTTGGGTACTGGCACTATGTTTGCAACCCAGTCTGGATATTCGGGCACTTGGATAAAGCCCGCTTTGAATTGTTTATCAACTTCTTCCTTGACTTTGAGAGACCATTCGGGCCTCATTCTTCGAAGTTTCTGTTTTACTGGCTTATACCCGTCTTTGATGGGTGTTTGGTGTTCAGCTATCTCCCGGTCTATTCCCGGCATGTCCTTGTAGGACCATGCAAAGACGTCTTTGAATTCCTGGAGGAGATCCGTGAATTGTTGTTTCTTCTCAGGATCTAAAGATAAGCCCAACTTAAGCATCTGAGGTTCTAAAGGGGTTCCTACGTTGATGGAATCAGTTTCTTCAATTACCGGACTTCGGGACTCCCTTTGTTTGAGTTGCTCGATTAGATGCGGAGGTAGCGGTACCTGTTCGTCGGGTTTCTCAATGTCATTGCAAGCAAGATTTTTGAAAATGTTTTGAAAATAAGACAAGTCGTAAGCAGAACGGTTATCGTTATTATTGATAGTGAATTTTGAAAATAGCTCGAAGAGAGATGCCATCTGATCGTTGGTCATTGGCGGGATAGGGAGAGCCCTCGGGACAGACTCCGGGGCTCCCAATGGTGTGACTAAAGAAGGGAGAGGGGTTACAGACTCGATCCTAGTACTGGACCCTCTAGACTTCGACTCAGACTCCGACTTTGACTCGGACTCGGACTCGGATTCGACACCATGCATATCTCCTTCACCAGTAGTTAGCTTGTAGACTCGACCCTGACTGTCGTTCCACTTAGTTGTCTTCCTCCAAGGTCTCTTCCCGGTGTCGGCACCAACTTTAGAGATCAGCTTAGTTGGATCGAACTTGTTGCTGCGGAGAATCAAGCTGACTAACTCCTGTTTAGGGGTCGGGATGACCCTGTCTTCCCCGAATAGGAGTCCTAGGATGGGCTCTGTATTACTTGTGCCCTCCTTTGATTCGGCCTGGATAAGGGCAAAGATATCATCCGGGATGAAATTGCATTCCCGAGCCAGTTTGGTCTCGGGATATGAGATGGTGGGCTGATAGAGGCCCACTTGAACAGCTCCGAACACTGGAGTGACGAACGTGACTGCCTCTGTTTCATCCATGTGTCCTAGCGTCATAGTGTAACCTAGACCGAGGCGAGATGGCTCGTCGTTCAGGACCTCGATAATCATCCCAGCTAGAAGATAGGGCCTTGATGTAACTCCTGGTAGGTAACCCAGATTTTGTAGCATCGGATCGATGCTAGTGGTGAAATAGGGTCGGAAAAGGTACTCTTCCTCGATCATTCCCACGAAGTTGAAACCTCGTGGGTCAGCCTGGCCTGTCGGGTTGCAACTTGACACGGTTATAGGGGTGGCTTCGAGGGTAACGATCCCATCTTGTAAAGGTAGCTTGACCTTCCTGTGAAGGGTAGAAGACACGACTTTGACCGCGTGAATCCATGGTCTTCCAAGTAGCAGATTGAAAGATGAAGTGACATCGATCACTTGAAATTCTAACTCCTTCTCGATCGGGCCCGTTATGACTGTTAGCTTAACGGCCCCCGCAACTGATTTTGGGCTCCCATCAAAAGCCTGGATAGTTTGTGCAGTCGGAAGGTAGTCAGCCTCGGTAATGCCGAGGGCCTTAGCTGTCCTCAAAGGGAGGACGTTACTGCGGACCCATCATGAATTAGGGTCATTGGGAGATATTTGTTCCGGCAGATCACCGTGATATATAGGGCCAAGTTATGGGTGGCCCCAAACGGTGGAAGGTCGGACTCGGAGAAAGTGATAAGTGGGCCTTCTCCTTTAGACTTGCCCTTGAGGTGTGGCAAGAGGGTGGCTACCATCTTGGTGGGGGTAACCGATGAGTCAACCTTGATTTCATCAAGAGCCCAAGTAAGTGCTGCCCGATGCTCCTGAGAACTAACCAAAAGCTGCCATATAGTAATATCGGTTCGGACCCTCGTTAGTTGTCTGACTAGAGCCGTGTCAGCGTTTGGTTCTTCGGGAGTGAGTTCCGTCTTGGAAGGTTCAGTGACGGTTTCCGGAGTGGGGAGACCGGCCGTGATGGTGTGTGTGCCGGCCAGGGCTCTGGCTTTAGCTTTCCGAATTTCTTTGACGGTGACGGGGACAACTTCCCCCTTGGCCAAGTAAACATCATCTTCATCGTCGTTCCATATCCCGTTGATTTGGGGAATGAAAGGGGAAATGAGATGAGAGCAGTCGACTACTTCTCCAGTAAAAATGGCGTGAGTAGCAAGAGGATTATTTTTGTTACTCGGTGTAGACACCCGCATTTTGCCTGCTAGTGTCTATAGCAGTTCCCGACAAACACCCGATGATGATCGGACGCAAACGTGACTTGGTGTACTCGGATTTGGACCCGAAATCAATAATATCTGACATGGACTTTTAGCGGAGTAATAATCTCACAAAACAGACCTCAAATCCAGGCCCAGTGGGTCGTTCCGAGCAAAATAAGACTAATTTGGGCCAAAACCGACACCAAAAATAAATCCCGTCTTTTGGCGACTGGGTCAAAACCCGGTCAAAGACGTAACCGTCTCATAAATCAGCCAGGTTCAGCTGGCGCACAAATCCAAATTCAAAAAAATCAATCAAAACAACAATATCAATTCTTTCCCATTTTGTCTCGATTTGCTTGACCCACTCGATCGAGTGGACTGACCCACTCGGTCGAGTGGAGCGTCAAAAACCGGATCAGGCCCATTTTCTAGGGCACTCGACCGAGTGCACTAGGGCCACTCGATCGAGTGACCCTAGGTCGTGGGGTAAACTCTATAAATACCCCACGACCCACACTCATTTGAAGAGGCTTTTGACACAAGAATTTTCACCTACATTCACCCTACATTTTCGCCATACTCTCTACACTACAAGTCTTAGAAACCCTAAGCACTACACACAAAAAACTGAGTCCCTTGTCCCTCGAAAAACCGACAAACACACACACATATACACACACAGTATAACTTGCATACATCCTCGATACTCCGACGTCCCATCACTATTTACGAGTCCATTTACGAGGTCCTTACAAAGCATGTATGTTGAGGGTGTCCTAAACCCCATCTCGATCCTTACAACTTTGTTTTTATTTACGTTTTGTATTATTATCCTAACACTAACTTCTAACATAATACTAACATTTTAATTTTGGTATACTAACTTTTTACATTCGCGTTACTAACATTACTATACCGCGTATATATATAAACTAGTATCAAAAATCCGGTTCTAAATCCGTTTGACTACGATGATTGCCTAATGTCCGTCTAATCCCTTTATGAGCAACGACGGAGGTGGAGCCCTTTCGAGGAGCCCCGCCCCAATGTACTCAAGGGCGTGGCGTGATCGCAATCGGTCGTAGTTGAACGTATTTAATTCCATTTCTATAATTAGTACGGAACCCGTTGACACGAAAACTGACATCACATAACCCGAAAGGGTTAGTTTCGTTGTCGTGACGTAGAGGGATGCATTACGTTGCTAATTCAAATTTTCTAACGTAAATGTTTTCATAAAATCCCAACAACGGTATTACAATCGTACATGTACACGATTATAGCACCGGAGGTCGAGTTATTTTCAAATCATGCGATATTTGTATTTAATTTGACCGACCGTCGATTTTAAACCCCAAAAACGAAACGAGTTGACACTCGTACAGGGGCTACTCGACCGAGTACGTTGGCTACTCGATCGAGTAGCGTCCATAAAACTGGGCAGACCACTTTTCGAGGACACACTCAACCGAGTCAGACCATGACTCCACCGAGTGGGTCCTGTGACCCAGAAAACCGAGGGCTTTGACACACATTTCAAGCCTCGTCCTTTTATCGACTTTAGTCATCACGTGTAAAGACAATCATGTGAATTCCCCTTTTTTAAAACTCACGCTTATCACGACACTATAACAACTTTGATCGATTTTTCGATGTGATAAGTTGGGACAAGGCATTGAGACATGGGATCGGGCTAGCGTCACGCTTAGGTCCTATGTCTCCGTCCTTCGTTTAATACACAACGCAATGTGTATTTAATCGGGGTTAGACCATCTACACATTTCATGGTCTAACGCATATACGGGTCCGTTTCTAACCTTTTATTATTTATTTTTCCATTTCTATATCGCTTATGATTTTTGTATTGGCCGGGTTGTATTTCCGCCCGTGTAACTTGTACGTTATTTATGCTTGAGTTTCATTTATTTACTTGCTTACCGCTTTATAAATGAAGCTCGCATGCTAAATCATTTCGACCATAATTAAGATGCATTAAATGACGTAGTTCACATACTATTCATATACTTAGCCCAAAAACGTTGTTTGCATATCATTTAATCATTTTACTAGCGCGCGCACACGAATACGAACGATGTCTTAGTAGAGGCCGCCATGTGCGGGCGGGGTTGGGTGTCCTTAGTGGGCTTCCCAACACGTACCCTCACCCCTTACTCAGAACCTTTGGTTTCCGGATGTCCGAAACCCTTGGCGCACGAGAGTCATTCTATATACGAAAGCCGGTTTAGACGGTATCGATATTGCAATGCAAAGGGACGAGCCCAATGAACTCTGAAATCGAAATGGGCTTACTTTGTGTATAGCCCATGACGACATAGAGTGGGCTCGTATGGTTCCGAATAACCACAAAATTCGGTGGCGACTCCATTTTGACTTAAATTTCGAACCCGAGAACAATCTCACCACGAGATTCATTCACCTACCCAAACCCGCGCGTGGCCGCGTCGGGGTGGACCTACGTCATGTCCACAATTTGGCGACTCTGCTGGGGATACCTGATGTACCACATGTCATCGGGGTTCCTAGGGTGAGACTCGAAGAGAAATCGTACGAATATTAGTGTGCGCGCATTAGTTTAATGGTTCATGCATAACCCAAATTTTGCCCGGGCCGGTTACTTGTGACCGACGTCCCACTATACCACGGTGCATTCCTACATGGGTGCACTAAAGACTTCGATGGCGGAACTCACCGGGGTTTTACGGCAGGTCCTAGTTCCAAATCGGCTAGGGAGTCCGTCCCGTTTCGTGAGAATGCTATCGTTGTTGGTATAGACCCTATTTTGACCGACCGAGACTTAGCGTAAAGCATACATGAGCGTCGTTATAATGCTTGTTTGACTACGTGCTACTTGGTTTCCGTGTCATTTTTCAAAAACCGTCATTTCAAAAAATGCATCTTTCCAAAAATACCAAATTTCGAAAAAATCCTGAAATACTGTCCGTTTCGGGACCCGTCTTTTCAAAATATCTAATTTTCAAGATTCGGAATGCCGCCGAAACTTAGGATCAATGATTTGACTCAAAATATCCTTTTTCTCTAGTCGGCATGCTGCCCTTTTTAATTCGTGAATTTCCAACACCTTTCCGATTTTCTGAATTTTCAAAATTCTAATCTTGGTTTTCGAAATTCCATTTTCAATTTCCGAACTCTCGGAAATTCACCCATTTTTTATTCAAATTTCAAACATTCAACCTTCCTAGTAAAACCTTCCTTATTATAAAACCTACCGTCTAGCCGTGTGTCGGGTCTTTGCATAGTATATCGAAGGTCTATAGCGTCGAAACTCCGCCGATCCTATATCACGAGTTTCCCCCCTTTCTCGAGTCCGCCTTATCTGTCAAGGCACGACCAACCCGCGTAGGGCATACCCCTACAAAGGAAATAAAGTCCGTCTATACACTCGAGTCAAAAGTCTGGGGAAAAGTCTCACGTGGACCTTCCTTCGACCGGGATTAGGCCCACAAAGCCAAAATCCTAAGGAAGCCATACCACTCATCGAGTCATCCGTCTAGATGTCTTTCTCGAGTCTTTAGTCTTCCTTTCTTAGTGTCGCTCGGGATATACTTTTCCTTTCTTTTTCCAAGATTTGGGTTCGGTTTCTGATTACGCGGTGTTCTTACAGACAGGCTGCCGACAACTAGACACGCTCGAAGGATGGCTACTTTGAACAGCCGACAAACCTCTCTGGACGCCATGGTCGCGAAGCAAACCGACATCGAGGCCCAACTGACTGAAATGAGGGCTGGCCAAGTGGCCATTGTTGCTCGCTTAGCTACAGTGGAGCAAAGGGCTCCTAATGCCGAGGCTACTGAGCCTCTAGCTGAACTAGTCAGCGCGGTGCGCCGGCTAGAAGAGCAAGTCCATTTGGCTGCGAGTAACAACATCCATCGGGAGAATAGTCGAGAGTACAACCCGCTGAGTGACAAGCTGCCCGCGAACCTGAACCTCACAGGTTTGCCCATGTTTGAGGGAACTGAAGACCCGTTACTACATGTACGGGCCTTCAAGGAATTCATGGTCATCAAGGGAGTGGATTCGACCATGTTCAAGAACCTCTTTGCTGCATCTCTTGAGAAGCACCCACGGGCCTGGTACTATAGGCTAGACCCGAAAAAATACCCTACATGGGATGATGTGGCCACCGAGTTCGCTCGGAACTATGCTGACAACACCCGAGATCCAAACCACAATGCGATCTTTGGAGGTCATGGCCCAAGAGCCAAAGGAAGGTTTTACTAAATACCTTCAACGCTGGAGGGCCGAAAGTGTGAAACTGGTTGATAAGCCCAATGAAAAGACTCTGGTGGAGGCTTTTGTCAAGAACCTCCTCCCTTCCTACCGAGTTCACCTCCGGTACGCTGTCATACCCAATTTCACCACCCTTACTGAAATGGGTATGAGAATCGAAGACGATCTGAGACTAGAAGGCCTCACCAAGGCCGCTAGCAAAGGCTATCAAGGGGCCTCTTCCTCCACCACTAAGCCCCAGGCTGCAACTCGCAGTATTTTTGACGCGGTTAATCTACTAGATGCCCCGTCCAAAAAGAACACCCCACCTCGGGTTTTCACTGATATAGGTACCACCTATACCTATGCCTTACAAAGGCTGTTCTCCAAAGGCCTAATCCAACCGATAGGCCCAACTCCTGAAGTTCCGGTCGAGCGACGCTCCAAGAACTACAATGCTCAGGCCTATTGCCAATACCACCGAGGCAACGGGCATGATACCGAAAAGTGCTGGAAGCTGAAGCACCTGATCCAGGACTTGATCGAAAGCGGTAAGATCCCGCTACCCGGAGATAAGCCAAGCAACAAGGAAAACCCTTTCAGCTCCCATGCCATCTTTGCCGGGGAGGTGATTGATTGCTCTCATCTTATTTCTCCATTTATCCCGCAAGTGAACGGGATCTGGTTTGACGACGAGGATGATGTCTACCTCACTAAAGGGGAAACCGTTCCCATCACCCCTGAACAGATTCGCGAGGCCAAAACTCGAGTCCTAGCCAGCAACAACCTTGGTCGTCCCTATTTAGCCACAAGCACTAGGGACACCCCCATCCCGGCAACCATCACCGATCCACTCGGGATGGAAGTTGCCCCTGAAGTGCCTACCGCTGAAATGGCTATTGTGAAGCAACTGAAGAAGACCCGAGTTGACCTCACTATATGGCAACTCTTAGTCAGCTCACAAGAACATCGAGAAGCACTTACAAAGGCTCTCGATCAAGTCAAGATCGACTCTTTGGCTACCCCTGCTGAAATGGTAGCCACGGTCCTACCCCACCTAAAGGGTAAGGCCAAGGAAGGAGGTCCAATGATCACCTTTTCCGAAGCCGATCTGCCGCCATTCGGGGCCTCCCACAACCTGGCCCTCTACATCACGGTGATTTTCCGGGAAAAATACCTCCCGATGACCCTAGTCGATGACGGGTCAGCCGTGAACGTCCTTCCCTTAAGGACCGCCAAAGCCCTCGGGATCACCGAGGCAGATTATGTCCCGACGGCTCAAACCATCCAAGCCTTTGATGGGAGCCCAAAGACGGTATCTGGGGCCGTGAAGCTGACCATCATAACGGGCCCAATAGAAAAGGAGCTTGAATTCCAGGTGATCGATGTCACCTCATCCTTCAACTTGCTCCTAGGAAGGTCGTGGATCCACGCGGTCAAAGCTGTGTCTTCCACCCTCCACCGTAAGATCAAGGTGCCTTTGCTCGACAATATTATTACTTTGGAGGCAACCCCAATGACCGTGGCTAGCTGTAACGCCACGGGCCGCACGGACCTCTGGGGGTTCGACTTTGTGGGGATGATCGAGGAAGAGTACCTTCTTAGGCCTTACTTCACCACGAGCATTGATACAATGCTCCAGAACTTAGGGTACCTTCCGGGGGCTACCTCTCAACCCGACCTTCCAGCTGGGAAGATCATCGAGGTCCTTAAGGATGAAGACCCACACTTCGGCCTTGGCTATGCCACCACTCCGGGCAACGTTGTCCGAGCAGGAATCGAAAAGGCCTGCAACATCATGAAGGGTATCCACTTGAGCCCTTACAGCCCACGGTTGTCTGACTACTTTGTCACACCCGTGTTTGGGGCTATCCAGGTTGGACTATACCAACCCAATGCTACGCACCTCGGGACCCACTTGGCCCGGGACTGCAACTACATTCCGGATGAGGTGTTCGCTCTCATCCAGTCTGATGAAGCTGATGATGCTGAGCCCGCGCTGGGGCTGATCTTCGGGGAGGACACCATAGCCCCGACTCCAAAAGAAGACCTGGTCAACCTGATTCTCCACAGCAACAGGTTTGACCCGACCAAGCTGATCTCGGATGTTGGCTCCGAGACAGGGAACAGGGCCTGGAGGAAGACCGTCAAGTGGACTGACAGTCAAGGAAAGATCTACAAGCTGGTCACCGGAGAGGGAGACATGTCTGAGTCTGACTCGGAGTCTGAGTCAGAGTCTGAGGTCGAGTCTAAGAAAGTCGGTGCTAGAGTCACTCCTGTAACCCCTCTCCCTTCTATCATTCCTGCTGCTGGTACTTCGGGGTCTGTCCCGAGTGCCTTACCAATTCCGCCACTGACCAATGATCAGATGGCTGCTCTCTTTGAGCTGTTTTCCAAGTTTTCAATCAATAATAACAACCGTTCTGCTTACGACTTGTCTCTTTTAAATTCTGCTTTCAAAAATGTTTTGTGCTATGACATTGAGAAATCCGACGAACAGGTACCCTTACCTCCACATCTGATTGAGCAACTAGAGCAAAGGGAATCCCGGAATCCGGTAATTGAAGAGACCGAGTCCATAAACGTGGGAACAACCTTAGAGCCTCAGATACTTAAGATAGGGTTATCTTTAAATCCCGAGGAGAAACAACAGTTCATAAGCCTCCTCCAAGAATTCAAAGATGTCTTCGCATGGTCCTACAAGGACATGCCGGGGATAGACCGGCAAATAGCCGAGCACCGCATACCTATCAAAGACGGGTGCAAACCGGTCAAGCAGAAGCTTCGTCGAATGAGGCCCGAATGGTCTCTCAAAGTAAAAGAAGAAGTCGACAAACAGTTCAAAGCCGGCTTCATACAAGTGTCCGAGTATCCGAACTGGGTTGCAAACATCGTGCCTGTTCCTAAAAAGGACGGTAAGGTGCGGGTATGCGTAGATTTTCGGGACCTTAACAAAGCAAGCCCGAAAGATGATTTTCCGTTACCACACATCGATATACTGGTGGATAACACGGCCGATCATGCCCTTCTATCATTCATGGACGGGTATGCCGGATATAATCAAATTAAGATGGCGGAAGAAGATATGAGTAAGACTACCTTCACCGCACCTTGGGGTACTTACTGGTACACCGTCATGCCGTTTGGTCTCATTAATGTCGGGGCCACATACCAAAGGACCGCTACCACTTTACTACACGACATGATGCATAAAGAGGTAGAGGTTTATGTGGACGACATGATCGTCAAATCCAAAGAACGGGACGGTCACATCACCGCCCTAAGGAAATTTTTCACCCGATTGCGCAAATACAACATGAGGCTAAACCCTCAAAAGTGCAGTTTCGGGGTAACGTCAGGCAAATTACTGGGTCATATCGTTAGCCAACGAGGTATCGAGGCCGACCCAGCTAAAATCAAAGCCATTACCGAGATGCAAGCTCCTAAAACCGAAAAAGAAATAAGGGGATTTCTCGGAAAAGTCCAGTATATTAGTCGATTCATTTCCAAACTAACCATGGTGTGTGAACCAATTTTCTAGAAACTGAAAATAGGGGAACGGATACTATGGGACGACAAGTGCCAAGCTGCTTTCGACAAGATCAAGGAAATTCTGTCTGCTCCGCCAGTTTTGATGCCACCTCAACCTGGTTTGCCTCTGTCGTTATACCTAACAACGACCGAGACAGCCATGGGGGCTATGCTGGCTCAGACAGTCGACTCCGAAGAACGAGCCATTTATTACATCAGCAAGAAGTTTTTAGAGTATGAGTGCAAATATACCATGCTCGAAAAGACGTGTTTGGCTCTAGTCTGGGCCACTAAGAAGCTCCGACATTATATGCTCAGCTACGAGGTCCATGTTCTATCCAAGATGGACCCGATCAAATACCTCTTCGAAAAACCCATCCTCAATGGTCGAATTTCAAGATGGACTCTAATGCTGGCAGAGTTCGACCTGAAATTTGTACCGCTAAAGGCAATTAAGGGACGGGCAGTAGCGGAATTCCTCGCTGACAGCCCGGTAACCGAAGAAGGACACACCGACACATGGTCCTTCCCAGACGAAGATATTTTCCATACCGATGCCGAAACATGGGATTTATACTTCGATGGAGCGTCTAATTTTCGAGGGCTCGGAGTCGGAATCCTTCTAATTTCACCAAGAGGGGAGCATACCCCCGTCTCCATCAAACTGGACTTTGATGTTACCAATAATACAGCAGAGTACGAAGCATGCATCTATGGGCTACAAGCCGCCGCCAACCTGGGGATCACAAATCTCCGGGTACATGGCGACTCATCCTTGGTCATTAACCAAGCACTCCAAAAATGGAAGACTCGGAATGCTAATCTCGTGGCCTACCAGGCACGAGTAAGGGATCTCGAGAAACAATTCCAAAAGGTGGAGTATATATACCTGCCTCGGGAAGAAAATCAGTTTGCAGATGCACTCTCAAAATTGGCATCTTTACTGAATATTCCCGACCACGTGACCAGTATGCCAATTCGCGTCGAAAGATGGTCCGAGCCGGCATACGTTCATGACATTGAAGACATCGAGATCACTGATCCCGAACCTTGGTACCAGGCTGTGTTAACATACCTGACCAACGGAGAATATCCTCCCGGGACTGAGGGTCGAGCCAAAAAGGCCTTGCGAAGGCTAGCCACCCAGTTCATCCGTACCGATGATGGACAATTATACAAAAAGACGGCACAGGGGGCTCTTCTCCTTTGTGTTGACAAATATAAGGCCGAGAAAGTAATGACCGAAGTACATGATGGTGAAAACGGCCCACATATGAATGCTCACATGTTGGTCCGAAAAATCATGAGGCTCGGGTATTACTGGAATACCATAGAAGCCGACTGCCAATTTTATGTCAAACATTGCCATAACTGTCAAATCTTTGGCAATGTGCAACATATGCCGTCATCTCTGCTCTATACCATGACGTCGCCTTGGCCGTTCTCGACATGGGGTATCGACATAATCGGGAAGGTAAATCCCTCCGGTACCGGCGGACACTGCTTCATTTTAGTAGCTATCGACTATTTCACCAAATGGGTCGAAGCTGAGTCATACCGCATCCTCAACGCTAAACATGTCGCCAAATTTATCCAAAACAAGATAATATGTCGGTATGGAATCCCACATGAATTTATCAGTGATCACGGGACTCACTTCCAAGCTGAGACCGCAGCCTTGCTGACTAAATACCAAATTCAAAGGCACACGTCCTCGCCCTACCGTCCCCAAACGAATGGAGCAATAGAGGCAGCTAATAAAACGATTGTCACCATACTCCAAAAGATGGCTGATAATTATCGGGACTGGCCCGACAAAATACCTTTTGCCCTATGGGGGTACCGGACATCAATTTGCACCGCAACCGTAGCAACGCCGTACTACCTAACTTATGGGATGGAGGCAGTCCAACCAGTTGAATTAGAGGTACCGTCCCTCAGAATTCTATTAGAAAGTCAAGTACCCGAAGCTGACTGGGTTCGAACACGGTACGATTCGTTGGTTCTACTAGACGAACGACGGTCCCGCGCTCTCAACAACATCCAAATTTACCAGAAACGGATCCAATGGGCCTTCAACAAGCGGGTAAGGCCCAGAAACATTAAAGAAGGGGATCTAGTCCTTAAGTCCGTTCGAGCTTTACTACCAGTTGACCCAAGGGGAAAATTCAAACCCAACTGGGCTGGGCCATATCTGGTGAAGAAAATCCTATGAGGGGGAGCAGTGATGCTGACAGACCTGGACGGGAATGAGTTCGTCAACCCAACCAACCTGGACCAGCTGAAGCGTTACTACCCTTAGCCATTTCTCAATGTCATTAGCAATTTTTATCAAAATCGTTTATTTTACAAAAAAGCAAGTCAATAAGCTAGAATTACTTATTCTACTGTCACAAAACATCTTGAACCAATAGTCTTGGTGTAATTCAAGATTGCAAATTTCCTAAGCCTGAACTACGTTTGGTTTGATTCTGCTAATCGCGGATACGTAGGCAGCCCCTCAAAAGGGCACAACCAGTGCAATCGAGAAAAGACAGGAACAGTTTAGTAATAAACTTTCTTTTATTAATCATCACAAAAAGAGCCCCAATAAACTTGGGAAAATTACAAAGTGCAGGAATTCAAAAAAAATTACCAAAAAAAAAACACACGACAAAAATAGTAATAATATTTAAATAATAAAAAACTAAGGACTCGGTATTTAGGGCATCTTGCCCTTCCCCTTGTCCTTGGACTCCTTGGCCGTCCACTGACGACGACGCGGAGGAGAGCGTTCCCGGATCACCACAGGAACCTCTTTAGCCCGGACTCGTTTCTTGGAACTCGAGTCCTCATCCACCTTGATAGGCCCAAGTCGGGCCCTCACAGGCTCTGAGAGCCGGTCACGCGGACCTAATCGGTCCCGGGCCGCCAGCCTTGGCCCAAGTCGCCGTTCCAAATCAGTCTGGGGGCTTTGCCGCCCCCGTGTGCCACTAGCACCGGCATCTTTAGCTCGAGTCTTAGTATGTGACTTAAGACCCGATTCTAATCGGACTAAGGTAGCAGGGGTCTCTCCCTCATCGATGAACCCCCTATTGTCCTTTGCCGTCTCCCGACGGACCAGTTCGAAGGCCTCATCGACCTTAAGAGCTTTGCGAACTTCCTCGGATTCCTCAGAAGTCCATTTCTCGTAAGCCCGAGAAACCCAAGCAGATTGGCAAGGGTTGGGAATAGTCCATGTAGGACGAGTAAACCATCTCTGCAACCAGGTGTCGCACATAGCGTCTGTCAGTTGGAGCGAGACGCTAATAATGGCTTCAGTCTCAGGAATGCGCTGAGACGAACCGAACTGCCTCAGGATGCGGTCCGGGTAAATGTGAACTGTCCAGTCAAGGGATAGGATCACCAGGTAGCGAGCTTGGTCTCTCTTGGCCAGCCCCGTCAATTTAGAAAGGAACCACCAAGCAACCGTCCACCTAATTAAAGGGCCACCATGGAACACCAACTCCTCATCCCAGTAAGCTCGATTTATATGGTGATTTGAGCTTATCCGGCGCCCTCTTGAACTGATTTGGCTACTACAGTAGTTGGGAACGCTCGGAGGAGGCTCTATGATTGATAGACGTTCCGACAACCAAACCTGCAAAAAGTATATGCAAAATTCGTAAGCAACGGAATGTTCCGCTACAGCCCACTCGATCGAGTCATACTCGATCGAGTAAGGCTCCCAAAAGGCGGACAGAATCTCGATAAGAGTGCCACTCGATCGAGTAAAGCATCTCACTCGATCGAGTAAGCCCTTCACAGGTGGGCAGAAACACTTTGAAGGCGTCACTCGATCGAGTGACTGGTCCACTCGATCGAGTGACTTACGGACCTCAGGAAATCGCGCAAAACACAAAAAGAAAAAAATTGAAAATCGCGAGACATGTACCTGCAGAATAAGGGTGCTCCCCGTCAATTGCCGAGTTGGGTCAAGTCGCCTAGCATCCAGACCCATGATGATTTTCCCAGTGGCTAGCCAAGCAGGGCTATGACCAGTCTCCATCTGGTCAACCACTCCGATCAGCCTAATTTGACCCACGTATGAGTCAGCATCCATCATCCCCTCAAAAACGTAGCGGTGCAGCATGCAGAATGCGAAAGCCCTACGTCTATGAAAAGGCGTAGCCCTTACATCTTGACTGTTCATAAACTTGTCAGCCAAATTGAAGAGGGAAACAGTATCTCCCCGCACCATTCGATCTGCCTCAGCATGAGACAGACCCAGGAAATCCCTCAGCCTTCTCCTCGGGTCCGGGTAGAACGGAGGGACGGCAGGACGAGCAAAAGGGCTCCAACCCCCGATGGCTGCGATCTCCTCAAGAAGAGGGCATATCTCTCCCCGCGGGAACGCAAAGACGTGATGGGTGGTATCCCAAAACGACAGACAAACGTCCAAAAAATGCAAATAAGATATTAGGCGTCGAAGAGGAAACAGGCTGATAATCCCCATTTGGGTCAGCTGAATTTTGTCCTCGTCCCGAAAGTGCTGGGACCAGGCAAAAAGCATTGAAGTAAGATGCTCGATACCCATGGCAGGAATTTGAATTCTCTTGAGAGACTAAGAGATTTTTTTGAAGAGAAAAAGGGTTTTTGATTTGGGATGCAGTAAACTGAAGCAGGGAGACCTATATTTATAATAGGGAAGCCTAACTGTAACCCTAACTACCTTGCCTCCTCAGCAAACCTGGGCCCCAGCATGTGCAGGCCTGACTTCAACCCAGAATAGGAATCTAGTTGTCCCGAGCTTTCCTAAAAATTTTCTAAAAATCCAGTGATAAAAAAAAAATCTCTTTCAAAATTTTCGGCTTTTCAAAATTCAGTACATTTTCCCCAGCACGAGTCGGTGTTTTGCCTATGTGTTACATGCAATGTCAGCATACAGGTACACCCCGGACTTCAAAAGCAAGTCTCCGCGCAACTACTTCACTCCCCAACGTGAGTCGATATTTATCCCGGAATGCTACAATCAGAGCTATGATGTATCAGCATACGGGTGCACCTATACCTTCAAAGGTAAGTTTCACTCCCCACGGAGCTATCATCAGCAGGACAGGTATGACCCTCTACTTACGGCTGGCGAGCCCTTCACGCTAGTCTACTGGACTATAAACGACCCGACCGGAAGGCCGCCAGGTCGTAATCCTCTATTGGCCTGATAGCTACTCTGACTTTCGCCTTGTCCAAGCCTCAGTCAGAGTGGGGGCTCTGTAGACACCCGCATTTTGCCTGCTAGTGTCTATAGCAGTTCCCGACAAACACCCGATGATGATCGGACGCAAACGTGACTTGGTGTACTCGGATTTGGACCCAAAATCAATAATATCTGACATGGACTTTTAGCGGAGTAATAATCTCACAAAACAGACCTCAAATCCAGGCCCATTGGGTCGTTCCGAGCAAAATAAGACTAATTTGGGCCAAAACCGACACCAAAAATAAATCCCGTCTTTTGGCGACCGGGTCAAAACCCGGTCAAAGACGAAACCGTCTCATAAATCAGCCAGGTTCAGCTGGCGCACAAATCCAAATTCAAAAAAATCAATCAAAACAACAATATCAATTCTTTCCTATTTTGTCTCGATTTGCTTGACCCACTCGATCGAGTGGATTGACCCACTCGGTCGAGTGGAGCGTCAAAAACCGGATCAGGCCCATTTTCTAGGGCACTCGACCGAGTGCACTAGGGCCACTCGATTGAGTGACCCTAGGTCGTGGGGTAAACTCTATAAATACCTCACGACCCTCACTCATTTGAAGAGGCTTTTGACACAAGAATTTTCACCTACATTCACCCTACATTTTCAGCCATACTCTCTACACTACAAGTCTTAGAAACCCTAAGCACTACACACAAAAAACAGAGTCCCTTGTCCCTCGAAAAACCGACAAACACACACACATACACACACACACACACACACACCATAACTTGCATACATCCTCGATACTCCGACGTCCCGTCACTATTTACGAGTCCATTTCCGAGGTCCTTACTAAGCATGTATGTTGAGGGTGTCCTAAACCCCATCTCGATCCTTACAACTTTGTTTTTATTTACGTTTTGTATTATTATCCTAACACTAACTTCTAACATAATACTAACATTTTAATTTTCGTACACTAACATTTTACATTCGCGTTACTAACATTACTATACCGCGTATATATATAAAATAGTATCAAAAATCCGGTTCTAAATCCGTTTGACTACGATGATTGCCTAAAGTCCGTCTAATCCCTTTACGAGCAACGACGGAGGTGGAGCCCTTTCGAGGAGCCCCGCCCCAATGTACTCAAGGGCGTGGCGTGATCGCAATCGGTCGTAGTTGAACGTATTTAATTCCATTTCTATAATTAGTACGGAACCCGTTGACACGAAAACCGACATCACATAATCCGAAAGGGTTAGTTTCGATGTCGTGACGTAGAGGGATGCATTCTGTTGCTAATTCAAATTTTCTAACGTAAATGTTTTCATAAAATCCCGACAACGGTATTATAATCGTACATGTACACGATTATAGCACCGGAGGTCGAATTAAATTCAAATCATGCGATATTTGTATTTAATTTGACCGACCGTCGATTTTAAACACCAAAAACGAAACGAGTTGACACTCGTACAGGGGCTACTCGACCGAGTACGTTGGCTACTCGATCGAGTAGCGTCCATAAAACTGGGCAGACCACTTTTCAAGGACACACTCGACCGAGTCAGACTATGACTCGACCGAGTGGGTCCTGTAACCCAGAAAACCGAGGGCTTTGACACACATTTCAAGCCTCGTCCTTTTATCGACTTTAGTCATCACGTGTAAAGACAATCACGTGAATTCCCCTTTTTCAAAACTCACGCTTATCACGACACTATAACAACTTTGATCGATTTTTCGATGTGATAAGTTGGGACAAGGCATTGAGACATGGGATCGGGCTAGCGTCACGCTTAGGTCCTATGTCTCCGTCCTTCGTTTAATACACAACACAATGTGTATTTAATCGGGGTTAGTCCATCTACACATTTCATGGTCTAACGCATATACGGGTCCGTTCCTAACCTTTTATTATTTATTTTTCCATTTCTATATCGCTTATGATTTTTGTATTGGACGGGTTGTATTTCCGCCCGTGTAACTTGTACGTTATTTATGCTTGAGTTTCATTTATTTACTTGCTTACCGCTTTATAAATGAACCTTGCATGCTAAATCATTTCGACCATAATTAAGATGCATTAAATGACGTAGTTCACATACTATTCATATACTTAGCCCGAAAACGCTGTTTGCATATCATTTAATCATTTTACTAGCGTCCGCACACGAACACGAACGATGTCTTAGTAGAGGCCGCCATGTGCGGGCGGGGTTGGGTGTCCTTAGTGGGCTTCCCAACACGTACCCTCACCCCTTACTAAGAACCTTTGGTTTCCAGATGTCCGAAACCCTTGGCGCACGAGAGTCATTCTATATACGAAAGCCGGTTTAGACGGTATCGATATTGCAATGCAAAGGGACGAGACCAATGAACTCTGAAATCGAAGTGGGCTTACTTTGTGTATAGCCCATGACGACATAGAGTGGGCTCGTATGGTTCCGAATAACCACAAAATTCGGTGGCGACTCCATTTTGACTTAAATTTCGAACCCGAGAACAATCTCACCACGAGATTCATTCGCCTACCCAAACCCGCGCGTGGCCGCGTCGCGGTGGACCTACGTCATGTCCACACTCGGCTTATCACTGGGTAGTGGTATCTTCCCACTTTCGATCAGATCTTGAATGAGATGCTTCAACTTCCAGCATTTCTCAGTGTCGTGCCCGTTGCCTTGGTGGTAGTGGCAATAGGCTTGAATGTTGTAGCTCTTGGATCGCTTTTCCACGGGAACCTCCGGAATTGGACCTATCGGTTGGATTAGGCCTTTTGAAGATAGCCTTTGTAAGGCATTAGCATAGGTTGTCCCTATGTCAGTGAATACCCGATTTGAAGTATTCTTTTTGGTCGAGGTGTCTAATGAGTTAACCTCGTCGAAGATGCTTAGGGCTGTCGTTGTAGTTGCGGGCTTGCTGGAGGATGAACTGGCTCCTTGATACCCCTTGGTAGAGGCCTTAGTAAGGTTCTCTAGCCTTAGATCTTCTTCGATTCTCGTACCCATTTCGGTCAAAGTAGCAAAATCGGGTATGATGGCGTACCGGAGATGGATTCGGTAGGCGGGGAGGAGGTTTTTGACAAAGACCTCCACTAGCACTTTTTCGCTGGGCTTGTCCACCAGCTTAACACTTTCAGTCCTCCATCTTTGAAGGTATTTGGTAAAACCCTCCTTTGGCTCTTGGGCCATAACTTCCAGAGTACGCATGGTAGTTTTGATTTCAGCGTTATCCGCGTAGTTTCGCGTGAATTCCATTGCAACATTGTCCCAGGTTTTGTATTTCTTGGGATCAAGCCTGTAGTACCAGGCTTTCGGGTGCTTTTCCAGAGAGGAAGCAAAGAGATGCTTGAAGATGGTCGATTTGACCCCCTTAACAGCCATAAAATCCTTGAAAGCCCGAATATGGAGTACCGGGTCTTCAGTCCCGTCAAACATTGGTAAGCCCGTTAAGTTGAGGTTAGCGGGCAGTTCATCGGTCAAGGGCGAATAGGTACGGGCATTTTCCGTGAGGATGGTGTTCCTGGTGGTCGAGTGGACCTGTTCTTGCAGCTTTTGGACCGCGCCGGCCAATGCGGCCAAAGGTCCGTCATCTTCGATCGAAGCATTGGGGGTTCCCTGTTCCACGGCACTTACCCGAGTGATGATGGTGATCTGGTCTTCCCTCATTTGTCGCAATTGGTCTTGGATTTTGGTCAACGAAGCTGTCAACTCATCAATGGCTTCTTTCGTCATGGTTCGAGTGAAGGGTGGCCTGTCTGTAAGAACACCGCGTAATCAGCAACTTAACCCGAATCCTAAAAAAGTACATCCCGAGCAAGGGAAAAGGAAGAAGACTAAGACGGCAATGACTCGGAAAAGACACCTAGACGGGTGACTTGTGAAAAGGTGGGCCTTCCTTAGGATCCAGCTAAGTGGGCTGGGCCCCGTTCGAAGGAAGGTTCACGTGAGACATTCCCAGACTTTGGACTCAGATGTGTAAATGGGCCAACCCTTGTAGGAGTATGTACTATGCAGGTGGGCCTTGCCTTAGTAAAATAAGGCGGACGGGGATAGGGAGGAAACTCGTGATGTAAGATCGACAGAGTTTCGACGCTAGAGACTTCAACGACTTACGACACGACCCGACACTGCTAAATACAGGAAGTCTAAGAAGAGAAAGTTTTGAAATATGATTTTTTTGAAAAGTCCAAAAAGTTCGGGGAGAACCGGCCCGTTTTCGAGAAAAAAATGAAAAAGGTGGGCCGGGCGACGGTTTGAAAGTTCAAAAATAATTTCGAGATTTAAATTGGGCATAATACCGGCTAGAAAAAGGGCTATTTTGAGTAAAATCGTTAATCCTAAATTCGGTACATGCCCGGGTTTTTGAAATTGGATATTTTGAAAAGGATGCAATTTTGAAAATGACGGTTTTTTGAAAAGGATGTGGATCAAGTAGCACGTAGTCATGGAAACAGTATAATGACACCATGTATGCTCTTAAGCTAAGTCTCGGTTAGTCTATAAGGGTCTATACCAGTGTACATAGCCTATTCGAGAATCGGGGCGAACTTCCTAAGTCGAATTGAACTTAGAACATGCCGTAAAACCCATACGAATCTGCTATGCACACCATTTGATATATCCAATTTGGACTACATCAATGGTATAGTGGGACGTCGGTCACCAGTACCGGCCCGGGAAAAGATGGGGTTATGCATGAACTGCAAAACTAAAACGCGTATTGTACTAGTCAAACGATTTCTATTCGAGTCTCACCCTGAGGATGCCGATGGTAAGTCACACATCAATTAATCCCCAGCGGAGTCGCCAAATTGTGGACATGACATAGGTCCACCCCGACGCGGCCACACGCGGGTTTGGGGAGGCGAATGAATCTCCATATGAGAATGGATCGAATTGAAATTTAAATCGAAGTTGGAGTCGCCACCGAACTTTGTGGGAGTTCGGGCCCGTTCGAACTCACTCTATGTCGTAGTGGGCCGTGTACAAAATACGGCCCATTTCCGATGTCAGAGTTTATTGGGTTCGTTCCTTAGCATTTGATACCGATATCGACTTGATCGGATATCATGTATTGAATGACTCTCGTTGCCAATGATTTCGGACATCCGGAAACCGAGGTTCTGAGTAAGGGGTGAGGGTACGTGTTGGGAAGCCCACGAAGGACACCTAACCCCGCCTGCACATTAGCGGCCTCTACTAGGATATCGTTTGATTTTTGAATACGCGCGTTAGTTGAACGATGAATGATATGCAAACATTGTTTTCCTAAGCATGTGAATAATTGAATGGGTTGCTAAGTCGTTTAATGCATGAAAACTAACGTCAAAGTTGTATTTTAGGATGCGAGGTTCGTTTTAGTATAATAAAACAAATGATGAAGAGAAGAAATTGCTAAAAAAGATGAACAAACGTGTTAGTAACGATTGAATGAATCGAATGAAAATATGAATACAAGGAATAATGTAAAAAAATATGTCGAGATCTGAAATATCGCTAAAAAGACGTTGTTTTGTCAAAAAAACGACGTTCGAAAAAAAAACGAAAGGTCGCGTTCCAGCCTGCCGGGCGACTAGCCCGAGTCAGGCGCGACTCGCCCGAGTAGGCGACCCGCCCGGGACGCGCGCGACTCGCGTCCCGATCTGTTTTCGAAATTGATTTTTTTGAAAAAGCGATGATTTTATTAAATCGCGTACAAATATTGCACAATTTGCACCCAATTTAATATTCTCGACGTTCGTCGTATTTGATACTCGATAATGAAATCGATATCGAATATTCAGAAAGGATGATAAAAGGTTTTAAGAAATTGTTTTGTAGAAAAAACGATGTTTAAGAGAAATTGAGAAAAACGAAAAAAGGGCCACGGAATCAGGCCTCCGCGCGAGCCGCCTGGGAGTGGCGCGGCTCACGTGGACTGCTGTCCGGTACGGTTGTTTTCGAGAAATTGTTAATTTTGATAGATCGCATATAAATATGAATTAATTTATACTCGATCTATGCTTTTGATATTCGTCGTATTCGATATTCGATTATGAAATCGATATCGAATATTCGGAATGATTTTTAGAAAAGTTTTTTTTATAAAATTGTTTGAAAAGAATTTGAACGAGAAGAAAAAGGAATGTCGGTTCTCTCCGATAAAATCGTTGTATCTTGTAAAAAAGAAGATATAATGATTTTTTAGCATCAACGAGATTAATGTAATTCTTTTAATACGATATTCGACTAGAGAATCGGTATCATATTTTTAAGAATATTCATTATATGAAAACAGTTTTAGTAATATCGATATTAGAAATAATAAGAAAGATGCGACGAACGACCCATAATAAAAAAATCGACCGACGACGACCTGACACAAAAGAAGAAGAAAACGAGAGAAAGGTGAAGGAAAGAAGAGAAGAGAAATCGGGTTTGATTACACCCTCAACCTACATGCTCTTGTTAACTCGGATCGGGGCTCGTCGGAATGTGGCTAAGGCACGGGAGCGTCGGGTTAGTGTCGGTGTGTTGGTGGCTTGGTTTAGACGTGTAGAGGGTGACGGGTATGGGTCGGTTTTTGTAGTCTCGGGTTTTCACTATCTGTTTCTCAATGTGATTGTAGATGTTTCTGTGTTAGGAGAAATTGTGTGTGTATCGTATGTGTATGTGTATCTTGTCGATGTTTTGGTGTTCATGCAGAGGGTCCTATTTATAGGAAAAGAAGGTTGAGAGAGGTATCTTGCTTGTACGACAAGAAATACCAATCGGGATAGGAAATGTAAGAAGTTGTGAGGAACGAGAATTCCGTTACTTGGCAAAGAAGAAAGGGAATCCCGGTTTGGGAAGAGGAGCTCCGCTAAAACAGGCCACTCGGCCGAGTGTCCAAAGCTCGGTCAAATGCTTGATTCGGTTTTCGGATAGAATTCCTACTTGAGATCGAATTCTACCTTTAACGGAATTGTTTAATATTTGTGTTGCTGATTTTTGTGGAGTTTGAGCTCGAGTCGGTCACGTGAGGTGACACGGCTGACCCACAAGTCTCGAGAAAATATCTTTGACCGGGTTTGACTCGGTCGCTAAAAGACGGTTTTGCCCCTGGTGTCGGATTCGACCCAAATTAGCCTTATTTGACTCGAAATGACCCACTGGGCCTGGTTTTGAGGTTAGTTTTGTGAGATTCGTACTCCGTAAAAAGCCCAAGCTAAATATCCATGATTTCGAGCCCATTTCCGAGTACGTTAGAGCATGTTTGCGTCCGATCATCATCGGGTGTTTGACGGAAACTGCTATAGACACCTGGCAGTAAAATGTGAGTGTCTACAGAGCCCCCACTCTTACTGAGGCTTGGACAGGGCGAAAGTCAGAGTAGCTATCAGGCCAATCAAAGATTAAGACCTGGCAGACTTCCGATCGGGTCGTTTAAAGTCCATTAGACCTGCGTAAAGGGCCCGCCGGCCATAGACTAGAAATGTACCTGAGCTGATGATAACTCCGTGGGGAATTGAACTCGTCGTATAAGACTTAGGTGCGCCTATATATGGGCTCATCTTGTTAAATGTTGCTGGGGAGTTATGCGAATTGCACGGTCCTGTTTGAGTCGTCCTGTACATATTTATGCAAAGTTGCAAAGTTTTGCATGTAACATTTGTAGGAAAATGACTAGCGCTGGGAAATAAAATTTTTGAGAAAGGTTTTGAATTTTTGAGCTTGTAGGAGTCTTTGAAAACTAGAGAATTTTGTCTTTGAAAAGGAATAGGAATGCTCGGGATGACTTAGCTAGATCCCAGGATAAGAATTGTATGCTAAATCCTCTAGGATTGGGAATCCTAAGGTGAGGAGGAGAATTTGGTTTTATGCTATAAATACGCTGGATGACAATGTGGCCCAGTAGCTTGCCCGATGTTACCCCGAAACTGCATTTTTGAGGGTTTAACCTCATATTGTACTTGCGTAGCCGGGTGAAGAACTTTCTTAGGGCCGCAATGTGCCCGTTTCGGTCCTTGGATTTGACAATCATGTCGTCCACGTAGACCTCCACTTCCTTATGCATCATGTTATGCAATAAAGTGGTGGCGGTCCGTTGATAAGTGGCACCGGCATTGATAAGCCCAAATGGCATCACGGTATAGCAGTAAGTCCCCCAAGGTGTGATGAAGGTGGTCTTACTCATGTCTTCCTCCGCCATTTTGATCTGATTGTATCCGACATACCCATCCATGAATGATAGAAGGGCGTGGTCGGCCGTGTTATCCACCATTATGTCGATGTGTGGCAACGGAAAATCGTCTTTTGGGCTGGCCTTATTAAGGTCCCGGAAGTCTACACATACCCGGACTTTGCCATCTTTTTTGGGTACTGGCACTATGTTTGCAACCCAGTCTGGATATTCGGACACTTGGATAAAGCCCGCTTTGAATTGTTTATGAACTTCTTCCTTGACTTTTAGGGACCATTCGGGCCTCATTCTTCGAAGTTTCTGTTTTACCGGCTTATACCGTCTTTGATGGGTATTCGGTGTTCAGCTATCTCCCGGTCTATTCCCGGCATGTCCTTGTAGGACCATGCAAAGACGTCTTTGAATTCCTGGAGGAGATCCGTGAATTGTTGTTTCTCTTCAGGATCCAAAGATAAGCCCAACTTAAGCATTTGAGTTTCTAAAGGGGTTCCTACGTTGATGGAATCGGTTTCTTCGATTACCGGATTTTGGGACTCCCTTTGTTCGTGTTGCTCGATTAGATGCGGAGGTAGCGGTACCTGTTCGTCGGGTTTCTCAATGTCATTGCAAGCAAGATTTTTGAAAATGTTTTGAAAATAAGACAAGTCGTAAGCAGAACGGTTATCGTTATTATTGATAGTGAATTTTGAAAATAGCTCGAAGAGAGCTGCCATCTGATCGTTGGTCAGTGGCGGGATAGGGAGAGCCCTCGGGACAGACTCCGGGGCACCCAATGGTGTGACTAAAGAAGGGAGAGGGGTTACAGACTCGGTCCTAGTACTCGACTCTGACTCTGACTCTGACTCTGACTCGGACTCAGACTCGGATTCGGCACCATGCATATCTCCTTCACCAGTAGTTAGCTTGTAGACTCGACCCTGACTGTCGGTCCACTTAGTTGTCTTCCTCCAAGCTCTCTTCCCGGTGTTGGCACCAACTTCAGAGATCAGCTTAGTTGGATCGAACCTGCTGCTGCGGAGAATCAAGCTTACTAACTCTTGTTTAGGGGTCGGGACGACCCTGTCTTCCCCGAATAGGAGTCCTAGGATGGGCTCAGTATTACTTGTGCCCTCCTTTGATTCGGCCTGGATAAGGGCAAAGATATCATTCGGGATGAAATTGCATTCCCGAGCCAGTTTGGTCTCGGGATATGAGATGGTCGGCTGCTAGAGGCCCACTTGAACAGCTCCGAACACTGGAGTGACGAACGCGACTGCCTCTGTTTCATCCATGTGTCCTGGCGTCATAGTGTAACCTTGACCGAGGCGAGATGGCTCGTCGTTCAGGACCTCGATAATCTTCCCAGCTGGAAGATAGGGCCTTGATGTAACTCCTGGTAGGTAACCCAGATTTTGTAGCATCGTATCGATGCTAGTGGTGAAATAGGGTCGGAAAAGGTATTCTTCCTTGATCATTCCCACGAAGTTGAAACCTCGTGGGTCAGCCTGGCCTGTCGTGTTGCAACTTGACACGGTTATAGGGGTGGCTTCGAGGGTAACGATCCCATTTTGTAAAGGCAACTTGACCTTCCTGTGAAAGGTGGAAGACACGATTTTGACCGCGTGAATCCATTGTCTTCCAAGTAGCAGATTGAAAGATGAAGTGACATCGATCACTTGAAATTCTAACTCCTTCTCGATCGGGCCCGTTATGACTGTTAGCTTAACAGCCCCCACAACTGATTTTGGGCTCCCATCAAAAGCCTGGATAGTTTGTGCAGTCGGAAGGTAGTTAGCCTCGGTAATGCCGAGGGCCTTAGCTGTCCTCAAAGGGAGGACGTTTACTGCGGACCCATCATCAATTAGGGTCATTGGGAGATATTTGTTCCGACAGATCACCGTGATATATAGGGCCAAGTTATGGGTGGCCCCAAACGGTGGAAGGTCGGACTCGGAGAAAGTGATAAGTGGGCCTTCTCCTTTAGACTTGCCCTTGAGGTGTGGCAAGATGGTGGCTACCATCTCGGTGGGAGTAACCGATGAGTCAACCTTGATTTCATCAAGAGCCCTAGTAAGTGCTGCCCGATGCTCCTGAGAACTAACCAAAAGCTACCATATAGTAATATCGGTTCGGACCCTCTTTAGTTGTCTGACTAGGGCCGTGTCAGCGTTGGGCTCTTCGGGAGTGAGTTCTGTTCTGGAAGGTTCAGTGACGGTTTCCGGAGTGGCGAGACCGGCCGTGATGGTGTGTGCGCCGGCCAGGGCTCTGGCTTTAGTTTTCCGGATTTCTTCGACGGTGACGGGGACAACTTCCCCCTTGCCAAGTAAACATCATCTTCATCGTCGTTCCATATCCCGTTGATTTGGGGAATGAAAGGGGAAATGAGATGAGAGCAGTCAACTACTTCTCCAGTAAAAATGGCGTGAGTAGCAAGAGGATTATTTTTGTTACTCGGCTTATCACTGGGTAGTGGTATCTTCCCACTTTCGATCAGATCTTGAATGAGATGATTTAACTTCCAGCATTTCTCAGTGTCGTGCCCGTTGCCTTGGTGATAGTGGCAATAGGCTTGAATGTTGTAGCTCTTGGATCCCTTTTCCACGGGAACCTCCGGAATTGGACCTATTGGTTGGATTAGGCCTTTTGAAGATAGCCTTTGTAAGGCATTAGCATAGGTTGTCCCCAGCGTGTGTTCCCGTGGATTTAGCATATTACCTAAGTATGTCATATCGAAACACTACATGCTTAGTCACTAAAAAGCTCCGACACTACATGCTTAGTCACGAAGTACATGTACTATCCAAAATGGATCCAATCAAGTACTTATTCGAGAAGTCCATCCTCAACGGCCGTATATCCAGATGGACATTAATGCTAGCTGAGTTCGACCTCAAATTCGTACCATTGAAAGCCATCAAAGGCCGGGTAGTCGCGGAATTCCTCGCCGATAGTCCGATATCCGAGGAAGAGCACACCGATACTTGGGCCTTCCCAGATGAAGATATATTCCATACTGACACCGAAACATGGGATTTATATTTTGATGGGGCGTCCAACTTCCGAGGATTCGGTGTCGGGATTTTGTTAATCTCGCCACAAGGGGAACACACCCCGTTATCTATCAAGCTAGATTTTGACGTAACTAACAACGCATCCGAGTATGAAGCGTGCATTCACGGACTGCAAGCCGCTGCCGGTTTAGGAGTAACAAACCTCCGGGTCCACGGTGACTCATCTTTAGTCATAAATCAAGCCCTACAAAAATGGAAGACTCGGAACGCAAATCTCGTGGCTTACCAAGCACGAGTAAGGGTTCTCGAAAAACAGTTCCAAAAAGTGGAATATATCTATCTACCTCGGGAAGAAAACCAGTTTGCAGATGCTCTCTCAAAATTAACATCTTTACTGAATATCCTAGCACATCTAACCAGCATGCCCATTTGCGTCGAAAGACGGTCCGAGCCGGCATACATCCACGCTATCCAAGATATTGAGATAACTGATCCAGAACCTTGGTATCAAGCTATTCTAACCTACTTAACGTCAGGGGAATATCCTCCGGGAGCTGGAAACCGGGCCAAGAAAGCTCTACGAAGATGGGCAACCCAGTTCATCCGCACAGACGATGGACAGTTATATAAGAAGACAGCACATGGGGCTTTACTCCTATGCATTGACAAAACTCGAGCCGAAAGAGTCATGGCTGAGGTACATGATGGTGAAAATGGCCCGCATATGAATGCCCATAAGCCCGAAAAATCACAAGACTCGGCAATTATTGGAATAACATGGAAACTGACTGTCAGTTATATGTCAAACACTGCCATAACTGTCAGATTTTCGCCAATGTACAGCATATGCCTTCATCCCTATTATATACAATGACATCACCATGGCCATTCTCAACATGGGGAATTGATATAATCGGAAAAGTGAACCCTTCCGGGACAGGGGGCCACTGCTTCATTTTAGTGGCTATCGACTACTTCACCAAATGGGTCGAAGCCGAGTCATACCGGATCTTGAATGCCAAGCATGTGGCTAAGTTCATCCAAAACAAGATTATATGCCGATACGGGATTCCGCACGAGTTCATCAGTGATCACGGGACCCACTTTCAGGCTGAAACTGCCGCTTTGTTGGAAAAATACAAGATTCAAAGGCATACATCTTCGCCCTACCGATCCCAAACGAATGGAGCGGTAGAGGCAGCCAATAAAACGATTGTCACCATACTTAAAAAGATGGTTGAGAATTATCGGGACTGGCCCGACAAGATACCCTTCGCTTTATGGGGGTATCGGACATCAATTCGAACTGCAACCGGAGCAACTCCGTACTATCTGACATATGGAATGGAAGCAGTCCAACCAGTCGAGCTAGAAGTACCATCCCTCAGAATTCTACTCGAGAGTCAGGTACCTGAAGCAGAGTGGGTCCAAGACCGATACGACTCGCTAATCCTCTTGGACGAACGGCGATCTTGGGCCCTGAATAATATTCAGATATATCAGAAAAGGATCCAACGGGCCTTTAACAAAAGAGTTAGGCCCAGGAATATCAAAGAGGGCGATCTAGTCCTAAAATCTGTTCGAGCTTTACTACCAGTTGACCCCAGGGGAAAATTCAAACCCAATTGGGCTGGGCCATATCTAGTGAAGAAAATCCTTTCGGGAGGAGCAGTAATGCTGGCAGACTTGGACGGGAACGAGTTCGTTAACCCAACAACCTTGGACCAACTGAAGCGTTACTACCCATAAGCCCTATCTGAATGTCATTTGCAAAAATTTATAAAACCTTTCTTTTTTTTTTGTAAATTTTCAAAAAAAAAAATTTCAAGCAAGTCAATAAGTTAGGATTACTTATCCTACCGTTGCACATCACGAATTAACAATCTTGATGTATTTCGAAAAATTGCAAAAATACTTCTGAACTACGGAAGGTTTGATTCCATTAATTTTGGATACGTAGGCAACCCCTCAAAAGGGTACAACCACTGCAATAACGAAAAAGACGGGAACGGTATTCACTAATATGTCTTTTTATTATATAAGAAAAACCGATAAACTCGGGAGTTTCAAAATACATCACAAAAAAAATAATAACAAAATCACACCACAAAAATAGTAGTAGTACTTAAATAATAAATTTAGGAGACTACTCATACATTTTTCCTTTCCCCTTATCTTTCGGGTCACGCGGAGCCCGAGGCCGACGGGGCGGGGGCGAACGTTCCCTGATCCCAAGGGGAACTTCTTTTGCTCGAACCCGCTTCTTCGATTTTGGGTCTTCTGCCACTTGCACCAATCCAAACCGAGCCCTGACGGGCTCGGGAAGTCTGTCTCGAGGACCAAGTCGGTCCTTAACCGCCAGCTTTGGCCATAGTCTCCTTTCTAAATACGTCTGGGGGCTCATTTTTCCCGTGCACCCTTAGTACTGGACCCTTCAGTCTGAGTCCTAGATTTCCCTTTCTGACCTGTCGGAGTAGCGTCCTCGTCAAAGAAGCTTCTATTATCTTTAGCATGTTCCCGACGCAACAAGTCGAAGGCCTCGTCAGTCTTCAAAGCAGCTCGGCTTTAGCTGAATCAGCTCTGGTCCATCTTACATAAGAGTCAGATACCCAGATCGAATAAGGATTCTTGGGAACGGACCAAGTGGCTCGGGTATACCACCTTTGCATCCAGGTGTCACACATTACATCCGTCAACTGAGTAGATTCACTCACGACTGCCTCAATTTCTGGGATTCTTTGGGCCCGACCATATTGCCTTAGTATGCGATCGGGAAAGAGATGAATTTTCTGTCTAAAAGATAGGATTACCTGATATCGAGCCCTATCTCGAGACTCTAAACCGGTCCGGACATAAATGGGCCACCATGGGACGGTCCAGCGGATCAATGGGCCTTCATGGAAGGATAACACTTCATCCCAGTATTTTTGGGTGTTGAAGCGAGAAAAGGCAATGGTCCGTCTCCTCATCATCACTTGTTTGGGTTGATACCGGCTCACGTCTAGGGGAGGGTCCAAGATCGATAGCCTCTCGAACAGCCACAGCTGAAAAAACCCGCGAAAAATCGTCAAAATCGCAAAAAAAAAAACGTGAAAACCGAGAAAATCGAGAACAAACCGGAAAATCGGGAAAACCGGAAAAATCAGAAAAAAAAACCGAAAAATAAAATAAAAAAACGGCATACCTGTAAAAGGCGGGTACTCCCAGTCAATCGGGTTGACGGATCCTTTTTTCGATTATCCAAACCCTGTATAATCTCCCCGGTAATCAGCCAAGCCGGGCTATGCTCCGTTTCCATTAAGTCAGCCACGGTGAAAAGTCTAACATGGCCCATGCAAGATAATAAATCCATATGGCCTTCGAAAGCATAGACATGAAGGATACAAAAGGTAAAAGCCCTACGGCTATGGACCGGCCTGACCCGGACGTCATCTGGGTTCATAAATTTTTCAGCTAGATCGATCAAAGAAACGGTATCTCCTTCCAGCATACGGGATACCTCCATGTGAGAAAGTCCTAAAAATTCCCGTAACTTTCTCCTCGGGTCAGGAACCGAAAAAGGGATAGCATGGCGAAGTATGGGATTCCATCCTCCTACAGCAGCAATTTCCTCAGGGATAGGACAGATTTCGCCTCGAGGAAAACTAAAAACATGATAAGTATCGTCCCAATAGGACGGGCAAGCATCCAAAATGTGACGATCTACTTGCATCTGGCGGATCGTGAATAATCGGGTAACGCCATTCTGATTTAGGATGACTTTATCTGCATCTCTGAAGTATTTGGACCACTCTTGCAGCATTCCAACTAATAGGTCGATTCCCATAATTGGATTTCTAAAAGAAAGAATAAATTTCTCATGGTTTGTTTTTCTTTAAGGAAAAGAGGGAATTGTGGGAATTGTGAAAATTTATGAAGCAAGGAGAGGGTATTTATAGCATAAAACCAAATTCTCCTCCTCACCTTAGGATTCCCAATCCTAGAGGATTTAGCATACAATTCTTATCCTGGGATCTAGCTAAGTCATCCCGAACATTCCTATTCCTTTTCAGAGTCAAAATTCTCTAGTTTTCAAAGACTCCTACAAGCTCAAAAATTCAAAACCTTTCTCAAAATTTTTATTTCCCAACGCGAGTCATTTTCGTACAAATGTTACATGCAAAACTTTGCAACTTTGCATAATAATGTACAGGACGACTCAAACAGGACCGTGCAATTCGCATAACTCCCTAGCAACATTTAACAAGATGAGCCCATATATAGGCGCACCTAAGTCTTATACGACGAGTTCAATTCCCCACGGAGTTATCATCAGCTCAGGTACATTTCTAGTCTGTGGCTGGCGGGCCCTTTACGCAGGTCTAATGGACTTTAAACGACTCGATCGGAAGTCTGCTACTCTGACTTTCGCCCTGTCCAAGCCTCAGTCAGAGTAGGGGCTCTGTAGACACCCACATTTTACTGCCAGGTGTCTATAGCAGTTTCAGACAAACACCCGATGATGATCGGACGCAAACATGTTTTAACGTACTCGGAAATGGGCTCGAAATCATGGATATTTAGCTTGGGCTTTTTATGGAGTACGAATCTCACAAAACCAGCCTCAAAACCAGGCCCAGTGGGTCATTTCGAGTCAAATAAGGCTAATTCGGGTCGAATCCGACACCAGGGGCAAAACCGTCTTTTAGCGACCGAGTCAAACCCGGTCAAAGATATTTTCTCGAGACTTGTGGGTCAGCCGTGTCACCTCACGTGACCGACTCGAGCTCAAACTCCCCAAAAAATCAGCAACACAAATATTAAACAATTCCGTTAAAGGTAGAATTCGATCTCAAGTAGGAACTCTATCCGAAAACCGAATCGAGCATTTGACCGAGCTTAGGACACTCGGCCGAGTGGTCTGTTTCAGCCGAGCTCCTCTTCCCAAACCGGGATTCCCTTTCTTCTTTGCCAAGTAACGGAATTCTCGTTCCTCACAACTTCTTACATTTCCTATCCCGATTGGTATTTCTTGTCGTACAAGCAAGATACCTCTCTCAACCTTCTTTTCCTATAAATAGGACCTCTGCATGAACACCAAAACATCGACAAGATACACATACACATACGATACACACACAATTTCCCCTAACACAGAAACATCTACAATCACATCGAGAAACCGATAATGAAAACCCGAGACTACAAAAACCGACCCATACCCGTCACCCTCTACACGTCTAAACCAAGCCACCAACACATCGACATTAACCCGACGCTCCCGTGCCTTAGCCACATTTCGACGAGCCCCGATCCGAGTTAATAAGAGCATGTAGGTTGAGGGTGTAATCAAACCCGATTTCTCTTCTCTTCTTTCCTTCATCTTTCTCTCGTTTTCTTCTTCTTTTGTGTCATGTCGTCGTCGGTCGATTTTTTTATTATGGGTCGTTCGTCGTATCTTTCTTATTATTTCTAATATTGATATTACTAAAACTATTTTCATATAACGAATATTCTTAAAAATACGATACCGATTCTCTAGTCGAATATCGTATTAAAAGAATTACATTAATTTCGTTGATGCTAAAAAATCATTACATCTTCTTTTTTACAAGATACAACGATTTTATCGGAGAGAACCGACATTCCTTTTTCTTCTCGTTCAAATTCTTTTCAAACAATTTTATAAAAAAAACTTTTCTAAAAATCATTCCGAATATTCGATATCGATTTCATAATCGAATATCGAATACGACGAATATCGAAAGCATAGATCGAGTATAAATTAATTCATATTTATACGCGATCTGTCGAAATTAACAATTTCTCGAAAACAACCGAACCGGACAGCAGTCCACGCGAGTCGTGCCACTCCCAGGCGGCTCGCGCGGAGGCCTGATTCCGCGGCCCTTTTTTCGTTTTTCTCAATTTCTCTTAAACATCGTTTTTTCTACAAAACAATTTCTTAAAACCTTTTATCATCCTTTCCGAATATTCGATATCGATTTCATAATCGAGTATCAAATACGACGAACGTCGAGAATATTAAATTGGGTGCAAATTGTGCAATATTTGTACGCGATTTAACAAAATCATCGCTTTTTCAAAAAAATCAATTTCGAAAACAGACCGGGACGCGAGTCGCGCGCGTCCCGGGCGGGTCGCCTACTCGGGCGAGTCGCGCCTGACTCAGCGAGTCGCCCGGCAGGCTGGAACGCGACCTTTCGTTTTTTTTCGAACGTCGTTTTTTTGACAAAACAACGTCTTTTTTGCGATATTTCAGATCTCGACATATTTTTTTTTACATTATTCCTTGTATTCATATTTTCATTCGATTCATTCAATCGTTACTAACACGTTTGTTCATCTTTTTTAGCAATTTCTTCTCTTCATCATTTGTTTTATTATACTAAAACGAACATCGCATGCTAAAATACAACTTTGACGTTAGTTTTCATGCATTAAACGACTTAGCAACCCATTCAATTATTCACATGCTTAGGAAAACAATGTTTGCATATCATTCATCGTTCAACTAACGCGCGTATTCAAAAATCAAACGATATCCTAGTAGAGGCCGCTAATGTGCGGGCGGGGTTGGGTGTCCTTCGTGGGCTTCCCAACACATACCCTCACCCCTTACTCAGAACCTCGGTTTCCAGATGTCCGAAACCATTGGCAACGAGAGTCATTCAATACATGATATCCGATCAAGTCGATATCGGTATCAAATGCTAAGGGACGAACCCAATAAACTCTGATGTACACGGCCCACTACGCCATAGAGTGGGTTCGAACGAGCCCGAACTCCCACAAAGTTCGGTGACGACTCCAACTTCGATTTAAATTTCAATTCGATCCATGCTCATATGGAGATTCATTCACCTCCCTAAACCCGCGTGTGGCCGCGTCGGGGTGGACCTATGTCATGTCCACAATAAGCTTGGACATTGTAGTTCTTGGAGCGTCGCTCGACCGGAACTTCAGGAGTTGGGCCTATCGGTTGGATTAAGCCCTTTGAGGACAGCCTTTGTAAGGCATAGGTATAGGTGGTACCTACATCAGTGAAAACCCGAGGTGAGGTGTTGTTTTTGGACGGGGCATCCAGTAGATTAACCGCGTCGAAAATGCTGCGGGTTGCAGCCTGGGGCTTGGCAGTGGAAGTGGAAGCCCCATGGTATCCCTTTCTAGAGGCCTTAGTAAGGCCCTCCAGCCTCAGGTCGTCTTCAATTCTCACACCCATTTCAGTAAGGGTGGTGAAATTGGGTATGACAGCGTACCGGAGATGAACCCGGTAGGAGGGGAGAAGATTCTTAACGAAAGCCTCCACCAAAGTCTTTTCACTGGGCTTATCGACCAGTTTCACACTCTCGGCCCTCCAGCGTTGAAGGTACTTAGTAAAACCCTCTTTTGCCTCTTGGGCCATTACCTCCAAACACCGCATTGTGGTTTGGATCTCGGTGTTGTCAGCATAGTTCCGGGCAAACTCCGTAGCCACATCATCCCAGGTAGGGTATTTTTTCGGGTCTAGCCTGTAGTACCAGGCCCGTGGGTGCTTCTCGAGGGAGGCAGCAAAACAATTCTTGAACATCGAAGAATCTACCCCTTTGATAGCCATGAATTCTTTGAAGGCCCGTACATGTAGTAACGGGTCTTCGGTTCCCTCGAACATGGTTTGTTCCGGTTATGGAAACGACTTTCCCGGCCTAGAATCCGGGTAATGTAATTGAATTGAGAATGGATGATTGATAGCTTGATTCCCTTGATCTCCCTTTTCTCTCACTCTTAGGGTCGGACTTTCCCGGCGGAAAATGGCCTGCTCCCTGCACAAGTAAACGCACAGGGCCTCGGAGGTTGTCCGAGGAAACCCTCTCCGATGCCTAAGTCAGTCCGTGAAATGCCTTTACGAACCTAGCTCGTGAGGAACTAGGTGGCGTTTTTAAGAGTAAGAGTTTAGAGAGAGAAAATCCAACCCCCCTCATGTGGGAAATGGGGTGGTATTTATACCTTCCCACAGGAGAGAGAAGAGAAAGAGGAATGGTTGGATGGGAAAGTGACAGGTGGCGGCTTCCCATCCATCCATTCCCAATTACCTTAGGCGAAATGACGAGAGGGCCCCTGGGGATCCTGTCCCTGGCAGCCAAGGATTTCCCCAGGGCAGGCAGTCTCCAAGTAGGGGACTGCCAAGCTCTGACAGGCTGCATCGGCCTGCGCTCTCGGCGGCTGACGGCCAACCTTTAGCGTTTTCATGTTTTGTTCTCGGTCCTTGCCGGGGGTTGGTCTTTCGACTCTCCGACAGGAATCGTCCCGGGGCCTGCATAGCAGGCAGTTGATTGTCAGGCGACCCACCCCCAATCAATTGGCCCTCGTCAGTAGGAGGGAAGTGAGACTTCTCCTCTGCTGGCGATTCTTGCTTGGAGGGGGGTTGACTTCCATGTCTGTCGCAGCATTTAATGCTCCGCGCCTTCCCAATGGAACTTTGTACTGTTTCTGTCAGGAATGCCAAGAGGCAAGAATACTTCCGTAATGATTGCTCTTTTCTTCTGGGCGGATTTTGGGGAACCGTGAGGAGCTCCTGATTGGTGGCTCTCCTCCCAGGGTGGTTGGAGCGCTCATTAATGCGGAGCTCTCCTTGGTATAAAGTCTGCAGCTTCCTTGATCATTTGTGCTTCATTTCACTTTCAATCTCTTCATTTTCTTCATTTTAAATATGGCTTGGATCAAGAAAAGTGAAGTTCGCCGTGGAGTCAAACACGTTTCCTTTATCTTCCGAGGGTTTTGGCGACTGAGGTATGCACGAGCCGCTTATTTAGCTGTTTGCCGAAGCCGCCGTTCACGACTCCGCCTTCGCCGGAGGGGTCAGAAGGCCTCTATCAGGATGGGCAAACGCCCTAGGAGGTCCTCTCCTGCTGCGCCTAGATTTAGGCGTTGCCCCCAGGGAGGGGGCTGCTATGATAGGGGGTGCCATGAGTGTTTTCCGTGGTTGCACCCTGAACAATTCGGCCCTAATTCTGACACAGATTCCTCCCTGGAATCGGGCCCTTCTTCGCCTGTACAGAAAACAGGCTGTCGCACTTGCGACGAGTCCCGAGCTGTCCCTTTTGGAAGGGATTGGGAAGACAGCAGCCGTGATTCTGACGACAGCGAAGGTCTCGGCTGCTTGAGCGATGAGGACGAAGATGGGGCTTCCACTGACCCTTTTCAGGGTTCCCCAAGTTGGGACTGGGGTTCGGATCTCGGGAGTCCAGGCAGTCCTGGAGATTATTCCCCAGACTTGGGGGACGACTAGGCCCGCGTGGCAGGGCATTTTGTTTTTCTGTCAGGCCGAAACTCTTGGGCCTCGTGTATTTTTCCTCCCGTATCTGTCTTAGGATGTAACTCTATTTTGTAAGGTTTTAATGAAATGAAGATCAGGCGGTGCGTTTATGTGTTGCGATTTTTTTTTTTTTTTTTTTTTTTTTTTTTAGGGGGACGTCACAGGGTGACCAACCTCCTGACATCCTTTGGTCTTCCCGAGGTTCTTCTTGGGAAGCTGTCTAGAGCACCTCCCCCCTAGGGGCGACACGTGGGCCGCAGCCCTTGGGCGAGCCTCTGAGGGTTGGGCGACTCTTGGCATGCCTTCCTCTCTATAAAAGCGCTCGGTTATTCATTCCTTCATTTTTTTCCTTTTCAATCCTTCTTTCATTCTCTCTCTTGTCAAAAACCCTGGAGTACTGACGAATCGTACCCTACCTTGCACCCTCATTTCCCTGAGACCTCTTTCCTCGGGCTTGCGGCGTGCTGTCAGGCGATCTTAGGTCAGATTTTCATCCTCCACTCTTTTTTTTTTCTCTCTTCGATTTCCTTTATTCCGTATCTTTTTAGAGTAGCCATGTCTGGAACCCGCGAAAGGATTTTGCCCTTTATCGACCCATCAAAGAGGGGAGAAGGGATGGATTTTGCCTCCTCCTCTAAGGAGGTTGATTTTGAGGAGGAGTACTCGGCGGGCAGTGGGGGCGGTAATTCCCCTGATCCCCCTTTGTTCGATGCTGTCGATTCGGACGACGAGGCGTTGGAAATTAACCCTTCCCGAACTTCCGGTCCCCTCGTTCGTCGGGAAAAGGGTAGGGTTTATTATTTAGATAGGACTAAATACCGCATCCCTCTGAGTACTTTCCCTGACCCAAAAAGTCGGGGGGTGATCCTCGCCAAGAACGCCGCCGTCGTGATTGAGCGGCTCTATAACTTCGGGGAGGGGTATACAGTTGTTATCCCCAATGAAAAGGATACTGTATGCAACCCTCCGGATGGGTGCATAGCGGTTTACCATAAATGTTTAGAGTTCGGCCTTCGTTTTCCCCTCCATCCTGCTTTAGAGGAGATCTTCAGGCGCATGAACGTCGCCGTTGCCCAGCTGACAGCCACAGCTGTCAGGGCGCTGATCTCATATGTCTGGACCTGTCTCTTTCACCGCATGGAGCCTTCTATCGACGCCCTGCGATTTATGGTGGGATTACAGATGGTTTCTTCTGGGAGTGCGGGCTCCCCTGGTTATTGGTCCCTTTTGAGGCAGAAGGGACACTGTTTGGTGTGGCCTGGTATGGACAGCTTGAGGGATTGGAAGAACAACTTCCTTTACATACACAGCATCCATGGGTGGAAGATTCCTCGTCACTTCAGGAATCATGTCCACACCAGGATGGAGACCCCTGAGGAGTATCACCCTGGCGTGGGTGGAAAGGCCTTGGAGGTTAAGTTAAGTGAGAAGGAGAAAGAGTTGACGGCCTACTTTGCAGGCCATACTAACAAGTACGGGGTGTATGGCCCCACCTTATGGCTCCCTCACGCGGAGCTTATAGCGACTGATAATTATTTGACCCGGTTGGGCATGAATCCGGGTCTAGACAAAGGTAGTTCAGGAGCACTGGTGATTCCTTCTTACTCTTTATTATTTTGAAAATGCCTTGACAGCCTGTTTGTTTGTCTTGCAGCTCTTGCCACTTTTATCTGGAAAAAGGGGGAGGTGAGGCGCCTGGGCCTGGACGAGCACCTCACTGTTATCCAAAGCCGCCCTTCTCTTCCCCCTGGTTTCAAGAGAGGCGAAAAGAATCCGATGAAGCATTTGAAGGGCCTGTCATTTAGTAGGCCAAGGCTTCCCCCTCCTCCTCGAGTTACGCCCGCCAAGACGGCGGTTTCTGAGGCTACCCCCTCGCCAGCTGCGAGGGCGATTGCTTTTGAGGCTACCCCTTCGCCTATTGGCAGACAAGAGGGCCCCTCAGCAGGGATTCAGATTCCCTCGCAGCCGCGGGCTGCAGGCTCCGAGGAGACCGGGGAGAGTACCCCTCGGTCACTGGTCAGGAAGAGGAGTCGGGAGGCCCCTAACGTTGACCAGGTGGTGGATTTGGAGACTGCCACGCCTGAACCCAAGCGTTTTGCTCCGGAGATCCCCGCCACCCTTTTATCTGAGGAGAACGTTGAGTTCCACTACAATGCGGGTGACAGCCAGGATATTTCTGCCCTACTCTCCGACTCAGGGGCGGTTTTAACTGACCATCTTCTCAAAACTGTCAAGTCCGCTGCCAGTCAAGTGACCCAGTATATTAAGCGCACCTCCCGAATTATGCAGGCTTCCGCGGAGCTGGCCGCCCTTGGTCGCCTGAGTGACGAGGAACTAGCCAACCCAGACCGCCTTTCTGCAGTTGAAAGGGACGTTGCTCTTATTGCCAGCCTGAAGGATCAGCTGGCGAAAAAGGAGATTGAGCTAGAAGAGGCCAGGGGTCAGGCTATCCACTGGAAGTCTGAAAGCGAGAAGGCTACACGAGAGGTGTCTCGCCTGGGAGAGGAGTCCAAGAGAGCACAGCAGGCCTTTGCTGAACTGGAGCGGGCCAGAAAGGCTTTGGCTGAACTGGACCATGCTAAGAAGAGCGTTGTTGACCTTGGTGAGCGCCTTTCTAAGGCAAACTCTGATCTGCAGACGGCCCTTGGCGATTTGGCGGCGAAGACCGAGGATCTGGCGACGAAGACCGAGGGCTGGGAGAAAGAGAAGGGTGAGATTCTCCAGGAGGTGGAAGTGGCGGTGTCGGCGGGCTTTGTTAATGGTGCTAACTCCTGCCTGAAGGTTGTGATGGAAGCTGTCAGGGAGATGTTCCCGGGTTATGACGAAGATGCTTTCCGGGCCCTTTACACAGCTAAGGATGAAGCTCAAATGCGTAGGCTGTCTGAGGGAGACGCTTCCGGTCCAGACGCTCCCCCTGCTTAACATGGAGGGCAGTCTTCCTCAGAGGGCTCTTGCTCGTCTCCTGCTGCGCCTGTGCTAACGCTTTAACTTCTTTGCCTTTTTGCGCGCCGAACCCTTTGGTGGCCGGCTGCCATACCCCTGGTTGTAACTATTTGTCTTGAAAACTTTGAAAACTTGTCTTGTATTTCCTCGACGCTACTTTTTCTTTTATGTGTGAATTTCTCTGTTTGCTTTTGTGTATTTTGATTCTTCATGAGTTTGATTTGCAACCCACCCGCCTGTAGGTAGGAGGGTTTTTGTTTGCTTGGCCTGCCCCTGGTTTTTTTGTTTAAAATCTAGGGAGCCTGCCCCCTGCCTGCCTAGGGGTAGGAAGGGAGATTCCTCAGCGTTTTTTATACAAGGTTGGGGGGCCTGCCCCCAGTTCTTGTAGGCAGGGCCTGCTCCTGGCTTTTCGTTCAAAGTCCAGGGGGCCTGCCCCCTGCCTGCCCAGAGGTAAGCAGGGTAGCTTTTTGTGTTTTTTATACAAGGTTGGGGGGCCTGCCCCCAGTCCTTGTTGGTATGGCCTGCTCCTGGCTTTTCGTTCAAAGTCCAGGGGGCCTGCCCCCTGCCTGCCCAGAGGTAAGCAGGGTAGCTTTTGGTGTTTTTTATACAAGGTTGGGGGGCCTGCCCCCAGTCCTTGTTGGTATGGCCTGCTCCTGGCTTTTCGTTCAAAGTCCAGGGGGCCTGCCCCCTGCCTGCCCAGAGGTAAGTAGGGTAGCTTTTTGCGTTTTTTTTTTTTTTATACAAGGTTGGGGGGCCTGCCCCCAGTCCTTGTTGGTATGGCCTGCCCCCTGCCCGCCCAGAGGTAGGCAGGGTAGCTTTCTTTGGTTTGCGTTGGGGGGTTCACTTTTCCCAATTTTGGCAACAGGGGGGCCTCCCCCTATTGCTCCCTGCTCGTTTGTGTGTGAAAGACGCGAGTGTGAACATGCAACGAGTATAAATCTGCATTTTCTCATCTCTTAAAAAATTTTTCTTGACATAGGGGTGGTCGGAGCCGTCGACATTTCTGATCGTCCTCCGCCTTTTTACTCTAGTAAAATTGAAAATTGCCTACACTCTTGCTTAGACGTAATATTTCTTTAGTGTATCTGCATTCCAATGAGCGCCTAGCTCTTGTCCCTCCAGATTGGCTATCCTGTACGTGCCTGGACCCAAAACCTGAGTTACTTGGTATGGGCCCTCCCAATTGGCACTTAGCTTCCCATGCTCTCTTGATTTTCCAATCGCCTGTGTTTTTCTCAGAACTAATTCGCCCACCTGGAAGCTCCTCTGTCGGACTTTGCTATTGAAAGCTTTCCTCATTCGCTGCTGGTAGGCAGCGATATTGGTACTGGCTTCCTCTCTTAGCTCATTTACCAGGTCCAGGGCCTCAACCATTGCGGCTTCATTCTCAGCCTGGTTGTACTGCAGGGAACGTAGAGAGGGGATCCTTGTCTCAATTGGCAATAAAGCCTCTGGGTCAGGCTCCTTCCGCCAATGTGGTGTCCACAAATCCCTGAGTGGATATCATCCAATACTTCAACGGCCTGATCCGCACGTAGGCATTTAAGCAGGGGGTAAGTAAAAGATTTTTTGTAGAGTTCTCCATTAATGAATATGAACCAGGCTGCTTTAGCCTGTATCCTCCTTTTTTGTAGCGAGTCTGACGGTAAGATACCGTGCCTCTTGTACTGGACGAGAGGGGTCATCCAGCTTTCCGGCTCTTCTTCCACGGCACTAATCGTTTGACAGGGTTCAGTAGACTTCTCGTGTAAAACGTCGACCCATACGGATCTTCGGATGTCCTGCAGACTGGAGCTTGCCAGCTTTGACAGGGCATCTGCTTTGTTGTTCTGGGATCGAGGAATTTGTTTGACCTCATATGATTTTAGGCCGGACAATTCTCCCTTTACCATCTCTAGGTATGCGGCCATTGCTTGGTCTCTTGCCTCGTATTCTCCATTGATTTGGTTGGCGATGAGCTGGGAGTCTGTTGCTAGAACAATTCGTTCCGCCCCTGCGGCTTTAGCCAGCCTGACGCCTGCGAGTACTGCTTCATACTCTGCTTCATTGTTTGATGCTGGGAAAACGAATCTGAGAGCATGCTCAAAGTCGGTCCCCTCTGGGCTGGTTAATACGACGCCTGCGCCTGCGCCGTTGGCCGTTGAGGACCCATCAGTGTATACGACCCATTCTTGGGCGGGGGTTTCCTCTTCCCCTGAATGGGAGCACTCAGCCAAAAAGTCTGCCAGAGCTTGAGCTTTGATGGCTGTTCTCGGCTGGTAAGAGATACCTAGCCCACTCAGCTCAATTGCCCATTTCAACAGTCTTCCCGATTTTTCGAATTTTTCCAACACCTTTTCCAGGGGTTGGTCGGTGAGGACTATGACTGGATGCGCGTCAAAGTAAGGTCTGAGCTTCCTGGCTGCAATTATGACCGCGTAGGCGGCTTTTTCAACCATCGGATAATTCTTCTCAGCTGCCCCCAGTGCATGACTCACAAAGTATATAGGTTGCTGGGTGCCTGCCTCTTCCCGTAGGATGACCGCGCTGACAGTTATATTAGTTACTGCAATGTAGAGGAAGAGTTTCTCTCCTGCTACTGGTCTTGCTAGGGTAGGGAGCCTCTTAAGATGGTCCTTCAGTTGTTCGAAGGCCTCTTTCTGCTCGCCTTCCCATTTGAACTGTTTGTTTCCTTTCAGAATTTTGAAAAAAGGAGTGGCTCTGTCTGCTGATCGGGCTATGAATCGTGCCAAGGCGGCCATTCGTCCCGTCAGGCGCTGGATGTCCCTGATGGTCTTGGGCTCAGGGAGGTTTAGAACTGCCTGAATTTTTTCAGGGTTGGCATCTATACCCCGAGAACTGACCAAGAATCCTAGGAATTTTCCGGAGCGTACTCCAAACGTGCATTTTTTCGGATTTAGTTTCATTTTGTAAGCGCGCAGGGAATTGAAGGTTTCCTGCAAGTCTGTCAGGTGCTCCCTGTCTTCCCTGCTTTTTACGATGGCATCGTCAACGTAAGCCTCAATGTTTCTGCCTTTTTGTTTTTCAAACACTTTGTCAACCAGACGCTGGTACGTAGCTCCCGCATTTTTGAGCCCGAAGGGCATCATCTTATACATGTAAGTGCCCGAACTAGTGATGAACGCACACTTCACCCTGTCTGGCTGCCACAAGTACACTTGGTGGTAGCCTGAAAAGGCGTCTAAGAAGCTTAGCATGGTGTAGCCACTGGTGGCGTCTACCAATTGATCGATCCGAGGGAGCGGGTAGCAGTCTTTCGGGCAGGCTTTGTTGAGGTTCGTAAAGTCGACGCACATTCTCCATGCTCCAGACGACTTTTTGACCATGACAACATTTGCCAGCCATTCTGGGTAGTCGCAGACTTCAATGAAGTCTGCTTTCAAGAGTTTGTCGATTTCTTCCTTGATTGCTGCGTCTTTTTCTGCAGACATGTTTCGTTTCTTTTGCTTTACAGGGCGAGCATCCATGCTTACGTTCAGCTTGTGAACGATGCATGAGGGATCAACGCCGGGCATCTCGTCTGCAGAATAGGCAAACACGTCTTTGTTTTTTCTCAGAAGTTTGACCAGTTCGGCCTGATAGGATTCCTCCAAACCTGTTCCTACCAGGACCTGTCTTCCTGGTTCTAAGTCTACCAGCATGCTTTCGCCTCCTGGTTCCAGGCGGTCGGGCGTCGGGTGCTCGACTGGGACTTCGCCTTCCCTGCAGGGGGAACTGTCAGCTTTTCTTTTTCCTTTTCTGTCCCTCTCGTGCTCTTGTAGGGCCACGGAGTAGCATTGTCTGGCTGACTCCTGGTCCCCACGTATCTTTCCTTCCAGCCCGAAGTCCGTGACATACGCAATGGTGAGAGCTCTGATGGAGATTGCGGCCTCGATTTCATCCAGCGTGGCCCTGCCGATCAGGGCATTATAGGCAGACCTTGCATCCACAACAACAAAGGTTGCCCTGACATTCCGGGCTGCGGAACCTTCCCCGAAGGTTACAGGCAAGTCGATGACGCCCATGGGCAGTACGCCGGCCCCACTGAATCCGTACAGGGATCCGGGAGCAGGCCGTAGATGCCTTTTTTCCAGGCCCATTTTTTCGAAAGCATCCTTGTACAAAAGATTTGTATATGCGCCTGTATCTACCATACATCTTCGCACAATGTGGTTGCTGATTTCTAGGGACAGCACCAGAGGATCACTGTGCGGATATATCACCCGTCCTGCATCATCAGGGGTGATACTTAGTGTCACTCCCCTTGGGCTCCCCTCTCTCTCAGCGTAGCAGATCTGGTTTCTCAGTTCGCGCATTTGCCTTTTTTGACTTCTTCGACTGAGCTGGCCCTCAGTGCCCCCTGAAATCACGTGGATTACCATCCGGTTCTGCACTGACCCTTCGGGTTTTTCAGGCACTTCTTTCTGAGACTTGTTTTTAGCTGCGTAGTTGGCCAACCATCCGTTCCTGATTAATTTCTCAATTTCATCTTTCAGGTGACGGCACTCTTCGGTGGTGTGGCCAATGCAGTCGTGGAAAGTGCAGAATTTCTTTGGGTCGCCTTTTGGGCTGCGAGGTTTGCTTGGACGGTTCCATTTGGCAGTTTCTTTTTCTAGTTCGAAGATTTCCGCCCTGGATTTGTTCAGAGCGGTGTAACTATCGAATCTGGGTTGGTAGGCTGGGCGTTCTTTCTTGGGAGTGTCTCCTTCTTCTTTCTGCTTTCCTGGTTCAGCTCTGCCCCTTCCACCCTGCGGTCCCCCTTGAGGCTTTGTTTGGCCTGCAAGGGTGTCCGTCAGGCCGTGGAACTCCTCCTGTAGAATGAACCCCTCAGCAATCTTCCTGGCCATGGCCAAGGTTTCGGGCTGGGCCCTGATCATCTGGTTTTTCATTTCCCCTGGAAGTAGGGAGATTGTCAGGGCGTAGGCGGCGGTGGAATCGTCGATCTCCCTAACCTGCTGGTAGGATAGATCGAATCTTCTCATGTATTCTCTCACACTCTCACCCTTCTTTTGTTTCAGGGTCATGAGATCGAAACGAGTAAGTCGTCTTCTCTTATTTCCGGCATACTGTTCAAGGAAAATTTCAGCCAGCTCTATGAAGAATCTGATTGACCCCTGGCGGAGATATCTGAACCACCCCTGCGCAAGTCCCACCAGGGTGGTAGGGAAAACTTTGCACCAGATGGCATCATCTACATCATACATGCCCATGTGGCTCTCAAAGGCTGCCAGGTGGTCCTCAGGGTCCGTCGTCCCGTCAAATTTGATGGTGGGCATTTTGATTTTTGGAATGGGGTACTCTTGTACCTCAGGGTGCAACGGGGTTTTCGTAGGCCTGCCTACCAGTCGTGACCTGCTTTCCCCAGACTGGTTACCATGAGATTCCCATTGTCTATGGGTTGGTTTCCTCGTACTGGGGGAGCGGTGCCTCGGTGGCGGCCTGCTAGCTGCCTCGTCCTCTGTTCCCGAGGAGGTCTGCCTGGGCCTCTTCCTCTGGGAGTGGCAGAGGTTTTCACCCTGATGGTACCTGGATTCGAGTGGTTGTCCTCGGTTGAGTCTGGATTGCAAGCTTTGCGATAAGCCGGGGGCTGACTGTTCCTTGGCCGCAGGTGTTAACCTGGAGAAAACTCCGCCTGGCCTCTCTCCTAGGCGTTTTGACACAGGCTCCCTGGGCCTCATGCGCTCCTGTAGTCCTTGAGATAAGCCTCCCTGCCTTCCAGACGCCGATTCCGTCGTGTGAATAGAGACCGCCTGCTGGGCAGGTGATCCTGGTTTGTCAGTGGTAATGCGCCTCTGCACATGCGTATACCCTTGGGCTGCTCTTCTCGCCTTTCTCTGAGCGTTTCTGGCGGCGGTCCGCCTCGTGCCCCCGGCCTCGTCCCTGCTGCCTGGGGACGGCTGCCTAGGAGCCGATGCGACCCTGCCCACCAGGTCCTCCGGCGTGAACTCCTGATCCAGCATCGCAGAGAAGAACGCGGCTGCCTGTGCCATCTGAGCTGGGGTCAGATTAAGAGCACGTCCAGGGCGTGCCCCCAGCTCGGGTGTCACAGTAGTGTTGGGTCCACCGAAGGGATTGGTTCCCTCAACCCCAAGGATTGTGGCAGGAGGAACCCTCTCCAACAGCGGCATTCCGTACAGGGGGGTCACCGGAGGGACCGTCGGACCCGCTCCTGCACTGTCATCAACGATTTCTGGCATGATTGTGTTTAATTTTTGTGGTTATGAGTGGTTGATTTTAGTGGGTAACTCGTGGGCACAACCGTAAGTTCCCCACAGACGGCGCCAAATTGTTCCGGTTATGGAAACAACTTTCCCGGCCTAGAATCCGGGTAATGTAATTGAATTGAGAATGGATGATTGATAGCTTGATTCCCTTGATCTCCCTTTTCTCTCACTCTTAGGGTCGGACTTTCCCGGCGGAAAATGGCCTGCTCCCTGCACAAGTAAACGCACAGGGCCTCGGAGGTTGTCCGAGGAAACCCTCTCCGATGCCTAAGTCAGTCCGTGAAATGCCTTTACGAACCTAGCTCGTGAGGAACTAGGTGGCGTTTTTAAGAGTAAGAGTTTAGAGAGAGAAAATCCAACCCCCCTCATGTGGGAAATGGGGTGGTATTTATACCTTCCCACAGGAGAGAGAAGAGAAAGAGGAATGGTTGGATGGGAAAGTGACAGGTGGCGGCTTCCCATCCATCCATTCCCAATTACCTTAGGCGAAATGACGAGAGGGCCCCTGGGGATCCTGTCCCTGGCAGCCAAGGATTTCCCCAGGGCAGGCAGTCTCCAAGTAGGGGACTGCCAAGCTCTGACAGGCTGCATCGGCCTGCGCTCTCGGCGGCTGACGGCCAACCTTTAGCGTTTTCATGTTTTGTTCTCGGTCCTTGCCGGGGGTTGGTCTTTCGACTCTCCGACAGGAATCGTCCCGGGGCCTGCATAGCAGGCAGTTGATTGTCAGGCGACCCACCCCCAATCATGGTTAAACCCGTGAGATTCAGGTTCGCGGGCAGTTTGTCACTCACCGGGGAGTACTCTCGTCTATTCTCCCGATGAATATTGTTACTTCCAGCTAAGTGAACTTGTTCCTCCAGTCGGCGCACCGCGCTAACTAGTTCAGCTAGAGGACCAGTAGCGTCGGCGTTAGGGGCCCTTTGCTCCACTGCAGCCATACGAGCAACGATGGCCACTTGACCAGCCCTCATTTCAGTCAGTTGGGCATCAATGTCGGTTTGTTTGGCGGCCATGGCATCCATGGAGGCCTTCAGATTGTTCAAAGCTGCTTCCATTTTGCGACTGTGTCTGGTGGACGGTGGCCTGTCTGTAAGAACACCGCGTAATCAGAAACCGAACCCAGATCTCGGAACCAAAAAGAAAAGAGTACATCCCGAGCGACACAAGGAAAAAAAGACTAAAGACTCGAGAAAGTCACCTAGACGCACTAGTAGAAAAACCTCAAATTGCTGCTCCCCAAGTGAGGTGTTTTTATCAAATAGCAACAAATTCGAAATGATTTATTTTATTTTTTAATTTTTTAAGAGCAAAATTGACTCTTTACCCATTTGACTCTTTCAATACCTTACCCGTCTCTCTCATTCTCTCACCATTCTCGTATCTTCACCTTTTCTTTCCTCCACCACCGTTGTCACTCAGTCAATACTCGAATTCAACCATGCCCAACTACAGCCTTCAACCACCGTATCTCCGATCCCTCCAACCCTAACTCCGTCCACTCCTGGCATCCCCGCCTAGAAACCAAGTTTCTTCCTTCAAAACAGAATAAACACTGCATACTCAACATCAGCAATTACACAATCCACTGACTCGCCCCATGTCTCACCGGAGGAAGACTTGCCTTGATGTCAGTTATCCAACCTCGCCGTACTTCAGCCCTCATCTCTCCAAGTTAGGGTTTCTCAGGTGATATAGTGTTTTCCAATTTATATTAGTTGATTTATTCTTGTAATCCTTACGAAATTTCTAATCTTGGGTCATACCAAAGAATGCAGAGCGATTTATAGTTATTCACGTTTTGGATCAAGTTGATTTCTTCTTTGAATTTGCTACGTTATTGCAGATTTGCAGGTCATAAATGAATTGAGATTTACAAATTGAAATATTGGGTTGAAGTTTACAGGTCGCAATTGCTTGTTTTTTGATTTAGTTGAAGTTTGGTCTAATTATTTTGTCAGCTCGAAAATTATGATAATGCTGAGCTTTAACATGTTTGTGTATTTTTTATTTTCCTTGTCCTTTCATAATCCATTTCTAGTAGGTTTTTAGGTGTCAATTTTAGTTATTTCAGGCTTATTTGATCACTTATATTCATGGGTTTTAATGGCAGTGGGAGCAATGGGATTGTTTCAAATCGGCCAAATGGTAATTTTCCCATTCACTTACTATTATCTTAAGTTCTAGCCTAATCAAGGGATTAGGGGTCCATTGTTGTGGTTTTTTTAGTGATTTGCTTATTGTTATGCAACCTAGTTAAATCAATATTTGAAAGAACCAAGAAAGATGACTCAAAACACCCGAAGGAAAAACCTCTAAGCAGAAACTCACACACCAACCGACCTATATAGTTGCTTGGTAGAAAATCGCTAATTGTGCTCTCCTACTAGTTTAAATGTGTTTAAACATGTTTTCAACTATACTACATTAACATTCTCGTGTTTATCACATGGTTTGAAATAAAAAGGTTGCTGCTCCTAGACTTCAATATCTGGTTTATGAAAAAAATTGGTTAATTTTTCTTACAGATAAATTAATACATTGAAATTTGTGGACATGACGTAGGTCCACCCCGAAGCGGCCACGCGCGGGTTTGGGTAGGCGAATGAATCTCGTGGTGAGATTGTTCTCGGGTTCGAAATTTAAGTCAAAGTTGGAGTCGCCACCGAATTTATGGTAATTCGGAACCATTCGAGCCCACTCTATGTCGTCATGGGCTATACACAAAGTACGGCCCACTTCGATTTCAGAGTTTATGGGGCCCGTCCCTTTGCATTGCGATACCGATACCGTCTACACCGGTATCGTGTAAAGAATGACTCTCGTGCGCCAACGGTTTCGGGCATCCGGAAACCGAGGTTCTGAGTAAGGGGTGAGGGTACGTGTTGGGAAGCCCACTAAGGACTCCCAACCCCGCCCGCACAATGGCGGCCTCTACTAAGACATCGTTCGTGTTCGTGTACGCGCGCTAGTAAAATGACTAAATGATATGCAAACAACATTTTCGGGTTAAACATGCGAATTATGTGTGAGCTACGTCATTTAATGCATCTAAATTATTGTCGGAGTAGTTTAGCATGCGAGGTTCATTTATAAGGCGATAAACATCAAAATAAACAAAGCTCGAAAATAACGTACAAAATACACGGACGGAAATACAACCCGGCCAATACAAAAATTACAAATAATATAACCAACGGAATAAAAACGATAAGAAGATAGAAACGGACCCGTGTATAAACTAGACCGTGAATTATATGGATGGAGGAACTCCGATTAAATACACATTATGTTGTGTATTAAACGAAGGACGGAGACATAGGACCTAGGCGTGATGCAAGCCCGATCCCGTGCCTCAATGCCTTGTCCCGACTTATCACGTCGAAAAATCGATCAAAGTCGCTAAAGTGTCGTGACATGCATGAGTTTTGAAAAATAGGATCACGTGATTCACTTTACACGTGTCGACTAAAAGTCGTAAAAAAAATGACGAGGCTCAAATGTTGCATTTAAGCTCTCGGATTTCTGGGCTACAGGACCCACTCGATCGAGTCCGGGCATGGACTCGGTCGAGTGCGTCCTCGAAGTAGCTACTGTCCAGTTTTTTGGGGTGCTACTTGATCGAGTGGCCTATGGCACTCGGTCGAGTGGCACCTGTACGAGGCATAACTCGTTTTGTTTTTGTGTTTTAAAAGCCGATAATTGACCGAGTTAAATGAGAATATTGCATCATTAAAATTCAACTCGGTTTTCGGCCTCATGATCGCGTATTGTACGATTATGAGACCGTCATCGGGATTTTGTGAAAATGTCGTTATGGGATTAAAAGAAAGTGACCAATGACAAAATTGTAGTCCTCCGCGTCACGACATCGATATTAATCCCAATGGATTATGTGATGTCGGTTTTCGCATCAACGGATTTCGCACTAATCTTGGAAATGGAGTCCTTCAAGTTCAACTATGAACGACCACGATCACGTTATGCCTTTGAGCACATTGGGGCGGCGCTCCTCGAAAGGGTGCCACCTCCGTCGTTACTCGTAAAAGGATTAAACGGACTTTGGATTGTCGTCATGGTCAAACGCGTTAAGATCCGAATTTTGATACTAATATATATATATATATACACGGTATAATGTTAACGATGATAAATAAATGTTAGAGGTTAGTAACGAAAAGATAAAAGTTAGTATACAAGAATTAAAATGTTAGTGTTAATGTGAGTATACTAGTATAGTTATAATATAGACAATGCGAAAATGTAAATAAAAAAGTGAAGTAGTAAGGATCAAAATGGGGTTTAGGACACCCTCAACATACATGCTTAGTAAAGGCCTCCGAAATGGACTCGTAATAGCGGCGTGAACGCGGGAGTATCGAGGATGTAGTCGAGTTATGGTGTGTGTGTGTGTGTATCGGTTTTACGAGGGATGTAGACTCGGTTTTTTGGCTTGTGTTGTGTAGGGTTGTTGTGTGGGGAGTGTGTAGAGCTGAAAAATGTAGGGTTGATTGCATTTGCCAAAGCTGAAAAATGAGAAGGGTTGGAGGGGTATTTATAGAGTTTACCCCATGACCTAGGGTCACTCGATTTTTTGTTTAATATTTGTGTAACCTTTAACGGAATTATTTAATATTTGTGTAGCTGATATTTTGAGGAGTTTGAGCTCGAGTCGGTCACGTGAGGTGACACGGCTGACCCACAAGTCTCGAGAAAATATCTTTGACCGGGTTTGACTCGGTCGCTAAAAGGCGGTTTTGCCCCTGGTGTCGGATTCGACCCAAATTAGCCTTATTTGACTCGAAATGACCCAATGGGCCTGGTTTTGAGGTTGGTTTTGTGAGATTCATACTCCGTAAAAAGCCCAAGCTAAATATTCACGATTTTGAGCCTATTTCTGAGTACGTTAAAGCATGTTTGTATCCGATCATCATCGGGTATTTGTCGGAAACTGCTATAGACACCTGGCAGTAAAATGTGGGTGTCTACACTTATTGCCAGTACCACCAAGGCAATGGGCATGACACCGAAAAGTGCTGGAAACTGAAGTACTTGATCCAGGACCTGATTGAGAGCGGTAAAATCCCGCTACCTGGAGATAAGCCGAGTAACAAAGAGAACCCTTTCAGCTCCCATGTCATCTTTGCCGGGGAGGTGATTGATTGCTCTCATCTTATCTCTCCATTTATCCCGCAAGTGAACGAGATCTGGTTTGACGACGAGGATGATGTCTACCTCGTCAAAGGGGAAGCTGTCCCCATCACTCCTGAGCAGATTCGCGAGGCTAAATCCCAAGTCTTAGCCAGTAACCACCTTGGTCGTCCCTATCAAGCCACTAGCTCTAGGGACACCCCTATCCCGATGACCGTCACCGAACCCCTCGGGATGGAAGTCGCCCCTGAAGAGCCGACTGCTGAAACGGCTATCGTGAAGCAACTAAAGAAGACCCAAGTTGACCTTACTATATGGCAACTCCTAGTTAGCTCACAAGAACATCGAGAAGAACTCACTAAGGCTCTCGATCAAGTTAATATAATCGACTCTTTGGCTACCCCTGCTGAAATGGTAGCCACGGTCCTGCCCCACTTGAAGGGCAAAACCAAGGAAGGAGGCCCAATGATCACTTTCTCTGAAGCCGACCTACTGCCGTTCGGGGCCTCCCATAATATGGCCTTCTACATTACGGTGATCTGCCGAGGAAAATACCTCTCAATGACCCTAGTTGATGATGGGTCTGCTGTGAATGTCCTTCCTTTGAGGACCGCCAAAGCCCTAGGCATTATCGAGGCCGATTATGTTCCGACGGCTCAAACCATCCAAGCCTTTGATGGGAGTCCAAATTCGGTAGCTGGGGCCATAAAGTTGACCATTATAACGGGCCCAATTGATAAGGAGCTTGAATTCCAGGTGATCGATGTCACCTCATCCTTCAATTTGCTCCTAGGAAGGCTGTGGATTCACGCGGTCAAAGCAGTATCCTCCACCCTCCACCGAAAGATCAAGATACCTTTGCTCGACAATGTTATTACTTTAGAGGCGACCCCAATGACAGTGGCTAGCTGCAACGCCACGGGCCAGGCGGACCTCTGGGGGTTCGACTTTGTGGGGATGATCGAGGAAGAGTACCTTTTTAGGCCCTACTTCACCACAAGCATCGACACGATGCTACAAAACCTAGGGTACTTACCGGGGGCTACTTCTCGACCCGATCTTCCAGCTGGGAAGATCATTGAGGTCCTTAAGGACGAAGACTCTCACTTCGGCCTTGGCTATGCCGCCACCCCGGGCAACGTTGTCCGAGCAGGAGTTGAAAAGGTCTGCAACATCATTAAGGGTATCCACTTGAGCCCTTACAGCCCACGATTGACTGACTACTTTCTCACACCGGTGTTTGGGGCTATTCAGGTTGGTCTATACCAACCCAATACTGCGCACCTCGGGACCCAATCGGCCCGGGACTGCAACTACATCCCGGATGATGTGTTCGCCCTCATCCAGTCTGATGGATCTGACAATGATGAGCCCGCACTGGGGCTACTTTTCGGGGAAGACACCATAACCCCGACTCCAAAGGAAGACCTGGTCAACCTGATTCTTCGCAGCAACAGGTTTGACCCAACCAAGCTGATCTCGGACGTTGGTTCCGAGACGGGAAACAGGGCCTGGATGAAGACTGTCAAGTGGACTGACAGTCATGGAAAGATCTACAAGCTTGTCACTGGAGAGGGAGCCATGCCTGAGTCTGAATCCGAGTCTGAGTCGGAGTCAGAGTCAGAGTCTGAGGTCGAGTCTAGGGAGTCTGGTGCTAGAGTCACTCCTGTAACCCCTCTCCCCCTTGTCATTCCTGCTGCTGGCACTTCGGGGTCTGTCCCGCGTGCCTTACCGATTCCGCCACTAACCAATGATCAGATGGCTGCTCTTTTCGAGCTGTTTTCAAAGTTTTCAATCAATAATAACAATCGTTCTACTTACGACTTGCCTCTTGTAAATTCTGCTTTCAAAAATATTTTATATAATGACATTGAGAAACCCGACGAACAGGTGCCTTTACCTCCACATCTGATCGAGCAACTAGAGCAAAGGGAATCTCGGAATCCGGTAATCGAGGAAACCGAATCCCTTAATGTGGGAACAACCTTAGAGCCCCAGATACTTAAGATAGGTTTATCCTTAGATCCCAAGGAGAGACAACAATTCACGAACCTCCTCCAAGAATTCAAAGATGTCTTTGCATGGTCCTACAAGGACATGCCGGGGATAGACCGGGAAATAGCCGAGCACCACATACCGATCAAAGACGGGTGCAAACCGGTTAAGCAGAAGCTTCGCCGAATGAGGCCCGAGTGGTCTCTCAAAGTAAAAGAAGAAGTCGATAAACAGTTCAAAGCCGGCTTCATACAGGTGTCCGAATATCCGGACTGGGTTGCCAACAACGTGCCGGTCCCTAAAAAGGACGGCAAGGTGCGGGTATGCGTAGATTTTCGGGATCTTAACAAGGAGCCCGAAGGATGATTTTCCGTTACCACACATCGACATACTGGTGGATAACACAGCCGATCATGCCCTTCTGTCATTTATGGATGGGTATGCCGGGTACAATCAGATAAAGATGGCAGAAGAAGATATGAATAAGACTACCTTCACCACACCTTGGGGTACTTACTGCTATACCGTCATGCCATTTGGTCTCATTAATGCCGGGGCCACGTACCAGGGGACCGCTACCCCCTTATTACATGACATGATGCATTAAGAGGTAGAGGTTTATGTAGACGACATGATCGTCAAATCCAAAAACGGGACGGTCACATCACCACCCTAAGAAAATTCTTCACCCGATTACGCAAATACAATATGAGGCTAAACCCTCAAAAGTGCAGCTTCGGGGTAACATCAGGCAAATTACTGGGCCATATCGTTAGCCAACGAGGCATCGAGATCGACCCAGCTAAAATTAAAGCCATTACCGAGATGCAACCCCCTAGAATCGAAAAAGAAATAAGGGGATTTCTCGGGAAAGTCCAGTATATCAGTCTGTTCATCTCCAAACTAACCATGGTGTGTGAACCAATTTTCAAGAAACTGAAAGAAGGGGAACGGGTACTATGGGATGACAAGTGCCAATCTGCTTTCGACAAAATCAAGGAAATCATGTCTGCTTCGCCAGTCTTAATGCCACCTCAACTCGGCTTGCCTCTATCGTTATACCTAACAACGACCGAGACAGCCATGGGGGCTATGCTGGCTCAGACAGTCAACTCTGAAGAACGAGCCATTTATTACATCAGCAAAAAGTTTTTAGAATATGAGTGCAAATATACCATCCTCGAAAAGACGTGCTTGGCTCTTGTTTGGGCCACTAAGAAGCTCCGACATTATATGCTCAGCTACGAAGTCCATGTGCTATCCAAGATGGACCCGATCAAATACCTTTTCGAAAAGCCCGTTCTCAATGGCCGAATTTCTAGATGGACTCTAATGCTGGCAGAGTTCGATCTAAAATTTGTGCCGTTAAAAGCTATTAAAGGCCGGGTGGTAGCTGAATTCCTTGCTGACAGTCCCGTAACCGAAGAAGGACACACCGATACCTGGTCCTTCCCAGATGAAGATATCTTCCATACCGATACCGAAACATGGGATTTATACTTTGACGGAGCGTCCAATTTTCGAGGGTTCGGAGTCGGGATCCTCCTAATTTCACCAAAAGGGGAGCATACTCTCATGTCCATCAAACTGGACTTTGATGTTACCAATAATGCAGCAGAGTACGAAGCATGCATTTACGGGCTACAAGCCGCCGCCGATCTGGGGATCACAAATCTCCGGGTACATGGTGACTTATCCTTGGTCATTAACCAAGCACTTCAAAAATGGAAAACTCGGAACACTAACCTCGTGGCCTACCAGGCACGAGTAAGGGATCTCGAGAAACAATTCCAAAAGGTGGAGTACATATACTTGCCACAGGAAGAGAATCAGTTTGCAGATGCACTCTCAAAATTGGCATCTTTACTAAATATTCCCGACCACATGACCAGTATGCCAATTTGTGTCGAAAGGCGGTCCGAGCCGGCATACATCCACGACATTGAAGACATTGAGATAACTGATCCTGAACCATGGTATTAGGCTGTGTTAACGTACCTGACAAACGGAGAATATCCTCCCGGGACCGAAGGCCGGGCCAAGAAATCTTTACGAAGGCTAGCCACTCAGTTCATCCATACCGATGACGGGCAACTGTACAAAAAGACGGCACAGGGGGCTCTTCTCTTTTGTGTTGATAAATATAAAGCCGAAAAGGTCATGGCTGAAGTGCATGATGGCGAATGTGCCCCACATATGAATGCCCAGATGTTATCCCGAAAAATCATGAGGCTCGAAAATTACTGGAATACTATGGAGGCCGACTGCCAGTTATATGTCAAACATTGTCATAACTGCCAAATCTTCGCCAATGTGCAGCATATGCCGTCATCCTTACTTTACACCATGACGTTACCCTGGCCATTTTCAACTTGGGGTATCGACATAATCGGGAAAATAAATCCCTCCGGTACTGGTGGACACTGTTTTATTTTGGTAGCTATAGACTATTTCCCCAAATGGGTCGAAGCTGAATCATACCGCATTCTCAACGCTAAGCATGTCGCCAAGTTTATCCAAAACAAGATAATATGCCGGTATGGTATCCCACACGAGTTTATCTGTGATCACGGGACTCATTTTCAGGCCGAAACTGCGGCCCTACTGACCAAATATAAAATTCAAAGGCATACGTCTTCACCTTACCGTCCCCAGACGAATGGAGTAGTAGAGGCGACCAATAAAACAATTGTCACCATACTAAAAAAGATGGCTGATAATTACCGGTACTGGCCCGACAAAATACCTTTTGCCCTATGGGGATACCGGACGTCAATTCGCACCGCAACCGGGGCGACGCCGTATTACCTAACTTATGGGATGGAGGCAGTCTAACCAGTTGAATTGGAAGTACCGTCCCTCAGAATCCTGTTAGAAAGTCAAGTACCCGAAGCTGACTGGGTTCGAGCACGGTATGACTCGTTGGTTCTACTCGACGAACGACGATCTCGTGCCCTCAACAATATCCAAATCTACCAGAAAAGGATCCAACGAGCCTTCAACAAAAGAGTAAAGCCTAGGAACATTAAAGAAGGGGATCTGGTCCTTAAATCGGTTCGAGCTTTATTACCAATTGACCCAAGGGAAAAATTCAAACCTAATTGGGTCAGGCCATACTTGGTAAAGAAGATCCTATCGGGAGGAGTAGTAATGCTAACGGACCTGGACGGGAATGAGTTTGTCAACCCAACCAACCTGGACCAGCTGAATCGTTACTACCCATAGCCATTTCTCAATGTCATTAGCAAATTTTATCAAAATCATTTTACAAAAAGCAAGTCAATAAGCTAGAATTATTTATTCTACTGTCACAAGCATCTTGAACCAATAGTCTTGGTGTAATTCGAGATTGCAAATTTACTGAGCTTGAACTACGTTTGGTTTGATTCCATTAATCACGGATACGTAGGCAGCCCCTCAAAAGGGCACAACCAGTGCAATCAAGAAAAGACAGGAACGGTTTAATAATAAACTTCTTTTATTAATTACTAAAACCCCGATAAACTCGGGAAATTTCAAATGCAGGAATTAAAAAAAAAAACAACAAAAAGCACACAACAAAATTGGTAATAATATTTAAATAATAATAAAGCTAAGGACTTGGCGTTCAAGGCATCTTGCCCTTTCCCTTGTCTTTAGCCTCCTTGGCCGTCCACTGACGACGGCGCGGAGGAGAGCGTTCCCGAATCACCACGGGAACCTCTTTAGCCCGGACTCGCCTCTCTGAACTTGAGTCCTCAATCACATCTATGGGCCCAAGTCGGGCCCTCACAGGCTCAGGAAGCTGGTCACATGGGCCTAGTCGGTCTCTAACCGCCAATCTTAGCCCAAGGCGTCTCTCTAAGTCAGCCTGGGGGCTTGGCCGCCCCCTAGTGCTTCTAGCACCGGCATCCTTAGATCGAGTCTTAGTATGTGACTTAAGACCCGATTCTAATCGGACTAAAGTAACAGGAGTGTCTCCCTCGTCGAAGAAACCCCTGTTGTCTTTTGCCGTCTCCCGGCGAACCAATTCAAAGGCCTCATCAACCTTCAAAGCCTTACGAGCTTCCTCAGACTCCTCGGAAGTCCACTTCCCGTATGCACGTGAAACCCAAGCGGATTGGCAAGGGTTGGGTATAGTCCATGTAGGACGGGTGAACCATCTCTGCAGCCATGTGTCACACATAGCGTCCGTCAATTGGAGCGAGACACTAATGATTGTCTCAGTTTCGGGAATACGCTAAGACAAACCAAACTGCCTCAGGAGGCGGTCCGGGTAGATGTGAACTGTCCAGTCAAGAGACAGAATCACCAAGTAACGGGCTTGGTCTCTCTTGGCCAAACCCGTTAGTTTGGAGAGAAACCACCAGGCGACGGTCCACCTAATTAAGGGACCACCATGAAACACCAACTCCTCATCCCATTAAGCCCGATTTATATGGTGACTCGAGCTTATCCGATGCCTCCTCGAGCTAATTTGGCTGCTGCGGTAGTTGGAAATACTCGAAGGGGACTCTATGATCGACAGGCGTTCAGACAGCCATATCTGAAAAGGGATACACAAGTTTCGTAAGCGACGGGAAGGTTCGCTACAGCCCACTTGATCGAGTACGACGTCTGACTCGATCGAGTAAGACCCCTGAAAGCAGACAGAAGCTTGTCGAGAGTGTCACTCGATCGAGTATCGCAGCTGACTCGATCAAGTAAGCCCTCTGAAAACAGGCAGAAGCTCTTCGAAGACGTCACTCGGTCGAGTGACAGGTCCACTCGATCGAGTGACTTACGGACATCAGAAAATTCGCGTGAAAAAAAAAGAGAAAAAAAAAGACGTGAGATGTATACCTGTAAGATACGGACGCTCCCCGTCAGCTGTCGGTCAGGGTCAAGCCTCCTGGCATCGAGACCCATAATGATCTCCCCGGTGGCTAGCCAAGCAGGGCTATGATCGGTCTCCATCTGGTCAACCACACCAATCAGCCTGATCTGACCCAAGCACGAGTCAGCCTCCATCATCCCTTCAAAAACGTAACGGTGCAGCATACAAAAGGCGAAAGCCCTACGCCTATGAGCAGAAGTAATCCTCACGTCTCGATTATTCATGAACTTGTCAGCCAGGTCGAAAAGGGAGACAGAATTTCCCGTATCATTCGATCTGTCTCAGCATGAGACATACCCAAGAAATCCCTCAGCCTTCTTCTTGAATCAGGATAGAATGGAGGGATAGCAGGATGAGCAATAGGGCTCCAACCACCTATAGCTGCGATTTCCTCAGGTAGAGGGCATATTTCTCCTCGCGGGAATGCAAAAACGTGATGGGTAGTATCCCAAAACGTTAAACAGGCGTCCAGAAAATGCGAGCCAATAATCAGACGTTGAAATGGGAGTAAATTGACAATCCCCATCTTAGTCAGTTGAACCTTTTCCTCGGCCCGATAGTGTTGGGACCAAGCAAAAAGCAGCGCAGTCACGTGATTGATACCCATGACAGAAATTTGAATCTTCTTGAAAGTCTAAAAGATTTTGAGGAGAAGAAAGGGTTTGTGAGTTGGGATGCAGTGAACTGAAACAGGGATTCCTATACTTATAATAGAGAAACCTAACTGAAACCTAACTAAACCCTAACTACCATGCCTCCTCGGCAGATTTGGGCCCTACTCAGGCCTGATTGCAGTTCAGAACCCAGAATAGGAACCAAGTCGTCCCGAGCATTCCTAAAAATTTCTAATAATATTTCAAAAATTCCGCTTTTCAAAAAAAAAAATCAATATTTTACTTCCCCAGCACGAGTTGGTGTTTTGCCTATGTGTTACATGCAAGTTTTTATGTGTCAGCATACAGGTACACCCTTGACTTCAGAAGCAAGTCTCCGCGCAGCTACTTTACTCCCCAACGTAAGTCAATGTTTCTCCCAGAATGCTACGTTCAAGATGTGATGTATCGGCATACGGGTACACCTAGGACTTCAAAGGCAAGTCCGGCTCCCCACGAAGCTATCATCATCAGGACAGGTATGACCTTCTGCTTATGGCTGGCGAGCCCTTCACGCAAGTCTACTGGACTATAAACGACCCGAGCGGAAGGCTGCCAGGTCGTGATCTGCGATTGGCCTGGTAGCTACTTTGACTTTCACCTTGTCCAAGCCTCAGTCAGAGTGGGGACTCTGTAGACACCCGCATTTTGCCTGCTAGTGTCTATAGCAGTTCCCGACAAAACACCCGATGATGATCGGACGCAAACGTGACTTAGTACACTCGAATATGGGCTCGGAATCAATAATATCCGACGTGGACATTTAGCGGAGTACAAATCTCTCAAAACCAACCTCAAATTCAGGCCCAGTGGGTCGTTCCGAGTAAAATGAGAGTAATTTGGGCCGAAACTGACACCAAAAGTAAAAACCGTTTTTTGGCGACCGGGTCAAAACCCGGTCAAAGACGAACCTGTCCTCGAAATCGACCAAGTTCGCTTCTAGAAACTTGCGTCTGAACACAATCCTCAAAAAAATCAAAAGGTCAACCATTTCCTAAAATGGCTCGTCAACCCTATCCACTCGATCGAGTGGATTGACCTCACTCGATCGAGTGGAGCCTCAAAAATCGCACCAGACCCCTTTCCTAGGGCACTCGAACGAGTGCACTAGGGCCACTCGATCGAGTGACCCTAGGTCGGGGGGTAAACCTATAAATACCCCCCTTGTGCTCTTCATTTGACAAAAGAATTTACACATACATTTTACCCTACATTTCTACCCTAACATTCTACACTACACTACACTACAACCCTTAGCAATTCTAATCAAAAACCTGAGTCATTTCTCCCTCAAAAAACCGACAAAACCACACACACACACACACACACACACCATAACTCAACTACATCCTCGATACTCCCGCGTTTCCGTCGCTATTACGAGTCCATTGCCGAGGCCATTCTAAGCATGTATGTTGAGGGTGTCATCAACCCCATTTCTATCTTTACTATCTCGATTTATATACATTTTCTTTACGCTTTATATTATAATTATACTAGTATTATTAATGCTAACATTTTAATTATCGTATACTAACTCTTAAAATTTTATTACTAACCAATCTAACATTTATTTATCGTTATTTACTTTTCGTTCATACATATACCACGTATATATATACACATAATAAGAAAACTGGATTCGAACCTGTTTGACTATGACGACCATTTAAAGTCCGTTTAACCCCTTTACGAGCCACGACGGAGGTGGCACCCTTTCGAGGAGCGCCGCCCCAATGTACTCAAGGGCGTAACATGATCGTGATCGATCATAGTTGAACGTGTTTGACTCCATTTCTAAGATTAGCGCAAAATCCGTTGATGTGAAAACCAACATCACATAATCCATTAGGATTAGTATCAATGTCGTGACGCGAAGGAACACAATTTTGTTACTAATCAAAACTTTTGATCCCATAATGACATTTTTCATAAAATTCCGATGACGGTATTATAATCGTATACTACACGATTATAACGCCGGAAGTCGAGTTGGATTTAAATCATGCAATATTTTTATCCAACTCGGCCAACCGTCGATTTAAAAACAATCAAATCGGAATAGCCGCCCTTTTCCGAAGAGAGTTATGCCTCGTACAGGTGTCACTCGACCGAGTGCATGGGCCACTCGATCGAGTAGCACCCCAAAAACTGGGCAGTAACTACTTCGAAGGTGCACTCGATCGAGTCCATACCATGACTTGACCGAGTGGGTCCTGTAGCCCAGGAAAACCGAGAGCTTTCAATCATCATTCGAGCCTCGTCTTTTTTTATGACTTCGGTCGCCGCGTGTAAAGTCAATCACGTGATCTCCTTTTTCAAAACTCATGCATATCACTTCACTTAAACGACTTTGATTGACGGTCTCTCACTATTAATCTTGTGTCGACGACTCCTTAGTCGTATCCGAAGCATGATTAATCTAGACTCCAATTTCTCAACGTGATAAGTCGGGACAAGGCACCGAGACTCGGGATCGGGCTAGCACCACGCCTAGGTCCCTTATCTCCGTCCTTCGCTTAATACACAATATAATGTGTATTTAATCGGAGTTCGTCCATTTGCACAACTTACGGTCTAGTTTGTATTTATATATACGGGTCCGTTGCAAGTTATTATTTATCGCTCTTTATATCTCGTTTTTTTCTTTTTTTTATTGTTCGTTATTTTGTATTGACCGGGTTGTATTTCCGCCCGTGTATTTTGTACATATTTTCGAGCTTTATTTATTTTGATGCTTATTGCTTTATAAATGAACCTCGCATGCTAAACAATCTGACTTGGATTTAGATGCATTAAATGACGTAGTTAACCAATAATTCGCATGTTTAGCTAAAAACATTGTTTGCATATCATTTAATCGTTTTACTAGCGCGCGTACACGAACACGAACGATGTCTTAGTAGAGGCCGCTAAGTGCGGGCGGGGTTGGGTGTTCTTAGTGGGCTTCCCAACACGTACCTTCACCCCTTACTTAGAACCTCGGTTTCCGGATGCCCGAAACCGTTGGCGCACGAGAGTCATTCTATACACGAAAGCCGGTGTAAACGGTATCGGTATCGTAATGCAAAGGGACGAGCCCCATAAACTCTGAAATCGAAATGGGCCGTACTTTGTGTATGGCCCACGACAACATAGAGTGGGCTCGAACGGTTCCGAATAACCATAAAATTCGGTGGCGACTCCAACTTTGACTTAAATTTCGAACCCGAGAACAATCTCACCACGAGATTCATTCGCCTACCCAAACCCGCGCATGGCCGCGTCGGGGTGGACCTACGTCATGTCCACAACTTGTACCCTCTCAAACCTGGCCTAAAGTATGTAAAAAATGACTCATAGGACACAAAAGAGCTGTTGACATCATCATCCTCGTCGTCGCCTTCGCCCTTGCCCTCGTCCTGCGACGTTTTAAAAAACTCATCAGGGTCAATATCTTCAATTTTCAACCTCTTCCATCATTTCTCACCTTCCCCGATCTCCTTCTTAACCACATCAGCCACCGCATTAACAGCTTTTGCAGAACTCCTTGATGAATAAGATTTCGCAGAGCCCTTTGATGAAACGGACTTCTTAGCCTCCATTTTTGATTAAGAAAGAGGAGTTGGTGAGGTAAAGCAATTAATGGATTAGGGTGAGTTTGGGGAGGGCGAGAGAACATAAGAGTGAAGGAGGGATAAAGAGATGGTGTTGACACCCGCATTTTCCCTGCTAGTGTCTATAGTAGTCTCCAACAAAACACCCAATGATGATCATACAAGAACATGCTTTAATACGCTCGAATGCGGGACTCAAAATCAATAGTATCCGACGTGGGCACTTAGCGGAGCGTGAATCTCCCAAAACCGACCTCAAATCCAGACTCAGTAGGTCGTTTCCAACAAAATAAAGCTACTTCGAGCCAAAATCGCTACCGGGGGCAAAACCGTCTTTGGCGACCGAGACGAAACTGGTCAACGTCGAAACCTGAAAACAAAATATACCCAAAACGCATCCAAATACGCTCAAAGACAAAGTCAAAATGGAATCCGACTTTACCTCAAATAAGTCGGATATCAATCCGTATTTTGAGTAACTTCCGGTACGCGAGATTTTAATCACGCGCAATCAGGCGCCCCAGAACTGAGTCGCCTCAGATGGGGCGTCCCAGTATTGAACCGCCTCCCATTAGGCGTCCAAGTCTTGAGCCGAAGCATTTCGCAAAACCTTATGAATACACCCTCACGTCCAACATTCGAAGGGTAATATTTCATTCTCTTGAAACCTTATGCTCAGAAAACCGAGAGCAACATCCACCCATATACACACCTTAACTCGCCTACATATACCAAATCTCTCCCCGTGTCTACGACGATACTCCGTGAGCCCGTATTTCGAAACATTGACATGTAGGTTGGGGCTGTTCAAATCCCGATTTCTAATCCCTTAAACTCGTTTATTTCTCGTTATACTAACACCTAACATTTACGTCATCGTTACTAACTATACTAACATCTAACTTTTAATTTTATCGTTCCTAACATTTATTATTGCTTCTAACACTTTATCTTTGTTCCTAACAATCTAACATTTACTTATCGTTTTTATACTTTGTTTATAATAAATACCGCGTATATTACGATAATACGAAAAAAACTATTTTCAAAATCAAATCAAATACATCCGACAATTAAATACCGTCTGAAGTCTGTATAATCCCCAAAAGTCGTACTGGAGGTGGTGCCCTACGAGGCGCGCCGCCCTAGACGTCTAAAGGTTAGGGTGCCTTATGGCGTACGCATAATCTTCAGATTATATTGTGATCGCGGTAATTTGTTATCGAGCGTATTTGATGTCATTTTTGAAACGTCGCTCTAAAAGCCCGATATCGATTCCGTAATCGAATGTCGCACGTAAAAGAGCTATCGATAATCGAAGTGGTACGAAACCCTATGACGTCAATCCGAGAGTCGTACGGTCTACGTTACCCAAAAACGACATCGCGATACAGAGGGATCCAATATTCGTATTAAGTTGATAAAATTGATCTATCATAAATTAAGACGGTTAAGGACTAGTACCCCATTATAGCAGAAATGAGATATCGTAGACTTCCGATACAGTCCACAACGATACACATTTCGTTTAGGGAACAATACTTGCGATATTAGTCGACGCGCGCTAATCAATCGCGCGTCTCCTTTTGAATCTATATTTCGCATTTATTTTCTTTCTTTTACGAATTTGAGCGAATGTCTCATTACGTAAGTCTTATACCTACGACTTCATAGTCGGACTTGGTATACGACGGATCGAGACAATCAGCAGGATGAGTTGGGACGAGATATCGAGGCCTCGGGGTCAAGCTAGCATCACACTGTGCTTCCAACCCAAGCCTGTCGAGACACCCATGGTCAGGCGCCAGAACATCAGGCCACCTCCCCCCAGGCGCCTGACTCTAGGCCGCCTCACTTCAGGCGCCCGAGTTCCAGGCCGAAGCCTCTCGTGCGTTCGAGCCTCTGTCCTCTGGTCAATACGTAACACAATACGTAGTTGATTAGAGTATGTCCAAGTATCTGGTTTACGATTTCAATTTACGAGTTCGTTCATAATTACATTACCGTTTCTAACCCGATAATTTTGTATTTTTGCTCGTTGTATTGTGAATTCCGGGTTGTATTCCGCCCGTGTAATTTGTAATTTATTTTTGAGTTTATTTATTTTCAATGTTTGCCATTTAACGCTTTCTAAATGAACATCGCATGTTTAAATTCAACTTCGACATAATTTAAGATGCATTAAACGACATAGCTAAACACGTATTTCACATGCATAGCTAAAAATGCTGTTTGCATATCATTTCACCATCTTACTAATGCGCGTACACGAAAGCCGAACGGTATCCTAGTAGAGGCCGCTAATAGCGAGCGGGGTTGGCTGTCTTTCGTGGGCTTCCCAACACGTACCCTCACCCCTTACTCAGAACCATTGTTTTCCGGATGTCCGAAACCGTTGACACACGAGAGTCATTCGATATACGATATTCGGTAATTCAACATCGATGTCATTATGCAAAGGAACGAACCCCCATAAGCTCTAGTACTAAAGCGGGTCGTGCTTTGTGCACGATTCGCCTAGGTATAGAATGAGTTCGAACGAGTCCGCACTCCCACAAAGTTCGTTGGCGACTTCTATTTCGATTTAAATTTTGACCCGAGAACAATCTTAGCACGAGATTCATTCGCCTACCCAAACCCGCGCGTGACCGCGTCGGGGTGGACCTATGTCATGTCCACAATTTGGCGACCCCGTTGTGGATACCTGATGTACCACTTGTCATCGGGATTCTCAAGGTGAGACTCGAAGAGAAATCGTTCAGTAATTAACGTGTGCGTTTTAGTTCGATGGTTCATGCATACCCCATTTTTGCTCGGGCCGGTTACTTGTGACCGACGTCCCACTTGTGACCGACGTCCCACTATATCGCGGTGCATTCCTACATGGGTGCGCTAAAAACATCTATGGCCGAACTCGTATGGATTTCGCGTCATGTTCTAAGACCAATTCGGCTTAGGAAGTCTGTTCTGATTTACGATAGAGCCATCGCTGTTGGTATAGACCCTCTTTAGACCGACCGAGACTTAGTTTAAAGCATACATACTGTCATCATAATGCGTGTTAGACTATGTGCTACTTGGTTTCCGTGTCATTTTTCAAAAAACTGTCATTTCAAAAAATGCAACTCTTCAAAAAAAAATCCAATTTCAAAAACTCAAAATGATGCCGAAATTTAGGCTTATGATTTGACTCAAAAGTAGTATATTTTTAGTCGGCATACTGCCCATTTCAAAATTCAAAACTCTTGACTTCCAAAAAAATCGATCCTGTCGGCATGTTGCCAATTTCAAAAGTCAGGACCATCCTCGAATTTACAAAGTCAACCTTTCCAAAACCTTCCTTATCCTAGGAAGTCAACCTTTTCAAAATCCTCTTGTCCTAGGACCTACCGTTATCCGTGTGTCAGGTCTTTCATAGGTTCATCGAAGGTCTACAGCGTCGAAACTCCATCGATCATACATCACGAGTTTCTTCCCTTTAAAACCATTCTTATCCCAATTAATTTTCAAATTTTCAAAATTCCATTTCGATTTTCAAATCTTCGAGATGCCGTTTTCGATTTTCAAATCTTCGGATCCCGTTTTCTATTTTCAAATTTTTGAAAATTCATTTTTGATATTCAAATTTTCGAAATTCCAAATATTCAACTTTTCAAAAAAATCGGTCTTGTAGGCATGCTGCATATTTCAAAAGATGGGACCGTCCTCTTTACTTTTAAAATCCAATTCTTTTTCGAACCTTTTGATCTAGGGTCTACCATAATCCGTGTGTTTGGTCTCACCTAATTCGTCGAAAGTCTATACCTAATTCGTCGAAAGTCTCGAAACATTTTAATCAGGGGCCTGCCGTAATCCGTTTGTCTAGTCTCACCTAGTCCGTCGAAAATCTGTAGCGTCGAAACTCCGTCGATCCTACATCGGGGGTTTCTTCCCCGTTTCAGTCCGCCTTATCCTAAAGGCATAACCAACCATCACGAGCCATACACTCGTAAATGCAAGGTTTGTCTAAACACATGAGTCCTAACTAGAAAGTCCCACGCGATCTTTCCCTCCGACAGGACGGTCCCAACGACCTTTCCTGAGGGAGTTTCGCCCGTCTTTCAATCCGTTAGTCGAGTCATCCCAATTCAAGAATCTTTTAACTTAAGGGTCTGCCCTAATCCCAGGGCCATCCTTATTCGAGTCAAGTCAAGGGTCACTAGCGTCGAAGCTCTGCCAATTTCACATCGCAAGTTTCTTCCCTTACCATGTCTGCCTTTCCACAAGGTCGAGTCAACCTTTTCCAAGGCATAGCCCTGTAGCCAAAGGTTTGTGCACCTTACGCCCAAGGGTCAATCGTCCGACATTCAAGTCTTAACAAAACCTTTGATCCCACTCAGGGGCTACCCTTTGTTGTGTGCTAAATTTAGACCATTTTTTCCCTCATTTAAACTCGTTTTCCCCTCGTTTTGCGAGTTCAGAGTGCGATTATCGCCATATTTTGAGTACTTCTCGCATTAGCATCCCTCTTGTGCGTTTTACGTGTTTTTGGTACATTTCTATCAATTTTGATAGGATTTGGCACCAAAATCACGATCAAGCTTCCACGAGCACAAGAGAAGGGAATACCGTCCAAAGAGCAAAGCACACAACTTAAAGTTTAAAATCATCCAATCAATTGACGAAGAATGAGACAAGGAAAGAGGCCAGAGAAAATGACCGGGTGAAATTTCACCCGATGAAGTACCACCGGGCGAAATTTCACCCGACGATAAAGTGCCTCCCCGAAGATTTTCCGAGCTTCTCCGCCGGGGGAAAATGACCGGGCAAAATTTTGCCCACCGGGTGAAATTTCGCCCGATGGAGAAAAGCGCCAAAAACCGCGAAATGAGAAGAAAATCTCACCGGGTGAAATTTTACCCGGTGTGATTAATTCGTCAGGCCGCAGGGCGAAGTTTCACCCCATGAAGATGCAAAGGGCCGGGTGGTTGTCTCACTAGTGGAGCAAAAAGTTTGATTTGGGCTTTGGGTTAAAAGACCCATTAAGGCATTACTATATATATGTTACCCTAGTTTGTTGCCCAAGGCATCCACAACTATCCATCACATCTCATTATTAGTGTAGTATCTCCATCCACCATTAGGGTAGTTACTTCATCCATTAGTAGAATAATCTAGTAGTATTCTTAGTAATTCTTTATAATTCTAGTAGTAATTTAGTAGTAGATCTACCTAGTTCCATCAACAATTCTCTAGATTTCAAGTTTGTAGAAGATTATTATTTCAACTTTCAAGTTTTATTTGAAGATTTGTGGAGTTTATTGAAGAATTAATGACAAGTTCTTCATGTAACACCCCTGATTTTGTGAATAAAATTAATTTAAAATTTTATTCGTATTTTTATTTTTTTTACGATTTAACTCGTAATTCTTAAAATTATTATAAAACTAATTTATCGTTTAATCGTTTCAAACTCCTAAAATTGTATTTGTCTCGCAAACTCTTATTATATTTAAAACCTATTCTTATTTCTGTTTCGATTTATTTTATACATTTAATTTAATTCTTATCGAAAGTCTATTTCGGCGATTTAAATTCTAAATCATTTTATTATTTATATTTAAGCTCGAATTTCTATTTCCGGCTCGAAGTTCATTTATTTAAAGTTTCATCAAAATATTTACTTTATTTCCTCGAGAAATCAATTTAATTCACTTTATCAAAAATGTATTATATATCGGAAAATTCTATTTCACCGTCTGATTATTTAATTCTATAAGCTTCGTTTTCGTCCCGAGTACTTATTTACTCACTTTATTTGACGGCTCGATTATTTATTTAATTTTATTAACTCGTTTTAATTCAATTCTTGGGTCAGTCAGCTTATCGTTACGGAATTTGTTTAATTCGTCTTTCTAAACCGATTCATTTAATTGAGACGATTCATTCCCTTTCCCGTTTTGTTTTGTATGTATCCCCTTGCTATTTTTGCATACACCCCACTTATTATATTTATTTTAACCCACTTATATTAAAGCACCCCCTTTGCCTTCCTTCGCTTACCCACCGCTTCATTCATCCCTTATTCATCTCCCCTTCTTTTATTATTTTTATTTATTCAACCTTTTACCAGCCCCTCTGGTTCCACCGTCTCTATTCATCATTCTTTTCCTCAACCTGCGTCCTCTTCTCTTCATCCTTTTCATCTCCTTCAACTGCCTTTATCACCCTCCATCGACCGTTGTCGCTGCTGCTACGCCCCTGCTGCTGCTACGGTGCCACTGTTACTGTTTCGTACATCTTCTGCTGTCACGTGTTAGTGCAATTGTTGTTCCCTGTCGCTTGATTTTGTAAGGTAATCCATTGCTCCTCTTTTTCTTCCACTTCTTCTTCTTCCCCTGCGTTTTCGGATTCTCGTTGTTGTTGCTTTGATGCGCTGCTGCTGTCCGTTTCTTCTGCCATTTCTGCTATTTGTTGATGCTAAATGATGTCGACTTTTACTGCTGTTGCTAGTGCTCTTCTTCCCTCTTCATCCTCTTCCTTTTGTTCTCCTTCTCCTTCTGTGTTGCGATCCCATTTGCTTTCTACTTCTCGTTCTTCGTCTTAATATTTCTGCGGAGCATCGTTGCTACTGATTGTTCGTTGTTCTTTGTCTCGTCCTCTCTGTTCGATAATGCTATTTGTCGTATATTGCTCTACATGTTGCTGCTGTTGAGGGTACTACTGCTGTCAGTTGTTTTCTTTTCTTCTCTTCTTCCTCTTCTTATTTCTTCCTTGCTAATCAATTTCGTGCCGTTTTCGTTCCAGATGTGTCTGCTACTGCGTTTTGCCGCTGTTTGATCTCCTACTTCTTCGTTTTGTGCGTCAGTTGTTATTGTTACTGTTGTATGCTGCTGCTACTCCTACGCCAGTTATTTGTGTTGTTGTCACTCTTCTCGTGCCTCCTTTTCACTCGTTTCGATGTCGAGTTTGTTGCCTGATGATATGTATTACTACAGATTCATCATTTTCGTTGCTGTTATGCATTCGTTCCGCTCGGTTCGCATTTCTCCCTTTTCGGTCGCTGTTGTGCAATTGTTATGCTCAGGTTCATACTTGTTTCTCAGCAGTCTTGTTTGTATGTGAATTCTGTTAGCGTCTTCACCCTCGATTCATCTTCTATTCCTCTATTCTATTCTATTCATTATTTATGTCACATTGCTGCTACTGTCATGGGTTACTGTGGTTGGTCGATTAGGTTGTTAATCTCTCGATTATTCTCCTTTTCCTTTGTCTCCTCTCTTTGTCGGTTGCACGCTGCTGATGAGGACACTGCTTCTTTCGTGTCGTTGTTGTGGCTGTTCTTTTTTTTTGGTAAAAGGTAAGAAATATTATTAGGTAACAATATACACAATTTACATAGCCTAGAAAAGGCTAGTGATAAAGTTCTTGTCTTTATCACTCATCTGATGTTGGAATTTGGCCTTAAAAAGCATACCTAATTCGGACCTAATATTCTTAATCACGGTATCCGGACGTAATAGTATTCCTTCCATACGGCTTTTGTTCCTCTGTTGCCATACATTATATATAACTGCATTGAGAACTCCGTTTCGAATAGCACGCTGCATTTTGGTACCTCTCACCCGATTCCTCCAATCATTTGTAATTGTTTCTTTAGCCTTCATCTTGACCCAATTTGTGGCACCTGCACATATCTCTTTACTGTAATCACAGTTGCAAAATAGATGTTCTACACTTTCCTCCGCGTCTGCACAGATACAACATCTATCATCATCAGCTATCTTCAGTGCCGCCAATTTTTTTTTGTGTTAAAAGCTTGATGTTGATGGATCCAAGCTATCATACTGTGTTTGGGAATTGTCCATTTATTCCAAATATGTTTATGCCATTTGATTTTATCTCCTTTCTCACGCAACCACCTGTAGGCTTTTGCAATTGTGTACCCATTTGTGCCTTGCACCTGCCATGTACCTGTGTCGTAACCTGCCTGCATCTTTATTCTTGTTCGACAGATTTTCTTCCAGCTCCACGCACAATCGTTGTGGTGTTCTTGTGTTGTCCTTTGTTTTCCGTCATTTCTCGTTGTCTTATGCTGCTGCTTATGTTGGGTTCTACTACTGCTGTTATCGTTGTCTAGTTGGGGTTTCGCGGAAAGCCTCGGAGTTCTATTTAAGAACAAGATTCGAGAACGACTTTTCATATTCAAAGGTTGGAGCTTGGACTAATCAAGGAGTACGATTACGCGTCTGTTTCGGATTCGACTTAAGGTAACTGTAGGACGTTACTCGATTTTATATCGTATGTTTGAGTAGTAGTATGTAGTAAATATTTTAAATTCCGTTTTCTAATTTTAGCTATTTATTATTTGCTAAAAATATTATTTTAAATTGTGTACCTTATAAATATTTTACAAGTTTTCGATATCGTTTTATAAATCGTTAGTAATTTAATTATTTACGAACGTTATAATATTTTGTTGTTTATCGTGACACTAATAACTAAATAATATTGATTTCATATTTTCGTCATATTTTGTTAATTTATAATATTTAACTCAAAATCGTATTTTTATATTATAATCGAGATTTGTATACTTGTTCAATAAATTAATTTCATTTTACGACTTATACTAATAAATGAGAAAATAGTCGATTTTGTTTTAAATACATTTTTAGTAGAGATTATTTTCCCTAATAATTTCTCATTTGTTTACGATTGATTATTTTTAGTAAACTCGGAATTATTTATTGATAAAATCTATTTGCTAAATCTAATTCGAAAGCTTTATAAAATCTCGTTTAATTTATAAAACTCATTGACTCAATTAATTTTGATATCGTTGTTCTTAAAACAACTCTTTTCTAAAATTTATTGTTTTAACTCGATTTTGTAATTATTTAAAAATACTATATATATTGCCTTATTATATTTTATGTAACGAATTTTGACATATAATAAAGTTACGATAATGACGATAATAATAAAATGTTAATTTCATTAGAAATGTTATTTTTAATACATTTCGCATATTTTAATAACTTACGTATCTTCTATAATAATATTTCTATTTTAAGTAAGTTTCTATTTATAGAAAGTTTCCTTTTTATATAAAATGTTTATTTCTTTTATCCTCATATTATTTTTATTGATTATATTATTTTTGAATATCGATAATGGCTGTTTTGGAGTTGTGGAAATGAGGACAAGTGTATGGGTAGAGTAATACAGTCTAGGGTATACGTTTTGTCATCAATTATAAAGCTGGTGTGTCTATGTTGAGACGCATTGGTCGTTGAACTGAGCATGGTTTGTGTTCAGGAGTGTGTATATTTTGACCTTAAACTTAGATATCGCATCATGTAAGTCGCCGTCGGGTTGAACTGGATTTCGGTTGGTGTCCAGGAGGGGTGTACATTACTTAAGCCAGAACCTCGTTGCACGCAGTCCTGTTATAGTTGAGTTGCCTAGTTAGAGACCGAAGTCTAATTTGTTTTGACTAAGTTCTCAAAGCTAGTTTGAGTATTATCCTAGTGAAAGTTTATTCCGTTGCACTGATTGATTTCCATAACGCCATTTTTGAATATTATTATTATCGATTAATATTGACTTGCAGGTTTGCAAATGCTTTAAGTTTCGCTGAAAACTTATTTTTATTATATCATTTTAATGTTTTCTCGTTTTAATTATTTTGATATAGTAATACTATTATTTTTCCATATGATATAATATGGCTGGGAGAACGTCTGAGTTACTCCCCACTGACGTGGCTGTTATGTTTATAACATGACAGGTATTTGCCGCTGGGTTTTGGGTGTGAGCTAGCGAGTAGCATGGATCCTACTCTTTCTTCATTCGTATAATTTATGGATTTGTATAAACACGTTTGGAGATTTTACTTTTAGCCCTTTTGTAAAAAGAGGCCTTTGTATTGACTTACCATTTCTTTTAATAAGATATAGTTTGTCAGTGTGTTTTAATCCCAACTCTACAGTGTTTCCGCCACTGTATTGCGTTCGATTTTCTAGGGGATTACACTTCATTTTCTTCATCAAAGATTCAACCTTTATTTATGCAATCTTCTTATTATTTGTAGATCTTCATAGTTGATATATTTCTCTTCCACTCTCTAATCTCTAGTTTGGATTTAATATAGTTCTCTCATTATTGTCTTTTTTAGATAATCTTAGTGTTGTTAGTTTCTCTAGATTTTACTTATGTTGTTCTATATTATTCTCTAGTTTATTTTGTTAGATAGTATCTCTTCCATAGTTTAGTGGGTAATTGTTAGATCGTAGTTTTCTCATTATTTTGTTGTTATTTTCTTTAGATTTAGTTATTATGCATGTTGTAGTTATTTTCTCCTTAGTTAATGTTTTGTTGTCTTCCATTATGATTAGTGAGTAGATTTCTTGTTGGGGGGTTTAGGGATGAGGACTTGGATTATTTGAATTAAGGGATGTTGGTGGGTTGCTTGCTTGTTGGTTTATCTTGTTTGTGGTTGTTGTGTCATTGTTGTTTTAGTCCGGCCAACTAGACCGACCTTGACTCACTTCTATCAATATGGGGAAACTCGGGGTAGAAATTACCATGACTAGAGACTTACCCTTCTTCGCCGCGAAAGCCGGTTTTTAGGTGGGTTGGGTGAAGAAACCGAAAGGTGGCAATCTCCCTTTATCAATGTTGCGACAAAAACCCGATTCCGATCTTCTTAGACTCCATGTTCCGAATCTCAACTTCCCCCTAACACATTTTCCTTGGTTATCTCTAGCTATTTCTATCGTTATTTTTCTAGTATAGACTCGACCCTTAGAACCCCCCCCCCCCCCCCCCTCTAGACACCATGCAAACACAACACTTTTAACTCGCTACTACTACGTTCCGTTCCCTGTGGACCGACCTCGACTTACCACGATTACTCTAGAAGTTTTTGTGTTATTACAAGTCTACAAATATTGTTTGACCCCCCGTCCTTCACTAAACGACCGATCCGATTTGGGGGCACGTCAAAATGGCACCGTTGCCGGGGAGCGGCTAGTAGTTGTTGTGTTTTTAGCTATTGTGTTTGATTCTTTTCTCTTCTCCCTTTTCCCTAGTACCATTAGGTGCTAAGAGTCTCACCGTTTAATTGAGTTTTATGCCCAGGAACACGTCATCGCCCCTGTGGTTCGATCCGGAGCCGGAATGGACTTTTTGAGCATTCCGTTTTCGGGGAAATAACTCAACCACCATCATTCCACATCCTTCATTATCATCTCCTAACCTTAATCTCATCCTACCACATACACCTTCTACACCTTATACATCACATAATCCCACTCCAAATAATCCTTCCATACCTTCCACTTCAGAAAATTCACCACCATCACCAAAAACTCCACCGCCAAATCAAAATTCATCCCCTCCAAATTATCCAAATTCAAATCCACCATCACCACCAATCCAACAAATGGCAACCTTAGGATCTCATTCCCAACTCACACATGAAGAAACACCTTCTCCCGTTGATTTCGGAGAGATTCCCGAGAATTATGAACTGAAAGCCTCTTTGACAAATGCGGTTCTACAAGATACTTTTCACGGTTTCTCCCAAGAAGATGCTCAAGAGCACATCGCTTCATTTAAAGAAAAATTCGTAGGAGCCCGTCTCAATGGATTAACTTCATGCCAATTGCATCGTTTATTATTTCCAAAGACCTTGAGAGATGGAGCTCGTAGATGGCTTCAAGGTCATCCCGCTAATACATTCACAACAGGGCTCAATTATCTAATGCCTTCTTGGAGAAATATTTTTCGCCGTCAAAGACTAACCAATATCGCATGGAGATACAAACCTTCAAGCAAGATGAATTTGAAAGCCTAAGTGAGGCTTGGGAAAGATTTAGAGATCTATTGCGCAAATGTCCACACCATGGAATACTCGATTGGCTAACTACCCAAACATTTTATAACACCCTTTCATCCAGAACCAAGGAGAACCTCAATTCGGCCGCCGGAGGATACTTCTCTTCTCTCACCGATGAGGCATCTAAAAATCTTATTGAGAAGATGACAAGGAGTGATTCTAGAATGGGTCAATCGAGGAATTCTAGAAAGAAAGTCGAAGTGAACTCATCTAAGGGTTCTAACAAATTGAAACATCAAGCGGAAGTTGAAGAGTTGAAAAAGAGAATGGATGCCTTGAGTTCAAAGCCTACTCCTAGAGGTATGTATCAAATTCAAGGGAGTGTTCCACCAAGGTAATCATCTCCTCCAAAACAATTAACATGGGAAGTTCAATGTGATCATTGTGGCAATTATGACCATGATTCTAGCTCTTGCATTCCTAATGAAGAAGTTTATATTGAAGAGCCAAATGAAGTCCAAGCTATACAAGTGTATGGGCAAAGACCTCCATTTGATCCCTTTTCCAATACTTACAATGCCGGCACAAGATTTCATCCTAATTTTTTTATGGCAATCAAAACGTTCAAAATACTATGTCGCGTGTCCAAGGGAGTCAACCGAGGCCATTTAATCAAAGTCAACAAAGGCTCTTTAACCAAGGTCCTCCAAAGATGCCCCCATATATGCCTCCTCACCAATGGAGCAACTTCAATCAACAAGGTAGCAACTTCCATGTTCCCAACAATTACAACAATTACCAAAATCAACATGGTAATCATTTCAATCATGGATACAATCAAGGGTTCCAAGGCAATTTTCAAGGAAATCAAGGTTACAACCAACAACCATCTAGTCAACCCTCTCAATCTTATGGCCAATCAAACAATTTTCAATTTGGTCAAGGAGGAGTTCCATGGGATAACATTAATGATTTGCAAAGAGCCGTTGGGCAACTATGGAGTGAACATCAAAATACAAAAGCAAGGCTAAAGGTTTGGGAATCACAAGAAGCAACAAAAGCCTTAGCCGCCCCAATTCATCCACCCCATGGTTTGCCCGGGCAACCCCAAAATCCAATAGACCCTTCACACCAAGAAAATGCCGTCATTTTGAGAGGTGGAAAAGAACTTGAGGACCCATATAAGAATTTGAACTTAAGCACCAAAAGCACCCCATCCAAAGTCAATCAACCAAGTGCACCACAAGCATCATCTCCCACTTCCCCCAAAAAAAATCGGGGAATACTAGCGGAGTTTGATATCCTTCAAAATGCGGAGAATGAACAAAGAGAACAAAGAAAGAAGAAAGAGAAAATGGAAGTGGAAGAAGCAAAAAGAAAAGAGGCGGAGCGATTAGCCGAAGAAGAAGAATAATCCAATGTTCAACCGCCTCCCGCTTTTGTCCCACCATTGCCTTTTCCCGAACGAGCTAAGCCACATAAAGAGAATGCCCAATTTAGCCGATTCGTGGATATGTTGAAGAAGGTGGAGGTAGCTTTACCCTTCACCGAGATAATTTCTCAAATGCCCCTCTATTCTACGTTTTTGAAAGATGTCTTGACTAAAAAGAGAACAATAGAGGATAAAGAATGTGTCTCTCTCACGGCACAATGTAGTGCCATTCTTTTGAATCAAATGCCAAAGAAACTAGAGGATCCCGGTAGCTTTTCCATCCCTTGTCGGGTTGGAAATGTTGTTGTTAATCAAGCTTTATGTGACCTAGGGGCTAGTGTTAGTTTTTTACCCTATTCCATTGCCAAGAGACTTAGTGTGGGAGAGATGAGACCCACTAGCATGTCGATTCAACTTGCGGATAGGTCCGTCAAATACCCACTTGGGATACTTGAGGATATACCCGTTCAAGTTGGTAAGTTCTTCATCCCCTCCGACTTTGTTGTCATGGATATGCCCGAAGACACTATTACCCCCATTATTTTAGGTCGACCTTTTATGGCTACCAGAGGTACTATAGTTGATGTTAAGAATGGTAAGTTGTCTTTTCACATAGGGAACGAGTCGGTAGAGTTTTCCCTTTCTCAAGCTCTTAAACAACCAATGATTGAACAAATGCATTCCATTGAAGTTACTGATAGTTTGGTTGAGTATAGCTTGATAGATGATGATAAGCAAGAAGATGAACCATTTGACTCTTCACCCTTTGAAGATGAATGCTTACATGAAGAAAAGGTAGAACCACTACTGGTGGGTAAGAGTATGGTATCTTCTCTTCCTAATCTTGAACTTAAACCACTCCCCTCTTCCCTCAAATATGCTTTTCTTGAAGGAACTAATTATCCTGTTATCGTCAATGCCACACTTGATGGTCCTCAATAGGAAAAACTTTTGATTGTTTTGAGAAAGCATAAAAAGGTCATCGGGTATAGCATTGCCGACCTCCAGTGCATAAGCCCGAACGTTTGTATGCATAGGATCATCCTTGATGATGACCACCGTCATCCGGTTGAGGGTCAACGTAGGTTAAACCCCACCATGAAAGAGGTTGTCATGAAGGAAGTCCTCATGTATGAGGCTAACATTATATACCCAATAACCGGAAGTAAATGGGTTAGCCCCGTACAAGTTGTGCCGAAAAAAGGAGGAATGACAGTTGTCAAAGGAGAAAAGGGTGAGTCTATTTCTACCAGGACCATTACCGGTTGGCGCATGTGTATAGACTATCGAAAATTGAACACGGCCACCATAAAAGACCATTTCCCCCCTTCCCTTTATTGACCAAATGCTTGAAAGATTGGCGCATCATTCTTATTTTTGTTTCCTTGACGGTCATTCCAGATTTCTTCAAATTCCCATTCATCCCGATGACCAAGAGAAGACCACTTTTACATGTCCCTATGGCACCTATGCCTATAGAAGGATGCCATTTGGATTGTGTAATATGCCGGGAACGTTTCAGAGATGTATGATGGCTATTTTCTCCGATTTTATTGAAAAATCTATGGAAGTTATTATGGATGACTTTAGTGTCCATGGTACATCTTTTGATTCTTGCGTTGAAAATCTTGATCAAGTGTTAGCTCGATGTGAAGAGTATAGACTTGTTTTAAATTGGGAAAAATGTCATTTTATGGTTGAACAAGGTGTTGTCCTAGGTCATATTGTTTCTAATAAAGGAGTCGAAGTTGATAAGGCTAAAGTCTCCGTGATCGAGAACTTGCCACCACCTACAAATGTTAAAGGGGTGAGGAGTTTTATAGGTCACGCCGGTTTTTATAGACGATTTATTAAAGACTTTTCCAAGATTGGCAAGCCTTTAACTTCTTTGCTTATGAAAGATGCACCTTTTATTTTCGATGACTCGTGTCTTGAGGTCTTTTGCAGGATAAAGACCGCTCTCACTACCACTCCAATTATCAAAGCTCCCGATTGGAATCTTCCATTTGAGATCATGTGCGATGCATCCGATTTTGCCGTTGGTGCCGTTCTAGGTCAACGGGTAGATAAGAAGCTACATGTGATATACTATGCAAGCAAAACACTAGATGAAGCCCAATTGAGGTATACAACAACCGAAAAAGAGATGTTTGTCGTTGTCTATGCCAAGGAGAAAGTCCAAAATTATGTTACCGGTTCCAAAGTCATTATTCATACCGATCATGCAGGGATTCGATACATCATGTCCAAAAAAGAGACCAAGTCCCGACTCTTTCGGTGGGTCCTCCTTCTACGAGAATTTGATATTGAGATTAGAGACAAAGCTGGATCGGAGAACTTGGTAGGGGATCATCTTAGTAGACTAACGGTTAGTAAAGGAAGCAATGAAGAAGATGGTATACCCATCAATGAACCTATGAGAGATGAGGCCTTGATGGCCGTTGAAACTATTACACCTTGGTATGCCGATATCGTCAATTTCTTAGTATCTCAATTTATTCTGGACGACAATTGCCAAGGTTCTCCAAAGCGGGTTTTGGTGGCCTTCCATGTTCAAGGACATTCGAGCTTTCATTCTCACATGCGATGCTTGTCAAAGAAGTGGGAATATTACAAGAAGAAATGAGATGCCCCTTCAACCCATCTTAGAAATTGAATTGTTCGATGTTTGGGGCATTGATTTCATCGGTCCGTTCACATCCTCTTTTTGTAACAAATACATCCTAGTAGCGGTTGATTATGTCTCAAAACGGATTGAGGCCGTAGCTTCCCCCACCAATGACTCCAAGGTTGTAATCAAGCTTTTCAAGAATGTAATTTTCCCAAGATTCGGTATGCCTAGAGCCATAATTAGAGATGGAGGCTCTCATTTTAGGAAACATACATTTGAACACCTTCTTAGGAAATATGGTATCACTCACAAGATGTCCCTAGCCTACCACGCTCAATCAAATGGGCAAGCCGAGATCTCCAACCGTCAAATCAAGGGAATTTAAGAGAAAGTTGTAAATACACACCGAAAGGATTGGTCATTGAAGTTAAATGACGCCCTCTGGGCACTGAGAACGGCTTACAAAGCACCGATTGGAACCACTCCTTATCATCTTGGGTATGGTAAAGCTTGTCACTTACCGGTGGAATTAGAACACAAAGCCGAATGGGCAACCAAAGAGTTAAACTTCGATGAGAGTGTTGTAGGAGATAACCGCCTTCTCCGACTACAAGAATTGGAAGAACTAACACTTGAAGCCTATGAAAATTCGAAGATTTACAAGGAACGAACTCGCCAATGGCACGATTCTCGAATACTTCGTAAGGACTTCTCCGTTGGTGATAAGGTATTACTCTTCAACTCTCTCTTTAAGCTCTTCCCCGGTAAGTTGAAATCAAAATGTCGGGTCAATTCGAAGTGACCAAGGTGCAACCATATGGATCAATAGAGATATCAAGCCCGGAAACTGGGAAATTTATGGTTAACGGGCAACGTTTGAAGATTTATCATCCCGGTCACATTCGTGAGACCTTTGCTACCGTGAAGTTTGGTGAGCTCCCATTGGGGAGCGTTGTTTAACCCACTCCCAAATTGAAGTAGGTTTGGTGGTATCCTCAACAACCACCTTATATATATGTATCATATTTCTTTCAGTTTGTTAGCTTTGTTAGTTTGAGAAGAATGGTTGAACTTGGATTTCACCATGGAGCATTTATTTGGATGAAGATCAAGCTTTTCGAGGAGTTATGGAGCTTATTTGAAGACCACAAGCATGTTTGTGGAGATATTGATTATGTAATGTGAGTCGAGTTAATATTTGAATCTTTAGGTGATTATTGAAGAGCCATAGAATGGCAAGGCAGAAAAACGAAGAAAACAAGACCGCCGGGCGAAACTTCGCCCGATGAGAGTTGACCGAGCGAAATTTTGCCCTACGGAAAAGTTGCCAAATTTGCCGGAATTGACGAAGACGCCACCGGGCGAAATTTCGCCCGGTGAGATTTTCACCGGGTGAAATTTCACCCGGTGGAAAAAAGTTGGCAAAGTCAATTTTCATGACGAAATATCGTCGAGTGAAATTTCACCCGATGGTGCTTGACCGGGTGAAATTTCACCCGGCGATATGAGCTTGAATGGATCACCTATACCCTATTTCTTCACTACAATTTCAGTTCCCTCCTTCACATTTACCACACATAACTTTCCCTCCAAAATTTTTACACCAAAATTTTACCACCCACTTTAAGACTTTCACTTTCCCTCCACCACCTTTATATAACCTTTACCTCAAATTTCACTCCACATTTTCACCCTTCATAAAAACATCAAACCACCTTCCATACCCTAACCACATTTAAACCTCCATTCATAATTTCTTCTCCATCCTTGGTGATTTATTTTTTGGTCTTGAAGAAGGAGAAGAAGTTTTGGGATTTTTCTTGCAAATTATTATTATGGAGATAAGAGCTCAACGAGCCGCTCGAAAACAAAAGCACAAGGTGGCCTTGTCCCGTTCACAATGGAAATTTTAGGAATAGAGGACGATATTAGAAAGTTATCATCAAGGATCGGAACTAGCGGACTTCTTAGTTTCGCGGCTTCTAAATATAAAGACTTGACATGTGAGTTCCTAGGAAACTTTACTATCGATAACCCGACCACACCAAGAATGTTTAGATTTCGTTTATTCGGTAAACCCCATTTTTTTTACTATTTACGAGTTTGTCTTAGCTTTAGGCTTACCCTCATCGGGTACCAGACTTAGTGAACCTTTGAGTGATTTTCAAGCTAGTGCGTCTAGAAGAGACCTTTGGAGGTGCATAGCACGTGGCCAACGAGATTTCGAACCTGATTCAAACTTTACCTCTGAAATCCGTAACCCAACTATTCGTTACTTCTCGGAGATACTCTCCCACTGCTTGATACCATCTACCGATAATATTATTAATCTTGATGTGTGCGTCTTGCAATTGATTTCTGACTCCTTACTTGGTAACCCTAACCCCTTAGACCTACCACTTGTCGTAGCGTTGCATTTTCACCGTATTACCGTTGCCCAACGCCCCTGTGTAGACTGTGGAGGTCTTGTGACCTTAATCGCGAAAAACTTGGGTTATGCGACCAACCACCTTATCCCAATAGACAATCGAGTCTGGCTTGACGAGGCCTATCTTCCGACTTGGATCTTTAATGTACCCGATCATCGCCTCGTCTCCATTTGCCATGACCGTGCTTTAATAGTCCTCAACACACACCGAACTAATATTTATAATTGCCACAATTGGGACATACCCTTAGGCCCCGGTGAATTCCGACTAAACGAATCGGGGGGAATGGAAATTTGGGAGTATGCACACTACACGTTACCCGAGGGTCGTACGATCTACGACCTTTGTGAGTTAGAACCCACCGAGGGCATACAACCCTATCTCGGGTCTCCGACGGTTTCTTTCGCGTCGAACGATTACCCAAATTAAACGATCCCCCAGAGTCGGTCGGTAGTGAGTGTGTTGTGTATGTGTGTGGATTAGGTCGGTGAGTCTTTAATCATCTATAATTGCATGTCTTTGAATTGAATTTGTTCCTTGTTCCTTGTTTCATCATTTTATAATCATTGTGAATTGTTTTACCTTGAACTAAATTGCATGCTGTCCCACTGTCCCATCGATTTTTTTGTGTGGCCGAAGCGGCCTTGGTATTGCTCCCGGTCTTTAGGCGACGTGATTACGCCATTGACCCTTTTGAAAATCCAAATTTTACTCATTTTCTCAAATTTTTCTTAATCCGAGCTAGGTGACGTGACTACACCTACGCCCAATTTTTCACCCTTTCGTTTTAATTTCTTTTCTTTCCGTTTATTTCTTTTTCAATTTCTTAGCCACCTGGCTAAGGTCTAGGTGATGTGATTGCACCTAGGCCCGCCACTATTTTATCGCTTTCTTTATTTTCTTTTTCCTTTTTCTTTTCTCAAAAATTTCGAAAAATCCAAAAACATTTGAAAAATCATAAAAATCCAAAAAGATTTTCTTTTCCGCCTTTTTCGATCTTCCCCTACTTGTCCGTTGAGGACAATGTACAGTTTTAGTGTGGGGGAGGAGTCTACTATCTTTTATTTTTCAAAAGTCTTTTCAAAATCCATAAAAATTTGAAAAATTCGGAAAATCAAAAACATTTTTCTTTTCTTTTTCTTTTCTTTTCTCGTTTATCGTTATGTTTTGTGTCCCGTGTACGGTCTTGTTCTCTACTCTTACAGGTAACCACCACCTTAATAGCACGATTTGAAGAGATTATGAAAGCACTCCGCTTAGTAAACTCCTTCCTTCTTTCTTATTTACTATTGAAAGCTTTTGTAGAAGGAGTTAGGTTGTTGCTAATTGGAGGCTCTCGAAGTGAGCATTTTGGGTGTTGTGGTTGATTGTCTGCTTGAATGTCGATGGAGTATGGAGTACATGACCTTACTTGTGTTTTCTTTTATTGCTTTTTCCTTTTCGTGTGTTTTTTTTGTTTTTGTATAGAGTGTCTAGGACTAAACTCTTCGAAAACCCGATTACAATCCTTTTACAAGAGTTTGCTATCCATTGTAGATAAACCATTGTAGACTTTGGACCTTAATCTAGTAGAATGACTCTTAATCAATGAATTTATTGATCCTTTAGCTTGAGTACACTTTTCTACTAGAGGTTTACTTCGGGGTTTGCATTCGACCACCTTGACCACCCATGGAGGAGTTAGGCCTTGGATCCCGCATCCCGTTTTTTAGGTGACCTTGCTCGAATGACCATTGCACCTTTAGTCCAAATACATTCCGACTTTTTGTGGGTTATCCGGGAATGGCGCGCGTTCTCGATTACCTATTTTCCCTCCACCTATACATCATCACAATAAGTTTACACAAAAATAACCTCCGAGCTTGGTTTCAAACCACATCAAAAAGCCAAAAAAGGGCAAACCAAACCAAGAGAAAGGGCACAAAAATATGAAAAATAAGGAGAGAAAAGGAGCTTCAAATGAAAATCATATCATCGAAGAAACGTCTCCTTCAAAAAAAACCTTTCATCGATTCATCGCCGTGAAGTGCCTACTAGAGGACCGAGTCCCGAGGTAGGAAGATAGCGGTGATTAGTCGATCCACCCCAATAATTGTAAACACTCCACCTTTTTGTTTGGGCTAATTTAGGAAATTCGAGTTTGGAACGACCGTCTTGGCTTAGCCAAAGAGAGTGGGACTGCACCTACCTACAGTGTCGAACAAATCCATGGTTCACTTTTTTCCACTCCGTTATATGCCCCGTCGTACCCCTTTTGAAGATTAGGAGGAACTGGCTAAGTTATCAACATTTTTATTGCTTAATTGTCATAGTATTAGGCTTTGGTCCTTGTTTACGTGGGTGATTTATCTTTGAGATTTATTGTTGTTTTAGGTAAGTAATCGGTGTCTTCCCCGCCGTCTCGATGAGGGATTAGGTGTTTTATTTTTGCTTTGCATGCGTCTATTCTTTCGTGTTATGTGTTTTTGTGTGTTTAGTCGCATCCACTATTTTGAGCAAGCACCAACTTGCCTTGCATGGGAGTACTCCACCTCATGGGTATTTCGATGTGACTTGAAGGGACGGAGCGGACCCGTTAATTGCCCCGAATTGGCTTTGCATAGTCTAGCTAGTAGTAGTTGTTGTAGTTTCTTTTTTGGTCTTTGCTCGAGGACGAGCAACGGTTTCGTGTGGGGGAATTGTTGTGTGCTAAATTTAGTCCGTTTTCCCCCTCATTTAGACTTGTTTTTCCCTCGTTTTGCGAGTTCAGAGTGCGATTATCACCATATTTTGAGTACTTCTCGCATTAGCATCCCTCTTGTGTGTTTTACGTGTTTTTGGTAGTTTTTTATCAATTTTGATAGGATTTGGCACCAAAATCACGATCAAGCTTCCACGAGCACAAGAGAAGGGAATATCGTCCAAAGAGCAAAGCACACAACTTAAAGTTTAAAGTCATCCAATCAATCGACGAAGAATGAGACAAGGAAAGAGGACAGAGAAAATGACCGGGTGAAATTTCACCCGATGAAGTACCACCGGGCAAAATTTCACCCGACGGTAAAGTGCCTCCCCGAAGATTTTCCGAGCTTCTCCACCGGGGGAAAATGACCGGGCAAAATTTCGCCCACCGGGTGAAATTTCGCTCGATGGAGAAAAGCGCCAAAAACCGCGAAATGAGAAGAAAATCTCACCGGGTGAAATTTCACCCGGTGGGATTAATTCGTCAGGCCGCAGGGCGAAGTTTCACCCCATGAAGATGCAAAGGGTGATTGTCTCACTAATGGAGCAAAAAGAGGGATTTGGGCTTTTAGGTTAAGAGACCAATTAAGGCATTAATATATATATGTTACCCTAGTTTGTTGCCTAAGGCATCCACAACTATCCATCACATCTCATCATTAGTGTAGTATCTCCATCCACCATTAGGGTAATTACTTCATCCATTTGTAGAATAATCTAGTAGTATTCTTAGTAATTCTTTATAATTCTAGTAGTAATTTAGTAGTAGATCTACCTAGTTCCATCAACAATTCTCTAGATTTCAAGTTTGTAGAAGATTATTATTTCAAGTTTCAAGTTTTATTTGAAGATTTGTGAGGTTTATTGAAGAATTAATGACAAGTTCTTCATTCTCTTCATCAAAGATTCAACCTTTATTTATGCAATCTTATTATTATTTGTAGATCTTCATAGTTGGTATATTTCTCTTCTACTCTCTAATCTCTAGCTTAGATTTAATATAGTTCTCTCATTATTGTCTTGTTTAGATCATCTTAGTGTTGTTAGTTTCTCTAGATTTTACTTATGTTGTTTATTATCTAGTTTATTTTGTTAGATAATATTTCTTCCATAGTTTAGTGGGTAATTGTTAGATCGTAGTTTTCTCATTATTTTGTTGTTAGTTTCTTTAGATTTAGTTATTATGCATGTTGTAGTTATTTTCTCCTTAGTTAATGTTTTGTTGTCTTCCATTATGATTAGTGAGTAGATTTCTTGTTGGGAGGTTTAGGGATGAGGACTTGGATTATTTGAATTAAGGGATGTTGGTGAGTTGCTTGCTTGTTGGTTTATCTTGTTTGTGGTTGTTGGGTCATTGTTGTTTTAGTCCGCCCAACTAGACCGACCTTGACTCATTTCTATCAATATGGGGAAACTCGGGGTAGAAATTACCATAACTAGAGACTTACCCTTCTTCGCCGCGAAAGCCGGTTTTTAGGTGGGTTGGGTGAAGAAACTGAAAGGTGGCATTCTCCCTTTATCAATGTTGCGACAAAAACCCGATTCCGATCTTCTTAGACTCCATGTTCCAAATCCCGACTTCTTCCTAACACCTTTTCCTAGATTGGTTATCTCTAGCTATTTCTATCGTTATTTTTCTAGTGTAGACTCGACCCTTAGACCCCCCCCCTCTAGACACCAAACACATCACTTTTAACTCGCTACTACTACGTTCCGTTCCCTGTGGACCGACCTCGACTTACCACGATTACTCTAGTAGTTTTTGTGTTATTAAGAGTCTACAAATATTGCTTGACCCCCCGTTCTTCGCTAAACGACCGATCCGATATGGGGTGAGCGATCAATCACGGTTGTTCTATGGGTCATGTTCTACACGTGTTGTCTCACGTGTGCCACTTTCTTGTCACTTAGACGCCACACCATCTGAGTCCTATCAGAGTCTTTAGAGTCACTCGGGGGCTATCCTCCACCCGAGCAGTGAACCATGGTCATCCTAAGGGTACCCTACGTTCATCCTACATCGGTGTCCTTATGATTCCTTCTTCGAGTCGTACATATGCTACAAACACTCGAAGCTCTTAAAGGTTTAGGTCGCCACGGTTGGTCCAAGCACGCGATGCGATCAAGCACGATCGGCCCATTTTCGGACTCACCCTCATGCAACTCAAGTCTCATGGTCAAGTCCAAGTCACGGTCGTTACTTTGTCTAGGTCAACGTTCGAGTATTCTGGTCCGAGAATCTTAGTCATTCTCGTCGCGTTGGCCCGTGTCTAGTTTGACTCCCTCTCTTGCATTTGCGTAAAGCCGAGTTTAAGCGAGTTGTAGCACTTGTTGTTCTCCCCAATCAAGGACCTTACCAAAAAAGAAAACAACCAACGGAGCATCCGAAAGTCCGAATTTGATTCGAGTCTGAGTCTAGGATACCCTACATCCTCATTTCCAAATCAAAGTCAGAGTGAGAGTCAGTTGCATTATGTCTACTTCTATAATTTAACAAAATCAGCTTTTTTTCTATCTCTCGTATATGCTTTCCTTATGTGTTTTCGAGAACATGATGAACACCATCGTACACTGTGAGCACATGCACGTGACTATTATAGGAAAATCTATAACGACTGCAGGATACTGAGACCCGTGTTTTCCTTTACCTGTTCCATGTCTGACATAGAAAGCCACGTAACTACCCCTAGCAGGAGCAGTATCGAATCCTATGACAGATCTAGGTAGTGTCCTAGTTTGGGTTCAAAACGGAAGGCAAACCCATTTCCCACAATAAACACCCCTCCAATAAGACCGATCAATCCCTACCTTAGAAATTAGTCTGATCAAAAAAAGGAAGCATCGTTGTTCTATACACTCAACGCTAGGAAATACCCAACCCAGGACGATGTTTCTAGCAAGCTTGCTCGGAATTGTGCTGACAATCCCGAGATCCAAACCACAATGCTTATTGTAAAGTGCTCCACCGTGAGTTTTCACTCACATAAACACCAACTATGCTTACACCTTACAAAGCTTAGCTCCAAAGCCTAATCCAACCGATAGGCCCAACCCCAGATCCGCCCACAAATTGACGCCACAGATCCGGGAATACCCGTGCTTATTGCCAACACCATAGGGGGGATAGCCATGAAAAAAAAATCAAAAACCCATGACCTTGGTTAGCGGTCCACTCAAGTGAAAGTTCCTTCACCGGGGTACGGTCAATTAAAAAATTGTCGATGCCTATACCATCAAATAGAGTAGAGACAATCAGGCTGGTCAGCTAACACCACATCTAGCCTTCCCACATTACAACCCTCAAGACCTTCTCGATACCTAGGCTAAGAGACAGCCCAGAATTTTGAGGATTCAAGCTCCATAGGATACACCCTAATCATTAGGGTCGTACATGGAAATCAGATACCACATTATCAAACCTACCCTAATCGAAGTTCGAGTCATTTTTATTCAACTTCCCCATTTCCTACCACATTACAATAACTTACCCTCGAAGTCTTAGCTCCACAAAATCGAGCTCTAGATTTCAAATCATCAAAGCCATTTACTGCCTGACACCATATTTTCCAAAACATCCAAACCAGTTACTAGCCCTAAACACGGGAACTCAACTTGCGGTCAGCATAGAAAGTACCAAATCGTTCAAACCACCTCTGGGGGCTACCCCGAAGAACACTCACAGTCAAGGGATCAACATCCTAACTATTCTAGCCCTTTGATTAAGGCATCATTGGGAATGCACCTAGCCTACACCATCATTATGGCTAGTTACACACAAAGTCCTAATAAACTAGGCACCATAATATATCTTTCAATATCCAGAACTACGGCTTGGTTTGATTTCACTACACGTGAATACGTAGGCAGCCATTCGACAAAGGCATGATGCGCGTATTTTATTTATACTTTTTATGCTCTTATTACGCGCATTCTCGTGTTTATCGAGTAGTGAAAGCTACCATTTTGCCCCGAATTGGCTACTTTGTGGTGTATTCTGTCTTTTTGCAGGAACGGAAGCCATAAGAGCTAAAACGAACCAAAACCGAGCAAAAACGAAACTGGAAGAGCTGATCGCTGAACTGGGCATAATAGTCGACCGACTATCAGAATAGTCAGCCGACCATGACGATAGTCGACCGACAGTTATTTTAGTCGGCCGACTATTTGGGTGACAGCAGAAGATCAAATTAAGTCAATATTAGTCGACCGACTATTAAATTAGTCGGCCGACTATTTTTTGGGCTGCGGACAAATTTTGTATTCAGCAAGCAGTTTCTTCATCAGTTTTAACTCTTTATAAGTTGTATAAATAGGGCTTTTCAGCCACGTTTTACTACCCCATACTTTTTACTCCTCCTTAGAATTTTATTTAGATCTTTTCTGCTTATTCTCTTAGGATCACTTCTAGTTTAATTTCTTCCTTTAAAACTCAGTTATTGTAAGACTTCAAGATTCAAATCGCCTTTATTCCTCTTGGTAATTTAATCGAATCTTTCTTCCTTCTTCCTTCTTCTTCGTTCTTTTTTTTTTGGTAAAATGTGAGTATATTGCCAAAAACATCAATGAGCACATTCACATCATAGGACCTTCATGTCCTGACTATTACTTCGCAATTTACGACGAAAAAAATAAATGCACTAGAAACCGCAAAATTAGTTGTTCCAGTGAATCAGAGTTATAACAATCTTCCCCATGGCTCTTGCTGTAATTTCTTTCTTCATCCTTCAAGCCACTTCTTCTGGTCTCAATAACTTCAGCTCATTCCAGGCTTCATTTCTTTGCGTCCAGACATGGTAATAGTATGCAATTCGGACCATTGCATCAGTTTTCCATCTAATAATATCATGGTTTGCATCAGCAAATATCTGCAGAGTACGGGTCGCACCATACCAAGCCACAATTTCAGTCTCAATTCTGCTGCTGTATTGGCACTCCTCAAATATATGCTCGACCGTTTCCTCTTCCTGACCATAGGCAGCAGGTGTTATTAGCTATGTATCCAATTTTAGCTAGTTTTCCTTTAGTATTCATGCCTCTATTCAATGCCATCCAAGTGATTAAAGAATGCTTTGGGATATTCCAATTATTCCATATCACTTTTGCCCAGTTTTTCTCGCTTTGTTTACTTCTCAGCAGGTTGTAGCCTTCTTTAACGGTGTATTTCTCAATATCCCACATCACCTGTCGATTTGCTTCCTTCATTATGTCCTTCACTTTGCATATCTGTTTCCACGACCCGTTATATCTGTTTCGGTCTGTAACTGCTCTAATCGTGCCCCTTTATATAGATTTGATTCACCCATCGAACCCAAAGTTTTTCGAGATGAGAATGAACCCAACTAGCGAGCTTAGCTATGGCAGCCTGGTTCCAGGCTTTAACATTTTTAATGCCTAAACCGCCCTCTTTTTTAGGAACCGTGATTTTTTCCTAAGCGACTAGAGGAACCCGAGTGTAGTCAGCTAAACCTGCACAGAAGAAGTTCTGGCAAATTGCCTCCACTGTCTTAACAATGCTACTTGGTAGGACAAAAATGGATGCCCAATAGCAGTGAAGAGTATTCAGAATTGAATTTATGAGTGTTAATTTCCCGGCATATGATAGTTTTCTAGCTCCTAGACTTCTTATCCTAGCCACAATCTTGTCTGTTACAATCACACATTCTTTCTTAGATATCCTTCCTGGTTTTATAGGGATACCGAGGTACCTGAAGGGCATATTCCCCTTGCTGAACCCAGTAACATCCAGAATGTCCTGCATCAGAATATCGAACATGCCATTGAAATACACCTCCGACTTGTTATTGTTTTGTTGCAGCCCTAAGGTATTAGAAAAAGTAGTAAAGGCTCTCATCATAAGAATAATGGAGCTCGGTTCGCCTTTGCAGAATAGCATTAAGTCATCCGCGAACATCAAATGAGTCAGTTTCATCTCCTAGCATATAGGATGGTACTGGAATGGCCAAGTAGAAGTAGCAAATTTTAATGTTCTTGTTAAATACTCCATGCAGATGCTGAATATAAGCGAAGAAATTGGATCCCCTTGCCTTAAGCCTCTTTTACCCTTAAAATAGCCAAAATTGCTTCCATTCAATGAAAGGGTATATGTAGGAGTAGTTATGCATTTCATTACCTGCTTAACAAACAATTCCGGAAATTCCAAAGCCTTCATCATTTGCTCGACAAAGACCCATTCAATCGAGTCATAAGCTTTTTGGATGTCTATTTTGAATAGGCATCCAGCTGACACACCTTTCTTCTCATACAGCTTGACAATATCCTGACAAATCAGGATATTCTCGACAATTGACCGCTCTTGTATGAAAGCTCCTTGAGTATTTTCTATGATGTCTGGCGAAACCCCTGCTAACCTGTTGCACATCAGCTTCGATATGATCTTATAAATGGTATTACAACAGGCTATAGGTCTAAATTGAGTTACTGAATTAGGCCTCTCAATCTTAGGTATTAAAGTAATTATAGTGGAATTGAGCTGCTGCAATAATTCACCAGTCGTGAAAAAATCAATCACCGACTCCTCTACATCCTGTCCAATAATCTTCCAAGCGTCTTTAAAAAAGCCGCTAGTATAGCCATCTGGGCCTGGGAGACAACATGGTACGTTTGATCTCATCAACAGTCACGGGAGCATTCAAAATACTCCAATAATGCTCATTATATTTCTTGCCTTGATCAATAATGCTTCTTCTTACGTTCTGGACTAGTTTCAAACTGCCAGGAATAGTCTGATAATACTTTATGAATGCATCTTGTATTGTATCAGGGGAGTTACACAGGTGACCATTAGAGTCTTGGAGTTGAATCACCTTATTCCTGTGTTTGCCTTTGTTTGATGCAGGTATGAAAGTACTCAGTGTTCGCATCCCCATTTTCAATCCACGAAGCTTTGGCCTTCTGCTGGAGGAAGCTCAGTTTACTTTCCTGCAATTGTCTAGCCTGTTTCATCATATCTCTCTCTGCTGCAATAATATCCGCATTCTGCAGATTATCCATCAACTTTTCTTGAATCATTTCAAGCTTCCTTGTCGCCTGATCAGCCTGATTAATTATATCATCAAAACATTCTGAGTTCAATATCTTCAACCTGGGTTTGAGCATCTTCAATCTTTTAACAACTGTAAACATCTTAGTGCCTCTAATCCTTTCATCCCAAGTCCTCTTCACCACCTCCTTAAAGGAGGGAGCCGATGCCCACATGTTGAAGTACTTAAAGTTCCTTTTCTGATTGCCTGAACCATATCTATTTCCAACAATACATGGTGTATGATCCAACCATCCTTCATGATAATAATGAGCAGCCATAGTTGGGTAATCCTCCATCCACATTTTCACTACTACAAATGAGCACTTGGGCCACGGTTGAATTCGTGGCAAAAGTGCTAAATTTTTGTGGCTAAAGTACTTTGCAACGGAAAGACCATCCGTGGCGCAAGTGGCCGTGGCAAACAAATAGCCACGAGAAAAAAAAACGTGGCAAGTATTGATTTTATTTCCACGGAGTCTCCCGTGGCTAGAATTAATTTTTTGCCACGGATTATCCCATGGCTAATTATGTTTGTAGCAAAACATTTATTCCGGTGACAAAATATATAATAAATTAAATAAATTAATAACCGTAAGAATTCTCTACCCCTATAGTAGTCACATCTGGAACGATTACTAGCTTTATTGCTGAGTCATTCCAATATTATTTAATTCACCATATGCATCGAAGAGCCTTCCCAGGAGGTCACCCATCTTAACACTACTCTCACTCAAGCACGCTTAACTGTGGAGTTCTTATGGCCAGTTACCAGAAATGAAATTGAACTTTATTGACATAATCATTGGTTTGAATTCTTTTAAAGTGATGTTTTTCTTCACAAACTACATTTACTTTTGAGTAATTAATTTCTTTCCCCAATGATTTACATATTATGACTACAAAATTATTATTCCGGAAAGAAAAGAGTTTCGAAGTTGATTTTCGGACTCATGATTTCATTAATTTATCGATATTTCTATTTTAGTTTCTATTTTCCACGTTCTTTTATTGCTAGTTCTTTCGATATGTTTTTTTCTTTTCGTTATCGGTCATTATTTTATTTCATCAGTTTTTTATCCTCATTGAGTTTTCTCTTGCCTACTTCAAGTTTTACCCGAATTTTATTTTTCATTAAGTAAATTTTATTTTAAATTCATTTTTTAAAATATCTTCCAAATAATATTACAGAACAGTTATTGAATTAAAAAGTTGCCAATAAATTAATTTTGGATTTTCTCACTATTAGTCCTTAATTATTATATTTTCTTACTTGTATTTGTTAATTATTTGATTTTCTTATTTATACTTCTCTTTTTTTGAAAAAATTATTTTGACTGGTTTTTGAACTTAGGCACAACTTTCTAATACATTAATCTTTCTTCTAAACCAAACAACTTGAAAGACAATTAAATTACAAAAATAATTATTGTTTTCACAGTCAAAGTTAATTTCATAAAAATATATAGACTGATTAGAATTCTTAAATACGAATTTAATAAAGCAATTTTTTTTCACAATGAAAATATTGTAAGAGAATCAATAATTTGGAAAAAAATCATTCTCAGTCACTTACTTTTTTAAGTTTTTTTTGTCTTAAAAAGAAGTGTATTTCATGTGAAAAAATTAATTAATTAAACGGTAAAAATGAAAGAATCTTAAATAATATTAAACGTCTTAATGATGGATGATCAATCGCATGCTTCTTTTACTTGATATGCTATGTACGCCACATTTTAGCTAGAATATATAACACTATGTAAATTTTAGTTGTTTTTCAAAAGTCATACTTAAGATTACAGTATTTTAATAAAAAATATTGTCAAATTAAAAGAAATCTATTACTTCAAAAATGATGATTAGTAAAAAATCAACAAATTAGACAACCAAAGTTTTCTTGTATTTAATTTTACAAAAAAATCAATTTTTTTCTTAAAACTAAATATAATAATACCAATTTTTTATTAATAAAATATTTTCAAAGTTAATATTTTTTTCATATTATCTTTAACTTTGAATTTTAATGAATTTTTTAAGATCAATATTTGACACTCGGCTTAAGTTGAAACTAATTTGATTAAAGTTTGGAGAACCATTAGCCACATGCATTTATTTAATCTGTGGCTAAAAATTAATTTCGCCACGGAAGTAAATTATGTCGTGGCTAAATAATATTTGCCACTGAACAAATTCGTGGCTAAACATATTTTTGCCATGGGTGTGGCATCTTTCGTGGCAAGAGTGATTATTGGCCACGACTTTAATAAAATTCGTGGTGCAAGAGAATTTTTGCCACGGGAAAAAATGTTCCCGTGGCATATTTTTTTTCCCAACTAGCGGATCAAATTTTTCCCGTGGCTAGGTAAAATTTAGCCACAAATAACAAATTCCCGTGGCATAATTCGTGGCGTAAGTGCCAATTTGTTGTAGTGTTTATTCACCAAGAATCTATCTAACTTACTGTACTTCCTATCCCCATTCTCTTATTTATTAGTCCAAGTATAGTAAGCTTCAGTAGTTGCAATATCATGCATATCACACGCATCTAGGCAATCAGCAAAGTCTTCAATGTCTTCCTCTTTGCTTTGCCCACCCATTCGTTCTTCTCTATTCAACACTGTGTTGAAATCACTTGCTATAGCCCACGGTCTGTCCACATTCAACGAAATCCTCTTTAGATCATCCCATAAAGGTCTCCTATCATCCCCATCATTGAACGCGTACACCATTGTCATATAAAACTGTCTTCCAGTACATCTATCCACAGCCCTAGCATGAATGAACTGGGAACTGGCTGCTAACACATCAAGGAAGAAGATATTCGGCTGCCAGAGTAACCAAACTCTTCCACCTTTATGCATACTACAATTTGTAGTAAAACTCCATTCTCCTAGCATTTTATTGGCAACATTCCCTACATTATTGTTATTTTCTTTAATCTCCAATAATCCAAACAAAGCAACTTGATGTTTATTCATAAAACGTTTAACTACTTCCTGTTTATTTACATTATTAAGCCCTCTCACATTCCAAAAACCTATATTATTAATTTGGAGCCTTTTGGATAGGAGGGTTACCAGCTTTCACACTCCCAATTTGCATTTTAGTCACTTCCTCTATATCAGGGTCATCCTCAAGTACATCCAGATCTGTTCTAATAGGAGAAGCAGCAGTCTCACCCCTATGTAATACACCTGGACCCCTATTTAGTTCACCCTTATCCTTTAACGCAGCAGTGAATTGAGGTGATGCCTGTACAATTTTCTATACAGGTTTCCACATCTTCTTTGTTACTACGCCTCCTTCCTTCCTCAGTATCTTCTTCGTACATTGATTCTCTTCATGCCCTAGTCCTTTACAATGATTGCATAGACTGGGCTTCCACTCATACTCAATCCTGATGTTAACCTTCTGCCCTTCTTCATCCAAAAAAGCAACATTCTCTGGGTACTTTTGACCTACATGTAATTCTACCAACGATAGAGCATATCCAAGTCTTGTTTTAGCCAAAGTTTGCTGATCAGACTGTATAAATTTACCCACAAGGTTAGCTATAGTTGGAAGACATTTACCCCAGAAATGAAGTGGTAACTCATACAATCTTATTCATGCTGGTACGACCTTAACATCTTCTTTTAACAGATCAACTCCTTCTGTTCAGTCCTTGACTATCATAGGTTTACTATCAAACATACGATACCCAACAGCCTAAACCTTGTCCTTGTCATCCATAGTCTGAAATTTGACCAAGAATATACCATTTGGAAGAAACGAGATCTTGTCTACATTATAGCTCCTCCATATGCGTCTTACAAAGCCATCTACTACTTCCCAAGGCTGGTTCGCACCCAGAATATAGCAGTAAACAGCCTGTTCCCATAATTGTATCTCTTCTTTTGTGTCCTCTCTGGTGAATTGTATCAGTTTTTCCTCAGGTTCACTCTCTTTTTCCTCCGAGTTCTTCTTTGCATTGGACGTGTTTCCCCCATGTCTTCCTCTTTGTGTAATCCATGGGTTATTCACTTCCAAATTTTCATCGTCATCATCAAAATTCAAACCCGGAATTGAATTCAATTCATGCATAGGTTTCGTACGTAAAACTTCGTCCTCATTCCGTCCATTATTCTTCAGATTTTTATCTTTTTGACCCATAGAGCTCTTCGCATTATCTTGCTGTAACCCTGATTGTTTTGCTTTCGTCTTTGATGCTGAATTTCTCGCCATGATGACCTGAAGAGATCAATCACGCCGTTCCTTTGTCGCCTGTTGATCGCCCTCCACAGAGAGCATTAGGGTTTTTTTCTATGCTTTTTAGATTTTTTTTTAATACATCCTTCTTCTTCGTTCTTGATTGTTCATATTAATCTTTTTTTGTTTTTCTTCTTCATACTTAATTATTCTTAATCTTTGTTTATGGTTGTCGTAATTTTATTATTATTCATCATGTTTAATCTAGTAAAATCATTTATTAATATTTTTGTTCTTGATTTAAGTATGAGTAGCTAATTTCCTTCGCTAAGATTTAGGGGATCTGCGAATTGAATGTGGTCGCTAAATAATTTATAGATCTGTTAATGATACTGTGTCTGAGTTGTTAATTGTAGCATTTAATTGAGATTAATTGATTAAGTCGACGTAACTGATTAATTGAATTGGTAAACTTGAACCTAAGATCGGAAGGCTAGTAAAAGTTAGACCTGCTACAACACATTAGTATGCCCTAATAAGATCAAAAGCCTTTAGACGCATGTTAGGGTGAATAGCGGACCGGAAGGACCTTTTCATTACCCCTTAGATCAATATCTGTGATAGACCTGTGACTTAGACCGTGACCATATGAGATTCGTAGTGAAACGACAATCATAGTTTTCTCTCCATATATCTATTTGTCTTTATTCATCTTATCTATTTTAGTTATTTCTTCTCTTTTACTTTTCTTCCTTCACTACTTTTAGATTAGTTAAAAAGAAACCAAAAAAACCTCCGATTTGTTACTTAGATAAACTTTAATACGAGTAGAACTTATTTGTTTCCTTGTGAATACGATCCTGACTTCCCTAGCTATATTTTTAGTTAGACCTAAGTTGGTTATCTTTGATAGGTGTACGATTAGCTTATCAAATTTTGGCGCCGTTGTCGGGGAGACGGTTAATTTTACTTGTCGTTTTGGTTTATCTTTTGTCTCAGGGAACTTTCAGTTTCTTGGGATGATTATTATAATAATTATTATTATTATTATTATTATTATTTATTTTTTAATTATTATTATTATTAATTAATTTATTTATTTATTTTCCTCTTAGTTTTTTTAAATTTTTTTTATTGTCATTTTTAATTTTATTTTTTAATTTTTTTTCGTCATTATGACTATTTTCTACTTCCCTCAAGTTTGAACATGAACCACTGCATATTTATTTTGATAGACTTGACTCTTTTATTATTACTCAAAATGGTTATCATGTGAGTGTGTGGGAGGTGAGTCATATGATTTATGATGGTGTCGATGACGCGACACGAGCTTATATTGAGGGAAACTGTGAAGGCAAGTTTAAATACATGTCTTATGTGAAACGATGGGCGCTACTCCAATATTTAATCCGAAACAGTTTGGAGTCTGAGATAATGTGGAAGGCCGAGATAGCGGAGCTTAAGGCAATGACGCAACAACTTATAGATATGCTAACTTTAAAGCAAAACGGGCATGATACTCAACGTAAGTTAGATACTATAGTTAATTATTTCTCAGATTCCACTGACTATGTTACGACTGAATCTGTTGCATTTATTAGACAGGACATATGCCCATTTGAAGAAGAATATGATGATGTGTATAGTGTTCAATCCCAACTTGTTCCCCAACCCCTATGATTTCTTACTTGATGCAGGATGACGACTTGCGTTCCTTGGATATTTGTGAACCACTTCTCCTTTAGAGCAACTTTCACACCCTTTAGTCAGACCCGCTTCTCATTTTGTGAATGTTGTTGTGGCAAACAACGACTATGAGCTGGAAAGTGTGAGATTTGAGGAAAACGTGTGTTTTGATGCTCTGCATGATATTCCTTGTGAGGATAACATTGAGTATTTTGGTTCATGTGAATTTGAAAGTGTGACATTTGATGTCAATTTTGAGGATTTGGAAAGGGGGTTGCACAATAGAGAAGCCCGTGAGCGTGAGAGGAAAGTTCAAACAGACGAGAGTCGGGAAGAGAATGCACTTTTAAATGATACTTTGAGTGAAGAGAGTTTCAGCATTGAGGATACTTGGGATTGCGAATCTGATTTCTTTGAAAAACCTATTTTAGAGAAATTTGACTTTTCCCATTGTTTTGAAGAGGGATCTCTTTCACCCATTGATTATCTTGATCTCGATTCCCTTACACCTTTGCTTGAGCCTATGATTATGGATGAGGATTGTGAGACTCTTTTAGAAGAGATTGTTTTAGCTCTTGATTTATCGTTTGATGGTCATCTTCTTGAGAGCATTGAAGATGGTGATAATAATAACTCCTTCGAGGGAGTTGAAGAGTATAAGTTTGATGCTTTGAGTAGTTTTGAGTTATTTGACTCTCCTCTTGTGCAATTTGTGTCAAATGATAAGACTTGGGCTAATTTTGAGATATTTGGTTTGTATGTCTTTTCTCATAAACTGCTCACTACTCTTCTTACTTATCATACTTATTATTGGTCATGCTTGTTAATGTTGATTCCTTGTGACCACTTTGCTGCTGATTGGTCTGGCTTGTTTGACAAGCTAATGAGATCATTGACCTATTTTTTAGGCGATTCACATAAGTTACTAAGATGTGTTCTATATATTTTCTTTGCTTCTCTTGGGTTTTTTTGTTTTGTTGTTTTTTTGTGTGTAGGTACCGTTTTTGCGACGGAGACATCGACAATTCCGATTATGAAGAGGATGCTTCGATGCGGTTTGGGGATGTCTCCTTTATATCTATCTTGTAAGTAGTCTCATTTTTTTCCTTTTACACTTTCATCGTCTTTCATATCTTTCCCCATATTTTTTGTATGCCTCTTATTATTTGCTGTACACAATGAGGGCATTGTGTGATTTGGTTTGGGGAGGATATGCATCTGTTATTTTCATCCATCTGCATATTTCTTGCATTTCTGCATGCATAAAAAAATTTACAAAATCAAAAATATGTTTTTGCATTTAGTCGAGTCTTAGTTGAGTCAGAATGTTATGTAGCGTTGATGATAATGCTTCTATGTCTTCGTTTAGTTGCTTATGCTCGTGCGCCGTTAGCATTTTTTGTATATAATTACATGCGGCATTCTTGCATCTTTGGTTAACTTTACTGAACGAATAAACTTGACTCATTGTTGGCAAACTATTCAGATTTGTAAGGAATTAGAGCCTTAAACTGATGACATTCATGATCAGTTTCATTTACGTTGAGAGTAGTACTCCTTATGAGGCATGTAATATCAAACTGCATAAGCATGACATTCGTCTCTTAGGTACCTGTACGTTTTTGACTCGTGGTTTTGACATGTGTGAAAAAGGCAAATCCTTTCTTTTATTTTAATTCCCATAAGCCTCACATAGCCAAATTGGCATGTTTGACCCGTTTATTAACTACATGCCATATATTGCCTACCCTAGTCAAGCTAGTAGATGAATTAGACAGAATTGCTTTTTTTTCGGGTTAATTTTGGTACCATGATGATTGAAAAAAAAAAGGAATTGAGAAAAAAATGAAAAGAAAAAAAATTGAATGGGAAAAAAAGAAGAAAAGAGAAAAAAATGAAGTGAAACTAGAAGAAGAATGTGTTTTTGCTATGAGAAAAGAATTGACCTCTCTAATTTCATACTCCCTCCATTCCAATGAATTGTTTGCCTTTGATTTTGGCACCAAGGGTAAGGGACTCAATGAGGAAGTGACATGTGGAGCAAAACTCATGAAAATGGCCAAATTACATATAAAAAACATTCCTAAAATAGAAAGGCAAACAATTGATTGAGACGCCCCAATATGGAACAGGCAAACAATTCATTGAAACGGGGGGAGTAGTTATTAGTGGGAAGCGATTTTGATAAGGCGCTTGTTGCTATGCCTAATTTCTTCGACTGGAGTTTGGTGAGAACAGAATGTTTATTATTGATGGATGTAGGGAATACTAGCTTGGCTTTTACCTACTCATATCCATATCATTTTGCCCCTTCTTACCTGATTATCCTCACTTTATACCATATGTAAGTCCTTGGCACTTGTCTTTAGCCGATAGAATGCATATGTACGGTTATTAGTGATTGATTTCATGTTAGATTGCATGCATTCTCTTGTAAGTCACAGTTTAGGTGAGTGCTTTGTCTTTCCGTTTTTACATAAACTCACAATATCACCCGTTTTGTGTGATGAGCGATCCATGAGAGTCCGACATAGACGAGTCTTGCAAGGTTGAAGGTTCAGTATTGTTGTCATTGGTCAAGCTTGTTGTATGTGGTTGTTTACATTAATTTTAATCGTTGTGCATTGGTTTGGGTAACTTTTAAGCATACTCCGCTATGAGTTATATACATTCCATTAGGATTGAGTTCATCGTTTTGTGCTTGCTTGAGGACAAGCAAGGGTTTGGTTTGGGGAGATTTGATGCGCATATTTTATTTATACTTTTTATCCTCTTATTACGCGCATTCCCGTGTTTATCGAGTAGTGAAAGCTACCATTTTTCCCCGAATTGGCTACTTTGTGATGTATTCTGTCTTTTTGCAGGAAAGGAAGCCATAAGAGCTAAAACGAACCAAAACCGAGCAAAAATGAAGCTGGAAGAGCTAATCGCTGAACTGGGCATAATAGTCGACCGAGTATCAGAATAGTGGACCGACCATGACGATAGTCGACCGACAGTTGTTTTAGTCGGCCGACTATTTGGGTGACAGCAAAAGATCAAATTAAGTCAATATTAGTCGACCGACTATTAAATTAGTCGGCCGACTATTTTCTTGGCCGCGGACAGATTTCGTGTTCAGCAAGCAGTTTCCTAATCAGTTTTAACTCTTTATAAGTTGTATAAAATAGAGGTTTTCAGCCACGTTTTACTACCCCATACTTTTTACTCGTTCTCCTTAGAATTTTATTTAGATCTCTTCTTCTTATTCTCTTAGAATCACATCTAGTTTAATTTCTTCCTTTAAAACTCGGTTATTGTAAGACTTCAAGATTCAAATCGCTTTTATACCTCTTGGTAATTTAATTTAATCTTTCTTCCTTCTTCCTTCTTCTTCGTTCTTGATTGTTCATATTAATCTTTGTTTGTTCTTCTTCTTCATACTTAATTATTCTTAATATTTGTTTATGCTTGTCGTAATTTTATTATTATTCATAATGTTTAATCTAGAAAAATCGTTTATTAATAATTTTGTTCTTGATTTAAGTATGAGTAGCTAATTTCCTTCGCTAGGATTTAGGGGATCTGCGAATTGAATGTGGTCGCTAGATAATTTATATACCTGTCAATGATACTGCGTCTGAGTTGTTAATTGTAGCATTTAATTGAGATTAATTGATTAAAATTGAATTGGTAAACTTGAACCTAAGATCGGAAGTCTTGTAAAAGTTAGACCTGCTACAACACATTAGTATGCCCTAATAAGATCGAAAGCCTTTAGATGCATGTTAGGGTGAATAGCGGATCGGAAGGACCTTTTCATTACTCCTTAGATCAATATCTGCGATAGACCTATGGCTTAGACCGTGACCATATGAGATTTGTAGTGAACCGACAATCATAGTTTTCTCTCCATATATCTATTTGTCTTTATTCATCTTATCTATTTTAGTTATTTCTTCTCTTTTACTTCTCTTCCTTCACTACTTTTAGATTAGTTAAAAATAAACCAAAAAAATCTCCGATTTGTTACTTAGATAAACTTTAATACGAGTAGAATTTATTCGTTTCCTTGTGGATACGATCATGACTTCCCTATCTATATTTTTAGTTAGACTTAAGTTGGTTATCTTTGATAGGTGTACGATTAGCTTATCAAGGCACAACCACCCACATTGACGCACATTCAAAAACCACCGTCATTCCTATCACGACACTGTCATGTTCTCAACAGTTCGCTTTGTCGTCCTGAGGGCTTCTCTTAGCCAGAAGTTCTCCATCCACTCACAAAATCCAAAAGACTTTAAAAAATCTAGCCACTTTTCTATAGTGTGTCCTAGTATTCGGGTAAGTCGAAGACAAGAATCTGTCAGGGACTCAAAGCAACACCTACTTTGAGAATGTTCCCCAAAACCAAAAAAATCAAAAGACCAGTAGACTGCAAGAATCGCTACTACTAAGTCCTGTCATGCAAAAACAGTCCCATTACAGACTACTGCAATCCCCGTATAACAGATCTTTCCCATTTCGATATTCGGCCGTGTTCCCACTCACCTAGGCTATGGAATAGCGCAACTTAAGAGTCTTGTCATCTTGGGTGGCCCACCCCCCACCGAGTCACGATCAGACCTTCGAGAGTCGAAGTCGTGTATGTCAACTCGTCCTGTTGCGTCCAGAGTCAAGTATGTCGGTATGCCTCTCACTTCAAATTCTTGCTTTGAAATTTGCAAAACTTAGCTATTTGAGAAAATCCTATTCGGCAAATTCAAACTTTGGTCTGTTAATACTGCGAGTATTTTCTAAGCCTTCAATTTTGAAAAACTATTCTTCTAGCACTTCAGCTGCTATCAAGACTTCAATTTCAAAATGAAGCAAAAATCATTTTCCCCAGCGCAAGCCAGACTATAGATGCTAACTACATTTTCTATGTGCTATCTTGTTATCTATTATATATGATATTTCTGCTTATGTACCTAACATTTCAGGTACCAGCCTGTGCTTCCCAGCGGAACATCAAAGTTGATGTCTCTCCTAAATGCTACATTCAGGATATAATGTGTCTTCATATAGGTACACCTAGGACTTCGAAGGCAAGTCCAACTTCACACGGAGATTATCATCATCGAGGGAGCCTTTACTCCCCAACGGAAAACCCAAGGCGGTGTTTCTTTTGGAATGCTACATCCAAGATGTGATGTGTCTGCATACAGGTAGACCCAGGGCTTCGGAAGCAAATCCCCGCACAAATCCTTTACTCCCCAGTGGAAAACCTAAGGCGGTGTTTCTCCTGAAATGTTACATCCAAAATGTGATGTGTCATACAGGTACACCCAGAACTTCGTAAGCAAGTCCTCACGGAGCTATCAAGACAAGTATGACCCTCTACTTATGGTTGGTGAACTCTTTCACGCGAGTCTAATGGACTATAAACGACCCGACCGAAAGGCCGCCAGGTCGTAATCCTCAACTGGCCTGGTGGCTACTCTGACTTTCGCCTTGTCAAAGCCTCAGTCTGAGTGAGGACTCTGTAGACACCCGCATTTTGCCTGCTAGTGTCTATAGTAGTCTCCAACAAAACACCCGATGATGATCGGACGTAAACATGCTTTAATACGCTCGAATACGGGACTCAAAATCAGTAGTATCCGACATGTGCACTTAGCGGAGTGTCAATCTCCCAAAACTGACCTCAAATCCAGACTTCGTGGGTTGTTTCCAACAAAATAAAGATACTTTGAGCCAAAACCGTCACCGGGGGCAAAATCGTCTTTTCCGACCGAGCCGAAACCGGTCAAAGTCGAAACCCGAAAATAAAATAAACCCAAAACGCCTTCAAATATGCTCAAAGACAAACTCAAAACGAAATCCGACTTTACCTCAAACAAGTCGGATATCAATCCGTATTTTGAGTAACTTCCGATACACGCGATTTCAATCGCGCGCAACCAGGCGCCCCAGAACAGAGTCGCCTCAGATGGGGCTTCCCAGTATTGAACCGCCTCTCTTCAAGCGTCTAAGTCTTGATCCGAAACATTTCGCAAAACCTTATAAAGACATCCTCACGTCCAACATTCGAAGGGTAACATTCCATTTTCTCGAAACCTTATTCTCAGAAAACCGAGAGCAACATCCACCCATATACATACCTTAACTCGCTTACATGTACCGAACCATTCCCCGTGTCTACGATGATACTCCGTGAACCCGTACTTCGAAACATTGACATGTAGGTTGGGGGTGTTCAAATCCCGAATTCTAATCCCTTAAACTCATTTATTTCTCGTTTTACTAACACCTAACATTTACGTCATCGTTACAAACTATACTAACATCTAACTTTTAATTTTATCATTCCTAAGATTTATTATTGCATCTAACACTTTATCTTTGTTCCTAACAATCTAACATTTACTTATCGTTTTTATACTTTGTTTATAATAAATGCTGCGTATATTATGATAATACGAAAAAACAATTTTCAAAATCAAATCGAATACATCCGACAATTAAATACCGCCTAAAGTCTGTATAATCCCCGAAAGTCGTACTGGAGGTGGTGCCCTACGAGGCGCGCCGCTCTAGACGTCTAAAGGTTAGGGTGCCTTATGGCGTACGCATAATCGTCAGATTATATTGTGATCGCGGTAACTTTTTATCGAGCGTATTTGATGTCATTTTTGAAACGTCGCTCTAAAAGCCCGATATCGATTCCGTAATCAAATGTCTCACGTAAAAGAGCTATCTATAATCGAAGTGGTATGAAACCCTATGACGTCAATCCGAGAGTCGTACGGTCTACGTGACCCAAAAACGACATCGTGATACAGAGGGATCCAATATTCGAATTAAGTTGATAAAATTGATCTATCATAAATTAAGACGGTTAAGGACTAGTACCCCATTATAGCAAAAATGAGATATCGTAGACTTCCGATACAATCCACAACGATACACATTTCGTTTAGGGAACAATACTTGCGACATTAGTCGACGCGCGCTAATCAATCGTGCGTCTCCTTCGCTACATTTCGCATTTATTTTCTTTCTTTTACGACTTTGAGCGAATGTCTCATTACGTAAGTCTTATACCGACGACTTCATAGTCGGACTCTGTATACGACAGATCGAGACAATCAGCCTTCACTAGGATAAGTCGAGACAAGATATCGAGGCCCCAGGGTCAAGCTAGCATCACGCTGTTGTCCCGAACCAAGCCTGTCGAGACGCCCAGGGTCAGGAGACAGAACATCGGGTCGCGTCCCCTCCAGGCCCCTGAACTCTAGGCCGCCCCACTTCAAGCGCCCGAGTTCCAGGCCGCAGCCTCTCGTGCGTTCGAGCCTCTGTCCTCTGGTCAAAACGTAACACAATACGTAGTTGATTAGAGTATGTCCAAGTATCCGGTTTACGATTTCAATTTACGAGTTCGTTCATAATTACGTTACCATTCTAACCCGATAATTTTGTATTTTTGCTCGTTGTATTGTGAATTATGGGTTGAATTCCGCCCGTCTAATTTGTAATTTATTTTCGAGTTTATTTATTTTCGATGTTTGTCATTTACCGCTTTCTAAATGAACATCGCATGTTTAAATTCAACTTCGACATAATTTTAGATTCATTAAATGACGTAGCTAAAAACGCTGTTTGAATATCATTTCACCATCTTACTAACGCGCGTACACGAAAACCGAATGATATCGCAGTAGAGGCCGCTAAGAGCGGGCGAGGTTAGGTTTCCTTCGTGGGCTTCCCAACACGTATCCTCACCCCTTACTCAGAACCCTTGGTTTCCAGATGTCCGAAACTGTTGGCACACGAGAGTAATTCGATATACGATATTCGGTAATTCGACATCAATGTGCTTATGCAAAGGAACGAACCCCCATAAGCTCTAGTACTAAAGTGGGCCGTGCTTTGTGCACGATACGCCTAGGTATAGAGTGGGTTCGAATGGGTCCGAACTCCCACAAAGTTCGGTAGCGACTCCTATTTCGATTTAAATTTCGGTCCGAGAACAATCTTACCACGAGATTCATTCGCCTACCCAAACCGCACCTGGCCGTGTCGGAGTGGACCTATGTCATGTCCACAGACGGATAGAGATTGAGGAAGTGACGGATGAAATTAGGGTTTAGGGGTTGGATGGAGTGAGTAGTAATGTGGACATGACATAGGTCCACCCCAACGCGGTCACGCGCGGGTTTGGGTAGGCGAATGAATCTCGTGGTAAGATTGATCTCGGATCGAAATTTAAATCAAAGATGGAGTCGCCACCGAATTTTATGGGAATTCGGACCCGTTCTAACTCACTCTACACTTAGGCGTTTCGTGCACAAAGCACGGCCCGCTTTTAGTGCTAGAGCTTATGAGTTCGTCCCTTTGCATTACGATACCGACGCCGAGTTATCGGATATCGTGCATCGAATGACACTCGTATGCCAACGGTTTTGGACATCTGGAAACCATGGTTCTGAGTATAGGGTGAGGGTACGCGTTGGGAAGCCCACGAAGGACACCCAACCCCGCCCGCTCTTAGAGGCCTCTACTAAGATACCGTTCGATTTTTGTATACGCGCGTTAGTTTGACGATGAAATGTTATGCAAACGACATTTTGACTAAGCATGTGAATTACGTGTGAACTACGTCATTTAATGCATCTAAATTATCGTCGGAGTTGTTTAGCATGTGAGGTTCGTTTTGTAAAGCGGTAAATCGCAAGCATAAAACGAGAATAAGTTACAAGTTACACGGGCGGAAATACAACCCGGACAAAACAAAATAACGAGCAAAGTCGAAATAATGATATAGTAACGGTAATAATGAACGGATTAGAATAGGTAATGCAATGCATGGTTTCGAAAATGTAGGCACATAATAGTCTTTACACGTGACGACCGAAGTCATAAAAATATTCGACGAGGCTAAAATGATGGGGAAGCTCTCGTTTTTTAATAAAAAAGTTCACACGATCGAGTCATGGCAAAGACTCGATCGAGTGAGCTTCTAAAAGGCTCACTTCCCATATTTTAGAGTGCTACTCGATCGAGTGGCCCATGGCACTCGGTCGAGTACCCCCTGTACGAGTTGCGGCTCACTTCGAAAAAAGGTGACAGTTTCATATTTTATTAATTCGAAATCGATGATTGACCGAGTTACGTAAAAACATTGTATTATTTGAACACAAATCGGTATACGGTACTCGTAGTATGTATTTTTTGATTACAAGACCGATATCGGAAATTTGGAAAAAGGTGTTGTAAGATTGTTTTAAATCGATTTGGACGAAATTAATTCCCTCCGCGTTACGACATCGTTACTAATCCTTACGGATTATGTGATGTTCGGTTTAGCGTCAACGAGTTTCGTACCAATCTAGAAAATGGTATCGGACGTGTTCAACTACGTACTACCACGATCACGTTATGCCCTTAAGTGCTTAGGGCGACGCCCCTCGAAAGGGCGCCACCACCGTTGCGACTTGTAAAGGGGTTAAACGGACTTGGAGCGGTAGTCGTAGTTAAACGCGTTCAATCCAAAATTGATTTGTAAATTTATATGTACGCGGTATTATTGTAATGACGAAATGTAAATAAATAAATAAAAATGTTAGTGGTTAGAGTACGTAAATAAAATGTTAGTAACAAAATTAAAATGTTAGTAATAAAATTAGAATGTTAGTAACAAGGAAATAAAATGTTAGTGTCGTTAATATCGACTAATAATAATAGTACGTGTATATATATATATAAAGAAACGAAAAAGAAGAAGGGAGAAAGAGATGTCGGGATTTGAATTACACCCTTAACCTACGTGCTTAATTGGTCTCGGAAACGGACTCGTAGTAGTAGCGGCGTTTGCGCGGGAGTGTCGAGATATGTTAGGGAGTGGATGCTCTAGGGTCTTTGACGAGTTTTAATCACGGGATTTTGAATGTGTATGTGTATCTGTATATGATGGATGATTATTGAATGTTGAGGTAGAAAAATGTAGGGGATGATGTCGAGGTTGTGCTAGTGTGTAGGGTTGCAAATGACTTGAAATGTATAGGATGTATGTAAAAGTGGTAGGGTTGTAAGGTTGAAATGTAAGGTGATTAGGGTTGCAAAATCTGATTTGTGAAGAGCATAGGAGGGGTATTTATAGAAATTGCCTCTCGACCTAGGGTCGCTCGATCGAGTAGACCTATTGCACTCGATCGAGTGGCCCAAAAAAAGAGGTTTGATCCGTTATTATAGCTGCACTCGATCGAGTGAGGTGAAACCACTCAATCGAGTGGGTTAGGTCGAGGAGTGTTTGTAGGGAGATAGTTACGCTTAACCTAATAAAAATAGTGTAGACACCCGCATTTTGCCTGCTAGTGTCTATAGCAGTTCCCGACAAACACCCGATGATGATCGGACGCAAACGTGACTTAGTATACTCGGATTTGGACCCGAAATCAATAATATCTGACATGGACTTTTAGCGGAGTAATAATCTCACAAAACAGACCTCAAATTCAGGCCCAGTGGGTCGTTCCGAGCAAAATAAGACTAATTTGGGCCAAAACCGACACCAAAAATAAATCCCGTCTTTTGGCGACCGGGTCAAAACCCGGTCAAAGACGAACCCGTCACAAAAACAGCCCAAGTACACCTTCTAGAAGATGGCGCCCAACCCCATTTTCAAAAAAGATTAACCAAATTTAACCAAGTCAACCCTTTCCTCTTTTATCTCGGTTTACCTTATCCACTCGATCGAGTGGATTGACCCACTCGGTCGAGTGGAGCGTCAAAAACCGGATCAGGCCCATTTTCTAGGGCACTCGACCGAGTGCACTAGGGCCACTCGATCGAGTGACCCTAGGTCGTGGGGTAGACTCTATAAATACCCCATGACCCTCACTCATTTCACAACTTTGATCAACTTTTACCAACACAATTCTACCTACATTTACCTCACATTTCAGCCACACCTTCTACCCTACAACCCTAAGCAAACACACACATAAACCGAGTCCCTTGTCCCTCGAAAAACCGACATTCATCCACACACACACACATACACCATAACTTGCATACATCCTCGATACTCCGACGTCCCGTCACTATTCGCGAGTCCATTTCTGAGGTCCCTACTAAGCATGTATGTTGAGGGTGTCCTAAACCCCATTTCAATCTTTGTTACTTTTGTTTATGTTTTTGTATCGTTAATATTATACTTATATTAATATCGTAATTCTAACACACTAACTCTAACATACTAACTTTTCTATTTCGCGTTACTAACATATTACCATCATACCGCGTATATATATATATATATATATTAGTATCGAAAATTCGGTTTCGGATACGTTTGACTATAATTGTCGCCCAAAATCCGTCTAATCCCTTTACGAGTAACGACGGAGATGGAGCCCTTTCGAGGAGCCCCGCCCCAATGTGCTCAAGGGCGTGACGTGATCGCGACCAATCGTAGTCGAACGTATTCGATCCCATTTTAATTAGTGCGAAACCCGTTGACACGAAAACCGACATCACATAACCCGAAAGGGTTAGTTTCGATGTCGTGACGTAGAGGGAAGCATTCCGTTACTAATTCAAATTTTCTAACATAAACGTTTCATAAAATCCCGACAACGGTATAATAATCGTACATGTACACGATTATAGTACCGGAGGTCGAGTTAAATTCAAATCGTGCGATATTTGTATTTAACTTGACCGACCGTCGTTTTCAACCTCAAAAACGAGACGAGTTGACACTCGTACAGGGGCTACTCGACCGAGTGCATAAGCCACTCGATCGAGTAGCGTCCACCAAACTGGACAGAACCCTCTTCGAGGGGCTACTCGACCGAGTGCATAGGCCACTCGATCGAGTAGCGTCCATAAAACTGGGCAGAAACTTTTTTGAGGACGCACTCGACCGAGTCAGACCATGACTCGACCGAGTGGGTCCTGTAACCCAGAAAACCGAGGGCCTTGACGCACACTTTCAAGCCTCGTCCTTTTATCGACATTAGTCATCACGTGTAAAGACTATCACGTGACTATCCTATTTTCAAAACTCACGCTTATCATATCACCTAAACGACTTTGATCGATTTCTCGACGTGATAAGTCGGGACAAGGCATCGAGGCATAGGATCGGGCTAGCATCACGCCTAGGTCCTATATCTCCGTCCTTCGTTTGATGTACAACATAATGTGCATTTAAGCGGGGTTAGTCCACTTACGCATTTCGCGGTCAAGTTTACATACGGGTCCGTTCCTATCTTTGTTTTATCTATTGTTCCGTTTATTTATGTATTGGCCGGGTTGTATTTCCGCCCGTGTAACTTGTACGTTATTTATGTTTAAGTTTCATTTATTTGCTTGCTTATCGCTTTATAAATGAACCTCGCATGCTAAATCATTTCGACTATAATCAAGATGCATTAAATGACGTAGTTAACCAATAACTCACATGCTTAGCCCGAAAACGCTGTTTGCATATCATTTAATCGTTTTACTAGCGCGCGCACACGAACACGAACGATGTCTTAGTAGAGGCCGCCATGTGCGGGCGGGGTTGGGTGTCCTTAGTGGGCTTCCCAACACGTACCCTCACCCCTTACTCAGAACCTTGGTTTTCGGATGCCCGAAACCATTGGCGCACGAGAGTCATTCTATATACGAAAGCCGGTTTATACGGTATCGATATTGCAATGCAAAGGGACGAGCCCAATAAACTCTGAAATCGAAGTGGGCTTACTTTGTGTATAGCCCATGTCGACATAGAGTGGGCTCGTATGGTTCCGAATAACCACAAAATTTGGTGGCGACTCCATTTTGACTTAAATTTCGAACCCGAGAACAATCTCACCACGAGATTCATTCGCCTACCCAAACCCGCGCGTGGCCGCGTCGGGGTGGACCTACGTCATGTCCACAATTTGGCGACTCCGCTGGGGACACCTGATGTACTACATGTCATCGGGGTTCCTAGGGTGAGACTCGAAGAGAAATCGTTCGAATATTAGTGTACACGCATTAGTTTAATGGTTCATGCATAACCCAAATTTTGCCCGGGCCGGTTACTTGTGACCGACGTCCCACTATACCACGGTGCATTCCTACATGGGTGCACTAAAGACTTCGATGGCGGAACTCACCGGGGTTTTACGGCAGGTCCTAGTTCCAAATCGGCTAGGAAGTCCGTCCCGTTTCGTGAGAATGCTATCGTTGTTGGTATAGACCCTACTTTGACCGACCGAGACTTAGTGTAAAGCATACATAAGCGTCGTTATAATGCTTGTTTGACTACATGCTACTTGGTTTCCGTGTCAATTTTCAAAAAACCGTCATTTCAAAAAAATGCATCTTTCCAAAAACACCCAAATTTTGAAAAACCCGAAATGTTGTCCGTTTCGGGACCCGTCTTTTCAAAATATCCAATTTTCAAAGCTCGGAATGCCGCCGAAATTTAGGATCAAACGATTTGACTCAAAACATCCTTTTTCTCTAGTCGGCATGCTGCCCGTTTTAATTCATGAATTTCCAACACCATCTCGATTTTCTGAATTTTCAAAATTCTAATCTTGGTTTTCGAAATTCCGTTTTTAATTTCCAAACTCTCGGAAATCCACTCATTTTATATTCAAAATTCAAGCATCCAACCTTCCTAGTAAACCTTCCTTATTATAGGACCTACCGTCTAGCCGTGTGTCGGGTCTTTGCATAGTATGTCGAAAGTCAATAGCGTCGAAACTCCGCTGATCCTATATCACGAGTTTCCCCCCGTTCCCGAGTCCGCCTCATCCGTCAAGGCACGACCGACCCGCGTAGGGCATACCCCTACAAAGGAAAGTCCGTCCATATACTCGAGTCAAAAGTCTGGGGAAAAAGTCTCACGTGGACCTTCCTTCGAACGGGATTAGGCCCACAAAGCCAAAATCATAAGGAAGTTGTACCACCCATCGAGTCATCCGTCTAGATGTCTTTCTCGAGTCTCTAGTCTTCTTTCCAAGTGTCGCTCGGGATATACTTTTCCTTTCCTTTTTTACCAAGATCTGGGTTCAGTTTTTGATTACGCGGTGTTCTTACAGCAACTAGACACGCTCGAAGGATGGCTACTTTGAACAGCCTACAAACCTCTTTGGACGCCATGGTCGCGAAGCAGACCGATATCGAAGCCCAACTGACCGAAATGAGGGCTGGCCAGGTGGCCATTGTTGCTCGCCTAGCTACGGTGGAGCAAAGGGCTCCTAATGTCGAGGCTAATGAGCCTCTAGCTGAACTAGTCAGCGCGGTGCGCCGGCTAGAGGAACAAGTCCATTTGGCTGGAAGCAACAACATTCATCGGGAGAATAGTCGAGAGTACAACCCGCTGAGTGACAAGCTGCCCGCAAACCTGAACCTCACAGGTTTGCCCATGTTCGAGGGAACTGAGGACCCGTTACTACATGTGCGGGCCTTCAAGGAATTCATGGCCATCAAGGGAGTGGATTCGACCATGTTCAATAATCTCTTTGCTGCATCCCTTGAGAAGCACCCACGGGCCTGGTACTATAGGCTAGACCCGAAAAAATACCCTACATGGGATGATGTGGCTACCGAGTTCGCTCGGAACTATGCTGACAACACCGAGATCCAAACCACAATGCGATCTCTGGAGGTCATGGCCCAAGAGCCAAAGGAAGGTTTCACTAAATACCTTCAACGCTGGAGGGCCGAGAGCGTGAAATTGGTCGACAAGCCCAATGAGAAGACTTTGGTTGAAGCTTTTGTCAAGAACCTCCTCCCCTCCTACCGGGTTCACCTCTGGTACGCTGTCATACCCAATTTCACCACCCTTACTGAAATAGGTATGAGGATCGAAGACGACCTGAGACTAGAGAGCCTCACTAAAGCCGCTAGCAAAGGGTACCAAGGGGCCTCTTCCTCCACCACTAAGCCTCAGGCTGCAACTCGCAGCATTTTTGACGCGGTTAATCTACTAGAAGCCCCGTCCAAGAAGAACACCCCACCTCGGGTCTTCACTGATATAGGTACTACCTATACTTATGCCTTACAAAGGCTATCCTCCAAAGGCCTAATCCAACCGATAGGCCCAACTCCTGAAGTTCCGGTCGAGCGGCGCTCCAAAAACTACAATGCTCAGGCCTATTGCCAATACCACCGGGGCAATGGGCATGACACCGAAAAATCTTGGAAGCTGAAGCACTTGATTCAGGACCTGATTGAAAGCGGTAAAATCCCGCTACCCGGAGATAAGCCCAGCAACAAGGAGAACCCTTTCAGCTCCCGTGCCATCTTTGCCGGGGAGGTGATTGACTGCTCTCACCTTATCTCTCCCTTCATCCCGCAAGTGAACGGGATCTGGTTTGACGACGAGGATGATATCTACCTCGCTAAAGGGGAAACCGTTCCCATCACCCCTGAACAGATCCGAGAGGCTAAAACTCGAATCCTAGCCAGCAACAACCTTGGTCGTCCCTATTTAGCCACAAGCACTAGGGACACCCCTATCCCGGCAACCATCACCGATCCACTCGGGATGGAAGTCGCCCCTGAAGAGCCGACCGCCGAAACGGCCATCGTGAAGCAATTGAAGAGAACCCGAGTTGACCTCACTATATGGCAACTCCTTGTTAGCTCTCAAGAACATCGAGAAGCACTTACAAAGGCTCTCGATCAAGTCAAGATCGACTCTCTGGCAACCCCCGCTAAAATGGTAGCCACGGTCCTACCCCACCTAAAGGGTAAGGCCAAAGAAGGAGGCCCAATGATCACATTTTCCGAAGCCGATCTGCCGCCATTCGGGACCTCCCAAAACCTGGCCCTTTACATCACGGTGATTTTCCGGGGAAAGTACCTCCCGATGACCCTAGTCGATGACGGGTCAGCCGTGAATGTCCTTCCTCTAAGGACCGCCAAAGCCCTCGGCATTACCGAGGCTGACTATATCCCGACTGCTCAAACCATCCAAGCCTTTGATGGGAGTCCAAAGTCGGTAGCTGGGGCCATAAAACTGACCATCATCACGGGCCCGATAGAAAAGGAGCTTGAATTTCAGGTGATTGATGTCACCTCATCATTCAACTTGCTCCTAGGAAGGCCGTGGATTCACGCGGTGAAAGCTGTGTCCTCCACCCTCCACCGTAAGATCAAGATGCCTCTACTCGACAGTGTTATTACTTTAGAGGCAACCCCAATGACCGTGGCTAGCTGTAACGCCACGGGCCGCACGGACCTCTGGGGGTTCGACTTTGTGGGGATGATCGAGGAAGAGTACCTCTTTAGGCCTTACTTCACCACGAGCATTGACACAATGCTCCAAAACCTAGGGTACCTTCCGGGGGCTACCTCTCGACCCGACCTTCCAGTTGGGAAGATCATCGAGGTTCTCAAGGACGAAGACTCTCACTTCGGCCTTGGCTATGCCATCACTCCGGACAACGTTGTCTGAGCAGGAATCGAAAAGACCTGCAACATCATGAAGGGTATCTACTTGAGCCCTTACAGCCCACGGTTGTCTGACTACTTTGTCACACCCGTATTCGGGGCCATCCAGCTTGGACTATACCAACCTAATGCTACGCACCTCGGGACCCACTTGGCCCGGGATTGCAACTACATCCCGGATGAGGTGTTTGCCCTCATCAAATCCGATGGAGCGGACGATGCTGAGCCCGCACTGGGGCTGCTCTTCGGGGAAGACACCGTAGCCCCGACTCCAAAGGAAGACCTGGTCAACCTGATCCTCCACAACAACAAGTTTGACCCGACCAAGCTGATCTCGGATGTTGATTCCGAGACGGGAAAAAGGGCCTGGAGGAAGACTCTCAAGTGGACTGACAGTCAAGGAAGGATCTACAAGCTGGTCGCCGGAGAGGGAGACATGCCTGAGTCTGAGTCCGAGTCTGAGTTGGAGTCTGAGTCAGAGTCTGAGGTCGAGTCTAGAGAAGTCGGTGCTAGAGTCACTCCTGTAACCCCCCCTCCCTTCTATCATTCCTGCTGCTAGCACTTCGGGGTCTGTCCCGAGTGCTTTACCAATTCCGCCACTGACCAACGATCAGATGGCTGCTCTCTTTGAGCTGTTTTCCAAATTTTCAATCAATAATAACAACCGTTCTGCTTACGACTTGTCTCTTTTAAACTCTGCTTTCAAAAATGTTCTATGCTATGACATTGAGAAATCCGACGAACAGGTACCCTTACCTCCACATCTGATCGAGCAACTAGAACAAAGGGAATCTCGGAATCCGGTAATTAAAGAGACGGAGTCCATAAACGTGGGAACAACCTTAGAGCCTCAGATACTTAAGATAGGGTTATCCTTAGATCCTGAGGAGAAACAACAGTTTATCAAAGACGTCTTCGCGTGGTCCTACAAGGACATGCCGGGGATAGACTGGGAAATAACCGAGCACCGCATACCTATCAAAGACGGGTGCAAACCGGTCAAACAGAAGCTTCGTCGAATGAGGCCCGAGTGGTCTCTCAAAGTAAAGGAAGAAGTCGACAAACAGTTCAAAGTCGGCTTCATACAAGTGTCCGAATATCCGGACTGGGTCGCAAACATCGTGCCGGGTCCTAAAAAGGACGGTAAGGTGCGGGTATGCGTAGATTTTCGGGATCTTAACAAAGCAAGCCCGAAGGATGATTTTCCGTTACCACACATCGATATACTGGTGGATAACACGGCCGATCATGCCCTTCTGTCATTCATGGACGGGTATGCCGGATATAATCAAATCAAGATGGCGGAAGAAGACATGAGTAAGACTACCTTCACTACACCTTGGGGTACTTACTGTTACACCGTCATGCCATTTGGTCTCATTAATGCCGGGGCCACATACCAAAGGACCGCTACCACCTCACTACACGACATGATGCATAAAGAGGTAGAGGTCTATGTAGACGACATGATCGTCAAATCCAAAGAACGGGACGGTCACATCACCGCCCTAAGGAAATTTTTCACCCGATTGCGCAAATACAACATGAGGCTAAACCCTCAGAAATGCAGTTTTGGGGTAACGTCAGGCAAATTACTGGGTCATATCGTTAGCCAACGAGGTATCGAGGTCGACCCAGCTAAAATCAAAGCCATATCCGAGATGCAAGCTCCTAAAACCGAAAAAGAAATAAGGGGATTTCTCGGGAAAGTCCAGTATATTAGTCGATTCATTTCCAAGCTGACCATGGTATGCGAACCAATTTTCAAGAAACTGAAAATAGGGGAACGAATACTATGGGATGACAAGTGCCAAGCTGCTTTCGACAAAATCAAGGAAATTCTGTCTGCTCCGCCAGTTTTGATGCCACCTCAACCCGGTTTGCCTCTGTCGTTGTACCTAACAACGACCGAGACAGCCATGGGGGCTATGCTGGCTCAGACAGTTGACTCTGAAGAACGAGCCATTTATTATATCAGCAAGAAGTTTTTAGAGTATGAGTGCAAATATACCATGCTCGAAAAGACGTGCTTGGGTCTAGTCTGGGCCACTAAGAAGCTTCGACACTATATGCTCAGCTATGAGGTTCATGTCCTATCCAAGATGGACCCGATCAAGTACCTCTTCGAAAAGCCTATCCTCAATGGCCGGATTTCAAGATGGACTCTAATGTTGGCAGAGTTCGACCTGAAATTTGTACCGTTAAAAGCTATTAAGGGGCGAATAGTAGCTGAATTCCTCACTGACAGCCCGGTAACCGAGGAAGGACACACCGACACTTGGTCCTTCCCAGACGAAGATATTTTCCATACCGATGCCGAAACATGGGATTTATACTTCGATGGAGCATCTAATTTTCGAGGGTTCGGAGTCGGGATCCTTCTAATTTCACCAAGGGGGAGCATACTCCCGTCTCCATCAAGCTGGACTTTGACGTTACCAATAATGCAGCAGAGTACGAAGCATGCATTTATGGGCTACAAGCCGCCGCCAACCTAGGGATCACAAATCTCCGGGTACATGGCGACTTATCCTTGGTCATTAACCAAGCACTTCAAAAATGGAAGACTCGGAATGCTAATCTCGTGGCCTACCAGGCACGAGTAAGGGATCTCGAGAAACAATTCCAAAAGGTAGAGTACATATACCTGCCTCGGGAAGAAAATCAGTTTGCAGATGCACTCTCTAAATTGGCGTCTTTACTGAACATTCCCGACCACGTGACCAGTATGCCAATTTGTGTCGAAAGACGGTCTGAGCCGGCATACATCCATGACATCGAAGACATCGAGATCACTGATCCCGAACCATGGTACCAGGCTGTGTTAACATACCTGACCAACGGAGAGTATCCTCCCGGGACTGAGGGTCGAGCCAAGAAAGCCTTACGAAGGCTAGCCAGCCAGTTCATCCGTACTGATGACGGGCAACTGTACAAAAAGACGGCACAGGGGGCTCTTCTCCTTTGTGTTGACAAATATAAGGCCGAGAAAGTAATGGCCGAAGTACATGATGGAGAAAACGGCCCACACATGAATGCTCACAAGTTGGCCCGAAAAATCATGAGGCTCGGGTATTACTGGAACACCATGGAGGCCGACTGCCAATTATATGTCAAACATTGCCATAACTGCCAAATATTTGGCAATGTGCAACATATGCCGCCATCTCTGCTCTATACCATGACGTCACCTTGGCCATTCTCGACATGGGGCATCGACATAATCGGGAAGGTAAATCCCTCCGGTACTGGCGGACATTGCTTCATTTTGGTGGCTATCGACTACTTCACCAAGTGGGTCGAAGCTGAATCATATCGCATCCTGTGGACATGACATAGGTCCACGCCGACGCGGCCACGCGCGGGTTTGGGTAGGCGAATGAATCTCCATATGAAACGGATCAAATTGAAATTTAGGTCTATGTGGAGTCGCCACCGAATTTTGTGGTTATTCGGAACCATTCGAGCCCACTCTATGTCGTAGTGGTCCGTATACAAAATACGGCCCATTTCCGATGTCAGAGTTTATTGGGCTCGTCCCTTTGCATTTGATACCAATACCGACATTATCGGATATTGTGTATTGAATGACTCTCGTGCGCCAACGGTTTCGGGCATCCGGAAACCGAGGTTCTGAGTAAGGGGTGAGGGTACGTGTTGGGAAGCCCACAAAGGACACCCAACCCCGCCCGCACATTAGCGGCCTCTACTAAGAATTCGAGTGACTTACAATACGCGCGCTAGTTAAACGGGAAAATGATATGCAAAGATTATTTTCCCTAAACATGTGAATGGAATTGAAAAGGGTTTCTAAGTCGATTTAATGCAATTAATTCTACGTCAAAGTGGAATTTTAGCGGATTCATTTTAGTAAAATAAAATAAACGACAAAAATCGACAAAGGAAACAATCAAACCGTTAGTAACGATGTAACGAGTAATAAATTGAATAAAGATATAGATGTGATGAATGCATGATTTTGGAAAGAATAGTAGGTCACGTGATGGATTAACACGTGTTGACCGAGGTCAAGGAAAAAAATATATCGAGATCTAAAAAAAATGTTTAGTCTAAAAAAAGTGATGTTCGAAGAATAATAATAAAAAAGAGCGAAATTGTTTTCTTCGGAAAATTGATGATTTTATTAAATCGCGTACAAATATTGCGTAATTTGCACTCGACTTAATATTTTCGATATTCGTCGTATTCAATATTCGATTATGAAATCGATATTAAATACTTGGAATAATTTATACTCGATTTTAATTTTGATGCTCGTCATATCCCATATCCGATTATGGAATCGATATGGAATACTAGAGTGAAAAAATAAAGAAAATAATATAAGTCGTTTTAAATTAACTAGCACGATATAAATTTTCTCCGCGTTTATTAATGTCGTAATTAATCCAATTGAATTAGAGGACATCTATATTAGCATCAACGAAAATCGTGTTAATTAATTTATTTGACTAAATCATTAGATTCGACATCCAATTATGGAATTGGTATCGAATCTAATAGATCGATACTTTAATTAAAAAAAAAACTCGACTTGATTCCCTCCACATCCCGACATCATAATTAATTCTTGCGAATTGTTTGATGTCGGATCCGCATCAACGGGTTTCGACCCTTATTAAATATAATGCTTGTTTTTGAAAAATAATGTAAATATACGACTAATGATAATGATGCAAACGAAATAAAAAAAATATTGTTTAAGTTAACTTATCTCAATAATCAAATAATCGGGGTATTGGAACAAGCGACCGTCAACGCTGTGTGCAGTACACTTGTATATTCGTGTTTCCTTATTCCGATACCCCTCTTATTCGACACAAATCGATAAGTATTTTAATGTTTTGTATTAGTTATTATCGATATTATGATGCAATAAAGGAAAAAAAAAATAAAAAAAATAAAAAAAGTAAGAAAAAGCGAAGAAGATGACGAGAGGAAGAGAAGAAGGAGAGAACGGGGTTTTGACACCCTCAACCTACATGTTCTTGTCTCGGATCGATCTCGTAACCGTGGCTTTAACACAAGAGTCTTCGAGGTTTTATGGAGGTTAAGTTGTGGTGGCTCGGGATTGATTCCTAAAACTAGGTTTAGGATTTTTTTTGCTAGTGTAGAATTGCTAGGGTTTGATTAGGGTTTGTAATAGATGTTGTATGTGTGTGTAGGGTTGCTCTAGGTTTTTTTTCAATGTCTGAAAGTGTGTTGCATGGGGGTGTTTATATAGGCATGGTCATGCACTTTGGTGTCTAGGGTTTTGCCTTGACGGACTTGACCTGATGGCCCGTCTGAAGATGGACCGTTGGTTTTGCTTCTTGAGTTGGACTTTTGATGTTGTGAATGGTTGTTTTGTATGTCTCGGAAACGACCTTGACCAGGGTTGACCCAATCGCAAAAAGTCGGTTTTAATTCCGGTATCGATTTAGGCCCAAATTAGTCTTGTTTGGCTCGGAACGGTCCGCTGGGCCTGGATTCGAGGTTGATTTTGTGAGATTTGTACTCTGTAAGTGTGTTAGCCAGCGATTAATGGATTTGAGCCCGTATCCGAGCGCATAGAAGCACGTTAGCGTCCGATCATCATCGGGTGTTTTTTGGAAACTGCCATAGACACCTGACAGTCAAAATGCAGGTGTCTACAGAGCCCCCACTCTGACTGAGGCTTGGACAAGGCGAAAGTCAGAGTAGCTACCAAGTCAATTAAGACCTGGTAGACTTCCGATCGGGTCGTTTATAGTCCATTAGACTTGCGTAAAGGGCTCGCCAGCCACAAGACAGAAATCATACCTGCGCTTGATGACAGTACCTCCGTGGGGAATTTGGACTTGTCGCGTAAGTCCTGGGTGCGCCTGTGTGTAGGCCCATCCCGTTAGATACCACTGTTGGCTTCCGCTGGGGAGGTATAGTGGGTTGCACGTCCCTGTTTGAGTCGTACCTGTATAAGTCACATAAAATGCATGCAACACGTAGGTAGCAAAATGACTCGCGCTGGGGGAAAATGATTTTTTGAAAACTTGAATTTTGAAATCTTGAAAATTTGAGATTTTTTGAATTTTGGAAACTTTGAGTTTTTTTACTCCTAACAAAGATTAGGAAAGTAATTTGCAGTTTAAATAGACCGAAATTTGACCTTGTCGAAAAGGATCTTTTTTCGAATGGCTAGATTTGCAAATTTCAAAGTGGAATTTGAAGAGAGAGGCCTACCGACAGACTCGACTCTGGACGTGACTGGACGAGTTGATTGACACGACTGGACTCTCGAGGGGTCGGACCGTGACTCGGTAGGGGTGTGGGCCGCCTAACAAGACTCTTAAGTTGCGCTATCCCATAGCCTAGGCGAGTGGCAACACGGTCGCACGTCGAAACGGGATAGATATGCTATGGGGGGGATTGCAGTAGCCTGTAATGAGACTGTTTTAGTCTGGTGCCCCTCTGGATTTCTGATTTTTGGGTACATTTCCAAAGTGGGTATTGCCTCGAGTCCTGACAGATTCTTGTCTTCGACTGAGCCGAGTACTAGGACACACTATAGAAATGAGGCTAGATTTTGGAAGTATTTGGATTATGTGAGTGGAAGGAGAACTTCTGTCTAATAGAAGCCCCCAGGATGACAAAGCTAGCTCTTGAGAACATGACGGTGTCGTGACCGGAATGATAGTGCCTTTTTAATGTGTGTCAATGTGAGTGGTTGTGCCTCTGTTGAAAGGCTGCCTACGTATTCATGTGTGGTGAAATCAAACCATGCCGTAGTTCAGTGGACTGGAAGATGTATTATGACGCCTAGTTTATTAGGGCTTTGTGTGTAACTAGCCATAGCGATGGTGTAGGCTAGGTGCATTCCCAATGATGTCTTGATCAAAGGGCTAGAATGGTTAGGATGTTAATCCTGTGACTGTGAGCGTTCTCCGGGGTAGCCCCCAGAGGTGGTGTGAACTATTTGGGCATGTTCTATACCGACTGCAAGTTGAGTTCCCGTGTTTGGAGTTGGTAACTGGTTTGGATGGAATTTTAACGAGTTTTGTTCTCGGGATTTTTAACGAGTTCTGCTCTCGGGGAATTTTAACGAGTTTTGTTCTCGGGATTTTTAACGAGTTCTGCTCTCGGGGAATTTGATGTTTTTGGAAATGTGGTGCTAGGAAGTAAATGGCTTTGATGACTCGAAATCTGGAGCTCGGTTCTGTGGAGCTAAGGCTTCGAGGGCTGGTTTGATAATGTGGGATCTGGTTTTGATGACTCGAAATCTGGAGCTCGGTTCTGTGGAGCTAAGGCTTCGAGGGCTGGTTTGATAATGCGGGATCTGGTTTTCATGTCTGGCCCTAATTGTTAGGGGTATCCTATGGAGCTTGAATCCTCAAAATTCCGGGCTGTCTCTGGCCTGGGTCTCGGGAAGGTCTTGAGGGTTGTAATGTGGGAAGGCTGAGTGTGGTGTTAGCTGACCAGCTTGATTGTTACTCTCCTATTGGATGGCATGGATAATTTTGAATTTGACCGTACCGCGGTCAAAGGATTTTCACTTGAGTTGACCGTTGACCACGGTCATGGGTATTTGATTTTTGATTGACCTCTTAGCCGCGGTCATGGGTTTTGATAGTTTTGACCGTACCCTGGTCGTGGGGCTTTCCCTTGAATTGACCGTTGACCACGGTCATGGGTATTCTGAATTTTTTTTGATGATGACCTGCTTTTTTTTTTTTTGGCCTTTTGCTTTTTTTCCTCATGGACTTTCGATTTTTTTTTTGTGTCCAGTTTTCTTTTTTTTTGATGGTCTTCTTTTTGTTTTGGCCCTTTCTTTTTTTTGATGGCCTTCTTTTGTTTTTTTTTTTACTTTTGATTTTTTTTGCCCAGTGTTTTTTTTGCCGGTCAGACTAACACCTAAGGTAGGGATTGGTCAGTCTTATTGGAGGGGTATTTTATGGTGGGAAATGGGCTTGCCTCCCGTCTTGAACCCAAACTAGGAGATTACCTAGATTTGTCATAGGATTCGGTACCGCTCCTGCTACGGGTAGTTATGTGGTTTTTCTATACCAGACACGGAATAGGTAAAAAAAGAAATCACGGGCTCGGTTTCCTGCAGTCATTATAGATGTGCCCATAATAGTCACGTGCGTGTGCTCACAGTGTATGATGGTGTTCATCATGTTCTCGGAAACACATAAGGAATATATATGAGAAAGAATATTGAAAGCTGATTTTATTGAATTTTGAAAAAGAGGACAGAATACAACTGACTCTGACTCTGATTTTGACTTTGACTTCGACTTTGAAGGGAATAGTACATCCTAGACTCGAACTCAGACTCAGACTCAAATCGGATCCGGACTCTCGGATAATGTTGTCATTAGTCGTCGGCTTCTAAGGACTCGAGTTGATGTCCAGTATAGCCTTTAGTATCAACTTCACCCAGATCTTCATTATGTCGAAGATCGTCTTCAATCCTAATGCCCATTTCGGTAAGTACGACAAAGTTTGAGATGCCGGCATACCTAAGATGGACGCGGTAAGAAGGCAGGAGGCTGTTGACGAAGGCCTCCACTCGCGTCTTCTCGTTGGGCTTGTTTACCAACTTTACACTCTCGGCCCTCCATTTTTGAAGATATTTAGTGAACCCTTCTTTGGGCTCTTGGGCCATGACTTCCAGAGTACGCATTGTAGTCTGGATCTCGATATTATCGGCGTAGTTCCGAGCGAACTCTGTTGCCACATCATCCCAAGTCGGGTATTTCTTGGAATCGAGCCTGTAGTACCAGGCTTTGGGGTGCTTCTGGAGGGAGGAAGGGAATAAGTGCTTAAACGTGGTGGACTTTACCCCTTTGACTGCCATGAAGTCTTTGAAGGCCCGGATATGATGGACCGGGTCTTCGGTACCCTCAAACATAGGAATTCCCGTCAAGTTGAGGTTGACCGGTAGCTCGTTACTCAAAGGTGAATAAATGCGAGCATTTTCGGAGTGGATTGAGTTGCTTGTTGATAAGTGAACTTGCTCCTCGAGCCTGCGAACAACACTGACCAATTCGGCTATGGGCCCAGTGGACTCAGCTCCTTCAACTGGGACCGTCTTCTCTACAGTGCTCAGGCGAGTGTCCAAAGTTGCTTGGTTAGCAAGGATGGAGGTCAGTTGAGTCTCAATTTTGGTTAGGGCATCTTTCAATTCTTCCATCTTGCGTTGATGTCGGGTTGCGGGCGGCCTGTCTGTAAGAGCACCATGTAATCAGAGAGGTTGCTTCGGAACTCAAACTCACCAAGGCATGGGAAATAGTGTAAGAGGAGGGACGACCTCAGTTTGACTCGGGTTAGACTCCTCTAAGACAAATGTGTAGGGTACGATTCTCGGAGTGACTGTGATTAGTCATTCCGTCGGAGAATAGCCCCCAAGTAAGGCTAGGGACTCAGATGGTGTGGCATCTGAGTGACTCGAAAGTGGGTTATGTGAGACACGTGTAAGACATGACCCTTAGAGCAACCGTGATTGATCGCCCTGCTAAGGGGTAATCCCCGAGTGGGATTGAAGATTTTGTTAAGACTCGAGTGTGGGACGAGTGACCCTTAGACGTAAGGACCGTGAACCTTTTGTTATAGGGCTATGCCTTGTAAAAGGTTGACTCGGAAAAGACACCTAGACGGGTGACTTGCGAAAGGTGGGCCTTCCTTAGGATTTGGCTATGTGGGCCGAGTCCTGTTCGAAGGAAGGTCCACGTGAGACATCCACAGACTTTTAGACTCGAGTGTGTAGACGGGCCTTCCTTTGTAGGAGTATGTCCTACGTAGGTGGGCCTTGCCTTAGTCTAATAAGGCGGACTGGGATAGGGAAGAAACTCGTGATGTAAGATCGACGGAGTTTCGACGCTAAAGACCTTGACAACTTAAGACTCGACCCGACACTGCTAAATACGGGAAGTTCTAGAAGTGGAAGGTTTTGAAAATTGATGATTTTTGAAAAAGGACCGAGTGGACTCGGTGAATGGCCCAAATTTCCGAAAAAGAGGACGAAAAGTCATTGGGCCGCGAGTTTTGAAGGTTCGGGTTTTGATTTGGGCAGCATACCGGCAAGAAAATAGGCTATTTTGAGTAAAATCATAAGTCCTAAATTCGGTATGTGTCCCGGGTTTTGAAATTGAATAGTTTGAAAAGGATGCAATTTTGAAAAGTTGACGGTTTTTTGAAAATGACTCGGAAACCAAGTAGCACGTAGTCACACAAGCATTATAACGACGCCATGTATGCTCTATACTAAGTCTCGGTCGGTCTATAGGGGGTCTATACCAGTGTACATAGTCTAGACGTTGATCGGGACGGACTTCCTAAGTCGAGTTGATCTTAGAACATGCCGCGAAACCCACTCGAATCGACTATGGACACCTTTTGACATATCCATGTTGGAGTACATCAACGGTATAGTGGGACGTCGGTCGCGAGTACCGGCCCGGGAAAATATGGGTTATGCATGAACCGTAAAACTAACACGCGCATTGTATTTGTCAAACGATTTCTATTCGAGTCTCACCCTGAGGATGCCGATGGTAAGTCACGCATCAGTTAATCCCCAGCGGAGTCGCCAAATTGTGGACATGACATAGGTCCACGCCGACGCGGCCACGCGCGGGTTTGGGTAGGCGAATGAATCTCCATATGAAACGGATCAAATTGAAATTTAGGTCTATGTGGAGTCGCCACCGAATTTTGTGGTTATTCGGAACCATTCGAGCCCACTCTATGTCGTAGTGGTCCGTATACAAAATACGGCCCATTTCCGATGTCAGAGTTTATTGGGCTCGTCCCTTTGCATTTGATACCAATACCGACATTATCGGATATTGTGTATTGAATGACTCTCGTGCGCCAACGGTTTCGGGCATCCGGAAACCGAGGTTCTGAGTAAGGGGTGAGGGTACGTGTTGGGAAGCCCACAAAGGACACCCAACCCCGCCCGCACATTAGCGGCCTCTACTAAGAATTCGAGTGACTTACAATACGCGCGCTAGTTAAACGGGAAAATGATATGCAAAGATTATTTTCCCTAAACATGTGAATGGAATTGAAAAGGGTTTCTAAGTCGATTTAATGCAATTAATTCTACGTCAAAGTGGAATTTTAGCGGATTCATTTTAGTAAAATAAAATAAACGACAAAAATCGACAAAGGAAACAATCAAACCGTTAGTAACGATGTAACGAGTAATAAATTGAATAAAGATATAGATGTGATGAATGCATGATTTTGGAAAGAATAGTAGGTCACGTGATGGATTAACACGTGTTGACCGAGGTCAAGGAAAAAAATATATCGAGATCTAAAAAAAATGTTTAGTCTAAAAAAAGTGATGTTCGAAGAATAATAATAAAAAAGAGCGAAATTGTTTTCTTCGGAAAATTGATGATTTTATTAAATCGCGTACAAATATTGCGTAATTTGCACTCGACTTAATATTTTCGATATTCGTCGTATTCAATATTCGATTATGAAATCGATATTAAATACTTGGAATAATTTATACTCGATTTTAATTTTGATGCTCGTCATATCCCATATCCGATTATGGAATCGATATGGAATACTAGAGTGAAAAAATAAAGAAAATAATATAAGTCGTTTTAAATTAACTAGCACGATATAAATTTTCTCCGCGTTTATTAATGTCGTAATTAATCCAATTGAATTAGAGGACATCTATATTAGCATCAACGAAAATCGTGTTAATTAATTTATTTGACTAAATCATTAGATTCGACATCCAATTATGGAATTGGTATCGAATCTAATAGATCGATACTTTAATTAAAAAAAAAACTCGACTTGATTCCCTCCACATCCCGACATCATAATTAATTCTTGCGAATTGTTTGATGTCGGATCCGCATCAACGGGTTTCGACCCTTATTAAATATAATGCTTGTTTTTGAAAAATAATGTAAATATACGACTAATGATAATGATGCAAACGAAATAAAAAAAATATTGTTTAAGTTAACTTATCTCAATAATCAAATAATCGGGGTATTGGAACAAGCGACCGTCAACGCTGTGTGCAGTACACTTGTATATTCGTGTTTCCTTATTCCGATACCCCTCTTATTCGACACAAATCGATAAGTATTTTAATGTTTTGTATTAGTTATTATCGATATTATGATGCAATAAAGGAAAAAAAAATAAAAAAAATAAAAAAAGTAAGAAAAAGCGAAGAAGATGACGAGAGGAAGAGAAGAAGGAGAGAACGGGGTTTTGACACCCTCAACCTACATGTTCTTGTCTCGGATCGATCTCGTAACCGTGGCTTTAACACAAGAGTCTTCGAGGTTTTATGGAGGTTAAGTTGTGGTGGCTCGGGATTGATTCCTAAAACTAGGTTTAGGATTTTTTTTGCTAGTGTAGAATTGCTAGGGTTTGATTAGGGTTTGTAATAGATGTTGTATGTGTGTGTAGGGTTGCTCTAGGTTTTTTTTCAATGTCTGAAAGTGTGTTGCATGGGGGTGTTTATATAGGCATGGTCATGCACTTTGGTGTCTAGGGTTTTGCCTTGACGGACTTGACCTGATGGCCCGTCTGAAGATGGACCGTTGGTTTTGCTTCTTGAGTTGGACTTTTGATGTTGTGAATGGTTGTTTTGTATGTCTCGGAAACGACCTTGACCAGGGTTGACCCAATCGCAAAAAGTCGGTTTTAATTCCGGTATCGATTTAGGCCCAAATTAGTCTTGTTTGGCTCGGAACGGTCCGCTGGGCCTGGATTCGAGGTTGATTTTGTGAGATTTGTACTCTGTAAGTGTGTTAGCCAGCGATTAATGGATTTGAGCCCGTATCCGAGCGCATAGAAGCACGTTAGCGTCCGATCATCATCGGGTGTTTTTTGGAAACTGCCATAGACACCTGACAGTCAAAATGCAGGTGTCTACACATCCTCAATGCCAAGCATGTCGCCAAATTTAGCCAAAACAAGATAATATGTCGGTATGGAATCCCGCATGAATTTATCAGTGATCACGGGACTCATTTCCAAGCTGAGACAGCAGCCTTACTGGCTAAATACAAAATTCAAAGGCACACGTCCTCGCCATACCGTCCCCAAACGAACGGAGCAGTAGAGGCAGCTAATAAAACGATTGTCACCATACTCAAAAAGATGGCTGATAATTATCGGGACTGGCCCGACAAGATACCTTTTGCCCTATGGGGGTACCGGACATCAATTCGCACCGCAACCGGAGCGACACCATACTACCAAATCTATGGGATGGAGGCGGTCCAGCCGGTTGAGCTAGAGGTACCATCCCTCAGAATTCTGCTAGAAAGTCAAGTACCCGAAGCTGACTGGGTTCGAGCACGGTACGATTCGTTGGTTCTACTAGACGAACGACGGTCCCGCGCTCTCAACAACATCCAAATTTACCAGAAACGGATCCAACGGGCCTTCAACAAGCGAGTAAGGCCCAGAAACATTAAAGAAGGGGACCTAGTCCTTAAGTCTGTTCGAGCCTTACTACCAGTTGACCCAAGGGGAAAATTCAAACCCAACTGGGCTGGGCCATATCTGGTAAAGAAAATCCTATCAGGGGGAGCAGTAATGCTGACGGACCTGGACGGGAATGAGTTTGTCAACCCAACCAACCTAGACCAGCTGAAGCGTTACTACCCTTAGCCATTTCTCAATGTCATTAGCATTTTTTTATCAAAATCGTTTATTTTACAAAAAGCAAGTCAATGAGCTAGAATTATTTATTCTACTGTCGCAAAACATCTTGAACCATTAGTCTTGGTGTAATTCGAGATTGCAAATTTCCTAAGCCTGAACTACGTTTGGTTTGATTCTGCTAATTGCGGATACGTAGGCAGCCCCTCAAAAGGGCACAACCAATGCAATCAAGAAAAGACAGGAACGGTTTAATAATAAACTTCCTTTTATTAATTATCACAAAAAAAAACCCCAATAAACTTGGGAAAATTACGAAGTGCAGGAATTCAAAAAAAAACTACAAAAAAAACACACGACAAAATAATAATAATATTTAAATAATAAAACTAAGGACTCGGTATTTAGGGCATCTTGCCCTTCCCCTTGTCCTTGGCCTCCTTGGCCGTCCACTGACGACGACGCAGAGGAGAGCGTTCCCGAATCACCACAGGAACCTCTTTAGCCCGGACTCGTTTCTTGGAACTCGAGTCCTCATCCACCTCGATAGGCCCAAGTCGGGCCCTCACAGGCTCAGGGAGCCGGTCACGCGGACCTAATCGGTCCCGGGCCGCCAGCCTTGGCCCAAGTCGCCGCTCCAAGTCAGTCTGGGGGCTTTGCCGCCCCCGCGTGCCACTAACACCGGCATCTTTAGCTCGAGTCTTAGTATGTGACTTAAGACCCGACTCTAATCGGACTAAGGTAGCAGGGGTCTCTCCCTCATCGTAGAATCCCCTATTGTCCTTTGCCATCTCCCGACGGACCAGTTCGAAGGCCTCATCGACCTTCAGAGCTTTGCGAGCCTCCTCGGACTCCTCAGAAGTCCATTTCTCATAGGCTCGAGAAACCCAAGCGGATTGGCAAGGGTTGGGAATAGTCCATGTAGGACGAGTAAACCATCTCTGCAACTAGGTGTCGCACATAGCGTCCGTCAGTTGGAGCGAGACGCTAATAATGGCTTCAGTCTCAGGAATGCGCTGAGACGAACCGAACTGCCTCAGAATGCGGTCCGGGTAGATGTGAACTGTCCAGTCAAGGGACAGGATCACAAGGTAACGAGCTTGGTCCCTCTTGGCCAACCCCGTCAGCTTGGAAAGGAACCACCAAGCAACCGTCCACCTAATCAAGGGGCCACCGTGGAACACCAATTCCTCGTCCCAGTAAGCTCGATTTATATGGTGATTCGAGATTATCCGGCGCCCCCTAGAACTGATTTGGCTGCTGCGGTAGTTGGGAACGCTCGGAGGAGGCTCTATGATCGATAAGCGTTCCGACAGCCAAACCTACAAAAAAGAATACACAGGATTCATAAGCAAAAGAATGGTCCGCTACAGCCCACTCGATCGAGTACACCATCTGACTCGATCGAGTAAGGCTCCCTAAGGCAACCAGAAGCTCGTCAGGTGTGACACTCGATCGAGTACACCATCTGACTCGATCGAGTAAGCCCTTCACAGACCGGCAGAAACACTTTGCAGATATCACTCGATCGAGTGATAGGTCCACTCGATCGAGTGACTTACGGACTTCAAGAAACTGCGAAACAAAAAAAAAAGAGAAAAGAAAAATTGAAAAATCGCAAGAAGTATACCTGCAGAATGAGGGTGCTACCCGTCAGTTGCCGGGTTGGGTCAAGTCGCCTAGCATCCAGACCCATAATGAGTTCCCCAGTGGCTAGCCAAGCAGGGCTATGACCAGTCTCCATCTGGTCAACCACTCCAATCAGCCTAATTTGACCCACGCATGAGTCTGCATCCATCAACCCCTCGAAGACGTAGCGGTGCAGCATGCAGAATGCAAAGGCCCTACGCCTGTGGGAAGGTGTAGCCCTTACATCCTGGCTGTTCATGAACTTGTCAGCCAAGTCAAAGAGGGAGACAGTATCTCCCCGCACCATTCGATCTGTCTCAGCATGAGACAGACCTAGGAAGTCCCTCAGCCTTCTCCTCGGGTCCGGGTAGAACGGAGGGATGGCGGGACGAGCAACAGGGCTCCAACCCCCGATAGCTGCGATCTCCTCGGGGAGAGGAAATATTTCTCCCCGCGGGAACGCAAAGACGTGGTGGGTAGTATCCCAAAGCGCCAAACAAGCATCTAAAAAGTGTGAATCAGGCACCAGACGCCGGAGAGAAAACAGGCTGACAATCCCCATTTGGGTCAGCTGAATTTTGTCCTCGTCCCGAAAGTGTTGGGACCGGGCAAAAAGCATTGAAGTGAGATGCTCGATACCCATGGCAGGAACTTGGTTTCTCTTGAAAGACTGAGAGATTTCTGTTAAAGAGAAGAAGAGTTTTGATTTGAGGTGCAGTAAACTGAAGCAGGGAGACCTGTATTTATAATAGGGAAGCCTGGCAGTAACCCTGATTAACCCTGCCTCCTCAGTAAACTGGGCCCCAGCATGTGCAGGCCTGACTTCAACCCAGAATAGGAATCTAGTTATCCCGAGCTTTCCTAAAAAAATTTCTAAAAATTCCTTAAGTTCAAAAAAAAATCTTTTTTGAAAATTTCAACTTTTCAAAATCCAATACTTTTTCCTCAGCACGAGTCGGTGTTTTGCCTATGTGTTACATGCAATTTATCATGTGTCAGCATACAGGTACACCCCGAGACTTCAGAAGCAAGTCCCCGCGCAACTATTTCACTCCCCAACGTGAGCCCATATTTATCCCAGAATGCTACAGTCAAAGCCATGATGTATCAGCATACGGGTACCCCTACACCTCCAAAAGCAAGTTTTACTCCCCACGGAGCTATCACCGGCAGGACAGGTATGACCCTCTGCTTATGGCTGGCGAGCCCTTCACGCTAGTCTACTGGACTATAAACGACCCGACCGGAAGGCTGTCAGGTCGTAATCTGCGATTGGCCTGGTAGCTACTCTGACTTTCGCCTTGTCCAAGCCTCAGTCAGAGTGGGGGCTCTGTAGACACCCGCATTTTGCCTGCTAGTGTCTATAGCAGTTCCCGACAAACACCCGATGATGATCGGACGCAAACGTGACTTAGTATACTCGGATTTGGACCCGAAATCAATAATATCTGACATGGACTTTTAGCGGAGTAATAATCTCACAAAACAGACCTCAAATTCAGGCCCAGTGGGTCGTTCCGAGCAAAATAAGACTAATTTGAGCCAAAACCGACACCAAAAATAAATCCCGTCTTTTGGCGACCGGGTCAAAACCCGGTCAAAGACGAACCCGTCACAAAAACAGCCCAAGTACACCTTCTAGAAGATGGCGCCCAACCCCATTTTCAAAAAAGATTAACCAAATCAACCAAGTCAACCCTTTCCTCTTTTATCTCGGTTTACCTTATCCACTCGATCGAGTGGATTGACCCACTCGGTCGAGTGGAGCGTCAAAAACCGGATCAGGCCCATTTTCTAGGGCACTCGACCGAGTGCACTAGGGCCACTCGATCGAGTGACCCTAGGTCGTGGGGTAAACTCTATAAATACCCCATGACCCTCACTCATTTCACAACTTTGATCAACTTTTACCAACACAATTCTACCTACATTTACCTCACATTTCAGCCACACCTTCTACCCTACAACCCTAAGCAAACACACACATAAACCGAGTCCCTTGTCCCTCGAAAAACCGACATTCATCCACACACACACATACACCATAACTTGCATACATCCTCGATACTCCGACGTCCCGTCACTATTCGCGAGTCCATTTCCAAGGTCCCTACTAAGCATGTATGTTGAGGGTGTCCTAAACCCCATTTCAATCTTTGTTACTTTTGTTTATGTTTTTGTATCGTTAATATTATACTTATATTAATATCGTAATTCTAACACACTAACTCTAACATACTAACTTTTCTATTTCGCGTTACTAACATATTACCATCATACCGCGTATATATATATTAGTATTGAAAATTCGGTTTCGGATACGTTTGACTATAATTGTCGCCCAAAATCCGTCTAATCCCTTTACGAGTAACGACGGAGGTGGAGCCCTTTCGAGGAGCCCCGCCCCAATGTGCTCAAGGGCGTGACGTGATCGCGACCAATCGTAGTCGAACGTATTCGATCCCATTTTAATTAGTGCGGAACCCGTTGACACGAAAACCGACATCACATAACCCGAAAGGGTTAGTTTCGATGTCGTGACGTAGAGGGAAGCATTCCGTTACTAATTCAAATTTTCTAACATAAACGTTTCATAAAATCCCGACAACGATATAATAATCGTACATGTACACGATTATAGTACCGGAGGTCGAGTTAAATTCAAATCGTGCGATATTTGTATTTAACTTGACCGACCGTCGTTTTCAACCTCAAAAACGAGATGAGTTGACACTCGTACAGGGGCTACTCGACCGAGTGCGTAAGCCACTCGATCGAGTAGCGTCCACCAAACTAGACAGAACCCTCTTCGAGAGGCTACTCGACCGAGTGCATAGGCCACTCGATCGAGTAGCGTCCATAAAACTGGGCAGAAACATTTTTGAGGACGCACTCGACCGAGTCAGACCATGACTCGACCGAGTGGGTCCTGTAACCCAGAAAACCGAGGGCCTTGACGCACACTTTCAAGCCTCGTCCTTTTATCGACATTAGTCATCACGTGTAAAGACTATCACGTGACTATCCTATTTTCAAAACTCACGCTTATCATATCACCTAAACGACTTTGATCGATTTCTCGACGTGATAAGTCGGGACAAGGCATCGAGGCATAGGATCGGGCTAGCATCACGCCTAGGTCCTATATCTTCGTCCTTCGTTTGATGTACAACATAATGTGCATTTAAGCGGGGTTAGTCCACTTACGCATTTCGCGGTCAAGTTTACATACGGGTCCGTTCCTATCTTTGTTTTATCTATTGTTCCGTTTATTTATGTATTGGCCGGGTTGTATTTCTGCCCGTGTAACTTGTACGTTATTTATGTTTAAGTTTCATTTATTTGCTTGCTTATCGCTTTATAAATGAACCTCGCATGCTAAATCATTTCGACTATAATCAAGATGCATTAAATGACGTAGTTAACCAATAACTCACATGCTTAGCCCGAAAACGCTGTTTGCATATCATTTAATCGTTTTACTAGCGCGCGCACACGAACACGAACGATGTCTTAGTAGAGGCCGCCATTTGCGGGCGGGGTTGGGTGTCCTTAGTGGGCTTCCCAACACGTACCCTCACCCCTTACTCAGAACCTTGGTTTCTGGATGCCCGAAACCATTGGCGCACGAGAGTCATTCTATATACGAAAGCCGGTTTATACGGTATCGATATTGCAATGCAAAGGGACGAGCCCAATAAACTCTGAAATCGAAGTGGGCTTACTTTGTGTATAGCCCGTGACGACATAGAGTGGGCTCGTATGGTTCCGAATAACCACAAAATTCGGTGGCGACTCCATTTTGACTTAAATTTCGAACCCGAGAACAATCTCACCACGAGATTCATTCGCCTACCCAAACCCGCGCGTGGCCGCGTCGGGGTGGACCTACGTCATGTCCACAAATAGGTACGCTTAACCTAATAGAGTATACAAATATAAACGAGGTACGCTTGTATAAAAAAGCTGTAGAAAACAAAAATGTCATTTAGAGGTATATTAAATCATAAAAAATACAAATAGACTTAAAGTGGTATTGACAAGTGTTTACGTATTCAAGCCTATTAAGTCACGTTTACGTCCGATCATCTTCGGGTGTTTTGTAGGGAACTGTTATAGACACTAGCAGGCAAAATGCGGGTGTCTACAGAGCCCCCACTCTGACTGAGGCTTGGACAAGGCGAAAGTCAGAGTAGCTACAAGGCCAATCGAGGATTAAGACCTGGCAGCCTTCCGGTCGGGTCCTTTATAGTCCATTAGACTTGCGTGAAAGGGCTCGCCAGCCATAAGAAAAGGGTCATACCTGTCTCTCTTTATGATAGCTCCATGGGGAGTCGGACTTGCTTTTGAAGTCCTAGGTGTACCTGTATTTGCATGTAATATTTAGGTGAAACACCGACTCACGCTGGGGAGTAAAGTAGCCGCGTGGGGACTTGCTTCTGAAGTCTTGGGTGTACCCGTATGCCGACACATCACATCTTGGATGTAGCATTCCAGGAGAAACACCGCCTTTGATGTTCCTGATAAGTGTAGTTTGTAGTGCCTAATTTGTTGTGTTTGGTCCCGGTTTCTCTTGTGGAATCGCTCCTTGGGAGCGGTTTCTGGACTACTTATGCTTCTTCTAGTTCGTTTTCGGTTCCCAAGACCGTTCATGGAGAATTAGAACGATTCTGACTCGTTTCATACACTTTTGGAGCCAACGAAGAGAAGGAGCGATTACTCGGTGCCTTGGATTCGATCCCGAGACCTTGGGACCCATTCCCGAGCCCCTTAGACTCGATCCCGAGCCCCGAGAATTGATGGGAAGCCCATGAGAGGCAAGGAGGGACCATAAAGATCATATTGGAGGCCTACAAGACCCTTCCCGGGCGGGATAGTAGCGTTCCCGACCGGGAAGGGGTGCGCAAATGGAGCTGCTCCTGTTTTGGGGCCGTCCCGGTCGGGACCACTTCGTCCCGGACGGGATGGGTCAGCTACAGCACGAGACCTTTCTTTTCATTCTCCTTCACTCTTGTAGCCTTATAAATACTCCTCCCTTGTATTATTTAAGCATCTTACATTATCTTACATTAGGCTACATTATTCAAAACCCTAGATAGAGTGCCTCCTCTTATTAGCTTAATCTTTCTTTAAACCTTTGTTAATCTTAGATTAATCTAGTTAATTAAACTTGTATTAAGGGGATTCTTGAAGATTCATCCAAGCTTGACAACCTTGGAGATTATTTGAGTTTCTTATTAATGCAAGTTCTCATCTTTTTATTTCCTTGTTAGTTGGTATAATCTCTTCTCTCTTAATCTTTGTTAATCTTTCAAGTTTTAATCTTTGCATATTGTTTATTGTTTTTGTTTGTTCATTATGAATGTTTGGATGTTTATGTTGATCACTCTTATTTATGTTAGTAGTAGTTTGATAGTGAGTGAGTAGACTTTTTGTGGGGTTAGTAAGGGGATTAAGTGTGGATTATGGGTGATTAGGGTTGATTGTGGGTAAAGGTGATTCCTTTGTTGCTAGTCACATATTGGGCACACTATGTGTTCGTTGTATTGCTTGTGTGGGTAGTATGTAGTGGCCAACGCATCTCATACTTGTACTCCTCTTCTCATTGTTTGACTAATTTGTGATTGAATCCTTGTGTTTTGAGTAGCATCTAGCATGAGTGTTCGGGTCTAGTCTTTGACACTAGAGTGCGGACTTTGGCTTTGGTGCGAGAGCGCAAACCGACCTTAGTAACTAAGTGGCACCTACACCCTTGATTACCCAATTATCCTACTACACTTAAGAACCCGACCTAACCCTACTCCTTCCCATATTTTATTTCTCCATCTTGTTAGTAATCATTCTTCTAGTTTATTGTTTCAATTTAGCTCTAGTGTTCTTATTAATCCTTGTTCTACAAAGTTCATTGTTAGTCCTTTTCCATACCTCTCAACCATCATAGTTTGTCAATTATTGTCTTCTTTGTGCTTGTTTGTGTGACTTAGCCTTGTTTGTGAGTAGACCATAGTCTAGACCCTCATAACCGTCCCCGTGGATATCGACCCGACTTACCCTAGCTACTAGTTAGGTCTAGTTGGTTATATATTGAGCGGTAGGACCCACGGCAAAATCCTCGCATCAGTTCCGTTGGGAAGCACCGGCTGGTACCTGAAATGTTAGATACATAGGCAGAAATAGCAGGCATAGTATATAGCAAGATAACACATAGGAAATGCAGTTAGCATCTATAGACTAGCTTGCGCTGGGGAAAATGATTTTTTTCTTCATTTTGAAATCGAAGTCCTGAATACAACTCACGTGCTAGGAGATGTTTTCAAAATTGAAAGGGTTAAAAAGTAAATTTGCAGTTTAAATAGACTGAAATTTGACCTTGTCAAAAAGATGTTCTCAAATGGCTTAGTTTTTGCAAATTTCAAAGTAGGAATTTGAAGAAAGAGGCATAACGACAGACTCGACTCTGGACGCGACAGAACAACTTGACAGACGCGACTTGGACTCTCGAGGGGTTGGACCGTAACTCGGTAGGGGGGTGGGCCAGCCATGACGACAAGACTCTTAAGTTGCGCTATTCCGTAGCCTAGGCGAGTGGCAACATGGTCGAATCCCCGGAATGGGAAAGATCCGTCATGGGGGGATTGCACTAGTCTGTAATGAGACTGTTTCTGCATGACTGGACTTAGCAGTAGCAATGCTATAGTCTACTGCTCTTTGAAATTTTCATTTTGGGGTACATTCCCAAAGTAGGTGTTCTTTCGAGTCCCTGACAGATTCTCATCTTCGACTGAGTCGAGTACTAGGACACTCTATAGAAAGGAGGCTAGATTTTTGAAAGTATTTGGATTTTGTGAGTGGATGGAGAACTTCTGTCTAAGAGAAGCCCCCAGGACGACAAAGCAGACTGTTGAGAACATTACAGTGTCGTGATAGGAATGGTGGTGCTTTTTTAAATTTGTGTCAATGTGGGTGGTTGTGTGTAACAACACGGATTTTTGATGGCTTAAAATAATAGATAATGCGGAAAGTTATCTAAGTCATTTAATTAAAATTATATCAGAGTGTAAATAAATCCGGATCGCTACGGATCCTTACAATAAACGACTATTAATTACATAGTCTTGATTCTCTTAGTACAGAATATAAATTTCATTTTTAAGCTAAACATATTATTAAATCTCTCTCGCTCGATTCCCCAACGTCTTAGACCTGCAAAAAAAATAATACAGTGCACACTGAGCGGGACAGCAATCAAGCCATTCATCTAACATCACCTCGAACACATAAGACAATCATGTGAATAACAAATAATATGCTTACAAAAATATTAAAGGATATCACGTAACAGATAGTTTCCTTTAATTCAATTAATCAACATGTGAGGTGATGAAGACGGTCAAGTTTAAAAGATGGGACATTGGCAGCCATTTGATTTTAAAATCATTTTTTACGTAAACAGAGAATAAACACACGAGTCGTGGCTCCTAGTATCACCGCTACACCCTATTGGCTTGCATCTCACCAATAGAAGTAACCGTAGTACCGACTCGTAGACCGAACCGATCTTATGAGGTTTACATCTCACCCATAAGGCTCAGTTGGGCCCGAACTTCTATTATATTATACGTTTATTCAAACGGGGCTCTAAGCTGAAATGAAAGCTGATGATTACATTCTCTGCATCACCAAGAGGGAACCCGCAGTTTTCAGAATCATGTTCTGCCCCCGCTACCTAGGTGGTAATACTGATCAAGTACTTGTCTATACGTGCGCCACATACCCTACGCAGACTCTTGAACCGCAGCTCTCACTGCCGTAGGACGACTACCTTAAACACTAGGTCGACTCTCGGACCGCAGCCTCCGAGTCTGCTTTTCATTACAAGTGCAGTCGAAACACCACGCATGGTAGGATCCAACACAAGCTATTCGTCCCAGACTCGCATCGTAAACTTTATATAAAAGTCGCCCGTGAACAAGTAGTACTTTATTTGGTGACCTTCAATAATTGGTCGGACTCATTTGAAACAGTCAATTCCTCAAATACTTACTTTCAGTGTGACAACGTTATACTTTAATCCTCAAGTGTCACCCGAAACGTTATATCCCAAATATCGTATAATATTTTTAAAATAGTAAAAAATCTTTTAAATGAAGTTTTTATATGAAAATAAAATTTAAGGTATAATAATAGTAATAATAAAATATTATTTTAAAATTTATAGTTTTTAAAAAAATATAAAAGTTTATGAAAAATATAAATTAAGTCGTACTTAATTGATTTAAAAAATTTGACGTAAAATCATTTTTAAATATTTATAAATGTCGTGTATAAATTTCGTAATAAAATAAATTCATTTATTATAGAAAATGAAATTTATAAATCTTTACCTATAAAAAATAATAAGAGAGTTTTATTAAAATAAATTATTTTGCAAGTTACTAATTTACTCCATCTAAAAACAATTGTAAAAGTACTAAAGAAAGTTAAATATGACCAAAATTACAATTATATAAAATACATACAAAATATAAAATACATAGAACAAATATACATAATAAATAGAATTAAATAAACAAAATACAATGATCGAAAATGATATAAATAAATTTTATTATTTTAAGTTCTTTTATTCATTTTCTCGTTTTTCATATAAACAGAAATCTAAAGGTAATAAATAAATTAATTAAACAAGTGATAATTTAGTCGAGTTGAATTTAGTCGTAAGAAAATATCACGTAACATTTTTATATATACATAAGTAATTTAGTCGTACAAATAAGCCTAAATATTTGAGTAAGCAATTTATTAAGTTAGTAACACAATATACTTATATATAAGAAATGTTGTTAGAAGAAAAGTTTGGTTACCTTAATAGCTATTACGGAGTACTTATTAAGGTTATTAAGAATGAAAAGATCGTCTGGGTTAATAATATCGTCTACGTAAGAAAAGTCGTCTTTTTCCTCTTTTTAAAGAATTTTCGATCGAGATTGATTTGACCCAAATACGGTTCAAGAACAGTGATTCCGCCAAATATTGGGCAGCTCCTCATTTCCGATGCTCCAATTATATAGAAGGACGAGGAAATAAATATAATATGTAGTACGGAGTATATAGTATAATAGTATGGTAAGAAGTAGTACGTAGTATTAGTAATATTAGTAAGTAGACTAAGTACTACGAGTAGTACGTAATAGCAAGAGAATGTAGTAAGTGTAGTAGTATGTACGTATGTATATATATAGTAGTAGTAACTAGTACAGTAAGTTAGTACAGTAGGAAATAGTGTATGTGTGAGTAGATAGATGTACGTAGGGTGTGTTTATATAGGAAACTAGTAGGAAAAAATGAAAATATCACGTAACATTTTTATATATACATATGTAATTTAGTCGTACAAATAAGCCTAAATATTTAAGTAAGCAATTTATTAAGTTAGTAACACAATATACTTATATATAAGAAATGTTGTTAGAAGAAAAGTTTGGTTACCTTAATAGCTATTACGGAGTACTTATTAAGGTTATTAAGAATGAAAAGATCGTCTGGGTTAATAATATCGTCTACGTAAGAAAAGTCGTCTTTTTCCTCTTTTTAAAGAATTTTCGATCGAGATTGATTTGACCCAAATACGGTTCAAGAAAAGTGATTCCGCCAAATATTGGGCAGCTCCTCATTCCCGATGCTCCAATTATATAGAAGGACGAGGAAATAAATATAATATGTAGTACGGAGTATATAGTATAATAGTATGGTAAGGACTAGTACGTAGTATTAGTAGTATTAGTAAGTAGACTAAGTACTACGAGTAGTACGTAATAGCAAGAGAATGTAGTAAGTGTAGTAGTATGTACGTATGTATATATATATAGTAGTAGTAACTAGTACAGTAAGTTAGTACTCCTTCCGTTCCAATGAATTGTTTGCCTATTTCATATTGGGGCGTCTCAATGAATTGTTTGCCTTTCTATTTTAGAAATGCTTTTTATGTGTAATTTGACTTTTAGCTCCACATGTCACCTTCTAATTGGATCTCTTGCCCTTGGTGCCAAAAGCAAAGGCAAACAATTCATTGAAACGGAGGGAGTAGGAAATAGTGTATGTGTGAGTAGATAGATGTACGTAGGGTGTGTTTATATAGGAAACTAGTAGGAAAAAATGAAATTGATTTCTACTGCATTTTGAAGAGGCACAACTGTAAAAAAAATCAAGCCAAGCTGACACATGGAAATTTAGGCGTAACTCATGGTTTTTGGGATCATGTTCCGGGTCTGTTTCTCGTACAAACGTCTTTCTTTCTTTCTTAAAAAGTTGAAATATAAGATTACGAAATTAAAATAATGAAAACCGTTAAATTTATTTTTAAAAACGAGTTTGTAAGACGGCAAGTAAAATAGACGATAAATAGTTTTACGAGACAATAGTTTGTAAGAAATTATTATTTCAAGAATTCGATAAATTATTAAATTTTTACAAGACGAGAAAACGTTAAAACGACAGGTCAATATTAAAAACATTTTCGAGTTTTAACGAAAGATAAAATTTTTAATCATTCGATAAATAAATTTTCATGTTTTTATAACGGAATAATAATTTTTAATTTAACGAAATTAAAATCTTTTATTTACGAAAATAATTTTTCCAACGTAAAACTTGCTTTAAATAAATGTTTAAAATTTTAACACTATTTGAAAAATACGGGGTGTTACAATCTACCCCCCTTAAAACAATTTCGTCCTCGAAATTTGCGGTATAACTTAGGCAATTAACCAAGGTTTAAGACACTACACGAATAAAATGAAGTGTTAGGGTTCCTCTCGCAAAAATGACTCGGCTTGCAAGTGGCTTGCTCCTATTTCTGACCTCTCTGCTAAAGTTTTACAAAGATGGTATATCCCAAATTAGTATGGTAGGTATTATTGATCAATGGTAGATTCTAATTTCCCATATAATGGCACTATTCAATCTTGGGTCACTTTCGAGATTTGGTTTATGGTTTCTCTTGTCTCCAAAACATCGTGTTGTTTATATTCCTTAAAATTGAAAGGGTTTTATGGGTAATACAAGTTTCTCGTAGGACAAAAGTCCATTAAAGAAGGTTATCCTTATTCCCATATAATCTGTAGAGCGTTCATAAGCTACGATACTATTGGGTTTAGTAGGACACTTCTCTCATAGATTCAAATACATAGATTGCACAAAAGTCTGAAGTTCTCATGATGACGACATTAGCATTTCAGGTTGATCCTCAAGTGTTTTTGTCGGTTATGATAAGGTTAATCCTGAATTCTCATGTTGGCTTTCTAAATTTCTTAAAATTTCAAAATTGTTTCTCTGTTGTTTTATTCTTCAAACAACGGGTTAATCTTAATTTCACATCAAAATTTCTTGGTTCACTATTGTCCTTTACAATTATGACACTTAGGGTTTGGAATAGTATCAACCATTATTCAATAAAATTGTCTCCTAAAAGTATATACGGTATTTCCTAGGGATTCTCCAAAATATTGTTTACAAATCATTCAATCAATCAATTGGATTCATATAATTCCTCAAAATAACATTCGGTGTATATAATAGTAAAACTCAAAATAATTTTGATCTATGATCGTTCTCTTAACATACTCAAATACTTAGTTCCCCAAAAAGATATTGATCATCATAAATATCACTCGACTTCAAGAGTATACTCTCTCTTCTCATAACATGGTGGTTAAGACTTAGGTAAGAATACTATGGTCTTAGTCTCGCGATAGGTTACTGCTCTACAAAGTTTAACACATAAGACATATCCAAAAACGTGACTCAAAGTCCCCAATTATGTAAGTGTTCTATGGTCGGGAAAATTTTTAGGTAATTAAAACAAATACTAGGTTAGTAACGTTCTTAGCATAACGATCTCGGTGGTCATCTGCCTGGTATAGTCCATGATCATGCTTCTGTATTGAAGTTTCTTGGTGACATCCTTTGCAAATAACTCGAACAGGTTCATCTTGTTGTGGTTTGTTCTTCTGTATGATTTTGTAGAGTTGTTTCTTTGCTTCGTGCATATTTGGTGCGTCATTTACGTTCTCGTGTTAGTACTACACCATAGTGTCAGCGGTTCTAAACAAAATTTCTATCATAGTCTATGTAAGTAAGACTGGTTAGTGTTTACTCGACCGGAGATAGATGACAAAAAGTTCAAGACTAAGTATGAAGGTAAGGTTGGTTAAAACAAGAATCCAAGAAACAAAGTGAAAGTCATAAGAATTAGAAAGAGTGTGAATGATTATGACAATTTTATTAATAGAATGACATAGCACTCTATCTTAGATCTTCTCTTTCGATGATAAGAGGAGATGAAGTTGGTATTTGTCAAAAAGAAATTTTACAATCAAACTGGGTTTTGGAGAGTATATGTGAAAGTGAAAATCAATTGTATGAGGTTCTAATTTCTCAGATAACTGAATAAAGTTGTGATAGGTTGATTCAAAGAATATATAATAGATCAATAGGTTGATTGAAAGTAAAACATAATTCAAGACAAATTGGTCAGGGTTGAAGGTTGAATTGAGTCTTTTTTTAAAAATTATAATATGAAGTAAGGCTAAAAAATGTCACCATGAATTTAGGAAATCAATAGGATAGGAACAAAGGATTATCATGATGATCAATTCAAGAAATGTCTTAACTTGGGGAATGAACGAGAATGATATCCAATCCCAAAAAGTGAATATGAAATAGTTTGGTTCAAGTAAACTGGTCAAAACTGAAAGGTTGAAGATTAAAGCTGAAGGTGAAATTCAGGTTAACTGGTTAAGAAAAAATGAAGGAAGTAATTAATAATAGAATACACAAAACTTGAAGATGTGGTAGTAGGTATTTAATGAAAAATCAATGTAGGGTTCAATCTTTGAAATATAGCTTAGATAACACATGATCTCCGATCTACGAGGTAGGTAATTAAAGTTTTAGTTAGGTCTAAGTAAACATCTAGCTAGGACTCGAGGAATAATACACTACACGCGTCAGCACGTACTTAATCTTTATGTGTGCTCCATCTTGACAAGATAACTTGACTCAATTCTTTAACGTGATTCAGTTTGAGTTGGCTCCTATAGTTAAATTAGATAAGCCTTCACTTGTGCTCCGCAATACCGATGTCCACTTTTTGAGCGGTTGATGGCTCTGAATGTCAACGTCTTTCTTCTTAGTCATCGTATGATTAAAAATTAATTGAAACTAGCCAATAGGCTAAAGGTTAGGCAGTCAATTTACAAACAATTATGCAGATAGCATGCCAACAATTATACAAGTAAAAATTTAAAGACATTATCGCATTTCCCCTTAATGATAATTCTACCCCGATAAATTATTTCATAGGATCCTAATTGTTTCTAAGTGAATCTCTCATTTTAGTGATCTAATATTGTATTAATATTTTAGTAAGTCTACCCAGGCACGCTCCTCGTTAGGTAAATGAAGCTCAATCCTCACTTACGGTTACAAGGTCGCTCTGATACCAACTGTAACAACCCAGATTTTCGATGACTTAAAATAATAGATAATGCGGAAAGTTTTTTTTTTTTGGTAAATGGTAAGTATGTATTAAAAAATGACGTTCACTGTACAAATAAATGGCTACATCAAATTATGCAGCCATCTCGCATCTCTAGATCGTAATGGGTATTTAATCTTAGCCAAAATTCTATTTCTAACATCCAACTTAATCATCTTAACAACATGCATGGGACGTTGAACCGCACCATCAATTCGACACACATTGCGCTGCCTCCAAATGTGATAAATCATGGCGTTGATCAGAACCCGAATAACATTGCATTGCAATTTAGTACCGCGAACCTTACACGCCCAACTTAACGCACCAGAATATGGGATTAATTTCTTCGTACATTCACGCATGCTTTCCACAATCTTGGCACTCCACTCACAATCAAAGAATAGGTGCTCCAAACTTTCTTCATGTATATCACATATAACACAGCGATCAGAGTCAGCAACCCCAAATCTAACCAGATTAATCCTAGTGTTTAAAGCCCTCCTAAAAACAAGCCACGAAATGAAGCTATGTTTAGGGATGCTCCAACCACTCCAAACAAGGCGGGCCCAAGGCATTTTCGGCTTGTGAATCCGAATACCTTCGTAACCCTCCGAGATCATGTAACATGATCGCGACCCGTGCCACAGCCCATTCACATACATATGTTAAATTTTTTCCTTAGCCTGACAGATCTTTCTCCAAGCCCAGGTAACATCGGTGTTAGGTTGATACTCTCGCCAATCCCGTCCTTTCAAGTAGACAGCATTCACCCACCTCACCCAAAGCCGATCCGGTTGATCAAAAACCTAAGAAGCTAACTTAGCCACAGCAGCCTGATTCCACATAGTCAGGTCCCGTAGGCCCAAACCACCTTCCAATTTAGGGCAGCAAATCTTCTCCCAACTTACCAGCGCCCTATTATTGCCTTCCACCCCGCCATTCCAAAGGAAATTGCGACAAACAGAAATAATTCTGGACATAACATAAGTCGGGATAATAAACACCATCGCCCAATAATTATGAAGCTGAGACAGCACAGACTGAACTAAAGTCAGTCTACCTGCATAGGAAAGTTTACGCGCCCCAATACTCGATATACGCGCTATGATGCGTGCAATTAAACATTCACATTCTAGTTTCCCAATTCGGGTACTTTGGATCGGAAAGCCCAAATAACGAAACGGGAACGTACCTTCAACACAGCCTGAAAAGAGAAGGATAGCAGCCTTCTTACCCGCGTCCACCCCTGCAAAGTAGGCTTGGGATTTACCTGCGCTAATAATCAGCCCAGAGGCCTTACTAAAAGTAGCGAAGGCCCTCCACAAAAATTCCATCGAGTCAGAATCTCCTTTGCAAAAGAGCAGGAGATCGTCCGCGAACATGAGGTGAGTAAGTTTCATTGGGGCACACTTCGGGTGATATCTAAATTTCTTGTCAATCTTCCCATGGATAAGGATACGCGAGAAATACTCCATACAAATAGTAAGAAGCAAAGGTGACATAGGATCACCCTGCCTAAGCCCTCTCTTCCCCGGGAAAAAACCGAAAGAGTCACCATTAACACAGAGTGAGTACCAAACAGTGGTGACACATTCCATGATCAGCCGACGGAAATGATCCGGGAAATCCAAGGCCCGTAACATTTGGTCGACAAAATCCCATTCCACACTATCATAGGCCTTGTGTAAATCAACCTTGAATAAACATCGAGGGGAAACATGCCCTCTTCCATACATTTTAACAAGGTCCTGACAGATCAGAATATTCTCAACAATACTCCGGCCCTCAATAAAACCACCCTGCGTAGGCGAAATTATCTGAGGAAGAACCTTGGCCAATCGCGAAAAGATTATCTTGGCGATACATTTATACACAACATTGCAACACGCAATAGGCCTAAATTCTTTCACAGACTGAGGCCTGCTCACTTTTGGAATTAAGGTAATGATAGCACAGTTCAGTTGTTTCAGCAGCTTACCTGAAACGAATAAATCCTGAATCACGCTAACTACATCTCCTCCAACAATATCCCACGCATCAATAAAGAATTGACTCGTGAATCCATCCGGACCCGGAGCCTTGTCCCGATGAATATCATGAAGGGCCTTCTTGATTTCTGATTCAGTCACACAGGCCAAGAGAGAATTTTTATGTTCCGTCGAACAAATATTCCCCATACGCACCGTATCCACGCACACTTTCTCAACCGGCTTTGAATCACCCAACAGCGACCGGTAATACCGCAAAAACGCAGCTTCTATCTCGGCTTTACTCGGATACTCCACACCCTCGGCATCAAATAGCTTGGAGACAGCATTATGAGCCCGTCGAGCTCTCAAAACACCATGAAAATATGCAGAGTTTATATCTCCTTCTTTAACCCATCTTTGTTTCGATTTTTGGGCCCAAAAATCCGCACGCGCTGCTTAGAGTACACGCACCGCCTCATTAGCATCTACTTCTTCCTGCAGTAATGTTGTTGAGTGGTCAGACCGCAGGCGTATCTGTAGCTCAGCCAGCTCCATTTCTGCGACACTACACCTATTCTCAATGTCGGCAAACGACGAAGCATTCAGCAATTTCAGGGGCGCTTTAAGCTTCCTCAGATTCGTGACCAAACGAAACATCTTGGTACCTGCAATATGATCATCCCAAGTTGTCTCAACACATTTAAGAAAATCAGGAGATCGACTCCACATATTCATGTACTTGAAGGATCGATTCTTCCTACTCGGTGGATTCCCAAGTTGATCAGAACCCGAATAACATTGCATTGCAATTTAGTACCGCGAACCTTACACGCCCAACTTAACGCACCAGAATATGGGATTAATTTCTTCGTCCATTCACGCATGCTTTCCACAATCTTGGCACTCCACTCACAATCAAAGAATAGGTGCTCCAAACTTTCTTCATGTATATCACATATAACACAGCGATCAGAGTCAGCAACCCCAAATCTAACCAGATTAATCCTAGTGTTTAAAGCCCTCCTAAAAACAAGCCACGAAATGAAGCTATGATTAGGGATGCTCCAACCACTCCAAACAAGGCGGGCCCAAGGCATTTTCGGCTTGTGAATCCGAATACCTTCGTAACCCTCCGAGATCATGTAACAGGATCGCGTCCCGTGCCACAGCCCATTCACATACATATGTTTAATTTTTTCCTTAGCCTGACAGATCTTTCTCCAAGCCCAGGTAACATCGGTGTTAGGTTGATACTCTCGCCAATCCCGCCCTTTCAAGTAGACAGCATTCACCCACCTCACCCAAAGCCGATCCGGTTGATCAAAAACCTAAGAAGCTAACTTAGCCACAGCAGCCTGATTCCACACAGTCAGGTCCCGTAGGCCCAAACCACCTTCCAATTTAGGGCAGCAAATCTTCTCCCAACTTACCAGCGCCCTATTATTGCCTTCCACCCCGCCATTCCAAAGGAAATTGCGACAAACAGAAATAATTCTGGACATAACATAAGTCGGGATAATAAACACCATCGCCCAATAATTGTGAAGCTGAGACAGCACAGACTGAACTAAAGTCAGTCTACCTGCATAGGAAAGTTTACGCGCCCCTATACTCGATATACGCGCTATGATGCGTGCAATTAAACATTCACATTCTAGTTTCCCAATTCGGGTACTTTGGATCGGAAAGCCCAAATAACGAAACGGGAACGTACCTTCAACACAGCCTGAAAAGAGAAGGATAGCAGCCTTCTTACCCGCGTCCACCCCTGCAAAGTAGGCTTGGGATTTACCTGCGCTAATAATCAGCCCAGAGGCCTTACTAAAAGTAGCGAAGGCCCTCCACAAAAATTTCATCGAGTCAGTATCTCCTTTGCAAAAGAGCAGGAGATCGTCCGCGAACATGAGGTGAGTAAGTTTCATTGGGGCACACTTCGGGTGATATCTAAATTTCTTGTCAATCTTCCCATGGATAAGGATACGCGAGAAATACTCCATACAAATAGTAAAAAGCAAAGGTGACATAGGATCACCCTGCCTAAGCCCTCTCTTCCCCGGGAAAAAACCGAAAGAGTCACCATTAACACAGAGTGAGTACGAAACAGTGGTGACACATTCCATGATCAGCCGACGGAAATGATCCGGGAAATCCAAGGCCCGTAACATTTGGTCGACAAAATCCCATTCCACACTATCATAGGCCTTGTGTAAATCAACCTTGAATAAACATCGAGGAGAAATATGCCCTCTTCCATACATTTTAACAAGGTCCTGACAGATCAGAATATTCTCAACAATACTCCGGCCCTCAATAAAACCACCCTGCGTAGGCGAAATTATCTGAGGAAGAACCTTGGCCAATCGCGAACAGATTATCTTGGCGATACATTTATACACAACATTGCAACACGCAATAGGCCTAAATTCTTTCACAGACTGAGGCCTGCTCACTTTTGGAATTAAGGTAATGATAGCACAGTTCAGTTGTTTCAGCAGCTTACCTGAAACGAAGAAATCCTGAATCGCGCTAACTACATCTCCTCCAACAATATCCCACGCATCAGTAAAGAATTGACTCGTGAATCCATCCGGACCCGAAGCCTTGTCCCGATGAATATCATGAAGGGCCTTCTTGATTTCTGATTCAGTCACACAGGCCAAGAGAGAATTTTTATGTTCCGTCGAACAAATATTCCCCATACGCACCGTATCCACGCACACTTGCTCAACCGGCTTTGAATCACCCAACAGCGACTGGTAATACCGCAAAAACGCAGCTTCTATCTCGGCTTTACTCGAATACTCCACACCCTCGGCATCAAATAGCTTGGAGACAGCATTATGAGTCCGTCGAGCTCTCAAAACACCACGAAAATATGCAAAGTTTATATCTCCTTCTTTAACCCATCTTTGTTTCGATTTTTGGGCCCAAAAATCCGCACGCGCTGCTTGGAGTACACGCACCGCCTCATTAGCATCTACTTCTTCCTGCAGTAATGTTGTTGAGTGGTCAGACCGCAGGCGTATCTGTAGCTCAGCCAGCTCCATTTCTGCGACACTACACCTATTCTCAATGTCGGCAAACGACGAAGCATTCAGCAATTTCAGGGGCGCTTTAAGCTTCCTCAGATTCGTGACCAAACGAAACATCTTGGTACCTGCAATATGATCATCCCAAGTTGTCTCAACACATTTAAGAAAATCAGGAGATCGACTCCACATATTCATGTACTTGAAGGATCGATTCTTCCTACTCGGTGGATTCCCAAGTTGGACGACACACGGACAATGGTCGAAAGTCCCTTCAGGAAGGAAATTAGCAAACCCATCCGGAAACAACCTCACCATATCATCGTTCACCAAACATCGATCAATTCGGCTATAGACTCTAGTCTCCACCACCTTGTGTTTGTTATTCCAAGTGAACCAAGAGCCACTAGCCCGAAAATCACCAACTTCATAGTTCGCAATGCAATCCCGAAATTGGTTCATTTCTTCATCCGACGAATTTCCCCCGAGCCTCTCCCGGGCATCAATAACGCAATTGAATCACCCATAATCATCCAAGGACCGTTATGAGAGTAAGACTCCAGCTTGCGCCAAAGGACATTCCGCTCCGACACAGAATTAAAAGCATAGACAAAGGTCAGCAAATAACTCTTCCCCGAAGATGTCGTTACCTTAACGTGAATACTTTGAGCGGTATACTCCAAGATCATCAAGTTAACCTTGTCATGCTTCCAAAGAAGCCAAACTCGGCCACCCTCACCACAATGACTGTTAGTAGTAATACTCCACTCTGAAAACACATTTTGGTGCACTTTCGCATACGCCTTATTCTTTATTTTAGTCTCCAGCAATCCAAAAACATCTACTTGTATCAATAATGCGGAAAGTTATCTAAGTCATTTAATTAAAATTATATCAGAGTGTAAATAAATCTAGATCGCTATGGATCCTTACAATAAACGACTATTAATTACATAGTCTTGATTCACCTAGTACAGAATATAAATTTTATTTTTAAGCTAAACATATTATTAAATCTCTCTCGCTCGATTCCCCAACGTCTTAGACCTGCAAAAAAATAATACAGTTGACGCTGAGCGGGACAGCAACCAAGTCGTTCATCTAACATCACCTCGAACACATAAGACAATCATGTGAATAACAAATAATATGCTTACAAAAATATTAAAGGATATCACGTAACAGATAGTTTCCTTTAATTCAATTAATCAACATGTGAGGTGATGAAGACGGTAAAGTTTAAAAGATTGGACATTGGCAGTCATTTGATTTTAAAACCATTTTTCACGTAAACAGAGAATAAACACACAAGTCGTGGCTCCTAGTATCACCGCTACACCCTTTGGCTTGCATCTCACCAATAGAAGTAACCGTAGTACCGACTCGTAGACCGAACCAATCTTATGAGGTTTACATCTCACCCATAAGGCTCAATTGGGCCCGAACTTCTATTATATTATACGTTTATTCAAACGGGGCTCTGGGCTGAAATGAAAGCTGATGATTACATTCTCTGCATCACCAAAAGGGAACCCGCAGTTTTCAGAATTGTAACACCCGCTATTTCTTCTAAGCATTTTATTCTTTCCGTTAGGACTCCGTCTTAACTCTGTCACTTTTGGCCTCATATTTCATCATTTTACTAAGCTCTATTTTAATTTTTGAGTTTAATAATTTTTATTTTTAATTTTAAAGATTTAAATTCTTTTTAAATCCATTTATTTGGTTTCTTCGTAAACTAATTAATTTTCCGCAAGCAATTCTATTTTCTCTTCGAATTGACATTTAAGCTTGGATTTAAGTTATTCCTTTTCCTAAAAATGTTTGGATACGTTTCTATAATATTTCCAACTAGTAAATATTTTTATTTACAAAAAAATTATTTGTTAATGATTTTTATTACGAAACTTCGCGAATAATTATTTTCTTACGCGAGATTTACTCAGATAACTTTGGAATGCCTTTAACTATTTTACGATCATACTTTTTATCAACTTATAAATTATTTGAGACCATTTTCTCACATTTTGGACCGACTAAGCTCTTGGTCACAAGTTTTATTACGTTTTATTTAAATGTTTCATTTTATCACGTTAAAACGTAAACATAAGATAATTTCTTTTCATTTATTTGTTGCATTATTATCAAAAAATTTCATGCTCCTCATCATTTCATTTGGCCGGCTATTTCATCTTGGTTGTGCATAGTTTTCATCAAACTTTAATCTCATTTACACTTTGGAAACCATCCATTTCCATACTTCATTTTTATTCATTCATTAAGTTAAAAAAATTTTATCGTCATCTTCATTTGGCCGTGACACCTTCCTCTATTCTAGGATTATTTTTGCTTCAATTCTAGTCTTAATCGACTCAAATTCATCGTCAAATAATCCTCTTTCCGTTCTCTTCGTTAAGATATTAATCAACGTCATTTTCGATCAATTTTTACCTTGATTTTTATTAGTTTTCTCATGGTATTTTTCTTCCATGATTTCCGTGTTTGGTAGGAGTTTTGGACGATCCTGAGGCCGACGAATATATTATCGACTCAGACTTGGAGTAGAGGTAACGTCGATGTTACTCGGTATTTCATGATTTTAATTGAGTATTTGCAGGTACATATTTTTATGTTTTATTTTGACAATATATGTATGTCACGGATTCTGGAAAAAATTTTAAAGTTGAAAATTTGCATGTTTCGGTATTTTTATCGCTTTTACGAGATTAACGATTAAATTGTTATATTAATTTGTAAAATCGTAATAATCGGTCTAAACATGTAATATATGTTTATATTCTGTAAAAAATGTTTTTTTTGATGATTTTTAATAATTTAGTATTTTTCTGATATTTTTGATATCGATTATTGAATTATTACCGTTTTCGGACAAAAATGATTAAAAGCCGATTTTTAGTTCTAGTACTTCAACATTTTATTTTAATCTGATTTTTGACGTGGTGAAACTTTCTGGTAAAATAGAATTTTCTGAATTTTTTCATAATTTTTCGGAATTATTAAGTGGATGAATTAATTAATCACTTTAAATCATCGTTTATCGTTAAAACCGTGTTTGTTGTTTAAATTCTCGATTTCGGGTCTTTGGTTTAAATCTGGAAAAATTATGATTCTGATGATTTCATATTAAAATGTAATTTTATGATTTTTAGTGCCTTAATAAAATGTTAGGAATGATAAGTTTTATTAATGGAATCGTTAATTGAGAAAACGGGTTTTAAAGACGGTTTTGACGGGATTTATTAAATCTGGAATTTTTGGAAATCTGGAAAAATGGTATATTCTGGAAAATCATTATTTTTAGGTTTAATAATATTTTTTGGATATTAATACTTAAATCGTTTTGTAATTACTATTTTTATTAATCGTTATTGTCGAGATTGAACGATTAACGAGAAAATGCTTTAAAAACCGAGTTTTAGAATTCTGGAAATTTTCTTTTCTGGACAGAATTTCCATAAATATATTTTAACTATTTTACGTAATTTTTGTACTATTTATTAAAGTCTTTAATTAATAAGTATTGATTTTCGGGCAAATTGTGATTTATCGTTAAAATGTTTCGTCTTACCTAAAAGAATTATTTTTCCAGCAATTTTGAAAGTATTTAAATCTGAAACTTTAAGAGTTAAATCATCCCTTAACATACTCTAAATATATTTGTTGGTTTAATTAAATGAAGACGTTCAAATATTTAATTTGGGTTTGCCGTAAAATCCTATTTATAATTTTATTGTCGAAACTAATAATAATTAGGGAATTTTAGCTTTTTAACTTTTGAAAACACCCTAATTAGTAATATTAAAATGTTTAAGACGTTTTTAATCATTTTATAACGCTTATACGATATTTTAATAATTTCATAAAATCAAATGTTCTTACTTTAATAATTAATATCGTTAAGGCCGAAAGTATTAGTTTTATAAATCTATATCGTTTACTAAAATGTGGTATTAGTATGAACTTATATTTTCACTATTTTGATATAATGCTATTTTTAGTAAAGTTTCTAAAAATAGAAGTTTCCTAAAATAGAAATTTCCTCTTTTAGAATATAAATGTTCACTTCTTTTATCCTCATGTTAATTATATGGTTTACATCTTGATAATGGTTTTGTTTTGGAGTTATGGAATAAGGACAAGTGTGAGGTAGAGTAATATATATTCTGGGGTTTACGTTTTTGCCATCAACTATAAGGCTGGTGTGTCTTTATGGGGCACACTGGTTGTTGAACCGAGCATATATGGTGTTCGGGAGTGTGTGAACATTTTGACCTTAAACTCGTGCCTCGCAGTGTAAGACGCCGTCGGGTTGAACTGAGTATTTATGGTGCTCGGGAGGGGTGTACATATCATCTTAAACTAGGGCCACGCATTTATAAGTCGCCGTCCTATTATGGTTGAGTAGCCTAGTTAGAGACCGAAGTTTGATTTGTTTGAACTAAGTTCTCGAAGCTAGTTTTTAGTATTCTCCTAGTGAAAGTCTAGCATTCATCACTACTCCTATCCATAACGCCATTTTGATTATTTTATTTATTATCGATATAAATTGGTTTGCAGGTTGGCAAATATTTTTATGTTTCTTCGGAAACCCTTTTGATTAATTTGTTTTACGCTAAAGCTTATTTTAATATGCTGTTTTACTGTTTTCCATGTTTACTATTTTTCCTATATTAGTAATTACTGTTTTAAAATCCTGTTATACGGCTGAGAGAACGTTGACGTTGCTCCCCACTGATTGTGCCTGTTATGTTTTAACATGGCAGGTATACGTGTTTGTTTTCCGGTGGGTGTGGGCTAACGAGCAGTCTTGGATCCTGCTTGATCTTTTTAATTATGTCTTAAGGATTGTTTAACCTCTTTGTGGATTGTTTTAAATTTTAGCCATTTTTATGTATGGCATACGTTTGACTTTACCAATTTAATTTAATAAGACATAGTTACAGTGTGTTTCAATCCCGACTCTACAGTGTTTCCGCCACTGTATCGCGTTAGAATTTCTAGGGGATTACAGTTGGTATCAGAGCATCACTGCTCCCGACGCTTACACACTTGAAATTAGGGAAAAATACCAGTAAATTATTTAAACAGTAAATAAAGATATTATTAGAAATGGGTAGAAACAGATAAGGACTTAACTGTTAAGATTATCTGTTCCTGAACTCAATGATTAGCATTGAATATTTGTTTTATATGTCCAAGAAGAAGATGATAAGTGGACAAGATGCTGACGTGATGCTGCTCTAGATCGAGACAGGACTTACTTAATACTCTCATCACCTGCTGACTCGAGTGGACAACTTGGTGCTCCAAGAAAGATGTCGATGGTGACTTTTCAGCGCTGATTCAGTTTGCTCAAGATACAGCTAGATGATCAAGAGTAGATTCCAGTTTCATCACGGTGCAGCGGACTCAGATGTGAAATCACGTTGGATTCAAATGGAGCGACCCAATACTACTGTACTTGTTCCTCTACTTGAAGTTGAAGAAATCCAGCTAGATTCCTTTGTGATCTACGGAGGTCCGAAGATTCTCTTCTAGTTTAAGATCTTAATTATCTAGGATCATTGATTCTTTTCTTTCATCTTCCACCCTCCGATTCTTCCAATTCTTCTCTTATATTCTCATCTTCATTCTTATGGTGAGTCCTTCTATTATTCTACTTTACCATCTTTCTCTTGAGATTCTTTGCTTAGACCGTATTCTGTCTTAGTGAACACTTTTTAGAAGTTAAATATTTTGGAGGTTTAGTTAACTCCTTATTACCAACGGTTTGAGGATTGAGAGTTGTGCTCTGTTATCTAATCTAGTGAGCTTTTGAGGAATTGATTTGAATGGTATTAGTTGATTAACGGAATTAGGATTGTACCATAGAGATTGATCAAGCATGGGTTATGAATTACTTGATCGTATAGAGAACTTAGAGTTGAGTAAATTTCTGGATAGTGAGAATTATATCATCTTTTGATGGATATCTAATACTACCCAACATATAACCTAGTCAAGTGTAAATAATTCTCCCTCCGGTCATAAATTATTGCCCCATTTCATGATTATATGTGAGGTATATTATAATGAAATGGGGCAATAAATTGTGACCGGAGGGAGTAATATTACTTGGGATTCCTACCTAATGTTGACTTAATGGACTAATTGTGGAATTTTGGGATCATAAATCACTGTTTAAGATGTTAGCCTGAGTGTTGTGGTACCATTTCAGGTCCTCATTAATGCTTAGTAAATTTTGGTTGACATAGATTACCCGTATTTCTTAAGGATTAGATCGTTGATCGTTGTTTAAGGTTGTGACCTATGAACTTTGGAGTTGAGTGATCTAACTTGGATAAATTGTTGTTGTCCCTAGAGAAGAGAACTATCTTGCACAATCACAGTTTGGTTTTATTGTGCTGTTTTGAGGAATACTATTATACGGATCATCTTATTGGGACTGTTATAACCCTAGACCAACGAAATTGTGGCTTCGTTGAGTTAATAAATATTTTGGTGGTTTTCACTGATACAATGTGAAATTTGGTGGAATTTTTTTGAAACTTTAGCCCAATGACGTGTTTGAAGATGTGAGTCTTTGCGCCATTACCAATAGCTTTGAGCGTGTCTGAGGACTTGTTATACTTTCCCCAACTTCTTTACTTGTGGCATTATAACATGTTGGTGATCTGAGGATTCTCTGCCCGAACATTGTTAATTGGTGGATTTTATTTAGTGTTCCTTACTCGAGAAATTTGAAGTATACCTCGAGTTCAGACCTTATGAGCTTTGAATTACGAGCCTTAGTGATTACAAGTTTGGGTATGTTTTGATGACCGTTGAAATCTTAATTAATGGATTAGTCTAAATCATTTGTGGATTCTTACCATACTAATTGAAAGATTATATAAGTATGTAAGGCTTAATTTGGAGGCTATAGCAGTTGATGATTTCGGAGGTTGTAGATTGAGTAGGACCACCCTGTACCGATATTGGATTTAGCGTTATTTGATGGGCCAATTAGGAACCCGTATTTTTTTTAGGGTCGTGCTAGGAATCTCGAGATGGTTAATTTCTTCTATAATCCTTGAGAGGTCTTTTCGATTCTCAACTCCGTCTTCCTTTCTACTTCTCTTAAATTCTGTTACCGCATCTGCTGCTAATCCCTTTGACCTTTATCGATTTTGAAATCTCGTATTGTAATTTATTTATTTATCCTTGTTCTATTTACCCGTTAACCATTTTTCGAACTCCCTTTTTTATTTTTTTTATAAAAAGTTTGACTGGCGTAAAATATTAACATTTTGAGTTAATAATTTCTAATTGTGGAATTGCCTGTGTTGTAAAAAGTTTGACTAACTTAAACTTTTCGGATATCGTTAAATTTAACATTTTTGAATTATAATTTCAGAACTTTATACTTCACTTTTGTTTTATCTTTGGTTGATATTTATTTTTAGATATGTTTTAAAATGTCCTAATAATTTATTTTAAATTATTTCGAAATTAATTCAATTTTTGATTTTTACGCAATCGAAATTTTATGAAGACTTTCATATTTCCAAATATTTCAATTTCTATAGGATTATTATGTAAAACATTTTAACGTTGTCGAAATTATTTTGTATGTTCAAGTTTGATAATATTTTTGAAAACTTTAATAATTACTTTGATAACATTTTCGAAATTTTAACGTTTTGAAATGATTTTTCGTTTTTTTTTTGTTGGTGGACTTTTGAATCTGTTATTGAAAATGTTTGCCGACTGGTTCGATATTTACTAACTACAAAATTTGATTTCTCCAAACTAAATTTTGTTTCTTCAGAAAAAGAAACATTATCGAATTTCTTAATCAAATTGTTTTACTTTTAATTTAAAAGGTTTTGGTTACCCCATTTCCTTCGAGTTTGTTTACAAATGTTATTTGACATCGTTATTTTATCAAATAAACTTTACTTTACGATTTCTTTAATTAAGAGATTTTAAACTTCGGGTAGCTTAGCCCTATTTTCTCTTGGAATAAATATTTTCATTCAATTTCGTGTCACTTTGGAAGTTGTAAAATTTTCTTTTAGAACAAAATTTTTATTCGAAATTGGTATCCTCATGTTTTCGAGTGGGGTAATCTTGAGTCCTTTCTGCTTATTCTTAGTTTCAAGGACGAAACTTTCTTTTAGCGGGGAGGATTGTAACACCCGCTATTTCTTCTAAGCATTTTATTCTTTCCGTTAGGACTCCGCCTTAACTCTGTCACTTTTGGTCTCATATTTCATCATTTTTTTTTTGTTCAACGAAGAGCGCACTTAGTCGCATTACAATATAGGGGAGGGGGAATTCGAACCTGAGGCCTATTGTCCCAGAGCACCTAGCCTTAACCACTAGGGTAAGACATCTTCGGTCATATTTCATCATTTTACTAAGCTCTATTTTAATTTTTGAGTTTAATAATTTTTATTTTTAATTTTAAAGATTTAAATTCTTTTTAAATCCATTTATTTGGTTTCTTCGTAAACTAATTAATTTTCCGCAAGGAATTCTATTTTCTCTTCGAATTGACATTTAAGCTTGGATTTAAGTTATTCCTTTTCCTAAAAATGTTTGGATACGTTTCTATAATATTTCCAACTAGTAAATATTTTTATTTACAAAAAAATTAGTTGTTAATGATTTTTATTACGAAGCTTCGCGAAAAATTATTTTCTTACGCGAGGTTTACTCAGATAACTTTGGAATGCCTTTAACTATTTTACGATCATACTTTTTATCAACTTATAAATTATTTGAGACCATTTCCTCACATTTTGGACCGACTAAGCTCTTGGTCACAAGTTTTATTACGTTTTATTTAAACGTTTCATTTTATCACGTTAAAACGTAAACATAAGATAATTTCTTTTCATTTATTTGTTGCATTATTATCAAAACTTTTCATGCTCCTCATCATTTCATTTGGCCGGCTATTTCATCTTGGTTGTGCATAGTTTTCATCAAACTTTAATCTCATTTACACTTTGGAAACCATCCATTTCCATACTTCATTATTCATTCATCAAAGTTAAAAAAATTCTATCATCATCCTCATTTGGCCGTGACACCTTCCTCTATTCTAGGATTATTTTTGCTTCAATTCTAGTCTTAATCGACTCAAATTCATCGTCAAATAATCATCTTTTCGTTATCTTCGTTAAGGTATTAATCAACGTCATTTTCGATCAATTTTTACCTTGATTTTTATTAGTTTTCTCATGGTATTTTTCTGCCATGATTTCCGTGTTTGGTAGGATTTTTGGATGATCCCGAGGCCGACGAATATATTATCGACTCAGACTTGGAGTAGAGGTAACGTCGATGTTACTCGGTATTTCATGATTTTAATTGAGTATTTGCATGTATATATTTTTATGTTTTATTTTGACAATATATGTATGTCACGGATTCTGGAAAAAATTTTAAAGTTGAAAATTTGCATGTTTCGGTATTTTTATCGCTTTTACGAGATTAACGATTAAATTGTTATATTATTTTGTAAAATCGTAATAATCGGCCTAAACATGTAATATATGTTTATATTCTGGAAAAAATGTTGTTTTTGATGATTTTTAATAATTTAGTATTTTTCTGATATTTTTGATATCGATTATTGAATTATTACCGTTTTCGGACAAAAATGATTAAAAGCCGATTTTTAGTTCTAGTACTTAAACATTTTATTTTAATCTGATTTTTGACGTGGTAAAACTTTCTGGTGAAATAGAATTTTCTGAATTTATTCATAATATTTCGGAATTTTTAAGTGGATGAATTAATTAATCACTTTAAATCATCGTTTATCGTTAAAACCGTGTTTGTTGTTTAAATTCTCGATTTCTGGTCTTTGGTTTAAATCTGGAAAAATTATGATTCTGATGATTTCATATTAAAATGTAATTTTATGATTTTTAGTGCCTTAATAAAATGTTAGGAATGATAAGTTTTATTAATGGAATCGTTAATTGAGAAAACGGGTTTTAAAGACGGTTTTGACGGGATTTATTAAATCTGGAATTTTTGGAAATCTGGAAAAATGGTATATTCTGGAAAATCATGATTTTTAGGTTTAATACTAATTTTTGGATATTAATACTTAAATCGTTTTGTAATTACTATTTTTATTAATCGTTATTGTCGAGATTGAACGATTAACGAGAAAACGCTTTAAAAACCGAGTTTTAGAATTCTGGAAATTTTCTTTTCTGGACAGAATGTCCATAAATATATTTTAACTATTTTACGAAATTTTTGTACTATTTATTAAAGTCTTTAATTAATAAGTATTGATTTTCGAACAAATTGTGATTTATCGTTAAAATGCTTCGTCTTACCTAAAAGAATTATTTTTCCAGCAATTTTGAAAGTATTTAAATCTGAAACTTTAAGAGTTAAATCATCCCTTAACATACTCTAAATATATTTGTTGGTTTAATTAAATGAAGACGTTCAAATATTTAATTTGGGTTTGCCGTAAAATCCTATTTATAATTTTATTGTCGAAACTAATAATAATTAGGGAATTTTAGCTTTTTAACTTTTGAAAACACCCTAATTAGTAATATTAAAATGTTTAAGACGTTTTTAATCATTTTATAACGCTTATACGATATTTTAATAATTTCATAAAATCAAATGTTCTTACTTTAATAATTAATATCGTTAAGGTTGAAAGTATTAGTTTTATAAATCTATATCGTTTACTAAAATGTGGTATTAGTATGAACTAATATTTTCACTATTTTGATATAATGCTATTTTTAGTAAAGTTTCTAAAAATAGAAGTTTCCTAAAATAGAAATTTCCTCTTTTAGAATATAAATGTTTACTTCTTTTATCCTCATGTTAATTATATGGTTTACATCTTGATAATGGCTTTGTTTTGGAGTTATGGAATAAGGACAAGTGTGAGGTAGAGTAATATATATTCTGGGGTTTACGTTTTTGCCATCAACTATAAGGCTGGTGTGTCTTTATGGGGCACACTGGTTGTTGAACCGAGCATATATGGTGTTCGGGAGTGTGTGAACATTTTGACCTTAAACTCGTACCTCGCAGTGTAAGACGCCGTCGGGTTGAACTGAGTATTTATGGTGCTCAGGAGGGGTGTACATATCATCTTAAACTAGGGCCACGCATTTATAAGTCGCCGTCCTATTATGGTTGAGTAGCCTAGTTAGAGACAGAAGTTTGATTTGTTTGAACTAAGTTCTCGAAGCTAGTTTTTAGTATTCTCCTAGTGAAAGTCTAGCATTCATCACTACTCCTATCCATAACGCCATTTTGATTATTTTATTTATTATCGATATAAATTGGTTTACAGGTTGGCAAATATTTTTATGTTTCTTCGGAAACCCTTTTGATTAATTTGTTTTACGCTAAAGCTTATTTTAATATGCTGTTTTACTGTTTTCCATTTTTACTATTTTTCCTATATTAGTAATTACTGTTTTAAAATCCTGTTATACGGCTGGGAGAACGTTGACGTTGCTCCCCACTGATTGTGGCTGTTATGTTTTAACATGGCAGGTATACGTGTTTGTTTTCCGGTGGGTGTGGGCTAACGAGCAGTCTTGGATCTTGCTTGATCTTTTTAATTATGTCTTAAGGATTGTTTAACCTCTTTGTGGATTGTTTTAAATTTTAGCCATTTTTATGTATGGCATACGTTTGACTTTACCAATTTAATTTAATAAGACATAGTTACAGTGTGTTTCAATTTCGACTCTACAGTGTTTCCGCCACTGTATCGCGTTAGAATTTCTAGGGGATTACAAGAATCCTGTTCTGCCCCCGCTACCTAGGTGGTAATACTGATCAAGTACTTGTCTATACATGCGCCACATACCCTACGCAAACTCTTGAACCGCAGCTCTCACAACCGTAGGACGACTACCTTAAACACTAGGTCGACTCTGGGACCGCAGCCTCCGAGTCTGCTTTTCATTACAAGTGCAGTCGAAACACCACACATGGTAGGATCCCACACAAGCTATTCGTCCCGGACTCGCATCGTAAACATTATATAAAAGTCGCCCGTGAACAAGTAGTACTTTATTTGGTGACCTTCAATAATTGGTCGGACTCATTTGAAACAGTCAAATCCTCAAATACTTACTTTTAGTGTGACAACGTTATACTTTAATCCTCAAGTGTCACCCGAAACGTTATATCCCAAATATCGTATAATATTTTTAAAATAGTAAAAATTCTTTTAAATGAAGTTTTTATATGAAAATAAAATTTAAGGTATAATAATAATAAAATATTATTTTAAAATTTATAGTTTTTAAAAAAATTTAAAAGTTTATGAAAAATATAAATTAAGTCGTACTTAATTGATTTAAAAAATTTGACGTAAAATCATTTTTAAATATTTATAAATGTCGTGTATAAATTTCCTAATAAAATAAATTCATTTATTATAGAAAATGAAATTTATAAATCTTTACCTATAAAAAATAATAAGAGAGTTTTATTAAAATAAATTATTTTGCAAGTTACTAATTTACTCTATCTATAAACAATTGTAAAAGTACTAAAGAAAGTTCAATATGACCAAAATCAAAATTATATAAAATACATACAAAATATAAAATACATAGAACAAATATACATAATAAATAGAATTAAATAAACAAAATACAATGATCGAAAATGATATAAATAAATTTTATTATTTTAAGTTCTTTTATTCATTTTCTCTCTTTTCATATAAACAGAAATGTAATGGTAATAAATTAATTAATTAAACAAGTGATAATTTAGTCGAGTTGAATTTAGTCGTAAGAAAATATCAAGTAACATTTTTATATATACATAAGTAATTTAGTCGTACAAATAAGCCTAAATATTTAAGTAAGCAATTTATTAAGTTAGTAACACAATATACTTATATATAAGAAATGTTGTTAGAAGAAAAGTTTGGTCACCTTAATAGCTATTACGGAGTATTTATTAAGGTTATTAAGAATGAAAAGATCGTCTGGGTCAATAATATCGTCTACGTAAGAAAAGTCGTCTTTTTCCTCCTTTTAAAGAATTTTCGATCGAGATTGATTTGACCCAAATACGGTTCTAGAAAAGTGATTCCGCCAAATATTGGGCAGCTCCTCAATCCCGATGCTCCAATTGTATAGAAGGACGAGGAAATAAATATAGTATGTAGTACGGAGTATATAGTATAATAGTATGGTAAGAAGGAGTAGTACGTAGTATTAGTAGTATTAGTAAGTAGACTAAGTACTACGAGTAGTACGTAATAGCAAGAGAATGTAGTAAGTGTAGTAGTATGTATGTATGTATGTATGTATATATAGTAGTAGTAACTAGTACAGTAAGTTAGTAGGAGTAGGAGTGTAATAGTGTATGTGTGAGTAGATAGATGTACGTAGGGTGTGTTTATATAGGAAACAAGTAGGAGAAAAATGAAACTGATTTCTACTGCATTTTGAAGAGGCACAACAGTAAAAAAAATCAAGCCAAGCTGACACATGGAAATTTAGGTGTGACTCGTGGTTTTTAGGATCATGTTCCGGATCTGTTTTTCGTACAAACGTCTTTCTTTCTTTCTTAAAAAGTTGAAATATAATATTACGAAATTAAAATAATGAAAACCGTAAAATTTATTTTTAAAAATGTGTTTGTAAGACGGCAAGTAAAATAGACGATAAATAGTTTTACGAGACAATAGTTTGTAAGAAATTATTATTTTAAGAATTCGATAAATTATTAAATTTTTACAAGAAGAGAAAACGTTATATTAAAAACATTTTTGAGTTTTAACAAAAGATAAATTTTTTAATAATTCGATAAATAAATTTTCATCTTTTTATAACGGAATAATAATTTTTAATTTAACGGAAATAAAATATTTTATTTACGAAAATAATTTTTCCAACGTAAAACTTGGTTTAAATAAATGTTTAAAATTTTAACACTATTTGAAAAATACGCGGTGTTACATTGTGCCCTTGTTGAAAGGTTGCCTACGTATTCACGTGTGGTGAAATCAAACCAAGTCGTAGTTCAGTGAATTGAAAGATATATTATGGTGCCTAGTTTATTAGGGCTTTCTGTGTAACTAGCCATATCGATGGTGTAGGCTAGGTGCATTCCCAATGATGTCTTGATCAAAGGGCTAGAATAGTTAGGATGCTGATCTTGTGACTGTGAGCATTCTCCGGGGTAGCCCCCAGAGGTGGTGTGAACTATTTGGGCATGTTCTATGCCGACCGTAGGTTGAGTCCCGTGTTTGGGGCTGGTAACTGGTTTGGATAATTTTGGAAATGTGGAGTTAGGTCGTAAGTGGCTTCGATGATTTGAAATCTGGAGCTCAATTTTGTGGAGCTAAGGCTTCGAGGGTAAGGTATTGTAATGTGGTACGAAAGGGGCAAGTCGAGTAAAAATTACTCGAACTTCGATCGGGCAGGTTTGATAATGCGGGATCTGATTTCCATGTCTGGCCCTAATGGTTAGGGTGTATCCTATGGAGCTTGAATCCTCAAAATTCTGGGCTGTCTCTAAGCCTATGTCTCGAGAAGGTCTTGAGGGTTGTAACATGGGAAGGCAAAATGTGGTGTTATCTGACCAGCCTGATTGTCACCCTTCTATTTGATGGTATGGGCATCGATAATTTTTGAATTGACCGTACCCCGGTCAAGGGAATTTTACTTGGGTTGACCATTGACCATGGTCATGGGTTTTTGATTTTTTTTGTTGACCTCTTAGCCCTGGTCATGAGATTCTTCATTTGAGTTGACCGTCCCCCGGTCAAGGGATTGACCGTATCTAGTCGGAGGATGTTGAGGGTTCTTTTTTTTTATTGCCGGCTCTTTTCTTTTGGCCTTTTGCTTTTTCCTTGGACTTCTGATTTTTTTTGTCCGGCTTTTTTTTCTCTTTTTTTATTCTCCCTATGGTGTTGGCAATAGGCACGAGTATTCCTGGATCTGTGGCATCCATTTGTTGGTGGATCTGGCCCATCTGGGGTTGGGCCTATCAGTTGGATTAGACTTTTAGAGCTAAGCCTTTGTAAGGTGTAACCATAGTTGGTGTTTGTGTGAGTGCAACTCGCGATGGAGTACTCTACGGTAAGGATGGTGGTTTGGATCTTGGGATTGTCAGCATAATTCCGAGCAAGCTTGGTGGAAACATCGTCCCAAGTTGGATATTTTTGGCATCACATCTATAGGGTTACGATGCTTTTTTTTGGTCAAACGAACGCCTAAGGTAGGGATTGGTTAGTCTTATTGGAAGGGTGTTTATTGTGGGAAGTGGGCTTGCCTCCCGTCTTGCACCCAAACTAGGAACTGCCTAGATTTATCATAGGATTCGATACCGCTCCTGCTAGGGGTAGTTATGTGGCTTTCTATACCAGACATGGAACAGGTAAAGGAAAACACGGGTCTCGGTTTCCTGCAGTCATTGTAGATGTTCCTATAATAATCACGTGCAAGTGTTTATAGTGTATGATGGTGTTCATCATGTTTTCGGAAACACATAGGGAAGCATATAGTAAAGATAGAATATTGAAAGCTGATTTTGTTGAATTTGAAAAGAGGACAGAATACAGTTGACTCTGACTCTGACTTTGAAATTGAAAGAAATAGTACATCCTAGACTCAGACTCAGACTCGGACTTAAACCAAATCTAGACTCTCGGATGATGTCGTCAGTAGTCGTCGACTTCTAAGGACTCAAGTGGATGTCCTGTATAGCCTTCAGTAGAAGCTTCACCCAGATCTTCATTGTGTTGAAGATCGTCTTCAATCCTGGTGCCCATTTCGGTAAGTGCTGCAAAGTTTGAAATATCGGCATACCTAAGATGGACGCGGTAGGAGGGTAGGAGGTTGTTGATGAACGCCTCCACTAGTGTCTTCTCGCTGGGCTTGTCTACCAGCTTAACACTCTCAGCCCGCCAACGATGAAGGTATTTGGTGAAACCCTCTGTTGGATCTTGGGCCATGACTTCTAAAGTCCGCTTGGTAGTCTGAAGTTCAGTATTATCAGAATAGTTTTGAGCGAACTCGGTAGCCACATCTTCCCAAGTGGGGAATCTTTTGTGTCTAGCCTCTAGAACCAGGCTTTTGGATATTTCCCGACGGATACGCCGAACAAATTGATGAACATGTCGGCTTTGACCCCCTTGATTGCCATGAATTGTTTGAAAGCTCGGAGGTGTAATAATGGATCCTCCGTCCCTTCGAATATGGGCAACCCCTCTAAGTTGAGATCCTTCGGTAGTTTCTCATTAATGGGTGTATATTCTCAGGAGTTTTCAATACGAATGTTATTCCCTTGAAGGGCATGGAACTGTTATTCGAGCTCACGCACCGTGCTGATCAGTTTGGCAAATGGCCCAGTATTTACCGACCCAAAATTGAAGTCTTGCCTTTCACTGACAGTTAAGTATTCAGGGCTTCTTGGTCGGTTTTTATGAACCCTAGCTGTGTTTCAACCATGGCCTGCCTACTAACCACCGTCTCCAGCAAAGCCTTCATTTCATTAACGGTGTTTTCCATGTCCCTATTCCCGGTTGTGGGTGCCATACTCTGCAAGAATACCCACGTAATCAGAAATGTCGCTTCGGAACCCAAATACACCAAGGCATAGGAAATAGCGCGGGAGGAAAGACAACTCCGGTTTGACTCGAGTTAGACTCTCCTAAGACAAATATGTTGGGTGCGATTCTCGGAGTGACTGTGATTAATCGCTCTGGCGGAGAATAGCTCCCAGGTGAGACTAAAGAGTCTGACAGGACTCAGATGATGTGGCATCTAAGTGACTCGAAAGTGGGGTACGTGAGACAACACGTGTAAGACATGACCCTTAGAGCAACCGTGATTGATCGCTCCGCTGAAGGGTAGCCCCCGAGTAGAATCGAGGTTTTGTTAAGACTCAAATGTCGTCGGACGAGTGACCCTTAGATGTAAGGATCACAAACCTTTTGTTATAGGGCTATGCCTTTATAAAAGGTTGACTCGGCCTCGAGGTAAGGCAGATGGGGTAAGAGAAGAAACTTGTGATGTAAGATCGACAAAGTTTCGACGCCAGAGACCCTTGACTTGACTTGAATAAGGATTACCCTGTGATTAGGGCAGACCCTTTAGTTAAAGGATTTAGTTGGGATAACTCGACTAAAGGATTGAAAGATGGGCGAAATTCCCTTAGGAAATGTCGTCGTGGGGACCGTCCTGCTAGGGGGAAAGGTCGTGTGGGACTTTCTAGTTAGAACTCGAGTGTTTAGACAAACCTTTCATTTACGAGTGTATGACTCGTGTTGGCCGGTTATGCCTTTAGAATAAGGCGGACTAGGATGGGGAAGAAATCCGTGACATAGGATCGACGGAGTTTCGACGCTATAGACCTTCGACAAATTATGAAAAGAACCGACACACGAATTACGGTAGGCCTTATAATAAGGAAGGTTTTGAAAGGGTTGACTTCCTAATAAGAAAGGTTTTTTTTTTGAAAAGGATTGAATTTTGAAAATTGAGAGGATGGTCCTGCCTTTTGAAATTGTCAACATGCCGACAGGATCGAGATTTGAAATATTGGAGTGGTTGCGAATAAATTCGCATTTTGAAAAATTGGGAGATGGTCCCGTCTTATGAAATTGGCAGCATGCCGACAGGACCGGGTTTTTGAAAAGTTGAATATTTGGACTTTCGAAAATTTGAATATCAAAAGTTAATTTCCGAAAAAATTGAAAAATTGAAATCGGGATCTCGAAGATTTGAAAATCAGAATGGAATATCGAAGATTTGAAAATCGAAATGGGATTATGAATTTTGAAAATTGAAATGGAATTCTGAAAATTCGAAAATCGAATGGTGGATCGGAAATTCGAATTTTGAAATGGACAGCATGCCGGCTAGAAAATAGGCTACTTTTGAGTCAAATCATCAGTCTAAATTTCGGCAGCATTCCGAGTTTTGAAAATTGGATACTTTTGAGAAGATGCATTTTTTTTGAAATGAAGGTTATTGAAAAAGATGACACGAAAACTGAGTAACACGTAGTCACGCAAGCAATATGACGACACCATGTATGCTTTACGCTAAGTCTTGGTCGGTCAAAATCGGGTCTATACCAACAACGACGGCTTTCTCGTAAATCAGAACGGACTTCCTAAGCCGAATTGGTCATAGAACATGCCGCGAAACCCATACGAGTTCGGCCATAGAAGTTTTTAGCGCACCCATTTAGGAATGCACCGCGGTATAGTGGGATGTCAGCCACAAGTAACCGGCCCAGGAAAAATTTGGGTTATGCATGAATCATTAAACTAATGCGCGTACACTATTAATCGAACGACTTCATTTCGAGTCTCACCCTAGGAACCCCGATGACTAGTGGTACATCAGGTATCCCCGACGGAGTCGCCAAATTGTGGACAAGACATAGGTCCACCCCGACGCGGACACGCGCGGGTTTGCGTAGGTGAATGAATCTCGTGGTAAGATTGATCTCGGATCGAAAATTAAATCGAAGATGGAGTCGCCACCGAATTTTATGGGAATTCGGACCCGTTCGAACTCACTCTACACTTAGGCATTTCGTGCACAAAGCACGGCCCGCTTTTAGTGCTAGAGCTTATGAGTTTCTCCTTTTGCATTAAAATACCGACGTCGAGTTATCGGATATCGTGCATCAATGACTCTCGTATGCCAACGATTTCGGGCATCGGAAACCATGGTTCTGAGTAAGGGGTGAGGGTACGTGTTGGGAAGCCCACGAAGGACACCCAACCCCGCCCGCTCTTAGCCGCCTCTACTAAGATACTGTTCGATTTTTGTGTACGCGCGTTAGTTTGACGATGAAATGTTATGCAAACGACGTTTTGACTAAGCATGTGAATTGCGTGTGAACTACGTCATTTAATGCATCTAAATTATCGTCGGAGTTGTTTATCATGTGAGGTTCGTTTTGTAAAGCGGTAAATCGCAAGCATAAAACGAGAATAAGTTACAAGTTACACGGGCGAAAATATAACCCGGACAAAACAAAATAACCTGGACAAAGTCGAAATAATGATATAGTAACGGTAATAATGAACGGATTAGAATAGGTAATGCAATGCATGGTTTCGAAAATGTAGGCACGTGATAATCTTTACATGTGACGACCGAAGTCGTAAAAATATTCGACGAGGCTAAAATGATGGGGAAGCTCTCGTTTTTGAATAAAGAAGTCCACTCGATCGAGTCATGGCAAAGACTCGATCGAGTGAGCTTCTAAAAGGCTCACTTCCCATATTTTAGGGTGCTACTCGATCGAGTGGCCCATGGCACTCGGTCGAGTGCCCCCTATACGAGTTACGGCTCGCTTCGAAAAAAGGCGACAAATTCGTATTTTATTAATTCGAAATCGATGATCGACCGAGTTAAACTCAACTCGGTTTACGGTACTCGTAGTATGTATTTTATGCTTACGAGACCGATATCAGAAATTTGGAGAAAGGTCTTGTAAGATTGTTTTAAATCGATTTGGACGAAATTAATTCCCTCCGCGTTAGGACATCGTTACTAATCCTTACGGATATGTGATGTTTGGTTTAGCGTCAACGGGTTTCGTACCAATCTAGAAAATGGTATCGGACGTGTTCAACTACGTACTACCACGATCACGTTATTCCCTAAAGTGCTTAGGGCGACGCTCCTCGAAAGGGCGCCACCACCGTTGCGACTTGTAAAGGGGTTAATAGGACTTGGAGCGGTAGTCGTAGTTAAACGCGTTCAATCCGAAAATGATTTATAAATTTATATGTATGCGGTATTATTGTTATGACGAAATGTAAATAAATAAATAAAAATGTTAGTGGTTAGAGTGCGTAAATAAAATGTTCGTAACAAAATTAAAATGTTAGTAATAAAATTAAAATGTTAGTAACAAGGAAATAAAATGTTAGTGTCGTTAATATCGACTAATAATAATAGTACGTGTATATATATATAAAGAAACGAAAAAGAAGAAGGGAGAAAGAGATGTCGGGATTTGAATTACACCCTCAACCTACGTGCTTAATTGGTCTCGGAAACGGACTCGTAGTAGCGGCGTGTGCGCGGGAGTGTCGAGATATGTAGGGTGAGTTAGGGTATACATGGTTAGGGAGAGGATGCTCTAGGGTCTTTGACGAGTTTTGAACTCGGGATTTTGAATGTGTATGTGTGTGTATATGATGGATGATTGAATGTTGAGGTAGAAAAATGTAGGGGATGATGTCAAGGTTGTGCTAGTGTGTAGGGTTGCAAATGACTTGAAATGTATGGGATGTATGTAAAAGTTGTAGGGTTGTAAGGTTGAAATGTAAGGTGATTAGGTTTGCAAAATCTGATTTGTGAAGAGCATCGGGGGGTATTTATAGAAAATTCTCCTCGACCTAGGGTCACTCGACCTATTGCACTCGATCGAGTGGCCCAAAAAAAGTGGTTTGATTCGTTTTTATAGCTGCACTCGATCGAGTGAGGTGAAGCCACTCGATCGAGTGGGTTAGGTCGAGGAGTGTTTGTAGGGAGATAGTTACGCTTAACCTAATAAAGATAGCTACGCTTAACCTAAAAGAGTATACAAAAATAAATTAGGTACGCTTGTTATAAAAAAGCTGTAGAAAACAAAAATGTCATTTAGAGGTATATTAAATCATAAAAAATACAAATCCTTTATTTATTAAAACAGAGACCAAGGCAACTGAGGTGGCGCAGCTCATTGGTCTTCATTCTGAAATACTCAACCCACGTTAATCCAGAGTTATTTTAGGCAATTACGCAAAATCTTCCTAATCAAGCTATCTTCCTAATCAAGCTATAATATGTTGCATTCAACGTCTTGGACTGCACAGTTCGGGCTGGACAATCTCTCTTCACATTCCCGTCTCCGTACTAAATTAACTTGGATATTGTACCAGCTAAATTAATCTTTGATTCAAAATATGAATCCATAATGCATCTATTACCGTATCCTTTAATATTTGTGAACATTTTTCCTGATCTGACTTTTTTTTTAAAAAATTCTGTTTATTTCAGATGTTATTATGTCCGTCAATTTTTATATATTTTTTAAAACACTAATTAATTTGACACATAACTGCTTGAAACACTAATTAATTCGCCATATTATGTTACTTGAAACAATCTGGATTATTTTATACTAAAATTTTAACGAAAAAGTATACTAATATTTACCGGATATTATATTTTTATTTTACAGAATATGACCTAATGTTAGAAAATAAATCTATACCCCCTCAATAACTTAACTTGATATAGACCTGAATCTTTTAAATGAAAAAACACTCAATCCACTTATTCTCATCAATACTGAATGTATATTCATTTATAAATATTATAAGATACATCTACCAGAATCATTGTGCAAAATCTTGATGATGATGGTTTCGTGATGAATTCTGGTGACTTTGATTGATTAAGTGCGTTGGTAGAAGAAGTGAGATGATAAGAAGGGAGATGATATCCCTAATTTGTTGTCTTGACTTATGGAATAATTTTTTAGTCCAGCAATTGTATGATTTTGCTTCTTTTTGTCGATAAGGATTATTGAACAATATAAACTTCTTTCGGTAATTTGAGATGTAATAAGTTATATCGACTAATTTTTGCTTTATTAAAATAAATTACTAATTGTTAAGCCTAATGTAGTCAATAATATTTTTGCTCACGTAATATTTGCTCACATAATTGTTAAGCCTAATTTTTGCTCACGTAATTTGTCAAATTTTCGAAAAAATCACTCGATTGTACAATGATCTCTATCAATTTAAGCCACTACAATCTCACAACAGCTAAAGTGAAAATGTTGTCTACTACACAAAAAAAATCATTAGCACACAAGTTAAGCTTTTGCAGTTTAATATTGCACTAATAAAATATTAAAATTGAAAATTATCACCCGTAGCAGACCATTCGTCGAGATGATATTAATTTGTACTTATCGTGAAAATGAAAAACACAACACGGCATGAAACTAAAATAAATTACCCAAAAATAGTAGAGAGACTTACGTAAACACAAAAAACCGCCCCAACCCGTGAATTTTCACCGGCCACTACACTAGTAAGACTTAGTGATATTTACAAGTGATCTCTCAATACTTAATGGAGAGACCGTCTCTTCCAACACTTTGTGGAGGAACGGGGAAGGGGATAACCATGAAAATAATTGATTAACATCCGGATTCAGTGAATAGTTGGAACTGGTAGCGGTAGTTTCCCGGTCACATGAGATGTCCACGTTGGTAGCAGTAACGAAATTGATGAATAGCCAACTCATAGATTGGACTTTTTGAATATACAACTCCTCCTTAATCGGCATCGTGTTGCCCATCTCATCTCCAGTTTAAAATTGATCCCCTCTTCGACACTATCTATCACCATCCTCCTTCTCCTCCTCCTCGGCTCCTCCTATATATAAACCCATATTTCATATCACCTGAAATAGACCAAACGCATTTCCACTTATTTTCTCCTACATCTAAGATCCCTATAGTTAAATTACGATTACGATTACGATTACGATGGGGTGTTGCGTAAAATTGGTGGATGCAGTGCTTTTCCTTTCTTTCCTTTTAATGGCGATAGTAGTCCCACTATTCGATGCCCAAACATGCTTACCACAAGAATATTATCCTAAAGTTTTGGTAGATCTTAACACTTGGTATAGTTCCGAGTATGGAGATTACTTGGTTGTTGAGAAGCCCCATTTTTTTATGGGTCTTGTTTGGATGGAGCTTTGTGTATTATGGCCTCTCTCTATTATTAATCTATATGCCTTGATTTCTGGCAAGTCTTGGTTTAACACCACCTGCTTGATCTACGGAGCTTCCATGACTACATCTATGGTGAGTATACACACTTTTTTACTTTATTATTTTCATTTCATTTCATTTTGATGTATACATCCAGCATACCATCAACTGAATTCAATTTAATTCAATTGGAATGAACCCAACACACAAACACTCTACTCAACAGTTTTAAGTTCGTCAAATCACTACCCCGGCCGGCCAGCTGTCCACAGTACACTGTCTTGACTTCAAGTAAACATTATGTAGAGATGCTGTAGTTCTTAGAACAATGTCCAACTATCCTTCTGAGATGGATTAAATAGAAAAAAGACGGACCACGAGGTTCGTCTCTCACCTGGGATCGTCATTGTCTAAGCTACGATTACCCAATGGGTCAGGAGCTCCTTTAATTTGTAGTCCAGGTAAAGATAGCGGGGCGTTTGCAAATCTCACTAGAATGGAGTAAATGACCGACCATTAAGTTAGTTTGAAAGGAGAGAACGAACTAGTACAGATTATTTTTTGTTAAATTCACGGTTCTGTTAGTTCGTGTTCTCTGAGTTCTCGTTGATCCATAGCGAATTCGCGACATGGGAAAAGAATGTGAATCCACATGTATCGTTAAACTCTATGGTCTATGCTATAGCTAGCTGACCAGTTAAACTCGAGCATACAAATTGACCCTACAATTCAAATTGCTCCCTTCATTTTTTTACGTTTAGCCTCGGGATTTCCACTCACAAAAAGACACAAGTGTGAAGGATTTTACCGGTGCGAAAGCGAAATTTCAGGAAACAATTACCTAGCACCAATCCAGGAATACAAGCACAATATATAATAAGAGAAAATGAAGTGTAATCAGGATAATATCGAGATAATATCTCAATAATATAGATATGAATCAGGACAAAAGTAGGTCGAGAAATACATATCTCATAGCGTAAATTCCTCGATATATAAGACGGAGAGATGCTAGAGTTCACATGTTGCTCCTCTAGTCGGTCCACAACCCAGTCAGAGAGGCAATAAACTGAAGTGACTTTGATTAGGGTTTTCTCCTTGGTTATTCTCAATCTCCTTATGACTCATATACCATATCTTATATAGTAGTAGAGTTTAGCTTAAACCTAGAGACTAACCGGGTCTCATAAGTAGTCACAGCCTAATACCTCACAATTCCACAATGGGCCTGTTTAGTTTCCTGACTAAGTCTGATTGTGTGACCTTATAGAATTATATATCCATAGTCATCAATCGAATTGGACTAATTATCATAATTATTCTCTAGCAAGCAATTATGAATTACTATAATACATAACGATTATCTCCATAATAATATCCTATATTATATTTAGTAATTGACGGAAATGTCTTACGACATATTTCTTCAATCTCCCACTTGTCCGTAGACAATAAGGCAATCTTCAAATTCCTTAAGTAGCTTAATGTCGAATTCGATCACATCTAAACATCTCATGATTAATGTGTCACTTATCAAATTCATTTCCTCGAACTCCGAGTTCGAACTATCCTTGAATAAATTAACTCCTTAATCCGTTCCTTGCATGACCATGCATTTTTCAGTTCTCCCTCATCAAGGGGCCCGGACACCAATCCTATCCTATAGGAGGACTTATCCAGTCTTGTATCATCCAAAACATCCACTCAATTCTTAGTATGCATGACGAATGTCTTTATAACCTCCTTTTACGGCGCGGTGTTTGACAGTGCCAATGCACAACTAATCGTATCATGGTTGCAGTGATATACTCATGTCAAAGGAGTCCACTAAACATAGATTTGATTTTACTTTAGAATCCACTTTGGTCAAGTCGCAGTATATCCAATATATCCACTCGATTGAACGAACATCTCCACGTTCCCATAGCCCATAGAATTGCGCTATCCAACAGTCTCGTGCTAGTCATTCAATGCATCACTTATGTCCAATTTAGTAACACTAACTAGGGACATAAATAAGCTGTGATCTCTGTTCACCGATAGTTTTCCACTTATCAAAAACACTTTTGATAATCCTATAAAGAACTCACATGCTTTCTGGACATTTTATTTAATATTAAACCAACGATTAAATAAGATGTCAATAATATAGATGAACATTCCAAACATCAACCTTGTTTTAATAACTGTATTTCTCCAAATACAATTTCAACGCTAATCTTCTATTAGCTTGAATCCCATAGACCTAGTATGACTCTCATACCTAGGATGTGGGAACGGTTTAGTCAAATAGATTTTCGACATTTGCACTGTTCCAAACCTTGCAAACTACATTTGTTGCATTTGTCGTTGCTATATACTCGGTTTCTTATGTAAAATCTACGAGAGTCCATTGAGACAAAGAATGAAACCGGCCAAACTACTGCGGAACTCATCTTTAGTCACTACAGAAACTCGTAACAACCAACTCAAATTCTCCACCGCATACCAAGAAATCGTCCTTAATTCTTCTCAAGTACTTAAGGATGTTCTTCACGACAACTCAGTGTCAAACACTCGAGTTTGTCTGGTATTTGTGTCATCATGAACATAACAAGATCTTATCATCATATGTTTCTTGACTAAGTCCAATCATCATCCTCGATCTATCTCCATAAATCTTGATGTCCAATATTTAATCTGTCTCTCCTAGATCCTTCATAGCGAAACAATAATATGACCATCCCTTGACTGCCTCAAGTATGGATACATCGTTTCCTATGATTAGTATGTCATCCACATACAAAACTAGGAAAATAATAATACTCCCACTTAACTCCACATCCTCTTTCAAGAACTCCTTCAATAAAGCGGTTTGACATCCATTTTAGCACGACTACTCTTAGTCACCTTATGAAGTCTTGACTTACAAAAGCATCCTTGTAGGTAGTATGTTTCTTATTTTTCAAAATCATTATTTTGGAATATTCCGTCAAACAAGTTTCTACAAATCTTTTCGTTGGAATATAAGATTTACTAGTTCTATAATGTGGAACGACAACTTTTAGATTAGTGGACGGAACATGGGTCGAACCTACACCACCACCTTTTACAACATCGTCATGTTGTGTCATCTCATTCAGTTGTTGCTCGTCATCATGAACTCCTTCAAGATGTATACTACTCCCACTTGACTTTTTGGAACAACCATCTTTTTCCAAAAAGACACCACTACAAGCAACAATTACTTTGTTTATGCTTTAGGTGTAGAAGTAATATCTGGTAGTCTATTAAGAATAGACCATAAAAGAAGACTTAAGAACATTTCCAATACATATCACGTATATGGTGTCTCTTTTAGTACTTTGGTCAGAATCATGTTAAGTTTGAATGCTGCATTCTAAATGCAAATCCGGATATGAAAATTAGAAGGTCAGCAAGACTTATCCTGAATCAAACCATATCTAATAAGGTTCTATTCCTCTGTTCGGAAAACTCTATTTTCCTAGTAGTCCGAAATGTGAAACGATTCCACAACCCTTATAAATGATCATCAAACTCTTGAGAATAAATATTCACCAACCACGATCGGATCGTAGTGTTTTTCTTTTCTTCTCAAGTTGGTTTTGCACTTCATTTTGGAAATGTTCGAACTGTTCAAATAATTTCGATATATGAAGTAAGCCACACCCACTTCTTACTAATGTGCTCAATGGCCCACACACATCCGGATGTGAAGGGCTTGAACATCAATTGCCCCGCAAGGGGTGTTTGAATCATTAACCTTATGTATCTTGCTGTCGATGTTATAGATGCGTGTTTTCGAAACATGCAAACTATTTGGTAATCTAGCTTTCTACTCTTTTTGGTCTTTGCACATTACCAATAATGTGACTACCACTCGCGGTATCGAATACCCGGGAAATAGAATTTTGCTAAATTCACTTCTATAACAAATAGACGAAACGTAGAAACAGCATGTTTCTTGTCCTCGTGATATTTGGGGAAATCCTCTTCCACATCTAGCTTTTAGACGAGAAAAACATTGAAGTTCATTCGCAACATTTGCTTTTGAACTGACCTTTACTTTTCAAAAGAATCCTGACTTGACAACTTGTTTGTCATAGTCATTCTTAGAAATCGGTCTTACCCCATCCGTTTGAACGATTTTCCCTTACGAGCCATAGGAACATCTCCATGTTCCCTTTTCCGACTTACTTGGGATGTAACTCTCAATCCGAATTAACACAAACTCTTGCCAGTTTTGTTTTCCCTCATTGCATACAAAAGTTCAAACAAATTTTGAAACCAGTTATAGAACAAATTAATTGATACATTATCAATGGCCATTTGAGCTATCACTATGATACACTCTCCGACTTTTAGCATCTGATGCTATTTTAGGGAGTTCGGCAGAAAAAGAATTGTTCAAAACATACCCTTTCCTTCACACCTGAGAATCATTCTCAATTTCATTTCCATTTCAGGAAAGATTAGCATTCAATTTGTCCTTCTCAAGAACTGAGCACAAATTAAAAAAAATGATTTGTTGTTTTAGTCATTATATCTACATAAATAAAAGAACAAGCGAGTATACGCGAAATGTTCATCAAAGCAGTTCAAAACAACCTTTTAAACTACCAATTGCCCTTAAAAAATATCCCCTGAAAGACATTTAACCAAACCCTCTCTCACTATTCATCAAACGGACTTTGACCCTGCCTTTGATTAAATAATGTTTAAGGTAAGTAACAACCTCATTAATTATAACTGTCTTATAATTCTTGGTCGACGTGTTTAACAACTCCTTGTCAAACACATCTCTTTGTTTTGAAACCCAAAACTTTATCTTTTGATAGTTCCGTTGAGTCAAACCAAACATTAACGTGTGAATTTCATAAATTCACCCTATTATCCCCGGAATAACGATCAACACCCTGCTTTGGCAGAACCTATCAATCGTGTTCTAGGGCTTCATAGGTGTTGTTTGGAAAAACATAATACTCAATATTACTTACTTGGGGATTAAATGTCGGTTATTTACGGTGAACTCATAACAAAATAACCACATTCACAAAATAAAGCAAGCATAAAACGAATTTAAATACAAGCATAAAAAATAAGTGATCTAGTATGACCTCTAAACTAACTAGGTCCAAAAGCTTCTTCCGGATCTCCATCCTTCATGAAACCTCCCTCGAATTGTTTGGATCTCCATCCTCCAACTTCTCGGGACTTCGTCTTCAAATTACATTTATTTTCACTAATTACAACTTAACTAGTAAAATAAAACAATAAATTATTACATTGCAATACGATGCGCCCGCAATCGTATGAACTAGAATAATTATACATTGCACAAGTAACAAGACGAATAAATAATTAAAAATTATTACAATGAATAACGATACGCAGATCGTAAACCATCCTAGTTTGGGCCATACTAGTCAGAAGCCAGTCCCATAACAATTATAATGGCATTCAGGCGCTGCATTCATAATACGGAAAAATAATAATGAATCATATTCACATTCCAATTAACGATTAATTAGAATCAAACTTGAAATCAGTAACACGATTTAACTATTAAGTCGTAAACCAATCGTAGAACCAACTTTAGTAACACGACTTAACGATTAAGTCGCAAACTAAACAAACAAATGTATTATGAGTCAATCTATAATATTTTATCATGGGTGTAATCAAATTACGAAAAATTAGCATTATTGAATAAATAAATAAAAAATATTCAATTTTCTCACTATGAAAAACGACTGCCATAGTGCCATCACATGCACATGGCCAACCAAAATCAATGAAAGACCTTTTTATTGCAATCACAATGGGCCCATCTAATATACCCATCTACAATAACATTAAGTCATTCACAATGACCCAACGTAAAAGGAAATCAACCATCAGTCCACACACCATCACGGGATGCACTCCCCTGGTCACCACTCGTCCGTCGACGACCAAAAGTATTTGTTGCTATCAAATGTCGTCAAATGACGGATCTGCCAAAAAATAGCATATTGAAAGAAAATAGATCAAGAAATATGTCAATGAGGTTTGGTAAATGACATATTGGAGCTAATATGACGTTTTTCAATATGCTGCTATGTGCAGCATATTGAGTTAGCGGATTGGAATAATATTTTTTTTTAATCTTTTTACTCCTTTCCAAAACAAAGGGTACTTTCATTATTTTCAACTATTTCATGAATTCATCCTTCTAAGATGCGTATTTCTCTCTCCAATTTTTTTTATGCATGAATTTGATATGAATGAGTTCTTACCTTGTACTAATTAATTCTTGGTAATTTCAATTGAAACAATTTTCAGTCTTTCATAAAATTCCATGGAATATTACTTTCAATTTAATGTTTATGTTTGATGAATTAAATTGTTTTGTCTCCGGTCGATACTTCAGAAATTCTAGAAATATTAACTCTCCGTGATAATATTTGTTCAATTTTAATGGCTAAGTTAAGAAATCAACAATATTAATTATTAAGATTGTTAGTGTGATATACGTTGACGTATATTTAATAAAAAAATTGTTTATGTCCTTTTTTTTTTTAATCTTTTTACAATCAAACAATCCACTAATTTAAAATGGCTAATTAGCCAACATTACTTAAAATATTCTGCTAATTAAAAGTCAATTGATTCTACTAGTCAAATATGTTTTTCTTCGGCTAATATCAATCCGTTGCTTACCAAACAACCAAACAAGGTATGTCGTTTTCATAATTAAGTACCTTCCACTTTTCACAATTTGACAATTAGTTGTCATTTCACCCATACAACTACCGTACCCCTCGTAACCCACTTGTATCGTTATATTTTTTTGTATTTTATAAAGTAATTGTGAAACGGAGGGAGCGGTTCTCTCAAAAAAGAACAAAAAACTAACCAAGCGAATTAACACAAAGGGGGTGTTTAGTATGCTAAAATGTGATGGTGCTTCATCCTGCAGGTTGCAATAATTTCTGAAATAATAGGTTCCAATAAGGCGCCAGATACTGTAAAGATGATCTATTATCCATTCATGGGGCTAGCCGTATTGGCGTTGCTTAGAGGGCTGCTTTGTTCCTCTTGCGATACCTCAGCTGCTGCTGCCGTTAAGAGACCTATCATGGCATCTAGAAAGAAGAGGGCATAAAAGTATTTTTAACACCATTTTTTTCTTTGTTTCCATAACATTCATCTCTTTGTTTCAGAACTTTTTTTTGTGTTGACAAAAACATGACTACTATGTGTTTTTGCTGATTATCCTCAAATCAATTATAAGATTCAGATTATCAATGGTGGATAGTCACATATGTTTTGGATGTTTCGGGACTACTCTTTACCGTCGGTGCTTTTATTTCATACCGGCGGCATTAATTACGTAAATGACGACTTTGTCCTTACAATTAGTTTTCCAAATAATATTACATTTACATTTTAAAGAGTATCGGGTAAATTCGATAATCAAACGTCTTTTCGATTATCGAAATAAACTCAAACTGAGTTGCTATAAAGGTAACACTCTAACTCAAAATATTAAACATGTCTTTAACGATTAATTATATGATTACCGATTTAATAATTAAGCGCGCATTAATTGTATCATGTAACATGACAATCCTAATTTTTCGTATAATTGAACAAATTGAAGAAAAAAAAATATTAAGCAAGCCTTCGACCGAGTGAAACAATCGCCAGAAGTGTCGGTGGTTGACACAAAAAGTCAACTAGAGGGGTCGGTGGTTGACGGAAAAAGTCGATCAAAGGGGTCGGTGGTTGACAGAAAAAGTCGACCAAAAGACCACGTCAACAACCGACCCCTTCGGACAACCAAAATTTATTAAAATTAATAAAAAAATTTATATTTATATATTATATTGGGATTCAAATTTCCGGGTTTTCGACAGGTTATTTACGGGTTTTTCTCAGAGGGATTTTCTGATCAGGTCAATTTTTTAATAGGTCTAACTAGAACTGTCAAACTTGTCAGGCACGTTAGGTTCCAGGTCATCATATGGGTCGGGTCAGAATAAAGGTTGGGTGAAATACACATATGGTCAAATACGGGGTGGGTTGTACAAGTCGCGGGTCAGGTTAGGGTCAGTAATATTTTTATTAGCTTTAATAAATTTCGGTTGACTTAACGAGTCGGTCCTATTTCAAGTTTTTGGTCCTAAATTAGCGGGTCATTTCGTGTTCAGTCATTGGTCGAAAAAAACGTGTTCATAACCCTAAAAATGGGCAGGCCAGATTTTCGACTCAAGTCGAGTTTTGACATGTCTACATCTAACCCTAACCCAACCCAAATAATGTGCATTTTATCTGAACTAAAAGTAAATCAATCATCTGATCCGTTCAATAGGTCTTAGTTAGAACTTAGAAGTGATTGATCTCTCTTGCTTTTTCTTTTCTTTTTTTGATAGACCCATACAGGTTAATTACTATTGCTCAAATCATAACCGACAAAGTTCATGAGGGTAGGCGGAAGACGTCCATCCCCACAATTCAACCGATAACTTACATAAACCCCGACTAGCTAATTCATGGGCTACTTTATTCGCATTCCTATGACCAAAAGACCATTCGACGGACTCAAAGTTACTTGCACGCTGTAGAATTTCTTCAAGAAGACCGTGAAACTCATTCCGACCTTTCTTCTTCTCTAGTAGAGCTTTGATCATGACCTAAGAGTCACTTTCGATAATCACCTTATTCAGTACTCGTTTTGCTGCCATAGTAATTCCCTCTAGGATAGCTTCACCTTCTGCTAGTTGAACCTCGCCGTCCCCTAGCCATGCCCCATAAAACCTCCCCTGCTGCTTTCCGGTGTACCACCCCGACTCCCACGCCGCCCCTTGGTCGCACCCCGACATCACAATTCACCTTGTATATTCCATCTAACGGTCATCTCCATCTCTCTCTTTGCCCCTCTTTTCCCCTAGCAACCCCACCTGCCTCGACCTCTGCCTCCTCCCTCAGCTTCCTTTCAATATCCCATATCCTGCACACCACCTTATCAGCCTGCACTCTATTACCTTCAAAGACCACCTTATTCCGGGCCTCCCATATTGCCCAACAACCCGATCATGAATTTGTCTCTCGCATCAGGTTCCAAGTCTTTCTATACCTTCTCGACCCAGTCATGCTCTCTTTCGAATCTCCACTCTGGTTGTACATTCAGCTCCATTTTGTCCCAGACTTACGCCCACCCAACAGCGCCCTCTAACAAGATGTAGGCCTGTTTCCACAAAGCTCTGGCAAAGCGGGCATCCTGGATCGAAGTCTTTAGCTCTTTTCCCCACATTGCCTTTTTTTGTAATCGCTCCAAGACAAAATTGCCAGAAAAAGATTTTAATTCGTGGCCAAACCGGAGCTCTACATATTTCCCTCCAAAGCTTCTCCGAGGCATTACGCTCCGAATCTGCCTGTTCATACCAACCATCTCCAGTAATAATTCGATAAGCCGACTTAACTGAATATATTCCGTATCGTTCCAGATCCCAACACCAATCGTCGTCTCCGAGTCTTCTGGCGATGCGTATATTTAAGACACGCTTCTGTTCGAAAGGTAGGAAAAGGCACTTCACCTTATGCTCGTCCCAGAACCTGCCATCCACGGTCCTTAAATCTGCGACCAGCATGTTTGCATCCGCTTCTCTTTTCAGAGGTAGAACACCCCGCGTTTGGGTGGAGGGTATCCACGGGTCCTGACACACATAGATACTCAATCCATCCCCAACTCTTAGCCTTATCCCCAACTGTAAGACCTCTCGAGCCTCCCACATACTTCGCTACGTGTAGCTTGGGTTATGGCCCAGCCTAGCCCGCATAAATGATCCATACAAGAAGTACCGAGCCTTCAAGAAGCGAGCCGCTAGCCCCCCTGTCATTTTGAGCAGCCTCTAGGCTTGTTTACCCAGCAACGCCTTGTTGAAATCATAGTAGTCCCGGAACCCACGCCCATACTATTTGGTAAGCAAAGGTTTTTCCATGCCACCCACGATATTCTCCATTTTCCTCCATCAGCCCCCACCAAAATTGCGACACTATCGAACGCAACTCATCGCAGAAATTTCGAGGCAATTTGAAAACGCTCATCGCATACGTAGGGATTGATTGGGCCAAGACCTTTATCAAAACTTCCCTACCCGCCTTCCAAAGTAACATCCCTCTCCATCCCTGAAGTTTCTTGTTCTGTTTATCGCGAATAGTATCTGCAATAGCTCGTTTCGACCTACCCACCATCGTCGGTAAACTAAGGTACCTCTCTTGGGAGCTAACAATCCGCACCCCAAGCCTACGAGCTATTTCCTATCTTCTCGTTTCAGTCGTGCAGTGGCTAAATGAAACCGTGGTTTTTGCCATATTGACCTGCTGACCCAATGCTCGTTTGTACTTGGCCAATATAGTCTTCACCTCGTCAGTTTCAGTGCCATTGACTCTCGTGAAAAAAATATGGTCGTCCGCAAATAACAAGTGGGATACCACGGGGGCCGAATTTGCTATTCTAATCCTCCGAATGCTTATTTGTTCAGTCGCTCGTCTCATCAGACTAGATAGCACTTCCGCACATAACAGGAATAAGTAAGGAGATATAGGGTCGCCTTGTCGAAGTCCCCTCGTAGGCGTAAATTATCGAGAAGGCACTCCATTTATAAGAAGTACAAAGGAAACAGAGGATGCACAGGCCATCACTCGAGCGACTCAATCTCGATCAAATCCCATCCGAATCATAACTCTCTCGAAAAAATTCCATTCCACCCTATCATATGCTTTGGCCATATCAAGTTTTAGAGCCATATGTCCCTCCCCACACCTCGTATTCTTTATATAATGGAACATCTCGAAGGCAACAAAAATATTATCTGTAATTAATCTCCCCGTCGTGAAGGCGCTTTGATTTTCCGAGACAATTTCCCCCCAAAACCGTTTTAATCTATTAGCTAGGACTTTCGAAACTAGCTTATAAATTACATTACATAAGCTAATTGGGCAAAATTCCCATTCTTTTAGGCCCTTTATTTTTCGGGATTAAGACGATATGGGTCATATTCACACCCTTCGGGAATTCACACCCTCAGAGTATGTCAAGTACCACCTTCGTTATAAGCTCACCCACCACGCCGCAATAAGTTTGATAAAATAAAGCATTCATACCGTCTGATCCTAGTGCTTTCAGCGGATGCATCTGGTTCAATTCGCAAACAAGCCTCGTCTTCTGTGTAATCCAAACGAAGGATATCATTCATGTTCTCTGTTACCCAACCCTGTACTCCATCCAGAACCTCCTCAAAATCCCCCGGGTTAGTTGATTGAACAATCCCTCAAAGTAATCAACAACGACGGTTTCAATTACATCCCCCCTTTCATAAACTCGCCCATATTCATCGGTCGCCTTGTTTATATGATTCCGCCTCTTTCGTTGGCTAGCTTTTCGATGAAAAAAGCTAGTGTTTTTATCCCCTTCCTTCAGCCATAACGCCTTTGATCTTTGTTTCCAGAAAATCTCCTCTTGCCTGGACAATCGAGCTATTTCTTTCACTAATTGACGCCTCTCCTAAACCAGTCCTTCGACCGTCCCCCCTCATTTATCCAAGTAAGACGTTTTCTCTTTCGATGCAAGGCACGCTGTATCTTGCCAATGCTTACTGTCTTCCATGCACACAACTCCTGACCACACGTAGCGAGAACCTCTACGACATCCTCACCTCCCTCCTCCCACATCCATTTAATTGTTTCCTCACACCCATTCTGTCCCACCCACACTTGTTCAAATCGAAAAAGTTTGGCCTTCCGTCGACTCTCTTTTTAGTTTCTATTGACAATAAGTTTGATCGGGGCATGATCTGACCACTCCCGATCGAGATGTGCCAATATTGACCCTGAGAACATATTGAGCCACTTCTCATTGGCCATAGCACGATCCAGTCTACACTGAAGATTTGCATCTTCCATTTGCCCATTATTATAGGTATATATACCCCTCATATCTTACGTCCCTGAGCTCGCAAGCTTCAAGGGCATCACGAAAATTCTTCATTTGCCAGGAAGCACGATACCCCCTCTCATCTTATTAGCATACAATATTTCGTTGAAGTCCTTGAGACAAACCCAAGGCCCGTCATAGTCAGTACTTAATAGCCGGAGCAACTCCCAAGAAAGGTGCCTCTCCGCCACCACCGGCCATCCATAGAACCATGTGAGCCTCCATTCTTCCCCGTTATGTTTTATAATGAAGTCCATATGGTGTATCGACCCTCCTCTAAAAACACATTCAATGTCTTTATGCCACGTAAACGCCAACCCACCAGCTCGCCCCACTCTATCAATTTCGACTCCATCATAATCTCTTAAACTAGCTCGAACCCTCCTCATCTCCTCACCGTTGAGTTTCGTCTCACATTAAAAAACCACAGTGAGGACCTCCCTCATAATGAGGTTTTTTAGATCGCCTACTGCCTCGGGGTAACCCAAGCTGTAACACCCCTGTTTTTATAAATTAAGTTAAATTAAAATTTTGTTCGTATTGTTATTTTTACGATTTAAATCGTAATTCTTAAAATTATTATAAAACGAATTTATCGTTTAATTATTTCAAACTCCTAAAATTCTTTTTGACTCGAAAAGCTCTTATATTTAAAACATTTTTATTTTTATTTTGATTCATTTTATACATTTAATCTAATTCTTATCGAAAGTCTATTTTGACGATTTAAATTCTAAATTCTTTTTATTTATTTATATTTAAGTTCAAATTTTCTATTTTTTCGGCTCGAAGCTCATTTATTTTATTTTTCGTCAAAATATTTATTTCCTTTCCTCGAGAAATCAATTTAATTTACTTTATCGAAGAATTATTATTTATCGGGAAATATTATTTCATCGTCTAATTATTTATTTCTATAAGCTTTGTTTTCTTCTCGAATATTTTAATTACTCATTTTATTTGACGGCCCGATTATATATTAAATTTATTAACTCGTTTTAACCCGATTTGTGGGTCAGTCCACTTATCGTTACGAAATTTGTCTCCTACCCAATTCATTTAATCTATACGTATTTTCTAACCTGCTTTTATTTGAGCCGATTTAGCCTTTTTTCCCTTTCTTCTTTTAACGTACTCCTTTCATACTTGGATTCTCTTCCTCTGCCTCATTTCTTTTTCCACCATTCCACCGCTTCAACACCCTTTACTGATGTTTCTTCATTTTCCCTTCCTCTTTTTATTAACATTCATCCACCGCTTCACTATTTTTCCCTCATTTTCATCCCCTTCATTCGAAGTCTCCTCCCCTGTGACATCTCCGTTACTCCCCATTTGTTTTCCGTCCCTTCTCTCTCACTCACGCTGCTCTCTCCTTCCTCGTTCTGACCTGTGGCTGATTTTTGCTGTGAGATGCTGCTGTTCGTTTGAATTTTGGATGTTTATCGCTCGGTTCTTCTACACCGTCTCTGCCCTTCTCCGCTTTCTTTCTCGTCTCACTCCGTCTTGTCTGAAGGTAATGAATTCCATCCCTTCCATCCTTCGTTTTGAGTCCGTTATCGTTGCTGTCCATTGTTGCTCTCGCTGCTATTTGCTGTTGCCGTGTTATTGTTGTGCTTCTGTGGTGTTCTTTCTCCTTCGTGTTAGTGATGCTGCTGTTGTTTTTGTTCCTCTCTCCCTTTCTTCTTCTTTCCCATGTTTTCTCATCCTTGGCATTTCGTGTTTCCTTCGTTGCTGTCCACCTTCTGTTCTTATTTCTTTGTATTCCTGCTCTTGCTGTCCGCTGTTGCTCGTACTCCTGTGTCGATGTTTGCTGATGTCGCTGCTAGTTGTTGTTGCGCACCTGCTCTCTGTCCATCTGCTATTGCTTTTGTCGCTGCTGTCCTATTTGTATGCTTCCTCTTTTTCTCGTTTTCTTCTCCTTGATCTCCTTCTTCACCTCAATCTGTCCGTGTTATTGCTTTGCTGTTGATTCTTCATTTTTTTTGTTGCTTATGTGCGTTCGTCCGGCTCGGTTCACATTTCTCCGTTTTCGGTCACTGTTATGCAATTGATATACTCATATTCGTGCCTGTTTCTCATCAGTCTTGTTTGTGCGTGACTGATGTTAGCGTCTTCGGCCTCGATTCATCTTCTTTTCCTCTATTCTCTTCGTTAATTGTGTCGCATTGTTGCTGTCCATGCGTGCTGCTATTATATCTATGTTCTGCTGCTCGTTATACCGATTTATGCATCGTGTTTTCTTCGTTCTATTTCGCATGCACTGCTGTTTTTTTTGGTAAAGGGTAAGTATATATATATATGCCGTGTAATCAAATTACAAAAGAATATGACTACATCAAATTATGTGGCCAGCTAGCGTCTTAGCAAGTAAAGGGTATTTAATCTTACACATGATTCTATTTCTGACGTCCATCTTGACCATCCTAACAGCATACTGCGGTTGTAGAACCATTCCTTCAACTTTACACAAGTTTCGCTGCCTCCAAACATGATAAATCGTGGCATTAATCAGAGCTCGATGTATATTGCATTGAAACTTCGATCCCCTCAAATTGCACGCCCAAACCAGAGCACCACTACACGGCATCCTCTTCTTCACCCATTCACTCAACAAATCCACAACTCGAGAACACCAAGGACACCCAAAAAATATATGTTCGAAGTTCTCCTTCTGGGCTTCACATAAATAGCACCGATCAGAGTCTACAACCCCACTCCTCAATAATTTCTTCCTAGTGTTTAAAGCCCCCCTAAACACAAGCCAAGCAATAAAGCTATGTTGAAGGATACTCCAAGCACTCCAAACAAGGCGCTACCAAGGAACCCGCGGCTTATGAACCCGCAAAGTCTCGTAGGCCATCGTAATCGAATAACCGTTTTTCGAGTCATGCCACACTCCATTCACATACATATTTTTAATTTTCTCCTTCGCGTGACAAATCTTCCTCCATGCCCAAGTGACATCAGTATTGGGCTGATAATCACTCCAGGTTTGCCCCTTTAGATAAATGTTGTTCACCCAACGAACCCATAAGCGGTCAGACTGATTGAAAATCCACGAAGCTAATTTCGCCACAGCTGGCTCGTTCCACAATGTAAGATCCCTAAGACCTAAACCTCCTTCCTCAAGAAAACAAATTTTCTCCCAACTCACTAAGGCCCTATTAGTTCCCTCTACATTACACCACCATCCCAAAGGAAATTGCGACATAAAGACCTAATTCGAGCCATTACATATTTTGGAATAATGAACAACATAGCCCAATAATTATGCAGCTGAGATAAAACAGCCTGAACCAACGTTAACCTTCCCGCATAAGACAGCTTACGGGCACCAATACTCGATATCCTTGAAATAATCCGAGCAAGCAATTTTTCACAGTCGTTTTTATCTAGTCGTGTACTTTGGATTGGCAAACCAAGATAACGAAAAAGGCATCGTACCTTCCACACAGCCGGAGTATTGCAGAATAGCCGCCTTCCTATTCTCATCCATTCCCGCAAAATAGGAATGCGAATTTCCCACGCTTATACACAAGCCCGAGGCTCTGCTAAACGTGGCAAAAGCCCTCCACAAAAACTCCGTCGACTCCGTCTCCCCTTTACAAAAAAGGAGTAAATCATCGGCGAAAAGAGGTGAGTGAGCTTCATCGGACCACATTTTGGGTGATATTTAAAATTCCTATCCATCTTGCCATGAGTCAAAAGTCGTGAAAAATATTCCATACAAATTGTGGAAAGCAACGGAGACATAGGATCACCTTGCCTCAATCCCCTTTTCCCCCGGGAAAAACCAAAATTATCCCCGTTAACACAAAGAGAATATGAAACAGACTCAACACACTCCATTACTAACCTACGAAAATGATCAGAAAAATCTAGAGCTCGCATCATATGATCAACAAAGCTCCATTCCACACTATCATTGGCCTTATGGATGTCAACTTTAAACAAGCACCTAGGTGAAATACGCCTTCTCTGATACATACGGACCAAGTCCCGACAAATCAACATATTTTCCACAATGCTCCGCCCCTCAATAAAACCCTCTTGAGTAGGGGAGATTATTTGCGGTAAAACTCTAGCTAGTCTTGAACAAATGATTTTAGCAATGCATTTGTACAAACATTGCAACAAGCTATCGGCCTGAACTCTTTCACAGACTGAGGTTTATTCACCTTAGGAATCAAGGTAATATCAGCACAGTTCAGTTGTTTCAGAAGCTTACCTGAGATGAAGAAATCTTGGACTGCTTTCACCACATCGCCTCCAATTATGTCCCAAGCATCAATAAAGAATTGGCAAGCATCAATAAAGAATTGCCTCGAGTATCCATCCGGCCCCGACGCTTTGTCTCGAGGAATACTAAACAACGCACGTTTAATCTCCTCCTCGGTCACACTCGCATTAAGCCAGGTTTTATGCTCCTCGTACAGATACGTCCCTCTCTAACAATACCAACATTAATTGGTTCGACATTTCTCGATTCACCTAAAAGAGCCAAGTAATATCGAAGAAACGCGTCCTCGATTTCCTCCTTAGTCGCACATTCGCGGCTATCAGCATCGCAGATCTTCGACATCGCATTGTGGGCCCTTCTCGCCCTCAGGATGCCATGAAAGTACGTGGAGTTAACATCACCGTCTTTGACCCACTTTAGCTTCGATTTTTGGGCCCAAAAATCCGCCCTAGCAGCCTGCAACACCCGGAATTTCTCATTCAATGCAGATTCTTCCTGCACCAACGCAGTGTTACTGTCCGTCCTCAGGCGAGTCTGCAGATCCTCCAGCCTGATTTCCGCCTGCGAGCATCTACTTTCTATATCAAAAAAGTAGCTCGCATTCAGCTTCTTCAACGGCCTCTTTAAACTCCGTAACTTAGTCACAATTTTAAACATTTCAGTACCCCTAACCGTCATTCCCAAGGTTGACAAAACGCATCTTTTAAAGTCAGGGGACTTACTCCACATATTCATATATTTGAAACTCCGATTCTTCCTAGCCGGAGGATTACCCAGCTACACAATGCATGGGCAATGATCGAAGGTACCCTCAGGCACGAAGTTTGCAAATCCGTTCGGATAGAGCCTCACCATCTCGTCATTAACCAAGCACCGGTCAATGCGGCTAAAGACTCTAACTTCCACTACCTTATGTTTATTGTTCCAAGTGAACCACGATTCACTTGCCTTCATATCGCTAACTTCACAATTAGCAATACAATCCCGAAATTGGCTCATCTCCTCATCCGAGGATATACCACCAAGCCTTTCTCGAGCATCCACAACACAATTAAAGTCACCCAAGATCATCCAAGGACCCGTCGAAGCATAGGTTTCCAGTCTTTGCCAAAGCTCAATTCTCTCCAAAGCAGAGTTAAAAGCATATACCAAGGTAAACAAATACTCTAACCCCGAGCTCGTTGAAACCTTAACGTGGATACTCTGGTTACTATATTCCAAAATTGTCAAGTTCACCCTTTCATGTTTCCAAAATTGTCAAGCATGCTGTTGCTGTTCATATATCGCTGAGATGTTTGTGGCCGTTTCTGTTTTCTAGTCTGTATTCTCCATCGTTCCTCGATTTTCATACTCCGTTCTCACAATAATCTTTCCATTCCTCTCTTTTTTTTCTTGGTAATTCAGTTACCCCTCCTCCCTCTTTCGTTCTACTCATTTTATATGGTACTTTATACCGTATATTTATTTTTCGTAGGAATTCGTGAGGACCCGACAAGGATAAGCACGTGACTGATTCAGTTTTCGACTCAAGGTAACTTTAGGACGTTACTCGATTTTATATCGTATGTTTGAGTAGTAGTACGTAGTAAATATATTAATTTCGGTTTTCTAATTTTAGCTATTTATTATTTGCTAAGAATATTTTATTTTAAATCGTGTACCTTATAAATATTTTACAACTTTCGATATCGTTTTATAAATTGTTAGTAATTTAATTATTTATGATCGTTATAATATTTTGTTGGTTATCGTTACACTAGTAACTAAATAATATTGGTTTCATATTTTTGTCACATTTTGTTAATTTATAATTTTAACTTAAAATCGTATTTTTATATTATAATCGAGATTGGTATACTTGTTTAATAAACTAATTTCGTTTTACGACTTATATTAATAAATGAGAAAGTAGTCGATTTTGTTTTAAATACATTTTTAGTCGAGAATATTTTCCCTAATAATTTCTCATTTGTCTACGATTGATTATTTTTGGTAAAATCAGTATTATTTATTGATAAAACCTATTTGCTAAAACTAATTCGAAAGTTTTATAAAATCTCGTTTAATTTATAAAACCCGTTGACTCTGAGATGTTTTAGTTTTAACTCGATATCCTAATTTTTTTATAAAATACTATATATTGACTTATTATATTTTATTTTTTTTCTGAGTAACGAATTCAGAAATATATTAAAGTTACGATAACGACGATAATAATAAAATGTTAATTTTTTCGGAAATGCTATTTTTATACATATCACTTATTTTTAATAATTTACGTATTTCTTTAAGAATATTTCTATTTTAAGTAAGTTTCTATTTGTAGAAAGTTTTCCCATTTAATATAAAATGTCTATTCCCTTTTATCTTCATATCATTTATATTGATTATATTTACTTTTAAATATCGATAATGACTTGTTTTGGAGTTATGGAATAAAGACAAGTGTAGGGTTAGAGTAATATAGTCTGGGGTGTACGTTTTTGCCATCAACTGTAAGGCTGGTGTGTCTTTATGGGGCACATTGGTTGTTGAACTGAGCATGTTTTGTGTTCAGGAGAGTGTGTATTGTGCCCTTAAACTTAGATATCGCATCGTGTAAGTAGCATCGGGTTGAACTGGATATGGTTTGTATCCAGGAGGGGTGTATACTACTTAAATCAGGACCTCGCTGCACGCAGTCCTGTTATAGTTGAGTTGCCTAGTTAGAGACTGGATTCTGTTATGAGCCAGGTCTACAGTTCTCGAAACTAGTTTCCAGTATTATCCTAGTGAAAGTCTAGCCTTGTGCACACTGATCGAATTTCCATAACGCCATCTTTACATATTATTATTATCGATTGATTTTGACTTGCAGGTTGGCGAGTGCTTTAAGTTTCGTTAAAAACTTATTTTTATTATATCATTTTAATGTTTTTCTCTTTTAAATATTTTGATATAATAATACTATTTTTTTTTCCATATGGTATAATATGGCTGGGAGAACGTCCGAGTTACTCCCCACTTGCGTGACTGTTATGTTTATAACATGACAGGTATTTGCTGCTGGGTTTTGGGTGTGAGCTAGCGAGTAGCGTGAATCCTACTCTTTCTTCATTCACGATTTATGGATTTGTATAAACCTGTTTGGAGAATTTCTTTTTAGCCCTTTTGTAAAAAGAGGCATTTGTATTGACTTAACATTTCTTTTAATAAGATGTAGTTTGTCAGTGTGTTTTAATCCCAACTTACAGTGTTTCCGCCACTGTATTGCGTTAGAATTTCTAGGGGATTACACAAGCCCCTGCAGTTGAGGCTCAACAAATTCATAACGTCCGACGAGGCTGAGTTCTCTCAACCTCCGCCTCAGGTGACATTACACCCATATCAATAATTTTTTCGTAGAATTAGACAGTCTTACTCTATAATTTGTGGGTTTTAATTAAATTTGTGCTTGAATAGGGTGTAATTGCAAATGAGGAAGTTAGCGATTATTAATTACTCATATTAATTATCTGTTTTGTTGTGCATAGAAATATCCAACTCCATATTTTGGTTCTTTCGTGTTACACCTTTTAATGAGAATGAATAGAGTTTTTAAGAGGTTGTATATTCCGAGTGCTACAAAATACAAACACTAAGCTTACCATGATACTTAATTTTCAAAGTTGTATGCTTCTATGTGTTAAGTCTTAAACTTGCAGCTCTTAACTATTTATCGCATGTTCTATATCATTTTTATGGTGTAGCATTTGAAAACTTTGCATCACAAATCCACTTTTTAACATGGAATGTATTTTACTGCTACCAGTGCTATCAAAGGAGAATAGGGGAAAACAATGAAGAAGCTGTCATAAACTCATTATATCTGATGTATTTATCTTAGTAGCTGTTACTAATGTTTCTTTTTTTGCCTTTTAAAAAAAAAAAATTAGTTTACCTTCAATAAATCTATTAATAAAAAAGTTTATGTTTAAGGTGAAATCTACATTTATAAATATCAATGACGATGTTTCCTTTCTTTCAGATTGATATGTAAACAACTGAAATATGTTGTCTTTATGATGCAGTTTGGGAATGTTTTCTTAGTTATATGGTTATTAATGAAGAAGGCAAAGAAATCACGTAAGTGTGTTAATTGATTTTGTTGACTTAAGATAAGAAATCATATATCTTTGAAATAAGGTGTTTAATATATATACACCAAAGAAACCATATATCTATTAAAAGTAACTTCTAAACTTTACTCAAAGAAATCAATTTTTGGTGATGGTCTCTTAGCCAAAGATATCTTTCACTTGGAGACCATCCCCAAAATGGTGTCTTAGGCCTTCTTGGAATGGTTTCTTTGCCCCTTTTTGTAGTAGTGTATTCAAGCATAGTTTCTTCGCCTCACTAGCCTCCACTTCTTCGTCCTCATTACGTTGTCTTTTCTCTGTAGCGTTCCCCTGGGTCAATGTTACACACTTCTATACTCTCACTCTCCTCTTCCACTTCCCCCCTCCACACATTGTTTAGGTCCAGGTAAGCCTTCCCAGGCCATTGTCTCATCCTCCGTATCCTTCCCCGTAACAACGTCATTTTCCTGGACCGCTCGCAACCCCTCACCACTTAACTTCCTTGCACCCGATGATTCTAGGAGTTCTCCCTCCTCTAAAATGGCCCTCTCCAAATGTGTCGGCAAGATGTTTATTTAAGATTGACCTGCAGAAAGCGTATGACTATGTGGAATGGGACTTCATCTATCAAATTCTGCAAGCTCTTAACTTCCCTCCATTCTTTATTGAGCAAATAATGTCATGTGTTACCTCGCCGTCCTTCTCTTTATCCATGAATGGTAACCAGTTTGGGTACTTTAAGGGTAAGCATGGATTACGTCAAGGAGATCCCATATCTTCGTTACTATTCACGCTTTGTATGGATTATTTATCGAGAACCTTGAAGTTTGCGACTAGCACAAGTAACTTTCAGTATCATTCTTGTGTAAGGAAGCAAAACTCACTCACCTTATGTTTGCGGACGACTTATTGATGTTTTGTAAGGGTAATGCTCAATCTATCATCCTCCTCACAAAGGCATTCACAACTTTTTCGGAGACTACAGGGCTGAAGAAGAACTCGGGGAAGTCGGAGGTGTATTTTAATGGCATTCCTGATGAGATGAGACGCGAAATTCTGGCGGTTACAGGTTTTGCTGAGGGCCGATTGCCATTCAAGTACCTTGGGGTACCCATTAAGGCTGGAAAATTGTCAAAGGCTGATTGCAATTCACTCACAGAGAAGATTGTTGCTAGAGTCCCAAGTATAGGAGCTCGAAAACTTTCGTATGCAGGTCGTATTACTCTCATTAATTCGGTCCTGAATACATTGCATTGCTACTGGGCGACTATATTTGTTATTCCTTCTAGCGTGATTAATAGAATCAGAGCAATTTGTAGAAATTTCTTGTGGGCAGGTAATACAGAGTATCAAAGGAACCCGACGTGGCATGGGAGAAAATTACGGCTCCAAAGAATGAAGGCGGACTGAATATTAAAGATGTTGGAGTCTGGAACCAAGCTGCAATAGCTAAATTGTTTAATTGGGTTCATACACAGCCTGATAAGCTGTGGGTCAAGTGGGTTAACCATATTTGTCTGAAGGGGAAAGTGTGGTCTGATTATAAACCAAAGGCAGCTGATAACTGGGCATGGAAGCAGATTAGTAAGATCACGGAAATTTTCAAGGGAGGCTATATGAACAATAATTGGACAGGATCCTCCAAGGGTTACACAATAAAGGACGGGTATGAATGGTTACGAATTAAACGTCCTTTGTGTGAATGGGATGTGGTTGCATGGAATAATTGGAATGTACCTAAGCATTCCGTCACAATGTGGCTAACTAGAATGAATGGGTTGAATGTAAAGGAGAAACTTAAGAAGATTGGGTATGTTGAGGACGAGTACTGCTGCGTCTGTGGCGATAGGGTGGAGACTATTAACCATTTATTTTTCGCATGCCCCTATAGCAGTAAGTTGATTTAGCTCACTAAGAATTGGCTTGGGTCTATACTGGATATAAATACTTTAATCGCTTCCCCGAGGAATAACCCTGATTGGAAAGCTAGAACTATGGTGTTGGCAGCATGCTACTATCATGTGTGGATGCAACGTAATAAAGCTAGAATAGATGGTATTATTGTAAGACCCCGAAATCCTTTCTGAGATTATAAGGAAGGAAACTAGGAGTCGAAGTTTGTCCATGGCCCCTGGACTTACTTTATATTGGCATTAGGTGCTAATCAGTTTTGGCTTGTAATTATTTTTTTGATATTAATATATTTCTCAAATTTTATCAAAAAAAAATGGCCCTCTCCAACGTCTCATTCTCCCCTTCCACCCCCACACATTGTCGCACTTCTCCACGCCTTCCCTGAACGTTATGCATTTTAGGTATCTCCTTCAGTTTGATAGCAATGCCTCAGAGTTTGTCAATTAGTTTTGCAACCGTCTCCTCCTCAACTCTCCTTGCCACCTCCCTGTCAAACAGCTTACTCAGCGAGCACGCACTCGCAGCTTGTCCCATACTCTCCGTTTTGAAAGCTTTCCCAGGGGAGGCTCGTAATTATTCACCGAAGTGTAACTTTCCTTCTTCATACGGGCCATCCTCACAGTCTTTCTCCCCGTGCTCTAAAATTCCACATCCATAGTAGTATATGAGAAGTTTTTCATAACGAACCCTAAAGCCCTCCACCTGATTATTGGGTAGGCAAATGTTTATGTTGTCCTTCAATGGCACCCGCACATCATACAACACTACCCTTATTCTCACTGCCCTCTCCAGTTCTAGCATAAGAGTGACGTCTACATCCAAAAAGTCTCCCAACAATGACCAAATTCTCCGGATACCGTCCTTGTTTGAGCGCCCCATTAAAGGTAGGTCGTGAACTCTAGTCTACATGGGCACATGAAATATCGGAGTGTCCGTCATCTTCCCAGTTAAGCACGGTTCTGTGGACGTTCGTCCGCACCGCTTGATGCCCCGTGCGCGCCCGCGCGGGACTGACCCGGTTTTTCAATGTGTGGCGGCGGCCACCCACGCGGCCCCCTCCCGGTCGGGGGCTGGTCCGATCTCGCGTACAGGGCGATGTTTCGGACCCGATTCGGATGACGATCCGAACTTGTACTTGACGGGTACGGGCACCCGTGTTTCCGTTTGGAATCGATCGAGTTGTGGTTGTGCTAAGGCAGCCTGGTTCATACTCATTGATGGGGAGCTCTATAAGAAATCTTTTACCTATCCCCTGCTCAAATGCCTACGAGCAGATCAAGCTGCTGAAGTATTGGAGGATATCCACTCAGGGATTTGTGGACATCACATCGGAGGGAGATCACTGGCCCACAAAGCCCTAAGGGCAGGCTACTACTGGCCTACCATGCTGGCGGATGCCAAGAGCCTAACCCAGAAATGCAGAAAGTGCCAACTCTTCGCCCCATCAATCCATGCCCCGGCCCAGGAGCTCAGGCCAATCCTATCCCCCATCCCTTTCGCTCAATGGGGGATGGACATACTAGGACCCTTCACGGTGGCCACAGGGGGCAGGAAATTCTTGATTGTCGCCATAGACTACTTCACCAAATGGGTGGAAGCCGAAGCAGTGCCCAACATTACTGAGCCGGCGGTCAGAAAAGTGGTCTGGCGAAATATTATCACCAGGTTCGGCCTACCAAAAATGTTGGTATTCGACCATGGCAGACAATTTGATAATGATCCTCTAAGAATCTGGCTAAGAAGCCACAACGTCACAGTCGCTTATTCAGCCGTCTGTCACCCTCAAACCAACGGACATGCAGAAGCAGCCAACAAACAAATTTTAAATGGCTTGAAGAAAATGGTGGATAACTGCAAGGGTAGGTGGGCTGACGAGCTTCCCAGTATACTCTGGTCAATCCGGACCACCAGAAAAGAATCTACAGGCCAGACCCCGTTTGGTCTGGTATATGGAGCAGAGGCATTATTACCGATTGAGGCAAGGATCCCTTCTCTGCGCTCCCTGCAGTACGACCGGGCTGAAAACGAAGCTGCGATGGTCGAGGCCTTGGACCTGGTAAATGAGTTAAGGGAAGAAGCCAGTACCAACATCGTTGCCTACCAGCAACGAATGAGGAAAGCCTTTAACACCAAAGTCCGTCAGAGGAACTTCCAGATGGGTGAGCTGGTTCTGAGAAAAACACAGGCGGTTGGAAAATCAAGGGAGCATGGAAAGCTAAGTGCCAACTGGGAAGGGCCATACCAAGTGACTCAAATCCTGGGACCAGGCACATACAAAATCGCCAACCTTGAAGGACAAGAATTGCATGCTCACTGGAACGCGGACACCCTGAAGAAATATTACGTCTGAACAAAATTCGGAGATAGTTTTTATTTTTGCTAAAAACAAATGGCGGAGGACGGTCAAAGAATGTCGACGGCTCCGACCACCCAAAATGTCACAAGTTTTATAAAGAAATGAGAAAGATCCAGATTTATACTCGTTGCCTGTTCGAACTTGCGCATTCACACACAAACGAGCAGGGGGCAATAGGGGGAGGCCCCCCTGTTGCCAAAGTTAGGAAAAATGAGCCCTCCAACAAAAATTCGAAAAGCCCCCATGCTTGCCTCTGAGCAGGCAGGGGGCAGGCCCCCTGGACTTTGAATAAAAGCCAGGGACAGGCCGGATCAACAAGGACTGGGGGCAGGCCCCCCAACCTTGTATAAAAAACGCAAAAGCCCCCCTGCTTGCCTCTGGGAAGGCAGGGGGCAGGCCCCCTGGACTTTGAATAAAAGCCAGGGACAGGCCGGATCAACAAGGACTGGGGGCAGGCCCCCCAACCTTGTATAAAAAACGCAAAAGCCCCCCTACTTGCCTCTGGGAAGGCAGGGGGGCAGGCCCCCTGGACTTTGAATAAAAGTCAGGGACATGCCGGATCAACAAGGACTGGGGGCAGGCCCCCCAACCTTGTATAAAAAACGCAAAAGCCCCCCTGCTCACCTCTAGGCAGGCAGGGGGCAGGCCCCCTGGACTTTGAATAAAAGCCAGGGACAGGCCGGATCAACAAGGACTGGGGGCAGGCCCCCCAACCTTGTATAAAAAACGCAAAAGCCACCCTGCTCACCTCTGAGCAGGCAGGGGGCAGGCCCCCTGGACTTTGAATAAAGGCCAGGGACAGGCCGGATCAACAAGGACTGGGGGCAGGCCCCCAAACTTATATAAAGAAAAACGATAAGGAACCCCCCTGCTTACAGGCAGGCAGGGACAGGCTGCGCATCAAACTCATGAAAAACCGAAACAGACAAGGCAAACAGAAAAATTCACATAAAAGGAGTAGTGTCAAAGGAATACAGGATAAGATTTTTTTTTTTAAAAAAAAAAAACAAGTGATTACAATTAGAGTACGGCAGCCGGCCACCAAAGGGCTCGGCGCGCAAAGAAGTAAGGAAGTTAAAGCGTTGGCACAGGCGCAGTAGGGGACGAGCAAGAGCCCTCTGAGGAAGACTGCCCTCCATGTTAAGCAGGGGGAGCGTCTGGGCCGGAAGCAGCAGCTCCTTCAGACAGTCTGCGCATTTGAGCTTCGTCCTTAGCAGTGTATAGGGCTCGGAAAGCATCTTCGTCAAAACCAGGGAACATCTCCCTGACAGTTTCCATGACAACCCCTAGGCAAGAGTTAGCACCATTAACACGTCCCTCTCCTTCTCCCATTCCTTGGTCTTCGCCGCCAAATCGCCAAGAGCCGCCTGCAGATCAGAATTTGCCTTGGAAAGGCGCTCCCCAAGGTCGATGACGCTCTTCTTGGCGTGATCCAGCTCAGCCAAAGCTTTCCTGGCCTGCTCCAACTCCGCAAAGGCCTGCTGAGCTCTCTTTGACTCCTCCCCCAGGCGGGACACTTCCCTGATAGCCTTCTCATTCTCAGACTTCCAGTGGATCGCCTGACCCTTGGCTTCTTCCAGCTCGGTCTCTTTTTTCGCCAACTGATCCTTCAGGCTGGCAATGAGAGCAACGTCCCTCTCGACTGCAGAAAGGCGGTCAGAGTTAGACAGTTCCTCATCACTCAGGCGGTTGAGGGCTGCCAGCTCCGCGGAAGCTTGTATGATTCGGGAAGTGCGCTGGATGTACTGGGTCACTTGATTGGTAGCAGATTTGACAGTCTTGAGAAGATGGTCCGCTAGAACTGCCCCTGAGTCGGAAAGTAGGGCGGAAACATCTTGGCTGTCGCCGGCGGTATAGTGGAACTCGGCGTTCTCCTCGGAAAAGAGGGTGGCGGGAATCCCCGGAGCAAAACGTTTGGGTTCAGGCGTGGAAGTCTCCAAGTCCACCACCTGGTCAGCACTTGGAGCCTCCCTGCTCCTCTTTCTAATCAGCGCCCGGGGAGTGCTCTCCCCAGTTTCTTCGAAGCCTGCGGCCCGTGGCCCCGGGGGAATCTGAACCCCTGCTGAAAGGCACTCTTGCCTGCCAACAGGCGAAGGGGTAGCCTCACAGGCAATCGCCTTCGCAACTGGAGAAGGGGTGGCCTCAGAAACCGCCGTCTTTGCAGGCGTTGCCCTAGGAGGGGGGGGGGGAAGCCTTGGTCTACTGAACGACAGACCCTTCAAGTGCTTCATCAGATTCTTCTCACCTCTCTTAAAGTTAGGGGGAAGAGAAGGGCAACTTTGAACAACAGTGAGAGTCTCGGTCAGGCCCAGGCGTCTCACCTCCCCTTTTCTCCAAACAAAGGTAGCAAGATCTGCAAGGTAAACATACAAGCTATCAGGGCACTTTAAAAGAAAAAAAAAGAGTAAAAAAGAATCATCAAACACTCCTGAACTACCTTTATCTAGACCCGGGTTCATGCCCAACCGGGTCAAGTATTTATCAGACGCAATAAGCTCCGCATGGGGGAGCCATAATGTAGGGCCATACACCCCATACTTATCAGTGTGGGCAGCAAAAAAGCCCGCCAACTCCTTGTCTTTCTCTCCCAGCTTCACCTCCAAGGCTCTTCCACCCACGCCAGGGTGATACTCCTCAGAGGTCTCAAGCCTGGTGTGGACATGATTCCTGAAATGACGAGGAATCCTCCACCCATGGATGTTGTGTACATAAAGGAAGTTGTTCTTCCAGTCTCTCAAACTATCCATGCCAGGCCACACCAAACAATGTCCCTTCTGCCTCAAAAGGGACCAATAACCAGGGGAGCCCGCACTCCCAGAGGAAACCATTTGTAAGCCCACCATAAATCGCAGGACGTCAATGGAAGGCTCGGTGCGGTGGAAAAGACAAGTCCAGACATATGAAATTAACGCCCTGACAGCTGTGGCTGTCAGCTGGGCGATGGCGACGTTCATGCGCCTGAAGATCTCCTCCAGGGAAGGGTGGAGGGGAAAGCGCAGGCCGAATTCCAGACATTTATGGTAAACCGCTATGCACCCATCGGGAGGGTTGCATACGGTATCCTTTTCGCCGGGGACAACGACTGTGTACCCCTCCCCGAAGTTATAAAGCCGCTCAATCACACCAGCGGCGTTCTTTGCGAGGATCGTCTCCCGATTTTTCGGGTCAGGGAAGGTACTCAAAGGGATGCGGTATTTGACCTTATCTAGATAGTAAACCCTACCCCTTTCCCGACGAACAAGGGGGCCGGAAGTTCTAGAAGGGTCAACTTCCAACGCCTCGTCGTCCGAGTCAATGGCGTCAAACGAAGGGGGGTCGGGAGAGTTACCACCCCCGCTGTTCGCCGAATGCTCTTCCTTAAAACCAACCTCCCTAGAGGAGGAGGCAAAGTTCACCCCTTCCCCCCTCTTTGACGGGCCAGTAAAGGGTAAAATCCGCTCACGGGTTCTAGACATTTTACTCTAATAAAAGCGGAAAACAGGAAATCACAAAGAAAAAGCAGGAAATGGAAGGCAAAAATCTGACCTAAGATCGCCTGCCAGTGCAGTAAAAGCCCGAAGAAGGAGTCTCCCAGAAGAAAGGGGGTACAAAGTGGGGTACGATTCGTCAAACACCCAAGGGTTTTGCAGAAAGAAAAAATGGGAAGATTTCAAGAAAAGAAAGATTGAAGAAGGAAAAAGAAGAAGAATGTGCAACTGATTGTTTTTATAGGGAAAAAGGCATGCAAAGAGTCGCCAAAATCCCAGGAGTCCGCCCAAAGACCACTACCCACGCGTCACTTCCTAAGAAGTCAGCCCTGTGTGGTTTCCCAAGAACAACCTCGAAAGGACCAAAAAGTGTCAAGGGATTGATCACCCTATGACGTCCCCTCTTCACTTCCAAACAAAAAGTAATAAACACATATTAAAAATACAATACACAAACACATCGCCTGAATTTCATTTCATTAAACCTTAAAAGGGAAAATTACATTCAGTGCCTAACAAGGAAAGAAAATATACAAAGACCCGAAAATTCCGGCCCAACAAGCAAACGCCCTGCTACGCAGGCCTAATCATCATCCCAGTCAGGGGAAGGGTCCCCAGGGCTGCCTGGGCCCCCAAAGTCCGAACCCCAGTCCCAGTCTGGGGAGTCCTGGAAAGGGTCACCAGGGATCCCATCCTCATCCCTGTCACTTAAACAACCAAGACCTCCACTGTCGTCAGAGTCTTGGCTGCTATCCTCCCAGTCCCTGCCAAAGGGAACGGCCTGGGATTCGTTGCAGGTGTGACAACCTGTCTTCTTCACAGGCGAAGAGGGGCCTGACGCCAAGGAGGAGTCAGTATCAGAGAGGTTGGGATCAAATTGTTCAGGGTGCAGCCACGGAAAGCACTCGTGGCATCCCCTGTCAAAGCAGCCTCCTCCCTGGGGGCAACGCCTGAATCTAGGCGCAGCAGAGGGTGAGGACCTTTTGAGACGCTTGTTCGTCCTGGTAGGAGCCTTCTTGCCCTTCCGGCGAGAACGAAGCCGTGAGCGGCGGCTACGGCGGACAGCTCGATAAGCAGCTCGAGCATACTGAAGCCTCCAAAACCCTCTAAAAATAAAAGTAACATATCGAACTCCACGGCGAGTAACGAACTTTTTGATCCAAACCATGATTAAAGACAAAGAAAGGGGAGTTGGAAATGGATCGTGAAAATAGTGAAGGAGGATACAATTTATACAAAAAGTAGAAGCAGGGCATTAATGGTGCCCCAACCACTTCTGCAAAGAAGAGAGCCAATCGTCAAACTGGCACACTGCTCGAAAATCCACTGTGCAAAGAAGAGTAATCATAAAGGAAGACGTTTGAACTCTCTGCATACCCAGAGAAATTAAAGCATGTTCCCTCGGGAATACGCGGTGCATTTAATGCAAGAGTGTTCAGGGAGTCAACCTCCCACCGTCCCAAAACAAGACGTCGCCTGCCGAGCAGGAGCCCCGCTCCCCCTCAGCCGGCGAGGGCCAATTGATGGGAGTCGGTTGCCTGCCTCTGGCCGCCTGCCAGTCAGGCCCCAGGGCGTCCAATCCCAGAATAAGAAAAGGCCTGCCCAGCAGACCTTCCATCAATATCATTGAAACTTCCAAGTGAGTGGCCTTAATCCCTTGGCCGCCTGGCACAGCCTGGCCGCCTGCCGAGCAGGGCGAACCAGGCCTCTTGCCTGCTTCCAGGGCGCTCCCGCCTAAGCAGGACCAGAGGAGGACCGAGGACCCGTCCGTCATTTTGCCTAAAGGTAAGGGGAAGTGAGTGGATGAGGTGAGTCCACGTGTCGCACAAACATCCACTCATTTCCCTCTTCTTCTTTCTCTTTTCCTCTCTCTTGTGGGAAGGTATAAATACTTTCCCATTTCCCACATGAAGGGGGTTGGATTTTCTCTCTCTAGACTCTTACTCCTAAAAGCGCCACCTAGTTCCTCACGAGCTAGGTTCATTAAGGCATTTCACGGACTAACTTAGGCATCGGAGAGGGTTTCCTCGGACAACCTCCGAGGCCCTGTGCGTTCATTGTGCAGGGAGCAGGCCGACTCCGTCGGGAAGGTCCGACCAAGGAAGTGAGACGAAGGAGAGGTTTAAGGAAGTTGGACGATCAATTATTCACCAGTAACTCAATTATACGATCCGGATCCAGAGCCGGGTTAATTGTTTCCATAACCGAAACACCTCTAAAATGACAATTATTTAAAATAATCGTAATCATTCGATCAAAGTCAATGATTATAAAAAAATATATTAAGGTTGATTTAATTAGGTTATTCTTACACCTGTGCATTGCACGGGCATCAAAACTAGTTTACTGTATTTTGATATTTGAGGATACAATTAGACCTGAATAAATTTGATAACCATTTCGAAACAGTGGGAGGTTGCCGCGGGTGAATAATTTCGATAATTACACGTATGTTGCCTCCCTTATATCAAATGAAACTGCACCAGATTTCTAACAGATTTCTCCACCAAACTCTGTTTCTTTACTTGTGAATAATTGGGGATGCATTAATCTTGTTCCTTCATTGAAACCCATTCAAAAGCCAGCCAAGAAACTTGAGCGATTTAACTCTAAAAAAGGGAGAATAAAGAGTGAAACACGTACGTACAGTTCAATTGTTGCTCATCTTGAAGGTCATCATCACCGGTGATGTTGTTTATTCTACTACTTTTCTTGGGGAGCTTCATCACAGTTCATTCTCTATATGGTATGTGGTTTGTTCGACAATCCCTTTTAATTAATATGATTTTTCTTTACTTCAGATTGATCATATATTCATGATCACAAATTTCATGGTTTTTCTTTTTGTATGGCATTGTTTGTGTTGCATTAATAATTATGAATTTCTGGCTTTTCTCTTAGATTCTGTCGATTTAATCTTGTGCTCAATTTGTCAACGTTATGATTATATTAAAATTAGTCACTTAAAGCTATGAGATTATTCTTGTTGAATTCTGGAAGTTATAACTGGATTGATTTTATTGGGTTAACATTGAAACATTCTTGAATATAACAATATTATAAGAAGAACATGGGTATCTAGTGGGATTAGCTAGGTTAGTCGTTTTAGTGGGTAATTATCGGAACATTATGATCATCCGTTTATGTAATTATGTCAATTGGATCAATTTTTCTGTAAACCATGCTACCCATAATATCTTGAACTCTGAATCAACGGAGAACGATGGCAACTGATAACTCTGAATCAATGGAGTAGCCTTCACACATGTTCTCAGATCTCATGACTGGCCATATGCATTATTAATTTACGTTTCTTTGCTTGATGCTGAGCATTATGTATTTTATTAATGCACAATTTCTGAAAAAGAGAATAATTGAATGACTTTCTTGTCAACATGCCTGCAGCATACGAAAACTTAGAATTTAGAAATGCTGACTACAGGTTCTTAGGAGTTGTCCTTATGACGAATGCAATTCACTGACACTATTAGAGAGGCTTTGTGATGGTTCAGGTGTGTTATATTATTTTATATCTTTCTGATGCACTAATTCTGTCTCGGCATGCTATTCTCTCTGAAGCTCCAGGTTATCTTCACTTCACAATGAACGCCACAGCGTTTCCTGTGGAAGACTATTATGACTACGTAATCGTTGGAGGTGGTACTGCTGGTTGTCCATTGGCTTCTACCTTGTCATTGAATCACAAAGTGCTGTTATTGGAGCGAGGTGGAGTGCCATACGGGAAGCAAAACGTGATGACCCAAGAAGGCTTCCTCTCCACTCTCTTACAGATCGACTCATTTGACTCTCCAGCACAGGCCTTCACTTCCGAAGATGGCGTACCCAATACTCGCGGTCGCATTCTTGGTGGAAGTAGCGCTATAAATGCCGGATTTTACAGTCGGGCAGATCAGGATTTTTACGTCAAATCCGGGCTTAACTGGGATATGAGACTGGTGAATGAATCTTACGAATGGGTGGAAAAGACTATTGTCTTCCGTCCTGAGCTAAGAAGTTGGCAGTCAAGTATAAGAGACAGCTTACTGGAGGCTGGGATAAGCCCATACAATGGTTTTAGTTTGGAGCATCTCGCTGGAACCAAAATTGGTGGGTCAACATTTGATAGCTCCGGCAATAGGCACAGTGCTGCTGACTTACTGACTTTGGGGAACGAACTGAATCTGAAAGTGGCTATTCATGCAAATGTTGAGCGCGTTTTATTTGCAATGACATCAGCCTCAGATAATTTGAAACTGTCAGCCATAGGTGTGGTGTATCAAGATGCCATGGGCCATTTCCACCACGCCATGGTTCAGAATGATGGGGAGGTCATTCTTTCTGCAGGTGCCATTGGGAGTCCTCAGTTGCTTTTATTGAGTGGGGTCGGTTCACGGCCTTATCTTTCTTCGTGGGGTATTCCTGTTGCTCATCACTTGCCCTATGTGGGTCAGTTTTTGTATGACAATCCGAGAAACGGGATATCAATTGTCCCTCCTGTTCCTCTAGAACACTCACTCATTCAAGTTGTGGGCATCACTGAAGAAGGCTCTTACTTGGAGGCTGCATCCAACGTGATCCCTTTTGCTGCCCTTTCTCAGTCTGCTTTTACACGATCACCTTCTTCCCCTCTTTATCTGACTGTGGCAACAATTATGGAGAAAATTTCGGGCCCGCTTTCATCAGGTTCTCTCCAGCTAGCTTCTACAGATGTTAGGCTGAATCCAAGCATCAGGTTTAATTACTTTAATGACCCAAAAGATTTAAAGGCTTGCGTGGCTGGTATCCGTAAAATAGGGCATGTACTAAGAAGTCGGTCCATGGATAATTTCAAGTCCACCAGCTGGGTAGGTCATAGAGATTTTAGATTTTTGGGACCTTCGTTGCCAGTAGATATATCAGATGACATTATTATGGGTGAATTCTGTCGTCGAACAGTGAGCACCATATGGCATTATCATGGTGGCTGTGTGGTGGGAAAGGTTATTGATACTGATCTCCGAGTGATGGGTATTGATGCTCTTCGAGTTGTCGATGGCTCCATATTAACTGTGTCTCCAGGAACCAATCCTCAGGCCACTGTTCTAATGCTTGGCAGGTGCGTAACTTACATGGCATCACTTATATTTCTGACTAAGAGAAACTATTTATGGTAGAAAATTAATGGCACTTTAGTTTCTAAGCCAAGTGGTTTTATAATCTGATCTCACACAGAGACATTAATTTGTCCTTATAGAACCTAATCTTTTGTTGATTATTCTGAATGCAGATATATGGGGATGAAGATCATGAGAGAGCGAACAAGGTAGTATATAACTCAGGTGGAGCAAAAGCAATGTGGTTGTAAATACCGGTGCTTCTGATACATACACAAAGGAAAGCTTGCTTAGGGATCAATGTCCGATATATTTTGCTGATCGAAACATTTTTCCGATGATAGTTGTGGCGACTGTGGTGGTTAAAGGCTAACTGTAGTTGCAGTAGGAGTGTAGTAAGAATAGGCCTTTGCAAAGAGCATCGTCCTCTTTTTGTTTATCAAATTACAACCCATTGAAATATGTAGATCTCATGTAATTTCCTTCAAATTCTCATCATTACATGTACACTAACACGAGGGCGACACCCTGATAAAATACTAGAAATCAACGGGGGTGACACCCTGATAAAATACTAACCCCGACAATAGTAATGATGACTACAACTACGACCATCATAATCACGGAATGGTCAAGGAAGAAGGTGAACACGAGTTGAATCCCTTATCGACTTATCGTTTAGTGATAAAGGAAGGGGTTTTATAGAAGGGTTTACTGAACTGTTGCTGAGTACGGCAAAAACAACCGCGGGCATTAATGAAAATAGGGTTTACCTTCATAGTAGTCGTGCAAGTGATGACTAATATGAAGATAACAAGAATTATTGGAATAGTATTCTAAATCTAGTCAATTCATCTCCTCCAAATCCTCCCATTTTCTCTTTTTTTTTTTGGTGAAAAGCGGGGTTTATATTAAGTCAAGTTCCAACAATGCAAGAATAACATTCGGAAAGTCCGAAACAAACAACATATCCTCCCCACTCCTTGAGCACATACGAACTACAAAGTGTGCCACACAGTTACCGTTTCTCGTAACATGAGACCAAGAACAATAAGTAAAAGACAATTACTAGGATATCCTCGAGCGTAACTCCCATTTGGTCCCAGGCAGGCTTCTCTCTCCAAATAGCATCCACCACTAGCTAAGCATCGGATTCGAGCACCACACGATCACAGCTGAGCGCCTTAGCTAGTTCAAGTCCCACTTCCACCCCTTTCATTTCTGCCACCACCGGCTCCCACCAGGCAGAAAACTCAGACTCGCTGTAAGGACCAGCCTCCCTATATCATCACGACCAACAACCCCGATACCCACATCTCCATTGATGAAAATCGCGGCATCGGTGTTGAATTTGAGGAAGCCCGCTTGGGGGGGAGGGGGTCCCAAGTGGCCCGCAGCTCTGGCGCCCGGATAGCAGAGTCAGATTGTTGCGCCTTGCGGTACCGGACATGCTCCTCGACAAGCTTTATGAAGCCAGGGATCACAATATTCGCGCGGGTTGGGTGACGATTCTTCAAAGATCTTAGCATTCCTCACAAACCAATTAACCCAAATCATCGCCATGAATCGATCTCATGTTTCATCTCTAATCTGTGATAACCAAATCGGCTTCCTCGTAAATGAGCCCGTCGGGGCATTGGCTACAACCTCCATAAACTCGCTAATAGCCTAGATATTACGAACCCAACCACAATCAAACATAGCATGAGCCACCGTTTCCACCTCCTCGTGACACAGGCTGCAAATCAAGTTAGGAACATAGTGACGAGCCAGATTCACTCGCACTCCAATAGTATTCGTACAGGTCAGCTTAGGCACAAACTTTAGGCTCCAGATCACTTTCCCAATAACAACAGCTGTTGGGTCGCTCTCAACAGTTGTTAGAGGCGAGCAAGTTCGATGAGCTAACCAGTAACCAGCACGAACAGAGTACTCTCCATTTCGTCTCGGCCACCAGAACTATTCGTCCACAGGCAAGCGATGACTCAAAGGAATACTTAAAATGGCCCGTGCTTCATAGGGGAAACAAATCGAACACAAGTTCCCTTCTCCATCCAGCCGAGATAGGATCAATAAGGTCCGCTACCCACAAACTAAGCTCCATCTCTACATTCGGGCTAGGCACACGACTTCTCCTATTGACCCGGATACAGGCACTATCCCAAACACCAATGTACTGGTCATTCCCAACTCACCATTGCAGACCGTCAAGGATGATGGGCTTGACATTCCTAATACTTCGCCAAACAAAACTCAGGTCGAAATCCCTTCTCGCCTCAAGGATCGACGAGTGTTTAAAATAGCTAGCTCGGAACACACGACACAATAGAGAATCGGGGCGAGTGAAGAAACACCACACTTGCTTTGCCAAAAGTGTTGGTTAAAAATTTGATGATCTGGGAACCCCATGCCTCCGACACCTTTTGGTGGACACATTTTGTCCCACGACCACCAATAATGAAGCTTGCATTTTTGGTCCGATGAGCCCCACAAAAACCTAGCGATAATGCTTTGAATCTCATTTACGACCCCTTCTTGAATAGAAAATAAGCGCGTCATATAGGTCGCGACGACTTAGGCTAAAGCCTAATCACAACTTTCTTCCCCGACTTCGAAAGAAGCTTCTCCTTCCACCCTTGAATCCTTTTCCAAACCCGGTGATTCAAACCCATGAATAACACATTCTTCGACTTGCCAAGGATCGTAGGCAATCCTAGATACTTCTCATACTTATCCGCCTCCCGGACCTCAAATAACCGCATAATGATATCATGGTTCCAAGTGGTCACCTTCTTGCTAAAAATAATTTCCAACTTAGAATAATTAATTTTATGACCCGAAGTTCCCTCAAACTGACTAATAATGTTCTTTTCATGAAATGTGATTATTATTATATAGAAACAACATTTACAAGCTCTTATCAGGTTCAAAACATCAAGTATTAGGCACACACATGTGCCCACACAAACATCAATGCAATACAATTCTTAGAGCCTAATTAGCTACATTCTTTTGGCTGTTGACATGGAGTGTTAATTTTCTCTTTAATTCTCTTTCGTGCCTCAACTTGAATAGAATGAATGATTCTCTAAGGACTGCTTAGTTGTCCATTAATTCATGCATTGTTACGTTGTGCCCATTTATTGTAGTACACAGAAGTAACAATCAGGGCCATGATTCGTTCTCGATTTTACTTCCTCCCGTCATGTTCCCAAAGGAAATGTCGAGAAGCTGATTTTCAGTCCAAGCTTTGATCCCAGCTCCTATCTTCCTTCTATATTCACGGTGAGTGAATAGATGTTCAATTGTCTCAGGTGCATGCTGACAAATGAAAACAGTTCGTATCTGCAGTAATTTCATACTTAAACAATCGGGTTTTGACATTGACCCCTCATGCACAATAATCCAAGCCATAACCACATACTTTGGCGTGTTCCAGGTGTTGCACACCGTGGGTATCCAATGACGCGGCATCGCTATGATTCTCAACCAATTATAACCATTAAAAATCATATATTTATGATCAGTTGAGCACCAAAGGTAATTTGTGTAGCCTTCCGATCCTTAAGTTTCTCATTTACCTTACATATTCTTTTCCAATACCAAGAGGTCGCAACTGGCTAATAATGTTAGCTAACTTGGAGCATTCCCATCATTCACTCTAACAAAAAGGATACAATCATCCGCGAACAGAAGATGCGAAACACGAAGCATCCGACAAACCCGCGCTCCATGTACAAGCTTATCTCTAGCCACACTCTGGAGCATATAAGAAAAAAACGTCCACACAGAAGAGCAACATATATGGGGAGATAGGATCACTTTGGCGGAGGCCCTAGCTAGGCTGGACCGTTCCCAGGCCTTTGCCATTAACTCTGAACGTATGCATTACCGAGTTAACACAACTCATAATACGTGAAGTCCACAGTGGGGAGAAACCCATATGCTTCATGACCTGCTCAAGAAATCACCACTCGACTTGGTCATACACTTTACTCAGGTCGAGTTTGAGGGCGACCGACCCCTCGTCCCCTCCCCGCTTTATATAATGGAAGATCTCAAAAGCTATTAGAGCATTATCGGTTATCAACCGACCCGGGGTAAAAGCACTCTGGTGATGAGCTTGTCAAGATAAGGTTTTATCCTATTAGCCATTTTTTTGTATTACTTTATACACTACATTACATAGGTGTATAGGACGAAATTCCATCATCTTCCTTGGATTATTACACTTTGGGATCAGAACCACGGTAGCATCATTAATTTCACTCATATTAATCTGACCCTCCCACCACTCCTTCACCAACAAACACATGTCTTGTCCCACAATGTCCCAATATTTCTTGAAAAATAAGTCACTCATACCATCGGTTCCCGGAGCTTTATAAGGCTGCATTTGGAAAAGAGCTTGATGTATTTCCTCATAACTAACTGGAGCCTCTAATTTAACATTAATGTCAAAGCTAACCACCTGAGGCACATTATTTAAAGCATGCTCCATTTGACTAGGATTGCACATGGAAAAAAGAGTGGAGAAGTAATCATTAATAACCTTTTCTAACCTCTCCTCAGACGTTTGTCCCCCATTATCGTCCTCCAACCCCGACATTATATTTTGTCTCCGTCCTTGCTTAGCTTTGGGGTGAAAATAAGCGGTATTCCGGTCCTCATCTCGTATCTCATCAGTTTTTCCCGACTTCGCCAGAAGGTTTCCACCTAACATCGCTGCTCGGCCATCTCCTGAGATAACATCCAACACATCGATAGCATGTCCGCCGAAGCGGTCTTCCATTGCCAAGCATATAACTCCGCCTTCTTCTTCCTCCATCTTTTATTCACATCCCCAAACCGTCGTTTGGCCCACTTCCTCAAACTCGTTAAGCATCTCCTAATCCTCTCCATAACAGCTGTCACTTCACCGTCCCGCCAAGCCTCCTGAATCACCTCTCCACACCGAGCATCCGACAACCACAACGGCTCAAAACGAAAAGGCCAGCCCTGAAAAGAAGCAGTCAGGGTATCATTTGAGCAAATTATGATAGGCGGATGATCCGAGGCGTAAATGGGCCTATGAAGGACTGTAGTCATAGGATAGATCGACCTCCACTCACACGTAGACACTGCTGTCTAGGTGTTCACAGATGAAATTTTGAATACAACGTCCTCTCTGCCATGTAAAAGGACTCCCTGTGTATCTTAGGTTGAGAAGGGCACAATCATTCAAGACCTCCCGGAACGTATCCATACAAGCTTCCCTCCGTAAGCGCCGCTCTCCCTTCTTCTCATGTGGGGTAATAATCTCGTTAAAGTCCCCAAACATGATTATAGGGACCATAGCAGTGCATTTGATACTCCGAATCATGGACCAAGTTCTGTGTTTGTTCTCCTGCTCCGGCCACCGATGGATACCCGTCACACGCCATAAAGCTTCACTGTTCTCCCGTTTGATCTCCACCACCATGTGATGTCGGTCATAGGAAACTAACTCCGCTCGAATGTCCTTCCACCAAAACCCCAACCCACCTAAGTGATCCTACTACCAATACATATATCGTTCTGAAACCCGCAGTTACCTCGTAGCCTAGTGAGCTCACTCTTACAACACATCGTCTCCATAATGAAGACTGTTTGGGCACTCCCTCCAATAGAGGGTTGCCCAACCCCTGGCAGCTTAAGATTTGCATTGTTGTTTGCGGACCTGGTATCCGCCAGCGTCCGCTACTTTATCAGTAGTATCCATTGCTTCCGAACCATTTTGACCCATCTTCTTAATCTTAAGCTGATCACCCTCCTCACGGGAACCATCATGATCAACTAACTCCTTTCTTTTACTAATAGCTCTTATTACCTCCCGCTCACCCGACTTAGCGCCTGAGCTACCTCCCCTCTTAGCTCTCTTTATCTTCAAATAAATCCGGGTAACAATGTTTCCAGCTCCCACCAACCCTAGGTACCATGGTTAATAAGAAGTGGGGCCCTCTAACCCGCTCTCTACAAACGCCTTTCACACCTTCTCTACTAAGCCTCGCCTCCACACCCTCCTGAGACGGCCCTCTCTCCTTCAATGACACCCCCTAAGCATCTCTACTATTCGATTTAGTTCCTCATGTTCGGCCTTCTCCTGATCAATATTATAAAAAAAGACAACGGGTTTCACAGCAGCGCTATAACTGCCTATATGCCAAGGCGACGCTTTTACCCAATCCCCGAACCTTCTTTCTTCCTCCCACCGGACCTTTCCTCTCCCCGCAATACTTCTTACCGTGCCTTAGATGGCAACAAACATAACAAAAGAATGACAAAATTTCATAGCACACTCTCGCCTTCAACAGTTTCCCCCCTTTAGAACACAAGGAGATCGAATTGTCAATGCTTGACGTATGTCAATAACTACTTTTATCCGCATCGACCTATTTATTTCAGGTTCACGGAATTGTCAACCTCCACAAAAGTGCCAATTATGTTCCCAATATTAATGCCGTTCTCGATACTAAGTATACCCGAGATAAGCAGATTGTAAATGCGAACCCAAATAGGGGAATAATACAATAGTACCTCAATTGGGACAACATCCTGGCGCAAGTCCACGAGTACGAGGAGATGTTGCTCGAAGTGTCACGGCCGCTCCTTAAGTATCCGCTTCTTATCCTTCGTATTATCGAACCTGAACGTGATAATTTTGGTTGTTCGATCCATAACTTCCCCGATCACTCCTTTCTTCGCTTTCCAAACCCCAATCATATTATCAATTAGGACTCTCATATTCAACATGCACTCAGTTCACAACCGTTCTATCGCACAAACCGCCACCCCAACTACCCCTTCATGTCATCTCCTCCACGACCCAATCCACTGTTGCTTCTCTTCCTCTCCTGACCCCTCTCCTAATCGTCTACGTCTCCCACTACATTAAGATCTATATGGTTAAGGGCCATTACTAGTGGGCAGAATGAACTAGTTAAACGCGCACCACAAGAAAAAACTGAAGGTGGACAATATGAAGGAATAATTGAAAAATGAAACTCGAAACAAACGCTCCTGACGAAATCAAGGGCAAAACCTAGGCAGCCTAGGGTCACACCCTTCTAAGGTAGGAAACCTAGAGGGATCTACTTTATGTTCTCCCATTTTCTAATCTTCATACCATAGGAGTATCTTAATCTTTTTTTTATAGAGAAATAATAATTAAATGTCAATTTTATTTCAAATTACATAATTTATTTCTTCTGAATCTCTAGCTTCTTACCTCCCTAGCAGTCATCACCTTGGGAGACTAGTAAATCTTGACAAAACTACAGCTAATTTTGGCTAGGGAGTGCCAGGCCAGAAGGACGAAGGTGGGCGATCGTGGATATACTCGGAGTTGAGGAAGTTGCTGTGCACAAGAAATATTTTGGCCTTCTGACGGTTGTGGGTCGCTCCAAAAAAGAGATCACAGATATCATTTGGAATAAACTTCACAAATAGTTAACCATTTTGTTTGGGAAAACATTGTCTAGAGTGGGGCGGAAGGTTCTTATAAAGGCGGTGGTGTAGACACCCGCATTTGACTGCTACTGTCTATAGCGGTCACCAATAAAACATCCGATGATGATCGGACGTAAACGTGCTTTGATGCGCTCGAATATGGGCTCGGAATCAATAGTATCTGGCATGGGCTTTTAGCGGAGTACAAATATCACAAAACCGACCTCAAATCCAGGCCTAGTGGGTCGTTTCCAATAAAATAAGACTAATTTGAGCCAAAACCGTCACCGGAAATAAAACCATCTTTTTGCGACCGAGTCAAAACTCGGTCAAAGTCGAATCCGAGACAAAACCAGCCATGCATGCTTCTAGAAGCCAGCCCCAACAACCAAATCAATTCAAAAAAGGGTCAAAATCCTTCCCTAATTACACTCTACCCGTTTTGACCCACTCGATCAAGTAACATGGGTCCACTCCATCTAGTAGGCACCCGAGAAACCCCCAGGCACCTTGTTTTGATCCACTCGATCGAGTGCATCTAGGGCCACTCAATCGAGTGACTCCTGGACGGGGTCATTTCTATAAATACTCCACCATACCCATTCATTTACAACCTTTTTGAAATCAGCCATTACTTCATATATTTCACAACACTCAATCATCATTTTCACCTCCACACATCCTCTTATTCAGAGACACATATACACACATTCCGAGATAAAAAATCGTAAAAAAATCAAGAGCATTCTCTCTACAATCATACACACACCATAACTCATGTTGCATATCTCGACGCTCCTGTGCTTAAGCTACTACTAGACGAGCCCGTTTCTGAGAGACTAAAGCATGTAGGCTGAGGGTATAAAATCAAATCCCGACTTCTCCCTTCTTCCCTCTCTTCCTCATTTATATATATACTATTTATATTAATCATACTAACAATAACATTTTTATTTTTTGTCACTAACATTTTATTTTTCGCGTTCTAATATTTTATATATGTACTCTAACGCATAACATTTAATTTTTTTGTTTATTTACTTTCCATTAAATCATTAATACCGCATATAATTATCTAGTATTAAAACGATTTCGGGTCGAACATGACTAATTTTGAATTCCATCTAAAGTCTATTTAATCCCTTTACAAGTCGTATTGGAGGTGGCGTCCTTCGAGGCGCGCCGCCCTAAACACTTAAGGGCGTAATAGATCGCGGTGATTCGTTATTATTAGATATGTCCGACAACATTTCCTTTCAAAACATTATTCTAAAGAATTTATCGACAAATCAGATTAGAATGAATCCCGTTGACGCCGATTTAATTGTCACACGATCCGAAAGGATTGATTACGACATTATGACGCGAAGAGAATCGATATTCGTTGTAGTCCGATCAAGTTCGATTTTACAAAATTATGCTTTAAGTACTAGATATCGGTATTATAACCGAAAGTCGAGTATGGCGAGCCTTCAAAATATTAAACTAATATAAATCGGACAATATTTATATTTAGCATAATTATATATCGATTCCAAAACACAAAATCCGAAGCAACCTTCTCTTCGAAACGAGTAAAGCACTCCCACACACTACTACAATTCCCTTACTTTCCCTACACTTCAAGGTTGACGCTTCTATTAAGCGTCCATCCATATTTTAGCCCATATACCTGCTTAGCCCTATTATTGGTCAAAATTTACTTTATTATAATAAAAAAACGCTCTACTAAGAGTTTCATTATGTCGCGCTACTTTGTGAGACACTTCTTTTATTGAAAACCTAAACCTAAATCGTTTACTGAGAGTCTGAGACACGCCTTCTTTGTTTTCCCTTCATCCCCAAAACTCCATTGATATCGATTATCAAGCTCCTTTCTCATTTCTATTCCGTGGGTAATTGAGGTAGGTCTCTATAAATTACTGATGTATTTAAGTTTTGATTTTAAAAACCCTAAAAATTGATTTGCGCAACTGTAATTTCACCCGATTAGGGTTACAGATCCCTGAATCGGCATACATGTTGTAATCCCCTAGAAAATCTAATGCAATACAGTGGCGGAAACACTGAAGAGTTGAGATTAAAACACACTGACAAACTATATCTTATTAAAAGAAATGGTAAGTCAATACAGAGGCCTCTTTTTACAAAAAAGGCTAAAAGTAAAATCTCCAAACGGGTTTATACAAATCCATTAATTACAAGAATGAAGAAAGAGTAGGATCCACGCTACTCGCTAGCTCACACCCAAAACCCAGCAGCAAATACCTGTCATGTTATAAACATAACAGCCACGTCAGTGGGGAGTAACTCGGACGTTTTCCCAGCCATATTATATCATATGGAAAAATAATAGTATTATTATATCAAAATACTTTAAATGGAAAACATTAAAACGATATAATAAAAATAAGTTTTCGGAGAAAACTTAAAACATTTGTCAACCTGCAAATCAAAAATCAATCGATAATAATAATATTCAAAACTGACGTTATGGAAATTCGATCAGTGTGCACAAGGCTAGACTTTCACTAGGAGAATACTAAAACTAGCTTCGAGAACTTAGTTCAAACAAATCAAACTTCGGTCTCTAACTAGGCAACTCAACTATAACAGGACTGCGTGCAGCGAGGTCCTGGCTTAAGTAATGTACACCCCTCCTGGACACCAACCGTAATCCAGTTCAACCCGACGGCGACTCACACGATGCGATATCTAAGTTTAAGGTCAAAATATACACACTCCTGAACACAAACCATGCTCAGTTCAACGACCAATGTGTCTCGACATAGACACACCAGCTTTATAGTTGATGTCAAAAACGTACACCCCAGATTATTACTCTAACCCCACACTTGACTTTATTCCATAACTCCAAAACAGTCATTATCGATATTCAAAAGATATAATCAGTATAAATAATATGAGGATAAGATGAATAAATATTTTACATTAAAAGGGAAACTTTCTATAAATAGAAACTTATTAATTTTAGAAACTTACTAAAAATAGTCTTATAGAAAATACGTAAGATATTAAAATTAGTGAAATGTATAAAATAGCATTTCTAACGAAATTAATATTTTATTATTATCGTCGTTATCGTAACTTTAATATATTTCTAAATTCGTTAAAAATATATATATATATATATATATAATATCTCAATATATCGTATTTTATAAATAATTAGGAAATCGAGTGAAAACTATAAATTTTCAGAGAGGAGACATTTTAAGAAAAACGATATAAAAATTAGTTGAGTCAACGGGTTTTATAAATGGAATGAGATTTATAAAGATTTCAAATTATTTTTAACAAATACATTTTATCAATAAATAATACTGATTTTACTATAAATAATCAGTTGTAGACAAATGAGAAATCATTAGGGAAAAATAGTCTCGACTGGAAGTGTATTTAAAACAAGGACTATTTTCTTAATTATTAATATAAGTCGTCAAACGAAATTAATTTATTAAACAAGTATAAAAATCTCGATTATAATAAAAAAATACGATTTTGAGTGAAAATTATAAATTAACGAAATATGAAGAAAATATAAAATCGATATTATTTAGTTACTAGTGTCACGATAACCAACAAAATATTATAACGATCGTAAATAATTAAACGATTTATAAAACGATATCGAAAGTCGTAAAATATTTAAAAAGCACACGATTTATTAAACAGTATTTTTAGCAAATAATAAATAGCTAAAAATTAGAAAACCGAAGTTAAAATATTTACTACATACTACTACTCAAACATACGATATAAAATCGAGTAACGTCCTAAAGTTACCTTGAGTCGATCTCCGCGTTGATCACGTACTAGTCCTTGACGGTTCAGACACCGTGCAACAACTTGAACCCGAACCAGTACGTCGATATCAGCATTAAATAGCAGCAGCGACACGGTCATAGCAGCGGCATCCACGAAACAGCACAACAGCCTTGACGATAACAGCACAGTACAACCAACAACGATAAGCCACAGCAATATTCGATAATAACAGCGAGCAGCAAAAGTGACGAAGATGACGTACAAAAAGTAACACAGAGAAGCATGACAGCGAGGAACGATGAAAACAAAGGACTACACGAACACTAGATCACCAGCAGCAAGTGACGACACGAATACGATAATAGAACGAACAAGATCAGAGCAAGAAGTCGACGCACAGGGATGATTAAGGATGCGGATTGATTGAAAAGGTGGACCAAAATAGACCCAACCACGCACAAAATGGAAAACAACCGATATCGCGTCACAAGACGATGACAAAAAAACAAACAGAGGCGAACAACATCAGAGGAAGAGAACGAAAACAGAAAAATACAAATGTACTACAGATTGGGAGTGAAAGCAGGGAATCAACAAAGGCAGGACGAAAAGAAAGAGGAGACGAAGAAGAAGGAGACAGCAACAGCAGAACGAATGAACACAGCAGCAGCCCAGAACACGAAACAGAAGATCAGGCAAAGAAGAAGAAAAGGAAGAGAAAACAATGGACAGCAATTCGATACATTACACAGCAGCAAAACCGACACGAACAGCGACAGCGAACAACAATGAAATCAGAAGGAGAAGAGGACGAGGAGGAGAAATATATACTAACAGCTAAAGAGAGTTAGCACACGACAACACGAATTAACAGCATACAGCAGCCACAAAACGCAGGAGAAGAAGAAGAACACGAGATCGAACTGGAATATCGAAATCAAGAGAAGAACGACATCAGAACCGTAGCAGCACAACGACAAGAAACGTAGCAGCGGCAGTACACGAAAAGCAAGCACGCATCAAACGGAACTAGAAAAAACGGAAAACAGAGGGGAAAGAACGATCGTAGCAGCAACAAAAGAAGGAGGAGAAAAGGAAGAAGAAGAAGAAGAAGAAACTCACGTAAAAAGTAGCAGCAGAGCAACGGCAGAAGCGTAGCAGCGGATTGCAGGTGACGGTACAAAACCGAAACAGCAGAAACAGAACACGGCAGGGGTTCGATGAGGGATAAGGAATGGAGATTAAGAAAAGAAGAAAGCCAATGCGAACGGGGTGTGGAATGAAGAATGAAGCGGTGGTCAAGGGAATGAATGAAGAGAATAAATGAATATAATAAGTGGGATGAATGAGGTGTTAAAGGCTGAAACAGCACACAAAGGAGCGGGTCAGAGATACGGATTATTTAAACGAATTGGGTAGAAGACAAATTCCGTAACGATAAGTTGATTGATGACAGAATTAAAATCGAGTCAATAAAATTAATAAATAATCGGGTCGCCAAGTAAAAAGAGTAAGTAAAGGTATCTCGAGATATAAATAGTTATTCGAGACGAAAATGAAGTTTATAGAAATAAATAGTTAGACGATCAAATAGTATTTCTCGATAAATGATAAATCTTCGTTAAAGTGAATTAAATTGATTTTCGAAGAAAGGTAATAAATGTTTTGACGAAATTTAATATAAATGATCTTCGAGCCGAAAATAGAAACTCGAGCTGAAATAAAAATAAATAAAAAGAATTTAGAATTTAAGTCGCCGAAATAGACTTTCGATAAGAATTAAATTAAATGTATAAAATGAATCGAAACAAAAATAAAAATATGTTTTAAATATAAGAAGAGTTTCCGAGTCAAATAATATTTTAGGAGTTTGAAACGATTAAACGATAAATTCGTTTTATAATAATTTTACGAATTACGAGTTAAATCGTAAAAATAAAAATACGAACAAAATTTTAATTCATAAAAATCAGGGGTGTTACAATCTTCCCCACTAAAAAGAAGTTTCGTCCTCGAAACTTATAAAAACATAATCAAAATCGAAGACAAATTTATTTTTCAAGATAAGTTGGGCTCAGTAACCTGAAGTTAAATCATTTAATTTAACAAAATCGTAAAAAAAAAATATTATTCGATAAAAACAATGACGACAAATAATATTTGTAAACGAACTAGAGGGGGAAGAGTACCCAAATATTTTCAGAACAACAGTAAAACGTTTTAATTAAGAAATTCGACAATACTTTGTTTTAAGACCAAAGATTTTTTTTTTGAGAAATCAAGTTTTGTAGAATAGTAAATAAGAATCGAATCAGTCGACAAACATTTTCAATAACAGATTTAAAGTCTAACGTCAATAAAACAAAAATTTAGACATACAAAGTTTTTCGAAAATATTAAATCGTTTACATAATAACCTTATAGAAATCAAAATATTAGCGATTATGAAAATTTTCGTAAAAATTTTAAACAAACTTGAAAATTGAAATTTAAAACAATTTCTAAATACTTTAAAATAAATGATTAAGGCATTTTGCAACAGGACTAAATATATGTTATCAACCAAAAGCGGATACGAAAACGAAGTTTTGAAATTTATATCTCAAATGTTAAAATTTCACGATAGCCCAAAATTTTAAAATAGTCAAACTTTTCGTAACATAGGTTCGGAAAAATGATAAACGGATAAATAGAGTCAGAGTCAACCATAAATCAAAACAGAAGTCTTCCAACCCCATAAGGAAGTCAAAGGGATTGGGCAAAGAAGAAGTAGCAGGATTAAAGAAAAGCAAAGGGTGGAACGAAATTGAGAGTCAAATAGACCTCTCAAGGATAGAAGAATAAATTAACCATCTCGAGATTTCCGGTACGACTCTCACTACACGGGTTCTTAATTCCATCAAATTCATTAACTCCAATATTAGGCACTAGGTGGTACTACTGGTCACAATCCCAAAAATGTCTTACGTGACAATCCAATCATTCAAACGACAAGATACTAATCCACAATACTTTCGAATCAAATCCATAATTAAGATTCCAACGGTTAACAAAACATACCCAAACCCTTGATCGATAAGGTTCCTAATTTCAAAACTCATAAGGGTTGAACTCGAGGTATGCTTCAAATTTCTCGAGTAAGGAACGCTAAACAAGGTCCACCATTATAACAAGGGTACCCTTATAACAATGCTCGGGCACAGAATCCTCAAAATGGTTACCAACATGTTTATGATGCCACAAGTACAGAAGTTGGGGAAAGTATAACAAATCCTCAAACCTATAGGTAATGGCGCAAACACTCACATCTTCAACACTTCATTCGACTAAGGTTTCTGAGAATCCCATCAAATTTCATATCGTACCATCAAATCCACCAAAATATTTATTAACTCAATGAAGCCACAATCCCGTTGGTCAAAGAGTTCTGAACTATAAATCCATCAAGATAATTCACATTAAGTATTCCTCAAAACAATGCGATAAATCCAACCTCTAATCGTGCAATATGTTCTCCTCTTCAAGGTTAACAACAATTTATCCAAGTTAGATCACTCAACTCAAAAGTTCATAGGTTACAACCTTAAACAACGATCAACGATCTAATCCAATCTTTAAGAAATACGGGTAATCTATGTCAACCAAAATTTCTAATGATATTAATCAAAACCTTTAATAGTACCACAATACTCAGGGTAACACTTTAAGCAATACTCTAAGAACCCAAATATTCACGATGCATCCATCAAATAAGCATTAGGTAAGAATCCCAAAGTGGTATTATCAGTTACACTTAGTTCGGTTCAGGGTTAGGTACTAGGTATCCATCAAATATGACGTAGTCTTACTACTCCAAAATATATTCAACTCTAAGTACTCCAAAATAATCAAAGTAACCTATAACCCAAAGTTCAGTGTCTAAAGTATCAACCTAATTCCATTAATCTAAATAATACTATTCAAAACAATCCTCAAAATTTTCTTACTTGCTTAGAAAATATGTTACTACTCACAATCCTCAATCCATAGGTAACAGGGTTTAATAAACTTCAAACATCTATAACTTTTCACAGGGTTCACTGAGACGGAATTCGGTCAAACTAAGAATCTCAAGAAGAAGATGGTAAAGTAGGAGAAATAAATAGAAGATTTATCACAAGAGTGAAGACGAGAATTAATAAGAGCAGGATTGGAAAAGGTAGAAGCAGGAAGAAAAGAATCAATGATTCTAGATGATAAAGACCTAAAACGAGAAGGGAAAGTTCGGACGTCTAAGGTTCACGAGGGAACCACAAGGATTACTTCATCTTCTTGTAGAGGAACGAGACACAATTCTTGGGTCGCTCCATCTAGATCTACTAAAACATCATGGAACAGGAATCTACTCTTGATCATCTAACCTGTAGCTTAAGCAAACTGAACCGGAGCTGAAAAGTCACCATCGGCATCCTTCTTGGAGCACCAAGTTGTCCACTCGAGCCAACAGTCGTTGAGAGTTCTAAGCAGGTCTTGTCCCGATCTGGAGCAGCATCATACTAATATCTTCTTCCAGACAAAAGAAACAAATATTCAATGCTAATCATTGAGTTACAAAAACAAATAACCCTAACAGTTAAGTCCTTACTCTGATTTCTACCCATCTCTCACTAATATTCTTTTAATGTTCAAATCATTTACAGGTATTTTTCCTAGAATCAGGTGTAAGCGTCGGGAGCAACAATGCTCTGATACCAACTGTAATCCCCTAGAAAATCTAACGCAATACAGTGGCGGAAACACTGTAGAGTTGAGATTAAAACACACTGACAAACTATATCTTATTAAAAGAAATGGTAAGTCAATACAGAGGCTTCTTTTTACAAAAAGGGCTAAAAGTAAAATCTCCCAACGGGTTTATACAAATCCATTAATTACAAGAATGAAGAAAGAGTAGGATCCACGCTAATTAATTTTAGAAATAGAAACTTATTAATTTTAGAAATGAAGAAAGAAATAGAAACTTATTAATTTTAGAAACTTACTAAAAATAGTCTTATAGAAAATACGTAAGATATTAAAATTAGTGAAATGTATAAAATAGCATTTCTAACGAAATTAATATTTTATTATTATCGTCGTTATCGTAACTTTAATATATTTCTAAATTCGTTACAAAAAAAAAATATAATATCTCAATATATCGTATTTTATAAATAATTAGGAAATCGAGTTAAAACTATAAATTTTCCGAGAGGAGACATTTTAAGAAAAACGATATAAAAATTAGTTGAGTCAACGAGTTTTATAAATGGAATGAGATTTATAAAGATATCAAATTATTTTTAACAAATACATTTTATCAATAAATAATACTGATTTTACTAAAAATAATCAGTTGTAGACAAATGAGAAATCATTAGGGAAAAATAGTCTCGACTAGAAGTGTATTTAAAACAAGGACTATTTTCTTAATTATTAATATAAGTCGTCAAACGAAATTAATTTATTGAACAAGTATATAAATCTCGATTATAATATAAAAATACGATTTTGAGTGAAAATTATAAATTAACGAAATATGAAGAAAATATAAAATCGATATTATTTAGTTACTAGTGTCACGATAACCAACAAAATATTATAACGATCGTAAATAATTAAATTACTAACGATTTATAAAACGATATCGAAAGTCGTAAAATATTTAAAAAGCACACGATTTATTAAACAATATTTTTAGCAAATAATAAATAGCTAAAAATTAGAAAACCGAAGTTAAAATATTTACTACATACTACTACTCAAACATACGATATAAAATCGAGTAACGTTCTAAAGTTACCTTGAGTCGGTCTCCGCGTTGATCACGTACTAGTCCTTGACGGTTCGGACACCGAGCAACAACTTGAACCCGAACCAGTACGTCGATATCAGCATTAAATAGCAGCAGTGGCATCCACGGAACAGCACAACAGCCTTGACGATAACAGTACAGTACAACCAACAACGATAAGCCACAGCAATATTCGATAATAACAGCGAGCAGCAAAAGTGATGAAGATGACGTACAAAAAGTAACACGGAGAAGCATGACAGCGAGGAACGATGAAAACAAAGGACTACACGAACACTAGATCACCAGCAGCAAGTGACGACACGAATACGATAATAGAACGAACAAGATCAGAGCAAGAAGTCGACGCACAGGGATGATTAAGGATGCGGATTGATTGAAAAGGTGGACCAAAATAGACCCAACCACGCACAAAATGGACAACAACCGATATCGAGTCACAAGACGATGACAAAAAAACAAACAGAGGCGAACAACATCAGAGGAAGAGAACGAAAACAGAAAAATACCAATGTACTACAGATTGGGAGTGAAAGTAGGGAATCAACAAGGGCAGGACGAAAAAAAAGAGGAGACGAAGAAGAAGGAGACAACAACAGCAGAACGAATGAACACAACAGCAGCCCAGAACACGAAACAGAAGATCGGGCAAAGAAGAAGAAAAGGAAGAGAAAACAATGGACAACAATTCGATACATTACACAACAGCAAAACCGACACGAACAGTGGCAGCGAACAACAATGAAATCAGAAGGAGAAGAGGACGAGGAGGAGAACATATATACTAACAGCTAAAGAGAGTTAGCACACGACAACACGAATTAACAGCATATAGCAGCCACAAAACGCAGGAGAAGAAGAAGAACACGAGATCGAACTGGAATATCGAAATAAGGAGAAGAACGACATCAGAACAGCCGCAACCACAGCACAACGACAAGAAACGTAGCAGCGGCAGTACACGGAAAGCAAGCACGCATCAAAACGGAACTAGAAAAATCGAAAAACAGAGGGGAAAGAACGATCGTAGCAGCAGCAAAAGAAGGAGGAGAAAAGGAAGAAGAAGAAGAAGAAACTCACGTAAAAAGTAGCAGCAGAGCAACGGCAGAAGCGTAGCAGCAGGTTGCAGGTGACGGTACAAAACCGAAACAGCAGAAACAGAACACGGCAGGGGTTCGATGAGGGATAAGGAATGGAGATTAAGAAAAGAAGAAAGCCAAGAGGTAGGGGAGGAAATGCGAGAACAAAAGAGGTGAACGTGGTGTGAAATGAAGAATGAAGCGGTGGTCAAGGGAATGAATGAAGAGAATAAATGAATATAATAAGTGGGATGAATGAGGTGTTAAAGGCTGAAATAGCACACAAAGGAGCGGGTCAGAGATACGGATTATTTAAACGAATTGGGTAGAAGACAAATTCCGTAACGATAAGTTGATTGATGACAGAATTAAAATCGAGTCAATAAAATTAATAAATAATCGGGTCGCCAAGTAAAAAGAGTAAGTAAAGGTATCTCGAGATATAAATAGTTATTCGAGCCGAAAATGAAGTTTATAGAAATAAATAGTTAGACGATCAAATAGTATTTCTCGATAAATGATAAATCTTCGTTAAAGTGAATTAAATTGATTTTCGAAGAAAGGTAATAAATGTTTTGACGAAATTTAATATAAATGATCTTCGAGTCGAAAATAGAAACTCGAGCTGAAATAAAAATAAATAAAAAGAATTTAGAATTTAAGTCGCCAAAATAGACTTTCGATAAGAATTAAATTAAATGTATAAAATGAATCGAAACAAAAATAAAAATATGTTTTAAATATAAGAAGAGTTTCCGAGTCAAATAATATTTTAGGAGTTTGAAACGATTAAACGATAAATTCGTTTTATAATAATTTTACGAATTACGAGTTAAATCGTAAAAATAAAAATACGAACAAAATTTTAATTAAATTTTAATTCATAAAAATCAGGGGTGTTACACATGTATCTAACATTTCATTTTTATTTTGTGATGAAAGATAAATTTTGTCTCAATTTTCAGAAAGTAAAGTGCGTTTTAGTACTCGTATGCTATTGTATATGATGTGTTCGGATTTCGATTTTGTGTTGAAGGCTGAGTCCCACAGTTGTGAATTCTAGCATACATAAACCAATATTTGCTCCATTTTATTGAATCTTGTATTAAGTGTTCTTTGTGTAAACAGTGTTACTCTGTTCTCCTTTGAATGTCAATCTATCGTCCTGTTGGCTGTTGCTACTGTTTTGTCGTTGTTGCCCAATCTCGTTAGAGATATTCCTTTCTCCTTATTTAGTTTCGTTATTGCGCTGGAATCCTCTGCAATCGCTCTCCACTGTATTTATGATGCGTGTTCACCTGCTGTTTTTTCTTCAGACAGAGTGTTGATTGTTGCATCTACTGTTTTGCTATATGGATTTCCTCTACTTTATTTTTTTTCTTGTGGTGCGTGTGCATTTGCTATTGCTGTCGCTTTTGTTCCTGTTTCTCGTTGTGCAGCTTCGTTGTTGTTGTCGTCATTACTCGTCGTCCCTCTCCTCTATATCTGTCGTCTTCTTGTTGTTGTTTGTTCTGTTGTTGTCCTTGTTGTTCCATTTGGCGTTGCTGATGCTACTATTATTCTTAAATAATATTTGGATTTTAGTGTTTGAATTAGGTACATAATTAAATTCATTATCCTACCTTTCTTATACTGTGATTGATTGATTGATTGTTAAATATATTTTGGATGGTAGAGTCTAGGTACATAACTTAATTCTTTTTGTTTTGATGTTTTATGTTGGTTGATTGGATTTAGATGTGAAATTGCAAGTTATTAGAATGTCTGATGAGCCTCTCACTATCAGTAGAGGAGTTCATTATTGTTATTAGATGATAGTTTCTGTAAGTTTTTACTCATTGATTTGTTAACTTCGGTTTTGTAATCCTGAAATCGGTAATAGTATGTAATTTGGGGTTAAATTTTGGAGTTCGCCTTGCTATTGCCATTGATGGGAGTAAGGGCAACCTTTCTATGGCGGCAACTGCTAGTGGTGAGGTTGTTAAAGTGCCAAGAAATCTTGTTATCAATACATAACAAAACCATGTTAATCCAGCAATGTGAAAGTGTCACCCTGGAGGGTATGCTCCTTTTCCGGTTTTATTTCCTTCTTTGACATCTCTATATATTTTAGTCTTTTGCAAAGACTAGTCGTATATGCTGTAGCATGACTCATTGTTCCCCAAATAAACCTTAATCCTATTTTCTGAAGTCCATCTTCTATGTTCTCCATTTGAAAACAAAACAAGCATTTGCCTTTCCATTTATTCCTCCCACTCTGTCGGATCGTCAACCTTATCCACCTTATCCACTCACTGCCTACACTCCTCCGGTTGCTGGAGTTTCGTCCTTTTATTTTTCCTAATACTCCGTAAATTTGAAGAGGTTTTTTTTAAAACGAAATCGTTTTGTTATTTGATAGATTAATTTAGTTCCAAATTAGGTGAATTAAGTACTTAGGTTAATTTGTGTGACAGGATGATTATATTATCCACTTTCATGTTCTTGGTTGGCGTTCGGAAACGGAACACCTAGCCACCTAGGAAGCTACCCAAAAGTTTGACGACAATATATTCTGTGACATTTGAAAATTTACAGGTATCAAATTTGTGATAATTTTCGTTTCTTCTCCCATATTGTATAGACTTTGTGCCAGATTTTACTCACTACTACAGTTTTGTGGGTTATGGTATTATACCACGTTTGATAAAATCTTATCATTCTTCTGAATGGATTTTGTTTATCCAAAAACAATGTACTTATGATCTGTTTATCCCACATTCACACACGTAACAGTTGAATGTTTAGTGGAATACATTATTTCTGGGGCAGGGGTTAGAATAACTCTCCTTACCAAGCATCTTTACAACAACTTTGATGCCATTTCCCCTAGCCACTTGGTATATACCCTACTGACAGCAAGATTAACATGAAAATACTTAAAAACATAATCCTAACAGGCCATAAACGGGTACTTATCAGAAAAAAATAAACAAATTTCAAAGTATCATATTAAAGCATTACATTTGCACAAGAACATTAAATGAACTATTCACACTTGATGAAACAAAAATGACTTGTCAATAGAGTAATAATGTAGCAGATACCATCGTCAGTCAGAGGTGTTAGTTAGCTTATTCAAGTACTAGTAAATTGAATTTTAGCTGCTAATTAAAGTCTTTGCATGATTGTTTCAGAGGACTACCCTACCTATCAAATTTGATTGTTCAAGGACTTAACTTATGGATATGCAGATGAGAAGAACTAATGGTTTTTCGTAATTGAAGAAGGATGCTTTTTCACTTCATCAGCATCTGAATATGGCAAGGGTTTAAGCCTTTTGATTTCGGGTCGTAAGAATGACACAAGAAGCACGTGAGAGCACTAGAACTTAATTAAGCAATCAACATTTTCGAGAACGGATTAGTCGTACCTTTTAACTAAGGGACTTGGTCCTTTTTTAGACATTCTATATTTTTTGTACGAAAACATTAGAAGCGATTTTTTTCCGATTTATTCAGATGAGTAATTACGATGGATTTTTATATTGTTAATATATCTAATTGGCAATTTTGTTTTGGATAGGTATTTGTCAAATTATTGTTTACTACGGAGTATTTTCTTAATCAATAAATCTTGACACTTTTTCCGTCAATGTTAGATACCATCATTTTTTTCTTTACACGCATTAGTGTCGACCTTTGAATTTTTGACACATAAAAGCGTAAGAAATCTTGACAGCATAAAGTGTCGTCTTATACTGTTGACACAAGAAACTGTCGAGAATATCGACGCATAAAAGTGTCAGAAATTCCTGACGGCTCAAAATCCGATGCTTTTGCAAAGCGCCAAGATTAAAATTCTTGACGCTTTAAAGTGTCGGAAATTAATGAAAAAAGCGTCAAGATTCAAAGGTATTTGTAGTAGTGACAAGGGTACTCGATCGAGTGCCATAAGGTCACTCGATCGAGTGACACCCCAAAAAATGAGCAGAAGGTCTACGTAAAGGGCACTCGATCGAGTCCTCTCAATGACTCGGTCGAGTGACCCTCTTAAGCTTCAAGCGCGAGCTTTAAAATAGCGTAGAATCCCGACAATGTTTTTTTACGACTCTTAGTCATCACGTGTCAAGACAATCACGTGCCTACTCTTTCAAAAAACAATGCATTGCATTATTATTCTAATCTATTCATGCTATGTTATTATTTTGATTGTTCTAATTTTTGCTCGTTGTATTGTATTTCTGGGTTGTATTTCCGCCCGTGTACTTTGTATTATCACATTAAAACGAACCTCACATGCTAAATCACTTCGACGTAAACCGAGATGCATTAAAATGACGTAGTAACCAATTCAACATTTATATATTGTAAAATGTTGTTTGCATAACATTCCACCGAATCACTAACGCGCATATTAAAAAACCAAACGATATCTTAGTAGAGGTCGTCATGTGCGGTCGGGGTTGGGTGTCCTTTGTGGGCTTCCCAACACGTACTCTCACCCCTTACTCAGAACCTCGGTTTCCGGATGCCCGAAACCGTTGGCGTATGAGAGTCATTCAATATACGATACCCGAAAACTCGGCATCGGTATTTTAATGCAAAGGGACGAACTCCACAAGCTCTAGTATCGAAGTGGGCCGTACTTTGTGCATGGTCCACCGAAATATAGAGTGATTTCGAATGTGCCCGAACTCCCACAAAGTTCGGTGGCGACTCCTAATTCGATTTAAATTTCAACTCGAGAACCATCTCACATGGGAAACATTTCACCGCCCAAACTCGCGCATGGTCGCGTCAGGGTGGACTTATGTCATGTCCACAGGTGACCAATTCACTCCTGGCCTATGTTATGAGCGTGTTTAAAATTTTGACGTCATTTTGTGGAAAATTAAGCTTGATAATATCGCGATTCTGGTGGGGGCCATGGTAACTCAATAAGGAAACTAGTATGGGTCTCATGGAAGCAACTTTGTCAACCAAAGTGTTTCGGGGGTATCGGGTTCCAAGATTTTATAAAATGCAACCTTGCATTACTCGGTAAGTAAGCTTGGAGACTTGTCACGACTCCAGAGTTCCCTGTGGAGCCGACTTATGAGAAGTAAGTACTATGTGGAGAAAACGGTTTTGGAGGATACTCTAGGCTCTAGACCGAGCTACACCTGGTGGGGTATTTTTGAAGCGTGGAAGGTGCTACTAAAGGAGTTCCGACGAAGAATTGACAATGGGCAAGACACGAGTGTCTGGAAGAATGTATGGATCCTCTGAGATTACGGTAGTCACGTTATCTCGCCATGTTGGGACGATCTCAAGGAACTAAGAGTCAGCAGCTAAATTAATTAATATAAATGATGAGAATGAAACAGGGATATAGAGCAATTTAAATTGACTTGTGCTCCATTTGAGGCTGAGAGATCGCAAATATCCGACTCAGTGATACTTTGCCGAATGACTCATGGTTCTGGAGAATGGAAAAAGACGGAATATACTCAGTTCGCTCATCCTATAAGCTACTTGATGGAGAGGAAATGCAAGTTGTGGAGAGTTCTAACCGAGAATGGAAGAAATAGATATGGAATAAGCTCTGGAAGGTCCTAGTCTGGCCTCGACTCAAGCTATTCTTCTGGCAAGTATGCAATGATGTGATTGCAACTAAGGTAAACATTTATTTTCGAGTCGGTACGGAGGATACCATGTGTCAGTCATGTCAGTCAAATTTTGGTTAAGTCTTCATCGTTTTAGGGATTGTGGGGGGCTAAGCGGGTTTGGGAAATCTTAGGTATCGAGGATGAAACACCTCACATTGATTGAAGTTGTCCTATTTATGAGTTTTGCTTAAAGGATTTTGAAGTACTACTCATATAAACAAAGTGCACTTTCTTTTATGGTTGTCCATGCAAAAGAACTCCGCAGTTAAGCGTGCTTGGCTGGGAGTAGTCTTAGGATGGGTGACCTCCTGGGAAGCTTTCCGGGATGTGCATGAGTGACGACAAAATGCGCTGGAAAGGACCCGTGTTTGTCTGTGGGACTAGTACAATGCCTGATGGGCTACCGTGACTAACATTTCCAGTCCTAGGATTGGGCCGGGGTGTTACAGAGGATGAGGGTAACAACGGGATTTTGGGGATTCGGAACTGGATTAAGGAAAAGTACATGGAGATTAACGAGGGGGGACACACAGCCTGCTTGGCAATATAGGAGGCCCGTAATAAGGTCATTTTTAATAATGGTCAGGTGTCATGAGAGGAGGTTTGTAGGAGATCGTGGGATATAATTTTGCAGTTGGAAAATGAAGAGGGGGTACTAGGATTATTTGGGCGAGGTAGGGGCAGTGAGACGAGACAAGACGAACATAAATGGCAGGCACTAGAGATAAGCAAAGTGAAGATCAATGTCGATGCTGGGACAAAAGAAGACGTTGGAGTGGGGTTGGGTGGAGTATGCGGGGACGAGTGTGGATGAGTTCTTTGGGTGTACACGTTAAGATGAAAGGAGTTCTGGGACCCACAAATTACGGAGGTTGTAGCTATTCTTGGATGGGTGAAAGAAGCTAGCTAGAAGACAGGAGCATCCTCTTATCATTGTCGAAAGTGATGCCAAGAAAATTGTTGATATTCTTCACTCCGAAAAACAGGGACGAATTGTCCTTGATTTTTGAGGACATTCGTATTTTTAGCTCTTATTTTTCTTCCGTTAACTGGTTTTTTTAGCTATCGAGCTGATTGGTTTGCTAGCACATGTTACACCCTCGAACGGAAATCATACTGATTGGTGTACTTCTCTCCTCTCAGTGGCTAGATGTATCGCGTTGGCTGAATTGACTACTTAAGTTTCTCCCGCGGGAGATTAGAAAAATATAGTCAACAACACAAGGCAAGATTGGCAATTTGCACTCTAACAGCCCTATTTACCAAGGGTTAACCAGAGACCCTGATAAAATAGAGTGTCGCTAGACCTGTCAAACGGATCTGGCGGGTCGGGTCATGGGTCGGGTTAGGATCAAAATATGGGTTATGAAAATTTTCTAACGCCTAATTTTTTTACCAGTTTTTTTAAGTAAGAAAAATTAATATTAAATTAATATTTATTTTAATAGTATAACTGTTTTACTCTTTAATTATAATGTTTGTATTTTAACAAATAATAAAGAGTAAATTAAAAATTACTCCCTTTTAAAATACCGATTTTAAAATTTACTCCCTTTTGAAATTTTTGTTAAAAATAACTGCCAAAATCTATCAAAAGTTCAAAAATTACTCCAAAATATATTTTTTGACGAAAATGCCCCCAACTTTTTTATGTCATATTACTTCACCACAACCTCTAGCCAAGGGTATTTTCATCCTAAAAATAAATTTGGGAGCAATTTTTAAACTTTTGATAGATATTTGGAGTTATTTTTAACAAAAATTTCAAAAGGGAGTAAATTTTAAAATTGATATTTTAAAAGGGAGTTATTTTTAATTTACTCAATAATAAAATAAAATTATAAAATTATTTTAATAATTATATTATCATTAAATAATAAAAGAAAGTTGCATTAAATCGAATATTCTTTTACACTTGTAATCTAAAATATTATAGGTATTTATTTTTTAATTATAAATCCAAATATAATATCTAAATATAAATATTTTTATTAATTTTAATAAATTCTCGTTGACTCAACAAGTCAAACAGGTTATGTCGGGTTTCGACTCTAAGTTAACAAGTCATTTCGGGTTCGGGTAAATCGATTCGTGGGTAAAAAAATGGGTCCATGAATCTAATAAAACGGGTCGGGTTGGTCGGGTTTAGGGGTCAGGTCGAATTTTGACAGTTTTGGGTGTCTCCATCTGAGGTTAACCAAGATAGGTATCACAACAGTATAATCCAAAATGACAAGTTATAACTTCAACCAAAACGGATGCAAGATTAGACCGGGCAAACGGGTCATTCAGTTCAGTTTTGGATCGGGTTAAATTGATTTAATTATAATCAGGTCAAATTTACTTTCTGTTTCAGTTCGATTTCGAACGAATTTAGTTTTGTTAACAACTTTTATCGAACTGAATGACCCGTTTGCCAGGTCTAAAAAGACCTTGTTCTTGCACCAGCGTTGATAAATTAAAGTCGTACTAAGCGCTAAAGGCCCGAGTGCTTATTTTGGAGCTACCCAAAATGCAAGTCATGTGTGGGTGTGGCCCATTTTAAAATGATAAGTTGACATCATTCGATACTCTAATTTCTTAAAATATCAGATTTCTAACGGGTTCTGTTTTAGCCCTGGATTGTTTGGTTTATATTTCAAGTTTTTTTGGTAAAATGTGAGACTTTATTATATCATTAGTAAGAGAAGCATTTATATGAAGTAGGCATCTCGTGTCTAATCTAAAAAAAGAGACAATAACAGCCACTACAAAAAAACATAAAATTAAGCTGCAACAGGTTGCATGCTCATCCGAGTAATTAGAAAACCCTTCTCCCTTCTCCCAACAAAAAAACCCTAGCCTCCAAACCAAAAAAAATTCCTGGGGCTACCATCATTAATGGTGGTAAGCCCCAAATTTTTAGTTAATTATATCGTTTTAATATTAATACTATTAGTATTTTAGTTATAATAATAAGTCATCTTCTTTTGGAGAGTTTTGCCCCCATCAATTGATGGGTTTCGCTCTCTCTTTGAGGAGAGATGTTAAATCTATTATAGTGGAGAGGACGCGGAAGATCATCTGCTATTATCGTTCATCACGTGGTATCTCAATTGATGTCAGACCGACGGCTACAATCTATTGGGTTAGATGAAATTGATTCTCGTCAAAACCTTGGAAGATCCGAAGACCCTCTTGTGAAAAGCTGTATCATTAAACAGCGATGTGTTGAAAGAGGATGTGCAGAAGCGGAGATCAAAATCTTAGTGAGAGATCTTTGTTTTAACGAGAATTTATTTTACTCAAATTTTATAGTATTGTATCCGTTCAAATTTGATATAAGTTGTAGATGTCGTATGACTTCTTATTAATGAAATGATCTATTTGCTCAAAAAAAAGGTTGCATGCTCATCCTCGCAGGCTTCTCAGTGACTCCGTAACATCCGATTATTACAGGAAGCTTCATCTCATCAATATGAATTATATAGCCCCTGATGTCCCTCTTGATCTGTTCATCATTCTTATCAGCTATCATCAAAGCAGCTTGTATCCTCACATTGTTTCTTTGTCTCCAGTTGTTTTTTTTACTAGCAGTCCAGGTCCAACACTAAAGTTTTTGTTCCACAGACATCTTCTGAGGGTTGCTAACAGTAGTCATGTTCACGACACTAAGTCCACTCCACTTTTTTGTTGCACCCACCACCCGCCTGCTGGAATAATAGTAAAAAAAACAGGTGTTGATGTGTCTCTTTATCATTGTCACACAAGAGACATCGGTCATTGTCACAGCAGCCCATAGCAAGGAGTTTCGTCTTGATCTGCAGGTTGTTATGCTGCATAAGCCATGCTATGAAAGAGTGTGTGAGGCAATTCCAATTTTTCTACACGTAAGGAGCCCAATTGGTAGTAGGGTGTGGCTTTGTGAGCCATTTATAGCCACTCCGGACTGTATAGTGAGTATCAGCTTGCCTAACATTGTCCTCATATCCTCCTTTAAAGAAATCTTTGATCTTACAAATGGTCTTCCAGTGCCATGAAGCATCGGTGGGGGGAGAATAATTATGCCAATCTTGTCTCTTAAGGTATAGGTGATTGATCCATTTAGTCCACAACTATCCTCTTTTGCATAAACCCACTGAACTAATTTAGCAACGTAGGCCTGGTTCCATCTTTCCGCATGTTTTATTCCCAGCCCTCCATTCTCTTTCGCTCTAGTCACAGTTTTCCAAGAAACGAGTGGGGTTCCTGTAGACACCCACATTTTGCTGCCAGGTGTCTATAGTAGTTTCCGACAAACACCCGATGATGATCGGACGCTAACGTGCTTTAACGTACTCGGAAATGGGCTCGAAATCATGGATATTTAGCTTGGGCTTTTTAAGGAGTACAAATTTCACGAAACCAACCTCAAATTCAGGCCCAGTGTGTCGTTTCGAGTCAAATAACACTAATTTGGGTCAAATCCGACACCAGGGGTAAAACCGTCTTTTAGCGACCGAGTCAAAACCCGGTCAAAGATATTTCCCGAGACTTGTGGACCGACCGTGATGTCTCACGTGTCCAATTCGGACTCCAACTCCACAAAAATCAGCCACATAAAATAATAAACAAATCCGTTTAAGGATGAAATTCGTTCTCAAGTAGGAATCCTTTCCAAAAACCGATTCAAACACCCGACCGAGTGCAAATACTCGGCCAAACAGCAGCAAACCAGCCGTGTTTCCCTTTCTTCCTTCACAAGAAAGCGGAATTCTCATGCTTCTCAAATTCCTACGTTTCCTATCCTAAGCGGTAGTTCTAATTCGAATGCACCTCTCCTAGCCAAGGTCGGGAACTCCCTATAAATAGCCCCTTGCATACAACACTTTCAACATCAGAAAACATCATATCATACAGACAGAATTTCTGAGAGAAGTCAGAAAATATCACAACACACATCCATAAAACTCCTTACATTTAGCATCGAGAAACCGATATTACATCCAAACCCGAAGGAAACCGACTCCCTCGTACCCGTCACCTTCACCGAGCCACCCTAGCCCGACCGACATCACCTCGACGCTCCCGTGCCTAGCCACATTCCGACGAGTCCCGATCCGAGTTAACAAAAGCATGTAGGTTGAGGGTGTAACCAAACCCGATTTCTCCTTTTCTTCTCTTCTCTTCCTCGTCGTCCGTTTTCCTTTTACGGGTCCAGCGTCTTTTTTTTAAATTTTATTTCCAATATCGATATTAACAAAAAACTATTTTCATAAAAAACATTCTTAAAAATATGATATCGATTTTCTATAATCGAATATTGTATCGAAAAGAATTATATTAAGATCTCGACGATATTAAAAATCGTTACATCTTTTCTTCGTTCAAATTTCTTTTTTTCAAACAATTTTACAAAACCTTTTTAAACTCATTCCGAATATTCGATATTGATCTCATAATCGAATATCGGATACGACGAAAATCGAAAACATGAATCGAATACAAATTAATTCATATTTTGTACGCGATTCATCAAATTTAGCAATTTCGAACAAAAAATAAAAGCCGGACAGACCCGTACGCGAGTCGCGCCACGCCCAGGCGGCTCGCGCACGGGCCTGAAACCCGGGACCTTTTTTTAGCTTTTCGGTCGTTTTATTATTTATTCTACAAAACGATTTCCAAAATTTACATCTTTTCTAAAACTATTCCAAGTATTTGATATTGATTTCGTAGTCAATTATCGAATATAACGAATATCAAAAATATTAAGTCGAGTACGAATTATGCAATATTCATACGCGATTTAATCATCGAGTTTTCAAAAAACCGCTCTCGGAATCAGCCCGACACGCGACTCGCCGGCGTCCCGGGCGAGCCGCGCGGCCGGCTGCCTTGGCGCGCCTTTCTCGTTCGTTTTTATTATTTTTCGAGCTTCGCTTTTTATACAAAACAGCGTTTTTAGCAATATTTTTCAGATTTTGATTAATATTTATTTTCTCGATCTCATATATTTATTTTATTTGCTATATTATTATTTACAAATCGATACTAACTCGTTTGTTTATCTTGTAGCAAATTCATTCCTTTTTTCGTTTGTTTTATTATACTAAAACGAATCTCACATGTTAAATTCAACTTTGACGTTAATTTTTCATGCATTAAACCGACTTAGCAACCCGTTCAATTCCTCACATGCTTAGGAAAACAATGTTTGCATATCATTCATCGTTCAACTAACGCGCGTATTAAAAAATCATTCGATATCCTAGTAGACGCCGCTAATGTGCGGGCGGGGTTGGGTGTTCTTAGTGAACTTCCCAACACGTACCCTCACCTCTTACTCAGAACCGTGGTTTCCGGATGTCCGAAACCATTGGCAACGAGAGTCATTCAATATACGATTAACCGCTCAAGTCGGCATCTATATCGAACTGCAAAGGGACGAGCCCAATAAACTCTGACATCGGAAATGGGCCGTATTTTGTACACGGCCCACTACGACATAGAGTGGGCTCGAACGGTTCCGAATAACCATAAAATTCGGTGGCGACTCCAACTTCGATTTAAATTTCAATTTGACTATCTCATATGGAGATTCATTCGCCTCCCCAAACCCGCGCGTGGCCTCGTCGGGGTGGACCTATGTCATGTCCACAATTTGGCGACTCCGCTGGGGATTTACTGATGCGTTAATAACCTTCGGTATCCTTCAGGGTGAGACTCGAATAGAAATCGTTTGACTAGTACAATACGCGTTTTAGTTTTACGGTTCATGCATAACCCCATTTTCCCGGGCCGGTACTGGTGACCGACATCCCACTATACCATTGATATAGTCCAAATTGGTTATGTCAAAGGTGTCCATTAGCCGATTCGTATGGGTTTTACGGCATGTCCTAATCTCAACTCGAGTTAGGGAGTCTGCCCCGATTCTCAATAGGCTATGTACACTGGTATAAACCCTTATAGACTGACCGAGACTTAGCTTAAGAGCATACATGGCGTCATTATTCTGTTTCCATGACTACGTGCTACTTGATCCACATCATCTTTTTCAAAACCGTCATTTTTTCAAAATTTGCATCCTTTTCAAAATATCCAATTTCAAAACCCTGGACATATACCGAACTTAGGACTTATGATTTTACTCAAAATAGCCTTTTTCTAGCCGGTATTATGCCCAATTCAAAACTCGAAATCATTTTCGAAATTTTCAAAACCATCACCCGGCCCATCTTTTCCGTTTTTCTCGAAAACGGGCCGGTTCTCCCCGATTTTTTTCGGGCCTTTTCAAAAATATCATGTTTCAAAACTTTCTCTTCTTAGGACTTCCCGTATTTAGCAGTGTCGGGTCGTGTCATAAGTCGTTGAAGTCTCTAGCGTCGAAACTCCGTCGATCTTACATCACGGATTTTCCCCCCTATCCTAGTCCGCCTTATTTTACTAAGGCAAGGCCCACCTACGTAGGACATACTCCTACAAAGGTTGGCCCATTTACACAATCAAGTCTAAAGTCTGGGAATGTCTCACGTGAACCTTCCTCCGGACAGGGCCCAACCCACATAGTTGGATCCTGAGGAAGGCCCCCCTTTCCACAAGTCGCCCGTCTAGGTGTCTTTTCCGAGTCATTACCGTTTTAGTCTTCTCCCTTTTCCCTTGCTCGAGATGTACTTTTCTTAGGATTTGGGTTAAGTTGCTAATTACGCGGTGCTCTTACAGACAGGCCACCCTTCACTCGAGCCATGACACAACAAGCCATAGACGACTTGACCGCCTCGTTGACCCAAATCCAGGACCAATGAGGAAATGCGGGAGGACCAGATTGCCATCGTCACTCGGGTTAGTGCCGTAGAACAGGGAACCCCCAATGCTTCGATCGAAGATGACGGACCCTTGGCCGCATTGGCCGACGCGGTCCAAAAGCTGCAGGAACAGGTCCATTCGACCACCAGAAATACCATTCTCACGGAAAATGCTCGCATTTACTCACCCTTGACTGATGAACTACCCGCTAACCTTAACTTAACGGGCTTGCCAATGTTCGACGGGACTGAAGACCCGGTACTCCACATTCGGGCTTTCAAGGACTTTATGGCTGTTAAGGGGGTCAAATCGACCATGTTCAAGCATCTCTTTGCTTCCTCTCTGGAAAAGCACCCGAAAGCCTGGTACTACAGGCTTGATACCAAGAAATACAAAACTTGGGACGATGTTGCAATGGAATTCGCGCGAAACTACGCGGATAATGCTGAAATCCAGACTACCATGCGTACTCTGGAAGTTATGGCCCAAGAGCCTAAGGAGGGTTTCACCAAATACCTTCAAAGGTGGAGGACCGAAAGTGTTAACTGGTGGACAAGCCCACCGAAAAAGTGCTAGTGGAGGCCTTTGTCAAAAACCCTCCTCCCCGCTTACCGAGTCCATCCCAGGTACGTCGTCATACCCGACTTCGCCACTTTGACCGAAATGGGTAGTAGGATCGAAGATGATCTAAGGCTAGAGAACCTTACTAAGGCCTCTACCAAGGGATATCAAGGAGCCAGTTCCTCCTCCAGCAAGCCCGCAACCACAATGGCGGCCCGAAGCATCTTCGACGAGGTTAATTCATTAGACACCTCGACCAAAAAGAATACTCCAAATCGGGTATTCACCGACATAGGGACAACCTATGCTAATGCCTTACAAAGGTTGTCTTCGAAAGGCCTAATCCAACCGATAGGCCCAATTCCGGAAGTTCCCGTAGAAAAGCGATCCAAGAGCTACAACATTCAGGCCTATTGCCACTATCATCAAGGCAATGGGCACGACACGGAGAAATGCTGGAAATTGAAACATCTTATTCAAGATCTGATCGAAAGTGGGAAGATACCACTACCCAGTGATAAGCCAAGTAACAAAAACAATCCTCTTGCTACTCATGCCATTTTTACTGGAGAGGTAGTCGATTGCTCTCATCTCATTTCTCCTTTCATCTCCCAAATCAACGGGATATGGAACGACGATGAAGATGATGTTTACTTGGCTAAGGGGGAAGCTGTCCCCGTCACCATCGAAGAGATCCGGAAAGCCAAAGCCAGAGCTCTGGCCGGAACACACACCATCACGGCCAGTCTCGCCACTCCGGAAACCGTCACTGAACCTTCCAGGACGGAACTCATTCCCGAAGAGCCAAACGCTGACACGGCCCTAGTCAGACAACTAAAGAGGGTTCGAACTGATATTACTATATGGCAGCTTTTGGTTAGTTCTCAGGAGCATCGGGCGGCACTTACTAGGGCCCTTGATGAAATCAAGGTCGACTCGTCGGTTACCCCCACCGAGATGGTAGCCACTATCTTGCCACACCTCAAGGACAAGTCCAAAGGAGAAGGCCCACCTATCACTTTCTCCGAGTCCGACCTCCCACCATTCGGGACCACCCATAACTTGGCCCTATATATCACGGTGATCTGCCGCAACAAGTATCTCCCGATGACCCTGATTGATGACGGGTCCGCAGTAAACGTCCTTCCCTTAAGGACAGCCAAGGCCCTCGGCATTACCGAGGCTGACTACCTTCCGACTGCACAAACTATCTAGGCTTTTGATGGAAGCCCAAAATCAGTTGCTGGGGCCGTTAAACTAACAATCATAACGGGCCCGATCGAGAAGGAGTTAGAATTCCAAGTGATCGACGTTACTTCATCTTTCAATTTGCTACTCGGGAGACCGTGGATTCATGCGGTCAAAGCCGTGTCTTCCACTCTTCACAGGAAGGTCAAGCTGCCTTTATAAGATGGAATCGTCACTCTTGAAGCTACTCCCATAACCGTGTCAAGCTGCAACACGGCAGGCTCAGCCGATCCACGAGGATTCAACTTTGTGGGAATGATCGAGGAAGAATACCTTTTCCGACCATATTTTACTACTATAATTGATACGATGCTACAGAATCTGGGTTGTCTACCGGGAATCACATCAAGGCCCTATCTTCCACCCGGGAAAATTATCGAAACCCTGAACAACGGGTAATCTCGCCTCAGTCTAGGCTACACTATGGCTCCGGGATACACGGATCAAACCAAGGCGATCACATTCGTCACCCCGGTGTTCGGAGCTATTCAAATGGGCCTCTATCAGCCCACCATCTCATATCCCGGGACCAAACTGGCTCGGGAATGCAATTTCATCCCAGATGATATCTTCGCCCTTATCCAGGCCGAATCAAAGGAGGGCACAAGCAATACTGAGCCCATCCTAGGAATACTATTCGGGGAAGACAAGGTCATCCCGACTCCTAAACAGGAGTTAGTCAGCTTGATTCTCCGCAGCAGCAGGTTCGATCCAACTAAGCTGATCTCTGAAGTTGGTGCCAACACTGGGAAGAGAGCTTGGAGGAAAACAACTAAGTGGACCGACAGTCAGGGTCGAGTCTACAAGCTAACTACTGGTGAAGGAGATATGCATACTATCGAATCCGAATCTGAGTCCGAGTCCGAGTCAGAGTCAGAGTCGGAGTCTGAGTCGAAGTCTAGAGGGTCCAGTACTAGGATCGAGTCTGTAACCCCTCTCCCTTCTTTAGCCACACCATCGAGAGCCCCGGAGTCTGTCCCGAGGGCTCTTCCTATCCCGCCTCTGACCAACGATCAGATGGCAGCTCTCTTCGAGCTATTTTCAAAATTCACTATCAATAATAACGATAACCGTTATGCTTACGACTTGGCTTATTTTCAAAATATTTTCAAAAATCTTACTTGTAATGACATTGAGAAACCCGACGAACAGGTACCATTGCCTCCGCATCTAATTGAGCAACTTGAACAAAGGGAGTCCCGAGATCCGGTAATCGAAGAAACCGATTCCATCAACGTAGGAACCTCAGATGCTTAAGTTGGGCCTATCTTTAGATCCCGAGGAGAAACAACAATTTACGGATCTCCTCCAGGAATTCAAAGACGTCTTCGCATGGTCTCACAAGGACATGCCGGGAATAGACCGGGAGATAGCTGAGCACCGAATACTCATCAAAGACGGGTACAAGCCGGTAAAACAGAAACTCCGAAGAATGAGGCCCGAATGGTCTCTCAAAGTCAAGGAAGAAGTTGATAAACAATTCAAAGCGGGCTTTATTCAAGTGTCTGAATATCCAGACTGGGTTGCAAACATAGTACCAGTACCCAAAAAGGATGGCAAAGTCCGAGTATGTGTAGATTTCCGGGACCTTAATAAGGCCAGTCCAAAAGACGATTTTCCGTTACCACACATCGACATACTGGTGGATAACATGGCCGACCATGCCCTTCTATCATTCATGGACGGGTATGCCGGATATAATCAGATCAAAATGGCGGAACAAGACATGAGTAAGACCACCTTCATCACACCTTGGGGGACTTACTGCTATACCGTGATGCCATTTGGGCTTATTAACGATGGTGCTACTTATCAACGGACCGGCACCACTTTATTGCATGACATGATGCATAAGGAAGTGGAGGTCTACGTCGACGACATGATTGTCAAGTCCAAGGACCGAAACGGGCACATTGCAGCCCTAAGGAAGTTCTTCACCCGACTACGCAGGTACAACATGAGGTTAAACCCTCAAAAATGCAGTTTCGGGGTAACATCGGGCAAGCTACTGGGCCACATTGTCAGCCAGCGTGGCATCGAAGTTGACCCAGCAAAGATCAAGGCCATAACCGAGATGCAACCGCCTAAAACCGAAAAGGAGATAAGGGGGTTTCTCGGGAAAGTCCAATATATAAGCCGGTTCATTTCAAAGTTAACCATGGTATGTGAACCCATTTTCAAAAAACTGAAGATAGGAGAACGAACACTATGGGACGACAAATGTCAAAAGGCTTTCGATAAGATCAAGGAGATTCTATCCTCTCCACCGGTGTTAATGCCACCTCAGCATGGTTTGCCTCTATCGCTATACTTGACAACGACCGAGACGGCCATGGGCGCTATGCTAGCCCAGACGGTCGATTCCGAAGAGCGGGCTATTTACTACATCAGTAAAAAGTTCTTGGAATACGGGTGCAAGTACACAATGCTCGAGAAGACGTGTCTAGCTTTAGTATGGGCCACTAAAAAGCTCCGACTCTACATGCTTAGTCACGAGGTACATGTGCTATCCAAAATGGATCCAATCAAGTATCTATTCGAGAAGCCCATCCTCAACGGCCGTATATCCAGATGAACTTTAATGCTAGCTGAGTTCGACCTCAAGTTCATACCTTTAAAAGCCATCAAAGGCCGGGTAGTAGCAGAATTCCTCGCCAATAGTCCGGTATCCGAGGAAGAACACACCGATACTTGGGCTTTCCCAGATGAAGACATATTCCATACCGACACCGACACATGGGATCTGTATTTTGACGGAGCGTCCAACTTCCGAGGATTTGGTGTCGGGATCTTGCTAATCTCACCACAAGGGGAGCACACCCCGTTGTCCATTAAGCTAGATTTTGACGTGACTAACAACGCAGCCGAGTACGAAGCATGCATTCACGGGTTGCAAGCCGCCGCTGATTTGGGGGTAACAAACCTCCGGGTCCACGGTGACTCATATTTAGTCATAAATCAAACCCTACAAAAATGGAAGACTCGGAACGCAAATCTCGTGGCTTACCAAGTACGAGTAAGGGTTCTCGAAAAACAATTCTAAAAAGTGGAGTACATCTATCTGCCTCGGGAAGAAAACCAGTTTGCAGATGCTCTCTCAAAATTAGCGTCTTTACTGAATATCCCAGCACATCTAACCAGCATGCCCATTTGCGTCGAAAGACGATCCGAGCCGGCATACATCCACGCTATCCAAGATATCGAGATAACTGATCCAGAACCTTGGTATCAGGCTATTCTAACCTACTTAACGTCAGGGGAATATCCTCCGGGAGCTGAAAACCGGGCCAAGAAAGCTCTACGAAGATGGGCGACCCAGTTCATCCGCACAGACGACGGACAGTTATATAAGAAGACAGCACAAGGGGGCTTTACTCCTATGCATTGACAAAACTCAAGCCGAAAGAGTTATGGCCGAGGTACATGATGGTGAAAACGGTCCACATATGAACGCCCATATGTTGGCCCGGAAAATCGCAAGACTCGGTTATTACTGGAATAGCATGGAAACCGACTGTCAGTTGTATGTCAAACACTGTCATAACTGTCAGATTTTCGCCAATGTACAGCATATGCCTTCATCTCTATTATATACAATGACATCAACATGGTCGTTCTCAACATGGGGAATTGATATAATCGGGAAAGTGAACCCTTCCGGGACAGAAGGTCACTATTTCATCCTAGTGGCTATCTACTATTTCACTAAGTGGGTCGAAGCCGAGTCATACCGGATCTTGAATGCCAAACATGTGGCTAAGTTCATCCAAAACAAAATTATATGTCGATACGGGATTTCACACGAGTTCATCAGCGATCACGGGACCCATTTCCAAGCTGAAACTGCCACTTTGCTGGAAAAGTACAAGATCCAAAGGCATACATCGTCACCTTACCGTCCTCAAACAAATGGAGCGGTGGAGGCAGCCAATAAGACAATTGTCACCATTCTTAAAAAGATGGCTGAGAATTACCGGGACTGGCCCGACAAGATACCCTTTGCCTTATGGGGATATCGGACGTCAATTCGAACTGCAACCGGAGCAACTCCATACTATCTGACATATGGAATGGAAGCAGTCCAGCCAGTCAAGCTAGAAGTACCATCCCTTAGGATTCTGCTCGAGAGCCAGGTACCTGAAGCAGATTGGGTCCAAGCCCGATATGACTCACTAGTCCTCTTAGACGAACGACGATCCCGAGCTCTGAATAATATTCAGATATATCAGAAAAGGATCCAGCGGGCTTTTAACAAAAGGGTTAGGCCCAGGAATATCAAAGAGGGCGATCTAGTCCTAAAATCTGTTCGAGCTTTACTACCAGTTGACCCAAGGGAAAAATTCAAACCCAATTGGGCTGGGCCATATTTAGTAAAGAAAATCCTTTCAGGAGGAGCAGTAATGCTAACAGACTTGGACGAAAACGAGTTCGTCAACCCAACAAACTTGGACCAGCTGAAGCGTTACTATCCATGAGCCCTATCTCAATGTCATTTGCAAATTTATAAAAATTTTCTTTTATGATTTTCAAAAATTTTAAGCAAGTCAATAAGTTAGGATTATTTATCCTACCGTTGCACATCTCGAATTAATAATCTTGATGTATTTCGAAAAATTGCAAAAATACTTCTGAACTACGGAAGGTTTGATTCCATTGATTATGGATACGTAGGCAACCCCTCAAAAGGGTACAACCACTGCAATAACGAAAAGACAGGAACGGTATTCACTAATATGTCTTTTTATTATTTAAGAAAAACCGATAAACTCGGAAATTTCAAAATCATCACAAAAAAAAACACAAACAAAATCACACCACAAAAATAGTAGTAATACTTAAATAATAAATTTAGGAGACTACTCGTACATTTTTCCTTTCCCCTTATCTTTCGGGTCAGGTGGAGCCCGAGGCCGACGGAGTGGGGGCGAACGTTCCCTAATCACAAGGGGAATTTCTTTAGTTCGAACCCGCTTCTTCGATTTTGGGTCGTCCACCATTTGCACCGGTCCAAGCCGAGCCCTAACGGGTTCGGGAAGCCTGTCTCGAGGACCAAGTCGGTCCTTGACCGCCAGCCTTGGTCCTAGTCTCCTTTCTAATTCCGTTTGGGGGCTCACTTTCCCCCGTGCACCCTTAGTACTGGACCCTTCAGTCTGAGTCCTAGATCTCCCTTTCTGACCTGTCGAAGTAGCTTCTTCGGCAAAGAAGCTTCTATTATCTTTAGCATGCTCCCGGCGTAATAGGTCATAGGCCTCATCAGTCTTCAAGGCAGCTCGGGTTTTAGCTGAATCAGCTCGGGTCCATCTCACATAAGACTCAGATACCCAGAACGAATGAGGATTTTTGGGAACAGGCCAAGTAGCTCGTGTATACCACCTTTGCATCCAGGTGTCACACATTACATCCGTCAACTGAGTAGATTCACTCACGACTGCCTCAATTTCCGGGATTCTTTGCACCCGACCATATTGCCTAAGTATGCGATCGGGAAAGAGGTGAATTGTCTGGCTAAAAGATAGGATTACCTGATATCTAGCCCTGTCTCGGGACTCCAAGCCGGTCCAAACGTAAATCGGCCACCATGGCACGGCCCAGCGGATCAGTAGGCCTCCATGGAAGGATAACACCTCATCCCAGTATTTTTGGGTATTGAAGCGAGAAAAGGCAATAGCTCGTCTCCTTGCCATTACTTGCCTGGGTTGATACCGGCTCACGTCTAAGGGAGGATCGAAGATCGATAGCCTCTCGAACAACCACAGCTGAAAAACCCGCAAAAAATCAAAATCGTGAAAAATCGTCAAAATTACGTCAAAAAAAAAACGTGAAAAACGCGAAAACCGAGAAAACCACAGAAACCGGGAAAATCGGGAAGAAACCGCGCAAACCGGGAAAAAACAGAAAAAACCGAAAAAAAATAAAACCGGCATACCTGTAGAAGCAGGGTACTCCCAGTCAGCCTGGATAATCTCTCCTGTAATCAACCAAGTCGGGCTGTGCTCTGTTTCCATCAGGTCAGCCACAGTGAAAAGTCTGACATGGCCCATGCAAGATAGTAAATCCATATGTCCCTCAAACGCATAGACATGGAGCATGCAAAAAGTAAAGGCCCTACGGCTATGGACCGGCCTGATCCGGACGTCATCTGGGTTCATAAATTTTTCAGCTAAATCGATCAAGGAAACGGTATCTCCTTCTAGCATGCGGGATACCTCCATATGAGAAAGCCCTAAAAATTCCCGTAGCTTCCTCCTTGGGTCAGGAACTGAAAAAGGAATAGCAGGACGAAGTATGGGATTCCATCCACCTGCAGCAGCAATTTCCTCAGGAATAGGGCAAATTTCTCCTCGAGGGAAACCAAATACATGATAAGTGTCGTCCCAATAGGACAGGCAAGCATCCAAGAAGTGACGATCTACTTGCATCTGACGGATCACGGACAATTGGGTAACGCCATTCTGATTTAGGATAGCCCTATCAGCATCTCTGAAGCATTTGGACCATTCATGCAGCATTCCAACTAATCGGTCGATCCCCATAATTTATTTGCTAAAAGAAAGATTAAATTTTTCAGGGTTTATTCTTTTCTTTAAGGAATTGTGGGAATTGTGAAAATTTATGAAGCAAGGAGAGGGTATTTATAGCATAAAACCAATTTCTCTTCCTCACCTTAGGATTTCCAATCCTAGTGTATTTAGCATACAAACCATTATCCGAAGGCTTAGCTAAGTCATCCCGAGCATTCCTATTCCTTTTCAGAGTCAAAAATTCTCTAATTTTCAAAGACTCCTACAAACTCACAAATTCAAACCTTTTCTCAAAATTTTTATTCCCCAGCACGAGTCTTTTTTCCTACAAATATTACGTGCAAAACTTTGTTACTTTGCATAAATATGTACAGGATGACTCAAACGGGACCATGCGATTTGCATAACTCCCCAGCGGCACTTAACAAGATGAGCCCACATATAGGCCAATTTTAAGTCTTATGCGACGAGTTCAACCCCCCACAGAGTTATCATCAGCTCAGGTACATTTCTAATCCATGGCCGGCGGGCCCTTTACGCAGGTCTAATGGACCTTAAACGACCCGACCGGAAGCTACCGGGTTTTAATCCTTGATTGACCTGGTAGCTACTCTGACTTTCGCCCTATCCAAGCCTCAGTCAGAGTGGGGGCTCTGTAGACACCCACATTTTGCTGCCAGGTGTCTATAGTAGTTTCCGACAAACACCCGATGATGATCGGACGCTAACGTGCTTTAACGTACTCGGAAATGGGCTCGAAATCATGGATATTTAGCTTGGGCTTTTTAAGGAGTACAAATTTCACGAAACCAACCTCAAATTCAGGCCCAGTGGGTCGTTTCGAGTCAAATAACACTAATTTGGGTCGAATCCGACACCAGGGGTAAAACCGTCTTTTAGCGACCGAGTCAAAACCCGGTCAAAGATATTTCCCGAGACTTGTGGACCGACCGTGATGTCTCACGTGTCCAATTCGGACTCCAACTCCACAAAAATCAGCCACATAAAATAATAAACAAATCCGTTTAAGGATGGAATTCGTTCTCAAGTAGGAATCCTTTCCAAAAACCGATTCAAACACCCGACCGAGTGCAAATACTCGGCCAAACAGGAGCAAACCAGCCGTGTTTCCCTTTCTTCCTTCGCAAGAAAGCGGAATTCTCATGCTTCTCAAATTCCTACGTTTCCTATCCTAAGCGGTAGTTCTAATTCAAATGCACCTCTCCTAGCCAAGGTCGGGAACTCCCTATAAATAGCCCCTTGCATACAACACTTTCAACATCAGAAAACATCATATCATACAGACAGAATTCCTGAGAGAAGTTAGAAAATATCACAACACACATCCATAAAACTCCTTACATTTAGCATCGAGAAACCGATATTACATCCAAACCCGAAGGAAACCGACTCCCTCGTACCCGTCACCTTCACCGAGCCACCCTAGCCCGACCGACATCACCTCGACGCTCCCGTGCCTAGCCACATTCCGATGAGCCCCGATCCGAGTTAACAAAAGCATGTAGGTTGAGGGTGTAACCAAACCCGATTTCTCCTTTTCTTCTCTTCTCTTCCTCGTCGTCCGTTTTCCTTTTACGGGTCAAGCGTCTTTTTTTTAATTTTATTTCCAATATCGATATTAACAAAAAACTATTTTCATAACAAACATTCTTAAAAATATGATATCGATTTTCTATAATCGAATATTGTATCGAAAAGAATTATATTAAGATCTCGACGATATTAAAAATCGTTACATCTTTTCTTCGTTCAAATTCCTTTTTTCAAACAATTTTACAAAACTTTTTAAACTCATTCCGAATATTCGATATCGATCTCATAATCGAATATCGGATACGACGAAAATCGAAAACATGAATCGAATACAAATTAATTCATATTTTGTACGCGATTCATCAAATTTAGCAATTTCGAACAAAAAATAAAAAGCCGGACAGACCCGTACGCGAGTCGCGCTACGCCCAGGCGGCTCGCGCACGGGCCTGAAACCCGGGACCTTTTTTTTAGCTTTTCGGTCGTTTTATTATTTATTCTACGAAACGATTTCTAAAATTTACATCTTTTCTAAAACTATTTCAAGTATTTGATATTGATTTCGTAGTCAATTATCGAATATAACGAATATCGAAAATATTAAGTCGAGTACAAATTATGTAATATTCATACGCGATTTAATCATCGAGTTTTCAAAAAACCGCTCTCGGAATCAGCCCGACACGCGACTCGCCGGCGTCCCGGGCGAGCCGCGCGGCCGGCTGCCTTGGCGCGCCTTTCTCGTTCGTTTTTATTATTTTTCGAGCTTCGTTTTTTATACAAAACAGCGTTTTTAGCAATATTTTTCAGATTTCGATTAATATTTATTTTCTCGATCTCGTATATTTATTTTATTTGCTATATTATTATTTACAAATCGATACTAACTCGTTTGTTTATCTTGTAGCAAATTCATTCCTTTTTTCGTTTGTTTTATTATTATACTAAAACGAATCTCACATGTTAAATTCAACTTTGACGTTAATTTTTCATGCATTAAACCGACTTAGCAACCCGTTCAATTCCTCACATGCTTAAGAAAACAATGTTTGCATATCATTCATCGTTCAACTAACGCGCGTATTAAAAAATCATTCGATATCCTAGTAGAGGCCGCTAATGTGCGGGCGGGGTTGGGTGTTCTTAGTGAACTTCCCAACACGTACCCTCACCCCTTACTCAGAACCGTGGTTTCCGGATGTCCGAAACCATTGGCAACGAGAGTCATTCAGTATACGATTAACCGCTCAAGTCGGCGTCTATATCGAACTGCAAAGGGACGAGACCAATAAACTCTGACATCGGAAATGGGCCGTATTTTGTACACGGCCCACTACGACATAGAGTGGGCTCGAACGGTTCCGAATAACCATAAAATTCAGTGGCGACTCCAACTTCGATTTAAATTTCAATTTGACCATCTCATATGGAGATTCATTCGCCTCCCCAAACCCGCGCGTGGCCGCGTCGGGGTGGACCTATGTCATGTCCACAGTTACATATGATACTCAGAATCGCCACTCTGTAGACACTTGCATTTTGACTGCCTGTGTCTATAATAGTCTCCAACAAAACACCCGAGGATGATCGGACTCGGAATCAATAGTATCCGGCGTGGGCACTTAGCAGATTACAAATATCTCAAAACCAACCTCAAATCCAAACTCAGTGGGCCGTTTCCAACAAAATAAAGCTACTTTGAGCCAAAACCGCCACCGAGGGCAAAATCGTCTTTGGTGACCGAGCCGAAACCGGTCAAAGTCAAAACCCAAAAACAAAATAACCTCAAACCACTTCCAAATACGTTCAAAAACTAAGTCAAAATGGAATCGAATATTGCCTCGAATAACACGGATATCAATCCGTATTTTGAGTAACTTCCGATACACGCGATTTCAATCGCGCGAAACCAAGCGCCCCAGAACTGAGCCGAGTCTTGAGCCAAAGTGTTTTGCAAAAACCTTATAAATAAATCTTCACGTCCATCATTTTGAACGACACATTTTCATTTTCTCGAAACTCATTTCAGAAAACCGAGAGCCTTTCCCATCCCTAAACACACCTTAACTCATCTACATTCTCGATCGCTCCCATGCCTACGCCGACACTTAAAGAGTCCGTGTTCCGAGACTTTTAGCATGTAGGTTGAGGGTGTAAATAAACCACGTCTTCTCTAATCTCTAATCTCTTCTCCTCTAATTTTCGTATTCTAACTTTTATTTACTAACTTTAATTTATCGTAACACTAACTACTAACATTCGACCATAAAATACTCTTCCTTTTACGTATCGAATACAAGAGTATCTCACTTGAGTTTTCGGTTGCTTATCTCGTCACCCCGCGTATTTGGTTGTTTAAGGCAATTGAGTCAACCCCATAAAACGCTTTTACGCTTTTGTTCATATTAATATCGTATCTAACATTTTATTTTCGTTTCTAACCTTCTGACATTCATATATCGTCTTTTACATTTCCGTTGTATATAAATACCGTGTATATTACGATAATACGAAACCATTTTCAAAATCGAATCGAGTACACTCGATAACTAAACGGTGCCCAAAGTCCGTATAATGCCCGAATAGGACGCACCAGAGGTGGCGCCCATATTTTGAGGCGCGCCGCCCTAGGCGCCTAAAGGTCAGGGCGTCTCATGGCGTGCGCCTGACCCTACGGGAAACAACGCGATCGTAGTCGTTTGCTATCGAGTGTATCTGATATCATTTTCAAACATCACTCTAAGCACCCGATGTTGACTCCCTAGTCAAATGTCGTGCGTAAAAGAGCCATCGATAATTAAAGTGGTACAAAACCCTATGACGTCAATCCGAGAGTCATACGGTCCACGCGACCCGATAATGACATCACGATACGAAGGGCCTCGATATTCGTATCAAGTCGATATAATCGATTTATTATAAAATAGAATCGATTAAGGACAAGTACCTTATTATAGCAAAATGAAATATCGTAGACTACCGACATAGTTCGTAACGATACACATTTCGCTTAGGGAACAATGCTTGCGACGTTAGTCGACGCGTGTCAATCGATCGTTCGTTTCCTTTTCAAATCTACATTAAACATATTTACTTTTGTTTTTTTTTGCGACTCTGACCGAACGTCTCACAACGTACGTCTTATACCAACGACCTCCTAGTCGGACTCGGTATACGACGTACCGAGACCTAGGTTGCACAAACATACCTCATTCAGGCGTATCCGTGGCGGACACTGTCGGACACCGATATGCCTAGGACACGCCTGGATACGTGTCGGACACACCAAAAACTGTGTCTTGGTTTTTTTTAAATGGACACGTATTGGACACAGACCGGCACATTTAGGACACGGTTTAAGACAAAAAAAGCAAAACTCTCCTCTTTTCAAACGCACCCGCCACCAACTATCCCCTTATTACCTCCTTTCAAGTTTTCAACAACCATTTTCACCTGAACCCGACATCGACGCCGACCCCGACGCCGACCCCAACTCCAATGTCGATGGCGACCCTGACCAATCCTCATCTGCGATAATCGACAGTGATGTATTAGTTCATTACTTTTTTCTTTGTAGCTTTATAAGTGACCAAAATTTGAATGTTCGTTATAGAGAGCTTAAATTCTCTTTATTTCGATATACATATTGTCTTTGTCTGGAAAAAATCAGAGCGCCGTGAACTGTGTCCGATACGTGTCTGTCTCCGTGTCTGTGTTCGTATCAGTGCAACCTAGTCCGAGACAGCCAGCCTTCGCCATGAGAAGTCGGGATGAGATATCGAGGCTTAGGGATCAAGCTAGCATCACGCTTTGGTCCCGAACCTAGCCTCTCCAGACGCTTAAGGTCAGGCGCCTGAATATCAGGCCGCCTCCCTTCAGGCGCCTGAACTTCAGGCCGCCTAATTCCAGGCGCCTGAGTTCCAGGCCGCAGTCCTTTACGCATTTGAGCCTCTGTCCTCTAGTTGATGCGTAACGCAATACGTAATCGATTAGAGTCTGTCCAATAACTGGTTTACGGTTTCAATTTGCGATTCATTTACGAGTTCATTTATTATTTACGTCACCGTTTCTAACTCACTAATTTTGCATTTTCGCTCATTGCATTGTGAATTATGGGTTGTATTCCGCCCGTGTAATTTGTAATTTATTTTTGAGTCTATTTACTTTCGATGTTTGCATTTACCGCTTTCCAAATGAACGTCACATGCTAAACAACTTCGACATATATTAAGATGCGTTAAATGACGTAGCAACACGTACTGTAATTATATATCGTAAAACAATGTTTTCATACCATTTCACCATATTACTTGTGCGCGCATTAAAAAAACCAATCGATATCTTAGTAGAGGCCGCTATGTGCGGGCGGGGTTGGGTGTCCTTTGTGGGCTTCCCAACACGTACCCTCATCCCTTACTCAGAACCATTGGTTTCCGGATGCCCGAAACCATTGGCACACGAGAATCATTCGATACATGATACCCGATAACTCGGCGTCGGTATCGTAATACAAAAGGACGAACCCAACAAGCTCTAGTACAAAAGCGGGTCGTGCTTCATACACGATACACCCAAGTATAGAGTGGGTTCGAACGGGTCCGAACTCACATAAAGTTCGGTGGCGACTCCTATTTCTATTTAAATTTCAACCCGAGAACCATCTCATCACGAGAACATATCACCGCCCAAACCCGGGCGTGGCCGCGTCGGGGTGAACCTAGTTCAAGTCCACACACTTTAAAGGAAATTTCTGCAAATAGCAGTGATTCTGTTAATATCACTCTTGGGGATTATAAATATGGTAGCCCAGTAATTGTGGAGTGTGTTCAGGACGGAATTAATGAGAACAATTTTGCCTGCATATGATAATTTTTTTGCACCAATAGTTCAAATCCGATTGACCATCTTTCCAGTGAGTACCATACAGTCTCGTTTATTAATTGAATATTTTTCACGGTACCCTTGAACTTTGACAGATTACACATGGTACACCTTATTTTAAGTTTGTTCCTATGGTAACCTTGTGTTTGCTGTTTAGTGTCCGTGGTACCCCTGATAGATTTTTCATCATAATGGCGTTAAAATTTAGTTAAACTAGGCTTTAATAGTGGTTAGTTTATTTTGGAGCGAAAATAGTGGAAAATTGAGTGAATGCCCATGGTACCATCCCCCTTTCCACTAACCAAATAACTCAACTCACATATTTTCCCGCCTAAAGTTATCTACAAAAAAATATAAATGGGCTAAGTGCGATTTGAACCATTGACCTCATGTGTCTGTCACCCTTTTCCTCTCCAACTACACTCTAACATCTTACTGATACAAATGTCACTACATCACATATAAAGCTATACAACACATGAGGTATGCAATTGAGGAAATCTGATTGATTACATTGATTACGAAAATCACATTTTAAATGGAAAGTATCACATACAATATTTAATATGGTATGTATCATCAATTTTTCTTTTAAAAGTATAAGCATATTGTATCCCGTTTTAACCAAATAGTTGCATTATTTTTGTTAATTGGAGATTGCATTATCCCGTACAATATTTCACATAGAATATAAAAAACTTACGATTATTATTATTGTACAATACATACAATATTTAATATGCAATGTATCATCAATTTTTCTTTTAAAAGTATAAACATATTGTATCCCGTTTGAACCAAAGGATTGCACTATCCCGTACAATATTTCACATAGAATATATAAAATATTTACGATTATTATTATTGTACAATATGTGTCATATGATATATATATATATATGTGTGTGTGTGTGTGTGTGTGTGTGTTATTCAAGTCCACACTAGAAGATATAACTTTAATTTTACCTATTGTTATGACATATCATAATATTACGATATGTATAATCTTATTCCATGATCTATTCAGTATAGGATATTTGTAGATATTATATAGTAACAATATAATCACAAGTATTGATTATATATAACATATATATAGTAATATAGTAATTTCTGATAATATAATAATATATAATTTAAATCAGATTGAATTGATGGACGGTTCATACTAACTAATTGATTGTTGATTGATCAACAAATCAATCAACACTCTTATATGGTATTATTCTATAAATAACTAATCTCTTTATAGTATTGACATAAATGATTAGTAACATACGATACTACTATTTATTATAGGATACTACTGTATATGATATGTCAATGAAATATATTATATATCAATCAGGGTCAATATATTGTATTATTCTATAAATAACTAATCTATAAATTATTATAGGATACTACTGTTTCACATATGCACGGTTGATTCTACTCTATAAATTGTTCTACTTTTTCACCTACCTCATTCTTATAATTATTCTATAAATAACATCATTCTAGCTTCACTTCCATACTATACGTAATTAGTCTTTTAATTTTCTAATCTTTCAACTTTATTCACACCATACCCAAAAAATGTCTGCGTCTCAATCACGATGTTTCAATATGGTCGATGACATTAATGACACCAAGGAGACGTGGAGAATCAGGGTAAGAGTCATTAGGATGTATTCCGTATCGTCTTGGAATAATCCAAAAGAAATTAGTCGGTTTGAAATGGTTCTACTCGATGAGAAGGTATAAATTATATATAACACGTATTCAACGTCGTTCACATTTTCAAATATTGACTACACATTAACTTATCTTATGATTTGATCTCTCACAGAATCTCAAGATACAAGCTTCTTTCCGAGACAGACTAATAAGACAGTTCCAAACTCAGCTTCGTGAGGGAAATCTCTATAACATTTCCAATTTTGTGGTGCAACAAAACAACGATAATCACAAAGCCTGTCACAATAAATGGAAAATTGTTTTCCATAGAAATACATCTGTAAGACAATGCGAGGGTATCGATATTCCAAAATTTGGATTTGACTTCACTTCATTCAAAGACATTTTTTAGCAACGCCCATCTTCCAATTTCTTTATAGGTATATCTTCTTAAAAACGTTGGCTTCGACGTGTTTTTTACTTTTTTGTACATTTACAGTAGTTTCTAACAATACTTACGTCACAAATATGGTTCGTAGATATAATTGGTATCATTACTGGGAAGAGTCCCGTTGAGATGGTAGATGGCGTCTCCAAAACTCAAAAAATGAAGATCAAGTTAGAGAATGAGAGGTATACTTTTAATAATACATAAACTATGGAGCACATATTTTAATGTCATATATGTCCTAAAAACTAACCACCAGGAAATGGATTTTCAGTGGCTCTACTCTTGAGGTTTTCCTTTAGGGTGATTATGTCGACACACTCCATAATTATGTGGACACTCATCCAGGGCGTGTTATTGTAATCATACAATTTGCCAAACTTAGATATCTCAATGGTACAAATTCCCAAACTCAACTATTATAATACAAATTTAACATTTTAATTTATGTAAATTATTCACAAGTATTGGCTCTTTATATACACTTGATTTTATGCTGGACATTCTTCCGTGTCCAACTCATTCTATACTACTAGAATATGGTTCAACCCCGAATGTGATGATGCTACATCTTTTCTTCAAAGGAATATTTTATAAATAGAAACAAATTGTAAACATAATTATTGGAGAAATGCACTTACTTCGTATGTATGAAATGCCATTCAACTATACAATATAATAATATATAGTTTAACTAAGTTTAAATTTATGCACGGTTAATATCAATTAATTTAATTGTTGACTGATTAATTGTTTGATTATATGCCATATATAATTGAATTTTTTTGTATAATGATCAATCATGTTATGTACTATCTCCTTATATTGATAATATATATATATATATATATATATATATATATATATATATATATATATATATATATATATATTACACACACACACATATATATATATACATACATATATTACAGTAATATACATGAATCACGTTATCATGTCATACGAAACTACTTCACATATTAACATATATTCTATATAGGTATAAATATATATGGGATGTTTTAATCAACAAGGATAACGTGGTATTATATAATATATGTTCGTATATAGGTATATATATTTTGTGGAAGCGATATTAACTAATTATTTTGAGTACGTATTTGACTATGAAACCGGATCCATAGTATTGAGAAACCGGATGCAAGTGCTGAAAACCTAGAGTTGTTAGACGTTGGACGGCCACTATCTGCGTCCGATGATTTCAAGACCTTGACGAACAGAAAATGTGTAGCAGATCTTCTGAAAGCAAATGAGGTGATAAACATTGACCAAATATTAAATTCGTGCATCCTTCTAACTTTTATTTCTCCACATATCATTTCTGTAACTAACACGGTATATAATATGCTACATATGCAACCAGGATTTTTCGCCGTTGCTGCCAAAATTAAACAAGTTGACACAAAGCACAATTGGTGCTACTCATCTTGCAAGAAATGCGTAACCAAAGTTAACCCACAGGGAAACGGCGTTTACTATTGTGGAAAATGCAAAATGACAGTGAAATACCCTGATACGAGGTTTAAAGCATTTACTTCTACTACTTAATATACAACTCAATTTGACTATGAGTATATCCTAATACGATGTCACTCTTTTACCAAAATCTAGGTTCAAGGTTGTGTTCAAGATAGAAGATGAGTCCGACACTTCATCTTTTATAATATTCTGTCGTGAGATGGTGCAACTACTACAGAGATCGGCCACCGAATTGCGTGACACATTGATACAGGTTTATTGACAATTAAACTACAAAAAATTTAGAATTTTAGGATATACAATGTTCTTCAGTTAAACTCTAAAAACTCTATTGTATGTAACAGTTTGCATATGCTTAAACTATAAAAAAAAACTTTCACTTTTGTCACTTTAACCATTCAAATAATGACAGAACGGTGAGGATGACCTATTCCCAGTGGAGTTTGACGATCTCCTGCAGAAGCAATTCCTTTTCAAGATCAACATTACTGACTACAATTTATCAAATAACTATAATGTTTACACTGTCACGCGGGTTACTGACAATTCAGAATTGTTAAGTATGCATTACGCTCTACTGAAGATTGAAGAGGTCAGTCAGTTCAGTAGTAGAGTACTGATCAACTATTAGATTCTTACATATAATATATAATTGACATGTATTCCAACTTCCTATTGTCCCCATCTCAAAATGTTAACACGTTTATCTGCAGCAAACAACTGAGTTGAGTAACTCTGCCGCTGGAAATTCTCTACCGTTTTCAGATCTTTATGAAAATGAAAATGCTTCCATCAACAATGGTGGGATCAGTGAGATGAATTCAAGTGATGCATGTAACTTAACTCCAAGTAAGAGATCCTTAGAAGAGGTTGTTGCCGATGAACTTTATATTATTGGAGAGGAAGGTCAAAGTTCTGCTATCAGGCCCAGAGTGAACGTGAAGATTGAAGACGAATAATAATTACTCTTTTTTACGGAACATCAATACATTAATTAGGTCAATAATAATTTTAAACTATCACTTCTGAATTACGACATACTCAAGATTATATTAATAATAATTATAGGTGTGCTCCACTTCACCTTTTTTTAAAAATAGCTGTGGTGATGATTACATGTTTAATGATTTTATTTATTTATTATAATTAACATAGAAGGATGATCATTTTAATGATTTAATAACATAGTTACTAAATGATATTGATACTGATCGATACTAATTCATTTCATTCAATAATATTACCAAATTCGTAGCTACAATTAGTATAGAATATTCTCCTACAGTATGCCATATAATTTATGATCCATAATGTTCTCCTAAGTTACTTCCTATTCAGGGCATTGCTTTGTTCATGTACGTATGCCCATACTCTTTATGTATGCTGACATGCATTTCATTTCAACTAATAGATGTTACTATAATTATTTTATGTATGTTTACTTTTTAACTGATTTTATTTATGCATCTCAACTACAAGATATTACTATAGTTTTAGTATATTTTTAATATGATATATCATAATATTATGATATGCACAATCTTATTCCATGATCTGTTCAATATAGCAAATTGGTAGATATTATTATATAGTAACAATATAATCACAAGTATTGATTATAATATATATATATATATATATATATATATATATATATATATATATATATATATATATATATATATATATATATATATATATATATATATATATATATTGATGTGAGTTAATATGAACTTTGATTCAAGAACGTGAAAAATGATTAGTAATCTAAAATGAACGTAAACAAAGTAACCAAAACAGATTGTAAGGATAGTTTGAGGATGATTAAACCGTCACCAAGGGATAGTATGCTTAGTGAAGTAGACCTATACTCCAATAAAGCGGGTGCTAAATCAAACACGCGATTGAAGTAGCGAGTTTAGAGCTTGTAACGCGACTAACTCTAGACTTTGTCTTGTAAACAACAAGGACGTAAAAGAAAGCTTAGCTTTACTCAGGTTTTTGATATCAATATTGGATCCTTTATTCATTCAAGTAGATGGCTATATATAGCCTACAAAATGACCCTTAAACCGGCTAGTCAAGGGTGACAAAAACAAAGCTACAAGGTGACAAAAACAAAGCTTAAACCTATGTGAACTAGCAGATAAAAACAAAGCTTAACAAGGAGCATGTGGACGCGGCACCATGTGAACTAGGAGCCAAAAACAAAGCTTAAGGACGTGCACACTATGTGAACATAGCCATGGTGTGAACCCAAGTTAATGCCTTCATAAGACCTTGACTTATTTGCTCCTTTATTCGTCCATACACGAGCTAGCTCACCAATTGAAGTAGGCACACTACTAAGCTGGTAGGAGGTGCTAGTGTGGCTGAACTAAGACCATTAGAAGTTAAGGTGACTTCATTGAACTCTTTAGTAGCTTCTTCATTCCGATCATATATATATATATATATATATATATATATATATATATATATATATAGTACTATATATGCAATATAATAATATATAGTTTAACTAAGTTTTAATTAATGCACGGTTACTACTAATTAATTAAGTGCGATTGATTATATGCCATACATAATTGAAAGATTTTATTTTATATAATGATCAATCCTGTTATGTGCTATCTCCTTATATATATGTATTACATGGGATATATATATATATATATATTACAGTAATATACAATGAATCACGTTATCATGTCATACCAAACTACTTAATATATTAACATATATTATTTTTATATATAGGTATAAATATATATGGGATGTTATAGTCAACAAGGATAATGTGGTATTATGTAATATATGTTAGTATATAGGTATATATAATTTGTGAAAGCGATATTAGCTAATTATTCGATGTTAGATTTTCTTATAAATTAAATAAAAGTATAATAACTGAATTAGTAAAGTTAAATCAATATATGACATGAATGATCGGTCTAATTGGATCACGAATTAACTTTCTTGGATCATCATACTAATTAATTGATTGATTAATTACTATGCAAATAATTTATTGATTAGATTATTTACAGTATTTTTGATTAATATAATTACTATAAAGTGTTGTTATTGATAATTGATTTATTAACCGTATATATTTGATTTTATTATTAGTACAATTAACAGAGAAGGGTGATCGTTTTAATGATTTAATAATATAACTTACTAAATGAATATTGATACTGATTGATACTAATTTATTTGATTAGGTAATATTACCAAATTCGGGGCTAGAATTAGTATAGAATATTCCCCCAAGTTATGACATATACTGTATGTTCCATAATATTTGAGTACGTATTTCGTTTATTTCTTAAACTTAATTACTAATCTTAATTCTTAATCTTAAATCTTAAAAGTACTATTATATGAGATTACTATGAGATGTTATTTATCATCATATCATATATAATATTCTTATATATAATATAATATATACTGCAAATAGTATATATAGTCTGCTATATTCCTCATCGACCTCCATATTCTCATCTACATCTACATTGTAATACAGAATTAGTATAGTATACTTTTTCATTTCGAAATAGAGTATGGTTTCCTCATTACCCCCGTCAAAGACATCACCCTCCCAGAACCTTATTTGAAATATGTCAATGTTCGCACCAAAGTAACAACCAAATGGTACCGACCAGATCCTTACAGCCAAATAAGTTGCGTCTCTTCAATTCAGCTCATATTGGTTGATGAACAGGTAAAATAGAGTAATATTTACCTATTTTAAAAAATCAATTTTCAGAATAATCACATAATAATTGTAGTCTCTAATCTACTTTATTTCTTATATTTAACAGAAGAGTATGATACAAGCAACTATACCAAAAAAATTGGTAAAATAATACGGCCACCGCATATTGGAGGGTCGCGAATACATCTTCACTAATATGATGATATCTGCGAACGCTGGAGCCGATGTCTTGAATGTATCTGTTCATCATGATTATCGTTTATTTATGAAATATGCCACAGGTATATACGAGATTAATGGATCTGTAAGTGGGATAAGCCCATACAACTTCAAAAGTTTCGAAGATATACTGGAAAGAAGGGTTCCACAAAACTATTTCATAGGTACATATTATTATTATTATTATTAATATTAATATTATTGTTTATTTATTATTATTATTATTATTATTATTATTATTATTATTATTATTATTTCTTATTATTATTATTATTATTTTTATTTTTATTTTTATTATTATTATTATTGTTATTATATCAATCAGTATATATAATAATATACATGTCTTTATTGCAAAAGTATTAAGAATTAATGCCAAAAATATCTTCTACAGATGTCTTCGGCGAGCTGACATGTAAGAGTGAAACGAGAAATTTTAATGGTATAGAGTTCATCACCATCGAGATAACTGATATAGAGTATGTTTATGAAATTTGCACCATGTTCTTAATTTTCATTAAGAGCACACATGCATGTATTTATCAAAATATTTATCCTTTTTGATATTCGACAGGAACAGAGTCTTGCATTGTAACGTGTGGGCGGACTACCGAGATATTTTTGCATTTGTTGATGAATGGGACCCTAAGTGGGACCCAATAATAGTAGTGCTTCAAAACGTTAGGTGTGGAATGAGGGGAGGTAAACATTTGGAAATTTGTTTCTTAGCATTAATTATCAATTAATATTACTTCAAACATTTGGAAATTTGTTTCTTATTACTAATTATTATTATATTATTTTTAATTATTCGTACAATATATACATAAATCCTCCTAATTTCTATTATACACAAAAACTTGGTTCTAATTTCACTAATGCCCAAAAACTTCAACGGACGATGATCTTAGTTAAAAATTTAACGAAACGAATTCGGAAAGTTTTGATTCAATTGACGTGAGTTGCACACTTTTAATTAATGATAGATTAGACTTTTCTGTTAAATTTTAATTTTCTTGTGATAAACAGGCCAGGTTAGCGTTAATACCCACATATACGCTACCCGTATCATTTTTAACGACAGTATTCCTGAAGTCGAGGAGTTTCGCGCAAGGTATATGTTAATACCTGTATTATATAAAAAAATTTATAATATTAAGTGAAGAGATCAATATTTTTTGGACTGGATATTATTTGATCATTAATAACTTTTTTTTTTGATATCGTAGAACCCACATGCTAAAAAAAACAACAGGATCCACAGTACTCGGTATAGAAGGCCCTAAAGATTATAGTGCTTCAGTCAACGACACACAGCATCTGAACCAGTCCTTCCACGGTACCCCTGCAAATTCCTTGGAGAAGGATAGTCAGCAAGGTGGTACAAGGATGGCTTAAAATAATCCTGTTACCCGTCCTGACGACAAAGACGGAATCGAAGATCAATAATAAGTCTTTATTATTTTTAGTATAAATCAATAAGATATAAAGTATGAATAAATGACTGTCATCAATAGTCAATACACACGTATTTGTCGGCGTGTCCATCTAGAGCATTTTATTTTACCGTAATATTTTATACTCCGCAATGTAGTACTCGAAAATTATTAAGATAATAATATGATTATTAAGACTTCTATTCAACCGTAATATTACGCTTATATTTAACCATCTTTTTGAAATATGTATGTATTTTCGTCGAGACTATACGTTTCTCCTAAGAGATATTATTATAATTATTTCTATATATTGTTATAATACATCATAGTATTATGATGTGCACAATCTTATTCCATATATCATGTAAAATCTTATTCTATAGATCATATTAAGTAATTGATTGATTAATATGTGCAATTAATTGGTTAATTGATTGATTAGATTATTTCCAGTACATTTGTTTAATATAATTACTATATATATTGTTAATTGATTGATTAACAGTATATTTGATTTTATTAGTATAATTAACAGAGAAGGGTGATCATTTATAGTATCATTTATATATTGTTAATTGATTGATGTACAGTATATATTGTTATAGAATATTACTAATTAAATTTAATTTGCAACTAAGAGATATATTACTATAATTTTATAAATTCTTTATTATGATATATCATAATATTATGATATGCACAATCTTATTCCATGATCTCCTCAATATGACATATTTGTAGATATTATTATATAGTAACAATATAATCACAAGTACTGATTATATAATATATGTATATATAGTAATATATAACAATATAATAATATATAGTTTAACTAAGTTTAAATTGATGCACGGTTAATACCAATTAATTAATTGTTGACTGATTAATTGTTTGATTATATGCCATATATAATTGAAAGATTTTGTATAATGATCAATCATGGTATGTACTATCTCCTTATATATATATATATATATATATATATATATATATATATATATATATATATATATATATATATATATATATATATATATATAGATGGGATCAGGTGAGTCCACTTATATATATTGAGTCCGTGAGTCCCCATCTTAGCCCTTGATTCAATGTTAGATTAATGGACAAGATTTGATCTCATAATTAAGGAAATAACTATAATATCTATCAAAATATATTTTCTTTCTCTCTCTTCCTTAATTATCTCGGTACAAAATCTCTCTTTCCTATCAAATTTTTAATTGTCTCTTTCTCTCACACAACAAGTTTATATAAAATGAAGTTTTTTTTCATCTTCAGCAAAAAATCATCCGTTCTACTGCCATTGTACGTATGTTACCCTGTTACTGCCATAATCCATAAACTATGTTACTGTAACTCATACGTTGTGTTACTCTAATTCATGAACTATGTTACTTTAACTCATAAAATCTGTTACGTTGCATAGTCTCCTGCAAAAACTGTTACTCTAACTCATACAATGTGTTACTTTAATTCATGAATTGTGTTACTTTAACTCATAAAATCAGTTACGTTGCATAGTAGTCTCTTGCAAAAACAGGAGTTCCAATTAACAAAAAGAACAATGTTTGTTTTTATTAAGATACTCCAAAACAAAAAGTGGTACAATATTCCAACTAAATCAACTCCATTACAATTCCAATGTTTCACACTTGTTACTCATAATGTCTTACTTATAATTCTGCTTCTTCTTCATCCTTCTCGTTTTCTCCGTCTTCTTCTTTTTTATCTTCTTCATCATCATCTCAGAAGCTTTGATTTAATCTCAGTGGAGGAAACTCTCACTCACATCCCTACATCATTCATATGGATTAAAGTAACAGATAACTAGAGTTAAAGTAACAGATGAAGTGCATTGAAGTAACAATTAATTAAATTAACAGATTATGCTTATACACCAGGTATAAAGTAACAGAGGTCAGATATTAAAGTAACAGATAGTATGAATTAAAGTAACAGATAATGTTCATTAAAATAACACCAGATATAAGTTAGTGTAAAAAATTCATATAATGATAAAAAATGATAGTATGACGCAGTATCTTATTCTTTGATATTGATTCCTATTTTGAAGTCATCACGTCCCATAATTATAGGAAGTAGTATTTTTTTTTTCTTTTTTTTTATATGGCATTATTCTTTGATATTGTTTCCTATTTTGGTGGCAATCACGTCCCATTATTATAGGAAACAATATCTTTTTTTTTTATTATTTTTTTTAATATGGCAGTTTCCTAAATTCTTAGGACACTACAATGCACTACAATAACAGATGAAAAACACTAAAGTAACAACTGAAGTGTATTAAAGTAACACGACATATAAAGTAACAGATGGTAGACATTAAAGTAACAGATGCTCTACACTAAAGTAACACTAAAGTAACAACTGGAGTGTATTAAAGTAACACGACATATAAAGTAACAGATGGTAGACATTAAAGTAACAGATGCTCTACACTAAAGTAACGCAGTATATGAACTATAATAACTCAATATATTGTAAACGTAAAAACTAATAATTGAGTAGCATCTTAATGACTTCCATGGCGATTCCAGTATAAATTACAAAACATATATACTCACCGTTTGTGTGTTCTACGATTTGCATATGAATTTATGATGAATAACACGACCATGAAAACAATATCAACATGAAAATTGACGCAAAACATGAATGACACGACCATGAAAACAATATCAACATGAAATACGCAAAACATGAACACAAATTGACGGAAATTAATCAAGATAATGAATAAAAATCGACGCAAAACATGAAAGCAATATCGAAACTCACCATTATTATACTCGATGAATTGCTTATCAACCGTTAATGAAGATGACACGATCATTGAATTCATAGTAACGAAATTTCGAGCACAGATTTGATTGAATGAATGAACGTGATGATCGATGGGAGCATTTTTTTTAAGGTTTTGATGAACCTGTGAATGAACGTGAATGAATGAAGCATTTTTTTTAAGGTTTTGATGAACCTGTGAATGAACGTGAATGAATGAATGAATGAGGAAAGATGGTGATTATGGGAGTTATTGTTTCCTAAAATCATTGGAGTTATTTTAGGATACTAAATCTTCCTCTTTTTTTTTTTTTTTTTTTTTTTTAATACAAAATATTAGGATGCATCTTGTCCATCCATCCTCATCTCATCCAACGGATGAGATGAGGACTTAGGGACTCAACATATATAAGGGGACTCATTAGAACCCATCTCTCTCTCTCCCTCTATATATATATATATTAACATATATTTATATATATGGCTATAAATATATATGGGATGTTTTAATCAACAAGGATAACGTGGTATTATATAATACATGTTCGTATGTAGGTATATATTTTGTGAAAGCGATATTAATACTCTGAAATTAAATCTATATTGATCAAACACGGAAAGTATTGTGTTTCAATTTCATTACAAGTTGTACATAATTTTTCTAAATGTGTATCCATGGTACTCTTATAATACTATTACGAAAAAACAACTACCATATTCTTCACATATAAGACCAATTATTTAAATAAGATATTAAAATGCTAACTCGATATATGAATATTATGTGAATATTTCAGTAAAAATATAATATTATAACACTCTTTTATAGTATGATCACTCTTTTTAATATTCTTATTCTTATTTCATAGCATAATCTTACTGTATAATATCATGAATGAAGATATAATATTTGTCAAGTATTCTACTATTTTTAAACCTCTATTCTATAAATAATTTTCATATATAATTGATGAAAAAATATTATAACACGTACAAAAAAATTAAACAGAAAACGTAATCTCCATCCGTATTTTCTATCATAGCAATCTTATACGCAATAATATTATCTTACTATAAAACTATAATTTCCACATATAAGACCTACCATAACGTTGGAAAAAAATAACCTACTTACCAAAAATAAAAAAATATGATACGGAAATATTATCTCAATATACGAATATTACATGAATATTTCACTAAAATGTTAATTTAGAATAAAAATAGAAACATTATATTCATTTCTTTAAATGTTAGATCTTATTAACACCTATAAATACGGAATACCCATACTCATAAACCTAATGGGAAGACCGAGTACACCTATATGATAAGTTAAATAAAATATATTACGTAACCCATTTATTACACATAACTCATAATTATATACGGATACATATCTTTCAACATTGCATGTATTATTAAGGGATATAGCCGTGTAAGAGACAATGTCGAAAAAGCAATTTGTATCAAGTCAGAAACGTCGACGAACAACATTTTCAAGTAAAAAATTAGAGATACAACTAATTCGGAAATTACAAATTCAATTGAGATGATAACACTATATTATTATGGATGACAAATGGGTCACCTAATTCTTAATTTTGTAGGTCTACTATTCAATGATCCAAGTAACATAATACCATCAATTCAGCACGACGAAGACTGCAGGTCCAGTGGCAGTTCCATACGACAACCATTGACAAACATCACAAATACATTCACTTCTGGTAATATTCTTTCACAACTTTTATATTTACGTCTTCACCGAACGTCTACTGATACTAATTGCCGACAAATACAGTAATAATTTATCAAAAACTATAAATATAGTACGTAGTTATAAAGAAATAGTGCATACTTAACCGAATATTTAACATAAAGTCAATACCTATCATCAAAGTATAGTAGTTTGTTTTATATGCAGGATAGTGAATTATATATTAAATAATACGGAGTATATAGTAAGTAAAGGACCTTTCTTTGTGCATATACAATTTTTAGGACTAGCTGCAGACTATATACTTTTAGAATCTATGATTTATATATTATATTTATACTAATATATACTCCGTTATTGTAGTTTGTTTATATGTGCTAAATTACATGTTCACCGCTAAGGATACGACTTTCTACACTCACGTTGAAATATATATATTCACCAAGTTACATAGATGCTAGATATTAACCAAATATTGTATTATTAAAGTTGTAATTTAAACATCCAATAATTTATGATTCTTTTAAAATAATAATACTAATAATACAAAAAAAAAAAGACGTTCATCTAGACTAGAAGACTACACTAGACTGCGTGAGATATATAATGTATGATCAATTACATGAGATATAAAATAATTCTAATTGTTATTCCCTGGATAGCAGCTATTTCCTCATGGAGCATCCCTGCCTCCCACTCTTTGATCTTTAGAATATGCTCTAATGGCTCATCGGTCACCGACAACATCTAATATTTTATGGTTCTTTAAAAATAATAATACTAATAATAATAAAAAAATGAGACGTTCATCTATACTATAACTTCAAAACAAACTTATATGTCACCTATATAATTATTTTCAAAATTTCAAATAACAATTATTTCAGTTGCAAAACTTTAAACGTATGTACTAATGCACATTTATCTTGACAATATGAATCTACGAAAACTACTTAACATTAATATCATTTCAAATTTCATGAATTACATGGTGTGATATGGATTACAAAATTACAATAACAATTACGAGATGATAAAGTCATCTCATAATTGAAAATATCGTTTCAATGACAGACTAAAATCATTTCGGGGGTGGTGATGGCGTTAGCCTAGGGACCTATCCCGAATCTTTTTTTTTGGTACTTAAATAGATTCGACGGAAACCACACTAGGATATTTTATTCTATTACTTTTATTCTATTATATATAGAATATTTGTAATCATGACTAATATATGATTTGTTTGTACAAGATAACATGTTTGATACTAATTTTAAGTACACAGTTCACTACTAAAGCTTTTTGAAAGATGATCTATTACTCTATAATATACAATATATAAATCATATATATATATATATATATATATATATATATATATATATATATATATATAAAGTAAAAATTTCATTAAATGAAATGAACTAAAAATAAAATAATAATAATTATTATTATTTAACTAAGTCGGGAAGATAGTTTCAAGTTAACTGACAATAGTTAATGATCGAGTCTAAACTGAACAGAGCTGGACTAAAATAAATAAATAATAATAATTATTGTTATTATTATTATTACTGCTATGTATTACTATTATTATTATTATTATGCATAATAATAATGAAAATAACTATTATTATTGTTGTTGTTGTTGTTGTTGTTGTTATTATTATTATTATTATTTTTTTATTATAAGAATTTAATTATAATTCATAAAATAATAATTACGATCAATAATTAATTTTTTATAAAAATAATAAACATAACTAGAATGTTTTTTCATACAAATAATAAATATAATTAGAATGATAATAATATTAGTATTATTATTAGTATATTAGTTTTTTTTATTATGTTAACGTCTTAACTTAAATAAAAGTGTCTTCCTATAAGTCCAAAAGAACAAGCCATTAGTACTTTCTATTTATACGGAGTTCCTGTGCATATTATATATAGACCCTGTGCATTCCGTTAATAATGAAATCTATAACAATTTTTTTTTCATATTCACTACAACGTAATACTTCCTTCATCTCAGGCATTTATTTAACTTTTATGTTATTATTTATAAATTAGTGTTGACGGAACCTATTTGCATTATATATATATATATGAATATAATTATAATTCATAAAATATAAAGTACGAGTAATAATTAATTTTTCATAAACATAATAAATTTATGTCGGCGGGAACCTATTAATTAATTTTTCATCAAACTAATAAATATAATTAAAATGTTAAAAATATTAATTAATATTTGAGTTATTATATTAATTTTTTTCAGATGTTAACGTCCTAACTTTAGTAAAAGTGTCTTACTATAAGTCCAAAAGAACAAGCAATTAATACTTTATATTTATATGTTGTCATTATTTATAAATTTATGTCGACGGAACCAATTGTCATTATACACACACATACTCCATATATGAATGATGAGTTATTAACCAATTGTTACTTCGTCCAAATGCCTAAGTACAACATGGAAGTTCCAGTTGCTCCCCTTTAACATCTGGAAAGCATACTATTCAAAATCGGCGAATAATTAACTCAATATCTAGGAACATTGGTCACGAGATTGAACATGTTTGCATTGAAGTTGAAAACTCACCCGAAGAATCAGTGGAGCCAAATGGTTATGAACCCAGCACGATGGAATACGAATTTCATCCTAGCCCCACAGATGATGACTATGATGGTAAAAAATAATATACTAAAATTATTTGTTTACAAATATGGATTCCATAAATTTATTACCTATTTTCAAGTTATTGGGATATTAGTGACCCCATATGGACATGTAGCAAATGCAAAGCAATCATGTGGTACCAAGAAAGAACACTGAAGAATAATAACACCACAACTCCAAAATTCTCATTATGTTGCGGGGATGGGAATATCATATTGCCTCTACTATCAAGTCCACCTGAGACACTGAATGAGTTATACTCTAACAAGGATGCCAAAAGTAAACATTTTTTGGACAACATTAGGGCTTACAATTTTATGTTCTCCATTACTTCTATGGGGGGTCAGATCGACAATTCAGTGAACCAAGGGACTGGACCGTATACTTTTAGACTCCATGGTCAAAATTATCATCGAATAGGGAGTCTTTTACCTACTGATGAGTCACCTCCAAAGTTCGCTCAGCTATATGTATACGATACCGAACACGAGGTCGAGAACAGGATGGCCCATTTCAGGTAGTTACAATACGATTTCTACCATATACCGTCTTATTACATTACATTATTCTTCACACAAAATACGAATACTAATATTTTCGATTATTACAGGAAAAATCCTTTGAATGCCGACATTGTCAAAAGTATACAAGACATGTTAGATCAGTATAACTCATTAACAAAGTCATTTAGGATGGCAAGAGATCGATTAGGATACGAGGACAATGTCGATGTCAGGCTACGCCTAATAGGAAGAAGGGAAAAAGATGCCCGTACTTACAATCTCCCAAGTGTTGATGAGGTCGCAATGCTTATCGTGGGTAACGTGGGAAGCTTTGACAAGAGAGATTTAATAATCGAGAAAAAGGATGGCACCTTAAAGAGAATACATGAACTCCACCCTTCTTACCTTCCTATGCAATACCCTTTAATATTTGCAAGAGGTGAAGATGGATACAATGTTGAGATTGAGTTTCGTGAGAAGACATATCGTAAGAGGAGAATTATTAGCCTAAGGGAGTGGTTTGCTTTTCGAATTCATGAACGTATAGGCGAACCTACTACGTTACTTGAGGCCCGGAAATTATTCCACCAATTCTTGGTCGATGCTTTCACTATGATTGAAACTCAGAGGCTTAGCTACATTCGAGCAAACCAGAAAAAATTTCGAACTGACATCAAGAGAAATCTCACAGATGCTATTAGTAAAGGAGATGATTGCCCTACATCCATTGGCAAAAGAATAGTACTGCCTTCATCATTTCCAAATAGTGATCGTTACATGATCGAGAATTATGGAGATGCTATGGCAAACTGCAAATGGTTTGGTTTTCCAGATCTATTCATCACGTTCACATGTAACCCGATGTGGCCATAAATTGTTAGACACCTCCAAAGGAGAGATCTTAGGCCCGATGAACGACCTGACATTATTACACGAGTATTTAAGATAAAGCTGGATCAATTCATCAAGGACATAAAGACCAACAAAATATTCGGTAAAGTGCAAGCTGGTAAGTTTTAGCCTATTGGGAATAAAATCTTACACTAACCATGTTACATTTTAAGCATAATATTACAAAATTATTAGCCCATTAATATGGTATCATTTAATAACTTGCAGTCGTGTACACCGTAGAATTCCAAAAAAGAGGTTTACCACATGTCCACATAGTTCTGTGGTTGTGTCGAGCAGATAAAATTTTGACCCCTGCGGAGATTGACAAATTTATTAGTGCAGAGATTCCAGATAAAGAAGTTGATCCTGTCGGCTATAAAGTTGTTACTGAGTTCATGATGCATGGTCCATGCGGTGTTGTCAACAATCAGTCCCCGTGTATGAAAGACGGCAAGTGCACAAAACACTTTCCTAAGGCCTTCTCTGATCACTCATCTGTTGACGATGATGGTTTTCCAATCTATAGGAGGAGAGACGACGGAAGATATGTAGAGAAGAAGGGTGTGTATCTAGATAATAGATACGTCGTACCATATAATCTAAAGCTATTGATTAAGTACAGGGCCCATATCAATGTAGAAAGCTGCAACCAGACGTCGTCAATAAAGTACTTATTCAAATACATCAATAAGGGACACGATCGTGTCACTACTGCCATTGGAGAGGTTACTGATGAGATAAAAAACTACTACGATTGTCGTTATGTTTCTGCATGTGAAGCAGTGTGGAGGATCCTAGCGTTCCCGATACATTACCAATGGCCTCCTGTACAACGGTTGAGATTTCACCTCCCCGATGAACAGAGTGTGATGTTCGAGGATGAAGATGACATTGAGGACGTGGTCGACCGCCCTTCGACTGATAGGACAATGTTTTTAGCTTGGTTTGAATGTAACAGTAAAGACGAGAAAGCGAGGGAACTAACATATGTGCAATTTCCAACGAAGTATGTGTGGCATGATGACACTAAGGTCTGGACTGCACGAAAACGTGGACTTACAATTGGTAGAATTTACCATTTGGCACCAAATTCTAGAGACAAGTACTATCTTAGAGTACTGCTCAATAATGTCAAAGGACCAAAATCTTATGAAGATATAAGAACGGTCAATGGAGTGATACATAATACTTTCAGAGATGCGTGTTATGCTATGGGTTTGCTAGATGACGATCGCGAATACGTTGATGCAATTCAAGAGGCTAATGAATGGGGTTCGGGACATTACATGAGAAATCTCTTTGCTATGTTACTGATAGGCGGCAGTATGTATAGACCAGAAATAGTATGGGAGCGCACATGGAAGTTATTATCAAAAGATATTTTGTTCCATCAGCGTCGTTTTCATCAAAATCAAGGTACGTTTTGTTTACACGAATAACCTTAATTACTTTGAATTAAGTGAATTGTACTCCAAATGTTTGTTTTATATTTTCACCTGAACAGGCACCCGTGTTGTCAGATTTTCAAAATGTTTGAAAGGAATGCTCCCTCTTCAACTACATCTACTTTGTGGAAATATGCAGGGTTACAACTTACAGATGAACAAATACAGAACTACGCTTTATCAGAGATCGAGAAGATACTTCAAAAGAACCGGAGTAGTCTCCAAAGTTACCCTAATATGCCGCTACCAGATCAGGGGCTTATGAATGACATAAGCAACCGACTATTGTAAAGAGAGCGAAACTATGACCGAGTTGCCTTAAGAAATGAACATAATAGTCTTCTAGAGAAGATGACCTCCGAACAAAAAAGTGTCTTTGATCAAATAATGGAGGCAGTAAGTCAAGGCCAAGGCGGAGTTTTCTTCATATATGGATTTGGTGGAACGGGGAAAACATTTATTTGGAGAACTCTATGTGCTGCAATACGCTCGGCAGGTGAAATTGTGCTCCCAGTAGCGTCAAGTGGTATAGCATCCCTCCTGTTACCTGGTGGAAGGACTGCTCATTCTATGTTTCGCATACCTTTGAAAACAACAGAGAGCTCAACATGTGAGATAAGACCTGGGACTGAACTAGCCGAGTTACTTTCTCATACCAAGCTTATTATCTGGGATGAGGCTCCCATGATCAACAGATTTTGCTTTGAAGCGTTGGACAAAAGCTTACGAGATATCATAAGGTCACCTAGAAATGAGTCCCTAGAGAAGCCTTTCGGTGGAAAAGTTGTAGTATTTGGTGGTGATTTCCGACAAATTCTACCTGTTATTCCTAACGGCAGCAGACAAGACATTGTTTTCTCAACAATTAATTCGTCTTACTTGTGGAATTTCTGCAAAGTTTTGAGGCTGACAAAAAATATGAGACTTCTGTCTACCAACAGGGACGTGAATATAGCTCAAGTTGCAGAATTCTCGGATTGGATTCTGAAACTCGGTGATGGTATTCTCGGCGACCCTAATGACGGTGAGGCAAGTATAGAAATACCAAATGACATAATGATACGCGAAGCGGGAAATCCAATAGCTGCAATTGTTGAAAGTACCTACCCATCTGTTGTACAAAATTTATTGAATGCAACCTATTTTCAAGAGAGGGCTATTATTGCTCCAACTCTTGAAATAGTCGAGATGGTAAATGATTATATTCTTTCCTCAATCCCAGGAGACGAGAGGATTTATCTTAGTTCTGATAGTATTTGCAAGTCAGAAAGATTAGATGCTTTTGACGAAAGTGCTTATTCTATTGAAGTTCTAAACAGCATAAGGTGCTCAGGACTTCCAAATCATGAATTAAGGTTGAAAGTTGGGATCCCTGTTATGCTACTAAGAAACCTGGACCAAGCGGCTGGTCTATGTAATGGTACAAGGCTTGTGATAACAAGGTTGGTGAACGTGTAATTGAGGCTGAAATTATATCGGGAAGGAACATCGGCCACAAAGTCATCGTCGCCCGAATGACACTGAGTCCATCTGATACGACTCAGATTGGGGTGAGACTAAGGCGTAAACAATTCCCCATGGTTGTGTCTTTTTCTATGACTATCAACAAGAGTCAAGGACAATCGTTGTCATGCGTTGGATTATTTCTGCCAAAACCAGTATTTAGCCATGGACAACTATATGTCGCTGTGTCATGAGTAACGAACAAGCGAGGGTTGAAGGTATTGATCTGTGACAATGACAATGTTATAGGGAACACTACCGATAATGTAGTGTACAAGGAAGTCTTCCAAAACCTCAGATGAGCTAATATTATAAAAGTATAGCCTTATACTTACACACTACTTTTTATCTTCTTGCCGCACATTATATGCGAGGATTGTATATATTGTATGCATAAGTACCTGAACATCACTCTGTCATTTCAAATGTGCTACGGCTTCATATATTTCTCATTACCTTATGGTATCGTTTATTAAATAACACAGTTAGACAAATTAAATGACAAGTATTACATAGACTCTTCTTTATTTCATGATTGTGCTATGCTGTCCCCAGCATATTTAATACTACAGACCCGGAGCTTCATAATGGATTTTATCAAACTGCCCAACAAAGTGTTATGATTGTTGTAAAATATTACCTTCTTCGCACAGTCAAACTACTATACGATCAATCTATTAATACGAAACCTACCAAATACCGTGCAATCGCACGGGATCTACACTAGTTGTATTTTCAATGGTTTAACCATGGTACCCCTGTGTTTCCCATTCTTTGCCCATGGTACCCTTATGGTTTCAATGTTTTTGTCAATGGTACCCCTTAATAAATTGTAACGGCTAGGTTAATGAACATACTCCACTTTACATAGTGCCCTTACAAACTTCATGACTACCATCTTCCGTTCTAACTTTGCAACATTAAAATCAACCACACTCATCACACTTGCAATACAACTTAAATGAGTTTGCTATAGTAGGATCAAATGCTTGTATATTTGTTCTTATATTGAATCTTGCACATGATTTTTTGTCTACATTAACTCATCTTGAACGAGATGAAAAAACGACATTATGTGAAGTGGAGTAGGTTCTTTATTTTTTGTGCTATTGTGTTGACCCCTAATCCCAATAATTTGGTATTTATAAGCAAATAAACAATGATTAATTCATTAATTTAGTAGTTGCAATTCATTCAGGAGTACCATGGGAAAAAACTTAAAACTGCATGGATACCATGGGCAAAACTTAAAACCACATGGATAATATCATGGGCGAAGTATTGGAAACACAAGGGTACCATTGTTAAAACATGGAAAACACGGGGGGTACCATGTGCACTTCACATGGGTTTTCCACTATTTTCGCCAGAAAACTAATTAACCATTAATCAAGCCTAATTAAACTAACTTTTAACACCGTTATGACGAAAAATTGATCAGGGGTACCACGGACACTGAACACAAAACAAAAGGTTAACCTAGGAACAACCATAAAATTGAGGGGGCGGGGGGGGTACCATGTGTAATATGTCAAAGTTCAAGGGTACCGAGTTAATTGTCCCTTTATTAATTTTCCCAGGTTGGATAGGCACACCCAAGTATGTGAAAGGCATTACCCCTTGGCGGAAACCTGTAACCCGCTGGATATCACGCTGTACCTTGGGCCAACCCCATTGTAGAACACCTCAGTCTTATATGCGATTGTGCCTATCAAACATGGTAAAATTAATAAATGAGACTGTATGGTACTGTAACACCCCCACTTACCCAGGAGCCTTATCAAGACATTCCTGAGTAAATAAATGTGTTACCATCTCGGTGTGACGTCATATTTCCTATTTAATTCGGGTCTCTTTATCGGGTAGTATATATATAATTGGTTAAACCATTTCGTTAAACCATGTCTTATACTCGTATAATGGATAACCCGTTTAACCTAATTTGTTTTACGGTTTTTCTATCTATTCGGTCTATAGATTAGTAGTTTATTTCGTGGATGAGTCAAATCCGTTAACCGAGCCCAAACGGAATCAGAGGTATATTACGTGTATTATGTCATTATATAGGCACACACTACTGGGTTTCTTATTTGATTCCACTTATTAACCCTAGGCAACACACACAACATGTTTTGAAGTTCCTTGTCCCATTCACGGCGCCTCCCTTCATCTTCAACCTCTAGCGCACGCCTCCTTACCCTACAACCACTTTTACCAACCTCTTCCTCCACCGTTGTTGGCCGCCTCTCCTTGACTCGTTACTTCCTGGCCAATTAGGTAATTCCTTGTTTCGGTCGCGCCTTTTTTCTTATGTCATGGAGTTAGAGTCGTAGATTATTATTATCGTTTCAGGTCTGCAGGTTTCTGCCATCAGGCGTATTGTTGTTGTTGTTGTTGTTGTTGTTGTTGTTGTTGTTGTTGTGTGTCACGCTATTGTCGTAGGGGCCTATTAGGGTCGAGATGTTAAGTTGTGCGCATCGAGGACTGTCCTTGTATGGTTATTACTGTCATGTGTTGTGGTTACGTATTGTTGTTCTCGTGTGAGGGCTGTTGTCGGGATGGGCTTTATTGTGGTTAAGTATAATGGGTGCGTCGTGAGTATTGTTGCCGTGAGTATTAGGGAGTGTCGTGAATGTTTTGGTAATGTAGAAGGTGTAAGATTGGCTGTAGTATAGTAGTATTACGTAGTAATACTAATCTAGTAGTGATACTATTATTAATAATAGTATAATACTAATATTAATGACATGTTTTGTTAATTGCTCTCGCTAGTGTGTCTGTGTAGTGTCGTAGTGGGTTCGGCTGGGATTATTAGAAGGTGTAATTTAATTAGAACGGTGTCGATCTCATTTTATAATTTAGTAAGTCGAGTCGATCTCATTTTATAATCTAGTATTTAATTACGTTAGGATCGATATTAATTTAAGTATATAACATTTTATTAGGAGTGGATTTCGTAGAGTTTCCGTGGTGAACTGTGCTACCGGTGCATGTGCTGAATTGCTTAATAAGTAAGGTTTAACCTTACAATTGTATTATTGTGTTGAATTACAGAGTATGTTGAGCATGATTGATATGAATTATACTGTGATGAATTATGAGATATTATGATGAGAATTGTGATGAATTGGAATTATTGAAATTCCGATACTGAGTATTTATTGGGATGAGATTCCGATACAGAGTTTAATATGAGAGTCTACGGCCGCATTGGTGTTTGTGGACCCACGCATGAAATGTGAAGGTTACCTAGAAAAGTAGCCTAGGCTCGGTTGATCTCGAACCTGCCTTGTTATTCGCCTTCTTTGGGTCGGCCTTAGGAGGGATGCGCACATTAATGAATACGGGACCCCTGTTACTATTGTGGTTACTATTGTGGAAACCGAGATTTGGAATTGAGATTGAGATTGGAATGGAGATTGAGATTAGTCATGGTACGATTGTATTATCGTGATTGTATATTGGTATCAGAATTGTCTATCGCATGCTCAACTATTATTTTATTGAACTGTCTGATTATTCCTTACTCAGCTTTGCTGACCGTTTTCTCTGTCTAATTTGTTACCCTATTTTATTTGGGGGCCTGTGACGATCCAATTGGTATTTCCGACCTTTTGGGGAGCAGTTAATCGTGCAGGTTAGATTGTGATATGATGACATTATGGACGCATGAGTGGGATGGGTTGAGTGACGACGGACTAGACTTAGACAATTGATTCATTTTATCTCTCGCTGCGTCTGAATACTTTGTTTCTAGTTTTGGATTATTCCTTTTGACTTTTAGGACTTCTGTTGTAATTTAAAACAATTGGACCTTGGGTTTAAATTCAGTATCTGGTTAGGATTGATTGTATTGTGACTACTACCTCGGGTCCAACCGAGATGGTAACACCTTTATTTACTCAGGAATGTCTTGATAAGGCTCCTGGGTAAATGGGAGTGTTACAAAGTGGTATTAGAGCGATCGATCTTGAACTTGTAATAAATGAACATAGGAATTAAAATGAACCCCGGTGATAGACCATTGGGAGCCCACTTAAAATCTCTGGTTTAGGAGACGTCCTTATACAAACCCCCGACTCTTTTGGTTTTGACCCGGTAACCACGTGTGAGATCGAGTAAGGGGAGAATATATAGGACAGGTCCGTTGCGATGATATGAATTTCTTTTGAATTGCATGATGTTATGAATTGCGTGGCAAGTATAGTGCTTGAAATGTTAGAGGATGTGTTTCAGCGTTAAACATATGTCATTGAAAACGTATTGTTATGATGTATGTTGTTATCAAGGCTCATGTGTATGTTGTTGTTTTGAAGTAATCATGCCAAAGAAAGCAGCTTGCAATTATACCCCAGTCACTCTAAGTGCCGAAGAAGTTGCGCGCTTAGTGGAATTCAACAATACGCTTTTGGAAGCCCTGAAAAACATCCGTACATCGAAACCACAAGCGACAGACGAGGCCACCATTAGCAAGGCGATAGCACGCCATCGTCCTAGCAAGTATGATGAGATTGGTGGACCGTCGTGGCTAGAAGACTGGGTGAAGGAAATGAAAAAGATGTTCCAGGTAGTGAATTGCCCGGAGCATATGGAGCGGGATCAAGCAGCCCTCTATTTGAGTGGTAAGGCTGATTTATGGTGGCACCACAACTATGCAAAGTTGATGGGAGAACATGAGAAAGGGGATTATGGGGAGGATACCTTTGGGTGGAAGAGTCTCGAAGGGGAGCTAAGAGCGGAATTCTTTCCAGAGCATCTTCGTTGTGCAAAAAGGGTCGAATTTCATCGTTACACCATGACCGACGACATGACTGTCGAGGAATATTACGACAAATTCATGGAGTTGGCCACATATTCTGCCGACCTCAATCTGATTTCCGAACTTCTGGCTTCCCGCTTCGAGAGAGGTCTGTCTGTTAGGATTCTCGAGAAGCTACCCATGGGGAATAATGCTGATGTGAAAGAGGTATACCTGAGAGCCGGACACGCCGAGCAAATAGCTGATCGCATTAAGGAGTTGAATGGTCAGAAGGGTGAAAAGAGGAAAGCCGAATCTGAGGGTGTTGTGCAAGGGGATACGAAGAGAGGGGGAAATAACCGATCCCAGGGGCAAAAAAACCAATATTCTGATGGGAGTGGCTATGAGAGTGGTGATTACAACAGTAAGAGAAGAGATGCAAGAAGCTATAACTGTAAATCGTGTAAAAGGAACCACCTAGGGAGAGACTGTGCAGGAGAACTGGTTACCTGCTATAATTGTGGTAAGCTGGGACATCGTGCCTATGAGTGCTACCAGCCAAGACAACAACTCAGCCAGGGTCAAGGGAATTATACCCCTAATTCGGGTGCCAATAACGTAGCTCTGGGGAATGAGCAGCAAGGGAGCTGAAACCGCCAGTCGAACTATAACCCGAGAACAGGTAGTGTGAACCAATCTACAGAAGATCGACAACCACCCCATCTACTAGTGGTACACAGGGAGGAAACAAGACGAATGGGAAACTATATGCCATGGGGAAACAAACTGCTGAGCAGGAAGGACCTGTTGTTACAGGTATTTTCTAGGATGTAATAGCCCGATTTATGCTTCCTACTTAAACCTTAATCGTATAGAATTCTCGTTTTAACTTACTTCGTTATTATGAAGGTAATTTTATTTGGAGGTCCGTCGAAGTTTTGTGTCGTGTAGCGAATTTCGAGACGAAGTTCCTTGTAAGGAGGGTAGACTGTAATACCCCGTCCCAATTATCTACGTCACGTTACTTATATTAGTTTAGTGATTGGGTGATCGGTCACTTGTTGATTAGTTGGTCAGCCAGGTGTGTATAGTTAGTCGTTCCGTAGTGGGAGGTGAACTTCGGAACGAAGTTCCTTATAAGGAGGGTAGATTGTAATACCCGTCGTGTACGTCGTATTTCCTATATAATTCGGGTCTCTTTATTGAGTGGTATATATATAATTGGTTAAACCATTTTGTTAAACCATGTCTTATACTCGTATACTCTTTTAACCTAATTTCCTATACGGTCTTTTCTATCTATTCAGTCTATAGATTAGTAGTTTATTTCGTGGATGAGTCAAACCCGTTAACCGAGCCCAAACGGAATCAGGGGTATATTACGTGTATTATGTCATTATATAGGCACACACCACTGGGTTTCTTATTTAATTCCACTCATTATATAGGCAACACACACAACACGTTTTGAAGTTCCTTGTCCCATTCACGGCGCCTCCCTTCATCTTCAACCTCTAGCGCACGCCTCCTTACCCTACAACCACCATTGCCAACCTCTTCCTCCACCGTTGTTGGCTGCCTCTCCTTGACTCGTTACTTCATGGCCGATTAGGTAATTCCTTGTTTCTGTCGCGCCTGTTTTCTTATGTCATGGAGTCGGAGACGTAGATTATTATTATCGTGTCGGGTCTGTAGGTTTCAGGAGTCATGCGTATTGTTGTTGTTGTTGTTGTTGTTGTGTGTCACGCTATTGTCGTAGGTGCCTGTTAGGGTCGAGATGTTAAGTTGTGCGCATCGAGGACTGTCCTTGTATAGTTATTACTGTTGTGTGTTGTGGTTACGTATTGTTGTTCTCGTGTGAGGGCAGTTGTCGGGATGAGCTTTATTGTGGTTATGTATAATGGGTGCTTCGTGAGTATTGCTGCCGTGAGTGTTAGGGAGTGTCGTGAATGTTTTGGTAATGTAGAAGGTGTAAGATTGGCTATAGTATAGTAGTATTACGTAGTAATACTAATCTAGTAGTGATACTAGTATTTAAGTGAATGGCATCGGTTGTAAATGGTCATTGACATCGATTTTCAATCAACACCAATCAAGGTGATGCTATGACAAAAAAAATGGCATCGATTATTAACTGATGCTAATATTGCTGGATTGGCATCGATTACAACCGATGCCAATTTAGAAAAATGGCATCAATTGCAACTTATGCCCACTTACTAAATTGGTATCGATTATATCATAGGAACCGATGCAAATGTTCCCAGATCGGCATCGATTTTACAACTGATGCCATTTTGACAATGATTATACTTCCGCAACCCATACATTTTTTTGTTATTTTTTCTCTTTCATGCATGCACATTTTAGATGCTAATAGGTGTTTTCTCATAAAAGCTACAACAAATGCGGTAAAACCACGTCTACAATTTGAAAAAGACAAGCAGCAAAATCCATTTATTAAAAAGAAAACTAGATATAAGCATATCCCATACAAATATCCACTAGAATAACATCTCTCGATTCACAACTACGTACATCAAAATCTTTCACTATATTATTCACTATGTAAAATTTCTTCTCCAATCAAATTCAAAGACTGTTCACTATCTTCTCACATTCATAAGATGCTCCAAGATCCGAATAAGCAAACAAAGTTGATTCCTGTAAAATAAAAAAATCGAAGTTAGTACATACGGAGTATATAAGTATCTAACCTATTTTTCATCAAAAAAAGTATAGTATAACCTATTGAAAATAATACGGAGTATTAAATTGAAGTCTCGTAGTTGTATGCTAGTTTAAGATTGCATTTTTGAAAATTGTTTACGGTTATGATTGTTGTACTCAAATGAAATAACATAGCCAAACACACCCGACAAAATGTCACTAAGTAACATGAAATATTGTTGTCTTAAGCTTAAGACAAACTGAAGTGAGATTTTTTTAGTATAAAGCTAAAGCAACACAAACTCACCTCGACCTGACCACTTCACATACAGAATGAAAGATAGTTGAACAATGAGCATCTCTAACCTCTAAAACACCACAAGAATCACCAAAATGATGCTTTAGAAATAAGACATATGGACAGGCCAACATATAGAGGGCGGGGTTAACAAAATCAAGATAACAAACTATTTAATTTTAGAAATGCCGTAACATATCCTTTCCTTATTTTCATTTACTGTCAATCTTTTGAAGAAAATGAGACATACAACATGGAGACTAGTATGATATTACCTATGAAAACTATCGACCTACCCACAAAGTCGATTTATCCTTTGTTATGACCCCATTTCTAATAGTTTCAGTGTAACCAGAAACGAAGATTCTCCTCGTATAACACACAACAATAGTCATAAAAATTGAAATAAAGTTAGAGCATTACAAATAAAAAACATTACAAGCTAGGGTCAAAAGACTTCATATGATTATCATTGGGCACTTAAAATTAGGTATAACATTGGAGATGAAGGGTAAACTACTTAGGCAACATAACAAATCAAAATCAAATAAAAAATGAAATACTTGCAGAACACTGGCAGAATAGCAAAATATAACTCAAATACTTTCAAGAAATTTCTAGTAGTAGAGGATAAAAAATTAACTCAAATACTCCGTACCTCTTAGACACCGTGACTGGTACTTATCAAATTTTGTCTCTGTATGACTGTATCATGATTCAACATTTAGGAACTAAGGCTATGATGTTTTTGTTGTATCATGATCAACCACGCAATTAAACCAAAATAATCGAAATCAAAACAGTTGAAAATTACTACGTATAGATCCGGCATGTGATGACTCCGCCTATAAGTATACCCGGGTTGAGACCCCTTAACCAACTCCACCCTTGACCATGGCTAACTAGGGCCAACATATACCCAAAAAATTGACCCGACTTAGCCCTGAGATGGAAAACCGAACTCAACCCGCGACCCTTATTTACTCTTATATACATGGCTCCAAAACAATAATCTAATGTAATGTATGCATCATAAAGATTCAAACTTTAGACATGTCTTGATCGGAAAACCACCCTCCGAGAATGCTAACAAAGATTTACCCCCGACTAATGACAAGGATAATATATCGATCAAGCTCATGAATAAAAATATTACAGTGATCACAATTGTTCAAATTGTTAGGAAAATGATGAGGAGATTACAAAGCCAAGAAGAAAAGTTTGTGATGTACGATACTAACCAAACAACGACCAAGAATTGTCTTGTTCCTTTTTGGACAAGATGGTTCACTTCCGACTCCAAAGCATCATCATTTGTTTTCAACAAATTTTTGCCTCACAAATTAAGGAATCAAACAGGAATTTGATACTTTACAAGGCATAATAATGAATAGCTCGACGATATGAATCAGGTATAAATGTGTGGGATTGATTGAGTTAGGTTATGTTAGAGAAATTCATTAGACAAGATGAATAATTTGGGTTCGGGATCGGGGAGGATACAAATGTGATTCATACGAGAACGGTTATGTCAATGAACCGTCCTGTTTTTTTTTCAATTTTTTTAAAAAAACACGCTTCATGTGTGTGTGTATATACACACACATATGCATATGTGGGTGTGTATGTATGTATGTATATATGTGCGTATATATATATATATATATGTGTGTGTGTGTGTATAAGTGTGTGTGTGTATAGATATATGTGTCTTCAGTGTTCAGAGGCAACTCTATTAGTCTACTTGACAATCCTCAATGAAGTTTGTGCTACTACCCAGAACTTGGGGTAGTTGATGCATATATCATTTAATATGCGTACCAAAAAGATATAGCTTGCTTTCCATCAATTGAAATAGAGATCGACTCTGTCATCTTCTGGGATTAATATTTTCAGTGGACCAATCTTCTCACTGGAAACAACATTGTCATTATAAGCTCCAGATCTAGACATCACAAAATACAATCAGTCTTCGATAGTAATGACACGATAAGCCAACTCAAATAATGCCTTGAGGAATACTACTATTACTAAGCAAAGATTAATTGTACAGCTTGAAGAACCTTAATTTGAGATAAATAATGCAGCAACACGGACTCTACCTTTAACTTCTAAAGCTGAACAATCAAACAAATGGTAATACTTTATTTTATCACCTGCCATGTTACTAACCTCCATCTCATTTATATTGTCACCTTTGACTTTCATAATAATCAACTCAAACTCCAAAATGTTGAAGATGTTTACGTCCTTGATATAATTCTCATCCTTGATATTCATCCTCCTAACAGACGTTTACATGACCAAGCTACAATGAGATTACCATCTAGCTAAAACGAAAGAAAGGGAGGGAAGGAGGATGAGGGGAATGGGTACAAACAAGAACAAGTTAGCTAATTCTCCTTCCAAATCTTTTCCTTGGCGGGATTTTAAATTTCGTGTAGATTCTTGTTCTTGAATCAACTTCTTCCAAATATTTAGATCGAAATGGACGGACAAATTTTAATCCACATCTTGTTTGTCCAAAGTAAATAATTAGGCACCGTATTATTAATAGGAAAAGCACGGGTGAAGGGTAAAAGAGGTAAGATTGATGCTTTCAATTGAGTTCCATCATTATTATTGCTTGCTTCAGAGTCTTGTTTCCACATAATATTATAGGTTTTGCATGACGTGCATCAAACATATAAGTGTTCATGTGTGTGAGACTGTGTGTACTTAAAGGAAAACGAGAAGAGTATGGCGGCAATAGGCCAATATAAATGCGGGAGTATGCTCTAGTTGTGAGTTGTGGTTGGTCATATAAAAGCAACAATGATTGTGTTTACTTAATACTTTTTGTTCTCGAATCAATTTCTAATACCAGTCTGCATAGGTACTCCCCAATACATTACAAGCAAATTTGTGTTCAACGACAAATACAATCAGCGATTGGAGTATAGGAGAATAAAGCTAAATAATGACATTCTTTGTAAGATGTTAATATCAGCAATGAACTAAGATTACTCAATGCAAGTTTACCTCAATTCCGCACCGTCGTGTTCATAGAGAGAGAGAAGATAATCTGAGTATCTTTCGAACGAAACTCTCTTCAGAACTTGTACAAAGATCTAGAGCCTTTCGGTTCATGTAGGTCATAAGCTCGCTAATTTTGGATTGCTATAAAAGTTCCTGAAAAAGGATAATGGGTCATCAAGTGAAACAGGACATTATCAAAGTATATACTTGACCAATGAACTTCAGCAAAAGTACCATAGAATTAAGTACTAACAATACAACTGTACGTGAATGGATGGATGCTCCATTCTCTAAAAGGAAGATTTTCTCAATAGAATAATGACCGTTTATACTTTATATCAAAACGCTAAATGTGGGAGAACACACCAAAACCAATACTCCGTATGATTATTCAAAATGTGATGAGGAATAGACAGCAAACAAGATGTTAACTAAAGGAAGAATAGAATATTAGTATCAATTTCACTCTCTTTTATAAAATAATTGTCAATTGTAGTACAATACAGTGCATAAACAAGCTCTTAATACATGCTCGAGACTGATGCGATTTGGGATCTGTTTTACTAACCTGCGTCGCATTTGTGAACTGGCAGAAGAACACAGAACCATATTTTCTGTGACTGTGTTTATGTCAGGCCTATCTTGCAAGAACTGGAGCATTAGTTGGGCATCAAGATTATTGGTACTGACTTTAAGACCAAGTTGTTGTGCAGTAGACGCATGCACCAAGATGTAGCGAGGAATAATAGACTGATTGTTAGAAGAACGGTATGTGAGGAAAACCTTCGTTGGTTAAACAAATTGAATTCTATCTAGATAATTAGGTAGCATTGGATTGATACTTTGTACATGTCGATTCTTTATTAATACTCCCTCCGTTCATTATCTTTTGAACCAGTTCATTAAAATACTACTCACAAATATTATTAAATGGGGCAAAAGATTATGAACCGAGGGAGTATTACGTACTACATTTTTATCAAGCAAAAAGAAAACTAAGGTTCATGGTCATCAATTGCCAAGTAACGATTGAAATTAGGCTAACACTTTCCACTTAAGTTAACACTCAATTGTTAAACCATTACCAAACAACCACTACTGTCCCTGAATTTCTAACAATTTCATTATCTTTTGAACCAGTTCATTAAAATATTACTCGCAAATATTATTAAATGGGGTAAAAGATTATGAACCGACACTACAAGAAATAATGCATGTAACTACTAATCACGCGCGACTGATAAATTCAGTGGCTAATTTAGCGACTGAAAGTTCAACGCGCGACCGATATTAGTAGCTGGACGAGGAGACGGAAATTTAAAATATTAATTAAATTTAGCGACCGAAATCGGTCGCTAAAATAATCGGCGCGCGACCGATTTCAGTCGCTAAATAAGTGAAATGGCGACAGAATTAGCGACTGAAATCGGTCGCTAATGAGAGTGGCGCGCGACCGATTTCGGTCGCTAAAGATCGTAATTTTTTTTTAAATTAACGAACACCCCCCCTCCCCCGGCTCATTCTACCATTTTACTCTATCTCTCTAAAACCCCTCCCCCCTCTCTCTAAAACTCGTCCCTCCTCCTTTCCTCTTCATTCCTTCTTCAATTCTCTCATTTTCCTTAAGGTATGTTTATCTATCTTTATTTAGTTTCAATTATTTGTTAATTTCTGTTTTTATCGATTTAAATAAATTAGTTATTGGGTTGGATAGTTTCTTAGTTGTTGGAATATTTAGTGTAGTTAGGATTTTAATCGCCCAATAGGTTCCCCAATTTGAATTAGGTAGATTGTTAGTATAAAATTAGGGTTTGCAGTTAAGTAGTTGATTGAATTGGGTTGTTTTGATGTGTTAGGAATTTGGAAGTAAAATACAATTATGTCGATTTGGTGATGTGATTATGGACGAATTGGGTGGAAATAGTACTATGTTTAGGTGAATTGAGAATTTTACATAATATTTGACTAGTGTATATATATATTAGTAAATTACTTTAGAGAAAATAATTTGTATGTGGTTATTATTGTCTTAAATTTTTTAGATAAAAAAAAAATGAAGAGACAGGAACGAAAATGGATGTATGGGGAAAGATTCGATAAGAAACGACGTCCCACAAAGAAATTTTTAGAGGGTGTTAATCGCTTTCTTGAGTTCGCTAAGACTCATCCTGAATACGCGTCGGATGGTAGATTTAGGTGTCCTTGTGTGAAATGTAAGAACATCAAATTCTTGGATAGTATTTTGATTAAGGAACATATTATCTCAGATGGGTTTAGCCCAAATTATTATTATTGGATTTGTCATGGTGAGAAGTCTGCTTTTGAGGAATCTAAGGTGGATCAGAATGAGAGCGGGGTGAGAGGAATGATTGTTGATGTGGTTGAGTGCAATTTGTTTAATGATGAGAGCATGTACACTAACGACGATGACCAACCAACCCCACAAGAGCCAAACCCACGAGCGAAAGCTTTTTTTGATATGTTAAAGGCTGCGGAGAAGCCATTATATGAAGGGTGTGATGTGACATTGTTAGAAGTCGCGTCTATGGTAGTGACCCTTAAATATGAGTATAACCTACCTTTTGGGTGCGTAGACGGTATCGCTGCGTTGATTGAGAAACTCATCCCAAAAGACAACATTATGACCAAAACATTCTACAACACCAAAAAAATAGTTAAAGGTCTTGAACTTCCGCATCAAAAGATCGATGCTTGTCCCGATGGATGTATGCTTTTTTGGAAGGACGATGCCATGCTTGAGGAATGTAAGATATGTGGGAAGGGTAGATACAAAACTGTAGATGGAAATATTGTTTTGAGGGGTAAGAAGGGAAAGAGTGTTGCGAGGCATAAAAAACCTATATCACTTAGTCGACTTACCTACTTTCCCATTGCCCCTAGACTTCAAAAATTATACGCAACCAAAACCATTGCCGAACAAATGAGGTGGCATCAAGAAGAAACTCGTGTAGAGGGGAAGATGTGTCATCCTAGTGACGGGGAGGAGTGAAAACGGTTTGATAGGATTTACCCTGAATTTGCTGAGGAACCCCGTAATGTGAGACTTGGGCTGTGTACCGATGGGTTCGCCCCATTCGGTCAGTTCGGTAAGTCATACTCATGCTGGCCTGTCATGGTCACACCGTACAACTTACCCCCATGGCTTTGTCTGAAACCACCGTTCATCTTTCTTTCTCTCATTGTTCCCGGCCCAAAAAATCCCAAAAACCACTTGGATGTTTACTTACAACCAGTGATAGAGGAATTGAAACACTTGTGGGAAGTAGGGGTGGAGACATATGATGTGTCGTTGAAACAAAATTTCCAGCTTAGAGCATCGCTTTTGTGGACTATAAACGATTTTCCTGCGTACGGTATGTTGAGCGGTTGGTCTACGGCGGGCCAAAAAGCGTGTCCTTGTTGCATGAGTGAAAGCAAAGCATTCTACCTACGTAATTCAAGCAAAATTAGTTGGTTTGACTGTCATAGACAGTTTCTACCCGAGGGTCACATGTACAGGAACAATAGGAGAGCTTTCAAGAAGGGTGAGGTGGTGGTAGATGAGGCACCGATTCGTCTCCAAGGTGACGAGATTTGGGAGGTGATTTCAGAGTTCCCATCTACTGTTGACGGGACCGATCAAGAGTTCAAAGATCTTAAGAAATTGAAAAATGGTTGGTTTAAAAGAAGCATCTTCTTCGACCTTCCATATTGGAGTACTTTATTACTCCGACATAATCTGGACGTGATGCATATTGAGAAGAATTTCTTTGAGCAACTGATTCACACTGTCATGGATGTAGAGGGTAAGACATGTGACACCGTAGGATCCCGAAAAGATTTGAAAAAAATTTGTGACCGTCCGAAACTACATATCAAGCGGGATGGGTCCAAGCCTAGGGCCTTGTTTAGCCTTGATAAGGCTCAGAGAAAGGCCGTGTTAGAGTGGGTAGGGAGACTGAAGTTCCCTGATGGGTATGCATCCGATTTTAGTCGGTGTGTGGACATTAAGAACCTGAAGCTCCAAGGCTTGAAGAGTCACGACTGCCACGTGTTCATGGAGCGGTTACTACCTGTAGCGTTGAAGCACATGCTGCCGGAAAGTGTTTGGAATCCTATCACTGAGATATCTCAGTTTTTTCGAGATTTGTGTTCGTCGACAATTACAAATGACGACATGACTCGTTTGGAGGATCAAATTCCTCAGATACTATGCAAACTTGAGATGATCTTCCCACCCTCCTTCTTTAACTCAATGGAGCATCTACCGGTCCATTTGCCCTACGAAGCTAAAGTGGGAGGACCGGTACAGTTTAGATGGATGTACCCGTTTGAGAGGTGAGAACTTTCAACTACTTACTTATTTTACCCACTAACTAACGTTAGACACTGTAATTTGATAATAACATAATTGCTTGATGATTGTCATAGATTTCTCAACCATTTGAAGAAAAAAATTGGTAACAAGGCGAGGGTTGAGGGCTCCATATGTAATGCTTACTTAACAGAGGAGATAGCCAACTTCTGTTCTCTGTATTTCGAGAAAGAAGTGAACACCAAAACCAAGAATCTAAACCTAGAAACACCCGAGACGACGATTGACCCCAACATACCAGAGTTTTTTCAAAGTAAGGAAGGTGAGGGATCGTCATCAGCTGGCGGGTGGAGGACATTAGATGAGAAGGAGTACAATCGTGCTCACTTGTACTTGCTATCAAATTGTGAAGTTTTGGAGCCGTACGAGAAAAAATTTGTAACTGAATTTGTAGCTGCTAATCCACATTTAAATGCTGATGACATTTGGAATAAGCATGAGGAACAGTTTCCTAAATGGCTTAAGGAGCATGTAATTTCTGAGAATATTCAGGATGATTTGGTTAGGAGTCTAGCATTAGGTCCTTTATGGAATGTTAGAACTTGGAACCGGTATTCGGTTAATGGTTACAATTTCCATACATTTGCCCATGGTAGCAGTAGGAGTAGATGTAATTTCGGTGTGAGTGTGTCGTCACTTGAGGGTGAAGATTACTAGAGTCTATTGGAGGACATCTTCGAGTTGTGTTATGTTGGAAATGATCGTGGGTATAGAGCTGTGGTATTTAAATGCAAATGGAAGGACAACTCTGTGCAAGGTACTAGAGTACATGAAAGGTACAAACTAGTTGAAGTTAATCATACCAAAAAATACTCCAAGTACGATCCGTTTATACTTGCACATCAAGCACACCAAGTGTACTTTGCGCCTTACCCAACCACAAAGAACGACAGAACTGTAAACCAATGGTGGGCGCTGTTCAAAACTAAGCCACGGGGGCACTATGACTCTGACCTCTTCCAAGAGGACGTCATTTCTAGTGGTACAACATTGTCTCCAGTTGATGAGAATCTTTTTGCAAATGATGATGATGACAATAATGAGGTGGATGTGGGGGAAGATTTTGAAGACGATGAAGGCAGTGAGGAGGAGGAAGGTGCTTCTAGTGATATGGTCGAGGAGGAGGATGACACCAATGATTTAGAGGTCAATGACGAGGAGGACGAAGATGATGTCGAGGAAGAGGATGTCGTTGGTTCGAGTAGGCAAGTGGAAGATGACAACGACAGTGACGATGATTTTTAGTAGGGTATAGTTTTAGTAAGTTATATTATTTGTACATAGTAATCTGCATTACATATTTTTTTTTCGCGATTATTTCAATATTATGATGTCTGTTCCTAACTTTCAACTATTACATGTCTGCAGATATGACGTTGGGCAGCAGGTTGAGGTTTGGTAGTTCGAGCAGCGGCAGCAGCAGGAGCAGGGACCGGGTACAGCAGCAAGACCAAGAAGAAAACAGGCGAGAAGACGAACAAGTGGAGAACGAGGAAGAGGTGCAGGGCAATGAGGAACAAGAACAACCGCAACCACGCCAGGATGAAGTGCTTCGATACACAGACGACGGGCGCCTAATGATTGGCCCCGAGTCCACATGGTGAGACATTGTATTTTTTTTTTGTGAGACATCATCTTATTTCACTCTTTGGTGGAGGTTTCGTACTCGTGCGACGGTGACTGGTGTCAAGGACAGTTTCATGAATGATTTGACTACTTACTGCACGAGCTGGACTAAGTTGCCTCTGTGGCAACGGGAGAAGTGGTTTGCCAACTTCAAGGTACACCAATTTCTGATTTTTATTAATTATCTGTTACTGTTTACAGATTACTAATACAACGACAACAAACTATCTTGCAGTTGAAACACCACTACAACGATGGTCTCGAGGTGGCTGTGAGAGACAGATACATGGATGTCGCAAAGGAAAGATACAAAGACATGATGTATAAGATGGCAAGCGATGAAAAGTTACAGAAACAACTTAGAGGTTCGATTACTAAATTGGTGTTAGTACCTGAACACAAAGTTGTATATATATTCAAAACATTTATTGATCTCAAAGTGTATAAATTGTAGGTGACGCCATCCAACAGTTCCTAACAGCGCGAGCCGACCCGAAGTTCCTGAAGAGATCCGTCCAGGTTAAGAAGAACAAGAGGCGGGGAGGGGACCCCGAGGCGGAGGCAGAGTGCACCCACTACGGTGGGTCGCAGTCGATGCACCAGCGGGCCATGAACGTTAGTATTTCCGTTCCTTTGATTTTTATATTGGATTCTTATTTAATGTTTTCATTATAAAAATAAATGAATAATCTACATGTACTGTCAACAGGCGAAGAAGAAAACCGGAGAATTCCCTCCTCCTGTGCAGCTATTTCTCGAAGCGAAGAGTAAGGGGGACGATGCCACCGGTCGATCATTCGCCACGAAGAAGGATTTGGAGATTTGGGTAAGTTTCAAACACAATACTTTGTTACTTTTTTTACTTCAAATTAAACAATCAACCTAATCATGACTTCTATTTCTTTCAGAGATCGTATTTGGCGGCCACTAGAGCGCCCGAGAATGAAGGTGTGGACCCGAGCACGATTTGGTTTAGAGTCGCGGAGGGATACCGCAAGGGAGCGGTGTACGGTACGGGGAACGCTCATTCCCTGTACTGGACACCACCCAATGTTCGGGGGGCCCATTCTACGACGACCAAGTGTGTACCATCCGAGATGGCTGAGATGAGGGCGGAAATTCAAGAGGAGAGGGCGCAACGGGCAGCTATGGCCGAGCAGATGAAGGAGCAGAATGAGAGGTTGAAGACGCAGGAGTACATTAACCTGCAAATTCTGGAAGAGATACGGCGTCTTAGGAACACGCAGCAATATAACTGCAACTCCGGCCCCACTCCCCGATTCCCGGATCCTAGAGACCCCATCGGTGGCGGTGGTAGTGGTGCGTCCGCTAGTTTTCCTGTTGGCTGAGTTGATTCAATGAAAACAATTTGTAGTTTCTGAATGCTTGTTGAAAAAACTATTTGTAACAACACTTTTAATTTAGTGTATTCACGACGTTTGCGTACTTGGTTGACAATTTTGGAGTGTGAAGCTTGCATAACGTTTGGAATGATGTTTGGGATGTATTGTGGTTGTTGGTTTGTTTTATTGTGCAGATTTTGGCTAGAAAAATAATAAATGTAACCGGCCTATTTCTGGCACGGTAGCGACTGATATCAGTAGCTAAGTTTTATATTTAGCGACTGAAATCAGTCGCTAAATGATGCCACGTCGCACCATTTAGCGACTGAAATCAGTCGCTAACTGACGCTTTTAGCGACTGATATCAGTCGCTAAATCAGTCGCTAATTGATGCCATTAGCGACTGATTTCAGTCGCTAAAATGAGGCCATAGCGACTGATTTGAGTCGCTAAATTGAGGTCTTAGCTACTGATTTCAGTCGCTAAATTTAGCGACTGATTTCAGTCGCGCGGTTTTTTAGCGACTGAAATCAGTCACTAGAAGCGACTAACTGTAGCCACTGTCGCTTAGCGACTGTTGACAGTCGCGCGTCTGTTTTTTGCGACAGATGTCAGTAGCTAAGATCAGTCGCCAATGACTTTAACTCTTGTAGTGCGAGGGCGTATTACGTACTACATTTGTATCAAGCAAAAAGAAAACTAAGGTTCATGGTCATCAATTGCCAAGTAACGATTGAAATTAGGCTAACACTTTCCACTTAAGCTAACACTCAATTGTTAAACCATTACCAAACAACCACTACTGTCCCTAAATTTCTAACAATTTCTAACATTTAACAATTAAACAACCAATACTTTTCTAAACAGTAATTGCCTAATTTCAAACTATAACAAATCAAAGAATCAAAAGACTCGAGTAAAATTAGGAGACTAACAATTAAAAACAAGAAACGGTATCGATTACTATAATATTACGATTGAACTACTCTAATTTATTACAATAAGCCATGAAAAGGTAGTGTGGACATGACATAGGTCCACCCCGACGCGGCCACGCGCGGGTTTGGGGAGGCGAATGTATCTTCATATGAGATGGGTCGAATTGAAATTTAAATCGAAGTGGAGTCGCCACCGAACTTTGTGGGAGTTCGGAGTTCGGGCCCGTTCGAACCCACTCTATATCTTAGTGGGCCATGCACAAAGTATGGCCCATTCGGATGTCAGAGTTTATTGGGTTCGTCCCTTTGCATTTGATACTGATACCGACATTATCGGATACCGTGTATTGAATGACTCTCGTATGCCAATGGATTCGGATATCCGGAAACCATGGTTCTGAGTAAGGGGTGAGGGTACGTGTTTGGAAGTTCACAAAGAACACCAAACTCCGCCCGCACAGTAGCGGCCTCTACTAAGATATATATTGTTTGATTTTTGAATACGCGCGTTAGTAATACGATGAATGATATGCAAACATTGTTTTGCCTAAACATGCGAGAATTTGAATGAGTTGCTAAGTCGATTTAATCACTACAAAAAATGATTACTTGTGCCACAAATTACGCCACAGAATTTAATGATTAGTGGCATAAATTAATCTTGCCATAGAAATTTCAATTGTGTATACTTTATGTAAAATATTATGCCACGGAAGTAGCTGTCGCGTGGCTAAAACCACTTGTGCCACGAATGAGCCACACTAGTGGCAAATAAAATCAAATTAGCAACGAGTAAGGATACGTCCGTGGCAAGCCTTTCTTTTGCCACAAAAATAGATACTGCTGTGACATACAATTTTTTAAGCGCGAATGTTATATATAGTAGTGGCCATGGGGGATCCAGGAACGAGACCTATATCTTAGGCTAAAAGAACGTTGATTAATCGTGTGATTTTGTTTAGTGGATTATAAAAATTGTGGTCATATTTTACAAATATATGAGTAATTTTGTAAGGGTAGGTCTTATGAGAAACTAAGACAAACTAAGACGTATCACAAAATAAAAAAGCTAAAGCCTTGTTCGTTTGGATTGAAACTGAATGAACTGAACTGAACTGAATGAGTCCGAAATGAACTAAACTGAACTTAACTAAACTGAACTAAACTGAAAAGATAAATAATAATTATAATTAATGATAATAATGAATAATAATAATAATAATAATTACTAATAATAAATATTTTTATTAATGGTAAATAATAACATAAAATAAAAATTAAAAATAATTGTTAATAATAATAATAACAACAACAACAATAGTAGTAGTAGTGATGGTGGTGGTAGTAGTGGTAGTAGTGGTGGTAGTAGTATTAGTAGTGATAATAATAATAATAATAATAATAATAATAATAATAATAATAATAATAATAATAATAATAATAATAATAATAATAATAATAATAATAATAATAATAATAATAATAAGGGAAAAGTCCCATGGTACCCTCGAACTATGTCACATTACACATGGTACACCCGTTTTTAAGTTTGTTCCCATGGTAACCTTGAGTTTTATAGTTTAGTTCCCGATTTACCCACATTCCATTTTCTGTCATCACGCCGTTGAATTATGTTGAAGAGCTGGATCATTAAGTGTTAATTAATTTTGGGAGGAAAAATTAATTACATCCCTCAATCGCTACTTTTCAGAACCCTTAGCATAAAGAGAGGCGTTCCCATGGTACCCCTAATGTTTGATAGAATGATAGTTGTTCCCATGGTACCCCTTAGGTACATTGTTGTTCACATGGTACCCCTGAAACGAAAGAGGCGACTCTTTGAAACAAAGTAACAGCTAGGCTATTGAACTAGCCGTTACGCAAATTCTTATAAATGCACAGCCCTTTCTATTTTGACAGAATATGAACAAAAAAATCCACACAAATCAAACTTCCAACAATTTCGATTTCACATTCAAGTTCAACTCTAAGAGGAATTCAAATGGAAAACAAAATCTGCCTAAGATGCAATAAAAGAACGAATATAGAAAGGAAGAAGCATCTTCTAATAATGCAATGTGGGTAGTTGATAAAGTGTCCATTCAACAAGATTTGAAGAAAAAGATGAAAAAACAAATGGAAATAGTTTGTGACATCAATAAGAAAATTGATTCTATGTCAAAATTGTAAAATTTAAGCATCATAATTGGTTCGATCATGAACTTTAGTCTACTTTAATCGGCAATTACATCCATTAATTGCATCAAATCAATGTCGTACATAGAATAATCGAAGGACTTTCCATCATATTGAACTTCCAACCATTTTTCAGCTGTCATGCATTCTAGTTATACACAAACACCTACCTTAAATGAGAATTCAGTAAACACAAACATAATAAGAACATAACACAATGAAATATAACACATTCGAAATATTCAATAGTCATGATGCATATACGAAAATTAACAACTAAACAAACAATTTAAATTCAAAGCAAAAATATTTCATAAACATTCCTAATTGAACATAAACCCTAACTTTTTGAAATTAGGGGTTGTAATATTTAGCCCACAAAGCCAAAAAGATCCCTTTTTTGTGGGATTTGGGTGTTCTGCCATTTTCACACTTCCTTTTTTTTGACAGTCACAGGTAAATTGATAGCGTAAATACTAACAAGGACATCACATCCATGTGAACTTCAACTAGAAATGATGCTCTTAATGACAAACCTGACATCATTCAACAAGAACACTACTCCTTTATAACGAGACAATTACTCTTCTCAGGATTGCTCTTGATGACAATAACGCTACTGCTATAAATGGCCAACCAGACTAACAATTAATTACAGGTTTCAATTAAAATACTATATGTGAGTCTTGGACAAACTCAAATGTATGGTGAGAGAGCAACTCTAATTAATACGGTGTAAATTCAAGGGAGCACTGGCAATAGGAGTATCAAAGAAGACACTCTCTTTTCTTCATCAACTAATAATGGCTATGAGTATTTATGACACTGACTTGTGAATTGCGATATTGATAGCAGTAATACACTTTATTACCCCAAGTAACATAATCCAAAATTGGGAATTTGTCGATCAAAGAAAAGAAAGCACTCCATCTCCAATCTACATACCTACAATTCTGGCTCTTCTTCAGTCACTGGGAAGCTAATCTATTATCCTTATACCAACATACCTCTAACCATACATGATTTATAGTCACCTAACTTCCGCAAATAACACAATTTTCTAATAGGGGATGAGAGTGTTGATGATACTATAATTCCATTATTAGAGAGCATCATATCCAATTTTTACCCCCATTTTAATGAACAATATAAGATTAACAATCAATCTAGTATCACCCACTGAACATAGTATCGGATTGGGAATTGAAATTTATGACTCATAAAAATCCCTAATTGAAACATATAATCCAAACCCTAATTTAATCACAATTTTAAATCAAAATTTATAAAATAAACATAAAAAATCTACGAAAATAAAAACGGTTTAATCACATAATAGCATAGAGGAAGATTAAAACGAAGCTTTAATCACATAAATGCAAAAATAAGGAGGGTTAGTAATTTACCTAGTGCTTATTGAAAGAAATGGTTTTAATCACATAAATGAACTTTTCGTACCTGGATGATGGTTTTAATAAGTTGATATTTCAGGATGATCGAGGTAGGTTATGGTGATGAAGTTTTGTTTGCCATTTTTTTGTACAATGAAGAAGATGAAAGAAGGTGAAAAGATAGAGAGAGAATGAGTGAATGAGTGAGCAAGAGTGTGTTAGTGTGTGAGAGTGTAAGTGTGATTAATTATTAATCACACAGCGTTATAACGGAATATGGGGTAAGGGCAAATTGGGAAGTAAATTATAATACTCAAGGTTTCCATGGGAACAAACTTAAAAGCGGGTGTACCATGTGTAATCTGACATAGTTCGAGGGTACCATGGGAAATTTTCGTAATAATAATAATAATAATAATAATTGGAGCACAGGATGCTATCGGCTTACTCAAGAGGATTCAAAAATTTTCGATAGCACAGGATGCCGGAGCACGCGCTGCTCCTTTTATTTTTACTAGACTTAGCTTTGCTATAGCTAAGGGGGTGGGGGCCCAGATTATATCTCTGCTACCCACCAATTTTTTGTAAACTGTTTTTGATTCATCAATAAAATTCTCCATTCATAAAAAAATAAAAATAATAAAAATAAAAATAATAATAATAATAATTGTTGTTGTTGTTGTTGTAATGTGTCTGAACTTAACTGAAATTAACTGAACTGAATGAGGCTGAACTGAACTGAACTGAAGGTGTTTGAATTGAATTGCACTGAATCAAAAGTCTCTGAATATAATTCCAAAAGAACAGGGCCTAACTCTAACATGGTAGAGATTTCTCGTTAATTAACATTGTCGAGAGATCATATTTTCAAAGTTTTTGTGGTATTATAGAATGTACACTCGTATAAAAAACTATATATACTGTGCAATTTATCCATGATACAATTTTCATGATTAAAGCGTATAATAATAATACTATTAAAATAATTAAAAAGTTAATATTAATTAATTTATATTTACTTAAAAAGCGATAAAAATTAGACATTTAAAACTATTTCTGACCTGTATTATGACTCTAACTCGTATAACCCGACTCGAGACCAAAAACCGTTCGACTTATTTGATGGGTCTAGGTCGGATTACGAGTCAAACTCGAGTCTTTCAGTTTTGGTGTTGGGTCGGATTTTTATTGCAAGTTTTAGAAATACATAGAACACCACCATCTAAAGTCTCATAGTTAGATTTCTTTTTACCTAATCGTGTTCTTCTCCATCACTCCCCCATTAATCTCTTAACTGTTAGTGTGAGTAATGAGTCAAATCCCCAATTTGCTTGCATACAACCCCCCAGTTTCAATATTTTCAATATTAGGAAGCCACAATTTATCAGGTAACTCTCTTTCTTATTGTTTTTATGATTTATGATTGTAGTTTATAAGTATGTTTAGCAAATAATATTCTCATGTTGTTTTACGGAGTACTAATTTGGAAGCAACGGATGTTCTATGGGAGTACATGTTTTTATGGATAATTGAGGAATAATATTGCTTTACGAAACCATTCACTGTGTGTATGTCTACTGCCATTTCAATTGAATTTACCAGGATGAATTCAGCTCGCTCCTTTATTGAGGAATAATAGTAAAGTTTTTGTTGCTAATAGTACTCCGTAAAAGTTTTACCATGGGAGTACATGTTTTTCTCATATTAACAACATGTTGTTTTACGGAATACTAATAACAATGTACTAATCATACTTTTTTTGGATTTATATGTATTTGAATAATGTTTTTCCCATAGGAAAATTAAGACCTGCACTATGCATTTTGAAACTAGGAAATTGGAATGTGGGAATAGACAATTCTAGCAAATTGGGTTATGGTTGACATATTGAAAACTTGAGATGGGCACACTAATTAACCTGACAAGAGTAGATGAATGTTGAATTAATACCTTTAGGATGAGATTTAATTAGAGATGTGAAATTTCTTATCCATGTTTAGCCCTGTAAATTTTTACCAAGCAATTAAGATTAAGCTAGGTGACCTTGTAATACAACTACCAACAATATGGATATCTTGAGTTTGAATAAGAAAATCGTATAATTATATCGAGTCCTACGATTATACTACCATGTCCGAATAATTTATTTTCACTTTTTCTCGTTGTTGGAGGTATTTTAATCAAAAGAGAAAGAAATAATTAGAGCGGAGAAAGTAATCTCTTAAGCGAGCTTCTTTTAGATTGAAACGAGCGTAATAATTTAGTCGGAAAATGTAACTTAGCTGTCCCGGATTCGATTCTGGGATACAACTATGTCTGCACTTATCTATATCCAAAAAATATCAATAATGTACCTAGGTATATTTTCTAATTTTGTCTTGTCCTAATTGATAATTTAAGTTTTCGGTTGAAGCATGTTTTATGTCAGGTGGAATGTTTGTGTGTGAATCTCCAAATCATAAATTTCTTGGCCAGCTTTGAATGAAAAATGAGGTATTGTAATCAGATATGGGTGTGTAATAATCACTCAACTTTCACCACAAAGCTTAAGTTGAATTGTAGAAAGTTGAAAGAAACAAGTTGTATGATTCATACTAGTTGCTAGTATCAGCGTTATTTACTCTTGTTGGTAGGAATTTATGTGAAATTTTTAGTGTTTAATTATTACGGTCAAAATTTAGTGTGTTTAACTTGAAACTAGTACCATGCCTTACCGAACCCACATAATTTATGCATATTTGTTAGTGTTTTTTACCCACTAGGATAAGAGGAGACCTTTAGATTGAATCGTCAATATAACTTTAAAGTAACAATAGGTGTCTCTTAAGACGGGTTATCCGTCTTAAATATATAACGGGTCAAATAGCCCTCAACTTACATATATAAGACAAGACTTTTACTTTTTCCAAAATGTGAGGTTTTTGTCTTTATCCCAATTACTTGACCCGCCATATGTTTAAGACGGATATACCCGTGTTAAACAATCATTTGTGTTTAAGTAAATACTACACTCTTCATTTCATTTGATTCTATACATTTATGTAAGGGTTATTTAATGACAATAATACCAACTATAGGGCGTGTTCCAGTAATAATACCAATTATAATAAATCTGAGAATAATACATATAATTGGAGTAGGTTAATCAGAGTAGTACATACGCACTTATTACCTGCAACACCAGGTAACTTAAGTAAACAATGACCGGCTACTTAAATCCCCACCCTCTCCTCCTTTATCCTCTTTCTCCATTACCCCCTTCTCTTCGATGAAATATCTGCAATTAACCCCAAAAAACTCTAAAAAAATTTGGGTTTTATAAATCTACATCTTCTCCTTCACAACTCCGAATCTTTGCTCACAATTGTATCTCCAAAAAAGAACTATAAGGTCACCATTTTCCAAGGGTTCACCTACTCAATTTGTCAGGTAATTAAATACAAAAAAGAGGCAAAAATTAAGAGCAGAGTTCAATTAGAGTGACCTAACCCCCAACCCCAGAAATCGCTCAAATTAAGAACCCATAAAATGTCATAGGGAAGAAGAGAAGCAGAGATTGGGTAAAGGGTAGTGAAGTGAGTGTCACATTCAAAGCTTTGTTGCAGAAAAATGGTGGAAAACATGGGTTTTAAGTGGGTGGTGTTGACAGAGGAAGCGTGTTGAATGATGATGATGATGATGATGATACAATGATTGAAAAGAAAGGTAGTAAGATACTAAAAGTTGATTTCTTGGATTGATGGGGATAAAAGAATGAGAAGAAAAAAAGAAAAAGAAAAAGAAGAAGAAGAAGGTGAAGGTTGAAGAAGTAATAGAAGTCACTACAGTAATAATTAAGCGAGAAGAGATGTAAGACGGATGACAGTGGCATCGAGCGAGAAATGAGACCGAATCTCGCTCTACAATTCCACACAAAAATAAACCCTAAGAGATAATTGAACAAACAAACAACCATTACATTACATTAATTAAATTCTTAACAAGAAAACTCTTACCACACATATAATTACAAGAAATGTAAAAACAATAATGTAGAAATGGCAATGGCATGAAGCAAGAAAATTGAGTAAAATCCAAAAATTCCACCAAGATCTTACATAGTACAAAGTGTGGAACCAAGCATGTAATATGGAATTTTAAACCCGGTTATTTGAGGATACCCGGAATCAATTCTTGGTGATTCAGGTGATTCAAATTTTGTAAAAGTGAAGGCAAGTGGATGGAAGGTGGAGCAATAGTAATAAATTAAAGGGGAAAAGAAAGGTGGACGGGTTATTCAGGTAACCCGTCACCCATAGTATTCCGATTAACATACTTCAATTATATGTATTATTCTCGGATTTATTATAATTGGTATTATTATTGGAACACGCCCTATAGTTGATATTATTGCCATTAAATAATCCTTTATGTAATGTATATATCTACATATATTTTTTGAATGTGCATGATATTTTTAACAAGAAAAGAGTCCAAAAGCTAAGGAAAGTAGGTCAAATGTCAAAATGCCTCACTACTACACCGGTAGTAAAAGTCATGCTCGTGTGAAAGAGGAACTTGTAAGTGAAAGTATATATGTTAGAGATGAATTGACATCTTTTATTTCAAAATAAGCTAACTATTTTGAGTTTTAATTGTAGGAGACGAGAATGGGAAAAGAATGTTCTCGTGTCGACGTGCTATTGGAAACCCGCAAAAGAAAATCAATGAAACCTGTAGATTCTAACACTTTAGCCTGTAACAAGCACACAACAGTAAGTATATGGCTGCCAAATTGTTCTAAATTATTTCAATGTGCTATATGTAAAATGTTGTAATGTAAATTTATGTAGGATGAAGTAAAAAGGCTGAAAGATGAAAGAGAAGGACTTAACCAAATGACTGATGAGCAAATTCTAGTAGAAGTTCTTGGGAAAGATACTCGTGGATATTTGCGTTGCTACGGGAGAGGTAGAACTATTACACAACATTTTGGAGTGAAACCTTCTCGTTTGGATCTTGCTTCTAAAGTTAGGGAGGTTAAAAAAGCGACTGAAGATGTTGTGCAACAAGCTAAAAATGAGATACAAAATGCAAGAAAAGAGGTGGAAGTGGCTAGAAGAGAAAGAGAAGAAGCCCGGAAAGATGCCGAAGCTGCCAAAGAAAAAGCAGAAGCAACGAGAAACGAGGTAGATATAAAGATTGCAGCTAACAATAAGTTGTGGGAACAAAAACTTACAGCATTGCTGAAATCATATGACATTGGATCTTCTCATTAAGATTAGTAAGACATGCATCTATATTATGATGTTAAAAATCATTACATTCTTTGAATTTAAAGTACTCTTAAGTGAATTTAAAGGAGGCAAATAGGACGTTATTATTTATAAATCATATACGTTAATAATAGTTGTTCTTTGCATTTGTTCCTTAGTGTTTATTTTAAGTTAAATGTAGTAAATCTTTCACGTCATGTAGGTGAATTAATTGGCTGCAGTTGGAGTTGAAGTTGAAATCGGCGAGCGGCCAATATGAATCAAAAGGAGATCGTTTTCGAATGATGTTTGGTTTTATTTTATGTTTGTTGGACTTATTTTAATTATTGTATGGGATATGGTGAACAAATTTGAATTTCTTTTCTTTAGTTGTACGAACACGTTTATGTACTTGTTTTGAAGAAATTGTATTTTGATTAATATTTTATTCTATATATGACTAATTTATAAGGCATGTACTACTTTTTATTTATATATTGTTTATAAGGCTACGAATGTGATACATATTTCTCACTATGGCGCTAACTTGTGATTGATAAAGATATTAGCTACGAAAACATTCTTTTAGCCACGATAATAATTAGTGGCAAGTAAAAAGATAGCCACGATAATATTCATTTTGCCACGATTCAAATTAGTGGCAAGTAATAGATGATAGCCATGATAAAAAATTTTTTGCCACGGTACTGATTAGTGGCAAGTAACAATATTTGCCACTGAAATAATTAATTTGCCACGACTGTCAGCCATTTGAGACTCCGAGGCAAAAAATAAAATTATTGCCACGCTTGAGTTTTTTCCGTGGCAATTCTATAGCCACGGCCACTTGTGCCACGCATGTTTCTAGATCAAATTTCCGTGGCAAAGATACTTTGCCACGGAAATTTGACACTTGTGCCACGAAACCAACCGTGGCACAAGTGATAGATTGTTGTAGTGAATGCATCTAAAGTTAACGTCAAAGTTGTTTTAGCATGCGAGGTTCATTTTAGTATAACAAAACAAACAATGAATAAAATACAAAGACAAAGAACAAACGGGTTAGTAACGGTTTGTAAATTGAATAAATGATGTAAATATGATATGATGCATGGTTTTGAAAAGATAGTTTTGCTCAATCGCGTATAAATATTGATGATATATACTCGACCTAAATTTTCGATATTCGTCACTTGATTATGGAATCAATATCGAATATTCGGAATGATTTTCAGAAAAGGTGATTATGAATAGTTTGAAAATTGAATTAAAATAAATTCTCTCCGCGTTGAAATCGTCGTATATTTTTAAGGACTATGTGACGATTATCTTAGCATCAACGAGATTGATTTAGTTCTTCTAGATACGATATTCGGCTATAGAGTCGATATCATATTTTTAAGAACGATTGTTTTGTATAAAATTAGATTGTAACGATAATATCGATATTAGAAACGAGAAAAGAAAAGAAGAAAAATCAAAAATAAAAAGTAATAAAAAAAACGTGAAAGACGGAAGAAAAGGAAGAGAGAAAAGGAGAAAGCGGGATTTGTGACACCCTCAACCTACATGCTTAATTATCTCGAAAACGGACTCGTAGTAGCGGCCTAGGCGCGGGAGCGTTAAGATGTATATAGGTGAGTTATGGTGTGTATGGTTAGGGAGGGGATTTGACGAGTTTTGCTCTCGGGTTTGTATCTAGTTTGTCTAAAATTGCCTAGAATTTCGGGTTGTAACTGGTCGGGAATCCTATAGGATTTCAAGAGGAAAGATCGGAATATAATATTCCTAGTATTGCTGGAATTCCGGGTTGTAATTTGTGTATGTCGGGATTGGAATTGTTGATGTGTGTCGGGAATTGTAATTGTCGTGGATGTCGTAATTGTGTGTGCAAGGGGATGTATTTATAAGAGAGGTTTCGGGCTTTGTCTAGGAAACGAAACTCGGCTTGGATGGGAAGAAACACCCACTTTGGATAAGAAAAAATTGGTTGGAGGGGAAGAAACACCGGTTGGGGTGAAGTAGGATTCCGGTTTTTGGATGGAAAAAAGGAATCCGGTTTTGGATAGGAAAACCTTGCTTAATTCTTCTTCATTGCTGATTTTTTGTAGTATTTGACTCCGAATCAAATTCGTGAAAGCTGCGTGACAGATTTTTCCGCCTCAGAAATGTCTTTGACCGGGGTTTGACCCAGTCGCTAAAAGACGGTTTTGCCCCTGGTGTCGGTTTTGACCCAAATTAGTCTTATTTGACTGGAAACAACTCACTGAGTCTGGATTTGAGGTCGGTTTCGTGAGATTTCTACTCCGTAAAAAGCCCAAGCCAAATACTAACGATTTTGAGCCCATATTCGAGTATGTTAAAGCATGTTTGCGTTCGATCATCATCGGGTGTTTTTTGGAAACTGCTATAGACACCTGGCGGTCAAAATGTGGGTGTCTACAGAGCCCCCACTCTGACTGAGGCTTGGACAAGGCAAAAGTCAGAGTAGCTACCAGGCCAATCGAGGATTAAGACCTGACAGACTTCCGGTCGGGTCGTTTATAGTCCATTAGACTTGCGTGAAAGGGCCCGCCGACCATAAGATAGAAATCATACCTGAGTTCTGTTGTCGGAAGCAGCTCCGTGGGGACTTGTTTCTGAAGCCCTGGGTGTATCTATATGTGGATACATCCCATCTTAAAGCTGCTTGGGAGCGTGCCTAAGAAGCTTTGGGTGTGTCCGTTTGCAGACACATCCCGATCCAAAATTACGTTGGAGCCTGCCTAAGAAGCCCTGGGTGTGTCCGTTTGCAGACACATCTCGATTCAACATTACGCGTGAGCCTGCCTAAAAAGCCCTGGGTGTGCCCGCTTGCAGACACATCCCGATTCAAAATTGCGCGGGAGCCTACCTAAGAAGCCCTGGGTGTGTCCGTTTGCAGACACATCCCAACTCAGAATTATGCGGGAAATCGGACTTGTTGTATAAGTCCTGGGTGCGCCTACATATGGGCCCATCCCGTGCTATTTCGGGAAATTGGCGCCCTGGACTTTCCGCTGGGGAGATATGTGAGTTACGCAGGCGCTGGGAAATAAAAAAACTTGATGTTCCTTTGGAAAGCCAAGCTGGTACCTGAAATGTTAGATATGTAGACAGAAATAGCAAACATAGCAGATATCTATCGACTGACTTGCGCTGGGGAAAGTGATTTTTTGCTTTATTTTGAAATTGAAGTCCTAAAAGCAACTCACGTGCTAGGAGATAGGTTTTCAAAATCGAAAGGGGTAGAAAAGAAATTTGCAGCTTAAATAAGCTGGAATTTGACCTTGTCGAAAAGGATTTTCTCAAATGGCTTAGTTTTGCAAATTTTTAAAATGAAAATTTGAAGAGAGAGACATACTGACAAACTCGACTTTGGACGCGACAGGACGAGTTGACAGACACGAACTGGACTCTCTAAGGGTTGGCTCGTGACTCGGTAAGAGGGTGGGCCACCTAATAAGACTCTTAAGTTGCGCTATTCCGTAGCCTAGGCGAGTGGCAACATGGTCGAATCCTCGAAATGAGATTGTTTCCGTATGAAAGGGCTTAGTAGTAGCAATGCCGTACACTAGTGCTCTTTTGGATCTTTTTGGTTTTGGGAGATATTCCCAAGGTGGGTGCTGTTTCGAGTCTCTAACAGATTCTCGTCTTCGAGTGAGCCGAGTACTAGGACACTCTATAGAACTTCTGCCTAGGAGAAGCCCCCACGATGACAAAGCTAGCTGCTGAGAACATGACAGTGTCGTGACCGGAATGATGGTGCTTTTTGAATGTGTGTCAATGTGGGTGGTTGTGCCTCTGTTGAAAGGCTGCCTACGTATCCACGTGTAGTGAAATCAAACCAAGCCGTAGTTCAGTGGATTGAAAGATATGTTATGGTGCCTAGTATATTAGGGCTTTGTGTGTAACTAGCCATAACGATGGTGTAGGCTAGGTGCATTCCCAATGATGTCGTGATCAGAGGGTTAGAATGGTTAGGATGTTGATCCTGTGACTGTGAGCGTTCTCCGGGATAGCCCCCAGAGGTGGTGTGAACTATTTGGGCATGTTCTATGCCGACTGCAAGTTGAGTTCCCGTGTTTGGGGATGGTAATTGGTTTGGAACTTTGAATGTTTTTGGAAATGTGGAGCTAGGTCGCAAGTGGCTTTGATGTTTTGACATCTGGAGCTTGATTTTGTGGAGCTAAGGCTTCGAGGGTAAGGTATTGCAATGTGGTAGGAAAGGGGAAGTCGAGTAAAAATTACTCGGACATCGATTGGGCAGGTTTGATAATGCGGGATCTGGTTTCCATGTCTGGCCCCAATGGTTAGGGGTATCCTATGGAGCTTGAATCCTCAAAAATTTCGGGCTGTCTCTTAGCCTAGGTCTCAGGAAGGTCTGGAGGGTTGTACTGTGAGAAGGCTAAGTGTGGTGTTAGCTGACCAGCTTGATTATCTCTCCTATTGGATGGTATGGATATTGATAATTTTTGAATTGACCGTACCCTGGTCAAGGGGCTTTCACTTGAGTTGATCAATAACCACGGTCATGGGTATTTGATTTTTTTTAGTTGGTTGACCTCTTAGCCCCGGTCATGGGATTTTTCATTTGGGTTGACCGTGCCCTGGTCAAGGGATGTTGAGAGTTTTTTTTTATCATGGCCAGCTCTTTTGTTTTGGCCTTTTGCTTTTTCTTGTATTGGACTTTTGATTTTTTTTTTTGTCCAGCTTTTTCTCTTTTTTTTGTCGGTCAGACTAACACCTATAGCAGGGATTAGCTGATCTTATTGGATGGGTGTTTATTGTGGGAAATGCGCTTGCCTCCCGTCTTGAACCCAAACTAGGAGACTACCTAGATTTGTCATAGGATTCGATACCGCTCCCTAAGGGTAGTTTGTGGCTTTCTATGTCAGACATGGAACAGGTAAAGGAAAACACGGGTCTCAATTTTCCTGCAGTCATTATAGATGGGCCTATAATAGTCACGTGCATGTGCTCACAGTGTATGACGGTGTTCATCATGTTCTCGGAAACACATAAGGAAAGCATATATGAGAGACAGAATATTGAAAGTTGATTTTATTGAATTTTGAAAAGGGGACAGAATGCAAAAAACTCTGACTCTGATTTGGAAATGAGGATGTAGGGTATCCTAGACTCGGACTCAAACTTAGACTCGAATCAAATCCGGACTTACGGACGCTCGGTTGGTTGTTTCTTTTTTGGTAAGGTCTCTGATTGGAGAAAACGACTGGTGCCATGACTCGCCTAAACTCGACTTTGCGCAAATGCAACAGAGGGAGTCAAACTAGATACGACCCGGGGTGACGGGTCGACAAAAACTCCTGGACCGGGATACTCGAACGTTGACCTAGACAAGGTAACGACCCTGGCTCGGACTCGACCATGAGATTTGAGCTGCATGCGGGTGAGTCCGAAAATGGGGCGACCGTGTTTGACCGCGTCGCGTGCTCGGACCAACCGTGGCGACCTAAACCTAGGTGACTCGAGTATTCGTAGCATAGGTACGACTCGAAGAAGACATCGTAAGGACGCCGGTGCAGGATGGACGTAAGGTACCCCTTAAGGTGACCGTGGTTGACTGCTCGGGTGGAGGACAACCCCCGAGTGAGGCTAATGACTCTGGTAGGACTCAGATGGTGTGACATCTAAGTGACTCGAAAGTGAGGTACGTGAGATGACACGTGTAGGACACGACCCTTAGAGCAACCGTGATCGATCACTCTGTTGAAGGGTAGCCCCCGAGTGGGATCGAAGGTTGTTAAGACTCGAGTATTGGACGAGTGCCCTTAGACATAAGGACCACGAACCTTTTGTTATTAGGGCTATGCCTTGTAAAAGGTTGACTAGGAAAAGACACTAAGACGGGTGACTTGCGAAAGGTGGGCCTCCCTTAGGATTCGGCTATGTGTGCCGAGTCATGTTCGAAGGAAAGTCCACGTGTGATATTCCCCAGACTTTGGACTCGAATGTATAGACGGGCCATCCTTTGTAGGAGTATGTCCTCCGTAGGTTGGCCATGCCTTAGTCAAATAAGGCGAACTGACATAGGGAGGAAACCTGTGATGAAAGATCGACGGAGTTTCGACGCTAAAGACCTTCGATGACTTACGACAAGACCCGACACTGCTAAATACGGGAAGTCCTAAGAAGAGGAAAGTTTTGCAAAGGATTTTTTTTAAAAATACGGAAAAACCGGCGGACGGCCCGATTTTTCGAAAATTGGAGAAGTGCTATCGGGCCGCGATTTTGAAGGTTCGAAAATATTTTTGAAACTTTGAAATGGGCAGCATACCGGCTAGAAATAGACTATTTTGAGTAAAATCATAAGTCCTAAATTAGGTAGCGTCCCGGATTTTTGAAAATTTGAATATTTGGAATTTTGAATATTTGAATATCGAAAATAAATTTATGAAAATTTGAAAATCGAAAATAAGATCCCGAAGATTTGAAAATCGAAAACGGCATCTTGAAAATTTGAAAATTGAAAATGGCATCTCAAAAATTTGAAAATAGCGAATGGCATCTCGAAAATTTTAAAATCGAAATTGAATTTTGAGAATTCGAAAATCGAATGGTGGATCGGAAATTCGAATTTTGAAATGGGCAGCATGCCGGCTAGAAAAAATAAGCTTGTTTTGAGTCAAATCTTAAGTCTAATTTTCGGCAACTTTCCGAGTTTTTTGAAAATTGGATATTTTTTGAAAATATGTATTTTTGGAATTTCGGAATTTTGAATATCGAAGATGAATTTCCGAAGATTTGAAAATCGAAACAGGATCCCGACTTTTAAAATTGGCGAAAATGTCATCGGGCCCGATTTTTTTGAAAAGTTGAAAAATTTTAATTTTTTGAAATGGATAGCATACCGGCTAAAAATAGGCTATTTTGAGTAAAATCATAAGTCCTAAATTTGGTATGCTTCCCGTGTTTTGAAATTGGATATTTTGAAAAAGATGTATTGTTTGAAAAAAATGACGGTTTTTGAAAACGACACGGAAACCAAGTAGCAAGTAGTCAGGCAAGCATTATAACGACGCCATGTATGCTTTACACTAAGCCTCGGTCGGTCGAAAAAGGGTCTATACTAGTGTACATGGCCTTTCCGAGAATCGGGACGGACTTCCTAAGTCGAGTTGAGCTTAGAACATGCCGCGAAACCCATACGAATTAGCCATGGACACCTTTGACATATCCATGTTGGAGTACATCAATAGTATAGTGGGACGTCGGTCGCCAGTACCGGCATGGGAAAAGATGGGGTTATGCATGAACCGTAAAACTAAAACGCGTATTGTACTAGTCAAACGATTTCTATTCGAGTCTCACCCTGAGGATGCCGATGGTAAGTCACGCATCAGTTAATCCCCAGCGGAGTCGCCAAATTGTGGACATGACATAGGTCCACCCCGACGCGGCTACGCGCTGGTTTATGGAGGCGAATGAATCTCCATATGAGATGAGTCGAATTGAAATTTAAATCGAAGTGGAGTCGCCACCGAACTTTGTGGGAGTTCGGCCCCGTTCGAACCCACTCTATATCTTAGTGGGCCATGCACAAAGTATGGCTCATTCGGATGTCATATTTATTGGGTTCGTCCCTTTGCATTTGATACCGATACCGACATTATCGGATACCGTGTATTGAATGACTCTCGTATGCCAATGGATTCGGATATCCGAAAACCACGGTTCTGAGTAAGGGGTGAGGGTACGTGTTGGGAAGTTCACAAAGAACACTCAACCCCGCCCGCACATTAGCGGCCTCTACTAAGATATCGTTTGATTTTTGAATACGCGCGTTAGTAATACAATGAATGATATGCAAACATTGTTTTGCCTAAACATGCGAGAATTTGAATGGGTTGCTAAGTCGATTTAATGCATCTAAAGTTAACGACAAAGTTGTTTTAGCATGCGAGGTTCGTTTTAGTATAATAAAACAAACAATGAATAAAATACAAAGACAAAGAACAAATGGGTTAGTAACGGTTTGTAAATTGAATAAATGATGTAAATATGATATGATGCATGGTTTTGAAAAGATAGTTTTGCTAAATCGCGTATAAATATTGATGATTTATACTCGACTCAAATTTTCGATATTCGTCACATTCGACACTTGATTATGGAATCAATATCGAATATTCGGAATGATTTTTAGAAAAGGTGATTATGAATAGTTTGAAAATTGAATTAAAATAAATTCTCTCCGCGTTGAAATCGTCTTATATTTTTAAGGACTATGTGACGATTATCTTAGCATCAACGAGATTGATTTAGTTCTTCTAGATACGATATTCGACTATAGAGTCGATATCATATTTTTAAGAACGATTGTTTTGTATAAAATTAGATTGTAACGATAATATCGATATTAGAGACGAGAAAAGAAAAGAAAAAAAATCAAAAATAAAAAGTAATAAAAAAAACGTGAAAGACGGAAGAAAAGGAAGAGAGAAAAGGAGAAAGCTGGATTTGTGACACCCTTAACCTACATGCTTAATTATCTCGAAAACGGACTCGTAGTAGCGGCCTAGGCGCGGGAGCGTTAAGATGTATATAGGTGAGTTATGGTGTGTATGGTTAGGGAGGGGATTTGACGAGTTTTGCTCTCGGGTTTGTATCTGGTTTGCCTATAATTGCCTAGAATTTCGGGTTGTAACTGGTCGGGAATCCTATAGGATTTCTAGAGGAAAGATTGGAATATAATATGCTTAGTATTGCTGGAATTCCGGGTTGTAATTTGTGTATATCGGGATTGGAATTGTTGTGTTGTGAATTGTTGATGTGTGTCGGGAATTGTAATTGTCGTGGATGTCGTAATTGTGTGTGGAAGGGGATGTATTTATAGGAGAGGTTTCCGGCGTTGTCTAGGAAACAAAACCCGGCTTGGATGGGAAGAAACACCCACTTTGAATAGGAAAAGGTTGTTTGGAGGGGAAGAAACACCGGTTGGGGTAAAGTAGGATTCCGGTTTTTGGATGGAAAAAAGGAATGCGGTTTTGGATAGGAAAAGCTTGTTTAATTCTTCTTCATTGCTGATTTTTTGTAGTATTTGACTCCGAATCAGATTCGTGAAAGCTGCGTGACAGATTTTTCCGCCTCGGAAATGTCTTTGACTGGGGTTTGACCCAGTCGCTAAAAGACGGTTTTGCCCCTGGTGTCGGTTTTGACCCAAATTAGTCTTATTTGACTGGAAACGACCCACTGGGCCAGGATTTGAGGTCGGTTTCGTGAGATTTCTAATCCGTAAAAAGCCCAAGCCAAATACTAACGATTTTGAGCCCATATTCGAGTATGTTAAAGCATGTTTGCGTCCGATCATCATCGAGTGTTTTTTGGAAACTGCTATAGACACCTGGCGGTCAAAATATGGGTGTCTACAGGTAGGTAAAACAACAAATTTACAACAAAAAGTGAAGAGCAAACTAAATACACAAACTAGAGGCAGAACGGCGACAGAAATGGAAAAGCAATGCGTCGACGGAATTGGAGAAACAAAAATGAGGACGCGTGGTTGGTGGCAACGAGGGATGGTTAGGTGCGTAGGGCCTGCAAAATGTGTGTTAGAATATGTGACTTGAAGTTGATATTTCCTAATTTGGTGGTTGTCCCACATCTAAGGAAATAGGAAAGTGTGGTTCTTGTACAACATATATATTGTATTCTTGTCCCACATCGAAAGATTAAAAAAGGTGAGGGGATTCTTTTCATATATATAGGAGTCTCCTCTCCACCTTAGAATCCATCCAAAAATATTTGAGTCTCTTAAGTCGTTACTTAGAGAGAGCTCATACGAGTCTGTAATTTGCATTCTCGACATAGTAAAAGTTTTCCCCTTCTCCTGTGGACGTAGCTAACAAGTTGTTAGTGAACCACGTTAAATCTTGGTCTCTTTCTTTTATTATTGCCGTGTTTGTTAGCTTCCGCACAACAAACTGGTATCAGAGCTCAAGGTATCTCGGGTATCTGTGATCTCGGGAAATGGCGACGATGAGTATGAAGATTGAGAAGTTCACGGGGAGGGATAGCTTCGGGCTATGGCAAATTAAGATGAAGGCCTTGCTTAAGCAGCAAGGTATTTGGAAACCCTTGACGAAGGGTATTAAGGCTACGGTATCAGCTGAGGGAGCGGAACCTACAAAGGGGGGCATCACAGCTGCCAAATTGGAGGTGATGGAGGAGAAAGCTCACTCCACCATTTTGTTATGCTTGGCGAATGACGTCATCACCGAAGTTGCTGACGAAGATACTGCCTTGGGCTTTGGTCAAAGTTGGAGTCTTTGTTTATGACGAAGTCACTCACCAACAAGTTGCTTTTGAAGCAACGCTTGTTTAGCCTCCGAATGCAAGATGGTATGTCCCTTAGAGATCATCTCGATAGATTAAATACTATATTGCTTGATTTACGTAATATAGATGTTAAGGTCGAGGATGAGGATGCTGCCTTAATACTGCTTGTTTCTTTGCCTAACTCGTATGAAAATTTTGTTGAGTCATTTGTTGTTGGGAAAGAAACCTTGACCCTAGAAGAGGTGAAGTCGGCCCTTCACACTAGGGAGTTGCGTCAAAAGGCGACAATTGATGTGGGTGAAAGTCATAATGTCAGGTTAGTAGTTAATACATCCAAGGGGAAGGGTCAAGGAGGTAAGAAAAAGAATAAGTCTAAATCTAAACCTAAAGGACCAAGCCCAAATGACATTTGCCACATTTGTAAGGAACCGGGAGATTGGAAGGCTGATTGTCCAAAGAAAAAGCCTTCAACTGCAGCCGTTGTCCAGGGTCAAAAGTATGATTCGGAGGATGATATAGCCTTAACTGTCAATAAGGTTCAACATCCTTCCCACAAATGGGTTTTAGACTCAGGTTGTTCATATCATATGTGTCCACATCGTGATTGGTTTTCCACTTATGAGAGCTTTAATGGTGGCAATGTTGTTATGGGAAATGATGTTGTCTGCAAAGTTTCTGGGAAAGGGTCAAACAAGATTAAAACATGTGATGGTATGATTCGTACTTTAACTGACGTAAGACATGTTCCCTTGTTGAAGAAAAATTTGATATCTCTTGGTGTTCTAGATGAAAAGGGTTTCACTTTTTCGGGTTCAGAAGGGACATTGAACGTTATGCAGGGTTCCAAGGTGATACTGACGGGTATCAAGAGAAATACCTTGTATTTATTGCAAGGTATGACGTTGACAGGTTCTGCAGCTGTAGCGTCAGAGGATCGTCACACAGATGAGACTAAGTTATGGCATATGCGACTTGGTCACATGGGTGAACGGGGGATGCAGATATTATCCAAGAGGGATTTTCTGGGTAGGTATAAGATGAAGAATCTTAGTTTCTGCGAGCATTGTGTGTTCGGGAAGAAGCATCGTGCTAAGTTCGGCAAAGGGGTGCACACTACCAAGGGAACGCTTGATTATATCCATTCAGATTGTTAGGGTCCTGCTCGCGTAGAAGGTATTGGAGGTTTTCACTATTTTGTGACCTTTATAGATGATTTCTCCAGGTACACGTGGCTTTATTTGTTGAAGCACAAGAGTGAGGTCCTTAAAACCTTCACTCAGTGGAAGGCGTTGGTGGAAAATCAAACGGGAAAGAAGATCAAAAGGCTACGAACGGATAATGGTCTGGAATTTTGTTTGTCTAAGTTCAATGAGCTTTGCAAGGATAATGGGATTGCTAGGCATCACACCATTAGGGGAACACCGCAGCAAAACGGTGTTGCAGAGCGCATGAATCAGACATTGCTTGAGAGAGTTCGGTGCATGCTCTCCAATGCAGGATTGACTAGGAAGTTTTGGGGTGAAGCTGTGAAGACGGCCTGTTACTTGATAAATCGTGCACCTCATACGGGGATTGACTGCAAGACGCCTTATGAGGTATGGTCTGGTAAAGATGCTGATTATTCATGTCTGAAGGTTTTTGGTTGTTTGGCCTATTATCATGTAAATGAGGGAAAGCTAGAACCGCGAGCCAAAAAGAGTTGCTTTATGGGATATGGAGATGGAGTTAAGGGATACCGCATTTGGTCTCCGTCAGAGAATTGTGTCATTCTTAGTAGGGATGTCACTTTTGATGAAAGCTCTATGTTCGTGTCTTCCGATAATTCAACAAGTCAAGATAAGAATGATAGTCTCGAGAAACAGGTGGAGCCAAATGTAGCGCCAGCCGTGTTGTTACCAGGAACATCGATTCAAGTTACAGAAGAAGCTCCAGAGACTACTCCGGTTGGGGAGGAAAGTCAACCAGAAGAGTCCAGTGTTGATGAACCAGAGGCTTCTGATGGGCGTCCTAAACGGACAATAAGAGAGCCTAGTAGGTTGATCAAAGAGATAGAGGGGCGAAGAATTCGTTCCCAGAACTGCTATGCTGAAGAGATGGTGGTTATGCACTACAAGTAGCCAACGAAATTGAGTCATCTGAGCCACTATCTTATAGAGAAGCAGTTTCTAGTGGTGATTCTGCGCAATGGATCACTGCTATGAGTGAGGAGATAGAGTCTCTTCACAAGAACAAGACATGGGAGCTAGTTAAGGTGCCACAAGGCAGGAAGGTGGTTGGTTGCAAGTGGGTATTCAAACGGAAAGAAGGAACAACAGAGGGTGAAAGCATCAGATACAAGGCACGTCTAGTCGCGAAAGGTTTTAGGTAGAAAGAAGGAGTTGACTACAATGAGATCTTTTCTCCTGTAGTGCGACACACTTCTATTTGAGTTCTTTTAGCGATGGTCGCTCATTATGATCTAGAACTAGAACAACTGGATGTGAAGACAGCTTTCCTTCATGGGGAGTTAGAGGAAGATATCTTGATGAGTCAGCCAGAGGCATTCGAAATTCCGGGAAAAGAGGCCCATGCTTGTAAGTTAAAGAAATCTTTATACGGGCTCAAACAATCACCGAGACAGTGGTACAAGAAGTTTGACAACTTTATGGTAGGGCATGGCTACAATAGGAGTCCTTATGATTGTTGTGTTTATCATAACAAAATGGAGGATGGCTTGTATTTATACTTGGTCCTATACGTAGATGATATGCTCATGGCTGCGAAGAAGATGTCTTATGTTCAGAAGCTCAAGGTACTTCTCAGTTCCGAGTTTGATATGAAAGATTTGGGAGCAGCTAGGAAAATTCTCGGCATGGAGATTTATAGAGATCGAGTTCAGAAGAAGCTTTTCTTGTCACAGAAAATTTATATTTTGAAGGTTTTATCCAGGTTTGGGATGAGTGCCGCGAAACCTATAAACACTCCATCGGCTGCGAATGTTCGGTTATCTAATTCTTTTGCACCTCAAATTGAAGCTGAGAAGACATACATGTCAGGTGTTCCGTATGCTAGTGCAGTTGGTAGCTTGATGTACGCTATGGTTTGCACGAGGCTTGATATTGCGCATGCTGTTAGTGTTGTAAGCAGGTTTATGGCTCAACCTGGCCGCGAACACTGGCAACAAGTTAAGCGGATATTCCGCTATTTGAGGGGAATGTCAGATGTTGGTCTCATATATGGGTGTGATACAACGTGTTTGGTGACGAGTTATTCTGATTCTGATTATGCAGCAGATGTAGACGGTAGAAGATCAATGACTGGCTACGTATACACTCTTGGTGGATCTGTTGTTAGCTGGAAGGCTACTCTACAGTCGTCTGTTACTTTGTCAACAACAGAGGCTGAGTACATGGCGTTAACTGAAGCGGCCAAGGAGGGTATTTGGTTGAAAGGGTTAGTTCGCGATCTTGGGTTACATCATGATCAAGCAGTTGTGTACTGTGATAGCTTAAGTGTTATATGTCTTGCTAAGGATTAGGTGCATCATGAAAGAACCAAACACATTGATGTAAGGTATCATTTCCTACGTAGTGAGAAGCGCATCGTGGTGAAAAAGGTTGGGACAGCTGATAATCCAGCTGACATGTTCACTAAGCCGGTTCCGCCTAGCAAATTCAAACATTGTTTGGATTTGCTAAATGTTGACAGTTATATGTAAGCCCTTCGGGGCTGTACATCTCCACGAAGGGTATTAAGTCCTAGGTGGAGCAGGCCCGTGCCTTGGGTGAAAAAGGAAAAGCCCGTGTCTTGGGTGAAAAAGGCAAGACCCGTGTCTTGGGTGAAAAAGGCAAGACCCGTGTCTTGGGTGAAAAAGACAACCGAGGGAAGGGAGAAAAACGACTATTGACTGAAGACCGTTGAAAGATGCGATCGTTCAAGTCAAGGTGGAGAATTGTTAGAATATGTGACTTGAAGTTGATATTTCCTAATTTGGTGGTTGTCCCACATCTAAGGAAATAGGAAAGTGTGGTTCATGTACAACATATATGTTGTATTCTTGTCCCACATCGAAAGATTAACAAAGGTAAGGGGATTCTTTTCATATATATTTAGGAGTCTCCCCTCCACCTTAGAATCCATCCAAAAATATTTGAGTCTCTTAAGTCATTACTTAGAGAGAGCTCATACGAGTCTGTAATTTGCATTCTCGACATAGTAAAAGTTTTTCCCTTCGCCTGTGGACGTAGCTAACAAGTTGTTAGTGAACCACGTTAAATTTTGGTCTCTTTCTTTTATTATTGCCGTGTATGTTAGCTTCCGCACAACAATGTGTTTTGGGGGGATTTTTTCACTTCTTTGATTGAAGAAGGAAGATAAGAAAGGAAGTAAGGACTCGTTAGAATTACATTAAATAAAAATGACGGTTCTATTTCTTCTACAAAGACCGCTAGTCAAACTATCCGTCCTTGTTGGCTAATAGGAAGGACGGTTATCACTAATCATCGTTCCGTTTAAAAGAATATTGGGGGCGCAGAAATTTGATGACAATAGAAAAGGGTTCCATATTTAACTGTTCTTAATTGGGCGTCTTCTAAGCTTGAAATCGTAGTAGTGATATAATAGAATATACTATCTACTAGTCTACAACGAAATAAAATATGACCATCATTTATATGAGATGTGTCTTACAATAAAACTATTGTGGGACCGTCATTTTAGGAGAATTTTTGTTTCACTTAGCACTATTATTTGCCTTAATTTTCTTGAAAATAAGACTTCTCGTTTATAATAATATATACTCCATAGTAATTTGTGTCATATTGACAGCTTAATCTTTTATGCAAATACGGAGTAATAGTTGAAACTAGTATATTTAATTATCGTACAAAAACGTATTTTACATACTGTGGAGCCATCGTTGAATAGTGTTACTAATAATGTAAGGCGTTCTCTCAAGATATCGAAACATTTAAATATGCATGATACCATTCATACTATTACTTATCTTATACGAAGTATTCAATATACAAACTATGATTATTTCCAAAATACAGGGTAATATATTATTTAATGTACGTTTTAGTTAATTAGTTGTTCTATATAGATGATAGAGTATAGAGTTGACCTGATTATTTTCAAAAGTCCACTCAACTGACCCATAAAAGACCTAAAACTGTACCAGATAGACCCGATAGGGCTAATTGACCCGATATAACCGTGACCTATTAGATAATCGATCTGAACTTGAACGACATATTACGATTGTATTAACCTGAGTAAACCACTTGTAAGTGACTCGGCTCGAACCCAACTCGAGCCGTCTAAGTATGATGACCCGTTAAAATTCAAAGTTGAGATAACCTAACCCATCTTAACAAGACCCATATCTAACTGAGCTAGCGACCCATGTGACAACTCTATACGGTAGATGTGACACACAACTTTAATGGAATAGAAGATTTGTACTGATTCGAACTAACATTATCGCCACACCCAGTACAGATTTCTATCCCATCCAGTGTCACATAATGGGACAAAATATTTTTACTGATTCAAACTAACATCACCGCACCCAGCATGGGTCTTCTGTCCCATTATGTGTCACATATTATTTTATTGAAATAGGGTACTAGTAGAGATACCTGAACTGGTACATGGTTAAAATTGAAAGTGTTCGTTAAGTATCCTACTCTATAATAAACACTAGTTTAGATCCCGCGCCTTGATGCACGATAAATTTAGAATTTTATATTTAGTGATTACAATATCTATTGGCAACTTATTAACTTTTCACATTTTAAGTTTTACAATTTGATTTGAATAATAATTTAAAATTTCAATGTCATGATAATTGAGTAACCTCATTTATGTAATATTCTAATGAACATTTTTTTTACAAAGCTAATAATACTACTTAATTTTTTTTATAATTTTTACCAGACTATTCAATTAAAAGTTTGTTTTATAATTACAAAACCAAGTAACCAACAGACACGAATCAAAATATATCCGCTTATGTATTCAGATCAGTTATAATTTTTTTAACACATTAAAAGATAACATAATATTTCAAATATTATTAGATTATATAAACATTGGCTTCAGTTCCAATTTATAATATTTTTGGCAATACGATAAATAAAAATTGGCTTCAGTTCTAATTTAACAACCAATTAAGTGAAGAAAAGTTAGCATCGGTTTAAATTAACAACTACTGCCACCATTACACAAAATTGGCATCGTTTTGATTTACAATCGATGCAAAAAAAATTAAAATAGCATCAGTTTCAATTTAAGAATTGACACCAATATATTACACAAAATTAGCATCAGCTCGAATGAATAACTGATGCAAAAAAATTAAAATGGTATCGGTTCCAAAGAACAACTGATGCCAGGGATTTTTCTGTATATAGTAAAAAAATATCGGCATCGAATCTATTGTAACAACCGATGCCAATGACGAAAAATGGCATCGGCTCTATATAAACACCCGATGCCAGAAAAGAATAGCATCAATTCTGAAGTCACAACCGATGCCAATAACACTTTAATTTAAATTTGGCATCGGTACTAACAAGAATCGATGCCATTGTACCGATGGCATTCGCTTAAATTCTACTAGTGAATACTAATATTAATGTCATGTTTTGTTAATTGCTCTCGCTAGTGTGTCTGTGTAGGGTTGTAGAGGGGTCGGCTGGGATTATTAGGAGGTGTAATTTAATTAGAACGGTGTCGGTTTCATTTTATAATTTAGTAAGTCGAGTCGATCTTATTTTATAATCTAGTATTTAATTACGTTAGGATCGATATTAATTTAAGTATATAACATTTTATTAGGAGCGGATTTCGTAGAATTTCCGTGGTGAACTATGCTACCGGTGCATGTGCTGAATTGCTTAATAGGTAAGGTTTAACCTTACAATTGTATTATTGTGTTGAATTACGGAGTATGTTGAGCATGATTGATATGAATTATACTGTGATGAATTATGAGATATTATGATGAGAATTGTGATGCATTGGAATTATTGAAATTCCGATACTGAGTATTTATCGGGATGAGATTCCGATACAGAGTTTGATATGAGAGGCTACGCCCGCGTTGGTGTCTGCGGACCCACGCATGGAATGTGAAGGTTACCTAGAAAAGTAACCTAGGTTCGGTTGATCTCGAACCTGCCTTGCTATTGGCCTCCTTTTGGTCGACCTAAGGAGGGATGTGCACATTAATGAATACGGGACCCCTGTTACTATTGTGGTTACTATTGTGGAAACCGGGATTTGGAATTGAGATTGAGATTGGAATCGAGATTGAGATTAGTCATGGTACGATTGTATTATCGTGATTGTATATTGGTATCAGAATTGTCTATCGCATGCTCAACTATTATTTTATTGAACTGTCTGATTATTTCTTACCCAGCTTTGTTGACCGTTTTCTATGTCTAATTTGTTACCCAATTTTATTTGGGGGCCTGTGACGATCCAATTGGTATTTCCGACATTTTAGGGAGCAGTTAATCGTGCAGGTTAGATTGTGATGTGATGACATTATGGATGCGTGAGTGGGATGGGTTGAGCGACGAAAGACTAGACTTAGACAATTGATTACTTTTATCTCTCGCTGCGTCTGAATACTTTGTTTCTAGTTTTGGATTATTCCTTTTGACTTTTGGGACTTCTGTTGTAATTTGGAACAATTAGACCTTGGGTTTAAATTAAGTATCTGGTTAGGACTGATTGTATTGTTGTGACTACTACCTCGGGTCACACCGAGATGGTAATACCTTTATTTACTCAGGAATGTCTTGATAAGGCTCCTGGGTAAATGGGGGTATTACAGGTTGACAGGGGTAGTCGTATCCCTAATCAAAGATACCCTAAGGTTCACTAACTAATGTAGATAATGAAGCAGGGGTCGAACCTCAAGGAGACGGGACTCAAATACTTGCTCTAGGGTCTAGACTAAATATTGCAGGTCACTGTTTTTCAAGTTTGTTTTAAGTGGACTAACAACTAACTGCTATAGGATAAATCAATAATAAAAAAGGTCTAGGGTCTCAGGTTCACAATGAATGTCAATCAGGTCAGGGAGTCAACTAACAGGTCAATAATCGAACTGTCTAAGGTGTAGGTCCAGTCGGTACTACTACAAACTTTAGAACTAAACTTAACCTGCGGTCGCTAGAATTAAGCTAGTCTACCCAAAATGTCGTGACCTAATTAGTCCTTAACCCGGTCGGCGAAAAGTCCTAATTGTGATACTAACTAATTAATCCTGGCCAGTAATTAATCAATCAGAATTAAAACAACATTCAGGCGACAGTTCATATGATCAGAGACAGGTCAATTTTCTATAACCCAATTAACACCCATCGATCCCCTCAAACCCTAGATAGAATTTAGCTACTCATAATAATCGTAAATAAACTAACGGAATGCGAATTGCAATTAACCATGATGGATGCGAATCAAATCAAACTACGAAACTGAAATCAGATAACTACGAAAACTAAGGGTGAATTAAAACAAGAATTAAACTAAGGAATTAAAACAAGAATTAAACTAGAGAAAGGAAATTAAAATTAAAATCAAAATTTAAGTAGCGATACCGAAGAAATTGAGATCTGAAAAGGAAGAACTGAATACGATGAATCTTGTGAAGGAAAAGCGGGATGAACGTAACTTCTATTCTAGCCAAAACTAACGTAATGTTTTTCTGTGATCTAAATCAAAAATCAAAAGTGAAAAGTAAGTCTGACAATCCTCCTCCAACTGATTTAAAAGAATTCAGTTGGACTTACAAAGCAGGCCCAAAATTCTAAATAAAAGAAAACCCAATTTGCGGCCTGAATGCGAGGCACTCGATCGAGTACATGCGTGCACTCGATCGAGTGGATCTGTATCTGCAGGTTGGTTTATCACGGAAATTGGCACTCGATCGAGTGCTTAGCACCACTCGATCGAGTGGGTGCTGCTGAGCTCGTCATTAACAAAATCATTTGCTTCTCGGCTTTTCGTTTTCTTCCTCGTCCTTCGTCCTCGTCTCGGTTATCTGGGCCATCACTCCTAAATATGTTCGAAATTGCACTTAACCTGCAAAATAGCACGAGAACCGACAGTATCGACTTTCTAATAGAAATTGACATTAAACATATAATTATGAAAGAAGAAAAGCTTAAAAACGGTTGTCGGGGACAATAAAATACGATATAAAATGTGTTGATCAAACTCCCCCAAACCAAACCTTTGCTTGTCCTCAAGCAAACAACTAATATATACAAACGAGGACAAGTGATGTGAAACACGACTCAGAGCTGAATTACAATCATTTTTCTAAAATCGACTAAAACCGACGAGAAAACACGTTATGCTCAAGAATGCAACGAGATCAATAATCATGCCATAATCAAACCATTGCCTGCCAAACTTTCAATCTTGCAAGACCAATAATGTCGGACTTCCTTACAGTTGTCGCTCGACACTCATAAGTACGGGTAAGTATATATGTGAAGATAGGAAAGAATAAAGACACTCACTCGACTTATGAAATATGCATGCAGTTGAAAATGAAATCAATCTCCCCAATCAAATACGTGTTCCACCAATCAGGACCATAGTACATGTCAAGGACTTACATGGGGTGGCCTATATGTGAGGGAGTAAAATGGACTGTGCGTAAAGCACGTATGGAAATGTGGGGCTAAGACCAGTAGTCGCAGCTACACAATAAAAATTATCCATCTAAAAATCTCAACTGTGAATTCTGGCCACTAACTAGAAATAAGACTCAAAAGAGCATAAGAGGGAATTTTGCCATCCTCCTAATTATAATTCAATTCTAGTTTCAACATCTCGACCGTTCCCCAAAATATTATAAGAAGCAAATATGTTTTCTTTTCTTGGAATTTTTCTTCTTTTTCTAATTCTATTTTTTTTTCTTTTTTTCCTTTTTTTTTTTTTTTCTTTTTCATGCTTCTATATTTTTTTTCAATTCAGACAAGGGGAAGGCGAATACAAGGTCGCACAATAATATTACACACCACGATCCAAAAGATGTAAAAATCCCAAAATATGATCAGGGTGATTCCAATTACGTTCACTGCGACTGTCCTGGTAAGGTAGGCTATTCTGGGTTGTAGCTAACTGATATAAAAATCATGAAAACAAGCTTACAACAGCTGAAACGGGCTGAACAAAGGGAAACTGACCTAAATCTACAGGGTAGTAAAAATGGGTCGCTTGGCTATGTGGAGCTCATCAAAAACAGAAATGCCTTTCCTCATGTACCTCCTCCTCAAACCAAACACGTATTCAATATCAAGAGACGGATGTCATATTTATGCAAATTAACGTTACACATTCCATAAGGAGAAACCACTCAATTCCTAATTATAAAAGAGACCAGTTATAGATGTTACTGGCCTAGGAAGCTCTAAATTCTCAGAATTTTTGTGGTTTGCCGACAAAATGGTCAAATTTACTCATTTGGCAATTAATAGTTCAATAGGCAATCATATTAAAATCATCTCATCTCAAGTACTACATGCATTCAGGTACGGAGTCAGCTGTCAATTAGGAAAAATCAAGTAAAACGCATTGTCATCATCGCCGTTTTGCATGTTTCACACCGGACGCAAGACACACAAAAATAAAATCTTTTTGAATTTTTTTTTTTTTTTTGAACGTTTTAGAATTTTTGAAAGCACACAAAAGAAAATAGAAGCACACAAAAACACACAAATTCTCCCCCAAACCTAAATGTCACAGTGTCCTCAATGTGACTCTACAGCATATATGACAAACAAATCCACAGTCAATCCTAAGGACAACTCGACCTAAGGGGAAGTAAAAAAAAAAAAAATCTAGGAAAGCAATAAAAAAAAACAGAAATAAAAAGGAAAGAAAGTACCGTATATACAATGGTAGCTCCCCCAAACCGGCTAATCAGCCATCTCATCATCTCCACCGGTCCCAGATGGACCGTCTCCAGTATCGCCCTGGCCGCCGCCAGTACCACCTTGCTGACCCGACTGTCGCAAGTCCCTCAACCACTGTGCTCCTAGGCCGCCGTAGGTGTGGCCGTAGTCCGGACCCCAAGCAGCTGGATCAACCCCATAATCGTGGAAAATACCACTAGTATCTCCCGGACCTCTCCAGTAAGACGGGTGTTGAGGCGTCGAGATTCCTTGAGTAAGCATGAACTCGTGGATCTCCCGGTTGACGATGCTCTGATTAATCCCCTCGTGTACCCGTCGCTGGTGCTCGTAAACTGGATCATACATAAACGGATACGGGTGCGGAAACTCGGCACCCGGAGTCTGGAACGGGAAAGTCGGGGTGTGTGTGTGTGTGGCCCTGGGGGGCTAGGCCTCATCGGGTTCAGTCTCTACACGAACCCTACGTCGAGGGGGTTGAACGCCCTCGTCATAAATGAAGAGCTCCTCGGGAATGAGGTAGCTCGGCGGGTCGGGTGTGTCCTCGCCTGCGGGAGTGGGTTGCAAGGCGAGGAGTGGTGGAAGGATTGTCCCTTCGACAACCGGAAGTTTCATCCAAATCTTGTCATGGACGCGCCACTTAAACTCCGGGGGATTGCCCCGAATCCACTTCAAACTGGAGAAGAGATAGCTACGGTCTAGCAAGGGGACTCGGTCGGTGAGACCCTCAAAAGTGACTGTTTCCCCAAAACCCATAATATAGCGCTTTGCTAGCGCGGTGACAATGGCTCCACAACCGAGCGGTCCAGATCCACTGATCTGGCGCTCGATGCCGACACAAATCATACCGGGTGCACTGAATGCCTTTAAGGATTTCCTAAAGGGGTTCAGGTAGTGTCCTAGAATCAACACCTCCAATGAGTGAAGTTTACTCATGTCGGAGCGTGGAAAAACCACATGACTCAAAATCCGCAAGAAGAGGCGGATAGTAGGGTGTGGGATGGCATTGAGTGCCATAGCGGTGACACTTGCACGACGGTCCGAAAATAAGTGGAAGTAGGGAGGTGCTTTCGAATTCTCGGGTATGTCTAGGATGTCTTCATTCTGGTTAGAGGTAAGCCTGAGACACTCGGATAAAGCACTAAGGGGGATGGAATGCTCCTCATTGTTCAACCGAAAGGATATCATGTTATCTCGTCTAACAAACTCAAATGAAATTAAGAATTCTAAAGTGAGTACTCGGTAAGATAACTCACGTAGTGTCCATAAGCCACCGAATCCGGTCATGGACAAGAGGTGCAATAATTGCTCGTTCAAACCGAGCTCGATTGTAAATTGTGACGAGCAGCACCGGGTAGCTTCCATCGACCTAGGTATCAATTCAACCAAACGAGCTCTCTGGGCCTCGTCCCTGCATACAATTTCTTCGTAACCTGGCACAGGCTGAACAGCCTGCTGCCTTGCATTCCTGTTCCTGTTGTTGTTCCTGGGTGGATTTCTTCTTCCTGACATGACTATAGCATAATAACAAAACACAATCATATAAAAATCTCACCAAAAAATACCAAATTTTCGGCCAAAATCAGACCCCATACACAAAAATCGATTTTTGAGCACAAAGTGGTGAAATTAACACAAAATCAAGCATGCAATGAGATTAATATATAACTAAGGATGAAATTACACCATAAAACTAAGAAAAGAAGCAAGAAAATCAAAAACCCAAAATATACCTTAAGAAGGGACGAAAGTGACGAGAATAGGGGAGAAAGGGACGAAAATTTCAGAAATCAACACCAAGAAACACAAATAACCGCTCCCAATTGCAATTTAGAAGCAAAAATTGTGAAATTTGGTCAAGAATTGATGAAATAGGAGTGAATTGAGTGATTTGGGGGTTTAGGGTTCTTAAGATTAGTAATGGGGGGGAGGGGTTTTAATTGGAAACTGATTTAAAAAAAAGAAATGAGAAGCAATTAAAAGAGTTCGAAACCGGTTATGGATCCGGTTCAGAGGCACTCGACCGAGTGAATGGTCCACTCGATCGAGTGACCCCTTGAAAACTGAGCAGAACCACTCCGTCAAAGCACTCGACCGAGTGCATAAGCCACTCGGTCGAGTGACCACTGGAAAATGGACAGAAGCCTCTTCGTCAGGGCACTCGACCGAGTGCATAGGTCACTCGGTCGAGTGACCACTGCACCTGCTACTTCTCCTTTTTTTATTCTTTAAATTGCTTCAAAATCCTGAAATTAAATCAATTAAACCGTAAAATTCCCTCGTCCTCACTCGATAATTAAAACTAACTCCCAATTAGAGCTACCAAGCTAAAAATAAAAAAATAAAATAAAATAAATAAAATAAAAAATGCGGAAAGGGAAATTACACATTTATACAAGTGGTGCCGGGTTGCCTCCCGGTTAGCGCTGGTTTTTACGGTCCCGCTCGACCGGTTTACCTCAATTGGATTAGGTGGAATCGAGAGTGTCGTTGAGGTCCATGGCCTCTATGACACCGACATATGCACCTTCGTGATAGAGCTTGAGGCGCTGACCGTTCACCTTGAATATTTCGCCCTTGTCGGTAGTGAGTGTAACTGAACCAAATTTGTTCACTTCAGTTACCGTGAACGGTCCAGACCATCGGGATTTAAGTTTCCCGGGAAAGAGTCTAAGTCGGGAATTAAATAAAAGTACCTTATCGCCGACATGGAACTCTCGGGGGATGATGCGCTTATCATGCCATCTTTTGGTCCGCTCCTTATAAATTCTCGCGCTATCATAAGCATGGAGACGGAATTCATCTAGTTCGTTCAATTGCATGAGGCGCATCTCTCCGGCTAGTTTCGGATCAAGATTGAGCTCCTTTAAGGCCCACATAGCCTTGAACTCGAGCTCTACGGGTAGATGGCAAGCCTTGCCATAAACAAGCCTATACGGGGATGTCCCGATAGGAGTCTTGAATGCGGTCCGGTAAGCCCAAAGAGAGTCATCGAGTTTCGAGCTCCAATCTTTTCTCGAGGTATGGACAACCTTCTCGAGAATAGACTTGATCTCACGGTTTGAGATCTCGACTTGTCCACTAGTTTGTGGATGATAAGCTAGCCCGGTACGGTGGTGAACACCATGTTTCTTCAATAGCTTAGTTAGTTGGCGTTCATGAAAATGTGAACCACCATCACTAATAACAGCCCGTGGGACCCCAAAACGCGGGAATATTGTCTTCTTAAAGAGCCGGATCACCACGTTCGCATCGTTAGTAGGTGAAGCGATGGCTTCCACCCACTTCGAAACATAGTCTACGGCAACCAAAATATACCGATTCCCATAAGAAGAAGGGAACGGTCCTTGATAATCTATACCCCAAACGTCAAATAATTCTACCTCAAGAATCCCGGTTTGCGGCATTTCGTGTCGCCGAGAAATATTTCCCGTTCGTTGGCATGCGTCGCAAGAACGGACAAAGGTGGTGGCATCCTTGAGAATATTGGGCCAATAAAAGCCCGATTGCATTACCTTCGCAAAGGTCTTTGAAGGACCGTGATGCCCACCATAAGGGGAGGAGTGGCATCTAGTGAGGATAGCATGTACCTCACTCTCAGGAATACACCTCCTAAATAGGCCATCTGCACATTCTCGGAAAAGATACGGGTCGTCCCAAAAATACCTCTTCACGTCATGTAGAAACCGCTTCTTCTGCTGATACTGAAGGTCGGGAGGTAGAGCACCTCCAACTAGAAAGTTGGCATAATCAGCAAACCATGGAGTGTCCATGGTAATAGCGAGCAAATGGTCATCGGGGAATGAATCGTCAATTGGGGTAAGATCCCCACCATCATATCTTAGCCGGGATAGGTGATCGGCTACGACATTCTCGGCCCCGGACTTATCACGGATCTCCAAATCAAACTCCTGCAGTAATAGGATCCATCTAATAAGTCTCGGTTTTGCCTCCTTCTTCGCTAGAAGGTACTTCAAGGCTGCATGATCCGTATACACTATCACCTTCGAGCCAATGAGATAGGCCCGAAACTTGTCTAGAGCATAGATGATGGCCAATAACTCTTTCTCCGTGGTAGCATAATTGATCTGCGCCATATCTAACATCCGACTAGCATAGTAGATCGCATGTAAAGCCTTGTCTTTCCTTTGCCCGAGCACGGCTCCTACAGCGTAATCGCTAGCATCGCACATAACCTCGAAAGGCAGCTCCCAATCGGGAGCTCGGATAATAGGTGCGGAAATAAGAGCCTGCTTAATCCTGTCAAAAGCTCGAGCACACTCGTCAGTAAAGACGAACGGGGCATCTTTGAGGAGCAGCTGAGTCAGAGGCTTGGCAATCTTGGAGAAATCTTGGATGAAACGGCGGTAAAAACCCGCGTGACCAAGAAAACTCCGCACACCCTTAACATTAACGGGGTATGGTAATTGCTCAATCACCTCGACCTTCGCTTTATCCACTTGGATGCCACGTTCGGACACTAAGTGACCCAAAACGACCCCCTCGGTCACCATGAAGTGACACTTCTCCCAGTTTAAGACCAAATTGGTCTCCTCGCAACGTTGCAAGACCCGTGAAAGATTAAGTAAACATGCATTATAATCAGTGCCGTACACACTGAAGTCATCCATGAAGACCTCCATGACAGACTCGATAAGGTCCGAAAATATGGACATCATACAACGTTGGAAAGTGGCCGGGGCATTACAAAGGCCAAAAGGCATCCTTCGGTATGCGAAGGTGCCGTAGGGACAGGTGAATGTTGTTTTCTCCTGGTCGTCCGGGTGAATTGGGATTTGGAAAAATCCCGAGTAGCCATCTAAGTAACAAAAGTACTTATGGCAAGCTAGACGCTCTAGCATCTGGTCAATGAAGGGGAGTGGGAAATGGTCTTTCCTAGTAGCTACGTTCAGCTTACGGTAGTCAATACACATTCTCCATCCAGTCACTAATCGAGTAGAAATAAGTTCATTCCTCTCGTTCGTGATAACCGTGGTCCCACCCTTCTTAGGGACCACTTGGACTGGACTAACCCATTTAGAGTCGGAAATGGGATAGATAATGCCAGCATCTAGGAGTTTCATAACCTCCTTCCTAACCACATCCTGCATGTTCGGGTTCAACCTGCGTTGTCCCTGAATGGATGGTCTATGGTCCCCCTCTAAGTGAATGCGATGCATGCAAAACTCGGGACTAATACCACATAAGTCATCAATACTGTACCCAATAGCCTTCTTATGTCGTCGTAGGATGACTAACAACTCCGAAAGTTGGCTATCTGTGAGTGCAGCGTTGACAATTACGGGGTTTAGACCCTTATCATCTAAGAATGCATATTTCAGATTCGGGGGAAGGGGTTTTAGTTCAGGTTTACTTACCTCGACTTCCTTTTTAGGGGTGCCGAGACTGTATACCTTCTCGATAGTGCCCTCCTTTCCGTTCAGCATGCGTTCCAGCTCGTCCACTTCCGTGCCCCATGATCTCTTCTCGGCATCAGCATCGCCGGATGTCAGCAATTTCTCCAAAGGGTCCCTGTCAAGATAATCGTCAATATAGCTTTCTATTTCCAAATCAATGACATCTATACTATAACAGGACTCCTCTATCATGGGCTTCCTAAGAGCATGATCGAGACTAAAAGTCACGGTGTCATCTCCTACGGAGAGTGTGAGCTTCTCATTTTTGACATCGATGATCGCCCCCGCCGTGTGTAGGAAAGGGCGACCGAGGATAATAGGTATTATGGCGTCCTCAGCCATGTCTAAGACGACAAAGTCTACGGGAATAAAGAATTTCCCCACTTGGACCGGAACATCCTCTAAAACACCTAAAGGATATTTGACCGATCGATCAGCCATCTGCAGAGTCATATTGGTACATTTTAAAACACCCATATTCAATTTCTGACAAATAGAATACGGCATGACACTGACGCTAGCTCCTAAGTCACACAGGGCCTTATCGATAGCTAATGTCCCTATAGTACAAGGGATAGAAAAACTCCCTGGATCCTTGAGCTTAGGCGGAGTACGACTCTGTAGTAGCGCGCTGCATTCCTCCGTAAAAGCAACTGTCTCAGTTTCACTAAAAGACCGCTTACGAGTTAGTATTTCTTTCATAAATTTCGCGTAAGCAGGAACTTGAGTGATCAAATCAGTAAAAGGAACACTTACCTGCAGATTCTTGACGACTTCCATAAACTTACCGAACTGTTGATCAAGCTTTGTCTTACGCTGTCGGTGGGGAAATGGAAGTATGATCGGGATTGCAGGCTCCTTGACTTGAGACGAGGATGCTTGAGAAGAATTAGCATCCTTAATTGAGACCTGGGGATGAAAAGTAGAAGAGTCAGGTGTTACGGTTTTCACTCGATCGAGTTCAGGCTGACTCGGTCGAGTTTCAGTATACTCGGCCGAGTCACCTGACTGCACTCGATCGAGTGGTATCACTGGGAGGTTTCTGATCTGTTCTTGGGGGTCAACTCGATCGAGTGGGGTGACACCACTCGGTCGAGTGACTCCAAACTCGATCGAGTCAGGTGTGACTCGGTCGAGTTGACTACGTGATCGCTCTCTGGTTGGTTTTTGGGGGTCTACTCGATCGAGTGAGGTGGTGTTACTCGATCGAGTGACCTCCATCCGTGGCCTGCCACGTGCTTCTTCTTTCAGCTCTTGCTTCTCCAACTCCGTCTCATCAACCACAACATACTCCTCGGGCATCTTCGGACCATCGTAATGGGTTCCGCTTCTCAATGTGATCGCATTTGCTTGCTCATGTGATTGCTCGCCTTGAGGAGGTAGACTACCCGGTGACCTAACTTGCTTTTGGGTGGCAAGTTGTGCTACTTGGGTGTCTAGGATCTTGTTATGTGCAAGTATCTGGTTGACTTGGGTTTCTAGCTTATTATGACTTTGAATCCCTTGCATCAATAAAGCTTTGATCTCCGCATACTCGGTGTTGGTTGGAGCTTGAGCTTGGGCTTGGTTTTGGTTTTGGTTTTGTGGGACCGGCTGAAATTGTTGTTGGTTCCCCCACCCTTGTTGGTTACCCCAAGGTTGGTTACCCCAATTTTGTTGGTTACCCCAATTTTGTTGCCCTCCTTGGAATTGTTGTCGGTTATTGCTATGGCTTTGGGAGGGTCGGTTATGGGGTGCTACATATGGGACGGTTTTGTTACCGCCGGGTGGTGGTGGGTTAAGGACGTTTTGACTCCTATAAGACAACAATGACTTGTCATAGCCCGGTTGGTTCATGTAAGGGAGGTGTGGTCTCATGGATTGGAATGCGTTCGCCGTTTCCAAACTCACACACTCTTGGGCATAATGACCCGTATTCCCACAATTCTCACAAACAACCTCGGACATTGCATTAACTTGGTACATACCGCCCTGTTGTTGTTGATTTTGGGTTCTAGCAAGCTCCATGGAATCAAGCCGTTTAGTTAAAGCGGCTAGGTGGCTAACTATGGCATTTGATGACTCGGAGTCACCACTATTTCCCCGGGTGTTACCTCGTGGATTTCCCCAACGTGAGTGATGAGTAGCCATATCTTCAATCAACTTCCATGCTTTATCATCATCAACGTTGTTTTGGAACCTGCCATTAGCTGCAGAATCGAGCGTAGCTCGGCAATCGTCATATAAACCATTATAGAATTGATTGCACAAAAACCATACCTCGAATCCGTGATGTGGACACTCCTTGACTAGCTTTTTAAACCTTACCAACGCCTCGTGAATATTCTCGTGAGATGTCTGTCGGAAGTTAGTAATCTGACTCCTCAACATGTTGGTCTTCTGCGGCGTGTAGTAGTGCTTATAAAAAGCTAAGGCTAGGGAGTTCCAATCTGTGATTCCCTCAGAAACGCGGTCTAAATCCGTGATCCAGTCTCTTGCGTTATCGCGTAGGGAGAACATGAATAGCATCTCCATCACCTCTTCTTGAGTCACTCCCGCGGGGAGTGGTATAGTTGAGCAATAATCGGTGAAGAGCTTCATGTGCTTCGCCGGGTCTTCATCGGGGCCTCCACCGAATTGATTTCGCTCCACCAATGTAATAAAGGCGGGGCGAATCTCGAACGTACCCGTAGTGGCGGTGGGCCTCTTCAACGGTTTCGGTAGGGCACTTTGCTCCGGCTCGGAATGGCTAGCAAGTTTGGGAGGCATCTTGACTAGCGGTGTCTCGGGGGCAGTAGTGGAGTTATCCTCTTCAAAGGACAGTGCTTCGGATATGCGCTCGTCGTCCGAATGTTCCACTGATTCTGATCTTTCTGTCTCAGCAATTTCCTTGTAGAATTTCCTAGACCTGCGGAGAGTTCTCTCTGGTTCAGGATCGAATGGTGGTATGTAGCCTGAAATTCGAGAGGACCTGGGCATACGAGGAAGCTACAGGAGAAATGTGAGAAACGGTCTCAAGGAACTGAAGTTCCTCGAGACAAACAATCAAAAGGCTAAAACACAAAACAAGTAAATAAATAACACCGTCTCCCCGGCAACGGCGCCAAAATTTGACAGGGGTAGTCGTATCCCTAATCAAAGATACCCTAAGGTTCACTAACTAATGTAGATAATGAAGCAGGGGTCGAACCTCAAGGAGACGGGACTCAAATACTTGCTCTAGGGTCTAGACTAAATATTGCAGGTCACTGTTTTTCAAGTTTGTTTTAAGTGGACTAACAACTAACTGCTATAGGATAAATCAATAATAAAAAAGGTCTAGGGTCTCAGGTTCACAATGAATGTCAATCAGGTCAGGGAGTCAACTAACAGGTCAATAATCGAACTGTCTAAGGTGTAGGTCCAGTCGGTACTACTACAAACTTTAGAACTAAACTTAACCTGCGGTCGCTAGAATTAAGCTAGTCTACCCAAAATGTCGTGACCTAATTAGTCCTTAACCCGGTCGGCGAAAAGTCCTAATTGTGATACTAACTAATTAATCCTGGCCAGTAATTAATCAATCAGAATTAAAACAACATTCAGGCGACAGTTCATATGATCAGAGACAGGTCAATTTTCTATAACCCAATTAACACCCATCGATCCCCTCAAACCCTAGATAGAATTTAGCTACTCATAATAATCGTAAATAAACTAACGGAATGCGAATTGCAATTAACCATGATGGATGCGAATCAAATCAAACTACGAAACTGAAATCAGATAACTACGAAAACTAAGGGTGAATTAAAACAAGAATTAAACTAAGGAATTAAAACAAGAATTAAACTAGAGAAAGGAAATTAAAATTAAAATCAAAATTTAAGTAGCGATACCGAAGAAATTGAGATCTGAAAAGGAAGAACTGAATACGATGAATCTTGTGAAGGAAAAGCGGGATGAACGTAACTTCTATTCTAGCCAAAACTAACGTAATGTTTTTCTGTGATCTAAATCAAAAATCAAAAGTGAAAAAGTAAGTCTGACAATCCTCCTCCAACTGATTTAAAAGAATTCAGTTGGACTTACAAAGCAGGCCCAAAATTCTAAATAAAAGAAAACCCAATTTGCGGCCTGAATGCGAGGCACTCGATCGAGTACATGCGTGCACTCGATCGAGTGGATCTGTATCTGCAGGTTGGTTTATCACGGAAATTGGCACTCGATCGAGTGCTTAGCACCACTCGATCGAGTGGGTGCTGCTGAGCTCGTCATTAACAAAATCATTTGCTTCTCGGCTTTTCGTTTTCTTCCTCGTTCTTCGTCCTCGTCTCGGTTATCTGGGCCATCACTCCTAAATATGTTCGAAATTGCACTTAACCTGCAAAATAGCACGAGAACCGACAGTATCGACTTTCTAATAGAAATCGACATTAAACATATAATTATGAAAGAAGAAAAGCTTAAAAACGGTTGTCGGGGACAATAAAATACGATATAAAATGTGTTGATCACAGGTACTCACTGAAAAGATGGTCAATCGGATTCGAAGTATTGGTGCAAAAAAATTATTTGCAAGTTGTAGAACACCTCAGTATGCAATTCCATTTTAAGGTTTATATGTCAAGTTATACTTGGAGTTTATGTTCATTCAAAATAATGACCCTTTTTTAATCATACCTTTCCAATGCCTACTCTCAGAGGTTCAGAATAAGAATTGAAGAAGTTACATTCCCAACAACTCAGTTGTGCACTCGAAATCGTTGCATTTAATGGTTGGAATGAGATGATTCTTATATAACGTTTTTCATGACTGAGGTTTCAATTTTCTAGTGAGTCAAAGTCTTGGAAATAATAAGGTGTTCATTTCATGAGTTTCAAGTTATTAAGTGATGCATTTAGTCATCTTTCAGTTTAAATTATCCTCTATGTATGAACTTGTAGTTCAATTTAAAACAATCCACGCACTTTTCAGAGATACAAGTATGAGAATATTGTCTCAAATTTTACCTCTTCCTAGCATTCAGTAGGCACCTCATTTTGTACTATAATCTATTTGCGATGACGGTCGAACTACCACATGCTATTATTTTACGTGCTGCACGTGGATGATATTTTCTATAGTTCGATTCAAAACGCTACTCGAAAATATTAATTCAACATCTATGACGCGGTTTGGATTTGGGAGAGATGACATGAGATAGAGCATGTTGCCTGTGGCTACTTTGAGACGCTTTTTACCTCTAGGATGCCCTTAAGGGCAATGATTAGAGGGGAGAGATAATACGGATAGGATGAATGTTGTTCTTTAGGCTGACTATAACAAAGGGGAGGTGATTCACGTGCTTGATCAAATGCATCCACTTAAGGTACCGGGACCCAACGGTATGAATGCTTTATTTTGTCAGACTTATTGGCATATTATCGCGAGGAGAGTGGTGGACATGGTTCTACGAGTCTTAAGGGGACGAGCACTACCCAGTAGTTGCAACAAAACCTACATTGTCTTAATCCCGAAGACAAAGCACCCAACCAGGATAGGGGAGTTTAGACCGATATGCCATTGTAATGTTATCTATAAGGTGGTATTATAAGTTCTGGCTAATCGACCAAAGTCGTTTCGTGGAGTAGTAGTGTCGTAAAACAATACTGCTTTTACCCCGGGTTGACAAATCACTGATAATGTTCTTGTAGAATTTGAGATGTTTCACCATATAAAGAATAATAGAATAGGTGAGGGGCATATGGCGCCGAACTTGGACATGTCAAAGGCATACGATAGGGTGGAATGGGTGTTTCTGAAGAGGGTGCAAGGAAGAATAGGCTTTGATGATAAGGCATGGGTAAGTATGAAACACCCCTTATTGATTGAAGATGTCCTATTTATGAGCTTAAATAACTAGTGCTTAAAAACGATTGAAAGTACTTCTCATATCAACAAAGTGCAATTTCTTTTCTGGTCATCCACGCAAAAGAACTTCGCGGTTAAGCGTGCTTGGCTGGGAGTAGTCTAAGGATGGGTGACCTCATGTGGAGATTTCCAGGATGCGCATGAGTGAGGTCAAAATACGCTGGAAAGGACTCGTGTTGGTTTGTGGGACCAGCATAGATCCTGGCGAGCTACCGCGACTAACATTTCCGGTCCTAGTTTGGGCCAGGGTGTAGGCACCCGCATTTTGACTGCTTGTGTCTATAGCAGTCTCCGACAAAACACTCGATGATGATCGGACGCTAACATGCATTAATACGCTTGAATACGGGACTCGGAATCAATAGTATCCAATGTGGGCACTTAGTGGAGTACGAATCTCTCAAAAGCAGCCTCAAATTCAAACTCAGTGAGTCGTTTCCAATAAAATAAAGCTAATTTGAGCCAAAACCGCCACCGGGGGTAAAACCGTCTTTTGCGACCGAGTCAAAACCCGGTCAAAGTCAAAACCCAAGAACGAACAAGCCTTAATTGCGTCCTCATACGTAATCAAATCCAAAGTCAAATCAAATCACAACTTACCTCATTTAGCCCGGATTTTGCTCCGGATCACCTAATGACACTCGTTCGAGTGCCTGGGCCACTCGATCGAGTGACCCCCTAAAAATCAACCAGGACCCCTTTTCTGAGGCACTCGATCGAGTCCAGTCAAGGGACACTCGATCGAGAGACCTAAACCGGGGGTAAAATCTATAAATACCCCCCTTACTACATCGTCTGAAGGACCTTTTTCTCCACCTTCATTTCACCTCTTTGCATCCTTTTTCTCGCAAAAAAAAGCAAGAGCATTCATTTCCCTAATCACACACCCTAACTCATCCTACATACTCGAATGACTCTCGTGCCTACGACGACACTTACGAGCTCATATTCTGAGACTATTAACATGTAGGTTGAGGGTGTCAAAACCCCATTTTCTAATCTCTAATTCTTATGTACTTGTATATTAACATCACTAACATTTTATTTAGCGTTACTAACATTTTATTTATCGTTACTAATATTTACATTATCGCATCTAGCATTTAATTATCGTTCCTAACACCTAACATTTATTTATCGCTTTCTACATTTCATTATACTAAATACCGTGTATACTATCATATTACAAAACTATTTTCAAAATCGATTCGAGCAAATGTCCGAATCACGCTAAATCGAGCGTCGTGGGCTTTAAAAGGCAAACTACGACACCAAACACGAAGGACCTAATGTTTGTGACGACAAATTGAACTTTCCGATCGAATACATTCGATAATTAACGCTGCCTAATGTCCGTTTAATCACCGAATAAGCCGCACCGGAGGTGGCGCCCCATTATTGAAGCACGCCGCCCCAGGCGCTTGAGGGTCAGGGCGCATTATGGTGTGCACATGACCCGTCTGATTATAACGTGATCGCAGTACTTCGTTATCGAGAGTATTCGATATCACTTTCAAAATGTCGCTCTAAAGGCTCGATATCGATTCCATAGTCGAAAGTCGCACGTAAAGAGCTATTGATAATTGAATTAGCATGAAACCTAATGACATCGAACCGATCATTGTATGGTCCACAAGACCAGACAACGACATCATGACGCGGAGGGGTTTGATATTCATGTTTGTAACAACCCGGATTTTTGATGACTTAAATTAATAGATAATGCGGAAAGTTATCCAAGTCATTTAATTAAAATTATATCAGAGTGTAAATAAATCTGGATCGCTACGGATCCTTACAACAAACGTCTATTAATTACATAGTCTTGATTCACTTATCACAGAATATTATTTTATACAAAACATATTATTAAAATCTCTCGCTCGATTCCAACGTCTTAGACCTGCAAAAAAAATAAAACAGTGGACGCTTTGCAGGACAGCAACCAAGTCGTTCATCTAACATCACCTCATACACATAAGACAATCATGTGAATAAAAAATATTATACACTCCGTTACCACCTGGTTAGCAAAACATGACGGTCTAAACCTGCGGGATAAATTGTTTGAGTATGGGTGCTGCAACAGCGACAAATGCTGCTTATGTGAGAACGGTTCTGAATCTGTGGATCATTTATTCTTTGATTGCGATTATAGTTCCAGAATCATCAAAGAAATGGAGAGATGGAGCGGACTGAATATTTGTAGGACTGTGAAAGATTGTTCAGACACCAGTAGCATCGTGTTTAACATGGCTGTTACTGTTTGGACAACTTGTCATTATGCGATTTGGAATCAACGGAACAATGCTAGATTACAGTATTGGATGAAGAGCCCTAATGTGATTACTGAAGGGATAATTATGCAAGTTAAGAGGAAAGCTTTGAGCAAGGTGAACAAAGATATGAAGAGAAGCGACAAAGAGTGGCTTCGGAAATGGGAAGTGTTGTAATTCGGTTGTTAAATGACTATTTGATTGCAGCCTGACTTAGAGGCGAGCCATGTGTGCTGAAATTTCCTACCTCGTGTAAACTGTACATTGTGATTAGCAATATAATTTACATTCTACCAAAAAAAATATATTATGCTTATAAAAATATTAAAAGATATCACGTAACAGATAGTTTCATTAATTCAATTAACCAACATGTGAGGTGATGAAAACAAAAAGTTTAGAAGATGGGACATTGGAAGCCACTTGATTTAAAAATCCTTTTTCACGTAAACAGAGAATAAACACACGAATCGTGGCTTCTAGTATCACCGCTACATCCTATTGGCTTGCATCACACCAATAAAAGTAACCGTGTTACCGACTCGTAGACCGAACCGATCTTATGAGGTTTACATCTCACCCATAAGGCTTAATTGGGACCGAACTTCTATTATATTATACGTTTATTCAGACGAAGCTCTGGGCAAAATGAAAGCCGATGATTACATTCTCTGCATCACCAAGAGGGAACCCGCAATTTCCAGAATCCTGTTCTGCCCCCGCTACCTAGGTGGTAATACTGATCAAGTGCTTGTCTATACATGCGCACAAACCCTACGCAGACTCTTGAACCGCAGCTCTCACTGCCGTAGGACGACTAGCTTAAACACTAGGTCGACTCTCGGACCGCAGCCTCTGAGTCTGCTTTTCATTACAAGTGCAGTCAAAACACCACGCATGGTAGAATCCAACACAAGCTATTCGTCCCAGACTCGCATCGTAAACTTTATATAAAAGTCGTTCGTGATCAAGTAGTACATTATTTGGTGACCTTCAATAATTGTTCGGACTCATTTGAAACAGTCAAATCCTCAAATTCTTACTTTCAGTGTGACAACGTTATACTTTAATCCTCAAGTGTCACCCGAAACATTATATCCCAAATATCGTATAACTTCTTTTTAAAATAAGAGTTTCTTTAAAAGACGTTTTATATTAAAATAAAATAAAAGTATAATAAAATATTATTTCAAATTTTAAAGTTTTATTATTTTAAAATTTAAGGTTTCTGTAAAAATATAAATGTTTACAAATATATAATATAAAATTTCTTTGACGTGAAATCACTTTATAAAATATATATATAATATAAATTACTTTGATGTGTAAATCACTTTAAAGTATAAATTACTTTGACGTATAAAATATAAAATGTAAAAATTTAAAATATCAAAATTTGAAAATTTATTTTAATAAAATTTGACGTAAAATTAATTTTAATAATTATGAAGTCGTATAAAAGTTTCAGAATAATTTCATTTATTATAGAAAATGTAATTACAAGTTTATCTTATAAAATATAAGTGGAATAAAAATTACATCCGTAAATAAACAATAAAAGTATTAAACCAATTTAAACTTGAACAGACTATAAGTAAGTAAAAAGCTAACACGATGAACAAATAATATAAAATGAAGTTTATAAGTATAAAAACATAAATGACACATAAAAGTACAATTAACATGAATTTAACATATCGTAAGTAAATTTTACTCTCTTTATGTTCTTTTAATTATTTTATCAGTTTCTTAAATAAACAGAAATGTAATAAAAACCCTAGTGAGGACTACAGAGCGACGTAAGGGCGACTGGAGATTGCGGCAACATGGCCAAATCTCCGTCCAACTCTTCACCGGCTTTAGCTAACGTCACTAGGAGGAAGAATAAGCGCAGGGATGAGGATCCTAAAGGAAGCATTTTGAGCGGACGTGAAACCGTCTTTGAATGTCCCTTTGAAAAAAAATCCGTGTAAGATATCATGGGCATCCCTCCTTACGTGATTGAGGATGAGGATGATGATGATGATGCTTTATTGGATAAAGATGATGAAGATGTTACTGGTATTGAGCACGTCAGACTGGAGTCTGAGGGTAGGAATGATGATGGAGCATGGTTTATGAAGCAAGGTAAGAAAATAGTTCCAGTCATCAACGAACAGCCTATGCTTAAACTGGTTGAGAAGGATGTGAATTCAGAACTTGAATACTGGAAGAATGTTGTTTATGGTTTCATCGTGGGAGTCAATCCTCCTTGGGCAGTCTTGGAAGGGTTTTTTCGAAGAATATGGAAACATCATACTATAGACAAGGTATCCTTTCTACCAAATGGCGTTTTTTTTATAAGATTTCAAATGGAGACCATGAAGAATATAGTTCTAAATACAGAATTTTATATGTTTGACAATAAGCCAATGATCATTAAGCCATGGCAGCCAGACATAGAACTTAAAAAGGAGGATGTTCAAGTCTTACCTACATGGGTTAAACTTCATCAACTCCCATTGAAATGCTGGGGGTTTAGTTTGCCGAAGATAGCAGGGTTGATTGGACCTTTCATTAAGAGAGATGATACCACAACTTTGAGAACTAGGCTGAGATTTGCTAGATGATACCCATTTGCTAGATTTGCTAGATTTGCTAGAACACCTTTGAAGTTTAGTCAGTCATTGCCTACCTCAGTCCAGTTCCTAGATGAGAAAGGGACGCTGGTTACTATCCAAGTTGAGTATTACTAGAAACCAATGGTATGCTTGAATTGTAAGAAGATGGGGCATGAGAAAACAGAGTGTAAAGGAAGTACTAAGCCTAAGGAAGTGACAAAGAAAGAGGTTTGGAGACCAAAAGGTGATTCCAAATCAGTAACAGATGCAAGTACTAGTGTTGCCCCCAAACCTGCAGCAGCGTCTAACCTGATTACGTCTACTGGTATTGAACCGCCTGCTAGAATAATTAATTATTCTAGTAGTTATCCGAGGTTGGATAAGGAAGAAGAGTTCCCTCCTCTGATTAGTAGGAGGTCGGACAAGTCAAGACAACAGGACACTAAAGAAGGGCATCCTTCTGATATTCTGAAGGAGGGATTTTCAAATGCTCTATTTGGAAGTAGTAGCGATGTAAAGGAGGGGGAGGTAACGCTTAATCCTAAATCTTAATCAATATAGGATTCTGGAACGTTAAAGAACTGAATAAAGTGAAGAAGCAATTGGAAGTAAATAAGCTTCTTCTAAGTTGGAAGGTAGGTTTTTTTGGACTCTTAGAGACTAAAATAAAGGATGTGAACCAGCATAGAGTTAGGAATTCTATTTTTAGCAATTGGAGTATATACTAATAATCATGTAAATGCGAGAGGCAGAATTTGGATCCTCTGGGATCATCAAAAGTGTGAGGTGCAACCTTCCTTGTGCACAGATCAACTCATACACTGCAGAGTGAAAGAATTAAGCACTGGAGATGTGTACCAGGTCACAATGGTGTATGGTTTCAATGAGATTCATGAGCGCGAGCCCCTTTGGACTGATCTTAGGAGGCTGGCTGCCAATATCAATGCTCCTTGGTTAGTGAGAGGCGATTTTAATTGCGTTTGAACCCTGATGAGAGACTGGGTGGGAGATTCTCCCAGACTGAAGCATCACCTTTCCAAGACTGCATTTCTGATTGTTCTCTGATGGATTGTCCTGCTCTAGGGGCGTTCTATACGTGGAACAACAAGCAAAAGCCTGAGGATAGAGTATATCATAGGCTGGATCGATGCTTGGTAAATCAGGAATGGTTGGACCTGAAGGAAGAGTATAAGGCACACTTTTTGCCTGAGGGGCTCTTCAACCATTGCCCGTGTATTGTCAGGTAGAATGATGAGCATAGCGTTAAAAAAAGATCTTTCAAGTACTATAACATGTGGAGTAAGACGGCAAACTTTGATAAGTTAGTTTCAGGCGACTGGCAAAAGAATATTTATGGTTCTAAACAATTCTGTGTAGTGAAGAAGCTGCAACGTCTTAAGAGTGCTCAAGTCTCTGAACAGATCTCATTTTTCTGAAATTGAGAATAGGGCGGGGGTTGCTCAGGTGAAACTTATCCAATTGTAGAAAGAATTAGTGCTCAGACCTGATAACATGATGTTTAGGGAGCAGGAAAAACGTGCACATGAAGATTATGCATTTCTATGCAATGCACAATCTGAATACTTACAGCAAAAGGCTAAGTGCCTTTGGATTACGGAGAGGGATCATAACATAGCCTATTTTCATGGAGCTCTGAAAGCTAGGAGAGCGAATAATGATGTGAATCAGATATTGGATGAGCGTGGTATGAGTCATAATGACCAAGAGAGTATTCAGGGCGCGTTCCTGGATTTCTCTCAAGGCTTATTGGGTACCAATGCTTCTACTACAGCTGTTAAGAAGAAGATAATTGAGAAGGGGAAGGTATGCAATTCTCAGCATCATTCTATACTAGATCAACTAGTGTCGCAGGATGAAATTAAGCAAGCTATCTTCAGTATCCCTGATGACAAGTCCCCGGGTCCAGACGGTTACTCAAGCAAGTTTTTTAAGGATTCGTGGCATATTGTTGGCGATGAAGTTACAGGTGCGATTGCAGATTTCTTCAAATCTGGTCATTTGCTCAAACAACTAAATACTACATCTGTTACCCTCATTCCCAAGACGGAGAGACCTAAGACTGTGATGCAGTATAGACCAATTGCCTGCTGCAATGTGATCTATAAGGCTATTTCTAAGATACTTTGCTCGAGATTATCTGCAGTTCTTCCTGACATTATTTCCCCAGCTCAGGGTGGATTCATTAAGGGGAGAAGCATTATTGAGAATATCCTGATCTGTCAAGACATAATCAGACTGTATAGTAGGAGAAGCGTATCACCAAGATGTTTGTTCAAAATTGACATTCAAAAAGCATACGATACGGTTGGGTGGAGCTTCCTTCATCAAATGTTGATTATGCTTAATTTTCCACAGCGATTCAGGGAATTAATTATGCAATGTGTCACTACTGCCACATACACCTTCAACCTGAATGGGAATTGCTTTGGATTTTTCCCGGGTAAGAGAGGTCTCAGACAAGGCGACCCGTTATCGCCCCTCCTTTTCACCATATGTATGGACTACTTGACCAGATTATTGAAGTACACAACCAGTAATATGCCTTTCAGTTTTCATCCGTTATGCAAAAATCTAAGGTTATCCGCAATCTTATGTTTGCGGATGATTTACTTCTTTTCTCGAAAGGGGATGCTAAATCTATGATGCTTCTATTGCTTACCTTCTCTACTTTTTCTGATACATCTGGTTTACGAATGAGTAAAGGGAAATCGAGTGTCTACTTTAATGGAGTAGATGCTATTCTTAAGGCAGATATTATCAAAGTTTCTGGTTGTAATGAAGGCTCGCTTCCATTTCGCTATTTGGGAGTACCCATTAAAACCTCCAAGCTATCTATCTAGATTGTCAGCCGTTAGTTAACAAGATTGTGGAGAGAATAAGGAGACTGGGAGCAAAAAAACTCTCTTATGCAGGTCGATTAACATTGATCAAGAGTGTTATGTCCATCCTACACAATTATTGAGCTACCATCTTCATCCTTCCTTCAGCTGTGATGAAACAGATAGACAATATTTGTAGGAATTTTCTGTGGGATGGGAATGCTGATTACCATAGAGTTCCACTTGTATCTTGGGAGAAAATTTGTGTACCTTATAGAGAAGGGGGACTGAACCTGAATCAGACTGCGGTTTGGAACAAAGCTGCGATTGCAAAAATGGCATGGTGGACTGCTAGTAAACAAGATAGACTCTGGGTTCAATGGATTCATCAAATATATTTAAAGGGGAAAGATTGGGATGACTATCACCCAAACTCTTATTCTTGTTGGTACTGAAAGAAAATTTGCCAAGTCTGTGACCTCCTGAAACCAGCATATAGCAGCAACACAATGGCATTACAGGGTGCGAACTGTTATACATTTGCAAAAGCGTATAACTGGCTGAGAAATAGGCGTGAGAGTGTTGACTAGTGTGCTTTTGTGTGGTCCAAGTGGTTTGTACCCAAGCACAGATTGATGGCGTCGCTGATTCAGCAGAATGGCCTAAATTTGAAAGACAGACTCCATAAATTTGGAGTAACTGATGATGATAGGTGACTATGTTGTGGCAACTTTCCTGAAATGATGCAACATTTATTCCATGAATGTGAGTACGCCAAAAGAGTACTGAATGCAGTCCGTGAGAAGGTAACATTGATTCCAAAGTTAGAGATGCGGAACGATTGGAGGAAAAGAATGAAAGGGACTAAACTCCAGCGAGCTATAAAGAATGGCTTAATTAACTCGATCTCGTATCACATTTGGTTACAAAGGAATAATGCTAAAGTAGAAGAACAACTAATTCTTCCTGAGATGTTGGCTACCCGCATAAGTAAGGACTTCGTTGAATATTGCAAGAGCAAATATAAACAAAGATTTAATAGCAAGGATAGTAAGTTCATAATGAGCCTTCTAAGGCAACCGATGTAAATTGATTGTAATTTCTTATTTTTTTTAATATACTTACCATTTCCAATTAAAAACAAATGTAAAGGTGATAAATAAATTTAACAAATGATAATTTAGTTAAGTTGAATTTAGTCATAAATAAATATATATAACATAAATAAAATATCACGTAACATTTTTTTTGTATACATATAAGTAATTTAATCATTCAAATAAGCAATTTATTAAGTTCGTAACACAATATACTTATATATACAAAATGTTGTTAGAAGAAAAGTTTGGTTGCCTTAATTGCTATTATGGAATATTTATTAACGTTATTAAGAATGAAAAGTCGTCAGATCAAAAATATCGTCTATGTTAGAAAAGTCATCTCCTTCTCCCCCTTAAAGAAATTTTTGGTCGAAATAATTTGACCCAAATACGGTTCTCTAGAAAAGTGATTCCGCCAAATACTGAGCAGCTCCTCGTTCCTGATGCTCCAATTATAGAGAAGGACGGTGGAGTAAATATAGTATGTAGTACGGAATATGTAGTATAAAACAAAAGTAGAAATAGCAGTACGTAATATAGTACGGAGAGTATGTAGTAGTAATTAGTATGGAGTAAGTATGTGGTATGTACGTAGTATGAGTGACAGTCTTTATAGTAGTAGGAATGAATGTGTGAGCATGCATGAGGTGTGAGTATGCATGAGGTGTGAGCATGCATGAGAAGTATAGGGGTGAGTAGTAATATAAGCTAGGTGAATGATGTAGGTTGCATGCATGACAGCATGAGCAAGATTATGCATGAGAAATCCAACTCTTCCGAGTTTCGGTCCGTTTCTCGTACAAACGTCTTTCTTTCTTTATTAAAAAGTTGAAATATAAGATCACAGAATTAAAATAATGAAAATCAAAAATTTTATTTTTAAAAAGGAATTTGTGAGACGGTAAGTAAAACAGATGGTAAATAGTTTTATGGGACAAAAGTTATAAGTAATCATTATTTTAAGAATTCGATAAATTATTTTTAAATTTTTATGAGACGAGAAAATGTCAAAACGACAGGTCAATATATTAAAAATATTTTCGAGTTTTAAACTTTATTTAACGAAAGATAAAAAATTTAAGAATACGATAAATAAATTCCCTTGTTTTTAATACGGTATAATTTTTAATTTAACGAAAATAAAATATTTTATTTACGAAAATAATTTTTCAAACGTTAAACTTGGTTTAAATAAATGTTTAAAATTTTAACTTTTTTGAAAAATACAGGGTGTTACAATCTACCCCCCTTAAAACAATCTCATCCTCGAAATTTCCGGCATAACTTAGGCAATTAAAGAAGTTTAAGACACCGCACGAATAAAAATGAAATGTTAGAGTTTCTCTCGCATAAATGCCTCAGCTCGCAAGTGACTTGCTCGTATATCCGATCTCTCCGCCAAAGTTTTACAAATGTGGTACATCCCAAATTAGTATGGTAGGTATTATTGATCAACGGTAGATTCTAAATTCCCATATAGTGGCATAATTCAATCTCGGGTCATTCTTGAGATTTGGTTTATGGTTTGTCTTATCTCCAAAACATCGTGATGTTTATATTCCTTAAAATTGAAAGATGTTGTTTTATGGGTAATACAAGTTTCTTGTGGCATAAAAGTCCAAAAAAAGGTTATCCTAATTCCCATATAATTTGAAGAGCGTTCATAAACTATGATATCATTGGGTTTAGTAGGATACTTCTCTCATATGTTCAGATACACTGGTTATACAAAAGTCTGAAGTCTCATGATGACATTAGCATTTCTCGTCAACCATGTTGATCTCCTCAGGTTTATCCTCAAGTGTTTTTGTCGGTCATGACAGGGTTAATCCTGAATTCTCATTTCGGCTTTCTAAATTTGTCAAAATTGTTTCTCTGTTGCTTTATTCTTCAAACAACAGGTTAATCTTAACTTCAGATCAAAAATTTCTTGGTTCACAAGTGTCCTTTACAATTATGACACTTAGGGTTTGCAATATTATCAACCATTATTCAATAAAATTGTCTCCCAAAAGTATATACGGTATTTCCTAGGGATTTCCCAAAATATTGTTTACAAATAGTTCAATCAATCAATTGGATTCTACAAATCCGACAAGGTAGGTTCAACATATAATTCCTCAAAATAACATTTGATGTATATAATGGTAAACCTCAAAATAATTTTGATCTATGATTGTTCTCTTAGCATTCTCAAATACTTAGCTCCCCAAAAAGATATTGATCATCATAAATATCACTCAACTTCAAAAATATACTCTCTCTTCTCATAATATGGTGGATAAGACCTAGGTTAGTATACCAAGTCTCACGATAGGTTACTTCTCTGTAAAGTTAACACGTTACAAGACACGTCCAAAAATTTGACTCGATTCTTCAACGTGAATCAGTTTAAGTTAGCTCCTATTTGGATAAAGCCTTCATTGATGTTCCACAATGCTGATGTCCAGGTCTTGAGCGGTTGATGGCTCTGAATGTCAACGTCTTCCTTCTTAGTCATTGTATGGATCAAAAATAAATTTAAACTAGCCAAGAGGCTAAAGGTTAGGCAGTCAATTTACAAACAATTATGCAGATAGCATGCCAACAATTATACAGGTAGATATCGTATTTCCCCTTAATAACAATTCTACCCCGATAAATTATTTGATAGAATCCTAATTGTTTCTAAGTGAATCTCTCATTTTAGTGATCTAATATTGTATTAGTATTTTAGTAAGTCTACCCAGGCGCGCTCCTTGTTAGGTAAATGAAGCTCAATCCTCACTTACGGTCACAAGGTCGCTCTGATACCAACTGTAACAACTCGGATTTTCGATGACTTAAATTAATAGACAATGCGGAAAGTTATCTAAGTCATTTAATTAATATTATATCAGAGTGTTAATAAATATGGATCGCTACAGATCCTTACAACAAACGTCTATTAGTTACATAGTTCTGATTCACTTAGTAAAGAATATAGATTGTATTTTACACAAAACATATTATTAAAATCTCTCGCTCGATTCCCCCAACGTCTTAGACCTGCAAAAAAAATAAAACAGTGGACGCTGAGCGGGACAGCAACCAAGCCGTTCATCTAACATCACCTCGTACACATAAGACAATCATGTGAATAACAAATAATATGCTTATAAAAATATTAAAGGATATCACGTAACAGATAGTTTCCTTTAATTCAATTAACCAATATGTGAGGTGATGAAAAGGGTAAAGTTTAGAAGATGGGACATTGGCAGCCACTTGATTTAAAAATCATTTTTCACGTAAATAGAGAATAAACACACGAATCGTTGCTCCTAGTATCACCACTACACCCTATTGGCTTGCATCTCACCAATAGAAGTAACCGTGTTACCGACTCATAGACCGAACTGATCTTATAAGGTTTACATCTCACCCATAAGGCTCAATTGAGCCTGAACTTCTATTATATTATATGTTTATTTAGACAGGGCTCTAGGCGAAATGAAAGCCGATGATTACATTCTCTGCATCACCAAGAGGGAACCCGCAGTTCTCAGAATCCTGTTCTACCCCCGCTACCTAGGTGGTAATACTGATCAAGTACATGTCTATATATGCGCACATACCCTACGCAGACTCTTGAACCGCAGCTCTCACTGTCGTAGGACGACTACCTTAAACACTAGGTCAACTCTCAGACCGCAGCCTCCGAGTCTGCTTTTCATTACAAGTGCAGTCTAAACACCACGCATGGTAGAATCCAACACAAGCTATTCGTCCCAGACTCGCATCGTAAACTTTATATAAAAGTCGTTTGTGAACAAGTAGTACATTATTTGGTGACCTTCAATAATTGGTCGGACTCATTTGAAACAGTCAAATCCTCAAATTCTTACTCTTAGTGTGACAACGTTATACTTTAATCCTCAAGTGTCATCTGAAACATTATATCTCAAATATCGTTTAACTTCTTTTAAAAATAAGAGTTTCTTTAAAAGAGGTTTTATATTAAAATAAAATTAAAGTATAATAAAATATTATTTCAAAATTTAAAGTTTTATTATTTTAAAAGTTAAGGTTTCTGTAAAAATATAAAAGTTTACAAATATATTATATAAAATTTCTTTGACGTGGAATTACTTAATAAAATATATATATATATAATATAAATTACTTTGACGTTTAAATCACTTTAAAGTATAAATTAATTTGACGTATCAAATATAAAATGTAAAAATATAAAATATCACAATTTTAAATTTTATTTTAATAAAATTTGACGTAGAATTAACTTAAATAATTATGAAGTCATATAAAAGTTTCAGAATAATTTTATTTATTATAGAAAATGTAATTATAAGTTTATTTTATAAAATATAAGTGGAATAAAAATTACATCCATAAATAAACAATAAAAGTATTAAACCAATTTAAACTTGAACAGACTATAAGTAAGTAAAAATTTAACACGATGAACAATTAATATAAAATGAAGTTTATAAGTATAAAAACATAAATGACATGTAAAAGTACAATTAACATGAATTTAACATATCGTAAGTAAATTTTACTCTCTTTAGGTTCTTTTAATCATTTTATAAGTTTCTTAAATAAACAGAAATGTAAAGGTGATAAATAAATTTAACAAGTGATAATTTAGTTAAGTTGAATTAAGTCATAAATAAATATATATAACATAAATAAAATATCACGTAATATTTTTTTATATACATATAAGTAATTTAGTCATAAAAATAAGCCTAAATATTTAAATAAGCAATTTATTAAGTTAGTAACACAATATTCTTATATATACAAAATGTTGTTAGAAGAAAAGCTTGGTTACCTTAATTGCTATTACGGAGTATTTATTAACGTTATTAAGAATGAAAAGTCGTCAGGTCGAAAATATCGTTTATGTTAGAAAAGTTGCCTCCTCCTCCCCCTTTAAAGAAATTTTTGGTCGAAATAATTTGACCCAAATACGGTTCTAAAAAGGTGATTCCGCCAAATACGGAGCAGCTCCTCATTCCCGATGCTCCAATTATAAAGAAAGACAGTGGAGTAAATATAGTATGTAGTACAGAGTATATATAGTATAGTACATAAGTAGAAATAGTAGTACGTAATATAGTACGGAGAGTATGTAGTAGTAATTAGTATGGAGTAAGTATGTGGTATGTACGTGGTATAAGTGGCAATATTTATAGTAGTAGGAATGAATGTGTGAGCATGCATGAGGTGTGAATATGCATGGGGTGTGAGCATGCATAAGAAGTATAGGGGTGAGTAGTAATATAAGCTAGGTGAATGATGTAGGTTGCATGCATGACAGCATGAGCAAGATTATGCATGCAATTTGACGTGGGATTCAATTAGAAATCCAACTCTTCCGAGTTCCAATCCGTTTCTCGTACATACGTCTTTCTTTCTTTATTAAAAATTTGAAATATAAGATCACGGAATTAAAATAATGAAAACCGTAAAATTTATTTTTAAAAAGGAATTCGTGAGACGGTAAGTAAAATAGACGGTAAATAGTTTTATGGGTCAAAAGTTATAAGTAATCATTATTTTAAGAATTCAATAAATTATTTTTAAATTTTTATGAGACGAGAAAATATCAAAACGACAGGTCAATATAATAAAACATTTTTGAATTTTAAACTTTATTTAACGAAAAATAAAAATTTTAAGAATACGATAAATAAATTCCCTTGTTTTTAATACGGAATAATTTTTAATTTAACGAAAATAAAATATTTTATTTACGAAAATAATTTTTCAAACGTTAAACTTGGTTTAAGTAAATGTTTAAAATTTTAACTTATTTGAAAAAATACGGGGTGTTACAATGTAAGTTCGATCATTCTAGATTTCATAAACATTGCTCCAAAATATTCAATATCGATTCTATAAACCAGTGTCGGACATAAAAGAACTATTGAGAATCATACTAATACAAAACCTAGTGACGTAGAACCGTTCATCGTATGGTCCATAGGACTCGACAACGACGTCGTGACACGGAGGGGCCCGATATTTGTATTAGCTCGATCACTTCTCGCTTTGAATTATAAACTTATAAATTGGGTTGTTTTGGAACAAAATGTCACCCGAAATAGGGGGCACTCGATCGAGTGTCTTGGTTACACGATCAAGTGACCCCCCTGAAAAGTAGCATGGATTTTTCGTTAAGGGCACTCGACCGAGTCCATCAAATGATTCGATCGGGTGACCTCTTACAAATCTCCAACGAGTGTCTAAAGACTATATAAAGTTTCGTCGAATCATATTTACGATCCTAAGTCGATACGTGCTAAATCAACCACGTATTCCTCTTCTAAAACCCACGCATTATATTGTTTCTAATTTATCATCGTCTTGTTTCTTCAGGACTTTGAGTGAACATATCTTATGATTAATTCTACATCGATGACTCTTTAGTCGTTTTCAATATACGATTAGTCGAGGCAATCCTATTTCACTAGGATAAGTCGGGACAAGACCCTGAGAACCGGAAATCAAGCTAGCACTATACTTCGATCCCGTGTGCTAACGCGTACTAAAGCCTTTGTCCTCCGGTCAATACACAACGTAATGTGTAAATGATAGGAGTTTGTCCAATCATTTGATTTACGGTTTTAATATACGTTATCTATTTACGGGTCCGTTTATAGTTTACGTTTACCGTTGCTAATCCGTTAATCATAATTTGTTCAAGTATTGTGAATTCGGGTTATATTCCGCCCGTGTAATTTGTAATTTACTTTCAAGTTGTTTATTTCCGTTGCGTGACACTTATCGCTTTTAAATGAACCATCATGCTAAAACAACTTCGACTATCTAAGATGCATTAAACGACGTAGCAAAACACGTATTTCACATGCGTAGCTCAAAACCATCATGCTAAAACAATGTTAGCATATCATTTCATCGTCTTACCAACGCGCGTACACGAACACCGATCGATATCTTAGTAAAGGTCGCTAAGTGCGAACGGGGTTGGGTGTCCTTCGTAGGCTTCCCAACACGTACCTTCACCCCTTACTCAGAACCTTCGGTTTCCGGATGCCCGAAACCATTGACAAACGAGAGTCATTCGATATACGATATTCAATAATTCGACATCGATATCATTATGCAAAGGGACGAACCCGTATAAGCTCTGTACTAAAGTTGTCTGTGCTTTGTGCGCGATACGTCTAAGTATAAAGTGGGTTCGAACGGGTCCAAACTCCCATAAAGTTCGGTGGCGACTCCAACTTCGATTTAAATTTCAATCTGAGAACAATCTTATCGCGAGATTTATCGCCTACCCAAATTAAACCCGAGCGTGGCCACGTCGGGGTGGACCTATGTCATGTCCACACAGGGTATTACAAAATGGTATCAAAGCAACCCTGCGACCATGTATTAGCGGGGGTGGATTCTGGGTCAGCGGTTATGCTGCCAGGCGCAACGAGGACATTGCGCTCTTCAAGTGGAAGTGATTGAAAGATCCCTTATTGATTGAAGATGTCATATTATGAGCTTAAATGACTAGTGTTTAAAAAGGATTGAAAGTACTTCTCATATCAACAAAGTGCACTTTCTTTTCTGGTCATCCATGCAAAAGAACTCCACAGTTAAGTGTGCTTGGCTGGGAGTAGTCTAAGGATAGGTGATCTCCCGAGGAGATTTCCAGGATGCGCATGAGTGAAGTCAAAATGCACTGGAAAGGACTCGTGTTGGTCTATGGAACCAGTACAGAGCATGGAGAATCACAGCGACTAACATTTTCGGTCCTAGTTTGGGTCGGGGTGTTACAGAGTAGGGTCATGTTGTGTGTCACGTCTGTGTCATTTGCAGTTCTTGTTGATGAGAAGCCATCGTGGGATTTCAAGCAGGGTAAAAGGATCCGACCGAGGGGGTCATATCGCCTTATTTATTTATACTCTATGTCGTCGAATCTAATGCAATGAGGAGATGAACGAAGAGCTATTCACGATATCATTGTCACTATGAGAGCATGCATGATCACACACCTCGTTTTTGCAGATTACAATATCTTTTTTGTTCGAGCAAATGAGAATTAAGTGGCATGGGGTCATGACATCCTGAACAAATATGAGAATACGTCGGGTCAACAGGTAATTTTTCAAAAAAAAATGTCTTGTTTAGTTTTGGCGTCCGCGAATAGAGGAGGGAAGGGGTGGCGAACATGTTAAGGGTCCGAGTGGTCATTAATCTGGGGATTTATTTAGGGTTGCTGACAGTCGTGGAATAGTCTAAGCAGGCCATGACCAGGTTGCTCAGGGATAAGTTGAATAAGAAATTATAGGGGTGGCGAGGGATGTTACTTTCGAAGGCAGTTAGAAAGGTGTTGATAAAGGCAGTGGCCCAATCAATCTCCACTTACTCTATAGGTGTTTTCAAACTCTCGAACAACTTTTGTGAGGAATTACGATCCATTGTCTCGAATTTCTAGCGTGGCTCAGAAAATGGGAAGCGGAAAATACCCTGGATAGCGTCGAAACGATTATGTAAACCTAAGCAACTCGGGGGCTCAGGCTTAAAGATAATATAAAGTTCAATATGGCTCTACTCGGAAAGCAAGCTTGGAGAATATTGGCAGACTGTGAGAGTCTAGTCAGGCGGGTTCGGAGAGCGTGAGACTTTGATACTTCGCGAATTATATGTTCGATCGAGCGGAATTAGGCCGCAACTTAGACTATACGTGGAGAGGGATTTGGGAAGATAAACATGTAGCCCGCAGGGGTGCGAGAAGAAAGGTTGATGATGGTGAAGGTAGGAAATAGTAAATGGATTATAACCCCTAAGGGTAATAAAAGCGATATATGAGTGTGGAGGAGTTGCTAGACCTAACTAGAAGAGGGTGAGATGTGGAGAAGGTGGCCTTTACCTTAAGCCATGTTGATGGGGAGCCCGTGCTCAATATGAAGATTAGTAGGAGGAAGACGCGGGATCACTGGTGCTGGAATTTGGAGAAGAGTGGGGTGTATTCGGTCAAGTCAACCTATCGCAATTTATTGGGAGTATGGGTAAAGGAGGATGGACCTTCCATGATGGAGAAACAGAAATTGCTTTGGACCGGGATATGGAAAGCCAATGTCCTACAGAGAGTGAAGATATTCTTTTGGAAGTTGTGCAATGAAACTATTCCCTCAAAAGGTAATTTGGCTTACATATTAATTCAATTGATGTGCTTTGCCTTTTATGCTTTTGCGAGTTGAAGACGTGTCTCCACCTCCTGAAGGGGTGTGGATGGTTGAAGGGCTAGCAGATGGATTAAAGGTGGATATCAAGAAAAATGGGCATGAGAGAGTGAGGGAGTGGGTGGAAGATGTGTGGAGGGAGATGCAGGATGGGGAGCGAGAGAAGTTTATGTTAGTGTGTTGGGCAATATGGGAGGTACTAAATAAATGGGTTTTTAAGCATAGGCGAGTTGATGGGGGCCGTGAGTAGACCGGTTGAGGGTTTTATTAAGGAGGTGGCTGAGGGTGAAGAGGGGGAGAGAAAGGGGGAGTTCAGGTGCAAATAGGGGGCAAAATGCGTAGGGGAGGGGGTGGAGCAAACTGAGTGAAAGTTGAGTGCAGCTGAACTATGACGCGGGTTAGAAGGACAACTAGGGTACGAGGATTGGCATTGTATGAAGAGATGATCAGGGAGCGTTACTGTGGGCTCTCACGAGGCGAGCCAATGAAGTCTTTGATGCGAGCGAAGTTGAAGTCGAGGCAATCATAGAGGCAACTCTCGAGGCTAGAAGACGGGGACATATATAGGAGGTAATGATGGAAAGCGTCTACAAAGCCGTTATTGACATCATTAGTGATAAGAAGAAAGGACAAAGTGAACTTTACGCGACGTGCGACGAGATCCAAAATGCTTGCGAAGGTTTTGAAAATATAAGTTGGTTCTACGTGAAACGTAGTTTTAATACTTTTGCTCATTATGTGGCCCATTTTGATTTGGTACCGAGATTTAATAGGAAGATGTGGGAGGACGATCGACCTCCAAACTTTGCTCTTATGGTCGAGGATGATTTGCGTAATTTCAATTATGTCCCGATTTGGGGTTAAAAAAATTGAAAATTTGTTTCTAAAAAAAGAAAAATTGAAGAAAATATAAATCGGTAACGGATATATAGTTTAAGAATATACAGAAAAAATCGAATCTGATACGGATCGAAGAAAATAGAGTTTTAAAACCGGCTATTCGATTTTGCTCATCCCTAATTGGATGCATGAATCTGTATTTCTCTGATGGCAAGTTCTTTTGTTTGAATGGTTAGCCCAAAAGATTATGTTGTCAACAACAATAATATGAGGTGGTGTGTATGCATTCCTCAAATTTATGGGACTTTCTTTCCTAAAGATTAGGATGCGATTTAATTTGTTGTACGCCTTCTATGCTCGCCTAAAATTGTTCTCGTCATTCCTGGAATTGTGCCAAATTATCAAGCTAATTATTGTTGTAACCAAATTAAGATACTTACTTGTTAGAAAGTAATTGTATAGCAATTGTCCTTTTGGTCTCAAATTGTCTTGTCCATTGATATCTTTCCTAAAGTTGTTCACTTCTTGTTTTGATAACAATATTGTTACATAAGATTGTTTGGTTCAGGAAAGTTTGTATTTGACTAGTATTTGTTTCCTAATTAGTTTAGGTAACTAGTTAGGGCGAAATAATTATACATAAAGACTCGGCTAGTTTGTAGGTTAATTAGGACAGAGACGACATTTGAGAGCACAAATATAGAGGGCTGATTTGTGAGGTTTCTTTAGGAGAGAACTCAATTTGTTTTGAGTCCCTATTATTTGGTGGTTCCATCACGTCTTCGTTGGAGACCACTGGAGTTTGTTCGGATCTTGGTTGATGGCAAGATCATTTGTTCTTCGTCTCGTTGGTGAGTTCGTCGCAGGTCGAACTCGATTTTGGTAGTCTCTTTTCTGTTTGAGATTACTATTTGATTGGTAGAATTGGTAGTACTTTTGGCTTTAACTATGAGCTATTAAGCGCGTGTACTACGGTCTAATGTTGTACTATTAACTCCACCATAGTGAATTTTGTCTCCTTGTCGGTGTAGACGTAGTCGGTGACTTTGCTGGTGAACCACGTAAATTGTTTGCTAGTATTTGTTTTGTTCTTCTCGCATAATTAACAAACTGTTGGTGACGAGACGCCTCTGTTACAACATTACTCTTTCATTTAATTGTTATTACCTTCATAATCATATTGGGTACAAAAGTTACATTGCAAATGCACCTTCGAGTTAGTAAGATAGATACTATCATGAATTAGATCATACTCATTATAATGAAACCGCCAAAGAAGAGGGCAATAAAGATCCTTACTTCCTTCAACTTTGCGATTGAAAAATACCTCAGACGACCTCTTCAGACCTTCTTAAACAATTTGTCGAAATGTTTCTAAGCAAGCGTCGTTACAGCAAGTTATTTCACGTGTTATCTGATAGTTTGTGCGCGTAACATGGCCCAAGAACTAGTATATGCCAAATGATACAAGTTTTAATTGGAAGAACAAAAGTTAATGATTAACATTATTGTTATTTTCTTTACATTTTGTGAGCTCTTCTTGCATATTGATTAACCTGCCAATTCCAAAGCATTAGAATATAAAACGATTATTTTAGAGAAGATTATACTACCGAAAGTTTTGTTTATTAACCTTAAGTGCAGTGTTGTAATTTCTTGCAGTAATTCTTTCTCCCTTTCATGAGCTGATTCCAACTACAAATAACAGATTTTCATGTGTGCATCAAATGAATAAATGTAACACAAGACGAAAAAATAATAAGATCATTTAACAAAAATAATATAAACTAATAGTAATCTATGTAAAATAAAATGAACGTTAATTAATCTAAGAATAAACGACATATGAACCTGCTACTTATTAAACACACACACCATGGTGGATGAAGTGTTACCATAATTCACCTTACCCGTCAGGTCATCAGTTACCATTTTGTTGTTAATGAGTAGCATACCTCTTTTGCTTTTACTCCACTTGAATAACTTATGTTGACTAATAAAATGGTCTTTTAAGTTGTAATGACATAGCTGTCTAAAGAAGGCCAAGATACATGAGTAAAGGAGAAAAAATCTTCACTTGAAGACTCTCACGCATATATATTTAGATCTAGTTTTAGATTGTATTAGACTGATTAATTTGGGTCAAGACGTAATCTTTTGGTAATAATTCTATTTATATCATGTTTATACTATTATTTAGCTTAAAATTTCTTTCTTTATCATTTACATCATGCATAACTTGAATAATTTAGTTTAAATCATGCTAGAGTATTAATATAGTAGGATTACAAGGGAGATCTTGATTCTTGAATGCATGTTAAGAGGTGATTTGATTGTTAAGCGGGTTTGTTCGATTATTATTTTGTCTCCAAGTTTAGGTACATCACATGTTTGTTGAAATGTTTCTTTGACATCTTTTATTTTAACTGGTCTCTTACATTGTTGGTTATAAGATCAAAGGGTAATGGTGAAGAGACAACAGTGGATGTGGTGAGTGTGGTAGGTGGTGGTGGTGAATGGGTGTGCCCAGTGATAGTCGTGGGTAGTGGCAGTGAGTTTGGTGAGAGTGGCGCGTGGTGCATGTTTCGTGCTGCGTGGTTGATACTTATTACCTTCGTAGTCCAGTAACACTTTTGAGTGCACCACATAAATTTGTATCTTAGAGCAACCACAATAACAAAAGTACATCCAAGTTCATTCTCCGCCACATCACTGCCACATCACTATTTATAAACTCAAACAAATTCAAACTTCAAAGAAACAATGTCAACAATATCACATGTTCATCCAAATTTATAAATGGGTCCCACACACAATCTACTCACACTACTTAACATTAATTTCTACCAAAACATTTCATTTTTAAATTAACATCATAATATTTTTTTAATAAATTAACATTTCATTTTTAAATTAACAACAAAACGTTTTTTAATAATATTTTTTTTAAACTCCATATTTTTTTTAACATCATAATTTTACTCGAGTATAATATTATGAATATTCTAACGTATTATAGTAATTAATTTAATCATATGTTATCTTAATAATATTATGATATCTCATTAAATTCATTATGAATTTGTAATCAAGGAATAGAGTATGGAATAAAAATAAATAAAGTATGAGCAAAATTGAATGAATGGTAAATTGAATGAATGGAGTGTGCAAAACAAAGGTGTGCTCCAAAAATAAATGGAGTACATGTCCCACTTGTTAGTAATGGACAAGTTTGTTTTCTCAAACTAAGATGAACGAACGCTATTCCCTCAACAGCACAAACAAACAACATGTACGTTCGTCCAAATGAACGCACTCAATGAACTTCTATTGATGATGCTCTTAGTCCCCAAAAGTACAACTAGGCTTCTGTAAACTATACCTAAAATTCGGTAAACTGTAACTGAAATCTGGTAAATATACTGGGGAATTGAATAACAAGTTTATCTACGTTAGTTTGTATAGTTCATAACATAACTTAGTTCGCACGGGATCCCCCGTGTATATATGTATGTGTGTGTATAATAAGAATAAAAAGACTTACCAACGATTTTTCTGTGATGGGTGACGTCGTAGGTGCATAATTTTCGTCGGTTACAAGATTAACTGTAGAAATATACAATAATGAGCATTTTAATTATCATATTAATTAACTTTTAATATAGTTTGAATTACCATTGAAATCTCCAAAAGCAATTTGTTTCATCATACACAAGATATTTTCCTGTTCCAAATTAAATAAATTTGTCAACACTTCCCAACAAAGATGATATGCTATTATGCATTTGTGTAAGCACAGTTTGTACTTTTTTTTATCATTATTTTGAGAAAATTGACATATATATTTATTGCATACCCTTTGAGTGATATTTGTTTGGAGAAAATATTGCAATAGAGAGAACAAAGATTTGGCGTGTTGATTCGATGATTGAGAGCCTATAGGAGAAGGTAATGATGTCATAGTCGTGGGTGTGATAACCTGTATGAGTCAATCATATCTCATTGTAAGATTAATAGAGCACATGGATAATATACAAATTGTGTTTAAAAAAACATACACATGTGAAATATTCATACCAAATATGTACTCCCTATCATTTTGTTACAACTATTAAAAAATTAATTAAAATAATATAAAACAGTGGTAAGTAGGATAAGTAATCGAACTAAATAAAAGCATACTTCCTACATTAAAAAATAACAATCTTATCTCCAGAACATAGGTAAGAATTATTTTATTGAAAAGAGACAATCATTTGTGAATGAACGGTGTATTTTTTTCGACATAAGGAAACGTTAAAAATTTGATGGGAAAACGGTACTATAAAAAGAGTACCTCCATACATAAGTACAGTCCCTCTATTTCGTCATTTTTCTGAAATTTATTTTTGTTGGATTTTAAGGAAAGGTAAGATTACTAGATGAGTGGGGTATATCATAGTGATTTTCAGTTTTACCTTTTCTCAATGTTTTTTTTGTCAAGAGAAGAGCGCACTACGTCGCAGGTGAGAATCGAACCACCAACCTCATAGTCGGAGTAAGGGACCTTACCCTTTCCCTATGTTAACCCAACAAATACACATTTGTAAAATTGTTACATCATTTTATAACTATTCCCCTAATAAATTTAATGGGAGGTCGTCTCTAAAAAGACCTACTTTGCAGTATATATTTTATTTAAGTTGTTTTCGTAGGTTTGTTAATTTATGTTTATTTAATTAATTGTCTCATAAGAAGTTAATGTGATTTTGTTTCTAACAAAATCTAGCATCATCATTCATTGAGTCAAATTGGTATTGAAATTAGAGTATTATGTTACGTACCTGTAAACTTTGACTCTTTGGAAGCGACGCATGTGATGGAGTTGTCTGAATAAATTAAAAGAAAAAAGTAATTACATGGTTGAAATGAGGCAGATGCGTCTTAAAACAAATAAATGTCATGTGGATTGTGTTCAAAAAGTGAAGCCCCATAAAAAAGTATAATTGAAACACCATTAAGATATAAACAAATAATGGAGTACAATTTTTCGTTTTCTCAACCAATGAAACTACAAAAGTTATAGATATAATACTCCGTATTAAAAGAGTGTCAATTTCCCAAATTAAGTAACTCCAATTGATCAGCTAATTAAACCAAATAAAACACTGCAACCAAACGTCCAAAACCACAACAAATATAAGAAAATCCCGATTCGAAAATTGTAATTCTGGATGATGAATTTTTTGCTTTTTTGATAATATGACATGAATGAGTGAACGAAATAATCAATCGGATTATCAAAATATAAAGCAACAAAAATGTACCGATATAAATAAACGCAATACCCACGTTAAAAATCCGACATTCTTATCGAGTACATACTTTGAAGAAAAAAAATATTCAAATCAAAAAGCAGTCTTATTACATTTGTACGACTGCAAAAAAAACTATCCATTCACCCAGTACTCTTAGTCGACATATAAAAAAGAAAATATTCAAAGTTATAAAGTTGAAGAAGAATTGAAGCAAAGGATTTTAGAACAAATGAAACCTATAGAAATGAAATGAAATGAAATGGAAAAATTGAAATACAGAAGAAGATTCGACTTTCAAGACGCTAGAGGAGTTCACAAAATATGATACCGGGTCAATACTATAGGCTAATGCTAGTGTTGGTGTAGGTACTACATTTACATGAAGAATGAATGCTACAGGTGCTGAATGCAAGGTTGCAGTGACAAGAGAAGCATACATCACTAAAGAAAGTAATGACATCACATCCAATGAGGGAAGTATCCAGTGGTATTTAAAATCACGAGGATAATTCTCAAGGGAATCTCACCAGTAATTTGACAGCTCTGACCTAGTACAATCTACAAGGGAATTGAGGGCCACTCATGAAGGAATATTTAGTCGTTAACTACTTTTGTCTTTAGTAGGAGCACTACTCTATATAATGATGTTATGTAATGCAGTAGTTTTTATGCATTTTACACAAGAATTCTAATGTATACAGTCCTTTTTAGAGCCAAGATGATGATTTATCACAGTTCCACCTAAGCAACCTATCCAATATATATTGAGAACAGTTGTCATTCTATCTCTCTTGTTCATTTATTTCTTAATTATATCATTTTTTTTTGACATGTGTTCAATCACTTAAGACCTGTGTTTATTTATTTATTAAGAATTAAATGCAGAAATGGAGCAGTTAAGGAAGCAAATGGAAACCATTATCACTCAGAGTCTTGCTGCACTTATAGAACAATGGTGAAACACCCCATGTTGATTGAAGATGTCCTATTTATGAGCTTTGCTTAAAGGGATTTGAAATACTACTCATATCCACAAAATGCACTTTCTTTTCTGGTCATCCATGCAAAAGAACTCCGCGGTTAAATGTGTTTGGCTGAAAGTAGTCTAAGGATGGGTGACCTCCTGGAAAGGTTCCCAGGATGCGCATAAGTGAGAACAAAATACACTGAAAACTGGTGTTGGTCTGTGAGACCAGTACAAAGCCTAGCGAGCTACCATGATTAACATTTCTGTCCCTAGGATTGGGTCGGGGTGTTACAAATGGGGATAAAAACATTTTAAACTTAACTAATTAGTAATCTTGTTTGATCTCCCACCATTAAATTTCTTGTAGTCAATGGGGAAGATATTGACAGTTGGATGGCCAAGTGAGAGCAACTTTCAACTATTACTCACATGGATGAAGTTAAGAAGGTTACTTATGTTTCTATACACACAGAAGCTACAACATTACCATAACACAAGGCTTATATTAAGAAAAACTTTTGTTTTACCCTTGGGATGGTAGGGGTATTAGATGGCCATTAAGGCTAGGCTTGGCAACAGCCATGAAGACCCCATTGCAGACCTGTTGAACCTGAAACTGATCCATTCAGTTCCGGATTACCATTATATACTTGATGCTCTAATAAGCAAATTAAACCTTTTACCAGCCTATGCTTTGAGTTGTTATTTCTTAAGTGGTTAGATTAAACACTCGGTGTGATGGTTAAGATGTTTAAAATAAAAACAATTTCCAACGTCAAGAATCAACCCTCCAACTCACCCTTAAGCGACAACACAAATCTACCTCTTTCTCCCCTTCTACATCTAAATTAATAATAAAACAGACACCTTTCACAAAAAATAACCCTACCAATACTCCACAAAGGATCATACCTACAACCACCCCCACCATCTAACTACGGACTTGCCGATTCTTTAGTCTAAGATAAGAAAGCCAAAGGGTTGTTTTTCCATTGTGATGAAAAGTATACTCCTTCTCATATTTGCAAAAACAAAAAAAGACAATTATTTTTCATTGAGCAAAAGGAGTTTGATGGGGAAGATATGATGGGTGAAGGTGAAGACGCTGAACAAGACCGGGCTGAAGTGACACTCATATTTGTTTATGCTTGTCTGGCCAACAATATTGCCTGACTATGCGGATCCCAAGTCAAGTGGGAAAGAAAACCCTTTGTATCCTCATTGATAGTAAAGCTGACCGTTTGCGGGCTTGGGTTGGACATGGGTTGTGTCTAACCTATAAAAATGACTCAGGAGTGCCCAGCCTTGACCGTTTCGCCTATCTATGTGAGGAAATTACCCAATTCTAACATCTCCTGAGTCATATGCTTCACAAAGATGCCATAGTGTCTATGACTCAGGAGATGTTATAGAATTGGGTAATCCGATACATCACTGGCCCATATGCATCCCCAGTTGTATTTGTAAAGAAGGATGGAACATAGAGGTTATGTGTAGACTACATGGAGCTATAAAGGATAAATTCCCAACCCCTTTGATTGAGGAGTTGCTTGATGAGTTACAGGGATCCTCATTCTTTACCAAGATATAGATTTGGGATCTGGATTCCGCCAGATAAGAATGTCACCTAATGATGTCTATAAGACAACCTTCAGGACACACAATGGGAATTATGAGTGTTTTGGTCATGCCTTTTTGGCTAACTAATGCTCCCTCCACATTTCAAAGCTTCATGAACCAAGTTTTCTTGTCTTGCCTAAGGATGTTTGTCTATGTATTTTTTGATGACATCTTGATCTATAGCCCTCAACGTGAGGCTCATTTGTTTCATATAAATCAACTCCTCCAAATAATGAGAAGTCATAACCTATATGCCAAACCTTTCTACTGTAGGGAAGGAGTTGCAACTAAGCCTTCAGAAATAATTATTGTAACACATTGGCCTACTCCAAAAAAACATTAAATAGCCAAGGGGTTTCCTGGGGCTAACAAGATACTATAGGAGGTTCATTCATGGGTATGGTCGCCTTATCAAGCCTCTCACCACTCTTCTAAAAAAGAATGGTTTTGGATGGAATGAAGAGGAACACGAGGCCTTTTAACAACTCAGAAAGGCCATGATATCAACACTAGTTTTAGTCCCACTTAACCTTAACAAAGCTTTCACCATTGAGGCAGATGCATCTAGTGGTGGCATTGGTGCAATACTTATGCAAGAAGGACACCCTATGTATAGCTTTTATTAGCAAGGCTTTGTCCATAAACATTAGGCAGTTTCAGTATATGAAAGAGAATTGTTAGCCCTCATTCTTGTTATTAGTGAATAAAGTAGGTATCTAATGAGTAAGAGGTTGATTGTACAACAATACCATTATAGTCTAAAATACTTGATAGACTGGAATGTTACTACTTCACTATAGCAGAAATGGTGGACTAGGTTACTAGGGTATGACTATGAAATAGTCTACAAAATGGGGCTAGAATAATACATTAGCTGATGCACTATTCAGGGTACAAAGCTCCAAGTTATATCATTTGTACATCCTTACAATTAGTACTGACCTATGCTCTAAGCTCACACAAACGGTGTACTTGGTCAGGGGACCAATTGACATAGAAGGGTAAGCTAATGGTGGAGAGTGTCAATGATCGACAACAAAGTAATGTCTCCCTCATGAACGACATCTTGAAGTTTGGTCATTTAGGCATAAAAAAGCCACATATCAGAAAATCGAGCAGAAGTTCTTTTGGAAAGGTATGAAGGCAAATGTCCAAGATTACATCAAAAAAATTTCAACCTGCCAACAAAGTAAGTGTGATACTTCAGCATACCTTGGAACGCTCCAACCCCTCAATATACCTTCTACTGTATGTGAGGAGGTAAGAATGGACTTCATCAATGGCCTTTCGATGTCCATTGTCAAAGACTCCATATTAGTTGTGATGGATAGACTCATCAAAGCTGCTCATTTCATACCCCTCAAGCATCCTTTTTCCACCTATGAGGTGGCCCAAGCTTACTTTGGTAATGTCTATAAACATCTTGAAATGCCAACGCAACACCTTTTGGCAGGAATAATTTGGTATAAATGGTGTAGCTTTTCACTTACCCTCTGCATGCCTATCATTCTCAAAGTCATGGCCAAACTAAGGTCTTGAACAAATGTTTAGAGACATATCTTAGGTGTTTCTACAATGAAACCCCTACAAACTGATGCAAATGTCTCCTCTTTGCATAATTCTGGTATAATATAATTTATCACAGTTCACTCAATACTTCACCTTATGAAGTACTATATGCTTAGCTCTCGCCCATCAATCTACCTTATCTCACCCGTGATAGAAGGGTCAAGGCTGTGGATAGGTCCTTGGTAGCTAGAGAACAGGCCTTGGATAGAATTAAGCTTCATTTAGATAGGGCTAGAAACAAGAAGAATCAACAAGCTGACAAAGGCATGAGTGACGGGGAGTTTATGCTTGGAGATTTTATCTACCTCAAACTGCAACCTTATAGACATTACTCCATTACAGGACACATAATCAAAAACTGAGAACATCCTGATTTGCCAAGACATTATGCAGCATTATACCAGGAAGACTGCTTCACCTAGATGTTTGTTTAAAATTGATCTTCAAAAAGCTTATGATTCTGTTGAGTGGAGATTTGTAGATGAGCTCCTAAGTTTGCTCCAGTTTCCTGACCACTTTAGGGGACTGATCATGACATGTATCACTACCCCTCAGTACACTTTGAGTCTGAATGGCAGTAGCTTTGGCTATTTTCAAGGGAAAAGGGGTCTGAGGTAAGGGGACCATATCTCCCCCTTGTTCTTTACCCTCTGCATGGACTACCTTAGTAGAATGCTGAATTATGCAACAGGAAAATGGCCCTTTAAGTATCACCCTATGTGTAAGCATCTCAAACTTACACATTTAGTGTTTGCAGATGACCTAATGATGTTTTGTAAAGGAGAACCTCGGTCTATAATGCTCCTGATTAGGGCCTTGTCTTCCTTCTCCAAGGCATCTGGATTAACTTTAAATGCATCAAAACCAGCCATGTAATTTAATGGAATGAGGCGGGAGATTAAGGAGGAAATTCTTAGTGCAACAGGCTTTGCTGAAGGTGAGATCCCCTTCATTTACCTAGGCATACCAATAAAAACAAAGAAATTAAACAAACAAGAGTGTTCTAGAATTGCAGAGAAGATGCTAACAAGAATTAGAAGCTTGGGGGCTAGGAAATTATCCTATGCTGGAAGAGTTGTGTTAATTAACTCAGTTCTGAACACATTGAATAATTACTGGGCAACCATCTTCTTGATACCAAAGGGAGTTATAAGAAGAGTTGAGGTTGTTTACAAGAACTTCTTAATGGAGGGGTCTGCAGATTATAGAAGAGTACCCCTTGTAGCATGGGATACTGTAACTAGACCAAAGCAAGAAGAAGGCCTAGGCATCCAAAAGGCAGGAAAATGGAATATAGCAGCTGTGGGAAAACTGGTTAACTGGCTTTATGAGAAGGGGGACAGATTATGGGTGAGATGGGTTCAACACAACTACCTCAAGGGGCAGAAATGACATACCTATAATCCCCCCCGATGTAGCTTGGACATGGAGATCAATTTGTAAAGCTAATGAAGAGTTGAAGGAAGGATATGAGGAGAACATCTGGACTACATATATCCAAGGGTATTCAATATCTAGGGGGTACAAAATGGCTCTCTGAAACACACCCTAAAATTGACTGGTATCAGCTGGTTTAGAATAATTGGAATGTTCCCAAGCATGCCATTATCACATAGATTATGCTCAACAAGGGACAGAATACTAAAGACAAGCTGATGAGAATTGGTTGTTGTTGTGATGATATATGTTGCCTATGCAATGTAGCTGCTGAATCTGTGCAACACATCACCTCCACTTGTGTGTACAACAATATGATTAGAACTAGGCTGGAACACTGGCTTGGGAGTTCTTTCCCACCTGATTTTCAGGTTTCTGATGACCCTACTAATAAAAGTATAACTATGATGAATGTTTACCAGTATAGCATTTGGATGATGAGAAACAAGGCTCGATCGACTTGAAGGATACCTGATAGACCTGGTAAGGTAACCAGTTCAGTGAAGAATGAAATAAAAACAAGGCTACAGGGGGTGCAGCAGAACCCACACATCAAGCAAACTGAAGCTGACATAATTAGTGCTCTATTGGCTAAGGATTAGCATCTTTCTATGGGGTGTTTTAATTCTTAGAATGTACAGTTTTATGTAATTTGTGACTATTTTTTGATATAATATACCTCACATTTCCACCAAAAAAAATCAAAAATTGTCCAGAAGGTACTATGGTCTCTACCAAATTGTGAAAAGAGTGGACTTACAAGCAAAACCAAGGCATCCTGAGCGAATTATGGATGGCTAAGAAATCAGGAAAAAGAGGAAGAATTCAAGCCACAAAAGTCATGGTTAAATTGTCCAATATGCACCCATAGAGGATGCAACATGGGAGTTCCTATATGATCTCACAAAAGCATATCCAACATTTGATCCTTGGGATCAAGGATCATCAGAAGCAGAGAGATATGATACAGATACAACACTATAGGCTAATTCTAGTGTTGTTGTAGGCACTACTGTTACATGACGAATGAATGTTGCTTGAAGAATATGTTGCAGGTGCTGAATCAAGGCTGCAATGGCAGAACAAGCGTACATCACTAAAGAAATTAACAATATCACATCCAAATGGGGAAGTCTCCAACTATATTCGAAGTCACAAGGACGTCTCACAAGAGAATCACACCAATAATTTGACAGCTCTGACCTAGTAAAATCTACATGGGGATTGAGGACCACTGATGAAGGAATAATTAACCGTTGACTGTTTTTGTCTTTAGTTGGAGCAATACTCTACAAAATGATGTTACATAATGCAGTAGTTTTTATCCATTTTATACAAGAATTCTGATTTCAATACTTTTTATAGCTTATAGCCCTAGATGGTGATTCATCGTAGTTCAACCTAAGTAACATAACAAATATATATTGGGAACTGTCATTCTATCACTTTTGTTTGTTTACTTCTTAAGTATATCTTTTTTTTTTGCCAACCATGACAGAAAAGTGCTACAAGAGTCTGAGTCCCATGTGAGCTAGATCATGGGCCTCCGTGTTACATTCCCTAGAAACAAAAGATAAAGATAAACAATGAAAGGAAGACGAGATAAAAAACAAGTTATCTATAATTCTGTAAACATGTGGAGAAGGGTCTGATGCCTCGCCGATTTGAGTGACCAGTTGTTGGCAGTCAGAGAAGAGAGCAACATGAAGGAAACCCTTGTCCAGGGCCCATTTAGAAGCAGCCAGAAGGGCTTTAGCTTCAGCTTGAAGAGGAGAAGCTGCTCGTAACTGAAGAAAGTTGCTTCCTATACATTCACCCGAAGATGAACGGGCCATCCAGCCTCCCCCTGCATTGTCATAGCTTTTCCAGGCAGCGTCCACATAAATTCGAACTTGGGAGCAATTGCTCGAAACCCCAGAGATTAGAACAGGATGACCCTTCTTAATTCTTGAGAGAGAAGAGGGTTCACATGGATAGACTTGAACCCAAAGCTTTAAATCAGCCTCATCCTTAGCTGAATCAGAAAGTCTAAATTGCGAATTGAGGAGGGTCATCGAAGCCTTCGCATTGGGGTGAATTCCTTGAAACTTAGCATAGTTCCTTGTAAGCCAGATAGCCCACAGAACGCTTACAAAGAGGATCACGCTGCTTTGACCATTGTCAAGGTTCAAGAGATAATTAATCCAATCCACCATCCAGACTTTGAAATCAATGTGTGAGTTAGCAGTGGCCCTAATACTCAGGTCACATCCATTCCAAAGCCTATTGGAAAATGGACATTCTCTGAAAAGATGCCCAAGGGTTTCAGGTGTCCCATTATCATTGCATAAGAAGCAGTTAACAGCCGTACACAAATTCCTTCTAAGGAATTCAGCACCAATGGGTAAGGCGTCATTCAAAATTTTCCAAAGAAAAGTTTTCAGCTTACCAGGAACTCTAAGCTTCCAAAGTTTCTTCCCGCAGAAGCTTTTAAGCTTATCATTTAGAATCTGATTGGAAACTTGATCACGGTAGAGCGAGTCAAAAGCCAAGCGATAACAGCTTTTAGAAGTGTAGGCCCCAGAGGGAGTAAGGCCCCAGTAGAAATGGTCAACACAATCACTATGAGGCAGCTGGCTACAAAGAATTAAATCAACCCAATCGTCATCATGGAACTGATGAAGCTTTGGAATATTCCAGTTCCCTTGGGGGTCTAAGAATCCATCAAGGTTGGACGGACACGCTAAGTTCTGTGCCCCCATTTTCACGACCGGTTTCCTGCCAAACACCCACTTTGCTTTCCCAATATCGATAGTACTTGGACGACCAGGCAGCCATGCGATTCCATTGTTAATAAGATTAAGGCCTCAATGGATTCCCTTCCAACCCCATGAGCTGCCTCCATATTGAGAGCCAGGTACGAGATCAAGATTGTGGGCCTGACAGTTGTATTTAGCTGTCATAATCTTCCCAATAATTGAGCATGGCTGCTGAAATATTTTCCATCCAATCTTTCCCAAAAGGGCCTGATTCACGCATTGAACGTGTCTAATTCCTAAACCTCCATCAACTTTAGGGAGAGAAAGGTAAGTCGTACTTTTCCAATGAATGGTCTTACTTTTCCTAGTACCGGCCCACCAAAAATGAGCAAACAGTTTGTGAATCCTATTTGCTACACTTACCGGTATTTTGAATACCGATAGGAGATGAAAAGAGAGGGAGGCCAGGACCGAGGAAATGAGGGTAAGACGACCAGCAGGCGAAAGCAACATCCCATTCCAGGAAGAAATACGCTTTACAACTTTATCATAGATCTCATTAAAGAATTCTTTGCTATTACGATTTATATCAAGTGGGACTCCAAGATACTTTCCAACCGTAGATTGAGAGGATACCCTAAATGATTGAAAACAGAATTGAGCCAGAGCCAGAGTAGTGTTCGGGCTGAAGATAAGCAACGATTTCCCATAGTTTATAGCTTGACCCGAAGCTTCACAGTACTCAAGAATAGCGTACTTCATATTTTCAATACTTGTCTTATGTCCTTCCGTGAAGAAAATGGCATTGTCAGCAAAAAGAAGATGGGAGACCGGAGGTGCTAACCGAGCAATTCTGATGCCGCGAATAGCACTCATATCTTGCAATTTTCTTAGATTGGATGAAAGTACCTCCGTGCACAAAACAAAAAGAAAGGGGGAGAGAGGATCTCCTTGCCTTAGGCCTCTATTGGGGATGATTCTAATCTTGGGCGTTCCATTAATGAGAAGATCGTACGACACCGTTGAAACACAGTTGATGATAAGATCAATCATGCGCACTGGGAAGCCCATAGATTCCATCATCAGCCTTAAAAAGTTCCAACTGACCCTATCAAAGGCTTTGCTGAAGTCGACCTTAAGGGCAATTTTGCTTTTACCCCCGGACATACTACATTTCTTAATATGGTGCATCAATTCATGAGCAATAAGAATATTATCATTGATGGACCGACCCGGAACGAAGGCATTTTGGTATTCTCCTACCAGCTTACCGAGCACCCTTTTGATTCGATTAGCAATGCACTTAGTTGTAATTCTCATAATCACGTTGCAAAGGTTGATCGGTCTGAGTTGATCCGGTCTATCAGGGCTAGCGACCTTTGGGATAAGAGTAATAAAGGTACGATTCATTTCCTTAAGGACTTATATCAAAATATGACAAAACGACTATTTATCAACACTAAATTAAGCCGGTTTTGGAAAAATTCATAATTGTTGAGTGATTGTGAGGGATTAGAATTAAAAAGTGATCATGAGAGAAATTAGAGGGAGAGTTACAAAATCAAAATTTAAAGGAATGTTAAAGCCTTTAATTGTATTAGTTTGGGAATCAACATGTATTACAGGGAATGAGAAAGTTTAGGCTTGATAAGAAGAATAGATGAGAACACACCATTAAGTCATTAAGCAATAAGTCTAAGATGGTGTTTTCTCTTTCTTAAAAAAAAAAAAAAGAAGAGAATTGCAAAATTAGGCCTAGATTTTGGAGGCAGTTCCTGGGCCTTAGCCGCCCCTGTAATGAGGTAACCTTATCTACGGTTGTACAATAATATATATACGCCATAGTAGTTAGAAAGTGAAACAATAATTAATGATTTATGAGTATTTTCAGGAAACTCATTTATTATTGATGAATAAATTGTTATTGTACGTAAAAAAGACATTTCATAGTATAAGATCGTCTTACGCGATAGTTAGTGGCTATGCTATATCACCTTTTCTATGTCCACGTTCTCTGAAGTAACCTTAAACCGCCCTTTTTGTTGAATAACTGCTACCTTCGCGTCAGCATCTTCACTAGTAGCTAGTCCATGGCAAACATATATGAATCAAATTAGACATGAGCAAATAATAATACTACGTAGTATGTTGTATAAGCTAACTCAGTGTATGAAAGTGTTTTTTTAAGGATATTATTTGTCTTCTTTAAAAATCATTATTCCATTTAATTAATACTCCCCCGTTTAATATTTTTTGTCTCATTTCATTAAAATACTCCTTACAAATATTCTTGAAATGGGACAAAAAAATAACAACCGGAGCCAGTATTATAACTAATGCAGCAAGTCTCCCTTGTGACGGGTATATCCGTCACAAACTTGCGACGGGGCGAATACTACCCATGTGGGTAGATAAGACAAAGCACATTGTCATTTCCAAGGCATTTTGCTTTTGTTTTATTAACCCACATAGATACTACTTGACTCGTTGCAAGATTACGACGGATATGTTCATCACAAGTGAGAATTTGTGTAACTAATGAACAATAATATTTGTAAAACGTACCCAATTACAATGATCTGGACACTTTTGAATACTCCATTCAATATGTTGGGAAGAGTTTTCTTATCCAACCATACTTTGGAGATTCGATTTTTACCCCTCATTTATTACACTCATTTGCGGAAAAAAAGTCACTCATTCAGTTTTACATAAACATTGAAGAAAACTACAAAAATATTATAAACGGACGTAATTGAATAATAAATTACAAAATATTACTCATGGAAGTGTATGTGATTGAATAGGATATAAAATTAAGATAGTACTACTCCCTCCGATTTTTTAGGTTTACATTTTTTTTTAAAATTTGTAAAGGGTATTATAATCAAATGTAGCAATTTCAAAATTCGAAGGGAGCATAATATTAAAGATTGTATGTTCGGCTTTTACTCCGTAGTTACCCAAAATTGAATAATTCTTTTTCTTTATGTATTTTTAAATGAAAAGTGAGTACTTTAAAATTTGTTACGACTAAGTACCATGTGTTAATAGGTTGCGGGTTTAAATCTCCCTCTCTTTATATTATAATGTGACTAAGTATCACTTTGAACCAAAAAAATTGATACTCCCTCCCCCCCACAATGATGTTCCCATTTATAAATGACACAAGGAATAAGGAATGTGTAATGAAAGGTGGTAAATTGTTTGGTGGGGTTCAAGATGGCAAATCAGAAAAAGTAGTCGATAGGAAGAGAGTATAATGTATGAATAAGGAAAGTTTTGAAGTGGGAAAATCTTAGTGGAGTTTTCTTTTAAAGAAAGTGGGAAAATCTTAGTGGTGGGATCAGTACAAGGTATAAGAACTAGGACCATTTAAGTACAAACCTGGTGAAGCTTTTGGCGCCCTAGGAGTTGGATCCGACATAGTATCTTCTGATCCACTTGTATATATTGCAACATCATTATTGAATACATTCTCGGGTGATTTAAAGCTGTAGTTATCAAATCAATTAAGAAGTATCAGGAGTTTAATTTTCCTTCATAATCTATTACTTCAATAAATATTATTTCCCACGAAGATTGCCCCGTTGCTTTGGAGATAAGTATGTATGTATGTAAGTATGTAACCTCTATCAAGCAATAAGAGATATTTATTTCTCTACTTTTCTCTCTAATTAATCTCTCTTTCATGATATGTAATCAGTACGAGGGTTAGGCATGATAATTTTATACAATCTCCGTCTCAAAAAGATCGTCTCATTTTTTCATTACATGTGAGAAATATTTTAATGAAACGAGTCAACCTTAATGGGACGGAAGGAATAGCATATTTTTAGTAAAACAATACTTGTAGTTCACCTAGTGCTTGCGTATGGTCGTCTTCATGATTAATGCTTGCATATACACACACTTTATCAATACCTAATGCACACGTCATAGTAATGTGCAAGCCTAATGCTTGCATATAGCCGACTGCGGAAAATAGGATTATACATCTGGTTGTACAATGTACAACCAAGGCAAAATTGTTGAGCTTTTATATATATTTATTGAGCTTATAAAAGTTTCTGAGCTAAGTTGTAAGTTTTTGAGCTTAAACATTTATGTGATTTAACCCGACAACTTTAGGCTCAGAAAGTTTACAGCAAAACTCAAAAAAATTGTGGTAAAGCTCAAAATCTTAAAACCAATTGTACATAGAACTGTGTACAACTGATTGTATAATCCTCTAACTGACCGACTGCATATACTCTTAATTTGTTCATGATTATTACTCCGTATTTGATAGCCAATGTGCATGTCATTAGTTCAATTCATATATTAGCTCAATTCTGTCGATTTAATACACACGATTCAGGTCATGTAATTTCCTCATTAGCTCTTGATTACAATAATGTGTGTATCACTAATCTTTGTTGTTCTAAGTTTAATATTACTAACTAGTCGCCATACCCGTGCACCGCACGTGTCTACGTTTGTTTTTTTATATTTTGTCAGATTTATCAAAAAAAAAAAATTGTCCTGAGTTTGTACTCCATTTGTCTCTATAAAAGAGTCACCAATTCCTTTTTAGGTCATCTCTATACAAGAGTCACCTTTTACTTTATTCATCTTTTGTACTCTCTCCGTTCTAACCATTTGTATACGTTTGCTTTATGCACGTGCGTCGATACTCGTTTTCTTTTGTCTATATCTTTAGTTATGTGTTACTAAAAATTATAAAAAAAATTGATATTCATAATGTATTTTATTAGACGATTTAAACGAGATCCCACATGATTATCTTTTATGTTATACTGAAGATTATCATCACTTATATTGAAGATTATCATCACTTATAAATAGTGTTAAAAAGGCAAATGTATACAATTCGTTGGAACGAAGGGAATATGATTTATGTGGTTACCAATTGTTGTGACCCCACATATTTTTTTATCTTTCATTTTCGACGACACATTTTTATCCACTTTATTTTTACCAAGTGGGAGAGGTGACCTTCTTAGTGAGACGGACGGAGTATCGGTTAAGCTAATTGTTTATACTTGGGTGTTTGGATCATTATACATACATACAACTAAGTAATGCAAGCGGATCTTTTTTTTCATTACAATTGATATGAAATACAAAAAAAAAATGCTTTTTTTGTTTTCCAATTTTTGTATATGAGATTATACAAATAGTGGGATGTGTCATATACTCCGTATATTGTTCTTGTTCTTGTATCTTCTTTGTCTTCGCTCCTCTAATTTGCCATGAGTTTGTTGTTCTTGCCCATTTTTATCTGTATTTTTCTTTGCTGTGTTTGCTTTTAATTTAAATGTTTCACATTTGTTACATTTTTTTGTTACATCTGTCCTATTATTTTCCATTATTAGTTGTGTATGATTTTATGATTGAGGTCTATGACGATAGCTAACTTACATTTCTTTAAATTTCTCTTTTCCTTGACCATTATCCGAATATCCAATATTTCTACTCATTCTAATACAAGTTGGCCTTAATCGCCTTCTTATGATTTTTCATACACATTGTTTGGGTTAATTAGTAGTTTATAAATTGTTATTGTTGATATGTTTTAGTTCTTCTCTAACTTTCACTTTTGAACGGGTTTTATGTAATGGTTCTTTGGTTTGCGTTATTATATTTTGGCACTTCAGCACTCATTCTAAGTTGTGTTTGACCTCTATGGTGCGTTTGAATAGAGGAATTTAGGATGAAAGATGGTAGCACAGATTTGATAGAAGAATAGTTTCTTTGTTTTGATAGCGAAACCGATGTAAAGGAATTTGTATTGATAAACGATCAAACACCTGATATGGTTATTAACTTGAGTAATACCCGAAACCCAACCCAATCCACATTGAACCGAATTAATATAACATATTATACCCGAATCGATTGACCATGCTTGTAAATGCTTTTTTTATTTTCTCATAAAAACACTCATTTTAGAAGTTTTTCATTGATTATTTATTTATTCTAGTTATTTTTAAGTTTTATAAGATCCATGTAAGCCTATTTTTTATTACCTTCCACTTAAAGAAATTTATGATGGAAAATCATCTGAACTAATATTCCCCAAACTCGAAGCCTACCTGATTTGAAATAACATATACAGAGTACCAATAAGAGTAGCAAAAACAAATGAACCCGCCGATGTCAATCTTTTGTAGCTATTTTATTTTGTTAGACATACATATATTTAACTCCAAACTCGTGCTACCTATGTTTATAAGTGCATTTATAATTGAACAATATTGGATACTCCGTATTGATTTTGGAATAAACAAAAAAAATTATCTTAGGTTGAGATGATTGTTTTTTATTATGTGTTATAATTAAGATCATATATCTTATAAGAATTTTGTGTCATCAAAGATAGAGCATGTCTTGTATATAATAAAATGACTACCAATATTACCAAACTTTGTTTACAAAAAATAACGATAACGACGACGACAATATAATAATTAAAATCTATATACTAATTTTAAATAAAATGGATAAATATCTTAATATACCCTTGGGTTTGTAAAAAAAAAAAATCTTATGTCCGTGGTAAAATAGATAATTGTCTTAATTACCACCAAAAATTTAATGCTTTTAGTTTTATGATCCAATGAGATTAACACATGTAGATTTATTAGGAGTTACAATTAGACAAATGATGTAAGTAGAATGTTTTGTTTGAGTTTTAATATAATATATAGATTGATTCATTTATTTTATTTTTAGCTAGCCATATTGAATAATTTGGCCAAACTTGATTTTTATGTCATCGATATATCTTACAGGAATTATTTATGATGGATGTTCGATGCTAAAATGCACCTTAATGGTCTTGGTGCTACCGACTATCAAGCCGAAGAATACTACATCTTCCCGGTACAAGGTCAAAGTATGATTTTTATTCGTTACCATCTTTGTGAAGGGTTGGAAATTAAATATTTAATTGTGAAAGATCCTTCTGTCTAATGGACGAATCTGAAACAAAGGTATGGCCACTTGAAAATGGTGATCCTACTTAGAGCTCGATATATTGGATGCACCTGAGATACATGTCATTTGTGTTTATAATTTAGCTATGTTTAGAATAATCACCACATATAATTGAATTTGTGTGGCAAAAAAGTATCTTACGCAATTGGATCTTTCATGGTTCACAATTCCTCTTGTCGCAACATCGCCAGAGAGGTTTTAAAAAATACTCTGAGCTAGTTTCTTGTGTAGTTGTGGCTAAACAGAATAATGAAATTTTGTTGAAAAATCACCAATCTTACTAGGTCTAATCCATTCTCGGAAGTGAATGCCACGAAATATGAATAATAATAAAAAAATGTCACGACAGAAGTCATGACCATGAACGTGGTCGTGGACGAGGGAAAAATAATTATCGAGCTGATAAAGGTGGTAAACTTAAAATCTCATTTTAATTTCTAGTCAGAAACGAGAAGAAAATGACACTCCACACGACAAAGATAATACGGTTGGTAGTTTATGTTATCATTGTGGTGATAAAGGCCATTGGGCTCATATGTGTCGTACACTCATCCACCAAGACACCTTGTGGCACTCCATCAACATCCGCTACAGACAATAAAGGGAATAAAATTGAAGCAAATTTTATTTCTGAGAAGGATGATAATAAGCCAAATTGTTTGACCAAAATATAAAGTTTTGGGTTTTCGAAACAAAACGGTGTGTTTGACAGGGAGTTGACACGACAACAAAAAATTATAAATCAGTTATAATTAGTAAAGGTCGTTACATAACTCAAACACTATTAAATTAAAGGTATAGTCAAAGTCCGTTGAATGAATAGTGGGCAAGGACTTGGTTAAATGCCTTTTAGTGGATACTTTAAAGGCATTTAGTAGTTTAAAATGTTGTTTCAGACTGTTTTGATGAACATTTTGCTTATACTCGCCGTTATTTTTATGTAGATATGATGACTAATATCAAAAACTCTTTTTTAATCTATATGCTCTGTTCTTGAGAAGATAAATTGAATGCTAATTATTTCGTGGAGTGGGAAAAAATTGAGAATGGTTCTCATAGTAAAGAACGAAGTTCGTTTTGAACAATCCTCTCCTCAATGAACTCCCTCAAGCATCATTAGATGCTGAAAAAAATTACATAGAGCATATCGTTGTGACAACTATGCAAATTACGTGTATAACGTATGGAATCAAACTTCCAAATTATTTTGATCGTATGGATTCAGAGTGTTAACGCACATATGCAAATGTTGTTCAAAATATGCTAAGCTAGAATCATTAAAATCATATCATGAGTAATTCGAATGCAAGTGGCAAAAGGCGAACTAGTTATTCTATATGTGTTCAGTTTTATTAGATACGAAAATGAGATAGCGCCACCCAGTGATACTTAATTGCAAGTGGCAAAAGGCGAACTAGGTATTCTATATGTGTCACCAGGGATATTAGAGTAATTTGTCTTGTTATTTTTAAAATTTTGAGTTTAAAATTAATTAATACTCCCTCCGTATTTTTTTATATGACGTTTTGGTTTTTCGAGCTGAGGCTTTGACTTTAATTTTTACGTAAATATTTTATTCCAAAAATTGTAAAAATTGCACCATAAAATTTCTTATGAAAAGAGATTTCAAATGAGTATAATTTCATAGTATTTTTTCTTATATTGTGAGAGATATTGAAGAGAGAAAGTGTTATCTCGAAAAGTGATAATGACTTATATTAAAAAACAGAGGGAGTAGCAAAAGGGTAGTTTCAGAACTCAAATTTGTAATAAGTATACTTAGATTCTTCCTTGAAAATAGTCTTATTTGTAGGAAGTAAGTTACCTTAAATTTCATAGACTATATATATTTGAAATTAAAAGAAACGACAAGTTGGAATGCAAAATATTTGTTTCAGGAACAAATGCAAAAATATAAAAAGGCAAAATTTAATTTCTCATTTTCTTTGTAGGTTGATTTTCATATAGAAACATAAAATATATACAGAATAATTATTTTTGATATTAAAACGGACCGTAAATTAATAGTCGGCTAATAACGACACGATCCGATAACATAATATTAGCCAACACGTAATTAACAGCTTGAGTTGAGACTTAATAACTTGGTGGTATAAACATGTGCATATTTGCACGATATATTTTAGTTGTTTCTTTTACATATGTTCAATAGTCCATTTCAGCATGAAATGAATAATTAAATAAATAAATTTGCTCAATTTATTTTAATTATTTTTTTGCCTTGATAAATTATAAACCCAGTTTTGCTCACCTCTAGTTGCAGGGTTTGTGACCCATTTCATGTGACATAAATATGAACCCGACACGACTAGATCAGATCTTTTTGTCAGCACAATATGTGTACTACCCATCAAGCCATGGAGTCATATTTATACGGTTATACCTATCAAAACTCTTCCCAACTCGAAAACCCGAACCTTTTTCCAATCAGCGACCTGTTTGACCCGAGCCCGAAATGACCCGCTAATTTAGGATCAAAACTCGACTGTCCGTTTCGACCCGTTAGGTCAACGAGAGTTTATTAAAATTAAAAAAATATTAATATTTATATTCTCCGTATTATATTTGGATATATAATTAAAAAATTAATACTTTTAAACTTTTAAATTACAAATAAAAACAAATAATCAATTTAACACAATTTTTTTTTATATATATTTAATAATGAATTAATTTTAAAAATTAATTTAAAAATTGATTTTAATATTTTTTAAAATATTAACATTATAATTAAAAGTATACCGAGCCCGTATGGAATGGGGGATTAGTAGTCTGTCAGTAATATATTTAGCTAGATCAAAAGAGATATTTGTACTCGAATTAAATGGTTGGTTAAAGGTCAACTGACTCCGAGAAACCTGAACTAGCTCAGTATTCTGACTGAGTCCTAGTCCTCGCTTGATGTATAGTTTTGGATACCGCTTAATATACTTACATATTATCGCAGATCACAGACTCCGTATCAAAATACTCGAAGTAAAATTAAGACTATTATAATTAATAAATAAATAAATTACTTAAGAGGCGGCAAAAAATTAGGTCCTCAAAATTATTTTTGACCCGTATTCTGACCCTAACCCGATCCGGGACCCGTATTTGACCCGACTCGAAACCTGACCTACCTCACCCGTTTGACAGGTCTAGTCATATTACATCGGACTATGTGAGTATCAGAGTATGTGACACAAACTTATTTAAATTTTATTTAATTGATAAATACAATATTAAATTACATAACAATTCTCAAGTCTTTAATACCAAAAAGAAAACTCAATTTTAATATTTTTATTTTTCTTAAATTTTTATTATGGTGGCGCCCAAATTCGACGTCACCGGGTGACGCCCTATCACCATCCTATTAGATATGTTCATGTCATGAAAAAAATGGATTTCGTTTAACCACTTAGGCTGGCAATTGATATTATATCGATTTATTGTATGATTGGTTTCAAAATTTTGTTTGAACTTTTGTATGCAATGAGAGAAAACAAAACTACCGAGAGTTCCATGGTAAGTTAATTCAAACTGAGAGGTACATTCCAAACGAGTGGAAAAAGGAAGGTGTTTTGATGGTTCATAAGGGAAAGTCGTTCAAAAAGATGGGGTTAGGCCTATTTATAAGAGTAACAACGACAAACACGGTGTCATGTGTTATTTCTTTTGGAAAAGGAAAGGTCAATCCCAAAGTAAATGTAGCAACTAGATATCAATGCTTCTACTCCCCCGTTTCAATGAATTGTTTGCCTTTCGTTTTGGCATCAAGGGTAAGAGATCCAATGAGGGAATGACAAGTGGATCAAAACTCATGAGAAGGGTCAAATTGCATATAAAAAACATTCCTAAAATAGAAAGGCAAACAATTCATTGAAACGTCCCAATATGAAATAGGCAAACAATTCATTGGAACGGAGGGAGTATTATTTAAGATTTAGTCGTGGAAGTGGATTTCCCCGAGCACCATGAGTACTAGAAACATGGTGTACTGTTTATATGTTTGGTATATATATTTGTTATAGAAGTGAATTTAGAAAATTCTATTCCTTGGGTATTCGATATTGCATGTGGTAGTCACATTATTTATAATGTGCAGAGATCAAAACGAATAGAAAGACAAATTATCAAATTGTAGTTTATATGTTTTGAAAACACATATCTATAAAAACGACAACAAGAAACATAATATTAATTATTCACGCCGGTTGCAGAACAAATGATGTTCTAGACCTTATACATACAGATATGTGGGACCTATGAGCACATTAGAAAGATGTGGGTATGGTTACTTCACAAGTCGGAATTATTCAAAACATCAAACAACTCCAAAATGAAGTACAAAAGGAACTTGAGAAGAAAATAAAAACACTACGATCGATCGTGGTTGGTAAATCTATTTTCGGAAGTTTGATGATCACTTCCAAAGATTGTGGAAACGTTTCACAATTAAGACCGCCAGGAAAATGGAGTTTCCGACCGGAGGAATCAAACCTTATTAGATATGGTTTGACTCATGATGAGTCTTGCTGACCTTCCAATTTTCTTATGAGAATTTAACTTGCATTCAAAATGCATCGTTCCCAGTTAACTTGATTCTTACCGTCAAAGAAGTGGATCGAAGAGACCATATATTTTTATATGGATTGGAAATGTTCTAAAGTCTTTTTTTTGAAGCTATGGTATGAGGTTAATGTAAAAACGTTTATATTTGACAAAACTCTCGCCCCAAACATGAAACGTTTTTGTTATGGTTTATTCGAAATAGACTATTGATTATTAATTCTAAAACCAAAGTGTAAACAAGGTGTTTGTTGCTTGTGGTGGTGTCCTTCAAGAAAAGTACATTATTTCGAAAAGGTCAGGTTGAAGTTGTATGCATCTTGAAGGAGTTCAGGATGATGAGCAAACAAATAAATGAGATGGCAGAACATAAGGATGTTTGTAGAAGATGGTGTGGGTTCGACCGACGTCCTATCCGTCACTCTAAATGTTGTCATTTGCCATAAATCTCATATTCTGACGAAAAAGGTTATAGAGACTTATTACTTGATGGAATGTTCCAAAATCAAGATTTTATCAACTGAGCAACCTACCGTCTAGGATGCTTTAATTTGGTGAGTTTGGACTCAAAAAGGTGACTAAGTGTCTTGCTAAATGGATGTCAAAATCGCTTTCTTGAATGAGTTATTTCTTCCCTAATATTACATGTGGATGACATATAAATCCTAGGAAACAACATATCATTGCCTGAGTCAGTTAAGGGTTTTATAAAATATTGTTCCGCTACGAAGGATCTAGGAGAAACAAATTAGATATTGCACATCAAGATCTATAGACAAAGGTTGAGTATGGAGATTGGACGTATTAGTCAAGAGATTTATGATTATAAGGTTCTTTCTATGTTCAATATTTATTTATCATCTACGACATAATGTTTACTAGACCAAGTGTTTATTATGCTATGAAAAAATATAGCAGGTCAGATAAGAAACAAACCGAAGTGTATGACACTAATTTGCCGTCAAGAACATCCTTGAATGTTTGAGAAGAACTAAGGACAACTTTCCAGTATATGACGAAGAATATGAGCTGATTGTTACTAGGTACACTGTTGCAATCTTTCGTAGTGACTAAACTGGATTTCCATAGTCAGTCTAGTTTTATTCTTCGTCTTAATGAAAAAACGATGAGCTGGAAGACTTCCTAGCTAAACACCATCTACGTAAGAAGTTGGGTATATAGCAATAATAAAAGCACAAAAGAAAGTTTGCAAGGTTCATACACCAATGCAAATGTTGCAAATCAATTTGACTAAACCGTTTCAACAATTTAGGCATGAGAGTCATATATACTATGAGCTCGTGTTTGGTTGCCCGCTTCATGAAAATTGTCACTTCACAGGAATTGTCACTTACTCCATAATGGAGGAAGTAACTCACCAAGTTCCCATTGGTGTGTAGAACTTCCTGCATGAAGTCATTTCCCACATAGTAACCAAACAATATTTTTGTAATTTCCATGAAATACAAATTCATGTGAATTTAAAGTTCTCGTTAACTTCATATTCCCTTGGTGAACCAAACGAGCCCTAGGCATAAGAGATTTATGCTAATAGGAGATTTATGCTAATAGGAGATTAGCATTACAAATTTAGAATTGTATTTGGAGAATACAGTATGGAAACTTGGTTGATGTTTTGGAAAGTTCATCTATATTAATTATCTTATGTTATGTATCATTATATGGATGTCCATGTATAGTATTTAGGCCCATGTAAATCAGTAACCCTAAACTCTATTCTCCTTGTATCCTATATATATATACTCATCATTAAGGAAAAAACACCTCTCTTAATTCTCTCTCCTCTTTTCTTAATTCTCTTTCACAACACGTTATCAGCACGAACTCTACCACTAATTTTTTTTTCAGGTAAAGAAAAAAAAAGGAAAACAAATTTTTTTACGTGACTATTGGTTTCAAACTTTCATAGGAATCTTATTTGATTTTTTTTTTCATACACATACGTGATTAAGGGAATTTTTTTAATTTTTTTTCGTGATTATACTTTCATAATATATCGCAATTCATCCCTAATTTAATTGAACGTTAGTTAAACATTACACTGATTTTACATCTACAGTATTTCTTACTATTATGATAGTCGACTTATTGGTGCGGTGATCCATTATTTTGGTACACGATTAATCATTATATCATTATTTTTTTGATATGTTAAATAATACAAATTGATTAATCACACACTTTATTTTTTATTTTATTTTAATCTTTATTAGTCTCAGTTTAATATAACTATTTTTTTATTCTTTTATAGTTATCATGTCGAATTTGGTGAAACTTGAATTTAATGCCCTTAATATCTCTGGCAAGAACTACATAGAATGGGCATTAGATGCGGAAATGGATCTGAATGCTAATGGTCTTGGTGACGCTATCAAAGTGGGGAATAATTTATCTCCCCAGAATAAGGCAAAAGTTATAATTTTTATTCGTCACCATCTATGTGAAGGGCTGAAAATCGAGTACTTGACTGTGAAAGACCCTTTGGTCTTATGGACAAATCTGAAAGAAAGATATGACCACTTGAAATTGGTAATTTTACCTAGAACTCGACATCAGTGGATCCACCTGAGATTACAGGATTTTAAATCCGTGAGTGATTAGTTGGTTTTCCACGTGCTGAATTAAAATTGCCCATTTGGGAGATCACCATGTTCACATGATATTTACATTGTAAACTTTGATTACATGAACCACAAATTCTCTGTGACTATAGGTCACATAATTAAAACCTTAAAGGTCAATCGGATATGAACATTCATCTCCATTATCCAACTACGAGTAGTATTTAGATCTCCAATATTTCACATACTCAATCTCAGTGTATTGTCTTGCCTTAAATATAATTTTAATGGTACACTAGAGAGTTTGATCAGCACGCCATTAAATTCTTTCAAGATAAACGTCGGGTTTATCGAAACGGGTGTAAGAAGAACACGGATGGCCTCAATTTGTCACATTTTTAATATTTTCGTGTCAATTTTACTAGTTGACCGATTTCCATCCTGCTAAACTTCTGTTTAGCTACATTCAATCATATGTGCACACTAATTTTATTTAGTCATATGACCATAGCAAATGATAGTGACTTACACAAATGGTGTCTAATACAATAGGCAAGACCCGTCAATATTCCTTTCCGGAATATGACTATATATATATATATATTACTCTTAGAGTAATTCAATTCCATGTGATAATAATAACGGTAAATTGATCATTAATCAACTGATCATTTATTTCACCATATTAATACATGGTTGCATTATCACATTGTCTTCACAAGATATTGTGATCTTTACAATACCGTTTTCGGTAAAAATATTTGAGTTTTTAAAAAAACATATAATTAAAATATTCACCTTCTTGCACTTATTCAGTGTCGGTGACATAATTTTCATCACTTAATCAATAGTTTATTCGATGCCATATTCGTTTCACGAAATAATGGTCGTTAATCGAATATTTTGTTCATGTCATATCCATTACCAGGAAAAATGACTATTAATCACCTATACGAAACTCACGATTTTAATATCGCATTAATTTGCTCAACCATGACATGCGGATACGAGATATCATGCATAATTTCTTTAAGGCATTTTCAAAATAATGTGTCTTTACGACTACATAATTTGTATGAAAATAAAATATACGAGTATTATATCATGAAAATATGACAATACCATTCGCTTCAGGAAATGGTTTATATTATTTTGATACGAATATCAACTATTAAAAGTATCTCATACTTTGCAAACATCCGTGAATAAACATCAAGTTTATTCTTAATTTTGATACTTAAAATAATATTCGCTACACGCAAAACGAAAATTTGTAAGACACCGTGAATTTCACGTAACTGTTTCAATATTGGTCAACAATTCAACACTATGATTTCTCATCATAGGTTCAGTATATGTAACCACTATGAATTTCAGGTCATAGTGTGCGTGTCAAAATTCCAACTCGCATATTATTTTTCCTTCCCATATCGAACTTCGCGTATATGAGAGTCACATGATTTTTCCTGAGTTATATAATTTAATTGACCGAATCAGGCTCAATTAAGGCCGCATTATCATTAGGCTCAATAAAGGCCACAATATTTGGCTTATTTTTCTGCCATGTTCTCGACTTCTGCTTCTGATAGAGTCTTTATTGAATGTCACATTCACTTCAGGGAATGGACTCATCCAATTGAAAGAGATTCGTCGTCTTTCAATATTAATTACTCCGTATATTATATTATTCTGTTCAACCTCGGATGAACATGAAATTAATTCAGAGGATTTCTCTTGACCTCTCTTCATGATATCTTGTCTTCAGGACAATAATAAGTGGTATTAATAAATGGTATTGAATACAGTACAATTTCATGTACTTTTTCTTCCACATAATTTTTATTTCAATTTGAAATTGATATGAAAATGGTACAATTTCATGTACTTTACTCACACGGAATATAAATTTTATCAACTTCAACTTTAAAGTGATACTTATCTCGGTACAATTTCATGTACGTACTCACATGGAGTATATTTTTCACGATACAATGCCTTTGAGACTACTTTATTTCCGCGATATCATATTTTCTGGGACAGCTGTATTACCATATTTATGGTCCAAAATAATCGTGTATACTTCAGGTATACAATTTTTATGAAACTTCTGTCCAAAATATTTGTCACCATACAGAATAACATTATTTCACCGCTCATAATTAAAAATTAAATAGTTTTGGAACTTCAGTTCAAATATAATATGAGCTTTCATCATATGGATTGAAATTGATCCATAGATATATATGCAGTCTACGTGACTGGATTAAATAAAAACACCTTTGAAGGATAGAAAACATCGTATCCTCATATGAATTCCTCGTATATTGGATTATTACCTCCAAAATAGATACATTCATATATACAGTCTATAAGACTGATTTATCATATCTCTTCTATTAAAAGAAGAAAATCTTAAATTGGCCTATTTCCATATCTTTCTTTTCTCTTGATAATATCAAGAAGATCATTAGTATAAATTAATCTTGACGAAAGTATTCGAATCAATAAATTCAAATTTGACAAAGTTCGACATAATTAGTATAAACGGAGTAATTGAAAGAAAATAAAAAAAATTGAGTAAACAATAATCGCATAAAAGATAAAGAAATTGTCGAGTCTTATGACTACAGATGCTAACAGATTGACTTATTATTCTCTCCGTACATGAAAAAAATTAAGTTTTCATCGAAAATATATATTACATCTGATCAAAGGAAAAAAAATCAAATAGTACGAAACTGACTTATTTGATAAATAAAATACGATTTTATATTAAGATCCATATTATTAGATCTGAATAATAGATACTCAAATGGCTAAGAACTTATCAGATCTGAACTTATCAGATCTGAACTTATCAGATATGAACTTATCAGTTTGAAGCATAAATTATATACCTTACTTGTAAATGTAAAAAAAAAAAGAAATTAAAATAGGGAAAATAAAATAAAAGTTAGAGACTCGTGCTGATAACGTATATAAAACCAACTGCGTTAAGTTGAGCTCCCAAATATATTATTCTATTGGAGAGAATCATTTGATAAAGTCTATTAAATATTAGATAATTTTTTAGGTGGATATTGCCATTTAAATCTATCAGGTGATGATAGTTTTTACCACCTTAGGGGGAGATTGATAAGGATAAGCGAGTAAAAACAAACAAATAATGTTGATCCTAACTGAACCTGAAGTTCAGAGACTTGTTTTGATAAATATGAAATACATCAATTAGAGGTTCATGAAATATGAATAATGATTTGATCATTGTGTTATGATGATGTATATGATGATATATCAGCTTGATTACCTTATTAAATATGTTATACATTGAAATTTATTATTTGACTGTAGACAGATTCACTCTCCTTGTGGTGTAGCGAGCTATAGATCAGTTGTGAATATTAAATGTAATGAACATTGAGATTCTTGCCAAATTTTCAATAATCACACATGATATAATGTGAGGGTCATAATCGGTTAATTTGTTATAAGAAAATGGCAAGCATGTGCAGTAGGTACTCGTAAAGAGTAATGAAATTAAATGTCCCGAAGTGGCACTGATATCTGATGATAATAGATGGCCTATATGAAAAGATTGGTACCATATATATTCAGATTTGGATATCATTAAACAGTACCGACGATGAAATTATATCGATATATTAATTCGTAGAACCGAATATAGTTGCGTGCATTGGATTCTAACAGGGATTTTATATAAAAAAAATTCATTTTGATTGTTGACGTACAATCTATGGTTAAGATTGAGCTCATGGACTTAAAGTCCACGTATTGACATAAAGTCAATCCAATTATGAATATTGGTGGATATACTGTACAGTTTGCATTTGAGTCTCATGTGCATGTAATATAGTTATTTTATCGTTGCATACTAGTTAAGGTTACATCATAGCATTAGTTTAGAATATATACACCATAGGGCATTGTTCGTATTACATGTTGCACGAGATTATTATTGTTATATATTGCAGGATATATGTTTAAAAGGAGATCATACTCCTAGATTGATAAGTACTCCGGGAAGGAGCTTATATTATAAATTATCAGCACATGACAGTGGTTGATCGAATGAGTTCCTGAAGGACCCGTGATTACGTATATATGAACCTCTACACGTAAGTGTATCTATGAGCGCATTCAACATGCATGTGATATGCTGTGAATGCACGGTTTCACTGTTTCAACTTGAAGTTTGAGCGTATGAGTAATCATACACGATTAAATTTCTTGTCCTGTGAAAATACTTTATGGTCCAGAAGCGCCATAATAGTTGGAAAATCATGTAGTGAAATGCTACAATGAGTATGTCAATCCGTACAATGACAAGAAAGATCAATTATTATTTAAGACAAAATCGGATTGATTGATTCTCCTGAAGATAATCAGTTGAGAAATAATGTTAGCTACACTCTTTTTCCCTTCGACTAGGTTTTTCTCCCAATGAGTTTTTTCCTGGCAGGGTTTTTAACAAGGTAGCGTTATAGACGTGTTAATACGCTATAGTTATGATCATCATCATTTTAATGACGAGATACATATTTGGTTATACATCAAAGGATCATAAATGACTATGTCCTGCGAGCTCCGAAGAAATATGATACTGAACTTATCAAAAATTCTTATTGATTGAAGATACCAAGTTTGTCAGTTACTACAATCCATTTCAACGTCGCCGTGAAGTTCCATGAAGACATGAAATATTTTCATTAAATATCAAGTTGTGTAATTATCAGGGGGAGTAACCACGCGCTGTACTCTTTTTCCTAAGCCATGGTTTTGTCCCACTGGGTTTTCCTTGGAAAGGTTTTAATGAGGCAGCCTATTATGCATGTATGAAGATTTATGTACTCTTTTTCCTTCACTAGTGTTTTTCCCACCGGGTTTTTCTAGTCGAGGTTTTAACGAGGCATTTTCTTTAGACAAAATCGGATTGATTGATTCTCCTGAAGATAATCAGTTGAGAAATAATGTTAGCTACATTCTTTTTCCCTTCGACTAGGTTTTTGTCCCAATGAGTTTTTTCATGGCAGGGTTTTTAACAAGGTAGCGTTATAGACGTGTTAATACGCTATAGTTATGATCATCATCATTTTAATGACGAGATACATATTTGGTTATACATCAAAGGATCATAAATGACTATGTCCTGCAAGCTCCGAAGAAATATGATACTGAACTTATCAAAAATTCTTATTGATTGAAGATACCAAGTTTGTCAGTTACTACAATCCATTTCAACGTCGCCGTGAAGTTCCATGAAGACATGAAATATTTTCATTAAATATCAAGTTGTGTAATTATCAGGGGGAGTAACCACGCGCTGTACTCTTTTTCCTAAGCCATGGTTTTGTCCCACTGGGTTTTCCATGCAAAGGTTTTAATGAGGCAGCCTGTTATGCATGTATGAAGATTTATGTACTCTTTTTCCTTCACTAGTGTTTTTCCCACCGGGTTTTTCTAGTCGAGGTTTTAACGAGGCATTTTCTTTAGTGATGTACATCCAAGGGGGAGTGTTATGAAACATAATATGTGGATGTCCATCGGGCCTTATAGTCCACTATGATGTAACCCTATATGTACCATGTACTATATATATGCCCTTGATGGAATGAATAAACACCTCTCTGATTTCTCTCATTCATTTATCTCTCTCTAGTTTCTCTTCTCTCTTACTTTTCCAACAAGTTTATACTAATTCAACATTTTTAGTAAACGATATACATTTATAAAACTAATACTTTCGGCCTTAACGATATTAATTTCTAAAACGAGAACAATCAGGTTTATTAAATTATTAAAATATCTTAAAAGTATTTATAAAATGATTAAAACTATCTTAAACATTTTGATACTACTAATCAGAGTGTTTTACAAATTTATGAAACTAAAATTCCCTAATTATTATTAGTTTCGACAATACAATTATCTCTCTGATTTCTCTCATCCTCTACTTTCTCTTCTTTCTATCTGATCCAGATATGTTGGAAAAAACATATCAGACCTTTCATGGGTCACAATTGGTTTTATCGCAGCAATACCGTCAGAGAGGTTTTAAAAAATACTCCGAGTTGATTTCTTGCTTGCTTGTGGCTGAACAGAATAATGAAATTCTGTTGAAAAATCACCAATCCCGTCCAACTGGATCTGATCCATTCCCAGAAGTGAATGCGACGAAATATGATAATAATTATAATAATAGAAGTCACAGTAGAGGCCGTGGACGTGGACGTGGATGAGGGAGAAATAATTATCGAGGTGCTAGAGGTGGAAAATTTAAAAACTCATTTTCTCGCCATAAACGAGAAAAAAATTATGGTCCACGCGAAAAGAATATCCCGGTCGGTAGTTCATGCCACCGTTGTGGTGATAATAGTCATTGGGCCCTTACATGTCGAACACCCGGACATCTTATGAATCTCTATCATCAGTCCCTTAAAAATAAAGGGAAGAAAACTGAAGCAAATTTTGTTGCTGAGAAAGATGTTGAGACAAATTTTGCTGATGGAGATGATTATAATATTGGTGATTTTGATGTCTCGGATTTCTTTTCAGACCCTGATGGAAGAATTGATCACCTGATTGGTGACGGAAGTTTCGAGCCACAAGATTAATTATTAGTATTATTATACTATTATTATTATTATTAAGCACTTTATATCGGACTTTGTCATCGTATTTTTTTTATAGTTTAAATAATTATTTGTCAGTGGACATTATTATTATTATTATTATTATTATTAAGTTTTACTATTTTATTTGCATTAATTATTAATGAGAAGCTATTAAATATTTTGTAGTCGCATTAAATTACCGTTTTATTACGTTTGTTTCATGAATGAATATTAAATTTTTGCATTAGTAAATCACTCACCACTAAACAATTTTATTTACAATCCATCTTATGTTATTTTTTTCCATGAAGATTATGGACGCTACAGTAGCAGATATATGTTTCATCGATAGTGCGACAACACATACTATCCTTACGGTTAAAAAGTATTTTACTCTATTGAAGGAATAAAAGGCAAATGTTAATACTATTGCCGGTAGTACAAAACTAACTGAAGGCTCCGGAAGAGCTATGATTTTGTTGCCAAAAGGGACAATTATTGAAATTCAGGAGGCTTTGTATTCTCCACAGGCAAAAACAAATTTGCTGAGTTTTAATGATATTCGTAGAAACGGATATCACGTTGAGACATCAAATGAAAGAGGCATTGAATACCTCTATATTACATGTTCACATTCGAACAATAAAAGTGTATTGGAGAGATTTACTACTTTGTCCTCCGGCTTGTACTATACGACAATTAGTACAATTGAATCACACGTTGTAGTAAACCGAAAGGTTACTGATAAAACAAATTTCATTATGTGGCATGATCGATTTGGTCATCCCGGATCTGTGATGATGCGAAAAATAATCCAAAATTCATGTGGACATTCATTAAAGCACCATAAGGTTTTCCAGTCCAAAGAATTTTCATGTGCTGCTTGTGCACAAGGTAAATTAATAATTAGACCATCGCCGTCTAAAATTGGGAATGAATCCCTGACATTTCTGGAAAGGATACAAGGTGATATTTGTGGACCTATACATCCACTAAGTGGACCATTTCGTTACTTTATGGTTCTAATTGACGCATCTACTAGATGGTCACATGTGTCCTTGTTATCAAACCGCAACCTTGCGTTTGCGCGATTACTGGCTCAATTGATAAGATTAAGAGCTCACTTTCCAGATTATCCCATTAAGGCTATTCGTTTTGACAATGCGGGTGAATTCAGTTCACAAACTTTTGATGATTATTGTATGTCTATTGGGATAGGTGTTGAACACCCTGTAGCACATGTTCATACTCAAAATGGCCTTGCCGAATCATTAATTAAACGCATTCACTTGATTGCGAGACCAATGCTTATGAGGTCTAAATTACCTACTTCCGCATGGGGACATGCAGTTTTGCACGCAGCATCATTAATTCGCATTAGACCAACAAGTTATCATACATCATCCTCCCTAAAATTGGTCTTTGGTCAAGTACCAAATGTTTCTCATCTAAGAATTTTTGGTTGTGTGGTGTTTGTTCCAATTAACCCGCCACAACGTACAAAGATGGGACCTCAAAGGAGGTTGGGAATATATGTCGGGTATGAATCTTCATCGATTATCAAGTATTTAGAACCATCTACAGGTGATCTATTTACAGCCCGCTTCGCTGATTGTCATTTTGATGAATCAGTTTTCCCAACATTAGGGGGAGATAATAAACAGCTGGACAAAGAGATAAGTTGGAATGAATTATCACTATCTCATTTAGATCCTCGTACCAAAAAATGTGAACTCGAAGTTCAAAAGATAATTCATTTACAACGATTGGCAAATCAATTACCTGATGCTTTCACTGATCCGAAAGGTGTGATTAAATCTCATATAACATCTGTAAATGCTCCAGCTAAAATTGTAGTCCCGAAAGGACCATCAATTGCAAATGAGTCTATGACACGCCTGAAGCGTGGTAGACCCATTGGTTCCAAAGATAAAAATCCTCGAAAACGTAAAGGAGCAAAATTTGAGGAAGAAGTGACTTTTGAAAAGTCCATGGAAAAGTCTGACGACATGACTGAGAATATGTCTCTAGAAGAGACTCAGGTACCTGAAAATGATGAAGAGATCTCAATAAATTATATCATGTCTAGACAAATATGGAACCGAAATAAAATCGACGTCGATGATGGTGTTTTTGCATTTAATGTAGCGCTAGATATCATGCATGAAAATGAGGATCATGAACCAAAGTCTGTTGATCAGTGCAGACGTAGAATTGATTGGCCAAATTGGAAAGATGTCATTGAGGCAGAGTTAAAATCATTGACCAAAGGTGATGTGTTTGGACCTGTAATTCGCACACCCGACGGAGTAAAACCTGTGGGTTATAGATGGGTGTTTGTGCGAAAAAGAAACGAAAAGGGCGAAATAGTCAGAAATAAAGCTCGATTAGTTGCACAAGGCTTTTCACAGAGACCTGCCATTGACTATGAGGAGACATACTCTCCGGTAATGGATGCAACTACATTTCGTTATCTAATAAGCCTCGCTGTGAGGGAGGGACTTGATTTACGCCTCATGGACGTTGTTACAGCCTATTTATATGGCTCACTTGATAATGAGATATACATGAAACTTCTTGAGGGTCTTAAGCTACCTGAAAAGATGAAATCAAGTCCTCGTGAGCGTTATTCAATCAAACTAAACAGATCACTATATGGCCTGAAGCAATCCGGGAGGCTGTGGTATAATCGCCTTAGTGAATATTTATTGATAGAAGGATACAAAAATGATCCGATTTGCCCTTGTCTATTCATAAAGAAATCCGGATCTGGATTTGTGATTATTGCTGTTTATGTTGATGATTTGAATATTATTGGTACTTCTGAAGAGATTACCAAAGCTGTTGAATATCTAAAGAAAGAATTTGAGATGAAAGATCTAGGAAGGACGAAATTTTGTCTTGGCCTACAAATTGAGAATCTTGACAATGGGATTCTCTTACACCAGGGAACGTACATTGATAAAGTACTAAAACAGTTCAATATGGACAAGGCACATCCTCTAAATACTCCAATGGTAGTAAGACCACTTGATGTGAAGATTTATCCATTTCGACCCCGAGAAGAGAACGAAAAGATTCTTGGCCCTGAAGTACCATACTTAAGTGCGATTGGAGCCTTGATGTACCTCGCCAGTCAGACAAGACCGGACATATCCTTTTCTGTCAACTTATTAGCGAGATACAGTTCATGTCGTACTCAAAGACACTGGAATGGAGTAAAGCATTTACTTCGATATCTCAGAGGTACGTCAGATATGGGTTTATATTATTCTAACAAATCCAAAACAGATTTGGTTGGTTTTGCAGATGCTGGTTATTTATCTGATCCTCATAATGACCGTTCACAAACCGCTTATGTATTTGTGGTGACACTCCCATCTCATGGCGCTCCGTAAAGCAAACGATAGCTGCCACCTCTTCCAACCACGCAGAATTGTTGGCAATTCATGAAGCAAGCCGAGAGTGTGTATGGTTAAGATCCATGATTCATCACATTGTAGAATCTTGCGGTATATGTCTTGAAACTAAGGCCCCCACTATCCTACACGAAGACAATAAAGCTTGTATCGCCCAGCTCAAAGCAGGATTCATCAAAGGAGATAGAACGAAGCACATCTTGCCAAAGTTTTTTTTCACTCATGATCTTCAGAAAGACGGCTTTATTACCGTTCAACAAATCTCTTCTTGTGACAATCTTGCAGATGTTTTTACGAAGGCACTACCAGGCAAGATTTTTGAGAAGTTAATCACCAGACTCAGTTTGCGTTGTCTCAAGGACATCAAGCAATGTTTTAATCAGGGGGAGTAAATACGCGTTGCACTCTTTTTCCCTCGCCATGGTTTTGTCCCACTGGGTTTTCCAAGCAAGGTTTTTAACGAGGCAACATTTATTGCGTATCATGGAGATTATTGTACTCTTTTTCCTCATTAGATTTTTGTCCCACTGGGTTTTATCTAATAAGGTTTTAACGAGGCAATCTCTCCAGACTCCAGTATTGAACATCCAAGGGGGAGTGTTATGTATCATTATATGGATGTCCATGTATAGTGTTTAGGCCCATGTGAATCACTAACCCTAAACTCTATTCTCCTTGTATCCTATATATATATATATATATATATATATATATATATATATATATATATATATATATATATATATATGTATATGTACTCATCATTAAGGAAAAAACACCTCTCTTAATTCTCTCTTCTCTCTTCTTAATTTTTTTTCACAACATCTTACTTAATTATTGGTTTAGTATATATTAAATAAAAGAATAAATTCATAAAAAAAATCTCAACAAGTATCTATCTTCCCTAAATAATTCAATAAACATTTACTCTCAAAATCAACTTCACTTTTGACTATCCCAACTTATAATACACCACTAGTCGCCATACCCGTGCACCGCATGGGACTATATTATTTTATGACTTTTATAAATCGCAGTTCCATCTTTTTGCCTCATTGTCCAATATTTATTTTATTATTTATTCATTTTTTTGTCTTGATTTCATGTATATGTAAGTTTATTTACTTTCATAGGCATTCGTAAATTATGAACATGACGAAGCTTAGGAAGATTGAAAGATCCAAGTTACGGAAATATATATGACATGTATGTTAAATGAATGGCAGGGAAAAAAGGGTGGACTAAAAGTGCCGAAACATGCATGATGCATCAAACATGTCACCAGAAGTGTAGTAAGGTGAATTAGACTGAAAGTGTGTTTGTCAGAATGTAAGTGAGTATTATTGACGAAAATGAGATATAACACTATAAGATTTAATGCATAATAACTAATAATTCATTTTTTTAACTTTTATTGAAGAACGTAATCATATTGAATTATGACTTTGATCTTTCTTAGTTTTTCTCTCGCGTCTTTAGTTGGAATTTTCAAATTTTGGCCTATTTTCTTCCATGGTTTCTATTGTTACGACTGCTTACTTCTTTTACTGTCACTTCAAGTCTATAACACATTTTGGATGTGTTAGTTTTGTTCTTAAAATATAAACAATGTACTTGTAGTTGATGTACATAATAATTGTTCATTTATCCCTTGTCTAACTTTCTCTTCTCCTTTTTAATTGGTGTGTTTACCGCATGCTTTAATTTTGTTTGGGTGGTACACCGAGGTTCATATTGAGGTCTGGTTGCAGGTCTAATTGAGTCGCTTTGGTTGTACACTTTTCTTTGTAATAATTTTGTATCCATTATTGTAGGTGATAATACACTTATGAATAAATTATGGAAGGGAAAGATGAATGGAAGAGGAAGATGAAGCGAGGTGAGAGTTGAGGAGTTTTTCCTCTTTTTTCTCTTCTTTCTTAATTGATTAGGTTTGTTTAATTAAAAAATTTGTTAATTGATTGTCTCTGTTTTTTAACATATCTCCCATTTCTTAATTTTATTTGTCGGTTGGTTTAGTTGTTTTACCCAATCAAAGAAGAACACATGACTTTATTAGAAGATAGTACTCCGTAATATATAGTGTATAAATGATAAATGATGGATGGAGGATGATTTGTTTGGGTTTTAAATTTTACTCCTCAATATATAGTGTATACGGAGTATAATATAAGACAGTACTCTAGCATCTCTCTCTCCATTTTTCTTCTCCCCTATTTTATATTTTTTATTTTTCTCAATTTTTGTACGTGAAATTATACAAATAGTGGGCCGGAGGCCCGGACATGTCATATTTTATTGTTCGACTTTGTGCTAACTTCTTCTTTGTTTCCTCTCGTCAACATTGTTGAGTTTGTTGCTCTTACCCTTTGTTGTGCTTGTTTATAATTTTCATGTTTCATATTTGTCTATGTTAGTTTTGTTATACTCCCTCCTCTCCACAATGATCTTCCCACTTTAATATGACACATGGATTAAGAAATGGATAATAAAAGGTGGTAAATTGTTTGGTGGGGTTCAAGATGTCAAATCACAAAAAAGTAACCAATAGGAAGAGGGTATAATTGATGAATGAGGAAAGTTTTGAAGTGGAAAAATCTTAGTGGAATTTTCTTTTAAGGAAAGTGGGAAGATCTTAGTGGTGGCCTGGTGGGGAGGGAGTATTATTTTTCATTATTAGTTGTATTATTAGATTATGATTGAAGTTTATGCCGATGCATGGTTTCCTTACGTTTCTTTTCTGTTTCACTTTTCCTTATTGTTTGATGTGGCTTGTGTTATCTCTACTCCTCTTATCGGTTGGATTGACTGTTAACTTATAATTCGCCCTAAACATTGTCCAATGAATAGATTATACAATCACTTATACATAGCCTTTATGTACAACTGGTTTTATTTTGAATGTTATCACAACATTTTTTTAGCTTTGTTATAAACTTTCTGAGCTTTAGTGTAGAGTTGTCGAACAAAATCACATAAATATTAACCTCAAAAACTTACACTTCAGCTCGAAAACTTGTTTAAACTCAATAAAAATACACAAAAGCTCAACAACTTTGAGATGGTTGTACATACAACTGGTGGTATAATACTATTTTCCAACATTGTTTGTGTTAATAGTTTATTACGAGTAATTGTTATGGTTAATTAGTCGAAGAAGATTAACCAATATTAACATCTAATAACAACTTAAAATAAAATAATAATTAAAATAATAGTACTCATATTTTTCTAGGGCGACTATAAGTTTTGAAAATGTAGATGAAAACTGATTTATTTTTTCTATCCAATACCACATATATATACCAACAATACATGGTTCATTCAAAGTTTACCTAAATTAATTTATTTATTTAAAAAAAAAAAAAGAAATTAACAAACTATTTGATTAAAATGCATAATTTTTTTTTATAAAATACATAACTCTAGGTTTTAATATAACTATATATTTGCATTTAATACTATACATTAAATACACAAATTAATTATTATTTTTTTAAAAAAAGAAAAAAAAGAAAATCAATGAGAAGAGGTGAGACATGGCTTACTCAAATACTCTCAAAATTAAAATGAAGAAATATGATGATTTTGTTTGAGTTTTAATACTCGTGGTATATATAGAAGTGACCTAATACCTGTTAAACATGTCATCAAGTTTCTTCCCACACTCTCCACCTTACGTAGTCCATAGTCCAACACCTTTGATCATTTATCAACCCAAGTGCCCAACAACCAATCCTCAAAAGTCATTCTTACCACCGTCTTTTAACACATCCACTCCCACTAATTCATCACGCCGCAGTTAAAGTCATCGGTTTTAGTGTTGATGATGTTGAAAGGCCTTATGGTTCAACACTAGGTTTGAGCCCAAGGTTCAATCCGTGGTGAATTAGTGGTCGGGGTGGCGATCAATTTAAATTCGATTTACATTTTAAAAATGCAAAACAGGGCCGGGGTTGAAATCATACCTTTCTGATCTCATAGTTGGAATTTCTAATGTATATGCGCATGTTGATGATGTTGCCCTTCTATGATGTAAAGGTAATGTGCAATTATCCACAATTTTTTCTGGAGCTTCTTTCTCAACAGTTGCATCTTCACTTTCAGCTTGATGAGGAGAACAACATTGAGATGTGGACTTCTCAATATTTGAACTACCACCACCAACATCTTTTTCTAATCTATCATATAGACATTAGGAAAATTAGTCAAAAGAAAAAATTAGCAAAATAGCCAATAATTATATAATATGTTTAACAGGAATTTCATTATTCCAAATAAGATAATGAGAAACGGTGGAGGGTACATGTAATACCTACGTTCAGGTAAGAACACTATCTCATGTATGACATGTAATAACGGTTTTATAATATAAAACCTCCTAAATTATACAATCTTTTCCTCTTATTAAAATATACCTCACATATATTAAAGAAATGAAACGATAGTACTTCTAGGATTTTAGTAATTTGAAATGTTCATTATGATATTTTAAGATGTTCCAAATGTCATATCTTCGAAAAATGATTTAGAATTAAGATCATGTGAGAACATAAAGTCGGTGATAATCTTGAAAACTATATTTGAATAATATTATTTTTCAAACTTTAATACTCGTATCATATTTGGGTCCATCATATACTTTAATGGATGAGTAACATATTTGTTGGTAAAGCTAGTGATGAACATTTTAAATTTAACTTCAACCACGTGACCTTAAAATTATTCCTAACATTATCCTCAGGGCCGGTCCGGATCTTTTTGAGGTCCTGGGCGAAATAGTAGACTGGGGCACCTTTAAAAATTATTGTAACCGTTATTTTCAATATTTTCATTGATCTCATCCTTATAATTTCACATTTCTAGCAATACATTTGTAAAAAAAAAAAAAAAACTAATTGTGATTTTCTTAAATCGACAACATTATTGCAATTTGTATTAATACATTTTGCTTGTAAAGAATATCAAACCATGTCGTCAAATGATATTGAAGGAGGTACATATTAAAAAATTTGTGGATTATCTAGAGGCCTTGTACTAATTTGAAGTTGCTTACTAAATTTTAAATATTATAAGTGTATTGACGGACAAATATTGTACTCCGTAACTATCTGCAACTTAAACTATATAATAAAATACTTCCTCCATTTTCTTTATATCTTCCCATCCTAATATAATACCCCACCCATATATTAAGGGAATGGGAAGATATAAAGAAAATGGAGGAAGTAGTTTTTTGTGAAAATAAATACTCATAAAAATGATAAAATATATAGTATGGAGTATAAATAAAAATGTTGGTCATTTGTATAAATAAAATATTCGCAACAATGATGCGTACTTTTTTGAATATGTGCCTTAAAGTTAACAAACTACCAGTAATTTTGTAATTGAAATACTCCGTAATATACTAGCTCCATTTTTTTTCCTCCTACTTCCCTATTATATGTGAAAAATATTATATTAGAGTGGAGTAAAAAAAATATTGTAGGAAAATAGAGGAAGTATGTGTTAAGGTTAATGTAAATATATATATATATTTTACATGACTAAAAAAATATGAAATGATAAAGGAAACATTAAAAAAAGAGAAACAAAGAGTTTGTATGGAACACCAAACAAAAAACTTTAAGTTGTGAACTTGTATAGAATAGGATTTGATCCTATGACTTTTCATATGAGGGCCCAATAACTAGCCATCATGGCAAAGATGAAACATTAATCATGTTTATAACTAAATACACTTTATATGTTCATGTATCAATTTTTTTCCTCTATTTTGGTCCCCTTTTAAGCGTGGGCCCTGGGCCGCCGCTCCTCCAAACTAGGCCCAGGGCCAGCCCTGATTATCCTCCATCTACCACTATCGTATCAGTCATGCCACCACCAACACAATTTCGTCGACACCAAGATTCTATAGATCAATCCCATAATCCACTGTAAACACAAATTTGTAGTTCTGCAATTAAATAACAAAACACAAAAATGGTAACAAAATAATTTTTATTAGAATTTAATATTTCGGGTACAATCTCTAATTTGATCCGCTGATTCGATCTCCACTTGATTTGAATGACGATTTTGGAAGATAGGCTTGATGACTGGGTCTTGTTTGATTGGATGTCGTTTCTTTCACTCTTGACTACTCGATTTAGAGTGTTTGACGTCAAATTTGAAGAAACGGTTGATTTGAGAGGAGGGTCGTTGAACTTGATCTCCTTCGATGTATTGGCCTTGGTGAGAGAAGGGTCGTCGGACTTAATCTCTTTCGGTGTATTAGACTTGGTGAGAGGACTTGGTGAGAGGAGAGTCGTCGGGCTTGATCTCCTTGGTAACTTGACTCCTTGGAGAATGATTCCTTATTTTCTAGAAAATGAATTGGAGTGCTTGACGTTGGGATCCTCGGAGAACGATTCCTTATTTTCTAGAGAGAGTCGAAGTGGTCGATCTCTAATCTTCTACTTTGTCAGATTTGAAGGAAGGGTCTCTTTCTTGGGATTTGAAAGAGTTTGATTCCTAGAGAGTCTCACAAGTCGATCTCTAGTTTTCGATTTTTCTTTTTTCTTTTCCATCTCCTCATGACTGGTATTTACAGAAAATGATCATTCTGAAACCCTAGGGTTTTTATTGGACTTGAGCTTGAAAGTCAACTTGGTCTTACTGGATTTAGTCCATTTAGGTGAATTTGACCCATTTGATGAGTTTTATCACTTTATGAGACGGCTTTATTAAAAATAAGTAAAATGGACTATTTTATTTAATTTTCGTCCAAATTAAATTATTTCATTTTTTACGTCTATTATTTGATGGGTCAATATTTTGACTTTGACTTTTCTTGTATTCGATGTGGCACATTCACAAATTTTATGTGTCTACAAATTGTCCCCTCGAGACTTGATCATGTACACGATTTGAGTGTTTAAGCATGATCGGGTCTCGACCTAGTCACTGACGTCGGAAATGGAGCAACATCTCGCAATATTAACCGTGAGGACGTTCACATGGAGCTTGTTTTCACTTCTTTTCATTTAAGAAAAACTTCTTTTCTCCTTGATACGTGGCTGACTTTTGGAGTTTGTTCAAAGAGTCTCTGATAACTTGGACTCCAACTCTATCTTACTGGAGCTGACCCTGATTCATGCCTAACTGGTGGGATTTTTGATATATCATCCGTTAATAAAATTTGAAGAGTCCTGTAGTCCTATCAACTCTCAACTTGCTTTAGCCTGACACTATTTATACGTGGCCATGAACCCTTACTTTTCATCCTCCTTCATGATACTTGTAACCAAAGCCTAATTGTAGCCACCATTCCCATCATAAAACCTTGAAGATCAAGATTATTTCGTGGTCATGCAAGCAAGATTATAGGCAAACTGCGTCACGAGATGGAATACTTGCCGACGTCAACTCGTGTGAATGAAGGGTTGATCCTGCAACTTTTTTCTTTGAGTGTAGGTATATGAATTGTCATAATGGTGATCATCGACCGAAGTAATCCATGTTTCTATTTGGAGATTTTCATTTGCCTCCATGACTCGTTGAAGAAAGACGACGATTTACCGGACACATCTGTTTCAATGTTGACACATATACCAGTGCTTCGTTTGCTCCTGAAGCGATGTCCAAATTGATGCTCCGACTCATAGGTGTGACGATTCGCCATTGATGTCCCGATGCCCGTCAATCCTCATCATCACGCCTGTTTTTTTTTCTTGCAGGTTCATGAGTCGTCAGACCAATCGAGACGCCGACGAGCCTCGAATTCACAGAAGCAGACTAAGACCTGACGAGTTCCATTTTCATGACTCCAGCCAGGTAAGATTGACTCGATGAGCGGCCTCAACATGATTGCCTATCACGATGTCTTTGTCTCAATGCGGGCTGCTTTGTTCTGCTGATCATCAAAACCAAATCATTGATGTGCCGTGTGTCTGCTTGGTGATTTTTTTTATGGCCCAATGGCTACCGTCGGTTAGACGCAGTCCGCAATTCTCAAAGTTCACGCTTTTAAGCGTGGATGGCGTAATCGGGGTGGCCGTATAGCTTGTTCAGTAGTAATTTCTTGCGACCCCTTTCTATTTGAACCAGACTCTACTTCGGGTTGCTTTGTTCGGACCGTTCATTCACACGAGTTGACGTCGGCAAGTATTCCGTCTCGTGCGCAGTTTGCCTATCTTTCATTCCGAAAAACCGAGGCACCCCTAATCTTGCTTGCATGGCCACGTATAAACAGAAATAATCGTGATCTTCAAGGTTTTATGATGGGAATGGTGGCTACAATTACAAGTATCATGAAGGAGCATGATGAGAAGTAAGGGTTCATGGGCACGTATAAATACTGCCAGGCTAAAGCAAGTTGAGAGTTGATAAGACTATAGGACTCTTCAAATTTTATTAACTGATGATATATCAAAAATCCCACCAGACTGCACGAATTGGAGTGGTTGACGTCGGATTCCTCGGAGAGCAATTCCTTATTTTCTAGAGAGAGTGGAAGAGGTCAATCTCTAGTCGGATTTGAAGGAAGAGATTCTAGAGAGAGTTTAATGTCGATATCTAGCTTTTAAGATTTGGAGGAGTTTGATTTCTAGAGAGAGTCTCACAAGTCGATTTGATCGACTAATGACTTGTATTTATAGAAAATGATCATCCTGAAACCCTAGGGTTTTTATTGGACTTGAGCTTGAAAGTTAACTTGGTCCGTCTCACTGGGTTTAGCCCATTTAGGTGAATTTGACTCATTTGACGGCTTTTATCACTTTATGAGATGGTTTTATTAAAAATAATTAAAATGGACTATTTTATTTAATTTTCGTCCAAATTAAATTATTTCATTTTTTACGTCAAATAGTTGACGTTTCATTATTTTGACTTTGACTTTTCTTGTATCCGATGTGGTGTAGACACCCACATTTGGCCGTCAGGTGTCTATAGCAGTTTCCAAAAAACACCCGATGATGATCAAACGCAAACGTGCTTTGACATACTCGAATATGGGCTCAAAATTGGCTTGAGCTTTTTATGAAGTACAAATCTCACAAAACTAACCTAAAATTAAGGCCCACTGGGTCATTTTCAATCAAATAAGACTAATTTGGGTAAAAAACGACACCAAGGGCAAAACCGTCTTTTAGCGACCGAGTCAAACGCTGGTCAAAGACATTTTCGAGGCATAAATATCTGCCTTGTCACCCCACAAATCCGACTTGAGGTCAAAAACTACAAAAATCAGCTAGAAAAAGCATTAAATAAATCCGTTAGAGATAGAATTCGATCTCTAAAAGGAATTCTACCCGAGCTAGACCCACTCGATCGAGTGGACCGGCCCACTCGGTCGAGTTGGCTCGTAAAAGCACGCTAAACCGATGTCAAAATCGGGCACTCGATCGAGTACCAGAGTCACTCGGTCGAGTGACTCCTTTTTCAGCCGGGTGAGGATTTCTTTCCCACCAAGCAACGGAATCCTGTTCCCTCTCAAATTGCGTGCTTTTCCTATCCAAAGCGGTGTTTCTTCTCACCCAAGCAAGGCTATCTCTCCTAGCTACAATCGGGGACCTCTACTATAAATAGACCCCTTTGCACAAACCAATAGACATCAACAATCATCATCAACACACATCGACAATTACAATTCCCGATCAATACACAACATCCATTCACAACCCGAAATTCTAGGCAATTTTAGGCAAACCCGAGATCAAAACTCGTAAAAGACCCGAGAGCAAAACTCGTCAAATCCATTCCCAATTATAAACCACCATCACTCACCCGCATTATCTGGACGCTTCCGTGCCTAAGCCACAGTTAGACGAGCTCTGTTCCGAGAGTACAAAGCATGTAGGTAGAGGGTGTAAATTCAAATCCCGTCTTCTCCTTTCTCTCTCTCTCTCTCTCTATCTCTCTCTCTCTCGTTTTTTTTGTCTATTTCATCACGTTTTTTTACATTTTTTTATTATTTTTTTTTCATCGTTTCTAATACCGATATTATCAGAACTATCTAATTTTTATACAAAAGCAATCATTCTTAAAATATGATATCGACTCTATAGTCGAATATCATATCTAAAAGAATCAAATCAAACTCGTTGATGCTAAGATAATCGTTACATAGTCCTAAAAACGAAATACGACGATGTCGACGCGGAGAGAATCTATTTTTGTCTTAGTTCTATTTTCAAATGATTTATAAACATCTTTTCTAAAAACCATTCCGAATATTCGATATTGATTCCATAATCAAGTGTCGATTATGACGAATATCGAAAATTTAAGTCGAGTATAAATCATACTATATTTTTACACGACTTAGCAAAATTATCGATCTTTTCAAAAAGGCAATTTCGAAATCAAAACCAAACGAACCATATATAGTTCGTACAAGGGGCACTCGATCGAGTGCCTAGCCCACTCGATCGAGTGGCACCCCATGATTCGGGCATAATCCCTTTTTTCGAGACCACTCGGTCGAGTGCCTTAGTGACTCGATCGAGTGGCTCCTGGTTCATCAAAACCATGCATTGCATTATATTCATGTCGATTATTCAATTTACAAACCGTTACTAACTTGTTTGTTCATGTTTTCAGCGGTTTATTTTATTGTTTGCTTTATTATACTAAAACGAACCTCGCATGCTAAATACAACTTTGACGTTAATTTAGATGCATTAAATCGACGTAGATACTTATTCGAATTTTCACATGCCTAGTCAAAATACTGTTTGCATATCATCTCATCGAATTACTAACGCGCGTATTCAAAAATCAAACGATATCTTAGTAGAGGCCGCTAATGTGCGGGCGGGGTTGAGTGTTCTTTGTGAACTTCCCAACACGTACCCTCACCCCTTACTCAGAACCATGGTTTCCGGATATCCGAATCCATTGGCACACGAGAGTCATTCAATACACGGTATCTGATAATGTCGGTATCGGTATCAAATGCAAAGGGACGAACCCAATAAACTCTGACATCCGAATGTGCCATACTTTGTGCATGGCCCACTAAGATATAGAGTGGGTTCGAACGGACCCGAACTCCCACAAAGTTCGGTGGCGACTCCACTTCGATTTAAATTTCAATTCGACCCATCTCATATGGAGATTCATTCGCCTCCCCAAACCCGCGCGTGGCCGCGTCGGGGTGGACCTATGTCATGTCCACATGTGGCTAGACCTATCAAACGGGTCGAGCGGTCGGGTTTCGGTTTTGGTCATTTTGGGTTCGGGTAAATACGGGTCAGGTGTATTTCGGGTTTGAAAAATATGGGTTTTATACCGGTCGGGTTTATACGGGTTTCAGGTCAGGTTTCGGGTCAAATACGGGTTATTAACGCACTTTGAAAACATTAATTTTCTTTCTTTTTTTTATCATAAATACAATTTTATTCTTAATTTTCTGATCATTTCATTTAATATATGATATTAGTGTGAATAAACATGTTTTATTTGATATATTTTTTAATATACATTGATATTTTATTTTTATAGGAAGTAAGAATATATATGACGAACTTTGACTCGATTTACTGATCTTTTTTCTCTCATTATAAATTTATAATAATCATGTGATAAAAATATTATTTTAAAGATTCATATAAATATTATTTCTTAAAATTTTGAAAATAAAAAAATACTCGTATTTCTTAGTGTTTTTGAGAAACTTTAGTGGATAATAGCAATATTTTTTTAATTTATCTATTTTTGGGCGGGTAACGGATTCGGGCGGGTTTTGACCCAATATATTCGGGTTATTATTGGGTCAGGTCACTTTTGGGTTTCGGTCATTTACGGGCGGGTTTTTTCGAGTTTTTTCCGGGCGGTTTCGGGTCGGATTTTCGGGTCGGGTCATTTTTTTACAGGTCTAGATGTGGCACATTGACAAATTTTATGTGTCTACACCCACCCACTAAACTCCCTCCACCTTTTCAAGTCATCGCTCTTTAACTTCGTCTCATACGATCAAAACATCAGCGCACCACCGTCATAGGTCATATTGACGCAACATAACTCTTTTGTTGACCATCCTGATCCGGCTCATCTCGACTTCCAACATCTTTATATGCTCACGTAATCCCAGAATTCACCGTGATTGTGGTTCGGTTGGAAATTGTGTGTAAGATGGGTTCTTATGGCTACTAATGAAAGGCAAAGCTTCTTATAGAGGATTGTATTTCACGGTTTCAATGGTGTGCGTAGTTAGTGCGTCGTCGTATAGTTGCCTAATATAAGTTGTAGTTCATAAGATGGGTGGTTGGTATTGTGTTGATGATAAGATGTAATGTTGTTCGTGGAGGTGTGTGGTGTAGTGGCACTAGGTGTGTGAGCAGTGGTGGTATTTGGGGGTCGTTGGTATGGTGGTTGTACAATAGTAGTGGATGTACCTGTATGGTTAGCGATGGTGTGGTGTAGTGGAGGTGGTGAAATTAGTGTGGTGAGATTTGTGGGCGCTATACGTGGCGGTGGCGAGTGTGAGTGAGTAAGAGTTGTGGGGTGGTGTACATTGAGGTTGTAGAGTGAAGGTAGGTGAGAGTGGTGGGTGGTTGGATTTAGGTTCAGATGATGGTTACACTTTTGAGAACGGCATTCACAAGTGCCAGTATGTCCTCAACACTGTAACTGGAGGGATTAAAGAGGAGTTCATACAGTTTGTACCATAAGTTGGTTTGGACGAGGTATTATATATATCTATATAGATTCATGTCCCATCAGAACACAAAGTTCAATAAGAACATTTCAGAACCGCTACATACACTTCTATAAGCTCCACATACACTTGTAGGAGCCCTGGATACACGTTTGAGAAGGGAAAAAATACAAAGGAGGAAGGGGGGGCCATCTGGCCGGTCTAGCCTAGGCCAAAGCGCTAGTCGACTGGCCTTATGATTTTTTTGTGGTGTTGACTCTTCTTATTGGACTTTTCAATCAAGACAATGTCAATAAAATAAAAGTTATTTCATGGGATAATCCATATTATTATCATCTTTTCAAAAATAATCTCAATTACTTTTATTCTCATAATAATCTCAAATTTAGATATTTTATTCTCAAAATAGACTTCCTGACTTACAACCTGATTAACCGGTCACTCTATACTACTATCTCGTTCATTTTTTAAATCAACATGTAGACACCCGCATTTTGACTGCTTGTGTCTATAACAGTCTCCAACAAAACACTCGATGATGATCGGACGTAAACATGTTTTAATGAGCTTGAATACGGGCTCGGAATCAATAGTATCCGAGGTGGGCAGTTAGCGGAGTACAAATCTCTCAAAACCGACCTCAAATCCAGACTCAGTTGGTCGTTTCCAATAAAATGAAACTATTTTGAGCTGAAACCGTCACCGGAAATAAAACCGTCTATTGCGACCGAGTCAAAACCCGGTCAAAGTCGAAACCCGAGACGAAACCAGCCTTGCGTGCGTCCAAATACAAAGTCAAAACAAATGAAACAACCAAATCAAAGTCAAAGATTCAAATCTTGACTTTCCCTTAAACCTCTCACTCGATTGAACCTACTCGATCGAGTGCCATAAGGTCACTCGATCGAGTGCACCAACGAAAAACACACAGGCACCCCTTTGCGAAGCCACTCGGTCGAGTGACCTTAGGGCCACTCGATCGAGTGACCCCTGGACGGGGTAAAGCCTATAAATACACCCCACTTCTCTTCATTCACATCACCACCTTTCACCATCATTTTTCACCTCAACACACAACACATATCATCAACCCTCAATTCTCACATTTTGAGAGCACTACACATACATCCAATCCCGAGATCAAAACTCGTCAAAGACCGAGAGCATCCTCTCCCTAATCATATACCCTAACTCACCCTACATTCTCGAACCGCTCACGTGCCTACGAGGACACTTTATGAGTCCGTTTTCCGAGATATTAACATGTAAGTTGAGGGTGTACCAAACCCGCTTCTCTAATCTATTTTTTTTTTCATTTTGTACATTAATTACTAACTATGACTAACATTTAATTCTTGTTATTAACTACTAACATTTAATTTTCGTTTACTAACATCTAACACTTTACTTTTCGCATCTAACTTTTATTTTATCGTATACTAACAATCAAACATTTTAATATTGTTTCTTTTATATTCCATCATAATAATAATACCGCGTATAATTATTAAACAAAATTATATTAAATCGATTCGAGCAACATCCTATGACGCTAAATCGATAGTCGTAGGCCTTTAAAGCCGAATTACGACATCGAAACACGGAGGATCTAAGTTTGTGATGACAATTGAATTTTCGAGTCGAATACATTTGATGACGAATTCCGTCCAAAGTCCGTTATAATCCCTTTACAAGTCGTACTGGAGGTGGCGCCCTCCAAGGCGTGACGCCCTATACACTTAAGGGTATAATGTGATCGCGGTGATTCGTCGTCAAACGTGTCCGACGCCATTTTTCAAAATATTACTCTAAATGCACGATATCGACTCCGTAGTCGAATGTCACGCCTCAAAGAGTCATCGATAATTTGATTAGCGTGAAACTCGTTGACGCCGAATCAATCGTCACACGGTACGAAAGGATTGATTACGACATCGTAAGGCGGAGGGATTCGATATTCGTTCTAGTCCGATTAAATTCGATTCTACAAAATTTCAGTCTAAAATGTTTGATACCGGTTCTATAACCGAGCATCGTGCATAATTAGTTATCGATAAAATAAGCTAGCATAAATTATTTAATATTTACCCTTAGCTTAATTATTCCTCGATTCAAATAATTATCGATTTACGAAATGGACTATTTTGAAAACTAATCTCGCGCCTGTTACAGAGGGCACTCGATCGAGTGCCAAAGTGTCACTCGATCGAGTGACACCCTCAAAAGTGGGCATGAGGATTTCACAAAGGCCACTCGATCGAGTCTCCTATAAGACTCAATCGAGTGATTCCTATAGGTCACCAACGTGAGCCTAAAATGTGATACAAAGTCCCATCGATGCATTTTTTACGACTTTAAGTCGGCACGTGTTAATTCAATCACGTGTTTCCTTTTTCAAAAGCCCATACATTATATCTGTTATTTTCTAATCATTTTTTTACGACTTTGAGTGGCGTCTCATGTAACTAGTCTAGTGTCGACGACTCTTTAGTCGTATCTGATAGTCAATAAGACGAGACATTTCTAATATACCATGATAGGTCGGGACAAGACTACGAGACCTTGGATCAAGCTAGCATTACGCTTCAGTCCCGTACGCTAAACGCGTATTAAAGTCCCCCTCCTCCGATCGATACACAATATAATGTGTACTTGATCGAAGTTCGTCCGTTTATTCAATTTACGATCTAGCTTACATTTTCTATTTATGGATCCTTTTATAGTCAATATTTACCGTTTCTAATCCTTTATTTTATTATCGCTTGTTGTATTGTGAATTCCGAGTTGTATTCCGCCCGTGTAATTTGTAATTATTTACGAGCTTTCTATTTTTGATGTTTGTCATTTATTGCCTTTAAATGAACATAGCATGCTAAACAACTTCGACATTAATCGAGATGCATTAAATGACGTAGCTAAACACGTGTATTAAAAACCGCGATATCTTAGTAGAGGCCGCTATGTGTGGCGGGGTTAGGTGTCCTTCGTGGGCTTTCCAACACGTACCCTCTCCCCTTACTCAGAACTAGGACTGTGCAAAAACCGGGCCGATCCGGAAAAATGGGCCGGATCGGACCGGAATAACAGGACCCGGACCCAGAATGTTCCAAACCGGACCGGTCCACGGGCCATGAAATTTATTGATACCGGGTTCCGGTCCGGACCGGGTCAGACCCGGATTTTTCCGGTCCAGTCCGGAAACCCTGAATCAATGAATTGGGTAATTGGGTTTATTGGATGATCTCGGCCCATCTGTTTCTTACTTTCTTTCAGAGTTCACTAACTTTACTCATTCAGTTCACCCATTTCCCCTAACCCTAACTTAGTAACCCTATCACCAATTCACCATTTACCCTAGTCCTCCGGCCGCCGCTGCCCGCTGCAAATCCTTATCCGGCCGCCGTTGCAGAATCCTCCTCCGGCCGCCGGTCCACCGCTGCTCCTCTTTCCCTCCGACGAACTTCCCTCCGCCGTTGACTATCTTTTTTGATTTCCTAAGGTATGATTTCGTGGTCTTATTTTTAGTTTTTTTGTTTTCGTGATCTACTTATATCATATTATGGTGTTTATGTTGTTATTATTCAGATTATGTGGTCTTATTTTCGTTCTCACTATGATTTCAGTAGGGTGAATTGGTCTCTTCTCCTCTTTTTACCCATTTTTTTAGTTGAATGTTCATCATCACCAGAGATGCTAGAATTTTTGTTATTATTATGATTACTTGGGAGTTCATCTTGTAGTTGATGGTCATGAATAATGTTAGTGGTGGTGGTCGTCATAAAAAATGGTTGTTCCATGGCATCGGAAAGTGTAGAAAGTTGTTGATCAAATTGAGTCACGAATAAGTTGGTAGGAGGAATTTGCTGCTGCTGTTGTGTACTTGTGTGGTGGAATAATGATCAAGTTGTAGTAGTGAAGATGAAGAAGAAGATGATGATGACAGGAGGGTGGTGGCTGTTGTGTCTGCGTTATTATTCGAAGAAGTGGTGAAATAGAAGTCTTCTCCAAGGACAGCTGCTAGTTCTTCGTTTAGTTTCTCCATCTCCTCTTCCTCTTCTTTATACATCATAATGTTATTATTAATGTTGACTACCTTTGAGTCTTCATTCCATGCCATTTCCTGATTAAAATAATACACATAAATTATGTAGACACAATTTTTTTTGGTCTTTTCATATGAACTCCGCCTTTATCATCCCTGCTCTCATGTGTTTATATTTGTTTATATTTATTGTTTCTAATATAGTAATGTTAATTGTTAAATGTAGGAAGGAGTCACGGCGTCGACAAGAAATTCTTGCAATGTAAGTTTTCTTATTTGTTATTACAAATCCGCTGTTTTATTCATTTACATAAGTATTTTGTATTTCTAATTACAACTATTGTATATTTGTTTTTGAGTCCTTTTATTTCATTTTTAGATGTCGAGCTCTCAATCCAAAGTTCACAATCTCAACTTGTCATCGTATGAAGCAACGGGCGATCAAATTGTAAACCTAGATGAAGACATTGAGGAGCAACAAACAACCAATACTCGACAACGTCCTTTCACTGGTCCTTACAAACCACACCCAACAAAATCCCAATAAAAGGGCGTCGTTATATCATACGCAAAAGTAAGAGGCGTATGTCTTTTTGGGACGACTTCACCGAGTATCTGGATGATGCCGGTATTTTAAGGGCTGAGTGTAACTTCTGCGAGATAGCAACTTTTGCGGCTGATCCAAACACTTGTGGGATGAAAAATATTGGTCGGCATTAGGATACTTGCGAAAAGAATCCGGCGTCCAAAAAGGGCAAAGGTAAACAATCTCACTTGGTCTTTGATCCACTTAGTAAAGAAGAACAAGAGGTTAGATTTAACATAAAGAGGTTACTATAGAGGATGTTAGAAAAGCATTGGTTTACATGATCATATTGGATGAGTTGCCATATCGATTTGTAGAGAGACCTGGATTTAGGTATTTTATGTCGGTTGTCATGCATCTCTTTTGTATACCTTCTCGTACTACTGTAGCATGAGATTGTTATCAGCTTTACCTTGATGAAAGAACAAGTTTGAAAGATTTTCTAAAAAATTCTTGTCAAAGAGTGTGTGTAACTACTGATACTTGGACGTCAATCCAAAAGATAAATTACATGTGTCTCACCGCCCATTTTATTGTGACAAATGGAGACTACAAAAAAGAATCTGAACTTTTGTCCTATTTCAAGTCATAAAGGGGAAGCTATTGGCAAAGCTTTTGAGGATTTTTTGAATGCGTGGGATTTAGGTGGTAAATTATTTACTGTTACAGTAGATAATGCAAGTTCAAATGACGTTGCATGTGCTTATTTGAAAAAGGTTGTAAAGAAGAATGGTGGTATTGCTGATGGTAAGTATTTTCATATGAGATGTATAGCTCACATTGTTAATCTTATTGTTTGGGATGGCCTTAAGGATCATGGAAAATACATTGATAAGGTACGTGATGCAGTTAAGTACGTTAGGAACTCCCCCGCTAGAGTTGCCTTATTTAATGAACAAGTGAAGAGGTGTAAAATTGAGTGTCGTTTGTCATTGTCACTTGATGTTGCTACGAGGTGGAATTCGACCTATACAATGCTTGATAGAGCTTCAAAATATAAAGATGTATTTGGTCGAATAGGACTTCCTCTTGTTTTGGAACCCGAGAACTTGGGTCCTATTGATGATGATGATTGGGATAAGCTTGAGACGCTTGTTGTATTTTTAAAGGAGTTTTACGATTTAACACATCGTATCTCAGGTTCATTGTATGTAACAAGTAACTCTCTCTTCTTTCAAATTGGTCACACCCATTATTTGCTTAATGAATGGTTGAAAAATGATGATCCTAAGTTTAAGACAATGGCCTTCCAAATGAAGGCAAAGTATGATAAATATTGGGGTGATGTGGATAAAATGAATATGTTGATTTATTTGGCTGTTATCTTGGATCCAAGTTTCAAATACCTTGGGGTGAGTATTGTTCTTTGTAGTATGTATGGGAAAGAAGAAGAAGAACGGTTGGCGGAAAAGGTAAAACAGTTTGCATATGAGATGCATAATGAGTATAATAGACGTATTTATGCACTTGTAGTTATAAGCGGTGACAGTGGTGAAGTCGGTAATAATATGTCTAATGCATCATCAACAAGCTCACGATCTGGCTTGCGATATAGGAGTAACATTGAAGAACAAGTCAAGAGGCAAATGAGTGGGGCCAATCGCCTTATTAGAAGCGAGTTTGATCGTTACTTGAATGAACAAAAAAAAAAAGATGATGAAGAGAAGGATATACTAGCTTGGTGGAGAGGAAATGGAATTAGATTTCCTATTTTGGCACATATGGCTAGAGATGTGTTGGCTATGCCAATATCGACGATAGCATTGGAGTCCGCATTTAGTGCTGGAGGTCGAACTCTTGATCCGTTTAGAAGTTCTTTAACGCCAAAGGTAAAATTTATTTTTGTAATAAAAATGATTGATCTAATATTTACCCATTTAAACATACATTATTAATGTATTGATGAAGTTATTTTCTTGTTTTTAATTGTCTAAGATGGTGCAAGCTCAAATATGTGCGCAAGATTGGATTCGAGCATCAATTCAGGAATCTCAACTTAACATGGAAGAAAACTTGGATGAACTAGAGAAACTAGAGAAAGGTAACAAGTTTTTTCGTGTTGGGCTTGAACTTGATTAATATAATTTATCTAGTTTGGTGTTGAACTTCTAGTATTAAACTTGAAACTTTATTGATGTTCCACTTATATTTTATTGATTTTTTCTAATACAGATTATGAGAAGATGAGCTTGGACGATGTAACGATCTACGTCACCTAAGAATCTAAGATGGTTTTAGTTTAATATTAAAATTATGGAACATTTTGTAAATTTGCCGTTTCGACTTTCGGACTTTTATTTTCATGAACGTGGTTGTTATTTCGGACTTTTATTTTCTTGAACATTGTCGTTATTTTGGACTTCAATTCCTTCATGTATGCAAAGTGCAACATAAAAGTTGTTGTACATCACAATAGGCAGTAAGCACTAAGCAGTAAGCAATAGGCTGTGCAACACAAAAGTTGCCGTACTATCACAAATTTCAGCAATGTCAAACCGGGCCAACCGGTCCGGTCCGGGTCAGACCCGGTACTTTTCCGGGTCGGACCAGGGTCAAGAAGTTTGGTTTCCGTTCCGGGTCCAGGGTCAAGAATTTTGACGATTCCGGATCCGGGTCCAACCGGGTCCGGTCCGGATCGGACCAGGTCGGCCCGGTTGCACAGCCCTACTCAGAACCATTTGTTTCCGGATGCCCAAAACCGTTGGCATATGAGAGTCATTCGATATATGATACCCGATAACTCGGCTTTGGTATCGTAATGGAAAGAGACTAACCCCACAAGCTCTAGTATCAAAGTGAGCCGTGCTTTGTGCATGGTCCGCCCAAGTATAGAGTGGGTTCGAACGGGCCTGAACTCCTACAAAGTTTGGTGGCGACTCCAAACTTTGATTTAAGTTTCGACCTGAGAACAATCTCACACGGGAAACATGTCGCCGCCCAAACCCGCGTATGGCCACGTCGAGGTAGACCTATGTCATGTCTACACAACACCATATTCAATCCTTCATTTCTCCAATTAACGCTAGTGGTAGTCACTAAGTCACCAACTCAAACTTCTTTATCGACCAACAATAAGACAACCCAAAAACAGTCACTTACGAACAGTAAATATCAGTCCACACAGACCTCTATCACTACCACAAAAAACAATAGTCCATGTTTCCAGACCCACAACCATACCACAATACGAAGTAATGGAGCACGCAACGCCGGAGGCCAAAGGAGTTCGACGGTGACTGGTGGCTTTTCGACAGTTAGCTTTGAGATCCATCATCATTGGCAATGAGAAGTGGAATTGGCTGGAGCTAGGTCACGCGTTGGGTGATGGGTTGCTCGTGGTGGTGACAGAGGCTTTTTTTTCCTAGTTGAACATGGTGGTGATGGAAGGTGATGATTAATGGTGTTGGGTTTAATTGGGTGAAGGGAGGTGGTGGTGACCCAAGTAGGTGGTTGTAGGGTTGATGCATGATAAAGGGTTATTTAACGAAATAATAACAACTGTAGGGCGTCTTCTCAAAATAATACAAATTTTATTTAATTTGAGAAAAAATACGTACCATTGGACTTGTTAACCCAGAATAGTATCAGTGACTTATTATCTAGTGAACCCATCCAGTTTCCATTTTTACTTTTATTTAATTTCATATTTTATCACTTTCATTATTATTGTCAGTGTACGGATAACTTAATCTTCATCCCTCATTAATGTCTTCCTCCTCTTTCTTCATTTTAATCGTCTACCAATCACTTTTAGATTGTTAAGTCAACGAATCGGTTAAAAATGAGTTAGATTACCTAGTGTAACCTAGCAAGAAGTCATCAATACTGTTCTGGGTTAACTAATCCAATAATACATATTTTTCTAAGATTAAATGAAATTGATATTATTTTAAGAAGATGTCTTATAATTGATATTATTCTCGTTAAATAACCCTATGAATGGAGGTAGGATGTTAAGTGTGATGAGGTCAAACGAGTTTGAGGTCAAGCTTGATTATGGTGATGCATTGGATGCTAGGTTGCACGGACACTCCTCCCAACCAACGTGTCGTGTCGGACACATGTGTCGGATACCGACACATATTGGATACACAACAATACGTGTCGGACACCTGTAAGACCGTGTCCAATTTTTTTAATTTATTTGGACACGTATCGGACACGGTTTGTCATATTTTGAGGCGTGTCCGACCCGTTTTGTAATATTTATAGAGTCGTCGGACATACCTAATGTTGTTTATTGGTTTCCGGATTTAATAAATGACAATATTGTAGGTTTACGGTGGTTATTTGATGCTATAAACAATTATTATAAGACTAAATAACTAACTAATAATTATATTATAGTAGTACAATTGTTTGAATTTTTAAGATTCAATTTTAACTTCATGTTTATAAGACTTTAATTTTTGTTTTGTTATTGTACGACAATTGGGATATATAGTGTAAATAACCAAACGTATATCTTAGGTATAAAAATCTTCAAATTCTCTTTGTTTAAATATGTATATTGATTTTTATCTGCCGTGTCCGTGTCCTAGAAAATTTGAAATGTCGTGTCATGCGTCTGATACGTATCCGTATCGGTGCAACCTAGATTGGATGTTTGGTCAAGAATAGGTGAATTGGGGGAATGGTAAGGGGAAGCATAAGCAAGAGAGAGAAAGAGTGGGTTACTTTTAACTAAATATAACATGTCAATCTACAATGAGCCAATTTTAGGTAATAAAATATCCAAAGTAAATATTATTTTAAGATTAAATGTAACTGATATTATATTGAGAAAATTGTTGATAATTTGGATTATTCTCAAGAAATAATCCGAATATAAATAAATATTCCGTATCATTTTGGGTTGAATAGAAAATTATTTATTATAGGGTCTAATTAGGATAGGATTCTCCTATCTATAACAAACCCACCATACCCCAATTTTTCATCCCTACCTTCAATATTTGTAGCGTCATTTTTCCCCTACTACTAACACTACTACACGCCACCCGAATTTCAGGACCACCACCATACCTCAACACTCATACCCACCAACACTCCCTACCCCTCAACAACACCACACAAACAAGAATTTGCCTAATGATTAATACTTTATCTGATTTTTATTTAGGAAAATTTAGCGAGAATAATCCAAGCTATGGATAGTCTCCTTATATTAATCCTAACTAACTAGTTTAGAATCCGCACAAATGTGTGACATATACCACTTATCATCATTTATAAGAAGATTTTTTGATTTGATAATTGAAATAATAAAGTTTTTTTTGAATGTTTATAAAATATATTTCGTTTAAATTTTCATGATCTTCCCACTTCATTATTTTACTAGTATAGACCCCGTGCATATGCACGGTGTGTGTGTGTGTGTGTCTATATATATATATATATATATATATATATATATATATATATATATATATATAATATCTTTATTAACATATAAATTTATCTTGATTGCTTAATAATTTCTAATTATTCTCTTAAATCTAAATTACAAAGTTATATATATACACACACACACACACACACACACTCTATTAATGTTATTCTCTTACTTTCGAAGTGTCAATTTTCTACTTAAAACATAGTATATAAATTAATATTAAGAATTGATTACTCATATGAGTAATATAATCTCAAATTGTTTAATAGCACATTTTAAAAACAAACACTAATTCTATGTTTTTTTAAAAATTGAAGAGACATTAACCTCAAAAAGCAAAAATATTATCTCTTACTTTCGAAGTGTCAATTTTCTACTTAAAACATAGTATATGAATTAATATTAAGAATTGATTACTCATATGAGTAATATAATCTCAAATTGTTTAATAGCACATTTTAAAAACAAACACTAATTCTATGTTTTTTTAAAAATTGAAGAGACATTAACCTCAAAAAGCAAAAATATTATTTAGAAAAACGAAGTGTTTATATTTGTTTTTAATTTGATGATTTTCTTATATAAGTTTAAGAAAAATTCGTTAGGATTGAGAACCTCCGTTAGAAAAAAGTAATTTCGTTAATTATTGCCTCTTAGCTTTTGACTTTCAACTTACTTTTATTACTGCTGAATTTTCTCCTCCGTTAACCTTTGATATTTTCCTTTTATATTTCTCCTCTTAGATTTTTCTCATAAATAAAATCTCACTAATTTCTCTTCCTCTTTCTCTCTCTCCCGAATTCTTGTTCCTTACCGTCATTTTTCTACCTACTTTAAGAAAACTCCTTTTTTTATCGTCGTAGATACTTGTTGATTGTAATTCATAAAGAAAAGAGAAATCTGAAAAAGCGTTAACAAAGGAGGAAGAAAGATGTATTAGATGTAAGAATATTTTATGATATAATAATATTATGAGATATGTAATATATCTTCTCTATTATTATGCTAATATTTCTTTCTCATAATTATGGTCTTATTGGAATTCGGGATCTTTAAGAGATATGCTATCACAATAATATCGGACTAAATAAGGAGTTTTTTCATATTTACTCAACTTTGATGGAAGGTCGAGATTACCGTAATCTAAAACCCTAATAGGAAACTGGTCATCTCTCTGCCTATATAATGGAGTCTTCCCCATCAGAAATTCTATGCATGAATTAATGCATGAACGCATGATAGTGAGTAATTTGTATATATGAACATACGTATTATATTGGGCATAGCATGAACGCATGATAGTGCGTAATTTGTACGCCGTTAATTAGTTATGCATGACGGTGGTGTATTATTAATACTACAACTTAGATAAAATCCAATAAAAGCATGTTGATTGATATTGTTATCAGGAGGATAAATTTCCGTACGTAATGTTTGGTAATAAGTTGTAACTTGTTGTCTCCTAAATTTCTTACCATGACAAAGTTCTTATTATTGATATGGAAATTAATGAAAGTTTAACCTAAAATTGTATCATCATTGTATTATTATGTTAAACTGATTTTGTCATGATTATATGATTTACTATATACATATTGATCATTTAGTATATAGATTAATGTTTTGATGTGAAGTGACTTAATATTCTACTTTGTATTATTGATGAGTAATTCCATGAGAATATGATTATAATATACTCCGTATGTTTACCTGATTTACTGAAACACATTTTGACCGTATTGTTTATGCTCATTCGATATAATTATTCGTTTGACAAATAATGATTTATAATAATTATAATTTCATATTCGGTTTTAGATAATGATAATATGAAATCCTTATGGTTAAATTTCACCACAGTGAATTTACAACTAAAGTTCAATTTTGACTTACTACAGTCATTATATCGTTCACATATAGAAATATATATTTACCCGCAGGTAGATTATATTACCATTTGTAACATTCTATTTATTTTAAATATTTTAGTGACTATCCACAGGAGCACTATTATTAAATATGTGTTATTTCACATATTGAAGCCTTATTATTTATGTTGCTTTATCACAACTAAAATTTACCTAATCAAGTGCAATCTTATGATATAACTCTGTTGTTGAGCTTAATGGAACGAACAAACTACTCTAAACGAAAAGAGTAATTAATTTAAGTTCACACTGAGGTTGACGACAAGCCGACTGACTTAACTTCTGAAAGTACTGCTCAAATATTTCTCCATGAATCTTGGGAGAGATTTGACAGATTATTTATTTTATTCTTATGTTGGATAATTGTAACCAACATTAAGATTTAAGAATTCATTGTATGAACTGAAACAGGCATTGAAACAATGGTAATTAAAGTTCGATAAAATCATTACAGATTTTAAAGAAAATATCGTTGATCTATGCCTAAATCTCAAGATCAGTGGAAGTAAGTTCATATATTTGATTCTATATGATGATATTTTATTAGCCATAATCGATCTTGGTTTATTACAATATAACCAATATTTATGTCTTAAATGGTTAAATAATATCCTTGTGCATGGTTGGGAACTTAACGTATGCTCAGGTAAACTTGACATTATTGATGCTCACATTCAGGAAATCAGATCACCCACAGGTGACTGGTTATTCTGATTCAAATTTTTGAGAATGTTATGACACAAGTCACTGTACTCACAGTTGTTATACATTCACCATGAAAACTGAATATGTGGCTTGTTATGATGAGGCTTTAATAATAGGAGCATGATTGCGTAATTACCGTGATAATAATGAAATTGCAATTTTTTTCTCCGAGAATGATACGATATCTAAGGTATCAAAACACATGAACCTTAAATATCTTTTACTGAAACAAGATGTTAGATTACGAATTAATTAATGGGATCTCTTAACAATTCTACACTTGCTATATATAATATTATTTCTGTTTTCCAATGTGTATACATTTATTATTGGATGAATGATAACGGAAATATTGTCATTTTAAGACATTACGTGGACCATTACGTAGAACTCTACTTATGGCCTAACTGTTCAATTCGTTGATGTAGTGGTACATGGAAGTAATCATGTTGCAGACTGACATGTGCACGCCATGACTCTCATTAATGATTGAATTAGTCAAGGTACTTATGAACACGATTTAAAATAAATGTTTTAGCACTTATGCACAACTTATATATTCTCTGAAGAACATTACAGATGTTCCAATCGACCAAGTGGGAGACTGTAAGAATATTTTATGATATAATAATATTATGAGATATGTAATATATCTTCTCTATTATTATGCTAATATTTCTTCTTCATAATTATGGTCTTATTGGAATTCGGGATCTTTAAGAGATATGCTATCACAATAATATCGGACTAAATAAGGAGTTTTTCCATATTTACTCAACCTTGATGGAAGGTCGAGATTACCGTAATCTAAAACCCTAATAGGAATCTGGTCCTCTCTCTGCCTATATAATGGAGTCTTCCCCATCAGAAACTCTATGCATGAATGCGTATTATTAAGTCAAACAACACTTATTACGTTATAGGACAAGACGGAGAAACCATACCTATTAATCACGAAACCGACCTATTATTATTATTATTTGAAGATCATATGAAGACGTATTACTATTATTCGAAGTTATCTTATTATTATTTCAAGTCGTCTTATTATTTATGAAGTCGTCTTATAGAGATCTAATATCGTTCGTATTAGATTTCGACTTATTCCGTAATGAGGTATGTCTTAATCTCGTCTTAATTAATCTTTTGTGACCTTCATGTTGTTCAAAGATTTATGGGAATTATGTTTTATTTATGTCATGTTAATAATATGCTAACATTAGAGATATCATATATGTGTTCGGATATTATTTTCTCTTATTATTGATTGCGATATAATTTAGTTTAGCTAATTTGTATCCTTTAGAATTTTTTAATCATTATAATACTTCTACCATAAGACAAACTATATTTCATGTAATGTCCAAATATTCTCATATTTCTCTCATCTTTCTAACAAGATGGTTTCTTAAAGGAAATAAAGATCAATTTATCAACATTTGTCGGTTAAAACTTAAAAAGTAAGAGGGTGAGTAAAGTTAAATAATGGTATAATTTGGATTATTTTGATTAAATATAAGTTGGGACTAGGAGTAATATAGGACAACTATCCACAATTTGATTATTCTCGTTAAATAAAATACTTTCCACATAGTTTCTTGAAAGACATTAAAGGGACGTTTGGTGAAGGGTTACAGGAAAGGGAAAGAAAATAAATATTCTTCATTCTCTTTGTGGTGGTTTGCGTCTCTTTCCCCCTTTGCATTCCCTCCCAAGCCCCCATGCTCCTCTAATTTCATTCCCCCCACCCCTAGAATTTGGATTTTTTGTTTCCCTAGCCAACCTCAACTCGTCACCCACCACCCTAAAACCACCACCACTCCGGCACCACTACTAATGTCACCACCACCAATCTCGTTATTACCGCCATCCCGACACTGTCACCACCTTGTCATTTCTATTACCTATAATTTATAAACAAACAACGAGAAAAATCTAAGGGAATCTCTTTGATTTCCTTTCCTTTATCCTTGTTTCTCCTGTTTATTCTTGTTTATTCCCTTTCCCTTTTCCATGTTCTAACCAAACAGTAAAAATCGAATGAAATAATTTTTTATCCAACCCAAAATAATAATTATTTATCATGAACATTAATTTAATTTGATTAATGATTCTATATTCACACACAAAGTTAGAAGAATATTATTACTTGGAACATTTGTCGACCGAGTCGGCACTTGGAAGGACGTTGAATGAAGGGTAGAAGATATGATCATTTTCCTCCTATCAATCAAATAAATTATAAAATTCAAATAAATAAATAAATATTGAATATATTAATGAAAAAAATATGAGGGTAGGGCATACAATATCTGAAGCTTGTGACGATTGACCAACATTAGAAAATTGATATTCTAACTGGCCATCAATCCCAACTCCTTGGTCTTTATCAAATAGTTCATCTTCCTGTATCTTCGAAATTTAACATGTAAAAATAAATTAATATGGAGTAACTGATTGTTTCGGAGAGTAGGATAAAAGTTTAAAGGATAAAATATTCCTTCATATAATAATATACTCATAATAGCGTACCAGTGATGCTTGGGCTTTCAAATCTTCCAAGTTGAAATTCCATCCACTAATTCCTCTTTTATATTCATTCTACACATATATAAGTAAAAAAAAGGTCAATTATCTTTAGGAAAATGATACATACAACTAGGGTTGTAGATAAGAGATCAAATAAAGAAATAATTCTTTAACACAAACATTAATTAGTAAGATGATACACTTACACGCGGTGTATTAGAAATTTCATACACAGCAAACCATATTGCGGCATGTGTCAACTATTTGTTAACCTAGGATGATTAGGCTAGGGTTAAGTTAGTAATTTTACATCTTTAGTTAATTATTAACCTTAGGGGTCGTTTGGTTACTCATCCAATTACCGGGAAGTGCAAGTTCCCAGGAAGTGCATTTTCAGGGAGTTGTTTGGTTGCCCACTTCCCGGGAATTGTCACTTCCCGGGAATTGCCACTTCCTCCACAATGGGGGAAGTTACTCACCAAGCCCCCCTTGGTGTGTAGAACTTCCCGCATGAAGTCATTTCTCACATGGCAACCAAACAATATTTTCTAATTCCCATGAAATACAAATTCACATGAATTTAAAGTTCCCGGTAACTTCATCTTCCCATGGTGAACCAAACGAGCCCTTAATCTAGTGAAGTCAATTTTAGAAACTTTTGTATTTTGTTTACTTTGCATTTTTCGATTTCTTGAAATAATCATATAATATTGTTAATATATTTTCGATTCATTTAAAATGTAAAATTACTTAATATGATTACATTTTGTAGTTTTTCAAAATCTTAATATATTATTATATATATATGTATAAAAGGTAAATATATTAAAATAAATAATTAATAATTTAAATTTTCGAAAATTTTAAAGTAAATTTTATTTAAATTTTTTAATACTTTTTTTTAGTATATATATAATTGAAATATTTCCTATATATATACACATATATATAATGTAATTATCAAAAATTAAAAAACGTAAATATCCAAGAATTTACTTTACAATTTTTGAAAATTTTAATTAAGCTTCCAGAATATATTCACATTTTTTATAATTATAAAAATAATTATTATATAAAAATTATTATTATTATATATATATATATATGTCCACATTTTAAAAAGATTATAGAGAAATATTTAGAAATATATAGAAATATATAATGGATTGTAATGTTATGAAATATTAATTAAGAATATTCCCTATGTGTTCACATTGTAATTACTTTAGTTTGTTAACTTTTATATATTTACCTTTTATATAGAGTAATCATATGTTTAATATGTTTAGTAATCATATTATCTAACCTTCTAAAAAATTTAATATTTTTTTTAATGAAGTATTATTTTTCAAAAATTTTAATTACTAATTAATTATTTTAATATATTTACCTTTTATATACATACAGAATAATAGATTAAGATGTTAAAAAACTACAAAATGTAATCATATTAATTAATTTTACATTTTAAATGAATAAAAAATATATTAAAAATAATATTACTCCGTATATGATTATTTCAAGAAAACGAAAATACAAAATTAAAACAAAATAAAAAAGTTTCTAAAATTGACTCAACTAAATTAAAGTTAATAATTAACTAAAGGTGTAAAGTTACTAATCTAACCCTCAACTAATCACTTTAGGTTAACAAAAAGTTGACACGTGGTGCGATATGATTCGCTATGTATGAAATTCTCATACACCGCGGGTAAGTGTAGCCTTTTCGCATTAATTACATTGATATATGTGTAATTTGGGTTTACATCCATATGTTTTTACTAAATATGAAATATTTCGTTAGGGTTAAATTTAACATTACCTTTAACTTTATAAGCATCACAAATGAACAAAAGTAACTAGAAAGGTGAATAAAAGTCAAAATAACAATAAAATATAGGCTGTGTTTGGTCGTGCTTAAGTGAAAGTGTTTTTTCTTTTTAAAAGAAGTTTATTGATAAGCTACTTCTAAAAAAAACTACTTTTTTGCTATTGCTTTAGAGAATAATATTTCTAAAAGAGGTTTTTTACTTAACAAAATAAAAATAATGAAAAATTATGTTTTTAAAGTATACGGAAATGAATCTCTACTTGTAGAGATTGCAAAAATGTGAATGAATAATTATTTATATTATTTTATTAAAAAATTTACATCATGAAAATATGTTATTTATGAATTAAATGAAGCAAAAAAGTAGAAGTAGAAGTATCAATTTGATGCTTCTACTTTTGAGGGCAAAAAACTTAGTTTGAACTTTTAAAAATTACTATGGAGTAGTTTGTTGGATATAAAAAATAATCCCTCCGAGTCTAAGATATGTTACCCTAGGTTTGGGGAAAAATAAGGGTGTGAGAATGTGTAGCTCAAAATAAAGGAGGAAGAGAGAAAAAAGAATGGGTGAATATGAGCTACATCTTCATGGTTTAAAAAGAAAATAGGGAAAAAAGAATGACTCAGTCCAAAAGGAAATGAGAGAATATAAGTCAGACTCGGATGGAGTATGTGTTTGGCCAAGTTGAAGTGTTTAAAACTAAAAGCTTTTAGATCGGAACGAGACGGAGAGAATATTATTTAATATGGTATGTTTTTCTCTGTAATGGCCAAGTTGAAGTTTTTAAAAGTAAAAGCTTTTAGATCGGAACGAGACGGAGAGAATATTATTTAATATGGTATGTTTTTCTCTGTAATACTTTTAGATCGTAGAAATATCCGTGAAACTAATATGCAGTTCAGTATGTCTCTCTTATGACTAGTATATCTATCACAAAGTTATAACCGGTCAAATATCATTCACATGTCTAGATAAGACAAAATCAGAACGCATCAGAATAACTAAAAGCTTTATTTTATCTACATATATAAATAATCTTAGTAAATAGATGTAATTAAGTATATTGATGGTAATATCCTCTTCATTATCCCGTCATTAGTTAGCTTTATTGAATTGTAATTAGTAGACTCATAGACACGTATCTCGTCTCGTCCCCGACTTTATAAATCGAGCATGTACATCTCATTAGATATCGAATAATATAGATTATCATGGTATCAGGCTAAAACTCGATTCTTACGATCAAAACCTTGAGTTTTCAATCACACCTGCCCACAGTAGTGCTACCTCCGGGTCGTCGACCTAAGCCCATGGCCAAGTTTGACCTATCGAACCCACCCTATTCCCAACAACCCAGGTTCGATAAATCTCCTGCCCAATACGCTACCCGGAACCGCCGCAGCACCCTACCCAACCCAGCACCGCAGGCCGCCGGTGTCGACGGCACGCTCGTCGTTCCTGCCGCCTCACCTTCTCCGCCACCGTGTTCGTGGGTTGCTGGCCAATCCGCCACCACTCGTGGCCCCCCCTCTCCATCACTTCGAAAGCGCAGATCTGGTGGGTCGCTTCCCCCACGACGCCGCTACCAACCCACCTTGTTAGCACTTGCCGCCTAGACGGTCGCCGCACCGTGGCTCAGCGCCTGGGGCTCCGGCATCTTAGAAGCACCACAATCGCTTCGGCAAGCTGCCCCGACTTTCCCCGATCTGCTGCTTCGCCGCCCCTTATGACTGGCCCACCGTCGCTGCACCGAGCCACTGCCGCCCCACCCAGCCCTGGTGGGTGCCTCCTTCCACCATCCAGAGTCAGAAATCGGGTAACACCTTTGTGACCTATGGTGAGTATACTTCACCCCTTAATTTGGGTCAAGATTTTCAAGCCCACCTCATCCAACCACATTTTTCCAATGACCAATGGTTCGTGGACACGTGCGCATCCTCTCATTTGAGTGTCAACCCAGGTAACTTTTGTTGACCTTTTAATTCTAGCTCGATTCGTTCTATTTATGACAAAAATGGTTCTAGTATTCCGGTTCTCGGGTCAGCCACCTCCAACCTACCCACTAAAACTCGAACTCTTCACCTAAATAACGTTTTATATGCTCCCCAAATTATTAATATTTTTATCTTTGTCCGTCAATTCACGAAAGAAAATAATGTATCCACCGAATTTGACCAATATTGATTTTCCGTAAAGGATTTAGAAACTGAGAATTTGATTCTAAGGAGCAATAGTGACAGCGAGTTATACCTCGTGCGTTCCGCCCCAACCACTGTCACCTCTAATCAGAACCTTGTCGCCATGTCCTCTGACATTTGGCATTCCCGACTGGGGTATCCCGGACCAAATATTTTTGGATATTTTGTGAACTAAGTTTTCCCTTGATTGTAATAAAATTGAGTATCGCTCACACCTTTGTCATTCTCGCCCAATAAGCAAACATAAATGCTTACCTATTTTCAAGTCGTTTTCTCAAACGGTGACCCGTTTTGAAATTATCCATAGTGACCTCTAGACATCTCTCGTGCCTAGTAAATCCTGCTATAAATATTATTATCTTGTGCTCATTGATAACTTTACACAATTTGTTTAGGTTTATCCTCTAAGATTTAAATCTGAAACCTATATCAAATTTCTAAATTTTCGTGCTTACGTCAAAACCTACTTTAATTGCGAAACTAGAGCTTGTCAGTGTGACCTTGGCCGTGAATTTGACAATAATTCCTTTTGTCATTTTGGAGATACATTGTCTCATTTTCTGATTCTCGTGCCCCAAAACCTCATCCCAAAACGGTAATGTACATGTTGAACGTATGATCCGTCGTTTAAATGAAATCATCCTCACCTTGCTTTTTCACGCATCTATCCCGATCACCTATTGGGTCAATGCTCTCCACACTACCACTTACCTGCATAACATCCTTCCCTCCCGAGTCCTCAACTTTCAATCCCCTACCTCCGTACTTTTTCTAAAACATCCTTCATACGAACACCTCTGTGTTTTTGGATGTACTTGCTACCCTAATCTTTCTTCGACCCATCCCAACAAACTTGCACCTCGATCTACTCGGTGTGTTTTCCTCGGATACCCCAATGAATTTCGAGGTTACAAATGTCTCGACCCCACCACCGGTAAAATCATTCACTCCCATCATGTCACGTTCGATGAATCGATTTTACCGTTTGCACAATCCGACCCACAATCTTCAACCACCTATTCCTTTCTTGACTCTTCTTCCTCCCTTCCCCACACTATCATCTCTACTTTTTTTACCCCAGAACCCATCTCCACGCCCCCGGCCCAACCTTCTCTTCCCCCCACCCCAACCTCTCTTCCCCACCTGAGACACCACCGACCTCACCACCCTCCTCTTCCCCGGAAACCTCGGCCACAACCACCTCCTCCCACCACCACCACCTTCACCTCCACCTTCCACCCATTCCCACCGCACGACCACTTGAGCTATGCACGACATCTTTAAGCCCTGTGTTCTAACCGCTTTCGCCACTCCACCTCTATCCCCCCTCCCGAAATCACCTCACCTAGCTCCCCGTGATCAAAACTGGAATATTGGAATGAATGACGAATATCGTTCTTTAATTAAAAATTGAACATGAGACTTGGTCCCTCGGCCCACAGATTCTCCCGTCATTTGGTGTATGTGGTTGTACCGCCACATATTTAATTCTGACGGTTTCCTTGCCCGATACAAGGCCCGCCTTGTGGTTAATGGTAAGAGTCAACAGGTCGGCATTGACTGTGATGAGACTTTTAGTCCATTTGTCAAACCTACAACCATTCACACTGTCCTTAGTCTTGCTGTCACCCGGTTTGGCCCATACATCAGTTGGAGGTTAAGAATGCTTTCTTACATGGCGAACTTGTCAAAACCGTGTTTATATTATGCACCAGCCCCCGAGATTTTTTGATCCCTTGGTTCCTGGTCACGTTTGTCGCCTTCATAAGTCTCTATATGGCCTCAAACAGGCCCTCTGAACGTGGTACCAACGCTTTGCGAATTTTATTCTCCCGAAGTTTTAAGAGTAGTGTCTACGATCAATCACTGTTCCATCACGGGCATGACATGACTTATTTATTACTTTATGTTGATGACATCGTGCTAACCGCGTCTAACTCTAGGTTGCTACGATGTATTATCACTACTCTCTCACAGGATTTTTCTATGTCCGACCTTGGTTCTCTCCACCACTTCCTCGGCATCAGTGTCACCCGTCGACTCACCGGTCTTTTTCTCTCAAAAGAGTCTTATGCCCAGGACATCCTTGCTCGGGCCGATATGTCCACTTGCAACTCTGTCGCTACCCTATTGAGGTCGGCTCTAAGCTTAGTGCCATGCTGGTGCCCTTCTATCATATTCGACTCTCTTCCGAGCTTGGTTGGCACCCCCCAGTATCTGACCATTACTAACCCCGACATCTCCTATATTGTTCAACAGGTTTATCAGTTCATGCATGCCCCTCGAGAGCCTCATTTTTAGTTCCTCAAGCGCATTCTCCGTTACGTGAAAGGTACTCTTGACCATGGGCTTCATTGTCCGGACCAATAACACTAAATTAAGTTCCTATCCTGATGTCGTTGGGCCGGCTGCCCTGACCTGCGACGTTCCACTTCAGGCTATTATGTTTTTCTTGGTGATAATTTAGTTTCCTGATCCTCTAAGCGGCAACTTATCATCTCCTACTACAGCACCGAGGCTGAATACCGGGGTGTTTCTAACGTCGTCACCGAGACGAGTTGGCTACGCAATCTTCTCATCCAGCTCCATATTCCGGCCCAACATGCCATCTTGTCTACAGTGATAATGTCTCTGCCGCTTACCTTTCTGGCAACCCAGTCAAACATCAACGAACCAAACATATTGAAATTAACATTCACTTCGTCCGTGAGAAGGTTTGTCTCGGGTTGGTTCGTGTTTTGCATATTCCGGCAGACAACCAATATGTAGATATTTTTAAAAAAGGCTTGCCCAGGTACCTGTTCACCCATTTTCGGTACAGCCTGAACGTCCACTCTCCTAGCGTTTCGACTGCGCGAATGTCTTAGTAAATAAATGTAATTGAATATATTGATTGTAATAGACTCTTCATTATCCCGTCATTAGTTAGCTTTATTGAATTATAATTAGTAGACTCATAGATACGTTGTATCTCGTCTCGTCCTCGGCTTTATAAACCGAGCTAGTACATCTCATTAGATATCGAATTATACAGATTATCAATAATAATTGATCAGTCACAATATGTGAGGAACCGGATTCCAAACAAGTGAGGGTCTCAACGTGTATATTATTCATACAACTTTAACAATGAGTAATATAGTGCTATAGAGGATTAGATACTTGTTAACATGGAGGTCATGTACAGGGCCTCCAAATTTAATGAATCGACCTTGCTAACTGATATACATATGATTATGCATGCCAACTAAGAAAGGAGACTCATTTCTTATATTAGAAACAAAAATATATGATAAATACTTTAGTTTAGGAGTATCATCAAACAAACCTGAGAAAGCTCCTCCTTCTCTCCGTCGGGCATTTTCTTTTGTGCAAGCATGTCTTCTTCCTTTTTCTATAAAAATAAGAATGATTCGATGTTGTAAGCATGATAATACATACTCCCTCCGTTCCAATGAATTGTTTGCCTATTCCATATTGGGGCGTCTCAATGAATTGTTTGCCTTTCTATTTTAGGAATGCTTTTTATATGTAATTTGACCCTTTATTCCACATGTCACTTTCTAATTGGATCTCTTCCCCTTGGTGCCAAAAGTAAAGGCAAACAATTCATTGGAACGGACGGAGTAGTAGTTTAATACCCGGTAATACCGTATCACAGAGTTGCTAGTATATGAGTATTTATTATGAAGTTGAATCAAACCTTAAGTGCCTTGATTCTTTCGCCTAGCGATGGCAGTCCTTCTAATAGAGACCGCACGATATAATCATTCGATCTTGCTTGTTTGAAGAAAGGATGCCTTATTAACTTTTTTGATGAAGGCCTTTTTAAAGGATCTTTAACCAAACAACTCGCAATCATCTGCTTAAAAGACTATTATGGAGTAATATATTAGTAGGTTTTACTTAATTGACGATTTTATCCATCTACTTTATGAGCTTTGATCAGATTATTAAAAAAATGCTCGTATGACTTTGATCGATGAAAGTTACTCGTATATATTTGTTCATAAAATGATTTGGTCTAAAAGGAAGATGTTAGAATAGTTTGAGTAAGTACCTTGGAAAATTTTTTATCTCTTTCATAGTCGAGACTAGGAGGTGCATTTTGTAGGGTCATGAGTAAAACCTGTAAAGAAACTCTTTGGTCTAAAATAACCAGTAGAAAAAACAATAATGACTTGAATTAGAAGTTAATATAACATTAATTGAGTCGGGATCGTAATTTTTTTTATAAAACACACCTTCATTGGCGGGAACTTAGAGAAAGGAGCATGCCCATGTGCAAGTTCTAATGCCGTTATACCAAAGGACCATATATCAGCTCTATCAAACATAAATCAATAGAGTCTAAATCACATCACAATATAAAAGAATAAGCAGTAGTATAGGAATCTTTAAAGATGATTCTTAGTTTATGTAAATTCAATTAAACTAGTTCCCATACTCGTTCACCGCACGGGATTATATTGTTTTATGCCTTTTGTAATTCGTAGTTCTATTTGTTTTGCCTCATTGTCCAATATTTATTTAATTGTTTATTCATTTTTGTTTCGATTTCATTTGTTTTTAACTTTATTTACTTTTAAAATAATTTATAATATCGTAACCAGTAAATGAAGTGATGCGCTATTTGACGTTAATGCGATAACTCAATAATGATGAGTTGTTGGTCCGGGTGCTAGATTTTTGAGTTTGTAAGAATGCAAGTGAATTATTATTGATGAAAATGAGATATAACGCTATAAGATGTAATGCATAATAACTAATAAATTATTTTTTTAACTTTTATTGGAGAACGTAATCCTCTTGTCTTCTGCCTTTGTTTTTCCTTTGTTTTTCTCTCGTGTCTTTAGTTGAGATTTTCAAATCTTGACCTCTTAGCTTTTTTTTTCCACACTTTCTATTGTTACGATTGCTTCTATCACTAGCACTTCAGACCTATAACACATTTTGATAATGAGAATCAGGCACTTTGGATATTGGGTGGTACATCGAGGCTCATGCTATGTATTAATTTTTGTATCCATTGTTATAGGTGAAAGTACATTTATGGATTGGAGAAGATGAAGAGAGCTGGGGAGCTGGGCTTTTCCTCTCTTCTTCCTTCTTTCCTAATTAATTGCTTTAATTTTTTTGCCCAATTAGAGTAGAACACGTTGTCTTGTTAGAAGATAATATTAGGCTAATAAGGGATGGATGAGGGTTTGTTTGAGTTTTAGTAGAGTATATAGATAGATAGATTTAAAGGTAGACAAATAACGACTAAGACGGAATGAGTATATTTTACTTGTGTTAGTTGTTTTTTCTTATTATTTTCCATTACTAATTTTTTTGAGTTCGTGATTGAGGATTATGGTTAAGGCTTACTTTTGTTTCTTTTATTTTTTCTTTCTCCATTATCCCGATATTTATACTATTATCTCTATTCCTCTTATGGCTTTGATCGTATTCTTATGGTTCTCCGTACACACTGTTTGGGTTAGTACTAAATTTTTCATATGACTTAAATTTTGTTTTGGTTAGGTTTTGTTTAATAGAAAATGTCCAGTGGTATTTTGACACTCATTCTATTAGAATATGAGGTGGTGTGAGATCAACTAAATTATGGATGACGGGTGATTTGTTAGAATTTTTATTATATACTACTATTGTATCCCGTGAACCTTCTAAGGATGTGGGGGCTTTTCTATATTTTTTCTTTTGCATCTATTTTATTTTATTTGACATACATATATATATAGAGAGAGATAGGTTCTAATGAGTCCCTATATATGTGTTGAGTCCCTAAGTCCTCATCCCATCCGTTGGATGAGATGAGAATGGATGGACAAGATGCATCCTAATATTTTTTTTTATTTAAAAAAAAAGAAAAAAAAGAAAGATTTAGTATCCTAAAATAACTCCCATGATTTTAGGAAATAATAACTCTCATAATCACAATCATTCCTCATTCATTCATTCATTCATTCACGTTACAGGTTCATCAAAACCTTAAAAAAAAACGCTCCCATTGATCATCACGTTCGTTCATTCATTCAATCAAATCTGTGCTCGAAATTCCGTTACTATGAATTCAATGATCGCGACATCTTCATTAATTGTTGATAAGCAATTCATCGAGTATAACAATGGTGAGTTTCGATATTGCTTTCATGTTTTGCGTCAATTTTTATTCATTATCTTGATTAATTTGCGTCAATTTGTATTCATGTTTTGCGTCAATTTTCATGTTGATATTGCTTTCATGGTCGTGTCATTCATGTTTTGCGTCAATTTTCATGTTGATATTGTTTTCATGGTCGTGTTATTCATCATAGATTCATATGCAAATCGTAGAACACACAAACGGTGAGTATATATGTTTTGTAATTTATACTGGAATCGCCATGAAAGTCATTAAGATGCTACTCAATTATTAGTTTTTACGTTTACAATATATTGAGTTATTGTAGTTCATATACTGCGTTACTTTAGTGTAGAGCATCTGTTACTTTAATGTCTACCATCTGTTACTTTATATGTCGTGTTACTTTAATATACTCCAATTGTTACTTTAGTATTTTTCATCTGTTATTGTAGTGCATTGTAGTGTCCTAAGAATTTAGGAAACTGTCATATTAAAAAAAAAATATTGTTTCCTATAATAATGGGACGTGATTTCCACCAAAACAGGAAACAATATCAAAGAGTAACGCCATATAAAAAAAAGAAAAAAAAAATACTACTTCCTATAATTATGGGATGTAATGACTTCAAAATAGGAAACAATATCAAAGAGTAAGATACTGCGTCATACTCTCATTTTTTTTATCATTATATGAATTTTTTGCACTAACTTATATCTGGTGTTATTTTAATGAATATTATCTGTTACTTTAATTCATACTATCTGTTACTTTATTGTCTGACCTCTGTTACTTTATACCTGGTGTATAAGCATACTCTGTTAATTTAATTCAATGTTACTTCAATGCACTTCATCTGTTACTTTAACTCTTGTTATTTGTTACTTTAATCCATATTTCAAGTTTTGATTGTTTTTTTTCGCGACGTTTATTGGCACTGTTATTGTTTTTTCAGTAGACGCAAAAGCACATGAATGATGTAGGGATGTGGGTGAGAATTTCCTCCATACATAGGGCAGATCTTCAAAGATGTAGATGAGAAGAAGAAGAAGAAGAAGAAGAAGAAGAAGGAAATGTCATGTAAATCATCGTCTGACAATGAAGAAGAATCAGGAGAAGAAGAAGAAGATGATGAAGAAGAAGCACAATTCTTAGTAGGACAATATATTGTTAGAGTAACATACGTTATTCGTTAGAGTAACATCCTTGATTGGAGTAAAATGAGTTAGAATAACACACATTATGTGTTAGAGTAACATACTTAATGAGTTACAGTAACAAAGTTTTAATGAGTTACAGTAACACAGTTTATGATTATAATTTGATTTCAAACATCCAATTCTTATAGTTACAGGTGTGAAACATTGGAATTATAATGGAGTTTTGTAATTTTTGTTTGGAGTATCCTTAATAAAAACATACATTATTCTTTTGGTTGATTGAAAGTCTTGTTTTTGCAAAAGATTATTATGCAACATAATAGATTTTATAAGTTAAAGTAACGCAGTTCATGAATTAGAATAACACATTGTATGAGTTATAGTAATAGTTTTTGCAAGAGAATATATTAAACAACGTAACAGATTTTATGAGTTAAAGTAACACAGTTCATGAATTAAAGTAACACGTTATATGAGTTAAAGTGACATAGTTTATGGATTATGGCAGTAACATAGTAACATATGTACAATGGCAGTAGGAAAATGATGATTTTTTGGTGAAGATGAAAAAAACTTGATTTTGAAAAAACTTGTTGTGTGAGAGAAATAGACATTAAAAAGATTGATAAGGGAGAGAAAAGATTTGCATTGAGATAATTAAGGAGGAGAGAGAGAGAAATGATATAGTCATGAGAGATAATTATGAGATCAAATCTTGTCCATTAATCTAACATTGAATCAAGGGCTAAGATGGGGACTCACGGACTCAACATATATAAGTGAACTCACCTGATCCCACCTCTCTCTCCTCTCTCTCTCTCTCTCTCTCTCTCTATATATATATATATATATATATATATATATAACTTGAAACTCGTATTACCTATGTCTAGGGTGCATTTATAATTGAACAATATCGAATATTAACTTTGAAATGATCAAAAAAGTTTTATCGTAGGTTGAAATGATTCATTTTACTTATGTCTTATAATTAACATTTTATAAAAAGAATTTTATATCACAAAAGATATGTGTTATATATAGTAATATGATTATCGATAAATAAGACTTTGCTAACTAAAAATAACGATAACGACGACGACAACAACAACAATAACAACATTATTAAAATTATAAATATAGTTATGATACTTATTTTGAATAAAATGGATAAATAGTTTAATAAAATGTATAAAACAAAATTTAAATTTCACCTAGTATTTGCATTTAGTTTTACTCATTTAATGAACCAATTAAAATTGACCAATGAGAAGCAATGACATGGCATCCCCAAATCATTTCAAAGTGAAAAGATGAAATGAGATGATTTTATTTCACTTTTAATAATATATATAGATTCTTCAGAATTTAATCAATGTTTCGTAAAGTTAGATAATGTAAATGTACTTACTTGAAATCATAACCATGCAATTGTTCCATAACCTCTGGTGCCATCCTAAGATTTATTTAAAAAAATCAGAAACACCAAATTATTTCGAGATTTTACAAATGATATGTATTAAATAGAATTTTTTAACTGGAAAAATATCAACTATAAGTCATCTTCTGAAAATAATATCAATTTCATTTAATCTGAGAAAAAATACCTATTATTGGACTAATCAATCCAGAATAGTATTGGGTCATTTTTAACCGGCTACTTTAGGTGGATCCATTTCAGAAAGATTAATTTAACGATGAATGAATTAATTTGTTGAAAATGAAGACAAAGGAGATCATTAATGGACGATGTAGTTATATTCTTGCACCGTACACTAAGAAGGAAGGAATAGTGATGAAATATGGAAAAACAAAACAAAAAAGGGAAGTTGTACAGGTTCAGCAGGTAACCCGTCACCAATACCGTTCTGAGTTGACTAGTCCAATAACAGTTTTTTTGTCTCAGATTAAATAAAATACTGTATGTATTATTTTGAAGTGACGAGCTATAATTGAAATTATTCCCGTTAAGTAATCCTACTCCGTATTAATTAAACCATGGATGACAGGCCACATATATATGGAGCACTAGCTTTTATATTTTCTCCGTTCCAATCAATTCCATACGTTTTCTTTATTTACGTACACCAATGTATATTTTATTTTATTCATATATTTAGTTACATTTTTCTAAAATTTATAAAAATTTGATATTCATAATAGATTCAATTAGACAATTTTAACAAGATCTCTCATGACTATATTTTATCTTATACAGTATATTAAAGTTATATCGAAGATTCTTCGCACTTATGAATAGTCTAAAAAAATCAAACGTACGAAATTGATTAGAACGGAAGGAGTATATAAGGGCTATATATATGATAACAATAAAAAGTATAAAAACAAGGGTTCTTTCATTGGAATAATCCAAATTATTACTCACCTTCTTAGAATAATCTCAAGTACATGTAATCTCTTAATAATTCCAATTTTAAGTGTCATCTTCTCAAACTAAACTAATTAGTTATTTACCTGTGATAACAGGTTAAAAGTAATCAGATATTTCTCTCTCCTCTTTCTTCTTCCGTTACCACTTTCGTCACTAGCATCAACCTCCATCAAAACCAACTCTACCATCGATACACTATCATCAAATCCCCAACTTCATTTTTGCATCGACTGATCCGGTCTCCGGGTCTTCAAAAAAGTGGTGTCCAGTCCACACTTAAAAAATATTCAAATTTAGTATATTTTTCCGGTTCGGCCCAGTTCAAATACGATCTTAAGGGGGTCCGTTTCGGGTCCCCTTGTAATTAGTCTGGTCTCCGGGTTTGTATTTTTGGGGTGACCAGTCTACGGGTCTATCCAGTCGGGTCTGGACCAGGTTTGGACCAGTGAACAAATCCCAGGAAGGTCTAAAGGATAATTAGGGGATAGATTAGTGTTAATTTTAGAGAGTGGTGACTGGTAAAATAAGTAGTTAGTCATTTAGACTGTTACTAGAGAAAGATACCAAAAGTTTAGATCATTATGAGATTACATGTACTTGCGATTATTCTAGGAAGGTGGATAATAGTTTGGATTGTTCTCATGAAATGACCCTAAAAACAATACTAGGTTAGTAAATAGTAATGCACAATACATATGTAACATTGTAACCTCACACTCCCTTAGCTTATTCCTCTTTGGGTAATATCTTTATATTTGTCCCCTTATTAATCTTCTATTATCCTTTATATGTTCACTTATTTACCATATATGTCATTGTAAAGTTACTCTATACCATTCTCATCCAATCAAATGTTTACATGTATCCACTTTTTCTAACTTTTTTGTACTAATTGAACCCCACTTGCATTACTTTTGCATTATAATAATCATTTCTTAAGACTTGTGCCAATATGGAAAGGGGACGAACATATAGATATTGGAGATAATGATAGTGAATAATATCTTGTTATTATCTTGTTATCACTTCCTTGAATATAGTTATTGTAATCTACTGTATTGTTAGTAGGTTTAGATTCTCTAGATTCTAGGTTACGGCTCATGTAGTGTTAGCCTTCCATCTGTAACTCTTTTTTGTTTTTGGTAAAGGGTAGATTATATTAAAATAAGAGTAATTTTCAGTTACAACCACAACTCACAATTGAACTAACATTACAGTAAGGAAACGTAGTCTTGCTCGGACTTAATTTTGTAATCGATCAAAAATCCTATTATCAATACTCGGAATCCTTGCACCAAAGCCCCTAACTCTTGCTCCGACTTCATGCTTTACTCGTTGCACTAACAGTGCTGGCTGATGCACACACAGCTCAAATCTGCAATTATTTCGCTCTATCCATAGTGCATAAACCAATGCCAGTAGACCTGCAACGACCGTCTGCTTCCACAATAACGACTTGGGTTTCCATCGTTTGCACCACTCCAACAGGCCACCTGTTACTCCTTTCACTCCAAACCAATAAAGTGTCATCCCCAAGCAACAATTACTGACTTTGCATTGAAAGAACAGATGGTCATGACACTCAGGTTGTTCCATATATAAAGGACATGCGGGTTCAATATGTAAACCAAATCTCAACAATTTGTCAGCTGTAAGAAGACGTTGCTGCGCATAAAGCCAAATGATGAACGAATGTTTATGTCTATTCATACGATTCCACACCACTACATGCCAATCAACATCATGTTGTTCTCCTCGGAGCCACTTATAGCCCATAGCTACTGTATATTGTCCATCCTGAACCAGCCAATTATTTCCCACATCACCCGATTAAAATAACTCCTTCACCTGACAAATCTTCCTCCAAGTCCAACTATTAGAATAAGAGGGTTTATATTCTCTCCAGTGTTGTCCTTTCAGATATATTGCATTGACCCATCGAACCCAAAGATGGTCAGCCTTGTTAGCAAGTCACCATGTATACTTACCAATGTTGGCCTTATTCCACGCAACCACATCAAGAATTCTAAGTCCCCCTTGCCTCTTGGTTTTACCACATGTATTCCAGTCAACAAGGGGTACTTTCTCATAATTTGCCCATGCCATAAGTAATTTCGACATATTGCGGTTATCCTCTTCATCACACTAGGAAGGAGGAATATCCGAGCCCAATATGCTTGAATATGAGACAATACCGCTTTGAGAATCACAAGCCGCCCTGCATAACTCAGTTTTCTCGAGCCCCAGCCTCTTAGACGGTCCACCATTTTCTCAACCAATCTATTACAGTCCCCGGGAGCCACTCTTTTGTACGAAATGGGGATGTCAAGGTACCTAAAAGGAAAAGCACCTTCCATCTGTAACTCTGTATTTATACTCTGTCTCATAATTATACAAATCACTAATTCTTTCATATAACTTCTATATGGTATCAGAGCTAAAAACGCTTCACCCCGAACCCTAAAAATACTTTCTCCTGTTATTCATATCGCTTTCCTCTACCACCATGACAGGGTCAGCCACTATTTTCCAAAATCCCCATGACAATACAACCCCCTTCGTTGCCTTTGATCTTGCCAGAATCATAAAACTTACTCCGTTGACGTACCGCGGCTGGTCGAGAACGCTTTTCGATCTACTGTTTGGTTTCGACCTCATAAAGTACCTTGATGGCACGTTGCCCTGCCCATCCAAAACTCTCACCACTGAAAAAGACAAAAAGTTTGTATCTTCCCCCAATCCGGCGTATTCGACCTGGATGCACCAAGATTCCCTTCTTCGAGCAGCTTTCCATTGATCGGTTTGCGACACTATTGCTCCACTTCTCAATCCCTACACCACCTCTGCCGAGATATGGACATATCTCAGTACTACTTACGCAAATCCATCCCAAGGTCATATTATGCAGATCAAAGAACGTCTCTATTCTATTGTCAAGGATGAACTCACGGCCACCGAATATATGCAAGCCATTCGGTCCAGTGTCGATGAATTGGCACAACTTGAATAACCCATGGATGATGAGGATATCATTGCTAGAGTCCTTAGTGGACTCCATCCCGCTAAATATCGTTCGTTAATTGATGCAGTTAAGCACCGGGACACTACCATTTCTTTTACCGCTCTTCACGAGCGTTTAATCCAATTTGACCTGTCACTCAAACACAATAACCCCGCTACCTCGATTCACGAGCCTGCCTTTGCTCACGCTGTGTACCACAAGCAGACCCGCAAACCTCCTAGCCCCTCTGCTGTCCCGCGCTACTGCCCACACCCGTTGACCCGAATGCCCCTCCCTTCAAAGGTCGTTGCCAGTGGTGTCATGCCACTGGTCACTTCCTTCAAAATTGCCCTCCTTTTAAGGCCCTTTATCCCAACATTACTTACCACCCCGACCCACATCAGCCAATTTTCGCGGTCAACCCCGTGGCTGCCAACCCCCTTGCACCCGCCTCACCGTGGATAATAGACAGCGACACCACTCACCATATAACATCCAACCTTCACAATCTTGCTCTCCATGCCCCCTATGATGAGACAGACGATTTTTTAGTTGGGGACGGCTCTCCTCTCCACATTGCTAATATCTGTTCTTTTACGCTCCCCTTATCTTCTTCTCATACTCCCATTAAATTTGAAAAAGTTCTCCATGCTCCTTTTATATCAAAAAATATTATCTCCGTCTCTCAATTCTGTCTTGGTAATGATGCAATTGCTTATTTTTCTCGTGATTTTTGTGTCTCACAGGACCGGCTGACGGGAACGGAGCTTTTGCGAGGACAACTTAAACTAGGCTTGTACGAGTGGCTGAACCCGAGCATCTTGCCTTCCGTCTATCTCGTCTCTGGCGCCTTAGCTCACCTTTGGCATCACAAGCTCGGTCACCTCTCTCCCGCTATTATTAGTACTATTTAAAAAAAAAACTCGCTTAAATTTTTCTAATAAACTATCGCATTGTAATTTTTGTATGACTCATAAGAGTCATAAACTTCTTTTTGCGATTAACTCTTTAAGTTCGTCTAAACCGCTAGAATTAATTTATTCCGATGTTTGGACCTCACCACTTAATTCAATTGACGGTTTTAAATACTACGTTGTTTTTGTTGACCATTTCACTAGGTACACTTGGATTTACCCTTTAAAATATAAATCCGACACTAAAATTATTTTTAATCGCTTCCGCGCTCTTGTTGAATTTTTTTTAATCTACCTATAATTCAAATGTTTTCGGACAATGGGGGAGAAAATCTTACGCTCACCCCTACCATCACTTCTGAGGGCATCACGCACCTCACTTCACCACCTCATACACCCGAACACAATGGTCTCGCTGCAAGACGTCATCGTCACATCGTCGATACCGATCTTGTCTTTCTCACACATGCTCACATGCCCTCCACCTATTGGTCTTATGCATTCACCATTGTGGTTTATCTTAAAAATCGCATGCCCACTCCTAATCTAGGCCATGTCCCCCCTTTCACCAAACTCTTCGGACATAGTCCGAACTATACCATGCTACGGAGCTTCGGGTGCCTAATCTATCCTTGGCTCCGCCCCTATACCAAACACAAGCTTGAACCAAAGTCCAAGCCATGTCTCTTATTGGGTACTCATCGACACAAAGTGCCTACCACTATCTTGACCTGGTCACCAAACGCATCTACACTTCCCGATACGTTCAATTCGTGGAAGACACCTTTCCGTTTGCATCAGCTGTCACAGCTGATTCGGGCACTCCCTGCCTCATACCTAATTATGGGTGCTCTATCTTACTTACGGTTCTCCCTACCCCACCCGCAACGGTCGCTAACCTCCCACCACCCCCTCTTCAAGTCTACAGCCGTAGACAGCGCCCCGTACCCACTCCCACCAACAACGCCGTCTCCTCCTCTACTACCGCTGCCCCACTGATCCCAGACCCTTCCCCTGCCAGTAACACCGAACCCAACATTGTCCCTCCCACCCGACTTACCACTCGTTTTATGAACAATATTCGAGTCCCTAATCCTAAATATGTTGCCTTAGCTCATGTCTCTGTCAACAATTCTACCCCAGTCACCCTTAAAGCCGCCCTCGTGAGCCCGCAATGGCGTTCTGCCATGGATGCGGAGCACTCAGCCCTCCTTTCTAACAACACATGGTCTCTTGTCCCAGCCGATCCTTCTTACAATATTGTTGGTTGTTGTTGGGTTTTTTGAATTAAATACAACCCTGATAATACTATTAATAAATACAAGGTTCGTCTTGTAGCTAAAGGATTTCATCAGCGCCCAGGTGTGGATTGCTCGAAAACGTTTAGCTCAGTATAGTAGTCAAGCCAGTTACACTTCGTCTGATTCTCACTCTGGCTCTTGCCTGTGGTTGGTCTATAAGGCAACTTGACGTCAACAATGCCTTTCTTCAAGGTACGTTAACTAAAATTGTCTTTATGACTCACCTCTCCGGGTTTTGTTGATCCCGCCCACCCAAATCATGTATGTTGCCTCAGTAAGGCTATTTACGGACTCAAACAGGCTCCAAGAGCCTGGTACACAGAACTTAAAAATTATCTTCTTTGTACATCACAAATTAAATCCTATTTATCTTCTTGTCTACGTTGACGATATTATTGTCACGGGTCCTCCCTCCTCAACATTCACGTCTTTTTTAGCCGCCTTCTCTCGCCGTTTCTCACTAAAAGATCTCGGTTTCCCGTCATATTTCTTAGGCATTGAGGTCACCCCCACAACTTCTGGTCTCCAACTCACCCAAACCAAATATATTCACGACATCATGACCCGCTCTTCCATGCTAGACTGTAAACCAGCCACAACCCCTATGGCTGCGTACCCACCTCTTCTTCAAACCACTGGTTCGCCCATCTCCCAGCCTTCCGATTATCGTGCTCTTATCGGTAGTCTACAATATTTATCACTTACCCGTCCCGACATTGCTTTCTGTGTCAATAGACTAGCGCAATTTATGTAGGATCCTCAAGAGTCTCATCGGACGCAATTTATATGAATCTTTCATATAATCATTTAACTTCTATAATAGATTCGGGGGGAGTATAAAATATCAAAATTAAGTGTGGATTATTCTTATGAAGTTCCATTTATTTTGAGAGTAAGAGAAATAATATGGATTATTCTTATGAATTAATACTAAAATAATTGATAAAAATAAAATTGCGTATGGAAAAGTGTTTCATACTTTATATGTAAAAGATGTACCACTGAGTTTGATGAGTGTCATGCAACTAAATACTACATCCATCTTATTCATTTATTTATCTTTAATTAAAATATTTCTCACAGATAATATAAAAGGTGACCAAGATCAAAAGTTTAACTAATTAGGAGATCACATACCAGCAAGGTGTTCCCACAAATGTGTTTCGCATGCGTTGTCTATCTCCGGAATCAAATAAGCATGCTGAAACACCTAAATCGCCTAGTTTAATTGCACCCCTTGAATCAATTAATATGTTTCCAGCCTGTCATATATGACAAAAAATCATGTAAATATTACAATTACATAATAACTGTATAAGTATCAAACATGTCAAGGTATTACATTAATATTAATTGAACAAGAATAATCTAAGTATAAAATTTGTCTGTTTTGAACTATAATAACAAGGAGTTGTTACATAATATTTATATATTTGAAATTATATACTGTACAAAATTCATTATATTTACGTTACTAAACTTACTTCCTCCGTTCGATCAATTTTATACATTTGATTTTTTGACACTATTCATAAATGAGGAGAATCTTCAATAAACCTTTTAATATATATGTAAGATAAAAGATAGTCATGAGCGATCGTGTTTAAATTGTCTAATCGAATACATTATTGCAGCAGGAGCAAGAACAAGTGCCAATTCAGAAAAAGTAACAGTCCAGGAAACTGGGACATTCCAAACAAAGGCCAATTCTGTGAAAGCAATAATAGTGCAAGAAACTGAGACATTTCAGCTTACACGCCCAACTTGGCAAGGTCCTAGTAAACACACTAGGTCAAGCCAGCAGCTACTTAGGTTAGCTAAAAGTATGCAAGCTTAACTCTAATTAAGTCCAGGACATCAAGGTTAGTTCTAAATAAATTGATCATAAATCAAGCCTCAAGACCACAACAGGAAAATGACTTTAGAAAGTCAGCATTTCCTCTTTTGGTAAAGACACATTGTGAAGAGCATAAAGTACTTTTGGGATATTTCTTCCAGAACAAGCAGTAACAGAAGTACAAGCCAAGGGGGTCAATTAATACACTCGAGTCATGGTATCACAAGGGACAAGCTTCACCAACCTACACAAGCCAACTCAGATATGCTGCTAGTTACTTTATGCCAACAGGTTTTACTTAATGATTTTGGTATGATTGCTGATCTTATTCTCAGCCCTTAGATGAGATAATTATGGAAGTTATTTAGTATTGATTGTGGCCTATATAAAGACCCTCATATGCATTATATTACTCAGATTATGAATAAATGAAAAATATAGTTTAACCTCAAAAACAAATCTTATTCAAACTTGTGCATTGTTGTAGTTTGTTGAGTCAGACCTACTAATTTCTCTCTGCTAGACTGTGGGATCTTGAGTAGTAATCTATGGCATTCTTAGACAGATTCTTTTGCTTTGGTGTAGGTCAGTTTGTGTGTGTGTGTTTGTGTCTTAACTCAGTGCTAGGCTGTGAGTAAGGATCCAAACCAACCCAATTAAGTGAGTTTAGAGTCCAGTGCTTTGCTATGGATTTCGGTAATTTTGAATATAATTTTTAGTAATACGTAACTAAAGATATAGACAAAAGAACACTAGCATCGACGTACGCATAAAGTAAACGTATACAAATCTATGGAACGGAGGGAGTATTATACTCCCTCCGTTCCAACATATTGTATCCTACTTTACTTAAAGATAACACCAGCAAAGCTGATGTGGCACGCCTAACATCCCTCAAAATCTCTCTCGGAGCTATCTCATTAATTGGACAGAATTGTCCATTCACTTAAAATATTTCACATCCTTTGCATAATTTAGGGGCGAGATAGTCATTGTCTACACTTAAATATAAAATAAAATATATTGTTAAATATCCAATCACTCAAATATATAGTTGCTTATTTTACGGTATTCTCTATCCATATATTGTTATAATTATATTCATATAATTTCCAAAATATTCACACAATATTTAAAATTTTCGGATAGTTATATATTTCCAATAGATTATCTATTATAACTTATAAAGATTGTTATAATGTTCGAAATGCATGATATATAATTAACTATATGTTAATACAAATATAAATACCATTATGTATTATTATATAATTATATATGTAATTTCCAATGTAATATATATAATATCGTATTGACTTCACTCAAATATACAGTTGCTTATTTTACGGTATTCTCTATCCATATATTATTATAATTATATTCATATAATTTCCGAAGTATTCACACAATATTCGAAATTTTCGGAAATTTATAGATTTCCAATAGATATCTATAACTTATAAAGATTGTTATAATGTTCGAAATGCATGGTATATAATTAACTATATGTTAATACAAATATAAATACCATTATGTATTATTATATAATTATATGTGTCATATATGTGTATATGTAATTTCCAATGTAATTTATATAATTTCGTATTGACTATAATATAATACATATATAATACGTATAAGGATAATATATAATACGTATATAATACGCATATAATATATTTGTTTTATAAACGTGTATTACGTATAATTCACCTAAATAGTCGGGACATATTTTGATATACTACGATTTCATTAATTTAATAACAGAATTTAGTTATCGAAACAATATATACACATATCAAATTTGTTTTGTTATGGACGTCAAATTCGTTTAGCCGAAACAATATACTACGATTTCGTTTAGTTATGGATCGTTTAACAGAATTTCTGTACATGTCAAATTCGTAATAGTTCTACTACATTTTCGTTAATTTAATAGATATAATAACTAACAATTTACAGTATCTTAACAGATTATTGTATTTTGTTGTTTATTAATAACGGTAAATTCTTTTTTCCAGTCATCGAGAACTTCCTTCATCGAACTAAATATAAGATATACGAATATAGTTCGACAATAAGTATTACGTATCCGACCTACAATGATCTAAATTCTGTGTACGTATCTACGTTAAACCGATTCTTTAATATACTTATAAACGGAATTCATTGGGATGGTCAATAAAATCCACTATTTAATAATATTTACCTTTATTCCTAAATTTATTCAACATGAATATTCCTTGGTATCAATATATAATAATCCCGCGTTCACATTATTCAACTCTATTTATAAATACTTACTTCTTATTCATTCTTTAGTATCATATTCAAAAAAATCTCAGTCATTCAATAACAATCACAACCTATTCACACAATGTCGACATCCGAATTAACCAACATATCGAAGCTCGAGCAGGGCAAGCGCCTTAAGGAAATGGTTGTCAGGGTCGTTAATCGCTGGACCCAGCCGGTCATGAAGGACAGAACCAAAGTTGATTCCATCGAGGTTCTACTGATTGACTCCGAGGTAGTGCATTACTCATTATATTAGTACTACGATCTTTCTTATCCGAGTATTTATCCCCTACTACAATCTATCGTTTTCGTTTTATCCCGTATGCTCTTTCGCATCTATCATTTTCATTTAAAGTTAGCCGCAATATCCTTTTCGTTATCGTTCTCGCATCTACATTTAATTGTAATACCAAAGAGAGATTAATGAATGCGCAGTTCATATTAAAATGAGATTACGTATAGTTTGTATTAATTTAAGAAGCACGCGCATAGTTGGTATTATTCCCATGAAATCCTACTTTACTTAAAGATAACACCAGCAAAGCTGATGTGGCACGCCTAACATCCCTCAAAATCTCTCTCGGAGCTATCTCATTAATTGGACAGAATTGTCCATTCACTTAAAATATTTCACATCCTTTGCATAATTTAGGGGCGAGATAGTCATTGTCTACACTTAAATATAAAATAAAATATATTGTTAAATATCCAATCACTCAAATATATAGTTGCTTATTTTACGGTATTCTCTATCCATATATTGTTATAATTATATTCATATAATTTCCAAAATATTCACACAATATTTAAAATTTTCGGATAGTTATATATTTCCAATAGATTATCTATTATAACTTATAAAGATTGTTATAATGTTCGAAATGCATGATATATAATTAACTATATGTTAATACAAATATAAATACCATTATGTATTATTATATAATTATATATGTAATTTCCAATGTAATATATATAATATCGTATTGACTTCACTCAAATATACAGTTGCTTATTTTACGGTATTCTCTATCCATATATTATTATAATTATATTCATATAATTTCCGAAGTATTCACACAATATTCGAAATTTTCGGAAATTTATAGATTTCCAATAGATATCTATAACTTATAAAGATTGTTATAATGTTCGAAATGCATGGTATATAATTAACTATATGTTAATACAAATATAAATACCATTATGTATTATTATATAATTATATGTGTCATATATGTGTATATGTAATTTCCAATGTAATTTATATAATTTCGTATTGACTATAATATAATACATATATAATACGTATAAGGATAATATATAATACGTATATAATACGCATATAATATATTTGTTTTATAAACGTGTATTACGTATAATTCACCTAAATAGTCGGGACATATTTTGATATACTACGATTTCATTAATTTAATAACAGAATTTAGTTATCGAAACAATATATACACATATCAAATTTGTTTTGTTATGGACGTCAAATTCGTTTAGCCGAAACAATATACTACGATTTCGTTTAGTTATGGATCGTTTAACAGAATTTCTGTACATGTCAAATTCGTAATAGTTCTACTACATTTTCGTTAATTTAATAGATATAATAACTAACAATTTACAGTATCTTAACAGATTATTGTATTTTGTTGTTTATTAATAACGGTAAATTCTTTTTTCCAGTCATCGAGAACTTCCTTCATCGAACTAAATATAAGATATACGAATATAGTTCGACAATAAGTATTACGTATCCGACCTACAATGATCTAAATTCTGTGTACGTATCTACGTTAAACCGATTCTTTAATATACTTATAAACGGAATTCATTGGGATGGTCAATAAAATCCACTATTTAATAATATTTACCTTTATTCCTAAATTTATTCAACATGAATATTCCTTGGTATCAATATATAATAATCCCGCGTTCACATTATTCAACTCTATTTATAAATACTTACTTCTTATTCATTCTTTAGTATCATATTCAAAAAAATCTCAGTCATTCAATAACAATCACAACCTATTCACACAATGTCGACATCCGAATTAACCAACATATCGAAGCTCGAGCAGGGCAAGCGCCTTAAGGAAATGGTTGTCAGGGTCGTTAATCGCTGGACCCAGCCGGTCATGAAGGACAGAACCAAAGTTGATTCCATCGAGGTTCTACTGATTGACTCCGAGGTAGTGCATTACTCATTATATTAGTACTACGATCTTTCTTATCCGAGTATTTATCCCCTACTACAATCTATCGTTTTCGTTTTATCCCGTATGCTCTTTCGCATCTATCATTTTCATTTAAAGTTAGCCGCAATATCCTTTTCGTTATCGTTCTCGCATCTACATTTAATTGTAATACCAAAGAGAGATTAATGAATGCGCAGTTCATATTAAAATGAGATTACGTATAGTTTGTATTAATTTAAGAAGCACGCGCATAGTTGGTATTATTCCCATGAAATAACCCTAATAATAAAGGACGACCATATAGATACAAAGGGAGTAATAAAATTCGGCTTTCATTTACGGAGCTTTTTACGGCACGTTATAAATCGAATCAAATTTGGAATGAAAAAAAAAATCAAATTTGAGTAAAAATAAAATCTGAATAAAAATGTAGTGGAATGATGGGAAAAGAAGATTGAGATTTCATTTCGCCTTAAACGGAGACCGGATAATGATTGACTGAGTAAATGATTGGCTATAAATTAAGATAAAGATTTAAATATCTATATCTACATCTATAACTATATCTATATAAAAAATATTAAAAGTCTAGATGATTATCTTTTGAGCGCCACATGACACAAATTAACAATCCCACAATCACCATTTGGACTCTTATAAACTAGGAAAATGTAACTTCAATCAATGCACTTTGTTAAAAATTCAAATGATTCAATTTACTTTATTAAAATTTAGTCACAATTTTTTTTCATCTTCCTCTATCAAATTCGGGTGTGTATGAGCTTTATAGGATTCACAACTACTAAAATATTTATATGTCTCAATTTTGCATTTTAATTTCTTTGGTGCCTGCTTTATTTAAGGTAAATTTGACGGTTACGAAAAATTATTCATGTTAGCCGACTACAAATCATTTTGTGGCTACATTTGGATTGAGTATTAAAAAAAACTTTTTGTTTTGTGTTGGATGTTGGAAATTAAGGTGCTATTGATCTTTAATGAAAATGATAAGTACGAAGCAAGTCGAGTTTTAGACACATCGGAATAATAATATGTATAATCAGTAATCTTTGTATGCTTTGAACTTTAGGATAGTTTGTTTTTAAATACATAATCTTTGTAAATTAAACTTACAAAATAGAAGTAAACTGATAGAGGATATCATAGTATTACGGTATCACGATGGACAATATCGTATTATTACGGTATTCGGGTAAGTTTAGGAAACACAATATTATTGTAATGTCTGAATAAGATAGAATTAGGAAATTATATTATTAATTTCCTAGTTTAAGTAGATTTGATATCATTACGATACTATAAATATATGTGTTTTGTAACAGGATCAAAATGAATTCAATAACACAAAACCTTTATTTTAGCATGGTATCGGAGCCTGTTTCTTGTGGACACAAAAATTGCTTCTTGTGGCAAAAATTTACGGCGCTCACCGGTGGGATATGAAAAAAAAAACTTTTTATGCTAGTTTTGAAAAAAAATTAAATTAAATAAACCCTATTTCCCCTTTGAATTTGTATTCCACAACAACTCGTTCTCCTGCAGATGTGAAGCTGATGGTTCCAGACATTTCTGAATTTGCTATGAGTTGGATTAGGGTTCTCAAGCAATTAAAATTGATGGATAATTTGCCATTTTAAAATTGTCATGTTCAAAAACTTTGCGTTTTTGATAATTATTCCCGACGAGTTCGAAAAACTTAGCGTTCTCGTTTGAAAATAGCCGAAAAAATCTATATGCCACAATGGAGAAAAAGCGATGAAGCTAAAGAAGATAAAGATCACAGATATCTCTTTTTTTTCTTTAATTTGTGCAAACTCATGGAAATTTTTACAAATTACCATGAGTTTGAGGGACAATGATGGAGGATATCGTAGTATTACGGTATCACGATGGACAAGATCGTATTATTACGTTATCCGAGTAAGTTTAGGAACACAATATTATTGTATTGTGTGAATAAGATAGAATTAGGAAACTATAAAAAAGTGATGAAGACAAAGAAGATGAAGATCACAGATATCTCTTTTTTTTTCTTTAATTTGTGCAAACTCATGGAAATTTTTACAAATTACCATGAGTTTGAGGGGGGATGATAGAGGATATCGTAGTACTACGGTATCACGGTGAACAATATCGTATTATTACGGTATCCGAGTAAGTTTAGGATACACAATATTATTGTATTCTGTGAATAAGATAGAATAAGGAAATTATATTATTAGTTTCATAGTTTAAGTAGATTTGGTATCATTATGATACCATAAATATATGTGTTTTGTAACACGATCACAACGAATTCAATAAAACAAAACTTTTATTTTAGCATAAACATATATATGTATACAATTCGTGAGTTTTAGATAGCTCACATCTTATCCACTATGATGATCAATATTCATTTGCATGAAGGGGTACACAACTTTTACAAGACCAAATAAAATGTTGGCTCAATGTCTCTTTTTAAACGATTTGATTTAATTGAATTTGTGTTTTTTTTATCATTGTCTTTATTTGTTTTTGCCAAAATAAATTTAATTGCTCTTTCTATTAGTTATCTCTAAGAAACTACTCTAAATAACCACCTCAGTAATTTCATATTATGTTAAAAAAAACTCCTGATAACCGTACTAATTCCAAGTACCAATCATCCACCCTACACATGTCATTTTCGGCTATTATTATATAACTTAATTAATTACTCCGTTTAATTTATTTATTTAACTTTTATATTTTTTTATAAGGAATTTTAATGAGTGATAATCGAATGAATTTTTTTTGTTAAAGAGAAAATACAACATAGTATTTAAACAACTCGGCGAATATCGCTGATCAACGCTTATTATATCTATTTCTATCGCTCCCCAACGATTGTTTTATCGTGTTTTCCCTTCTTAAGTGAGCTTTAATTGTCGAAATTTGTTAGGAAGTCGATACTACCGTATCTCCCGTTAATTTAGCAAGATATGTGTGTTTTTAAATGCATTTACGTCTTAAAGAACTAAAAGGACTAAGCCTGGGATAAGAATGAAAATCGAGAAGGAAAAGACGCGAAACGAGAAGAAAGAATGATCGATTGCAGAAGTATCTACTTCAAACATCCATATCATGATTTCTAAAACTCCAATGAGGGTGATTCAGGTGGTGTTGGAAAGCTCTTTTTATTAGCTTTTCAATGGTATATCTCATGCCTAATTTGAACAAGTAACGAAGAAATCATAGACGATTGAAGTCAGGTGCACGGAGTTGTAACCTTCAACGTAACCGATCGAATCATCCCCTGGACTTGATCAAGTGACACTGTTTCTGGGCCACAGAGCTTTATTCTTTTTATTAGTTTTTTGGGCCCAATTTTCTATCTTAATAGATTGTATTAGGACGAGATTAGGGGACACTTTTCAAATTATTCAGCTTTAGTTTTAGAATTAGATATAGTGCTTTCTTAAAAATTGAAGTTTTACGTACGTTGCATTCAGATTCTCACATACGCTATTGCCCTAATTCTTCGGTATCAATCTTTCAATTTTTTAATTTTTTTTTTCTATTAGTTTAATTTCATGCTTTGATTGATTATTGGTTTCGTAGTTACATCGTTATATTGCTTTAGTATAGATTCGTTATTGTTCTTCGTAATTAATTCTCATCATTTCATTATGTTTATTTTGATTTAATCATTGTTAGATTGTTAATTTGAGTACCAGTAGATAATTTTCCTTCTAGGGTTTAGGGGGATCTATGAATATTATGAGAGTTATAATTAATTGATGAATTGTTATTCGAATGAGTGACCACTTGATTATCATTTTAACTCCGATTGATTAATTAGTGGTCACGATTAATTGATTAGTATCACAATTATGACTTTCGTCGAATGAGTTAAGAGCTAATTAGGTCACAATAATTCGGGGTGACTAGTTTAATTCTAGCGACCGTAGGTTAAGTTTAGCTCTACAGTTTGTAGTGTACCGACCCGAGTCTTAGGTAGTTCTTAACCCGAATCTTAGGTAGTTCGATTACTGATTTAGTTGGTTAATTCCCTGACCCGATTAATATTCGTGCTGAACCTGAGACTCTAGACTTTTCCGTTATTGATATTTCATCTTAGCTATCTAGCTTTATTTTATCAAACCAACTGGAAATTGTGATCCATAACCTATAGTCTAACTCTTAGGAATAGACAACTAAATCCTTTCTCCTTGGGGTTCGACCCTTACTTCACCGTCTACATTAGGACCCTAGGTTATCTTTGAATAGGGATACTACTTTACCCTATTAATCGCGGCAACAAACTAGTTTTACACTTATATGTTGTTCAAATCTAACTCTATCAAAAAAGCTATAATAGTTCTTATACTCCTCACAAATCTTAAAAAATGTTGAAAATCAAACAACCGGATGGAGTACAAAATTATACTCATATAAAATTAGTTTTGTAATTTACAATATTAAAATTAATAATTTTTTAATAATTATTTTAATAATTTTTTAATGACACGTCATCGAATCAGTGGATCAACCCGGGTTTTGATCATAAATTAACGGGTCATTTGGAGTTTCAGCCAAATGGATCGCGGGTCAACATTTTAGGGTCTTGACTCTTCACCCTAAAAATTGGGACAAATTTATGAGTCGAGTCGTAATTCAACATGACTATTTTCAAATTTAAAAATCACCTATCTCAAATTATAAGAGATATAGTCCGTATTAGGTTAGCTACTTCACCTTCGTAAGGTGTTTTTATATGCTACTGAGCATGTACATGTGCAAAATTTTGATATACCCGTAATACGGCCAATTCATTTCTTATAAATTCCTTTACCAATGACGATTTCTACCCACAACCACCCCAAAATGTCCTCATTTATTTGTCCTCTCATTTTTTACATCATAGGTCCTTTTTCGATGTTTTTATGACGGGTTTTCTAACCAAGAAACACTTAACCTAACGTCAACATTTAACAAAGTAAAGATTTTCGTTGTTATATGAATTTGAAATCTGATCAAATGAGAGAAAATAATATTTGTATTGTCATTACCAGACTACACTTCCATTTTATGTTCTTACTAAAGTTCTATTATAAAAATATTCTTCCATAACTCTGTGACGTGTCATGGGTGTCACACTAATCTTCCTTTTCAAGGTTGTGCCGGGTTATCTTAAACTACAAATACGTAACTTATATATTAAAGGTAAACACCTTCGTTTATTATATGATTTTTTTATCAAGTCGGTGATAACATTTGGGTTGTCACTACCGATCTTCATAGAATATATTTCAATATTACTAACTTTCATTTTTTTATAAATCACAACCCTGTGACGTGTCACGGGTATGACACTAGTTATCCATCTAATGCTACATTAATTAGATGACATGACAATGGTAAGCCTATGACATGACTAGTTTTGACAATCTCGATTTGTTTTACCCCCACTTTCCCAAACTTTTGCCTCTTATTATTTCACTAGTATAGATCCCATGCAATTGCATGGTTTTAAATAATGGTAATATTACTATAAAAAAGTATTAATAATTTATTACAATTTTGTGTTGCACGACATGGAAATATTATAAATATTAGTATTAAATAAAGGGGTTGATAATAAAGGGGAAAACTTACTCTTTTATTAGGTTAAAGAGTTGCTTAAGCTACATTTTATTTAAAATCAAATCAAATACAAAATAATATTTAAATAAATACTTGCATAATTTTTTGTATTTTTCGAATTTTACGATTATCATAAAATTTACTGAGAATAATTAGAATTTATAAATACTCGTATAAGTTAATTGTTGATTTCTACAATTAATTATGTACTTGTTACCATAACTGAAAATTGAGCCTTTTGGAGGAAATTTTTTCAATGTGAGCATGCCACCTAAGCACGTATTATCTTCTTAGTAGTATAAGAGGATTAATTTCCCCTATTTTCTCACTTGTATATATTAACTTCTTATTCTTTTTTACCTTATTGATTTCTCTCTACTTTCTCCTCAGCTTATTATTTTGCTTAAAATAATGATATTTTACTGATTTCTAACGAGATTAATTCAATCACATTAACAAACAAAGCATTGATGTTGTATGATCATGAATTTAAAGACAAATAAAGAAGAAGAGTGAAAGAATTATGATAAAATGAAGAAAAACAATCAGAAATTATGCCAGAAAATTAGAATTGGAGAGAACATAGGAGACAGAGATGGAGACTAATTAGGATATTTTTAGTATAATAGTTATAATTATGTCACGTTTAATGAAATTAATCAAGTACAGGGGTATAAGTAGGGGTATAGAAAATTAGAGGGATATATGGCAGAAAACGAAAAAATAGGAGGGTACAGTGTAGAAAAACCCTAAATTTTTTTAAATATGAGGAGAACATCTAGGTACTCATGAATGATGGTCGACCCCCTTGTTTCCGGTTATTCAGATTATTGTTGCGTGAATGATGTTTTGGGTGAGCATCAGTGAATTGAAACGATATACAACAAGTTAGTTAGTAACAAGCACTTTTTCTGTTATACTATGAATAATGTTATTATTTACCTTAATTTGAATTTGATCAAGAGTAAAGATCGTGATCTTTTTGGGGTTATCCATCATTTTGACTGCATTATTATCTTTGTTACGTATTATTTATAGTTATTTTTATTTTATTGTGAATTAGGTTTTTATCGTTCGTATCAGAGAGATAATGTTTCTAACTTTAGTTTAATAGTTAAATATATAACACGACATAAATTGTCAAATTAAGTGAGACTAAATTAAGTAGAAACCAATACGGACATGGATGCTTACTTCGTAATGTGAATCATTTTAATAACAACCTATAATGGTGCTGGATTAAATCACTAGATAATAAGTATGTATACTTTTATTGATTATTTACTTCCATTTCTATGAAAGAGGCGTCAAGAAGTCATCAGCATGAAAAAAATTATTTTCGAAAGGGACAGTTTCATGCCTAGTAATCCGTTTACGGTATTTTGAAATGCATATGATCAAACTCTTAACATCTATAATTCAACGATGACTATTAAGGTTGAGGATTATGAGAAGACTAAGTTCGTTAAAAAGTCGTACATTGCTCTAACTACATACCACTCCTCCCAAAAGAAGCCAAAGTTTAAGCGTCTCGCTCAGGTACTAACAAATTTGACTATGATCGTGAGTGACAATCTGGATTTGGTTGAGTGTTTTCGTCCCCGTTGACCGCATTATCTTTGATTATAACATTAGTAAAAAAAAAATTCAATTTTTTTTAACCTTTACAATGGTGAAAAACACAATGCTATATAAGGAATTTATGAAATAGTTAAATAGTGAAAGCTTGAAAGATTTTGGAAACGGATTAATGAGAATCGTGCAATATACCAAACTAAGATTAAGCATGTTACTTACTTTTACATCTCGATGTATATGCCCATGATGGTGAAGATATTCTAACCCTTTGAGAACTTCACGCAATATGGTTGCTATAACAACCTCTTCAAATCCATCGGGATGTGCGGCTTTTAATATGTGTAAGCATGAACCTCCAGCCATATAAGGCATGATAACCCATAAGTTATGGTCACTAACAAATGAACAATGTGACTTTAGAACATTGGCATGATCAACCAAAAACATTGTCTGTGCTTCACGAGATATGTTATTCTGTCAAATAAATTAATACATTTCATGAGTAATCATTACAAGATAAATATTTTCGAAAATGTATAGTAACAACGAACTCACGAATAAACTCTATGTGATTATTGTGAAATTTATAGTATTATTGAAGATATTCAATCTATCATATAAAAATATTTGTGCGAAGACTTTTTAAATACACAAATTTTATTATTGGAGGTAAAAAAATCCAAATCACTGTATATATTTCCAGTGTTTCAATAATTTGTTTATCTTTACTTTCGGCATGAAGATCAATAAGTGAGGATGACTCCATTTGTTGGTCTTTTAATTGAATGACATGTGACCCAAAATGTAGGTAGGTGATCAAATTACCCATCGATAGCATGTACAGAATAAAAGAAAAATAAATGAATAAAGACTTTTGATACATACAACCCATAGCCCATAGAGTTGCATATAATCATTAACTTTTTTAATAGTTTCAAGACAAAAAAGAATCTCAATTGTCATTTACAGAATTTGCAGGGTCTGTCTTTCAAGATTAAACCATTGAATTCATTTATTCTTCCTCATTAGTACTCTCAGCATTACTGCTATAAAAAAATATCTCATAATGTCGTTAACTACAGTTATACAAAATTACCATTATTTTTCATGAGAAAGTTTCGTGATTTGTTTTGAGAAAAGCAAAATAGAAATCCTTACATATGCAAGTAAGTTTTCTTCTCTTATTTTCGAAATTAGATTTATATGAATTGCGGGTTGTTCAATTAAATTGAACAAATACTTGAAATTAATTGAACAATTTTGAATTAATGGAGGATTCGTCAAGTTAGATTTTATCTCTTTTTTGGAAATTTCATGTGAATCGCGATTATCAATTTCATGTTAGACTCAGATTTATTGGTAGGCAAGCAATTACCAATTCCATTTGTATTTTGGAATGTTAGGCAGAGAATTTGTTCTGATTTGCCGTGTGACTAACTGTTCTGATTTATCAAATGAAAAAGTCTCAAAAAAAAATTCCATCGTTGTTGTACTGTTTTGTTTTTCCATTTGGTATTGTTCTGATTTTGTTTTCAGAATTATTTTGGCTAATAATTGAAGAATTTTGTTTATTTTATTTTCAAAATTATAATGTTTGATTTTGATTGGAATGAACCATTTATTAAAGAAGATGACAAACCTTTCATTTCCCAAGCCTTTGAAAGTCAGGAGGAGGCATATATCTTTTATAACAATTATGCTAAGAGGCATGGTTTAGTCCCGGTTAAGGATTGTACCGATACTAAATGTCGAAGGACAATTAGAGAAGATTTTCTTTGTCACCGTGGTGGAAAACAACAATTAAAGGTAGTTGCTATTTCTAAAACCCAAAGAAATACAAGTCTTCAAAGTGTGGTTGTTGTGCTCATATGCGAATCACTCTAAAAAGCGTTTTGATATATTTCTAGAAGAATGGCATGTCACCACGTTTATTAAAGAACCTAATCATGATATGTTGTCTAGCCAAGAATTCTGTTTCCTTGCGGTAAATCTGAATATCACTTGTGAGGATGAAAAAAGAATTTTTATGTATAAAGAAGCATGATTCTCTATTAGGCAAATAATTAGGGTGTTGAAGCTTGAGAAAAACCTTAAACATGGTGAATTACCCTTTTTCGATAGAGATATCAGCAACCTTTATGCTAAAGTAAGGAAGATGATTGGAGATGATGATGCGAAAAACTTAATGGAGTATATGAAATTGGAGAAAGAAAGATAATAAAATGTTTCAGTATGCATTTATATTGGATGGAAAGAGGAGGCTAGAAAATATTTTTTGGTGTCATACTCAAACTTCGAATGGTACCAAAAGTTTGGGGCCGTAGTCATTTTTGATACTACTTATAGAGTAAACTCATATGACATTCCTTGTGGGATTTCTGTAGGTGTCGATAATCATGGAAAAACAATTTTGCTTGGTTTTGCACTCCTTTGGAATAAGATGACGCCTACTTTTAAGTGGTTAATGAAGGTATGTTTTTTGAAATTTTTACATTTGATTGATTCACATTTTTAATTTGCCGTGTGACTAACGTGCAATGTGACTTTTTTTCTCAATTTTGTCATGTAACTATGTATCGACTTTTGTGAGCGTTATGAACAAGCCGCCACAAAGCATCTTGATTGATCAAGATCCTTGGATATCTAAAGCAATTAAAATTGAAATGCCAACTACAAAATACAGTTAATGTATATAGTATATAACTTTAAAATTTAGTTGTTCGTTTGCGAGTCTTCTTACGTAATGACTACCAAGAATCGTGTAGTGATTTTTACAGGTTATACAAGTTGACTGAATCGGTGAAGATACTCAAGGGGCTTTCATTCAAGAGGGAAGGTCTATCATTGAAAATGTTCTGATTTGTAAGGACTTGGTGAAGCTCTATGAAATACGAAGTTCTTCTGCCATATGCCTTTTCAAAATTGATTTGCAGAAAGCATATGATACTGTGTAATGGGACTTTGTGGGACATATGTTAAATGCACTGAATTTCCCTTCCCTCTTTATCCAACAACTCATGGTCTGCATCACCACTACCTCATTCACCTTATCTATGAATGGCTATATGTTTGACTACTTTCAAGGAAAAAGGGGATTGACACAAGGGGACCCTATTTCCCCTTTGCTCTTCACCTTATGCATAGAATACCTAACAAGAACTCTCAAATATGCTACAGAGAAACAATTTCCAGTACCACCCCATGTGCAAACAGCTCAAGTTAACACACTTAATGTTTGCAGATGATTTACTTTTATTCTGCAAAGGAAATGATAACTCTATCATCCTGCTTCTGAAAGCCTTCACCACTTTCTCCCAAACTACTAGAAGAAAGCAGCAAGTCTGAGGTCTAGTTCAATGGGATGACATCTGAACTCAAAGATGATTCTATTAGTCACTGGTTTTTCTGAGGGCACCCTGCCATTTAGATACCTATATATCCCTATCAAGGATAGTAGACTATCAAAAAAGGACTGTCAACAACTAACTGAGAAGGTTGTAGCTAGAGTTAGAAGCATTGGAGCCAAAAAATTGTCCTATGTAAGAAGTGAATGAATATGTCCTAAGACATTTCCGGCAATTACTAAATTTAATATAAGATATTATTATGGAGATAATCGTTATGTATGATAGTAATTCATAATTGCTTGCTAGAGAATAATTATAATAATTAGTCCAATTTGATTGGGCTGATGCCTATGGATATATAATCCTATAAGGTAACACAATCAGACTTCGTCAGGAAACTAAACAGGCCCAATGTGGACTTGTGAGGTATTAGGCTGTGACTACTTATGAGGTCCGGTTAGTCTCTTGGTTTAACCTAAACTCTAATACTATATAAGGATATGGTATATGAGTCATAAAGAGAATGAGAATCAACCAAGGAGAAACCCTAATTTAAGCTAGTTCAGTTTATTGCCTCAAGAACCCTAAAAGTAAGAGAGAGAATTGTTCTATTCTATTTCTTCCGTCCTAGCAGACGTGAGATTCTGACTGAGTTGGTGGACCGAGTAGAGGAGTAACACGTGGGGCTCTGGTATCTCTCTGTCTTGTGTATCGAGGAATTTACGCTACGAGGGTTTGTATTTCTCGACCTACTTTTGTCCTGATTCATATCTATATTGTGCTTATTTTCTTGGATTGGTGCTAGGAAATTGTTTCCTGAAATTTCGCTTTCGCACCGATATAATCCTACAGTGGTATCAGAGCCTCTAGCATGATATTTATATGATCAGATTCAAATCATTTGTGCGTCTTTATTATGATTTAATTATAATCTTGGGTTTATCATGGGAAATTTGCATAACTAATATAGAGATATTGGTTAATTGAATTGGAATTCGGATAACAAAGTAAGAAAATTGTTTTTTTTTTAAATTGAAGAGATGGAATCATATACACGTAGCATTAGTTCTTCCCCAAACAGATTTCTTACTGGTTTAGATAAACTTGTTATCTTTATGTTGAATTTTATTCAATCCCATACCAATTTTATTTTTGAGAAAAATAAAATTAAAAGGGGAAAGGAAAAGGGGTAACTAACACCCTACTGAGCGACTTATACCTATCACGATCAGGCCGTCGTCTGGATCCGTGGGTCGAGGAGCATGACACGACATGGGTTTCAAAATTTTGTCGACCAACCAATTGATGGTGGGTCAGAGTGTTGCTCAGCCAAGGCCGAAGTTTCGTAGAGACGAGGTTGTCGACAAAACATGGACGGTGTGACTCGCGACTGGAAGTGTTGACGACGTACCTTGTGTTGACTCGTCGATGTTGATCGATGAAGGGGAAGCTGTGGTGGTCTTTGGGTGGCGTTTGTTAGTTGGGCCTTGTGTAAATTGAATTTATCATTAAGCCACTAAGGAACACGGTTGTAGAGAACATTAAAGGGCTGAATTTCATGTGTGAATGTTTGGCCCCAATGCAGACGTTCGGGCTAAAAGTAGTTGGCCCACTCTCTTATTGGAAAGAGTTTGTGTATTTCATCCTAATTGGCCGGGATTGGGAGTTTAAGACTGGGAGTCTCCTTGGCCCATTTTGATGTACGAAGTTGTAAATGTGATTTGCACTCCTTCTCCGCCCACTTTGTTAGCAAATCAGATTTTGCATTCCTTTTTTCTTCAATTGTGCAATTTTTCACGTAATTTGATTACACCCATGATAAAATATTATAGATTGAGTTATAATAAATTCGTTTGTTTAGTTTACTACTTAATTGTTAAGTCGTGTTACTAAAGTTGGTTCTGCGATTAGTTTATGACTTAATCGTTAAGTCGTGTTCCTAATTTCAGGTTTTATTCTAATTAATCGTTAATTGGATTATGAATGAGATTCATAGTTTTATGGTTTGCGTATTGTGAATGCGGCACCTGAATGCCATTATAATTGTTATGAGATTGGCTTGTGACTAGTATGACCCAAATTAGGATGGTTTACGATCTCCGTATCGTTATACGTTGTAATAATTTTTAATTATTTATTCGTCTTGTTACGCGTGCAAATGTATAATTATTTTAGTTCATACGATTGCGGGCGCATCGTATTGCATGCAATGTAGTAACTTATTGTTTTATTTTACTAGTTAAGTTGTTATTAGTGAAAATAAATGTAATTTGAAGACGAAGTCCCGAGAAGATGGAGGATGAGATCCAAACGATTTGAGGGAGGTTTCATGAAGGATGGAGATCCGGAAGAAGCTCTTGGACCTAGTTAGTTTAGGGGCCATGCTAGATCACTTATTTTTATGCTTGCATTTAAGTTGGTTTTATGCTTGTTTTATTTTGTGAATGTGGTTATTTTGTTATGAGTTCACCGTTAATAACCAACATTTGATCCCCATATAAGTAATATTGAGTCATATGTTTTTCCAGACAACACCTATGAAGCCTTAGAACACGATTGATAGGTTCTGCCAAAGCATGATGTTGATTGTATTTCCGGGAATAATAAGGTGAATTTATGAAATTCACACGTTAATGTTTGGTTTGACTCAACGGAACTATCAAAAGATAAAGTTTTGGGTTTCGAAAAAAAGAGATGTGTTTGACAAGGAGTTGTTGAACACGTCGACCAAGAATTATAAGACAGTTATAATTAGTAAGGTTGTTACTTACCTTAAACATTATTTAATCAAAGGCATGCCAAAGTCTGTTTGATGAATAGTGGGAGAGAGTCTTGGTTGAATGCCTTTTAGGGGATATTTTTTAAAGGGCATTTGGTAGTTTAAAAGGATATTTTAAATTGCTTTGATGAACATTTCGCTTATGCTCGCTTGTTTGTTTTGCTTAGGTAGAAATAATGACTAAAACAACAACTCGTTTTTTTAATCTGTGCTCAGTTCTTGAGAAGGACAAATTGAATGCTAATCTTTCCTGAAATGGAAACGGAACTGAGAATGGTTCTCAGGTGTGAAGGAAAGAGTATGTTTTGAACAATTCTTTTCCTGCCGAACTCCCTGAAATAGTATCAAATGCTAAAAGCCGGAGAGCATATCATAGTGATAGCTCGCATGACCATTGATAATGTATCAATTAATTTGTTGTATAACTGGTTTCAAAAATTCTTTGAACTTTTGTATGCAATGAGAGAAAACAAAACAAGCAAGAGTTTGTGTTAATTCGGATTGAGAGTTACATCCCAAATGAGTCGGAAAAGGGAACATGGAGATGTTTCTATGGCTCGTAAGGGAAAATAGTTCAAACGGATGGGGTAAGACCGATTTCTTAGAATGACTATGACAAACAAGTTGTCAAGTCGGGATTCTTTTGAAAAGTAAAGGTCGGTTGAAAAGCAAATGTTGCGAATGAACATCAATGCTTCTTTCGTCTAAAAATTAGCCGTGGAAGAAGATTTCCCCAAATGCCACAAGGTCAAGAAACATGGTGTTTCTACCTTCGGTTTATTTGTTATAGAAGTGAATTTAGCAAATTTTATTTCCTGGGTATTTGATACCACGAGTGGGAGTCACATTATTGGTAATGTGCAGAGACCAAAAGAAGTAGAAAGCTAAATTATAAAATAGTTTGTATGTTTCGGAAACACACATCTATAACATCGACAGCAAGATACATAAGGTTAATGATTCAAACACCCCTTGCAGGGCAATTGATGTTCTAGCCCTTACACATACAAATGTGTGTGGGATGGTGAACAAATTAGCAAGAGATAGGGGTGATTTACTTCATGTATTGGAATTATTTGAAGAGTTCGAACATTTCCAAAATGAAGTGCAAAACCAACTTGAGAAGAAAATAAAAACGCTACGATCCGATCGTGGTTGGTGAATATTTATTCTCAAGAGTTTGATGATCATTTACAAGGATTGTGGAATCGTTTCACATATCGAACCGCTAGGAAAATGGAGTTTTCCGAACGAAGGAATTGAACCTTATTAGATATGGTTTGATTCAGGATAAGTCTTGTCGACCTTCTAAGTTTCATATTCGGATTTGCATTTAGAATGCAGCATTCACACTTAACATGATTCTAACCAAAGCAGTAGATGAGACACCATATACGTGATATGGATGGAAACGTTCCTAAGTCGTCTTTTATGGTCTATTCCGAATAGACTATGAAATATTACTTGTACACCTAAAGCGTAAACAAGGTAGTAGTTGCTTGTGGTGGTGTCTTTTTGGAAAAGATGGTTGTTCCAAAAAGTCAAGTGGCAGTAGTATACATCTCGAAGGAGTTCGTGATGACGAGCAACAACTAAGTGAGATGGCACAACATAAGGATGTTGTTAAAGGTGGTGATGTAGGTTCGACCCACAACCCATCCACTAATTATCTAAAGGTTGTAGTTCCATATTGTAGAACTAGTAGATCTTATATTCCAACGAAAAGGTTTGCAAAAACTTATTTGACGGAGTGTTCCAAAACAATAATTTTTGGAAAATAAGAAACTTACTACCTACAAGGACGCTTTGGTGAGTTAGGACTCCATAAGGTGACTAAGAGTAGTCGTACTAAAACAGATGTCAAACCGCTTTCTTGAAAGAGTTCTTGAAAGAGGATGTGAAGTTAAGTGGGAGTATTATTACTTTCCTAGTTTTGTATGTGGATGACATACTAATCATAGGAAACAATGTATTCGTACTTGAGGCAGTCAAGGGATGGTCATACTATTGCTTCACTACGAATGATCTAAGAGAGACAGATTACATATTTGACATCAATATCTATGGAGATAGATCGAGGATGATTATTGGACTTAGTCAAGAGACTTATGATGATAAGGTTCTTGTTATGTTCATGATGACACAAATACCAAACAAACTCGAGTGTTTGACACTGAGTTGTCGTGAAGAACATCCTTAAGTACTTGAGAAGAATTAAGGACGATTTCTTGGTATGCGGTGGAGAGTTTGAGTTGGTTGCTACAAGTTACACTGTTGCGAGTTTCTGTAGTGACTAAAGATGACTTACGCAGTGGTTTGGTTTCATTTTTTGTCTCAATGGACTCTTGGAAATTTTACATAAGAAATCGAGTATATAGCAACGACAAATGCAGCAAAGGTAGTTTGAAAGTTTCAGAACATTGCAAATGTCGAAAATCTATTTGACTAAACCGTTCCCACTGCCTAGATATGAGAGTCATACTAGGTTTACGGGATTTAAGCTAATCAAGATTAGCGTTGAAATTGTCTTGGGAGAAATACAGTTATTAAAATATGGTTGATGTTTGGAATGTTCATCTATATTATTGATATCTTATTTAATCGTTGGTTTACTATTAAATAAAATGTCCAGAAAGCATGTGAGTTCTCTATAGGATTATCAATTGTGTTTTGATAAGTGGAAAACTATCGGTGAACAGAGATCACAACTTATTTGTGTCCCTAGTCAGTATCACTAAATTGGGCATAAGTGATGCATTGAATGACTAGCACAAGATTGTTGGATAGCGTAGTTCCATGGGTTATGGGAACATGTAGATGTTCGTACAATCGAGTGGATATATTGGATATATTGTGACTTGACCAAAGTGAATTCTAAAGTAGAATCAAATCTATGTTTAGTGGATTCCTTTGACATGAGTATATTATTGCAACCATGATACGATTAGTTGTGCATTGACACTGCCAAACACCGCGCCGTAAAAGGAGGTTATAAAGACATTCGTCATGCATACTAAGAATTGAGTGGGAGTTTTGGATGATACAAGACTGGATAAGTCCTTCTATGTGAACTGAAAAATGCATGGCCATGCGAGGAATGGATTAAAGAGTTAATTTATTCAAGGATAGTTCGAACTCGAAGATCGAGGAAATGAATTTGACAAGTGACACATTAATCATGAGTTGTTTAGATATGATCGAATTCGATATTAAGCGACTTAAGGATTTTGAAGATTGCCTTATTGTCTTCGGACAAGTGGGAGATTGAAGGAATATGTCATAAGACATTTCCGGCAATTACTAAATATAATATAAGATATTATTATGGAGATAATCGTTATGTATTATAGTAATTCATAATTGTTTGCTAGAGAATAATTATGATAATTAGTCCAATTCGATTGAGCTGATAACTATGGATATATAATCCTATAAGGTCACACAATTAGACTTAGTCAGGAAACTAAACAGGCACAATGTGGACTTGTGAGGTATTATGCTGTGACTACTTATGAGGCCCGGCTAGTCTCTCGGTTTAACCTAAACAATACTATTATATAAAGATATGGTATATGAGTCATAAAGAGATTGAGAATCAACCAAGGAGAAACCCTAATCTAAGCTAGTTCAGTTTACTGCCTCAAGCACCCTAAAAGTAAGAGAGAGAATTGTTCTATTTTATCTCTTCCGTCCTAGCAGGCGTGGGATTCTGATTGAGTTGGTGGACCGAGTAGAGGATCAACATGTGGGGCGCTAGTATCTCTTTATCTTGTGAATCGAGGAATTTACGCTACGAGGGTATGTATTTCTCGACCTACTTTTGTCCTGATTCATATCTATATTGTGCTTGTTTTCTTGGATTGGTGCTAGGAAATTGTTTCCTGAAATTCTGCTTTCGCACCGGTATAATCCTACAAGAAGAATAAGCTTGATTAATCGTCCAATCAAAGCGTCCGCTACCTACTATTTTGAATGAGGGGGTGTGTTAGACAATAATTAAGTAGACTACAGTTAATAGTTGTAATTAGTAGTCTCTTCATTTACCGTCAGTACGAGTTGTCATTAAGTAAGGCTACAACATTCGTTGTACTCATGTATTACCTCTGGTATTTATATCAAATTAGTTGAATGAAATTGTCAAGGGATTAACCAAACTTACAACAATTAACTAGAGTATACTTAATTATTGTCTAACAACATCTTCAACTCACTCATCCTGGATTTTGTTATTCAGTCCATACTCTAACTTAGTTTATGCAAAACCCGACTTTGTCTCACCGAGGAGCAACTTCGTAAGTTGTTTATCATTTAAACCCAATCTTAGACAAGCAAGGTATTATTTACTGTGCTGACACATCATTAAAACTCGAGGCCTAATGTGATTTAGATTGGGCTAGTTGTCTGCTCCGTTAGTGTTCTCTTACCATCTACTCCCTCCGATTTTTATTAATCTTCTCACTTGACTTTTGGGAGAAAAATAAGGGTGTAGGAATGTGTGGCTCAAAAGAGAAAAAAGATGAGAGAGAAATGTAAGGGTAATTCTAGACCACATGTTGATGGTTCAAAATAGAAATAGGGAAGAAAGATTGTTTCAACCCCAATAAAAAAACAGGGAAGAACAATAAAAATTGGAGGGGTATCTTATATTTCTTGGAGGTTATCCAACTTTAATGGAAAACATGAAGCAAGCCACTATGACTCATTCTTCTACTGAAATTGAACTTAGAGTGGGCATTGAACATTCCCATCACATTCGTTTGCATTGTGATAATGAAGCTAGTTTAACCACACATTTACAACAATCTTATTTTCCATAAATCTTATTTTCCATAAACGAACGTACGAAACATATTGAGAATGATGGTTATTTTGTCTGTAATGAGATTCAACGTGGTACAATTATATATTCTTATCACACTCACTCTCAGGTACTCGATATTTTTTACAAAGGTTTTTAGGAAATCAGTATGTAGTTTTATTTCTCACTTGACAATTTAGGCATTTCCAATCATCTTGTACCAACTTGGAGGTATTAGCAAATATCATCTATTACGATTAAGAAATGTTATGTTAATAAAAAAAAATCATATCTTGTACTCTGTATGTAATTACCTTAAGTTAACAAAGCTAAGCTAGGATTTGGAACAAAAAGTCTTATATATTTTGAAAAGGATGTACTTGTGTGTGTATTTTATATGTCCGCTAGTTAATATCACATGAAAGCAATATACAAAAAAATCATAATAATATTCATTTCCTCGTTTTATATTTTACAAATTTTTTAAAATGATGAAATTTCGATACATCATTATTCTGCCCATATAACTTTATGAACATGTTATTGGGATAAAATACGATGCATAAAGTACATAACAAAAGACAAAAAATTTCTACCAAAAACAAAACAAAAACTCTTAGATTTAAATTACCAAGCTAGTTTTTCTTTCGGAAATCAAGGACGTTGAAATTAAAAAACACGAATTGATATATTCTTATTGCAATGTAACATATAATAATATTAAAAGGAAAATCAAAAACTATGAAAGTTGGAGGATTTACCAAGTCGCTATTACAACGTTCAAAGTCGAGGATCTTAATGGCGACGATCTCATTATTTTGATTACATAAAGCGCGGTAGACCGAAGCACTTATGCCTTGACCTACTTCTTCATATAATGTATAATGCTCTGCTCCAATCGGAAACTTTTTCTTCTCTTTCTCCATTATTATATGAAGATGTTTGTAAATCTTACCCTGCACATTCTGGATAAGGCTTATTCATGGTTGATCAATATATCTCTAGTCCATGAAAACAACAATTTTAAGCTATTGATTGATTATTACAAAAAAAAATGGATTTTGGATTATAATTTTATATACTTTCTGCAAGACATTTATATGTGGTGCATATGCAAATATGTAGAATGATAATTTTTCTATTATACAATGTAATATAGATAAATTAGGGGGGTGATATAGAATACACTATGAAGTACTCCGTATTAATTATGATTAACAAGAAAAAGTCGAGGGTTGTAATTCAAGTTAATGTTCCTATTTTTCCGTGAAAAGAAAAGAGTGGGGAAATCAGATGACAAAGTCCTTCCCTATATAATGATTGATCCAAAATCATAAATGATGAGCCATGTAAATAGGAGTAAATTGTGCCATGGATAATTATTCATAAAGCATTAAAACTTAACATTTCAACTAGTTTCTATTAGAAATACAACTAACAGAACAAGTTAGCATTAAAGTAAATCAAAAGATAACTTGAATTGATTCATTCCAAGGTGTACAACCTATGTATCAACGGTATGTCTACTAAGAGATGGTTTCTCATCAAACTTAATGAGGGAACAATTACAACTTGATGTTACAATGATACCAAATCTAATAAAAATTGATACGTTTAATATAAAAAAATAGCTTAATATACTAATCAAAACATAAGATAATCATTAGTTTTATAATGAAAAGAGTATATTCGCCCCGTTTTCTAAATGACTTTTATTTTATGAAGTGAATTCCAAACATTAATATTAGAAACAAATATAATTAATAAGTACATTCTTCGCCCATAAGTGTGTTGCTTAGTGGTTAAAACTTGTGGTCATTGACCCAAGGATCTCAGGTTCAAGCCCCTGCAAGTGCGAACTTGTGGGAGTTGTATGGCTCGAGACTACGTCTTCTAAACTTCTCTATATACTAATAAAATAAATTATTCTATAATTTTTTCCACCTAAACATCCTTAATCAATTTGGCCTCCTTCAATATGAATTTTATTCTATACATGTGTTGTAACACCCGTTATTTTCCTAGCACTTTTATCTTTTTCCGTTAGGACTCCGTCAAGACTGTTTTTATTCATGTCTTTTGTTTCCTTCATTTTTCCAAGTTTCGAGTCAAATATATTTATAATATTTTTAAATATTTTAAATATTTTATTTTCTATCATGAATCTATTTATAAAATTTTCATCGCAAACTATTTATTTATTCGCATGGAGTTTTATTTTCCTACGAACCAGCGTTTTAAGCTTCGAATTAAGTTATTTATTTTTCCTAAAAATATCAAAACACGTTTATATAATATTTCCAACTAACAAATATTTTTATTTACGAAAATTTAACCTTTAATGATTTTATTACGAAGTTTCGTAAATACTCCCTCTGTTTCATTGAAAGCTTCCACTTGTCCTTTTTCGTAAATTTCTTTGATAGTTTCCACTTTCTTATTTGGTATCACTTTTCTCTCTTACCTAAGTGGCCCACCTACTTTACTCCTTCCCTACTTTAGAATATTTTATTATTTTTCTTAAAAAATGTGCCATTTTTTAGGTGGAACCTTTCAATGAAATGGAGGGAGTAATTATTTTCTAACGCGATGTTTACTCGATTGCTTTAAAAATACCTCGAATAATTTTAGGATTCTTATTTTTATCAACCTGCAACTAAAATGGACTCTTTTGGACCCTCTTTGGCCATGGCATACCATGTCACACATGGTCACACATTGTGTGAGTCTTAGATATTTTATCTTTCCTCCATTTATGCTAGTGATTAACATCAAACTCTTCACTCTCCTAATCCACTCACTTTGACCGGTTTATGCTAGCCTTTTTACATTGTTTTTTTTATCAAATTATAAAGTCATATTCATTTACCACCCCTTCATTATTCTATCATCATTCATTTCACAAAAATATTCAAGGCAAATGCTCTTCTTTTCCTCTTCATTTGTCACACCAATCAGGCTTGTTCCAGCAGCCTAAAATCTGCCAAAACCCGTGTTCAATCACCCTCATTCCTTCTCTTATTTTTCTCTTAATTCGATCGTTATTCCATTTCCTTCGTTAAGGTAATTATCGATATTGTTTCCGATCGATTCAAACCTTTTTATTCAGCGTTCTTATGGTATATTTTTGTAACATGGATTCTGGTTTTGCAGGCTTTTTGGACGACCCGTAGGCGGACGAATACGTCGTAGACTCGGACATAGAATAAGGTAACGTCGATGTTACTCGGTATTACTTCATTTTATTTGTGTAATTGCATGTATATAATTATAATTTTATTTTTGACAATATATATATATTGATGCCCGCCTAATCGGCTCGGTCGTTTAGCGAAGGATGGGGGATCAAACAATATTTATAGACTCGTAATAACACAAAAACAAATAAGTGTATTCGTGGTAAGTCGAGGTCGGTCCACAGGGAACGGAACGGAATTGAGTAAAAGCGGCGTGTTTGGGATCTAGTGGGGGTTTTAAGGGTCGAGTCTATAGTAAAATCCAATAAATAACAAGAGATGATCAAATAAGGGAAATGTATTAGGGGGAAGTCGGGAATCGGAAATTGGGGTCTAAGAAAATTGGAATCGGGTCGTTCACAACATTGGTAAAGGGAGAAAACCAGCTTTCGATTTCTTCACCCAACCCACCTAAAAACCCGCTTTCGCGGCGAAGAAGGGTAAGTCTCAAGTTAAGGTAATTTCTACCTCGAGTTTCCCCATATTGATAGAAATGAGTCAAAGTCGGTCTAGTTGGCCGAACTAAAACAACAATGACACAACAACCTCAAGCAAGATAAACCAACAAGCAACCAACCAACCAAAAACTCCTCAATTCAAATAATCCAAGATCTTCCTCCCTAAACCCCCAACAAGAAATCTACTCACACATAATAATAGAAACAAACAAAACAATGGCAATAGAGAAAACAACAAAAACAAACATAATGATTAAATCTAGGGAAATAACAACACGATAAGAAAAATTACGATCTAATAAGTTAACCACAAAACAATGAAGGAAATTGCAATCAACAAAATAAACTAGAAAGTGATCTAAAACAACATAAATGAAATCTAGAGAATTTAACAACAAAACGATGAGGAAAATAACGATCTACTAAAATAAACTATAAGACGATCAAAGAACAATGCAAGTGAAATAAATAGAAACAGTGCAATAATGAAAGAACAAAATTAAATCTAGTCTAGAGATTAGGGAGAGAAAGAGAACTATACCAACTATGTGGATCAACAATAAAGAAGAAGATTGCATAAATAAATAAGATGAAACTTGATGAAGACGACTAAGGATTTGTCACTAATGTAGTAGAGTTTATCTGTTGGAGTAGCTCACCTGTTTCAAAAAAATCTTTCACTGTTGCAGCAATATCCCCTCCAATTATGTCCCATGCATCTTTTAAAAAAACCACTTGTGTATCCATCTGGACCCGGGCCTTTATCTGGAGAAATAGAAAGCATAGCATGTTTAATCTCCTCTTCAGAGGGTCGGCATTTGTACTATGCACCAAAACAATTACTTTGTTCCTCAACTCGCTCGGACGTTTCGTCTCCCACCACTTAATAAAGTTGGGAGTGACATTTTCACACCAATTGAACGAAGGTTTAGGAAGACGAACTTGAGACATGCTCCCTGAAAATAGTAATAACCGCCAGTATCTCAATGCTTCTACATTTGTAGCAGCCCGCTGAGCAGATTCATGATTCGGTAAATCAGGGACATCTTGGGTAAATCCAAACTGCCTACTAAATCTATGAGGGCTATAAAGTTCAAGATGGTGAGATTTGTCATCCAGAAGCAAACACAAATACGAAGAACGTAAAGACGCAAGATAGTCACGATCTGCAATACTCCCATTATCTATCAAGGTTTCAAACTTTATTTTATTCAGCATGAGACATCTCGGACGAATAGCTCTGCCATCATGAATGAGTTCCCGAGCCTCTTCAACCTTATATCTTTTGGCCCCAAGCAAATACATAGCCATAATAGGACCGTCAGGAGCAGGTTTCATGGCATGATACGTGTGAAAGTAATAAGCAAGCCATCCATACAAATATTGGACTGGGAAGAATGATTTGGAATTGCAGAGGTTCAAAGACGTTGATAATTCATTTAGACCCTTGTAGATGCAGGATAAAACCGGTATTGCTAGACTAAAAACACGACCCTCAGCCATCAAGCTAGCAATCTCAAAAGTAGTAGCCCTGATATGTCGGATGGCGGTCTCCGGCAAAACAAATGAACAAAGCCAACATGACAAGTACGCAGCCCGATAGACCTTTGTACGCCGGGCGTCATCCACATTAAGCTTTCCAAAAACAGCATGCTCTTCCTCCGTCCACTCATCAGGTGGTAGAGTACGAATCGCGCCGCTAGGATTATCTGTGGATTTAAGAGCATTTTTTGTGGTCCGTTTTCAATGTTTTTGAACATTTTTATTATTATCGATATATATACTTGGTTTGCAGGTTGACAAATAATTTAAGTTTTCTTCTGAAAACTTATTCTGATTTTATTGTTCCGATATTTAAGTTTTCTCCGAAAGCTTATTTTTATTGTAATGTTTCAATGTTTTTGTTACTAGCGTCATATAATAGTAATTACAGTTTTAAAATCTGGTAATATGGCGGGGAGAACGCTATCGTTGCTCCTCACTGATTGTGGCTGTTATGTCTTTAATATGGCAGGTGTTTGTGTTTTCCTTCGGGTGGGCTAGCGGGCAGTTGGATCCTGCTTATTTAATAATAATTTTCTGTACTATGGATTGTTATAACCTTTGATGGATAGTTTTTATTTCTAGCCATTTTCAATCAATGACTTATGGGAACGACCCATAAGTGGCGCTTATGGCTCAAATTAGCTTTATTTTATTGGAACGACCCACTGGGTCTGAATTTGAGGTCGGTTTTGAGAGATTTGTACTCCGCTAAGTGCCCACATCGGATACTATTGGTTCTGAGTCCCGTATTCAAGCGTATTAATGCATGTTAGCGTCCGATCATCATCGGGTGTTTTGTTAGAGACTGCCATAGACACAATCAGTCATAATGCGGGTGTCTATACTTATGTATTGACTTTACCATTTTTAATTAATTAAGATATAGTTGCAGTGTGTTTTAATCCCAACTCTACAGTGTTTCGCCCACTGTATTGCGTTAGATTTATTAGGGGATTACATGTGTTCATCTTTGGCATATTTTTGTTCTAAGTAGTTAAGTGGGTGACCATGAGCTCTTGGTTGGCATGCATTGTCTGGAGTCAGCTTTCGGTCGTTCCCTGGTTGGTGACGACGGTTTCTAGCAAGATTCGTATCTCGTTGATGGCAGTGGTAATTTCTTCCGTGCTTTTGTTTCTGATTGCGTGCAATTTGATCTGCGAGAATACCCACATAAAAATAGGCCTTGCTTCGGAACCCAGATACACCAAGGCATAGGAAATAAGTGGAGTTAGAAAGATGACTTTGGGTTGATTCGGATGGTGAGACATCTAAATAACTCGAAAGTGGCACGTGTGAGGCAACGTGTGTAGGACACGACCCTTAGAGCGACTGTGATTGATCGCTCTCTTGGGGGATGGCCTTGCGTGGAAAGACTTTGCTAAGACTCGAGTGTTAGACAAATGACCCCTAGACGTAAGGGTCACAACCCTTTGTTCACAAGACTATGCCTTGTAATGGTTGGCTCGGCCTCGAGAAAAGGCAACGGGTAAGGGAAGAAACTTACGATGTAAGATCGACAAAGTTTCAACACTGCGGACCCTTGACTTAACTTAGCTAAGGATGGACCCTGGGATTAGGATAGACCCTTAAATTGAAGGACTCTCAAATTGGGAGAACTCGACTAATGGATGACGAAATACGAACGATATTCCCTTAGGAAAGGTCGTAAAGACCGTCCTATTTATGGGAAAGATCGCGTGAGACTTTCTAGTTAGGACTCGAGTGTTTATATGAGCCTTTACGAGGGTATGCCTCGTATGTCGGTTATGCCTTTTAAGCAAGTCGGACTACTAGGACAGGGAAGAAACTCGTGATGTAGGATCGACGAAGTTTCGAAGCAAAATACTCTTGACGGGTTAGGTAAAACTAGACACACAGTTTAGGGTATACCCTTAAATTGGACTGATTTTAGAAAGGATTGAATTTTGAAAATTAGAGAGAGAAGCTAGAGAGAGAAAGCTCTCCTGAGTTCAGCAATGGCGAACTACAGGAAAGTTAATAATAACTCTTCTTCTTCTCGACGCGGGAATCAAAACTCACAGAAATCTAATAGTAGTAAGGCATTAAGTAATACAAACACAACTAATAACTCTAATAAGCAATTGCGTAGTAACAAAAAAAACAGGAAGAAGATGATGATATCAGTACTGATGAAATATTAATTCCACACGAATTGGATGTCATCTTGGAGGATGTCACTGATTCACCGAAGTATTCTGATGCTGGACCTGGTATTCTTCTGCTCACAAAGGAGGATGTGAGTACAAAGACAGAATTTTGGAACACAGCCATTTACGGATTTGTTGTTGGAGCAAATCCCCCTTGGAGTGTTATTTTTGGCTTTGTGCATCGCATATAGAAGCATCTCAAGATCGACAAGGTATCCTTCATGCCTAATGGTATTTTTTTGGTTCATTTCTTGGATAAGGAATCTCAGCAAGCTGCGTTGGAAACTGAGCATTTAATGTTTGATAACAAACCACTTATCATCCATGAATGGACTGAAAATGCGGACTTAATGAAATATGATGTCAAGAAACTTCCAATCTGGATTAAGTTGATGGAGCTTGATCTGAAATTCTGGGGAGCTGATTGTTTGAGGAAGATTGGGGGATTAGTAGGTAGAGTTGTTAGGATTGCTCCGGCTACTGATCAGCGCCAATTCCTAGGCTATGCGAAATTGTTGGTAGAAGTAGAATTAAACCAGAAATTGCCAGGGGATATATAGTTCATTGATGAAAAGGGGAAAAAACAGAATATCCAGGTCAAGTATGATTGGGTTCCCATCAAATGCTCTCGTTGCAATGGGATGGGGCATGATGACGAGCAATGTCGTACCAAGGCAGAAAAAAAGGTGGTGAAAGTATGGAAACCAATTCAAAAACCAGTTCCACCATCTCAACCTGTGATTCAAACACCAATGGCTGGTTTGAATCTGGTTAATAGTTCATCTAACTTAGCAGGGGCAATAGCTAGACCTCAACGAACGGGATTGCAATATACATCAGATGGATTATCATTTATGGAAATACTCACATCATCCCTTAAGGAGACAGTTCATAAGGAGGTAATACAGGAAGGAGGTAAGGAGAAGGAGCAGGTATTTGGAAATGGATAGGATTGGAGCATGGAATGTTCGTGGTATGAATAAACCTAAGAAGCAGAATGAAATAAGATGGTTTTTGCATCACAATAATGTTCAGCTAGCTGGACTTCTTGAAACAAGAGTGGCTACTAAGAATGGGAATAATGTTGTTAATTTTCAGGATTGGTCCATAGTCACAAATAATCATACCAGCAAGGGAGGAAGGATCTGGTGCTTATGGAAATCTAATGATATTCATGTAGACATCATAGATATTCAGTCGCAAATTATCCTTGTGAAAGTAAAGACAGTTGATAATAGAACTTGTTTCTGGTGCTCATTTATATATGGCTTCAATAAACCAGCAGAGAGAGGGGTGCTATGGAATCTAATAAGGCAATATAAGGGGATAGTGAAACACCCCACATTGATTGGAGATGTCCTATTTATGAGCTTTGCTTAAAGGGATTTGAAGTACTACTCATATCAACAAAGTGCACTTTCTTTTCTGGTTTGTCCATGATAAGAACTCTGCAGTTAAGCGTGCTTGACTGGGAGCAATCTTAGGATGGGTGACCTCCTGGGAAGGTTTCCGGGATGCGCATGAGTGAGGACAATATGTGCTGGAAAGGACTCGTGTTGGTCGATGAGTGGAAAAGATGTTGACTTGATGCTGCTCCAGATCGGGACAAGACCTGCTTATAACTCTCAACGCCTGCTGACTCGAGTGGACAACTTGGTGCTCCAAGAAAGATGCCGATGGTAATTTTTAGCTCCGGTTCAGTTTACTTAAGTTACAGGCCAGATGATCAAGAGTCGATTCCTGTTCCGTGATGTCGCAGTAGATCCAGATAGAGCGACCCATTACTTGTGTGCTCGTTCCTCTACAAGAAGATGAAGTAAGCCTTTTGGATCCCGCGTGAACTCTGGAGGCCCGAAGATTCTCCTCTGGTTCAAGAACTTAGTAGTATAGTATCATCGACTCTTTTCTTCCTTCCTCTACTTCTTCTAATTCTTCTCTTTTATATTCTCTTCTTCATCCGCTTGGTGGATTCTGGGTCAGCGGTTATGCTGCCAGGCGCAACGAGGACGTTGCGTTTTTCAAGTGGGAGTGATTGAAACACCCCACATTGATTGGAGATGTCCTATTTATGAGATTTGCTTAAAGGGATTTGAAGTACTACTTATATCAACAAAGTGCACTTTCTTTTCTGGTTTGCCCATGATAAGAACTCTGCAGTTAAGCGTGCTTGACTGGGAGCAATCTTAGGATGGGTGACCTCCTGGGAAGGTTTCCGGGATGCGCATGAGTGAGGACAATATGTGCTGGAAAGGACTCGTGTTGGTCTGTGGGACCAGTACAAAGCCTGGCGGGCTACCGCAATTAACATATCCGGTCCTAGGATTGGGCCGGGGTGTTACAGATAGTTAATGGTCCTTGGATATTACTTGGTGATTTTAATAATGTCCTTCATTTGGATGAGAGGATCGGGGCTCCAATCACCTTGGCCGAGATCAAGCCGTTTCAGACCTGCATTAATGATTGTGAGTTGCAGGAAATGAAAACAATAGGAGCACACTTCACGTGGAATAATAAGCAACCTCCCTCTACTAGGTCGTATAGCAGGATTGATAGAGTCTTACACTACTACAAAAATACCATAAGAGACTGGTTGAAAATGGCCTAAGAAACCAGACTATAACAGGTCTCCATCTCACAGGTGTCTTAGCCCTAAGAGACCAGTGGAAAAAAGTGGTCTCTTTGGTGAAATTGAAAGACCAGTTATTAACAAAAACCGGTCTCTTTATTCTATATTTAACACACCTGTGGTTGGTTGTAACCGGTCTCTTTGAACAGTTTTAGGAGATCAGTTTTATAAGGAATCCGGTCTTTTTGAGTAGTTTTAAGAGACCACTTTTACAACGCAACCGGTCTCTTAAGATGTTTGTAAAAATAAAAAATTAAATAGTCATCATCAACTTACAAAATCATTCTATTCTTATCATACAAGAAGTAACTATAAAATACTCCGTATTAAACTTACATAATCGTTCTTATTCTTTTTGCATTAAAAAGAGTACTATAAGATATTATATAAGTAAAACAAAAAAGTAGCGATAATACTAGCACAAATGTTGGAGATGATTCTTGAGTTTACTTGAGAGACTATTAACGTTCTTTCTTTTTGTTCTCCTCTTGATCCAATCAACCACAACTTCCTTGCACACTGCACACATTCTTATCGTAAGAATTGAGTGATAAAAAATCCAGCATCAAATTCAAGTCTTGCATCAGTTTACCCTTGTTTATGTGTCCAAATATCCAAGACTCAAATTAAATAAAAATAAATAATTAGCGTTTACCCTTATGCTGTTCATTGGCCGCCTCGTCTTTTATGTGTCCAAATATAGGAACACCAAGCTAGATCTACTTCCTTTTGTTGATTTTAACCTGTTTGTTAAACAAAATGTAGGTTTCACCAGCATTCACCCAAATAGACATATATTTTCGGTCAAATTACGAATGTTTGTTATTTATAAAAATCAACGCGTCCAAATGCCAGCTAAGAAAAGTAGGCTAGAAACTAAGGGTTATTCGGACGCTGAGCTATACTTGATAAGTTTTTTTTACATATCATTAAGAATAATACTCTGTAGAAGTAAAGAATGTCGTCACACCTGAGAGTTCTCCGTTTTACCCACTTAATCGTAATTCTTCAGTAAAAGCAAGTAGCTTGAATCGGAGAGCTCTGGGAGGCTAAATACATCCTCAAACATCTTGAGACATTTCATCACATTAACCTGGCATAGTGGTACACATAGCTAGCCGTGATTCGCCAGAATAAAATAGGTAAAGCGGTGCAAATTCAGCCATGAACTTTGAGGTGTTTGTTATCACATGAATAAAGATACTTATCATCCACCTACAACAATGTGAATCAATGAATTTATCAAATCAGGGTTTTACACAGTTGATCTTTTGAGTAAGTAAACCTAGAAACTCAATAAGTATCTTCACAGTAACTCGAAAAAACCGAAAAGATAAACAAACACAAATTACGAGTACTTACTTACCACATACATGTACTATTACCCTAAGAGACATCTAGGATCAAATTTGATAATGTTCGTGATCTTTGATTGCTGAAAAATGTTGCGAGCAACAGATCACTGCTCTTGCAAAAGTGAATTCAAAGTTGATCTGATATAATTCAAACACATAAAAATACAGTACGTATTATACTGAGTAATAAATATGGATGAATCGTCAATTTGAACCACAAAATCGATAAATCCAAAGGATCCACTGAATAAGTGAGAACTCTCTACTAGTTTGCTTATACCAAATCGTCTCATGTTCAAGTCTCTCTTATTTCTTTTCCTTACCTTACAATTATCAACCATCACACTGTATAAACTAAGGGGAAAATGGAATTAAGCCAAAGGCAATTATATACACTTGCCTAAAACACCAAAATTAAGGTTATACACATATATCAAGACCTACATCTATCAGATCTCAAATCAAGACCTACTAAATCATTAATATAATTGAATAAAATAGAGTTGGAATTCCAAGACAAAGTGGATCAAGAGATGAAAGTAAAAGAGGAAGAATGAGTAAGGAATTCGTGGAATCAAGAGATGAAAAAAGCAGAATCCATACTAAGTTTTCATATATAGTCTTGAAAAAACAAAACAAAATATAACTGCAGTGAATGTTGGAAAGACATACCTGGTAATTTTGCCGGAAAATTGCATTGATGGAGCAAGGGTCGTCGTTAAATGGCCTGACCTGGTAGAGTCAAGGTCGGTAACATACACTAGAACAGTGGTGGACATAATTTATGGTGGAAGTGAAGAAGGGATTGAAGAAAATGGTTAAGGAACCGAGAACCTTTAATTGATGGTGTTGTCTGACATTCCACATCAGTGTTCTTATTCTGGGTACCTATCAAACCAGAACTATAAAAAAAACAGATTGTAGCTCTTGTTTAGGATCCAAATCATCATCATAAACAATGCATAATCATGATCACAAACAATGTTATATCATAATCAAAGTCCAGCACTAAATTCTTACTGCAACCTAGTAATTGACTAATTTCTACAGTTTACAGCGAATCGGAATCCAAAAAACAGTAGAAAAAAATCATCACAGACAACGCAAAATCGTGATCACAAACAACGCGATATCATAATCATAATCCAACAGTAAATTCTTACTGAAACCTCAAACCTAGTAAATTGACTCATTTCCACAATTTACTGCGAATCTGAGTAAAAAATCACAAACAATGCAAAATTGCGATCATAATCCAGCGGTAATTCTTACCAAATTGACTGATCTCCACAATTTACTGCAAATCTGAAAGAAACAAAACAGTAACAAAATCATCAAAAACAACGCAAAATCATAATCATAATCGTAATCCAGCAGTAAATTCTTACTGCAAGTAAATTGAGTATTTTCCACAATTTGCTGCGAATCCGAATCCAAAACAAACAGTGGAAAAAAATCACAAACAATGCAAAATCGCGATCATAATCCAGCGGTAATTCTTACCGAATTGACTGATTTCCACAATTCACTGCAAATCTGAAGAAAACAACAGTACAAAATATCATAATCATAATCCGACAACAGAAATCAAATTCTTGATGAAAATGGTGGATCGAATTGGGAGAAAAAAAACAAACCTGAAACTTGGTGATCGAATTTTGAAGAAAACGGTGATCGAGTTGGTTTGCTGAATTTGAGTGAATGAAATTTGAGTGGGAACGAAATAGGGATTAGGGTATGAATTAACTTGCTTGGAGTTAGGGTGAATTAATTTCGGTGAATGAAATAGGGATTAGGGTGGGGATGAACAAAACGTACTGCGTGGGAATGAAATAGCGGGAGCAGGCCGGTTTTAGCACTCTTAACTCTTAAGTTGGCGTGGGAAATTGTTTGTAGTTAAGAGACCGGTTATTTGTAATTAAGGTTTCTTAATCTATGAAATCGGTTATATAAGTTGACTGGTGTGTTAAACATACTTTTAAGAAACCGTTTATATTAGATAAATGGTCTCTTACATTAAGAGACCGGTTAGGTTGTCCAACCGGTGTGTTATCAATGATTTTAAGAGACCGGTCACAAAAAATAAATAGTTTCTTATTATTAAGAGACTGGTTAGACAATCTAACAGGTGTCTTAGGGGCGATCTCTTTGACACTTTTTGTAGTAGTGTTACACAATGAAGAATGGGAGTAAGGTATCCAGATGCTTATGCTAATTTTCTACCTGAAGGCCTCTTTGATCACAACCCGTGCTTAGTATGCTTGGATGCAATACATCACAATAAGAAAAGAGTATTTAAATATTTCAATATGTGGTTTGAAGATGATAGATTTCGAGGTACTGTGCAGGAGTATTGGGGGAGAAGAGTTAATGGGTCACCAATATTTCAGTTAGTATCCAAACTTAAACAACTGATGGTGGGGCTAAGAGATATTAACAAATCCAAGTATCAGAATGTGGAGGGGTTAGCTGAAGTAATGGAGGCAGCACTAAATCAGATACAACAACAGATAGTTCAGGATCCCAACAATAGTGCACTGAAATATTATGAACAGGCTATTTCCAAACAATTTCAGACTCTTGATACTGCTAGGTACAAATTCCTTACTCAGAAGGCGATGATAAAATGGTTGAATGAAGGAGATTTAAATACCTCATATTTCCATTCTGCTCTCAAACAGAGAAGGGCAACAAATAGGGTACTTCAGATTACTGATATGGCTGGAATACTGCTAGATAGACCTGAACATATCCAGAATGCTTTTCTAAGCTACTTTCAAAGTATTTTGGGGGAAAGTCATAGCACTCATCGTGTATATCATAATGTAGTGAGTAAAGGTCCCTTGCTATCGTTTCAACAGGGTCAAGACCTTTTATTGCCCATCACTGATCAGGAAATCAAAGCTGCCATGTTCAGTATCCCTGGGACCAAAGCACCTGGCCCAGATGGATATACAAGTCAATTTTTTAAAAGATTCTTGGGATGTTACTGGCCCTAGTGTTTGTGCAGCTGTCAAAAATACTATAGAAGAAGGAAAGCTATTAAAACAAGTAAGCAACACAATACTAACACTTATTCCCAAGGTGGCTAATCCTCAAAATGTTGGGCAGTTTCGCCCCATAGCATGCTGCAATGTCACTTATAAATGCCTATCCAAGGTGCTGTGTGAGAGAATGAGCAAGATTCTTCCTTCAATTGTGATCCCTTCCCAAAGCGCTTTTATAAAAGGCAGAGATATAATTGAAAATATCCAACTTTCTCATGAGCTAATTAGATTATACAAGAGAAGAGCTTGTTCTCCTCGAGTCATTATGAAAATTGATATGCAAAAGGCCTATGATACAATTGAATGGGTGTTTGTTGAAGATATGCTAATAGCGCTCAACTTTCCCCAAAAATTTGTGAAGATCATCTTGGAATGTTTGCAGTCACCGAGTTATACCTTGACGTTAAATGGAGACCATTTTGGGTTTTTTAAAGCCAAAAGAGGGTTGCGTCAAGGGGACCCACTATCCCCTCTTTTATTTACACTATGCATGGAATACCTGAGTCAAATCATGTTGGCTGTTCAGAACAGAACTGATTTCAAGCTACACCCGCTTTGTAAAGCTATCAAATTGACCCACTTATGTTTTGCGGATGACCTAATGTTGTTTTGTAAGGGGGATAAAGCATCAGTCAAATGGATAATGCAAGCTTTTGGGGTGTTCTCTAGGGCCTCGTGTCTTCTTATGAATAAATCAAAGTCAAATATTTACTATAATGGTCTAAAAGAGGAGGAAACAAGTTGGATTCTGCAGCAGACTGGCATGAGTAGGGGTGAGCTTCCTTTTAAATATCTGGGCATCTCAATGTCACCTAAGAAGCTAACTGTACTAGAGTGCCATATATTAACAGAAAAAATTGTCAAGAGGATTAGAGGTTTGGGATCTAAGAAGCTCTCATACTCGGGAAGGCTTGTGTTAGTGCAGTCAGTTCTCACTGCAATTCATCAATACTGGTCGAGAATTTTCATACTTCCAGCCACAACAATTAAACACATTAATAACATTTGCAGGAATTACCTTTGGCGAGGAAGCGAACACTATCAATCCCCACCCTTAGTTGCCTGGGATGAAGTCTGCAGACCGAAGATGGAAGGTGGTTTGGGTCTAAAAGATTTGAAACTTTGGAATTTGGCTTGTGTAGCTAAATATGCTTGGTGGATCACCTTTAAAGCAGATCATTTATGGGTAAAATGGGTTCATGGAGTTTATATAAAGGACAATGACTAAAAAGATTATATTCCTACGTCTAATTCCAGCTGGTCCTGGCGTATGCTATGCTGGGTTAAGACGATTTTCTTCACAAACAATTGTTTCCCATCTCTTTTAGCACAAGGAGGAGATTACTCTGTTAAATTGGGATATGAATGGTTGGTGGGAGCAAATCAGAAAGTAGCTTGGGCAAAGCTTGTGTGGAATAGACTCAGTCTTCCAAAGCACTGCTATATTGCCTGGCTTATTAGCCATAAACGTCTCCTTACTAAGGATAGGTTGGCTAGAATGCAATTGGTGATGGATAAAGCATGCTACTTGTGTGCAGGACAGGATGAATCCCATGAGCATCTGTTCACGGCATGCCCTTTTACCAGGGACTGTTTTGGGAGGATTAGCTCCTGGATTGGGGTTAGTATCCCAATGGTAAATACGGAGGAATGGTGGAGAACATATCGTCACAAATCCTTGCTCTTTAAGCAGGTAATTGTAGCAGGATAATTGGAATTTGGTACCATGTTTGGCAAGTACGTAACCTGTGTCGTCTTAGCCAGACTGTAACAAGTCCGCGGATCATAATTATGCAATTGAAGGTCGAGATTCAGGCAAAAGTCAGATACACTAGGAGGCAACATTTTTGTAAAAATCACAAAAGCATTGATGATATACTTAAGTGAAGTACTAGAGTATTTGTGAATCACTGATTGTAATTGGAACTTTATTAATCAATATACTTACATTTACACCAAAAAAAAAAAGAATTTTGAAAATTGGAAGGTGATCTTGAATTTTGAAGATGGGTCTCTTAGAAAGGGATTGTATTTTGAAAAAAAATTGAGGACGATCTTGACTTTTGAAACGTGCAGCATGCCGACTGGACCAGGCATTTTGAAATGTTGAAATGGTTTTTGACAAGATTGAATTTTGAAATTTGGAGGACGATCTTGACTTTTGATACGGGCGACATGTCAACAGGACCGAGGTTTTAAAAAATTTAATATTTGAATATCAAAAGTTTGAATATACAAACGGTTTCTAGGAAATTTGAATATCGAAATGGTTGCTAGAAAATTTGAATTTGATTTGGACAGCACTCCGGCTAGAAAAAAACTATTTTGAGTCAAAACTGAAGTCTAAGTTTTGGCAGCATTCCGAGTTTTTTAAAATTGGAAATTTTAGAAAATGCGCTTTGTAAAGACGGTTTTTGAAAATATGACACGGAGACCAAGCAGCAAGTAGTCAAACAAGCACTATGACGAGTATGTATACTTTATACTAAGTCTCGGTCGGACTAGATAGGGTATACAAACATTCACAGCTCTCCCGATCATCGGGCGGACTCTCTACCCATAAATTTGAGATAGGACATGCCGTAAGAACTAGACGAGTTCAACGCGTGAACAACTTGACGCAACCAAGTAGAGATTCATTGCAGTATAGCGGGACGGTAGAGGCATGCCTCCAGCCCGGGCAAAATTGAGGTTTATGTATGAACCATCGAACTAAAATGCGCACACTAGTAATTAATCATTTATTTTCGAGTCTCACCAAGAAGACCCTGGAGACAAGTAGTACACACGATATACCCAGCAGAGTCGCCAAATTATGGACATGGCAAAATCCACGCCCGAACGCGGTTAGGCGCAGGTTTGGAAGGTGGATATATTTTCGTGATGATATTAATCTCGAATTGAAATTAAATCGAAGTAGAATCGCCACTGAACTTTTTGGTAGTTCGGAGTCATTCGAGCTCACTCTATATTTAGGCTATAACACGCACAAAGCATGGTTTGCCTTATATTACTAGAGCTTAGGGGCTCGTCCCTTTGCATATCGAATATTGTATGACTCGTGACCAATGGTTTCGGGCATCCGGAAATCGAAGTTTTTTTTGGAGAATGAAAACTGAAGATTTTGATTAAAGGGTGAAGGTATGTGTTGCGAAGTCCACGAAGGACACTCAACCCCGCCCACACATAGTGACCTCTACTAAGATATCGATTAATGTTGGAGTGCGCGCGTTAGTAGTACGGTTATGCATGTCAATCGTTGTTTTGAACCTAACATGTGAATTGTTGCACTACGTCGTTTAATGCATATTTGAATTGTCGAAGTCGTATTTAACATGTGATGTTCAATTAAAAGCGATAAATTGCCAAACAATGAAATAAATAAATTTGAATATAAATTATAAGCTACACGGGAGGAATACAACCCGGAATCACAATACGGTAACAATTGTAATATTGAATTTTAAAAGGTAAACGTAAACTATAAACGGACTCGTAAATAGAAAACATAAACATAAATCGTATATCGAAAATTTGACAGTTTCCGATCAACTACGTATTGAGTTACGCATTGACCAGAGGACATGGGCTTAGGCGCTTGGTATTAGGCGCCCTGGAAGACAGACGAATGGCACCGAGCACCCCAAAGCTGGGGCACGAAACCTGGTGCGTTCCAAATAGTCGAAGGCCAGGACCGAAGCGTAATGCTAGTTTGATCCAGGCGTTCTAGGAAGTCTCATCCTGACTTGTCATTACGAGTATTATGTCCTTCGCATCGTCGACGTCGTGATATGACTAAAGAAGTCTAGGACATCCGAACTAGCATCATAAGACACTCGTTCTAAATCACTTTAGAAAATACTTTGAGACTCATCATGGTGAATGTCAGATCCTTTGCGTCATTGACATCGTTATTTGACTGTTAGGTCTACGGTATTCAAATTAGCGTCATTGGATATTCGCTCTAAGTCGTATGGGAAATAGTTTGACAGTATATGCGCAGTAGTAATAGTAAAAATTAGATTAGATTAAAACTATCGAATTGCACGATTTGATTTGTATTGTTATCGTAATGCGTAGACACCTGCATTTTTCCTGCTCGTGTCTGTAGAAGTTTTCAAGAAAACACCCAATGATGATCGGACGTCAACATGCTTCAAAACGCTCTAATAAGGGCTCGTAATCAATAGTATTCGACACGTGCACATAGAAGAGTACAAATCTCTCAAAACCAACCGCAAAATTAGACTCAATGAGTAGAATCCAATAAAAACAAAGATATTCTAAGCAAAAACCGTAATCGGGAACAAAACCATCTTTTAGCGACCAAGTCATACCCGGTCAAAGTCGAAAATCCAAAACAAACCCAAAATACCAAATCACATCCTAATACAAAATGAAACCAAGCCAAATTATAATCCAAACCTACCTCGTACAACACGGATATCCATCCCATATTTCGAGAAACTTTCTTTGAACGTGGTACTAATCGCAAGGGAACTCGCGCTTCAGAACTGAGGCGCCACACCACTTGCGCCCAAGAACCAGGGCGCAGCATGCCGTGCGCCTATGCTCTATTTTCTGGAACTAGGTTTCGCCTCTCAAACACAATTTCAAACTTCCAAATCCTATAAATACATGGCCCCGGTCATCATTTCAAAGGATCACGAATCCCACTTTTGAGAGCATTCATAAGAATTGCAGACATTTCTGAAATACCAAAAAAACACCTTAACTCTCTTACATAACCGAAAGGTTATCCATTTCTGTGTTGATATTCTACGAGTCCCCATTTCGAAGCATTGAACATGTAGGTTAAGGGTGTTCCAAATCTCATTTCTAATTCTTTACTCTTTTCCTTTATACATCTAACATCTAACAATTACATTTATGTTCCTAACTACTGAAATTTACATTTTCGTTTCAAACATCTAACCATTTTACTTTGTCACTTTTTCATTCTAAATTGAACTAAATCACGTACATTCAACTTGTACAAATAGTCTAGAACACTTTCACCTAAACTACTTATTTCATTCGTATCGAGTGTATGTGATGACAAGATAAGAAAATCCGAACACAAAAGGTTTTGCCCCTCGTTGCTGGTCGCTTATCTTGTCACCACGTAGATTTGGTTGATAGAAATGAGCCAACCTTTAACACGAGATCTCTAAAAATCCTAAGCTTCAATGAACACATCTATCCCTCGACTATCAATATCTCGCTCAAAATGATTTCCAAAATGATTACATTCGACATTAGAATCTGCCAAAATTCCGAACATTAACCAGTTTAGGCGCTGGGGTTGAAGCGCTTCAGTCTTGAGGCGCTTGGTCTCGCACACCTAAGAGCTAGAACGCGAATTTAGCATGGAAACCCAATGACGTCAATCCGAGCAACGTATAGCTCGTGTAGCCAAACAACGGCTCCGCGATGCAAAGGGTTTATAATCTTCATGTTAGGTTGACATAGCGATCCCGCGTCATCATAAACTTAGATGATGTAGACACCCGCATTTTGCCTGCTTGTGTCTGTAGCAGCTTCCAGCAAAACACCCGATGATGATCGGACGTCAACATGCTTCAAAACGCTCAAATGAAGGATTGTAATCAATAGTATCTGATTCGGGCACATAGTGTACAAATCTCTCAAAACAGACCACAAATTCAGACTCAGTGAGTCGTTTTCAATCAAATAAATCTACTTCGAGCCAAAACCGCCACCGGGGGGCAAAACTGTCTTTATCGACTAAGTCAAACCCGATCAAAACCGAAAAAACAAAACAAACCAAGATATCAAACCACGTCCAAGTACATTCAAAATCAAGTCAAACTCGAATCAAATATATCTCAAATAACCCCGATATCAATCCCGTATTTTGTGCAACTTCCTATCAATGCGAATTCAATCGCGAGACCTGTCGCGCCTCAGAACTAACGTGCCTGAGCTATTGCGCTTCTGAACCAGGAGCAAACCATCTTGCGCCTATCTTCTAATTTCAGAATTTAGGTTTCAGTGCCCAAATAGACTTTCAAACACCACATCATCTATATATATGAGGTCTTCCCCTCATTTGCAAAAGGATGAAACATCCGTCTCCTTGTGAGCATAAGCATCTACGCACACAAAACTATAAACCTCTAAAAATACCTTAAATCTGCTTTCATATCGAAAGATTCTCTGTCTCCGCGTCGATACTCTACGAGACCATACTTCGAAGCATTTCACATGTAGGTTGAGGGTGTTCTAAACCCCATTTTTATCTTTAATCTTCTATATTTATGTGTACTAACTTTACATTTCGCATCTAACTACTAACTTTACTTTATCGTTCCTAACATCTAACATTTCTATTTCGTTGCATTTCCACTTTCAAATCGAATCTAAATCACATACACTCAACTTGTACAAATAATTTAGAGCGCTCACTTTAAATTACTTATTCTATTCGCATCGAATGTACGTGATGAGAAGATAAGTAAACCGGAACACAAGAGTATTGCACGCGCGTCGTCGATCGCTTATCTCGTTACCTCGCACATTTGGTTGAAAGGAATAATCCAACCCTTTAAAACACGTTCTCTAGACATCCTAAATTCAATGAACGCATCTATCCCACGCTCGTAATCATCTCGCTCAAAACATTTTCTAAAAAATGATTGCACTCGACAATTGAATCTGCCAAAAGTCCGAACAATAGCCAACTCGGGTGCGCAGGCTGTGGCGCCTCAATGTTGAGGCATGCGGCCCCCTGCGTTCAACGGTGAGAGCGCCAATTGGCGTGCGTCTTTGCCCTCGATTATGTCGTGATCGTGGAGTCATTTGTCGTATGCCTTCATTATATTTCTAAAGGTCGAATCGACAATCAATCATGATTCCATAATCATAAGTTGGAAAACTCGCGTAATTATTTAACACGACCTCTTTTTCCATTCCAAGCGAGTCAATTCTCCTAGAACTCATACAACATCGATAGAAACCAATTTAACCCGTGCAAGGCGTTAGCTAGTCTCATTTAGATTTACGTTTCTTTGTTACTTTACTAAGAACTCCGAGTGTATGTCCAATGATGCAACATCAAGTGTCGTAGGTCTTAATGATCAAATAACGGCACCGATACGCAAAGGATCAAGTGTGCACAATGACGAGTATATGTCGGTTTAGCATGGACACCCCATATGCCAATCCGAGTATCGTATGGTCCTATGGCCATCTAATGACTCTGCGATGCAAATACGATATCCATGTTAGATCGAGGTAGTATTCTTAAATCACAAATATGTCGGATTAGGACGAGTGTTCGTTGACGCCGAATGAGGTATCGTAGGCTCATTATGGGTCAAACAATGATACTTGAAGCGCTTAGGGACTTACACGGACGACGCAAGTCGATACGAGCTAATCAATCATGTATTCTTTTCAAATTACCATCTCACATTCGAGTCAATTATATCTTTCACTTTAATGACTTTAAGCGAATGCTCCACAACGCTGAGTCAATCGTCCACGACTCTTTAGTTGGGCCAGACGTCGACGTATGCGGAGGTATCCATGATCGCAAGGATAAGTCGAGACGAGACATCTCAAGGTTTTTGGATCAAGCTAGCATCACACTTCGATCAGTGCGCAGCAGTCGTCGCGTCTTAGGATCAAGACACCGGAACCTATTTGCATGTATTCCAGGGTGCTCGGTGTTCGGCGCGTGAGCCTCTATCCTCTGATCAATGCGCAACACAATGTATACTTGATTGGAGTCCGTCCAGTCTTCAATATACGGTTTCTGTTTACTTTTTCTATTTACGAGTCTATTTATAGTTACGGTTCTAAGTTCAATATTATTCGATTGTTCAAGTATTGTGAATTTCGGGTTGTATTCCGCCCGTGTAACTTTCACTATAAGAATAAAGGCCTCGGGCATCCGCTAATGGAGTCTGTCTTCGGTCACTATTTAGAGACAGGCGACAAACGTTGGTCGCCATGTAGTGGTCGTTCGAGTGGGTTGCCATTTTAGGATTCGGGCGACCACTTTCGGTCACCATTTACTGGCGTCTGACTCATGGCAACAGATATTGATAGACATAGATGGCGATCGATAGTCGCCAAAACGGCGATTGACTGGGGACCGCTATCGGGCGCCCATTCATAAGTATAGCGTCCGACAACAGTAGCCCAGTAATGACCCGACCCGTTATTAATACCCATTATTCGCCCATTATGGCGGCCGATATGGATCACCTAGTCTGCTACTGTAAATTTGTAGTTTTCTGTTTTATTATCAGCCAAAATCTGCAAAACAAAAACATAGCAAAAACAACAATACGATACTAACACTACTACAAAACATCAAATAGACAACTCCTAATAGACATCTAATATTGTTAACAACTGATGTATAATTTATATACAACTGTTTTTTTGGCAAACAGTTGTCTTTATTGACTTATAGACAACTGAACTTTATGAAAACAGTTGTCTAAATATTATACAACTGTTTTTCTTAAACTCAGTTGTCTATTCTATATTTCAACACAACTAAAACCCATTACTCTGTATTATTTTTTATTTTAAAAAAGAGAGAAAAAAACCTCATTACTCCCAACCTACCACAAATTCTCGACCCTGGTGTATTTTTTTCCTTCATTTCCTAAATCGAAAACCCTTATTTACTTTCTCTCTCCTCACTTCTTCATTCGATTTCGTTAATTCAAAACCCTAGAATTCATCCTCAATCCTTCGATTTCCTCCTTTTGTCGTTGATTTGTTCTTGTTTGACGTTTGTGCTTTATTTTTGCAGGTGATCTGACAATGGCAAGGGTTCACGTCGGAAATCTGGATCCGTACGTCTCTGAACGCGAACTCGAGGATGAATTTCGTGTTTATAGTGTTCTTTGAAGGTTCGATCTCATATTTTTCTTCATCAATTGATAATGGCTTTTGTTTTTCTATGTTCTTGATTTTCGCGGTTACGGTGTTTCAATCGTCTCAAATTCTAGGGTTGATTTCGCAATTCCAAGAGTAGCAGTAGTACAAGTACTAGTACTAAGTTAGATTGGGGTGGTACATGCAATAGTGAATACTGTTTGGCGAGTGTCCAATATTATACTGGATTGATTTGTTTCAATTAGGAGCCGATAATAGTTGTTTCTATTGGTAGTTATGTTACATCAAGAGCTTCAAAGTATAGAGTTTTCAGAAATTTGGCGTCGGTTACTCCCCTAATTCATTTCTCGTTGTGGTTTTTGCAGTTATAACACTTGTAATCTTACTTTCTCCGTGATTTCCTTTTGTATTTTCTATGTTCATGCTAATACCAAAAATATTGTTGATGGATGATGTACAAAAGTTATGCGTATGTATGTGAGTCTTAAAATCAGTACTATACTCTTTTTTGCTATTATTATTTACTTGTAGGTGGTTAGATGTTCGAGTATTTCTAAATTAGTTGTGACAGTGAAGAATTTTGTATTCTGTTTTCGATTATTTTCGTATCAGATAGGAGTATTTCTCAATTAGTTATGAATAACCCTAATTCAATGCAATTCTTGACATAATTTACATTCTGTTGAAGCAAATAGCAAAATACCAGTAGTAATAGTAATAGGATTATGGCTAAGCTGAGCTGGTGAAGATTCTCGGTTTTGTTTTTTTGTCGTAAGTTGATTCAATTGATTTATTAGTACAGTAGAATTTTTTATTTGAACATCTAGAATTGATTTTGAGTTTAAATTGTGTTTGCGAGAATCGAAGAATGGCTGGTGGATCGGAATAGAATACCTGGAGATTGGAGGAAACGATTGAGTGGAGTTAGAACCAAAATCTCAGTCGCTTTCGCCTCGATTCCTAAGGATGTCGATCCTTATTTCCACACTCTTGATGCTGAAGTTTTACCATTTCTTCATCCTCTTTGTTTCGGCTTTTACATGTTTTGATCACATCATTTTAGGCTTTAACTGTTCTAAGAACTTTTATTTGCGTTTCTGGAGCTCCTTAGACCGTCTTTCGCAGCTCTTGTTTACTGTAATATCATATGTGCGTTGTGGTGAATATGCCTTGATTTCATGCTGTACACTTTGACAAAGTTATGATCTTTGTAAACTTTGTACAAGTACATTGGAGAGTTGCTCCTCCTTACATTATATACATTGATCTCTAATCTCAATTATCTGTAAATCCGAGAACTGACTGTTGTTTCAAGTGACGTATGCCTAGAAATTCAATCTCTAACTCCTTTCATTGTCTACTCTGAGTAGGTGAACACATTTTTAAATACACATAGTGTTTGCTCCTTTCCTGTCTCGTTGACTCTATTTTCAAGGATCATTGCAACTGGACATTTTTATAAACGATTTGAAGAGAGTTTGGAAAAGGAGAATAGTGATTTGTCTAATACTGTTGCCAAGCTTCGTCAAGATGTTTCCAAGGTATAATTTGGATTAACACAAATTGTTATATTACTAGTAGTAATTTGTCGTCTTTCTGTCTCAATCGTTTGTTTATGATCAGCAATTGATTACAACTGAGTACTCTGTATTAAAGGGATTAGTTGTCTCCTAATCACAGCTTTTGAATTACGCTTCGATCAAGTATGACTCAATCGATCGTTTGTTTATGGTGAATTCAGTTTGAAGTGTTTAGAAAGACGCTCATACAGTCACTGCAGGAAGAAGAAGACAGCCCTGTAAAGACACCATTTCACATTTGCTTTTTTCATCCCATATTGTTTTTAATTATGCTCCATAGGTGTTGATCATCCTTGTACATGCGCAGGCACGCGGTCAAGAAACTAAAGTCAAGCAACTCCCTTCACAATTAAGTCTACAGGCTGAACGAAGAAGTGAAGGTGCGTAAATGTTGATATTATTCTTACTATTATACTACATTCGGAATGCTGAACGAATAGTGACAACATTGCAGTTTTTCATCTCTTTCGTTGCTAAATTATTGTTGCAGAAAATACGAGTAGTAAAAGTAGGACCGTGGAAAGGCAGAATCTTGCAACCGCGGAAATTTGCATAAATTTGGTCTTCTTTAACGTGTAATAAATTTGGTTTAGTAGAAAAAAGAAGGCCCTTTTGAATTTGATCAAAGGGCAAAAATGTAACATCACCAGGGCCTAAGAAGTAAGGTTGTTTGGAGGCTTCTGTATCATATTTGGGTTTCACAAAACATTGTGAGACCATTTCAAGGTTGCCCATCTTTTTTGAGAATATAATCTCACTTGATCAGTACTTATATATATATATATATATGGGTGTAAATTTTAGTCAGATTATGTGTTTAGTTGTTCAGTTATTGCAAACTTGGATGGGTTTGGAATAGAAAAGGACGGAAATTGACGAGTGATTGAGAAAGATCACATGATATGGGTTGACTCTAACTTAATAGTCCACAAGTGTGGAGCATATTGCGAGCGAGTACTAGGTGCCTGCAGGAAGGAAGGGGCATATTGTATACAAGTATAAATATAATTAGTGCATGATATGGTTGGTGATAGGATGACAAACGTGGAAGGATACGAAATGATGTCACATGTTTGCCCTTTGATCAAATTCAAAAGGGTCTCCTTTTGTCTACTAAACAAAAAAATATACGTTCTGATTTATTAGACACATTAAAGGATGAAATGGATTCTGCAAAGGATGAATGAATAGTGAAAAACTGGAATGTGCGTAAATTTGGTCTTCTTTTTGCTTACATTCGGAATCCCTCATCCCTACATTATATTGCTATTTGTAGAAGCCCTTTAGAGTTTAGACATTGGGATATAGTCTGCAATCTTTTTGAGATCTTTTCTTATTCTCCACAGACGATAATATCTCCCTGCCACCTTTGGTGCATTCTTCTATATAGAGTGAGAATTTAGAACATGGAAACTTGCCAGAGGATCGTGATACCGAATGCAAGTTTTCTCTCCATATACATATACGTATACGTATACGTATACGTGTGTGTCTATATATATCTGCATTGATAAGCTAAGGAGATACGGAGTATATGATTTAATATTATGTGAGCCATGTTTAATGATTGACGACTAAGCCTTGCCTTCGTTTACTATGTTAGAGCTAGTAGGGGTGTCAATAAAGTGGCTGTGCTGTTTTGGGTGCACAGTCAGCTGTGCAACCTTAGTTTCAGAATTCAGACTTTCAGCATTGAAATTTCTCATGCCTTCATAAATTTATTTTGATCTTTAATTGATCATAGTACTTGAAGACATATGCACGCATTGCGAGAGAAGAGTGACATAAATTCTACTCGTATAATATGTTTATTTTGTAATACCACGTCCCATCCATATTTTTCCGCATTTGATTTTGGTCAGACAGAATTCAACGTTTATTTTCTCACCATTGGCAACCTTGTAGAAATGATGATAATAGTAGTAAAATTATTGATCAAAGTTGAGTTGTCTGGTTACCAAAAGTCCAATGGGAACGGTAATTTTGGGATGAAGCCCTGAAGGTAAAAGCACCATATAATCTTTGAAATATATTTTTATTTTTTTCCGTGTTTCTTATTCTTAATACAGCTATTAGGCCCTGGATATCTCAGGGGCTTTTATTAGCATTGCAGACCAACACTCCTCGTTTCACACCTCCTGGTTCTCCTCCCATCATGCCTGCATCTGCGTCACCAACAAAAACATCTAAGCCAACATCACCAAGGCGGTATTCTGTTTCTTTTTCAACAACTCGAGGCATGTTTGATTCCTTGCCATCAAGCGCCAACAGTTCCTATTCAAGTACTGGTGCTGGAAGGGTATCCTCTGATTAATCTTTTCCTAATTTGCTATTCATCAATTCACGTGTCTCTAAACCGAAAAGGAAGGAATAATTTGAACATTTTGGTTCAGAAGCTTTGGCCTTAATATATATGCAACTGCAATAGTTTTTCTGGTGTAACTACTAATAACTTTGATAAGGCCTTGCATTGTAGATAAGATAAACATACTAATCATCAAATGTTTTTGAGAAATTGACCAGTAACATACCAAATTTGGTGCCTGATGGGTGACTGTATTTTGTAGGACGACCTCGAGTTGATGGAAAAGAATTCTTCCGTCAAGCGCAATTATTACGTGATGAGATATATGATTGAAATTATCACTCGTTCTGATTTGAAGAGAATCGTTAATGAGGTAAGTCTTGGGTTTTCACATTTTCTCTTGTTTCAATCATTTGTTTTACGCACACAATTGAAACAAAATAATTAGTTCATTTATATTATTGATTTTGTAGCATTTCAATGATATGAGACCATATTCTCAAGAAGATATTGACGAGGTTCGTGGATTATGGACAGACTATTCTCTTAATAATTTGTCGTATTTGATGTATCGGATTAAGTTATGTGGATAAGGTGTTAGTTGAATTATGGTTTTAGGTCCCTTTGGACGTTGGATAATGATTTTATGTACCTTTTGGATTTTGGATGTTGGATAATGATTTTATGTATCTTTTGGATGTTGGATTTTATAAAAATGTAACTTCTTTTGTTCAATTATTCGCTATGGTATTCCTTTTTTATGGTTTGTTATTATGTACCTATTTAAGAATTATTTAAATATGTATACGTATATAAGAAAATATCTATATATACGTATTTCAGAAAACAGTTGTCTATTATGTATATAGACAACTGTTGTTTTACAAAAACAGTTGTCTATATACGTAATAGACAACTGTTGTTTTAGAAAAACAGTTGTCTATATACGTAATAGACAACTGTTGTTTTAGAAAAACAGTTGTTTATTAACCAATAGACAACTGTTGTAAAACAGATGTCTATGCTTAGACTAATATACAACTCCAAACTACTCAACTGTTGTAAGTTAGTTGTCTATGGCAAAAAAAACCAGTTGTCTATTTGATGTTTTGTAGTAGTGTAACGTCAACTCCCAACCCAACCCAAGCAAGTCGTCGTCCATAAAAGGCCCAATTAACGCTTCCTCAAGTGTCAATGAAGATAACATAGTCATATGAGCAAAAGTAAATCATATTCATTTTACAAATTAGCTACGATGGTTTACAGAAACGGTAATCCAAAAAAACTCCTGGAGTTTAAAATAAGTTCAAATTTATCTAACAAATCACATAATCGAGAAGCTAGCACCACCACCGTTGTTCCCACCACCCTCGTTGTAACACCCCGTATTTTTCGAACAATGTTAAAATTTTAAACCTTTATTTAAACCAAGTTTAACGCTTGAAAAATTATTTTCGTGAATAAAATATTTTATTTTCGTTAAATTTAAAATTATTCTGTTATAAAAACATGAGAATTTATTTATCGAATTATTAAATATTTTATCTTTTGTTAAATAAAGTTTAAAATTTGAATATATTTTTAAAATTGACCTGTCGTTTTGACATTTTCTCGTCTCGTAAAAATTTAGAAATAATTTATCAAATTCTTAAAATAATGATTTACTATAACTCTTGTCCCATATTACTATTATCGTCTATTGTACTTATCATCTCACAAATTCTTTTTTTAAAATATATTTTACGGTTTCCATTATTTTAATTCTGTAATCTTATATTTCAACATTTTAAGAAAGAAAGAAAGAAAGACGTTTGTACGAGAAGCGAACCGAAACTCGATCTTCCATGACCTCCCACGTCAATTCATGGATGCATTCTGATAAGTGTAGTTTGTAGTGCCTAATTTGTTGTGTTTTGGTCCCATTTTCCTTGTGGAACCGCTCCTTGGGAGCGGTTTATGGGTTATTTATGCTTCCTTTAGTTCGTTTTAGGTTCCCGAGACCATTCATGAAGAGTTGGAGCGATTCCGACTCAATACATACACTTTTCGGAGCCAAAGAAGCAAAGGAACGATCACTCGATGCCTTGGATTCGACCCCTAGACCTTGGGACCCGATCCCGAGCCCCTTAGACTCGATCCCGAGACCCAAGATTCGATGAGAAGCCCATGTGAAGCAAGGAGGAACCTTAAAGATCATATTGGAGGCCTACAAGACCCTTCCCGGGCGGGAAGAATAGCCCTCTCGGTCGGGAAGGAGTGCACAAAAGGAACAGCTCCTGTTCTGGGCCGTCTCGGCCGAGACCACCTTCATCTTGGGCGAGACCACACCATCTCGGGCGAGACCACTTCCATCTCGGCCGAGATGGACCCAGAAATGGGTTGTTTCGCTTTTCTCGCTTCCCTTACTCTTGTAACCTTATATATATACCCCCTCTTGTAATCTTATGTTATGTTAGACATTACCCACTAAACCCTAGACTACTTTAGACTAGATTAACTTAGATTAGTGTAGATTAGTCTTTAGTTTATCGTTAATCCTAGTAATTAGTCTTGTATTAAGGGAATTCTTCAAGATTCAACCAAGATTGACAACCTTGGGAGATTGTTTTGGGTCTTTCTTATTAATACAAGTTTCAATCTTTCATCCTCTTGTTAGTAGGTATAATCTTCCTTCTTCTTTACTCTTATCTTTGTTTATTCATTCAAGTTTTAATCTTTGTTCATTGTTTTGTTCATTGTTCATAGTTTTCACTAGTTTCATTATGTATGTTTTGTTGTTTGTGTGGATTTCTCTTGTTTATGTTAATGTTTGTTTAGATATGTGTGAGTAGACTTTTTGTGGGGTTAGTAGGGTGATTAAGTGTTGATTATGGATGATTAGGGTTTGATTGAGGGTAAAGGTTGATCCTTTGTTACTAGTCACACATTATGCACACTATGTGTTTGTTGAAATGCTTGTTAGAGTAGTAGTTGCAAATGCTCCTCTTGCTTGTCTTCCTCTTCTCATTGTGTGATTGATTTGTGGTTGAATCCTTGTGTATTGGGTAACATCTTGCATAAGTATTCGGGTTTTGTCTTTGACACGAGAGTGCGGACATAGGCTTTGACGCGAGAGCGCGGACCAACCTTAGTAACTAAGTGAATCTTGCACCATCGATATCCCAATTATCCTACTACACTTATGAACCCGACCTAACCCTACTCTTTCCTTATTCGATTAATTCGTCCTCTTAGTTAGTCATTGTTCCTTAGTTGACCTAGTCTTGTATTTGGGTGACTTTAGTCTAGACACCTCATACCGTCCCCGTGGATTCGACCCAACTTGCCCTTTCTACCCAGTTAGGATTAGTTGGTTTTTTTATTGATCGGTGGGGATCCATGACAAATCCTTCCCATCAATTTGGCGCCGTTGCCGGGGACGGTGCTAGTTTAGACTTTGTTTTTCTATTTACTTGACTTTGTCTTTTGTTTTTGTGTTTTCTTTTTCCTTTTTGTTTTCTTTTGCTTCTTGTGTGTGTGAAGTTTATTTCTTTCTTGTCTAGTGCCCAAAAAGCACTAGACTTCTCACGTTTGCTCCTAGTCTGCAGTTTGTGCCTAAAGGTGGTGACCATCTTCTTCTTTATAACTTAGAGCCGCTTTAACGGACGGTTGCTAGATTGAGAGGTCCTCAACCGGGTACGAGCCACGATTTTCGAGTATATCATGAGGTTTGATCTAAACTCCCCACCCATAGAAGCCGCAACAAGCTACTCCTCTTCCTCCATGAATCGGGACTATGCCATGATGTCTCCGAACTACCACCAAGCTTCATTTGGTAATCGAGAAACCCGTGGGTATGAGCTTCAAGGATATGGAAGCCAATTTTCCCAAAACCCACCGTACAACCAATCACCCCAACCTCACTACCAAGTAGCACTCCAAAACCCCAATGACCACTGAACGCCCAACTTGGAGTTATATCAATCATTTCTTTAATTTCAAAGGAGCCAACAAGAAATGGCCATTCAAATGCAAGAATTCTTGGCCCATTGTCGAAGGGAGTCCGAGGCGATGGATGCTCGATTAAATGCGTTATCGGTTAAAACCGTAATGTTTTTATCCCGAACATCGCAACTCGATGAAGGGTGCTCACTTGAGCAAAGGGAGCAACCTAATCACGAAGCCGCCGATGAAGGTCCTTTTGGTAGCGAAATTTCCTTTGAAGAGGCGAAAGAGGAGATAACCCTTGATGGAGGAGTTTTTGGTGAAGAATTGGGTGAGGATAGTGGGAATTTGAAGCGTTTCATTGATGAAAACACCGATATAATAGAGAAAAGTCAAGAGTCTACCCCCTCTATACTTGTTGAACCTTCAATCCCCCACCTCTTGCTCTCCTCTTGAGCTTCATGCCGCTTCTTGTGAAACTATTGTTGAGGATGTTGAACATTGGGATGAGTTGAGTGAGGTGATAAGTGTTCTGAAGTCATGGGACATGAATGAAGAAATCAAGTCGCCCATACGTGACAATCCAATGAAGCATTGTGAACCCCTTGTATGTAATTTGGATCTTGGTTTAGAGGAGGTTGAACCGCTTGCTTGAGTTTCAAATCTCTTCTTATTGATGATGTGGGGAAGAACGATGTTTTAGGATTTGAAGATATTGGGCTGAAACTTGTTGATGACTTGGGTTTGCTTGATGATAAGAAGAGGGTTAAGTTCCCTTTTGACACTTGTGCTAGAATTTTGAGCTTTGGTTGTGCTAGGAGACGATGCTTAGGGAGGAAGAGATCGGTAAGGCTTGTAGGATGGATAGACCCGGGAGACAACATGCAAGATGATGTTGGGTCGTTGGATTACTACTTCTTGCCTCCACCTTGGAGGCCGCGGAGGATAGCTTGGCTTGGGCACTCTTTGGGCCTTCATTACGATGTCGGTCGTGCGTTTGACTTGCTCCTCCAAGCCCTTGAGGGCTATGGTTGAAGAATAAGAGTCCACCATCACCGGTTTGACGGAGTCCCTAAAGAACCGTCATGTTGTATATTCTTCTTCCTTATTCTTTAGAGTTCTTGTGTTTGTAATTGTGTTACTTATAATTTTTTTTCTAGGATTCTTTTGTTTTGTGGGATCCTTGTAATCTTGGAATTTTTGATGAGCGATGTGAGGGAGGGATTTTGATGGATGTTTTGAGCTTGTTTGATAGGTGTGAAGAGAAGATGAATCCTAGAGAGGAGGGTCATCACTACTACAATTTTGATATTAGAAGACGCCCAAAATAGGACGCTTATATAAGGAACCGTCCTCTATAACATGATAAATTTTGGCTCCCCATGACCTTGGTTAAATAGCACGGTTCAGCAAAAAACCATCCTTTTATTTATATTATTAGCATGGTTGGTCAATATAACCGTCCTCATAAAGAAAATAGCACGCTTGTAGGTTTAACCCGTGCTATTAAAATATTTTAAAAGCGCGGTTATACTCTAAACCCATCCTATTAAAATGTAACACCCATCCTATTCAATCCTACTCAATCTTGGAGAGTTTTACTTAACAAAATACTAAAAATCAATCGACGACGAACTTGATTTTAACCCGAAGAAAAAACGGGTCTAAACCGGTTGAATTTAGTGTTTAGCAATCGAATTTATGAATCTGAACTGTAGAATTCGGCTGTCGAAGCTGATTTTTACATTGAAAGACGATGTTTGGTTACTAACCACTTTTGAATTCGATAGTGTTTCGTTGTTTTACCGATTTTTTCTTTCTTGTTAAAGTTTTGATTTGTTGTTTGATTGATGAATTTTTGAACTTTTTTTGGAAAACTGGCCCATTCCTGAGACCAAACTCGTTGAATCATTTTACGATTTTTGAGACGGTTTCATACAAGCTAGAATTTGTGATTTTATCAAGTCGCTTTAAATAAATTTTATCAATTCTATGACAATTTCGTATAAGAAATTGTGTTTTTAACGAGTCGGTTTAAATCGATTGTATATCAATCTTTGATCTATGTCGAAACTAACGTGTTTATATTTAGACGGATCAAGACTGATCGGGATCGAACATGGGATTCATAATCCGAACCGACACCTAAACCGAGTACACCTAAACCGATTCTGAATCCATATTACAGTACAACCCAAATCCCCTCTACAGTACTACCAAATTGAAAAAAATAAAATAAAAAATCTCCTCTACAGTACAACCCGCATTCGTCTTCAACAGTCATCTTCCACTCTTCATCCCGCCTTCGTCTTCTCTGTCCGTCGTCCGCCGTCCGCCGACATCGTCCGCCGTCCGCCGACATCGTCCGCCGTCCGCCGACATCGTCCGCCGTCCGCCGACATCGTCCGCCATCCATCGTCTTCGTCTCAACTCGCCCTCACGTGTCTTCAACACGTCTTCATCCGCCATCGTCTCATCTCTTCGCCAGAAGTTTCATCTCGTTTTCTCTCGCCGGAAGTTTCATCCCTACGCGTCTTCGCCGGAAGTTCGCTCGTCAGTTAAGTCTTCGCCGGAAGTTCCTCATCTCGATTGTAAGTTTATAATTCATCCTCACCTGAAATAGAACTTCATAATTCATCCTTTGTTTATAATTCATCCTCACCTTATTCTAACTTCGTAATTCCACCTTATAATCATCGTGTTTGCCTTAATTTTGCGTTCGTCGGGTTTTGGGTTAGGGTTAGGGTTAGGGTTTAGTCAATCTGATTTCTATGCGTATATTTATATGGGTTGTATGAAGGGTTTGAATGTTTTGTTCTTATCAATGACATTTCGTTGAGGCGTTAGTTCAATTTGAAAAATGCTTGTTGTTGTTCTTTTGATTTGCTTGAGATAGATGAAATTAGCTGAGTTTTTGATTGAATGTCTGTTGTTCTTTAGTTTTTTTGTTGGAAATTGCGGTTCGTGTTGTGTATGTTCGTGTTGTGTATATATTCTGATGAGCAATGCCGGGGAGGGATGGTGAGGGCGTTGAATTTTGGAGACAGTCAGGTTTTGAGGAATTTTGGGTATACTCGTCTGGATTTATCCACCTCTTCCTCTGTTGAACCCTTGTAGGTTGGGGTTAGTTTATATCATAAAATTCGCTAGTTTGAATCCGTGTTGTTTAATACTCCAATATCAGGAGAGATCAAATCATTGTAAAATCAATTTATGCCGGGGAGGGATGTTGTAGATTTTTTTCCCCTCGAAAAAATAATTTACTCTGTATCCTTAGCCTGATAATGATAAGGTAATCGTTGATCTTCGCTCCAACAATCTCTAGCTAGCTGATGATTAATCCTATCAAATCGATTGTTGGCTGTCATGCCTATTTATCAAATTATACTAAAAAGGTTGGTTGCAAAGGTGTAATGTCATAACACTCATCATAAGCTTGGGTTTAAGACTTTTAAGGGTCTCCATGGATGGATTGCACTTGAGTGACAAGTATTTTTGAGCAATTTTGAGCAATTTTGGGTTTGTCATTCCTCCGTGTGCGGATTTTGTTACTGTATTTTACTATTTGATTTAATTAATCCTTTGCCTGCCTTCAAGACCTCAACTTATGCTTGTGTTGTGTAGTTGTGTATTCCAGTCTAAAGGTAATCTGCCAATGTGTATTCATTCCTTCATGCTGGAAACTTCAAATGTGTAATTTAGTTCCACCTTCACCCAAACTTCAAATGTGTAATTTTGAGCCCACTGTGAGGACATCTTGGAATCAGGAGGTAGAAGGAACTAAGATGTTCAGACTTGCAAACAAACTGAAGAGACTAAAGGGCCCATTGAAGAAATTGGATAAGGAGACTTTCCATAGCATTGAGCTCCAAACTGACATCGCCCAGGTTCGACTGCAGGATATACAGAAAGCATTGGTTAGTGACATGGGAAATCAAAATCTGTTGCTCGAGGAGATAGAGGCTATGAAGAAGTTCAGAATGCTGAACAAGGCGAGAATGGCTTACCTTAAACAAAAAGCTAAGATACATTGGCTAAAGGAGGGCGATGCAAACACAGCAGTATTCCATGGATCTCTGAAAACTCGGAGAATTAAAAACACAGTGAACCAAATTGAGGATAAAGACGGGAAGACACATACCAGTCCCGAAGAAATCCAAAGAGCATTCCTAGAGTTCTATAATGATTTATTGGGAACAAAGAAAGATACTGTCAAAGTCGTGGGGCATGTCATGCGACTTGGACCAGTATGCGATGCAAGCCACTGTGAGATCCTGAATGATCCGGTTACTAGAGATGAAATTAGGGATACAATGTTTAGCATACCCAACGATAAGGCTCCGGGACCCGATGGTTACTCAAGTAAATTTTTCAAGGATGCGTGGGATATTGTCGGAGATGATGTTTGTGATGCGATTCTAGACTTTTTCAACTCTGGCAGATTGTTAAAGCAGCTGAATACTACGGCTATAACACTCATTCCAAAAATTGATAGGCCTACAACGGTTATGCAATTCCGGCCAATTGCTTGTTGTAATACGGTGTACAAGTGTATATCGAAGCTCCTCTGCAAGATATTGGCTCAAATCTTACCCGATATCATTTCACCTGGCCAAGGGGGTTTCATTCGGGGGAGAAGCATCGTAGAAAATATTCTCATTTGTCAAGATCTTGTGAGACTATATTCGAGGAAAGCCGTCTCACCAAGATGTATGATAAAGATGGATATGCAAAAGGCATATGACACGGTCGAATGGGAGTTTCTGAGTCAAATGCTACAGCAGTTGCACATACCAGAACATTTCCGAAGGCTGTTACTTCAATGCGTAACCACGGCCTCATTCTCGCTAAACCTTAATGGGGAGTCATTCGGTTTCTTTCATGGGAGGCGAGGTCTGAGACAGGGAGACCCGTTATCCCCACTTTTGTTCACAATTTGTATGGAATACCTGTCCCGGCTGATCAAATATACTACAGAAACAAGGGAGTTCAGGTACCATCCCCAATGCAAGCAAATGAAGTTAGTGAACTTAATGTTCGCTGACGATCTCCTATTATTCAGTAAAGGGGATATCCCGTCAATGATGGTCCTGTTGCGAACCTTTGCTACTTTCTCCAAGGCCTCGGGTCTCCAACTCAGTAAAGGTAAGACGAACATCTACTTCAATGGTGTTAGCAAGGAAATACAGCAAGACATCCTAGCTGTCTCGGGATGTACGCTAGGTACTCTTCCGTTTAAATACTTAGGAGTGCCGATTAAGGCTGGCCGTCTGTCCATTCTTGATTGTCAGCCGTTGGTTACTAAAATTACTGAAAGAATTAGACGGCTAGGGTCGAGAAAATTATCTTATGCTGGACGTCTAGTCTTGATCAAGTCGGTACTCTCGACCCTCCATAATGATTGGGCGACTATCTTTGTTCTCCCCAATGGGATCATTAAACAGATTGAGGGCATTTGCAGAACTTATTTATGGGAAGGCGGGTCTACCTACACGAGACCTCCTCTTGTCTCGTGGAGGAAGGTCTGTGTACCTTACAGAGAAGGGGGATTAAATTTGACACAAAGTGCAAATTGGAACAAAGCGGCTATCGGTAAGTTGGTATGGTGGATCGTCAAAAATCCGACTAAGCTATGGGTTACCTGGATTAACTCGATTTACCTGAAAGGTCAGCCATGGCTACAATATAGCCCACCTACGGACGTAGGATGGGGATGGAGAAGGATATGCAAGGTGAAAGACAGGCTAAAGAATGGGATTGAAAGTGGGGAATGGAACGATTCGAATCCGTACACCACAGCTAAAGGCTACCACTGGATCAGAGAAAGGGAGGAAGAAGTGAGATGGCATAGACTCATATGGAATAAGTGGACAATTCCGAAGCATAGAATGATAGCGTGGATGGTTCAGCATAATTCGCTGAACACGATGACCAGGCTACAAAGGCTGAACGTGACTCAAACTGATTTATGCGTTATCTGTAGTATGCAGGAAGAGAGAATCGATCATCTATCTTGGGAATGTGAGTACAGTAGGAGAATCCTGATGAGTATAGCAACATGGATTGGGCAGGACCTTAACAGGAGGAACACTAATGAATGGCGAGACAGATTGAAAGGAAGCAAAATGCAGCGAGCTATGACCAATAGTGCGATCAATGCAACCATATACAACATATGGGAACAGAGAAACAAATGTAGAGTGGATGGTGTGCTGATTCAGCCACATATAGTTTGTAGGAACATAATTAAGGAGCTTAATTGTTATTTCAATACGGTTCAGAAAGGCAAACTCAATGCTAGAGACGAGAATTTCATCTCTAGATTGATGGGCAATTAAATGTATATTTGATTCTTCTTATATATAATACTTACACTTTCACAAAAAAAAAAAAAAAACTTGAAAAAAATAATATAAAGTGAACTTTCGACTTTCCAACTAGGGGTGATAATGAGTCTATCTTAGCACGTGCCTATGGCTACTCGGCTTGAGCTCCAGCCTGTGCATTGGATTTCTGGCTCGAGCTCGACTCAAGCAAGCTGGATTTGTAAGGAGTAAAAATGTTATTACTTACAATTACCATGATATCCGTAACTATTATTCATCACCATTAAATTTGTAACTATGTTTCTTGATCTTCTAAGCAACAAAGCCGTCTCTCTCTCTTTGTTGTTTGTTTGTTCCTAGTAGATGGGGGAAGGAATGAAATGATATAAGTGTAGGAAGGAAGAAAAGGAAGGGATGAGAACGCCACTTAAGTAATTGAAGGGTGGATGAGAATGCCACTTAATAATAAGTGAAAAAGATGAGTATGGGTCTGTCTTTGACTCCGAAATGTACCAAAGTAAGGTGTCAATGTGTCACCTTGGTCCAACGTATGTACATCTATTAGGTAGTGCCCCTCACCCAATCATTCCACTTCATTATCACCATCATGATTGTAATCCTGGCTGTCCGTATCATCCGCTGCCTTGGCTCAGGAGCAGTAGCAACAGCAGAGTAATGCTGATATGATGTATGGGCAACAACAGTGGGGTTTCTTCATGCCTCACCCTTTCTTTGTGCTTCCTCCTCACTTCCAGTTTCCCAACAACCCGTCTCTCTCACCCGTCACCACCCTATAATATTATAGACGTACTTCCTATTCCTAATTATTTGCAAATTCACAATAAGCAATATTCTTGGTGTATCTCATCACATATATTGAGATTAATTATGCTGAAAGTCGATGAATGTTTGTAGTTGAATTAAGTTGAATAATACATATAAATATTATGGTGTCTGATGAGGCTGCAACCCAAGAAAAGAAAAGAAAAAAAAAACATTTACTATTTCATTCCCTCCATCGCCGTCAAATTACCTATGCAATCGGGGATTACACCCGTGATATGATTTATGCCTAGGTCTAATATTTGGAGGTTGTTCAGCCGACAGACGCTTACAGGAATCTCTCCTGTGAAATTATTTTTATGAAGAATAAGAACACCGAGAGTTTGAGAAATGTGGCCTACCCATGGAGGTATGTACCCGGTGAATAAGTTGTGTCCTAGATTAAGGATAATCAAGGCCGTACAATTCTCAAAGGCCGCCGGAAATGGTCTTGAAAAGCTATTGTTGTACAGGTGCAAGTACTGGAGATTCGATAGTGTGCCAAAGGATTTCGGTATACTTCAAGAAAACCTATTACTTTCCAAGTGTAGGCTTGATAGTAGATTAAGATTCGTCCAACAATCTGGGAGCTCTCCGGAAAACAAGTTATTCGGCAGGTCAAGCCTCCATAAACCAGTAGTCGGCGTTTCAGGACATAAGATATCAGAGCAGCTAGAAACCATATTGTCATTAAGGTATAGGAATAAGGTGTTGGTAAAACCTGTTGGTACAGCTCCTTCAAATTGATTTGAACTCAAGTCCAGTGTAATGACTGTTAGCATAGACATATTATTTGGGAGCGTTCCGTAAAACTGATTATAAGACATATTCAAGTATATGAGATTTGATGACAACGAGTTCCAAAAGGAAATGGGAACGCTGTCATGAATCCCATTGCTCGAAACATCAAAGAATGAGAAATTTGACTGCATTTCAAGCCACCTTGGAAATCGAGGGCCTAATTTGCAGGATCTCACGCTGATTACGTCTAGCTGAAATGGCGGTATCCAGTTATCATCACCACCATTCTTGGATTATCCGACAAGCTAAGTTCACGCAAATTTACTAGGTTTAAAAAGTGAGCTTGAGTAATGGTACCTTCCAAATTGTTGGACGAAACATCTAATTTTTGAAGGGTAGTAAGTTGTCCTATATCTTTACTAATCTCGCCTGTAAGATTGTTATCGTTAATGTATAACTCCCTCAGCGATGAAACAGAACTGATACCATTAGGAATTCCACCTTGAATACTATTCTGACTCAAATCCACTGTTAATAATGCCTTTTTTTCACAGTTTCCAATATTCTGAAAACACTAGCAAATAAAGCTCGGGTATTGAAGTCTACCACAACAATGATTCATGTGCCCATTGACGAGCATGTACAACATCTGAAACAAACTTGTTTACTATCTCATGAGGAGCTCGTTGATCTGTGTGATGAAAAAATGATTACTGCAAGTCATATATCACTTTTTATGAGGTATAAATTGACATCGAATTTATCATCAACATTACATAGATTCCTTTATTATTTCAGTTTCTTAAACGAGATTGAATTTGTTCACCTATTAGTAAAAAGATTGATTTATTATTGTGCTAGGTATTTGAAGGACTATACCGAGAAAAATGATTGTAGTAGTTCGTATGGATTCTTATGCCCAGAGACATTGTCAAAATATGCTAGTGTTCAAGATGAAGATGTTCGATCAAATTATATTGCCAATGCAACAACGTGTACCGTTTGTGGTCAGAATCGAAAACTTGTATTTGCGGCTTATCACGAAGGGTAAGTATACATTTATCTTTTCATAGTACTATTAGTTATATAATTGTTCGCATATAATGATTTCAGTTTTGTAAAATTTTATTTTTAAACTTGTAGTTTACATTGGTTGTTGGCTGTTATTAGCCCATCCGAAAGTAGAGTGTATTGGTGTGATCCATCTGGACCGTCGGAACCTTGTCCTTTTCTCGAGGAGACACTTACTATGTAAGTCCAATGACACCTGATTTTATTTTTAATATTACGCTAAAGATTAACATTTTGTTGATAACTCTCTATAATACAACATATTGTATGTAAAATTATGTATTTAAAACAGGGTATTTGTCAAAAGGAACTCTATGGATCCACTTGCCGGGTTAGAGGCAAAAACTCTTTCTTGGAAAAAAATTAAGGTATTTTTAGTATCAGTCCATACTTTATTCGTTCATTCACATACTTTAGTCGTAAACTTTGTCATTTTGAATATGCATCTGATAGTGAGTTTATATTTAGTGTCCTCAGCAGCCAGAAGATTCTGTCTTGTGCGGCTACTATGTTTGTCGGTATATGCTGGAGCTAATTAAATCTATATATATGAAACTCATCCCAGATGTATGTTAATGTTTCTTTATTTTAATCATGTGTCAGCATGAACATAATTTAACCGTCACTTACGTTTAATTTTGTTGATAGTTTATGATAAAAGCCCCAAAGACATATTCAGTTGAGCAAATTGATGAGGTGCGGGATATTTGGGCAAATTTTGCTCTCAAGTTTCAGAATCAGTGATTGTTGGTAATTATCAAAGGTTAGTTCATATATGTATCATAAAACAAAAATCTTCAATTCTTCGAGAAGCGGGTTGGGGAGTATAAGAAAGCTTCGGTTATGAATAGCTTGAATGGCCATGGCGGGTTGTTCGATCACTGATCAGATTACCTGATGATTCTTTTTTTTATTCATCTGAAAATGGGGATTTTCCAATTGTTAACCGTGATGTTTTATCTTTCCAGCTGGACTGAAAATAACCGGTTATTTTGGTTGGGCTGCTATGGTATGCTATGCTTTGCTCCCCAGTCCCTACTTCTTCTTCTTCTTCTTCTTCTTCTTCTTCTTCTTCTTCTTCTTCTTCCAACAGGTACTCCACTCCTTCCTTCTCAATCTCCCCCCTTTTTATTTCCTGGGTTTTTACTTTTAGCTTCTAAATTTTGATGGGTTATCACCTATCATATCATTAATTCTCCTTAATTCTAAAGATTAATTGATTGATTGGTTGGTTGTATCTAGTATCTAGTATGTACACCCTCACTGAGTTTCCCAAAAACTAGTTAGAGACGGTCTCTGAATAACGTAGTGGGTGAAAGACGGTTCCGGGAGACTTACTCCCTGGGTTTTGAGCTGAATATCAGTATGTATGGATTCAACTGACCTTTCGAAACAAGTTTACCCTGTCATAATTGACCACCAAAAATCACCTCATCAATGGGATGTATAAATAGCTTCTAAATTTTATCCTGGACACGTAACACAAAATTTTGGACACTGGTTAGTGGAGGTTGTTGAGCTAGGTGGGTGTGTGTGGATACTTCATGTTGATTCTATGAAGCTTTGCATTTATGTAATAGAGGTTTGTGTTTGTTAGGGTAATATATGTATGTATTGCAACATTTGCAGAATGGGCTCTTTGACGTTCCTTCCCAATCTCACCTCCTCGTCAAGCTTCAGTTTCTGCTTCCCCATCCATCTTAGTATTCGAGTTATGGCGTTAAACTGTAATTCATTTTTTCGTGGGTTCAATTGGTGGACGAGCTGTGGGGGATTAATTGTTGCGAAGGATTAAATTTTACAGCTTTGGGTGTTACGATTGTTGACGTACATGGATGAAATTTGGAAGTGTGTATGTGTACTCTGCAGGTTTTGGACTTGTGTACGATCTAATGTTCCCTGTCTCGCTATTTGCAGGAGCTTTTTGACAATTGAAAGATGGACGTCAACTGTGTGAGAGTGGTGTTACTAGAGTTTGTACACGGAAGACTGAATCATAGAAGAAACATCCCTTATTTATTATAACATAGAGACCATATTATACACGGAAGACTGAATCATAGAAGAATCATCGCTTTTTGACATTGTTATTATAACTCAATCACAACTATTGAGACCCTATTTATTGATTCGTAATTTTTGGTAAAGAATTGCTACATGTGATGCAATTGTCGGGTTTTCGAATGTTGATTTAATGTTTTAATGTAAATATTGGATTTTTGGATTGGCGTACAATTATATCGAAATATTTTTTTTAAAAAAATTATGTAACACAAACAGGACGGTTATCGTAAGCGTCTTATTTAATGGATGATAATTTGTATTTATTCAAAAGAATTAACAGGATGGTTCGTATGCCAACCATCCTATTTATATCAGTAGATAATAGGACGGTTTGGATGGAACCGTGATGTTTAAAATAGATTTAATAGCACGCTTCAGTGGACCGTGCTTTTAAATAACACATTAAAGAGGACGGTTCCTCATTGAACCGTCCTATTAATGTTGAATTTAATATCACGGTTTGACTTTATAGGAACCGCGCTATTTGATTTTAATAGGACGTCGACCTAAAGGACGGTTCCTTATTCAATATAGGATGGTTAGGAACCATCCTATTTAACCATAATTGTAGTAGTGCATTGTTAGAGCTTGGATCGTGCGAAGGGGAGTCGGTTTTTGAAGCTTGGAAAGTGCTTTTGGAGTTATAGAGGGTAAGAGGACTCTTCTCGGCCGAGAAGAGTGCATCCCGACCGGGAAGGATCTCATCCCGTCCGGGATGAGTGTGACAAAAATTGGGTCTACTGGAGTGTCATCCCGACCGGGACGAGGGCTTCCCGACCGGGACGGGCATGTCATCCCGACCGGGACGGGCATGTCATCCCGACCGGGACGGGCATGTCATCCCGACCGGGACCATCCATCCCGACCGGGATGATGCCTTGTTCCTCCTTTGGCCTCTTCTTTGTCATTTGAGCCCACCCTACCACTTTATACCCCCTCCCAACCTCCCTACTTACCCTTGCACCTATCATATGACCCCTTCACCTCATTTTCTCTTCACTACACACCGAGTTTCTCACCAAATCCTACCCTCATTACACCATTGCAAGCCTAGTACTTCAACCATGCGACCTTATTGAGAAGGAAGAGGAATAGCAATGACAAAGACAAGCTACGTGCCGATATCGACCTATGAGACGATGGAGCGAGTGAGTTGCTAACCGCATGGTACGACAACTATCCTTTCTTTTCCGTCTTTTATTGCTTGTCTTCTTTTGTTAGTTCCCCTTCCCCTTATCATTTGTGTCATGGTGGCCCTCGGGGCCTTGGTAATGGTTGCTCCCGACTCTCGATGACTTGACTACATCGAGAGTCATTTGAAAAATCCAAATTTTACAAGATTTTCACCTTTTTGTAGGAGTTAGTCGGATTTGAACGGAATCCGGGCTAGGTGACTTGATTACACCTAGTCCTCCCCTCCCATTTACTTTTATTTTCTTTTCATTTTCCCCCATCCATATCTTTTCTCGTCTCGACCCATGGTGACTTGACTACACCCCGGCCGGACACATTCTACCCTTTTCTCCGCTTTATTTTTGATTTTTAGCTTTATTTTCGTAGTTTCTTTTGTTTTTTTAGTGGCTCCATACACTAAGATCGAGCATGAGGATATTGCTCGGTTTAAGTGTGGGGGAGCGATATTCAATCGTAGTTAGTTTTATTTTCGTAGTTTTTTCGAAAAATCTTTAAAAACCCTAAAAATTTGAAATTTTTTCACAAAAATAAAAAAGATTTTCTTTTGTGTGTTTTTCTCTTTTTGTGTCGTTATGTCGTGTTTTTGTGTTTTGTGTGTGTGTTTGCCCTTTTTCCCTATAGGTTCCTTGATCGCCGTAATTTTCGGAAAGCTCAAGACAACCGATAATGTCATTCTATCTCTTTTCCTCTTTGTTTCTTGTGAAGTTTGGAGGAGAATTGTGGTGATGTGTGCTCGGGTGGAGCTTGTTGAAATTTGTGGTGGTTGTGGGGCTTGTTGGAAGTTCGGGGTGGTGTTTGTTATCTTTATGTTTTTGTTTTGTTTTGTTTTGTTGCCTTTGTCTCTTTTTCTTTCATTCTTGTCTCGTCTTTGTTTTGTGATGTGTAGTTGTGTCTAGTGTGTAAAAAGGTTTTCGAAAACCCGGTTTAGAGGCTAGTGTGCAAGTGTTTACTTTCCCTTTCTAGTAGTATAAATCGAGTCTTGGACTTTAGTCTAGTAGAATGACCCTAAATCAATGATTTCGTTGGTTTCTTACCTTGAGTCCACCTAGCTTACTAGGGATTTACTACGGGATTTGCATTTTGACCATTATGACCACCCACGGTGTGAAAAGGCCTTGGTTGCCGAGTCCCGTCCCCTAGGTGACCGTGTTCGGAGTTGTTTGACTACTCCAAGTTTTCCCCTTTTTTGTGGGTTTGAAGGGAAGGACGCTCCCCGACTCTCCCATTTCCCTACCTCCTACACATCTCCACACAATAAAATTGCAAATTGTTGAAATCATCTTTCTTAGTTGCAAAGAAATGCCTTCGAGCCAAATCAAGCCAAAAGGGCAAAGAAAAGAAAAAGAAAGAAAATGAAAGAAAGAAAAGATTGAAGAAAAAGAAAAGGCACAAAAAGCCAAAAAGAAAATAGAAAAGAAGAAAAAGAAATGGCATGGCAACACAAAAAGCAAATATGCAAAAGAAAGAAAATGCCAAAGAAAATCATCTCACAAAAAAGAACCCTCACCCTAAAAAATAAGCCTTTTTCCGACTATTACCGCGAAGAGCCTACCAAAGGACCGAGTCCCTAGGAAGGATGATAGCGGTAATGGTCGGTCTTTCCTCATTTTGCAATCATATCCACCTTTTTACTTGGACTAGTTGGGCGGTTTTGGGCATGGGACGACCCTCTTGCCTCATCGCTATAGTGGGCGGGGTCTCACTTACCTACAGTGTCGACTAACACCGTGGTTCATCCTTTTTCCATCCCGCCGATCGTCCCGTAGTACGTTCTTAGAAGGTTAGGAGGAACCTGGGTAAGTTACCAACGTTTTTGTTGCTTTGTCGTCATACTATTAGGGTTTTGTCCATTTTCGTTTGTACTGCTAGCTTGGGAACGTTGTCACTTGCCTTGAGTCCTAAATCGGTGCTTCTTTCACCGCTTTGTAGAGGGAAGCGGTATTTGTTTCTTTTTGGGTGCAACCTTTTGCTTGTCTGTTTGTATGTTTGTGTGCTTGTGTGTTTTTGTGTCCGCTTGCATCCACAGTTTTGTCGCAAGACCCCACTTGCCTTGCGGAGAGCACTTGTCCTCAAAGTGTTCTCGCGTGAGTTGAAAGGGCGTAGGGTGCGCTAATACCCACTAGGCTAGTTTAGTAGTTAGCATGTGCTTACTCGAGGGCGAGTAAGGGTTAAATGTGGGGGAGTTGATAAGTGTAGTTTGTAGTGCCTAATTTGTTGTGTTTTGGTCCCATTTTCCTTGTGGAACCGCTCCTTGGGAGCGGTTTATGGGTTACATATGCTACCTTTAGTTCGTTTTAGGTTCCCGAGACCATTCATGAAGAGTTGGAGCGATTCCGACTCAATACATACACTTTTTGGAGCCAAAGAAGCGAAGGAACGATCAATCGATGCCTTGAATTCGACCCCGAGACCTTGGGACCCGATCCCGAGCCCCTTAGACTCGATCCCGAGACCCGAGAGTCGATGAGAAGCCCATGTGAAGTAAGGAGGAACCTTAAAGATCATATTGGAGGCCTACAAGACCCTTCCCGGGCGGGAAGAATAGCCCTCTCGGTCGGGAAGGAGTGCACAAAAGGAACAACTCCTGTTCTGGGCCGTCTCGGCCGAGACCACCTTCATCTCGGGCGAGACCACACCATCTCGGGCGAGACCACTTCCATCTCGGCCGAGATGGACCCAGAAATGGGCTGTTTTGCTTTTCTCGCTTCCCTTACTCTTGTAACCCTATATATACCCCCCCTCTTGTAATCTTATGTTATGTTAGACATTACCCACTAAACCCTAGACTACTTTAGACTAGATTAGCTTAGATTAGTGTAGATTAGTCTTTAGTTTATCGTTAATCCTAGTAATTAGTCTTGTATTAAGGGAATTCTTCAAGATTCAACCAAGATTGACAACCTTGGGAGATTGTTTTGGGTCTTTCTTATTAATACAAGTTTCAATCTTTCATCTTCTTGTTAGTAGGTATAATATTCCTTCTTCTTTACTCTTATCTTTGTTTATTCATTCAAGTTTTAATCTTTGTTCATTGTTTTGTTCATTGTTCATAGTTTTCACTAGTTTCATTATGTATGTTTTGTTGTTTGTGTGGATTTCTCTTGTTTATGTTAATGTTTGTTTAGATATGTGTGAGTAGACTTTTTGTGGGGTTAGTAGGGTGATTAAGTGTTGATTATGGATGATTAGGTTTTGATTGAGGGTAAAGGTTGATCCTTTGTTACTAGTCACACATTATGCACACTATGTGTTTGTTGAAATGCTTGTTAGAGTAGTAGTTGCAAATGCTCCTCTTGCTTGTCTTCCTCTTCTCATTGTGTGATTGATTTGTGGTTGAATCCTTGTGTATTGGGTAACATATTGCATAAGTATTCGGGTTTTGTCTTTGACACGAGAGTGCGGACATAGGCTTTGACGCGAGAGCGCGGTCCAACCTTAGTAACTAAGTGAATCTTGCACCATCGATCTCCCAATTATCCTACTACACTTATGAACCCGACCTAACCCTACTCTTTCCTTATTCGATTTATTCGTCCTCTTAGTTAGTCATTGTTCCTTAGTTGACCTACTCTTGTATTTGGGTGACTTTAGTCTAGACACCTCATACCGTCCCCGTGGATTCGACCCGACTTGCCCTTTCTACCCAGTTAGGATTAGTTGGTTTTTTTATTGATCGGTGGGGATCCACGACAAATCCTTCCCATCACATTCCAACGCTACTACTCACCCTATCTATTATTTCTACCAACTTACACCTATGCCTACATTTCCACTAATCTATTCCTACACCCTACCTAGCCTATGTTACTAACACACTACATACTACCTATCTACTCCTACACTACCTACTATATATATACTAACTACAACCTATTATTACTACTCATACATCCTAACCTTACTCTCTCTCTCTCTCTCTCTCTTATATATATATATATATAGAGAGAGAGAGAGGTAGGTAGGTTCAAATAAGGTCAACAACTTTTCTAAGTCAATATTAAAGTTATAGATGACATACGATAAAGTTGCATATGTTCAAAATTGATACTCCCTCCGTTCCAACCATTTGTATACGTTTGGTTATGGACGTACGTCGATACTCATTTTCTTTTGTTTATATCTTTATTTACTTGTTACTAAAAATTATAAAAAAATTGATATTCATAATGTATTTTATTAGACGATTTAAACAAGATCCCGCATGACTATCATTTATCTTATATATTAGAAGTTATATTTAAGATTCTCATCACTTAGAAATAGTTTAAAAAACCAAATGTATACAAATGGTTGGAACGGAGGGAGTAAGTAACTATAACATTCAGCACTTTTATCACTTCAAGTGATAAAGTGTTAAAGTTACACAAAAAATGCTTAAAGTTACACGAGATGAGTGATAAAGTTGCACTTTATCACTTGAAGTAATAAAAGTGCTGAATGTATAGTTACATATCAATTTTGAACAAATGCAACTTTATCGTATGTCATCTGTAACTTTAATATAGACATAAAAAAGATGTTGACCTTATTTGAACCTTTCCTCTATCAGTAACTCTCCTGTAAGATCGTCTCACGGTAACTTTAACGTGAGATCTCTCACATAGGGGTGGTTACAAATTTAGTAACCACCTCTTATATGAGAGGTCTCACGATAAATTACCGTGAGACGGTCTCATACAAGATTTTGAGTTCCTATATATATATATATATATATATATATATATATATATATATATATATATATATATATATATATATATAGAAGTGAGATCTTTTACCCTATGTCATATTTCATACATTTTACCTTACATTCACAACCAATAGATATAAATAAATGAAGCGCTAAGATTAAAACTTGAAATAAAAAAGTAAGCATCAAACCCCTACCCAAACAGTATACGTAAAACCAAAACCTCTCAGTCAAATTTCTCTCACCAAATCAAAACCCTCTTAATATTGAAATCAAATCGCAAAATCAAAACTCTCACGCCCAATCTTGCATACAATCAGGTATTTCAATCGAATTTCGCTGATATATTGTTCAATTTGTTATATTTCGTTCCAATTTTTGTTTCCAATTTGCTATAAGTGATTGAATCCGTGTTAAATTTTTGTTCTGCTGTGATGATTTGCGGTTGTATTTTTGTTTCAATTCCGTGTTCAACAATTTTCATCCCTCAATTTTGTAATTGAATCAGAAACCCTAGTAATTTCGAAATTACTTAGCAAATTTGCTTTTGAGAATCCGTGTTCAGCAATTTCGTCCTTCCAATTTCGTGTTCCAACATAAATTGTATGTAATTACCTCTAATCGTGTTTCTTTTGCTGTAACTATGGACATTCATTGTTTTTTATTCAGTCTTTACATTTGAATCAGTGATTCAATTTATAGGGTTTGATGATTTTGTTATTACTGTTTTGAATACAATCTCAACTAGTTCAAATTCCTGTCCAGATTCCTATTTCAATTTCGTAATCCGATTCCAATTTGGTTTCACTGTTATTGATTGACTATAGACAGATGAATCGTCGTTTTCAATTTTACTAAATATTACTGTTTGATGATTACATGTACTGAATTTCGCTTATTTCGTTTAGTGCTTTGATTTTCTGTTCAATTCTGATTGTGATTCAATTCTGTACTCTGTTTTTTACTCAATTTTGTGTGTTATTTTACATGGTTTGAGACATTATTTGAGTAATTTCTGGATTTTTGATTACAAGATTAAAAATTGAAATTATGAATATTGCAATATTTGAATATGAACAATGAAATAATTGAATGTGAATATTACAATACTTGAACATGAACATTAAAATAACTACATATTATTTCATAGTATAAATTTTTGGTTTTGATACATTACTATTACTATGAAATATCCAATTATTTTATTATGTTATTCAAGTTATTCTATATTATTGTTGCGGTTATTTTATATTATTTTTGAAGTTATTTTGTTATATTAGTTACTATGGTACCAGAGTTATTTTTATAGTGTTTTTATAGTTATTCTATCGCATGTGACTACTGTACTTCAATTTTATTTATTTTTATTGTAACTAATTCCCTCTTTGTTTTTGCCTTTCAGTGAAGTTTCTTTCGCTTGGTGCATGCAAGATGTTTCATCCCAATATAATAACACGAGTTATTTATTACAATAACTGAGTTTCTACATTGGACTAACTACGTAAAATCAGATAATATTATTCTAAAACTGATTATATTTGAGTGTCAGCCAAATATAATAACATGAGTTATTCATTACAATAACTGAGTTTCTACTTTAGAATAACTACGTAAAATCAGATAACATTATTATAAAGTTAATTATATTTTAATTTCATCTCAATACATACAATAACACGATTTATTTATTATAATAACTGAGTTTCTACATTGGAATAACTACGTAACATCAGATAACATTATTCTAAAATTTAGGAAGTATTATATTTATATTTCATCTCAATACAATAACACAAGTTATTCAATACAATAACTGACTTTCTAAATTGGAATCACTATGTATCTACATTGAAATAACTACATATAACATGATAATATTATTCTCAGTAAACAATTTAGTAGTTAACTATAAAATAACTACGTTTCTTCATTAAAATAATCTTGTTTGTACATCGAAATAACTATAAAAATATGAGAAAAAATAGCTTTGGGATTTAGAGAGTTTTAATCTTAGCTCTTGATCATGTGATATCCAATGGCCACAATTAAGAGGTAAATTGTAGCAAATATGACAAATGTAACAGATCTTGCCTCCCTCTCTCTCTCTCTATATATATACATATATATATATATATATATATATATATATATATATATATATATAGAGAGAGAGAGAGAGAGAGGATCAAGGAAGTTAGCAACTCTCCAAGAGTTGCTTAGTGTTGATCCCCTCCATCCATTCATCTTGATATGGACGGTGGATGGATGAGGGTTCTATTATAAAAAAAACAGGGAGCTGCGGGACTGACAAGCTGCGGACAGCCATAAGCCATCAACCCCATCACCAATCAATTGCCTCCTCACCCTACCCCCATCACTAATCAGTACCCTCCTCTCTATACTACCGCCCAAACCCTTTACACTTCCTCATTCACCCCTTTTGAATTCATTTCACCGGCTAATCACTCATCACTCTCTTCCTCTCTCTAAAAAAAACAACCATCTCCATCTCCATCTCCGCAGCATCTTCATCTCCGAAAATGCCTAAAATTCCGGTGGTGCTACAAAGGTATGTTGAATAATCCATTTTCGACATCCGTTTTTTCTTTTTGTTCAACCCTTTTGTTCAACCCTTTTGAATTCCTTTTGAATGATGCTTTTGTATCCCTTTTTCATGAACTCCGGTCATGCATGAACCATAAAAAGTGTTAAAAGAGCATTTTTCCAACGCGATAACCCTAATTTTGAGTTGAAGTTGTTGTAGTTGTAGTTATAGAGTCAAAGATGAGGTTTTTCTTCTTTGTTTAAGTTCCCATAATCGTCATTGTAAATATGCATGTGCAATCAAGTTCCCATAATCGTCATTGGGAAAATAAAAATTTAACATTTGAATAGTCATACAGAGTTGTTTATACAGTCATACAGAGTTGGTTATACAGTCACCCGTTTGAAGATACATAGTCGCACTCGTTATACTCTGTTGTGAAGTCACAAAATGATGTACAATCACACCTTTGAAGCCAAACAGTCGCAGTAGTTATGATGCAAAGTCACACGCTTTATAATGCATAGTCACATTATATAATTGATGCGGGTTTTGTTGTAAGGTCACAGAATTGGTGTTTGGGAAGATAAAAATTTAACATTTGAATAGTCATACAGAGTTGGTTATACAGTCATACAGAGTTGGTTATACAGTCATCCGTTTGAAGATACATAGTCGCACTCATTATATTTTGTTGTGAAGTCACAGAATGATGTACAATCACACCTTTAAAGCTACACAGTCTCACTAGTTATGATGCAAAGTCACACTCTTTATGTTGTGTAGTCATGCAGTGTTGGTTGTATAGTCACCCGTTTGAGGCTGTATAGTCACATTCGTAATGTTGCAGAGTCACTGGCATTTTACTGTAGAGTCACACTGTTGAAGTCGTATGTTGTTATTGCAGCAGAAAGTCTGGTGCGAAGAAGAAGGCCGTGGCAGAGACATCAGTCCGCGAACATGTAATTGATGATAGAGTGGTTGTGGACCAAAAATTGGGTAAGAAGAAGAAGAAGAAGACTGTTGAAGATACATCGGGGGACCATATCATTGCCGAGACGGATGTGGGAGGGACAGATGTTGATGACAAAGGCAGACGAAAGAAAAAACAGAGGCTGACTTTTGATACACCGGTCGCTGATTTGGATGTGGGTGAGACAGAAAATGTTGAGGAAATCAGGCCAAAAAAAAGAGGAGGGTCACATCTGATATACCGGACGATCCCACTATCGTGCGCGTGTCTCAGGGGGAGAGGGGAGGGTGAAACACCCCACATTGATTGAAGATGTCCTATTTATGAGTTTTGCTTAAAGAGATTTGAAATACTACTCATATCATCAAAGTGCACTTTCTTTTCTGGTTTGCCCATGATAAGAACTCTGCAGTTAAGCGTGCTTGACTGGGAGCAATCTTAGGATGGGTGACCTCCTGGGAAGGTTTCCGGGATGCGCATGAGTGAGGACAAAATGTGCTAGAAAGGACTCGTGTTGGTCTGTGGGACCAGTACAAAGCCTGGCGGGCTACCGCAGTTAACATTTCCGGTCCTAGGATTGGGCCGGGGTGTTACAAATGGTATCAGAGCAACCTTGCGACCGTGCATTTGGCACCTAGCGGGGGTGGATTCTGGGTCAGCGGTTATGCTGCCGGGTGCAACGAGGACGTTGCGTTCTTCAAGTGGGAGTGATTGAAACACCCCACATTGATTGAAGATATTCTATTTATGAGCTTTGCTTAAAGGGATTTGAAATACTACTCATATCAACAAAGTGCACTTTCTTTTCTGGTTTGCCCATGATAAGAACTCTGCAGTTAAGCGTGCTTGACTGGGAGCAATCTTAGGATGGGTGACCTCCTGGGAAGGTTTCCGGGATGCGCATGAGTGAGGACAAAATGTGCTAGAAAGGACTCGTGTTGGTCTGTGGGACCAGTACAAAGCCTGGCGGGCTACCGCAGTTAACATTTCCGGTCCTAGGATTGGGCCGGGGTGTTACAGAGGGGACCGACGACAGGGTCGGCTAGTAGGAAGAAGAGAACCTGGAGGTCAGCCAGATATTCACTGTAGGCCCAAGCGGTTGCACCAGCTAATTGCGCAATTATCTAATGATCAGAAAGAGAGGGTGCGTGCTGTTGGCTTCAGCGGGCTCTTGGAGCTGAGGATCGAATTGGTCCCCACCAACCATGCGCTTATGTTCCTACGTGCATTTTCCGACGGGTCCCATATTTTCCTTGCCTCACGTCGGGAGGCATTCATGATGTCAAAGTACGACGTCCACGATTGCCTCCAGCTACCTTTATGCCCTAATCCGGTGAAAATAACCCCAACACAAAATAAGAAAGGGGAAGACTCACCTGACGTGATCAGGTTAAAGAGTACCTGGAGGAAGGGGTTCGATGTGGATGACAGCAGCGGGCCAATATCATTAGGGAGGGTGCACAAAAAGATAATGGCAACCAAGGCTGATGACGACGACTTTGTCCGCAGGTTCATGTTGTTCGCGTTGTCACCATTCCTCGCGCCTACTACGAACAAATCACTGGACCTGAGGCTGCTGGCCGCAGTAGATGACGTGGACTTGATTCGGGAACAGGACTGGTGTTGCTTTGTCCTGCAGGATCTGGTGTGGGCAGGTAAGGGGACGCGTGACCCCAACAAAGTCCTCAACTACCTCAGGGGGTGCATCCCCATACTGATGATTGCGTACTTCCAGCGCTACGATTTCCGTAGCGAGACTTGCAGATGCGACATATCATTTATCGCACATTGGGATGCACGGAGAATACGATCGTCTTGCTGGGGAACTGGAGACATGGTCACTGGGAAATCAGCTGCGTTCAAAGGTGTCGTACCCACATACATGTTGGAAAACAGGCAGCGAGGGCACCCCCGCTATAACGATGCCCTCTAACAACCAACACTCTAGTCCCAAAAGAATAACGACAGGGGTGGAGAGAGGCGATCAATCGGAAGACAGCGCGGTTGACGTAAGTGATCTCCCAGCCACTCTATAGATCATCAATTAATTGTTCGTGAAACGATTTAATATGAAAGTCTTACCTATGTTTATAAAAGCATATACGATTCATAAAACTGTGTTTATAATACAGTTGAGACTCAGTAGTCACGGTCGTTATGATCACACTCATCCTGATGTATAGTCACATACTATTAGCTGTATAGTCACACACTATTACTTGTATAGACACACGCATTATGTTGTCCAGTCAGTACTATAACCTGCATAGTCACACGCTATAAACTGTATAGTCACACACCTTATTCCTTACAGTCACACACATAGATGCTTAGTCATACTCACACTGCCAGCCTCAACACCACTGAGCTTCGCACTAATGATTTGACTTCAACTGAATTATAGGACGACCAGCGGTTTTTCATGGATTTCCGAAGGTGTGCGCTAGCCTTTTGCGGTTTCTGTGAGCAGGCTGCCTCCAAAGTAAGAGAAATATCGACGAGGAACAATGCAGTTCCAAGTCAGGACCCGTCCCCCCAACAATTCTGGGAAGATCCATCTGTCCTCCGGTATATCGATGAAGTTGTTTCGTTGGCCAGCCAGTTGAAGTAGACTACCCACAACGCCCCCATCGTTGAGGGCGAGGAGCAGCGCGATGCTGAAGCCTCGGTCTGGTACGCCAAATTGTGCAAGACTTGCGTGATTCTGGATACGCGGATGAAGATATTGAGAAATCAGGTTTCTACGTGGGAGATGGTGATGGAACAGAGGGTTGCGATGATGAGGGCACTTTTGATGGTGGCATCGTGACACCAGGTTTCTGTGAGGGGGAAGTTGAAGAGAATGATGCCGCTGTAGAAATCAACCAAGACTCCGATGTGCAGGGTTCGGTCGGCATGAGCCCGACCGTAGTGGTGGCTCTACGGCAAGCAGGTGGGGGACAACTGACGCACAGTCGGCTTTAGATGTAACACCGACTCCGCCCGATGCGACAGTCAGTTCTAGTCTTGAGAGGGAACTGCACAAAGCAGGCTGGGCTGTAGCGGACGTTGTTGCCACCACGCCCGCGCTGGCAGAAATCGTCACGACTGATACTCGACAGACAGGCGAGGCTTCAGTGACCAGGACGCACCCGGAGGCTAAACATCATCGGTATATCTTCCACTGCGACGTGGCATTTGAGTGCATGGACACGATTCCAGACAATTTGGGCTGCACGTTGGACTGTGGACGAATAATGAGGGGACAGCTTGTAATCTCTGGATTCATGTGCTCCAATATCGTCATCTTCTGGGATATCCTCAGCGTACGGAAAGATGTAATCGACTACGTGTTCGACCAGGCAACGCCACGTCCGTCAGGGTACGTACTTATTGTCCTGCTCATGTTGTTTTTAAAAATGCATGTGCTAATCAGGACTTCGTTTGGTCTGCAGCGAAATGCTGGTCGAATTTACAGCTTACGACTGTATCGCGAGGGGCAACATGCAGACGCTCGAGCCTGGCCTGGAGGTGATGAATGACGTCATTGACTGCTGGTGTAGGCTGCTGAACCAGCTGGTGCACGACAAGAAAGCATCAAGAGTAACCAGTAGATGTTACTTCTCTCTTGGACATACGATACGTTCAACCCCCAAATTAACTGTATAGTCACACACTGTTACCAGTATAGTCACACACATTGTGTTGTCCAGTCACCACTATAAACTGCACAGTCACACGCTACAAGCTGTATAGTCACACATTTTACGCTGTACAGTCACACTCATGTCAAACACACACTGACTACATGTATTACCATCAACGCATGTGAGCAGGCCCCAGTGTTGGCATTGTGGAAGGAAGGAGGCAAGGGCAATAAATATGACGAAGAAATATTTTACGTGTGGGGCGACTGGATAAAAAATAGTTTCTCCGACTTTGCTTTGGACTCGGACATGGTATTATCCTGGACATACTATCTATTCGTAGTTGTTATCAGCCCATAATCCTGACGCATTGTTTACAGGTGTTCGTCCCGACCTTGACGGGTGACGAGGGTCACTACAGTTGCGCCTGGATCAAATTCAATTCTGAGCAAATAGAGTACCTCGACAACCAGTTGTACGATAAAGATTTTACATAGTTGCCTTACTATGGCATTGCTCGGACAGCGGTCAGGCCCTATTAATTTAATATTAAACCAATTATGTGACCGCGAATGTGTTCAACTGATCCTGTTTGAACTTGTTTTGCAGGCTGATAAGATGGGGGAGTTCATGGTACAACAAGGGCTGGAGAAAGGTAAGAAGGTTCGTGCGTTTAAATTGGTAAACGTTCCCTTATCATGGCAGGGAGTGGGGTATTCCGCCAATGACTATGGAATGTACCTGATGATGGACATGATGCTATACACCGGGTCCCCGTTCAACTGCTCCTTGGGGACAACGGCGGCAATGAATATGTGCAGGGCGGAGATCACGACGACCCTTATACTGAGCGACGCGAACAAGATAAGGAACGCTGTTTTGCAGAAAGTGATTGAATTCGGAACATACAAGGAATCGTTGGAATCTGCCCGTACGTTTGAAACCACTCCTGTGAAGGCAACCACAAAGAAGCGTCAGAGCAAGTCACCGAAAACACCTGAACCCACCCCCAGATCAGTCCCAGAAGAAAAACATTCAGCGATTAAGTCTCGGATACGGGGCTGTGGAGATGGGTTGGGTTGCTCCTTGAACCAAGGTGAACCTGACCCGGACGCCATTTTCATGTCGGTCTTGTTTTGCCTGCACCGACCGCTGACGAGTGGGATACTCAGCCTGCGAAAGCACACCGCCGACTACTGCTTCCTCGACGATAATGGGTACGACGAAAAGTAAGTAACCGTCTTTTGTTCCTGATGCGTGTTGCATATTACACCTACTAACCGGTGTCAACAAAATCCATAGTGAACGATTGGGGTCCTACGGCCCTCGTGCGCAGCTGGAGAGGCGTGACATTCAAACACTCTTCTCCGTCGGTGGCATGAGCGCCGCTGTGCTGGAGTGTTGGTCGCACCTAATGAACTGGTGCGAATCAGACGACAACCGGCGTGGGTTATCCTCCCCCACTGACCCAACGATGGCGTGGTTCGGAATTCAACACATGGTACGCCCCCATAACCTCCTACCTATCACATTAAATAGTACAAATGATCCCCATTCACATTAACTGAAAAGATGTAAAGTCCGTGTAATAGTTAGAAATAATCACAAAGTTCACTTAGCATAGTCACACATGTTGACGTGTACAATCACATGCTATGAGTTGCATAGTCACACATATTGAGGTGTACAATCACGTGATATACGTTGCACAGTCACACATGTTGATGTGTACAATCACTCTTGTTGAGGTGCACAATCACACTGTCATGTATAGTCACACTCTGCACGCTGCAAAGTCACGCAGCTTAGTCTGTACAATCACATGCTATAAGTTGCATAGTCAGGCATTAAATAGTACAAATGACCCCTATTCACATTAATAGTAAGACATCACTTTGCAGAGTCACTCTTGTTGAGGTGCACAATCACGTGATATAAGTTGTACAGCCACGCACATGATATAGTCAGACATCCTAGAATTTGCAATCACACTGTCATGTATAGTCACACTCTGCATGCTGCAAAGTCACGCAGCTTAGTTTGTACAATCACACACTTTAGTCTATACAATCACACACTTTGCGATGTGCAGCCACACACATGATATATTCCATTCTCGCATCCTGTCACTGATGACAACTAATATTCGCCATCCGTTAGGACTCACTGACCCGTATACTAGAACGACCCGACTCAAGTACCCCTGCGGACGAAGACACTGACGGTCTGTACGAAGCGTGGGACAGATTCATACAAGACTGCGCCGGGACATTCGACTTGAACGCCAAACTGTTGTTTTTCCCGGTGCATACTATGGGGCACTACGCGTGCGTGTGCGTCAACTTTAGAGAAAGAACAGTTGATATCCTCGATCACCAGACACACGCCCCAGGGTCACATATGTTTCGAGTGTCCAGCAAGATAGTAAGTTGCACGCATATGCTTTATTTCACCACGTCGAAAATTATTCTACTGCTTAAGTGCTGATGTTTACTATTAACTAATACTGCAACAGATGCAAGCATTGAGGGTTTACATGGAGGAGAAGGGGCTGATTAAGAGCAGTCACCTCACGAATTTTGAGCATCGCCAAGTAAAATTGGAATGGCAGAGCGCCCGGAAGAACGATCCGGAGTCCGGCATTTTCTACTTGATGCACATGTGCCTGTACGACGGTGCGCCGTTCACCCACACTGATATTGGGTCAAAGGTCGGGAGGCGTTACTTGTCGTTCGAGGTGGCAGCAAGTCTCATACTTGCTGACATGAATGAAGCTCGCGGGGACGTGTTGCCGAAAATTCGCGCTTTCATAGAAAACGCGCCGAGCATATGGAGCAAACTCGATGACAAACGTAAGTTGGGGAGACTCGTGGAACGAAAGACCTCAGCGAACCGTAAGGCATGAATGTGTAGTGAAGTATAAACACTTTTTTTGTGAATATAGAAAAAATCTCATGTTGGAGTATCTTCTGAGTATCAGATGAATGCCAACTCAGTATCAGGGTCGCATCTGCGACGTGATACAGTCACGCAACTTCTGACTCACAGTCACAGTCAAACTCCTACAGAGTAATGACAGACGACCACAAAATCACTAATTAATTATACTAACTACCCCAGCATATATGTCCATCCATTTACTTTCAGTTTATTTCACCTTAAAAAAAATCGATGGTTCCCTTATTTACAGAAGACACCAAAAAAACAATACACGCACCGTAAAATCAGATTATTTCCCCAATAAGAAAACGCTGGTTCGAAAACGATGTCGACAAAATATAAACTGTACATTGAGTGATGTTTGTGAGTGCGACTGCGAAGTGATTTTTGTGAGTCTCAATGCACATTGAGAACACAAACCATCACCTCACTCTGCTAACCCTAATTACTTTAGAAGGATTGGACCCCCACCTAACTCAATTAATATTTACTGCCCCCTTTACTGCCTCCCCCCTTCAAATACCAACGCCATTTTTACCCCAACTACTTCCAACTTCACCTCTTTAAACCTAACAAAAAATGGCAAGCAAAATAGAAGAAATCAGAAATTGATCGAGGAGTACGATGGTTTGTTGAATACCAGTAGATCCAATGAATTATCAGCCATGCAGCTAGTCGCTCCTGCCATAGACGCGAGAACCTATATGGGATCCATTGGCAATACAGAAAAGGAGACCGAACTGGACGACTACATCGAATTCTTGATGAAAAAGTGTATTGGGTGTTTCCACACTAAGAAAGCGTTGCAGTGTGATTTGGCCAACTTGAAGAAGATGCTTCAAAAAAACGGGGGTTAATTATGCATGTAGCGTAAATGAAGCGTGTAATGGATGTAGCATGTTTCAAGTAATGGATGTTTTAATGTGTTTTAAGATATAAAATGTAGCATGTTTCCCGCATTATGTCGTGGAATGTTTTTATGTTTCAAGTACTGTGTTCGTTCGTAGAATGTTTTTACGTTTCAAGAATATTTTTATGTTTCAGAATGTGACTTTTCTATTTTTTCGCTATTTCTCTATCGTTGTTTCGCCATTTCTCTATTTTTATGGACACATGGTGTACAGTCACACCCGACAAGTTTTATAGTCACACTCAACATGGTGCATAATCACAGTCATCGTGTCATAAAACCAGTTTAGGTTTCTACGCTTCATTTTGTAGAATCACAGTCATTATCATGTACAATCACACTCCTACAATTAGTTGTAGAGTCACACCATGCCTACTGTAAAGTCACATTCATTGCATTGCACAATCACACTCACTTATTTTGTGTCAACCAAATATTAAGTTAATAATGTTTGTAGCGTTTAAAGATGATGCATTACAGAATAAAAACGACTGCTATTTCAATGTATTCTTACAGTAAAAAAAACAAAAACAATTATACGGACCCCCATGTTTTACAACTATGCCATATTAGAAATAATTAAGATCAACAAAAGACGTAACGAATATCACGCACCTTGACCATTTCAAACGTCAACAATCTTTATGTTTGAAAAAAAACCGATTTGACTGTGAAGAGATGTTTGTGAGTCTCAATGAAACATTGAGAAACACAAAGACCCACCTCAATCTCCTAACCCTAATTAATTTGTGAGGATAAGCCCCCCACCTAACCCATTAAATTTTCACCCCCCTTTACTGCCTAACCCATGAATTTTCAACCACCTATTTACTGCCTCCCCTCTTTAAATACCAACGCCATTTTTAACACCTTAACCACTTCAACTTCGCCACTTTTACCAACCCCTACATACAACTCCACCACTTTAACCTTAGAAAAAAATGGCCAGCAAAATAGAAGAGATCATAAGTTTGATCGAGGAGTACGATGGTTTATTGGATACCACTATGTCCCATGAATTAAGAGCCATGCAGCTAGTCGCAACTGCAATTGACGCGAGGAACTTCGTGTCGTCCATTGGCAATACACATGCAGAGGCCGAACTGGACAACCACATCCAGTTCTTGATGAAGAGGTCTATGGATTGTTTCCGCACAAGGAAAGGGTTCCAACGTGACTTGCCCAACTTGAAGAAGATGCTTAAAAAGTACAGAGGTTAAGTATGTATGGGTTAAGATGTAGCGTTTAGTAATGGTCGTTTTTATGTGTTTAAAGTTTTAATGAATGTTAAAGTGTAGCGTTTAATGGTATGCAATGGATGTTTTCCGCATTATGTCGTAGAATGTTTTCCGCGTTTAATGGTATGCAAGTATTACATGTTGTGTAAGAGATGGACTTTTTCTGATGTACAAATATTTCCATCGCTATTGCGCTATTTCACTATTTCCATCGCTATTTTTCTAATGTACAGACACATGGTGTATAGTCACACTCAACAAGTTTTATAGTCACACTAAACATGGTGTATAATCACAGTCATCATGTCATAGAACCAGTTTAGGTTTCTACACTTCATTTTGGAAAATCACAGTCAGTGTATTGAAGAATCATAGTCATTATCTTGTACAATCACACTCCCACAATTAGTGTAACCACACTCCACCTCTTGTTCTACAATCACACACTGCCTGCTGTAAAGTTGCACTCATTGTGTTGCACAATCACACTCACTTGTTTCGTGTCAATCAAATATTAAGGGCGTAATGTTCCTGTACAGCTGTATTTGTAGCCAAAGATGATGCATTCCAGAATAAAAACGACTGCTATTTCAGTGTATTCTTACAATAAAAAAAACAATTTTACGGACCCCCACGCTTTACGACTGCGCCATATTGGAAATAATTAAGGTCCGCAATAGACGTATACAATATCACGGACCTTGACCATTTCAAACGTCGACAAGTCTTTATGTTTCACTAAAAAAGAAAATCGCCCCCCATGATCTACGACTTACACCATATTAGAAATGATTGAGGTCCACAATATACGAAAACAATGTCACGGACCTTGACCATTTCAAACGCCGATAACCTTTGTGTTTCCAAAAAAGAATGTTCCTAAGTAACAGATGATATTCATGAACAATCCTCCTCGGCAATCCCTGCCAGGTCCTTCTCCTCCTCCTCCTCCTCAACATCAACAGGAGGGTACTCAGCAAATGGGTTGGGGCAGTTCCTCTTGTCATGGTGCCCCATCCTCTTGCAGTTCTTACACAGCCGTTTAGGCTTGGCGGCAATTGGAGCAGCCTTCGCCTTAGAAGAAAGCATCCGCTTCCCACTGCCCTTGTTCTTGGCTTTCTTTGGGGGCAATATGGTTATTTCAATTGCGCTCGTACAGCCGAGGACCTCCTCTAATTCTTGCGTCTTGCTACAAGGGCTAGCACAGGCAATATCGGACCTAAAGTCTCGAATGACGTCAGCTAGATTACTAACGTCTTCCTTAACCATTTTGCTGACATGACAGACGGTCTCATAGAACTCTGAAAACAGCCTCGTGACTGTAACAACATTCTCATCGCGTAGGCGACTCTCTAATAGGGGACACGCATTAACATTACGTAGAGCATCCTTTGTCCATCTACATGCCACGTACCGTTCCGGGATCGTCTCCCGTCCTTTCGAAGAGTATGTCCAAATGGCGTGCGTGCAAAGAATTCCATACCGACCGAACTTCCTGCAAGTACAGCTGACCTCACAGGTACCTGCGAGTGCATTAAAAAACACATAAACGGTGCGACTCCTCACATTACAGACAGTGGCTACGCAACGTACAAGATGTGACTTTCTAAAGGTATAATCACAACCTTTACAGGGTATAGTCACACCCATTATGCTGCATAGTCACAGTCCTTACGTCGCAGAATCAAACGAATTGCGTTGTACAATCACACGCACCGCATTCCAGAGTCGCACCCTTTATTGTGTATAGTCACATTCAATGAATTATGGAATAAAACTCGTTACGTTGTGCATTCACAACATGGACAGTGACTTTCAATGACAATACCTGGATTGTATTCAACAATGTAGCTGCGGTCCCGGATGGAGTTCAGAACTGTTGTCGCTTCGATCCCGTCCTTCTCCTGATACCCACGAACGCTGCACGTGTACAGCGAAAACTTGACCTCTTCTTGAAAGTATGCAAAAGCCACGTGCGTGTACACTCTTGCCGCGTGGGTCTCCATCGGATTCATCGTTCCAGTTTTGGGGAATGTCTGCCGGTTATCGTTATCTAGCCTCTTCTGCATGTGCCTCTGTTGGTCCATCGCACTTTCGAAACGCATCCAGAACTGGACCAACGTACCTCTGTTGTCTTCAAACTTTTTGAAGAAACTGTTCTCACTCTCTGATCTCTGCGTTGTCTTCATAATTCCGGAGATCCTCACCTCCCTGCAATGCGCGGCGACCCATTTGCTCCTGTCTTCGAACATATTTTCGAACCATTCGATCCCAACAGCATCATGGTCGATCATAATCCGCCCCCACCTGTCGTCGAACTCCGACGCCTCGATGTCATCATCCCATATAATTGCATTGAGTGCTTTTACGAATTCCGAGGCCTCCTCTCTTGACCTGCCGTACTTTGTTGGAACCTTGTTCATGATGTGCCACGTGCAGCACCGTTGGTGCGCTGACTTGAATATTTCTGGGGCGGCTTTTAAAATACCGGGATCCTGGTCTGTAATGATATAACACGGTTCCTTCCCGCCCATGGCTTCCAGAAACCGGGAGAGGACCCATATAAATGACTCGTAGTCCTCCTTTAATAGCAACGCCCCACAAAACGTGACAGACTGTTTGTGGTTGTCCATGCCAGTGAACGGTGTGAACACCATAGAATACACGTTGGTTCCGTACGTTGGGTCGAACGAAACTGCATCCCAGAATGCCGCGTAGTTCCTTCGAGCTGCACCATCCGCCCAAATGACCTTGCGTAAACTTCTGTCTGCATCCACATCGTAGTCAAAGTAAAAATCCTCCTGACTGTCCCTCAAACTCTTGAACCGGTCTATGAACAATTGACCATCTTGCTCATGGACGAAGCACTTGACGTCCCTCCTCCAGTTCTTGAAATCAACCAACGATGCTCCGATGTTCTGATATCCGGCCGACAACTCCTTGCACATCCTGTATGTCCGAGTCGCCCCAATCTTCAGCTGCACACACAAAATTGCAACTGCATTAGTCGTGCACAGTTAGCAGTCAACCATACACTAACAACATTGTTAGCAGACATTACGCACCCTCGAGTTGCAAACGATCATCTCCTTGTGATATCTTGATAGATTTCAAGATGACTTTTGAAACTCTCTGTCCTTAACCATCACAAGATCGTGGGTGTGTTCCTCAATGAACTCTTCAATATAAAACCCGCCGATCATTGCACAAAGCCTAATTCTTGCTCCACATTGCGTCCTCGTTGCCTTCGTATTCCTTTTGGGTTCATACGATCCCACATACTCCTGCCCCTCCTTCTCTCCCGTGCTCGACAACTTCACCATGCTCTGGCTGGCTGTTTTGCCCTCCTTGTTACAAGCCAACAATTTCTTCTTGATCGAACCATCAAAAGATCTAGTTGTCGTGTACTTCTTCGCCTCGAATCCAAAGGAAGATGCGTACGATTGATAAAACAAGAATGCTCCGTCGATGTCCGCGAACTTCTGCCCTACGTAAGGCGCAGTCATTGTGTCTTCAACTGGCATATAGGTTGGAACAATAAAAACAAAAAACACTATCAGTGGTTGGAACAATATATTACACACTAAAAACTAGTTAGAAATAATCACAAAGTTCACTTGGCACAGTCACACATGTTGATGTGTACAATCACATGCTATGAGTTGCATAGTCACTCATATTGAGGTGTACAATCACGTGATATAAGTTGCATGGGTTAAACTACTGTCGATAAAAAGAAACTCTATATTACACACTATCAATCTTGCAACCCACGCATTCATCTCTAACCTTAATGAAATGTGACCTTTCTCAACAGCGACTGTGGCTTTGCTCATATAACAACATGATTTTACACCACTATATTACATATAACAGCATGATAAATATAGCAATCATAAGTATAACAACCATACAAAATACCAACAATAATAAATATAAAGAAACCAACATAAATAATTTGAATAAAGGAACTTCAACGTAATAAAAATACACCTGCAGCAGAAAACTACAACTACATGGAACCAACGCAATAATAATTTGGCTTGATTAATACCCACAACACATAAGAACTATATGTACAACTACAAATGTAATCCCCTAGAAAATCTAACGCAATACAGTGGCGGAAACACTGTAGAGTTGGGATTAAAACACACTGACAAACTATATCTTATTAAAAGAAATGGTAAGTCAATACAAAGGCCACTTTTTACAAAAGGGCTAAATAGAAAACTCTCCAAATGGGTTATACAAATCCGTAAATTTCATGAATAGAGAAAGAGTAGGATCCACGCTACTCGCTAGCTCACACCCAAAACCCAGCAGCAAATACCTGTCATGTTATAAACATAACAGCCACGTCAGTGGGGAGTAACTCGGACGTTCTCCCAGCCATATTATATCATATGGAAAAATAATAGTATTACTATATCAAAATAATTAAAATGAGAAAACATTAAAAAGATATAATAAAAATAAGTTTTTAGAGAAACTTAAAGCATTTGCAAACCTGCAAGTCAATATCAATCAATAATAATAATATTCAAAAATGGCATTATGGAAATTCGTTCAGTGTGCACAAGGCTAGACTTTCACTAGGATAATACTGGAAACTAGCTTCGAGAACTGTAGACTTAACTCATAACAGAATCCAGTCTCTAACTAGGCAACTCAACTATAACAGGACTGCGTGCAGCGAGGTCCTGGCTTATGTAATGTACACCCCTCCTGGACACCAACCGTAATCCAGTTCAACCCGACGGCGACTTACACGATGCGATATCTAAGTTTAAGGTCAAAATATACACACTCCTGAGCACAAACCATGCTCAGTTCAACGACCAATGTGTCTCAACATAGACACACCAGCTTTATAGTTGATGGCAAAACGTACACCCCAGACTATATTACTCTAACCCCACACTTTACTTTATTCCATAACTCCAAAACAGTCATTATCGATAGTCAAAAGTAATTATAATCAATATAAATGATATGGATAAAAGGAATAACCATTTTATATTAAAAGGGAAACTTTCTATAGATAGAAACTTACTAATTTTAGAAACTTACTAAAATAGAAAGTCTTATAGAAAATACGTAAGTTAATAAAATGAGTGAAATGTATAAAAATAGCATTTCTAACGAAATTAACATTTTATTTTTTACCGTCGTTATCGTAACTTTATTATATTTCTAAATTCGTTACTCAAAATATAAATAAAATATGATATCTCAATATATAGTATTTTATAAATAATTAGGAAATCGAGTTAAAACTATAAATTTTCGGAGACGAGATATTTTAAGAAAAACGATATAAAAATTAGTTGAGTCAACGAGTTTTATAAATGAAATGAGATTTATAAAGATTTCAGATTATTTTTAACAAATACATTTTATCAATAAAGAATACTGATTTTACTAAAGATAATCAATCGTAGACAAATGAGAAATTATTAGGGAAAATAGTCTCGACTAGAAGTGTATTTAAAACAAAATCGATTATTTTCTTATTTATTAATATAAGTCGTCAAACGAAATTAATTTATTGAACAAGTATAAAAATCTCGATTATAATATAAATATACGATTTTGAGTGAAAATTATAAATTAACGAAATATGAAGAAAATATAAAATCGATATTATTTAGTTACTAGTGTCACGATAACCAACAAAATATTATAACGATCATAATTTATAAAATTATTAACGATTTATAAAACGATATCGAAAGTTATAAAAATATAGAAAGGCGTATGATTTAAAATTAATATAATTAGCAATAATATATAGCTAAAACAGAAAATCGAAGTTAAAATATTTACTACATACTACTACTCAAACATACGATATAAAATCGAGTAACGTCCTAAAGTTACCTTGAGTCGATAGTGAAAATGAACACATACTCGTCCTTGATCAGTCCAAGCCACAAATCGATAGTGATGTCTTTAAGCTCCAAGTGCTAAAATCATTAGTCTTCTAAACATGGTCCACCACGACAATCGAGAAGACAAAACAATGGAATGAGACAAGGGTATTTGACACAAGACGGAAAGGGGAAAGGATGTGTCAAATAGAAACCCAAAGGCTGAACTTAATAGAGTTGAATACGACAAAGTAAAGGTGTGAATCGTCATGAAAGTGATGCACAAAGAGGAAATGGGTAACAACATCAAATACACAACGAACCAAAAAAAGAACGAAGGGACGAGATGAAGCAAGAAGAACTCGAAATCAATAATATCGGACACGACAAAACAGTTGCATCAATCATCAGCAGTGACAGGAGTTCGTCGAAAGGAAATCGGAGAGGATAACAAGTGTGGGATAAAACAAAAGAGTGGGCCGAGAAGATAACCGACCCTGATCAAAACCGGACAGATAAACAACGACAACACCAGGTGCATACGCAAGCAGAGCAAGGGACGAACACCATCGTGCACGACACGAATTAGAGCACTAGCAGTACAGTGATGACATACATACAAAAACAGCAATAGACGGATACAATAGAAGAAATTACAATGTGCATCAGTTTTACGCAATACCCGAACAAAGAAGAGAAGAGGAAGAAAACAGCAGCAGAAGAAGCACAACGGCAGTAGCAGCAGAAGTATTAGCAAACGCAGAAGAAGAATTAAGAAAAGAAGAAGAAGAAAAAGAGAGGATGAAACACGCAGCAGCATCACAAAACGCACCAGCAGGAATTAACGCAGCGAAGAAGAAATAAGAACAAGAACGAAATTGAGCAACAACAAACAGCAGTGATACGAACAATCGCATCAGCAGTAACGACAAGACAGAAGAAGAAGAAGAGGAGGAAACGAGACACATCAAATCAAGGATGAAAAGAAGAAGAAAAAGAACGATCACTCACTGAGTTCCGACAACGAAGGGAGCAGCAGCGCAGCAGGAGAAGAAGACGGAAATGGAGAGGAACAAGATGCAACAGCAGCGGCAAAGGACATAGCAGCAGCAGGAAGCCACAGCAGCAGCAGCAGGAAGCAACAGCAGCAGCAACAACGTAAGCAGCAGCAGCAGTAACGTAACACCAGCAGCAGCGGAACGACGACAGCAGAGTCAGGACAAAGGAGAAGAAAAAGAAGGAGAAGTGGCAGCAGTAAGAGGAGAAAAAAAATGAAGAAGAAGAGGAGACTGATGAGATTGATGACGAACTGATCAAAGTTTAAGAAGAAGGAGAGAAGGCAGATCAAGGAGGTGAATGAATATGGGACCGAAATAAGGAAAGCGGTGGAGGATGAATAGAGACGGGATATAAGACACAAGGAGGTGAAGGGGGACACGTGAATGTGGGGAAAACCAAAAAAATGAAATGAATTAAGTGGGGTAAGTGGAGTGAATTCAACTCACCCAAAAATTGTACGGATTCCGAGACGAAATGTATACGTTGTATACGGACAATTAAATGAATCGGGTAGGAGACGAATTCCGTAACGAAAAGTTGACCGACCCTTGAATCGAATTAAAATGAGTTAATAAAATTAAATAAATAATCGGGCCGTCAAATAAAATGAGTAAATAAAGTACTCGAGATGAGGACGAAGTTGATAGAAATAAAAGTTTAGACGACGAAATAGTATTTCCAAATAAATAATAAATCTTCGATAAAGTGAATTAAATTGATTTCTCGAGGAAAGAAAATAAATATTTTGACGAAACTTAAAATAAATGAGTTTCGAGCTAAATAAAAGAATTTTAGGAGTTTGAAAATAAATATAGAAAATCGAGCTTAAAAATAAAAGAATTTAGAATTTAAATCGTCGAAATAGATTTTCGATAAGAATTAAATTAAATGTGTAAAATAAATTCGAAATTGAAATAAAAATATGTTTCAAATATAAGAAGAGTTTCCGAGTCAAATAGAATTTTAGGAGTTTGAAACGATTAAACGATAAATTCGTTTTATAATAATTTTTAAGAATCACGAGTTAAATCGTAAAAATAAAAATACGAACAAAATTTTAATTTATTTAATTTATAAAATCAGGGGTGTTACAATCTTCCCCACTAAAAGAAGTTTCGTCCTCGAAACTAACAAAAACAGAATAATAGAATGGGAAAACAAGGTTATATCACTTGGACAAAATGAGAATGCTTAACTCGCATCACAATCTCGATTTTTAAAAATTTTACAACTTCAAACGTGATATGAAATCAAAATCGAAGACAAAATTTTATTTCAAGATGAGTTGGGCTCAGTTCCCAATGTTTGAAATCATTTAAATTAATAAAACCGTAAGTTAAAATTAGTTGATAAAATAATGACGATAAATAATATTTGTAAACGAACTCGAGGGTGAGAGTAATCAAATATTTTCAAAACATAGTAAAACGCTTTGATTAAGAATTTCGACAATATTTTGTTTTAAGATCAAACAAAAATTTGAGAAATCAAGTTTTGTGGTTAGTAAATAAGAATCGACTAAGTCGACCAACATTTTCAATAACAGATTTAATGTCCAACGACAATAAAACAAAATTTTAGACGCACGAAGTTTTTTCGAAAATTTAGAACTGTTTTATCTAATAGTCTCATAGAAATCAAAATATATGCAATTAAGAAGGTTTTCATAAAATCCTGATCACTTGAAAATCAAAATTAAAATTTTAAACAATTTCGAAATACTTTAAAATAAATTATTTAGGCCCTTTGAACGGGACCAAAAATAAAACAAAAACGAAATACAAGTTGTGAAATTTATAACTCAAAATGTTAAAATCTCAAGAAAATCAAAATTTTTAAATTAGTCAAACTTCTCATAACATAAGTTCGGAGAAAAGATAAACGGATAAATAGAGTCGAAGTCAATGACAATTCGAAACATAAGTTTTCAAACCCAATAAAGAATTTAAAGGATTGGCTGAAAAAGGAAGGAGCTTGATTAAAGAGGAGGTAAGGGGAGGACGGAATTGAGAGTCAAACGAAGCTCTCAAGGAATTACAGAAGAAGTTAACCATCTCGAGATTCCCGGTACAACTCCCACACACGGGTTCCTAATTTCCATCAAATACGTTAAGTCCAATATTAGGCGCTAGGTGGTACTACTCAGTCACAATCTCCAAAAATGTCTTACACGATTATCCAACCATTCAAACGACACGTTACCAATCCACAATTGCTTAGAATCAAATCCATAATTAAGATTCCAACGGTTAATAAATCATACCCAAACTTGCCCTCGACAAGGTTCCTAAATCTAAAGCTCTTAAAGTTCGAACTCGAGGTTTATTCCAAATTCTCGAGTAAGGAACACTAAACACGGTTCACCAATTTAACAATGCTCGGGCACGAAATCCTCAAAATAATCACCAACATAATCCTAACACCATAAACAGATAGGGATTAAGAAGCACACCAACCTAAGGTACACTCAACCTCAATATATAATAACAGATACTCACATCCTCAAAACACGTTGTTCAACTAAGGTTCCTAGGTTCCTGAGAAGCCCATCAAATGCTTGATTACAATAAGGCAACCACAAAATATTTAACAACTCAAGGAAACCACAATATCGTTGGTCTAAGGTTCTGAACTATAAATCCATTAAGATGATTGACATTAAGTATTCCACAAAACAACGTGATAAATCCAAATTGTGATTGTGCATGATAGTTCTCTTCTTCAAGGACAATAATGATCTTTCCAAGTTAGATCACTCAACTCCAAAGTTCATAGGTTACAACCTTAAACAACGATCAACGATCTAACCCTTAATACATACGGGTAATCTATGTCAACCAAAATTTCAAACGACATTAATGAAAACCTTCAATGGTACCACAACACTCAGGCTAACACTTTGACCAATACTCTATGATCCCAAATATTCGCGATGCATCCATCCAATAAGCATTAGATAAGAATCTCCAAAGTAATATTATCAGTTGTATTTAGTTCAGTTCTAGGTTAGGTACTAGGTATCCATCAAATATGATGTACTCTTACTACTTCAAAGTATATTCAACTCTAAGTACTCCAAAATAATCAAAGTAACCTATAACCCAAGGTTCAGGGTCTAAAGTATCATCCTAATTCCATTAATCGACACTTTATCATTCAAATCGATCCTCAAAAGCTTACTAAGGCAGATAACAGGGTATAACTCACAATCCTCAAACCATGTACAAGGTTTTACTAAGCCTCAAACATCTATGACTTGGGGTTCACTAAAATAGAATCCGGTCTAACCAAAGAATCTCAAGAGAAAGATGGTAGAATAGAAGAATAAAACAAGGGTTCACCAAGAGAATGAAGATGAGAATATAAAATAGAAGAATTGGAAGAAACAGAAGCATGAAGAAAAGAATCAATGATTCTAGAAGATAAAGACCTAAACCGAGAAGGGAAAGTTTAGACCTCTAAGGTTCACGAGGAAAGTATATGGATTACTTCATCTTCTTGCAGAGGCATGAGAACGCAAGTCCTGGGTCACTCAATCTGGATCTACTGCGACATCACGGAACATGAATCTACTCTTGGTCATCTAACCCGTAGCTTGAGCAAACTAAACCAGAGCTGAAAAGTCACTATCGGCATCTTTCTTGGAGCACCAAGTTGTCCACTCGAGTCAGCAGGCGTTGAGAGTTTTGAGCAGGTCTTGTCCCGATCTGGGGCAGCGTCCTATCATCATCTTCTACATTCATCTTCTTCTCGATAAAAGAAACAAATATTCAATGCTAGTCATTGAGTTACAAGAACATATAAACCTAACAGTTAAGTCCTTATTTAGGTTTCTACCCATCTCTCACTAATATTTCTTTAATGTTCAAATCATTTACTAGTATTTTTCCTAAAATCAGGTGTAAGCGTCGGGAGCAACAATGCTCTGATACCAACTGTAATCCCCTAGAAAATCTAACGCAATACAGTGGCAGAAACACTGTAGAGTTGGGATTAAAACACACTGACAAACTATATCTTATTAAAAGAAATGGTAAGTCAATACAAAGGCCACTTTTTACAAAAGGGCTAAATAGAAAATTCTCCAAATGGGTTATACAAATCCGTAAATTTCATGAATAGAGAAAGAGTAGGATCCACGCTACTCGCTAGCTCACACCCAAAACCCAGCAGCAAATACCTGTCATGTTATAAACATAACAGCCACGTCAGTGGGGAGTAACTCAGACGTTCTCCCAGCCATATTATATCATATGGAAAAATAATAGTATTACTATATCAAAATAATTAAAATGAGAAAACATTAAAAAGATATAATAAAAATAAGTTTTTAGAGAAACTTAAAGCATTTGCAAACCTGCAAGTCAATATCAATCGATAATAATAATATTCAAAAATGGCGTTATGGAAATTTGATCGGTGTGCACAAGGCTAGACTTTCACTAGGATAATACTGGAAACTAGCTTCGAGAACTGTAGACTTAACTCATAACAGAATCCAGTCTCTAACTAGGCAACTCAACTATAACAGGACTGCGTGCAGCGAGGTCCTGGCTTAAGTAATGTACACCCCTCCTGGACACCAACCGTAATCCAGTTCAACCCGACGACGACTTACACGATGCGATATCTAAGTTTAAGGTCAAAATATACACACTCCTGAGCACAAACCATGCTCAGTTCAACGACCAATGTGTCTCAACATAGACACACCAGCTTTATAGTTGATGGCAAAACGTACACCCCAGACTATATTACTCTAACCCCACACTTGACTTTATTCCATAACTCCAAAACAGTCATTATCGATAGTCAAAAGTAATTATAATCAATATAAATGATATGGATAAAAGGAATAACCATTTTATATTAAAAGGGAAACTTTCTATAGATAGAAACTTACTAATTTTAGAAACTTACTAAAATAGAAAGTCTTATAGAAAATACGTAAGTTAATAAAATGAGTGAAATGTATAAAAATAGCATTTCTAACGAAATTAACATTTTATTTTTTACCGTCGTTATCGTAACTTTATTATATTTCTAAATTCGTTACTCAAAATATAAATAAAATATGATATCTCAATATATAGTATTTTATAAATAATTAGGAAATCGAGTTAAAACTATAAATTTTCGGAGACGAGATATTTTAAGAAAAACGATATAAAAATTAGTTGAGTCAACGAGTTTTATAAATGAAATGAGATTTATAAAGATTTCAGATTATTTTTAACAAATACATTTTATCAATAAAGAATACTGATTTTACTAAAGATAATCAATCGTAGACAAATGAGAAATTATTAGGGAAAATAGTCTCGACTAGAAGTGTATTTAAAACAAAATCGATTATTTTCTTATTTATTAATATAAGTCGTCAAACGAAATTAATTTATTGAACAAGTATAAAAATCTCGATTATAATATAAATATACGATTTTGAGTGAAAATTATAAATTAACGAAATATGAAGAAAATATAAAATCGATATTATTTAGTTACTAGTGTCACGATAACCAACAAAATATTATAACGATCATAATTTATAAAATTATTAACGATTTATAAAACGATATCGAAAGTTATAAAAATATAGAAAGGCGTATGATTTAAAATTAATATAATTAGCAATAATATATAGCTAAAACAGAAAATCGAAGTTAAAATATTTACTACATACTACTACTCAAACATACGATATAAAATCGAGTAACGTCCTAAAGTTACCTTGAGTCGATAGTGAAAATGAACACATACTCGTCCTTGATCAGTCCAAGCCACAAATCGATAGTGATGTCTTTAAGCTCCAAGTGCTAAAATCATTAGTCTTCTAAACATGGTCCACCACGACAATCGAGAAGACAAAACAATGGAATGAGACAAGGGTATTTGACACAAGACGGAAAGGGGAAAGGATGTGTCAAATAGAAACCCAAAGGCTGAACTTAATAGAGTTGAATACGACAAAGTAAAGGTGTGAATCGTCATGAAAGTGATGCACAAAGAGGAAATGGGTAACAACATCAAATACACAACGAACCAAAAAAAGAACGAAGGGACGAGATGAAGCAAGAAGAACTCGAAATCAATAATATCGGACACGACAAAACAGTTGCATCAATCATCAGCAGTGACAGGTGCATACGCAAGCAGACCCTGATAAAACAAGTGTGGGATAAAACAAAAGAGTGGGCCGAGAAGATAACCGACCCTGATCAAAACCGGACAGATAAACAACGACAACACCAGGTGCATACGCAAGCAGAGCAAGGGACGAACACCATCGTGCACGACACGAATTAGAGCACTAGCAGTACAGTGATGACATACATACAAAAACAGCAATAGACGGATACAATAGAAGAAATTACAATGTGCATCAGTTTTACGCAATACCCGAACAAAGAAGAGAAGAGGAAGAAAACAGCAGCAGAAGAAGCACAACGGCAGTAGCAGCAGAAGTATTAGCAAACGCAGAAGAAGAATTAAGAAAAGAAGAAGAAGAAAAAGAGAGGATGAAACACGCAGCAGCATCACAAAACGCACCAGCAGGAATTAACGCAGCGAAGAAGAAATAAGAACAAGAACGAAATTGAGCAACAACAAACAGCAGTGATACGAACAATCGCATCAGCAGTAACGACAAGACAGAAGAAGAAGAAGAGGAGGAAACGAGACACATTGCAGCAGCAAATCAAGGATGAAAAGAAGAAGAAAAAGAACGATCACTCACTGAGTTCCGACAACGAAGGGAGCAGCAGCGCAGCAGGAGAAGAAGACGGAAATGGAGAGGAACAAGATGCAACAGCAGCGGCAAAGGACATAGCAGCAGCAGGAAGCCACAGCAGCAGCAGCAGGAAGCAACAGCAGCAGCAACAACGTAAGCAGCAGCAGCAGTAACGTAACACCAGCAGCAGCGGAACGACGACAGCAGAGTCAGGACAAAGGAGAAGAAAAAGAAGGAGAAGTGGCAGCAGTAAGAGGAGAAAAAAAATGAAGAAGAAGAGGAGACTGATGAGATTGATGACGAACTGATCAAAGTTTAAGAAGAAGGAGAGAAGGCAGATCAAGGAGGTGAATGAATATGGGACCGAAATAAGGAAAGCGGTGGAGGATGAATAGAGACGGGATATAAGACACAAGGAGGTGAAGGGGGACACGTGAATGTGGGGAAAACCAAAAAAATGAAATGAATTAAGTGGGGTAAGTGGAGTGAATTCAACTCACCCAAAAATTGTACGGATTCCGAGACAAAATGTATACGTTGTATACGGACAATTAAATGAATCGGGTAGGAGACGAATTCCGTAACGAAAAGTTGACCGACCCTTGAATCGAATTAAAATGAGTTAATAAAATTAAATAAATAATCGGGCCGTCAAATAAAATGAGTAAATAAAGTACTCGAGATGAGGACGAAGTTGATAGAAATAAAAGTTTAGACGACGAAATAGTATTTCCAAATAAATAATAAATCTTCGATAAAGTGAATTAAATTGATTTCTCGAGGAAAGAAAATAAATATTTTGACGAAACTTAAAATAAATGAGTTTCGAGCTAAATAAAAGAATTTTAGGAGTTTGAAAATAAATATAGAAAATCGAGCTTAAAAATAAAAGAATTTAGAATTTAAATCGTCGAAATAGATTTTCGATAAGAATTAAATTAAATGTGTAAAATAAATTCGAAATTGAAATAAAAATATGTTTCAAATATAAGAAGAGTTTCCGAGTCAAATAGAATTTTAGGAGTTTGAAACGATTAAACGATAAATTCGTTTTATAATAATTTTTAAGAATCACGAGTTAAATCGTAAAAATAAAAATACGAACAAAATTTTAATTTAATTTAATTTATAAAATCAGGGGTGTTACAACAAACCAATATACAATACTCGACAACCAAAATGATGGAACTTGTGGATAATGAATATAACGTAATAAATATATCAGTCTTACCAGCACCAATATTTGTAATAATAAAACTGCAACTTTACATAATACAACTACATCTACAGCAGAAAAGCTGTAGACTTCAGTGTGACTGTCTATCATATTAAGTGTGACTGTCACACCCACGTTATAACATAATACAACGTGTGACTGTCTATCATATTAAGTGTGACTACCACGTTATAACAGTGTGACTGTCCATCATATAGAGTGTGGTTGTGACATTACAACTGTATAACTTTTCAAATTTACAAACCAAACAAAAAAATGGAACTCCAAATGCAAGATACCAAATATATATGTATGTACTCATCTTACCTCCTGCATGTTGAACAGAAATTTTCGACTGGACATTTTTGAGCACATACGAATCTTCAAGGAACAACACCATTGGAGCATGGAGATGTAGAGGGTTTAGTTATTTTGCATGATAGTGGAGATGAATATTGATTTAGGATGAATTTTGAATTTTAGTGAAATGAAATGGTGAGCAATGGGATGAATTTTTGAATTTTAGTGAGAGAGTGAATTTTGGTGATGGAAATTATGAAAGATTGGGAGAGATAGCGCTGCGAAATGGTGAGCAATTGAGAAAAGGAAAGTGAATTTTGGTGATGGAAATGAAGAAATATTGAGAGAAAGTGCGCTGCTGTTGCTCTGCTCCTGTCTGCTGCTGCCTGCTACTAGTCATTTCAAGTACCTCCTCTCCCTTTTACTTTTTTTTTTGATTAATCCAGGCCATCCATCCAACCGAAATCAAGGGCCATAAACACAATTCCCAACTTCCCATTTTTCACCAAACTCCCTTGATCCTAATTCAATATATATATATATATATATATATATATATATATATATTACTCATACTTACTATTTGCTACTACGTACTTACTAATACTACGTATTACTTCTACTTAATATACAATACTATATACTACATACTCCGTACTACATAATATATTTACTCTCTCATCCTTCTCTATCATTGAAGCATCGGGAATGAGAAGCCACCTAGTATTTGGCGGATTAATTTTTCTAAAACCGTATTTGGGTCAAATCAATCTCGATCGAAAATTCTTTAAAAGGGGGGATGAGATGACTTTCCTAACGTAGACAATATTATTGACTTGACCACCTTTAATTCTAAATAACGTTAAAAAAATACTCTGTAATAGCTATTAAGGTAATCAAACTTTTTTTCTAACAACATTTTATATATGTTCCGGTATGGAAACAATTTAACCCGAATCGGGTTCGGGTTTTAATACTCGATATCGTAGCTTTGGTAATGATGGTTAAATCCTTCGGATCTCTCCTTCCTTCCGCTCCAATGATCGGACCTTCCCGGCGGGGTTGGTCTGCTCCCTGCACAGAGAACACACAGGGCCCCGGAGGTGTCCGGGGGAACCCTCTCCGATGCCTAAGTCAGTCCGTGAATTGCCTTGAGGAACCTTACTCGTGAGGAGTAAGGTGGCGGTTTTTAGAGTGAGAGTCTAGAGAGAGAAAATCAAACCTCTTGTAAGTGGGAGGAAGGAAAGTATTTATACCTTCCTCCAAGAGAGAGAGAAAAGAGAAAGGAAGAGAGGGAAATGGGTGGACGGGTGAGCGACACGTGGACTCACCTTGTCCACTCATTTCCTTTTACCTTTAGGCAAAATGACGAATGGGTCCCTGGTTCTCCCTTGGTCCTACCTGGGTGGGAGCACCCAGGAAGCAGGCAGGGGGCTTGGTTGCCCTGCTTGGCAGGCGGCAAGGCCGTGCCGGGCGGCTAAGCGATTAAGGCCATCTACTTGGAGGTTTCAGTGATATTGCGAGGTCTTCTGGGCAGGCCTTCTTCTATTCTAGGGTCGGGCCACCCTGGGGCCTAACTGGCGGGCGACCCGTGGCTGGCTACCGACCCCCATCAATTGGCCCTCGCCGGCTGAGGGGGAGCGGGGCTCTTGCTCAGCAGGTGACATCTTGTTTTAGGATGGCGGGATGTTGACTCCTTTAATACTCTTGCATTAAATGCGTTGCGTGTTCCCGAGGGAACAAGACTTAATTTCTCTGGGTATGCGAAGAGTTTAAACGTCCAACTTCATGATTATCCCTCCTTGCAAAGTGGATTTTCGGACAGTGTGCCAGTTTGATGATTGGCTTTCCTTTTTGCAGAAGTGGTTGAAGCACCATTAATGCCCTGCTTCTGCTCTTGTATAAATTCCGATCTCCTTCGCCACTTTCACAACTTATCCTCAACTCTTCTTCTACTCTTTTCAAAGAGCCAAAAAAAGTCTTGGATCAAGAAAACGGTTTTTCGCTGCGGAGTCTACGTAGACGTCCTCTACTTCAGAGGGCGTCGACGGTTGAAATATTCTAAGCGGGCTCATCAGATTATTCGTTACAGTAGGCGGAACCGCTCCCGTTCTCAACGGGCTACTAGGAGGAAAACTCTCTCCAGGGCCGGCAAACGCCCCAAGAGGTCTCCCCCTGCTGGTCCTCCATCTAGACACTGATCCCAAGCGGGAGGCTGCTATGACAGGGGATGACATAGGTGTTTTCCTCGGCTGCACCCTGAACAGTTTGATCCTTATTGTACTGAACTAACCTCCTCTCCTGAGTCGGGTCCTTCCTCGCCCTTGGTGAGGAGAGAAGGCCATGGTTACCCTGATGGCGTCAGGGCGGTTCCCTACGGCAGGGATTGGGACGTGAGCAGTCACAACTCGGAAGATAGCGAAGGTCAGGGCTACTCCTCTGGCAGGGGTGAGGAAGAAGGCCCTGATGATCCATTTAAGGACTCTGATGACTGGGATTGGGGATCCGCCTTAGATGGTCATGACAGCCCTGGGGATTACTCCCCGGGTTTTGATGATGATTAGGCCTGCTTTGTATATGCAGGCTGGTTGACTGAGCCAGGATATCAGGCTCCTTTTGTATTTACTTTCCTTGCCCACTCGCTTTGTAACCTTGGTCGTTTTTAGACCTTTTTCAATTAATGGAAAATCAGGCGAGTTTTTTTCATGTGTTTTTTTTAATGGATGAATGAATGAATGACGTTATGCTATGATTGCCTTCTGACTTTTGTTGCCTTTTCGATGCTTCTTGGGAAGTGATGGGCGGTTGGGTTTTTAAAGTATGACACGTGGGGGCTTTTCTCTTGCCTATAAAAGTACTCATACGCCTCCCATTTCCCCCTTTCACACTTTTGAAACCCAGAAATCCTCTCTTCCTACTTTTTCTCTGTTTGAACGTTTTTAGACTGAGGAGCTCTCTTTCTTGGACCTTCATCCAGCGGCCGTCGTTTTAGGTCAGAACCCTATCTTCAGCCTTCATCTTTCATTTCTTCATTTTTTCTTCCTCTTAGTCATTATGGGCAGCCGCCGTGCTCGCATCCTTACTTTTACCAACCCTTCAGCCGAAAAAGGCGGGGGGTAGAGATAGGACTAATCTTGCCTCCTCCTCTGGGGGGCCTAGGATCAGAATGACCGAGGAGGATCACTCGGAAGAGAGTGGGGGTGCCAACTCTCCTGACCCTGCTCCTTTTGACGTCATCGATTCTGATGACGAGGCAATGGAGATTGACCCCTCCACGATCGTCGGCCCACTTATCCCCAGGGAGCAGGGGAAAACCTACTATTTAGATAAGGCTAAATACCGAATTCCCCTGAAAACCTACCCGGAGTCCAAGAACCGGGATTTAATTCCAGAGAAAAATTTCGTCGGGGCCATCGAATGATTCTATAATTTCGGGGAAGGGTATACAGTTATTGTCCCTGGAGAGAGGGACACTGTGTGCTGCCCCCCTGATGGCTGCATAACCATCTATCATAAATGCTTGGAATTTGGTCTTCGCTTTCCTTTGCACCCCTTTATGGAGGAGACTTTTAGACGGATGAACGTGGCTATTGCTCAGTTAACTGCTGTGGCAGTCAGGTCACTAATTGCCTACACATGAACCTGCTTATTCTTGGGCAAGGGGCTCTCAATTGATGCTCTGAGATTCATGGCCGGCCTGCAGATGGTGGCTTCTTCTGAGGGTGAGGGTTCCCTTGGGTATTTTTTCATCTTGAGGCAGAAGACATGCACTTTGGTCTAGCCGATCTTAAATAGCCTGAAGGTTGGAAGAACAGTTTTCTGTATGTGCACAGCGCTACAGGGTGGAGGATTCCTCGTCACTTTAGGAATCATGTTCATACTAGACTGGAGACTCGTGAGGAGTATCACCTTGGCGTTGGGCGCAGGGCCCTTGAGGTGAAACTAACTGATAAGGACGAGAAACTGGTCAAGAGGTTCGCTGCCTCCAAGGACAGATCAGGCGCATTTGGCCCTGACTTCTAACTTCCTCATGCAGAGCTCATAGCCACTGACGCCTATCTGATCCAAGTGGGTCTAACCCCCGGCCTCAGAGAAGGTAGTTTGGGGATGTCAATGACATTTTGCGCTCTTTCAGCCCTATTTTTCTGTGTTTTTCTGACTGATTTTCATTTCCCCTGCAGATCTCGCCACCTGTCGCTGGTCAAAGAACGAGGTGAGGGATCTTGGGCTGGACAGTGACTTTAACGTCGTCGTAAAACGCCCCTCTCTTCCCTCCAGCTACAAGAAAGGTTGCAAAGCCTTAATGAAGTACGTAAAGAATATAGCTGCCAATCGAGCGAGACTTCCTCTTCCTCCCAGGCGAACGCCTGCAAGGCCGACGACTCCTGCTTTCCAAGATGCAGAGAAGGAGGCTGCCTCGGAGGCCACCCCCTCTCCAGCCAGCAATTAGGGGGGCTCTCCTGCAGGGACTCACCCTCCTATGGGGTCAAAGCCAGCTGATTCTGAGGAAACTGGGGAGAGCACTCCCCTGGAGACCAGGAAGAGAAAAAATAGGGAACCCACGAATGCTACACCAGTGGTGGATCTGGAGGCTGATGTTAATAAGCCTGACCCCAAGCGTCATGCTCATGATGTCCCCAACACTCTCTTTTCAGAGGAAAACACTGAGTTTCATTATACCGCTAGCGATAGTCTTGACGTTTCCGCCCTGCTTTCCGACTCTGGTGCTGTGTTGGCGGATCATCTTACTAAGACTGTGACCTCCACTACCACCTAGGTGATTCAGTACATCCAGCGTACTTCCAGGGTTTTCCATGCTTCAACTGAACTGGCGGCCCTCAGCCGCTTGAGCGATGAAGAGTTGGTCGTTACTCCAGGACTCTCTCTCCCTGATCGCCTGTCGATGGATGAGAGGGATGTGACCCTTATCGCTAGTTTGAAGGACCAACTGGCAAAGTGCGAGGGCGATCTAGGAGAGGCAAAGGACCAGGCCACGCATTGGAAGGCTCGGGGTGAACAGGCTGTGAGGGAGGTAACTGGCCTGGAGGCGAAGCTGAAGCAAGCAAAGAATGAGCTGCAGGAGGCCAAGAAGGCGGTTGCTGAGTTAGAGCACTCCAAGAGAAAGATTGTTGATCTGGAGGATCGCTTGACAAAAGCTGACTCGGATTTCCAGAAGGTGCAGGGTGATCTGAAGACAAAAGACGAGGAGTGGCAGAAGGAAAAAGACGCCATCATTCAAGAAGCCCAGGCTGCGGTGGCGACGAATTTTGAGGCCGGAGCCTCCTCATCTTTGCAGTTTGTTATGGAAGTTATCAGGGAGATGCTTCCAGATTTTGATGAGCATGAATTTCAGGCTCTTTATGCTGTCAAGAATGATGCTCGAGCCGATAGATCGCCTGAGGAGGCTACTGATCCTGATCAAGATGCTCCCCCTGCCAAACATGCGAGGCAGTCGTCCTCTGAGGGCTCTTGTCCCTACCCAGCTACGCCTTTGTTTCCTCGCTGATATTTTCAATCTTTTTGCACGCCGGGCCTGATGTGGCCGGCTGCCTATTTGATGTAATATTTTTAACTCTTCTGTTCCTGGATTCTTACTGTCCTTTTCTATCAAACTCCTTTTATTTGTTATGAACATATTTTCTTTGTTCTTGTTTGATGTTTTTCTTCTAAGGTATGGCCTGACCCTGGCTTCTGGTCGAAGTCCAGGGTGCCTGCCCCCTGCCTGCCCATAGGTAGGCAGAGGGATTTTGCGTTTTTTTATACAAGGTTGGGGGATTGCCCCCAGTCCTTGTTTATTCGGCATGTGGGGCCCGGCATGACCCTGGCTTCTGGTCGAAGTCCAGGGGGCCTGCCCCCTGCCTGCCGAGAGGTACGCAGGGGGACTTTGTGTTTTTTATACAAGGTTTGGGGGATGCCCCCAGTCCTTGTTCATTCGGCACGTGGGGCCCGGCCTGACCCTGGCTTCTGGTCGAAGTCCAGAGGGCCTGCCTCATGCCTGCCCAGAGGTAGGCAGGGGGACTTTGTGTTTTTTATACAAGGTTGGGGGGATGCCCCCAGTCCTTGTTCATTCGGTACGTGGGGCCCGGCCTGACCCTGGCTTCTGGTCGAAGTCCAGGGGGCCTGCCCCCTGTCTGCCCGGAGATAGGCAGGGGGACTTAAATTTTTTGTTGTGGAGTTCATTTCCCCTGGTTTTAGCAACAGGGGGGCCTCCCCTTATTGCCCCCTGCTCATTTTGTGTGTGAAATGCAAGTTTGAACAGACAACGAGTATAACTTCGCAATTCTTTCATTTCTTTGCAAAACTTTAGAAAGTATTTATGGTCGGAGCCATGGACATTGTTTTCTGACCGTCCTCCGCCGATTTTTGAAAAAGAAAATTCTAATTTCTTAGCGCTAGACATAGTACTTTTTTAGAGTGTCGGCATTACAATGAGCGGCCAGCTCTTGGCCTTCAGGGTTGGCAATCCGGTAGGTACTCGGTCCCATAATCCGGGTCACTTCATATGGACCTTCCTAATTGGCGATCAACTTTCCGTACTCTTTCGATTTTCCTATCGCCTGCGTTTTTCTCAAAACCAAGTCTCCTATTTGGAAGCTTCTTTCGTTTACTTTTTTGTTGTATGCTTTCCTCATCCGCTGCTGGTAGGCGGCGATGTTCGCGCTGGCCTCTTGCCTTACTTCACTGACTAGGTGTTGTGTGCCAAATTTGGAGTGTTTTTCCTCCCATTTAGACCCATTTTTCCTCTGTTTTGCGAGAATATAGTGCGATTATCGCCGTATTTTGAGTAATTCTCGCATTAGAGTCTCTCTTTTGCATTTTACGTGTTTTTGGTAGTTTTCTGTCTATTTTGATAGGATTTTCGACCAAAAACGTGTCCGAGCTTCTATGAGCATGAGAGAGAGGGAAACCGTCCGAAAAGCAAAGCACACAACTTAAAATCCAAAGTCCAAACCCAAGAGGTGAAACCTTGAGGGAGAAGGAAAAAATATAAGTCCATTGGGCATCTTCACCTGAGAGGTCAAACTTCAAATAGATATATCTAGAGTTCTAGACCTCAAATCGAAGCGCTTCTAGTTGAAGGTGAAATCTTATCTTCTTAGCTTTCCAACGACATATCACACGCCCCAAATGAAGTTCGAACGAGAGAGTTATGGTCCTCTGAAGTCACAGGGCAAAATTTCACCCGATGAGAATTTAAACGGGCGAAATTTCGCCCGATGGTGTCCCTCCCCAGATTGCCATTTTGGACAAAAAGTTCATAGGGTGAAATTTCACATTATGAGTTGACCGGGCGAAACGACCGGGCGAAATTTTGCCCATCGGGTGAAATTTCGCCCGATGGAGAAAAGAGGCCAAAACCGCAAAATGAGAAGAAAATCTCACCGGGTGAAATTTCACCCGGTGGGATTAATTCGTCAAGTTGCAGGGTGAAGTTTCACCCCAGGAAGATGCAAAGGGTGAAGGTCTAGCTTAAATGAAGAGGAATTGGATTATGGGCCTTAAGCTTGTGTGACCCATTAAGAAACTCTATAAATACTTAACCTAGGGTTTTGTGCCACTCTGGAGCCTTTAGTGTGCCTCTTTAGGTTAGAGTAGTGTAGTGGATCTCCATAGTAGTAGTAGTAGTAGTAGTTCACATAGAAAAACTCCGTAGATTTATTAAACTTGTCTTAGCTTAGATTAAATCTATTCTAGTTTCTACAATCAAGTTCTTGTACTAGTTGAAGATTTGAGTTTTTATGTTGAAGATTTAAGGGTTTTGCAAGGGTTTGGTGACAAGATCTTTGTATTATTTCTTGAAGCTTCATCTTTTTATGTTAATCTTCATCTTCTTTATTGGGTTTTTCCTCCATTGTTGGTACTTTCTTCTTCTCTCTCTCCTCTCTAATTAGTTTCTTCTCTAGTTTTTCCCCTACTTTATTGTTTTTCTTGGTTTTTCTTGCTTTGTTATTGTTTTTCCTAGTAGATCTTGTTCTTGGTTTTCTTTTTCTCTCACTTGTGTTAGATTAATTTCCCCTCTTTTTGTTAGTATGGATTGTTTTTGCCTAATTCCTTTGTTAGTTATTCTTGTTAGTTTTACCGTGATTAGTGAGTAGATCTTTGTTAGGGGTTAGAGGAGGATGAATTTGGGTAACATGGATTAAGGATTCTTGTGATTGAATGCACTTGGGTTGATTTGTCTATTTTGGAATTGTTGTATGCTTGTTGACTTTACTTGATCAATTTAGTTGACTCGTATTCACCCTCGTCAATATGGGGAAACTCGGGGCTTGGGTAATTCCGACTTAGTGACCTGGCTTCTTCGTCGCGAAAGCGAGTCTTAGTGAGGTCGGTTGTAGAGACCGAAAGGTGACCCATCCCTTATCAATTGTGTATTGTTTGCTTGATTCCTTGTTTTTGTGTCCCGTTTCCGATTCCCCGACTTCCCCTAACACTTTTCCTATATTGACTTTCGTGTTAGCTATTAGACCGACCATCTTAGTTTAGTTCTAATCCTACTCAAACCCCCCTTAGATTCCAAACACTTATCGACTTTTACTCGACCAACTTTACGTAGACCATCCCTTGGATCGATCCCGACCTACCACTACTACATTAGTTTGGTTTGTCGGTGTTTATAAATATTGTTTGATTGTGCGGGTCGTGATGCCCGCGCATCAAAATGGCGCCGTTGTCGGGGACGACGATAGTTAATTGAGTTTTAGTCATTGTGTTTGGGTAAAAAAACAAAAAAAAACAAAATAATAATAATAAAAAAGGTTAGTCTTTTTGTTTGCTTCTTGGTGTTCATGTTGCTTGTCTCTTGCATTCATCTCATTCGTTGACCAATCCCTTTTATGCCTCTCATGATGACCTTAGCCAACCATAGTAGACTCTATGACCACATGGTTACCTCACCTATTACCATTAGAGATGAGGATAGAGCAAAATTTGTAGTAAATCAAGTATTTATCACGGTGCTTCAAAGAGATATGTTTTGGGGATTGCCTAATGAAAATGTGCTTGACCACCTTACGGAATTTCATACAAATTGTTTAGTTATGAGGAAGAATGGTTTGCCAATCAACACCTTTAAACTCTTAGTTTTTCCTTTCACCCTTGGAGGTAAAGCCAAGAAATGACTACGTTCTTATCCACCTAACACATTTTGTACTTGGGATGAACTTGTTCAAGCCTTTCTAAACCACTTCTTCCCATACCACAAGACCAAAAAACTTAGACGATAGATCCTTACCTTTAAACAAGGTGAGTTTGAGTGTTTAAGTGATGCTTGGGATAGATTTCGAGATTTATTGACATATTGCCCACGCCATGGGATTTCGGTTTGGCTAACCACCATAATATTCTTTGACAACTTGCTTGAACACGTTAGAGACTTGATTCATATTTCGGCCGGTGGAAAGTTTTATGAATTAGGAGATGATGAGGCGAGATTATTGCTTGAGAAAGTGGCTAAAACTGATGCCCGTGAGGGATATGGGAGAGTGACACCTTTGAGAGAACCACCGAGAGATGAATCTTCATCTCTTGTTTGTAATGTTCAATCCTCTCTTGTTAACTCTTCTCCAATTTTTGTGAATAATTTGCATGATTCTTCACCTTATGCCATTTGCGATGATGTGAAACATGAATTTAATGCTTCCTCTTCACCTCCACCCTTTTCTTATTTGGATATAATATCCCTAATATATAAGAAAAACAGCATTTTAAGCCCTCTCATTCATCCACATCACCATTGATGACATGGATCTGATGTGTCGCGCTCTCATGCGCCTACGTGGATTGAGAATTGTGTGAATGAGGGATGAGGGATGAGGGATGAGGGATGAGCAGTTTATGGGAGGTAACTGTGCATGGCAGTTTTTGGGAGTTAAGTGCTGATTTTTTTTTTATTTTTTTAAGAGAATAAGAATTAAGAACTACCCACTATCCAAGAATAACTTCTCCACTTCAAAGTAACTGTTAACAAGTTACACTCCTTATAAAACCAGAGGAGAGAATTTGGTGTGCTCACAACCACTGTACAAAAATTCAAAGAGCAAATTACAATTTTACAGTTACATATTACATATACAATCACAAATCACAAATTATGGCGTTTCAATGTAAGTTAGTCACGATTCCAGAAATTACTGAATCAATGAGATCCGTCCAGATAACGGTGCGGATTATGAGGAAGTGGCTGCGAACGTCAAAAAAAAACCGGATACCGATGCGTCCCAGATAGGCAAGAAACCGGTAACTTTCGGAGTTGAGCTAATCTTGGTGGATAGTTCGGTATGTTCTCTCCTCCTTTTTTTTGTAACCATAATATTAACCTCCTGTTCAATGTTAACCGGATTGATTATGTGAACAGGGCAGCATAATTCAAGCGTCGATCAGACAGAAATTAGTGTCGGCATTCAATAACGGGTTTAAAGAAGGACACATCTACAACATTTCAAAGTTTTCAGTTTCGTCTAATGTTGGCACGGAAAAAGCAACAGCACACAAGTGCAGAATTTGGGTTGAATTCAGTACCAAGGCAATGGAATTGCACCCCGATCCGAATATCCCAATGTGTGTGTACAATTTCACCGAGTACGACGATATTATAGCAGGAAACATTCCCAACGACTTATATATAGGTGAAACAATATATAGTCTACTAAAATACTCATTTATACATATCCACATGCGCCTGCTAACAGTTTACGTTTCTCAATATCACAGACGTCATTGGAAAATTTATTGATTACAACTCTATTCAGACGTCAGCAAAAGGCTACAATTGGACGTCAATTATCTTAGAGAATACACAGTAAGCAACACTTTTACTGATCTAGATGTCATCTAGCTTATTAGTTACGTTCTAAAAAATAATTTGTACACAGGAAGGAACAGCTAACATGCTCCATGTTCGGACTATTTATATCGGACATAGTATCAATTGTGAATGGGTTCATGCGGAAGGACAGACCGATCTTAGTACTAAGACATGTGAAGCGCAATGAGTGGAAAGGTATAAACTACTTCACATTCATATTTATCAATTGCTTATTTCTACAAAAGAGTTCAATTTTTTTTCAAAAGACTTCACTACTGTCACACAAAGTAGAATAACAAAAACGTGAGTGCATACCAATAGAATAACACATAGATTGATTAATTTCCTCAGATGAAGTTAGTATTACGACCCGTGATGCATCTAAAATATTGGTTAATCTTAAAATTGAAGAGGTGATCGCATTCCGACAAAAGTAAGTTCACATCCGCCTTAATTTAGTCCAACAAATTTGAATTTCACCGAATAACTAACTCACAATACAACGTTATTTTAGTTACCCAGCCTTATCCGGCCCCGATAGGTGGAAGACTGGTGCGCCGACTACATGCACCGGCCCTCGCAACATACTCACTGGATCTAAGTGCAAGACACTATCAGAGATCAAAAACAGCACGAAAGTATATTTTACTATTATATTTCTCTTATATTATTACTCTTATATTACGAAGGATGACACTATCCTAGGATTGGAAAAAGTAACTACAATCACCTACAAAATATACCTTGGCCAAAATTAACTGTATATAACATTTAACATCTATGTAGGCTGGGGCGTTTGTTACACTAGCAACCATATATGAGATGGACACATCAAAAAAATGGTGCTACTCTTCGTGTGGAGAGTGCAGGTTTAAAATGTCGGAAAAGGAGAACGGGATGTGGTACTATGAGACGAAAGATTGTCGATTCATAGGCCTGGCTATGAGGGAGCCCGTTATGAGGTCATGCTGCCATTATTCACTACTTCCCAATTAGTTTTTTTTTTTCCGTGTACTAACAGTGAATACATTTAACCAGGTACCAAGTTAAATTCACTATGTTTGACGACGTGTGTGAATTTTTGGACATTATAATTTGGGACGACCAAATGACAAAACTCCTAGGGAAGACGGCAAAAGAGCTATTAGACGCAAGGGCGGTATGCGTTTATCCTACCCCATTATTTAGCATGTTACACAACTTATTACGCAACAATACTGACTTATAATGTAAGTGCAGGAGTCAAGTCCAAACAGTCTACCTCCCGAAGAATTTCGTGTTATTATAGAGAAAGACTATCTTTTCAAACTCAGGATCACGCAAGCATTCAACATTAGACAGAATTCAAGATGCTACGCAGTCATAGATATGTGTGACAATGAAGCAAATAAGCTGACTTGGAGAAATCTAATGACTACACAACCTATTACACAAACGGTACTCCATTAAACCTATGCAGTCATAGAGTTAGCATGGTTTTTCATTTTAATATAGGACGATTATATATAAATATGTTGTAGGTGTAGGTAGGGGAAGTAGTAGACAAAGCAGTGGCAGGGAGTTCTGCCTCGGTGTCAATGGTTTCAAAGAATCCCGTTAGTGCAACGGTAGGCTGCTGTTTTACTATTTTTTTCTCTTCTTTGTTTTATTTGGGACGCAACACAATAGTCCCTATTCGGATCAACTACTGACACAACTAGGACATAAATTTAGGAGTCCTTTTGCGAGCAGCCAGATAAGTCCACCAAAGGAGACGAGGTAGCTAAGGGAACAGTAGCCATACCAGTTCAGGAGAGCAATGTGGTGGTGACGAATTCCGAAAAATCAGCACGGGCAGATACAACTATTGAAAAGTGTGAGGATGAAGGAGAGTCAACCGAGCCGCAGTCCAAACAGCGGAAGAAACGACATGGGAAGGCTCATATGACCTAAGTCGGTTCACCGATTTCATATTGGTGTCGCTAACTAAGCTGTTGTTTCAATTTATGTGTGGTAATCTAGAACTACATTTCATCTTACAGTTTGACTGTTTTGACTCTGTTTTTAATTTTCCCCGGTTATCCGGACCTGATTTTCATATTCACCAACAGTTGCATGGTGTTTAATTGTTATGGTGACTATATATTAAATTTAGTCAAGTTGCATTGCCTTACTTCTCTCAGGCATATCGTCGATCCTCATCATAGACGAATAGGTGCATACCCACTTTTCACAAAAACCCGAGTAGACATTATAACGCTACAATTAGAGGACCGACTTATCAGTCGTAAATCGCTCTAAGAGCGTAATGTAGTCAAACTCAGACCATGCTAGACGATGGATATGCACTCTAGACATTTACGTTTAGGAAATTATTATATGCTCATCATTGAGAAGCGTGCCTAGACGTTCTGTCGCCCTCCATCTCACTAAGAGCATGCTATGACACAGTATATTTTACTTTATGTATTATAGACGCTTCGATTAGGAGGGAAGAACGACGTGTTGTATAGGCTACCAGAATCGCAACTCATCATTGAGAAGTACACATAAATGTTGTCGTCCTCCAACTCACTAAGAGCATACTATTATACAATATATTATGTGTGATATAGACGCTTCGATTAGGAGGGAAGGGCGACGTGTTGTCTACGCTACCAGACTCACAACTGACCAATCTAAGTTGTGTCATTTAAAACCACTCAATTTAGGGATTGGGTCTTGGGTTTCCTGGGATCGCTTCTTCCTCACATAAGTGGGCTGCCTGCATGCAAGCACTGATGTTAGTTGTCATGTAAAGGACCATTAATTAGACAAGTTACTACTAATTAGTAAGGGATTATTGTAATTATTAGTTATTAGTAGTATAAATTTTATGTATATGTATTATTAACTTTGGTAAATATTTCCAGTGGTGTACACGTATATACGTTCACATACGGTCAGCCCCACACACACATGTATATTTATGTATGTATATGTGTTAATTAATTATAGGTAAAAATAGTTACAGTAGTGTAGTTCAGTCACATATACACGGTCAGCCACATTCATATATATAGTCAGATGATCGTATATATATAAAACATATATAAAACATGAGAAATTACATACGTACACATTACTAGCTTCCTAATTGCTCCCCTCACACGACATTCCCATCATCTTTATTGAATAATTAATTCAAATAATAAATTAGTAATCATATACTTAATTAGCTGATATATAAATTAAATAATTAAGAGTAATTAACATTTTCAATTGTATATTTGTATATGTTTTTAGCTCAGTATATAATTATATATATAGTGAATATTACATTCATTATTATACAGAAATCGACACGACTTATCATCCGATTTTTATTTATTTTTTAGAGAAATAGTCAATATTAATATATATATATATATATATATATACACACACACACGTACGTATGTGTGTGTATTATTTATATTATATATATATATATATATATATATTATATAGTAGATAAAAATATGTTGCAACAGCCAACACATGTACGTTACCCACTTCCTGAAAGAGTGGGTGATTTTTTTGAAAAAGATATGAAATATATGGGAAGGAAAGTGAGGGTATAAGACTCCTATGTAACCACTTCAAATATTCATTGCTTATTAATAGGTAAACAAAAACCACCTGTTAACTATCTACTATATACCAGGATTATTCTTAGCTATATAAATAAAGAAAATACAGTGACTGTAATCAACTTTCTATCACAAAACTATCACAGCAAAATATTAGAAAACATTCAGTATAGCTAATCCACCAGGAGATCCCAGGTTTCTTCATGGATTTATAGAAGGAAGGGTTGTCAGGATATGGAGAGGAAGATTCAACAGAATAAACCCGTATGAAGCAGAACCACTTACTAACGAAATGTTAATCGTTGATGATGAGGCGAGTTCCTTTCTAAGTAGAAGAGTATTTTCGTCACTACACTTAACTGTCATGCGTTTCTATGTGATTAATTTTTTAAAGTGATGTAGGGATTTGTGACACAGTGTTCCATTCATAGGCAAAATATGCACTATTTCGAAGGAAAGTTCTTAGAGGGAAGGGCATATAGGATACATTATTTCAATATGGTTGTAAACAACGGCTGGGACTGTGCTACGCCCCATGCATTCAAAATGGTGTTTCACTCAGAAAGTATTGTTGATGAAATACAAGTTCCACTACCTTACTTTGGATTCAATTTTGTCACCATTGATGACATCAGGAGACACTCTCTTGGGGACCGGCCATTTATAGGTAATATCTGTGTTTTATGTAGTCATAAATAATTATTATATATAAGGGATTCAATTATTATGTGACTTATTATATGTGACAGATTTTATAGCTGAGGTTATAGAATACAGAGTTCTATTTAAGAGGGCACTACCATGTGCAGTATTACGTCTCAGAGATATAAAGTAATTTTCTTACTCTTTTTTATGGCACAGTCGTATTCAAGTTAATGGTCATGTACATTCAACCTTTCTAACACATTCAATCACATATTTAAGTTACTGACCTATCATTTATATCCAATCTACAGTGGACATGAAACGACAATGTGGCCGTGGGAGCATATTGCAGATGAACTATGTGTCTTGGCAACCAATGAAGAATATCTAACCAGGAAGCCAGTTGTTGTCTTTCAGTGTGTGAAAGTTAATTATGAAAGTAAGGATCTGAAAATACAACTGAGTAAATATTTTTTTTAAATAAAGTAATCTGCATGTGAAATAAATAATTTTTTTTTTGTGCAGGAAATATGATACTTGAAACAAAAGCAGCTTCAAAGTTATATATCGACCCTGATATTCCCGAGGTCAGAAACTTTGGTACTATGCCATGTGAGAGGGACATTCTGCACGTTATGTGGAAGTAGGCATTGAAAAGCACGTCGAGACTGAAGTTAGAAGCAAAATTAGATGGGAGTATTTAAATTTTCGCTTATCATAATAAGTTGTTCTTATTGTAGGTTTAAGTTACGGTTATTTTTAAAGGGATGTTAAACTTACGTACTTTGCTTTGTCGTTGGTTAATTAGTTTAAAGTTTTCTTAGATGTAAGACGTACGATTTTAGTTTGCGGTTCAGACTCTGCGAATTAATGTTATGTTTTTTTTAATGTTCACCCGCGCATATAAACATTTTACATCCTGTGGACATGACGTAGGTCCACCCCGACGCGGCCACGCGCGGGTTTGGGTAGGCGAATGAATCTCGGTGTGAGATTGTTCTCGGGTTCGAAATTTAAGTCAAAATGGAGTCGCCACCGAATTTTGTGGTTATTCGGAACCATACGAGCCCACTCTATGTCGTCACGGGCTATACACAAAGTAAGCCCACTTCGATTTCAGAGTTTATTGGGCTCGTCCCTTTGCATTGCAATATCGATACCGTCTAAACCGGCTTTCGTATATAGAATGACTCTCGTGCGCCAATGGTTTCGAGCATCCGGAAACCAAGGTTCTGAGTAAGGGGTGAGGGTACGTGTTGGGAAGCCCACTAAGGACACCCAACCCCGCCCGCACATGGCGGCCTCTACTAAGACATCGTTCGTGTTCGTGTGCGCGCGCTAGTAAAACGATTAAATGATATGCAAACAGCGTTTTCGGGCTAAGCATGTGAGTTATTGATTAACTACGTCATTTAATGCATCTTGATTCACGTCAAAGTGATTTAGCATGTGATGTTCATTTAAGGCAATAAATGGCAAACATCAAGAATAGAAAACTCGTAAATAAATTACAAATTACACGGGCGGAATACAACCCGGAATTCACAATACAACGAGCAATAAAATAGAATAATTGAATTAAAAGCAGCAAATGTTAACTAGAAACGGACCCGTATATAATAAATATAAACTAGACCGTAAGTTGTGCAAATGGACGAACTTTAATTAATTACGCATTATATTGCATATTAATCAAAGGACGGAGGTTCGAGACCTAGGTGTGGTGCTAACCCGATCTCGAACCTCGATGCCTTGTCCCGACTTATCATCTCGAAAAATGGAGTCTAAATTAATTATATGACGGATACGACTAAAGAGTCGTCGACATAAAATTAATAGCGCGAGACCGTCGATCAAAATCGTTTTAGGTGTCGTGATATGCATGAGTTTTGAAAATAGGATAGTCACGTGATAGTCTTTACACGTGATGACTAATGTCGATAAAAGGACGAGGCTTAAAAGTGTGTGTCAAGGCCCTCGGTTTTCTGGGTTACAGGATCCACTCGGTCGAGTCATGGTCTGACTCGGTCGAGTGTGCCCTCAAAAAGTAATCTGCCCAGCTTTATGGACACTACTCGATCGAGTGGCTTATGCACTCGGTCGAGTAGTCCATGTACGAGTGCTAGCTCGTTTCGTTTTTGGGTTTGAAAACGACGGTCGGTCGAGTTAAGTACAAATATCGATTGATTCGAATTTAACTCAACTTCCGGTACTATAATCGTGTACATGTACGATTATAATACCGTTGTCGGGATCTATGAAATGTTTGCGTTAGTAAATTTGAATTAGTAACGAAATGCTTCCCTCTACGTCACGACATCAAAACTAACCCTTTCGGGTTATGTGATGTCGGTTTTCGTGTCAATGGGTTCCGCACTAATTAAAATGGGATCGAATACGTTCAACTACGATTAGTCGCGACCACGTCACACCCTTGAGTACATTGGGGCGGGGCTCCTCGAAAGGGCTCCACCTCCGTCGTTGCTCGTAAAGGGATTAGACGGACTTTAGGCGACAATTATAGTCAAACGCATCCGAAACCGAGATTTAAATACTAGTATGTATATATACACGGTATAATAATGTTAGATGTTAGAATACGGAATTAAAGTGTTAGTATACAAAAATGAAAGTTAGTGTTAGAATACATAAATAAAATGTTAGTATGCACAAAATTAAAGATTAGTGTTAGTGGTTAGTAGTAGTAATGATAATAATAATAATAATAATAATAATAATAATAATAATAATAATATATACATAAAAAACAGTAAAAGAGAAGGGAGAAAAAGAAACGGGGTTTGATGACACCCTCAACCTACATGCTTAAATGGCCTCGGAAACGAACTCGTAGTAGCGGCGTGTGCGCGGGAGTGTCGAGATATGTAGGGTGAGTTAGGGTGTGTTTGGTTAGGGAGAGGATGCTCTCGGGTCTTTGACGAGTTTTGATCTCGGGTTTTGAATGTGTATGTGTTGATTTTGTATATATGAATGTGTATGAATGTGGAAGATTGAATATAGTAGAAATGTAGTATGGTAGGATTAGGGTAGAAAGTGTAGACTAAGAATGCATGGGAAAAGCCTGTGAAATGAATGGGGTTAAGGGGGTATTTATAGGCTTCACCCCCCGACCTAGGGTCACTCGATCGAGTGCCCTAGTGCACTCGGTCGAGTGCCTTCAGAAATGAACCTGGTCCGGTTTTTGACGCTCCACTCGACCGAGTGGGTCAATCCACTCGATCGAGTGGATCAAGCAAATCGAGCTATTTTAGGAAGGAATTGATATTGTTGTTTGGATTAATTTTATTTGAATTTAGACTTGGCGCCAGCTTCTAGAAGATGCACTTAGGCTGGTTTTTGTGACGGGTTCGTCTTTGACCGGGTTTTGACCCGATCGCCAAAAGACGGGATTTATTTTTGGTGTCAGTTTTGGCCCAAATTAGTCTCATTTTGCTCGGAACGACCCACTGGGCCTGGATTTGAGGTCGGTTTTGAGAGATTTGCACTCCGCTAAATGCCCACGTCGGATACTATTGATTTCGAGTCCGTATTCGAGCATATTAAGTCACGTTGACGTCCGATCATCATCGGGTGTTTTGTCGGGAACTGCTATAGACACTAGCAGGCAAAATGCGGGTGTCTACAGAGCCCCCACTCTGACTGAGGCTTGGACAAGGCGAAAGTCAGAGTAGCTACCAGGCCAATCGAGGATTACGACCTGGCAGCCTTCCGGTCGGGTCGTTTATAGTCCAGTAGACTTGCGTGAAGGGCTCGCCAGCCATAAGCAGAGGGTCATACCTGTCCTGATGATGATAGCTCCGCGGGGAGTCAGACTTGTTGCATAAGTCCTAGGCGTGCCTATATGTGGGCCCATCCCATACCATTTCGGGGAAAATGCCGCCTCGTGCGTTCCGCTGGGGAAATATGTGAGCTGTACGGGCTTGCTTTTGAAGCCTTGAGTCGTACCTGACCTGATGATGATGCTCCATGGGGAGTAAAACTTGCCTTTTGGGGCGTAGGTGTACCTGTATGCCGACACATCACGTCTTGGATGTAGCATACCGGGGAAAAGTTGGCTCCGTTGGGGAATTTAAATAGTTTCGCGGGGACTTGCTTCTGAAGTCTGGAGTGTACCTGTATGCTGACACATAACAACTTGTATGTAACATATAGGCAAAACACTGACTCGTGTTGGGGAGTAAAGTAGCTGCGCGGGGACTTGCTTCTGAAGTCTTGGGTGTACCCGTATGCTGACACATGACGCCTTGGATGTAGCATTCCAGGAGAAACACCGCTTTTGGTGTTCCGTTGGGAAGCACTAGCTGGTACCTGAAATGTTAGATACATAGGCAGAAATAACAGGCATAGCAGATAGCAAGATTGCACATAGGAAATGCAGTTAGCATCTATAGACTGACTTGCGCTGGGGAAAATGGTTTTTGCTTAGTTTTGAAATCGAAGTCCTGAAAGCAACCCACGTGCTAGGAGATAGGTTTTCAAAATTGAAAGGGGTAGAAATTTGCAGTTTAAATAGACCGAAATTTGACCTTGTCGAAAAGGATTTTCTCAAATGGCTAAGTTTTGCAAAATTTTTAAAATGAAAATTTGAGGAGGGAGGTACCGACAGACTCGACTCTGGACGTGACCGGACGAGTTGACAGACACGACTTGGCATCTCGAAGGGGTTGGACTGTGACTCGGTAGGGGGGTGGGCCACCTAAGATGGCAAGACTCTTAAGTTGCGCTATTCCGTAGCCTAGGCGAGTGGCAACACGGTCGAACGTCGGAATGGGAAGGATGTGCTATAGGGTGGCTGCAGTAGTCTGTAACGAGACTGTAACGACAGGACTTAGTAGTAGCAATGTTATAGTCTGGTGCTTTTTTGGATCTTTGGTTTTGGGGTATAGTCCCAAAATGGGTATCGCTTCGAGTCCTGACGGATTCTCGTCTTCGACTGAGCCGAGTACTAGGACACACTATAGAAAGGTGGCTAGATTTTTGAAAGTATTTGGATTATGTGGGTGGATGGAGAACTTCTGTCTAAGAGAAGCCCCAAGGACGACAAAGCTAACTGTTGAGAACATGACAGTGTCGTGATAGGAATGATGGTGCTTTCTGAATTTGTATCAATGTGGGTGGTTGTGCCTTTGTTGAAAGGCTGCCTACGTATTCACGTGTAGTGAAATCAAACCAAGCCGTAGTTCAGTGGATTGGAAGATATATTATGGTGCCTAGTTTATTAGGGCTTTGTGTGTAACTAGCCATAGTGATGGTGTAGGCTAGGTGCATTCCCAATGATGTCTTGATCAAAGGGCTAGAACAGTTAGGATGTTGATCCCGTGACTGTGAGCGTTCTCCGGGGTAGCCCCCAGAGGTGGTGTGAACTATTTGGGCATGTTCTATGCCGACCGCAGGTTGAGTCCCGTGTTTGGGGCTGGTAACTGGTTTGGATAATTTTGGAAAAGTGGAGCTAGGTTGCAAGTGGCTTTAATGATTCGAAATCTGGAGCTCGATTTTGTGGAGCTAAGGCTTCGAGGGTAAGGTATTGCAATGTGGTAGGAAAGGGGGAAGTCGAGTAAAAATGACTCGGACTTTGATCGGGGTAGGTTTGATAATGCGGGATCTGATTTCCATGTCTGGCCCTAATGGTTAGGGTGTATCCTATGGAGCTAGAATCCTCAAAATTCCGGGCTGTCTCTTAGCCTAGGTCTCGAGAAGGTCTTGAGGGTTGCAATGTGGGAAGGCTAAGTGTGGTGTTAGCTGACCAGCTTGATTGTCTCTTCCCTATTGGACGGTATAGGTATCGATAATTTTGAATTGACCGTACCCCGGTAAAGGAGCTTTCACTTGAGTTGACCGTTGACCACGGTCATGGGTATTTGATTTTTTTTTTTTTTTGGGGGTTGACCTCTTAGCCCCGGTCGTGGGATCCTTCACTCGAGTTGACTGTGTCCCAGTCAAGGGATTGATCGTATTTGGTCGAGGGATGTTGAGAGTTCTTTTTTGGTCATGGCCAGCTCTTTTGTTTCGGCCTTTTGCTTTTTTTCTTTGGACTTCTGGTTTTTGTCCAGTTTTTTTTTCACGGCTATCCCTCCCTTTGATGTTGTGGGTGGGCCCATCGGTTGGATTAGGCTTGTGGAGCTAAACCTTTGAAAGGTGTAAGCCTAGTTGGTGTTTGTGTGAGTGCAACTCGCGATGGAGTACTCTACAGTAAGCATGGTGATTTGGATCTCGGTATTGTCATTATAATTCCGAGCAGGCTTAGTGGGAGCATCGTCCCGAGTTGAGTATTTTTGGCATCAAGCCTATAGAGTCACGATGCTTCTTTTTTGCTTCTGATCAGACTAACGCCTAAGGTAGGGATTGATCAGTCTTATTGGAGGGGTGTTTATTGTGGGAAATGGGCTTGCCTTCCGTCTTGAACCCAAACTAGGAGACTACCTAGATTTGTCATAGGATTCGATGCTGCTCCTACTAGGGGTAGTTATGTGGCTTGCTATACCAGACATGGAACAGGTAAAGGAAAACACGGGTCTCAGTTCCTGCAGTCATTATAGATGTGCCTATAATAGTCGCGTGCATGTGCTCACAGTGTATGATGGTGTTCATCATGTTCTCGGAAACACATAAGGGAAGCATATATGAGAAATAGAAAAGCTGATTTTATTGAATTTTGGAAAGAGGACAGAATACAGTTGACTCTGACTCTGACATCGGAATTGAAAGAAATAGAACATCCTAGACTCGGACTCAGACTCGGACTTAAATCAAATCTGGACTCTGGGATGAGGTTGTCAGTAATCTTCGGCTTCTAAGGACTCAAATGGATGTCCAGTATAGCCTTCGGTTGAAGCTTTACCCAGATCTTCATCATGTCGAAGATCGTCTTCAATCCTACTGCCCGTTTCGGTAAGCACAGCAAAGTTTGAAATGCCGGCATACCTAAGATGGACGCGGTAGGAGGGTAGGAGGTTGTTGATGAATGCATCTACTAGTGTCTTCTCGCTGGGCTTGTCTATCAGCTTAACACTCTCAGCCCGCCAACGTTGAAGGTATTTGGTGAAACCTTCGGTTGGATCTTGGGCCATGACTTCTAAAGTCCGCATGGTAGTCTGAAGTTCAGTATTATCAGAATAGTTTTTAGCGAACTCGGTAGCCACATCTTCCCAAGTGGGGAATCTTTTTGTATTAAGCCTATAGAACCAGGCTTTTGGATATTTTCCGAGGGATGTGCCGAACAGATTGATGAACATGTCGGCTTTGACCCCCTTGATCGCCATAAACGCCTTGAAAGCTCGGAGGTGTAGTAATGGATCCTCCGTCCCTTCGAATATGGGTAACCCTTCTAGATTGAGATCTGTTGGTAGTTTCTCACTAATGGGTGTATAGTCTCGGGAGTTTTCAACTCGGATGTTGTTCTCTTGGGAGGCATGGAACTGTTGTTCGAGCTCACGCACCGTGCTGATCAGTTTGGCAAATGGCCCAGTATTTACCGACCCGTAATTGAAGTCTTGTTCTTCAACGACAGTTAGACGAGCATCCAAGGCCTCTTGGTCGGCTCTTATGAACCCTAGCTGGGTTTCAAACATGGCCTGCTTACTAGCCACGGTTTCTAGCAAAGCCTTCAGTTCATTAATGGTGTTTTCCATCTCCCTATTCCCGGTTGTGGATGCCATTCTCTGCGAGAATACCCACGAAATCAGAAATGTTGCTTCGGAACTTGAATACACCAAGGCATAGGAAATAGCGCGGGAAGAGAGACAACTCTGGTTTGACTCGGGTTAGACTCTCCTAAGACAAATATGTAGGGTACGATTCTCGGAGTGATTGTGATTAATCGCCCCGTCGGAGAATAGCCCCCAAGTAAGACCAAGGACTCTTGTAGGACTCAGATGGTGTGACATCTAAGTGACTCAAAAGCGGGGTACGTGAGAAAACACGTGTAAGACATGACCCTTAGAGCAACCGTGATTGATCGCTCTGCTAAAGGGTAGCCCCCGAGTGAGATTGTAGGTTTTGCTAAGACTCGAGTGTCGGACCAGTGACCCTTAGATGTAAGGACCACAAACCTTTTAGCTACAGGGCTATGCCTTGTAAAAGGTTGACTCGGCCTCGAGGGAAGGCAGACGGGGTAAGGGAAGAAACTCGCGATGTAAGATCGGCAAAGTTTCGACGCTAGAGACCCTTGACTTGACTTGAATAAGGATAGACCTTGTGATTAGGGTAGACCCTTAAGTGAAAGGACTTTGAATTGGGATGACTCGACTAACGGATTGAAAGACGGGCAAGATTCCCCTAGGAAAGGTCGTGGGGACCGTCCTGTCGAAGGGAAAGATCGCGTGTGACTTTCTAGTTAGGACTCGAGTGTTCAGACGAACCTTCCATTTACGAGTGTATGACTCGTGTTGGTCGGTTATGCCTTTAGGAAAAGGCGGACTAGGATGGGGAAGAAACCCGTGATGTAGGATCGACGGAGTTTCGACGCTAAAGACCTTCGACGTATTACGAAAAGACCCGACACACGAATTACGGTAGGTCCTATAATAAGGAAGGTTTTTGAAAAAATGATTGAATTTTGAAAATTGAGAGGACAGTCCTGAAATTGGCAGTGGGCCAATAGGACCGGGCATTTTGAAATATTAGAATGGTTGCGAGTAATTTCGCGTTTTGAAAATTGAGGAGGCGATCCTGTCTTTTTAAATTGGCAGCATGCCGACAGGGCCGAGTTTTTTGATAAGTTGAATATTTGGAATTTTGAAACTTTGAATATCGAAAATAAATTTCCGAAAATTTGAAAATCGAAAATAAGATCCCTGAAGATTTGAAAATCGAAAACGGCATCTCGGAGATTTGAAAATCGAGAATCGAATCTCGAAGATTGAATTGTATCATGAAAATTTGAATTTTGAAAATTCGAAAATCGAAAGGGAATCGAAAATTCGAAATGGGAAGCATGCTGGCTAAAAAAAAGGCTTGTTTTGAGTCAAATCATCAGTCTAAATTTTGGCAGCATTCCGAGTCTTGAAATTGGATATTTTTAAAAGATGGGTCCTGAAACGGACAATATTTCGGGTTTTTCAAAATTTGGTATTTTTGGGAAGATGCATTTTTTGAAATGACGGTTTTTGAAAAAATGACACGGAAACCAAGTAGCACGTAGTCAAGCAAGCATTACAACGACGCTTATGTATGCTTTACACTAAGTCTCGGTCGGTCAAAATAGGGTCTATACCAACAACGATAGCATTCTCACGAAACGGGACGGACTTCCTAGCCGATTTGGAACTAGGACCTGCCGTAAAACCCCGGTGAGTTCCGCCATCGAAGTCTTTAGTGCACCCATGTAGGAATGCACCGTGGTATAGTGGGACGTCGGTCACAAGTAACCGGCCCGGGCAAAATTGGGTTATGCATGAATCATTAAACTAATGCGCGGACACTAATATTCGAACGATTTCTCTTCGAGTCTCACCCTAGGAACCCCGATGACATGTGGTACATCAGGTATCCCCAGCGGAGTCGCCAAATTGTGGACATGACGTAGGTCCACCCCGACGCGGCCACGCGCGGGTTTGGGTAGGCGAATGAATCTCGTGGTGAGATTGTTCTCGGGTTCGAAATTTAAGTCAAAATGGAGTCGCCACCGAATTTTGTGGTTATTCGGAACCATACGAGCCCACTCTATGTCGTCACGGGCTATACACAAAGTAAGCCCACTTCGATTTCAGAGTTTATTGGGCTCGTCCCTTTGCATTGCAATATCGATACCGTCTAAACCGGCTTTCGTATATAGAATGACTCTCGTGCGCCAATGGTTTCGGGCATCCGGAAACCAAGGTTCTGAGTAAGGGGTGAGGGTACGTGTTGGGAAGCCCACTAAGGACACCCAACCCCGCCCGCACATGGCGGCCTCTACTAAGACATCGTTCGTGTTCGTGTGCGCGCGCTAGTAAAACGATTAAATGATATGCAAACAGCATTTTCGGGCTAAGCATGTGAGTTATTGATTAACTACGTCATTTAATGCATCTTGATTCACGTCAAAGTGATTTAGCATGTGATGTTCATTTAAGGCAATAAATGGCAAACATCAAGAATAGAAAACTCGTAAATAAATTACAAATTACACGGGCGGAATACAACCCGGAATTCACAATACAACGAGCAATAAAATAGAATAATTGAATTAAAAGCAGCAAATGTTAACTAGAAACGGACCCGTATATAATAAATATAAACTAGACCGTAAGTTGTGCAAATGGACGAACTTTAATTAATTACGCATTATATTGCATATTAATCAAAGGACGTAGGTTCGAGACCTAGGTGTGGTGCTAACCCGATCTCGAACCTCGATGCCTTGTCCCGACTTATCATCTCGAAAAATGGAGTCTAAATTAATTATATGACGGATACGACTAAAGAGTCGTCGACATAAAATTAATAGCGCGAGACCGTCGATCAAAATCGTTTTAGGTGTCGTGATATGCATGAGTTTTGAAAATAGGATAGTCACGTGATAGTCTTTACACGTGATGACTAATGTCGATAAAAGGACGAGGCTTAAAAGTGTGTGTCAAGGCCCTCGGTTTTCTGGGTTACAGGACCCACTCGGTCGAGTCATGGTCTGACTCGGTCGAGTGTGCCCTCAAAAAGTAATCTGCCCAGCTTTATGGACACTACTCGATCGAGTGGCTTATGCACTCGGTCGAGTAGTCCATGTACGAGTGCTAGCTCGTTTCGTTTTTGGGTTTGAAAACGACGGTCGGTCGAGTTAAGTACAAATATCGATTGATTCGAATTTAACTCAACTTCCGGTACTATAATCGTGTACATGTACGATTATAATACCGTTGTCGGGATCTATGAAATGTTTGCGTTAGTAAATTTGAATTAGTAACGAAATGCTTCCCTCTACGTCACGACATCAAAACTAACCCTTTCGGGTTATGTGATGTCGGTTTTCGTGTCAATGGGTTCCGCACTAATTAAAATGGGATCGAATACGTTCAACTACGATTAGTCGCGACCACGTCACACCCTTGAGTACATTGGGGCGGGGCTCCTCGAAAGGGCTCCACCTCCGTCGTTGCTCGTAAAGGGATTAGACGGACTTTAGGCGACAATTATAGTCAAACGCATCCGAAACCGAGATTTAAATACTAGTATGTATATATACACGGTATAATAATGTTAGATGTTAGAATACGGAATTAAAGTGTTAGTATACAAAAATGAAAGTTAGTGTTAGAATACATAAATAAAATGTTAGTATGCACAAAATTAAAGATTAGTGTTAGTGGTTAGTAGTAGTAATGATAATAATAATAATAATAATAATAATATATACATAAAAAACAGTAAAAGAGAAGGGAGAAAAAGAAACGGGGTTTGATGACACCCTCAACCTACATGCTTAAATGGCCTCGGAAACGAACTCGTAGTAGCGGCGTGTGCGCGGGAGTGTCGAGATATGTAGGGTGAGTTAGGGTGTGTTTGGTTAGGGAGAGGATGCTCTCGGGTCTTTGACGAGTTTTGATCTCGGGTTTTGAATGTGTATGTGTTGATTTTGTATATATGAATGTGTATGAATGTGGAAGATTGAATATAGTAGAAATGTAGTATGGTAGGATTAGGGTAGAAAGTGTAGACTAAGAATGCATGGGAAAAGCCTGTGAAATGAATGGGGTTAAGGGGGTATTTATAGGCTTCACCCCCCGACCTAGGGTCACTCGATCGAGTGCCCTAGTGCACTCGGTCGAGTGCCTTCAGAAATGAACCTGGTCCGGCTTTTGACGCTCCACTCGACCGAGTGGGTCAATCCACTCGATCGAGTGGATCAAGCAAATCGAGCTATTTTAGGAAGGAATTGATATTGTTGTTTGGATTGATTTTATTTGAATTTAGACTTGGCGCCAGCTTCTAGAAGATGCACTTAGGCTGGTTTTTGTGACGGGTTCGTCTTTGACCGGGTTTTGACCCGGTCGCCAAAAGACGGGATTTATTTTTGGTGTCGGTTTTGGCCCAAATTAGTCTCATTTTGCTCGGAACGACCCACTGGGCCTGGATTTGAGGTCGGTTTTGAGAGATTTACACTCCGCTAAATGCCCACGTCGGACACTATTGATTTCGAGTCCGTATTCGAGCATATTAAGTCACGTTGACGTCCGATCATCATCGGGTGTTTTGTCGGGAACTGCTATAGACACTAGCAGGCAAAATGCGGGTGTCTATACATCCGAAAATAGGTTCCAAAAAAGGTAAGACAATTTGTTTGAAGATGGTAGCAAACGACATAATCAGATAACATTCAGCCTAAACAGTCGCTGTACAGTCAATATTAATCGAGACAATTTATTTGGCAATATTAATCAAAACAATTTAATTGGTTTAAACTTCTCTTCAATGTAAGACGTGTGCTTTAAGTTTGTCGGTCCAGATTTAGTGCTTGACCCAATGTTACAATTAATTTCTACAATTAATTTCTCTACTGTGGAATTATGTATATGAACATTTTGCAGCCAAAAACAGAAACAAGAGCACCGACAGACGACATAGTCAAAAAAACAGACCCAAAAAAGGCACTGTATAGCCAAAAGTAATCAAAACATTCAAATTAAGGGAGGTGTACTTACTTTTATTTCGGTTATTGCCCACAACTTTCTTAACTTCCATTGTTGGCCATGTTCATAACTTCTCCACTTGCTGAGAAACCACCTCCTCAGTAGTTACCACTCCCATAACAAGGCAAATTCATGTATATAAATTCTCATCAGTAATGAAACAATTGAATCAAAATAATCAGAATCATTCACAAAATGAAGAAAAACAGGATCTATGATGCAAAGTACTCAACAAAACGTCACAGAGTTGTGAAAGCGAGTAAACGTCCTACCAAACTGTCATCCATTGATGAATTAGTTGAAGTTCATAAGGTATATATATGTTATACTTTCGTTCTCTAATAAATCAATTAATATTATGTTAAATTACTTGCAAACTAATTCTCATTTTGTGTCTTCAGGCTGGAATATACTCAATAATCGCAACATTGAAGGAAGTAGATACTGAAAAGAAATGGTATCGAAATAAGTGCAAGGTATGTGAAAAACTAGCAGAAATGAAAGAAGATGGCCTGTGGTATTGTACTACGGAATATTGTTACAGATCAGAAGTGGGACTTCCAGTGAGAGATATAATGTCGGTAACAAATTACAGTACATCATTCTTTTCTTTGTCATGAATTATGTTGAATAATTTGACACAGTTTTTTTAATATAGCTTCAAGGTGAAATTTTTAATTGAAAATCACAATGGTGATAAGATTCACATCATCGCCAACAATGAGCAAGTAGAAAATGAAGTTGCTTATAATGCATCTGATTGTATTGGCATGCTAAGAAATGTATGGTCACTTATTTAGTAAATAATAAGTTAGTTCATTTACTGTACTAAAATTTGTATATAGAATGCAACATACACATGAAAGTAACATTCATAAAATCTAGGTGAATGACCCAAAGGAGATACCATTTACATTCTGGATTCTTCAAGACAAAGAGTTTATAATAGACTTGGAAGTTTCAAGACACAAAAATATTAACATGAATTCAAGGTGCTACAAAGTCATTAACCTAAATGATGACAGGGAAGAAATCAACAAGAGAAAGAATGTCATGATTCCACAGGTGAAAATTACAGCATTGTATTGCTAGAGTTTATTAATATACCAAGGACTCTTCTAACCGTGTAATTAAAACAGGAACCCAGCACATTAACTAGATCAGAAGTAACAGATGACACAGGATTGGTAAGTGAAATCATAAGAACGTTGATAGAAATGACAATGTATTCATATTATAGTTTATTATTCATTAATGATGGGTCTATCGTGAATTGCTACAGATTGACACACCTGTTGTGTACACAAAGGAGGATCCCTCGCCTGAAGTAACACCCATGAGCAAAGTCTCCCGTAAGAGGAAATATTCAGCAGTCGGTGAATCAAGTGAATCAAGATCAGAGTGTATAGACCTGGGATCAGCAACAAAGAACGTTAGACCATTATGAAGAAGACCTAATCGATCAGTGCATTCAATTAATGGACGATGATTTTTAATTATTTATTTTCCATTTCATTTCTTTGAATTCTGTTTAAGTCATCGGTAGATTTTAGTGATTTCCGCAGACTATTACTACTGTTATTTTATTATCAAATCAAGGTGTTATTTCCTTTTTTATAAGCGTTTCATTTTGAACAGTTTGCAGTCATTAATAATTCCAATCACGTTAACGACACACGAGACGTAAGAAACCAATAGAATTGAAAATATCATACCATGTGTGTCTAAACATCGCCGTATTGTTCGTCAAATAAATAATGTGCAGGTTAAGCGAAATCCCACAGTAGAGAGAGTATTCCAATGTCGATGCAACATGTCAAACAAAAAAATAGATTTCCTGATTAGTCGATCACTTTGACAGTGTAAAAGTCATTCATTAAATGCCTTTGTTTAAGTCTATTCTCAAACAACAGTAATGAGTGAATAATTAAATGTATATACATATGTGCAAGTATACAAATGTAGGACTACATAACGTTAAAATCCATTATAGAACAATTCTTCTAAAAAATTATGTGCAGCTATTATGAACTAACTTAACATGAAGCAGCAAGTTAAATTAGGAAACTGACAGTTTGAAAACAAATAAAACTGACAAGAGCATGTTCTCCATTGACAAGCAGTTATTCAAATTTTAGCATATTTATATATGTATATATATACCATACATATATACATATATCAGTGAATGTTAGTGAAAAGATTAGCAAAACTCATTACATTGAGGTTATCAAATACTAAAATGTATAATAATAATCAAAATAAACAGTCAATACTATAGTTATAGTAATCAATTATCAAGTAGTCATTTGTATAATAACATTTAAGGGTGATTATGGAGAACAAAGACCCTTCAAGTTCATCAAAGAAAAAGGCAAGCAGAAAGAGCAAAAGAAACAGATGTGAGAGTAAGATTTATTTCTTTTTTCATGATAAATTGTAGGCTTGATTACACATGTTGAATATATACACGTTGTATGCGTTAGAAATTATATTACACTCTGAATTAATCTTGTTCATATGATACATTAGGTGTTCTTATTTAAGGAGGCAAAATTTGAAAAACAGTAATTATTTTTCAGAAAACAAAAATGTTACTACTGCTTCTCAATGGTATAAAAATATTGCCCATATTATTATTTTTGGAAAACAGTATTTATTTTTACGAAACTGTATTTATTATTTTTTCAATATGCCTGGACCGGTCTGGGTCGGGCCTGGACCGGTCTGGGTCGGGCCTAGACCGGTCTGAGTCGAGCCTGGACCGGTCTGGGTCCGGACTTTTAATTTAAAGGGGATATTTCATTTTTCAAAACCGGGTCTACTAAAAGTGAATTATTTATTACTATATTTCTGACTAGATACATTGTAAACCGAGAATTCTGGATGATTCTAACAATTATCCGAAATGCTATTTAATTTTTGATTTTAAGTGAATATTAATTTTCCGAAAACTCAAATAAAAATTAATGTGAATCAATCAAAAACAAAAAGACGAAGCATACGTACGTACGTACCTGATGAAATAAACCCAAAAATAAAAAAATAATGTGAATCAACAACGAGGACACCTAGAAACGAATGAAAATCTTAAGATACAGAAGAAGAAGAAGAAGAATGTGATGATGATTATGATGATGAAGATGAAGATGAAAAAAATGAAAAGGGAAAAGAAACTCCAAATTTATAGCATCCCCAACCCAAGTTATATAATTATAGCATTTCCAAGTTATATCACACTGTCCTCTTGGCTGTTGGTGCTACGTATTTCCAAGTTATATCATATTTCCAAGTTATATCATATTTCCAAGTTATAATTATCCTAAATGCTATTTAATTTTCGTTTTTATGTGAATATTAATTTTCTGAAAACTCAAATAAAAATTAATGGGGGACATGAAAATTAGTCCGAAATTGTGATGAAAAATCTTGATTTTTTTTCGTAATACTGATCTACCAAATAAATGGAGTAACCAAAATAGATATCCAAAAAAAAAATGACAATGAGAAGAAGATATATAGAAATAAACTGCTACGTAGAACAAAATTTTGGTTAAATCCAAGATACTTTTTCGAAAAAACTCACATGGGTTACCCAGAAATGAAGAGTAAAAAAAAGGAACATCAGTGCTTGAATTGAAAAGACCAACATAATCGACATAATAGAAAACAAACAGAAAACATCACATGCACAGTATATGAATTTATGCAACATAATAGATGAAACAAATTTGGATTAAGGTATAGAATGTTATTTCACCTTTTTTGCACAGAAAAAACGTGATCTACTCTCATTAACTCAGAAAAGTGACCAATACACCGGTGCATGTTGATGAAAAACCGATTTCATGGCCGTGTAGTGTACTCCAGGAGAAGCACGCAAGAAATAGAACACCACCGTAGAATTTTGTGAAGAATCCCTAATATACATATGAAGAGAGAATGATAAAGTTTCACCGATTCATAAGACGAAAATGAACAAAGTATGAATTGTGGGGGTGAGATTTTTAGAGTGAAGTTAGATCTAGAGTGAGTGGAATCCGAAATATTAGGAAAGAGGGATTAGGGTTTCTAAGGAGATATGGTTGTAAGAATGAGGGAGGCTGGTGTTTTGTGTGTGGCAGGGTAGGTAGTGAGGGGTGTAGGGATTGGATTAGGGTTTGGGTGAATAAGAAATTAGGGGTGAACGGTTGGGTCTGGGTATTGCATTGGGCTTGGACGGTATTGGGTAAGGGTATAAGGGAATTGGGTTTCGGGTTTTTGGCTGGATTATGGGTGAGGGATTATGGGTGAGGGCATGGAACTTGGACTTGGGGGATAATAAGTAAGGGGATGAGGAATATTGATTTGGGCTTCATCAAATATGGACTAATGAAATGGGGGTTTGTGTTTGGTCTGTGTGGTGGGGCTTACAGTATAGATTTTCGGCTTCTATAATGGGTATGGACCTGATTATATTGTTGTATTTGGAAGGGTTACGTTGGGTTGATTAAATGTTGACCTGAGTCAGTCAATTGGGTCGGCTAATCAATTTTATAGATAGTTGCTATGTTGGAGTGTCTAAATGAAGACGTGTCCGTTGAAACGTCTCCTACTTTAGATGTCCGTCCAGTTAAAGATACACGTCGTGAGTACATTGGTTTTTCATTTTATAACCCACTTTTGACTAAAACAATCAGAACTTGAAATTGAGGCCAAATTAGTACACGTTGCATGTTCCGTTGTGTCATCTTTATCATAAGATATATCGTTTCTATGTTAAGAGTCAACATAAACCACTATCTTGAGTCAAAACCACTTTAGTATGTCTAGAAAACTTGATTGTATGTAAAAAAAGTTACTTGCGTACATCTGTGACTGGGATTCTAAATGTAGTATTATGTTATGAATTTTGGACATGCATGCAAAATAATGTCATCTTTTTTATTCACATTTCTTTTTACGTTGTCCTCTACGTCCTTAATTTCCTAACAATAATTTGATCTTCACATTTTACATTACTTTTCTTTCTTATACAATATCGTGTGGAGCCTCTATGTCAGGTAGTGGACATTCCGGAGTGCTGGCAGAACAATCGCCATCAGATCATCAAAATGTTCGTACTCCATTTGCAGATATTGGCAATGGTACCCGTGCTGCTTTAGATGTTTTCAAATTTGTATTCCTCACATCGGTAGACAGAGTAATGTTTTTACATATAAAAAGATGTATACACATTACGTACTATATTCAATCATATGTGTAGAGTAATCCATATAGAGGAACAAATATGTTCATTGATTTCTGAAACCAGAACGGTAAAAAATAATGGACAATACACTTTCAATGAATTAATTTATACTTTTCACGTTGCCAGCTACGTTTTCAAGTGGAGAAGACATTCAAAATAGATACATATTTCGTATAGTCTGTATATATAGACTTACATTTTCTCAGTATTTCAGTTGAATGTTCACAAATTGATTACATGTTTTTCGCTTTGTAGATGTGCGACTACATGAGACGTCTACACCATCTTCTTCATCTAATACTGTTCCGGCCAATCACTTATTATTGTCTTCTAATATAATTGTTCCTACGACATCATCCACCATCACATTTCAACCAGTTGTGCTTTCGCCGCCCCAACAAATGGCAAAGTTGGTAAGGTCTAGGAGGAAATTTTTGACTATGGAGAAGAGGAGTGCACTGTGTTTAGGCAGATCTACTAACTCCGGTACTCTCCCATATCTCAACAGTGCCTCAAAGTGTCTGTGTCTCTATGTCCTCGCGTGACTAATGTTTACATTTGACATATTGTGACTCATGTAGATGGTTCACATCGTGCGGCCTCTACACCATCTTCATCTAACATCGTTACACAAGGGCAATTGTCCTCTTCTAATTCAGTTGTCCAACAACAGTTGCCCACATTCACAGTTCAACCAGTTGTCCGTACGCCGGCTCAAGAAATGGCCAAGTAAAGAAGGGCTAAGCGTAAAGTTTTGAATGCACAAAAGAAAAGATCATCAGGTTCGCCAGTATTTTATATCCAACTGATACCTCATAGTCCCTCCAGTCACTATTCTTTGCCCATACCATTAAAATATGGAGTCATAAATATTCATGAAATAGGCAAAAAATAGTGATACGAGGGCCGGTAATTTTATACCCGGTATTGTATATCTTTTCTTTGTTATCATTTCCATTATTGGTTTGTGACAAATGTTTCGCAATTGTATACACATTCTACTTTAGGACAACGTTTGCCTGCAGCACTTCACCCTGATTGCACAAGCGACTTACATGATGATTTGGAGGCCGTTGATGGTGGCACATATATGACTCCTACCACCCCAACAGAAGAACCTGAAATTGATAATGATTTTCAAGATCATCATTTTGAAGTTGGGTCAAGTAGTCGTTGTACAACAATTACTGCAACTGTTGACGAAGGTTTGCACTCACTATGTGTTTTATTGTATTGTCTTCATGAGTTATTTTTACATTACCAGTCATGTTTTTGTGGTACAGATATATATACATATATATATATATATATATGTCTTTAATTAATCATAAAATTGAGCACTTTTATATTTTCATAACATCCAGTGGCTGTAAGTTACTGAGATATTGGAGACCCAGAGTACCAATGTGGAAAGTGCGGGGCACTGATGTGGTACGAAGAAAGGATTGGAAAGGATCGGGGGACGACAAATCCTAAATTCTCTCTGTGTTGCTCAGATGGGAAAGTAACATTGCCATATCTGAGTGATCCCCCACCGTTATTAAAGTCGCTTTTAAGCCGTGACCTTCGACTTAGCGCCACGTTCATGACAAATATTCGAGGGTACAATTATGGTTACTCCTTCTCATCCACGGGTGGCATCATAGATAAAACAGTCAACCGCGGTCGTGGCCCATACACATTCAGGATGGGAGGTCAAAATATACACAGAAGTGGTAGTTTGCTGCCTGCCGAGGAAGCAACTCCAAAATTTTGTCAGTTGTACATCTATGATACGGAGGACGAGGTACACAAACGAATGAATGCACTAAGGTACTAGGTTCTGCTTTATATTGCTGTTACAACCTATTTTTTATGCATTGTACGATGTTATTTTATTTGTTTAATATGATATTTAATCTATTTTGTTTATCTTTTACTATTACTACATATCGTCTTCGTTTTGTTTCAATAGTGGTGGTGGGCGCAGTAGGCTCAATGAGGAGCTTATGTTGTTGCTAAAGGATATGATAGATGAATACAATCCCCTAGCAAAGACATTTCGAAGGGCCAGAGACAGACTTTCGTCAGATGTAGAAGGTGATGTTAGTATTAGAATAATTTCACGCAGCTGCACGGATGGTAGAACTTATAATTGTCCAACCGCTTCTGAAGTTGCCGCTTTGATTGAGGGTGACATAGGCCCGGAAATGGAGCAACGCGACATTATAGTTCAGAAAAAATGTGGAGCACAACAACGTATTTCTGAGCTTCATCCAACGTATCTTGCCCTTCAGTATCCGATTTTGTTGCCATACGGGGAAGATGGTTTTCGTCCAAACATACTACATAGTGAGTCATCTCTTGGTATTAGTCAAAGCTTAAAGCCACGTAATGAGCTAACCCTGCGTGAATTCTTTGCCTTCCGGTTTCAAGAAAGGCCGGTGGAGATTGAGTATCCAACGTGGTCGCGCACTTGCAATTTATTTCAGCAAATATGTGTCGACGGTTATATGATGGTTTAGTCTCAACGATTATCATTCCTACGCTTCAATCAACAGTTACTTAGGGTTGATAAATACAAGAATATTGTCGATGCAGCCGATAACGGTAATGTTGACCCATCTTCCACTAGTGGCCGTTATGTTGTCCCAACATCTTTCACGTCTGGGGCTGCTTTCATGCGGTCCAAATATCTGGACACTTTGGCTATTTGTAGGTGGTGTGGGTACCCAGACCTTTTCATCACGTTTACATTTAATCCCAAATGGCCAGAAATTACACGGTTCGTATCAAGCAGGGGTCTTCGTTCGGAGGATCGTCCCGATATCCTGTCTCGCGTGTTTCATATTAAACTCTATGAGTTAATCCATGACTTAAAAGCACGTGAAATATTTGGGAGGACGAAGGCAGGTTAGTACCCTCATCAACTGCTATTATTATTAGTTGTGTTCTAACTACTTTGAGATATGTTGTTAATTATTTACCACAATTATGTGCAGTTGTGTACACAGTCGAATTTTAGAAGCGTGGTCTACCTCATGCACATATATTGTTGTTCCTTCATAGAGACGACAAATTCCCAGAGGTGTCGAATGTTGACAGAATAATTTCCGCTGAGATTCCTGATGAAAAAGCAAACCCTATTTTGCACGCTGCGGTGTCAGAGTTAATGATTCATGGACCCTGCGGTGCAGCAAATCCAAATTCCCCGTGCATGTCAGATGGGGTATGTATTCGAAAATTCCCAAAGCCCTTCAATGGAAGGACAACAATGGACAAGCATGGCTTTCCTATTTACCAAAGAAGGGACAATGGGTCTGTTATTTACAAAAATGGAGTGCCGATCACTACAAAAAACAAGCTGGAATTGCGTCGGACAAATCCGACGCAAATGAACAAAATCCGACGCAAATTGAAGGTTGCGTGGGATTACCCGACGCAATCGGCCGCCGTTATTTTTTGACGCAATTTTTTTTTTGCATCGGCTAATCCGACGCACGGAATTTGCGTCGGCTATTACGACACGAAGGAATGGAGGTCAACGCCCCTGTCAATGGGATTTGCGTGGGATTAGCCGACGCAAAGTCAACAGAATGTTTAACTTTGCGTCGGCTAATCCCACGCAAAGCCTCTCAGTCAAATCCCAGTCAATGGGTTTGCGTGGGATTAGCCGACGCAAAGTCCACAGAATGTTTGACTTTGCGTCGGCTATGGACTTTGCGTCGGCTAATCCCACGCAAAGCCTATTAGTCAGATCCCAGTCAATGGTATTTACTTTTACTGGGAGTATTTACTTTTTATTCAATGTTGCGTCGGCTAATCCGATGCAACGCATTTTATTCTTTTCACTGGGAGTATTTATTTTTTTATTAACATACCCTGCATCGGATTAGCCGACGCAATCAGACGCAATATTAAACTTTGCGTCGGCTAATCCGATGCAAAGCTATTAATTCTGTTGACTAAATTTTTTTTATTTTGACGCAGGCTGCATCGGATTAGCCGACGCAAATTTTGTTTTTGCGTCTGGTTGCGTCGGCTAATCCCACGCAAAACCTTTCACATAGTGGCGCCAACCGAAAATTATTGGCGCCTGTATCATGGAGTCGGATAGCGTCGGCTAGTCCCACGCAATGTAATTGCATCGGATTAGCCGACGCAAATCGACACAGTTACGCCAGTTGCGTCGGATTTACAATCCGACGCAACTTATCCGACGCTATTTCCGCTGTTTTTAGTAGTGGATTGACAATCAATATGTTGTCCCTTATAATCCCGGCCTAATTGACAAGTATTGGGCTCATATAAATGTGGAGTGGTGCAACCAAGCGAGGTCAATTAAATATCTCTTCAAGTATATTAATAAGGGGTCTGACCGTGCTACAATGCAATTGTCTTATACTCGGCCTAACGCGCGAACTCAGCTTGATGAGATCAAGAAGTTGTATGATTGTAGATACGTCTCTGCATGTGAGGCAGTCTGGAGGATTTACGCTTTTGACATCCACTACAGGACACCTGCTGTAGATAAGTTGCAATTCCACCTCCCCGGTGAGCAAAGTGTGATCTTTGAAGACGATGACCCAATTGATGAAGTCCTTGAGCACCCAAGTGTTGGTATGTCCAAATTCCTGGATTGGCTACAATTAAACGAAAGAGATCCTGATGCACGTGATCTACTAATTTCTGAAATCCCACAAAAGTACGTTTGGGATAGAACGAAGAAGAGATGGAAACGTAGGCAGAGGGGAATTACAATTGGTCGGTTGCACCATGTGCCTCCAAAATGCGGCGAATTATATTACATGAGATCAATGTTAAACCATATTAGAGGCCCCACGTGTTATGAGGATATTCGAACGGTTAATGGTGTTGTGTACCAAATGTTTTGGGAAGCGTGTTACGCTCTTGGATTGGTTGGGGATGACACCGAGTATATTGACGCCATTAAGGAAGCACACTACTGGGAATCGGGTGTCTACCTTAGACATCTTTTCACATCGCTGCTCTTATCTGAGTCCATGTCGATGCCTCACATAGTTTGGGAGGAAACATGGGCTCTTCTATCCGATGATATTCTCCACAAGCAACGCAGATTTTTGCACAACCCAGGTTAGTTTAATTTTTAAGATTTGCTCCTTCAGTATTTGTTCCCACTTCACAAGACTGGATTTTCCTTTATTTTAAGATTTTATAACAAACAATTACATTTTCTTACTCATAATCAATTTAATGCACTGATACACCATTAAAGATATTATTTACATACGATAATGCTTTCGACCTATATCTCAGATCTAGAGTTGTCAGACGACGAAATTCGACACTTAGCACTGCTTGAAATCGAGGCATCATTACTAAGCAATGGCAGTAGCCTAACTAGATTCGAGGGCATGCCTATCCCTGATGCGAAAATTGTTGCCTATCTGGGGAATACACTGGTACGAGATGAACTTGCGTACGATAGGGAGGCTCTGAAACGTGAATATGAACTGGCGTTGCCTATGATGACTACCGAACAACGATCGGTATTCCTTGAAATAAGTGACGCAGTTTCAGCTAATCGAGGTGCTGTATTCTTCTTATCCGGTTATGGTGGGACAGGGAAGACATTCATTTGGCGTGCTTTATGTGCTGCATTGCGTAGCAAGGCCATATTGTTCTCCCTGTTGCATCGAGCGGAATTGCTGCTACATTGATTCCCGGTGGTAGGACGGCTCATTCCAGGTTCAACATTCCAATCAATATTGTTGAGACTTCGACGTGCTCTGAAATTAGGCCAGGTATGGATTTGACAGAGTTAATAATGAAGGCAAGTCTCATTATTTGGGATGAGGCACCAATGACACATAGGCACAGCTTTGAAGCTCTTGATCGTAGCTTGAAGGATGTGATGCGTGCTGTAAATCCAAGTAATGCTGACCTCCCTTTTGGTGGAAAAGTTGTGGTCTTTGGAGGAGACTTTAGGCAAATACTGCCAGTTGTTTCTAGAGGTAGTAGGTCAGATATCGTGCATGCAACCATATGTTCATCATATTTATGGTTATCATGCAAGGTTTGTTTTTTCGTATGTGCACATCTCTTTATAAAGTTCCTTATTAAGTGTCCTTTACATGTTATTTGGATAATTTTCCTATATTTCTGTAACTTTTTCCTCATTTTTTTACCGTTGTTACAAAAACTATATAGATCCTTCATTTGACGCAGAACATGCGCTTACAAGTTGGGAGTTGCCCTACTAACGCACGTGAGATTCGCTAATTCTCTGACTGGATATTGAGAATTGGTGATGGGATAGAAGGTGGTTCCATGACGGCGAGGTTGATGTCCAATTTCCATAGGAAGTACTTATACATAATGTCGACGATCCTATTGCAGCAATAGTGTCGTCCACGTATCCTGATCTTTCGAGACGCATGTGGGAGACTGACTATTTTCAACAGAGAGCGATTCTAGCTCCTACACATGAATTAGTGGAATTAGTAAACGACTACGTGTTATCTCTTATTGATGGCCAAGAGGCGGTATATATGAGTTTTGATGAGGTTTGCATGGATGAATCAACTTCACCTCACCCTCATCCCGACTCAATTGACCCACCTGCATTCCAACCTGATCTTCACTCAACCGAATTTCTGAATAGCGTTAAGTGCTCCGGTGTGTCTAATCATGAACTCCGATTAAAGGTGGGTGTTATGGTCATGCTTATTAGGAACATTAACCAATTCCATGGCTTATGCAATGGAACACGGTTACAAGTTACTGACCTAGGAAAAAAAGTTATTCGATGTAACGTGTTAACAGGTAGCCACAAAGGTGATAAAGTCTATATCCCTCGATTTTCTCTATCTCCATCCGATTCAGCCAAATTCCCAGTACGATTTGTAAGGCGACAATCCCTATCTCAGTGTGTTTTGCCATGACAATTAATAAAAGTCAAGGGCAGTCATTGACTCATGTGGGTCTCTACCTTCCGAAGCATGTTTTTTCGCATGGTCAATTATATGTTGCTTTGTCAAGGGTCACTAGCAAGCGTGGATTGAAGATTCTTATTTTTGATAAGGAAAAACGCACTTCTAACAGTACTACAAATGTTGTATACCAAGAAGTTTTCCAACATTTATAATTTAGTTTGGTGTTTTATTTACATAGATTTACATTTCCATGCATATTGATTGTATTTTCGCTACTTCAATGTCACATTGCTCTTAAATTAACTAACTCATAACTACATAGGTGTATATATATTCCCTTCAATTGCCTATTTTCTTTTCCCTTTCTTTATATCAAACAATTTAATTGTCGATCACGTAATTGTAAAACACAGCTATTTTTATCAAATAATTTAATTATCTTTGTTAATGCCGACCGTGCAATGTTGCACGGGTCAAAACTAGTATGAAGAAGAAGAAGAAGAAGATGAAGAAGATGATGTGCATATTGTTCAATCCCAACATGCTCCCCCACTCCTTTTGAATATATGTATTGTGCATGATACTACATTGCATTTGATTGATAATGATGCTCTTGATAATAATTTTATGGAGTCATGTAAGAATTGTGATGATGTCAATGTGTCTTGTAATGATGATGTGCTTGAGCTAATTAATTCCTCTTCTATGCAATATGATATGAGCTCCAAGCCTTTAGATGTGACACTTGACGATAATCTTGGAAGTAGGAGATGTGTTGGTGATGAGGTGATTGAGGAGACTCTTATTGAGGAATTTGAGGGTGTTGATGAGCCTTATAATGAGGAAATTGTGAGTATGTCTTGTGATGTTCTTGACATGAAGAGGGATGATGATTGTGTGTTAATGGAGGTTGAGAACCCCGTTCTTTCCCATGAGAATGATTGCATCCCCCACTTTGTTGATGATGAGAGTAAATTTGAGGACATACCTACAACTATTTGTGATAAGCCTATTGAGCTTTCCATGAACAACACCTTTGAAAATCCGACAATTGAGAACTTATGTGAGGTTGTGATGTATAAATCCTCTATTTGAGCGCATGATAGAGGGAGTTAGAAGTGAAGAGGGTGAAATGTTTGATGATGGAGCGAATGGTGGAGAAGCTCCTAAGACCCACCTTATTGAGGAGTATGAGACTTTGAGTGATAATGGAAAGGATGAGGAGTACTCTAATGTGATCATTATTGAGGTATTATCTAAGAATGACTTCTTTTACCCTCACCTTCTTGATAAAATGTCTCTCCTTACCTCTTTACAAGCCTCATTTGAGCTAGAGTTGAATGGTTCCTACACCATATATCCTACATCCTCTTTGATATTCCTTCCTCACTCACATAAAGAGTTTAACAATGGCATGAAAGCGCCTTTTGAACATAGAGGCATGATGGATACTCTATTATTTGCTTTGACCTCTTATGTTTATGTTCTATCTTTGTGCATCAATGCTTTCTATTGTCATTTCTTTGAGTTCCATGCAAGATTGTTTGATCTACTTCTAAGAGCATTGAATTGCTCTTTGCTTGAAAACGCGAGCGAGTTTTCCCCTGGTAAGTTGAAATCGAAATGGCCGGGTCCATTCGAGGTGACCAAGGTGCAACCATATGGATCAATTGAAATCTCAAGCCCGGAAACCGGGAAGTTTATGGTTAACGGACAACGCTTAAAGATTTATCATGCCGGCCACGTTCGTGAGACCTTTGTTACCGAGAAACTTGGTGAGCTCCCGTTGGGGAGCAATGGTTAACCTCCTCTCAATTTGATGTAGGCTTGGTGGTATCCTCAACAACCACCTTGTATATATGTATCATATTTCTTTGTGTTTGTTAGCTTTGTTAGCTTGAGAATAATGGATGAACTTGAATTTCGCCATGGAGCATTTATTTGGATGAAGATCAAGCTTTTGGAGAAGTTATGGAGCTTAATTTGAAGACCACAAGCATGTTTGTGGGAGATATTGATTATGTAATGTGAGTCGTGTCGTTATTTGAAATTTTAGGTGATTATTGAAGAGTCAAGAAATGGCAAGGCAGAAAAACGAAGAAAACAAGACCGCCGGGCAAAACTTCGCCCGGTGAGACTTGACCGGGCGAAATTTCGCCCTACATAAAAGTTACCAGATTTGCCGGAATTGACGAAGACACCACCGGGTGAAATTTCGCCCGCTGAGATTTTCACCGGGTGAAATTTCACCCGGTGGTAAACAAGTTGGCAAAGTCGATTTTCATGACGAAATACTGTCGGGTGAAATTTCACCCGATGGTGCTTGTGTAATCCCCTAGAAAATCTAACGCAATACAGTGGCGGAAACACTGTAGAGTTGGGATTAAAACACACTGACAAACTATATCTTATTAAAAGAAATGGTAAGTCAATACAAAGGCCACTTTTTACAAAAGGGCTAAATAGAAAATTCTCCAAATGGGTTATACAAATCCGTAAATTTCATGAATAGAGAAAGAGTAGGATCCACGCTACTCGCTAGCTCACACCCAAAACCCAGCAGCAAATACCTGTCATGTTATAAACATAACAGCCACGTCAGTGGGGAGTAACTCGGACGTTCTCCCAGCCATATTATATCATATGGAAAAATAATAGTATTACTATATCAAAATAATTAAAATGAGAAAACATTAAAAAGATATAATAAAAATAAGTTTTTAGAGAAACTTAAAGCATTTGCAAACCTGCAAGTCAATATCAATCGATAATAATAATATTCAAAAATGGCGTTATGGAAATTTGATCGGTGTGCACAAGGCTAGACTTTCACTAGGATAATACTGGAAACTAGCTTCGAGAACTGTAGACTTAACTCATAACAGAATCCAGTCTCTAACTAGGCAACTCAACTATAACAGGACTGCGTGCAGCGAGGTCCTGGCTTAAGTAATGTACACCCCTCCTGGACACCAACCGTAATCCAGTTCAACCCGACGGCGACTTACACGATGCGATATCTAAGTTTAAGGTCAAGATATACACACTCCTGAGCACAAACCATGCTCAGTTCAACGACCAATGTGTCTCAACATAGACACACCAGCTTTATAGTTGATGGCAAAAATATACATCCCAGACTATATTACTCTAACCCCACACTTCTCTTTATTCCATAACCCAAAACAGCCATTATCGATAGTCAAAAGTAATTATAATCAATATAAATGATATGGATAAAAGGAATAACCATTTTATATTAAAAGGGAAACTTTCTATAGATAGGAACTTACTAATTTTAGAAACTTACTAAAATAGAAAGTCTTATAGAAAATACGTAAGTTATTAAAATAGGTGTAATGTATAAAAATAGCATTTCTAACGAGATTAACATTTAATTATTATCGTCGTTATCGTAACTTTAATATATTTCTAAATTCGTTACTCAAAATATAAATAAAATGTGATAAATCATTGTATAGTATTTTTATAAATAATTTAGGAAATCGAGGTAAAACAATAAATCTTAGAAGAGAGATATTTTAAGAAAAACGATATCAAAATTAATTGAGTCAACGAGTTATATAAATGAAATGAATTTTATAAAGGTTTCAGATTATTTTTAAGAAATAGCTTTGATTTATGAATAATAAAATTTTCAATAAAAATAGTCAATCGGAAACAAATAGGAAATTATTAGTGAAAATAGTCTCGACTAAAATGTATTTAAAACCAAATCAACTATCTTCTCATTTACTAGTATCAATCGTAAACCGAAAATTAATTTATTAAACAAATATACAAATCTCGATTATAATATGAAAATACGATTTTGAGTTAAAAATTAGAAATTAACGAAATATGACGAAAATATGAAATCGATATTATTTAGTTACTAGTGTCACGATAACTAACAAAATATTATAACGATCGTAAATAATTAAATTACTAACGATTTATAAAACGATATCGAAAATCGTAAAATATTTATAAAGCACACAATTTATAAAATAATATTTTTAGCAAATAATAAATAGCTAAAATTAGAAAATGGAAGTTAAAATATTTACTACATACTACTACTCAAACATACGATATAAGATCGAGTAACGTCCTAAAGTTACCTTGTGTCGAAAAGATAACCTCTGATCGTCAAACAGCCCGAGCTCCAATCTCGAGTTCTAAAGTCGTCTTGAACACTCGTTCTAGTAAAGCTTCATACTCCAACGGTATCGGGAAAGAAACAGAAATAAAGGAATCGGATTAAGGATCGATAAAAGAATAGAGAAATGAACGAGCCACAAATCCGCAGGAAACAACGGCAGTCGAACAACAAACAACAACGAATGACGAAAACCGAAACAGAATGAAAACGAGCGAAGAAGACAGACAGGAGAAGACAGACAAACTCCGAGACAGAACGGACAGCAGTAGTATCAACCAATCAGGTGAAGAAAATCGTGTAGCTTAAGAGAACAAACGAATTAGCGCACGAAAAATGAAAAGAGAACGACACTGACGGAGTAAACAAAACGCAGCAGCAGAATCAGCGTGAGAAGAGAAAAGAAGAAAGGAAGAGAGGAACAAAACAGCCGCATCAACATTCGACACTAACACGAAGGAGAAAGAACAGCACAACGAATAGCAACCGTAGCATCGGAACGACATTGACAACCGCCATAAACAGCACTAAACAGATGACAAGGGAGGCGAAACAGCAGCATAAACGGACAGCAGTAACGACATAGACAGAAGAAGAAGAAGAAGAAGACCGAAAAGGCAGCAGCAGGAGTAGTTATAAGACGCACCAGCAGCGACGCACAACAGAAAATGGAGAAGAAAACTAACACCCGAAAACCCGAACAACAACAACTACGATGCACAAAAGCAGCAAACAGCATAGATGAAGAGAGGAACAGCAGCAGGCCAAGAAGAAGAAAACGAAGAAGACCGACATAGATGAAATCAACGAATAAACCGCATACTACAATAGCAGACAGCAGTAGCGAGAGTATAAGCAACAGAAACCGAGGGAATAAAACAAGAGAAGAAGGAGAAAAGAGATTACCATGGACCAGCAGTTGCAGCCAGGAAAAAAAATGACAGCAGCAGCAGGAATAGCATCACAGCAGCAGCATAAATAGCATCACAGAACAACCCGGAAGCGGAAACCGAAACTAGAGAAACTAGGGAGAAGAAGGACGAAGAAAGAAAAGAAGATAAGAAGAAAAGGAAGAAAAATAGAGCAGCAGCAGTATCAGCATAACGCAACAGCGGCAGCAATAGCATAGCAGCAAGGAGACGCAGCAGCGGCAAGCAGCGCCGGAAACAACAGCAGCAGCGGCAGCAAAAGATCAGAAAAAGAATACAGAGGGGAAAGGTGCGATGAAGATGAAGAAAAAAGAAAAAGAATGAAGGGAAAAGAAGTGGAGAAGGCTGGTTGAACAAGGATGAAACGGTGGGATGTATAAGGAAGGAAAAAGGGAATGAAGCGGTGGAGGAAGGTGTAATGCAAAGGAAGGGGTATGAATGACAGTAATAAGGGGGGCCGAATTCAGAAATATGAAGGGTTGGATTCAACTCAACAAATAAGAAAAAGTGTCCGGATTCAGAAATGAATCAGGTAGGAAAAATACGAATTAAACGAATCTCGTAACGATAAGTTGACTGACCCACGAATCGAATTAAAACGAGTTAAAAAGATTAATAAATAATCGGGCCGTCGAATAAAATGAGTAAATAAATCACTCGAGACAAAAACGAAGCTCACAGAAATAAATAATTAGACGATCAAATAGTATATCCTGATAAATAATAAATTTTCGATAAAGTGAATTAAATTGATTTCTCGAGGAAAGAAAATAAATATTTTGACGAAACTTAAAATAAATAAGTTTCGAGCTAAATAAAAGAATTTTAGGAGTTTGAAAATAAATATAGAAAATCGAGCTTAAAAATAAAAGAATTTAGAATTTAAATCGTCGAAACAGCTTTTCGATAAGAATTAAATTAAATGTGTAAAATAAATCGAAAAAGAATTAAAATATGTTTCCGAGATAAATAGAATTTTAGGAGTTTGAAACGGTTGAACGATAAACGCGTTTTATAATAATTTTGAGAATTACGAGTTCAATCGTAAATATAAAAGTACGAACATAATTTTAAATTAATTTAATTTATAAAATCAGGGGTGTTACAATCTTCCCCACTAAAAGAAGTTTCGTCCTCGAAACTAACAAAAACATAATAATAGAGTGGAAAACAACGTATATCACTTGAACAAAATGAGAATGCTTAACTCTCATCACAATCTCGATTTTTAAAATTTTACACTTCAAACGTTATATGAAATCTAAATCGAAGACAAGATTTATTTCAAGAAGGGTTGGGCTCAATTCCCAATGTTTGAAATCATTTAAATTAATAAAATCGTAAGTTAAAATTAGTTGATAAAATAATGACGATAAATAATATTTGTAAACGAACTCGAGGGTGAGAGTACTCAAATATTTTCAAAACATAGTAAAACGCTTTGATTAAGAATTTCGACAATATTTTGTTTTAAGATCAAACAAAAATTTGAGAAATCAAGTTTTGTGGTTAGTAAATAAGAATCGACTAAGTCGACCAACATTTTCAATAACAGATTTAATGTCCAACGACAATAAAACAAAATTTTAGACGCACGAAGTTTTTTCGAAAATTTAGAACTGTTTTATCTAATAGTCTCATAGAAATCAAAATATATGCAATTAAGAAGGTTTTCATAAAATCCTGATCACTTGAAAATCAAAATTAAAATTTTAAACAATTTCGAAATACTTTAAAATAAATTATTTAGGCCCTTTGAACGGGACCAAAAATAAAACAAAAACGAAATACAAGTTGTGAAATTTATAACTCAAAATGTTAAAATCTCAAGAAAATCAAAATTTTTAAATTAGTCAAACTTCTCATAACATAAGTTCGGAGAAAAGATAAACGGATAAATAGAGTCGAAGTCAATGACAATTCGAAACATAAGTTTTCAAACCCAATAAAGAATTTAAAGGATTGGCTGAAAAAGGAAGGAGCTTTATTAAAGAGGAGGTAAGGGGAGGACGGAATTGAGAGTCAAACGAAGCTCTCAAGGAATTACAGAAGAAGTTAACCATCTCGAGATTCCCGGTACAACTCCCACACACGGGTTCCTAATTTCCATCAAATACGTTAAGTCCAATATTAGGCGCTAGGTGGTACTACTCAGTCACAATCTCCAAAAATGTCTTACACGATTATCCAACCATTCAAACGACACGTTACCAATCCACAATTGCTTAGAATCAAATCCATAATTAAGATTCCAACGGTTAATAAATCATACCCAAACTTGCCCTCGACAAGGTTCCTAAATCTAAAGCTCTTAAAGTTCGAACTCGAGGTTTATTCCAAATTCTCGAGTAAGGAACACTAAACACGGTTCACCAATTTAACAATGCTCGGGCACGAAATCCTCAAAATAATCACCAACATAATCCTAACACCATAAACAGATAGGGATTAAGAAGCACACCAACCTAAGGTACACTCAACCTCAATATATAATAACAGATACTCACATCCTCAAAACACGTTGTTCAACTAAGGTTCCTAGGTTCCTGAGAAGCCCATCAAATGCTTGATTACAATAAGGCAACCACAAAATATTTAACAACTCAAGGAAACCACAATATCGTTGGTCTAAGGTTCTGAACTATAAATCCATTAAGATGATTGACATTAAGTATTCCACAAAACAACGTGATAAATCCAAATTATGATTGTGCATGATAGTTCTCTTCTTCAAGGACAATAATGATCTTTCCAAGTTAGATCACTCAACTCCAAAGTTCATAGGTTACAACCTTAAACAACGATCAACGATCTAACCCTTAATACACACGGGTAATCTATGTCAACCAAAATTTCAAACGACATTAATGAAAACCTTCAATGGTACCACAACACTCAGGCTAACACTTTGACCAATACTCTATGATCCCAAATATTCGCGATGCATCCATCCAATAAGCATTAGATAAGAATCTCCAAAGTAATATTATCAGTTGTATTTAGTTCAGTTCTAGGTTAGGTACTAGGTATCCATCAAATATGATGTACTCTTACTACTTCAAAGTATATTCAACTCTAAGTACTCCAAAATAATCAAAGTAACCTATAACCCAAGGTTCAGGGTCTAAAGTATCATCCTAATTCCATTAATCGACACTTTATCATTCAAATCGATCCTCAAAAGCTTACTAAGGCAGATAACAGGGTATAACTCACAATCCTCAAACCATGTACAAGGTTTTACTAAGCCTCAAACATCTATGACTTTTCACGGGGTTCACTGAGACGGAATTCGGTCAAACCAAGAATCTCAAGAGGAGGGTGGTAAAATAGAAGAATAAATCAAAGATTGATCACAAGAATGAAGACGCGGATATGTAAGAGAAGAATTATAAGAAGCAGAAGCATGAAGAAAAGAATCAATGATTCTAGAAGATAAAGACCTAAACCGAGAAGGGAAAGTATGGACCTCTAAGGTTCACGAGGAAAGTAAATAGATTACTTCATCTTCTTGCAGAGGCACGAGAATGAAAGTCCTGGGTCACTCGATCTGGATCTACTGCGACATCACGGAACATGAATCTACTCTTGATCATCTAACCCGTAGCTTGAGCAAACTAAACCAGAGCTGAAAAGTCACTATCGACATCTTTCTTTGAGCACCAAGTTGTCCACTCGAGTCAGCAGGCGTTGAGAGTTTTGAGCAGGTCTTGTCCCGATCTGGGGCAGCGTCCTATCATCATCTTCTACATTCATCTTCTTCTCGATAAAAGAAACAAATATTCAATGCTAGTCATTGAGTTACAAGAACATATAAACCTAACAGTTAAGTCCTTATTTAGGTTTCTACCCATCTCTCACTAATATTTCTTTAATGTTCAAATCATTTACTAGTATTTTTCCTAAAATCAGGTGTAAGCGTCGGGAGCAACAATGCTCTGATACCAACTGTAATCCCCTAGAAAATCTAACGCAATACAGTGGCAGAAACACTGTAGAGTTGGGATTAAAACACACTGACAAACTATATCTTATTAAAAGAAATGGTAAGTCAATACAAAGGCCACTTTTTACAAAAGGGCTAAATAGAAAATTCTCCAAATGGGTTATACAAATCCGTAAATTTCATGAATAGAGAAAGAGTAGGATCCACGCTACTCGCTAGCTCACACCCAAAACCCAGCAGCAAATACCTGTCATGTTATAAACATAACAGCCACGTCAGTGGGGAGTAACTCGGACGTTCTCCCAGCCATATTATATCATATGGAAAAATAATAGTATTACTATATCAAAATAATTAAAATGAGAAAACATTAAAAAGATATAATAAAAATAAGTTTTTAGAGAAACTTAAAGCATTTGCAAACCTGCAAGTCAATATCAATCGATAATAATAATATTCAAAAATGGCGTTATGGAAATTTGATCGGTGTGCACAAGGCTAGACTTTCACTAGGATAATACTGGAAACTAGCTTCGAGAACTGTAGACTTAACTCATAACAGAATCCAGTCTCTAACTAGGCAACTCAACTATAACAGGACTGCGTGTAGCGAGGTCCTGGCTTAAGTAATGTACACCCCTCCTGGACACCAACCGTAATCCAGTTCAACCCGACGGAGACTTACACGATGCGATATCTAAGTTTAAGGTCAAAATATACACACTCCTGAGCACAAACCATGCTCAGTTCAACGACCAATGTGTCTCAACATAGACACACCAGCTTTATAGTTGATGGCAAAAATGTACATCCCAGACTATATTACTCTAACCCCACACTTCTCTTTATTCCATAACCCAAAACAGCCATTATCGATAGTCAAAAGTAATTATAATCAATATAAATTATATGGATAAAAGGAATAACCATTTTATATTAAAAGGGAAACTTTCTATAGATAGGAACTTACTAATTTTAGAAACTTACTAAAATAGAAAGTCTTATAGAAAATACGTAAGTTATTAAAATAGGTGTAATGTATAAAAATAGCATTTCTAACGAGATTAACATTTAATTATTATCGTCGTTATCGTAACTTTAATATATTTCTAAATTCGTTACTCAAAATATAAATAAAATGTGATAAATCATTATATAGTATTTTTATAAATAATTTAGGAAATCGAGGTAAAACAATAAATCTTAGAAGAGAGATATTTTAAGAAAAACGATATCAAAATTAATTGAGTCAACGAGTTATATAAATGAAATGAATTTTATAAAGGTTTCAGATTATTTTTAAGAAATAGCTTTGATTTATGAATAATACAATTTTCAATAAAAATAGTCAATCGGAAACAAATAGGAAATTATTAGTGAAAATAGTCTCGACTAAAATGTATTTAAAACCAAATCAACTATCTTCTCATTTACTAGTATCAATCGTAAACCGAAAATTAATTTATTAAACAAATATACAAATCTCGATTATAATATGAAAATACGATTTTGAGTTAAAAATTAGAAATTAACGAAATATGACGAAAATATGAAATCGATATTATTTAGTTACTAGTGTCACGATAACTAACAAAATATTATAACGATCGTAAATAATTAAATTACTAACGATTTATAAAACGATATCGAAAATCGTAAAATATTTATAAAGCACACAATTTATAAAATAATATTTTTAGCAAATAATAAATAGCTAAAATTAGAAAATGGAAGTTAAAATATTTACTACATACTACTACTCAAACATACGATATAAGATCGAGTAACGTCCTAAAGTTACCTTGTGTCGAAAAGATAACCTCTGATCGTCAAACAGCCCGAGCTCCAATCTCGAGTTCTAAAGTCGTCTTGAACACTCGTTCTAGTAAAGCTTCATACTCCAACGGTATCGGGAAAGAACAAGAAATAAAGGAATCGGATTAAGGATCGATAAAAGAATAGAGAAATGAACGAGCCACAAATCCGCAGGAAACAACGGCAGTCGAACAACAAACAACAACGAATGACGAAAACCGAAACAGAATGAAAACGAGCGAAGAAGACAGACAGGAGAAGACAGACAAACTCCGAGACAGAACGGACAGCAGTAGTATTAACCAATCAGGTGAAGAAAATCGTGTAGCTTAAGAGAACAAACGAATTAGCGCACGAAAAATGAAAAGAGAACGACACTGACGGAGTAAACAAAACGCAGCAGCAGAATCAGCGTGAGAAGAGAAAAGAAGAAAGGAAGAGAGGAACAAAACAGCCGCATCAACATTCGACACTAACACGAAGGAGAAAGAACAGCACAACGAATAGCAACCGTAGCATCGGAACGACATTGACAACCGCCATAAACAGCACTAAACAGATGACAAGGGAGGCGAAACAGCAGCATAAACGGACAGCAGTAACGACATAGACAGAAGAAGAAGAAGAAGACCGAAAAGGCAGCAGCAGGAGTAGTTATAAGACGCACCAGCAGCGGCGCACAACAGAAAATGGAGAAGAAAACTAACACCCGAAAACCCGAACAACAACAACTACGATGCACAAAAGCAGCAAACAGCATAGATGAAGAGAGGAACAGCAGCAGGCCAAGAAGAAGAAAACGAAGAAGACCGACATAGATGAAATCAACGAATAAACCGCATACTACAATAGCAGACAGCAGTAGCGAGAGTATAAGCAGCAGAAACCGAGGGAATAAAACAAGAGAAGAAGGAGAAAAGAGATTACCATGGACCAGCAGTTGCAGCCAGGAAAAAAAAATGACAGCAGCAGCAGGAATAGCATCACAGCAGCAGCATAAATAGCATCACAGAACAACCCGGAAGCGGAAACCGAAACTAGAGAAACTAGGGAGAAGAAGGACGAAGAAAGAAAAGAAGAAAAGGAAGAAAAATAGAGCAGCAGCAGTATCAGCATAACGCAACAGCGGCAGCAATAGCATAGCAGCAAGGAGACGCAGCAGCGGCAAGCAGCGCCGGAAACAACAGCAGCAGCGGCAGCAAAAGATCAGAAAAAGAATACAGAGGGGAAAGGTGCGATGAAGATGAAGAAAAAAGAAAAAGAATGAAGGGAAAAGAAGTGGAGAAGGCTGGTTGAACAAGGATGAAACGGTGGGATGTATAAGGAAGGAAAAAGGGAATGAAGGGGTGGAGGAAGGTGTAATGCAAAGGAAGGGGTATGAATGACAGTAATAAGGGGGGCCGAATTCAGAAATATGAAGGGTTGGATTCAACTCAACAAATAAGAAAAAGTATCCGGATTCAGAAATGAATCAGGTAGGAAAAATACGAATTAAACGAATCTCGTAACGATAAGTTGACTGACCCACGAATCGAATTAAAACGAGTTAAAAAGATTAATAAATAATCGGGCCGTCGAATAAAATGAGTAAATAAATCACTCGAGACAAAAACGAAGCTCACAGAAATAAATAATTAGACGATCAAATAGTATATCCTGATAAATAATAAATTTTCGATAAAGTGAATTAAATTGATTTCTCGAGGAAAGAAAATAAATATTTTGACGAAACTTAAAATAAATAAGTTTCGAGCTAAATAAAAGAATTTTAGGAGTTTGAAAATAAATATAGAAAATCGAGCTTAAAAATAAAAGAATTTAGAATTTAAATCGTCGAAACAGCTTTTCGATAAGAATTAAATTAAATGTGTAAAATAAATCGAAAAAGAATTAAAATATGTTTCCGAGATAAATAGAATTTTAGGAGTTTGAAACGATTGAACGATAAACGCGTTTTATAATAATTTTGAGAATTACGAGTTCAATCGTAAATATAAAAGTACGAACATAATTTTAAATTAATTTAATTTATAAAATCAGGGGTGTTACAGCTTGACCGGGTGAAATTTCACCCGGCGACATGAGCTTGAACGGATCACCTTTACCCTATTTCCTCACTTCAAAATCAATTCCCTCCTTCCCAAATATCCCACATAACTTTCCCTCCAAAACATAAACACCAAATATTTACAATCTACTTTAAAAACTTTCATTTCCCTCTTCAACTACCTTTATTTATATCACCTTCACCTCACATTCATTTCACCTTATCACTCCTCATAAAATCAAACCACCATACCCCAACCACATTCATACCTCCTCTCCATCTTGGGTGATTATTTTGGGTGCTTGAAGAGGTGAAGCTAAAGTTTTTGGGAATAGTCTTGCAAATCTATTATTATGGAGACAAGAGCAAGGCGAGCCGCTCGTAAGCAAGGTATGGCTTCGACTTCCAATACTTCTAAATCTTCCAAATCTTCTAAGTCTTCTAAGCCTATAAATTTACCTTGTCTTAATACTTCTCTAGCTCAGACCTTCTCTGAAAAGATCTTTCAGAGTACTAGGTGGCCTTGTCCCTACACAATGACCAATCTAGTAATAGTAGACGATATTAAAGAGTTATCGTCGAGGACCGGAACTAGCGAGCTCCTTAGCCCTGCGGCCTTCACCTATAACGACCTTACTTGCGAGTTCCTTAGAACTTTTGCCATTGACAATCCGACCACACCAAGAGCGGTCAAATTTAGACTATTCGGCAAAGCCCACCGTTTGACTATTTCGGAGTTCAGCCTTGCGCTAGCCCTACCCTCATCAGGTACCGGAATTAGTGAACCCTCGAGCAACATACAAGCCTGTGTATCTAGGAGAGACCTTTGGAAGCTTATATCACGTTGTAAAGGGGGTTACGAGGCTAACTCATCCTTTGCCTCTGAGATCCGTAACCCCGCAATTCGCTATTTTTGCGAGATGCTCTCCCACTGCTTGTTACTCTCGGCCGATAATATTTATACTCTTAATGTGTGTGTTCTGCAATTGATTTGTGACTCTTTGTTTGGTAACCCTAACCCTTTAGACCTACCACTTGTCGTGGCGTTGCACTTTCACCTTACCATTGTCACCCAACGCCCCTCCTTAGATTGTGGAGGTCTCGTGACCGTAATTGCAAACAAATTGGGTTATTCGACCGACCACCTCACCCCACTAGACAATTCCGTATGGCTTGACGAGGCCTATTTTCCGACTTGGATTTTTCATGTACCTCATCAGCGCCTCGTCTACATTAGCCGTGGAAGAGCTTTAATAGTTCCAAACACACACCGAACCACTATCCTTGTTCACCACAATTGGGACCTACCCTTGGGTCCTGGTGAATTCCGACTGACAAAGACTGAGTCGGGAGGAAGGGGAGTTTGGGAGTATGCACACTACGAATTACTCGAAGGTCGTACGATCTATGACCTATGTGAGATTAAATCCGACTTTGCCCTCTCGCTTAGCGACGGTCCAGAGGAGTTTTCTCCTAAGCCATCCTCCGAGGGTATACCCTTTTTCTATGGGTCTCCTAGCGCTTCATTTGCGTCGGACAATCACTCAAACTAGACCCTCTCCCGGAGTCGGTGGTGTGTGTGTATGTGTGTGTGTTGTGTATTTGTGTGTGGGTTGGGTCGGTGAGTCTTTAATCATCTATAATTGCATGTCCTTTGGTTGATTCCGTTCTTGTTCCTTTAATTTTATCCTATTGTCATTGTGATTGATTTATCTCTAACATAACTTTGCAAGCTGTCTCATTGTTCGATTGTTGCGGCCAAAGCGGCCTTGGTATTGCTCCCGGTCATTAGGCGATGTTATTACGCCATTGACCTTTTGAAAATCCAAATTCTTCTCATTTTCTCAAATTTTTCTTAATTCGGGCTAGGTGGCGTGACTACACCTACGCCCCTTTTTCGTCCTTTCTTTTAATTTCTTTTCTTTTATTTTATTCTCATTTTCTTAGCCACTTGGCTAGGGTCTAGGTGATGTGATTGCACCTAGGCCCGCCACCCTTTTATCATTTTCTTTTCTTTTGTTTTCTTTCTTTAAAAATTTTGAAAAATCCAAAAACACCTGCAAAATTATAGAAATCCAAAAAGATTTTTTTTTTTTTCCGTCTTTTTCGATCTTCCCCTACTCGTGCATTGAGGACAATGCACAGTTTTAGTGTGGGGGAGGGATCTACTATCTTTCATTTTTCAAAAATCTTTCCAAAAACCATACAAATCGAAAAATTCTGAAAAACCAAAGACTTTTTCTTTCTATTTTCCTTTTATTTTTCCCTTTTTCTTTTCTCGTTTTCATTATGTTTTCGTGTCCCTTATATAGTCCTATTCTCTACTCTTACAGGTAACCACCACCTTGATAGCACGATTTGAAGAGATTATGAAAGCACCCCGCTTGGTAACTTATTTCCTTCTTTCTTCTTTACTTTTGTAGAGAAGTTGGGTTGTTGCTATTGGGAGTCTCTCGAAGAGATGAGCATTTTGGGTGTTGTGGTTGATATTTGTGCTTAAATGTTGATGGAGTACGGAGTGCATGACTTTACTCGTGTTTTCTTTTATTCGCCTTTTCTTTTTCTTGTGTTCTTTTTGCTTTTGTATAGCGTGTCTAGGACTAAATGTTTTCGAAAACCCGATTACAAACTTATTGCAAGAGTTTACATTCCATTGTAGATAACCCATTGTAGATTTTGGACCTTAATCTAGTAGAATGACTCTAAATCGATGAACTTGTTGATCCTTTAGCTTGAGTCCACCTTTTCTACTAGAGGTTTACTTCGGGGTTTGCATTTGACCACCTTGACCACCCATGGATGAGTTAGGCCTTGGTTTCCGCATCCCGTTTTCTAGGTGACCTTGCTCGAATGACCATTGCACCTTTAGTCCAAATTTTTTCCGCCTTTTTGTGGGTTATCCGGGGATGGCGCGCGCATTCTCGAGTACCTATTTTTCCTCCACCTATACATCACCACAATAAGTTTACACAAAAATAATCTCCAAGCTTGGTTTTGAACCACATCAAAAAGCCAAAAAAGGGCAAACCAAAGCAAGAGAAAAAGGCACAAAAATGTGAAAAACAAGGGAGAGAAAAGGAGCTTCAAAGGAAATCATATCATCAAAAACATCTCCTTCAAAAAAAAGAAAGAATGAAAGAAAAAAGAAAAAGAAAAAAGAAAGCCCTTTGATCGATTCGTCGCCGTGAAGTGCCAACTAGAGGACCGAGACCCGAGGTAGGAAGATAGCGGTGATTAGTCGATCCACTCCAATAATTGTAAACACTCCACCTTTTTGTTTGGGCTAATTTAGGAAATTCGAGTTTGGAACGACCCTCTTGGCTTAGCCAAAAAGAGCGGGACTGCACCTACCTACAGTGTCGAACGAATCCATGGTTCACTTTTTCCACTCCGTTTTACGCCCCGTCGTACCCCTTTAGAAGATTAGGAGGACCTAGGCTAAGTTATCAACACTTATATTGCTTAATTGTCATAGTATTAGGCTTTGGTCCTTGTTTACGTGGGTCATTTATCTTGGAAAGTTTATTGTTGTTTAAGGTAAGTAATCGGTGTCTTCCCCGCCGTCTCGATGAGGGATTCAGTGTTTTATTTTTGCTTTGGATGCGCCTACTCTTTCGTGTTATGTGTTTTTGTGTGTTTAGTCGCGTCCACCATTTTGAGCAAGCCCCAACTTGCCTTGCATGGGAGTACTCTACCTCATGGGTATTTTGATGTGAGTTGAAGGGACGGAGCGGGCCCATTAATTGCCCCATATCGGCTTATCGTAGTCTAGCTTAGTAAGTAGTAGCTAATTTCTTTTTGGGTCTTTGCTCGAGGACGAGCAACGGTTTAGTGTGGGGGAATTGTTGTGTGCCAAATTTGGACCGTTTTTCCTCCCATTTAGACCCTTTTTTCCTCTGTTTTGCAAGAATAGAGTGCGATTATCGCCGTATTTTGAGTAATTCTCGCATTAGAGTCTCTCTTTTGCATTTTACGTGTTTTTGGTAGTTTTCTGTCTATTTTGATAGGATTTTCGACCAAAAACGTGTCCGAGCTTCTATGAGCATGAGAGAGAGGGAAACCGTTCGAAAAGCAAAGCACACAACTTAAAATCCAAAGTCCAAACCCAAGAGGTGAAACCTTGAGCGGGAAGGAAAAATCTATAAGTCCATTGGGCATCTTCACCGGAGAGGTCAAACTTCAAATGGATATATCTAAAGTTCTAGACCTCGGATCGAAGCGCTTTTAGTTGGAGGTGAAAGCTTATCTTCTTAGCTTTCCAACGACATATCACATGCCCCAAATGGAGTTTGAACAAGAGAGTTATGGCCCTCTGAAGTCACAGGGCGAAATTTCACCCGATGAGAATTTGACCGGGCAAAATTTCGCCCGATGGTGTCCCTCCCCAGATTGCCATTTTGGAGAAAAAGTTCATAGGTTAAAATTTCACCCTATGAGTTGACCGGGCCAAACGACCGGGCAAAATTTCGCCCACCGGGTGAAATTTTTCCCGATGGAGAAAAGAGGCCAAAACCGCAAAATGAGAAGAAAATCTCACCGGGTGAAATTTCACCTGGTAGGATTAATTCGTCAAGCCGCTGGGTGAAGTTTCACCCCATGAAGATGCAAAGGGTGAAGGTCTAGCTTAAACGAAGAGGAATTGGATTATGGGCCTTAAGCTTGTGTGACCCATTAAGAAACTTTATAAATACTTAACCTAGGGTTTTGTACCACTCTGGAGCCAATAGTGTGCCTCCTTAGGTTAGAGTAGTGTAGTGGATCTCCATAGTAGTAGTAGTAGTAGTAGTTCACATAGAAAAACTCCATAGATTTATTAAACTTTCCTTAGCTTAGATTAAATCTACTCTAGTTTCTACAATCAAGTTCTTGTACTAGTTGAAGATTTGGGTTTTTATGTTGAAGATTTAAGGGTTTTGCAAGGGTTTGGTGACAAGATCTTTGTATTATTTCTTGAAGCTTCATCTTTTTATGTTAATCTTCATCTTCTTTATTGGGTTTTTCCTCCATTGTTGGTACTTTCTTCTCCTCTCTCTCCTCTCTAATTAGTTTCTTCTCTAGTTTTTCTCCTACTTTATTGTTTTTCTTGGTTTTTCTTGCTTTGTTATTGTTTTTCCTTGTAGATCTTATTCTTGGTTTTCTTTTTCTCTCACTTGTGTTAGATTAATTTCCCCTATTTTTTTTAGTATGGATTGTTTTTGCCTAATTCCTTTGTTAGTTATTCTTGTTAGTTTTACCATGATTAGTGAGTAGATCTTTGTTAGGGGTTAGGGGAGGATGAATTTGGGTAACATGGAATAAGGATTCTTGTGATTGAATGCACTTGGGTTGATTTGTCTATTTTGGAATTGTTTTATGCTTGTTGACTTTACATGATCAATTTAGTTGGCTCATATTCACCCTCGTCAATATGGGGAAACTCGGGGCTGGGGTAATTCCAACTTAGTGACCTAGCTTCTTCGTAGCGAAAGCGAGTCTTAGTGAGGTCGGGTGTAGAGACCGAAAGGTGACCCATCCCTTATCAATTGTGTATTGTTTGCTTGATTCCCTTTTTTTGTGTCCCGTTTCCGATTCCCCGACTTCCCCTAACACTTTTCCTATATTGACTTTCGTGTTATCTATTAGACCGACCATCTTAGTTTAGTTCTAATCCTACTCAAACCCCCCTTAGATTCCAAACACTTATGGACTTTTACTCGACCGACTTTACGTAGACCGTCCCTTGGATTGATCCCGACCTACCACTATTACATTAGTTAGGTTTGTCGGTGTTTATAAATATTGTTTGATTGTGCGGCTCGTGATGCCCGCGCATCACTAGATCCAGAGCCTCGGTCATTGCTGCTTCATTATCCGCCCTGTTATACTGTTGGGATTGCAGGGTGGGGATTTGTACCTCGATAGGTAGCAGGGCCTCAGCCCCATAGACCAGGCCAAAGGGGGTCTGCCCCGTGGATTCCTTCCGAGTGGTTCTGATCGACCATAGTATGCTTGGTAATTCATCTGCCCACCTGCCTTTAAGCCCATCCACCATCTTTTTTAGCCCGTTCATAATTTGCTTGTTGGCAGCTTCGGCTTGCCCGTTAGTTTGTGGATGGCAGACGGCAGAGTAGGCAACTGCTATGCCATGTCCTTCCAGCCAGACCCTTAGGGGGTCGTTGTCAAATTGCCTTCCATGATCAAATATCAGCATCTTGGGCAGGCCAAATCTGGTTATGATATTCCTCCAAATCACCTTCCTGACTGCAGGCTCGGTGATGTTTGGGACTGCTTCAGCTTCAATCCATTTTGTAAAATAGTCGATCCCTACTATTAAAAACTTCCGGCCCCCTGTTGCCGCAGTGAAGGGGCCCAATATGTCCATCCCCCACTGGGCGAAGGGAATGGGAGACAAAATTGGTCTGAGTTTCTGGGCCGGAGCATGAATTGATGGGGCGAACAACTGACACTTTCTGCATTTTCTGGTTAGATCCTTTGCATCAGCCAGGAGAGTTGGCCAATAGTAGCCTGCCCTTAGGGCCTTGTGGGCTAGTAACCTTCCGCCTATGTGGTGGCCGCAAATTCCTGAGTGAATGTCGTCTAGGACTTCTGCGGCCTGCCCTGCCCCCAGGCATCTGAGCAGAGGAGAGGAGAAGGACTTTTCGTATAGTTCTCCATTGATTAATATGAACCACGCGGCTTTCGCCGGCATCTTTCTTTTTTGAGCAGGGTCAGATGGAAGGGTTTCGTTTTTCTTGAACTGGATGATTGGGGTCATCCAGTCTTCAAGCCCTGCCTCTTCAATGACACTGACCGGCTGGCAAGGGGAAGTGGATTTCTTCTGGACCACGTCTACCCAGATTGACCTTCTTATGTCTTGGAGGCTAGAACTGGCCAGTTTTGACAGAGCATCCGCTCGATTGTTCTGGGATCGGGGGATTTGTCTGACCTCATATGACTTCAACCCTGATAGCTCTAGTTTCACTTTCTCCAGGTAGACGGCCATAGCCTGGTCCCTGGCTTCGTACTCTCCATTAACTTGGTTGGCGATGAGTTGGGAGTCTGTTGCCAGGACAAGTCTCTCAGCCCCTGCAGCTTTGGCTAAGCTAATGCCTGCCAGTACGGCCTCGTATTCAGCATCATTATTTGAAGTAGGGAAGGTGAACCTGAGTGCATGCTCGAAGTCTGTTCCTTCAGGGCTAGTTTGCACAATCCCTGCTCCTGCACCGTTGGCTGTAGATGATCCATCTGTGTACACCACCCATTCTCCAGCAGGCGGATCATCTTCTTCTGAGTGGGAACACTCATCCAGGAAATCTGCCAAGGCCTGCGCCTTGATGGCAATCCTGGACTGGTATGATATTCCCAGACCGCTCAGCTCTATGGCCCACTTTAATAGTCTTCCAGATTTTTTGTAATCCCCTATAAATTCTAACGCAATACAGTGGCGGAAACACTGTAGATTTAGGATTAATACACACTGATGTTCTATATATTACAAAAAGAACGGTCAGTCAATACAAAGGTCACTTTTTACAAAAGGGCTAAAAATAAAAATCCTTCAAATGGGTTAACAATCCATAAACAAACATAATTAAAGCAGAGTAGGATCCATGCCACTCGCTAGCTCACACCAAACCCCGGAACACAGAATACCTGTCATGTTATAAACATAACAGCCACAATTCAGTGGGGAGCAACTCAGGCAGTTCTCCCAGCCATAATACATAATATATAAGCAATAGAAACATAATATAAGAAAATAGATTAAACTCAAAACATTATATATACCAAAATAGATTCAAAACCAAAAAACAATTCAGCAGCCTGACGGCGTCAAAACGAATAATGGAATATAAAACCGATGATAAGTACAGCTTTTACTACTAGAGAGATGTCAAAAAAACACCAAGTGTAACTTAGTGCCCACGAAGCGACCCCTAAGCCTCACTGGTTAAGGAACTCAGTGCCCACGAAGCGACTCCTAAGCCCTCTCACCAGACAACTCAAACTATAATAGGACTGCGTTCAGCGAGGTCCTAGCCTAAGTACATGCGCATGACTCCTGAGCATAAACGATACCCAGTTCGACAATCAATGTATCCCTGACGCAAATACACTGATCATATAGCTGATGGTAACAACCAACATATCCTAGACTTATATACTGTACATTCTCATTTTCAACATTATTCTATATTCAAACCAATAAATATTTTATCCGAAGATATCTTAAATATTCCCACAATAGTAACTTTCCAAAGATAGAAACTTTCTTCAAATAGTAACTTTCCAAAATAGGTGTTATTATAATTAGAAATCGTTTAACATATGAGTTATATAAAATATTAAATATTAGGCCTTGAGACATAAACATTATATTTATTAGATAAATGTATAATTAATGATTAAAAGTCAAAGAAAGTAAAAATCTTAATTATTTCTCAAAAGGTTGGAGTTTAAGTAATTAAAAGTAATAAATTACAAATTTACAGATTTTTTGGATTTGCACCGTATTACTATAAAATTCATAATTAAATCACTAAAAATCAAAACGATGTAAGATCGATGAGGTTAAAACCTTTAGAAGCTTAACTACTACTTTTGTTTCTGGATAAAATCAAAATTCCTAACTTAACAGGGGTTTTCTTTCGTAATTTTATAAACTGTCAGAATCCGACACCCGATAGTATTTCTTTAATAAAACACGTTAAAAATTTTATTTTAAAACAAATCCAATTAGAAACATTAACTAGACTCTTTAAAGTTAATTTACGTAAATTACCAAAATTAAATTCAAAGTTTATCATAGGTTTTAAATTAGGGTTTACAACAACTGACAGATTCGCCAACTAATCCGTCACAGTTTCATAAATGATTTGTTGTGACGAAACTACTTGGAAATAATTTACGAAATTTAACAGACGTACAATAGACTTAAAATAAACAGTAGTCTCGTTTCAAACATTTTGAAAATAAGATCTGTAAACAGGAGTAAAAATCTTACAAAAGTAGTAACAGATTCGAAAACATGCTGTAACTTTACTAAAAACAATAAAACTTTCAATTTGATAATTCATAGTATTAAAAATCAGGAAAATTAAGAAATTAATTCTTATTTATACGTTTTAGTCTCGGCCTTATAATAATTTTAGAAGCTTCGAAACATATTATCATAGTATAGTTCAAACACGTTTACTAGTATAAGAATTCGATTTAAAATGATACTACAAGCAACTATAACATATATATCATGCAATACCGAGTCATGCCATCATGTGTTACCTTCATCGAGATTCAAATTAATAAAATAACCGTCTTCATCGGATCTAGCACGATAGCCTACGAAAAATTAAAACATATGGTATTAGAACCACATAAGAAGGGATTAGAAAGAGGGAAACGAGATGGAGAATAAGAGTAATTAAATTACCCTCGGATTAGAATGAACGAAGGAGAAGAGGTACGTAACAGACTGAGCAGCAATAACGTAATTAAACGGAATTGAAGGAGGATGAGTTTTATGTACAATGAAGAAAGAGTAATTGAAGAGTTTAGGGATTATAAAAAGAATGGAGTAAATTAGGTAACAACAACCACTAGAGAAGTAGAGATAGGAAGCAGTTGAGTAGAATTAGGATAAATAAAAACATGTTCTTAAATTAATAAAATATTTAGTGACTCATCTAGTTAGTGACGAGGTAACGGACTCGATTTGGGTCGGGAAATAATTTACGGTGTGATCAAAATCATTAGTAAAAATAAATAACTGGCTTACAAATAAATTGGGTTAAAATCGCATAAGAAAGGAATTAAACTCAAACTTTGTGATGGGCTAAAATATTATTTTGTCATAAAATTAAATGTTTGGGTCAAGTTCGGTGTTGATAAAAATAATTAGTTGACTCGAGAAATCAAATGGGTCAATCTCGAATTTAAATAATTGTTTGTAAGGAAATTGAGTCTCTTGACGAATAAATTGTTTTCAACGAAAATGAATTAAATTGATTTATCGAAAGCAAACTGATGATTTTTCAATGAAAGTTTAATAAAATGGTTTCCTGAGAAAATAATAAAATGTCTTAACGAGTTTCGAGTTGAAAATAGAAATTCGAGGAAAAATAAAGATTTTAGGAATTTAAGAAGAAGTCAACGTAAGTCCAATAAGAACTAAAATTAAGGATTACGAGTAAGATCGTAAACAAAATAAAAATACGAATACGAATTTAATTTATAAAAATTAGGGGTATTACCATCTTCCCCAATAAAAAAAAATTTCGTCCCCGAAACTTGCAGGAACACGAAAACAGAGTTATTTTATTTTAAAAAAATTAGAATGCTAAACTCACATCAAAATCTCGTTTTGTTTTTTAAAAAAAATTAAAACTTTAAACACGATATGAAATCAATGCAAAAATTCTCAAGATTAATGGGGTTATGCCACCCGAAGTGTAAAATATTTCAAAATACTAAAAACGTAAGGTAAAGTTATTTGATAAAAAACGACAAATTATATTTAAAAATGAATTCGAGGGAAAGAGGGTACCCAAAACATTTTCAAAACGACGCTAAATCAATTTGATTAAGAAACTCTTCAACATTTTGATTTAAGACAAAACAAAATCAAATTTTGAGAAATCGAGTTTAACGTTGGGAAATCTCAAACTAGTAATCAGATGTTTCCAATAACGGATCCAAAAGTCCAACAACAAAACTAAAATAAAAGCCTGAATTTATGAAATTATTTTTGAAAAGTTAAATTTTCTCAGACAATCCAATTGTTGCAGAAACATAAGTATTTGTCTGTTATGAAAATATTCATAGAATTCCGATGATTTAAAAAAAAGATTTGAAATACTTATGAATTAATTTCAAACATGTTTTTAAGATATTTTAAAAATAACTAAATATAACTTCAACCAAAAATGACAAAGCAAAACAAGGTTTTTAAAGCTTAAAATTGTAACTTAAAAATGATAACTCAAAAGTTTAAATTAGTCAAATATTTTTCAAAACGGGGAGTTTGATTAAAAGTTTAAGGATTTAATCGAAACAACAAAATCTCAAACTTGATAAAGAGGTAGATCAGAAAGGATACCAATAGCGATTGGAGGAGTAGAATTCGAGAGAAACGGAGGAAGAACGAAAACGAGAGTCAATCAGACCTCTCAAGGATTACAGAGGAGTTTAAGGTTCTCAAGATTCCCTAGTACGACTCCCACAAACTCAGGTTTCTAATTCCACAAAATAATACTAAGTCCATTAATATCAGGAAAATGGGTTGTCCTACACAGTCTGCAACCTCCAAAATTATCATTTGCTATAACTTCCAGACTAAGACTATCAACAGCTACAACCTCCAATACAAGGATACACTTGCTCATACAATCACTCAATCAATAGGATAAGAATCAACCAAATCACTCAAAATCAAATCATGCTACCGAAATTCTGCAAACTGCCACAACACTATTAAACTAATTAACCAACAAGGCTCTAAAACTGTTTAAAGCTCACCAGGTTGTACTTGAGGTATATCCAAATTTCTCGAGTAAGGAACAATAAACAAGATCCACCAATTTTAACAAAGCTCGGGCACTAAGTCTTCAAAATGATCCCACGATTATGCTCGTAACCTTACAAGGGAACAGAGGTTAGTATAATATATCAAACCTTAAGCACACTCAACTTTACATGTAATGTCAGTCACTCATATTTCCAACACATATTCGAGTAAGGTTCCTTAGAAGTCCATCAAATTTCAAATCGCAACAGCGCCACTACAATACATTCAATAATTCCACAAAGCCATAATCATGCTTGTCTAAGGGTTCTGAACTGTAAATTCCATTAAGGTTGTTGGTACTAAAATATTCCTCAAAACAGTAGTGTAAATCCGAATTGTGATTGTGCATGACCTTTCTCTTCCTTAAAGTTAACAAGGATTCACTCATGAATTTTTAGATCACTCAACTCAAAAGTTCATTGGTTATGACCGTATCAGACTCGATGATCTCATAAGATCCAAGTTTAGTCTATGTCAACCAAAATTACTAAAACCTTAACAAAAACCTGAAATGGTACCACAACACTCAGGCTAGAACTCTAAACAATGATCTATGATCCCAAAAGTCCACAACTAGTCCATTAAGTCAGCATTAAGTGGGAATCCCAAAGTAATATTACCAGATACACTTAGTTCGGTTCTAAGTTATGTACTAGATATCCATCAAAATAAAATATAATCTTACTATCCAAAAGTTTATTCTCTCTAAGTACTTTATATAACAAGTGAATTATAATCCAAGATCAACACTTAATCCCATCAATCAATTAATACTATTGAAATCAATCCTCAAAAAGTTCTTACTTGCTTAGAAAATAGGGTACAACTCAAAATCCTCAAACCACATGTAATGGAGTTCAGTAAACCTCAAACATCTTTAACTTTTTGTGGGGTTCACTAAGACAGGAGTCTAACCAAAGAATCTCAAGAGGATGGAGGGCAAAATGGGAGAATAAAACAAGGATTCACCACGAGACTGAAAATGACCATTTATAAGACAAGGATTAGAAGAAGGAGAAGAAGAAAAAGAGAAAAACTGATAGGGAGTGCAGTGGCAGCACACGCACATCAGGAATAATAACACGTGATAGCACAGAGCCGAACAACATCAGGTCGTAGTAGTACAGCAACACAACAACATCAATAAGGAGAAGAAGAAGAGGAAGAAAAAGAAGAAGAAGAAGAAGAAGAAGAAGAAGAAGAAGAAGAAGAAGAAGAAGAAGAAGAAGAAGAAGAAGAAGAAGAAGAAACTGGAAGCATAGAACAAGAATCCTAGGCTATTAAGGTCTTAGAACAGAGAAGAGTCTTCGTGTCTCCAGAGTTCACAGGGGAACTCATTCGATCTCTTCATCTCTTGTAGAGAAACGAGCACACCAGTCTTCTTGGGTCGCTCCATCTGGATCCAATCTGAAATGAAGTCGCATCTAGGTCCAAAGTGAAATCACATCGGAGTCTACTGCACCATCATGGAACTGAAATCTACTCTTGATCATCTGGCCTGTAGCTTGAGCAAACTAAATCTGGGCTGAGAAGTCACCATTGCATCTTCCTTGTAGCACCAAGTCGTCCACTCGAGTCATCAGGTTTAGAAGTGCTAAGTAGGTCTTGTCCCAATCTGGAGCAGCATCACATCAACATCTTGTCCACTCATCTTCTTCTTGGGCATATAAAACAAACATTCAATGCTAATCATTGAGTTACAAGAACACGTAACCTAACAATCAAGTCCTTATTTTGGTTTGTACCCTTCTCTCACTAATATTTTATTAATGTTCAAATCATTTACGAGTAATTTTCCTAAAATCAGGTGTGAGCGTCGGGAGCAACAATGCTCTGATACCAACTGTAATCCCCAATAAATTCTAACGCAATACAGTGGCGGAAACACTGTAGATTTGGGATTAATACACACTGATGTTCAATATATTACAAAAAGAACGGTCAGTCAATACAAAGGCCACTTTTTACAAAAGGGCTAAAAATAAAAATCCTTCAAATGGGTTAACAATCCATAAACAAACATAATTAAAGCAGAGTAGGATCCATGCCACTCGCTAGCTCACACCAAACCCCAGAACACAGAATACCTGTCATGTTATAAACATAACAGCCACAATTCAGTGGGGAGCAACTCAGGCAGTTCTCCCAGCCATAATACATAATATATAAGCAATAGAAGCATAATATAAGAAAATAGATTAAACTCAAAACATTATATATATGAAAATAGATTCAAAACTAGAAAACAATTCAGCAGCCTGACGGCGTCAAAACGAATAATGGAATATAAAACCGATGATAAGTACAGCTTTTACTACTAGAGATATGTCAAAACAACACCGAAGTATAACTTAGTGCCCACGAAGCGACCCCTAAGCCTCACTGGTTAAGGAACTCAGTGCCCACGAAGCGACTCCTAAGCCCTCTCACCAGACAACTCAAACTATAATAGGACTGCGTTCAGCGAGGTCCTAGCCTAAGTACATGCGCATGACTCCTGAGCATAAACGATACCCAGTTCGACAATCAATGTATCCCTGACGCAAATACACTGACCATATAGCTGATGGTAACAGCCAACATATCCTAGACTTATATACTGTACATTCTCATTTCCAACATTATTCCATATTCAAACCAATAAATATTTTATCCGAAGATATCTTAAATATTCCCAAAATAGTAACTTTCCAAAGATAGAAACTTTCTTCAAATAGTAACTTTCCAAAATAGGTGTTATTATATTTAGAAATCGTTTAACATATGAGTTATATAAAATATTTAATATTAGGCCTTGAGACATAAACATTATATTTATTAGATAAATGTATAATTAATGATTAAAAGTCAAAGAAAGTAAAATTCATAATTATTTCTCAAAAGCTTGGAGTTTAAGTAATTAAAAGTAATAAATTACAAATTTACAGATTTTTCAGATTTGCACTGTCTTACTATAAAATTCATAATTAAATCCCTAAAAATCAAAACGATGTAAGATCGGTGAGGTTGAAACCTTTAGAAGCTTAACTACAACTTTTGTTTCTGGAGAAAATCGAAATTCTTAACTTAACGTGGGTTTTGTTTCGTAGTTTTATAAATTGTCCGAATCCGACACCGGTAGTATTTCTTTAATAAAACACGTTTAAAATTTTATTTTAAAACAAATCCAATTAGAAACATTAACTAGACTCTTTAAAGTTAATGTACGTAAATTATCAAAATTAAATTCAAAGTTTATCATAGGCTTTAAATTAGGTTTTACAACAACTGACAGATTCGCAAACTAATCCGTCACGGTTTCATAAATGATTTGTTGTGACGAAAATACTTGGAAATAATTTACGAAATTTAACAGACGTACAATAGACTTAAAATAAGGAGTAGTCTCTTTTCAAACTTTTTGAAAATAAGATGTATAAATAGGAGTAAAAATCGTACAAAAGTAGTAACAAATTCGAAAACATGCTGTAACTTTACTAAAAACAATAAAACTTTCAATTTGATAATTCATAGTATTAAAAATCAGGAAAATTAAGAAATTAATTCTTATTTATACGTTTTAGTCTCGGCCTTATAATAATTTTAGAAGCTTTGAAACATATTATCATAGTAAAGTCCAAACACGTTTACTAGTATAAGAATTAGATTTAAAACGATACTACAAGCAACTACAACATATATATCATGCAATACCGAGTCATGTCATCATGTGTTACCTTTATCGAGATTCGAATTAATAAAATAACCATCTTCATCGGATCTAGCACGATAGCCTACGAAAAATTAAAACATATGGTATTAGAACCACATAAGAAGGGATTAGAAAGAGGGAAACGAGATGGAGAATAAGAGTAATTAAATTACCCTCGGATTAGAATGAATGAAGGAGAAGAGGTACGTAACAGACTGAGCAGCAATAACGTAATTAAACAGAATTGAAGGAGGATGAGTTTTATGTATAATGAAGAAAGAGTAATTGAAGAGTTTGGGGATTATAAAAACAATGAAGTAAATAAGGTAACAACAACCACTAGCTAGAGAAGTAGAGATGGGAAGCAGTTGAGTAGAATTAGGATAAATAAAAACATGTGCTTAAATTAATAATGTATTTAGTGACTCATCTAGTTAGTGACGAGGTAACGGACTCGATTTGGGTCGGGAAATAATTTACGGTGTGATCAAAATCATTAGTAAAAATAAATAACTGGCTTACAAATAAATTGGGTTAAAATCGCATAAGAAAGGAATTAAACTCAAACTTTGAGATGGGCTAAAATATTATTTTGTCATAAAATTAAATGTTCGGGTCAAGTTCGGTGTTGATAAAAATAATTAGTTGACTCGAGAAATCAGATGGGTCAATCTCGAATTTAAATAATTGTTTGTAAGGAAATTGAGTTTCTTGACGAATAAATTGTTTTCAACGAAAATGAATTAAATTGATTTATCGAAAGCAAACTGATGATTTTTCAATGAAAGTTTAATAAAATGGTTTCCTGGGAAAATAATAAAATGTCTTAACGAGTTTTGAGTTGAAAATAGAAATTCGAGGAAAAATAAAGATTTTAGGAATTTAAGAAGAAGTCAACGTAAGTCCAATAAGAACTAAAATTAAGGATTACGAGTAAGATCGTAAACAAAATAAAAATACAAATACGAATTTAATTCATAAAAATTTGGGGTGTTACATTTTTCGAATTTTTCCAGGACTTTTTCCAGGGGCTGGTCAGTTAGCACCACGACAAGGTGTGCATCGAAATATGGCCTGAGTTTTCTAGCAGCAACGATGACCGCATAGGCTGCTTTCTCGACCAACGGATAGTTCTTTTCTGCTGCCCCCAGGGCATGGCTCACAAAATATATCGGCTGCTGGGAGCCTGCTTCTTCCCTCGGAATCACCGCGCTAACTGTTGTGTTTGTCACGGCAATATAGAGGAAAAGCTTTTCCCCTGCCACTGGTCTTGCTAGGGTGGGCATTTTCTTCAAATGCTCCTTCAGCTGTTTGAAGGCTTCTTTCTGTTCATCCTCCCATTTGAACTGCTTGTTCCCCTTCAACACTTTGAAGAAGGGTGTTGATTTATCGGCCGACCTGGCAATGAACCGCGCCAGGGCAGCCATCCTGCCTGTCAGGCGCTGGATGTCTCTTATTGTCTTTGGTTCTGGGAGGTCTAACACTGCCCGGACTTTTTCGGGATTTGCATCGATACCCCTGGCGCTTACTAAAAAACCCAGAAATTTTCCAGAGCGGACACCGAAAGTACATTTCTTGGGGTTTAGTTTCTTTTGATATGCGCACAAGGAAGAGAAAGTCTCCTGCAGGTCTTTCAGGTGTTCCGCATCCCCTTTGCTTTTTACAATAGCGTCGTCGACATAGACCTCCAAGTTTCTACCCTTTTGTTTCTCAAAAACCTTTTCGACCAATCGCTGGTAAGTGGCGCCTGCGTTTTTGAGTCCGAACGACATCGTTTTGTACATGAATGTGCCGGCGCTGGTGATGAAGTCACATTTTACCCTGTCCGGCTGCCAGAGGTAAACTTGGTGATAGCCTGAAAAGGCATCCAAGAAACTAAGTGTGGTGTACCCGCTGGTGGCGTCTACCAGCTGATCGATCCTCGGGAGCGGATAGCAGTCTTTTGGGCAGGCTTTGTTAAGATTGGTGAAGTCCACGCACATCCTCCAGGCGCCCGAGGACTTTTTCACCATCACAACATTCGCCAGCCATTCAGGGTAGTTACAGGCTTCTATGAAATCAGCTTTCAAAAGTTTTTCGATTTCTTCTTTTATGGCCTGATATTTTTCGGCGGACATGTTTCTTTTCTTCTCTTTTAGAGGGCGTGCCTCCGGGTTTATGTTCAGCTTGTGAACGATGTGTGTCGGGCCTACTCTCGGCATTTCGTCTGCCGAGTAGGCAAATACATCCCTGTTGTCTCTCAAGACTTTGATCAGTTCTTCTCGGTAGGGGTCTACCAGGTCAGCTCCTATGAGGACTTGCCTTCCTGGTTCCAGGTCTACCAGCATACTCTCTCCCCCAGGTTCGAGGTGGTCCACTTCCTGGTGGCTAGCTGGAATATCCCCTTCCCTGCTGGGAGAGCTGTCCGCTTTTCTTTTACCCTTTCGCTCTGTTTCGTGGGCGCGCAGAGCTACAGAGTAGCACTACCTGGCGAATTCCTGGTCACCATGTACTTTTCCTTCCATGCCGAAGTCCGTAACGTAGGCTATGGTTAGGGCTCTGATTGATATGGCAGCCTCAATCTCATCTAAGGTAGCCCGACCTATCAGGGCGTTGTATGCTGATTTGGCGTCCACAACGACAAATGACGCCCTGATGTTTCTAGATGAGGTACCCTCTCCAAACGTTACGGGTAGGTCAATGATTCCCATTGGAAGCACGCCTGCTCCGCTGAACCCGTACAGCAATCCAGGGGCAGGCTTGAGGTTCCTCTTCTCCAGGTTCATTTTCTCGATGGCGTCTTTGTATAATAAGTTGGTGTAGGCACCAGTGTCTACCATACACCTCCTTACAATACGATTGCTGATGACGAGGGATAATACCAGAGGGTCGCTGTGAGGGTAGATAACCCGCCCTGCATCCTGGGGGGTAATGCTCAGGGTCAGGCCCTTTGGACCCTCGGCCCTCTCAACGTAGCATATCTGGTTTCGGAGTTCACGGATTTGTCTTTTTTGACCTCTTTTGCTTGTCTGGCCTTCCGCGTTCCCCGACACTACGTGGATTATCAGACGATTCTGCACTGATCCCTCAGGTTTGTCCACTACTTCCTTCTGACTCTTGCTCCTTGCAGCGTAGTTGCTCAGCCACCCATTCCTCTCATTCGTGATGAGTTTCTCAATCTCATCTTTCAGGTGTCGGCATTCCTCAGTGGTGTTCCCCACACAATCGTGGAATGTACAAAAAAATTTTGGATCTCCCTTTGGACTGCATGGCTTACTCGGGCAGTTCCACTTAGCCGTCTCTTTTTCCAGCTCGAAGATTTCTGCTCTGGATTTTTTTAGAGCTGTGTTGCTATCAAACCTGGGCTGATAAGCTACACGCTCCTTCCTCGGAGTGTCGCCCTCCTCATTTTTCTGTCTGCCAGCTTCGCCCCTGCCGCGTCCACCCTGCGGTCCCCTTTGCGGCCTGGAAGGTCCTGTGGGGGTGTCCGGCAGGCTATGGAATTCCTCCTGCAGCATGAAGCCCTCTGCAATCTTTCGAGCTTTGGCCAGGGTCTCTGGCTGGGCTCTAATCATTTGGTTCTTCATCTCCCCTGGGAGAAGTGAGATGGTTAATGCGTACGCTGCAGTTGAGTCGTCAATTTCTTTGACCTGCTGGTAAGACAGGTCGAACCTCTTCAAGTAGTCCTTGACAGTTTCACCCTTCTTCTGTCTGAGGGTCATCAGGTCAAATCGGGTTAGCCGGCGTCTTTTGTTTCCCGCATACTGGTTTAGGAAGGCCTCGGCCAGTTCTATGAAGTAACTGATTGAACCCCGCGGTAGGTCCCTGAACCATCTCTGAGCCAGACCTACCAGGGTGGTAGGAAAGATCTTGCACCACACTGCGTCATCAACATCGTACATCCCTAAATGGCTCTCAAAGGCCGCCAGATGATCCTCTGGATCGGTGGTTCCGTCGAACTTGACGGAGGGCATCTTGATCTTTGGGATGGGATATTCCTGCACATCAACGTGGAGGAGAGTCTTGGTGGGTCGGCCTACCATTCTTGACCTGCTTCCCCCAGAGTGGTAACCGTGGTCGTCCCATCTTTCAGGGGTCGGTTTTCCAGTGCTGGGGGAGCGGTGCCTGGGTGGCCGCCTACTCATAGCTTCATCATTCCTGTCAGGGGAGTGGTGCCTGGACCGTTTCTTCTGGGGTGGCTCCAGGTTATCACCCTGACGGTGTTTTGACTCTAGTGGCTGTCCATGGTGAGCCCTGATTGCAGGCTTTGGGACAACCCTGGAGCTCGTTGTGACCCGGCTGGGGTCAGCCTAGAAAAGACATCTCCCTGCTTTTCCCCCAGGCGTGTCGTCGCCGGTTCCCTGTGCCTCATCCCATCCCGGAGCTCCTTGGATAAACCCCTTTTTTCCAAAGCTGAGGTAGACTCAGTGGTATGTATGGAAAAGGCTTGCTGCTGGGCGGGCTGCTTTTCATTTTCGGTGAGGCGCTTCGGGGCCTGCACATACCCCTGAGCCGTTTTCCTCGCCTTCCTCTGGATGTTCCTGGCGGCGGTTCGCTTCGTGCCCCCAGCTCCATCCACTTCTTCAAAGTGAAGCTGCCTGGGGGTCGTTGCGATCCTGCCCATCAGGTCCTCTGGGGTGAACTCCTGGTTGAGCATGGCTGAAAAGAAGACAGCGGTTTGCGCAATCTGGGCAGGGGTGAGGTTCAGACTAGGCCTCTGATAGCTGACCTGCCCGGCTGCAACTGTAGTTTCTCCATTAGGCGCTCCAAGAAGGCTTGCTCGCCCTACCCCTGGGATTGTTGCAGCAGGCGTCATCCCAGGTGTAGGCATGCTATACAGGGGGATCACCGGTGGTACCGTCGGACCCGCCCCAGAATTGGCCTCTACGATTTCAGGCATTTTGTTTGATTGTGGTTGATTTTTTGTGGGTAACTCGTGGGCACAACCGAATTCTTCCCCACAGACGGCGCCAAATTGTTCCGGTATGGAAACAATTTAACCTGAATCGGGTTCGGGTTTTAATACTCGATATCGTAGCTTTGATAATGATGGTTAAATCCTTCGAATCTCTCCTTCCTTCCGCTCCAATGATCGGACCTTCCCGGCGGGGTTGATCTTCTCCCTGCACAGAGAACACACAGGGCCCCGGAGGTGTCTGGGGGAACCCTCTCCGATGCCTAAGTCAGTCCGTGAATTGCCTTGAGGAACCTTACTCGTGAGGAGTAAGGTGGCGGATTTTAGAGTGAGAGTATAGAGAGAGAAAAACCAACCTCTTGTAAGTGAGAGGAAGGAAAGTATTTATACCTTCCTCCAAGAGAGAGAGAAAAGAGAAAGGAAGAGAGGGAAATGGGTGGACGGGTGAGCGACACGTGGACTCACCTTGTCCACTCATATCCTTTTACCTTTAGGCAAAATAACGAATGGGTCCCCGGTTCTCCCTTGGTCCTGCCTGGATGGGAGCACCTTGGAAGCAGGCATGGGGCTTGGTTGCCCTGCTTGGCAGGCGGCAAGGCCGTGCCGGGCGGCTAAGCGATTAAGGCCATCTACTTGGAGGTTTCAGTGATATTGCTGGGAGGTCTGCTGGGCAGGCCTTCCTCTATTTCTCGGGTCGGGCCACCCTGGGGCCTAACTGGCGGGCGACCCGTGGCTGGCTACCGACCCCCATTAATATATATAAGTATATTATGTTACTAACTTAATAAATTGCTTACTTAAATATTTAGGCTTATTTGTATGACTAAATTACTTATGTATAAAAAAATGTTACGTGATATTTTATTTATGTTATATATTTATTTATGATTAAATTCAACTTGACTAAATTATCACTTGTTTAATTTATTTATTTATTACCTTTACATTTCTATTTATATGAAAAATGAGAAAATGAATAAAAGAACTTAAAATAATAAAATTTACTTATATCATATTCATTGTATTTTATTTTTTTAATTCTATCTGCTATGTATATTTATTCTATGTACTTTATATTTTGTATGTATTTTATATAATTGTTATTTTTGTCATATTTAATTTTCTTTAGTACTTTTACATTTGTTTATATATTATAATAATAGAGTAAATTATTAACCTACAAAATATCTTATTTTAATAATACTTCACTTATTATTTATATATATATATATATAGAAATTTATAAATTTCATTTTCTAAAGTAAATGAATTTATTTTATTCCGAAATTTGTACAAGACATTTATAAATCTTTAAAAAGATGATTTTACGTCAAATTTTGTAAATCGACTAAGTATGAGTTAAATTATATTTTTAAATTAATATATACTTTTATCATTCCATTTTATTTATTTATTTATTTGTATTTATTATTCATATTATATATTTATATTATAGAGTTTATATCTTTTCTATGTTTATGATTTTATTCAGATTTTAATTCGACTTTAGTATTTTTATGCTTAATTTTGTATTATATTAATAGTATAAATTAGTATCCTACAAAATATTTTATGTAGATCATATATCATTTAGTTCTTTTTAAATAGACAAAAATTATAAATTACATTTTCTATGGTAAGTAAATTTATTTTATTTTGAAACTTTTAGAAAACGCTCATAAGTATTAAAGTGATTCTACGTCAAATTTTAAGTACGAGTTAATTTATATATTCTTTTAGAAACTATAATATTTTACAGAAACTTTAAATTTTAAAATAAAACTTAGAATTTTGAAAATAATATTTTATTATACCTTAATTTTTATTTTAATATAAAACTTCATTTAAAAGATTTACTATTTTAAAATAAATGTTATACGATATTTGGGATATAATGTTTCGGGTAACACTTGTGGATTAAAGTATAACGTTGTCACACTGAAAGTAAGTATTCTAGGATTTGACTGTTTCAAATGAGTCCGACCAATTATTGAATATCACCAAATAATGTACTACTAGTTCACGGGCGACTTTTATATAAGGTTTACGATGCGAATCTGGGACGAATAGCTTGTGTTGGATTCTACCATATGTGGTGTTTCGACTGCACTTGTAATGAAAAGCAGACTCGGAGGCTGCGGTCCAAGAGTCGACCTAGTGTTTAAGGTAGTCGTTCTACGGTAGTGAAAGATGCGGTTCAAGAGTCCGCGTAGGGTATGTGCGCATGTATAGACAAGTAGTTGATCAGTATTACCACCTAGGTAGCGGGCTCAAAACAGGATTCTGAAAACTACAGGTTCGCTCTTGGTGATGCAGAGAATCTAATCATCAGCTTTCATTTTGCCTAGAGCCCCGTCTGAATAAACATATAATATAATAGAAGTTCGGGTCTAATTGAGCCTTATGGGTGAGACGTAAACCTCATAAGATCGGTTCGGTCAACGAGTCGGTAACACGGTTACTTCTATTGGTGAGATGCAAGCCAATAGGGTGTAGCAGTGATACTAGGAGTCACACGACTCGTGTGTTTGCCTGATTACATGAAAAATGATTTAAAATCAAATGGCTGTCAATGTCCCATCTTCTAAACTTTATCGTTTTCATCACCTCACATGTTGGTTAATTGAATTAAAGGAAACTATCTGTTACGTGATATCCTTTAATATTTTTGTAAGCATATTATTTGTTATTCACATGATTGTCTTATGTGTATGAGATGATGTTAGATGAACGGTTTGGTTGTTGTTCCGCTCAACGGCCACTGTTTTAATTTTTGCACGTCTAAGACGTTGGGGGAATTGAGCAAGAGAGATTTAATAACATGTTTTGTATAAAATACAATCAATATTCTGTACTAAGTGAATAAAGACTATGTAATTAATAGTCGTTTATTGTAAGGATTCGTAGCGATCCAGATTTATTTATACTCTGATATAATTTTAATTAAATGACTTAGATAATTTTCCGCATTATCTATTAACTTAAGTCATCGAAAATCCGAGATGTTACACTCGTTGAAGAGGTCTCTATCCACTGGGGGGACGTGGAGTGAATCTATAGTTGCAGGAGGCCCAGAATGAGTTGAATCGGTCCATTTCTGCGTGCATCCTCGCAATTTAATCCTCCTGACGCTGCAGTTTTTCATTCATTTCCTCCTCTCTTTGCCTAGCAGCATCTTCTTTTTCTGGCAACCTGTTGGTCTGCATCATACTGCGACCTCAGCTGCGACAGAGAAAACGGTGCATACTTGGTCTGCGATGAGGTGCCTACACGTGGTTTAGGAGGTGTGAAGAACGGACCGTGTGCATTCCCTAAACCGTATACACCTCTTTTGTTGTACCCGTCGAACACCTTGAAGAAAATTTGGTTTGGGTCTTGGGTAGCTTCAGAAGCGCTCCTGGACCGTTCTATGTAAGCGTCCTAAACAATAAGCATTTCAGGATTAAGTGTTATACCAAAAAGAAAGTATAAGTTTGTGTGCTTTCACTGCAATACAGTTGATTGATTTTCATAGGAACTGTTGTGTGCCAAATTTGGACCGTTTTTCCTCCCATTTAGACTTGTTTTTCCTCCGTTTTGTGAGACTTGAGCGCGATTATCGCCTTATTTTGAGTACTTCTCGCATTAGGGTCTCTCTTTTGCATTTTACGTGTTTTTGGTAGTTTTCTGTCTATTTTGATAGGATTTTCGACCAAAAGCGTGTCAGAGCTTCTTTGAGCATGAAAGGGATACAGTTCAAAGAGCAAAGCACACAATTGAAAGTTCAAGTATCCGATTGATCGACAAGGAAAGAGACCGGAAAAGAGGTGGAGACTCACCGGGTGAAGTTTCACCCGATGAGTCACCACCGGGCGAAATTCCGCCCGACGACATTTTCCACCTCCCGAAGAATTTCGTGGACACTCACCACCGGACAAAATGACCGGGCGAAATTTTGCCCACCGGGTGAAATTTCGCCCGATGGGGAAAAGCGCCAAAAATCGCGAAATGAGAAGAAAATCTCACCGGGTGAAATTTCACCCGGTGGTGTCAGCTCGTCAACCGCAGGGTGAAGTTTTGCCCCATGAAGATACAAAGGGTGAAGGTCTAGCTTAAAGAAGAGGAATTGGATTATGGGTTTAAGATTTTGTGACCCATTAAGAACCACTATATATACTAAACCTAGGGTTTCATTTTAAGGTGTGCCTTAAGTGAGCCTCTTAGGAGTAGGAGTAGTGTAGAAGATTTCTAGTAGTAGTAGTAGTTGTAGTAAGCTCCTTAGTAAAAATCTCTATAAAAACTTAGTAGATCTTATTAGTATTAGATTAATTTTACTCAACAATTCTCAATCAAGCTTCCATCTTTAGTAGAAGATTTATGTTTTTATGTTGAAAATTGAAGAATTTGCAAGGATTAGTGACAAGTTCTTGTATTATCTCTTCCAAGATTCAATCTTTTATGTTAATCTTCATCTTCCTCCTTAGTCTTCTCCATAATTGGTAGTTTCTTTCCTCTCCCTTTCTCTATTAGTTAGTTTTGTTTTTAGTTCCTTGTTAATCCATTGTTTGTCTTGTCACTCTTTATGTTAGTGTAGTTTTCCATTGTTTGTTTGTTTTTCTCTCACCTTTGTTAGTCTCTCCTTAGTTTGTGTGGTAGTTTATTTTCCTCCTTAGTGTTATTTGTTAGTATAGTTATTATGCATGCTTTAGTTTTTTTTTTGTGTAAATGTGAGTATTTATATATATATCATTCACAGAATAATTTACATCAAGATGTTGGGTATCTCGACCCAACCCGGAACATATAACGGGACTAAACAAAATCAACGGACTACCTCAAAGAAACATTAAAATATTCCTAAGGTAATTTGCCTCATTAGGATTCTTCATTAAGTCCAGAATTCCCTTAATTTGTGCTTTGGCATTCTCTATAAAGCCCTTGACAGCAAACTCCGGTCTCTTTATGGATTGATTCAGTCTGGTAGTATTCCAGGCTAGCCATATCGTATAAATGAATGCATTTGTAATCATGGCCTCGAATTTTCCTTCCACTGTATTGTGCCTGCAATCTTTAAGATGTTGGATTTTCAGAATTTTGCAGTCAAGCCTGGTTTCGATACCAGTCCGTATCAGGCTGCTGTACGTGCAGCGTTGGAAGAGATGGTCCGTTGTTTCTGACTCGGTCTCGCAGAAGCAGCAGGTGTCTTCCGTACTTACTCTAATCCTATGAAGCTTGCTCCTATGATTTAATCCTTCATTGCATGCTTTAGTTAATCTCTCCTTTATTAGTGTTTTGTTGTTATCCATTATGACTAGTGAGTAGATTTCTTGTTGGGGAAATTAGGGATGAGGATTTGGATTATTTGAATTGAGAGATGTTGGTGGGTTGTTTACTTGTTGATTTATCATGTTTGAGGCTTTTGTGCCTTTGTTGACCTAGACTGCAGCTAGATTGACCTTGACTCGCTCTTATCAATATGGGGAAACTCGGGGTAGGAGTTACCTTAACTTGAGACTTCCCCTTTTTCGCCGCGAAAGCGGGTTTTTAGGTGAGTTGGGTGAAGAAACCAAAAGGTGGCATTCTCCCTTTTCAACTTTGTGACTAAAACTCGATTCCGAGATTCTTAGACCTCAATTTCCGAATCCCGATTCTCGCCAACACCTTTCCCATTATTGTTTCTAGCTTTAGTTGTGTAGCTCGCTAGCATTAGTTCAACTCCTCTCGTCCCAAAACCCCCATCTCAATCCCAATCGCAACTAATATCGCTTAACCGCCTCCTTATGGTTCGACCTCGACTTACCACTACTACATAGTAGTGAGTTGGGACTAAAAATATTGTTTGCATGCGTGTCAGCGACAGCGCACATCAGGAACTCACGCAAATATCCTGGTCCCTTTGGGTTACAAAGTGTGAACCCCCTTTATCGTCTGACTTTGTATGCATGTCCGAGAAGATTTGTGGAGCATTGAACATTTTCTCCATTTGGCGTTGAAGCTATTAAATTTAAGAAAATTTTAGTTATTAATTATGCAAATAAATGTGAGGTTGACAAAACCACAAGGGTATACATAATAAAAGACTTTCCTCCATTGTGCGTTGGTACTGATTAAGCCCCTAGATGATGTGTAGGCTCAGCGCGCGCCTCCATGTCCCCCCTCCTTTTGTTTTTCTTTGTCTGTTCAAATCTTTTTTTAAATTCTAGAGTTGAACTTATGTTCTTAAAATCCTCCAACGCTTGACTTAAATTTAGTTGAAAAGAAGATCTAAGTTAGATTATTCACTAATTAATGACATCAAAAATCGAGTTAAAAAGCTATACCTTTTATAACTCTATATTGATTGTTTCTCTTCGCCAGCTTGTACATGTTGTCCGTGAACCTAGTGTTACAAATTGCTAATATCAGGAACCCTTGAATTTTTCCAGCTAGGATACCAAGAGAATTTCAGCTACAAGAACGCTCGATATTAATAACAAATAATACATGTCCTAGAATTGAATTAATAACCAAATGTGGAAAAAACGACGCACCTTCAAATTATTAAACCATTGTTGGTGGTGGTGAAGTGGCACACTCAACAAGCATGTATATCCGGCCCCTCCATCCACCATGTAGCCAATAGAACATCCTTTCATAACATCCTTTTGCCAAAACCTACACCGTTTAAAGGATTTAATATATTTAGAAAAAAAATTGGAAAAAAAATATTCAGGCAACTGTGGACGTCCGTCTGCACCGCCCGACGCCTGCGTGCGCCCGTGCGAAACTGACCCGATTTTATAACGTGTGGCGGCGGCCACCCACGCGGCCCCCTCCCTGTCGGGGGCTGGTCTGATCTCGCGTACGGGGTGATGTTTCGGACCTCGATTCGGATGATGATCCGGACTTGTACTAGACGAGTGCGGGCACCCGTGTTTCCGTTTGGGAATCGATCGAGTCGTGGTTGTAAATGTTTAGAGGCCGATTTGTTTGGTAAGGCGACCTTTTTAGTGAACTGGATTCGTTGCCGATTTGTGGAGTCGTCACCGAGTCAGTTATAGGGACTTGGAAACCGTTCAAGTCAACTTTGATCCTTTGCCGGCTCAAAGTTGAGTGGCACGGGACCTAAAGATAAAGACTTGTACCCTTAAGCACTCCATGCCTGGAATGACTCTCAATGCCAATGGTTTCGGACATCCGGAAACCGTCGATTATGAGTAAGGGGTAAGGGTACGTATTGGGAAGCCAACATCCGATAGATGTCAACACCCAATCCCGCCCGCACTATAGCGGCCTCTACTAATCAATCGGTGGGCTGATAACCTAGTTCTTTCGTTGTGGTGGAAATACTGTAACATCCATTGTTTTAACCTTATGCCTTTTACTATGTCGGTTGTTTAAAGACAAGTAAGTGTTGTTGTCAAAGTAGTTGTATTTACATTCTTTGCATGCGATTTCACGTGACAAGCAGGCCATGAAACGATGCACGTGGGAGAGTAGAGAGTACTAGTATTATACGTATTAGCAAGTCAGTTTTAACGCGATAATACGGATATTAGTCATTCTCGTGGTATACCTTACCTGGTATTCTGCTTAAGATGCGTCGGTTCGGTATTAATAGAGATGCGTCGAACCTAGTAAGGCGAGTTTTTGGACTAATACGGAACCCGACCATCACTTTGTTCAGTTTTAGTTTTTTTACGTTTTGAATTCCGTGTTAGGTGATTTAGTATGCGATTATAAGGTCATAAAGCAATCAATCATACGAAAAACTGTAAATGTGAATGTAAGTAAATCACATTGTGAGGAGTTGCACCCTCGGAGTATACACTAAGCGGGACTCGATGCATAGATTGTTGAGAACGGATCTCCGAATTACTCGGGTCTATTTAGTGTGTTTTAGTATTTGCGATTGAAGTTGAGACGTTACGTGTTTTAGTAGATGCTTGTGGACCTAGTGTCCATATCTAGTGTTATCGTAGTGCATAATAAAGGAAAGTGCAAATATGGAAAGTTTTGTTTAGATGACAACCTAGCGACGACTCAGTTTCAACAGGCGGATCCTCCTAGCTTGACCGGTGACTCCAGCAGAGCTCCGTTACCATTTACCCCTCCTGCGGCTACTCCGGCAGAGCTTCGTTATTATGGACTAGTTCTACGGCTAATCCGTCAGAGCTTCGCTACTAGACTTGAGCTAGTCGATCACAGGCACCTCGGTATCGAGTGGGGTGCTCGAAGGTGAGGAGTAGCGTCGATGTCGCTTTTATCGGAACTACGATCGAGTGGATCGTTTGCCTCGGGTGTCGGAGTGCAAGCCCTTAGCGAGAGACTTATAGGGGGAAGAGAAGATGAGAATTGTGTCGAATGAATGAGGCGGGGGGGGGGGGTATTTATAGGTGTTTTCGGCCCTCATCGCCCATATGGACGCCTGAGCTGGGGCGCACCAAGACTCAGGCGCCTGGGCTAAGGCGCGGGGATACTAAGGCGCGTGAGGTGGGGCGGTCGGGATATCGAAGATACGATTTTGATACTTTCCAAAACCGAGAGGGAGGATGATAATTTGATTCTTGGGCGTTAAGGCTTCCGCGGCTTGACCTAGCGCCGTGAACATTAGTGGGCCTCGGGTGTGCATCCCGAGGTTTGCTTGGCGCGGTGCTGACTTGGTTTGAGTTTCGGGACCGACTCGGGGGTCCCGGTGTCGGAACTGACTCTAATTAGTGTCTATGCGACTGTAACGACACGACTAAGGCTGCCATCAAGTTAGTTTTATTTTTTCTGAGTAATTATTTGATCCGTTCTATAGAAAAACTACTTACAACATCGCGAATCCGCGTCGCGTTGCAGTCCTATCGTCATCGGGTTTTTGTTGGGCACTTCTGCAGCCACCAGGTCTAAATCTGGGTGTCTACAGAAGCCCCCACTTTTACTGAGGCTTGGACCAGGCGAAAGTCAAAGTATAGCCGCCCAGGTCAATCGAAGATTACGACCTGGTGGCTGTCCGGTCGGGTCGTTTTAAGTCAAGTGGACTACGTGTTGAGGCTCGCCATCCATAGCTTAGAAATCGTACATGACGTCTTCGCTTGCGGTTGCTTGCTTGGGCCCGGGCCGTTGCTAGATATCTCGTTCTTGGTTCTTTATGTGCGCGCGCTTTGTCTTCTTTGGCTTGTTTAAACGGTTTGTTTAGTTTTTAAATGTTTTCAGTGATGTGTTAAGTGTAGGTGCAAAGAATGCTCATACTTATGATTGAACAAACTTTTGGGATGCTTGTGAACCCTTGATAAAACGTTCGAGAGCGTTAGTCTCCACTCGATAGGTCGTCTTCGGGATGCTTGTGACTCCTTGGGCGAAATGAAGTGAAACGACAAAACAATGTTTGAGGGCGTTAGTCTCCACTCGAACACCTGTCTTCGGGGATGCTCTGACCCCTAGGACAAAACAAAATGTGTTAAACTACTTGAGGGCGTCAGTCTCCACTCGAGTAGTTGTCTTTCGGGATGCTTCTGACCCCTAGGACAAAACAAGATGATATAAACTATTCGAGGGCGTCAGTCTCCACTCGAATAGCTGTTTTTCGGGATGCCTTTGACCCCTAGGAAAAAATTGTTGTCGTCAACTACTTTAGGGCGTCGGTCTCCACTCGAGCAGCTGTCTTCGGGGATGCTCTGACCCCTGGGACAAAATTGATGTTGTTAACAACTCGAGGGCGTCAGTCTCCACTCGGGAAATTACTGTTGCTGTGCCTCCGGGATACTAACGTCCCTCGGGCAAAATTGTTGTTGTTGTGCCTCCGGGATACTAACGTCCCTCGGGCAAGATTGCTGTTGCTGTGCCTCTGGGATACTAACGTCCCTCGGGCAAGATGTTGTGCCTCCAGGATAATAACGTCTCTCGGGCAAAATGCTGTGCCTCCGGGATACTAACGTCCCTCGGGCAAAATGATGTGCCTCCGGGATACTAACATCCCTCGGGCAAAATGTTGTACCTCCGGGATACTAACGTCCCTCGGGCGAAATGCTGTGCCTCCGGGATACTAACGTCCCTCGGCCAAAATGCTGTGCCTCCGGAATACTAACGTCCCTCGGGAAAAATGCTGTGGAGGTATCAGACTCCTTCGCGCCTCGGATAACTAAAACCCGTTAGGCGAGAAAATTGTTGTTCGCTTATTTGTTTTAGTTGAGTTGCTTTTGTTTTGTGTATTTGTTTTATCTCATTCGGGTTTGTTCATGCTTTATTTTAATTTGTTAGGCATTTGAGATTTGTTCAAAGTTTGCTAGATTAGTGTTGGTTCAAATCGTATTGTTATGCATTTGGGTGCAGCGTGTTTGTGTTAAGTGCGGTTTTTATGCTTGTCTTGGTATCGTGTTTCGTCGATGTTGATTAGTATTCGTTTCATTATTGTTGTTATGTCTTGCCTTTAAAAGGGTGCATGCTTTATGTGCATCGAATTTCGAGTCTCGTTTGTTCTTGTTTTAATTTGTACTGGACCGCTCGGACGCGCATTTGTCTGCGCTCCAATATTCAAGCGCCTAGCCCCCAGCGTGCCAGGACTTGGATGCGTCACCTGAAGCGGTCGGGTTTCTGGGGATCGGGTCTGCTTAAGTAATCGAAAATTGGGGGTGATGGTTCATTTGTTTTAAGACTCGAGCGCGTCACTCCCTTCGCCTACAAATCGACTTTTCGACTTTTCTTTGCCAAATTTCGCCTCGATTTCCATCGTATGCGCCAATGTCGACTCTGGGTAATCGTTTTTTTACTTATTTATTGTCGGTTTTGTTTGATTTGATTGATTATGAGCTTGTTTTGGTTTGGAAACCCTAGAAAATCGATTTGGGGGTTTTTAGTATGTTAAGTTTCGATGCTTGTGCTTAGTCCCATTATTAAATTAGGGTCGATTAAAGCTTGTTAGGTTAGCTATAAGCTTGATAGAGGTTCTCGAGGTGCGATAATGGCTTCCTAGGGTGATAGGTTCGAAATGCTAGGGTTAGGGACCGTTTTCCCGATTATTTCCGTATTTGTTTTGCGTAATCTCGTTCAAATAGTGTTTGTGAGGATGTGGGTAGCTCTCTTGTCAGTTTTTATGGGCTAGGGTGGCTCCTGGGGCTTTCCGTGAGATTTTGTGTCTTAAGACGTACCAAAAAGTGTCGTAATGATGCCGAATTTTCCCGAAACCACTTCCATCGTGACCGGGATCGAAAATGGGTGTTAACGTCTTTTTCGGAATTTTGATATCCCTATCTGAAATTTTGACCCTATTTTGACCTATTTGAGCTGCTTTAGCCTGACGTGAGGCGCGAATTTTCTTTTTTTGTGATTTTGTAGTAAGAGGTAACATCGAGCATCCCGAGGGAGCTCCTAGTGATGAGATTGTCGGGACGAGTTCGCAGGCTCGCCGAGGAATTCGTAAGAGACGACGGAGTACCTCATCTCAGCGTCGTGACCCTGAGGCCATTAATGAGGCCGATTTTGATAGAGTGAGGAAGCGTAGGCTTCCGAAGACGGTTGCTAGGAGGGCTCACGTTCTGGTTCCTATACCGAAGGATGAGGAGATTGTTTATGAGGATCCCGAGTGGGCTCGGGATTGGGATGGTCATCAGCTGCTATTTCACCTTGACCGTCACATTTCTCACCGTATCGTGCGGGGTCTGGTGAGTGTTCTATTTGGGCTTGTTAGCTATGTCTTAGATTTTTGACTTTGGCTAGGCTAGACTAGTTTTGTTTATGCTCGTATTGTTTCGTTTTGCAGCCCTCAGGTCCGATGAGGACTTTCTCGGGCTTTACTACGTGTCTCGAAGTTTATTTTCAAAAGTCAACCCCCGCGGTAAAGGAGATTATCGCGAGGACTGCTCTAGGTCCCGTGGTTGAGCACTGGGTTAGGTTGGTGGGTTGCAAGACTAAGTGCAACCTTATGGTGATTAGAGCGATGATAGATCGCTTCCACGATACTACCTCGACCTTCCACATGGCTTTTGGGGAGGTCGGGATGACCCTAGAGGATTTTGGGATGATCACGGGTTTGTCCTGGGGGTCGGATAGGATTAGGTTGGCCGCCGAAGGTCCTAGGCTAGATAGTGATGGGGTGCGGGGCCTCATCGGGGACTGTTTACCGCATGAGGCATATAGTGCGCCTCATGCTTTGGTGAGTTTGTGTATCACCGATCACTTCAAGCGAGTGGCGGTGTTAGAGGGTCGGGAACCCAACACGCCAGAGCAGGATGCCCGGTTGTGGTTGTGGCACTTCCTAGGGTCGACCCACTTCTCAGATAAAGGCGAGAGGTTTAGCACTAGGATTTTGCCTCTCCTAGAGGACTTGACTCAGCTAGGTCGTTATGATTGGGTAACTGCGGCTTTCGCGGAGATGACTCGCTGTAATCCCCTAGAAAATCTAACGCGATACAGTGGCGGAAACACTGTAGAGTCGGGATTAAAACACACAGTAACTATGTCTTAGTAAAATTAAAATGGCAAAGTCAAACAATAGGCCTTAAATAAAATGGCCAAAATTTAAAACAATCCACAAAAGAGGTTTGAACAATCCATAGGACATAATTATAAAAATAAATAAGCAGGATCCACACTGCTCGCTAGCCCACACCCGGAACACGGATACCTGCCATGTTAAAACATAACAGCCACAATCAGTGGGGAGCAACGCCAACGTTCTCCCAGCCGTATAACAGGATTTTAAAATGGTAATTACTATTATAGAAAAATAGTAAAAATGGAAAACAGCAAAACATCATATTAAAATAAGCTTTCAGCGTAAAACGAAATAATCAAATGGGTTTCCGAAGAAACATAAAAATATTTGCCAACCTGCAAACCAATTTATATCGATAACAATAAAAATATTCAAAATGGCGTTATGGATAGGATTAATGTAGAATCTAGACTTTCACAAGGAGAATACCAAAAACTAGCTTCGAGAACTTAGTTCAAACAAATCAAACTTCGGTCTCTAACTAGGTTACTCAACCATAATAGAGCGGCGACTTATAAATGCGTGGCCCTAGTTTAAGATAATGCACACCCCTCCTGGGATTACCTGTCACCCAGTTCAACTTATGACGGCGACTTACTGCGAGGCCTAAGCTTAAGGTCAAAATGTACACAACTCCCGGGATACCTGTCACCCGGTTCAACAACTAATGTACCGATTCCTGATACACTAGCCTTATAGTTGATGGCAAAAACGTAAACCCCAGAATATATTACTCTAAACCCACACTTTTCCTTATTCCACAACCCCAAAACAATCCATTATCGATATTTTAAAGATGTATTCAATATAAACAATAAGAGAACAAAATGAAAAGGAATCACTTTCCAAAAGAGGAAACTTTCTATGTTAAGAAGCTTCTACTTTTAGAAACCTACTAAAAATAGCCTCATATCAAAATAGCAAAAATATTCGTTTATACCAATAAACATTTTTAGTAAACAATGTAGGTTTATAAAACTAGTACTTTCGGCCTTAACGATATTAATTCTTAAAACGAGAACATTTGAGTTAATGAAATTATTGAAACGTCATACAAACGTTAATAAAATGATTTAGAAATATTTTAAACATTTTAAATACTACTAATTAGGGTTTTTCCAAAATTTATAAAACTAAAATTCCTTAATTATTATTAGTTTCGACAATACGATTATAAATAGGATTTTACGGCAAATATCAAATTAAATATTTGAACGCCTTTATTTAATTAAACCAACAAATATATTTATAGTATGTTAAGGGATGATTTAACTCTTAAAGTTTCAGATTTAAATACTTTCAAAATTTCTGGAAAAATAATTCTTTTAGGTAAGACGAAGCATTTTAACGATAAATCACAATTTGTCCGAAAATCAATACTTATAAATTAAAGACTTTAATAAATAGTACAAAAATTACGTAAAATGGTTAAAACATATTTATGGACATTCTGTCCAGAAAAAAAAAATTCCAGAATCCTAAAACTCGGTTTTTAAAGCGTTTTCTTGTTAATCGTCTAATCTCGACAATAACGATTAATAAAAATAGTAATTACAAAACGATTTAAGTATTAATATCCAAAAATTATTATTAAACTTAAAAATCATGATTTTCTAGAAAATACTATTTTTCCAGATTTCCAAAAATTCCAGATTAAATAAATTCCGTCAAAACCGTCTTTAAAACCCGTTTTCACAATTAACGATTCCACTAATAAAATTTATCGTTCCTAATATTTTATTAAAGCATTAAAAATCAAAAAATTACATTTTATTATGAAATCATCAGAATCATATTTTTTTCCAGATTTAAACAAAAGACCAGAAATCGAGAATTTAAACGACAAACACGGTTTTAACGATAAACGATTATTTAAAGTGATTAATTAATTCATCCTCTTAACAATTCCGAAAAATTATGAAAAAATAAAAAAAAAATCTATTTCATCAGAAACCTTCACCACGTCAAAAATCAGATTAAAATAAAATGTTTAGGTACTAGAACTAAAAATCAACTTTTAATCGTTTTTGTCCGTAAACGGTAATAATTCAATAATCGATAACTAAAATATCAGAAAAATACTAAATTATTAAAAATCATCAAAAATATCATTTTTACAGAATATAAACATATATTACATGTTTAGGCCGAATATTACGATTTTACAAATTAAAATAACAATTTAATCGTTAATCTCATAAAAGTGATAAAAATACCGAAACATGCAAATTTCCAACTTTTAAAAATCTTCCAGATTTTATGACATACATATATTGCCAAAATAAAACATAAAAATATATACATGCAAATACACAATTAAAAATCAAGTAATACCGAGTAGCATCGACGTTACCTCTAGTCCAATTCAGAATCGATAAAATATTCGTCGGCTTCGAGATCGTCCAAGAAGTCTACAATACACGAGAATCATGGCAGAAAATACCATGAGAAAAACTCATAAAATCAAGGTAAATAACGATCGGAAATAACATCGATTATTACCTTAACGAAGGGAAAAGATAGACGATTAATTCGGAGATGAAAATGAGACGATCATGACTCGATTTGAGACAAAGTTTGGCTGGAAAAATATGGCTGAAACTCACAACCAATATGGAGGAAATGAAGAGTATTTTTGTTTAATGTGGTTGAATGAAAATGAATGAAAGAAAATGATGAGATGAGAGAATAAATGTGGACTTTTTAAAATGATAAAAAATATGTTAAATCCATCCAAAACCACCAGCCAAAATGAATAAGGAGGGAATGTGAAGAGTTTTGTAATAAGTCAAAAAATAATTGTAGGAAAATAAAATATCTAAGGCCTTAATCAAGTTATAAAACCAAGTGTTAAAAAAAATGTGAAAGTGTGTGACCAAGGGTGTCACGGTCCAAAAATGATTAAAAAGTGTTTCTTTTAATTGTAGGTTGCTTAAAAATAAGAATCGTAAAATAGTTAAAGGCATTTCAAGGTAATTCGAGTAAACCTCGCGTAAGAAAATAATTATTCGCGAAATTCGTAATAAAATCATAATTACTAAATTTTTGTAAATAAAAATATTTATTAGTTGAAAATATTATATAAACGTATTCAAACATTTTTGGTAAAAGGAATAACTTAAATCCGAGTTTAAAAACGTCAATTCGAAGAGAAATAGAATTCCTTGCGGAAAATTAATTCGTTTACGAAGAAAATCAATTAAATAGATTTGAAAGAATTAAAATCTTTAAAATTAAAAATAAAAATCATTAAACTCAACAATAAAAATAGAGCTTAGTAAAAAGATGAAATTTGAGGCCGAAAAGTGACAGAGTTAAGACGGAGTCCTAACGGAAAGAATAAAAATGCTAGGAAAAATAGCGGGTGTTACACTCGCTGCCTGCAAGTCATGGTGAGGCCGTTGGCGATAGAGTCGGCCTCAGCTGTGCCCATTGTGGGTCCGGGCCTTATACTGGAGGTTAGCTACAATTCTCACTCTTTTATCTCGAGTTCTGCTTGGCTTTGGCTTAGTGTTTGCTAAATATATCCTAGGTTTGTTGCAGTCTTGGATCTACTCCTATTTTCCTTGTTTGGCACCGAAGACGGTGCCGGTTCATCCGAAGAGATTCCGGGCGGGAATCGAGTGGAGGTTGGCTCAGCCTAAGAGCACTACTAGCCGCTACCCGTCGGAGAATGCGCTGGTTAACAAGCTGAGCCTCGGAGATGTAAGTTTTATTCTTATGTCCTATTTAGCTTAGTAGTCCCCAAGGTTTAGGATTTATTGAGGTGTCGGTTCTATTTGTGTAGTTTGTGGCCCACCCTTGGGCCGATTATGAGGGCGTGCCGGAGTATGTGGCTGCGGAGCTAAGGCCTCGGAGTTATAGGAGGATGCTCCTTCCTGCGTTGTTTCGCCCGGTTTGGTATCTGGGCGAGCGGTTGGTGCGTCAGTGTTTATATGACGATTTCAGGGTGCCGGTTGATCCTCCCTGGACCATGTTTAGACCACCGACCACCGCAGAGATCCTCAAGGATAGGAACGGAGAAGGAGGCGATGCGCTCTTGGTGCCAGGTGCCTCCTACCTATCTCACGTCACCCGGCGTCTAGCTTGGTACCGCCTCGTGGTAATGTTTTAATTTTGGTTCTAAGATTTGTTTTGCGGTTTGTTGTTTTCTTGCCCTCTGACCGACCAATCTGTTGTTTTCTCAGCTGGCCGATCCGGCTAATGAAATCCAGCCCCCAGATTTTCCCCTGACGCTGCTTAGGGTGGATGCGGCTGGGATACCTTTCACTGAGCCTCTCCCCCCGTGTTCTGCTGAGGAGATGGATGCCGGGATAGAGTGGTGTGACCGGGTTTACCGGGTAAGTTTTGGCTTTTGTTTTGGGTTTGTGTTCTAAGAGTTACGATTGGTTTGTTTAACTTCCCTGATTTCACCTTTCAGGTTTCATCAGCTTGCCATCAGCGGTTGTGACAGGCTGCCAACCGCTTCCGGGCCTATGCCTCGAGGGTTTCCCGTGATACTTCAGGGCCTCGATCGGTTAGTTTGTGTGATTAGGGTGGTTTTCTAGGCTGTTGGCGTACCCTCCTAATGGTTAAGTGTATTTATAGGATGTCCCGGATATGGTGGGGCAGCTGGAGACTCGGGTGACCGTGCTCGAGGCGGAAGCGGTTGAGGCGCGACAGCTCCTGCAATCTCGGGCTGACGAAATTGCCTTCCTAAAGGACCAGCTGGCTCGGTCTCAGGGTGGGACCTCTGCACAAGGCGAAGCCAGACATCGGGTTGAAAGGGAGGCTGAGGCTACGGGTGCTAGTGAGGAGATCGGAGGAGTCCCCGAGACAGCTACCTTAGACATGCTGTCGGAGGTGGATGGTAGTGAGTCTCCTCTTATAGACTTGGGGGATCTAGGTTTAGATGGCAATCTTTGCGAGGTTGTGATAGCTATTGGCGCGGCTTCTAGGGGTCCTTCCTAGCCTCGATTTGTGTATGAATTTTTATATGTTGTGTATTTGTTTTTAAATTTTTTTTTGGTGAATGTAAATAGTATATAATCAGTGACCAAATATCAAGGGAAGAATTCCCTTTACAGGCTTATAGAGTCTAACCAGAGTCTATCCGTATGATGGACAGCTCCTTTAAAACAATTCTCAATCCTAACTTTCATATCATTTTGTATACATTTCAGTACATGATTAGGACTAAGAATACTATTCTCCATTCTAGCTCTATTTCTCTGAATCCAGATGTAATAAATCATAGCATTGATAAGCACATTTAAAATCCCTCTCCTCAGCTTGGATCCTCTTCTAGCCAATCTCCAATTGTTAACATTGGTCGTAGGTAAGTTAATACCGACCCAGGAACTAACAAGATGCACGAGGCGAATGCTATACGGGCAAGAAAAGAATAAGTGAGCAGCATCTTCCTCGTCAGCGCCACAAATACAGCAGTCCGCATCAATGGCGACTCCATAAGAAATCAGTCTCTTCTCTGTTTTGAATGCATCATGTTGATACATCCAATTGACAAATCTGTGTTTTGGAACAGTCCAATCATTCCAAACAAGGTGACTCCAGTTAACCTTTACATTGTCCCCCCTGAGCCAATCGTAACCAGTGTTGATTCTGTACTGTTGTCCAGGTACTGGGCGCCATAGTTGAGCTTCATACGCTGGGCGGTAAGTATCGCGTACCCTGCAAATCTTTTTCCAAGTCCAAGGACAATCGGATGGCGGATTATACTCCAACAAATCAGCCTCTTTGATATAAATATGGTTCACCCATTGGACCCATAACGAATCGGCCTTAGAGTAAATCCACCAAGCAAGCTTTCCAATGGCAGCCTTGTTCCAAATAATATCGTCTTTGATTCCAAGACCGCCTTCCTTAAGAGGTTTGCAGATTTTATTCCAAGCTACCGGAGGAGTCCTCTTATACTCGGTCCTCTTTTAAATTTTAGTATTTGAATTAGCTGGATTAGGCTCGTGTTTTTGTTTGGCGAATTTATTGACAAGTAATCACTTTTGGGTTCATTCATTTGCGATCTGACCTAGTTTGGGGCGCGTTGACGTTACACAGAGGTATGAACAATTCCTTTTGGATGTTTTGAAATGTGTCGATTTGAGCCGGGAATCGGATCAGATAGTACGTCGATTAAAATGTTTTGACTCGAGATGGACGAGATGTAAAATGCTAACGTAAAACATTAACGTGTTTTGACCGAGTATACTAGGAGATGAGTTTAGTTGTTTTGACATTCAGAACGAAATCGGAAGTTTAAAATTCGGGCAACTTTTGAAAAAAAGTTGGACCACTTTTTGGCATACTCATAATATTGCCTTGTTAGGCTACAGACGCGACTTGACGATGAATGCCAATAGGCTACAACACGCCTAGGTGGGGTAGCTTATTCCCCTAAAAAAACGTCCAAGTCTGGTGGATCTAATGGACAAAATGTATCGTCCGAGTGGACCCGATACTCTTGCGCTGGCATATCGGCTGTTGGAAAGAAGTTTAGCGACTTCAGGAGGTCGTTCCTGACGTCCGGGGTTGTCGGATGGGAGAGAAAGGTTAAAGATTGTGGAGATGATTGCACTACAGAATAAGGAAGCTATGTGGGCTAATGTGACTAAGTGCCCGACCGAAGACGACGTTACTGATCCCAGTATTCGTCAGTTCATCTAAACAGGCCGAGACCAACAAGAACCATACTGAAAATGTGAGTGACGAGGGGAAGTGAGATTGGCTGGGCTCGCTTTTGGCTAGGGAGGTGGAAGCTTGCGTTAGGAGGGTCAATGGTGAGAGACTCAAGCAAGCACACCTGAATGGCAAGGGAAAGGAAAAAGTTGGACTGGTAGAGCCCAGCCGTTTAGTACAATGTTGTATTAATTGATATTATGTGGCGTATTAGTACTAGTTTTTTGTAGGATTTTTCTTGACACGTCGTCATTTTCCGGGGTAGCCGGATTTCGGATGCTTGATGTAAAGGGGCCTCGACAAAGGCTTGATTTAACTGATATTTTTTATTAATGAGAAGCACATTTTTCTTTTATTAATTTTTTTTGGTGGCTCACAACTCGATTCTTCATTTTACCCGGAGCGCCCTTTCGGGTTTTCGCCCCGTCCTCGGGTCACCTTTTGTTCCTTTTTTTCTTTTCTTGGCTTTTTTTTTTGTTTTTTTTTACGACGGCTCGCAACTCGTTTCTTCATTTTGCCCGGGGTGCCCTTTTGGGTTTTCGCCCCGTCCTCGGCTCGTCGATTGTGCTTTGACATTGAAATCACTTCCATAACCCGAACGCGGGAAAGGGGTTCCGATTTGCACGTGAAACGAGTAATTGACTTTTGTTATTATTCTTTTCGCTGGTTGTACCCTTGGAAGGGTTGCCTACGTATCCGTGTTTAGACGGAATCAAACCATATTCGTAGTTCATATATAGATGTGAGTGATTCTGTTTTAGACTCGTCATGCCAATTATCAATGTGAGATGTTTAAAGTGTATTCACCCTAGTTAAAGAACTAAGGTGGAGTGATTGGGTATGACCTCTTAAAAGTGACAATTACCGAGATACTGTGTTTGGGTCAGGGTGACTGGCTTGGATGGTTTCGGAATGTGGAGCTAGGTGGTAAGTGGTTTCGATAGATCAAAATCTGGAGCTTGATTTTTGTGGAGTTAGGCTATGGGTTAAGGTTTCGTGATGTGGTAGGAAAGGGGAAGCTGAGTAAAAATGACTCAGACTTCAATCAGGTGGGATGTAAATTACGTGGGATCTGATTTCCATGTGTGGCCCTAACTGTTGGGATTATCCTATTGAGCTTGAATCCTCAAAATTCCGGACTGTCTCCTAACAAGTGTCTCGGGAAGGTCTTAAGGGTTCTAATGTGAGGAGGTTAGTATTTGGGTGCTAGTTGACTGGTCTATTCATTTTTCTTTTTCTCTTTTGTTTTTGCTTTTTGTTCGGACTTTGCACTTAAAGTCGAATTGAATGATTGGGAGTTTCATTTTGACCGTTGAGTTTGGTCTTGATCATTGAATTGGACCGGTTTAGTTTGTCCTTGGTTTCATTTTTCTTTGGCTCCTTTTGGCCACTTCAGACTTCTTTTTCTTTTTGTCAGACTAGCACCTATGGTAGGAAACGGTCAGTCTTTATTTGAGGGATATTTATTGTGGGAAATGGGTTTGTCTTCCGTCTTTGATCACAAGCTAAGAGACTATCTAGATTTGTCATATGATTCGAGAATGCTCGTTCTAAGGGATAGTTTGTGGCTTTCTATACCAGACATGGAATAGGTAAAAGAAAAGAACACGGGATCTCGGTTTTTGTAATTCCTCGTTGTTTTGAGGTATGTTTGATTGTTATCGATAAATGGCATAATATCAAGTTCTAAGTAAGAAAGTGCATTATTAAATCAAGCGATTGTCGAGGCGCATTATAAAGGAAGAAAAGTTTATTTCTTTTCATTGATATTAATAAGCGGGCTACGTGCCCGAGACATTTTTTTTATGGGGAGTTGGAGGACAGGTCCTCTCGCACCTCCTGACTCGATGCGAGAAACGATAAGACATTTGTTATATTATTAGACCTAGGCCCTAAGATGAACTAGACTTTGACTCGGACATAGATTCACTCATCTCGGTGGATGCCCGTGGGTTGTCAGGATCTTCCTCCATATTCCGGACATTCTCCTCTATAGGGTCGAGGTGGGAACAATCGATGGTGCCGTCAAGGACAGTGTGAATACTAAAGGGGTTTGCGGTATCATTTGATTTCTCGGGTGGAGGGAGAGGGATAGTCCCATTTTCTATCATATCTTGTATGGTATGCTTGAGCCGAAAACAAGATGCGGTATCATTCCCATTTCCACGGTGGTAATGGAAATATTTACTGGCATTCCATGACTTTGCCCTTTTGTCTACGGGTGGGTCCGCAGTAGGACCTATGGGCTCGAGCTTCCCTTGATCGACCAGATGCTCAAGAGCTTCGGTGTAGGAAGAATTGATTGGGGTGAATTCCTCGATGGTGTTTCTACTTTGTTGGATGTGGTTTTATAAGGTCTTGAGGTTTTTCCCGTATTGAATTTTGGAAGTTTCGATCGGGTGAAGCATTGGAATAATATATCCTGGACAGGCTCTTGGGCGTGGTAGTTGCCCGGATTGGCATTCGTTTCACTTTCTGGGTCTCTACTCTCAAGGAAATTGAGGCGGTTGTCGATGTAATGAACGGAGAAAGTCAAACGGGTTATTGAAGTATGGATGTTGCGAACCAATTTGGTTAGGGTATTGATATCGTTGCGGAGGCTTTCGATGGCGCTTGAATCTACCCACATATTGGGGAGTGATTCTAGTAGGAAAGGATCAAAAGGTCAGATCGGATCCACCAGATGACTTAGGGACTCGAGGAATGCTCATGACTGAGCGACGCGGAAGTGAGACCCTTGACTTGCGTGTGTGCGCGGTCACTGGGTTAGGGACTCGGATGCTTTAGACTCTTGGTGTATTCGGCGGAACGTCTTATGGATCTTAGGTCTCTGTAACGAGATGATTTGATACAAACCTCGGAGGTGAGGTTTAAAGAGGACTTCTCGGATTGAGATGACCCAAAATGTAAGACCTCGAGTAGAGATGATCCTAGTAACTAACACAGACAGTTAATCACACGGTTGTACGACGTAAGAAGTTGATCGCGATCCCGGCTCAGGATCAAAGAATTTTAGTTTTTTTTTTAAAAACGACCAATATTTGCAGAGGAAAGTTTTTGAAAAAGGATGATTTTGTAAAATCAGGGTGACGATGGTGTGGTGACATCGTTTGTTATGTGAAAATGTGTTGCTATACGTGTGCGTCGGGAATCCGACGATAGCGAAAGTGTAATTGTTTTTTTTAAAGGAACATGGTTCTTAGGGGAACCAGTTTTGAAAATGATGACATGATGCTTTTATCGAGACTACTATTAATAAGCTAGTTCGATACTTGCGGTTTATGCGGTGCTCGTGGTAGAGCGTGAAGTCTAATGACAGGGTTCTTAAAAGTGTGACCAAATCCTTAGTAAGGGATTTAGGTGGTGAATAGTGTTTTAGATAACACTCTCTTTTTTTTTAGAAGAACTTTTAAAACTAGTGACTCACGTTCGTCGGTTGCGTTAACTAGCATTTAACGGTGGGAGGGTGTATTGTAAAAAGTGTTTTGAAAGTGTAACCGTTTTTGAGTTCCTCGACTTCATTAATTGAAGTTTTGGGTTGTGTTAATGGTATGTGTGTAAAAAAAAATTAAAACAAAATGTAACCGTTTAAGGTACCTTGACCCCATTAATTGGGAGTCTCGGTGGTATTGACGTTATTCGTTGTTGATGGGTTTTAATTTGGCCAAGGTGATGGCATTGAAAATATTATATTTTTGAAGGTGGTGAGTGTAAAATTTGCCATGATGACGGCATCTAAAAATGTTTTTCCCTTTTTAGAAATCACGATTTGACCGTAGTATCGGCGTAAAAAGTCGTTTTGAAAAGAGGAGGTATTTTTCAAAAACGGAATTGGGCTTCGGTTGAATATGTTAGCGTGGTTGAGTCCAGATTTTTAGTGTTTTATTTGGGTTGTTTGCAAACATGCTACACATACCTAGAAATTCGTACACTCATGCAGGATGCAGACACGGGTACGTTAGGGTAGGCTACCGCCCACGAATAGTCTTCACTTAGGCACTGACAAATCATCTAGTGAGACGAGTTTCATACCTTTTGGATGTTGCACAGAGGTATGAAAACAATTCCTTTTGGATGTTTTGAAATGCGTCGATTTGAGCCGAGAATCAGATCAGATAGTACGTCGATTAAAATGTTTTGACTTGAGATGGACGAGATGTAAAATGCTAACGTAAAACATTAACGTGTTTTGACCGAGTATATTAGGAGATGAGTTTAGTTGTTTTGACATTCAGAACGAAATCGAAAGTTTAAAATTTGGGCAACTTTTGAAAAAAAGTTGGACCACTTTTTGGCATACTCATAATATTGCCTTGTTAGGCTACAGACGCGACTTGACGATGACTGCCAATAGGCTACAACACACCTAGGTGGGGTAGCTTATTCCCCTAAAAAAACGTCCAAGTCTGGTGGATCTAATGGACAAAATGTATCGTCCGAGTGGGCCCGATACTCTTGCGCGGGCATATCGGCTGTTGGAAAGGGGTTTAGCGACTTCAGGAGGTCGTTCCTGACGTCCGGGGTTGTCGGATGGGAGAGAAAGGTTAAAGATTGTGGAGATGATTGCACTACAGAATAAGGAAGCTATGTGGGCTAATGTGACTAAGTGCCCGACCGAAGACGGCGTTACTGATCCCAGTATTCGTCAGTTCATCTAAACAGGCCGAGACCGACAAGACCCATACTGAAAATGTGAGTGACGAGGGGAAGTGAGATTGGTTGGGCTCGCTTTTGGCTAGGGAGGTGGAAGCTTGCGTTAGGAGGGTCAATGGTGAGAGACTCAAGCAAGCACACCTGAATGGCAAGGGAAAGAAAAAAGTTGGACCGGTAGAGCCCGGCCGTTTAGTACAATGTTGTATTAATTGGTATTATGTGGCGTATTAGTACTAGTTTTTTGTAGGATTTTTCTTGACACGTCGTCATTTTCCGGGGTAGCCGGATTTCGGATGCTTGATGTAAAGGGGCCTCGACAAAGGCTTGATTTAACTGATATTTTTTATTAATGAGAAGCACATTTTTCTTTTATTAATTTTTTTTGGTGGCTCACAACTCGATTCTTCATTTTACCCGGAGCGCCCTTTCGGGGTTTCGCCCCGTCCTCGGCTCACCTTTTGTGCCTTTTTTTCTTTTTTTTTGGCTTTTTTTTTTGTTTTTTTTTACGACGGCTCGCAACTCGTTTCTTCATTTTGCCCGGGGTGCCCTTTCGGGTTTTTGCCCCGTCCTCGGCTCATCGTTTGTGCTTTGACATTGAAATCACTTCCATAACCCGAACGCGGGAAGGGGTTCCGATTTGCACGTGAAACGAGTAATTGATTTTTGTTATTATTCTTTTTGCTGGTTGTACCCTTGGAAGGGTTGCCTACGTATCCGTGTTTAGACGAAATCAAACCATGATCGTAGTTCATATATAGATGTGAGCGATTCTGTTTTAGACTCGTCATGCCAATTATCAATGTGAGATGTTTAGAGTGTATTCACCCTAGTTAATGAACTAAGGTGGAGTGATTGGGTATGACCTCTTAAAAGTGACAATTACCGAGATACTGTGTTTGGGTCAGGGTGACTGGCTTGGATGGTTTCGGAATGTGGAGCTAGGTGGTAAGTGGTTTCGATAGATCAAAATCTGGAGCTTGATTTTTGTGGAGTTAGGCTATGGGTTAAGGTTTCGTGATGTGGTAGGAAAGGAGAAGCTGAATAAAAATGACTCAGACTTCAATCAGGTGGGATGTAAATTACGTGGGATCTGATTTCCATGTGTGGCCCTAACTGTTGGGATTATCCTATTGAGCTTGAATCCTCAAAATTTCGGACTGTCTCCTAACAAGTGTCTCGGGAAGGTCTTAAGGGTTGTAATGTGAGGAGGCTAGTATTTGGGTGCTAGTTGACTGGTCTATTCATTTTTTTTTTCTCTTTTGTTTTTGCTTTTTGTTCGGACTTTGCACTTAAAGTCGAATTGAATGATTGGGAGTTTCATTTTGACCGTTGAGTTTGGTCTTGATCATTGAATTGGACCGGTTTAGTTTGGCCTTGGTTTCATTTTTCTTTGGCTCCTTTTGGCCACTTGAATCTACCGACATATTGGGGAGTGATTCTAGTAGGAAAGGATCAAAAGGTCAGATCGGATCCACCGGATGACTTAGGGACTCGAGTAATGCTCGTGACTGAGCGACGCGGAAGTGAGACCCTTGACTCGCGTGTGTGCGCGGTCACTGGGTTAGGCACTCGGATGCTTTAGACTCTTGGTGTATTCGGCGGAACGTCTTATGGATCTTAGGTCTCTGTAACGAGATGATTTGATACAAACCTCGGAGGTGAGGTTTAAAGAGGACTTCTCGGAATGAGATGACCTAAAATGTAAGACCTCGAGTAGAGATGATCCTAGTAACTAACACAGACAGTTAATCACACGGTTGTACGACGTAAGAAGGTGATCGCGATCCCGGCTCAGGATCAAAGAATTTTAGTTTTTTTTTTTAAAACGACCAATAATTGCAGAGGAAAGTTTTTGAAAAAGGGTGATTTTGTAAAATCAGGGTGACGATGGTGTGGTGACATCGTTTGTGATGTGAAAATGTGTTGCTATACGTGTGCGTCAGGAATCCGACGATAGCGAAAGTGTAATTGTTTTTTTTGAAAGGAACATGGTTCTTAGGGGAACCAGTTTTGAAAATGATGACGTGATGCTTTTATCGAGACTACTATCAATTAGCTAGTTCGATACTTGCGGTTTATGCGGTGCTCGTGGTAGAGCGTGATGTCTAATGACAGTTTTCTTGAAAGTGTGACCAAATCCTTAGTAAGGGATTTAGGTGGTGAATAGTGTTTTAGATAACACTCTCTTTTTTTTTAGAAGAACTTTTAAAACTAGTGACCCACGTTCGTCGGTTGCGTTAACTAGCATTTAACGGTGGGAGGGTGTATTGTAAAAAGTGTTTTGAAAGTGTAACCGTTTTTGAGTTCCTCGACTTCATTAATTGAAGTTTTGGGTTGTGTTAACGGTATGTGTGTAAAAAAAAATTTAAAACAAAATGTAACCGTTTAAGGTACCTTCACCCCATTAATTGGGAGTCTCGGTGGTATTGACGTTATTCGTTGTTGATGGGTTTTAATTTGGCCAAGGTGATGGCATTGAAAATATTATATTTTTGAAGGTGGTGAGTGTAAAATTTGCCATGATGACGGCATCTAAAAATGTTTTTCCCTTTTTAGAAATCACGATTTGACCGGAGTATCGGCGTAAAAAGTCGTTTTAAAAAGAGGAGGTATTTTTCGAAAACGGAATTGGGTGCGGTTGAATATGTTAGCGTGGTTGAGTCCATATTTTTAGTGTTTTATTTGAGTTGTTTGCAAACATGCTGCACATACCTAGAAATTCGTACACTCATGCAGGATGCAGACACGGGTAGGTTAGGGTAGGCTACCGCCCACGAATATTCTTCACTTAGGCACTGACAAATCATCTAGTGAGACGAGTGTCATACCGTCCGTTTGGAACTATCCGCTTATTAATCCCGCGGGTTACGCGTTAGGCGGCCGGAGCGTCAACCGAGGATCTCTACGCATGTCCCTAAAGATCTTACCGCGAAGAGGTCGATTGGTCCTGATATCGGATAGGGTGGCTTTTTAGGGCCAAAACCTGTAGAGACCACAACTAGGAACTAAGAAATGAGCTTCACTGATCTCGTTAAAGTTACACCACCACTGGAAACTTGTTTCCAAATCCCCAGCGGAGTCGCCAAACTGTAGACGTTCGTCCGCACCGCCCGGCGCCCCGCGCGCGCCCGCGCAGGATCGACCCGGTTTTTCAACATGTGGCGGCGGCCACCCACGCGGGCCCCTCCCTGTCAGGGGCCAGCCCGATCTCGCGTACGGGGCGATGTTTCGGATCTCGATTCGGATGACGATCCGGACTTGTACTAGACAGGTGCGAGCACTCGTGTTTCCGTTTGGAATCGATCGAGTCCTGGTTGTAAATCTTTAAAGGCCGATTTGTTTGGTAAGGCGACCTTTTTAGTGAACTGAATTCGTTGCCGAATTGTGGAGTCGCCACCAAGTCAATTATGGGGACTCGGAAACCGTTCAAGTCAACTTTGATCCCTTGCTGGCTCAAAGTTGAGTGGCACGGGACCTAAAGATAAAGATTTATAAGCACTCCATGCCTGGAATGACTCTCATTACCAATGGTTTCGGACATCCATAAACCGTCGATTCTGAGTAAGGGGTGAGGGTACGTATTGGGAAGCCAACATCCGAAAGATACCAACACCCAATCCCGCCCGCACTATAGTGGCCTCTACTAATCAATCGGTGGGCTGATAACCTAGTTCTTTCGTTGTGGTGGAAATACTGTAACATCCGTTGTTTTAACCCTATGCCTTTTACTATGTCGGTTGTTTAAGGACAAGTAAGTGTTGTTGTCAAAGTAGTTGTATTTACATTCTTTGCATGCAATTTCACGTGACAAGCAGGCCATGAAAAGATGCACGTAGGAGAGTAGACAGTAATAGTATTATACGTATTAGCAAGTCAGTTTTAACGCGATAATACGGATATTAGTCATTCTCGTTGTATATCTTACCTGGTATTCTGCTTAAGATGCGTCGGTTCGGTATTAATAGAGATGCGTCGAACCTAGTAAGGCGAGCACTTGGACTAATACGGAACCCGACCATCACTTGGTTCAGTTTTAGTTGTTTTACGTTTTGAATTCCTTGTTAGGTGATTTAGCATGCGATTATAAGGTCATAAAAGCAATAAATCATACGAAAAACTGTAAATGCGAATGTAAATAAATCACATTGTGAGGAGTTGCACCCTCGGAGTATACATTAAACGGGACTCGATGCATAGATAGTTGAGAACGGATCTCGGAATTACTCGGGTCTATTTAGTGTGTTTTAGTATTTGCGATTGAAGTTGAGACGTTACGTGTTTTAGTAGATGCTTGTGGACCTAGTGTCCACATCAAGTGTTATCGTAGTGCATAATAAAGGAAAGTGCAAATATGGAAAGTTTTGTTTAGATGACAACCTAGTGACGACTCGGTTTCAACAGGCGGATCCTCCCAGCTTGACCAGTGACTCCGGCAGAGCTCCGTTACCATTTACCCCTCCTGCGGCTACTCCGGCAGAGCTTCGTTACTATGGACTAGTTCCGCGGCTAATCCGTCAGAGCTTCGCTACTTGACTTGAGCTAGTCGATCACAGGCACCTTGTTATCGAGTGGGGTGCTCGAAGGTGAGGAGTAGCGTCGATGTCCCTTTTATCGGAACTACGATCGAGTGGATCTTTTGCCTCGGGTGTCGGAGTGCGAGCCCTTAGCGAGAGAGTTATAGGGGGAAGAGAAGATGAGAATTGTGTCGAATGAATGAGGCGGAGAGCGCACCAAGACTCAGGCGTCTGGGCTAAGGCGCGGGGATACTAAGGCACGTAAGGTGGGGCGGTCGGGATTTCGAAGATACGATTTTGATACTTTCCAAAACCGAGAGGGAGGAGGATAGATTGATTCTTTGGCGTTAAGGATTCTGCGGCTTGACCTAGCGCCGTGAACATTAGTGCGCCTCGGGTGTGCATCCCGAGGTTTGCTTGGCGCGGTGCTGACTCGGTTTGAGTTTTGGGACCGACTCGGGGGTCCCGGTGTCGGAATTGACTCTAATTAGTGTCTATGCGACCGTAAGGACACGACAAAGGCTGCCATCATGTTAGTTTTAATTTTTTCGAGTAATTATTTGATCCGTTCTATAGAAAAACTACCTACAACATCGCGAACCCGCGTCGCGTTGCAGTCCTATCGTCATCGGGTGTTTGTTGGGCACTTCTGCAGCCACCAAGTCCAAATCTGGGTGTCTACAGCAATTAATCAAATCCTATGTAAAATTTTATTACCAGATGCCATCGATCGATCTCTAAAATCATCCCCTTGTCATCATAAGACCTTCGTTGCAGGACTGGGCTCGGTGGTTGTTGACCCTCTTCTTCTTGGTCTTCTTCCTCACTGACTATCGGTTCGTCCTCTCGTTTCTTTAGCTGTTGTGGTTGATGGTTGCCACTGCCACCTCTTCTTCTGGTTCCCCTAGCAGATATCTTCAGCTAAAAAATGTATGTAGTAAATTAAGGTATAAATTGAAGTATAAAAACTGAATTCACATCTAAATTAAATTAAAGTGTATAAATAAAAGCAACCAAAATTCAATTCATATAAATTAAAGTATAGAAACACAAACTAATAGAAAATCATGTTGAAGAAACTACACCCATCTAATAATCATCGTCGCTATCGTTATCCTCTCCATCTTGGCCAATAGCATCACGCACACCCTCAATCGTCCTCCTTATCATCATCTTCTTCCTCCTCAACGTTCTCCTTGCCATCCACATCATCCTCCGTCTCAAAACCGTCATCCTCCTCAACCATCTAATAACAAACCCAACCTAATATATTCACAGAACACCCAATTCGTCATAATAACAATCCCTAATCCCGAACGTCATACTAATTAAAAATCTAACTAATCAATATTGGGCAAAAATATAGAATATGATGTACCAGATTGAGGACCAACAAGGTCACCTGCATTCTGGAAAGGATGGCATCCAGGCTAGTTTCCTTAGCTACTATAAGGAGCTACCTGGAGGCCATACTCCCACCATGATAGTCAAATAAAAATCATTGCTCAAAGGAATATATGCAACCCAAACCATGAACAAATCCTTCTGCAACCAGTTTCAACTAATGAGATCAAGGAGATACTATTTAGCATTCCCAATGACAAAGCTCCTAGTCTAGATGAATACTCAAGTAAATTTTAAAAGGACTCTTTTCATATCATTGGGCAAGAAATTTGTGATGCCTTTTATGTACCTTGGAGTCCCTATTAAACCCTCCAAGCTCACCTTAAAGAACTGCCAACCCTTGGTGGACAAGGTGTTGAGAGAATCAGATGACTTGGGGCTAGAAAGCTCATCTATGATGTTCGAATAGTAATGGTGAGGTCTGTTTTAGCTACCTTGCACAATTACCGGGCCTCAATCTTTCTGTTGCCTAGCACTATTATGAAGCAAGTGGATGCCATATATAGAAACTACCTGTGGGATGGATCTACATAATACATGAGGGTGCCACTGGTTACTGATGAGTGTCATTTATATACATATTTCCATCCCCCAATTGTTAGTTTTATCTCCATTTCGTGCTTAACTCGTTGATAATGATGTTATATACTTTGAATGTCGATACTTCCGTATTTGTGTGTATCTTGTAGATTTGGATGCATTTGGAGCTAATCGTAGCACCATAGAATCGACAATTGTAGAATTTACACCTAAGCAGGGAATCAAAGGAATTAGATGTGGAATACACGAAGAAACAAAGATCAAAGAAGGAAAAGACGCAAAACGAGGAGGAAGAATGATCGATTACAAAAGTGTCAACTTCAAACGTTCATATCTTGAGTTCTAAAACTCCAATAAGGGTGTTTCAGGTGAAGTTGGAAAGCTCTCTCTCTTAAATTTCCAACGGTATATTGCATGTTCAATTTGAAGAAGTAACAAAGAAAAGACAGTTGTTTGAAGTCGAGTGCGCGATGTTGTTAATTACAGCGTGACTCGATCGAGTCACTTACTGGACTCGATCGAGTTGGGTCGTCAAATCTAGGCAGGAACATCTCATGAGGATCGATCGAGTCATTCTTTGGACTCGATCGAGCCGACCTCTTTCCGGGCCGCTAATCTATTTTCGTGAATGACTTATTTTGGGCCCAATCTCTATCCTTTAGTTTGTATCAGAATGTGAGATTAGCCTTTTCATTATTTAGTTTTCTTAGTTTAGTCTTAGACCCAGATAGAGAGCTTTCTTAGTTTCGTTTTACGTACTTTCAAGATCGAATCCTTTGCTACTTTCTTAATCATTCGGTATTCAATTTCAATTTTTCTTTCAATTCACCATCTTTTATTTATCGTTCTTTTATTAGTGCTTTCAATTGATTGTACTTCAATTCTTGGTCATTGCCGGGGAGACGGTGTTATTTAATTGTTTGTCTTTCTTTTTAGGTTCTAGATTATTTTGTACATAATTTTTATTTTTATTTTTTTCGTACATATTTTTTAATTTTTTATTTTTGTTTGTCTTCACCATTATGACCAATTTTTACTTCCCAGATTCTTTTTTTTGGTAAAATGTAAGTGTATTAATTACGTCCAGATTCAAACATGACTCACTACATAATTATTGGGATAAACTTGAGTCTTTCATTATTCAAAGTGGCTTTAATGTTGATATACGAGATATGTGCCATATGATATATAATGGTGTCGATGATGAGACACGGGCTAGAATTGAGGAAAACTGCAGAGGGAAGTTTAATTATATCTCTTACGAGGAACGATTGAAAATCCTTAAATATTTAGCCCGAAATAGTGTTGAATTAGAGTTGAGGCAGAATAATGACAACGCAAAAATCAAGGCTTTGTTGATACAATTCATGCAAGCTCGACAAAAGCAAGATACTCAAATAGGTCAGTTGCTAGCTCATTATGAAATCTTGGACAATCAAATTACCCAATTAGCAAGCCAAAAGCAACAAAGGCAATCGGGTACGCCTATGGAAGTAGTGAAGAACCTCCAAGTAAGTGTTCCATCTCCATCTCTTGTGAACATAATTGAAGATGATGATGGGTATAATGTTCAATCTATCCAAGATCAACAAACCCCCATGAATGATTGTGAGTTGGAATGTGTGTTTTTTGAGGAAAATATGTGTTTCGATGGTTTAAATGATGCTCTTTTAATTGAGGATGACATTAAGGATTTTAATTTGTGTGATTTTGAGAGAGTGTCATTTGATGTCAATTATGAGGTTTTGGAGACAGAATTGAACAAAAGAGAGGACCTTGAGATTAAGCGGAAAAATCAAAGGGGAGAGGCGAATACATTTTTTGGTGATTCCTTGAGTGAAGAAAGTGCGGATAGATGGGATAGCGAGGATGATGTCTTTGAGAAACCCACTTTATAGAAATTTGAGTTTTTCCCTTATATCGAGGATGAAACTCTTTCACCCATTGATTTTCTTGATCCGATTTCTCTTGCCCTTTCGTTTGAGATTATGATTTCTGAGGAGAATTTTGATAATTTTTTCACAGAGATCGGTTTGATTTTAGACATGTTGATTTTGGATAAACTTCCCATAGAATGTGAGGCAAGTAAGATTTTTGTTTGACGCAATCTTGAGAGTTTTAACTTTTCTCTTATGCAATCTATACCCGATGATAAACCGTGGGGTGAATTTGAGATATATGGCGTCTACGTCTTGCCTTACGAGTCACCTATTAACCTTCTTACTCTTCTTATATACTATGAAAAAATTACTAAGGATTGGCCTAGCTCGTTTCATAGGCTAAGACGACCATTGACTTTGTCTCTATTTGTATACATATTTTCATCCCCCAATTGTTAGTTTTATCTCGGTTTCATGCTTATACTTTGAATGTTGATACTTCCGTATTTGTGTATATCTTGTAGATTTGAATGCATTTGGAGCTAATTGGAGCATCACAGAATCGACAATTATAGCATTTACACCTAAGCACGAAATCGAAGGACTAAGATGCGGAATACACGAAGAAACAAAGATCAATGAAGAAAAAGACGCGAAACGAGGAGGAAAAATGATCGATTGCAGAAGTGTCAACTTCAAACGTCCATATCTTGAGCTCTACAACTCCAATGAAGGTGATTCAAGTGGCGTTGGAAAGATCTTTCTTATCTTTCAAACGGCTGAACAATCAGGTGGCATGTTCAATTTGAACAAGTAATGAAGAAATGACAGTCGTTTGAAGTCGAGTGTGCGATGCTGTGACTTACAGCGTGACTCGATCGAATCATTTACTGGACTCGATCGAGTTGGGTCGTCAAATCTGGGCAGGAACATCTCGTAAGGAGACTCGACCGAGATATTCCTTGGACTCGATCGAGTCGACCTCTTTCCGGGCCGCTAATCTATTTTTGTGAATGACTTATTTTGGGCACAATCTCTATCCGTTTGTATTAGAACGTGAGATTACCCTTTTCATTATTCAATTTTCTTAGTTTAGTCTTAGACCTAGATAGAAAGCTTTCTTAATTTCGTTTTACGTACTTTCAAGATCGAATCCTTTCGCTACTTTCTTAGTCATTCGGTATTCAATTTCAATTCTTCTTTCAATTCATCGTCTTTTATTTATCGTTCTTTTGTTATGGCTTTCAATAGATTGTTCTTTAATTCTTGTTCACTTATTATTAGTATTTAGTTTAATTCATCTTAATATGCATAGATCCGATTTATTTCTTTCTTGTTTGATTAGTTTTATTATGCGTTGACGGACGGGGATTTGTCGAGAATCCCGATCGATCAAAGTAAAAACCAACTAAACCTAAACTTGGGTAGTCGAGGGTAAGTCGGGTCGAATTCCACAGTGACGGTCTTGTTGAAATAAGGGTCTCGGTCAAGGTAAGAAATTAGTCAAAAGAGGAGAAATATTTTGGGTTTGAAAGAATGTTCTAAACTAGCGATCTAAACAAATTGAACAAACAAAAGAAATAAATACGATAAAAAGGACTAGGGTCAAGGTCAACGAGATAGTCTCAAGAGAGTTATCGAAGTTCACAAACGAGTCGATTACGGTCGGTAATTGGGAGGATAAAGGGTCTCTCTCGAGTCTCTATCTACCCGGGACGGTCCTATAACGGGCTCTCGCACTTATTACTAGGTCGACCTACCCCAAAGAAAGCTCGACACAATATAATTCACCCATCGCGGCCAAGACAAGTAAATCATACAAAAATGACAATCAATGGAGAACACTAACAATAATAGACAAGAAAATAAACCCACAATAAACCCCAAAACAAGACAAACCAAGACAAACCAAGTCTTCCCCAACCCTAGAAATTAACTACTCAAACATGATTAAAATTAAACTAATTAGGCTACCCATTACTCTAAATAAAATAATAAATAATAATAACTAATAAAGATGCAAACTTTAATAAAAATAAAATAAGAGAGAAAAAGTCAAGAAATTATACCAAACTTGAAGAATTGGAGAATTGCATAAATGGAGAAGGATAGAATGTAGATTAACCCAAACTAATTAGGAGTTTTAGGACTAATACCATCTAAATAAACTAGATTAACATTAATAATGATGTAACAAAAATGAAGAGAGAATATGAAGCTAATGCTCCTGTTCCTACTCTATTCTACTGCTAATCTATACTACCCTACGGCCTCCTATGTTGCGTGCTTCGTATTGCTGCTACCCCTTACCCTACGTCTCCTTTCTTTTTTTTTTTCTCCCTTGCGTGTTGCCTTTGGTCTCTCCAACCCTCCTTTCTTTTTTTTTCGTGGACTACTTGTAGACACCCACATTTTGACCACCAGGTGTCTATAGCAGTTTCCAAAAAACACCCGATGATGATCGGATGCAAACATGACTTAATACACTCGATTTTCGGACTCGGGATCAATAGTAGTTGGCACGAGCTTTTAGCGGAGTAAAAATCTCACAAAACAGACCTCAAATCCAGGCCCAGTGGGTCGTTTCCAGTCAAATGAGACTAATTTGGGTCAAAACCGACACCAAGGACAAAACCGTCTTTTAGCAACCGGGTCAAACCCCGGTCAAAGACGTTTCCGAGACATAAAAATATGTCACGCCACTTCAAAAATCTGACTCGAAGTCAAATACTACACAAATATCAGCTAGAAAGTAGGAATCCTTTCCTATCCAAAGTCGGAATCCTACTCCATCTAAACCGGGTGTTTCTTCCCATGCAAGTAACCTTTTCCTATCCAAAGACGGAATCCCACTTCATCTCAACCGGTTGTTTTCTTTGCAAGATATCAATCTCCTATCCCAAGTCGGTATTTCATCCTATAAATACCCCACCCTTGCATACACAATTCCCGACATCAATTACAACATCAACACAACAATTCCAATCCTGACACACAAATTACAACCCGGAATTCCAGCAATACTAGGCATATTATATTCCAATCTTTCCCCTAGAAATCCTATAGGATTCCCGACCATTCACAACCCAAAATTCTAGGCAATTTTAGGCAAACCGTATACAAACCCGAGAGCAAAACTCGCCAAATCCCTAACCATACACACCATAACTCACCCATATACATCTTAACGCTCCCGCGCCTAGGCCGCTACTACGAGTCCGCTTTCGAGATAATCAAGCATGTAGGTTGAGGGTGTTACAAATCCCGTCTTCTCCTTTCTCTCTCCCTTCCTCTCGTTTTTTTTCTCTCGCGTCATCGGTTCGTCTTTTTTTTTGTGGGTCGTCATCATCACATCTTTTATTTTTTATAATATCGATACTACAAACTATTTTCATATAAAACAAACGTTCTTAAAATACGATATCGACTCTCTAGTCGAATAGCGTATCTAAAAGAAATAAATTAATCTCATTGATGCTAAAAAAATCGTCACATGGTCTTTAAAAGCAAAATACGACGATTTCAACGCGGAGAGAATTAACATTATTTTTCTTAATTCGATTTTCAAAACGGTTTACAAAACCTTTTCTTTTCCTTTTCTAAAAATCATTCCGAATATTTGATATCGATTTCATAATCGAACATCGAATATAACGAATATCGAAAACATAAGTCGAGTATAAATTATATTATATTTATGCGCGATTTAACGAAATTATCAATTTTCGAAAAAGGGCCCCGAGAAACAGGCAACCATGCGAGTCGCAGGAGTCCCGTGCGAGTCGCATGGTCACGCGAGTCGCGCCCCACCCGCGTGGGTCGCGTAGCCCCCTGAAATCTGAAACATAAAAAAACGATCCCGTCTTATTTTCAAAACATCTTTTCTTTTCTTAATAAAACAGCTAGCTTTGCGGTATATTTCAGGTCTTGACAAATCTTTTCAAAATCATGTATTTCATTATATTTACATTTTTTTTCAATTCTCAGATCGTTACTAACTTGTTTGTTCGTGTTTTCAACGATTTATTTTATTGTTTGTTTTATTATACTAGAACGAACCCCGCATGCTAAAACAACTTTGATGTTAAATTTAAATGCATTAAATGACGTAGAACAAAAATAATTCACATGTTTAGTCAAAACACTTTGCATATCATTCAACCGTCGAACTAACGCGTGTACACCAAAAACGAACGATATCTTAGTAAAGGTCACTAAGTGCGGGCGGGGTTGGGTGTTCTCTGTGAACTTCCCAACACGTACCCTCACCCCTTACTCAGAACCATGGTTTCCAGATGTCCGAATCCATTGGCATACGAGAGTCATTCAGTACCCGATTACCGATAACATCGGTATCGGTATCGCAATGCTAAGGGATGAACCCAATAAACTCTGAAACCGGAATGGGTCGTACTTTGTGCACGGTCCACTATGACATAGAGTGGGTTCGAATGGGCCCAAACTCCCACAAAGTTCGGTGGCGACTCCTACTTCGATTTAAATTTCAATCCGAGATCCATCTCACATGAGATTCATTCGCCTCCCCAAACCCGTGCGTGGCCGCGTCGGGGTGGACCTATGTCATGTCCACACTACTACACTCCACCTTTTTCCTACCCTTTGTGTTGCTGGCCCACTCCCTCAAATCAGCCCTCACCCTTTCTTTTAATATTGGGCCGGCAGTCCACCTCTCTAATTTGGTATTTTGGCCCGACTTTCACTTCGATTCAATAGCTGCTGCTTTGTAGCTCGATTTAGACCTAATAACCAATGGAATTGAGTCTTACTTTCTTCTACAAACTTGTAGGTCTCGAAATTAGCTTTCCAACGCATCTTCAATCACTTAATTCCGACGTCATATGAGTGAGATATCGTCATCTCAAGACAATCCGATCAAGTAGGCCTTTGACTTTAATTTGCTTGACCTGCTTTGTTCTTTGACCCGATTTTACTCGGGTTTTTTTCTCGTCTTCACTCCGTCATTTCTTCAGACAGTACCTACAAAAATACACACGAGACAAGGCAGTACCAAATTCTCGAAAAATAACAATTATTACGATAATTATACCTAAAATGACTAATTAACACTTAATATCGTATAAATACCTATATTGAGCTATAATATCAATTAAGCACACAAAATCAACCCGAATAAGTAAATAAATGTGGGTAAAATAATGACTAAAATATCGATTATCAACTCCCCCACACTTAAATCTTACTCGTCCTCGAGTAAGCTCAAATAGTCTACGACAAAAGCAATTTATTCACTAAATAAATATAAAAACATAATAGCCGATACGAGACAATAAACGGGCACGCTCCGTCCCTTCAACTCACAAAGAGATACTATGAGGAGTATCCCCTTGCAAGGCAAGTGGGGTCCTGCCAAAATTGCGAGACGACCAACAATAAAGCACGAAACTCGGGAATAAAATGGTCATCTCTAGTCAAAACGAGTCACCTCCCTCAACAAGGCGACTAAGCAAATCCCAAATCGATAATCAAAATTCTAAAATCCAACTAAAACATAAAGGATGACAAAGAAATACTTCACAAGTTGCTATTCTTATTGTACATCTACTAATCTATAACTTCGGTAAGCAAAATAGGGTGTACGACAGAGATGGAGTGAACTAACATGGCGTTATAACCGAAAATGAAACACAAAGTCCCTCCTCTCACATAGTAAGAGGTTCGGATCGTCCCGGTACCAACTTGGTGACTCGAAAGGAGACTAAATTTATTTATGAGATGGATAAGTAAATAATAAAAATGCATAAGCTCACTTATTTGAACAACTTTCTTTTCTTTCGATTTTCTTCATTTTTTTTCATTTTTCTTTCTTTTCTTTCTTTTCTTTCATTTTTTTTTCATTTCGAAACACTTCGAATTATTTGAGAAGTGACTTTTTTTCTTCTTTTGATTTTTGATTTTTGTCACTTTGAATTGAAATGTGAGCAATTATTAAACACTTTGTTTTTGTGTTTTCTTGGGATTTTCTCATTTTTTTGTGGATTTTTGTGATTTTGTCAGGGATAATGTCACCAAGTCGGAATCCGGTCACCATAGGAAAAAATGAACAAATGGATATATCACACCATGAGATGAATATGTGATCAATAATAAAGGTATACACCCTAAATCACTAATTAAAGAAAAGATTAGTCGATTCACAATACTAATATGCAACACTAAGTATTTCTAAATCATTCTTTTCATCAAAGTTGAAATCTAGAAAATCGACTAAACTCTTAGGAAAATGCAAAACTTCTTTTTGGATTTTTCAAATTTTCAAATTTTTAAGAGTTTTTGAAACTTTTTGACTAAATAAGAAACAAAACTAACACACAAAAGAGAAATAAAAAAAATCCACAACACATATTCACAAGGAGCAACATATATAAACAAACTACTTCCAAGATTCCAACACAACACATATTTACAACAAAATCACACCACCAAATCCACAATTTCCACCAAAATCCATCCGAGTATGATCCAACAAGCAACAATTTCCACCACACTTAAACGAAACATTGTCCTCAATGTTTAAGACTAGGGAGGGAGAAAAGAGCGGGTGGGTGAAGAATTTACCATTTCATGCTCGATTTTCATCACTTGGTGAGTGATTCTTGATCTTTTCGATCTCTTCATCCATCATCTTGATGTTCCTTCTTCAAGATCATAAGTGGACACCTACACACAAGAAGAAAACAACACAAAAAAGAAAATATATACACTTAAACACAAATGAAGCAAGTGAGTCTTCTAAATATCCTACCAACGATCTCATTAGCTTGTCATATGCATTTGAATAATCCTCACCAAAATGATCATAGTGAGGCAAGTAAGACAATCCACAAAACCAAGATATAGGAGTGGTAGTGAATGGTTTGTGGAAAGAATTGGTACTCGGAATCTCAAATTCCCAACATTTATCACTCGACTCCAAATTCACAAGAGGAGAGGCACTCACACAATCATTCTCCCCATTTTTACTCATAGTAGGGGTGTTAATTAACTCTCCATCCTCAAGTGTCTCAATCAAAGAATCATCAAGTGACAAACCAAAAGCTAACACAAACTCCTCTAAAGGAGCTCCAAAATCCTCACCTATAAGCATGTGCTCAAGTAAAGGAGTAAGAGAAATAAGATCCAAAGCATCAATGGGTAAAAGAGACTTATAATCCATACAAGAGAAAGGCTCAAATTTCTCAAAAATTGGTTCCTCAAAGAAATCAACCTCAAAATCCCAAGTATCATCGATCTCAACACTCTCATCACTCAAAGCATCATCAAATGTCTCATCATTATCTTCTCTTTGCTCCTTCCTCTCAACCTCAAGAGTTTCTCCTTTATTCAAATCATTTTCCAAACTCTCATAATCAACCTCAAATGATACGCCCTCCAACTCACACAAGCTAAGATCTTCGTGGTTTTCCTCTCTACAAAGATCATTAAGCTTATCCAAGCACACATCATCCTCAAAAAGAACACATTCCAACTCACAATCATTAACATTCAGGGATGTGGAAATTGTGTTAAAGGAAGGCAAGTCGGTTCACAAGAGTCAATAGCATGCAAATCATCATTAACATCATTTACCACATTAGCATTCAAAGGAATTTGGGAAACATATGGAACAACATGCAAATCATCATCCTCCTCCTCATCATCAATAAGAGGTGGAAATGAACAAGAAGAAAAAGCATTAAGAGTAATTCCCAAATCACCACAAGAAGCATAAGTAGATGAAATATCATGCATAGCATTCATGGTCACAAGGGGAGAAGAAGCTTGACAAATAGGAGAATCATGCACAATATCAAGAGAATAAGAGTCTACCCTAGCACTCAACTCATGTTGCAAAGAAAGCATAGGCGGGTTGTCTCTAGATTCTCCAATTTGAGGTCAGACTCTCCTAAATCCCCATTGGTCATTGACACTAGCCACTCTTTCAATTAAATCGGAAACATCATCATCCTTCAAATCATTGAACTTTCTCTCGGATGAAAAAATGATCAAGTTTCTATGGTGAGGAAGCAAACCTTGTAGGAAGGTCGAAGTGGTTAGCCAAAGTGGGATTCCATGAATTGGACAAGCCCTCAATAAACCCTTAAACCTAACCCAAGAATCACTCAAACTCTCAAACTCGCCTTGTTCAAAGCTAAGAATCTTATCTCTAAACTTGGCAACCTTCGAGGGAGGGAAAAATTTCCTAAGAAATGCAAGGGCTAGTAGGTTCCAAGAGGTGAAGGTGTTAGGAGGGTGAGCGAAACCATATCTTAGCTCCATTCTTAAGAAAAAAGGGAAACAATATAAGCTTAATGGTATCAAGAGGCACTCCATCCCTTTTAAACACACAACACAAGTCCACAAAATTCACAAAAAGACCATATACATCCTCACTCTCAAGCCCATGAAAGGCATCCCGCTCCACCAAATCAATATAATAAGGCTCAATATCGAAGCAAGGACCCTCAAAAACCCCAATGTTAATGGGTGAGGCAAACAAGTCGGGATCTGGTCTACTATGGTCGGCAAGAGAAGGCATTATAGATAAGAAAGAGAAAGAAGAGATTCAAGAAGAATGACAAGATAAGACACAAGAGAAAAGAGAACAAGAAACACACAAATATATACAAAACAAGCTACCAAAAAAAATACTAACTCCCCGGCAACTAAACAAAGACAAATATCCAACTTAGCACCATCCCCGGCAACGGCGCCAATTTGACGGACGGGGATTTGTCGCGAATCCCGATCGATCAAAGCAAAAACCAATTAAACCTAAACTTGGGTAGTCGAGGGTAAGTCGGGTCGAATTCCACAGGGACGGTCTAGTTGAAATAAGGGTCTCGGTCAAGGTAAGAAATTAGTCAAAAGAGGAGAAATATTTTGGGTTGGAAAGAAGGTTCTAAACTAGCGATCTAAACGAATCGAACAAACAAAAGAAATAAGTACGATAAAAAGGACTAGGGTCAAGGTCAACGAGATAGTCTCAAGAGTTATCGGAGTTCACAAACGAGTCGATTACGGTCGGTAATTGGGAGGATAAAGGGTCTCTCTCGAGTCTCTATCTACCCGGGACGGTCCTAATAACGGGCTCTTGCACTTATTACTAGGTTGACCTACCCCAAAGAAAGCTCGACACAATATAATTCACCCATCGCGGCCAAGACAAGTAAATCATACAAAAATGACAATCAATGGAGAATACTAACAATAATAGACAAGACAATAAACCCACAACAAACCCCAAAACAAGACAAACCAAGTCTTCCCCAACCCTAGAAATTAACTACTCAAACATGATTAAAATTAAACTAATTAGGCTACCCATTACTCTAAACAAAATAATAAACAATAATAACTAATAAAGATGCAAACTTTAATAAAAATAAAATAAGAGAGAAAGAGTCAAGAAATTATACCAAACTTGAAGAATTGGAGAATTGCATAAATGGAGAAGGATAGAATGTAGATTAACCCAAACTAATTAGGAGTTTTAGGACTAATATCATCTAAATAAACTAGATTAACATTAATAATGATGTAACAAAAATGAAGAGAGAATATGAAGCTAATGCTCCTGTTCCTACTTTATTCTACTGCTATTCTATACTACCCTACGGCCTCCTATGCTGCGTGCTTCGTGTTGCTGCTACGCCTTACCCTACGTCTTCTTTCTTTTTTTTCTCCCTTGCGTGTTGCCTTTGGGCTCTCCGAGCCTCCTTTTTTTTCGTGGACTACTACACTCCACCTTTTTCCTACCCTTTGTGTTGCTGGCCCACTCCCTCAAATCAGCCCTCACCCTTTCTTTTAATATTGGGCCGGCAGTCCACCTCTCTAATTTGGTATTTTGGCCCGACTTTCACTTCGATTCAATAGCTGCTGCTTTGTAGCTCGATTTCGACCTATTAACCAATGGAATTGAGTCTCGCTTTCTCCTACAAACTTAGCTTTCCAACGCATCTTCAATCACTTAATTCTGACGTCATATCAGTGAGATATCGTCATCTCAAGACAGTCCGATCAAGTAGGCCTTTGACTTTAATTTGCTTGACCTGCTTTGTTCTTTGACCCGATTTTACTCGGGTTTTTTTCTCGTCTTCACTCGGTCATTTATTCAGACGGTACCTACAAAAATACAAACGAGACAAGGCAGTACCAAATTCTCGAAAAATAACAATTATTACGATAATTATAACTAAAGCGACTAATTAACACTTAATATCGTATAAAAACTTATATTGAGCTATAATATCAATTAAGCACACAAAATCGACCCGAATAAGTAAATAAATGTGGGTAAAATAATGACTAAAATATCGATTATCATGCGTAGCTAATTTCTGACCTAGGGTTAAGGGTGATCTATGCATGTTAGGAGGGGTTATAATTGATTGATTAATTGTTAACCGCATGAACTATTGCTTGTTTATCGTCTTAAATCTGATTGATTGTTTGCTGAAGAATTCAATTAATTAGCATAGCAAATTGGGGATTTTCACCGACCAGGTTAAGAACTAATTAGGCATGATACTTCGAGTAGACTGACTTAATGCTAGCTGTTCCTGTTACGGAAACGGTTCTCCCGGCTTAAAATCCGGGTAATGTAATTGAATCGGTAACGGATAACTAGTCGCTTGACTCCCTTGATCTCCCCTTCCTCTCACTCCTGAAATCGGACTTTCCCGGCGGAAAACGGCCTGCTCCCTGCACAATGAACGCACAGGGCCTCGGAGGTTGTCCGAGGAAACCCTCTCCGATGCCTAAGTCAGTCCGTGAAATGCCTTAACGAACCTAGCTCGTGAGGAACTAGGCGGCGTTTTTTTGGAGTAAGAGTCTAGAGAGAGAAAAATCCAACCCCCCTCATGTGGGAAATGGGGAGATATTTATACCTTCCCACAGGAGAGAGAAGAGAGAGAGGAATGGTTGGATGGGAAAGTGACAGGTGGCGGCTTCCCATCCATCCATTCCCAATTACCTTAGGCGAAATGACGAGAGGGCCCCTGGGGATCCTGTCCCTGGCAGCCAAGGATTTCCCCAGGGCAGGCAGTCTCCAAGTAGGGGACTGCCAAGCTCTGACAGGCTGCATCGGCCTGCGCTCTCGGCGGCTGACGGCCAACCTTTAGCGTTTTCATGCTTTGTTCTCGGTCCTTGCCGGGGGTTGGTCTTTCGACTCTCCGACAGGAATCGTCCCGGGGCCTGCATAGCAGGCAGTTGATTGTCAGGCGACCCACCCCCAATCAATTGGCCCTCGTCAGTAGGAGGGAAGTGAGACTTCTCCTCTGCTGGCGATTCTTGCTTGGAGGGGGGTTGACTTCCATGTCTGTCGCAGCATTTAATGCTCCGCGCCTTCCCAATGGAACTTTGTACTGTTTCTGTCAGGAATGCCAAGAGGCAAGAATACTTCCGTAATGATTGCTCTTTTCTTCTGGGCGGATTTTGGGGAACCGTGAGGAGTTCCTGATTGGTGGCTCTCCTCCCAGGGTGGTTGGAGCGCTCATTAATGCGGAGTTCTCCTTGGTATAAAGTCTGCAGCTTCCTTGATCATTTGTGCTTCATTTCACTTTCAATCTCTTCATTTTCTTCATTTTAAATATGGCTTGGATCAAGAAAAGTGCAGTTCGCCGTGGAGTCAAACACGTTTCCTTTATCTTCAGAGGGTTTTGGCGACTTAGGTATGCACGAGCCGCTTATTTAGCTGTTTGCCGAAGCCGCCGTTCACGACTCCGCCTTCGCCGGAGGGGTCAGAAGGCCTCTATCAGGATGGGCAAACGCCCTAGGAGGTCCTCTCCTGCTGCGCCTAGATTTAGGCGTTGCCCCCAGGGAGGGGGCTGCTATGATAGGGGGTGCCATGAGTGTTTTTCGTGGTTGCACCCTGAACAATTCGGCCCTAATTCTGACACAGATTCCTCCCTGGAATCGGGCCCTTCTTCGCCTGTACAGAAAACAGGCTGTCGCACTTGCGACGAGTCCCGAGCTGTCCCTTTTGGAAGGGATTGGGAAGACAGCAGCCGTGATTCTGACGACAGCGAAGGTCTCGGCTGCTTGAGCGATGAGGACGAAGACGGGGCTTCCACTGACCCTTTTCAGGGTTCCCCAAGTTGGGACTGGGGTTCGGATCTCGGGAGTCCAGGCAGTCCTGGAGATTATTCCCCAGACTTGGGGGACGACTAGGCCCGCGTGGCAGGGCATTTTGTTTTTCTGTCAGGCCGAAACTCTTGGGCCTCATGTATTTTTCCTCCCGTATCTGTCTTAGGATGTAACTCTATTTTGTAAGGTTTTAATGAAATAAAGATCAGGCGGTGCGTTTATGTGTTGCGATTTTTTTTTTTTTTTTTTTTTTTAGGGGGACGTCACAGGGTGACCAACCTCCTGACATCCTTTGGTCTTCCCGAGGTTCTTCTTGGGAAGCTGTCTAGAGCACCTCCCCCCTAGGGGCGACACGTGGGCCGTAGCCCTTGGGTGAGCCTCTGAGGGTTGGGCGACTCTTGGCATGCCTTCCTCTCTATAAAAGCGCTCGGCTATTCATTCCTTCATTTTTTTCCTTTTCAATCCTTCTTTCATTCTCTCTCTTGTCAAAAACCCTGGAGTACTGACGAATCGTACCCTACCTTGCACCCTCATTTCCCTGAGACCTCTTTCCTCGGGCTTGCGGCGTGCTGTCAGGCGATCTTAGGTCAGATTTTCATCCTCCACTCTTTTTTTTTTCTCTCTTCGATTTCCTTTATTCCGTATCTTTTTAGAGTAGCCATGTCTGGAACCCGCGAAAGGATTTTGCCCTTTATCGACCCATCAAAGAGGGGAGAAGGGATGGATTTTGCCTCCTCCTCTAAGGAGGTTGATTTTGAGGAGGAGTACTCGGCGGACAGTGGGGGCGGTAATTCCCCTGATCCCCCTTTGTTCGATGCTGTCGATTCGGACGATGAGGCGTTGGAAATTAACCCTTCCCGAACTTCCGGTCCCCTCGTTCGTCGGGAAAAGGGTAGGGTTTATTATTTAGACAGGACTAAATACCGCATCCCTCTGAGTACTTTCCCTGACCCAAAAAGTCGGGGGGTGATCCTCGCCAAGAACGCCGCCGTCGTGATTGAGCGGCTCTATAACTTCGGGGAGGGGTATACAGTTGTTATCCCCAATGAAAAGGATACTGTATGCAACCCTCCGGATGGGTGCATAGCGGTTTACCATAAATGTTTAGAGTTCGGCCTTCGTTTTCCCCTCCATCCTGCTTTAGAGGAGATCTTCAGGCGCATGAACGTCGCCGTTGCCCAGCTGACAGCCACAGCTGTCAGGGCGCTGATCTCATATGTCTGGACCTGTCTCTTTCACCGCATGGAGCCTTCTATCGACGCCCTGCGATTTATGGTGGGATTACAGATGGTTTCTTCTGGGAGTACGGGCTCCCCTGGTTATTGGTCCCTTTTGAGGCAGAAGGGACACTGTTTGGTGTGGCCTGGTATGGACAGCTTGAGGGATTGGAAGAACAACTTCCTTTACATACACAGCACCCATGGGTGGAAGATTCCTCGTCACTTCAGGAATCATGTCCACACCAGGATGGAGACCCCTGAGGAGTATCACCCTGGCGTGGGTGGAAAGGCCTTGGAGGTTAAGTTAAGTGAGAAGGAGAAAGAGTTGACGGCCTACTTTGCAGGCCATACTAACAAGTACGGGGTGTATGGCCCCACCTTATGGCTCCCTCATGCGGAGCTTATAGCGACTGATAATTATTTGACCCGGTTGGGCATGAATCCGGGTCTAGACAAAGGTAGTTCAGGAGCACTGGTGATTCCTTCTTACTCTTTATTATTTTGAAAATGCCTTGACAGCCTGTTTGTTTGTCTTGCAGCTCTTGCCACTTTTATCTGGAAAAAGGGGGAGGTGAGGCGCCTGGGCCTGGACGAGCACCTCACTGTTATCCAAAGCCGCCCTTCTCTTCCCCCTGGTTTCAAGAGAGGCGAAAAGAATCTGATGAAGCATTTGAAGGGCCTGTCATTTAGTAGGCCAAGGCTTCCCCCTCCTCCTCGAGTTACGCCCGCCAAGACGGCGGTTTCTGAGGCTACCCCCTCGCCAGCTGCGAGGGCGATTGCTTTTGAGGCTACCCCTTCGCCTATTGGCAGACAAGAGGGCCCTTCAGCAGGGATTCAGATTCCCTCGCAGCCGCGGGCTGCAGGCTCCGAGGAGACCGGGGAGAGTACCCCTCGGTCACTGGTCAGGAAGAGGAGTCGGGAGGCCCCTAACGTTGACCAGGTGGTGGATTTGGAGACTGCCACGCCTGAACCCAAGCGTTTTGCTCCGGAGATCCCCGCCACCCTTTTATCTGAGGAGAACGTTGAGTTCCACTACAATGCGGGTGACAGCCAGGATATTTCTGCCCTACTCTCCGACTCAGGGGCGGTTTTAACTGACCATCTTCTCAAAACTGTCAAGTCCGCTGCCAGTCAAGTGACCCAGTATATTAAGCGCACCTCTCGAATTATGCAGGCTTCCGCGGAGCTGGCCGCCCTTGGTCGCCTGAGTGACGAGGAACTAGCCAACCCAGACCGCCTTTCTGCAGTTGAAAGGGACGTTGCTCTTATTGCCAGCCTGAAGGATCAGCTGGCGAAAAAGGAGATTGAGCTAGAAGAGGCCAGGGGTCAGGCTATCCACTGGAAGTCTGAAAGCGAGAAGGCTACACGGGAGGTGTCTCGCCTGGGAGAGGAGTCCAAGAGAGCACAGCAGGCCTTTGCTGAACTGGAGCGGGCCAGAAAGGCTTTGGCTGAACTGGACCATGCTAAGAAGAGCGTTGTTGACCTTGGTGAGCGCCTTTCTAAGGCAAACTCTGATCAGCAGACGGCCCTTGGCGATTTGGCGGCGAAGACCGAGGATCTGGCGACGAAGACCGAGGGCTGGGAGAAAGAGAAGGGTGAGATTCTCCAGGAGGTGGAAGTGGCGGTGTCGGCGGGCTTTGTTAATGGTGCTAACTCCTGCCTGAAGGTTGTGATGGAAGCTGTCAGGGAGATGTTCCCGGGTTTTGACGAAGATGCTTTCCGGGCCCTTTACACAGCTAAGGATGAAGCTCAAATGCGTAGGCTGTCTGAGGGAGACGCTTCCGGTCCAGACGCTCCCCCTGCTTAACATGGAGGGCAGTCTTCCTCAGAGGGCTCTTGCTCGTCTCCTGCTGCGCCTGTGCTAACGCTTTAACTTCTTTGCCTTTTTGCGCGCCGAGCCCTTTGGTGGCCGGCTGCCATACCCCTGGTTGTAACTATTTGTCTTGAAAACTTTGAAAACTTGTCTTGTATTTCCTCGACGCTACTTTTTTCTTTTATGTGTGAATTCTCTGTTTGCTTTTGTGTATTTTGATTCTTCATGAGTTTGATTTGCAACCCACCCGCCTGTAGGTAGGAGGGTTTTTGTTTGCTTGGCCTGCCCCTGGTTTTTTTGTTTAAAATCCAGGGAGCCTGCCCCCTGCCTGCCTAGGGGTAGGAAGGGAGATTCCTCAGCGTTTTTTATACAAGGTTGGGGGGCCTGCCCCCAGTTCTTGTAGGTATGGCCTGCTCCTGGCTTTTCGTTCAAAGTCCAGGGGGCCTGCCCCCTGCCTGCCCAGAGGTAAGCAGGGTAGCTTTTTGTGTTTTTTATACAAGGTTGGGGGGCCTGCCCCCAGTCCTTGTTGGTATGGCCTGCTCCTGGCTTTTCGTTCAAAGTCCAGGGGGCCTGCCCCCTGCCTGCCCAGAGGTAAGCAGGGTAGCTTTTGGTGTTTTTTATACAAGGTTGGGGGGCCTGCCCCCAGTCCTTGTTGGTATGGCCTGCTCCTGGCTTTTCGTTCAAAGTCCAGGGGGCCTGCCCCCTGCCTGCCCAGAGGTAAGCAGGGTAGCTTTTTGTGTTTTTTATACAAGGTTGGGGGGCCTGCCCCCAGTCCTTGTTGGTATGGTCTGCTCCTGGCTTTTCGTTCAAAGTCCAGGGGGCCTGCCCCCTGCCTGCCCAGAGGTAAGTAGGGTAGCTTTTTGCGTTTTTTATACAAGGTTGGGGGGCCTGCCCCCAGTCCTTGTTGGTATGGCCTGCCCCCTGCCCGCCCAGAGGTAGGCAGGGTAGCTTTCTTTGGTTTGCGTTGGGGGGTTCACTTTTCCCAATTTTGGCAACAGGGGGGCCTCCCCCTATTGCCCCCTGCTCGTTTGTGTGTGAAAGACGCGAGTGTGAACAGGCAACGAGTATAAATCTGCATTTTCTCATCTCTTAAAAAATTTTTCTTGACATAGGGGTGGTCGGAGCCGTCGACATTTCTGATCGTCCTCCGCCTTTTTACTCTAGTAAAAGTGAAAATTGCCTACACTCTTGCTTAGACGTAATATTTCTTTAGTGTATCTGCATTCCAATGAGCGCCTAGCTCTTGTCCCTCCAGATTGGCTATCCTGTACGTGCCTGGACCCAAAACCTGAGTTACTTGGTATGGGCCCTCCCAATTGGCACTTAGCTTCCCATGCTCTCTTGATTTTCCAATCGCCTGTGTTTTTCTCAGAACTAATTCGCCCACCTGGAAGCTCCTCTGTCGGACTTTGCTATTGAAAGCTTTCCTCATTCGCTGCTGGTAGGCAGCGATATTGGTACTGGCTTCCTCTCTTAGCTCATTTACCAGGTCCAGGGCCTCAACCATTGCGGCTTCATTCTCAGCCTGGTTGTACTGCAGGGAACGTAGAGAGGGAATCCTTGTCTCAATTGGCAATAAAGCCTCTGCTCCATATACCAGGCCAAATGGGGTCTGGCCTGTAGACTCCTTTCTGGTCGTTCTGATGGACCAGAGTATACTGGGGAGTTCATCAGCCCACCTGCCTTTGCAGTCATCCACCATTTTCTTCAGGCCGTTCAGAATTTGCTTGTTGGCTGCTTCCGCCTGTCCATTGGTTTGAGGATGGCAGACGGCTGAGTAGGCGACCAAGATGTTGTGGCCTTCCAGCCAGTTTCTTAGTGGGTCATTATCGAACTGCCTTCCGTGGTCAAATACCAGCATTTTTGGTACCCCGAACCGGGTGATGACATTTCGCCAGATCACCTTCCTGACTGCCGGCTCAGTGATGTTAGGTACTGCTTCAGCCTCCACCCATTTGGTGAAGTAGGCTATGGCGACAATTAAGAATTTTCTGCCCCCTGTGGCCACCGTGAAGGGTCCTAGGATGTCCATCCCCCATTGAGCAAAAGGGATGGGAGATAGGATTGGCCTGAGTTCCTGAGCTGGGGCATGGATCGATGGGGCAAAAAGTTGGCATTTTCTGCATTTCTGGGTCAGGCTCTTGGCATCTGCCAGCATGGTAGGCCAGTAATAGCCTGCCCTGAGGGCCTTGTGGGCCAGCGACCTCCCGCCAATGTGGTGTCCACAAATCCCTGAGTGGATATCATCCAATACTTCAACGGCCTGATCCGCACGTAGGCATTTAAGCAGGGGGTAAGTAAAAGATTTTTTGTAGAGTTCTCCATTAATGAATATGAACCAGGCTGCTTTAGCCTGTATCCTCCTTTTTTGTAGCGAGTCTGACGGTAAGATACCGTGCCTCTTGTACTGGACGAGAAGGGTCATCCAGCTTTCCGGCTCTTCTTCCACGGCACTAATCGTTTGACAGGGTTCAGTAGACTTCTCGTGTAAAACGTCGACCCATACGGATCTTCGGATGTCCTGCAGACTGGAGCTTGCCAGTTTTGACAGGGCATCTGCTCTGTTGTTCTGGGATCGGGGAATTTGTTTGACCTCATACGATTTTAGGCCGGACAATTCTCCCTTTACCATCTCTAGGTATGCGGCCATTGCTTGGTCTCTTGCCTCGTATTCTCCATTGATTTGGTTGGCGATGAGCTGGGAGTCTGTTGCTAGAACAATTCGTTCCGCCCCTGCGGCTTTAGCCAGCCTGACGCCTGCGAGTACTGCTTCATACTCTGCTTCATTGTTTGATGCTGGGAAAACGAATCTGAGAGCATGCTCAAAGTCGGTCCCCTCTGGGCTGGTTAATACGACGCCTGCGCCTGCGCCGTTGGCCGTTGAGGACCCATCAGTGTATACGACCCATTCTTGGGCGGGGGTTTCCTCTTCCCCTGAATGGGAGCACTCAGCCAAAAAGTCTGCCAGAGCTTGGGCTTTGATGGCTGTTCTCGGCTGGTAAGAGATACCTAGCCCACTCAGCTCAATTGCCCATTTCAACAGTCTTCCCGATTTTTCGAATTTTTCCAACACCTTTTCCAGGGGTTGGTCGGTGAGGACTATGACTGGATGCGCGTCAAAGTAAGGTCTGAGCTTCCTGGCTGCAATTATGACCGCGTAGGCGGCTTTTTCAACCATCGGATAATTCTTCTCAGCTGCCCCCAGTGCATGACTCACAAAGTATATAGGTTGCTGGGTGCCTGCCTCTTCCCGTAGGATGACCGCACTGACAGTTATATTAGTTACTGCAATGTAGAGGAAGAGTTTCTCTCCTGCTACTGGTATTGCCAGGGTAGGGAGCCTCTTAAGATGGTCCTTCAGTTGTTCGAAGGCCTCTTTCTGCTCGCCTTCCCATTTGAACTGTTTGTTTCCTTTCAGAATTTTGAAAAAAGGAGTGGCTCTGTCTGCTGATCGGGCTATGAATCGTGCCAAGGCGGCCATTCGTCCCGTCAGGCGCTGGATGTCCCTGATGGTCTTGGGCTCAGGGAGGTTTAGAACTGCCTGAATTTTTTCAGGGTTGGCATCTATACCCCGAGAACTGACCAAGAATCCTAGGAATTTTCCGGAGCGTACTCCAAACGTGCATTTTTTCGGATTTAGTTTCATTTTGTAAGCGCGCAGGGAATTGAAGGTTTCCTGCAAGTCTGTCAGGTGCTCCCTGTCTTCCCTGCTTTTTACGATGGCATCATCAACGTAAGCCTCAATGTTTCTGCCTTTTTGTTTTTCAAACACTTTGTCAACCAGACGCTGGTACGTAGCTCCCGCATTTTTGAGCCCGAAGGGCATCATCTTATACATGTAAGTGCCCGAACTAGTGATGAACGCACACTTCACCCTGTCTGGCTGCCACAAGTACACTTGGTGGTAGCCTGAAAAGGCGTCTAAGAAGCTTAGCATGGTGTAGCCACTGGTGGCGTCTACCAATTGATCGATCCGAGGGAGCGGGTAGCAGTCTTTCGGGCAGGCTTTGTTGAGGTTCGTAAAGTCGACGCACATTCTCCATGCTCCAGACGACTTTTTGACCATGACAACATTTGCCAGCCATTCTGGGTAGTCGCAGACTTCAATGAAGTCTGCTTTCAAGAGTTTGTCGATTTCTTCCTTGATTGCTGCGTCTTTTTCTGCAGACATGTTTCGTTTCTTTTGCTTTACAGGGCGAGCATCCATGCTTACGTTCAGCTTGTGAACGATGCATGAGGGATCAACGCCGGGCATCTCGTCTGCAGAATAGGCAAACACGTCTTTGTTTTTTCTCAGAAGTTTGACCAGTTCGGCCTGATAGGATTCCTCCAAACCTGTTCCTACCAGGACCTGTCTTCCTGGTTCTAAGTCTACCAGCATGCTTTCGCCTCCTGGTTCCAGGCGGTCGGGCGTCGGGTGCTCAACTGGGACTTCGCCTTCCCTGCAGGGGGAACTGTCAGCTTTTCTTTTTCCTTTTCTGTCCCTCTCGTGCTCTTGTAGGGCCACGGAGTAGCATTGTCTGGCTGACTCCTGGTCCCCACGTATCTTTCCTTCCAGCCCGAAGTCCGTGACATACGCAATGGTGAGAGCTCTGATGGAGATTGCGGCCTCGATTTCATCCAGCGTGGCCCTGCCGATCAGGGCATTATAGGCAGACCTTGCATCCACAACAACAAAGGTTGCCCTGACATTCCGGGCTGCGGAACCTTCCCCGAAGGTTACAGGCAAGTCGATGACGCCCATGGGCAGTACGCCGGCCCCACTGAATCCGTACAGGGATCCGGGAGCAGGCCGTAGATGCCTTTTTTCCAGGCCCATTTTTTCGAAAGCATCCTTGTACAAAAGATTTGTATATGCGCCTGTATCTACCATACATCTTCGCACAATGTGGTTGCTGATTTCTAGGGACAGCACCAGAGGATCACTGTGCGGATATATCACCCGTCCTGCATCATCAGGGGTGATACTTAGTGTCACTCCCTTTGGGCTCCCCTCTCTCTCAGCGTAGCAGATCTGGTTTCTCAGTTCGCGCATTTGCCTTTTTTGACTTCTTCGACTGAGCTGGCCCTCAGTGCCCCCTGAAATCACGTGGATTACCATCCGGTTCTGCACTGACCCTTCGGGTTTTTCAGGCACTTCTTTCTGAGACTTGTTTTTAGCTGCGTAGTTGGCCAACCATCCGTTCCTGATTAATTTCTCAATTTCATCTTTCAGGTGACGGCACTCTTCGGTGGTGTGGCCAATGCAGTCGTGGAAAGTGCAGAATTTCTTTGGGTCGCCTTTTGGGCTGCGAGGTTTGCTTGGACGGTTCCATTTGGCAGTTTCTTTTTCTAGTTCGAAGATTTCCGCCCTGGATTTGTTCAGAGCGGTGTAACTATCGAATCTGGGTTGGTAGGCTGGGCGTTCTTTCTTGGGAGTGTCTCCTTCTTCTTTCTGCTTTCCTGGTTCAGCTCTGCCCCTTCCACCCTGCGGTCCCCCTTGAGGCTTTGTTTGGCCTGCAGGGGTGTCCGCCAGGCCGTGGAACTCCTCCTGCAGAATGAACCCCTCAGCAATCTTCCTGGCCATGGCCAAGGTTTCGGGCTGGGCCCTGATCATCTGGTTTTTCATTTCCCCTGGAAGTAGGGAGATTGTCAGGGCGTAGGCGGCGGTGGAATCGTCGATCTCCCTAACCTGCTGGTAGGATAGATCGAATCTTCTCATGTATTCTCTCACACTCTCACCCTTCTTTTGTTTCAGGGTCATGAGATCGAAACGAGTAAGTCGTCTTCTCTTATTTCCGGCATACTGTTCAAGGAAAATTTCAGCCAGCTCTATGAAGAATCTGATTGACCCCCGGCGGAGATCTCTGAACCACCCCTGCGCAAGTCCCACCAGGGTGGTAGGGAAAACTTTGCACCAGATGGCATCATCTACATCATACATGCCCATGTGGCTCTCAAAGGCTGCCAGGTGGTCCTCAGGGTCCGTCGTCCCGTCAAATTTGATGGTGGGCATTTTGATTTTTGGAATGGGGTACTCTTGTACCTCAGGGTGCAACGGGGTTTTCGTAGGCCTGCCTACCAGTCGTGACCTGCTTTCCCCAGACTGGTTACCATGAGATTCCCATTGTTTAGGGGTTGGTTTCCTCGTACTGGGGGAGCGGTGCCTCGGCGGTGGCCTGCTAGCTGCTTCATCCTCTGTTCCCGAGGAGGTCTGTCTGGGCCTCTTCCTCTGGGAGTAGCAGAGGTTTTCACCCTGATGGTACCTGGACTCGAGCGGTTGCCCTCGGTTGAGTCTGGATTGCAAGCTTTGGGATAAGCCAGGGGCTGACTGTTCTTTGGCTGCAGGTGTTAGCCTGGAGAAAACTCCGCCTGGCCTTTCCCCTAAGCGTTTTGACATGGGCTCCCTGGGCTTCATGCGCTCCTGTAATCCTTGAGATAAGCCTCCCTGCCCTCCAGACGCTGATTCTGTCGTGTGAATAGAGAACGCCTGCTGGACAGGTGGTTCTGGTTTGTCAGTGGTAATGCGCCTCTGCACATGCGTATACACTTGGGCTGTTCTTCTCGCTTTTCTCTGAGCGTTTCTGGCGGCGGTCCGCCTCGTGCCCCCGGCCTCGTCCCTGGTGACTGGAGACGGTTGCCTAGGAGCCGATGCGACCCTGCCTACCAAGTCCTCAGGTGTGAATTCTTGATCTAGCATCGCAGAGAAGAACGCGGCTGCCTGCGCCATCTGAGCTGGGGTCAGGTTGAGAGCACGTCCAGGGCGTGCCCCCAGCTCGGGTGTCGCAGCAGCGTTAGATCTACCGAGAGGATTGGTTCCCTCTACCCCAAGGATTGTGGCAGGAGGGACCCTCTCCGACAGCGGCATTCCGTACAGGGGGGCCACCGGAGGGACCGTCGGACCCGCTCCTGCACTGTCATCGACAATTTCTGGCATGATTGTGTTTAATTTTGTGGTTATGAGTGGTTGATTTTAGTGGGTAACTCGTGAGCACAACCGTAAGTTCCCCACAGACGGCGCCAAATTGTTCCTGTTACGGAAACGGTTCTCCCGGCTTAAAATCCGGGTAATGTAATTGAATCGGTAACGGATAACTAGTCGCTTGACTCCCTTGATCTCCCCTTCCTCTCACTCCTGAAATCGGACTTTCCCGGCGGAAAACGGCCTGCTCCCTGCACAATGAACGCACAGGGCCTCGGAGGTTGTCCGAGGAAACCCTCTCCGATGCCTAAGTCAGTCCGTGAAATGCCTTAACGAACCTAGCTCGTGAGGAACTAGGCGGCGTTTTTTGGAGTAAGAGTCTAGAGAGAGAAAAATCCAACCCCCCTCATGTGGGAAATGGAAAGATATTTATACCTTCCCACAGGAGAGAGAAGAGAAAGAGGAATGGTTGGATGGGAAAGTGACAGGTGGCGGCTTCCCATCCATCCATTCCCAATTACCTTAGGCGAAATGACGAGAGGGCCCCTGGGGATCCTGTCCCTGGCAGCCAAGGATTTCCCCAGGGCAGGCAGTCTCCAAGTAGGGGACTGCCAAGCTCTGACAGGCTGCATCGGCCTGCGCTCTCGGCGGCTGACGGCCAACCTTTAGCGTTTTCATGCTTTGTTCTCGGTCCTTGCCGGGGGTTGGTCTTTCGACTCTCCGACAGGAATCGTCCCGGGGCCTGCATAGCAGGCAGTTGATTGTCAGGCGACCCACCCCCAATCACTAGCGACCGCAGGTTAAGTTTAGATCTAAAGGTTGTATTGTATCGACCGGACTTGCACCTTAGGTAGTTCGATTAATGATTAGTTAGTTAATTCCTTGACCCCGACTAATATTCATAGTGAACCTACGATCCTAGACCTTCTCCTTTGTTATTCTGTATTAGTTATTTAGCTTCCACTTAAAAAACCCTAGAAAAACGGTGACCCGTAATCTAGAATCTAACTCTTAGGATAAATAGTTGAATTCTCATCTCCTTGTGGTTCGACCCCTAACTTCGCTATCTACATTAGTTAGTGACCTTAGGGTACTTTTGATTAGGGATACGACTTAGCCCTATCAGTTACCTAGACAAAAATTTGTACACCATACGGGGAGGGAGGCCTCAATCTCAAACAGTCTGGTGTATGGAATGCAGCAGCCATTACTAACCTTGCCTGGTGGATAAGCAGTGATGCAAACCGGCTATGGGTGCAATGGATGCACCATATCTACATAAAAGAAAATGAATGGAACACCTATACTCCACCACAAGACTTAAGTTGGTATTGGAAGAAAATAGGCAGAAGTAGAGACAAGCTCAAAGAGGGACTTGAAAATGAAGAGTGGACGCTACAGGGGACTAAAAGTTACACTATATCAAAAGGATATCACTGGTTGAGGAAGAAACATGAAGAAATAGAATGGAATAATCTGATATGGAATAGATAGTCAATCCTAAAACATAGTGTCATGGCATGGATATTCCAACACAAGGCTATGAACACCAAAGACAAGCTAAAGGCCCTGAATATTATTACTGAATATAGCTGCTATTTATGTGAGATGCAAACAGGATCTCTGCATTACTTGTTTTGCAACTGCACTTACAGAAGCACCACATCCTGAAAGAGGTGGCAGATTGACAACACTTCAGAGTTGACCTTAGCATCTCTAATCAATGGAGAAAAAGAATGAGAGGCACCAAATTACAAAGAGTCATCAGGAATGGGTCTGTCAATGCAGTTATTTATCACATATGGAAGCATAGGAACCAAGCAAGACTGGAACTTAGGCTACTAAGACCTGAAATTGTTATTCAAAATGTCACAAATGAGTTAGCTAGTTTCTTTAAAAATAGGCAGTATACCAAATTTAGTGGCAAGAATAAGTCTTTTATAAGGCTTTTCTAGATCTCTTGTACAAATTTGACACTTGCTTATATATACACTTACCCTTTACCAAAAAAAATATTGGGCAAAAATTACCTACTACTAATATATTTACTAAAAATACAGAACTCACCATAACTTAATACTATTAATTTAAAATTCACATTTTTAAATCGCCTACACCTAATAAAATTGGGTCAATTTATAGTTCATATTTATACTATTAATTTCCTAATCATAAATCAAAGATATTCACAAAACACGCTATTTTCATAATATCAAACCCTAAACCCTAACCTTATACTAACAATCTACCTAATCAATTGGGCAAAACTATCTAGCAAGCTAACATGCTAAACTTAATTAATAGCCTAACAACATTAAAAATCTAATCAAAATCACTAATTACAAAAATTAAATTAAATAATTCAACCTAATTGAAATCAATAATAAAAAAAATTAAACTAAATAAATTTATTTAGTTTAATTTTTTTTATTATTGATTTAATCAACTAAATTAAAAACGAAAAACATACCTTATAAGTGAGAAAAGGGGGAAAGTTAGAGTAGGGAGAAACTTTGAGGAGGGACGTCGGGTTTGGAGAGAAGGTAGAGAGTGATTTTTTTGGAATGAATGACGAGTAGGGGCTGGAAGGAGCTTTGAACCCGAAATTTGGGTCAGGTCTATGGCGACCGACATCGTTTGCCCATTTCCTCAATATGGCGACCAACTATGGTCGCCTGAGTGGTGAATATGGGAGTCCAACTGTGGTCGCCCGTGTTGCTATGTACAGTGTTTTCCCCCAACATTTTTCACATACACGTGGGTGACCGATTTCGGACTCCCATTTTTTTAAGCAGGCGCCAAAATGGCGTCTGTTGATTTAGACGCCAGCTAGTCAGTCGTCTGTGGCTTATTTTCTTGTAGTGTTGTAATCTACATTTCAAGCTCGTGTCCTTTACTTACGTGACAATTTGTTGTTTCCCAAATGAACATTCGCATGCTAAAACAACTTCGACAAATCAAAAGATGCATTAAAATGATGTAGCTCAACAAATTCCCATGCTAGATTCAAAACATTAGTTGTCATGCATAATCGTCTTACTAACGCGCGCATTCAAACATTAATCGATTCCTAGTAGAGGTCGCTATGTGCGGGCGGGGTTGGGTGTTTTTTGTGAACTTCCCAACACGTACCTTCACCCCTTACTCAAAATCTTCGATTTCCGGATGCCCGAAATCATTGGTCATGACAGTCATATATACAATATCCGACATATCGCTATTTATATGCAAAGGGACGAGCCTCTAAACTCTAGCATTACAAGGCAATCTATGTTTTGTGCGCAGTATGGCCTAAGTGTAGAGTGGGCTCGAGCGGGACCGAACTCCCACAAAATTCGATGGCGACTCCATTATGATTCAATTTCAATTCGAGAACAATCTCATCACGAGAACTTTCGCTTAACCAAATAAAAATCCCCGCGCATCGCCGCGTCCCAGGAGAGTGGGCTTTGCCATGTCCATAGACGGATTAGACGAACACCCATTAAGGGAAAACGGAGTATCGTAGACTTTAAATAGTCAAACAACAATGGTCAAAACGCCGAGAGACTTATGTTCGCGACGCAAGTGATGAACTCAGCTCATATACATATTTAGTCTTATTTTATCCTCCATTTTTACCGATTTCACATGCCTTAAGAATAGTTTTGGTAGCTTTTACCCATAGTTTGTTATGTCAGGTATTTCATTTATGTTTTGGCATGAAACATAGCAAAATAAGAAGTTAAGAGCTACAAATGAAGAATACAAGAGAAACAAGGCGAAGAGGCTGGTAACAACAGCCGAACCAGTCGGTTTGAATGCGAACCAGTCAGTTCGTTTATGAACCGGTCGGTATAAATTTGTACCGGGCAGTTCGCTGTGCGTCAGTTGGACTTTCCTAAACTGCTGAAGAGTCTACGTTTTACCTTAATTAATGCTCTATGGGAGTATTTTATTCGAGTTTGCTTAATTTCCTATTTAAACTCTTGTAATAAGTATAAATACCCCTCTTCGGGTTAGGTTTAAGGGCACTTTTAGATTAAGAACTTTAGTTTAGACTTATCATTAGTTTCAGAATTCTGCAAGTTTGTAGCGATACTTTTAGTTATTCAATCTTTCAGTTCTATGCAATTGGTACTTTTTCTTGTTCCCTTATTCTAATGTTGATTTCTATTATGTTTTAGCTCTTTTATTGCTTTAACCTTTAATATGAGTAGCTAGGTTATTCTTTTAGGGTTAAAGGGGATCTATGTTAATTGAATTGGGGATGTTAGTTTAATTAATTGTTTGATTGATCATTCATATGTTATTGTCTTACTACTTGTTTTGAATCATTGTTTGATTAGTTTGACGTGTTGAGCTAGTTGAATGTTTAGGAGCCCAAACCTAAGATCGAAAGCCTGGTAAGGATAGACTTACAAGTAAGTGGGTAGGATAATCTGGTAAGTTGCGAGAGCCGTCAGAATCTATCCTAAGGTTGGCATAAGATCCGAAAGGCCGTGTCTTTGCCCAAATAACTCTGATTGATTAATTGAATGATTAATTAACTTGACCCAATTTAATTACATAGTGAACCGGAAAGCCCTAGATCTCGTTAATATTGGTAGAACCTCTTAACTTGCATAATCGCATTAGTTTAGATCAAACTCATAAAAAACCGGAATTAGAAGAATTTAGAATCGACTATTGATAATTAGTGATTTTCATCTGTCTCTCTGTTGTTCGACCCTTACTTGCTACTAGCTACTTGTTAGTCATTTGTTAGGTTTATTTGATATAGGTGATACGACTTTAGCCTTATCAGCAAGTCGATGGACATCAATCATGCATTCCTCCTAAATCTCCATTCTTACATTTCAGTTCAATTTTATTCCTTCATTTACGACTTATAGCGAACGCTTCATAAAACTAATTCGAATATCGACGAATTTTGAGTCGTCTCTACTTCGATAAATGTAGAAGTAACATACGTCGGGATAAGTTAGTACAAGACACTCTAAGGCCTCGGGAACAAGCTAGCATAACGCTTCGGTCCCGTACGCCATTAGTTTAGACACCCCAGTTCCCGCGTCTAAGGGAAGAGGCGCTCGGTGGCACGTGCCTATGTCCCAGTGTAACAACCTGGATTTTCGATGACTCAAAATAATAGATAATACGGAAAGTTATCCAAGTCATTTAATAAAAGTTATGTCAGAATATAAATAAATCTGGATTGTAGTCTTGATTCACTTAGTACAGAATATAGATTGTATTTTATACAAACATATTATTAAATCTTTCTCGCTCGATTCCCCAACGTCTTAGACCTGCAAAAAAATAAAACAGTGGCCACCGAGCGGAACAGCAACCAAACCGTTCATCTAACATCACCTCATACATATAAGACAATCATGTGAATAACAAATAATATGCTTATAAAAATATTAAAGGATATCACGTAACAGATAATTTCCTTTGATTCAATTAAGCAACATGTGAGGTGATGAAAACGCTAAAGTTTAAAAGATGGGACATTGGCAGCCATTTGATTTTTAAATCATTTTTCACGTAAACAGATAAAACACACGAGTCGTGGCTCCTAGTATCACCGCTACATCCTATTGGCTTGCATCTCACCAATAGAAGTAATCGTGTTACTGACTCGTAGACCGAATCGATCTTATGAGGTTTACATCTCACTCATAAGGCTCAATTGGGCCCGAACTTCTATTATATTATACGTTTATTCAGACGGAGCTCTAGGCGAAATGAAAGTCGATGATTACATTCTCTGCATCACCAAGAGGGAACCCGCAGTTTTTAGAATCCTTTTCTGCCCCCGTTACCTAGGTGCTAATACTGATCAAGTACTTGTCTATACATGCGCACATACCCTACGCAAACTCTTGAACCACAACTCTCACTGCCGTAGGATGACTACCTTAAACACTAGGTCAACTCTCGGACCGTAGCCTCCGAGTCTGCTTTTCATTACAAGTGCAGTCGAAACACCACATATGGTAGAATCCAACACAAGTTATTCGTCCCAGACTCGCATCGTAAACCTTAAATAAAAGTCGCCCGTGAACAAGTAGTACATCATTTGGTGACTTTTAATAATCGGTCGAACTCATTTGAAATGGTCAAATCCTCAAATACTTACTTTCAGTGTGCCAACATTATACTTTAATCCTCAAGTGTCACCCGAAACATTATATCCCAAATATCGTATAACTTCGTTTAAAATAGTAAACTTTAAATGGAGTTTTATATAAAAATAAAATTTAAGGTATAATAAAATATTATTTTAAAATCTATAGTTTCTGAAAAATATAAATTAAGTCGTACTTAATCGATTTACAAAATTTGACGTAAAATCATTTTTTAAATATTTATGAATGTCATGTAAAAATTTCGTAATAAAATAAATTCATTTATTTTAGAAATCGAAATTTATAAATTTCTACCTATATAAAAATAATAAATAAAGTATTATTAAAATAAAATAATTTGTAGGTTACTAATTTATTCTATTATTCTAATATATAAACAAATGTAAAAATACTAAAGAAAATTAAATATGACCAAAATTACAATTATATAAAATACACAAAAAATATAAAGTACACATAATAAATATACATAGTAAATAGAAATGAATAAATAAAATGATATAAGTAAATTTTATCGTTTTAAGTTCTTTTATTCATTTTCTCATACAAATAGAAATGTAAAGGTGATAAATAAATTAAACAAGTAATAATTTAGTTAAGTCAAATTTAGTCATAAATAAATACATAACATAAATAAAATATCACGTAACATTTTTATATACATAAGTAATTTAGTCATACAAATAAGCCTAAATATTTAAATAAGCAATTTATTAAATTAGTAACATAATATATATATATATATATAATGTTGTTAGAAGAAAAGTTTGGTTACTTTAATAAGTTATTACTGAGTATTTATTAACGTTATTAAGAATTAAAGGTCAACAGGTCAATAATATCGTTTACGTAAGAAAAGTCGTCTTCTTCCCCTTTTTAAAGACATTTTCGGTCGAAATTGATTTCACCTTTAATACGTTTCCCGAAAATTATCCTGTCAAATACTGGGTCGCTCCTCATTCCCGATGCTCCAATTATAGAGAAGGACGAGGGAATAAATATAGTATGTAGTACGGAGTAAGTAGATATATCAATGTAGTACTCCGTATATATATAGTAAGAGTAGTAGTATGTTAGTAAGTAGTGTAGATTAGTATGTTAGTACGTATTAGTATGTAGTATAGGTAGGAGTCGTATGTAGTATTTATAATACACGGAGTATGGAGGAGGGAATGAGGGAATACTGGAGTAGGCATGAGGTGTAGTGTAGGTTTGAGTGGTGTAGAGTGTACGGGGATCAGGTGTTTGCTGTAAAAGAAATAGCATGCATGCATGAATATATTAGATTAAGGGAGGGGGATTAAAAGTTGTCGCGTGTTAGAGGTCTATTGTGGGTCGATTTCAAGTGCGGTCCGATTCTCGTACAAACGTTTTTCTTTCTTTCTTAAAAAGTTGAAATATAAGATTACAGAATTAAAATAATGGAGACCAAATTTTTTTTTTTAAAAGGAATTTGTGAAACGGTAAGTAAAATAGACGATAAATAGTATTATGGGACAAAAGTTATAAGAAATCATTATTTTAAGAATTCGATAAATTATTTCTAAATCTTTACGAGACGAGAAAATGTCGAAACGACGGTTCATTATAAAAATATATTTTTGAATTTTGAACTTTATTTAACGAAAGATAATATTTTTTAATAATTTGATAAATAAATTCTCATGTTTTTAAATACGGAATAATTTTAATTTAACAAAAATAAAATATTTTATTTACGAAAATAATTTTTTAAGCGTTAAACTTGGTTTAAATAAATGTTTAAAACTTTAACTTTATTTGAAAAATACGGGTGTTACACCCAGGGTGCTCGACATTCTTCGTCTCAGACTTGTCTTTTGATCAACATGCAATGCGATGCGTGGTTGATCAGAGTCTGTCTGATTCTTATTCTGCAATTCTGACTTCTGGTTCATTCACTAACTTACGTACAACTTACGTCTAACTCGTTCCTACTCTATTTCGACTTTCGTTTATGTTGTATTGTGAAATACGGGTTGTATTCCGCCCATGTAGCTTGTAATTTTACGTTTGAAGTTATTTATTTCATTATGTGGCCTTTACCGCTTTTCAAATGAGCCTTCGCATGCTAAAACAATTTTGACTAAGTACAAGATGCATTAAACGACGTAGTAGAAGATACAATTCGCATGCCTAGATTAAAACGATGTTTGTCGTACATTTAATCACCTTACTAACACGTGTACTAGAAAACCAATCGATATCTTAGTAGAGGCCGCTACGTGTGGGCGGGGTTGGTGTCCTTCGTGGGATTCTCAACACGTACCTTCGCCCCTTAATCTAAATCTTCGATTTCAGAATGCCCGAAACCATTGGTTGCAAGAGTCATACGATGTCCAAAATTCGATATTCGTTATGCAAAGGGACGACCCCTAAACTCTAGTACTATAAGGCAATCCGCGCTTTGTGCGCAGTATGGCCTAAGTATAGAGTGGACTCGAATGGGTTCGAACTCCCACAAAGTTCAGTGACGAACTCCACTTCGATTTCGATTTCAATTTAAGAACCATCTCACCACTAGATTCATTCACCTACCCAAACCCGCGCTTGGCCGCATCGGGGTGGACTTTGCCATATCCACATAGTGATTGTATGAGTTCGGAACAAGAGTTGACTCGTTATGAACGAATAAAGCGTAATTTAATTAATCCTAACATTGTACTTCGATTATAGAGTCGATATCAAATATTCAGGAGTTTAATCGAACCATGCGTCAAAGACAAGCGATAATTGATTCCGAGATCAGCAACAGGCACAGACAGAAGCGCGCACCCGCAGGCACCCTGATGCTCGAGCGCACTGGACCAGGCATTTCAATTGTAAAGTGCCTCAGTCCAGGCGCCTGGTATGATGCCTAGTCGGACTTTGGAGAGAATTGATTATTGAATGTAATCATTTTGAAAAGCGTTTGTCGAGAACGTTGTATCGTGAGGGATATATAGATGCGTTCCATTGTTTTAGAAGATGTTTAGAATTCATTTTATGAATGAACTCGCTCCTTCACATTGAACGCGCGAGACGACAACGAAATGAGCGACCGATGACGTGAGTGTGATACTCTTGTGTTCGGATTTCCTCATTCCACCATCCACGCATCCAACGCAATTGGATCGAGCATTTTAGTCGTAGTGTCCTAAACTATTATGTACATGTCAATTGTTGAAGTTATTTAATTTGCGTCGAATGTAAAAGCGATAAATGAAAGCGATATATTTACATTTTACCAAAAAAAAAGAAAGAGTTAGTAAAGTTAGATGTGAAATGTAAATGTTAGATTGTTAGATGTTAGTAAACAAAATGAAAAAGAAACAAAAAGAACAAAGTTAGAAATGGAGTTGTAACACACTCAACATACATGTTATCGGCTCGAGTTAAGGCTCGCTTTCGTAACGACTTTGACACGGAGAGACTTTTCGATATGGTAGGTGAGTTAGGGTATACATAGGGTTTGTATCTCGGAATAGGCTTTAGGAGAGAGTTGAAATGTGGATTGTATAGGCCTTTTTTATTCTTGTTTTCTGACCCTTGCACCAGTCGAAGTGCTCTCGTATATATTGAGGTTGGAAGTGTTTGGATATGCGTTTAGGCGCCGAAACCTAGATACAAAAATCTTAGTTCGAATGCGTAAGGCTCGGGTGCACGGGTCTGTGCGCCTCAGTTCTGGGATGCACGGTTCCGTGCAATTAAGCGCGGGTTGAATACGAGAGATGACATCGCGAAATTTGTGAGTAAGTGCTTGACTACTCAACAAGTAAATTTCGAGAATAAGAAACTTGGAGGTTTGCTACAACCGCTTTCTGTTCCGGAATGGAAATGGCAGTGTATATCAATGGATTTCGTGATGGCACTCCTGACGATCGTGAATGGAAGAAACGGTATTTGAGTTATAGTGGACCGTTTGACTAAGTGTGCACGATTTGTTCCTATTCGTGACACTTGGAGTTTGGAGAAGCTCGCAGACGTTTATGTTGCCAAGATAGTCCGTCATCATGGCGTACCTCTCGAGATTGTTTCTGACCGTGATCCGAGGTTTTGCTAAGTTTTGGAAGACGTTAGAAGATGCTTTGGGAACAAATTGTTGATGAGTACCGCTTTCAATGCTGCTACCGATGGAAAGTTCAAGAGAATAATCTAGACTTTGGAAGATATGTTACGGGATTGTGCGTTGGATTTCGAGGAGAATTTGATTAGACACCTCCCGTTGGTGGAATTTTCCTACAGCAACAGTTATCATGCTTTTATCAAGATGTCCCCTTTTGAGGCACTTTATGGTCGTAAGTGTCATAGTCCTGTTTGTTGGAATGTACATGGTGAAGTGAAGGCTTTAGGTCCAGATCTATTGGTTGAAACTATTGATGCGGTGGAACTAATTCGTTCTAGGATGAAGGCTCCTCAAGACCGACAGAAGTCTTACGCCAATGTCCATCGCCGACCTTTGGAATTTTTGGTTGGTGACCTTGTGTTTCTTAAGGTGTCACTCATGAAAGGGGTGAAACAATTTGGAATTAAGGGTAAACTCAGTTCGAAATTTATTGGTCCGTATCCTGTGATCGAGAAAGTAGGTGAAGTGGCTTACAAACTGGAGTTACCTGCTTCCATGAGCAAGGTTCATGATTTTATTTTATTTTTTTCATGTTTCTCAGTTGAGAAAATATGTTCGTGACCCTGAGCATGTTTTGGAACCCGAGGTTGTTGAACTTAAACCTGATCTGATCTGACCTACGAGGATAGGTTCGTGAAGATTACTGATTGCCGTGAGAAACGCTTAAGAAATAAGGTTGTACTTCTGGTGAAGGTTATGTGGCGCTGTAATCGATTTGAAGAAGAAATTAAACGTGGGAAACTGAAGCTGTGATGAAAGCTAAGCATCCCCATCTTTTCGAGTGAGGTAATCTTGAATCATTTCTGCTTATTCTCAGTGTGAGGACGAAACTTTCTTTTAGTGGGGAAAGTTGTAACACCGCAAATTTTCTAGCCCTGCCATTTATTATGTTACGACTCCGTCATAATTTTGCTATTAATTTTAACATATGTTCTCCTCTTGTTTTGAGTTTCCTATTATTTCCGAGCCAAGTATTATTATTTTTTTCATTAAAAGATTTTAAATTATTTTATTGTTCAATCACAAACCTATTTATTTTTATTTCATCGCCATTTATTTATTTATTTTTCAAGGAACTCCATTTTCCTAAGAACTATTGTTTTAAGCTCGGATTTGAGTTATTTATTTTTCTAAAAGTGTCCAAACACATTTCTAACTTGGAAAATATTTTATTACAAAAAATCACTATTTCTCCAGACAGGGTGACCAAGACCCCCCTGCCCTCTGGTCCCCGAGGTGTTCACACCCCAGCAGGGTCAGGGGAAACCGGGGGCCCTCCCGTCATTTCGCCTAAGGTAATAGGGAATGGGTGGATGAGGTAAAGCCACTTGTCACCCTCTCATCCACCCATCCTCCCTCTCTCCCTCTCATCCCTCTCTCTTGTGGGAAGGTATAAATACTCTTCCATTTCCCACAAGAAAGGGGTTGGAATTTCTCTCTCTAGACTCTCACTCTATAACCGCCACCTAGTTCCTCACAAGTTAGGTTGTAATACCCCGTATTTTTCAAATAGAGTTAAAATTTTAAAAATTTATTTAAACCAAGTTTAACGTTTGAAAAATTATTTTCGTGAATAAAATATTTTGTTTTCGTTAAAAAAAAAAATTTATTCCGTTATAAAAAGATGAAAATTTATTTATCGAATTATTAAAATGTTTATCTTTCGTTAAATAAAGTTTAAAACTCGAAAATAATTTTAATATTGACCTGTCATTTTAACATTTTCTCGTCTCATAAAAATTTAGTAATTTATCGAATTCTTAAAATAATGATTTCTTATAACTTTTGTCTCGTAATACTATTTACCGTCTATTTTACTTACCGTCTCATAAATTCCTTTTTAAAAATGAATTTTACGGTTTCCATTATTTTAATTCCGTGATCTCTTATTTCAACTTTTTAAGAAAGAAAGAAAAACGTTTGTACGAAAAACGGACCGAAACTCAGGGAATGTGGGCTCCTAATTAAAATACCACGTATATGGCATGCATGCATTTCTAGTTTTCTACACTACACTACTACATACCTACCCACAACTCATCCAACCTATATACACTAATAGTACTACACCTACCTAAACTACAACCTACACCTAATCGTTTACTTTTTCACTAGTAATAACCTCATTTCTCTCACTAAAAAATTTTCTCCTCCTTCTCTCTACAAAAAAAAAAACCAAAACCAAAACCCTAAGTGACCACCTTCACATCCGCCACCACCATCTACCTTCCTATCTTCCATCCTTGCCGGAGATGGGGTTTTCCAGCCCCATCTCCGGCCTCCCGATCATTCCACTTCTATGATTGATGGTTCTCACACCACATTCCTACTGTTTATTCACATAGAGTCCGTCACTTGCTCGTCATTTGTTTTTGGTTTCATGTCGGTCTGAGTTTTGTCGTGTCCGATCGACTCCGATCGCCGACTCTTTCTTCCGATCGTGCTCCGCCTCCCTCTTCTGAACGTACGTCCTCCCTCTCCTCGCCTGTCGGTCGATCTCGTTGGCCTTTGTCCGGTCGTCGCTGGGGAGGTTGCCGGTGTGGTATGTTGTATGTTTAGGGTCTTTCCTCACTACTTATGATCTAAGTAGTGTTTCTCTTCAATTTCTAGAGATGTTCCCCCCTCCCCTCGCCCCCTTCCCCCATCTCTAGTAAGTTGTTGAGTTGTTGTTTTTTCTTCTTGTTTTGTCCTGGGGTTGTCTTGCATGGATGGCTAGGTGTTCCCCCATCCCCTCGCCCCCTTCCCCCATCGTAGCCCTATGTAAGACTGTCTGGGATGGGGTTTTTTTATGGATCATATTAGGTCTCGGGTGGGGAGTGGATCACGTATGGGTCCGTTGCTGGTTGTCTTTGTCCGTTGGTAGATTTTGTCGTTCTCGGGTGTTTTAGGATCGAGCCTTCTTTCTTTTTCCGTCTCTCGTTTGGTCTTTTCTGCGTCGTGAGCAGTGACCTACTCTTTGTTTGCATGTGTGCTTGGGAATGTTTCTTGGTGTGGATTGTTGCTCATTGTTGTGGTTTGATCGGGGTTGGAGATAGGTTGGTCGTTTGGGTTTGGGTGGATGGTTGTGATGGTGGATTCTGTTTAATGGTAATGACGCTTCTTTTTTATTTGAGGTTGTGTTTGTTTTTCACAATAATCTCCTTTAGGAGTCCGATGAATTTGGTGTTCGGGGGTCTTGGATGTGTTGGTTCTACTCTAGAATCTGATTCTAGAGTGGTCAATAGAAAGATTGAGAAGTGGCGTAGTCTCCTTATCGTCATCTCGGTTTGCTCGTTGATTTGCTGGCCTTGTTCTAGGTGTGTTCGATCACCAAAATGCAGGAGTTTTTACTCCATTGATGACAGGTCACCTGTTATTCACCCTTTCTTTCTACGTCTTTATGGCGTAAGTGCATTTTGTTTGTGTTAATCGTCCCATCAGCGGTTTTGTGGAGTCTTCACCTTGGATGATGATGCGGTGGATGCTAAAGCTCGTGATCTCTCTATTGCTCCCTGTCAGCATGATTTGGCTCTTGGACAACGTAGTTTCATCATGTTTAGACTTTATTTAAGTTTTATTATGTTCGTATTGTATTATGTTATTATCCGATCCATCAACAAAAGAGCACACTTTATAGGTGTGTCTCTAAACTTGTTGTAGGGTGGTTTGACTTCGTTGGCAAAAAAAAAAAAAAAAAAAAACTACACCTAATCCCTACGTTTCTACTCCCTACTTCTATATCTCTATAAATACTACCACTACTTGTACTACTACGTAATACTCCGTATACTACATACTCTCCATAATCCTACGTACTACATACTACGGAGTACTATGTTACGTACTATTTTTACTTACTATACTATATACTATATAATCCGTAATATATATACTATATTTACTCCCTCGTCCTTTTCTAATTGGAGCATCGAGAATGAGGAGCTACCCAATATTTGGCGAAATCACTTTTCTAGTACCGTAATTGGGTCAAATCATTTTGACTTTTGATTCTTAATAACGTTAATAAATAGTAGTCTATTAAGGTAACCAAATTTTTCTTCTAACAACATTTCTTATATATAAATATATTATGTTAATAATTTAATAAATTGCTTACTTAAATATTTAGGCTTATTTGTATACCTAAATTACTTATATATATATAAAAATGTTAAGTGATATTTTATTTGTGTTATATACGACTAAATTCAACTCGACTAAATTATCACTTGTTTAGTTTATTTATTTATCACCTTTACATTTCATTTATATGAAAAATGAGAAAATGAATAAAAGAACTTAAAATGATAAAATTTACCTATATCATTTTCATTGTATTTAATACTCAGTATGTATGTTTAATTCTATTTGTTATGTATGTTTAATTCTATTTGTTATGTATGTGTATTCTATGTACTTTATATTTTATATGTATTTTATATAATTGTAATTACGGTCATATTTAAGTTTCTTTAGTATTTTTACATTCGTTTATCTATTATAAAAATAGAGTAAATTAGTAACCTACAAAATATTTTATTTTAATAATACTTTAATTATTATTTTTATATAAATAGAAATTTATAAAATTCATTTTCTAAAATAGGGTGCATCTTTCACAAAACGAGGAATCTCAACACACAGCCACTGTCCTTTTTGTGAAAACTTGGGTTCCTTCGAGCTTGAAATAGATGATCACCTCTTCAGAGACTGCGCTTTTGCTTCCCGTGTTTGGCTTGGTGGACCCATAGGAATTTGTGGCTCTCCGAATTTCATCAACGTGAAGTCTTGGATTGTCAATTGGCTTAATTACCTCAACTCAAATGAAGATCCTGAGGCATTGGTCATCAAATTCCTTGGGACACTTTGGTTTATTTGGCGTGCTCGAAATAACAGTATCTTCAATGGAGATGTTTGGCCCTTTAATCTCATTCTTCAGCAGATAAACAGCCTACCACCGTCCTATGCTCCCCAGGCGACTAACCATCTCACCACCTCAAGCAATTCTGTTCAATCATCTCAAGCAAATTGCAATGGCAAGCCGTTTGAACTCGTTTGAGACCTGAGCTCCTGCCATCCTCTCCTTATAATGGTCGACGCCTCCTGGTCCGAAAACTTTACTGCTGCTGGTGGAAGTTGTTGCGATCCTTAAAGCCTGTAACTGGGCATCTCACCGGCGAATCTATCACATTATTATCGCCACAGACTGCCTTTCGCTCTTGGATGCAATGTGCGACGAGAATACACCGTGGAATGAACTCGGTTTCATTATCAAGGACATTGTCCTCGCCTACTCACTTAGTTTTCATTGTTTTTCTATTAAATACATTCCTAGAATCCTTAATAAGTGCGCACACAGAATAGCCGTCAATGCGCGCAGAAACAATTCAAACTTGCTTACCCTGTTGACAAAAAAAAAGAAAAAAAAAATCTCCAAAATTGTACTCCGTTTCAGCCTGATAGGAACAGACACATAGCTTATGCATCAACTTCTCAGATGATTGTAATAGCCTGATGGGAACAGAAGGAAGCCGCACTCAATAATCAAAATTGCATGTATTGCATTAATAATACTGGTATAATCAAAATTGCGTTTCTTACACATTTGTGGTGCATAAATTTCTTAAAACAAACCCAAAAGGAATCTGAGTGTAAGTTGCTTCCTCAGTCTTCACAATCCATGCATCTATTACGCCAGAAACTCAGACAACTCATCCAAGAAAGCAGATATATCATTCGATCCCGCTGAAGGTTGGTCACCTCTCTTAAAAGAAAAACATATGCACAGTAAATTGGTAAGGGGAGGTGGGTTAGTAGAGAATATTTCTGCGACTGGAATGAATTCTCAAACCGATTTGAAGGAACTGATACTACGCCTATAAGAACTAAAAAAAACGTTTACCCTTCAGAAACAATTGTTATATTGTACGAATGAATGAATGTGTATGGTCTGAAACTCACTATCCTCCAAGCGATTTCTGCTTATACCCATACTTCATCCTCTCAAATAATTTCTCTTTCATTTTGCGTTTCTTATCCATCTTTATCCGGTACCGCAGTTCCCTCTCTCTCTCATATATGCCTTGCCAATGCACTTCCCCTGTTAGTGGCCACAACCACGATCTGCGTTGCCAGTCACCATCATCTGCTGCCTCAGCGCGGTCTTCGTCCATGCTCTTCAGGAGTGTAAAGTTGAAATATCTGGCCCACATATTCCCCTTCCTTTTACTCACCGGGTGTTGCTCTTGGAGCAGTCCACTGTGTGGATTTATGTATACCATCTTCCGTGCACTATGATAAGCCCACACATTGACCAGTAGTTCCAAGATCCGGCAATAACAGTTCTTTTTCTGAAATTAAGGGCACTTAATAAATTACACAGCCTTGTAGCAAAATAACAGTTCTTTTTTCTGAAATTTAGGACACTCCATATTCACTTAACCTTGTAGCGCAACATCCCATTTGGGACATAAATGAAATTCGGGAAAGTAAATTACCTCAGGTTCTGATAACCCCAAAGGGCACTCACTTTGTGAACTGTCACTATGCATAGCATCCAGAGAATCAACAAACATCCTGAAAGATAAAGAGTGCAATTTTTTTTTACAATTTACGTGCTTCGATAAAAGATCCTGATGAAAGAAGTCCTTATTTCTTTACTGCATTACCTCGAGAACATCATGAATTCCAGAAAAGAAGAAGTTGGCATGACCCAACTGTGCAAGGCAGACCAATGGTGTGAGTCCTTAGGCATCGGAGGGAGTGCTTCAACATTTGAGGGCAAGCCATACATACTGCGGAAAGCTTTCTCAAATGCAACTCTGATAAACATTCGAATCAAAATGGTCAACTTTAAAAACTAATTAGGCCAAAGTCCCAACCCCAAACACTAGATGAAGTTTCAGGATATATGTCATAGCATTAAGCAGATTGAGTACCCAACAATACAAAGACATTCTCACGTTCATAAGCTTTCTATGAAAACGAAATTGTGTCACATGGTCAGCAGGCATAAGAAGAAAACAGAGCGGCTGAGAAAGGGAAGAACTATCCAACAGCATGTGGCTTATTGACAGTTAAGCTTAAAACAAGAAAATATGCAAGGCCATACAATTAGGTAGGCTCTTTCGGATGGAGAAACAGTTGGTACCTCTTAACTACAATAATTTACCTCACAAAAGAGTACTACGAAGTATAAGCAAATTAAGGATGACTGATTATTTTGTTGGACAGAACCCAAAACACATCAACAATAGTTGATTGCATTTAGTGGTGTACATGGGAAACAGCATTATCATATGATGTTTCTATTAATCATTCAAATGATATTAGAAAAAAAAATTGATTAATTATATATTAGTCCTCGCTTTAGAGCAAAGGAATGAAAAAAGTGAACCTGTTGGTTACTCAGAATGGTCATGTAACTCCATTTATATAGTCAACTTCTCAACTGCTTTATGTTTTGTTATTTAATTCAATGTTTTTGCTATCTCTTGAAGGCTAGAATGACTAATCACAATTCACGACTATAGTTCCCACATAAATGTACTTTCAATTACGCTGGCATGTCACATGTCCGACACGACACTTCAATACTTCACCTACTTGGCACAAAATAGTGAAATACCCATATCCCACAACTTGTGGGAGTCGTGGTAACACAACTTTACAATTATGGTTTATACATGACACACCTATAGAAGGCGAAAGTAAAATGTAACGCAGTCATCGTTTTAGGTTTCAGTTTCAACTTACAGCTAGAAACATAGAATTACATATGGTAACGAATATATCAATGTTCGTGTATATATGATTGAGATTGTAAAGGGAAGAAGTGAGGTGAAGATAGTAGTTCATTACTCCATTCATTTCCATTGGCCATGTTTCCATTTTTTACACTACTCAGAGCTCAAGCTAATCTTCGATATTCTTGACAATCTATAAGATAAAATTATATTCATGTAACTTTCAGTTCAATTCTGCTCGGACAGTTTAAGTTTAGTTAAGTTAAATTCAGTTTAGACACATTAATAACAACAACAACAATAATAATAATAATTAATATAAATAACAATATTATTAATTATTATTATTATTATTATTATTATTAATTAATACCCCTCCGTATTCAAATAATTGTCGTTTTCATTTTACGAGGCGACCCTTTGAATTCAATTTTTACAAAAATATATTGGTTAAAAATTACACCATAAAAATCTTTACGAAAAGAGTTTTGAAATGACAATACATTTCAATATATTTAGTTATATATTTTGGTACTGAAGACAGAAGTGGGTATCTCAAAAAGTGAGATCGACAATTATTTGAATAGGGAGGGAGTACTTTTCAATTAATATTATAATTATTACTATTATTAATACTCCCTCCGAGTTCCTATTTTTGTCTCACTTTCCATTTTGAGCTAAGTTTGATATTTGTCACACTTTCCTTATTAGATCATCAATGTGTGGTTCACATTTACTCTCCATTTCTCTCTCTTCCTACTTTTTTGAGTCACTAATTTTTCTTCCTTAATTTTCATCCCAAAAGCAAATGGGACAATAATAGGAACTCGGAGGGAGTATTATTTATTAATTCTCCCTCTTAACTTCTTGTAATTTGTTCCGGTGTTAATGAAAGTTCGATTTTAAAAATTTAAAAAAAAATAATAATTCATTATTAATACGGAGTAATTATTATTATTATTATTAATTACAAGTATTATTAATTATTATTACTCTCTCCGAGTTCCTATATTGACACGTTTGGTTTTGGATAGAAATTATGGAGAGAGTATTATATTAATAAAAGTGACTGGTGGGTTGAAAAAGTAAGAGAGATGAACATTATATTAATTAAATGAGAAAAATGGATTGGAAAAGTAGGAGAGATGAATATCATGCTTCCTCCGTTCCATTTTATTCTTTGCATTTGCTTTTTGGATAATATTCACAGATGAGTGAAATCGTCGATGTAACTTCAAATATATAAGATAAAATATAGTATGTGAGATCTTATTTAAATTGTCTGATCGAGTACGTTATAAATATCAAATTTTTATAATTTTTAGAAAAAAATAACTAAAAATATAGACAAAAGAAAACATGCATTGACAAATGTGAAAAAGTAATGCAAAGAATCAAATGGAACGGAGGGAGTATTGATTAACTATGGGTAATTGGTATAATATACTCCCTCCGAGTTCCTATCATTTATCCATTTACTTTTGGGGCGAAAAATAAGGAAGGGAAAATAAGTTGTTAAAAAAGAAAGGAGGAAGAGAGAGAAATTGTTGGATAAATGTGAACCACACATTTATGGTCAAAAGTAGAAAATGGATAAAAGATCAAACGCAGCCCCAAAAAAAAATGGAGCAATGTTAGAAACTCGATGGGAGTATGAAAATTAGGGAGGGTAAGATGGTCATGTTGGGTGAAAGAAACTTTCCATAAATAGAAAGAAAAAAAATCAAACTCAGCTCAAAAAGGAATACGTGTCAATGATAGGAACTCGGAGAGAGTAATTATTATTATTATTATTATTATTATTATTATTATTAATTATTACTATTAATTATTAGTATGATTAGTATTAATTATTATTATTATTATTTATTTATTTATTTAGTTCAGTTAAGTTCAAACTCATTCAGTTCAGTTAAGAGTTAAGTTCAGTTTAGTCAGTTTCTATCCAAAAGAACATGGCATTATTTGATTGGTTCGGAAGTTTGTTTTACGGAGTATTATTTGTTGTGAATTGTATTTGATTTAGATATTTTGGATACACAAGATAGAAGGGGAGGACCATTATTTATATTGTTCCTCCTACATTTCAAGAACACTCTAGAATAGGACATTATAGAGTGGGATAAATATAGAACTCTTTAAGAGTTCCCTACCACAAATAAGTGTTTCTAAAAGGTTCTATGTTATTCTACCTACATCTAGAACATTCATTACTCTTTTATACTCTTCCGGAATGACAAGAATAATCTAATACAACCTAGATGATTCCACACTGTTCCAAAATGTTCCCGGCACTTCTAGAACATTCTAGATTTAATTAGAAAAGTCTCACGCTTTAACAAGTAAAATAATGTTGTCTTTAAATTACGAACAACCTCTTTGGGGACAAAGAAAAATCACAGCAATTATCAATTGAGTAAAAAACTGATGACAAATATCTGTACCTACAGTGCCCCCTGTTCAAGGAGTCACAAATTGACCAAAAAGAAATCAGGCCATCTTTGCCAGCTAGTGCATGATCCAGGTCCAAAGACGTCCAAAAGTACATAACATCTCCTTTAGTTTGTCGTTGTATTGTATCTTCAAGAATCTTTTCTGATTTAACAGATAGGGAAACCTGTTTTCAACACACGATCATACCTAACAAGTTGAATTTTCAAGATAGTAAATCACAATAGACAGACTTAGCTCTGAAGGGTACCTCTTTACCCGAAGCTCGCCATGACTGAAACCCAATCCACGGTCTCTTGTGAATTTCATCAACCTTATAAGCAATAGAGAACATGCCTCCCATTTCACAGAGAGCGTCACGGTAGCGAGAATTATTTAAGAGAGGGAGCCTATAAGCTGCATCTACATCATCTGAACTTAGCCTTCTTGTTCTCCTAGACTGATAAAAATAGGCACAATAAATGCAAATGAATAACGTCAAAATGCCACCTCTTCAATATAACTTTGTAATATGATTGAGTAACATCACAACAGCACACCGTTAGTATCTGCAAAATAATACTGTTTCGTTGAAACGGTTGTTCAATATGACATTTATTCCAAGTCAAAAACATTTCAATCTCATTTTTTATAACAGTCAAGTTGGGAAACCTATGAAGATATCTTTACGAGTAATGCGGCCAAATAGGATATGTAATTCACTAAAAACAGGATGTGTCCTGGTGAAAATAAGGTCAACAAATTTGAAATGAGGTAGTACTTTAGTAACTTTATCAAAACCATCATTATACAATGAGTTTGGTTTAATATTTACTTTATCTTACGAAAAAAATATGTGATTGTGAAGCACAGTAACTATTTAACAAATCTATATTGTAACAGTTGTCAATTGTTATTGGGATACATCAACAATGACCATGAACTGCGAGTGTTAATGTTTTCCATTGTCACAACAACAGATCATGGGAAAATCATAAGAGTGAAAAACAGGCAAATCTTTTTTCGTTTCATCAATACTCAAAAATATAATAACAGATTTCTAACATGTGCCCTAAAGGTATCTCAAAGAAAAGCTTAAGAAAGTTTCATGGAAAATTGATGTACAAAAATTACCTTTTATTCATTTTCCAACTATATCATTAAAAGTTCATCCATCCTTCAAACATGTAAATTTCTCTTTCTCGCAATCCCATTCATATATTTTATGGTACCTTTATACATGTTCTTCCTAAGTCGTCTTTTTTACCAAAGCACTAATAGTTCCCAAACAAGTGCAATAGCTATATATTAATTAATCGATTATTTAACGAGAATAATCTCAACTTTGGATGATATTCTTTTAATAAACCGAACTTTATTTAATCTAAGAATAAACCCAAGTATTGGACATTCTTACATTAATGGAATCAGGTCTAAATACTGGGTCTCATCTTATTTTTATAAGCAAACTATTTTTTCTTCTTCCTTTCGTTGGACACGATAAAGGTTTTCTGGGTTAAAACACAACAAAAAAATTTTGGAATTTAAAATGTTGAAGGATAATTTTTCTGCAAACAAAATATGTGAGTGTATTTTAAACAAACAAATCGCGGAGCACACAAATCGCAGAAAAATCAATTTGGGGAAAAGGGAGAAATCAATTAGTCGAAGAAGAGGAGGGCGTGATGAGAATTATTTGGTAAAGTTTAAGTTAACTTTTCAAAGAATCGTGGTTTCTTCTCAGATTATTGATACGGTATGATACAAAAACGTTTTCAAAATAGGAATGGTTAATGTAAGTAAAAAGTGGAAGAGTTTACTAGGTAAACGTTACCCAGTTCCATTAATGTAAGATATGTCCAATACTTTGGTTTTTCTCGGATTAAATAAAGTTTGGTTTATTTATAGAATAACACCCAAAGTTAGGATTACACCTATTAAATAATCAATAAATTATTTGACATTTTTAGTTTTCATATTGTTATCAACAACTCCGCCGGTGAGTGTTGTAATGATATTCACTTCCGAATCCAAGCCCGGACAAAGGAGGGTTGTGGTAAGTGAATGGCAACGAGTGTAAAACTCGGTCACATTGGATGGACATGAATCATAATTTAAATATCGTTGGTCGCCTTCTTAGAAGCGACGCGCTACATTTTCTAGGCCCGGGTGTAGTGATAAATTTCCGAGGGTTGCTAGGTCGTCGCTCAGAGAGCGACACTTCATCCACGGGAGTGGTGTCAAATAAGAGGGTGCGTTACACTTTTTAGACCCGGGTGTGGACAAAAGCGTGCAAAGAAGATAGTCCATGAGCCTAGTCAGGTAGTAAGTTGCGGTTTGGAACTTGGAACATTGAGTTTTTGACGGGTAAATAGTGGAAGTTATGAGAAGGAGAAGGATTTACATTTTCGGATTAGACTCCGGTAAATCCACGACAGTTGGTGCTACTATAGTCTTTCAGAAAAAACCAAGGAATACTCGGATTAGACTGTACTTCGTATAAGAGGTCTTAAAGTTGAAATGAGTGGCCCATGTTTTAACAAATCAATATATATATATATATATATATATATATATATATATATATATATATTTAGGCTCCCGTCCGAACCACAACTTCGGTGCTAACTATTGCTTACGGTCCGAAACCCACTTACACTTTCAATGGCTCCACTTACACTTTAAAAAAAGCAAAAAAAAAAAGGAAGCCAGGCCGGTGGGGGCAGGGGCCGGTTAGCCGGCCTGACCACCCTTTTTTTTGTATTTTTTAAAGTGTAAGTAGAGCCCCTAAAAGTGTAAGTGAAACTTCAAAGAAGTCTAAGTGGGGTTCGCACCGTAAGGAAAAGTTAGCACCGAACATTGGTTCGCACCGGATCCCACTCCTATATATATATATATATATATTTGAAGCTTTTTTCGAACGATCTCATTGATCCGTTTCATCAAACCTCAAATTAGAAAAGTATCATAAATAAATAAATAAATAAATTAGAGAATCTTTTAATTATTATAATATATATTTAATTTATTATATTAATGTGATGTTTTACAATTCTGAGGTAAAAACCTTTAGAGTTCATTTTTTAAAAACATTATCGTAAAATAAATTATGAAAATGAAATAATTAGATTCGTGGTAAAAAAATACTTTTATTAGAGTATAAATTTCATATAATTTGTTTCACATTATGTGATAATTTATTATATATAACGGTTGTAAAATTATCCCACATCGACAAATTATAATATGGTGATGAAATTCTATATTATAAATAAGAGTAATCATTCGTTCTTCGATATTTACCAAAAGTCTTTTGAATCTCAAAAAGAGTTCTTAAGACTATAAATCTCAATTAATTATCTTATATTAAAAAATTATGAAGAGGTGACAAAATCTATATATATTATTAAAAGTCAAGCAAAGCAATTACATTTCACCATTTGAGTTTGAAAACATTTCATGTCACCTTCTTCTCATTGGCCAAATTTATTATTTAAAAAAATATATAAGAAATAAGTTTATTGAATGTGTCGTATTAAATGCAAATGGGAGAAATGAAGGATTATTAGATTATGCATGTTAATAAAAGATTTATGCATTAATTTTATTGAAAATTATATTATTGTTATGATATTTTCATTGTCAACGTCGACGGTTTTAGTTGGCAAAGTTTTGTTATATTGATATTCATTTTATTATATGTATGACATATTTTTTGTAACACCGAATTCTTATTTGAAAACTTAAATTAAAAAACTTACAATCGTTTCAACATATGATACATCTGTTCATTACAAAACTAAATTTGATATTGCTCAATTATAAGTGTTCCTAAGGACACACGCTAAGTAATACGAATCTTGAAGTTATATATATATATGTCAAAAAAATTGCAAAAAAAAAAACAACGTTCCCGCAAGGTTCAACGGAATACACGATACAACATACGAGTGCAATCATAGTATACAATAAAAACTTTAACAAGTCATCCCTCATGCATAATTTAGCTTAGTTAACATCTCATATTTTAATAAAAGTAAGTCTCAAAATACAATTATACTTCATCTATTAAACATAATCTTATATTATTAACCTAGAAGTAATATGACGCATCATCTTATCTCTTCAAGTATCGTTTCATTTCACACCTTCGGCAATAAAGTTTCAACCTTAAGGATGATATTGACAGTTTTTCATTTGTTTAATGCAATGTTTTAGTTTTCTTCCTTCTCTATGCATTGAACTTTCTATTTAGCGTTGCAAAATCAAATAAATACAATGAATTGAAATATAGCAAATGAAAAGTTATATCAAGTAATCTATTTATATCTATATACCCTATTAAAACCCAAACAAACCATCCTCCATACATTATTTATCTAATACCAACTTCTAATAAGGCCACGTGTTATGTTCTGATTGGGCAAAACAACTAAACCAACTGATAAACCCCAGAAGAATCAATTAATAATTTTTTTAATTAAAACAACAATCAATTAAAAAAGAAGAAAGAACTACGCGTCTATCGCCTTAACGTCAAATAGTGCATTAGTCCATTTACTACTCATGATATTACGAATGACTGAGAAAGTAAATAAAGTTACAAAGACATGAAATAAAAAAAAAAAGGGAAATGATAAATACAACCCTAAGGGTTGTATCTAAGAGCTTAAAAGATGAAACAAATTTTTAAACTTGTATTAATTGTATTGATGTATGTGCAATTTGTTCTGTAATTTCTATGTTTATATCAATTTTGGAAGATATTTAATGCTTAAACACAACCCTAAGGGTTGTATTTAACATAACCCATAAAAAACGTATAAATAATTATATATATATAGGATAATGAGGCAAAAAGATTGAACTGCGAATTACAAAAGGCATAAAACAATATAGTCTCGTGCGGTGCACGGGTATGACGACTAGTTTTATATTATATCAAAAAATTGTGATGAGGTGATGAAATTTTATATTATAAATAAGAGTAATCATTCGGTTTTAAATATCGACCAAGAAAAAACTTTTAAATTATCTCACATCGAAAAATTATGATGGGGTGATGGAATTCTATATTATAAATATTAGTAATCGTTCGGTTTTAAATATCGAGAAAAAAACTTTTGAATCTTAAGAAAACTTTTAATATATAAGACTACAAATTTAAAATCATCTCAAGAAAAATTATACTAAGGTGATGAAATTCTATATTATAAACAAGAGTAATGATAGTACTTTTTTAGTGTTAAAAAGAGCTGGTGGAAGATTATAAACTTAAATAAATTATCCCATATCGAAAAATTATGATAAGTTGATGAGTTCTATATTATAAATAAGACTAATCCTTCGTTCTTAAATATCAATAAAAAAACTTAAAGTTTTAAAAAGTCTCTTAATAAGACTACAAACTTAAGTAAAAATAATCTCACATCGAAAAATTATAATAAAGTGATGAAACTTTATATTATAAATAATACTCCATAGTAATCATGTGCTCTTAAATATTAACCAAAAATCTTTTGAGTCTTAAAATATATATTAAGAATATAAACTAAAGTAAAACTATCCCACATTCGAAAAATTATAAAGTTTCATTAAACATAAATCTTTTGAGTTTTAAAAAAGTTGTGAAGACTATGCACTTAAATAAAAAATTATAATAAAGTGATGGAATTCTATATTATAAATAAAACTAATAAAAAAATTCCTTAGACATCAACCAACTTAAAATTATCCCACATCGAAACAATTAAAATAAGTTACGGTGATGATTTTATATTATAAATAAGACTAAATTTTAATTAAATTATCCCACATCAACAAATTATAATAAGGCGATGGATTTCCATATTATAAATAAGACTAATTATTTGTTCTTAGATATTAATCAAAATCTTTTAAATCTTAAAAAAATATTAAGATTATAAACTTAAGTAAATTATCCCACATTGAAAAATTATACCCTCCCTTTTAAGTCTTAAAACACTCTCAAGGCTATAAACTTAAGTAATTATCCATTTATCCCACATCAAAAAATTATACCCCTCCGGTCACTATTTTTCCCTCAATTCATTAAAATATCTCTCACAAATATTAAGCTAATAGAGAAAAAAATAGTGAACGAAGAGAATATAATAATACTATGGAATTCTATTATATAAATAAAAGTAACTATTTCTCCGAATTATGACGAGGTGATGAAATTCTATATTATAAATAAGAATAATCATTCGTCCTTAGATATCAACAAAAATACTATGGAATTCTATTATAATAATACTATGGAATTCTATTATAATCATTCGTCCTTAGAATATAATAATACTATGGAATTCTATTATATAAATAAAAGTAACTATTTCTCCGAATTATGATGAGGTGATGAAATTCTATATTATAAATAAGAATAATCATTCGTCCTTAGATATCAACAAAAAAAAACTTTTTAGTCTTAAAAAAAAGTACTTAATAAGACTACAAATATCCCGTAAGAGTGTTGCCTAGTGGTTAAAACTTGTGGTCATCAGCCCAAGAGTCTCAGGTTCAAGCCCCTGCAAGCTCGAACTTGTGGGAGTTGTATGGCTTGAGACTGTGCCTTCTAGAATTCGAGTCTGTCGCCCACGGGCGGTTTACCCTGGTGTGCGTGGTTTGCAGGCTATCCGTACACTCGAGGGTTTGCCCAGAGCGCAAAAAAAAAAATAGCGGTTGCGGGTTACCTCGTTCATCAAAAAAAAACTACAAATAAAGTTAATTATCTTTCGTTCTTAGATATTAGAATTCTACCAACAATCTTATGAGACAAAAAAAAAGTTCTCAAGACTTAAGACTATATACTTAAAGTATAATTATCCCGCATCGGAAAATTAAGATGGGTTGATGAAATTCTATATATTATAAATAAGTATAATCATTCGTCTATAAATAAAAGTTCTTAATTAGACTATATCTAAACTTAAATAAACTTAACTAAAATTATCCCACATCAAAAAAATTATAATAATGTGATTTTTTTATTATATAAATAAGAGTAATCATTCATCCAAAATATATAATAAGATGATCAAATTCGATTATATAAATAAAGAGTAATCGTTTGTCCCTTTAACTTGGATATAAAAACAAACTCTTTTAAGTCTTAAAAATAGCTTTTAAAACTATAAACTTAATTAAGTAAATTATACCCCATCGAAAAATTATGAAGAGGCGATGAAATTCTATATCATAAATGAGTCATCTTTCGGTTTTAAAGATCAACCAACAATGTTTTGAGTCTTAAAAAGCTTTTAAAAAGACTACAAACCTAAAATTATCCCACATCGAAAATTTAAAATAAGGTGATTATTCTATATTATAAATAAGAGTAATTGTGCGTTTTTCTGGGTCTTAAAAGCAAATCTTAAGACTAAATAAGGTATTATTCTACATCGAAAAATTATGATGAGGCGATAGAATCTTATATTATAAATAAGACTAATTTTTCGTTCTTAGATATGAATCAAAAAATTCATTCGTTCTTAGATATCAATCAAAAAAAATTGAGTCTTAAAAATCTCTTAATAAGACTACAAACGTAAAATTATTTCCACATCGAAAAATTATAATAAGGTGATGAAATTTTATATTATACTCCTTCCGTCCCAATGAATTGCTGCCTATTTCATATTGGGGCGTCTCAATGAATTGTTTACCTTTCTATTTTAGGAATGTTTTTTATATGCAATTTGATCATTCTCATGAGTTTTGCTCTACATGTCACTCCCTCATTGGTTCCTTAACCTTGGTGCCAAAAGGAAAGGCAAACAATTCACTGGAACGGAGGGAGTAAATAAGAGAAATCATGTGTTCTTTTGAGTTTTAAAATGAGCTCTTAAGACTATAAATTTAGCTGAAATTAAGTTTGATTACTAATATCATGTGATCATCTTATTTATTGTAATGACATAGTTTGATTAAGTTTCTTACTTAACGAATGTACATCATCAATGTAATTAAGTCAACTAACCGGCTTTAATCTAGTTTTTAAGTATATCGAGCTTCATAGCAAGCATTCAAAATTTCATAGCATTTCATAGGCTCACCAAAATACATATGAAAGTACTACGGAGTAATACATTTTTCATATCATAACCAATGGTGTGAGAGTAAAATGTTATTACTCCATAAGAAAAGAAGACTTATCAATAACAAAAAAAAACTTTTGCAAAGATACTACACCAAATTAAGGAAAAAACAATGTGTCTAACACTTCCACCATAGTAATACACATCTAAGTCTTACATTCAGTAGGGTAAATCTCTGTAATCATTTGTATTCTAGGGGTTCCATGGTGTTTAATCAAGTTGCCATTATGGGCTGAAGATTACAGTATTCACCTAAGTACAATAGCTTTAAACTTTTGGATTTAATGCTTGCTTATCCAAGTTTCACTCAGCATCAAATTTTACTCACTTGATTTATTCAAAGAACTTCAACTATATATGATAATTGGAGGCCCGTAAAAACAGGAAGCAATAAATCACAAAGCATGGAAGCATGTGATAGAACACCAGCTAATAATTGGGATTCTTAGGTAAACTTACCAGACTTAAGCCTCGATACAAAGAACCATGATTCAAAAGAGGCCAGGCCCCAGCTCCACTATACACCTCATAGATGCATAGCAAACGACCCGTTCTTTGTAGCTCACCTTCATCCCTTTCATTTACTTCGAATTTGAGCTTCTCAGATTTGCGAGCATTTCGGTATATCTCATCCCAAGTCCCGGGATCCTTCTCCATTCTCTCATCAAGCTGTGACAGCAGCTAATAAATAGATTAGTTTATGCAATTACTCGGTCACAAAAGACTAAAAAGAGGGGTGAGATATGGACATGGTATTAAATCTGGGCCACGACGCCGCATTACGACCAAGTTATTAAGCTTTTGAGGGTTACATAACATGTGCTGTATCGAAACTACAGAGATAAGGCCATGATGATTGAGCATAAGATTAAGTATACACCAAGATTTAATACCATGGAATGTGAAAAAAGACACAAGTCAGCAAGGCAAGGGAAATGCCTGATCCATCTCTAGTCTCTGAAATTCTTCGAAGCTGGCTATTTCTTCAACATCATCCACATCTTCCGCACTCACCACATCCTGGACTACAAACTCACTGTTGTCCTCAGAGTTATTTCTTAACAAAGCAGTTCTACTGAATTCTTTCTCAAGATCAAGAACAATACTAGATTCCTGAGCTGTATTGCTTCCAAAATCATTAGTTGAATATTGTATCACATCACTAAAGGAATTCCAATCCCAGAAATCCTGTTGAATCTGAGAAACTGGAGCGGGCAAAAAAACATCTGAAGGAAAGCTAAGAATGTTTTCCATGAGCTTGGCATAGCCTGTGATGGATTCTGAAGCTAATAAGTTCTTGGCGAGAAGCTTCCCAGCAGATCCAATGGCATTACCAAATTTGGACATTTTCCCATTATTTGTTATTAAAATGGAGAAAACTCTTAGCAAATCGTCGGGGTTGTGTTTAGAGAAAATCATCCCATGGACACCGTCAACAACCTACAAATTACAGCAACTTTTACTAAGCGAAAACGCAAGGAAAAAAAAGGTTCATCAAAAACAATGCCAAATATCAGAAGTTAACTCACGTATCTCCTAGTTGCTGAAATGTCAGGAACGATGATGGGTATTCCAAAGGACATGGCTCTAATTAACAATGGAGGGAAGGATTGTTCATCATGTGATGATCCATACAAAACGATGTCCGCCATCAGCATTGCTCCATTCACATCGTGGTCCATGCGGTAGTGCCTCAATGAACCAGGATTAAGTCTAAGCCGTGCAGCCACACCCTGAGTCGTAGGAAATAAGAAAATATTCACACCAAGCAAATAAACGTGTACCTCTTTAAACAATACTACGTATAAGCTACGTACTACAGATAAAATAAATGCCTAAACTCCTTTAACTAGAAAAGTATACAGTTATACACACAAATACATGTTGACAATAACTGCAGGAAGACCGTGTGAGGAAAATAAAGATTTTAGGGTGTAACACTTGTCTCGTCATTCTCACTCTTACTACCTACATCCCTTCGATAACGAAACTAATTTATTGTAGAGTTTAGATTCTGTAACTTTGCTCCACTAGTCGATTCCATTGTTACCAGATTCACAATGAATATGCCCTTACGGCCTTACCGATTCACGATTCACGACATGATAGAATTCGCTCTTAACGATTTGCAATTAACAGAGTACCCGAGGAGATACGGTAACCATGGTCGATTCTTATATTCTTGGTCAGGGGGTTAAGAGTAGCTAAATAAGATTAGCATGTTTATTTGAGATTGTTGCTATATGAATATCTTCTGACCAATTTTTAAGGATGCCACATTGGCAATGGTATAGAGCTGCTGAGAAAAACATTGATTTTGCATTTTATTACCTGCACTTCACTGGAGCTTAATGTAAGTGACATGGGTATCATATCAAAATATTCTAGTTGAAATGGAACAGTTTGTGGTATTTATGAGTGTCAAGGATTACAGTTCCAGTCACTTTGGATTAGAGTGTTATTTGACACAAAAAAAAAACAGTGATTGTTGATGGCTTGTGTTTTCCATATCATAATGTGAAGTATCAACATGTTGGAACTCATATAATATATCTACAACAAAGAACAATTGTTTGCATAAGGGCTGATACTGTATCATCAAAATTATGGGTTTGGTTTGAATAGAATAATGGAAAACTAGGAGAACACAAGGGGTGGAAGGGAGGATAGTGAAGGGGAGGGGAGCCTAGGTCGATAAACTTTTCCTTTCAAATATTTCCTATATGAAGTGGGTTTTGAATTGGTTTGGAAAGAGAAAACGAATCTCTCAATTCCTGTCCAATTCAATTTGATAACCAAATAAGGGAAAATGTCCATTTCCTCTTTTTCTCCCCTCTAGGTTCATCTTGATTTGTTCATCCAAACAAGAGTAAAATATATCTAAACCAGCTTTAGACCATATTATATTCCATGAAATAACTAAAACAATGTAAAAAGTACTAAGGAAAAGTTAATTTTTAGTTACCTCCAAGGCATCGGTATAGCCATCACTGGCATTGCCACCTAAAAAGAAGAATTTGAAGGATCCACTGTCACTTTTTCCCTTTGCATACTTTGTAAGGAGAGGACCAATAGTATGCATAGCAACCGCATAATCCCATGACAGTTCATTGTAGAAGACAGAATTTCCAAGAACTAAAACTAGTACATCATCTGCACTATATCCACTGCTCTTCCTCAAAATGGCTCTGGAGTGGTTTTTGAAATAGCTTTCAGCAGCCCAAGTATCTATCGGTGATCCCGGAATGACAAAGAAGTTTCCACTGTCAAGAGAACTATATAACAACTGATACACAGAGAGATGAGGGCTAAGAATTATGTTGAAACAAACCCTCATATAACACTACAAAAGATATCCAAAGTCATACTAGAAGAGACTGAAATAGTATACCGGGAGAGAGAAATCTGGGAAGACAACAACATCAGCCCTACTGAATAAATACCTCCAATAGGATGTTAGAGGTTCCCATTGCATCAGGTTATAATTTAACAGACGCTTTGCAAGACTATCCTCTTGAATTATCCATACAAGTGGTACAGAACAAAAAGGCTCCTGCATGAGGCTGCAAAAATATAAAACTCACTAATCTTAAAATATTATGCAGAGAAACTGAGTTTAGCTATCATACCCAGGCAAACTATTAATTTCAATTTAGAGTATCTGACATAACACCCTTACAAGGAACGATAATTAGAAATGGCACAATGTTCATTTGAAAAAGTATCATGAAAGTCAACAATTGAGTACAACTCTTAAACCATCACACATCCCATGTACAAAAAATTAAGCAAAGTAATTATTACCTCAATATGACATCTTTTGCTTCAAGTGAATCTACAATGACACCCTCAAAACTGTACCAGGAAATAAAAATAGTAAAATAGTGTGGGCTACTGTGTAAAAGATGGTTACAAAAAAATTTACAACATTTATATTAAAGATATTTGTATCAAACTTAAAATTAGTCCATGGGGAAAGTATGGTAGTTAAATAGCAAACGTACCGGGACCAATCATAGTGGCCATATCTTTCAACTTTCAAAATTGTCATTTGACCTCCTATTGCTTCCCACATCGCACGTCCTTCCCCATCCTTTAGAGCATACAGCTGCCAAGAAGCGATACAAATTATAAATGATTCCACAATCTGAGACTAAACAGACAGGTAGGGACCCAAAAACAGACCTTATAGAAAGCAGACCCAAAAACAGACCAATAGAAAGACTAAGCAGACAGGTAAGTACTCAATACAAATTCTAAAGCCCCCTCCTCTCAGCACAAACAAACACTGGGCTCCTCGGCAAACAAATGCACAACAAAAAAATGGTAATGGATATTAAGAGTGAGAAGAACTGGAGAATGGAAACGGGTCAAAGGCTCGTACTTGTCTCTTTTAGGGGAAATCCAAGCCAATACACCAAAACCATTAACCATGAAACAATTTTTTCTCTAATGCCGAACATCAAAATGCTACAATTGTAACAAACAGAATTAGTATATAGAAGACAGTGTTTCTTTAAAGTATAACTAAAAGCATCAAGGAGAAAGAACCCCTGGACATAAATCACATAGTGAGAGTTAAGTCTAATTGGAGTAGAATAACAAAGCCGATTGTCAAACCACCCGGCAGCAACAGGTGACCTATATGCAATACGTTGCAACATATATTAGTTTTATTGTGTAACTATCACAACTCACAGAACACTAATGAACTAAGTGCTTTTGACGAAATTTTAAAATAGTACTCCCTCCGTATCTATATGTTCGTTCCCTTCCATATTGGCACAAGTCTTAAGAAATGATCATTATAATGCAAAAGTAATGCAAGTGGGGTTTAATTAGAAAAAAAGTTAGAAAAAGTGGACACATGTAAACATTTGATTGGATGAGAATGGTATAGAGTAACTTTACAATGGCACATATGGTAAATAAGTGAAAATATTAAGGATGACAGTAACTTTACAATGGCATATATGGTAAATAAGTGAAAATATTAAGGATGTATAGGAATAATATTCGCCAAATAAGGAAATAAAAGAAAAGAGACAAACATAAAGATATTACCCAAAGAAGAATAAGGGACAAAAATATAGATACGGAGGGAGTAGTAATTATTTTGTTCCCCCAAAACATATCATACAACCAAATGCCCTTATAAACAATTACTCACTCAGTCTTAATCAAAAGTTATCTATTGTTTGACACAAAGATTAAGAAAATAAGAGAATGATTTTGGACCACACAAAACACAAAATTTCCACTTGCACATGGATGAGGATTGAGGACCCCCAAAACCTTACCTGAAATGAAAACTAGTAACTTTTGATAATAAACCCAAAAATAAAATAAAAAAATATTTATTGAGTCGGAAGGAGCATATGACATAGTGCTCCAAGCAAGTACATACTTATAATTCTTCCATGCTCCAAATCTCCCTAAGAATAAAAGTCTTTATTAAAATATACGATACCTATTTCTTTTCTTTTCTTGGGACTTCGATTTTCCAAGATACATTTTTTTTGGAACAAGTAATTGAACTTTACATGAATTTTGTACATTCTTACAGCTTTTATAATCTACTCCCTCCGTTGCAATGAGTTGTATACATATTTCATTTTGGTCTGTTTCATTCATTGGTACATTTCTCCTATTGTAGACACAATTGCTTGCTAAAGACAAGACTATCCTCCGTTTAATAGACCCACCAAAATGTGTGCAATTGTTTAAAAGGAAAATTGTAACTTTAACCCTCAATATTCAGATGCACAACTCTACCTAGATCCATGTGCAAAAAGCAAATGTATACAACTCATTGAAACGGATGGAGTATTACGTATTACAAATATAATATGTTTATAATATTAAGAAGTAGTTTTAATGCCCGTGAGATGCACGCTGCAATATTAACATGTTATAATACTTCCTTTTACCCCCTTCGGTTATAATGATTGTCCCTTTTGGGTAACACGTGTAATAAGTATTATACTTTGTATTGAAATTGGGCAAACATTCAAAATCGAAGAGAATATAAATTTTGAGTGCGACGAAGGGATTATGATTATTTCAAATAATTGTCATTTTGAAGAATTGACACAGTTTATCAATGTTTATCTTAAGGGGACGACCCCGAGCGAAATCAAGAAGTGAGATAGGCTAAGAAGATTAAAAAACAATAACATTATAATTAAAGAGTATAATACTAATACTATTATAAATAAATAAAAAATCAATACCAAAAATAATTTTTTTTATTTAAAAAGTGGTTAAAAAAAGGCGTTCCAAACTATTTATGTTCGTATTCTAAACATAACCCGATACGTGTTCCGTATTTGACCCGACCCACCCGACACGTCTAGTGCCTACATTAGTTCTCCGGGTGAAACAAAATATGCTAATCAAAATATAAAGTCTTATGTCTGTGAACAATATTAATATGTTTGTGACAACTCATCTGCGAACATTGAGTTTATCTATGTCTTTTACTCGCTAACTATTTGACTTTCCACATCAAATATATTTGTATGTATGCAACCATCTCGCTCTCAATTCAACCTGACCCGCAAACTCGTCCCACCCGACCCGTTGTTTTTATGGTCATGAGTCCGGGTTATTTGACCCGAATCCTAAATGACTCGTTAACTTAGGATCATGAACTGATCCAATCTGTTAAACCCGTTGAAAAGAAGAGCCTACAAAGCCTTAGTCGAACAGCCTAGTTCGAGCCAATCTATTATTCTGCGTAGATTTTGTTAAAACTCTAGTTAGTTATTCGATATAATTAATTTTATATATTCTTTTTTTTTAATATAACTTTTTTTCTAATCTTAACTTAAATTATCCTGTTACTCTCTTGTAAAGATGTACATTGGGAGCCTAATACAAATTCTTACTTGTGACAAGTGTAACCTCCGCAAACTTGCAACGGTTGAAGTTTTACCTATGTGGGGTAGATAAAACAAAAGCAAGATACCTAGGAAATGACAATCTGTTTTGTCTTATCTACCCACATGGGTAGTATTTCTCCGTCGCAAGCTTGTGAGTCTGTGACGGATATGCCATCACAAGGAACACTTGGTGGAAGACTAAAGTTGTGTTATCGTGTTAAATAGTAACGTTACTATTAGACTTGACAAGATTTGACTTGTAAACCCGACCCGTCGTACCCGTTTATTCATAGGTCAAGATTCAAGACTTTTAAATCTTGATCTGTGACTATATTTTAAATTACAAATATAAACTAATATTCAATTTAATACAACATTTTTTTATCTTTTGATTATAAAATAATTATTAAAATATTGTTAAAAATTAATTGAAATATAAACATTATAATCAAGGAGTATAAAAATAATATTATTAAAATAAATAAAAAGGTATATATCAAAAATACTATTCCCTCCGTTCCATTCAATTGTTTGTCCTTGATTAAAATACTCCTCACAATGAATATAAAAGGCAAACAATTGAATGGAACGGAAGGAGTATTATTTACGTAAAAATGGGTAAAAAAATCTATGTTCGAAACTATTTTTCACCCGTATTCTAAGCATAACCTGTCTCGTGACCGTATAATAACCCGACCCATATTTGAACCGACCTGTAGTCTAACTCGTAGTAACATATATAAAGTTATATTTAAATAAATCATGTAGTTTAAAAAAGTTTGATACTACGTGTCACTCAAAAAAACTTCAATTATATTCATTTTGTTTTTAATTATTTAATTAATTATTCTATTTAAGCATTTTAACTTCATAAAATTTTAAATTAGTTAAAATAGTTTAATCAAGTTTGTAGTGTTCATACTTTTTAAACACTTCAATATGATAAATAATTTAAGTTTGTATTTAAGAATTCTAAAACTATTGGAGACTGCCGACGTTGCTCGAAAAATGTGTCATTTAATTATATTGATCATTGACTGACTGATTGATTCAATGTAGTTATTTTTTATATATTAATCATTTTATTTGAATATGATTTTGTGTCTAATTTAACTTAAATTATCTAACACTCTTAGTATATATATTGTTTGTTTATATATCGTGAGACTAAAGTTGTACTCTCGAGTTGAATGACTTGACTCGTAAACCCGACACATCCAACTTGTTTTTCCGTAGGTTAACACCTATAAATCTTGATCCGTGACTCGACAGTCAACAAACCCGGTAATTTAGGGTCGCGGCCCGACCAGCCTGTCCGTGAATAATTATTTATGACTGCAATATTAAATATACTTTTATTTTTATGACACCAATAAATGAAGTACTTCCTCCATTTTTTATATCTTCCCATGGACATTTGACACAATTTTTTTTGTAATGAATATAAAATTATAAATTTAAGAAATATTGGGGATAGAATGGCAAGTATGTGTAAATATGAAAAAAAAAATAAAGGTGTAAAGTGTTGTAAATAGTAAGGATAGTATGGTAAAAATTATGGATCAAAATGGAAATAAATGAAATAGGAAGATAAAAAAAAGTTGACAAAAAAGGAAATTGGGAAGATAAAAAAAATGGAGGAAGTAATAATTTTTTTATTGTGTAATATCTTTTAAAACATTTATTATTTATAATTATTTCTATATGACTATGATAAGTAATGAATATAAATAAAATACTCCAGTATTAAATAAAATAAAACTCTTAAAATATATTTTTATTGATATTATAAAAGGTAAAAAAGTAAATATATGTGTGTGTATATATATATATTGCAATTTTATCTAATATTCCGTACTAAAACTCATAGGAACGATAATTTTTTTGTTAAATGAAATGTAATGGTTTTATTGTAATTTTTCGCACCGTATTTTTGCAAAAAAAAACGTAAATCTAATTCTATTAGGATAATTTCATCTTAATAAATATATCTACTTATATTTGGATAATAATTTTATATTATTAATAATTATTAATTATTAAAAAAATTGAAATTGAAAATTTAGAGTTTCTAATATTTTTTAGAGAGTGAATAAATAATAAATATTACTCCCTCCATTCAACTCCAATTTACCATAAGGGTTTTCGACACTATTCACAAATCAAAAGGATCTTCAAAATTCTACCCAATTTATAAGGCAAAAAACTATCACGTGAGATCTTGTTTGATTCATCTTAACAAGTAGAATAAGAATATCAAAAAAATTATAATTTTTACTAATACCTGCTGGAAGATATTAACGACTTAAAATGCGTCTCGGCAAATGTGCATAAAGAAAGGGGTAAATTGGATTTGAATGGAGGGAGTAATATTAAAAAGTTATCAGACCCGAACTGAATACGCGCTCCATGCGATGTCTATTCAAATTTTGTTGTCTTCTGAGGTGATAATTGACGGTTTATATAATGCTAATTCTTTGAGTCTAAGGGGTGTTAAAAGATTGTATTTTCTAATACTAAAATTCAAAGGAGTATTTTTTATTATCTAATACCAAAACAAATGGGAGTACTATTTATCATATCCACTTTTAATATGAATAATATTTAAATTCTTAGTGTTTTAAAAAAGTTGTCGCTCGAAAAAAACCTCTTTTAATTATATAATATATATTGATGATTGATTGATTGGTAGTATTGTGATAGACTTTTAGAATTATATTAGTAGTAGCTTATTATATTATGTAAAATATACTACTCACAATATGGGAGTATCTCTAAGATATATCCTAGTTAGAATAGGAAAGTTTTCCTCGTATTTTCATCTTGTAATTGATATACCAAGCCTTGTGAACATTAATATCACTTTCGCTTCTCGTCGGCGACGATTTACTTAAAATCGTCGACATTATTACATAATTTACCTATTTTACCCTTTATTCCCTTTTCCTTCCTTAACTAAACAAAACAAAATTACTTTAAAACAAAAAACGATCAACCCTACAAAACAAAACAAAACAAAAACAAAACGAAAACATCAAAACAAAACAAAACAAATTACTGCATCTCTATCCGATCAAAACAAAAACGATCAATCAGAAAACTCAACTTTTGAAGTCAAATCCAAATACTCCAGATTCCCACAATTAGAAATCTTAATTGGAATACCCCGAGAAATCATGTTACTACTGAAATCAATGGAGTTCACATAAGACAATCGTCCAATTGGCAACCTGGGCATAGACTTTAAAACTCGAAGTCTACGCATGGACATAAACTTTAAAACTCGAAGTCTACGCCTGGGCATAGACTTTAAGACTCGAAGTCTACGCCTGGGCATAGACTTTAAGACTCGAAGTCTACGCCTGGGCATAGACGTTAAGACTCGAAGTCTACGCCTGGGCATAGACTTTAAAACTCGAAGTCTACGCCTAGGCATAGACTTTAAAACTCGAAATCTACGCCTGAGCATAGACTTTAAAATTCAACGCCTATCCGTAAAAGCAAACGTTACAACGTTTCCGCTGGGAACGGCTATAAAAATGCAACGCCTATAGGTTATTCCCGGACTATCTTTCACGCCTATACTGAAAAGTTTATCACGACTGTCTTTTCTTTTTTCGTGATAACCAATGAAATTACATCACGTACCTAACAAGGGAAATTAAAACTAACCTCGTCAACGACGTCGTCTTCCGAATTGTTTTCGGTATACGGCAAATTCAAATCAAAAGGGAAATTGTTAACCGTGTTCGACATTCCGGACAATTGTCAACGTTATTGGAAAAATCAAAATATAAGCGTTTCGATGTTATTCCGATGATGATTCGGTTAAATTTAAATATAATTTCCTTAGGTTAAATAGTGGTAGGTTAAATATTGAAATTACGTTAATTTAGTTAGTAAATCGTGATAATATAATAGTAGTTACTAGTTAGGTTAAATATAATTTAGTTAGGTTAGTTTAGATTTTGTTTAGTTAGTAATTAAACAGAGGGCGATTCGGTCATTTACTATCATATTTGCCGACGATTTTAAGTAAATCGCCGACGACGATGAGTAATCCCCATTAATATCCCCATTAATATTCAAGCTATCAATAATACAATTACTCTTCCTTTATATTTTCTAATGATATCAGATTTAAACAAATTTTCGCTGCTGTGTTAGTGGACATACGGCGCTATCGATTTTTCGTTACTTATTTTACTTTTACCACAAACTATTATCCTTTTTTATTTTAAGTTTCACAAAAAAAATGAGAGCTTAATTCATGTACATTAACAAGAAAGGTTGGCACACAATCCTCTACCTACGTATATTTACAAGCAACATGCACAAATATACCCTTGTGACTTTATTGATTAGATTTAATCAATTTAAGATTTTGCGGCTTTTCTCAAGTCCACACACAAGGTGTATATTAAAGATTCGCTCCTTCTCAGCTTTGTTCCCTTCATAGCCGTCCCACACTTGCCAATCTTGTGATGCCCCATCTAAGATTGCCTACGCGACCACCTCCCTCTCTACCTTTGTCGCCCCGATAAATTTTGGTTGCCCACACAATCATTGCTTTTCTACTTTTACTGCCTAAATTTTTGGTTGCCCATATGATAACCACTTTTCTACTTTTGCCGCCTATGTGATCGCCCCGATAAATTTTGGTTGTTTACACAACTACCGATTTCTAATTTTTTCCGCCTATCTGGCTACAGTGATAGGTTGCTCACACAACCCCTCATTTCTCATGAAGAGGATAGTTTGGTAATTTTCATCACTTTTCTTAAGATTTGTGTCATTATGCTAGGGGACTTATTCAAGAAAAAGGAGGGAGCAGTTAGATTAGGAAAGTTTTCCATATATCGTCATCTTGCAATTTCTATATAAGAAAGCCTTGTGATAATTGATATTCAAGTAATCAATAATACAATTACTTTACTCTTCCTTTATATTTTCTACATTAAGAAAATCATCAAAAATTGGGAAACTGATGAACAGACATATATTTAGGATTTTTGAAGCATTTTATAAATGGTCGGACACCAAAATAGTACCCAATGTAGAATTGATAACGGAAGCCACGGTGGAAAAAAATTCATGACATTCGCCAAATATAGAATACTGGCGGCATTCAGAGAAGTCTAACCGCCCTATAATTCTTTAAATGGCATTTACAGCAAGATATACAAAGGTAGTGAATTAGATGGGAATACCACTTTAGACAATTATATATGCAGGTCACACCTAAATGCAACATATTCAGCAACTCCTGTGATTAAATTGTGACGCAACTCAGATGACTAAACAAGAGCCTTACACACAGAAGTATGATGCTTCAAAAGAATACCTTAAGCATGTAACCAATATTTCGCAAGTTCTTCATCACAGTGAAAAGCATTAATGACTCGGGATTTTTCTTCAGCTTTCCTAAAATCTGTCACGAAAAGAATATGTACAAAAAACAAAATAAATCAGAGAAACAGATATCGGAAATAAGGACTACAATCAAAGTTGGGGTTCAGCTTCGTGCAGCATATGCTTTCTTAAACAAACTTCAGTTCACTATCTGTTTTTCTGTGTTCGGGCGGCGAAGGGGCATACTTGTCCTCAGAGCTGGGTGAAACGTTCCACCTCCAGGTTCTTGTCTCCTTTGCCTTTACAGCTAGTATGTGTACAGAGTAGTATTTTACCGGCTAAAACAATGGGCATACGTGATAGCGTACAAAACAATAATCTGAGGCCAGATTACTGCCACCAGGTTTTAAATGGTAAGGCAACTGTACACAAGTTTCGTGTTACGATTTAGGGAAAACCGTCCGATAACAATTTGCTACCATTTTGCAATTCGTAATTTAAAATCAAGAAAATGAATCAATCATCAAAGATGATTGGAACTTGGAAGAAAGACTTACAAGAGCAAGCTTGGGGGGCCTTAGACCAGACCTATTCTCCATCCTAAACTGATCAAGCCGTCCTTGAAACAAAAACCTTTTGGGAGAATTGAACCTTAACAAAGTCCCAAGGCTGATCACACGCGCACCGAGACCACGACGGCTAGCGCCGGCCTGTCGAAAGACGGAAGTGATGGAGCTCTGAATCACCATAGACGCCAGGGCGAAGCCGAAAACGGCGAGTAAGATGATCCAATAAATCATGGAATTGCCTTTCAACTGGAACGTCTTACGTCGGGAACGGTGTCTTCCACCAGAGAAGTGTCGATCGAAAAGTTTGCCGCGGTGTGAGCGCTTGAAGAGAGAGTTGGGCCGTAATGCTAGATCTCCTTCCAATGGCGGTGTATCCAGTTGCGCTTGGCTCCCTGAGTTGCGCCCCATTCTCAGCGCAGACACCTGACAACTGTGATTAACTGGAAAACGAAGTGATCGGTGTAGAGTGTGAGCACTGCGCAGTATCGTATCGTATCGTATCGCAACTCAAATCAATCCTTTATTGTATAGAGCTGCAACATTTAGAGGCTCCACATTGAGACACGTAGGATTGTGATTAGGATTCTGACGTGGATCCCATGTGGCACTTAAAATTTATTGGAAAATCAAAGAAACAGTCAAAAATATCTACAAACTCCTCACAATTGACGGTTTATTATGTTTTTACAAACCGTATCAGTTATCACCCACTTTCCCCTTATTCTCATTCTCATTTAGTAACCTCCCCCTTTCACCAAAAAAAAAAAAAAAAAATAACCTCCCCCTAAATCTTACTGGAACACCAGTTTCCCTAAAAATCAAAAATCAATTTTTCATCAATCAATCAAACAACTCTCAAAACCAAAATCAAATCGATTATTTAGTTTTATGTATTCATTCTTCATATCATCAAATCGAAACCACCGCACCAAGAGCAATTCTGAGCAGTTAAAGGGCAAGTTTCTGACACCTTTAAACCTGAGATTGAAGAACAGGAGTTACTAATCACCAAGAAACCGAAACTGAAACCGATTACTTAAGAAAATGGGTTGGATATGAGGTACAGTAATCTACATCTCATCAATTTTTATAACAAAAAAATTTCATAATTTTACAATCCTTTATTATATAAAGCTGCAACATTTAGAGGCTCCACATTGAGACACGTAGGATTGTGATTAGGATTCTGACGAGGATCCCATGTGGCAGCCAATGTGGCACTTAAAATTTATTGGAAAATCAAAGAAACAGTCAAAAATATCTACAAACTCCTCACAATTGACGGTTTATTATGGTTTTTACAAACCGTATCAGTTATCACCCACTTTCCCCTTATTCTCATTCTCATTTAGTAACCTCCCCCTTTCACCAAAAAAAAAAAGTAACCTCCCCCTAAATCTTACTGGAACACCAGTTTCCCTAAAAATCAAAAATCAATTTTTCATCAATCAATCAAACAACTCTCAAAACCAAAATCAAATCGATTATTTAGTTTTATGTATTCATTCTTCATATCATCAAATCGAAACCACCGCACCAAGAGCAATTCTGAGCAGTTAAAGGGCAAGTTTCTGACACCTTTAAACCTGAGATTGAAGAACAGGAGTTACTAATCACCAAGAAACCGAAACTGAAACCGATTACTTAAGAAAATGGGTTGGATATGAGGTACAGTAATCTACATCTCATCAATTTTTATAACAAAAAAATTTCATAATTTTACAATCCTTTATTATATAAAGCTGCAACATTTAGAGGCTCCACATTGAGACACGTAGGATTGTGATTAGGATTCTGACGTGGATCCCATGTGGCAGCCAATGTGGCACTTAAAATTTATTGGAAAATCAAAGAAACAGTCAAAAATATCTACAAACTCCTCACAATTGACGGTTTATTATGGTTTTTACAAACCGTATCAGTTATCACCCACTTTCCCCTTATTCTCATTCTCATTTAGTAACCTCCCCCTTTCACCAAAAAAAAAAAAAGTAACCTCCCCCTAAATCTTACTGGAACACCAGTTTCCCTAAAAATCAAAAATCAATTTTTCATCAATCAATCAAACAACTCTCAAAACCAAAATCAAATCGATTATTTAGTTTTATGTATTCATTCTTCATATCATCAAATCGAAACCACCGCACCAAGAGCAATTCTGAGCAGTTAAAGGGCAAGTTTCTGACACCTTTAAACCTGAGATTGAAGAACAGGAGTTACTAATCACCAAGAAACCGAAACTGAAACCGATTACTTAAGAAAATGGGTTGGATATAAGGTACAGTAATCTACATCTCATCAATTTTTATAACAAAAAAATTTCATAATTTTACAATAGATGATGGTTTTAGCTGATTGCAATGAAAGGTGTCAGTGTGCATGGAGAAATTGCAATTATATATGGGTTTACTCAAATATACAATGATTTATTATTATTTTTTTTGTTTTTATTAGCTTTACACGAAACTTTGGACAAAAATAGGATGAAATGTGAAAGAAACACGTAGAGTTGAAATGGGAAGTGAGATGACGAATAAGTGAGGGGCGACAATCTGGGATTGCGGGTGTTCTAATGAGAGAAGACGACATTGGAGGATAGATATGAGGCGTTGAAGAAAAGACTCATAGAGTATCAAGACTAATTAACTATTCCTTCAGTAAGTTTTTGGGTTACGTAGATAAGCTTAGGCACTTAATAAGTAGTATATGATAGAGATTAGTGCTAAATCATAGATAAATGATGATCATGTTGAAGGTATTAGAAGGAGGAGAAGAAAAGCAGTGGTAATAACAACAGTAGCAGCTTTGCGACGGAGAAAACAGAAGACAACCAAACCCAGACAGGTTAGATCTGATGACGATTGATTTGCTTGAAATTTAATTTATCTACCTTCCGTTTGAATATTATTTCTCCGTAATTGTCTAGGGATCTAAATGTTTTAGCTTTAATTTTTTTAATGTGAAGATGCATATTGATGTAGATGTGACGGAAATAGGCACCGCGCGTGGATTTGATGACAATTTTCATTACAGTGCCTCACTAAAAACAATTCATTGTTTCATTTTCCGATGTAGTTTCAAGATGTTCAGTGCAAGGTGAGAAACAGTCGGGAGAAACAATTAGGATTCTACAGAAATCTACACGTTTTTTATTGCATTGGAGTGGAGACCTTCCGCAGAAATGGTTCAACTTAGACTTCTATGGAAGCCTTCTTCCTAAAGCCTTCTTGCTAAACACTTTGCTATGTGAGATGGTCTCAACCCTCACATGAGATTTCCTCGGTAGGAAACGGTATATAATTGTCACTGATTCTTTGACACATAATTTGCTTGAGATTATGCTTGATGATGAATTTCGACCAGAAAGGCAATTATAATGGTATTGTCATTTAGTAGCATGCTCCTTTGTTTATCGTGATCAAACTGTGGTAGTCTTCTCATGAAAACGATGTTTTTTTGGTTCTTGGTGAAGGGATTCTGATGAGTATGAAAGCTCAAATTCCGATAATGTTGATAGAGATCTGATGAGAACGGTTTACAGAGAGGAGTTAGCTTTGAAGGTTTCAAATAGTAAAGATGAGTCGGTTCCAACCAGTAGAGTATAGAGGCAACTCAAAAGAAAGGCAAAAACATTATGGCCTTGATTTAAAAGCAAGTACATTACTTTTACATTTGATTTCTAGAGGTTGAATTATTAGTGAAAATTGAAATAGAGAGGGAGAAAAAAAGGGTTAAAAACCTTGGGATCTTTTTCCACTCTTAGTGTCTCACTTTATATATTGTGCATGTATGGCCTAAATCATTTCACAAAGTTTATATCTTTCACCCTCAAATTTACTTAATTTCCCAAAAAAATTGTGTACTTGAGGGTTTTTCTGGGTACCAATCTCTGGGTTTCGACTCTGACATTTCCGTTTGTGCAGAGAATAATTTCATAATTAAAGGGGGGCTAATGCTTCTGGTGAGACCCTAAGTTTTATTTAATTCCAATATGATTTATCTTTGTTGCTGCGATAATTTCAGGAGAGAGAGATGGAAAGTTGGTAACCAAAGTTGTATGTAAATGCAATTACTAAGGTAGTGACTCAAGATTTCAGTTTTTTCGAGTTTTTCAAAGTTTCAGCACAAATCCTTTATTATATAAAGCTGCAACATTTAGAGGCTCCACATTGAGACACGTAGGATTGTGATTAGGATTCTGACGTGGATCCCATGTGGCAGCCAATGTGGCACTTAAAATTTATTGGAAAATCAAAGAAACAGTCAAAAATATCTACAAACTCCTCACAATTGACGGTTTATTATGGTTTTTACAAACCGTATCAGTTATCACCCACTTTCCCCTTATTCTCATTCTCATTTAGTAACCTCCCCCTTTCACCAAAAAAAAAAAAAGTAACCTCCCCCTAAATCTTACTGGAACACCAGTTTCCCTAAAAATCAAAAATCAATTTTTCATCAATCAATCAAACAACTCTCAAAACCAAAATCAAATCGATTATTTAGTTTTATGTATTCATTCTTCATATCATCAAATCGAAACCACCGCACCAAGAGCAATTCTGAGCAGTTAAAGGGCAAGTTTCTGACACCTTTAAACCTGAGATTGAAGAACAGGAGTTACTAATCACCAAGAAACCGAAACTGAAACCGATTACTTAAGAAAATGGGTTGGATATAAGGTACAGTAATCTACATCTCATCAATTTTTATAACAAAAAAATTTCATAATTTTACAATAGATGATGGTTTTAGCTGATTGCAATGAAAGGTGTCAGTGTGCATGGAGAAATTGCAATTATATATGGGTTTACTCAAATATACAATGATTTATTATTATTTTTTTTGTTTTTATTAGCTTTACACGAAACTTTGGACAAAAATAGGATGAAATGTGAAAGAAACACGTAGAGTTGAAATGGGAAGTGAGATGACGAATAAGTGAGGGGCGACAATCTGGGATTGCGGGTGTTCTAATGAGAGAAGACGACATTGGAGGATAGATATGAGGCGTTGAAGAAAAGACTCATAGAGTATCAAGACTAATTAACTATTCCTTCAGTAAGTTTTTGGGTTACGTAGATAAGCTTAGGCACTTAATAAGTAGTATATGATAGAGATTAGTGCTAAATCATAGATAAATGATGATCATGTTGAAGGTATTAGAAGGAGGAGAAGAAAAGCAGTGGTAATAACAACAGTAGCAGCTTTGCGACGGAGAAAACAGAAGACAACCAAACCCAGACAGGTTAGATCTGATGACGATTGATTTGCTTGAAATTTAATTTATCTACCTTCCGTTTGAATATTATTTCTCCGTAATTGTCTAGGGATCTAAATGTTTTAGCTTTAATTTTTTTAATGTGAAGATGCATATTGATGTAGATGTGACGGAAATAGGCACCGCGCGTGGATTTGATGACAATTTTCATTACAGTGCCTCACTAAAAACAATTCATTGTTTCATTTTCCGATGTAGTTTCAAGATGTTCAGTGCAAGGTGAGAAACAGTCGGGAGAAACAATTAGGATTCTACAGAAATCTACACGTTTTTTATTGCATTGGAGTGGAGACCTTCCGCAGAAATGGTTCAACTTAGACTTCTATGGAAGCCTTCTTCCTAAAGCCTTCTTGCTAAACACTTTGCTATGTGAGATGGTCTCAACCCTCACATGAGATTTCCTCGGTAGGAAACGGTATATAATTGTCACTGATTCTTTGACACATAATTTGCTTGAGATTATGCTTGATGATGAATTTCGACCAGAAAGGCAATTATAATGGTATTGTCATTTAGTAGCATGTTCCTTTGTTTATCGTGATCAAACTGTGGTAGTCTTCTCATGAAAACGATGTTTTTTTGGTTCTTGGTGAAGGGATTCTGATGAGTATGAAAGCTCAAATTCCGATAATGTTGATAGAGATCTGATGAGAACGGTTTACAGAGAGGAGTTAGCTTTGAAGGTTTCAAATAGTAAAGATGAGTCGGTTCCAACCAGTAGAGTATAGAGGCAACTCAAAAGAAAGGCAAAAACATTATGGCCTTGATTTAAAAGCAAGTACATTACTTTTACATTTGATTTCTAGAGGTTGAATTATTAGTGAAAATTGAAATAGAGAGGGAGAAAAAAAGGGTTAAAAACCTTGGGATCTTTTTCCACTCTTAGTGTCTCACTTTATATATTGTGCATGTATGGCCTAAATCATTTCACAAAGTTTATATCTTTCACCCTCAAATTTACTTAATTTCCCAAAAAAATTGTGTACTTGAGGGTTTTTCTGGGTACCAATCTCTGGGTTTCGACTCTGACATTTCCGTTTGTGCAGAGAATAATTTCATAATTAAAGGGGGGCTAATGCTTCTGGTGAGACCCTAAGTTTTATTTAATTCCAATATGATTTATCTTTGTTGCTGCGATAATTTCAGGAGAGAGAGATGGAAAGTTGGTAACCAAAGTTGTATGTAAATGCAATTACTAAGGTAGTGACTCAAGATTTCAGTTTTTTCGAGTTTTTCAAAGTTTCAGCACAAAAAATCGAAGGGGCGAAATCCGTGTGCTTGGTTGGTTGCAGGTACACAGCTGATGAAGACTTTGAAAATACAGACACGATTTTCAATTGCAGTGGAGATAATCCTCCACAGGAACGGTTCGACTTAGACTTCCGTGGAAGCCTTCTTGCTAAATACTTTGCTCAACGGTGTCACAGGTTACTAATTTTAGTAAGTTCTTCTATGTGAGACGGTCTCACATGAGATTTCCTCGGTAGGAAATGGTATATAGTTGTCACTGATTCTTTGTCGCAAATTTGCGTGTGATTATACTTAGCTACAACGAAAATAACATATTACAATTATTTTTTAGTGTTTTTGAGAAACTTTAATGTATAATAGCAATATTTTTTAAGTTGTCTATTTTTGGCTGGGTAACGTGTTCGGGCGAGTTTTGACTCAAAATACTCGGGTTATTATTGGGTCGGATCACTTTCGGGTATCGGTCATTTTCTGGCGGTTTTTTTCCAAGTTTTTTTTCAGGTCGGGATAGTTTTTGACATGCATACATGGGGAAAAAATTGGGATCCCTAAATTAGTTGTTGAAGATGCTAACTTTTAATCTTTAAAAAAAGTCATAAAAAAAGCCGAATAAATTTCGTTTAGACAAATTACCCTAGAAAATTCAAAGATTTATTTTATTCTAACAAAATCTAAAAACAAATCCTAAATTTTGGATATTTAATTAACTTGGTCAAAAAAAATCAACAACATACTAAAATATACATAAAAAATCAATACACGAAAAAAGAACAACACATAAAAATTTGTATAAATTTAATCGACTTCAAAAATATGCATCAATTTTAATTTAATTTAGATAAAGTAGCCTAACAGAGTCAAGATGCAATTTAAATCTACTAAAAACATACGACAAACAAAATCCTCAAAATTTTGGATATCTTAATCAAATTGGACTAACTTTATAAACTAAGTATTTGAAATACTAATCATTAATCAGTTACTCCATGCTATTTTTTAAAATGCTTGGATATACCAATATTAAAAATGAATTTTACATTTAAACAAAAAATTTCCATTTCACATTTCATCAAATTTTTTGAGAAAAAATAATATATGTAGACGTTTTTTTTTAACTTTGTAAAATAAAATCATTTTTAGAGGTCTCATGTGAGAGATCTTACAATAATCAAGAATTTGTACAATTTTTGATGGAACAACCGCGCAATTTGCGCGGGGTCAAAACTAGTGAATAAAGGAAAGTTTAACAAAAATAATACAAACTGTCGTGGTCCTTCCCATATTACTCTCAAGTCTCAACCTTCTTTTAACCTATGAAAAATTAAATTTCATTATAATCATTCCAATTTTACATCATATGACTATCAACCTTCACAGTCGGTTAGATTGACTTAGAAGTCCTCTTTCTTTTTCACTTTTTGCTGTCAAACTTTCCATTTCATCTTCAATATGCTACTCTCCACCATTTTCTTTCAGAATATCATTACCAACCCTCACTATTCTATGCCACTTCATACTCGTAATTCGTAACCACTACCCGCGTTTCGACATTTCATTTTCAGCATTATACCTATTGTAAGACTCTTAGTTTCATCCTCAATCGTTCTTCGTTCATCTATTTGGAACTTCGCTCGAATTTATAATGTGGTTCGCTCGAATGTATATTGAAGTTTTCCTAAAAAAAAATTTGCTACGTCGTTCAATTATATGGTAGGAAATGAATCATAAGACCCGAACTCGATCTGACACCCGAACTTAAAACCTGAGTTTTACCCATGTTCGAATTAACTAGGCTGAACCCGAACGACCCAAACCGGTAAGAAATGAATCACTATTTCTATAAAAGTTGAAAATAACAAATACGAAAATGATCCGAACCCAAAAGACTCGGCTCGACCCTATTCTTTCGACCCGAAAAATGACCCGATCCGAAGTCGACCCAACCCGACCCCGACCCAGTTGACCCGTATATCATGTCTGCGATTCAATCATCCAAATCAAACAACATTCGATCCGTGATTGTATTGCATAAAGCTGAATTTGACCGTTTCGAATATTTCTGAATTGGATGAATATGCGTAAACAAACTTGTTCTTGATTATAAATAAATCAATTGCTTATCAAAAAAACAATTGTAATAAAATATTAGGGAATTTCAAGAAGAAAATACGAGAATTAAAAGATATTAATGAAATAAGGGGGCGTTTGGTTGGCGAGGAGGAAAGTGAATGGAATCAACAAAGGGTATGGAAAGGAAAGGAAAAGGTTACCCTTTGATGTTACTTGTTGTTTGTTTACAAAAGGTAAGAGAATCAGAAACAATTACAGGTCGGATATGGATACGAGTTAAGTCAAAATCTGGTCGAGTTATATGGGTCATGATTCGGGTTGTGGTTAAAAAATAATTTCCGACGCCTTTCTTTTTACCAATTAAAAAGTTGAATTTTTTTTTCCTATTAAGTATGCTGCTATTATATTAATTACACCGTATTTAAAATTTAAAAATTGTAAAAAAAAATTATAATATTTTATAATTATTTTATTGCTAAATGATAACAAAAGTAATATAAATTTTATTTTTTAATTATTTTTATAATTTATCATGTTATTGTTAATAACTTTTTAATCATTATTTTAAATAGAATAAATTAACGGGTCAAGTCTCAAATAAGTCATCTCAAGATCGGGTCAAACGGGCAATGGGTCAAATAATTGTGTTAAATGGAAAAAATAAATGAGGAGTGTGTAGGAAAATAGTGGGGCCCATAATTTACCATTGTAAAGGACTGTTAACCGGCAAATATGGGTACCAAAAAAGGGAGTGCAAAAAAGATAAATGACCACCAAAGTTTTAGTTTTTTATAGGTTAAAAGAAGGTTGAGAGTAATATGGGAAGGACCACAGCAGTTTGTATTATTTTTGTTAAATTTTCCATAAATAAAAATAAAAACTCCGGTTTTTGGCACTGACATAAGTGACATGTAGGCCCTTGTTTTCTTTTCAAGTGAAACGGAAACTAGGTTGCACCGACACGGACACGAGGTATGACGTTCGAATTTTATCAGGACATGATAAAAAAAGATAATACTGTACTGAAATAAATGGAATTTTATACTCTTTATAATGACATTCAAATTTTTATCACTTATAAGGCCATAAAATCGTAAAATAATAAGATAGGTCTTGTAGAAACAAGTTCAAACATACGTTTTACAAACAAAAATCCAAATAATTAAAAATCTCGCAAAATAACCAATAAACATAAATGGTTGGCCATCAAAATATTAACCTAAAAAAACCGAAAATTTTGTCAAAATAATGCTATGAAATAAACTTATTATCGTTTCGAGTCGGAATAAAAACTAATTAACAAAATGGTGCTCTGGTAGGTTCGAATTGAGCTTCGTTTCCAGACGGAGCGAACCTACCATTGGTAATGGTGGGTTCGTGGAATAAATTATACGAGAAAAAAAAAGCCTATAACCCGCCATTGGCAATGGCGAGTTTGTCTTCAATAACCCGCCACTGCCAATGGCGGGTTCAGAAATCGTAGTTACTGGATGGTGGTGCAATTTTGGGCTATGTATACCCGCCATTGGGAATGACGGTTTACTAGGCTTAAACCCTCCCCTCCCAATGGCGGGTTAGAGGGTAAATTTTTATTTTTTTGGCGTTTTGTATCGCGCCTTTCCTAAAAAACGAACACAAATAAACTGAACCAAAAATAAATCCACGCATGAAATGAAACACAAAGAACGAGAAATAACATAAGCTTAACAATCTGAAAAGTTTAACCAAACAGAAATTAAAGACCGGTATCTTGGGCAATTTGAAGGCACGAGGGATGAATTTTAAGTTAATACAAATAACATTAAGTTTAACTTAAGAAATAAAACTAAATACTAATCAACATGCTTAGGTATTCCTTGTGTATGGAATACCTAAGCAGGTTGCTCAATTATGCCACTAATAAATGGCCTTTTAAGTATCACCCGAAGTGTCAACAGCTGAAATTAACCCACCTTATCTTTGCGGATGATCTTATGCTATTCTGTCGAGGAGAAGTCCAGTCTATAATGCTTCTTATACGATCCCTCTCCTCCTTCACAAAGGCTTCTGGACTTTCTATAAACTCAAATAAGTCGGCCATTTACTTCAGCGGTATGCCTGAAGAGATCAAGAAAGACATTTTGCAGGCTACGGGATTCGTTGAAGGACACCTCTCCTTCACCTATCTTGGAGTCCCAATTAAAACGAGGAAACCGAACAAACAAGAGTGTGCAAAAATTACAGAAAAGATGGTCACCAGAATTCGCTGTTTGGGTGCAAAAAAACTCTCCTATGCTGGTAGAGTCGTACTTATTAATGCGGTTTTGAACACACTGTATACTTACTGGGCTTCAATTTTCATCATCCCAAAGGGAGTAATTAAGAGGATGGAAACAATATGTAGAAATTTCTTTTGGGACGGACAAGCCGATTACAAACGAGTCCCGATTGTGGCCTGGGATAAGGTTACCAAAACAAAAGAGGAAGGACGTCTCGGAATCAGAAAAGCGAGTATTTGGAACATAGCTGCTGTTGGTAAGCTCGTTCATTGGATTTTTGATCGAAAAGAATGCCTTTGGCTCAAGTGGATAAACGTAAATTATCTTAAGGGAGCTGAATGGCGTGATTATAATCCCCCCGATATATCTTGGACATGGAGAGCAATTTGCAAAGCCAAGGATAAACTTAAAGACGGGTATACGCACAACGAATGGACTGCACATCCCAATGGTTATACAATTTCTAATGGCTACAACTGGCTTATGGGAACTTCTCCAAAACCCGAGTGGTATACTATGGTTTGGAGCAAGTGGAACGTCCCCAAACATTCTTTAATTACTTGGATTCTCCTGCACGGTGGCTTGTTTGTTAGGGGAAAGCTCTACGATTTGGGCTGCTGTAATGATAACATATGCTACTTTTGTGGGACGGAACCTGAAACTACTGAACATTTATTCCAGCAATGCTCTTATAGCTGTAAAATCAGATCTAGCATTGAAGACTGGATCGGATGCAAACTCCCACTTCTTCACGAGTGTAAGGACCATAACGAAGGGGAAAAACTTATTGCCATGGTCATCACTGCTTTTATTCAAGGGATATGGCTGGTCAGAAATAAGGTAAGAATTGATGAGGCTATTGTGAGACCGGAGACAGTGGCAAAAACCATTCAAGATGGTATCAAGACGACGGCCAGGGAAATTATGAATACGACTGTTAACAGTAGGGAGGCAATTTACTTGAATATTTTGATGTAACTTTCGTTTGTGTGCGAGTTGGTTTTGTTTTTACAGGATTGCGAGGACCCTCCTCTCTCCCATTCTCTCCTTGTAAATGATTTGTGAATGACATAATAATACTCACATTTTCACCAAAAAAATAAAACTAAACACAAATTGTCTATTTTTTCTTCCTCCTGAATTTGTTCAAGAAGCGCTTTCCCCTTGAAGGTTGAGGAGTGTCTCGCTCATGCACGGGTAACAAAGAAGTTGTGCGACGAGGATTTCGGCGTTGTTCCCTCAACGTGATGTTTTCATCTGGGTCAATTGAACTAACGTTGGAGAGATTGGAGGAGATGGTCATATCCTGTATTTTGAAGGGATTGGGAGGAGTAGCCTCTAATATTTGTCATTGGTGAACAGTAGTTCTTAGGCACCTCGGGAGGCATGTCTTGTATCATCTTGTCGCACGTTGTTTGGATAGTAGCAAATCCATGAGCCTGAATAATAAATATACTAGTTCAATCGAAGATGAGTCCGATAGTAAATGATTATGGTATACGAAAAAAAACTTACAAAATATTGGGAAACTCCGGTTGACGATTGTTGGGCTACTTGTTGACTGAAAGGACTAATGAAGAGACATGTGTGTCGTTGATACCAAATCATGTAAGGGTCATAATACGGTAACGCACGAGCACATCGGAATTCGTCCTTCATCCTCCATATTATCACGTAACCGCTATGCTTATCAAACCAATCTACTGAATGACCACCCGTCTTCCTTGACTTGTGTAACTTCAATTCCGTATCGGATACTTTGGGAATCTCTTTCTTGCACCAAATTGGCGCATCACCCTATTAGGGTAATGACACTCGACAATGTTATAGCAAATTAATGGAGCTACAACAAGCCAATCATCGGAGTCAGCCGTGCAATCTTGGGGCAGGAATGAGAGAATTTGTTGGATGTAAGGTTGCCATGTGAATTGATCATCTGTCACAGTATCCAGGGCATTCCTATACCCCATTAGTGTCGTCATTCCTTCTGATCTTCTCCGGTTCACACTCAACCACCTACGGCCTAAAGAATCAACCCGTAGTTCATGTTGTGAACCTAATGGGTATGCCCCATGATGAGTTGGAGCATCACGAGGACCCATTATTTGTGGCCTCCCTATCGATAATCGTTCCCATGCCCATAATTGTAACAACACTAGTGGCCCCAATATGCCTCGAGCCTTGATAGAGGTAGCCGAGCACAAATTCCGATATAACGTTGCTAGTACCGCACTCCCCCAAGAGTAATCATTCACTTTCGACAAGTCACCCAACAATGGCAAATAAATCACAGATGTCATTGCCGCTCTTGTCCGAAAACATAACGGTCTCAATCAAGATTAGCAAATATGCTCTGAATAGCAATGAAAAGTTAGCGGGTCTGCATCAAATGGTAAGTCTCTGAAATTGTCCGTCAACCACTTAATCTTCAAAGATGACCCTTCGGTGTCATCTGGGCCCGGAGTTTTGCCTAAGACGTTACTAATTTCCCCAACCCAATTATAATTGCTACTACCACTTACTGATAAATCGATATTTATGCGTATTTCACCCCTTTAACATTATTATTATAATGTCGTCTTTCATATTATTTGAGCTAAAAACGTATTTTTATGACTTTCGGGTTAAGATACACGTTAATATTATTTATATGCTAAAATAAGTTTTATTGTTTATTTTTAAATTATTTAGAATAACCCATTTACTTTGAAGATCAAATAATTCATACATTCTCGTATATATTGTGTAGGTCTATCTTAAGACGACGATATCTCACTCATAAGATATCGGAATTAAATGATTCATGATGCGTTGGAAAGCTAAGTTCGAGACCTACAAGTTTATAGAAGAGAGAAACACCAAATTTCGTCATATACTAGGTCTAAATCGAGCTACAAGGCAGTAGACCAACAGACTTTGAAACCAAAACAAATGGGTTGAAGCCCATTATTGCAAAGGATGGTTTGGAAACAAAGAAACAAAATAAAAAGGGTTTAAGAACATAGTGGAGCCTGTAACATACGAAGGGGATATATAAGAAGAAATAAAAAAAAAGGAAAAAGAGAGAGTATAAAAGAAGAGGGAACATGCATAAAAAAAATATAGGAAGAGGCGTGAGAAGAAAAACAAATAAAAGAGATAAAGAAGAACGGAGAGACAGAGGAAGTCGCACGACAACGAAGAAGAGGACGACTCGACTCCGTTTTAATCCAATTTCGTCCCGATTTTTATGAGTTTTTCTAATCTTTATCTTATTTATATTGTTATTATGTTGAGTTTAGAGTAATTTTTAATTGGAGTATGTAATTGACTATTGGATGTTCGGGTTTATGAGATTATGATATCGTTTTGACTGATTAATTAGTTTGTTGAATATTTATATAAGATTCCTTATTTGGCTATCTGATTCGTATTTATTAATTTCGTTTGGCCAACTTAATTGTATTCATGAATCGATCGTTGAATTAATAGTAGTTTTGATTAGGTTGCAGCGTTCTGGTCTAATCTTAATTGCTAGAATCTTGTGTAGTAGTTGAATCAGATATAATTGCAGCGTTCTGGTTATATTTTATTCAACTGATTAGTGATCTTAAAGCGACTTAATTTATTAATTTGATTCATGCGTTCATGGTTAATTTGATAAATTGGTTAGGGTTAAAGTTGCGTGCGTTCACGGGGTTTAACGAGTTAGAAAGATAAAATTGGTAATTTACTTGCGTTCAAGGATTAACCGATTAACTAATCTATCCAATAAAATTGATTAAGAGAATCGATGATTTTACCCGACATCTATAGAAAATTACGTATCTCCTATTAATTCATTATAAGAACTTTCTACCTGTTTATTGCGATTATTAGTATTATTAGTTTTATTAATTTAATTTTAGTTAGTTAGTTGAGTATAAAAACAATCCAAACAAACCCCCCCCATTATTTAATTTATACTTGTATAACTATATAAATACTACTAAATTTCCTAAGATAATAACGTCAGTCCCTGTGGGTTCGACCCTTACTTGTCCTACTACTAGTTAGTTAGAGTCTTGTAAGTGAATTATAAATTTAAATTTGACTGCGGTTACGACACCCATCAAATTTTGGCACCGTTGCCGGGGACTGATTTGTTTATTATCTTTGATTATATATTAGTTAGCTAGTAAATTAGTTGCTTATTTATCTAGTTATTTATTTATTTTATTTTATATACTCTTTAGTTTTTATTTCAGATACTTATTTACAATATTTGAGATGTCTGCTGGAGCGGAGAAGAGTTTAAGGGAGCAATTATTTTCTGCGGAGACACCTACTAGCATTATTTTTCCTACTTTGGAAAAATCATTTAAGCTTAGTCCAAGTTTTATCCAAATTCTCCCTAACTTTTATGGTCGATCTAATGAGGATGCTCTAAAACATATACAAGAATTTTATCTTGCTTGTTCCACGTTATCTTTGGATGATATTGATGATGATTGTATTAAATTCCGAGCTTTCCCATTTACTTTGCATGAATTAGCTAAAGATTGGTTGTTTAATTTACCCGGGGGATCTATTACATCTTGGGATTGTTTAAGAAAAGTTTTTCTTGATAAATATCAACCCGTGAGTATAACCAGGACGATAAGAAAACAAATTATGAATATTCAACAAGATGACGATGAATTGTTACATGATTATTGGGATAGATTTAACCGACTATGTAATTCTTGACCACAACATGAACTAAGTGAAAAAATCTTGATTGAATGTTTATATGATGGTTTGCTAGATGATCAAAAGAGGTTGATAGACACTGCTAGTGGTGGTTCTTTAATGGATAAAACTCCAAGTGAAGCTAGAAAATTGATTAATAATATGGCCATTAGCAGTCAACAATATGGAACCAAGAACGAATGTGATTTAAAATTGCAAAAACAATTAAAAGAACAAGCTGAGCAGATGAAAGAATTGAGAGATGTTGTGAATAATCAACTTAAAGTTATGGATAACCAACATCAATATTTAGAAAATATGGTAAAACAATTGGTAGTTCAAGTAGGACAAGTTCAGTCTCAGAGCCTTAGTCGTCAAGAACAAACTGATAATAACTTGTGTCACTTGGATAATCAGATGAAATTGATTTGTACCACCCTTGCCAACATTGAGAGTAATTTTCTTAGATAACCTGAACCTAATTTGTTGAATGAGTCTAAAGCAATAACCTTAATGAGTGGTAAGGAGCTTAAAAATAGACTTAATGATGAGAAAGAAATTGAGGTTATAGCAGGAGGTACAAAAGAAAATGATGTTGAAGAGAGTTGAGATGAACCTCGTATTAGTGAGAGTGAAACGAAAAATGAAGGAAAATGGTCCAGAATAGGTTATAGCTAAATCTACCCCAGATGCACCTACTTTTAAGACCGATGTTCCATTTCCTTCCAGATTTGCTCAGTCTAAGAAGGAAGAGAAAGATAATGAAATTTTAGAAATATTTAGAAAAGTTGAAATAAATATACCCCTCTTAGATGCTATTGAACAGATGCCAAAATATGCTAAATTTTTAAAAGAGTTATGCACTAATAAAAGAAAGACTAATAAGAGTGGGGAAAAAGTGTTGATAGGAGAGAGCGTATCTGCGATAATTCAAAAGAAAATACCTCCTAAATATAAGAACCCATGAATGTTTAGTATCCCTTGTAAAATAGGAAATAGTAAATTAGATAGATGCATGCTTGACTTAGGAGCATCTATTAGTGTTATGCCTAAATCCATATACGAATCACTTAAGTTAGGACCTCTTACCCAAACTGATGTAGTGATTCAATTAGCGGATAGATCACATGCTTACCCTATAGGAGTTTTAGAAGATGTTTTAGTTCAAGTTGATGAGTTAGTATTTCTCGTTGATTTTTATGTGCTTGATATGGGCAATTCTTTCGATGCTAAGGATGCGCCATTATTACTAGGAAGACCCTTTTTTAAAACAACTAGAACTAAAATTGATGTCTATGAGGAAACTCTTTCTTTTGAATTTGATGATGAAACGATTAAGCTTAACATTTATGATGCTATGAAACACCCCATTGATACTACTGATGATGTGAGTTCTATAGAGACTATTGATGTGATAGACACAATGCAATTACACAAGAGAAACTCGATAGGATAAATGAATTTGATACACTCGATGATGATAATGATTTGGATCCTATATTATCTTTTGAGGAAAAGTTTGATTCTATCGATGATAGTCGTCTAACCACTAATTATGAGCGTGTTTCTAGTCTTGAATTGCCTAAAGATTCCCCTAAAGTGATTCGATTCAATGTCCGCCTGAATTGGAATTAAAACCCTTGCCTAATAACTTAAAGGTATGCTTTCTTAGGTGAACTTGACACTTTACCTGTAATTATTTCTAGTTCACTTTCTGAATCGCAAGAGTTTAAATTGTTAAATGTGTTTATGGAATATAAAGAGGCAATAGGGTGGATCATTGCTGATATTAAGGGTATTAGTCCAACATTGTGTATGCATAACATTTTTCTTGAGGATGGTGCCAAACCAGTTAGAGAAGCTCAACGTAGACTTAACCCGTTAATGATGGAAGTTGTGAAAAAAGAAATTCTTAAGTGGCGGGATGCAGGTGTGATATTTCCTATCTCAGATTCAAAATGGGTAAGTCCAATCCATGTATTCCTAAAAAGACCGGGATTACGGTTGTTGAAAATAGTAAAGGAGAACTAGTTCCCACTAGAGTATCAAATGGATGGAGAGTTTGCATAGATTATAGAAAGTTAAATAAAGTCACTAGAAAAGACCACTTTCCTTTACCATTCATAGATCAAATGTTAGAAAAGCTTGCAGGACGTTCTTACTTTTATTTTCTAGACGGTTATTCTGGGTATATTCAAGTTCCTATAGCACTCGAGGATCAAGAAAAGACAACTTTTACGTGCCCGTTTGGTACTTTTGCTTTTAGAAGAATGCCTTTTGGACTTTGTAATGCCCCTGGCACAATTCAGCGTTGTATGATGAACATATTTTCAGATTTGCTTGATAATTCCATGGAAGTTTTATGGATGATTTTACTATTTTTGGTGATGATTTTGATTTATGTCTCCATAATTTATCTCTTGCTTTAAAAAGATGTGTCGAGACTAATCTTGTGCTTAACTTTGAAAAATGTCATTTTATGGTGGAAAAAGGAGTTGTCCTAGGCCATGTTGTCAGTGCTAAAGGGTTGGAAGTTGATCAATCTAAAATAGATATTATTAGTTCGTTATCCTATCCTAGTTGTGTACGTGAAATTAGATCATTTTTTAGGGCATGCTGGATTCTAATATAAAATTTTTATATTTATATAGATTTTAGTACTTTACGGAACCCGTCTAAGTAAGTATAAGTTATTAATGTATGCGCGGTACAAAGTTCAGGATACAGAACTTTTTAGTTGATTATAATTTTATTGGTTCTTAGCTCATTCAAAATAATTTTTTTGATAATCTCAAAAAATTATTAATTTGTCTTTTCTTTTTTGTCCACCCATAATACCAGTGGGAAATCCATTACATTCTGTTTGATCGAGAACATACAAACAGTCTTTCGCTATCGCATATTGTAGAAAAAAATTGGTTTTTTATCGTTCAATACGCATCTTGGATTTCATAAAAATTGGGTACAATATAATCCTTACGTAAGGGCCATCCTACCCAACTTTCGGGCATTAAAATACGTTTTAGGCGCGGATGATCACTGTTGCATCACCTTTATCTAACTTACTTGCTAATTAAAGATGTACCATTTGTGTTTGATGATAGGTGTAAGGAAGCATTTAATACATTAAAAGATAAATTAACTTCCGCACCAGTGATTAAACCTCCTAATTGGTCATTACCTTTTGAAATAACGTGTGATGCTAGTGATAAGGCGGTAGGAGCTGTATTAGGGCAAAAAGTAGGCAAAGAATCTCATGTTATATATTATGCTTCGAAAACTCTTGACCCGGCCCAATGCAACTATACTGTCACTGAAAAGGAATTGTATGCTATTATTTTTGCTCTTGAAAAGTTTAGATCGTATTTGCTTGGTACTCACGTGGTAGTATATTCCGATCACTCTGCCTTGAAATATTTGTTGAAAAAGAAAGAGTCGAAACCTAGATTGTTACGATGGATGCTATTGTTACAAGAATTTGATTTGGAAATAAAAGATAAAAAAGGAGCAGAAAACTTAGTTGCTGACCATCTTATTAGGATTATTAAGAAACAAGATATAACTTATCTCTTATCTGATTTATTTCCTGATGAACAATTGTATGCATTAAATGTGAAATATCCTTGGTATGCTGATATTGTTAATTACTTGGTATCAAAGGAGTTTCCTAAGGAACTTACTAAAGCCCAAAAAGATAAAATTAAGTATGATGCTAAGTATTATATTTGGGATGAACCTTATTTGTTTAATATTTGTTCCGATAATGTTATAAGAAGATGTGTGCCTGAAGAGGAAAGTAAATCTATTCTTGAATTTTGTCACTCATTTGAGTGTGGGGGTCATTTTGGTCCGAAACGAACAACTCATAAAGTTCTGGAATGTGGATTCTTTTGACCCTCTCTGCATAAAGATGCTTATAGTTTTGTGAAAACTTGTGATCAATGTCAAAGAAGTGCTAATATTTCTAGGAGAGATCAAATGCCTCTTACTTCTATATTTGTAGCTGATGTTTTTGATGTTTGGGTTATTGATTTTATGGGACCTTTTCCATCGTCTTTTGGGAATACTTACATTCTTTTAGCAGTTGACTATATTTCTAAATGGGTGGAGGCCAAGGCTACTAGAACAAATGATTCTAAGGTGGTTGCTGAGTTTGTTAGGGATCAGATTTTTAATAAGTTTGGTATTCCTAGAGCTATCATTAGTGACAGAGGGACTCACTTTTGTAATCGTATCATTGAGGCTTTATTTAGGAAATATCATGTTACTCTTAAGGTTTCTACCGCTTATCACCCACAGACTAATGGACAAGCTGTGGTTTCTAATAGAGAAATAAAATCAATTTTGGAGAAGGTTATGAGTCCTAATAGGAAAGATTGGAGTAAGAGTTTAGGTGATGCATTATGGGCATATAGAACTGCATACAAAACTCCAATAGGGATGTCTCCTTATCGCTTGGTATTTGGGAAAGCTTGTCACCTTCCAGCTGAATTAGAGCATCGAGCATTTTGGGCGATTAAGAAGTGCAATTTTAATTATGAAAAGTCTGTTGCTCACAGAAAACTAGAAATTCTAGAATTGGAGGTGATTGGGGTCGGCAACCTGTCACTGATCGCCTGCCGGGCAGGCCCCAGAAGCACCCTTATCAAGCTCAAAGGCCAGTCCCTGGCGAGAAGCCAAAACAGAAGCATAAACGCTAAGGATAACAATCGACCGCCGGGCCAGCAAGCCAACACAGCCTGCTAGAGCCCAGCGACCACGGTTCAAAATCCGCCTGCCCTGGGGATGTCCCTGATTGACAGGACCGAGACCCCCAGGGGCCCTCCCGTCATCTCGCCTAAGGTAATTGGGAATGGGTGGATGGGAAGAAGCCACTTGTCACCTCCTCATCCATCCACTTCCCTCCTACTCCTCTCTCTTGTGGGAAGGTATAAATACTCAACCCTTTCCCACAAGAAAGGGGTTGGATTTTCTCTCTCTAGACTCTCACTCCTAAAAACGCCACCTAGTTCCTCACGAGCTAGGTTCATCAAGGCATTTCACGGACTAACTTAGGCATCGGAGAGGGTTCCCTCGGACAACCTCCGAGGCCCTGTGCGTTCATTGTGCAGGGAGCAGGCCAACTCCGCCGGGAAGGTCCGATCAAGGGAGAGGGATAAAGGAGAGGTTCAAGGAAATCAGGCGATCCATTACTTACCAACAATCCGATTACCCAACCCGGATCCAGAGCCGGGTTAATTGTTTTCGTGACCGGAACAATTTGGCGCCGTCTGTGGGGAAGTTCTGGTTGTATCCACGGATTACCCACAAAAAATCAACCATTCTTAATTACAAAAAACTAAAACAATCAAAGTAATCATGCCAGAAATCGTTGACGCCAGTACGGGGGAGGGTCCGACGGTCCCACCGGTGACCCCCCTGTATGGCATGCCACAGCCAGAGAGGATTCCTCCCGCCACGATCCTGGGGGTGGGGGGAACCAGTCTCCTAGGCGTGCCAAACGGTGCTGTAGCACCTGAGTTGGGGACGCACCCAGGGCACACTCTGAATCTGACCCCAGCTCAGATGGCGCAGACAGCCGCCTTCTTCTCTGCAATGCTAAACCAGGAGTTCACTCCTGAGGACCTGGTAGGCAGGGTCGCAACGGCCCCCAGGCAGCCACCCTCAATGAGCAGGGATGGAGCTGGGGGCACGAAGCGGACCGCCGCCAGAAACACTCAGAGGAAAGCAAGAAGGACGGCACAAGTATACGCACAGGTGTAAAGGCGTATCACAACAGGCAGCCCAGAGCCACCTGTCCAGCAGGCATTCTCCATTCACACAACAGAATCCGCGTCTGGAGAACATAGAGGTTTATCCCAGGGATTGTAGGAGCGAATGAGGCACAGGGAGCCCATATCTAAGCGCCTGGGAGAGAAGCAGGGCGGGGTCTTCTCCAGGTTAACACCGGCGGTCAAGGAGCAGTCAGCCCCGGGTTTGTCCCAAAGCCTGCAGTCTAGGCTCAACCGAGGGCAACCGCTTGAATCTAGATACCACCAGGATGAGAACCTCTGCCACTCTCAGAGAAAGAGACCCAGGCAAATCTCCCCTGAAACAGAAGATGAAGCAGCAAGCAGGCCGCCTCCAAGGCACCGCTCCCCCAGTACGAGGAAACCGATCCATAGACAATGGGATATTCACGGTAACCAGTCTGGGGAAAGCAGGTCACGAATGGTAGGCAGGCCCACAAAAACCCCACTTCATCCTGAGGTACAAGAATACCCCATCCCGAAAATTAAAATGCCGACCATTAAGTTTGACGGGACAACAGACCCAGAAGACCACTTGGCGGCATTCGAGAGCCACATGGGCATGTACGACGTGGATGACGCTATCTGGTGCAAAGTCTTCCCAACCACCCTGGTAGGGCTCGCACAAGGGTGGTTCAGGGATCTCCGCCAAGGATCAATCAAGTTCTTCATAGAATTGGCCGAGATCTTCCTCGAACAATATGCTGGGAACAAAAGGAGACGCCTCACTCGCTTCGATCTTATGACCCTAAAAAAGAAAAAAGGTGAAAGTGTAAGGGAGTACCTAAGGAGGTTTGACCTATCCTACCAGCAAGTCAGGGAGATCGATGACTCCACCGCTGCTTACGCCCTGACTATCTCCCTGCTCCCAGGAGATATGAAAAATCAGATGATCAGGGCCCAGCCAGAAACCTTGGCCATGGCCAGGAAAATTGCTGAAGGGTTTATTCTGCAGGAAGAGTTTCACAGCCTGTCGGATACCCCTGCAGGCCAAACAAGGCCGCAGGGGGGACCGCAGGGTGGGCGTGGCAGAAATGAGCCAGGCAAGCAGAGAGAAGAGGGAGACACTCCCAAGAAGGAACGTACAACATACCAACCAAGATTTGACAGCTACACGGCCCTCAATAGGCCGAGAGCAGAAATCTTCGAGTTGGAAAAAGAAACAGCAAAATGGGCTCGTCCGAACAAGCCGCGCAGCCCGAAAGGGGATCCCAAAAAGTTCTGCACGTTCCACGACTGCATAGGTCATACCACGGAGGAATGCCGCCACTTAGAAGACGAAATAAAGAAACTAATAAGAAACGGCTGGCTGAGTAACTATGCAGCAAGGAACAAACCCCAGAAAGAGGCGGCAGACAAACTTGAGGGCTCAGCCCAGAATCGCATGGTCATCCATGTAGTATCAGGAGATGCAGAGGGACGGACCAGCAGGTGTAGCCAGAAGAGGCAGATCCGCGAACTGCGGAACCAAATTTGCTACGCCGAGAGGACAGGCAGTCCAAGAGGCACTACCCTAAGCATCACTCCTGAAGATGTAGGGAGAGTCGTATACCCGCATAGTGACCCTCTGGTCTTGACCCTTGAAATTAGCAACCACATTGTCAAGAGGTGTATGGTGGATACTGGCGCCTACACGAATCTCTTATACAAAGACGCTTTTGAAAAAATGAACCTTGAAAAAAGACACTTGAGGCCAGCCCCCGGATCTTTGTATGGGTTCAATGGGGCAGGCATGCTACCCATGGGAGTTATCGACCTGCCGGTGACGTTTGGGGAGGGAACCTCGGCTAGAAATATCAGGGCGTCGTTTTTTGTGGTGGATGCCAAATCTGCGTACAACGCCCTGATAGGCCGAGCCACCCTAGATGAAATAGAGGCTGCCGTATCAATTCGGGCCCTCACCATAGCCTATGTAACAGATTTTGGCATGGAGGGGAAGGTCCACGGGGATCAAGAGTCGGCCAGACACTGTTACTCCGTGGCCCTGCAAGCCCATGAGACAGAAAGAAAAGGAAAGCGAAAAGCCCAATGCTCTCCCAGCAGGGAAGGTGAGATCCCGGCTGCCCAGCAAGAATCAGTCCACCTAGAGCCTGAAGGGGAAAGCATGTTAGTGGACTTAGAACCAGGAAGGCAGGTCCTTATAGGGGCCGACCTGGAGGAGTCCTACCAAAAGGAACTGATTGCGGTCCTGAGAGAAAATAGGGATGTATTCGCTTACTCTGCAGATGAAATGCCAGGGGTCGACCCGGTTTTTATTGTTCACAAGCTGAACATTAATCCGGAGGCTCGCCCTGTGAAGCAGAAGAAAAAGAACATGTCCGCAAAAAAGGATGCAACAATAAAAGAGGAAATAGACAAACTCCTAAAGGCGGATTTCATCGAAGTCTGTGACTATCCCGAGTGGTTAGCAAATGTTGTAATGGTAAAAAAGTCATCAGGAGCATGGAGAATGTGCGTAGACTTTACAAACCTTAACAAAGCTTGCCCTAAAGACTGCTACCCTCTGCCCAGGATAGATCAACTAATGGACGCCACTAGTGGATACACCACGCTAAGTTTTCTGGATGCGTTCTCAGGGTACCATCAAGTGTATCTCTGGCAGCCAGACAGAGTGAGGTGCGCCTTCATAACCAGCCATGGCACCTACATGTACAAGATGATGCCATTTGGGCTGAAGAATGCCGGCGCCACCTATCAGCAGGTAGACAAAGTCTTCGAAAATCAAAAAGGAAGAAACTTAGAAGCCTATGTCGACGATGCAATCGTCAAAAGTAAGGGGGACAAAGAGCATCTGACAGACCTTCAGGAGACATTCTCTTCCCTGCGGTCATATAAGATGAAGCTGAATCAGAAAAAATGCACATTCGGGGTCCGATCCGGAAAATTCCTGGGTTTCCTGGTCAGCTCCAGGGGGATAGACGCCAACCCCGAGAAAGTTCAGGTGGTCCTAGACCTCCCGGAACCTAAAACCATCAGGGATATTCAGCGGCTCACAGGCAGAATGGCAGCCCTGGCTCGGTTTATCGCCAGGTCAGCAGACAAGTCCACCCCCTTCTTCAAAATACTAAAAGGCAACAAACAATTCAAATGGGAAGATGAACAAAAGAAAGCCTTCGAGCAATTGAAGGAGCATTTAAAGAAGCTCCCTACCCTGGCAAGACCGGTAGCCGGAGAAAAACTGTACCTCTACATTGCTGTCACAAACACAACGGTAAGTGCTGTTATCCTAAGGGAGGAAGCAAACTCACAACAACCCATCTACTTTGTGAGCCACGCCCTGGGAACAGCAGAAAGAAATTACCCCTTGATAGAAAAAGCCGTCTATGCAGTCATCGTTGCAGCCAGAAAACTCAGACCCTACTTTGACGCGCATCCCGTTGTGGTCCTCACCGACCAACCACTGGAAAAAGTGTTGGAAAAGTTTGAGAAATCAGGGAGACTGCTGAAATGGGCGATCGAGTTAAGTGGGCTGGGGATATCATACCAGCCAAGGACAGCCATCAAAGCCCAGGCCTTGGCCGATTTCCTGGCTGAATGCTCTCATTCAGGGGAAGAGGAGCCCCCCGCCGAGGAGTGGATCGTACACACTGATGGATCCTCAACAGCCAACGGTGCAGGTGCAGGCGTCGTACTAACCAGCCCTGAGGGAGTGGATTTTGAGCATGCACTCAGATTCACCTTCCCGGCATCAAACAACGAGGCGGAGTACGAGGCTGTACTCACAGGGATAAAGCTGGCTAAAGCCGCAGGGGCAGAGCGAGTTACACTAGCTACCGATTCTCAGCTCATCGCTAATCAAATTAACGGAGAGTATGAGGCCAGAGACCAGACCATGGCCACATACCTTGAAAAAGTAAAGCAAGAGTTGTCGGGCCTGAAGTCCTATGAAATCCAGCAAATCCCTCGATCGCAGAACAACCGAGCCGACGCTCTGTCAAAACTGGCCAGCTCCAGCTTACAAGACATACGGAGATCGGTATGGGTTGATGTTTTACATGAAAAATCTACCAGCGCCTGTCAGGCAATTAGCACCGTCGAGGAAGGACCGGAAAATTGGATGACCCCCTTCATCCAGTTCAAAAAACATGGCATCCTGCCATCAGACACGATACAAAAGAGGAAGGTACAGGCCAAAGCGGCCTGGTTCATAATCATTGGCGAAGAGCTCTATAAGAAATCTTTCACTTATCCCCTGCTCAAATGCCTAAGGGCAGACCAGGCTGCTGAAGTACTGGAGGACATCCACTCAGGAATCTGTGGACATCACATCGGAGGAAGATCGATGGCCCACAAGGCCCTAAGGGCAGGCTACTACTGGCCAACCATGCTAGCAGATGCCAGAAGCCTGACCCAGAAGTGCAGAAAATGCCAACTCTTCGCCCCGTCAATCCATGTCCCGGCCCAGGAACTCAGGCCAATCCTATCCCCCATCCCCTTCGCTCAGTGGGGGATGGACATACTAGGACCTTTCACGGTGGCCACTGGGGGCAGGAAGTTCTTAATCGTGGCTATAGACTACTTCACCAAATGGATAGAAGCTGAAGCAGTGCCCAACATTACCGAACCAGCGGTCAGAAAAGTGATATGGCGAAATATTATCACTAGATTCGGCCTGCCAAAAATGTTGGTGTTTGATCATGGCAGGCAATTTGACAATGATCCCCTGAGAATCTGGCTAGAAAGCCATGGCATCGCGGTTGCCTACTCGGCCGTCTGCCATCCTCAAACCAACGGACAAGCAGAGGCAGCCAACAAGCAGATCTTAAATGGCCTCAAGAAGATGGTAGATGATCTCAAGGGCAGATGGGCTGACGAGCTTCCCAGCATACTCTGGTCAATCCGGACCACCCAAAAGGAATCTACAGGCCAGACCCCGTTCGGCCTAGTATATGGAGCAGAGGCTCTACTACCAATTGAGGCCAGGATCCCATCTCTGCGTTCCCTGCAATACGACCAAACTGAGAATGAAGCTGCAATGGCTGAGGCCTTAGATCTAGTCGGCGAGATAAGGGAAAAGGCCAGTACCAACATCTTCGCCTACCAGCAACGAATGAGGAAAGCCTACAATAGAAGAGTACAACAGAGAAGTTTTCAGATGGGTGATCTGGTTCTCAGAAAAACGCAGGCTATTGGAAAATCCAGGGAGCACGGGAAACTTAGTGCCAACTGGGAAGGACCATACCAAGTAACTCAAATCCTGGGACCAGGCACATATAAAATCGCCAACCTTGAAGGACAAGAGTTGAATGCTCACTGGAACGCGGACACCCTGAAGAAATATTATGTCTAAACCAAGTCCAAGGATAGTTTTTATTTTGCTGAAAACAATGGCGGAGGACGGTCAAAGAATGTCGACGGCTCCGACCACCCTTATGTCAAAAGAGTTTTATAAAGAAATGAGAGGTTCAGATTCATACTCGTTGCCTGTTCTAACTTGCGTTTTCACACACAAACGAGCAGGGGGCAATAAGGGGAGGCCCCCTGTTGCCAAAGCTAAAGGAAATGAACACCCCAACAAAAAATTCCAAACCTCCCTGCTTACCTCTGGGCAGGCAGGAGGCAGGCCCCCTAGACTTTGAACAAAAGTCAGGGACAGGCCAAATCAACAAGGACTGGGGGCAAGCTCCCCAACCTTGTATAAAAAACGCAAACCTCCCTACTTACCTCTGGGCAGGCAGGGGGCAGGCCCCCTGGACTTTGAACAAAAGTCAGGGACAGGCCAAATCAACAAGGACTAGGGGCAAGCTCCCCAACCTTGTATAAAAAACGCAAACCTCCCTGCTTACCTCTGGGCAGGCAGGGGGGCAGGCCCCCTGGACTTTGAACAAAAGCCAGGGACAGGCCAGATCAACAAGGACTGGGGGCAAGCTCCCCAACCTTGTATAAAAAACGCAAACCTCCATGCTTACCTCTGGGCAGGCAGGGGGCAGGCCCCCTGGACTTTGAACAAAAGCCAGGGACAGGCCAGATCAACAAGGACTGGGGGCAAGCTCCCCAACCTTGTATAAAAATGCAAACCTCCCTGCTTACCTCTGGGCAGGCAGGGGGCAAACCCCCTGGATTCCAAGCATAAACCAGGGACAAGCTATGCTAGGCACGACTAACATTAGGGAAAGATCCCACGAGTTCTAGAACAAGCATATCTTAAAGAAGCAAAGAAAAGAAAAATATTCTACAATAAAACCCGTGAAGGGTAGAAAGTCTTTACAAAGTTAAGACAGAGAAACCAAAGTGACGAATATTACAAGCAAGCTGGCCATAACATAGGCTCAGCACAGAAAAGTAAGATTATTACAAGGAGCGTCACGGAGCATCCTGGCGAGGGCCGGCTTCCGCCTCAGGCTGTCTGGCCACCCGAGCTTCATTCTTGGCGGTATAGAGACTCCGGAAGGTTTCCTCATCAAAGGTAGGGAACATTTCCCCTATCATCTCCATCACCAACTCCAGGGAAGAGTTGACACCACTCGCGAAGCTGGCATCCACCGCAGCTTCAGTCTCCTCTGCCAGGGTCTCCTTCTCTTTTTTCCGTTCTCCTTTAGCCTGCTCAAAAGTTGAGTTAGCTCTGGACAATTGCTCCTCCAAGTCAGCCACTCTCCCCTTCAAGTGCCCCATCTCAGCCAGAGACAGATTAGCTCGATCCACCGATAGACGGCTCTCCTTCAGATCAGCCTCCAGCTTGGCTATTTCCTTCACAGCCCTCTCTCCCTGCAGCCTCCACTGATCAGCCTGTTTCTTTGACTCCTCTAGCTCGCTCTCCTGCCTTGCCAGCTTGTCCTTCAAAGAACTTATCAAGGAAATATCCCTCTCTACCATAGCCAGGCGGTCAGGAGGAGGAGCCCCGGGTGTGATCGTCAGTTCTTCATCACTCAGGCGGCTGAGTGCCGCCAGCTCGGCAGACGCCAACAGAACCTTAGAGGTACGCTGGATGTACTGAAGCACTTGATGAGAAGTTGAAGTCACAGTCTTGGTGAGGCGGTCAGCCAAGACGGCACCAGAATCAGAGAGCAGGCCTGACACATCCACGCTGTCACCAGCAGTGTAGTGGAACTCTGCATTTTCCTCCAGAAAGGGGACACTTGAGAGCTCACGGGCAGGGCGCTTCGCCTCAGGGGTGGTAACATCCGTCTCCAGATCCACCACATCAGCACTAGGAGGCTCCCTGTCTCTTTTCCTCCTCAACTCCAAAGGAACACTTTCCCCAGTTCCCTCGGAATTCCCAGGCTGCGTTCCCTGAGAAGCTTGGGGTCCAGCTGAAGAAGCACCCTGCTTCTGTCCAGGGGAGGGGGTAGCTCCAGAAGTAACCTCAGCCTCCCCCTCATGAACGCTGGGAGTAGGAGTCGCCGGCTTCGACGAAGGCAGCCGGGGGGGGGAGGGGCAATTTTCGACCAGCAGCAAAGTCCTTTACAAGCTTCATTAAGGCTTTGCTCCCTTTCCTGAAATTCGCCGGGAGAGAAGGACGCTTCGAAAGAACGACTAGATCCTCGCTCAAGCCTAGCCTCCTGACCTGCCTCTTTGTCCAGCGCCAAGTGTAGGAATCTGCAGAAAGGGAAAGGCGGTCATCTAAAAAGCAGGGAGAAATAAAGTCTCTGGAAAACCATGACAGCAAAAACTCCCTAGAACTACCTTCGAGGCCGGGAATCAGGCCCAAGGGAAGCAAGTACTCGTCTGTCGTTATAAGCTCCGCGTGAGGGAGCCAGAAAGCAGGGCCAAAGTTGCCATGTTTGTCCGCAACAATTTCAAACTTTTGAATCAAAATCTCCTCCTTCTCGCTCAACTTGACCTCCAGGGCCTTTCCCCCGACGCCCGGGTGATACTCCTCGCGTGTCTCCATACGGGTGTGGACATGATTCCTAAAGTGCCTAGGAATCTTCCACCCTGACGCGCTATGGACGTATATAAAGTTATTTTTCCAGTCCTTCAGGCTGCTCAAAGCCGGCCAGACCAGGGCGTACTTCTTTTGTCTCAGCAGAGACCAATAACCAGGGAGGCCATCCCCCCTGACGAGGACACCATTTGAAGTCCGACCATAAAGCGAAGGGCGTCAATATAAGGCCCCTCGCCATGAAAAAGGCAGGTCCAGGTGTAAGCTACTAAAGATCTAATGGCTGTGGCTGTAAGCTGGGCAATGGCGACATTCATCCTCCTGAAGGTTTCCTCCAGGAAGGGATGTAGTGGGAATCGCAGGCCAAATTCTAAGGCCTTATGGTAGACGGCCACGCAACCCTCCGGGGGACAGCACACTGTGTCTTTTTCCCCCGGAACAATGACTGTGTACCCTTCCCCAAAGTTATAGAATTGTTCAATCGCCCTAGCAGCACTGCTCTCCAAAATCAGGTCCCTGTTCTTGGCCTCAGGGTAGGTCTTTAGGGGGATCAAATACTTTTTCTTATCCGGGTAATAAGTCCTCCCCCTCTCCCTGCGGATGAGGGGGCCGGCAACCCTGGAAGGGTCCACCTCCATGGGCTCGTCATCGGAGTCGACTACATCAAAGGGAGCAGGTTCGGGTGACTCAGCACCCTCCCCCCTTTGATGATCATCCTCTTCCCGAGGGCCGGCCCCGGAGGAAGAAGCTATGTCACGCCGGCCACCGTCACCATCCCCAGTTCCCCCAAGCAAAGAATTAAAAGAAAGGGGACGAACTCGCGACATACTGGCTATGAAAGGGAAAAAAGAGGAGGAAAGGTTTAAAGAAGAACTTCTAACCTAAAAACGCCAATAATCGCCGGAAAAGGTGACAGAGGGTACTTCTTGTTCCTCGCAGAATGCTCAAACAACAAAGGCGATTTGAGAGTGTAAGGAGTTGGAAATCTCAGAAAAAGTAAAAGGAGAGAATGGAGGGGAAGAAAGGCTTAAATAAAGCCCAAGAAGCCCAAGAGACGACTTCCCTGACAAGACCCCCAACAGTCTCCCACGTGTCGCATGCTGAACACGGGCTGTTCACCCCTTCCCAAGAAGGGCCTCGAAAAACTAAAATGGCAGGGGGAAAATATCGACCGACGACGTCATCTCCGCATTCAAAAAAAAAAAAAAAAAAAAACGAAACTGATCAAATTCCATTTCATTAGCCTTAAAAGGGGAAAATTACATCTAGTGCCAAACAAGGAAAGAAAATACACAAGGCCTAAAAATTCCGGCCCGACAAAGTCAACACCCTGCTACGCAGGCCTAATCATCATCCAAATCTGGGGAATGGTCCCCAGGGCTGCCTGGACTCCCAAAATCCGAGCCCCAGTCCCAGTCTGGGGAATCCTTGAAAGGATCATCAGGGAGTCTGTCCCCATCCTTGTCACTCAAGCAACCAAGACCCTCGCTATCATCAGAGTCTCGGCTACTATCCTCCCAGTCCCTGCCAAAGGGAACAGCCTGGGACTCGTCGCAGGTGTGACAACCTGTTCTCCTCACAGGGGAGGAGGGGCCTAACGCCAGGGAGGAGTCAGTGTCAGAAAAGTTAGGGTCAAACTGCTTGGGGTGCAGCCACGGAAAACATTCGTGGCATCCCCGGTCAAAGCAACCCCCTCCCTGAGGGCAACGCCTGAATCTGGGAGCAGCAGGGGTCGAGGATCTCTTGAGACGCTTGCTCAACCTGGTGGGGACTTTCCTGCCACTCCGACGAGAACGAAGCCGTGAACGACGGCTACGACGAATAGCTCGATAAGCAGCTCGAGCGTACCTGAGCCTCCAGAATCCTCTAAAAAGGAAAGTAACATAGCGAACTCCACGGCGAGTCACGAATTTTTTGATCCAAACCATGATTAAGACAAAGAAAGTGGAAAGATTGAAGATGGGTTAAGCAGAAATGATGAAGAAAGCTGGGATTTTATACAAGAGAAAGCACGACATTAATGACGTTCCAACCACCCTGGAAGGAGAGCCACCAATCAGGAACTCTTCACGGTTACCGAAAATCCATCAAGAGGAGAAGTGTAATCATTGCAAAAGCACTCTCAACTCTTTGTATACCTGACGTGAGCTGCGCTTCGTTCCTTGGGAAGGCGCAAAGCATTAAATGCGGTAGCAGACATGGAAGTAAGTCAACCTCCCTCCAAGCAAGAGTCGCCAGCAGAAGGAAAACCTTGCTTTCCCCCTACTGACGAGGGCCAATTGATTGGGGTCGGCAGCCTGTCACTGATCGCCTGCCGGGCAGGCCCCAGAAGCACCCTTATCAAGCTCAAAGGCCAGTCCCTGGCGAGAAGCCAAAACAGAAGCATAAACGCTAAGGATATCAATCGACCGCCGGGCCAGCAAGCCAACACAGCTTGCTAGAGCCCAGCGACCACGGTTCAAAATCCGCCTGCCCTGGGGATGTCCCTGATTGACAGGGCCGAGACCCCCAGGGGCCCTCCCGTCATCTCGCCTAAGGTAATTGGGAATGGGTGGATGGGAAGAAGCCACTTGTCACCTCCTCATCCATCCACTTCCCTCCTACTCCTCTCTCTTGTGGGAAGGTATAAATACTCAACCCTTTCCCACAAGAAAGGGGTTGGATTTTCTCTCTCTAGACTCTCACTCCTAAAAACGCCACCTAGTTCCTCACGAGCTAGATTCATCAAGGCATTTCACGGACTAACTTAGGCATCGGAGAGGGTTCCCTCGGACAACCTCCGAGGCCCTGTGCGTTCATTGTGCAGGGAGCAGGCAAACTCCGCCGGGAAGGTCCGATCAAGGGAGAGGGATAAAGGAGAGGTTCAAGGAAATCAGGCGATCCATTACTTACCAACAATCCGATTACCCAACCCGGATCCAGAGCCGGGTTAATTGTTTCCGTGACCGGAACAGGAGGAGATAAGGAATGATGCATATGAAAATTCTCGGATCTACAAAGAGAAAACTAAGCCTTATCATGATAAAATGTTATCTAGAAAAAGCTTTAATGTGGGTGATAAAGTCCTTATAATTCTAGGTTAAGATTATTTCCTGGGAAATTGAGATCAAGATGCATCGGTCCCTTTGAGGTTCTTAAGGTGTTTGATCATGGAGCGGTAGAAATTAAAGGATGCGAGTCAAGAAGGATACTTAAAGTGAATGGTCATATACTAAGCCATATTATGATGGATTCGAGGCCAATTGGGTGGTTGATTTGGAGGATCCAACGTATGAAAATTGAGAAATAGCATGTCGAGCCACGACGTAAAATAAGGCGCTTCTCGGGAGGCAACCCGAACTTGTATATTTATTTTGTATGCTTGACTAATTATTTTATTTAGTTTTATTTTCTTTTATATTTCATTTCCCCTATTTCACTTGTCTTGGTCCGGTGTTGGATTTTTTTTTGATGAAATGTGATTATATATATCATATCAACAAAACAAAGTACCATATACAAAGTCATTCATTAGGCAGCAAACCTAATGAGACCGTCATGCCACAGGACACAAAATTAAAAGAACAAAACGCCTATTGCTCTAGTGAAACCAGTGCAGATCAATCCCTGGCATAACACACTCACACCTTTTCCTCACTTCAGCCTTTATACCACGAGAAATAACTTCAGGTCGCATAAGTACGCCTTCAATTCTTGATTTGTTCCTTTGTTGCCATACATGGTAGTAAAGCGCTGTAAGCATCATAGCATTCACCTTTCCTGTCTGATGCTTTGTCTCACTTATCAGTCTGTTCATCTAAGGAATAGCTCCATACCAGCCCTCTGATGCTTTGTCTCACTTATCAGTCTGTTCATCTAAGGAATAGCTCCATACCAGCCCTCAATTTCCATTCTCAATCTCCTACTGTACTCGCAATCAAAAAACAGATGCTGAATTGACTCCGTATGGTCACCACAGATGCAACATCTATCTTCCTCGCAGCAACCTATCTTCATTAGTTTCTCCTTAACATTCATTCCTTCCATCATTGCAAGCCATGCCGTAGTGGAATGCTTAGGTATGTTCCAACTTGACCAAATAACCTTATGCCAGCTTTTTTCACTTAATTTGGGCCTCAGCCAGTCATAGCCTTCCTTGATAGAATACCCTTTATCAGCTCCATTCCATTTTCCATTGATGTACCCAGTTTTGAAGCTTTCCTTGACTCTGCAAATATTCTTCCATGCCCAATTATCATTAGCTTTTGGGCAGTAATCAGCCCAATCGGCCCCCTTTAAATATACTTGGTTTACCCACCTGATCCATAACTTATCAGGTTGGGTATAAACCCAGTATACTAGTTTAGCAATCGCCGCTTTATTCCAAATACTCGGGCACTTAATATTCAGTCCTCCCTCTTGTCTAGGAGCTTTAATATTTTCCCACGCAATTGGTGGGACTCTCATATATTCCGAGCTCCCAGACCACAGGAAGTTTCTACATATTGCTTCAATACGTTTGATAATGCTGACCGGAATCAGAAAAATCGAAGCCCAGTAGCATTGGAGGGTATTATGGACAGAATTAATAAGCGTAACTCTCGTTGCATAAGACAATTTTTGAGCCCCAATACTTCTTATTCTAGAAGCCATCTTATTAGCAATCCTCTTGCATTCATCTTTTGTCAGTCTGCCAGCCTTAATCGGCACCCCTAAGTATTTAAATGGCATAATCCCTTCTGAAAAACCAGTCACAGAAAGAATGTCGCTTTTTAATCCATCAGTCATACCATTGAAAAACACCTCAGATTTTCCGGGATTCTTTTGGAGCCCAGTAGTGCTAGAGAAAGTATTGAAGGCTCGCATCAGCAAAATGATTGAATGAGCATTCCCTTTGCAAAAAAGTAGCAAATCATCCGCAAACATAAGATGCGTCAATTTACTATTCTCACAAAGAGGATGGTAATGAAACTGATACTTCTCAGTAGCATACTTCAAAGTTCTTGTTAAGTATTCCATACACAAAGTGAACAATAAAGGGGAGATTGGATCTCCTTGTCTCAAGCCTCTCTTGCCCTTGAAATAGCCAAATTGATTCCCATTAATAGCCAGCGAGAAGGTTGTAGAAGAGACACATACCATGATTTTCCGGATGAATTGTTGTGGAAAGTTTAATGCTTGTAGCATCTGCTCAATAAAATCCCACTCAACCGAGTCATATGCTTTCTGCAAATCTATCTTGAACATACATCTAGCTGAGGTGCCCTTTCTATCATATAGCTTTACAAGGTCCTGACAAATTAATATATTCTCTATAATAGATCTCCCATGAATGAAAGCACCCTGAGTCGCACTAACCAGATCAGGCAAAATCGCAGCTAGCCTATTGCAGAGTAGTTTTGAGATCACCTTATATATAGTATTGCAGCATGCGATAGGTCTGAAGTGTGTCACAGAAGAAGGTCTCTCAAGTTTAGGAATCAAGGATAAAGTGGTAGCATTGATTTGTTGAAGCAACAAACCTGTCTGAAAAAAGTTCTGAACCGCAATACACACTTGATCCCCTACAATCTCCCAAGCATCCCTAAAAAAACCACTTGTATATCCATCCGGTCCGGGGGCTTTATCTATAGGGATCGAAAACATAACTTTTTTGATCTTGTCATTCGAAACAGGAGCAAGCAGCACTCCCCAATGATCAGGACTGCAGCTATTTCCCATATCCATTATCTCCCTACGAACAGGATCAGTCCTCTTAGAGGTTCCAAGTAATTGTTGATAATAGTCTAGGAAAGCGCCCTGTATAGCTTCTGCAGTATCACATTGAACGCCCTCAATATTTTCAATATGGGTAATTTTGTTCTTATTGTATCTCTGTCTCAAACAAGCATGAAAGTAAGCAGAATTGGAGTCACCCTCCATCCAATGTGTCTTAACCTTTTGTTTGAGGAAACTATTCTTATCATGCTGCAGTTGTCTTACTTGTCGAAGCAGGCATATCTCCTCATCAATTGCTGCTATATCATTAGGATTAAGAACCAATTTCTTCTGAATCCTGTCAAGTTCCAGCTCCGCCCTGGCAGTCTGAACCTCAATGTCAGAGTAGCATTCTGTATTAAGCCTCTTCAAAACTGGTTTTAGAGACTTGAGTTTCTTCACGAGACAAAACATAGGAACACCCTGAATGTCTTGACTCCAATGATGTTGCACCCTTTCTTTAAAACTTGGAGAACCACTCCACATGTTGAAGTACTTGAAATTTCTCCGTTGTTCACCATCCAAAGGACGCGAACTGACCACACAAGGAGTATGGTCAAGGGTACCTTCATGGAAGAAATGAGCAGATAAACCTGGGTACTCCTCAACCCAAGCATTATTGATCAAGAATCTGTCCAATCGGCTGTATTTCCTACTCCCCACTTCTTGTTTATTAGTCCATGTGAAGTAAGATCCAGTCGACTGAATATCCATTAGTGAGCAACCATCAATACAGTCTATACAGTCTTCACTATCTTCCTCTTTTGAATCACCTCCCAATCTTTCATCCCTATTAATCACAGTGTTAAAGTCTCCTGCCACCCCCAAGGGGCATTAATCTGCGTTGCAAATCCTTTAAGTCTTTCCCACAAGCATTTCCTATCTCTTCCTTCATTGAAAGCATAAATCATTGTCAAGTAGAATTTCAAGCTTGTGACCTTTACAGTAATCAGTAAGTGTATGAACTGAGCATCCAATGCAATAACTTGAACATCAAACACTCCTGGTTTCCATAGCACCCACACACGCCCACCTGGATGGCTATTAGCATTAGTTGTAATACTCCAACCATCCACCAGGCTGCCTATCACTTTATTCGAGTTACCCTTTTTTATTTTGGTCTCTAACAAACCAAAAAGATCAACCTCATGTTTATTAACAAAATCTCTAACAATTATTTGCTTATTTACACTATTCAAGCCTCTAACATTCCAAAACCCAATCTTAAACATTATGATATATTAGAGGTTCAGGGTTACCATCATCCAATTCCACCACTGGCTCTGTACCTACAAGAGCCTCATCTCTCTCTTCATTTGCCAGAACTGCTTTAAAAGTCTTATCTATCCTCCCCCCATTCACTCCAACCTGTATTAATGAAGGATTAACAGTAAGTTGAACCACTCCATCAACTGGTTTTAGTATGGGTTTCCAGACCTTCTTTTGAACATGACTATTATCCTTCTTTATATTCCTCCTACATATTCCTGTCACATGCCCTAGCCCTTTGCACTTTCCACATATTGTTGGTTTCCAATCATATTCCACCTTTAGCACAACTTTCTTCCCTTCCTCATCCAGAAATTTAACTTGATCAGGAAAATTTCCTCCAATTTTGAGTTCCACAAGCACTCTTGCAAAACCAAGACGCGTCTTATCAATTGTGGCCTGATCCGACTTTATGTATTTGCCCACCATACTTGCTATAGTAGGGAGACACTTACCCCAGAATCTCAAAGGCAACTCATGTAAGCGTATCCAAGCAGGCACTATTTTGACATCTTCTTTTAACAAATCTACACCAGCACTCCAAGGTTTGACAATATGGGGTTTGTTATCAAACATATGATAACCCGCCTTCAATACTGCCTCTTTCCCTTTCGTCTCTTTAAAGTGCACTAAGAAAACTCCATTAGGAATAAAGGACACTTTGTCTACATCATGCTGTCTCCATATCCTTCGGATAAAACCTTCAAGGACCTCCCAAGGAGGGTTTGCACCAAGAACAAAGCAATAAACAGCTTGCTCCCAAAACAAAATCTCCTCTTTTGTGTCATCTGCCGTGAATTGCATCAAGTTTTCATCTGTTTCCACTTGTGAACTGCTATTTTCATCATTTCCTTTAGATTCGTCATTTGTTTCCCCAATACTGCTCTTTTTTCCTTTCTTGCTTCTCTGCGTAATCTAGGGAACGTCATTTGCACCATCATCTTCCTCAAAATGTAGTCCTGGTATCTCATTTAGTTCATGCATCGATTTTGTACGTAATCCATCATCTTCCTGTGGTCCTTTTGCTTTCTTCCTTTGTTTCTCGATTCCACCACCTGTTAATGGTGACCTAGCCTTGGAAGGTGATGCTTGCTTCGCTCTAGTTTTTGAGGCGGAATTTCTAGGCATGGCCGCCTCAGAAACGCCTCTCCCCGGTGTTGGAATTTTTCAGGATAGATAATAGTGACCCTTTGGTGAACACGTGATAGCTGTCAATGGGATGACGTTTTCAAAAATCAACGTGGACAAGATGCATATATTTCTACTTTGCTAGACCCGCTAAGTACCTTTATTCCTCTTATATATTTATGTGTGCAAATTTTCAGCTCTTTGATGTTTTTTTTGACATTGAGGACAATGTCGGATTTAAGTGTGGAGATGAGGTAAACTGAAAATCGGATAGATTATTGCTGAAAGTGGAGTTGGCGGGTGGCCATTGAATTGAGTGTGTTTTGCAGGCTATTTTAAAATTTTGGGATATGTGAATATTTAGGGGAAGTGCTGTCCAATTTTTTTGAAATTTTTTTTGATAGAAATTTGAGATTAAAAGTTTTAGCCTTTGTTTTTATTGAACTACCTAAATTTGGGAAGTTGACAACGAATTCTAATCTAACATTTTGTCACAAAATACTAGTAATATTTTAAAAATAATTTTTATTAATGATATTAGTGAAAAAAATGTTTTGAAATTATATATGCAATTATTTTTCCTCCCGATCGAACTTGGATTAATTAATTTGATAGCAGATAATATTTTAAGTCTCTTTTAAATTTTAGTTATAAGTGAATTATAAAGAATAACACTTACTTTAGCTACCTTAACTACACTGTTCGTTGACTCTAGGGGTACGAGATGTAAGCCGGTCTTGTCCAATTAATTTACTTTCATAGGTGACTTCTAATTAGGGCGATAAGAAAGATTAGATACCTCAAGATTGAGTGAGTCGTTCTTGTGACTCGAGTTAGTAAATCCGAGGGAAACCTAGTCCTAACGGGTTTGGAAGAATGCCTAATGCCTTGTACGAAAGGGCGGGAGTCATTGGTTGAAAACTCGCTACATGGGTCACTGAATCGAAAGAAAAAAAATGATTGAAGAAAAGAAAATGAAAAAAAAAACGAAAAGGAAAAAAAAAGGCAAGAAAGAAAAGAAAAAAAGAATAATTGCGGAAAAAAGTGAGACGACGTATGTAGTTTGGCTTATATGCTTGGGAGAATGATCCTCGTACCGAAATGGTAATAGGAATGTACATGAAAGTAAATCTCCTTCTCCTAAGACCTTAAACTGCTGAAACCCATCTTCTTGAGTCAATACAAATATATTTTTCGAAGGTAGTTAAACTGAGTGTGAAGGATGATGAGTTTATTTATAATTTGAATTTAAAAGCGGTTTAACATATTATATGTTGTTAAATTAGTTAATTGAATAGTTTAAGGGAGGAGAAACTTTATGTATACATTACTTGTTTATCCAACTCGAAATTATTTTGTTAAGTTTACTAACTTATAAAAAATGTTTTCTTAAATATTTTTAGTTTGTCGTCAATTGTACCTAGTTGGGTGATAAGTGTGCTTTGTAGTGTTTATTTCTCGTGTTTGGTCTCGTTTTCTCTTGTGGAATTGCTCTTTAGAGCGGTTTCGAGGCTACTTACGCTTCTTCTAGCTTGTTTTAGGTTCCTAAGGCCTATCTTGGAGAAATGGAACGATTTTGACTCGTTTCCGACGCATATGGAGCCAACGAAGAGAACCGACGATGACTCGGTGGCTTAGACTCGATCTCGAGTCCCATGGAGCCCACTTGATGATATCTCGAGCACCGAGCATCGATAAGTAGCCTAGAAAGAGCAAATAAGGACCCATCACGCCCGGGAAGGACCCATCTCTACCGGGACGAGAAGACGAGGAAAGAGGCCAGGACCTGCTGTGGGGCCTTCCCGGCCGGGACCATGACCTTCCTGACTGGGATGGCACCCTTCCCAACCGGGATCATCCCTTTCCCGGCCGGGAATGGCCCAGTTCTGCCGGATTTTGCTTTTTCGCCCCCCTTTGCTTATGGAACCCTATATATACCCCCCTCTTGTATTATTTTAAGGGACTACCACACTCTACCTTACATTCATGAAACCCTAGACTATTTTAGGTTAGATTAGCTTAGATTAGCGTAGATTAGCTTAATCCCTCCTTAATTACTCTTCCATTAAGCCTTAATCTAGTTAGTTACTCTTGTATTATTGGAATTCTTGAAGATTCTATCAAGATTGACAACCTTGGTGGATGTATTTGGGTTTTCTTTTATGCAAGTGTTCATCTTTTCCGTTCATCTTCTAGTGGGTATAATCCTTCTTCTCTTTTCCTTTAATCTTTTATAGTTAGTAAAGTTTCATTCTTTATCTCTTGTTTGTTGTTCATCTTTGTTTATTCTTCATTATGAATGTTTTGATCCTTATGTTGATTTCTCTTGTTTGTGTTAGTTTTAGTTTGATTATGTGTGAGTAGTTTTCCCCTAGGGTTCGTAGGGGGATTGGGTGTGATTAGGGATGATTAGGGTGAGATGGGTGGCACTAGTTGTTGTCTTTGTTGTTTCCTATTTGCCTTGCACTCCATATGTTTGATGAAATGCTTGTGAGACTTGAGATGATCATTCCTTTTTTTCTTGCCTCTTCTCTTGCATGTTCTTGTTTGGTTGATAGGTTTGGTTCCTCCACTAGTAGCGAAAGCGTGGTGAGGAGGCCCCTAGGCCGTTTAAGTAGCGAAAGCCCGAACGTGACCTAGGCTACGAAAACATGCTAGCACCCCCGTTTCCTTCTTTTGATCTCCTTGACATCCATGAACCCGACATAGCCCTAGTTTCTTCTTATTGATTTAATTCGCTTCCATTTGTCATTAGTTGCTTGTTTGGCCTTTTACTTCGTGTTTTAGACCTTAGCTTAGTCATTAATTCACCTTAGCCGTCACCCTAGTTTCTCTTGAACCTAGTCTAGAATCGTAGCTCACCTTAGTCCGACTCTCCGTCCCGTAGGATTTCGACCCGACTTACCCTAGCTACTAGTTAGGAAAAGTTGATTTACTTTGATCGGTGGGATCCACGACAAATCCCCGGCAACGTCGCCAATTTGACGGGACTATTTGTCGTGGATCCCACCGATCAAATAATAACCAACGAACCTAAGCTAGGTAGCTAGGGTAAGTCGAGTCGATCCACAGGGACGGAAGTTCCGAGCTAGATAATGCTATGGTCTAAGATTAGGTTCAAGGCTAACTAGGGTGACAACTAAGGTGAACTAATGACTAAGCTAAAGTCTATAACATGAAATAAAAAGGCAAACAAGCATCTAATGATAAATGAAAGCGAGGTAAATCAATAAGAAGAAACTAGGGCTAGGTCGGGTTCATGGATGCCAAGGAGACCAAAAGAGGAAAACGAGTGTGCTAGCATGTTTTCGTAGCCTAGGTTACATTCGGGCTCTCGCTACTTAAACGGCCTAGGGGCCTCCTCACCACGCTCTCGCTACTAGTGGAGGAACCAAACCCAACACCAAACAAGAACATTCAAGAGAAGGAGCAAGAAAAACAAGGAATGATCATCTCAAGTCTCACAAGCATTTCATTAAACATGTAGAGTGCAAGGCATTAGGAAACAACAACTAACATCACCCATCTCACCCTAATCATCCATAATCACACCTTATCCCCCTACTAACCCTAGGGGAAATCTACTCACACATAACTAAACTAAAACTAACATTAACTAGAGAAACCTTCAAAAGAACAAAACCATTCATTATGAAGAACAAACAAAGAGAAACAACAAACAATAGATGAAGATGAAAACTTTACTAACTATGAAAGATTAAAAGAAAAGAGAGAAGAAGGATTATACCAACTACAAGATGAAGGAAAGATTGAATCTTGCATATAGAGAAAACCCAAATACATCAACCAAGGTTGTCAATCTTGATAGAATTCTTCAAAAATTCCAATAATACATGAGTAACTAACTAGATTAATGCTAAATGAAAGAGTAATTAAGGAAGGATTAAGCTAATCTATACTTAATCTAAGCTAATCTAACCTAAAGTAGTCTAGGGTTTTGTGAATGTAGAGTAGAGTGTGGTAGTCCCTTAAAACAATACAAGAGGGGGGTATATATATGATTCCATAAGCAAAGGAGGGCGGAAAAGAGAAATCCGGTAGAACCGGGCCCTTCCCGGCTGGGAAGGGGATGATCCCGGTCGGGAAGGTCATGGTCCTGGCCGGGAAGGCCCCACAGCAGGTCTTCTTTCCTCGTCTTCTCGTCCCGGTCGAGATGGGTCCTTCCCGGGCGTGATGGGTCTTTATTTGCTCTTCCTAGGCTTCTTATTGATGCTCGGTGCTCGGGATATCATCAAGTGGGCTCCATGGGACTCGGGATCGAGTCTAAGCCACCGAGTCATCGTCGCTTCTCTTCGTTTGCTCCATATGCGTCGGAAATGAGTCGGAATCGTTCCATTTCTCCAAGATAAGCCTTAGGAACCTAAAACAAGCTAGAAGAAGCGTAAGTAGCCTCGAAACCACTCTAAAGATCGATTCCACAAGAGAAAACGGGACCAAACACGAGAATTACACACTACAAAGAACACTTATCATTGGGCTAGTTTAAAACATTTGAAGGTTAATTTTTCATTTTATGTTAGCTCTTGAGTAATCATTGTCGAGGACGCCAATGGACTAACTGTGGGAAATTTGATAAATTGATATTTATGCGTATTTTACTCCTTTAATATTAATATTATAATGTCTTCTTTCATATTATTTGAGTTAAAAATGTATTTTTATGACTTTCGGGTAAAGATATACCTTAATATTATTTATATGCTAAAATAATTTTTATTGTCTATTTTTAAATTATTTAGAATAACCCATTTAATTTGAATGTCAAATAATACATACATTCTCGTATATATTGTGTAGGTCTATCTTAAGATGACGATATCTCACTCATACGATCTCAGAATTAAATGATTCAGGATGCGTTGGAAAACTAAGTTTGAGACCTACAAGTTTATAGAAGAGAGAAGCACCAAATTCCATCATATACTAGGTCTAAATTGAGCTACAAGGCAGCAGGCCAGTAGACTTCGAAACCAAAACAAATGGGTTGAAGCCCATTATTACAAAGGATGGTTTGGAAACAAAGAAACAAAATAAAAAGGGTTTAAGAACATAGTGGAGCCCGTAACATACGGAGGGGATATATAAGAAGAAATAAAAAAAGGAAAAAGAGAGAGTATAAAAGAAGAGGGAACACGCATACAAAAAATATAGGAAGAGGCGTGAGAAGAAAAACAAAGAAAAGAGACAGAGGAAGCCGCACGACAATGAAGAAGAGGACGGCTCGACTCCGTTTTAATCCAATTTCGTCCAGATTTTTATGAGTTTTTCTAATCTTTATCTTATTTTTATTGTTATTATGTTGAGTTTAGAGTAATTTTTAATTGGAGTATGTAATTAACTATTGGATGTTAGGGTTTATGAGATTATGATAATGATGCGCGGCCCAATCGGATCGGTCGTTTAGCGAAGGATGGGGGATCAAACAATATTTATAGACTCACATAAACACAAAAACTACTAGAGTATTCGTGGTAAGTCGAGGTCGGTCCACAGAGAACGAAACGATATTGAGTTAAGAGTAACGTGTTTGGGATCTAGTGAGGGGGTTTTAAGAGTCGAGTCTAAGCTAGAAATGCGGTAAAAGACGGAAATTAAATGACAAGAGAAATAACAATAGAAATAACTAGAGATGAACAATCAAAGGAAAAGGTGTTAGGGGAAGTCGGGATTCGGAAATTGGGGTCTAAGAGTCTCGGAATCGGGTTGGCTACAACATTGATAAAGGGAGAATGCCATCTTTCGGTTTCTTCACCCAACCCACATAAAAACTGGCTTTCGCGGCGAAGAAGGGTAAGTCTTAAGTTAAGGTAATTTCTATCCCGAGTTTCTTCATATTGATAGAAATGAGTCAATGTCGGTCTAGTTGGCGGACTAAAACAACAATGACACAACAACCCTAAACAAGATAAACCAACAAGCAAGCAACCCACCAACATCCCTCAATTCAAATAATCCAAGTCCTCATCCCTAAGCCCCCCCAACAAGAAATCTACTACTCACTACTCATAATGAAAAACAACAAAACATTAACAAGGGAGGAAACAACTGCAACATGCATGTTAACTAAATCTAAAGAAAATAACAACAAAACACTAAGGAAATTACAATCTACCAAATAAACTATAAAACTATGAAAGAATTTGCAATCAACAAAATGAACTAGGAAATAATCTAGAACAACATAAACTAGATATGGAGAAATTAACAACAAACAATGAATAAAATGCAATCAACACAATAAACATGAAATGATCTAAAACAACATAAATAAAGATGATTAAAACAAGACAATAATGAAAGAACAATTAAATGAACAATCTTGAAAGAACAATAATTAAATCTAAACTAGAGATTAGAGAGTGAAAGAGAAATATACCAACTATGAAGATCTACAATAAAGAAGAAGATTGCATAAATAAAGGTTGAATCTTTGATGAAGAAAATAGAGGATTTGTCACTAATCCCTTAATAATCTTCAAATAAAAAAACTTGAAATAATCTTCTACAAACTTGGAAATAAGATCTAAAGGAAGGAAATTGATGAAAACTATGAATATCTACTACTAAATTACTATGTAAACTACTAGAATTTGTATAGAATTACTAAGAATATTACTAGAATGATCTACTAATGGAGGCATAAACTAATGGAAGTGTTATGGTAATGTCTTGGTTGCTTAGGCAAGAAACTAGGGTATGCATATATATAGTAAACTCTTAATGGATCTCTTAACCTAAAGCCCAAATCCACTTTTTGCTCCATTAGTGAGACAATCACTCTTTAATCTTCATGAGGTGGAACTTCGCCCCGTCGTACATGGATCAATACCGTCGGGTGAAATTTCACCCGGTGGTTTCACCCAGTGGTTTTCTTCCGGTTCGGCAATTTTGGACGTCTTTACCGTTAGGCGAAATTTCGCCCAGTGAAAATCTTCGGGGAGGCAATTTTACCGTCGGGCAAAATTTCGCCTGTGGTGTTTTATCGGGTGAAGTTTCACCCGGTCATTTTCTAACCTCTTTTCTTGTCTCATTCTTCGTTGTATGATTGGATGGCTTCGAACTTTAAGCTGTGTGCTCTACTTTTCGGACGACATTCCCCTCTCTTGTGCTCGTGGAAGCTCGATCATGTTTTTGGTGCCGAAATCTATCAAAATTGATAGAAAAACTACCAAAAACACGTAAATCGCACAAGAGGGACACTAATGCGAGAAATATTCAAAGTAAGGCGGTAATCGCACTCTAATCTTGCAAAACGAGGGAAAAATTGGGTCCAAATGGAAGAAAAAACGGTCTAAATTTAGCACACAACAGATATTGTTTTGACTGATTAATTAGTTTGTTGAATATTTATATAAGATTCATTATTTGGCTATCTGATTCGTATTTATTAATTTTGTTTGGCCAACTTAATTGTATTCATGAATCGATTGTTGAATTAATAGTAGTTTTGATTAGGTTGCAGCGTTCTGGTATAATCTTAATTGCTAGAATCTTGTGTAGTAGTTGAGTCAGATATAATTGCAGCGTTCTGGTTATATTTTTTTTTGGTAAAATGTGAGTGTAAATATATATTAACAAGCAGATTCATATACAATCAGTCCAGTAGTCCATGTATCAACCAAGGACAAATGGAGAATAAAACCAAAACGACCAAAAACAATTAGCCCAAATTAAACATGGGCACAAAAACATAACAAACTTCAGGGAAACAGTACCTTAGTAATATCCCTCTATCCCCAAACTTCTGGTTATATTTTATTCAACTGATTAGTGATCTTAAAGCGACTTAATTTATTAATTTGATTCATGCGTTCATGGTTAATTTGATAAATTAGTTAGGATTAAACTTGCGTGCGTTCACGGGGTTTAACGAGTAAGAAAGATAAAATTGGTAATTTACTTGCGTTCAATGATTAACTGATTAACTAATCTATCCAATAAAATTGATTAAGAGAATCGATGATTTTACCCGACATCTATAGAAAATTACGTATCTCCTATTAATTCATTATAAGAACTTTCTACCTGTTTATTGCGATTATTAGTATTATTAGTTTTATTAATTTAATTTTAGTTAGTTAGTTGAGTATAAAAACAGTCCAAATAAACCCCCCATTATTTTATTTATACTTATATTACTATATAAACACTACTAAATTTCCTAAGATAATAACGTCAGTCCCTGTGGGTTCGACTACTAGTTAGTTAGAGTCTTGTAAGTGAATAATAAATTTAATTTTAACTGCGGTTACGACACGCATCACTTACTATCTCCCCTCCAATTTTCAAACCGAGCAAGACCTGAACATCTTGCAAGGTCACAGTGACCTCACCAACAGTCAGATAGAAAGTGTGTGTCTCTTGCCTCCAACGTTCTACCAAAGCCGTTATTAAATCAACATTTAATTTAACACCTACAAATTTATAAATATAGTAAAACTGTGTTTGCCTAATGCAATCAACTACACGATCATCTACCTTAAACAACCCCTCGTGCCACTGCAAATGTGCCCTACATCTGAGAGGCCCCAGTTCCGTCCCCTCCCATATAGCCTTGCTCCTGTGATTGTCTTGAAGTTTAAGAAGGATTGAACTCATTGGCTTTGGATGTCGAATGTGCTCCATTATCCCTGCGTATATGTGAAAGAAAAGACTAGTTAGATAATCGCGGTTTAAGAAGTCGTAATCATAAATTTTACTTTCACAATGTACACATACATGAAACAAAAAAATAGCGATAAAAAAATTAAAATTTACCCTTGGGTATTGTCCAATCTCAGGGGACATGGTTTCTTATTATTGTGACCTTTGCCATGACATAAGCTACAAGTCTTTTTTGACCTACTCATCTGATCCATTTGATTTCTAAACCGTTTTGAAACCGGTCTTCCTCTTTCCATTTTATTTGTTTCATCACACACTATTTTCACTCCATTATAAGGACTCCAATAAGCTTCATCTATCAAGGGTCGAAATCTAGGAGCATACGACGCTTCATGTTACACCATGGTATAGTAATTGTCAATGAACTGACCGGCATTTAACCCCATGGATGAACATACCGCGTAAACATGAGAACAAGTGTACTTATATGTTTGGATTTTATAGTGCATGTTCGTTTCCCGATATCCACTGTATGTAAATTAATCCCATGACTAACATTTCTTTTGCCTCTTACGGTACTCACTTGGTATATCCCTTCTTCCCGATAAAATGACACAACTGAATGGTGAGCGACTTTTTCACTTATTTCATCCAATTCTTTGGTGATTTTCTCACTATAAAGATGTCCTCCCAATAAACGTGATTTAGCCCTTTCACGTCGATTAACAAAATATGCATTAACCCTATAGAATACACAATTCACAAGGGCCATTATTGGTAGAAACCGTGCTCCCTTCAAGACATTATTAAAAGACTCCGCCAAATTTGTGGTCAAAATACCGTACCCGATGACCACCACCATGGTAAATGGACCACTTCTCGACACCAATTTCATTCACGTAATGCCTAATTTCTCTATTCAACTGAGCAAGCCGAATATAACCGATGTCAAACTTTTTAACTTGTAGTTGCATAGCCGTTGATCCAAAGGGATTCTTCAGTTGAACATTCTTACATCTTTTATGGACATTAGAAGCTAAATGACGAATGCAAAGCCTATGAAAGGCATAAGGTTCCTCCCATTGACTACCAACTTCGTTCATAGCACCCATTATGCCCGCATGTCTATCAAAGATGACACATAATCCGTCTCGTTTGGTGACAAAAGTTCTAATACAAGACATAAACCACGGCCAACTCTTCGTATTTTCTAACTCAACAATCGCGAAGGCAAGTGGAAATATTTGGTTGTTCGCATCAACTCCCATAGCGGTAAACACCACTCCTTTGAACTTACCATAAAAGTTAGTTCCATCAACAGTGATAATAAGACGACAATGTTCAAACCCATCAATACTTGGTTTGAAGGCCCAAAAAACTCTTTGAAATATTCGAACATTCGGGGTAGTCCTGGATGTAGTCGACCATTGAACAATTATCCTGGGATTAGATTATTTTAAACCTTCCATAAAACGAGGAAGCATCTCGCAAGATTCTTCCCAACCCCCAAAAATGTCACTAATCGCTCCTTGTTTTGCATTCAAAGCTTTCATCTTAGTTATTGTGTAGCCAAATTTGTCTCTCATGTACTCCACAATAACAGACACCTTAATACCCCAATCGGCCTCAATAGGGTTTCGAATAGCATGTCTAATGAACCGTCGTTTCAAATTCATATGGTCTCTAGGAACATTGTCACCAACACAAGAAGTTTCATGAGGACCATTGTACGTGATAATGGTAAAGGATTGTGAATGAAAATCTTTTTGTGTGACCCTTAGCCTCCATTTACAAGGGGAAGATGATCGCCCACATTTGAATGTCACCGTGTGAGGCTTAGACTCTGCAACTCTAAAAAATTGATTTCGTTGCACACTATACAATCTCACTTCATCTATCACCAACACTTTGTTTGGAAACACTGACCTTTAGCAAACTCATTCCCTTGCTCATAACGAACTAAAGACTCCCATGTCCTCCATTCATTCAACTCATCCCCCTCTAGTTTCCCAACATTGTTATACTCTACAATTGGTGCACTAGTACCAACATCATCAACATCATCATCTTCTTCATCTTCATTCTCAGTCAAGTTAACATTAAGTGTTTCATACTCCTCAACCTCATCACCCTCTATATGACCATCAAATTCACTCACATTAACATCATTACTAGTAAAGGATATGTATTGACCAACATTATCTAATGTCAAATGAAGCCTAGGTGTCGGAACACTTGGTGTGGGTACAAAGGAAGTAGTGGACAACTCAATAAATATGTCTATGGATGGAGAATTTGAATGACGAATACTTGCCCATAACGCCTTTAATGAAACGTCATTTTTAAGGGGTACAACTTTGAAACATCCCGAACTTGGATATTTCATTTTAACAACCAATTGAGCATTCAACCTTTCAACATCAATCCCCTTATATATCTCATCAACTAAATTACAATAACTCATCTTTGTACTAGCTAAAAAAAAACATTGTGACCCTCCTCTATACGTTACACATCCATTTTGCTCCAATATTTCTCCATCCCAATAACACATTAGTGGGTAATCAATAATGTCCATTCTATAAAAAAAAATTAATTAGCGAAACTCAAAACTAAGAAAAATCAAAATTATACCAAATTAATCCGTCGCAATATTAGTAATACAACTTAATTACCAAATATCAACCTAAATTAAAAGGGTCGTGCTTTTTCCTAACGAGTCTTTACTCAATCCTAACGACATTTTACCGCTTTACCCCTGTCATTTCATCCCTGCCATGAGTCCCATCAATTTTTTTTCTCTCTCTCTACATAAACCTCAAAGTTCAACCACCCATAAAACACCACAAACATCGGAATAATTCACAGTCAATGGCTGAAGTCGGTGGTCGGGGTCGGTTCGGCCGGGTCTGGGGCCAGCGGGGGTCGGTTCGGCCGGGGTTGGGGCCAGCGGTAGGGGCGGCAGTGTCTGGGGTCGCCGCTCAGGGCAGTAGGGGCTGAGTCGGCCATCGGGTCGGTCCAGGTTAGGCGGTGGGGCGGCGGATGGCTGGGGTCAGGTCGGATCTGGGCGGGTGAGGGTGGTTGGGGGTGGGCCATGGGTGGGGTCAGGGCCTCAGGGGAGGGAGGGAGCATCAGGTCATCGAGGTTTTTCATTTTTTCATTTTTTTTAAATTTTTTTTTATTTCCTTTTTTTTGTTATTTAATGTTTTCCTTTATTTTATTTTATTGTTTGTTTATTTATTTATTTTGTTTTTCCTTTTGGTAAATAATTAATGGATTTAAGCTCATTAGTAATTGAATTAGAACACATAATCGAATTTGGAAGCGACCAATTATCTAAATCGATGGAATAAAACGAAAGAAGCGTAATTAAATCTCAATCTAAAAGATAAAGTCAATACAGGGGTATAATAGGAAAACTTTAGAAAAATTCGTTAGGATTGAGTAAAGGCTCGTTAGGAAAAGTAATTTCGAATTAAAATCATTCTCTCTAGAGTATAGGCAAAAACATCCCCTTAATTATCACATCTTTGTAGTTACCAAAAAAATATATATTACAACTACTAAGTTAACCCATCAAATATGTACTTGGATCTTTTTTACATTCATAATTTCACACTACATTTACAAATAATGGAAATTTTCCCCAAAATATTACTTAGGATTTACAATTGGGATTTGTAATTTTGATGCAAAATTAAACATGCAAGTTGTAAATCTAACAACTAATCAAGTAAAATAACGAAATTTAAGAATAATTTTTGAAGATTTAAGCATATTATAACAACTAAATCAAATAAAATTGAAAAAATTGGATGACTTATACCTTGCTAGTTATGGAGATAAATTGTAGAGGTTGCTCGGAGTTAATGCTGGAAGTGAAGCCAGAGATTTGTCGGAAAAGGGAAGTGATGATGAGAGATTGAAAGTGATGAGTGATTGAGGAGTGATGAATGATTGAAGTGAGGATGAGTGTGATGAATGATATTTATATACATATTTTCATCCCCTAATTGTTAGTTCGGTCTCGGTTTTTGTGCTTAACTCGTTAATAATGATGCAATATACTTTGAATGTCGATACTTCCGTATTTGTGTGTTTTTTGTAGATTTGGTGCATTTGGAGCTAATTGGAGCATTATGGAATCGACAATTGAAGAATTTACACCTAAGCACGGAATCGAAGGAAGAAGATGTGAATACACGAAGAAACAAATATCAAAGAAGGAAAAGACACCAAACGAGATGAAAGAATGATCGCCTACACATATATCTTGAGTTCCACAACTCCAATCAGAGTTATTCAGGTGGCGTTGGAAAGCTCTTTCTTTTAGATTTCCAACGGTATGTTGCACATCCAATTTAAACAAGTAACAAAGAAATGACATCCGTTTGAAGTCGAGCGCGCAATATTGTGACCTACAGCGCTATTCGATCGAGTGCCCCAGATGCACTCGATTGAGTGCCACTCCGTGAAGTCCCCTGTCCATTTTTTTTGGGGTACACTCGATAGAGTGCCATCAGGGCACTCGATCGAGTGCATCCAACCCGAACCGCGCATCAATTTTATTTTGACTTAGAATTTGGGCCTGCATTTGGGTCCAACTGATTTTCTTTAAATTAGGTTCCTGACTCATATGTCAGGACTTCCCTTTCACTTTTCAATTCTACTACAATTTTACTTAGACTTTAAGTTTTACGTTACTTTTGAGATTTCGCGATATACTTTGAACCTTGTTCTTTCTTCTCAGATCTTGAATTCTTCGGTATCGATATTCTTAATTTTAATTTCAATTTCAGTCTCTACTTTAATTTCCGTCTTAACTCATTCTTCGTACTGCTTTATCATTTTCTGGTATAGAATTATTATTTCTTTTTTCTAGTTTAATTCGTATCGTTTTCGTTATGTTTAATTGCAATTCGTATTGTGTTAATTTGATTATTCTTAATATGCATAGCTAAATTTCACCTAGGGTTTAGTGGGATCTACGTGTATTATTAGGGTTATAGTCAATTGACCTGTTTCTAGTCGTATGAACTATCACATGATTATCGTTTTAACTATGATTAATTGTTTGATGCATAATTCAATTAATTAGTATCATAATAGGACTTTTCGCCAACCGGGTTAAGAACTAATTAGGCCACGATAGTTTGGGTAGACTGACTTAATGCTAGCGACTGCAGGTTAAGTTTACATCTAAAGGTTGTAGTGTACTGACCGGGCTTGCACCTTAGGTAGTTCGATTATTGACCTGTTAGTTGACTCCCTGACCCGAGTAATATTCATAGTGAACCTGAGATCTTAGACTTTTCCCTTATTAATTTATCTATCAGTAATTAGTTATTAGCCTACCAAAACCAACTCAAATTGTGACCCATAACCTTGAGTCTAAATCTTGGGAATAGACGACTAAATTCTGTCTCCTAGTGGTTGGACCTCTGACTTCACTATCTACATTAGTTGGTGACCTTAGGGTATCTTTGATTAGGGATACGACTAACACTTGTCAAATTCGTCGTTGCTTGGGAGATGGTGTTATTTAGTTGTTTATTATTTGTTTTAGATTTTAGGTTATTTTTCGCCCCGGGGAACATTAGTTCCTTGGGGTCGTTCTCACTGGTTTCTTGTAGTTTCCTCTTGTACCCAGGTTACTACCTCCAGCTAAGATGCCTAAGCTTGCTAGCCATTCCGAGCCAGTGGAGACGGCTTTGCCAAAGCTGATTAAACGACCCACTGCCACAACTGGGTCGTTTGAAATCTGTCCTGCTTTCATCACTTTGGTGGAGAAAAATCAGTTCGGAGATACAGCCGGGGAAGATCCGGCGAAACATATGCGAATCTTCACCGACTATTGCTCCACCATTCCACTCCCCCCGGGAGTTACTCAGGAGCAGGTGATGGAGATGTTGTTCATGTTCTCCTTACGTGACGATGCTAGGAAATGGATCACCGACCTGGATCGCACAGCAGAGGAGATTACCGACTGGAAATCTCTTGCCTTAGCGTTCTACAAGTACTATTACCCACCTCAGAAGACGAACATGTTAAGAAGTAAGATAACTAATTTTCGTCAGACTCCTCACGAGAATATCCACGATGTAACACCCCTAATTTTTATAAATTAAATTTGTATCCATATTTTTATTTGGTTTGCGATTTAACTTGTAATCCTTCATTTTAAATCTTATCGGATTTACTCTGACTTCGTTAAACTCCTAAAATCTTTATTTTTCCTCGAATTTCTATTTTCAACTCGAAACTCGTTAAGACATTTTATTATTTTCTCAGGAAACCATTTTATTAAACTTTCATTGAAAAGTATCATTTTGTTTTCGAGAAATCAATTTAATTCATTTTCGTTGAAAACTATTTATTCGTCGAGAAACTCAATTTCCTTACAAACAATTATTTAAACTCGAGATTGACCCATTTGATTTTCGAGTCAACTAATTATTTTTATCAACTTCGAACCTGACCCAAATATTTAATGTTACGACAAAATAATATTTTAGCCCATCTCGAAGTTTGGGTCTAATTCTTTTCTTATGCGATTTTAACCCAATTTATTTGTAAGCCAGTTATTTATTTTTACTAATGATTTCGATCAAATCGTAAATTATTTTTCAACCCAAATCGAGTTTGTTACCTCGTCTTACTAGATGAGTCACTAAAATATATTTTATAAGTTTAAGCACCTGTTTTTATTTATCCTAATTCTTGTCAACTGCCTCTATCTCTAGCGGTTGTTATTGTTACATTATCACTTATATTATTTTATGATTTACACTACTTAGCTAACCTCCTATTCCTATCCTATTCCTACTCTCCTACTCCTACTCCAATTTTTGCTTCGTAAGATTAGCTTAGAAGTGAGTTTGTATGCAAACTCTCAACTTCCCATCTTATTTGTTTGCTTGTGCTTCATAAAGGAAGCATATGAACGTTCTTCTTCTTCTTTTTTTTTTTTTTTTTTATCCGTGTACCATCTCTAATCTACCTCACAAAATCATCCTCTATTCTTGCTCGTTCTTGCTCTTAATTCATCATCTTCCGTTCTAAACTCAGGGTAATTTAATTACTCTTAATCCGCGTCATTCTTAGTTTTTTTTAGAGTAACTTTTATATGGTCGTAACACCATATATGTATACCGTTTTGTAGGCTATTTTGAGGATCCCGAGGCAGACGAGTATATTGTCGATTCGAATCTCGATGAAGGTAACACATGATGGCATGACTCGGTATTGCATGATATATATGTTGTAGTTGCTTGTAGTATCGTTTTAAATCAAATTTTATAAATATGTTTACTATATTATTATGATAATTTGTTTCAATCTTCTAAAAATTATTATAGGGCCGAGACTAAAAAATATGAATAAGAAAATTAATTTCTTAATTTTTCGTGATTTTTAATATGAATTATCAAATTGAAAGTTTTATTGTTTTTAGTAAAGTTACAGCATGTTTTCGAATCTGTTACTACTTTTGTACGATTTATTACTCATGTTTATAGATCTTATTTACGAAAAGTTTGAAAAGAGAATAATATTTATTTTAAGTCTATTATACGTCTGTTAAATTTCATAAATTATTTCCGAGTAGTTTCGTCACAACAAATCGTTTATGAAACTGTGACAGATTAGTTCGCGAATCTGTCAGTTGTTGTAAAACCTAATTTAAAACCTATGATAAACTTTGAATTTAATTTTGATAATTTACTTACATTAACTTTAAAGAGTCTAGTTAATGTTTCTAATTGTATTTGTTTTAAAATAAAATTGTAAACGTGTTTTATTAAAGAAATACTATCGGGTGTCGGATTCTGACAGTTTTTAAAACTACGAATAAAAACCCCTTTTAAGTTAGGAATTTCGATTTTCTCCAGAAACAAACGTTGTAGTTAAGCTTTTAAAGGTTTCAACCTCACTGACCTTATATCGTTTTGATTTTTAATGATTTAATTATGAATTTTATAGTAAGACAGTGCAAATCTGAAAAATCTGTAAATTTGTAATCTATTACTTTTAATTACTTAAACTCCAACCTTTTGAGAAATAATTATGATTTTTACTTTCTTTGACTTTTAATCATTAATTATACATTTATCTAATAAATATGATGTTTATGTCTCAAGGCCTAATATTAAATATTTTATATAACTCATATGTTAAACGATTTCTAATTATAATAATACCTATTTTGGAAAGTTAATATTTGAAGAAAGTTTCTATCTTTGAAAAGTTACTATTTTGGGAATATTTAAGATATCTTCGGATGAAATATTTATTGGTTTGAATATGGAATAATGTTGGAAATGAGAATGTACAGTATATAAGTCTAGGATATGTTGGTTGTTATCATCAGCTATATGGTCAGTGTATTTGCGTCAGGGATACATTGATTGTCGAACTGGGTATCGTTTATGCTCAGGAGTCATGCGCATGTACTTAGGCTAGGACCTCGCTGAACGCAGTCCTATTATAGTTTGAGTTGTCTGGTGAGAGGGCTTAGGAGTCGCTTCGTGGGCACTGAGTTCCTTAACCAGTGAGGCTTAGGGGTCGCTTCGTGGGCACTAAGTTACACTTCGGTGTTGTTTTGACATATCTCTAGTAGTAAAAGTTGTACTGATCATCGGTTTTATATTCCATTATTCGTTTTGACGCCGTCAGGCTGCTGAATTGTTTTCTGGTTTTGAATCTATTTTGATATATATAATGTTTTGAGTTTAATCTATTTTCTTATATTATGCTTCTATTGCCTATATATTATGTAATATGGCTGGGAGAACTGCCTGAGTTGCTTCCCACTGAATTGTGGCTGTTATGTTTATAACATGACAGGTATTCTTTGTTCCGGGGTTTGGTGTGCGCTAGCGAGTGACATGGATCCTACTCTGCTTTAATTATGTTTGTTTATGGATTGTTAAACCCATTTGAAGGATCTTTATTTTTAGTCCTTTTGTAAAAAGTGGCCTTTGTATTGACTGACCGTTCTTTTTGTGATATATATAGAACATCAGTGTGCATTAATCCCAAATCTACAGTGTTTCCGCCACTGTATTGCATTAGAATTTATAGGGGATTACACACGAGGCTTGGGTACGATTTAAGAAGTTGGTGAAAGAATGCCCACATCACGGGTTTCAGGTTAGGTTTCTGTGCAATCAGTTTTATAACGGTTTATATGACGATTGTCGTGCTACACTTGATTCCGCAGCTAATGGGAGATTCCTAAACAATGTCGACGACGATAAAGCTTGGACGACGTACCGGTCAGGGTCGGAAAGTTTTTTATTTCCGTAGATTTTGTGATTATAGATATGGCTGAGGACTCAGTGATTCCTATCATATTAGGCCGACCCTTCCTACACACGGCGGGGGCGGTTATAGATGTTAGGAAAGGAAAGCTACCACTATCGATAAAAGATGATAAGCTTTCCTTTGGTTTTAGCTTGACTCCAAAACGTATAGCTGAGTCGTGTTATACTATTTCAGCTATTAACACGTCATCTAATGAGTATGTCAATGCTATTTACAGAAATATCGAGGAAGCTACCTTGCCACCTAGCCTTGTCGAGCTGGAAGCGCGAAGATGCAGAGAGGAAGTGGATGAAATCGAGCGCTTGCTCTATGGAGGCCCGGTAGACAAAGTTCGTACTTGGGAAGAAGAGGTCGATGAAATCGAACGACTGGTCAATGGTGAAGTTTCCAAAATCGAGGTGGTTCATACAAACCATTACGACGGGCAATCTGAGTTTTGGAAAGCCGAGCTCGATTAGATAGAGGCTGCCCTCCGGGAAGATAGGCCCCTCAGGACGGTAAAGGAGAACTTATGCAATATCAATAACATTTTCGTCAAGACAAATCATCCTCCTCCACTGCTCCGGACACTAATTCGTGAACCTCCTACCGAAACTCGTGCACCTGAACTCCCCATGCCTAACGAATTAACCGTTCGAGTTAATTTCGTCCTGATTGCTGATTTAGGTGGATACGATCCACCTAAGGAATCCCCTTTTCCTCATTTTATTTTTTTCAATTTAATTAACAAAGGGGAATTTGAATCTGAACACACGGAACACATATATAAACCGTTAACTAAGCTGAGATGGTTTGATTTTCTGAATTTTAATGTCTCCGTGCCTATATTGTGCTACTTATGCTTGTATGTAGCACATGCCCGAATGTTCGATTTGCTCCTACGGATTCTGAGTTATTTTGGCTTCGACCGGGGCGAATTCATGTCTCTTAAAACGGGTGAAGTGGTCGTGCGGGACCTATCTGAAACCAGCACTAGTCGGGAGGCAACTCGACATCAGTTCTATATGTCCCCTCCGCTTTTCAGCTGGTTTGGGGGAGCTACCCTTGTATACGGTAATTTCTTTCCTTTTTATTTTTGTTTTGCATGCTTTGTTAGATTTTTTTCTCCTCCTTACGTTGAGTTGTCCTTAGGGTTGGCTGTGGATTTGTTGTCTTATCTGCTTTAGAGTCACATTGAGGACACTGTGACATTTAGGTTTGGGGGAGAGTTTGTGTGCTTTTGTGTGTTTTATTTTCCGTCGTGTGTATTATTTGTTTAATTTTTTTTTATAAAAATCCAAAAAAAATGAAAAAATAAGAAAAATCCAAAAATATTTTTATTTCTTATGTGGTGTGTCTGATGTAAAAGCATGCAAAACGACGACGATGATAATGCTCTTAACATGATTTCTCCTAATTTTCAGCCTAATTTGTGCCTGAAAATATGATCTGCCTTGAGATAAGACTATGTTGGTATGAATGCCTATTCAAACGTTTAATTGCCAAATGAGTAGAATAGACCACTTGTCGGCAAGCCACAAAATTCTAAGGATTTAGAACTTCCTAGGCCATTAACATACATAACTGGTCTCATTATTATTTAGGAATTGAGTGGTTTCTCCTTATGGAATATGTAACATAAATTTGCATAAATATGACGTCCGTCTCTTGATGTTGAATACGTGTTTGGTTTGAGGAGGAGGTACATGAGGAAAGACATTTCTGTTTTTGATGAGTTCCTCACTGCCAAAACGACCCATTTTTTACTACCCTGTAGATTTAGGTCATTTTCCCGTGTTTAGTCCATTTAGCTGTTGTAAGCCTGTTTTTATTGCATATATAAATTAGCTACAACCCAGAATAACCGACCTTATCGGGACAGTCGCGGTGAACTTAATTGGAAATTACTTCACTACTTGGTCAATATTTGAGATTTTTACATCTTTTGGATCCTAGTGCGTAATATCATTGGTGCGACTTTACATCGCATTCCCCCTATCCGAAATTGAAAAAAAATATGGAAGCATGAAAAAGAAAAGAAAGAAAAAAGAAAAAGAAAAATGGAATTAGAAAAGAAGAAAAATTCTGATAAAAGAAAAATAATATATGCTTCTTGTAATATTTCGGGGAATGGTCGAAAAGATTGAAACTAGAGATTAATTGAGAGGATGGACAAAATTCCCTCTTACATCTAATCTTGAAATTATATCTCTAGTTGGTGGTTCGACGTTATTTTTTGGGGTTTTTGATGGATAGTTTTTATTGTGTAGCTGCGAGTGGGCCTGGTTTTAGCTCCACATTCCCATACGTGCTTAGGCACGCACAATCCATTTTCTTTCCTTACCCATTTATCCACCCATTGTAAATCCTTGGCATGTACTATGGTCCTGATTGGTGGAACACGTATTTGATTGGGGAGATTAATTTCATGTTCGATTGCATGCATGTTTCATAAGTCGAGTGAGCGTTCTTATTCCTTCTAATCTTCACATTTATTTACTCACCCATTCTTATGAGTGTTGAGCGATAACCGTGAGGAAGTCCAACATTCATGGTCTCGCAAGGTTGAAAGTTTGGCAAGCGATCGTTTATTCATGGCATGATTATTGATTTAGTTTTATTCTTTGACATTTCATGTTTTCTAGTCGGTTTAAGATGATTTTTAGGAGCATGGTTGTAAGTTTGCTTTAAGTCGTGCTTCGCGTCACTTGTCCTCTTTTGTATTCATATGTGTGGTTTGCTTGAGGACAAGCAAAGGTTTGGTTTGGGGGATTTTGATGAGTGTTACATATACATATTTTCATCTCCTAATTGTTAATTTAGTCTCGGTTTTTGTGCTTAACTCGTTAATAATGATGCAATATACTTTGAATGTCGATACTTCCGTATTTGTGTGTTTATTTGTAAATTTGGATGCATTTGGAGCTAATCGGAGCATTACGGAATCGACAATTAAAGAATTTACACCTAAGCACGGAATCGAAGGAAGAAGATGCGGAATGTACGAAGAAACAAAGATCAAAGAAAGAAAAGACACCAAATGAGATGAAAGAATGATCACCTACACAAGGGTCAACTTTAAACATCTATATCTTGAGTTCTACAACTCCAATCAGAGTGATTCAGGTGACGTTGGAAATCCCTTTCTCTTAGCTTTCCAACGGTATGTTGCACGTCCAATTTAAACAAGTAACAAGGAAATGACATCTGTTTGAAGTCGAGGGCGCAATGTTGTGACCTACAGCGAGCCCCAGATGCACTCGATTGAGTGCCACACCGTGAAGTCCCCTGTCCATTTTTTTGGGGGGTCACTCGATAGAGTGCCATCAGGGCACTCGATCGAGTGCACCCAACCCGGGCCGCGCATCATTTTTATTTTGTCTTAGAATTTGGGCCTGCTTTTGGGTCCAACTGATTTTCTTTAAATCTGTTTCCTGACTCATATGTCAGGACTTCCCTTTCACTTTTCAATTCTACTACAATTTTACTTAGACTTTAAGTTTTACGTTACTTTTGAGATTTCGTGAGATACAATGAACCTTGTTCTTTCTTCTCAGATCTTGAATTCTTCGGTATCGATATTCTTAATTTTACTTTCAATTTCAGTCTCTACTTTAATTTGCGTTTTAATTCATTCTTCGTATTGCTTTATCGTTTTCTAGTATAGGATTATTATTGCTTTTCCGTAGTTTAATTCGTATCATTTCCGTTATGTTTAATTGCAATTCGTATTGTGTTAATTTGATTATTCTTAATGTGCATAGCTAAATTTCACCTTGGGTTTAGGGGGATCTACGTGTATTATTAGGGTTATAGTCAATTGACCTGTTTCTAATCGTATGAACTATCGCATGATTATCGTTTTAACTCTGATTAATTGTTTGACGCATAATTCAATTAATTAGTATCACAATAGGACTTTTCGCCGACCGGGTTAAGAACTAATTAGGCCACGATAGTTTGGTAGACTGACTTAATGCTAGCGACCGCAGGTTAAGTTTAGATCTAAAGGTTGTAGTGTCCCAACCGGACCTGCACCTTAGGTAGTTCAATTATTGACTTGTTAGTTGACTCTCTGACCCGAGTAATATTCATAGTGAACCTGAGACCCTGGACTTTTCCCTTATTAATTTAATTATCAGTAATTAGTTATTAGCCTACCAAAACCAACTCAAACTGTGACCCATAACCTAGAGTCTAAATCTTGGGAATAGACGACTAAATTTTGTCTCCTTGTGGTTAGACCCCTGACTTCACTATCTACATTAGTTGGTGACCTTAGAGTATCTTTGATTAGGGATACGACTAACCCCTGTCAGAGTGCTGCGTTTTTTTGTATAAGTGGGGTATGTATAAAGCGGTACAAAACGCAAAATAAAATAAAATACCCTCTAACCCGCCATTGGGAGTGGCGGGTTTAAGCCTAGTAAACCGCCATTCACAATGGCGGGTATACACAGCCCAGAATTACACTAGAATCAAATAACTAGGACATTGAACTCGCCATTGGCAGTGGCGAGTTATTGAAGCCAAACCCGCCATTGCCAATGGCGGGTTATAGTCTTATTATTATTATTATTTTTTTCTCGTATAATTTATTCCACGAACCCGCCATTACGAATGTCGGGTTCGCTCCGCCTAGGAACGAAGCTCAACCCGAACCTACGGGAGCACCATTTCGTTAAATTGTTTTTATTCCGACCCAAAACGATAATAAGTTTATTTTATAGCATTATTTTGACAAATTTTCAAAAAAACAATAATCTTCCCAGAAAAAATCCTAGCCTCAATCTTTCATTCGGGACTTCAATCGATAATTAATCGTTGGTAGGCCCCAAAAACTGGTTAATTTTCACTTCTTAGTATGTTAATCAATCTCTTATTCAATAAAAGTCTCTCTTTTTATGGGAGTTTCATCCTTTATTTCAAGGTTTTGGTCATTTTTTTCAAGGTTTCGGTCCCTTACGTTAGTATAAGACTTAGTTTTATGCTTATTGACAGGGGTAGTTTATTGATTGTTCATCGCACGTCTATTCAATGCCAACAAGTAATTTGCCAACGATGTTTGAGACCAATAGAAGGTAAGTTTTCTATAGTTGTGAATCAAACGAAGGATTCCCTCAACAAAAGCTACAAGAATTAAGATAGCGATACGCAGTGGCGAACATAGGATTTTAGGTTTACGGGGGCACAATTTTTTTCCCACTTTTTACGATATATTTTTCTCTATAATATGTGAATAATGAAACCTGTAAAAAAATGATTCGACCCGAATAATTGCCCGAAAAACACACATTAATCGTTCGGAAATGATCCTAATCCGAAAGTAACTGATCCGATATTACCTTATTATTTTAGGGTCAGAAACTGCCAAACCCAAAAATTGGTAAATACCGTAAATTAGATCATACAGTAGTATAAAACAATTAAGAATAAATTTGTACTCCAAAGAGTATTTTTAATAAAAGGTAAAGAAAATAATCATTTTCAAAAAGCGTTAATATGACCCGTGTTTGACCCAAAATTCGTAACTCGATCCTTATAAACCCTATATTTTTTGAAACTTGAAATACCGCGCTGTAGACACCTACATTTGGCTGCTAGGTGTCTATAGCAGTTTCCAACAAACACCTGATGATGATCGGACGCAAACATGCTTTAACATACTCGAACATGGGCTCAAAACCGTTAGCATTTGGCTTGGACTTTTTACGGAATACAAATCTCACAAAACCAACCTCAAATCCAGGCACAGTGGGTCATTTCCAATCAAATAAGACTAATTTGGGTCAAAATCGACACTAAGGGCCAAACCGTCTTTTAGCGACAGGGTCAAACCCCGGTCAAAGGCATTTCCAAGGCATAAATATCAGTCACGCCACTTCGAAAATCTGACTCCAAGTCAAAGACTACACGAAAAATCAACTACAAAGAGATTAATAACCTCGTAGAGATAAAATTCTATCTCGAAAAGAGATCTCCACCCGACCAGGTCCACTCGATCGAGTAGGCTCATAAAAGCCGCGGGAACCGGTGTCAGACCGGGCACTCGATCGAGTATCACACACCACTCGATCGAGTGACTCCCTTTTTCATCCAAAACCAGAATTGCTTCCTATCCAAACCGGGTATTTCCTTCCATCCAAAACAAGCTTTTTTTATCCAAAACTGATATTTCTTTTATCCTAAGACCGGGTATTCTCTATCCGAAGCTGGGGTATTTTAGTATAAATACCTCATCCCCTCAACATAATAAAAGACGGAGACTTGATACACACGACACACACAATTTTTACAACCTTTACAATGACAATTCTACACACCTTAAACCCTCTACATCTAAACCATCGTAACTCTCCAACATAACCTCGAAGCTCCCGTGCCTAGCCACAACTAGACGAACTCCGTTCCGAGAATTCAAAGCATGTAGGTTGAGGGTGCAAATTCAATCCCGACTTTTCTCTCATCTCTCTTCCTCCCTCTCGTCACGTCTCTCTCTCTCTCGTCATCTTTTTTTTTTCTCTTTTATTTCTAATTAACGCACATACAATCGATTTATCTAAACAAATTCACATCGAGTATACCTAAAGATAAATCCCATTATAATATCTTCCTAATCCCTTTACGAGTCGTAACAGAGGTGGCATCCTTTCGAGGAGCGCCGCCCTAAACACTCAAGGGCCCAGAGTGATCGCGGAAATTTATCGTTAGGTGTACTAGATCTTTTTTTTAAGGTTAGAACGAAACCTATTGATGCCAATCAAACATCACACAATCCGCAAGGATTAGTTACGATGTCGTGTCACGGAGGGAATCAATTTTTCGCTCTAATCAAACAAATAAAAACGTTTTCTATTCTCAAGATGCGATATCGACTCCATAGTTAAATATCGTGTCTAAAAGAAATAGCTCAGTTTTAAAACGTCTTATAAACGTTTTTTTCTTCTAAAAATTAGATATTGATTCCGTAATCAAATATCGAATATGAGGAGTATCGAAAAGTCAAGTATAAATCATATCATATTTTTACACGACTTAGCAAAATTATTGATTTTCAAAAAATAAAAGCAATTTCAAAATCAATGCAAAATTGCAAAACGAGATATAGCTCGTACAGGGGGCACTCGATCGAGTGCCTAGCCCACTCGATTGAGTGGCGCCCCAAAAAACCGGCAGAAGGTTTCTAAAGAGGGCACTCGACCAAGTCTCCCCATGACTCGGTCGAGTGGCCTCATTCATGCACCAAACATGAGCTCTTCAACATATTTCAAGTCTTGTCAAATGTTTTTATGACTTCGGTCAACACGTGTCAAGTCCATCACGTGTTCTACTCTTTTCAAAACCATGCATCATATCTTTTATATCATTCTAGACTATTTACAAACCATTATTATCGTTACTAACTCAATTGTTTCTGTCTTTGCATTTTATTTTTGTTGTTTGTTTTATTGTACTAAAACGAACCTCGCATGCTAAAATAACTTTGACGTTAGTTTAGATGCATAGCAACTTATTCAAATCTTCACATGTTTAGCCAAAATACTGTTTATAACGCAAATTACTAACGTGCGTATTCTTAAATTGAACGATATCTTAGTACAGGCCGCTAAGTGCGGGCGGGGTTGGGTGTTCTTTGTGAACTTCCCAACACGTACCCTCACCCCTTACTCAGAACCGTGGTTTCCGGATGTCCGAAACCATTGGCGCACGAAAGTCATTCAATACACGGTGACCAATAATATCGGTATCGGTATCGCAATGGAAAGGGACGAACCCCATAAACTCTGAAATCCAAATGGGTCGTACTCTGTGCACGGCCCACCAAGATATAGAGTGGGTTCGAATGGGCCCGAACTCCCACAAAGTTCGGTGGCGACTCCAACTTTGATTTAAATTTCAACCCGAGATCCATCTCACATGAGATTCATTCGCCGCCGCAAACCCGCGCGTGGCCGTGTCGGGGTGGACCTATGTCATGTCCACAATTTGGCGACTCCGCTGGGGAAGACTGATGTGTAACTTACTATCGGAATCCTCAGGGTGAGACTCGAGGAGAAATTGTTTAATTAGTACAATATGCGTTTTAGTCCTACGGTTCATGCATAACCCCATTTTTACCCGGAACGGTACTGGCGACCAACGTCCCACTATACCATGATGTATTCCAAATTGGTTATGTCAAGGTGTTCATAGCTAATTCTTATGGGTTTCGCGGCATGTTCTAAGATCAATTCGACTTAGAAAGTCCGTCCCGATTTTTGGAAAGGCTATGCGCACTGGTATAGACCCTATTTAGACTGACCAAGACTAAGTGTAAAACATACATGGTGTCGTTATAATGCTCGCCTGACTATGTGCTACTTGGTTTCTATGTCGTTTTCAAAAACTGTGATTTTCAAAAATACATATTTTCAAAAAAATTTATCCAATTTCAAAACCCGGAAAGCTACCGAATTTAGGACTTATGATTTTACTCAAAATAGCCTATTTCTAGCCGGTATGCTGCCCATTTCAAAATTCAAAAAATATTTTCGAACCTTCAAAATTGTGGCTCGACGACATTTTGCCGGTTTCGAAAAAGTCGGACCATCCACCGATTTTCTCGGACTTTTCAAAACTTTTCTCATCTTAAGACTTCCCGTATTTAACAGTGTCGGGTCTTGTCATAAGTCGAAGGTCTTTAGCGTCGAAACTCCGTCGATCTTACATCACGGGTTTCCTCCCTATCCCAGTCCGCCTTATCCGTCGAGGCAAGGCCAACCTACGTAGGGCATACCCCTACAAAGGAAGGTCCGTTTACACATTCGAGTCCAAAGTCTGGGGGATATCTCACGTGGACCTTCCTTCAAACAGGACTTGGCCCACATGACCGAATCTTAAGGGAGGCCCACCTTTCATAAGTCACCCGTCTAGGTGTCTTTTCCAAGTCATTTCCTTTTCAGGCTTTTCCTTGCTCGGGATGTACTATTTTTGATTCCAAGATCTGGGTTAGTTTCAGATTACGCGGTATTCTTACGGACAGGCCACCGGTAACGAGACACCAACACAAGATGCTAGAAGCTTTGGACAAGTTGACAGCCTCGCTGGCTCAGATTAAAGCCCAACTGACAGCTATCAAGTTCGACCAGATAGCTATTGTTACCCGTGTGAGCACCATGGAACAAGGGACTCTCAAACAAGGGACTCATCAACAACCTCTTACCCTCCTACCGCGTCCATCTTAGGTATGCCGGCATTTCAAACTTTGTTGTGCTTACCGAAATGGGCACTAGGATTGAAGACGATCTTCGACACAATGAAGATATGGATGAAGCTTCTACTGAAGGCTATACTGGACATCAATTTGAGTCCTTTGAAGCCGAAGACTGTTGACGACATCAGCAGGATCACAAACCCAACATCCAAGAGTCCAGATTTGATTTAAGTCCGAGTCTGAGTCCGAGTCTAGGATGTACTATTTCTTTCAAATTCAAAGTTAGAGTCAGAGTCATCTATATTCTGTCCTCTTTTCAAAATTCAATAAAATCAGCTTTTCTATTTCTCATATATGTTTTCCTTATGTGTTTCCGAGAACATGATGAACACCATCATACATTGTGAGCACATGCACATGACTATTATAGGCACATCTATAATGACTGCAGGAAATCGAGACCCGTGTTTTCCTTTACCTGTTCCATGTCTGACATAGAACGCCACATAACTACCCTTAGCAGGAGCGGTATTGAATCCTATGATAAATCTTGGTAGTCTCCTAATTTGGGTTCAAGACGGGAGGCAAGCCAATTTCCCACAATACACCCCTCCAATAAGACCGACCAATCCCTACCTTACGTGTTAGTCTGACCAACAAAAAAAAGAGAAAAAAGTTGGACAGAAAAAAAAAATCAAAAGTCCAAAGAAAAAGCAAAAGGCCAAAACAGAAAAGCAGGCCATCATCAAAAAAAGGAAGGCACCCGAGACCGAGGTTAAACGGTCAACACAAATAAAGAATCCCATGACCGGGGCTAAGAGGTCAACCAAAAAAAAATTCAAAAAATCCGTGACCATGGTCAGCGGTCAACTCAAGTGAAAGTCTCATGGTCAGGGTACGGTCAATTCAAAAATTATCAATACCCATACCGTCAAATAGAGGGGTAACAATCAGGTTGGTCAGCTAACACCACATCTATAGCTAGTCTTCCCACATTACAACCCTCAAGACCTTCTCGAGACCTAGGCTAAGAGACAGCCCGGAATTTTGAGGATTCAAGCTCCATAGGATACACCCTAACCATTAGGGCCAGACATGGAAATCAGATCCCGCATTATCAAACCTGCCCAATCGAAGTCCGAATCATTTTTACTCGACTTCCCTTTTCCTACCACATTGCAATACCTTACCCTCGAAGCCTTAGCTCCACAAAATCGAGCTCCAGATTTCGAATCATCAAAGCCACTTACGACCTAGCACCACATTTCCAAAAACATCCAAACCAGTTACTAGCCCCAAACACGGGAACTCAACCTGCGGTCGGCATAGAACATGCCCAAATAGTTCACACCACCTCTGGGGGCTACCCCGGAGAACACTCACAGTCACAGGATCAACATCATTCTAGCCCTTTGATCAAGACATCATTGGGAATGCACCTAGCCTACACCATCAATATGGCTAGTTACACACGAAGGCATCATAATATATCTTCCAATTCACTGAAATACGGCTTGGTTTGATTTCACTACACGTGAATACCTAGGCAGCCTTTTAACAAGGGCACAACCAACCACATTGACACACATTCATAAAGCACCGTCATTCCTATCACAGCACTGTTATGTTCTCAACAGTTAGCTTTGTCGTCCTGGAGGCTTCTCTAAGGCAGAAGTTCTCCATCCACTCACAAAATCCAAATACTTTCAAAATTTAGCCTTCTTTCTATAGTGTGTCCTGGTACTCGACTCAGTCAAAGACGAGAATCTGTCAAAGACTCGAAGCAATACCCACTTTGGGAGTGTACCCCAAACCAAAAAAGATCCAAAAGAACACCAGTCTACAGCATTGCTACTACTGAGTCCTGTCATTACAGAGTACATATTTTTCCCATTCCGAGGATTCGACCATGTTGCCACTCGCTTAGGCTACGGAATAGCGCAACTTAAGAGTCTTGTCATCTTAGGAGGCCCACCCCCTACCAAGTCACGGTCCAACCCCTCGAGAGTCTAAGTCGTGTCTGTCAACTCGTCCTGTCGCGTCCAGAGGCGAGTCTGTCGGTAGGCCTCTCTTTTCAAATTCTTGCTTTAAAATTTGCAAAACTTAGCCATTTGAGAAAATCCTTTTCGACAAGGTCAAATTTCAGTCTATTTAAACTGCAAATTTCTTTTCTACCCCTTTCCATTTTGAAAACCTGTCTCCTAGCGCGTAAGTTGCTTTCAGAACTTCGATTTCAAAAAATTAAGCAAAAATCATTTCCCCCAGTCAGTCTATAAATGCTAACTGCATTTCCTGTATGCTATCTTTCTTTCTGCTATATTTGTTATTTCTGCCTATATATCTAATATTTCAGGTACCAGCTTGTGCTTCTCAACCCCCCTTTCCACTAACCAAATAACTCAACTCATGTATTTTCCCGCCTGAAGCTATCCACCAACAAAAATTAAAGAACAGATCAAATGAGCTAAGTGTAAATCGAACCCTTGACCTCATGTGTGTCACCCTTCTCCTCTCCAACTACACTCTAACATCTTACTGATAAAAATATCACTACATCACATATAAAGCTATACACGACAGAAAATATGTAATTAAGGAAATTTGATTGATTACATTGATTACGAAAATCACATGTTTTACATAGAAGATATCACATATAATATTTAATTTGGAATGTATGATCAATTTTTTTTTAAAAAAAAGTGTAAACATATTGTATTCCGTTTTAACCAAATAGTTGCATTATTTTTGTTAATAGGAGATTGCACTATCCCATACAATATTTTACATAGAATATAAAATAGTGATGATTATTATTATTATTATTAGTGTATATCTTTCTGATCATATTCGAAAATCATATTCTTAACATCGATATAAAATTTAGTAACTATATGACTATGGAACACATAGAGAATAACTAAAAATGGAATATATATTCCGATTGCTCTTACAAAGCCTAATACATAGTAAAAACTCACCGAAAATTTTCTATATACCACTCTAAGACAATAATAGTTACTAACATTTTCCTCAAAAATACACTAATTTAAATTGAGAAGTAAAAAAACATTTCACTAATAAATTCGCAAACTATTCATTTTCATTAATGTTAAAGAAATTGACAAAAAAACTTCTTCTTATGAAAATAATTAGATAAATTTTAAGATATGATGTTATTAACCTTGAGAAAAAAAATCAGTTTTCTAAAAAATTATTTTTGAAATGAGTTATTTATTTTAACTTTTACAAAGATTAAGCATATGTTTGGAAATGGAAAGTGGCACAGGTCGGTTAAATTTTATTCGATCTCGAAGGGCTATGAGGAGTTACGTAATAAAGGTCCAAGAGTTTCGTGGTGGAGGATTGTTTGGAGTAAGTGGAGTATCCCGAGGCATAGCTTCATCTCGTGGCTAGTGTTTAGGGGCGCTCTTAATACGAGACATAAGCTTCACAGGATTGGGGTTCGTTACTGATTCTGATCGATGTTATTTGTGTGAGACGCAGCCTGAGAGTTTGGATCATCTATTTTTTGGGTGTGTCTGGAGCTCGAGAGTTGTGAACATTGTGGTTCATTGGTTGAAGAAGAGAATTCTGGCTGACGGGAGCTTGACTTGGGCCAAGAATATAAGGGGGTCGAAGCTTCAATGCAACATTATTAGAGCTGTGGTCAATGCGCTGATTTATTATATCTGGAGACAGTGAAATGCATGCAGAGTGGATGGAACTGTGTCACAGCCAACTTACACGGCTAATTTGATTATGTCGGATGTGAAAAATCGAATAATGTGTAAGATTAAATACCCGATTCATACCAAAGATGCTAGGTGGCTACAAAATTTGTTGTAGTCATTAGCTTGTAAATTGAAACACACACACACACACACACACACATATATATATATATACACTTACCTTTTACCAAAAAAAAACTTTTTGATGGGAGGGATTTGTCGTGGATCCCAACCGTCAAATAAAACCGGCTAAACCTAACTAGGGTAGATAGTGCAAGTCGGGTCGAATCCACGGGGACGGTAAGAGGCGTCTAGACTAGGTCGGCCCAAATACTAGACTAAGTCAACAAGCTAAACTATAGAATGAAAGAAGGGGAGAGAGCTAAGACTATGACTAAGAAGAACAACAAGGAAAACGGGCTAGGATTAGGTCGGGGTCAAAGGGGTAACGGAATGGCCAAGGAGGAGTTAGAGTGAAAGCGGTAGTAGGGTAATCTAGGACACACGACCTAGAGGTTCCTCATGGAACCCATCCGGCGACACACACGACAAAGGGAAGCAAGAAAACAAGCATTCCAACCTACTTAGTCATTCAAGCATTCCAACAAACATGTAATATGCATCACTCAAGAAGAAACCTCAAATCTTCCACCAACATCTCCAACAAACCCTTAATCATCCAATTAACACCCTAATCACCTTACTAACCCTAGCAAGAACACTACTCTAACATATCTAAACTAAAACTAACACTAACAAGATGAATCAACACAAACAACAAAACATCCAAAATGAAACTAGTGAAAACAATGAAATAAGAACAATAAAATGAACAAAGATGCAAACTTGAATGAACAAACAAGGATTAAGAGTAAAAGGAGAAGAAGATTATACCAAACTAGTGAAGGATGAAAAGATGAACACTTGTATAGAAGAAAACCCAAATAATTCCTCCAAGGTTGTCAATCTTGGATGGATTCTTCAAGAGATCCAATAATACAAGATTAAACTAAGATTAACTACTAATTACCGACTAATCTACACTAATCTAAACTAATCTAACCTAAAATAGTCTAGGGTTTGGTGGGAAGTCAAGAACATAAGCTAAGATTACAAGAGGAGGGGTATTTATAGGGTTACAAATGGAAGGGAGAAGAAAGAAAGTGAAATGCGGGCAACAGCACTTGGTCCCGACCGGGACGGGTCATCCCGACCGGGACGGACCCACCATCCCGACCGGGACGGCCCTGCAGTAGCCTCCTCCAAAGTGCACTTCATCCCCGACGGGATGAGGTGCATACCCGTCGGGGATGGGTCTTGTAGGCCTCCATTATGATCCTTTTGGTCTCTACTTGCCTCACATGGACTTCTCATCGATTCTCGGGACTCGGGATCGGGTCCCAAGGTCTCGGGGTCGATTCCAAAGCATCGAGTCATCGTTCCTTTATCTCGTTGGCTCCAAAATGTGTATGTATTGAGTCGGAATCGCTCCAACTCTTCCAAATCGGTCTCGGGAACCTGAAACGAACTAAAGGAAGCATAAGAAGCCCCTAAACCGCTCCCAAGGAGCGATTCTACAAGGAAAATGGGACCAAAACACTACAAAATAGGCACTACAAACCACACTTATCACTTTTACAAAGATATACTCTCCTCGTCCCAATGAATTCTTTGTCTATTCCATATTGGGGCGTCTCAATGAATTTTTTGCCTTTCTATTTTAGAAATGTTTATATATATATATAGAGTAGAGATCAAATAAGGTCACCATGTCTCAGTAAGTCTATATTAAAGTTACAGATGACATACGATAAAGTTGCATTTGTTTAAAATTGATATGTAACTATAACATTCAGCTTTTTTATCACTTCAAGTGATAAAGTGCAACTTTATCACTCATCTCGTGCAACTTTAAGCACTTTTTGTGTAACTTTAACACTGGAACTTATGACCTTAAAATAGTTGTTGACCTTATTTGAACCTACCTCTCTCTCTCTTTCTCTCTCTATATATATATATAGAGAGAGAGAGAGAGAGGTAGGTTCAAATAAGGTCAATAATTTTTTTAAGTCTATATTAAAGTTACAGATAACATACGATAAAGTTGCATTTGTTCAAAATTGATATGTAACTATAACATTCAACACTTTTATCACTTCAAGTGATAAAGTGCAACTTTATCACTCATCTCGTGTAACTTTAAGCACTTTTTGTGTAACTTTAACACTGGAACTTAGGAACTTAAAAGTTACACAAAAAGTGCTTGAAGTTACACGAGATGAGTGATAAAGTTGCACTTTATTACTTGAAGTGATAACAGTGCTGAATGCTATAGTTACATATCAATTTTGAACAAATGCAACTTTAACGTATGTCATCTGTAACTTTAATATAGACTTAAAAAAATTGTTGACCTTATTTGAACCTACCTCTCTCTCTCTCTCTCTCTCTCTATATATATATATATATATATATATATATATATATATATATATAGAGAATTAGGATCTTTTACTCATGTAAAATTTTGTACAATTTACCTACCACTCACAACCATTAGATACAATTTCATCAAGGGCCAAAATTAAAACTTGATGCAAGGTGAGCGTCAAACATCTTCCCCTAACCCTATATTCATGAAATCAAAACCTCAACTGAAATAAAAAATGTTCACCCTTACCCTCATGAGCGCTCACCCTCACGTAGAAAATCAAAATCTCTTACGAAGTATTTCTCTACAATCTCTCACGAAGGTAAATTCACGCCCAATTTAATTAATTGTTGTCCACTTTGTTCAATTTTGTGCAATTGTGTTCAAATTCATTCCGTGTTATTTCGTGTTTGTTTACGTTACCCAACAAAAACAGAAATCAATTTGTTTGATTTCGTGTTATTGAATGTTCAATCTTCAATTGTTGATTTTGTTACCCAGCAACAACCTTCAATTGTTGATTTCGTGTTGATATTTTGCTGAATTTTTGATTACTAAATTTTAGGGTTCATTTGGGTGTGATTGCTGAATTTTGGGCTTCATTTGGTTGTAAGTTGCTATTGTTGAATCATAGTTGCGAAATTTTAAGGTTCATTTTCTTGTGATTACTGAATGACAAGTTCAAAAGAATACTATGTTATAATGACAAGTTCATTTCGTTTTTATTTATTGATTATCAAATATTTAGAAATCCATATTACAGTTGTAGGAGGAAAAAAAGATGTTGGCTTGATTGCTTCTCTATACTGTTGTGATTAACTTAGTTATTTTATAGCCTTCAGTTAGTTATTGTAACGCTTAAATCATGTTATTATATTTCAATATGCATAGTTATCACAATTCAACATACTGTACTTGTTATCGCCTATTTGTGAGTATATCCAAATTATACAATAATTTGATATAAGCATTAGAATAACTAACTGAATACTATAAAATAACTAAATTAACATATAGTATGAAATTATATTTGCATTAAATATAACTAAAACTGATTTAAGCATTAAATATAGTTATTTTGCATTAAATAGTTATTGTGAGATGTTTATCCAATTATTTTATAGTGTTAATTTAATTATTCTAATGCTTAAATAACGTTAGAATAAGTTTTATTCTATTATGTCTTGTAATCATGTTGTATATATGTTTTCTATTTGCAGACTTTTCAAGATCATTGCTTGATTATGAAGAGCAACATTGATCTAATTTTTTTTATAGATGCAAGCAACGAAAAGAAGTTATGTTAGCTGAGAAATTGAACGAAGAAATTGATAATACAAGTTATACAAGCAACAATTATTTTATTATTTGATTTTAGTTATTGTATAGTAGGCTAACAATTATTTTATTATTTGATTTTAGTTATTGTATAGTAGGCCATTAGTTTTTCTAACATACTCATTGATTAACATGTTTATTGACCGTGTCAATCAAGTCAATAATGACATTTGTTGTATTATAAAATAATCAAGTATTGTATTATACGAGTGCAGTTATTATATAGTAGAACAACGGTTATTCTAACTTGCTTCATTGATTAACTGAAGAAATTAAAAAATGAGGTATTATAGGAAAACAGAATAAAGAAATTGATCAATTAATCTGTAAAATATATGTTATGCGAGATATTATCATATAGATCAAGGGCTAAGAACCAGCAATAAAATTGAACGGAGTTGTATGTATTACAATAATCCCTCGCTACATTGAAAAAATTGAACGAAGAACTCGTTTAATTGAAGAAATTGAACGAGAAAAATTGATCCCAGTTTTATGCAGAAATTTGATTGCATAAATTAATATGTAGATTTTTGAAGAAATTGAAAGAATTTACTTACTAAGCTAGCTGTCAGTTATACATAGTATTTTTTTTTTAATTTATTGTCAAAGGAATCATGAGGGATTTGTAACTGTTATGGAATGTTGAGATTTTATTAATGTAAAGCACTCATATCTTAGCCACTGATCTCATCAAATCCGATGGCCACAATTACTAGGTAAATTGTACCAAAATGCACAAATGTACCAGATCCCACCTCTCTCTCTCTATATATATATATAGAGAGAGAGAGAGAGAGAGTAAGGCTCTTATGAGTCCTTTACTCTAGATGAGTCCCTAAGTCCTCATCTCATCCATTGGATGGGATGAGCATGGATGGACAAGATGCATCCTAATATTTGCATTAAAAAAAAGAAAACATTTACGTTCTAAAATAGCTCCCATGAATTTAGGAAACAATAACTCCCTTGATCACGTTCATTCAAACCTGAAAAAAAAAACTTTCTTCATCACGTTCATTCATTCAATCAATCAATTCTGTGCTCGAAATCCCGTTACAATGGATTCAATGACCGCGTCATCTTCTTCAACTGTTGATAAACAATTGATCGAGTATAACAATGGTGAGTTTCAATATTTCTTTCACGTTTTGATTCAATTTTTATCCATGGATACATCGTGCGTCAATTTGCGTTCTTTTTTACGTCAATTTTCATGTTGATATTGCTTTCATTGTCATTTCATTCATCATAGTTTCGTATCAATGGTTAATTGCTCTCTCGATCTTTATAGATTCTAAGGTTTTATGTTTGTTATTTAGATTTTTCATTATATCCACTGATACTATTGTTTTGATTTCTATTAACGCAGAAACGTCGTTGAAGTAACATACCTTCTGAGTTAAAATAACACTTAATTGCAATTACAGTAACACAAATGAACGTTGAGAAAAGAGTTTTGATGATGATGTTAAAGTAACGTACTGTACTCGTTAGAGTAACACAACTTAGGAATTGAAGTAACATATTATTTGCATGGGTGTAACGCTGTTCAATTTTGTGCAGGTGGTATTGGCAAAGATGCGAACGCACGGGACACACTGGAAAAGGTGAAATTTTATTCATTTGATTAATCATGGATTAATAACAATGGTTCATTGCTCTCGTTTTAGTATAGATTCCAGGTTTAACGTATTCTTCACTGATATTATTATTTTGTTTTATGTTGAAGCAGATGAGGAAACTGAAGAAGACAGTGATTTTATTGTTTTGTTTTATATTGACGAAGATGAGGAAACTGAAGAAGACACTGAGGAAGATGAGGAGGAGAAACAAGTGTTTTGAGAATACTTGTGTTTTTGGTCATTCTAAGAATATATATTTTTTTGGTTTACAAGAATAACTGATTTTGTACACATTTTTGTACACATAACGCTGTACTACGTTGCAATTAACTCTATATTTTATTTAATACATGTGTATTTGGTTAGAGTAACATCTCATATCTATTGAAGTAACACATTTCTTGAGTTACAGTAACAGACATAATCCATGAAAGTAACATCTCATATCTATTGGATCGGAGTAACACCTTTCTTGAGTTACAGTAACAGACATAATCCAAAATTAACTCTATTTTATTTAATACATGTGTATTTGGTTAGAGTAACATCTCATATCTATTGGAGTAACACCTTTCTTGAGTTACAGTAACATATATAATCCATGAAAGTAACTGAGCACATCAGCGTGTTTAAACAAATGATTACCAAAGTAACTGAGGATAACTTGGATTAGAACCATTCATTAGGAAATTAACAACTTTCGTTCTTTAAAGAATGAACCATATATAATGCGTTAGAGTGATTGATGATAATATCAATGAAAGTGATTATGAGACCACACCATTAATATCAATGAAACTTAATCACGAGACGTAGAATAACATCATTAATCAATTAGAGTAACATCATTTCTTCATTAAAGTAGCAGTTATAATGCATCAGTGTAATACACTGATTATGAGACCACATTTGTATCTTGGGTAAACTCCATTCATTCCCATAGTAACATCAGTCGTTACTTAGAGTAACAGGTACAGTCAATCACGGTAACAGAATGAACAAATTCACAACCAGAAGAAGAAGGTGACATAATTCATAATATTTCATAATCAGAAGAAGGTGACATAATTCATTAGACACATCATTTTTTCCGACCTTTTGTTGGCATGGTCTTGGGACCGTCGATGATCTTTTGTCTCGCGTCCACATACTTGTCTACGTTTTCCAACAACTGCGACCGCATCCTGTTCTTGTCTGCCAATACGAATATGAAGATTACCTTTGCTTGAGTTGAAGATGAAGTTGAAGATGAAGGTGAAGGGTTTTTGTTAGGCGGATGTGTTTGAATGAAAAAATTGAATGGGATGAAAGAGAACGTGTTATCACTTGGAGGTAATTAAGGGAGGAGAGAATTTTATTATATTTTTTCTAAGATATGGTAGTTATTACCTTAATTACAACACTCAATCACCACCATCCATCCCTTTTAGATCAATGGCTCTAAATAGGACTTATGGACTCAAAAAAAAAGAGAAATCACTTGATCTTCACTCTCTCTCTCTCTCTCTCTCTCTCTCTCTCTATATATATATATATATATATAGAGGTAGGTTCAAATAAGGGCAACATGTTTCAGTAAGTGTATATTAAAGTTACAGATGACATACGATAAAGTTGCATTTGTTCAAAATTGATATGTAACTATAACATTCAGCACTTTTATCACTTCAAGTGATAAAATGCAACTTTATCACTAATCTCGTGTAACTTTAAGCACTTTTTGTGTAACTTTAACATTGGAACTTAGGAACTTAAAAAAGTTATTGACCTTATAAGAACCTACCTCTATATATATATATATATATATATATATATATATATAATATGTATATGTAATCTGACTTCCTCGTGAATTTGACTTCACATGTCACTTCATCATTGGACTTTTTCCCTTTGTGCCAAAAGTAAAGGCAAACAATTCATCGGGACGGAAGGAGTATATACTCACTCGATACCACTAAGATCTTCTCATTTATTCAAATATGAGGATTATAATTATCATATAGAAAGATTATTTTGGTACGGAAGAGTACAAAATACGGAATATACTATTAAAATCCATATAAAAAAATGTTTCACAAATTACATAATATAAGTCTTACACCTGAGAAAGTCCATTTTTAATTTTTTTTTAAAATTTTCTAATGAAAAACTGAATAGCTTTTTTACACAAAAGAACGTATCACGGCGTGCTAAGCATTAAAAAAAAGTTTATTATTATACAATTTTTTATAAATATTTATGTATTTTACGGTATGTTAAAGAGAGAAGTGGATATCTCGAAATGTGAGATGACATAAACCGAGTATATAAAAAATATAAACAATATTTTTCAATAATTACAAGTTATTTAATACTCCGTACATTTCAAGACATCCCTAAAATATTTTGATTAGTTTTGCGATTTAAAAAATATTTTCCTATTTTTAAAGTAAACAGTCAATAAATAGTAAAAATAAAATAATAATTTTTTTATTTTAAATCTTAAATGGGATATTCTATAAGATAAATATATTATAAATACCGTGCATTGCACGGGGTCTATACTAGTGGAACATCAAGTTTTTATTCCCCAGCGTGAGTCGTGTTTTACCTAAATGTTGCATGCAAAACTTTATATAATGGTATACAGGTACGACTCAAGGCTTCAGAAGCAGGCCCGCACAACTCACTAAACTCCCCAGCGGAAAGCCCAAGGCGACATTTCTCCTAAAGAAACACGGGATGTGCCTATATACAGGTACACCCAGGGCTTCAGAAACAAGCTCCTGCGTAATTCCGAATCGGGATGATCTGCAAACGGGCACACCCAGGGCTTCTTAGGCAAGCTCCCGCGTAGTTCTGAGATGGGATGTGTCTGCAAACAGATACACCCAGGGCTTCAGAAACAAACTCCCGCTCAACTCCATGATTGGATTTACCCACATACAGATAAACCCAGGGCTTCAAAAAATAAGTCCCCACGGAGCTATTAGCATCCACTCAGGTATGATTTCTATCTTATGGCTGGCGAGCCCTTTCACGCAAGTCTAATGGACTATAAACGACCCGACCGGAAGTTTACCAAGTCTTAATCCTTGATTGGCCAGGTAGCTACTCTAACTTTCACCTTGTCCAAGCCTCAGTCAGAGTGGGAGCTCTGTAGAGACCCACATTTGGCTGCTAGGTGTCTATAGCAGTTTCCGACAAACACCCGATGATGATCGGACGCAAACATGCTTTAACATACTCGAACATGGGCTCAAAATCGTTAGCATTTGGCTTGGACTTTTTACGGAGTACAAATCTCACAAACCAACCTCAAATCCAGGCCCAGTGGGTCATTTCCAATCAAATAAGACTAATTTGGGTCAAAACCGACACTAAGGGCAAAACTGTCTTTTAGCGACCGGGTCAAACCCCGGTCAAAGGCATTTCCAAGGCATAAATATCAGTCACGCCACTTCGAAAATCTGACTCGAAGTCAAAGACTACACAAAAAATCAACTACAAAGAGATTAAGCAACCTCGTAGAGATAAATTCTATCTCTAAAAGAGACCTCCACCCGACCAGACCCACTTGATCGAGTGGACTAGCCCACTCGGTCGAGTAGGCTCATAAAAGCCGCGGAAACCGGTGTCAGACCGGGCACTCGATCGAGTGCCATACACCACTCGATCGAGTGACTCCCTTTTTCATCCAAAACCGAAATTGGTTCCTATCCAAACCGGGTATTTCCTTCCATCCAAAACAAGCTTTTCTTATCCAAAACCGATATTTCTCTTATCCTAAGACCGAGTATTCTCTATCCGAAGTCGGGGTATTTTTCTATAAATACCCCACCCCCTCAACATAATAAAAGACGGAGACTTTACACACACGACACACACAATTTTTACAACCTTTACAACGACAATTCTACACACCTTAAACCCTCTATATCTAAACCACCATAACTCTCCTACATAACCTCGAAGCTCCTATGCCTAGCCACGACTAGACGAGCCCCATTCCGAGAATTCAAAGCATGTAGGTTGAGGGTGCAAATTCAATCCCGACTTTTCTCTCTTCTCTCTTCCTCCCTCTCGTCACGTCTCTCTCTCTCTCTCTCGTCATCTTCTTCTTCTTTTTGTTTCTTTTCTCTTTTATTTCTAATTAACGCACATACAATCGATTTATCTAAACAAATTCACATCGAGTATACCTAAAGATAAATCCCATTATAATATCTTCCTAATCCCTTTACGAGTCGTAACAGAGGTGGCATCCTTTCGAGGAGCGCCGCCCTAAACACTCAAGGGCCCAGAGTGATCGCGAAAATTTATCGTTAGGTGTACTAGATCTTTTTTTTAAGGTTAGAACGAAACCTATTGATGCCAATCGAACATCACACAATCCGCAAGGATTAGTTACGATGTCGTGTCACGGAGGGAATCAATTTTTCGCTCTAATCAAACAAATAAAAACGTTTTCTATTCTCAAGATGCGATATCGACTCCATAGTTAAATATCGTGTCTAAAAGAAATAGCTCAGTTTTAAAACGTCTTATAAACGTTTTTTTTCTCTAAAAATTAGCTCTAAATATTAGATATTGATTCCGTAATCAAATATCGAATATGAGGAGTATCGAAAATTAAGTCAAGTATAAATCGTATTATATTTTTACACGACTTAGCAAAATTATCGATTTTCAAAAAATAAAAGCAATTTCAAAATCAATGCAAAATTGCAAAACGAGCTATAGCTCGTACAGGGGGCACTCGATCGAGTGGCGCCCCAAAAAACCGGCAGAAGGTTTCTAAAGAGGGCACTCGTCCGAGTCTCCCCATGACTCGGTCGAGTGGCCTCATTCACGCACCGAACGTGAGTCCTTCAACATATTTCAAGCCTTATCAAATGTTTTTATGACTTCGGTCAACACGTGTCAAGTCCATCACGTGTCCTACTCTTTTCAAAACCTTGCATCATATCTTTTATATCATTCTAGACTATTTACAAACCGTTATTATCTAACTCAATTGTTTCTGACTTTGAATTTTATTTTTGTTCTTTGTTTTATTGTACTAAAACAAACCTCGCGTGCTAAAATAACTTTGACGTTAGTTTAGATGCATTAAATCGATGTAGCAACTTATTCAAATCTTCACATGTTTAGCCAAAATACTGTTTGCATAACATTTCAACCGAATTACTAACGCGCGTATTATAAAATTGAACGATATCTTAGTAGAGGCCGCTAAGTGCGGGCGGGGTTGAGTGTTCTTTGTGAACTTCCCAACACGTAACCTCACCTCTTACTCAGAACCGTGGTTTCCGGATGTCCGAAACCATTGGCGCCCGAGAGTCATTCAATACACGGTGACCGATAATATCGGTGTCGGTATCGCAATGCAAAGGGACGAACCCCATAAACTCTGAAATCTAAATGGGTCGTACTCTGTGCACGGCCCACCAAGATATAGAGTGGGTTCAAATGGGCCCGAACTCCCACATAGTTCGGTGGCGACTCCAACTTCGATTTAAATTTCAACCCGAGATCCATTTCACATGAGATTCATTCGCCACCCCAAACCCGCGCGTGGCCGTGTCGGGGTGGAATTATGTCATGTCTACACGCGCGCTACGGTTAAAAGTATTGAGAAATTGAAGCATATTAAATTTCTTCCATCATTATAAAGCATTATCCATGAGGTAGTGAGATTAGTAAAATTGTCGATATTTCATACAAACTACCCGGGTTCAATTCCTCGTAACTTCTCACCCGTGAAAATTTACGGGTCAGTTTATAGTTGTGTAATATGGAGTATATAAATATAAATTGAAATAAAAGTAAAAATTATGAATGAGATATATCATATACGAACTCAAATAAAATACGTATTAGAATAAGAATATTCATGGTACTATGTAGGTGAATTATTATCTTATTAACTAAAAAACCTGAAAGGAACATGATCATACTGTCTCAAAAATTATTTAAAAGAAAAAAGAAATCGACCCCCCATTTTTAGGGTTGTAAACCCGATTTTTAACCCAGAACTTGTTTGACCAAATCCAAAATAACACGATAATTTAGGATCGAAACCCTACCCGAGTAACCCGACCCGTTCGGTCAGTGATGATTTATTAAAATTAAATAAAATATTTATATCTAAATATTATATTTGGATTTATAATAAAAAATAAATATTTTATATTACAAATATTCAATTTCATACAACTTTTTTTATCATTTAATTGTTGAATTAATTATTTTTAAAATATATACATTAGGGAGTATTACTAAAGAGCACAATAATAATATGAAAATAAATAAATAAATTAATATTAAAAATATTTTTGTTGGACTTAAAAAGTTTGTAACAAATATTGGCGTTTGAAACTATTTTTGACCCTAATCCGAACTGTGACCCGTATAACCCGGCTCATATTTGATCCGACCCATATTTGGACCGACTCGTATGACCCGACCCGCTGGACCCATTTGACATGTATACATATTATGTTTCCGCTTTATTTTGAGGAGTTGAAGAACTCTAATTGACAATGTTAATTTTCAACCCTTAACCATAAAGTTAAAGATCAGGGTTCAAACCCTTAAACGGAATTAAAAGCGAAGTTCGGGTACTAATCTTGCCCTTATATATTTTTGAATTGATTTTGCTCTCAGTGTTTTAGACATATAAACTCTTTATAGGACCAAATACGTACATGATTAATTATTTAAATTAGTTAAAATATTTAACTTATATTCAGTTTTGATGTTTGCAATCAATTTTCTTTATAGGTTCGTGAACCCATTTTTTCGACTCGCAACCCGTTGACCGATCCTAATATGACCCGTCAATTTAGGGTCGAAACCAGACCCAACCCATTCGACCTGTTCAATCAGTGAGAATTTATTGAAATTAATAAAATATTGAAATTTAAATATTATATTTAGATTTATAATTAAAAAATAAATATGTATTTTAAATTACAAATATTCAATTTAATACACCTTTTTTATCATTTAATAATAGAATAATTTTAAAAATTGAATTAATTTTTTTGAAGTACAAACATTATTATTAAATATTATAATAATAATGAAAAGAGTATTAAAATACTAAAAAATTATATTAATTTTTTTTGTTGGACTTAAAAGTTGGTAAAAAATATAGACGTTCGAAACTATTTCTGGCCCTAACCTGACCCCTTGACCCGTATAACAGAATTCATAATTCATCTTACCCGTATTTGGGTTCGTCCTGTAGGATCCAATCCGCTGGACTCGTTTGATAGGTCTTCATATTACGCTCCCACTTTATTTTGTGCGAGGTTGAGTAACGTTAATTGGCAACATTTAACCATAAAGTTAAAGAGTTCAGACCCTTAATGGAATTAAAAGCAAAGTTTAAGTGCTAATCTTACCCTTAATTTTAGACATATAAACTCTAGGACTAAATACGTACATGATTAATTAAACATATAGTTTACTCTGTATTATTTTTCATTTATTTTTCGATGACGTCAATCTATCTATATTATATTTGTATTACGATTATTGCATGACGATAATTTTGGTGTTAAAAAATAATATTGCAATATCAAGTTTTTGTATTCTGAAAATAAGAAAATAAAAATTTATTTTAACTATATTTAAGAAAATATCACATCTATTTTTAATATATGAATAATAATTTTACATAAATTTTATGTGATTAATTTTACATTATTAAGCAAAGGAGTGCATCCACGCGCTGCCATGTCAGCAGTGGATACACTCAATTAACATATATAGAAGATGTTGCCACCAGGTTTCGAGCCCCCACCAATGGTTTGAGAGACACATGCCTTAACCATCGCAGCAACACTAACTACTTGATATAACTTCAATGTTCAAACCTACTTATTTCTAATTGGACTAGGGGGTCTTTGCCCACCCGGGCCCCCTAGGTCCGCCCCCAGGGGCGGACCCAGGCCCGGGCTACTCGGGCTGTAGCCCGAGTAGTTTTCTGAGGAAAAAACTACTTATACATATTAGTGATAGTGAAGTGTTTAAATGATGCAAGTGTCTCAGTGGTAGAGCTCTTGTTTCCTACGCTACAGACTGGAGGTCGAATCCCACTTCCGTCAATTTTTAGTAATTGCAATAGCACTAGCCACTAGGTGTAGGCCCCCAGCCCTGCACTCCCCTAATAGTCTACTAACTACTCTAGAGTATTACACATATTACTGGTATTTTTTTGAGTAAGTAGCTTGTTCTATCCGTTAAAAAATGAAGAGATCAAATACTATCACTTGATTAGAAAATACAAGTCTAGAAAAAGCACGGGTTTCTCTTTATCTACCCAAGTGAATATTATTTGACCTATCACATCTTTGTGACGGATATTCCATCTCAAACAAGAATTTGCCTCTCTTTTGTACATTGTATGGAGTTTTGGCCTACGTACGAGTATTTTTTTTTTCATTTTTTTTATTACTTAGTAAGTTCTTATTATTTACTTAATTTTTTTAAATAAATTATTTTTTAAAGAATAAAATGGGTTCAATAATACTCGACACTTCACTTAGATAGATGTGATAAACCTTTTTACTAGTCCCAAGTAACTACGGAGTATTTAGTTTTTGTCTTCTTAATACTATTTGACCACTTGACCGTTTATAATCAAATTATAAAAGATGTTTCCGTCACTGAGAATGATTTTCACAAAATTGTGTCGATTGAAGTGATATTTCGCTAATATTTACTCCCTCCATCCCGATCATTTGTTTGGCACAAAAACCAAGGAGGTGGGAGAGGTCCAATGATTGAGTGACATGTTGAGCTAAATGTTGGTGGAGGATCAAATCACACAAAATATTTTTCTAATATAGAAAGACGTACAAACAAATGACTGAGACACCCTAAAATGAAATAGGCAAAGAAATGATCAAGGCGGAGGGAGTAGAATATTTTGATAAGATTATAGTAACACATTGGAGTATTATTTATCACATTTTATCTAAAATATCATGAAAGTGATACGTGAAAATGTAAAATAATATATTTTGAATAATATGACATACAAATATGTCTTGTTATCGACTTACCAAGCATTAGAATGTAATGGAATGTACACTACCGCTTCGACAAAGCCGTTGAAAAATAGCCCCAGGTATATAGAATTCCTGGGTCCGCTATTGTCCGCCCCTGGCGATACGAGGCCATGCCGACTTGTCAGATCATGTCTTGAGATCCTTGGTTTATAAGAGAAATTGTTTTCTTTGGTTTTATTAGATTTGATTGCGATTATAGGTATTCGTTGTAAGTGTCATTTGGCGTTCTACTAATGAATTATACGTCTCGTTCAAAAAAATTAATAAATTGTTCACCATCAAGTTATCACCTTAAAAACTACCACATCTATGTTTCAATCAGATTCAACATAATACAATGACTAGTATGGCACCCATATAAATATGCGGTAAATTTGTTTATTACTTTGAATAGATGAAACATCTATAACTACCAATAGTAAATCCGATATTATATAGTTATATATGTTATATATGTTTTTATTTCAAATAAGATACTTAATACCTTTTTCGTTCAAATCAAAGTGCGTATTTCTTTTTATTTATTTCTTGTATATTAAATTGTCCTATTATATATCATATTTTTGTACATTTGACAATTTTAGGAATATATTCCAATTTCATTATATCTTTCTATTATTTGGTTATATATTTCAGTTTATTCATTACTAAAATATATTGTATATTAATCTCTATTTGATTTATTTCTTATATATTATACTCCCTCCGTTCCATTTAATTTTGGAAAATTTACGAAACACTCCCTTTATAAATGTTGTATGTCAAACTACTTTCTTTTAAAATTTATTTTGTCTAACACTCCCTTATATATTTATTTTTTTGTTTAATGCTTACATCTGTGCGAATCAATATTTCAGAAAAAATTGTCAAACACTATCTTTAATAAATGTTATTTTCTTGACTACTTTTTTTTTTGAAAAAAAGTGCTAACACCGCATCCATTTTGATGAATGCAAAATGAACAATTCTCTCCTTCCAAGTATAAAAATTGCATAGCCTAATAAAATTCCAATATTTTTATTTATATAGTCTATGAAATAAAAGAATTAACTAAAATAAGAACAAGGAGAAATAATAAATAGGATAGATCGAATAAGGAAACAACAAGGGCTTCCCGCGTCCAAATGTTCGCTAGTAGCGACAATTTTTTCAGTACTAGCGGCACTCTGATGTCCCTAAAACCTTACTGTTACTGAAACTGCCGCTAGTAAAGGATAATCAAGAATAAAAGTGTTGCTACTAGCGGCACTTGGAAACTCTCAATTCTTTCTTCTTTACCTTTCCTTTCCTTTCATTCTTTTTTTTTTCTCATGCAATCTTCGATATAACCCGACATTTGACACATAAACCACACTATGATCCGAGTATAATACAAGAATTTCAAGATTCTTCAAAATATCTAGAACCGTCACTAAAAGTGAGTAATTTGGAAGTATTAAAAAAAATATATATATAAGGGAGTGTTAGACAAAATAAAATTTAAAAGGGAATAGTTTGCCAAACAACATTTATTGAAGGGAATGTTTTACAAATTTTCCTTTAATTTTTTGCATTTACTTTTTGGCTTTATTCATAGATGAGTGAAATTGTCAATGTAACTTCTAATATATAAGATAAAATATAGTCATGTGGAAACTTATTTAAATTGTTAAATCTAGTACGTTATAAATTTCAATTTTTAGAAATACATAACTAAATATATAGACAAAAGAAAACGTGCATTAACAAGTGTGAAAAAGTAAATGCAAAGAATCAAATGGAAGAGAGAGAGTATATTCCTATTACATATCATGATTTTTTTTAGATTTGACAATTTTAGGAATGGATTGTAATTCTATTATATCTTTTTATTATTTGCTTATACCTCTTATTAAGATGTATATTTGTTGATATTATAATCCATTTATTGTGTAATATATTACTAATATATTGTTGTAGACACCCACATTTGGCTGCTACGTGTCTATAGTAGTTTCCAAAAAACACCCGATGATGATCGGACGCAAACATGCTTCTACGTGCTCGGATATTGGCTCAAAACCATTACTTTCTAGCTTGGGCTTTTTACGGAGTACAAATCTCACAAAACCGACCTCAAATTCAGGCCCAACGGGTCGTTTTCAATCAAATAAGACTAATTTGGGTCAAAATCGATACCGGGAATAAAACCGACTTTTAGCGACCGGGTCAAACCCCTGTCAAGGCCGTTTCCAAGACACAAAATAGCCATGCCAATATCAAAAGTCCAACCCAAATACAAGATCTACAAAAATATCCAACCCAAGGTCAAAAATCCGGACCCCTTCGCTCCAGCTGACCCACTCGATCGAGTGTCAGCCCACTCGATCGAGTGGGCCTTCAACTGGCCCGTTTTACGTCTGCTTTGGGCCACTCGATCGAGTTAGCAGGACACTTGGTCGAGTAGCCCTAGGTCGGGTGATGGAGAATTCCTATATAAACACCTCTTTGCATGCAACTTGGACACACTTTCACAACCCTAATTACTACCAAGAATCATACTTCTTCAACCTAAACCCTAGCATCTAGGAAACCTCAAACCCTAAACCACCATAACTCCATCTACATAAACCTCAATACTCCCATGCTCAAGCCACAATTAAACGAGTCCCGTCCGAGAATACGAAACATGTAGGTTGAGGGTGCAATAATCCCGATTTCTCCTTTCTTCTCTTCTCCTCTTCTCGCGTCGTCTTCCTCGTCTTCCATCATCTTTTTTTCCGTTTTTTTTCCGTATTTCTAATATCGTTAATATCACTAGTATTAAGACATTAAAATACTCGCTAATTCATGTCGAATACAAAGGATGACGGAATAAGGAAATCCGAATACAAGGGTGTTTCACCCGACGTGGCCGGTCGCTTATCCCGACACCCCGAGTATTTGATTGTTGAGGCGAGTCAACATCAACAATAGCGTTTTTTATTTTATCACGTCATTAGTCCCGTTTTATTATTCACGTCATCGTCATCATCGCTAATATCGCATACTCATCGATTTCCAAAACTATTTCAAATCAAGCACTTTTATTTAAGTTAAGTCGAAACCTGTTGATGCGAATCCGACATCACATAATCCACAAGGATTCATTACGATGTCGAGATGCGGAAGGAATCGATTTCTTTTTTTTAAGCAAATATAAAGCGTCGTTCTTTAGATTCGATACCAAATCAATAGTCGGATATCGTATCTAAACGAATTAGTCAACAAATTTAACTAACTCGAATTCGTTGATGCTAAAAATAGTTGTCATATAGTTCGAAAGAACAAATCATGACACTATAAACGCGGAGATAATTTATTTCATTTTAGTTCGATTTAAACGACTCACAACATCTTTTTTAGATTTCACTCTAAGTATTCGATATTGATTCCATAATCAAATATCGGATACGACGAGTATCAAAATACGAATCGAGCACAGATCATACAATATTTCTGCTCGGTTTGACAAATTTAGCGATTTACCAAAATCAAAAGGGCAGTTTCGAAACCTATAACAAATTGCGAAATGAACCCTAGTTCGTATAAGGGGCACTCGATCGAGTGCCTAGACCGCTAGATCGAGTGACACCCCAATTTAGAGGCAGAATGACTTTTTGAGGACCACTCGGTCGAGTCTCTCAATGACTCGATCGAGTGGCCACCTACTCGGTCGAGTATCTTAATGACTCGGTCGAGTAATACCTCAAATTCCGGGCAGAAAACTTTTTCCAAGGCACACTCGGTCGAGTCCTTCAATGACTCGATCGAGTGTCCTTTATCACGTCAATCCGTGAAGTCCCATAACGTCTTTCGAACCTCGATAAAATATTTTCGTGACTTTGGTCAACAGGTGTCAAGTCAATCACGTGTAATATTATTTTCTAAATCATGCATCGTGTTGTTTACATCATTCTATAGCATTTTCATATTATTCGCAAACCGTTATTATCGTTATCACCGTTACTAACATGTTTGTTCCTATTTTGGTATTTTATTTCCGTTATTCGTTTTATTGTACTACAACGAACCTCGCATGCTAAATACAACTTTGACGTTAATTTAGATGCATTAAATCGACTTAGCAACTTATTCAAATCTTCGCATGTTTAGTCAAAATATTGTTTGCATATCATTCAATCGAATTACTAACGCGCGTATTCAAAAGTCAAGCGATATCTTAGTAGAGGCCGCTAAGTGCGGGCGGGGTTGGGTGTTCTTTGTGAACTTCCCAACACGTACCCTCACCCCTTACTCAGAACCATGGTTTCCGGATATCCGAATCCATTGGCACACGAGAGTCATTCAATACACGGAATCCGATAACGTCGATATCGGTATCGAAATGCAAAGGGACGAACCCAATAAACTCTGACATCCGAATGGGCCATATTTTGTACACGGCCCACCAAGATATAAAGTGGGTTCGAATGGGCCCGAACTCCCACAAAGTTCGGTGGCGACTCCATTTCGATTTAAATTTCAATTTGAGATCCATCTCACATGAGATTCATTCACCTCCCCAAACCCGCGCTTGGCCGCGGCGGGGTGGACCTATGTTATGTCCACAATTTGGCGACTCCACTGGGGATAACTGATGCGTGACTTACCATCGGCATCCTTAGGGTGACACTTGAATAGAAATCGTTTGACTAGTACAATACGCGTTTTAGTTTTACGGTTCATGCATAACCCTATCTTTTCCCGGGCCGGTACTGGTGATCGACGTGAAGGAGTTATGTCCACTGTCCTACGGATTAACCCACTTAAGTCTATGTATCCGATATGCCTTGCTAGAGGTCGATGTCGGGTTGCATGTAAATGAGTTACGTGTCTGGTAGTCTTAAGTGGGCCCATTGGGTCACACACAATGTGTACGGGATATTATTAATAAATATCGATATATTAAATATATCGGGTCAGTAGTAATACGGACCCAGCTGCGTTGTCGGGTTATGGTAATTAGAGTTATACTAATAATCTAATTATGGTAATTAGGGTTATACCTTCTCATCTCCTATATAAGGAGGTTCATATGATGAACCATAATATGGAATCAAGAGTATTGACTCATATATATACGGAGTATTCTTCTTATAAAGAGATATAAGAGAGATATAGAGAGAAGTTGTGAGACGGTCTCACGTACCTTTATACTAGCATATACGTCGCAATTCTGTACCCGTGTAGATACCAAAGGAGGCATCACGTTTGGGGTGCTTTATTCTGTCCGTGGGAATTATTTATTCTTTCTGTGAAGATTATTTATTCTGTCCATGAAGATTATATATATTTCTGGATTTATTATACTTCTTATTAATACGCTGTTCCGCTGCAAATAAGGTATAATTGTTATCCTCTATCTTTGTCTTTTCGGTTAATACTCGTAATAGGTCCTTGGGTTTAAGGGTTGTAACCCAATAGTGGTATCAGAGCCTCTGTTACGTAGTATTAATCTAATCGACGTGAATCTATGGCTCATAATTGGTTATGAGAGATTCCACCCGCGTATTAATTTGATTATAATTTTGTCCCGAGAATTGTTCTCAAATTTTATTTTATTTTTCGTGCATGGTTTTTGTTGCCATATTCAATATACGTACGTTTGATTGCCTACTTACATGGCCACAAATTTTCTCACATAATTATTTTGCATGTGCTCCTGCCAGTATTTAATATCCCTTAATTGCAATAATGATTGTTAAAATTAAAGGATTTTGGACTTGTAAGTTTTTATGTGGACATGATATGCATGCTAATTGTTTTGGTGAGATGATTTTTGGTCATGACTTCCTCTTTACGTTTTGCGGCTGCTCTATGAGATTTTCGATCAAGTTTAGGGTTTGTTTTAATTTGTGAATTTAATCGGTTAAATTCTAAAATTGACTCGTAAAATTAATTTAAGATCTAATATTGATTATTTTTAAATTAATTGCCTTAAATTGACCCACTATAATCCTCAATTTCCTTGTTGACGATGAGGCTAATTAGATTAGTCAAGACTCGATTGAAATTGGAAACGTAAAATTACTAGAATTTATCGTTGACGATCAGACCTAATAAGATTAGGACAAGACTCGTTTTAATTATGGTGGAGACGGAACGAAACGAGGCCAACTTGGTTGGCATAAGTATGACTCGGAGGGTACGAGTATGACTCGGTAGGCATGGGTGTGTCCTGGTTGGAACGGGATGACCCGGGCGGCAACGGTTTGACCAAGACGACACAATATTTACTCGGACGACATGGTGTCAGGTCGAGCCACGCTTTTAAGAAAAGTCGTTTTCTTGCGTTTGTGTGTTGATTATGAATCAAACATGGAATATACTTTTATTTTTCCGAATCAATGAAAAATTAGTTTTCTAAATCGGCTAAATAATGTTATGCATAATTATCATATTATCATAAATTATCGGAAAAAAAGTTTCTCGAGTCTTATTTGATTTTTGATGAATTGTTCATCTATATGACAATTATAAGTTGCAGATCGATTGTGAATCGAGTTTTGTATATCCGTTCAAATTTTCCGGGTGAGAAATTATTCCTCGTAGTTGGAAAAATGAAAGATATTGGTGAAATTGTTCAAACCAAATAGCTATTATGAATTCTAATATGATTATGAATTAAAATATGGGATCTTTTATCTTGTTTTATGCACAAATCACTAGTAACAATTGAATTATTATGTCATACGATGCATGAATTTCATTGTTTGAGACTTGTGACTTGTGTGCTTTGAACTGATAGGTCGCCTTGTAAGTTGACCTAGTGGCATGGTTAGGACCCATATGCATTTAATCCCTCGCACAAATATTACGTATTGCCTTTCCAGAATTGACCACTACAACAATTTCATACCATTGGTTGAAGTGACTTCCTAAGCGGTGCTTTGTCGATGTGTGTGGACTGAGTAGGTGGGTAATGGTTACCCACAGGTTCAGTCTGGTTTGCTTAATATTGCTATCAAGTCGGACTTGGGCTTTGAGGCAAATAGTTGGTGTCATATGATGACTAATTTGACGAACCAAGAATTACATATTGATGTAATTGACAATGTTGTCGTCTACCTTTACTTTTGGAGCTTGAGCAGTGAGCCCAAGTTCACTTGAGCGACAAAAGGTTTAGGATCTTGGAATATTATGCGAACTTGAGGGTAATTTCCATGATTTTATCTTAAAATTGTTTAAGATTATTAATATTAATATTAATTATCGTTTTGCTTTGCATATAATTGTAGTTGTTATTTAGTCACCATTATCACATTTATTAAAGATGAGTTTGAATTGTTCAACCTCGTCGATTGGTATCTTGAGAACTGTTCTCAAAATTAGAGATATGGATTTTATCCTTGTGAAGGATAATTCTGATAGCTTATAACCAATGCTAATGTACAGTATGGACCGTATAATTAGAGTCATGAAGATGACTATAAGTACCAAAATCAATTTTTTCAATAAAGGGAAACGTTCCCCTTAAGTGAGAAAAATGTTAAAGATGATCCGATTAATCCATATATCATATGATGAGTGATTATATTGATAATTAGGAAATTTTGGATGCTTCTTTCTAAAGAATTAGGAATTGAAATTGTTTCAATTAGTCCTAAGTTTAGGTCACTTTATTATGAATAAACGTGCGACTTAATAAGGTTTCTCACCTTTTAAGATGTTAAAAGACGATTGAACATTGTATCAAGAAGACAAATAATACTAATGTTCTATGAGTTCATTAAGAAAATTGTTTGAGATAATGATTAATGAATCTAAGACGTTGGTTAAAGTAAGGGAAGTATAATTGTTGTCATACCCAAACTTGTTCCCAAGTTTAGATTAGGTACGATTTTATTATTCCTTAATGTAATGACAAATATAAGACATTGGTAAATAGTTTCTAGATGTGTCTAGAAAATCTGCAAATCAATTGAAGTATGACTTCTGGTGTGTATGTTACTAGAGTAATTGTTACTTTTATTCTACTGTTTTGGTATAAGATACCAAATGCAACTATTACATTGTGGATGTTATGGTTCAAAGAGGGTGGGACAATGGTATATAAGTGAAGTGTTTTATGATGAAATGAACAAATGTTGTTGTTTCATATATAAAAGGAAAATCACTTAATTTTACCATAAAGCTGAATACTGGAATTGAATAATTGTTATTCTTGTACTAGTCATAAGCAAGAATATTGATTCTGTTTCATGTATGGGCATGAAAAGTTTTGATAAAAGTAGAACAATTGTTGCTCTATACCTTGCAAGAATATGAGGTATAGTAAAGCTAACATGATTGTTGAGCTTTACATTCCTAGTAGTGAATGCTTTTATTTATCACATAACGACCAAAAGGTTCAAGTCCCTCGACACGAGTTTTACCTATTATGGCATTGTCCTTAATCCATGAGACAAGAAACATAAGAATAAGTGTCATAATGATGAAATTATAAACCTTATTGATAAGGATAAACTGAGGCAAATGGATCTTGTTTAGATGGATAAAGACATTAGAAGTGACTCCTATTAATTGTAGTGGGAGGGTACTTGACTTGTTGGATCACACATATAAAGATACGTGTGAGTTTAACTAGTAGTGATGTTGCAAAAATGGGAAACACGTATGTTTATTTGATGAAATTTAAATCTGAATGCTTTGAATTGTTCAAGGAAATTCAGATAAAAGTACAAGATCAACTTGATAAGTTGGTACAATTCGTTTGATATGATTGAAACAGGGAGGAACTGAACTAAAAGATTGTGATCATCTTAGAAGTAGTGAAAAGTGTTTCAAACTACATCGAACCATATTTGATATGATTTGGTCTATGATGAGTTATGCAGATTTTATTGACGCTTTAGAAGCTTATGCACTATAAAAGTCTTTGTACAAATGTTGATGAAATTGTCCATGTAAGTCGGAGAATAAACACCATATGAGATATGGGTTGAAAATGTTCTAAAAGGGCTTTTCTTAATTATCAAGTCTTAAAGTCTAAAGAAAATTGTTTTCTAAAACTTAGACTCAATTATGACGTGTGTTTTATTAGGGGTATTATGTTAATTCTACAAACCATCCAAAGAACAAAACTATTTTGTTACATGGAGTGGTATGTTTCTTTTAAAAATATGTGATTTTTAACAGAAACAGTGGGAGTAGAATCGACCTTGAATTGTTCAGGATTAACAGGAATTCTCTACAACTAATGAAGATGATATTGATGCATCCATGAAAACTCATGATCATCTTACCTGTAAAATGTTACCTTACATAGGTTTGACCTATGATGAAACAAAAATGGACAAAGACTCCAAGAGTCACATGAAGTCATAAATCTAATAGATTTCATATACCATAACTAACAAGTATAGACTTTGGTTAAATGGATCTTATAGAGAAGAATAGTCTTCAATATAAAGATGATGTGGATTGATATAAGAGAATCTATGAAGCATAGTTGGTAGTTAGGGATTGATCTCATAGTAATGACTATGAAAAACCCTTTTTTACAACATTATGCTTAAGTCTATTAAGATTGATTTAGCATTTTGAATGTCATCACTCATTATGATGAGTTTTGGACACACACACACACACACACACACACACACACATATATATGTGAAATACATTTCTTGAAATAGATGTAATATGATGTGTGTGCGACTCATCGTATGAATTTCATATTATCAAAATTGCTAGACAAATGTGAATTATCCAATTTGATTGGAGCAAGTACTATGGAGTAATATATTCGTTCTCAACGGGTAATTCAAATATGTTTGTTTTCCATTGAGATGAAGAGATACAAAGTGTGTACAAGAGGCTAGTGGGAGTGCATTTATCGTTATGATTTGGTATGTAAGTGACATACTTCTCTAACTAAATGACATTTGGTTGCTTTAGTCCATGAGACTTGGCAAGAAAGTTGTTTATTGTGTGCTCGTGTGACGAGCAGATACTAATCTGGTGAGTGTCACTAGAATTCTATCTAAGAATTGTTCCTTTGCGCTTGAGAAGCAAAAGGGGAATTATTTAGGAGATGCGCATGATGTGATAAGCGAATTATTGTAAACAAGTTACAACGATTCATATTTCCAAATAGACAAAGATGACGTGAGATTGTAATCTCAGTAAATTTTGTTTTGGATGAGAAGTTGTGTATTGGAACGGTTCCAAATGACAACTTTGTGACAAGTATTATAACTAAAGTTAGTGTTCTATTGCTTTTGAAGCAAATTGACGTTTGATTACGAAGCAGTTGTTGCTTATGAAACTAACAGTTTGCCTTAATTGAGAGAAGGTAGATTGATTATATGCTTGTAAATTACCGATACAAATGTTGTATGTCCCGAAATCTTCTCTACATAAAGATCATATTGATTATGATCGGTATAAGACGCATGGGCGAGTGGTCTTAGTGCTTGTAGAGGTGTTTGGTTTAGTGGGAGTTATTTCGATAATTGATATATGTATGACATATTGTCATTTGGTTAATGTAACCGAGTTTTGTCCCTAAATAATTTACATTGGTGAAATAGATCACCAAGTACGTGACTTAGTCTTGGAACTCTATTTGGATGATGTAATTATTTTGTCTCTAATCAGGGTATTGTGTTGGGACATTTGAATATCCTTAAATGACTGGTGTGTGAGTTGGTTGATGGCTAAGTTCCTTGAGACATAGGTATTGAGATACTAAACCAGGCACACGAGTGTATGTTAAAAACATGCATTAGACAGACCCGCCGAAAAGTATTTTACTAAGATTTCGCTTAGTGTCAGTAAAATTCTTTGCATGTTATGAACTTGTACGGTCTTTAGACCTGAATCTTTGACTATTTTGTACATGTGATGTCTATGCTTTGATACTATTCCTCGTCAGCTGTGAAAGGGGGCTATGGATGGTTATTGGGCATGCATGGATCGTGTGATAGGATGTGGTTAGACAAGAGGGGATTTGCTCTTCCTTTATTGAAGGGAATTTATTGTTTCTTGGCCACTCGAAGAGTGTGACTTGTGCAAATGTGTGGCCGCGCGTGCTCAGATAGGATGATTGTCATCTATCTGCTCTTTTAACAAGTCAACTCAAAGATTCGAGTAAAAGATTGAGACATACGAGGATGACACTTCTTCTTACCTCATTCTCAATTGGAGATAATAGTAGCAAAGAGACTTAACGCCGTTCTTGAGAGGACATGTACAAGTGGGAGACTGAAGGAGTTATGTCCACTGTCCTACGGATTAACTCGCTTAAGTCTATGTATCCGATATGCCTTGCTAGAGGTCGATGTCGGGTTGTGTGTAAATGAGTTACGTGTCTGGTAGTCTTAAGTGGGCCCATTGGGTCACACACATGTGTACGTGATATTATTAATATATATCGATATATTAAATATATCTGGTCAGTAGTAATATGGACCCAGCAGCGTTGTCGAGTTAGGGTAATTAGAGTTATACTAATAATCTAATTATGGTAATTAGAGTTATGGGAATAACTTATTTCTACCTTCTCATCTCCTATATAAAGAGGTTCATATGATGAACCATAATATGGAATCAAGAGTATTGACTCATATATATACGGAGTATTCTTCTTATAAAGAGATATAAGAGAGATATAGAGAGAAGTTGTGAGACGGTCTCACGTACCTTTATATTAGCATATATGTCGCAGTTCTGTACCCGTGTGGATACCAAAGAGGCATCACGTTTGGGGTGGTTTATTCTGTCCGTGGGATTTATTTATTCTGTCCGTGAAGATTATATATATTTCTGGGTTTATTATACTTCTTATTAATACGTTGTTCCGCTGCGAATAAGGTATAATTGTTATTCTCCACTTTTGTCTTTTCGGTTAATACTCGTAACAGGTCCTTAGATTTAAGGGTTGTAACCCTACACGACGTCCCACTATACCGTGATATACTCCAACATGGATATGTCAAAGGTGTTCATAGTCGATTCGTATGGGTTTCGCGGCATGTTCTAAGCTCAACTCGACTTAGGAAGTCCGTCCCGATTCTCGGATAGGCTATGTGCACTGGTTTAGACCCTTTATAGACCGACCGAGACTTAGTGTAGAGCATACATGGTGTCGTTATTATGCTTGCATGACTATGTGCTACTCGGTTTCTAAGGTCGTTTTTCAAAAAATGTCATTTTCAAAAAATACATCTTTTTCAAAATATCCAATTTCAAAACCCGGGAAGCATACCGAATTTAGGACTTATGATTTTACTCAAAATAACCTATTTATAGCCGAAATGCTGCCCATTTAAAAACTCGAAAATATTTTCAAAACTTCAAAGTTGCGGCCCGATGACACTTTTTCCGACTTTCGAAAAAATCGGGCCATCCACCGAGCTTTTTCGGATTTTCTCAAAAAAAATCCCTTTTCAAAAAACATTCCTCTTCTTAGGACTTCCCGTATTTAGCACTGTCGGGTCTCGTCGTAAGTCGCCAAGAGTCTCTAGCGTCGAAACTCCGTCGATCTTACATCACGGGTTTCCCCCCTATCCCAGTCCGCCTTATTTGACTAAAGCATGACCCATCTACGTAGGACATACCCCTACAAGGGAGGGGCCGTCTACACATTCGAGTCCAAAGTCTCGGGATGTCTCACGTGGACCTTTTTTCGAACAGGACCTGGCCCACATAGCCGGATCCTAAGGGAGGCCCACCTTTCACAAGTCACCCGTCTAGGTGTCTTTTCCGAGTCATTTCCTTTCAGTCTTCCTTTGCTCGGGATGTACTTTTTATTCCAAGATTTGGGCTAGTTTCTGATTACGCGGTATTCTTACAAACAGGCCACCGGTAACCAGACGCTAGAAAATGCAAGAAACTTTGGATCAACTGACCGCCGCACTGGCCAAGATGGAGGCCCAACTGACGACCATCAGGACGACCAAACCACCCTTGCCACCCGTTTGAGTGCTGTGGAGAAAGGGACTCCTAATGCTGGATCTGAACACACTGGGCCCATAGCTGAACTGGTCAGCGCCGTTCGCAAGCTTGAAGAACAGGTCCATTTGTCTACAAACAACTCAATCCATACGGAAAATGCTCGCTCCTATTCGCCTCTGAATGACGAGCTACCCGCCAACCTCAACCTTACGGGCATACCGATGTTTGAGGGTACTGAAGACCCGGTCCATCACATTCGGGCTTTCAAAGAATTCATGGCTGTCAAGGGGGTGAAATCCACTATGTTCAAGCATTTTTTTGCTTCCTCCCTTGAGAAGCATCCGAAAGCCTAGTACTACAGGCTCGATTCCAAGAAGTACAAGACTTGGGATGATGTGGCGACAGAGTTTGCTCGGAATTACGCTGATAATACCGAGATCCAGACTACGATGCGTACTCTGGAAGTTATGGCCCAAGAGCCCAAAGAAGGTTTCACCAAATACCTTCAAAGGTGGAGGGCTGAGAGTGTGAAGTTGGTCGATAAGCCCAACAAAAAAGTGCTAGTGGAGGCCTTTGTCAAGAACCTCCTCCCTTCCTACCGGGTCCACCTCCGGTACGCCGTCATACCCAACTTTGCCACTCTAACTGAAATGGGGACAAGGATCGAGGATGACTTGAAGTTGGAGAGCCTTACTAAGGCCTCTACCAAAGGGTATCAAGGGGCCAGTTCATCCACCAACAAGCCCGCAACCGCAGCTGCAACCCGCAACATCTTCGACGAGGTTAATCTACTAGATACCTCATCCAAAAAGAATACTCCAACTTGGGTATTCACTGATATAGGGACCACCTATACATACTCCTTACAAAGGCTATCTTCAAAGGGCCTAATCCAACCGATAGGCCCAACATCAGAGGTCCCGGTAGAAAAGCGATCTAAGAGCTACAATGTCCAACCCTACTGCCAGTATCACCGAGGTAATGGGCACGATACTGAAAAGTGTTGGAAATTGAAGCATCTGATCCAAGACCTAATCGAGAGCGGGAAAATACCGTTGCCCGGGACAAGCCGAGCAACAAAGAAAACCCGTTTAGTGCACACGCCATTTTCACCGGAGAGGTAATTGATTGTTCTCATCTCATTTCCCCTTTCATCCCGCAAATCAACGGGATATGGTTTGATGATGAAGACGACGTTTACCTGGCTAAAGGGGAAGCTGTCCCCATCACCATTGAAGAGGTTAGAAAAGCTAAGTCTAAAGCCTTAGCCACCAACCACCTCGCCACCACCGGGCATCCTACCCCCACAACCGTCACTGAACCTGCCAAGACAGAATCTACCCTTGAGGAACCAAGCAACGACACGGCCCTGATCAAGCAATTGAAGAGGGTTCGAGCCGATCTAACCATATGGCAACTTTTGGTTAGTTCACAAGAACATCGGGAAGCACTGACTAAGGCTCTCGATCAAATCAAGGTCGACTCACAGGTTAACCCTACTGAAATGGTAGCCACTATTATGCCCTATCCCAAGGGCAAGCCCAAAGAAGAAGGCCCACTTATCACCTTCTCTGAGTCTGACCTTCCATCGTTCGGGGCCGCCCATAACTTGGCCCTATACATCACGGTCATTTACCGAGGGAAATACCTCCCAATGACCCTAATCGATGATGGATCCGCTGTGAATGTCCTGCCTTTAAGGACCGCCAAAGCCCTCGGCATCACCGAGGCCGACTACCTTCCTACGGCACAAACTATCCAGGCTTTCGATGGGAGCCCAAAGCCGGTTGCAGGGGCCGTTAAGTTAACAATCATAACGGGCCCAATTGAAAAAGAACTGGAGTTCCAGGTGATTAATGTCACCTCCTCCTTCAACCTGCTTCTCGGGAGGCCTTGGAACCATGCGGTCAAGGACGTGTCCTCTACCCTCCATAGAAAGGTCAAGATGCGTCTTCAAGATGGTGTCATCACACTGGAGGCAACCCCCATTACCATGGCAAGCTGTAACGCTACGGGCCGGGCCGACCCACGAGGATTTGATTTCGTGGGAGTGATTGAAGAAGAATATCTCTTCAGGCCCTACTTCACTACTAGCATCGATACAATCCTACAAAACTTGGGCTATTTACCGGGGGCTACCTCGAAACCATATCTTCTGGCGGGGAAGATCATCGAAGTCCTAAACGACGGAGAATCACGATACGGTCTAGGGCATGCTGCGACCCTAGAAAACACGGTCCAGGCCGGTCTTCAGAAGGCCCAAAACATCATCAAGGGTACCTACTTGGGCCCTTACAGCCCAAATCTAACCGACTACTTCGTTACACTAGTATTCGGGGCTATTCAAGTGGGTCTATACCGACCCACCATTTTTCCTGTAACACTGTAACACCTGCTATTTTTCCTAAGCATTTTTATTCTTTCCGTTAGGACTCCGTCTTAACTCTGTTGCTTTGCGGCCTCATATTTCATCACTTTACTAAGCTCTATTTTAAATTTTGAGTTTAATGATTTTTATTTTAAATTTCAAAGATTTAAATTCTTTTAGATCCATTTATTTGGTTTCTTCGTAAACTAATTAATTTTTCCGCAAGGAATTCTATTTCTCCTCGGATTGACATTTTTAAACTTGGATTTAAGTTATTCCTTTTCCTAAAAATGTATGAATACGTTTCTATAATATTCTCAACGAGTAAATATTTTTATTTACAAAAATTTAGTTGTTAATGATTTTATTACGAAGCTTCGCGAATAATTATTTTCTTACGTGAGGTTTACTCGAATTACTTTGAAATGCCTTTAACTATTTTACGATTATACTTTTTATCAACTTATAAATTATTTGAGACCATTTCCTCACATTTTGGACCGACTAAGCTCTTGGTCACAAGTTTTACTACGTTTTATTTAAACGTTTCATTTTATCACGTTAAAACGTAAACGTAAGATTAATTCTTTTCATTCATTGTTGCATTATTATCAAAACTCTTCATACTCCTTTCTCTTCTTAACTTGGCCTGCCACTTTAGCATTGTTCACATAGTTTTCATCAAAACATTAATCCCATTTATATTTAGGAAACCATCCATTTCCTTACTTCACTTTATTCATTCATCAAAGTTTAAAAAAAATCTACCTTCATCCTTTTGGCCGTGGCACTCCCCTCCTACTCTAGGATTATTTTTGCTTCAATTCTAGTTTTGATTGACTCAAATTCATCGTCAAATAATCCTCTTTCCGTTCTCTTCGTTAAGGTATTAATCGACGTCGTTTTCGATCAATATTTACCTTGATTTTTATTAGTTTTCTCGTGGTATTTTTCTGCCATGATTTTCGTGTTTGGTAGGATTTTTGGACGATCCCGAAGCCGACGAATATATTATCGATTCAGACTTGGAGTAGAGGTAACGTCGATGTTACTCGGTATTTCATGATTTTAATTGAGTATTTGCATGTATATATTTTTATGTTTTATTTTGGCAATATATGTATGTCATAAAATCTGGAAAATTTTTAAAAGTTGAAAATTTGCATGTTTCAGTATTTTTATCGCTTTTACGAGATTAACGATTAAATCGTCATATTAGTTTGTAAAATCATAATATTCGGCCTAAACATGTAATATATATTTATATTCTGCAAAAATGTTGTTTTTGATGATTTTTAATAATTTAGTATTTTTCTGATATTTTTGATATCGATTATTGAATTATTACCGTTTACAGACAAAAACGATTAAAAGCCGATTTTTAGTTCTAGTACTTAAACATTTTATTTTAATCTGATTTTTGACGTGGTGAAACTTTCTGGTGAAATAGAATTTTCTGAATTATTTCATAATTTTTCGGATATGTTAAGTGGATGAATTAATTAATCACTTTAAATCATCGTTTATCGTTAAAACCGTGTTTGTTGTTTAAATTCTCGATTTCTGGTCTTTGGTTTAAATCTGGAAAAAATTATGATTCTGATGATTTCATATTAAAATATAATTTTATGATTTTTAGTGTCTTAATAAAATGTTAGGAACGATAAGTTTTTTTAAGGGAATCGTTAATTGTGAAAACGGGTTTTAAAGACGGTTTTGACGGAATTTATTAAATCTAGAATTTTTGGAAATATGGAAAAATGGTAGATTCTGAAAAATCATGATTTTTAGGTTTAATAATAATTTTTGGATATTAATACTTAAATCGTTTTGTAATTACTATTTTTATTAATCGTTATTGTCCAGATTGGACGATTATCGAGAAAACGCTTTAAAAACCGAGTTTTAGGATTCTGGAAAATTTTATTTTCTGGACAGAAGGTCCATAAATATATTTTAACTATTTTACGTAATTTTTGTACTATTTATTAAAGTCTTTAATTAATAAGTATTGATTTTCGGACAAATTGTGATTTATCGTTAAAATGCTTCGTCTTACCTAAAAGAATTATTTTTCCAGAAATTTTGAAAATATTTAAATCTGAAACTTTAAGAGTTAAATCATCCCTTAACATACTCTAAATGTATTTGTTGGTTTAATTAAAGAAAGACGTTCAAATATTTAATTTGATGTTTGCCGTAAAATCCTATTTATAATTTAATTGTCGAAACTAATAATAATTAGGGAATTTTACCTTTATAACTTTTGAAAACACCCTAATTAGTAATATTAAAATGTTTAAGATGTTTTTAATCATTTTATAACGCTTATACGATATTTTAATTATTTCATAAAATTAAATGTTCACTTTGGTAATTAATATCGTTAAGGCCGAAAGTACTAGTTTTATAAATCTATATCGTTTACTAAAAATGTGTTATTAGTATAAACTAGTATTTTGCTATTTTGATATGATGCTATTTTTGGTAAAGTTTCTAAAAATAGAAGTTTCCTAAAATAGAAAGTTTCCTCTTTTGGAAAGTGATTCCTTTTTTTTGTTCTCCTATTGTTTATATTGAATACATCTTTTACATATCGATAATGGATTGTTTTGGAGTTATGGAATAAGGAAAAGTGTGGGTTTAGAGTAATATAGTCTGGGATGTACGTTTTGCAATCAACTATAAAGCTGGTGTGTCTATGTTGAGACACATTGGTCATTGAACTGAGCATGGTTTGTGTTCAGGAGAGTGTATGCTTACCTTAAACTTAGATATCGCATCGTGTAAGTCGCGTCGGGTTGAACTGGGTATGGTTTGTATTCAGGAGGGGTGTGAACTATTTAAACCAGGACCTCGCTGTGCGCAGTCCTGTTATGGTTGAGTTGCCTAGTTAGAGACCGAAGTCTGATTTGTTTTGACTAAGTTCTCGAAGCTAATTTTTAGTATTGTCCTAGTGAAAGTCTAGATTCTACATTAATCCTATCCATAACGCCATTTTGAATACTTTTATTGTTATCGATATAAGTTGGTTTGCAGGTTGGCAAATATTTTTTACGTTTCTTCGGAAACCCATTTAATTATTTCATTTCGCGCTGAAAGCTTATTTTAATATGCTGTTTTACCGTTTTTCATTTTGACTATTTTTCCTATATTGGTAATTACTGTTTTAAAATCCTATTATATGGCTGGGAGAACGTTGACGTTGCCCCTCACTGATTGTGGCTGTTATGTTTTTAACATGACAGGTATGCATGTTTCCGGGTGTGGGCTAGCGGGCAGACATGATCCTTGCTCGAATAATTTTAATAATTATGTTTGTGGATTGTTAAACCCCTTTGTGGATTTATTTATTTTTGGCCATTTTAATTAGGGCCTAATGTTTGACTTCACCATTTATATTTTTATATAAACATAGTTACAGCGTGTTATAATCCCGACTCTACAGTGTTTCCGCCATTGTATCGCGTGAGAATTTCTAGGGGATTACAGTTGGTATCAGAGCATCACTGCTCCCGACGCTTACACACCAGAAATTAGGGAAAAATACCAGTAAATTATTTAAACAGTAAATAAAGATATTTTTAGAAATGGGTAGAAACAGATAAGGACTTAACTGTTAAGATTATCTGTTCCTGAACTCGATGATTAGCATTGATTTTATGTTGTTATTTGTGAACATCAAGATGGCTGGAAGAGGTAACCGAAACAACAACAACAACAACAACAACAACAATGATCAGGGAGGTATCGAAGCACTGGCTGACACGCTACGCAGCATAGCGCATGCCATGAACGAGAGGAACAACCGGAACCAACAGAGACCCTTTAGCTTCTCTCACGCAGCTGAAGGAATGGCTAAAAGCAGACTGGACTTTTATGATGGCTGCGTGGATCCCGAAGTCATGAACCGTTGGTTTCGACTGATGGAACAGCAGTTTGGAATTTGCTCCGCCCCCGAGAATCAGAAGGTGGGCCTAGCTGTGCTGTATCTGTCAGACGATGCAGACCGATGGTGGACCCAGGTTGGCCCGACTGCACTTCAAATTCCAGGATTCAACTTGACTCAGTTCAAGGCTCTCTTAGAGCAGAGATTCTATCCCGAGGAGCTGAGGCATCAGAGGATGACTGAATTCAACGCTCTGCGCCAGAATACCATGTCCGTAGAAGCTTACACTACTCGGTTCCATTTCCTGGCGAATTATGCTGGAGATCTGTTACCCAATGAGAATTCCCGAGCCTTCTTTTATCGAGGAGGACTTCAAGCCGATATCACTCTCAACATGCCCCGGAGTCTCGCAAATGTTAATGAGCTCTATAATGCCGCGCTTTACGCGGATTCTTCGATTGAGCGGGTGAAATCTATGAACCCATCATCTGGTTATAAACAACCTTTCACCCATTTTGGGAATAACTCTTCATCTTCTTCTAAGAAGTTCAACTCTGGAGGTCTGGATTAGTTTTCCTTTCTCTTCTTCTTTTACTTTCTTTTCTTCTAAAATTTCTGACTCTACTGTATGCTATTACAGGTAGTGGTTTCAAGAAAAACAATTTCAACTCGAAGCCCAGCAACAAGAAGGATTCTAACTGTTTCAAATGCAAGAAGGCCTATCATCCTGGTTTGACTTGTGAGGGTAACCTTATTACCTATTTCCACTGTGGAGAAGTGGGACACCGCTATACCTTCTGCCCGAAGAAAGCAGCAACCAATACAGCTACTGCAGCTGGCGCTATTACTACTCCTGCTCCTCGTAAGGGACGTATCTTTGTGATGAGCCGTGCCGACGCTGAGGCTAATCCTGATGTGGTTACGGGTATGTTTCTGATTTCTGGTGTTAGTGCTTATATATTATTTGATACTGGCGCTTCCACTTCTGTCATATCTTGTATTCTGGCTTCAAAACTATCCTTAACCCCCTGTCAAGCTGAATCAATAGCTATTTCCCTTCCTTCTGGTGAAATTGTTGACTGTTCTAAAGCTTACCAGAATGTACCTATTCTCTTTGCTGGTACTATTCTTCCTTCTACTCTCCTTGAGTTCCCTCTCGCTGAGTTCGACGTTATTTTGGGAATTGACTTGTTAGCTCAGTATGATGCAAGGTTTCAGTGTCGAGATCAGAAGATTTCTCTGAAGACCCCCGAAGGTGTTCGAGTGTCTTACCGTGGTGGTCGAAGACAAAAGGGTATCAAAATTATTTCTGCCATGAAGGCAATCAGAATGCAGAGAAAAGGTTGTCAAGCATTTTTATGTATGGTAACTGTAACTGCTGAACTCCCTAAACTCGAGGAAGTGCGCATAGTGTGTGATTATGCAGATGTTTTTCCCGAGGAGTTACCAGGTATTCCACCCGAACGAGATGTGGAATTCACTATTGAGCTCGTGCCTGGTACTGGCCCAATCGCCAAAGCACCTTACAGAATGGCTCCTGCTGAGTTGCAAGAGCCACGCAAGCAATTGGATGAAATGATTGAGAAAGATTTCATTCGTCCAAGTTCTTCCCCTTGGGGCACTCCTGTTCTTTTTGTCAAGAAGAAAGACGGTTCGATGCGCCTGTGTATTGATTATCGTGATCTCAACAAGGTTACGATCAAGAACAAATATCCTCTGCCCCAGAATTGATGATCTCTTTGATCAACTTAAGGGTGCTTCTGTGTTTTCCAAGATCGATCTAAGGTCTGGATATCACCAAATCCCCGTCCGAGAATCAGACATTCCGAAGACGACTTTCAGTTCAAGGTATGGACATTATGAATTCAAGGTCATGCCTTTTGGACTAACCAATGCTCCTGCTGTTTTTATGGATCAAATGAACAGAACTTTCAGGGAGTATTTGGATCAGTGTGTTGTTGTCTTTATTGATGACATCCTGATTTATTCCAAGTTGGAGGTTGAACATGCAGAACATCTCTAGATTATTCTTGGCATTCTACGAGATCAAAAGTGGTATGCTAAGTTTTCCAAGTTTGAATTCTGGCTTTCCGAGGTAGCTTTTCTGGGTCATGTTATCGCAAAGGAAGGTATTAAAGTTGACCCTGCTAAGATTTCAGCTATCGAGAGCTGGGCAAGTCCCAAAGATGTTGGCGAGATCCGAAGTTTCCTAGGTCTTGCTGGCTATTATCGAAGATTCGTGCAAGACTTTTCTAAGTTAGCACGACCTATGACTCAATTACTCAAGAAAGAGAATAAATTTCTGTGGAGTCAAGCCTGTGAAGATGCTTTTCCTGAGCTCAAGAGAAAGCTCACTTCTGCTCCTATCCTGACCCTACCTGAAGAAGGCGTTGGTTTCGATGTATATTGTGACGCTTCTAAGAACGGTTTGGGTTGTGTCCTTATGCAGAACGGTAAGGTGATCGCTTACGCCTCTAGACAGTTGAAAGTTCATGAGGTGAATTACCCTACCCACGACTTGGAGTTAGCAGTTGTGGTGCATGCCTTGAAAGTTTGGAGGCACTATCTGTATGGAGTAAGATGCAAGGTTCACACTGACCATAAGAGCCTGCGATATCTCTTCACGCAGAAAGATCTGAATGCGAGACAGAGACGCTGGATCGAGTTAGTGAACGACTATGACCTTGAATTGGTGTATTGTGAGGGAAAAGCTAACGTGGTTGCTGATGCCCTTAGCAGAAAGACCCTCCATTCCTTGACTCCGTGTTCTGGCTTGTCTGAGGAGTTGGCCCGAGATTTTGCCAAGATGTCTATTGATGTTGGTGATGAAGGTTATGATGGTCGCCTGAATGCCCTAGTTGCTGAACCAACTCTTTTCCGTGAGATTCGTGAGAAGCAGTTGGAAGACCCTTTTGTAGCCGGTATCCGAGAAAAGATGAATCTTGGTAAGGCTCTAGATTTTTCTGTGGATTCAAGTGGAGCTCTGAAATTTAAGAACCGCTGGGTTGTCCCTGGTGATGCTGAGGTGAGAAAGCAAGTTCTAACCGAGGCACATAAGACGAGGTACTCTATTCATCCTGGTGGTGACAAGATGTATCGGGATTTGAAGCTCCATATCTGGTGGCCTGATATGAGAGAGGACATTGCAGAGTTTGTAAGTAAGTGCTTGACATGTCAGCAGGTGAAGTTCGAGCACAAGAAGCCTGGAGGTTTGCTACAACCACTCTCTGTTCCAGAATGGAAGTGGCAGTGCATATCGATGGATTTTGTGATGGCATTACCAAGAACCGTGAACGGAAGAAACGGTATTTGGGTTATCGTGGACCGCTTGACCAAGTGTGCACGATTCGTCCCTATTCGTGACACTTGGAGTTTGGAGAAGCTCGCAGAGGTGTATGTTGCCGAAATCGTCCGTCATCATGGTGTACCGCTCGAGATTGTTTCGGATCGAGACCCGAGGTTCTGCTCTAAATTCTGGAAGGCTTTGCAAGATGATTTGGGAAGCAAATTATTGATAAGTACCGCTTTCCATGCTGCTACAAATGGACAGTCCGAGAGAACGATCCAAACTTTGGAGGATATGTTGCGAGCTTGTGCTTTGGATTTCCAAGAGAATTGGATCCGACATCTTCCGCTGGTAGAGTTTTCCTATAACAATAGCTACCATGCTTCTATTAAGATGTCCCCGTTCGAGGCACTGTATGGTCGAAAGTGCCGTAGTCCCGTCTGTTGGGATGTTCCCGGTGAAGTGAAGATTTTGGGCCCGGATTTGTTGGCTCAGACTATTGATGTGGTGAATGTGGTCCGATCTAGGATGAAGTCTGCCCAGGATCGATAGAAGTCGTATGCTGATGTTCGTCGCCGACCTTTGGAGTTTTCGATTGGTGATCTTGTGTTCCTGAAGGTATCACCTATGAAAGGGGTGAAACGGTTTGGGATTAAGGGCAAGCTCAGCCCTAAGTTCGTTGGCCCGTACCTTATGATCGAGAGAGTGGGCCAAGTTGCTTATAAACTGGAATTGCCTGCATCTATGGGTAAGGTTCACGATGTTTTTCATGTTTCTCAGTTAAGAAAATATGTTAGTGATCCCGAGCACGTGTTGGAGCCCGAGATTGTGGATCTCGAACCGGATTTGACTTATGAAGAAAGACCGGTGAAGATCACTGATCGCCGTGAGAAGCGTTTAAGGAACAAAGTTGTACCTCTGGAAAAAGTTTTGTGGCGCTGTAATCGGTTTGAGGAAGAAACCTAGGAAACCGAGTCTTCGATGCGAGCTAAGCATCCTCAACTCTTCGAGTAAGGTAAACCTCGATTTCCTATCTACTTATTCTTAGTTTCGAGGACGAAACTTTCTTTAAGTGGGGAGGATTGTAACACCCGCTATTTTTCCTAAGCTTTTTTATTCTTTCCGTTAGGACTCCGTCTTAACTCTGTTACTTTGCGGCCTCATATTTCATCATTTTACTAAGCTCTATTTTAAATTTTGAGTTTAATGATTTTTATTTTTAATTTCAAAGATTTAAATTCTTTTAGATCCATTTATTTGGTTTCTTCGTAAACTAATTAATTTTTCCGCAAGGAATTCTATTTCTCTTCGGATTGACATTTCTAAACTTGAATTTAAGTTATTCCTTTTCCTAAAAATGTTTGAATACGTTTCTATAATATTCTCAACTAGTAAATATTTTTATTTACAAAAATTTAGTTGTTAATGATTTTATTACGAAGCTTCGCGAATAATTATTTTCTTACGCGAGGTTTACTCCAATTACTTTGAAATGCCTTTAACTATTTTACGATTATACTTTTTATCAACTTATAAATTATTTGAGACCATTTCCTCACAAGTTGGACTGACTAAGCTCTTGGTCACAAGTTTTACTACGTTTTATTTAAACGTTTCATTTTATCACGTTAAAACGTAAACGTAAGATTAATTCTTTTCATTCATTGTTGCATTATTATCAAAACTCTTCATACTCCTTTCTCTTCTTAACTTGGCCGGCCACTTTAGCATTGTTCACATAGTTTTCATCAAAACATTAATCCCATTTATATTTAGAAAATCATCTATTTCCTTACTTCACTTTATTCATTCATCAAAGTTAAAAAAAAATCTACCTTCATCCTTTTGGCCGTGGCACTCCCCTCCTACTCTAGGATTATTTTTGCTTCAATTCTAGTCTTGATCGACTCAAATTCATCGTCAAATAATCCTCTTTCCGTTCTCTTCGTTAAGGTATTAATCGACGTCGTTTTCGATCAATATTTACTGATTAGTGTAGTTTGTAGTGCCTATTTCGTAGTATTTTGGTCCCATTTCCTTGTGGAATCGCTCCTTGGGAGCGGTTTAGGGGCTTCTTATGCTTTCTTTAGTTCGTTTCAGGTTCCCGAGACCGATTTGGAAGAGTTAGAGCGATTCCGACTCTATACATCATACACATTTTGGAGCCAACGGAGTAAAGGAACGATGACTCGATACTTAGGAATCGACCCCGAGACCTTGGGACCCAATCCCGAGCCTCCGAGACCCGATCCCGAGTCCCGAGAATCGATGAGAAGCTCATGTGAAGCAAGGAGGAACCAAAAGGGTCATATTGGAGGCCTACAAGATTCATCCCCGACGGGTATGCACCTCATCCCGTCGGGGATGAAGTGCACTTTGGAGGGTGCTACTGCAAGGCCGTCCCGGTCGGGACCAACCCGTCCCGTTCGGGATGGTGGGTCCGTCCCGGTCGGGATGATCCGTCCCGGTCGGGACCACCTAGCTGTAACCCACATTTCTTTTCTTTCATCTCCCTTCCATTTGTAACCCTATAAATACTTCCCTCTTGTATTGTTTATGGATCCTACCTTAGTTTAGACTATCTTAAGCCTCTCTACATCACATAAACCCTAGATTAAATTCTCCTCTCATTAGTTTAATCTTCCTTTAATTCTTAGTTAATCTTAGTTAATTAGTTCTTGTATTAAGAAGTTGCTTGAAGATTCATCCAAGATTGACAACCTTGGAGATTATTTGGGTTTCCTATTAATGCAAGATTTCATCTTTTCATTCATCTAGTGTTGGTATCACTTTATTTACTCATACTTATTGTTATTGAATCAAGTTTGAATCTTTACTTAGTGTTTATTGTTATTGATTGTTATTGTTCTTGATGATGAATGTTAGGGTTATGATGTTGTGTTCTCTTCTTATTGTTGTTAGTTTTTCTTTGATTATGAGTGAGTAGATTACTTGTGGGTTAGTAGGGGGATTAAGGGTAGAATATGGGTGATTAGGGTTTGATTTGGGGTAAAGGGTGAATCTTTGTTGTTAGTCACATATTTGGCACACCATGTGTTTGTTGATATGCTTGTATGAGTTGTAGTGGCCATGCTTCTCATGCTAGTCTTCTTCTACTCATTGTTTGCTTTGTGTGTGGACATGTTGAGCATAGTCATCGACATCGGTTTAAGTTGCGATTGCCCGGACCGAACCTAGCAATTAGGGGGCACCTACACCCTTAACTACCCAAGTCACCCTACTACACTTATGAACCCGACCTAACCCACTCCTTTCTTTCCATATTTGATTCATCTTGTTAGTTAGTCATCATTTCCTTTAGTGTGTTAGTTAGTTAGATTATTAGCATTGTTTAGCATTTGGTAGTCTAGTTCATCATAATTCATCATTAGTCTAGTTCCTACTTCTCCTCCATCATAGTTTTCCATTTATCGCTTCTTTGTGTTTGTTTGTGTGACCTAGTCTCGTTTTAGGCCGATTTAGTCTAAACCTTGCAACACCGTCTCCGTGGACACGACCCGACTTACCCTAACTACCGTTAGGTGCTAGTTGGTTATTAATTGGTGGCGGGATCCACGACAAATCCTACCATCATTTACCTTGATTTTTATTATTTTTCTCATGGTATTTTTCTGCCATGATTTTCATGTTTGGTAGGATTTTTGGACGATCCTGAAGCCGACGAATATATTATCGATTCAGACTTGGAGTAGAGGTAACGTCGATGTTACTCGGTATTTCATGATTTTAATTGAGTATTTGCATGTATATATTTTTATGTTTTATTTTGGCAATATATGTATGTCATAAAATCTGGAAAATTTTGAAAAGTTGAAAATTTGCATGTTCCGGTTTTTATCGCTTTTACGAGATTAACGATTAAATCGTCATATTAGTTTGTAAAATCATAATATTCGGCCTAAACATGTAATATATGTTTATATTCTAGAAAAATGTTGTTTTTGATGATTTTTAATAATTTAGTATTTTTCTGATATTTTTGATATCGATTATTAAATTATTACCGTTTACGGACAAAAACGATTAAAAGCCGATTTTTAGTTCTAGTACTTAAACATTTTATTTTAATCTGATTTTTGACTTGGTGAAACTTTCTGGTGAAATAGAATTTTCTGAAGTTTTTCATAATTTTTTGGAACTGTTAAGTGGATGAATTAATTAATCACTTTAAATCATCGTTTATCGTTAAAACCGTGTTGGTTGTTTAAATTCTCGATTTCTGGTCTTTGGTTTAAATCTGAAAAAAATTATGATTCTGATGATTTCATATTAAAATATAATTTTATGATTTTTAGTGTCTTAATAAAATGTTAGGAACGATAAGTTTTGTTAATGGAATCGTTAATTGTGAAAACGGGTTTTAAAGACGGTTTTGACGGGAATTATTAAATCTGGAATTTTTGGAAATCTGGAAAAATGGTAGATTCTGGAAAATCATGATTTTTAGGTTTAATAATAATTTTTGTATATTAATACTTAAATCGTTTTTTAATTACTATTTTTATTAATCGTTATTGTCGAAATTGGACGATTATCGAGAAAACGCTTTAAAAACCGAGTTTTAGGATTCTGGAAAATTTTCTTTTTGGGACAGAAGGTCCATAAATATATTTTAACTATTTTACGTAATTTTTGTACTATTTATTAAAGTCTTTAATTAATAAGTATTGATTTTCGGACAAATTGTGATTTATCGTTAAAATGCTTCGTCTTACCTAAAAGAATTAATTTTCCAGCAATTTTGAAAGTATTTAAATTTGAAACTATAAGAGTTAAATCATCCCTTAACTTACTATAAATGTATTTGTTGGTTTAATTAAATAAAGACGTTCAAATATTTAATTTGATGTTTGCCGTAAAATCCTATTTATAATTTAATTGTCGAAACTAATAATAATTAGGGAATTTTAGCTTTATAACTTTTGAAAACACCCTAATTAGTAATATTAAAATGTTTAAGATGTTTTTAATCATTTTATAACGCTTATACGATATTTTAATAATTTCATAAAATTAAATGTTCACTTTGGTAATTAATATCGTTAAGGCCGAAAGTACTAGTTTTATAAATCTATATCGTTTACTAAAAATGTGTTATTAGTATAAACTAGTATTTTGCTATTTTGATATGATGCTATTTTTGGTAAAGTTTCTAAAAATAGAAGTTTCCTAAAATAGAAAGTTTCCTCTTTTGGAAAGTGATTCCTTTTTTTTTGTTCTCCTATTGTTTATATTGAATACATCTTTTACATATCGATAATGGATTGTTTTGGAGTTATGGAATAAGGAAAAGTGTGGGTTTAGAGTAATTAGTCTGGGATGTATGTTTTGCCATCAACTATAAAGCTGGTGTGTCTATGTTGAAACACATTGGTCGTTGAACTGAGCATGGCTTGTGTTCAGGAGGGTGTATGCTTACCTTAAACATAGATATCGCATCGTGTAAGTCGCGTCGGGTTTAACTGGGTATGGTTTGTATCTAGGAGGGGTGTGCACTACTTAAACCAGGACCTCGCTGCACGCAGTCCTCTTATGGTTGAGTTGCCTAGTTAGAGACCGAAGTCTGATTTGTTTTGACTAAGTTCTCGAAGCTAGTTTTTAGTATTGTCCTAGTGAAAGTCTAGATTCTACATTAATCCTATCCATAACGCTATTTTGAATATTTTTATTGTTATCGATATAAGTTGGTTTGCAGGTTGGCAAATATTTTTTACGTTTCTTCGGAAACCCATTTAATTATTTCATTTCGCGCTGAAAGCTTATTTTAATATGCTGTTTTACCGTTTTCCATTTTGACTATTTTTCCTATATTGGTAATTACTGTTTTAAAATCCTGTTATACGGCTGGGAGAACGTTGACGTTGCTCCTCACTGATTGTGGCTGTTATGTTTTTAACATGACAGGTATGCATGTTTCCGGGTGTGGGCTAGCGGGCAGACATGATCCTTGCTCGAATAATTTTAATAATTATGTTTGTGGATTGTTAAACCGCTTTGTGGATTTATTTATTTTTGGCCATTTTAATTAGGACCATTTATATTTTTATATAAACATAGTTACAGCGTGTTATAATCCCGACTCTACAGTGTTTCCGCCACTGTATCGCGTTAGAATTTCTAGGGGATTATAAGCACCGCCATTAGGCCCATGGTCATCCGGACGTTGTAGCTCGCCTAACCACTACGCTCCCAAACCTTCATACATACGCCCATATTTGGAGCCCCAAGTTGTAGGATCCACCCCGTAATCATAGAATATGCCACTGGTATCCCCCGGACCTCGCCAGTAGGAAGTGGTGAGGTGCCGAGATGTCGAGAGAGAGCATACGCTTGTGCACCTCTCGCATAACAGGACTCTGGTTGAGTCCCTCATGGATGCGACAACAGTTTTCATACATCGTATCATACGTAAGAAGGTATGGGTGAGGATATTCAGCACCGAAAGTAGGAAATGGGAACGGTGTAAGGGTAGGAGTAGGTGCAGCCGCATCGACTGCGCGTGCAGGTCGTTGGCGCAATAGGTGTGGTTCCCCGACAAGAAAAGTGAGGGTGTCATCAACTAAGTAGCTCGGGGGAGAGCGCTTAGGTTTCAGCATGTATTCCTGTAGATAGCCACATTTTGCCTACTCGTGTCTGTAGCAGCCTCCGCCTAACACCCAATGATGATCGAACGTGAACATCTTCAAAACACTCGAATAAGGGCTCGTAATCAATAGTTTTCGACTTGAGCACATACCAGAGTATAAATCTCTCCAAACCGGTCTGAAATTCAGACTTTGTGAGTCATTTCCAATCAAATAAAGTTACTTCAAGTCAAAACTGCCATCGGGGGCAAAACCTTCTTTTATCGACTGAGTCAAACCCGGTCAAAGCTGAAAACTTGAAGCAAGCCAAAAGACACAAATGCGTTCAAATACCAAGTCAAAACACAATCCAAACTTACCTCGTATAACCCGGACATCAATCCTATATTTCGGGTAACTTCCAATCAAGGCAAACTCAATCGCGAGCCTTGTTGCGTCTCAGAACTGAGGCACCAGCACCCTTGCGCTCCAGAACCAGGGCGAACTCTCTACTGCTCCTATGTTTCAAAATCAAAAACTAGGTTTCGACGCTCAAACACGAATTCAAACTTCCTAAATCCTATAAATACATGACCTCAGTCATCATTCCAAAGGATCATAAAATCGGAACCCAAAAGGCATAAGCACTCCCTCACACAAACTTCAAATCCTAAACATACCCTAACTCTCCTACCTAAACCGAAAGGCTTTCCGTGTATTTGTCCAATACTCTATAAGCCGCCATTTCGAAGCTTTGAGCATGCAGGTTGAGGGTGTTCCAAACCCCATTTCTGTCTCTTTAACTCGTTACTATTATGCATCAAATCTAACATTTACTCTTCTGATACTAACTTTTACTTTATCGTTTCTAACATCCAATACTTTCATTTTGTTGCATTTCCCTTTTCTAATTGAACCTAAATCACATACATTCGACCTGTACAAGTAGTCTAAGGCGCTATCACTTTAAATCACCCTTTCTAATCGTATCGAGTGCACGTGATGACGAAATAAGGAAACCCGTACACAAGAGTATCACACTTGAGTTGCCGCTCGCTTATCTCATCACCCCGCGCACTTGGTTGAGAAGAACGAGCCAATCCTTTAAAACACGTCCTTTAAATATTCTAAATCCAATGAACTCATCTATCTCTCTCATAATCAACTCCCTCAAAACGCTTTCTAAATTGATTATATTCGACATTCGAATCTACCAAAAGTCCGTACAATGGCCAATTTGGGCGCACGGGCTATGGCGCCTCAATATTGAGGCACGCGACTCCATGGGCATTAGGGTGAGAACGCCTGATGGCGTGCGTCTCTGCCCTCGGCTATGTCCCAATCTTGGAGTCGTTTGTCGTATGTCTTTGCTATATATCTAAAATGTTGATTCGACGTCTAATCCTAATTCCATAATCAGAGGTTGAACAAATCGCGTAGTTTTAATACGACATGCATTTTTCGTTCTAAGCGAGGCAATTCTCCTAGAACACATACAGTATCGATATCAACAAATTTACTTGTGCAAGGCATTAGATTAATTCCTTTTCTATTTACGTTCTTGTATTATTTTTTTTAATCCGAGTGCATGTCCGATGACGCAACATCGAGGGTCATAGGTCATAGTGATCAAATAACGACGCCGATACGCAGAGGAACCGATATGCATAACGATGAGCCTATAACGATTTAGCATGGAAGCCTTATGACACCAATCCGAACATTGTATGGTCCTAGGACCAAGTAGCAATTTCGCGACGCAAAGGGCCTACGATATCCATGTTAGGTCGATGTATTGTCTGCAAGTCATAAATAAGACATATTAGGACGAGTGCCCGTTGAGACCAAACGAGGCGTTGTAGGTTCGCCGAGAACCAAGCAACGATACTTAAAGTGTCGAGGGACATACACTTGGGACGTAAGTCAATGCGTGCTAATAAATCACGCATTCCAAGTTATCGTTTCACATTCAAATTAATTACATTTCCATCTTTTACAACTTTGAGCGAGTACCTCATGACGCTAATGCAATCTTTAACGACTTTTGGTCGAGCATGATGTTGACATGTGCGGAGGTACCCTTTTTTGCCAGGATAAGTTGGGACGAGACACCCCGAGGCTTATAGATCTAGCTAATTCTATGCATTGATCCTGACGACCTTCAATCTGGGCGTACCAGTTTCGGCGAATGAGTATCAGAGCGCTGGGGGCCTTGCGCCTATGTCCCAAGGCACATGACTCCCTACGTTGGATCCCTATCATCTGGTTAATACGCAAGGCAATGCGCAGTTAACCGAGGTCTGTCCAGTTGAAAAATTATAGTTTCTAATCCTTCCTTAATTGCTAATTTATGTGCCCGGTTACGTCTAATTCGAGTAATATAACCTAGCCTCGTTTACTTAGCATTTACGTTGTATTGTGAATTCCGGGTTGTATTTCACTCGTGTAACTTGTAATTTGTATTTCAGGTTATTTATTTACCTGCGTGGCATTTACGACTTTCAAATGAACTCACATGTTAAAACAACTTTGACAAATCAAAAGATACATTAAGCGACATAGTAAAGCATACTATTCACATGCTTAGATCAAAACAATGGTTGTCATGCATAACCGTTTTATTAACACGCGCATTCAAACATTAATCGATTCTTAGTAGAGGCCACCATGTGCGGGAGAGGTTGGGTGTTCTTCGTGAGCTACTCAACACATACCTCATCCCTTACTAAAAATCTTCATTTTTTGGTTTCCGGATGGCCGAAACCACTAGTCACGAGAGTCAAATAATATCCGACATATCGTATTCATATGCGAAGAGATGAGCTCCTAAGCTCTAGCACTATAAGGCAAATCACGATTTGTGCGCGATATGCCTAAGTGTAGAGTGGGCTTGAATGAGTACGAACTCCCACAAAGTTCGGTGGCGACTCCATTACGATTCAATTTCAGTTCGAGAATAATCTCATCACGAGAACTTTCGCCTAACCAAACAAAACCCCACGCTTCGCTGTGTCCCAGAGAAGTGGGCTTTGCCATAATTTGGCAACTCCGCTGGGTACACCTGACGTACTACTTGTCGTTAGGGTCTTCAGAGTGAGACTTGAAAAGAAATCGATTAATTACTAGAATGCGGATTTTAGTTCGATGGTTCATACATAAACCCCTATTTTGCCCGGGCTAGAGGCATGCCTCTAATGTCCCCACTATACTACGATGCATCTCAAACTTTGGTTGCATCAAGTTGTTCACGCGCCGAACTCGCTTGGCTTTTTCGGCATGTCCTACCTCAAACTGTTGGGTAAGGAGTACGCACCGATAATTGGGAGAGCCTTGAATACTGGTATTGACCGTTTCTAGATCGACCGCGACTTAGTGTAAAGCTTACATGCTGTCGTCGTAATGCCCTTTTGACTACCTGATGCTTGGTCTCTGTGTCATTTTCAAAAAGCCTGTCTTTCAAAAAAACATCTTTGTCAAAATATCCAATTTTCATAAACCCGGAATGGTGCCGAAATTTAGACTTAGGTAGAGCATGGACCACACAACCGTTCTCTAAGGGAGTCTCACCGTTTATCATCAACCGTTAGTCGAGTCTTCTTAGAGTCAGTCTTCACCTTTCATGCTCGAGTTGTTTTGAGTTCATGGTGCGGTTTCGAGGGTCCTGATTACGTGGTATTCTTCCAGAAAGGCTGACTTCTACCAGACAAAGAAGCATAGAAAACGTCGTCAACGAGATGAAAGCTCTACTAGAATCAGTGGTCAATAAGTAAACCACAATTGAGACCCAATGCAACTAGGGGCTATATGGGCAGACCAAGAGGCTATGAATGCTCGTCTGATTGTTGTCGAGAAGATAAGCTCCGACTCTGGGTCTGGGAATAATTGGCAAATTAGTGAACTAATTAGCACAGTGCGAAAACTCCAAGAGGAATTCCATGCAAGAAGGGGTAATAATATAATCACTGAGAACTGCAGGGCCTATTCCCATGTGAGCTATAAGTTACCAGCCAACCTGAATCTCTCAGGTTTACCCATGTTCGAGGGAACCGAAGACCCAGTACTGCACATCCGGGCTTTCAAGAAGTTCATGGCAATAAAAGGGGTCAAATCTAGCATGTTCATGAATCTGTTCGTGGCATCACTTGAAAAGCACTCAAGGGCTTGGTTCTATAGGCTCAATACTAAGAAGTACTCAACCTAGGAAGACGTTTCCACTTGTAGACACCCAGATTCTGACATGGTGGCTACAGGAGTGCCCAACGATCACCCGATGATGATCAAACTGTAACACGACAGAATTTTACGATGTTTTAGATGATTTTTCTATAGAACGGATCAAATAATTACTTGGAAAATTTATTCAACATCAAGACGGTCTTAGTCGTGTCATTACGGTCGCATCGACACTAATTAGGGTCAATTCCGACACCGGGGCCCTGAATCGGTTCCGAAATACGCAGAGTCAAACCCGAGTAAGCACGTCAGATCGAGCCAAGCCTCGAGAAGCGCGCCCGAGGCCCATCAGCGTACAACGCGCTAGGTCACGGAGGAAGTCTTAATACCCAAGCAAACAAACATTACGTATAATCTCCGCTTTGGAAAGTTTTCAAATCAGATCTTCAAAATTATGGTCGCCAAACCCCAGGCGCCTCAATTCTCCTACGCCTCAACTCAGGCTCCCCAATCCTGGGTTGCACGCCACCAGGCGCTTGAGATCTCAAGTTGAGCTACGAGAAAAACTATAAATACCCCCCCTTCTCCGTTCATTTCAAGACATATTTCAGAATTCCAATTCTGCTTCCCCCTCTCTTTACGAGTTCCTTGCTCTTTCTTAGCGTCGCACTCCAACACTAAATACGAACCACTCAATCGTTTTCTTTCCGATACGCGAATCAACACTACTCTTTGTAGTTCCTCGAGTCCTTGGCTCGATACAAACGAAAAAAGGCACATGTGTTCGACTAGCCAACTCAAGCACCGTAGCGAAGCTCTGCCAAATTTGCCGCAAGAAAACTAGGAGGATCCGCCTTAAAAAGTCGTATCGTCACTAGGTTGTCATCTAAACATAACTTTACATTCCGTACTTTTAATTACACACTTTGATAATGTCGAGTCCAACTTATATGGATACTAGGTCCGCTTTCTTATGATTTACCGCTTTTATGACCATAATCGAATGCTAAATCACCTAACACAGAATTTAAAACTTAAACAAACTAAAACTGAACAAGTGGTCGTCGGGTTCCATATTAATCCCGATGCTCACCCTTCACACGTGGTTTGATGCATCCTTTTTAATACTGTGCCAACTTATCTTAAGCAGAATACCAGGTAAAATATACCACAAGAATCACTAATATCCATATTATCATGTTAAAACTAATTTGCTAATACGTATAATATATAGTATTCTCTACTCTCCTACGTGCATCTTTTTATGGCCTACTTGTTATGTGAAATCGCATGCAAAGAACGTAAAAATAATTACCTTGACGACAAAAGTTTATGTTCCGGTATGGAAACAATTGACCCAAAAACGGATTCGATATTTAGGTTTATGTCACTCGGATGATGTTCGTCTTGCTTTTCTAATCTCTCTTTCCTCTCACTCCAATGATCGGACCTTCCCTGCGGACACGGCTTGCCACCTCCACACAAAGAGCGCACAGGGTCTCGGAGGTGTCCGAGGGAACCCTCTCCGATGCCTAAGTCAGTCCGTGAAATGCCTTGACAAACCTTACTCGTGAGGAGTAAGGTGACATTTTTTTAGAGTGAGATTCTAGAGAGAGAAAATCCAACCTCTCTCTTGTGGGAAATATATGAGGATTTATAGGTTTTTCCCCTAAGAGAGAGGAAGAAAGAGAGAGAGAAAAGAGAGGATGGGGGAGAGACATGTGGGTCCAACTTGTCCACCCATTCTCCCTTACCTTAGGCATGGACAAGAGGGCATCAGCTTTCGCCCCCTGTGGCAGCCAGGAAGGGGTACCCTGACGCCTGACAGACAGGGGGTAATCTCTTTTCCCTTCGACCACATCGTCTGCGGCCTGATCCTGACGGTTAGGGGGATTAGTTCTTTGCTTGGAGCTCAAAGCGGCTCTCCAAGGTCGTCCCCTGGGGCCTTCTGACAGGGTCCTGCTGGTTGGTTTATCAAGCAGGCCCTTCCTCGTGCTTTTGGGCTGGGCTGCTCCGGGACTCGCATGGCGGGCGGCCCGTGGTAGGCAACCGACCCCCATCAATTGGCCCTCGTCGGCAGGGGGGAAGTAGGATTCCCCCTCGGCAGACGACTTTTGTTCAGCAAGGTGGGAGGTTGACTCTCTGAATCCCCTACTGCATTTAATGCCGCGCGTGTTCCCGAGGGGGAATGTCTTAAATGGCTCGGGCATGCAAAGAGTTGGGATGCTTTTTCCTCATGATTACTTCTCGTAAAGCGCTCCTTCGAGCCGCGTGTTCAGCCAATGGTTGGCTTCTCTTTTGCAGATATGGTTGGGTCATCATTTATTGCCCTGCCTTCATCCTTTGTATATAAAACCTGAGTTTACTCTACTTCCTTTTTGCAAATTTCTTCAACGTCTCTCTTCTCTATTTTCCTCTAAAATGTCTTGGGTGATAAACATGATTATTCGTCGTGGAGTTTATTTCAGCGCCCTCCGTTACAGGGGACACAGAAGGCTGAGGTACCCCAGACAGGTGCACTCAGCTATTAGTCGTAGTAGGCGAACACGTTCCCGCCCTCTACGAGCTGCTAGGGCGAAGTCCCCCTCAAGGGCCATCGAACGCCCTAATAAATCTCAATCTCCTGCGAAGCCAAGGCCCAAGTACTGCACCCAGGTGGGAGGCTATTCCTTCAAGGCGTGCCATAGGTGTTTCCCTTGGTTGCAACCAGAGAGTTTCGACCCTGACTGCCCTGATTCGGGTCCTTCTTCCCCTGACTCAAGCCCTTCTTCCCCTGCGTTGAGGAAACCGGAGGATTACTATGGCTCCCCTGAAGGTGCCAGGGTGGCCAAATTTGGTGAAGACTGGGACCTGAGTAGCTGCGACTCCGGAGATAGCAAAGGTCAGGGCTACTCGTCTGGTCGGGATTCCCTGGGGAGCGAAGAAGAGGGTCCCGACGATCCATTCAAGGACTTGGGCAGCTGGGACTGGGGGTCTGACGATGGGGGCTGCGACAGCCCCAGGGACTACTCCTTCCTAGGCTCTGATGAAGATTAGGCCTACCTTGCACTCGCAGACTGGTTGAGCCGGACTCTTAGGCTCGTTTTGTAATCTTCTTAATTTCTTCTTTTGACCCCACATATTTTGTAATTATGGCCCTTTGGGCCTTTAATCAATGAAAATCTGGTGGGCTTTTGTTTAATGTGCTGTTGTTTTTTTTGAATTGCACCTTGGATGGCGTAACGTAATGATTTCCCTCTGTCTTTGTATGCTTTCGAGGACTCTTGGGAAGTAGTGGGTGGTTAGATTTAAAAAGTGTGACACGTGGGGATTTTGTAGGAAGAGTGTCTAAGAGGACGGCTTTCCCAGGGGGACTTTTCATCTTCCCCTTCCTATAAAAGCGCCTTTACCTCCATCATTCTCCCTTTTACACTTTTGAACTCTCAAAAAATCCATCTTCTTCACACTCCCTTTTCCGTCGAGCATTTTAAATTGAGGAGCTTTTCCGGCGTCTTCCTCCGGGGACCCTTAACTAGGTTAGAACCCTGCTCTCTGACCTCTTCTTATTTCCATTACTCATTTTTTCTTGCTCCTATGAACGCCATGACTCATCGCCGCGCTCGGATTCTATCCTTCGGTGAATCGCCTGTCGATAGGTCAGAGGAGGGTGTGGGTAGGGTTGATACTGACCTTCCCTTCTCCTCCGGCGGGCCTGGGGTTACGGTGGCCGGAGGGCCATCCTCAGATGACAGTGGGGGAGCTAACTCCCCCGACCCTTCCCCGTTCGACGTTGTTGACTCCGACGATGGGGCGCCGGAGATTGATCCTTCCACAATCGTCGGCCCCCTCGTGCCTAGGAAACCAGGGAAAACTTATTACCTAGACAAGGATAACTATAGGATTCCCCTGTAGACTCACTCTGCCCCTAAGAACCGGGAGATTATACTGGAGAAGAATGCCGCCGGGGCCATAGCCAATTTCTACAATTTTGGGGAGGGCTACACAGTTGTCATCCCTGGGGAAAAGGACACTGTGTGCAACCCTCCTGACGGTTGCATAGCTGTTTACCACAAGTGTCTGGAGTTTGGCCTGCGGTTCCCTCTTCACCCCTTTTTGGAGGAGGCCTTCAGGCGTATGAATGTGGCCATTGCCCAGCTGACTGTCGTGGCTATCAGGTCGCTGGTAGCCTACACCTAGGTTTGCCTGTTCCTGGATGAGGAGCCTTCCGTAAACGCTTTTAGGTACATGGTTGGTCTGCAGATGGTTGCTTCTGCGGAGGGGGGGCAGTTCTCCAGGTACTTCTCCCTTCTCAGGCAGAAAAATTGTTCCTTCGTCTGGCCGACCATGAACAGCCTGAAGGACTAGAAGGACAACTTCCTGTATGTGCACAGTGCGGAAGGGTGGAGGATCCCTCGGAACTTCAGGAATCACATCCACACCCGGATGGAAACCCGTCAGGAGTATCAGCCTGGGTTGGCGGGAGGGCCTTTGAAGTTAAGATGAATAACAAAGAGGAATCTTTGGTCAAACGGTTTGTTTCCGCCAAGGATGGGAAGGGCTTGTATGGCCCTATTGTCTGGCTTCCCCATGTGGACCTTATATCAATTGATGATTACCTGACCCCAGTGGGGTTAAACCCTGGCCTTGGAGAAGGTAGCTCAATGGTTCTCTAATAGTTGGCTTTTTCTGGTTTTGCTTTACCGTATGTTTACTTAGTAAATTTTCTTGATTTTTCGCAGAACTCGTCACTCACACCTGGTCTAAGAGGCAGCTGAGGGACATTGGCCTGAGCAAGGATTTTGTGCCTTTTACCAATCATCCTCCCCTCCCTCCTGGTTTCAAGAAGCAAACCCTCATGAAGTATGTGAAGAGCATTTTGGTCAGCAGGGCGAGGCTTCCCCCCCCCCCTTCCTAGGCCGGTCCCTGCACGTCCTGCAGCTTTACCCACTGTCCCCAAGGCAACAGAGGGGGAGGCTGCTTCAGAGGCTACCCCCTCTCCGGCTAGCAAGCGCGGGGGTACCTTTCCTGGAGATCGTCCCTCTGCGAGGGAGAAACCTTCTGCCTCTGAGGAGACTGGGGAGAGTAAACTCCTGGTCGGCAGGAAGAGGAAGAACAAAGAGCCGGTGGACGCCGACCAGGTTGTGGACCTGGAAGCAAATGCCAGCACACCCCAGGCGAAGCGCCATGCCCCTGACATTCCAAGGACTTTGTTTACGGAGGGGGGAATGCTGAGTTCAACTTTGTTGTTGGTGAGAGCGTTGATGTCTCCGCCTTGTTTTCAGACACCAACTCTTCGTCGGTGCACCAAATTGCCAAGTCTCTGACTTATTCTAGCAACCAGGCGGCCCAGTTTATCCATCGCTACCCAGGATCTTCCAGGCCTCTGTGGAGCTGGCGGCCCCCAACTGTCTAAGTGATGAGGAGCTGAACATCACCCCTGGGTCCTCTCTTCCTGAGCACATAGCGATGGTTGAGAGGGATGTTGCTCTCATAGCTAACTTAAAGCTTCAGCTGTCCAAGTGTGAAGGCGAGCTGGAGGAAGCCAGTGGTCAGGCCGCTCGTTGGAAAGACCATGGTGATAGGGCCGTAAATGAGGCAGCGAATTTGGAAGCTAAGCTGGGGCAGGCCAGGAAAGAGGCTGTCGAACTGGAGCAGGTCAAAAAGAAGATTGCCGAGCTGGAGGACTGCCTTGGGGAGTATGCTACTCGCCTGACTAAGGCTGATTCAGATCTTTAGGAGGCACGGGGTGAGCTACAGGTTCAGGGCGAGAAGTGGCTCAAGGAGAAGGAAGAGATTCTCCAAGAGGCTAACTCGGAGGTGGATAAGGCTTTTAATTCAGGAGCTTCTTCTTCTTCAGAGTTTATTATGGAGGTCATCAGGGAGATGCTTCCGAATTTTGATGAGGATGCCTTCCAAGCCCTTTACGCAGCCAAGCACGAGGCTAGGACCAACAAGCCGCCTGAGGAGGCTCCTGGTCTTGACCAGGATGCCCCTGCCGCGTAATATGCAGGGCAGTCGTCCTCTGAGGGTTCCTGTCCTTACCCTTCTACGCCTCTACTTCCTCGTTGATTTCTCTATCTTTTTGCGCGCCGGGCTCCGATGTGGTCGGCTGCCGGTTTATGTAATCCGAATTTTTCTGCGATCAGATTTTATCGCTTGTCTTGTAAACTCTTATGATTCTTTGTTATCTTTATGAATACCTTTTTGTTTGTTGCTTTTTTATTATTTCTATCGTTTTGACTTCAAGATTTGGCCTGACCATGACTCATGATCCGAAGTTAGAGCGTCTGCCCCCTGTCTGCCTAGAGGCAAGTGGGGGGATTTTAGCAATTTTTATACAAGGTTGAGGGTGCCTCAGTCCTTGTTCAATCGGCGCATGGGTCCCGGCCTGACCCTAACCCCTGATCCGGAGTCAGAGGGCCTGCCCCCTGTCTGCCCAGAGGCAGGTGGGGGAACTTTAGTGTTTTTTATACAAGGTTGAGGGTGCCTCAGTCCTTGTTCATTCGGTGCATGGGGCCCGGCATGACCTTAACTCCTGATCCGGAGTCAGAGGGCCTGCCCCCTGCCTGCCCAGAGGCAGGTGGGGGGACTTTAGTGCTTTTATACAAGGTTGAAGGTGCCTCAGTCCTTGTTCATTCAGCGCATGGAGCCCGGCCTGACCCTGACTCCTAATCCAGAGTAAGAGGGCCTGCCCCCTGCCTGCCTAGAGGCAGGTGGGGGGACTTTGCGATTTTGTTGGGGGGTCTATTTTCCTTGGTTTTTGCAACAAGGGGCCCTCCCCCTATTGCCCCATGCTCGTTTGTGTGTGAAGTGCTAATCTAAATAGACAACGAGTATGAATGTGAGAATCTTTTTTACATTTCTTGAGGTAAAAACTTGACTTTTTGGTCGGAGCCGTCGACATTTTAATCCTGACCGTCCTTTGCCGATGCTTTTAGGGAAGGAAAAGCAACTAAACTCTTAACCTAGAGATAGTATTTTTTTAGAGTATCCGCGTTCCAGTGAGCAGCTAACTCCTGGCCTTCTTAATTGGCGATCCTGTATGTGCTTGGTCCCATGACCTGGGTGACCTAATAGAGCCCTTCCCAATTAGCGCTCAACTTGCCATGCTCTCTTGATTTTCCCACTGCCTGGGTTTTTCTCAGGACTAGGTCGCCTAGCTGAAAGTTTCTCACGTTCACTCTTTTGTTGTAAACCTTCCTCATCCTTTGTTGGTATGCTGCGATGTTGACGCAGGGCTCCTGCCTTACTTCACTGAACAGGTCGAGGGTCTCAGTCATTGCAACCTCATTGTTGGCCCTGTCATACTGCTGTGACCGAAGGGTCGGAATGCGTGCTTCTATTGGCAGTAGTGCTTCAGCCCCGTAGACCAGACCAAAAGGAGTTTTCCCTATGGATTCCTTTCTGGTGGTCCTTATTGACCATAACACACTTGGAAGCACATCCGCTCATCTCTCTTTCAGCTCGTCCACCATTTTTTTCAGTCCATTCAGTATTTATTTGTTCACTGCTTCAGCCTGTCCGTTGGTCTGCGGGTGGCAGACGGCGGAGTAGGCGACGACTATGCCATGGCCTTCCAGCCAGGCTCTCAGGGGGTCGTTATCGAACTGTCTGCCGTGATCAAAGACTAGTACTTTTGGCAGGCTGTATCTTGTTATTATATTTCTCCAGATCACCTTCCTGACGGCCGGCTCTGTTATATTCGGGACAGCTTCAGCCTCAATTCACTTGGTGAAGTAGTCAATCCCTACTATCAAGAATTTCCTGCCCCCAGTCGCTACAGTGAACGGACCCAGGATGTCCATACCCCATTGAGAGAAAGGGATTGGAGATAGGATGGGTATGAGGTCTTGAGCTGGGGCATGTATCACAGGGGCGAAGAGCTGACACTTCCTGCATTTTTGGGTTAGGTCCCTGGCATTTGCGAGCAAGGTTGGCCAGTAGTATCCTACCCTCAGGTCTTTGTGTGCCATGGTACGCCCTCCCACATGATGACCACAAATCCTAGAGTGTATGTCGTCTAATACCTTCGCAGCTTGCCCTGCCCCAGACATTTAAGTAGGGGGCGGAAAATGACTTGCAGTATAGCTCCCCTCCAATCATTATGAACCATGCAGCTTTGGAAGGCATTCTTCTCCTCTGAGTTGGGTCTTGTGGGAGGGGTCCATGCTTCTTGAACTGGATGATAGGAGTCATCCAGCTTTCAGACTTAGTTTCATTAATGACGTTGACCAGTTGGCAGGGTGTTGTAGACTTTTCTTGTATTACATCTACCCATACCGATCTTCTTATATCCTACAGGCTGGAGCTGGCCAGCTTAGACAGGGCATCTGCCCGGTTGTTCTGTGACTGAGGGACCTGCTTAACTTCATAAGATTTTAATCCGGATAACTCTTGCTTTTTCTTTTCCAGGTTCGAGGCCATGGCCTGGTTCTTGGCTTCTTATTCCCCATTGATATGATTTGCGATGAGTTGGGAATTTGTGGCTAGGATGAGTATTTCTGCTCCTGCAGCTTTGGCTAGGTTGATGCCCGCCAGTACAACCTAGTACTCAGCCTCGTTGTTTGATGCTAGAAAGGTGAATCTGAGCGCATGCTCAAAGTCTGCTCCTTCAGGACTGGTTAGCATGATTCCTGCCCTCGCACCGTTGGCTGTGGATGACCCGTCGGTGTAGACTGTCCACTCGCCGGCAGGGGGATCGTCTTCTTCTGAGTGGGAACATTCTGCCAGGAAGTCCGCCAAGGCCTGCGCCTTGATGGCGGTCCTGGACTAGTAGGAGATGCCCAGTCCACTCAGCTCTATAGCCCACTTCAGCAGTCTTCCGGACTTCTCAAACTTTTCCAATACTTTTTCCAGAGGTTGGTCTGTTAATACGACGACGAGGTGAGCGTCGAAGTATGTCCTGAGTTTTCTGGCTGCTATGACTACTGCATAGGCTGCCTTTTCAACGACCGGGTAGTTCTTTTCTGCTGCCCCCAGGGCGTGACTTACAAAGTATATCGGCTGTTGGGAGCCTGCTTCCTCCCTTAGGATTACCGCGCTTACAGTCGAGTTTCTCACGACATTGTAAAGGAAGAGATTTTCTCCTGCCACCGGCCTTGCCAGGGTTGACAGCTTCTTCAGATGCTTCTTTAGCTGCTCGAAAGCCTCCTTTTGTTCAGCCTCCCATTTGAACTGCTTGTTTCCTTTCAGCACTTTAAAGAAAGGCGTCGACTTGTCGGCTGACCTGGCGATGAATCGTGCCAGGGCAGCTATCCTGCCAGTTAGGCGCTGGATATCCCTAATCGTTCTTGGTTCTGGAAGGTCCAGAACTGTAACACCCCGGCTCAATCCTAGGACCGGAAATGTTAACTGCGGTAGCCCGCCAGGTTTTGTACGGGTCCCACAGACCAACACGAGTCCTTTCCAGCACATTTTGTCCTCACTCATGCGCATCCCGGAAACCTTCCCAGGAGGTCACCCATCCTAAGATTGCTCCCAGTCAAGCACGCTTAACTGCAGAGTTCTTATCATGGGCAAACCAGAAAAGAAAGTGCACTTTGTTGATATGAGTAGTACTTCAAATCCCTTTAAGCAAAGCTCATAAATAGGACATCTTCAATCAATGTGGGGTGTTTCAAGAACAGCCTGAACTTTCTCCGGGTTTGCGTCAATCCCCCTGGCACTAACCAGGAATCCCAGGAACTTTCCAGAGCGGATCCCGAAGCTGCATTTTTTTGTGTTTAGTTTCATCCGGTAGGCACGCAGAGAGGAGAAAGTCTCCTGCAAGTCTTTTAGATGCTCTGCGTCCCCCTTGCTCTTTACTATTGCATCATCCACGTATGCCTCCAGGTTCCTACCCTTCTGGCTCTCGAACACTTTATCCACCAGACGTTGGTAGGTGGCGCCTGCATTCTTGAGACCAAACGACATCATTTTGTACATGTACGTGCCTGAGCTGGTGATGAATGCACATTTTACCCTGTCAAGCTGCCAGAGATACACCTGGTGATAGCCCGAAGAAGCATCCAAGAAACTGAGCATGCAATATCCATTGGTGGCATCTACCAGCTGATTTATCCGTGGCAGGGGATAGCAGTCCTTAGGGCACGCCTTGTTGAGGTTGGTGAAGTCTACACACATCCTCCAGGCACCCGAGGATTTCTTCACCATCACCACATTAGCCACCCATTCGGGGTAATCACAACTCTCTACGAAATCGGCCTTTAGGAGCTTTTCAATCTCCTCTTTGATGGCTTGATCTTTTTCTGCGGACATGTTCTTTTTCTTTTTTGCTTCACAGGGCGGGCCTCTAGACTTACGTTAAGCTTGTGAACGATGTGAGCCGGATCGACCCCCGACATTTCGTCTGCCGAGTAGGCGAAAACATCCCTGTTCTCTCGCAAGACCTTAATCAATTCCTCTTGGTAGGATTTTTCCAGGTCGGCTCCTATCAAGACCTGCCTCCCTGGCTCTAGGTCCACCAGCATGCTTTTTCCCCCAGGTTCAGGGTGGTCCCCTGTCTGCTGACCAGCCGAAATTTCCCCTTCCCTGCTGGGGGAACTGTCCGCCTTTCGCTTGCCTTTTCTCTCCATTTCATGGGTACGTAGGGCTATAGAGTAGCATTGTCTGGCTGACTCCTGGTCCCCGTGTACCTTCCTTTCCATACCAAAATCTGAAACGTAGGCTACAGTTAGTGCTCTGATGGATATGTGATTAGTGTAGTTTGTAGTGCCTATTTCGTAGTATTTTGGTCCCATTTTCCTTGTGGAATCGCTCCTTAGGAGCGGTTTAGGGGCTTCTTATGCTTTCTTTAGTTCGTTTCAGGTTCCCCAGACCGATTTGGAAGAGTTGGAGCGATTCCGACTCTATACATACACGTTTTGGAGCCAACGGAGTAAAGGAATGATGACTCGATGCTTCGGAATCGACCCCGAGACCTTGGGACCCAATCCCGAGTCCCGAGACCCGATCCCGAGTCCCGAGAATCGATGAGAAGTCCATGTGAAGCAAGGAGAGACCAAAAGGATCATAATGGAGGCCTACAAGACCCATCCCCGACGGGTATGCACCTCATCCCGTCGGGGATGAAGTGCACTTTGGAGGAGGCTACTGCAGGGCCGTCCCGGTCGGGACCAACCCGTCCCGGTCGGGATGGTGGGTCCGTCCCGGTCGGGATGGTTCGTCCCGGTCGGGACCAAAGGGCTGTAGTTCGCATTTCTTTCTTTCTTCTCCCTTCCATTTGTAACCCTATAAATACTTACCTCTTGTATTGTTTATAAAGCCTACCTTAGTTTAGCCTCTCTTAAGCTTCTCTACATCACATAAACCCTAGATTTAGTTCCTCATATTAGTTTGAATCTCTCTTTAATTATTAGTTAATCTTAGTTAATTAGTCTTGTATTAAGAAGATACTTGAAGATTTCTCCAAGATTGACAACCTTGGGATTATTTGGGTTTCTCTTTTATGCAAGATATCATCTTTTTTTCATCCTAGTGTTGGTATAATCCTTCTTTTCTCTTGTTTATTGTTATTGAATCAAGTTTGAATCTTTACTTAGTGTTTGTTGTTATGGATTGTTATTGTTCTTGATGATGAATGTTAGGGTTGTGATGTGGTTTTCTCTTGTTATTGTTGATAGTTCTTCTTTGATTATGAGTGAGTAGATTACTTGTGGGTTAGTAGGGGGATTAAGGGTAGATTATGGGTGATTAGGGTTTGATTAGGGGTGAAGGGTAAATCCTCATTGTTAGTCACATTCTTGGCACACCATGTGTTTGTTGAAATGCTTGTTTGGGTTGTAGTGGCCATGCTTCTCATGCTAGTCTTCCTCTACTCATTGTTTGCCTAGTATGTGGACACCCTTGACCACCTAAGTCACCCTACTACACTTATGAACCCGACCTAACCCACCTCTTTTCCATATTTGATTCATCTTGTTAGCTAGTCATCATTTCTTTAGATTGTTAGTTAGTTGGATTTTTAGCATTGTTTAGCATTTCTCTTAGTTTGCTAGTTGGCTTGTGTTTAGTTAGTATTTGATAGTCTAGTTCACCATAGTTCATCATTAGTTTAGTTCCTACTTCTCCTCCATAATAGTTTTCCATTTATCGCTTATTTGTGTTTGTTTGTGTGACATAGTCTCGTTTTAGGCCGATTTAGTCTAAGCTTTGCTTTACCGTCTCCGTGGACACGACCCGACTTACCCTAACTACCGTTAGGTGTTAGTTGGCTACTTATTTGGCGGTGGGATCCACGACAAATCCTACCATCAATTTGGCGCCGTTGCCGGGAACGGTGCATTGTTTAGACTTTGTTTGCTCATTTCTAGACTTAGTTACTCTTCTTTGTGCCCTTCTATCATCTCTTGTGAATATTCTCTAGTTTTCTTGCTTTCTTAGCTTTCTTTTCTCTTTGTCTCTAGTTGTGCTTGCTTATAGTCGTTGCCTAGTGCCCATAAAGCACTAGGTATTCTCACGTTTGTTCTAGTGTGTAGTGTATGCCTAGGCGGGGAGGCGAATCCTTTCTCTTTAATCCAGAGCCGGAGAGGCTTTTTCGAGCTTTTCGCCAACGGACGATTAATCGGGTTAGGATCTCTCAACCAAGTGCAAGCAATACCTATCAAGAGCAAGCTCAAGGAAGGGATGGTGAGGAAGCATATCGAGAGACGGCCGAAGGGAATTTCACCAATCCCTTCGGAGATTCTAGTCCTAGTTCCCCATCTACATCTACATCAACTCCGTCTACACCATCTTCTCCCTTACATCCAATAATGCCGAAGTTTTCCTCCCACTCCACATTCACGGAAGACGTCTTGCCGGGACCCAATGCTCTACCGGCCGCTTATGCCGGAAATTTTACGGCCAAGACCCACTTCATACAACTTGTGGAAAGGAATCAATTTAGCGGTTTGCCCACCGAAGACCCACACCAACATATGGAGACCTTCTCCGATTATTGCGACGCTATCTCTCAACCCGGGGTTACACAAGATCAAATCCGATGGGTTTTATTTCCATTTTCTCTTATTGGAAAAGCGAAGCAATGGATAAAGAGTCTAGATAGGGCAACCATGGGCATCGACACTTGGAAGAAACTTGCATTGGCATTCTACCAAACTTTCTACCCTCCGGAGAAGACTAACTTACTTAGGGCCTCCATTACCGGTTTCCAACAACGGGATGAAGAGAGCTTATATGAAGCTTGGGAGCGGTTTAAGTCATTGGTTAGATCATGCCCTCACCATGGACTTTCACAATGGTTCTTGGTCCAACAGTTTTGGAACGGTCTTTATGAGGACTCAAGAACAATACTTAACATGGGCTCCAATGGTAGGTTCACCGAGGTCGATGATGACCAAACTTGGGCAAGAATCGAAGAGATGGCGGTGCATAATTCGCAATACTCTAGGCCTAGAAAGGCAAATCGAGGAGGTAGGCATGAGGTTGATGCTATAACTCAATTAAGCATTGACCTTGGGGCTCAATTGAAGACACACATGGAATCCATTGACAAGAACCTCCAAGGTCACCTCACCCAAGTTCAAAGCATCGGTTCCTCAAACCAAGCCTCAATTCATGAAGTTAACGCTTTGAGTTTTGCACCTCCTTTGCCCTATTATGGCATGTGTGACACTTGTGGAATCGTTGGTCATGACCCTATGAATTGTAGAGGAAGTATTGAACAAGTGAATGCTTTTCAAGCGTTCAAGCAAGGTGCCTCTTACTCCAATCAATACCAAGCTTCCAATCAAGTCCCTCAACAACAAGCCTTTCAACACCATCAACAACATCGTCCTTATGTTCCACCTCCCTTAAGGGACAACAACCAAGGTTACCAAGGCAACTCAAGGCCTTTCAACAACTTCAAGCAAAGTAACCAAGGTTCGTTCAACAACAATCAAGGGTTCCATCAAGGGAACTTCAACCAAGGCTATCAAAACCACAACCATGGCAACAATCAAGGCCTTAATCAAGGCAATTCTCATGGGTTCCAAGGGAACCGTCAACAACAAGCAAATCAAGGCAATCAACAACAAAACAAGCCTAGGAGCCGGTCTCCTACTCATGACTATGGCATTCCTCTAGCCATCACCGATACTCCGCATAATCCATCATCTCCACCTCGGGGATTCGATATCCAAAAATCTATGATGGATATGCAAAAGAGTCAAATGGACATAACAAGAAACCATCAAGAGCTCTTTGCTTATATTCAAGGGGAAAACGCGACAAGAGATGCCCGTATGAAGATGCTTGAAACTCAAGTATCTAAACTTGCTTCGGGGAGTTCCTCAAGACAAAAAGGACAACTACCTTCTCAAGGCGAAACACCGAAATTTGAGCATGTAAATGCCATCACCACAAGGAGAGGTACATCTTATGAATCCCCTCAATTTCCTAGTGAGCAAGAGCCAATGCAAGAACCGACAAGAAAGGTGACACCTCCAACTCAAGAGAGCTCAAGCTTTGATAACCCAACGGAGGAGCAAGTCTTATGGGAGGTTGAGAAACCTCAACAAGACAAGCTTCCCCCACTTCAAGCTAAAGATAAGGGTAAAAAGAAAGTGTCATTTGAAGAGTCCACCCCGATTGAGCAAAATAAATACCAAGTCAAGTTGCCTTACCCATCAAGGCAAATGAAGACTAAGGTAGACTCTCAATATGACAAGTTCCTTAACATTGTGAAGAAGTTGGATGTTAGTGTCCCGTTCACCGAATTACTTACCCAAATCCCGGCATACGGAAAATTTATGCGAGAAATATTGGCTAGGAAGAGATCCGTCGACAAGGAAGAGACCATTGCGTTCACAAGGGTGGTGAGCGAGCTCATTCAAGGTTCTACGCTTCCAAAGTTGAAGGATCCGGGTAGGTTCTCGATCCCTTGCACCATAGGCACTACAAGATCGAAAGAGCTTTATGTGATTTGGGTGCGAGTGTAAGCATCATTCCCTACTCCATTTGTTGCCGACTTGGGATGAAGGAGCTTAAAAGTACCTCTATCACGCTCCAAATGGCCGATAGTTCATTCAACCGGCCATTGGGGATGCTAGAGGATATGCCGGTGAGAATCGGTAAGTTCTTCATTCCGGTTGACTTCATCGTGCTCGATATGCGGGAAGATGAAATCACTCCCATTATTCTTGGGCGCCCATTTTTACATACCGCCGGTGCTATGATCGATGTGAAGAACGGTAGGATCACATTCGAGTTAGGCGAGGAGAAGCTAGTGTTTGACCTTCAAGGTAACACTTCGCCTACTAATGATGAGTCATGCAATATGATCCAAGCCAAGGAAAACATCGATCTAGGGGGAGAACTGGGACAAAGCTTGAAGAAGTACTCGTATGTACTTGAGGATGATGACTCCGATTTGGAGGAGGATGAGAGCCCATGTCATGGGTTTAATGACAAGTTGAAGAGCAAAAAGGATGAAGATGAGCCTCCCTTGGGGCCACATGAAGATAGATGGACGTTTGGGTATATACCGAAGGATCGAAAGTACAAGTTCAAGCCATTGAACTTAGTAGATCGGGATGCCCCGGGAACGTCAAGACAAGGTCATGAAGAGCCTTGGTTTGTGGATGCTTATGTTACTAACTTGATTGAAGACTTTGCTAGGGCCTTCGACTTGTTCCTTCGTGCCCTTGATGGAGATGGAACTAGTTTTGGTTGTTGAAAAAGATTGAAGAAAGTACCACCTTAGTTTGACAGAGTTCCACAAGAACCGTCACTTTGTATATATCTCTTTCCCTTTTAGTTTGTTTGCTTGTGTGAAATTCTTGATTATTTGGATGATTGATGAGCGTTGTGAGGGAGGGAATTTGATGTGTTGTTTGAGTTTATTGTAATAGGTGTGAAGTGGAAGTGATTCCTAGGGAAGAGTGGTCATTGTTGGAGCTTAGATTGTGTGAAGGGATGTCGGTTTTTGAGGCTCGGTTCGAGCTTTTGGGTGCTATAGAGGGTTTGGAGACTCTTCCCGGCCTAGAAGAGGTCATCCCGTCCGGGATGGAAGGCCCATCCTGACCGGGAAGGATGCCATCCCTTCCGGGATGAGGTGCACAGAAGTTGGGTTCACTGACGGTCCGTCCCGACCGGGACGAGGTCTTCCCGACCGGGACGAGACAGCCATCCCGACCGGGACCACCCATCCCGACCGGGATGGACCCCCTGTCCTCCGTTGGCTCTTTTCTTCGTTGTTTGAGACCACCCAACCACTTTATACCCCCTCCCAACCTCCCTACATGTCCTTACTCTCATTGTATGACCCTTACACCTCACATACATGCTTTCACCTCACTTTCTATTCATTTCAAACCGATTTTCGCATCAAAAACCGCCTCATTTTGCATTTGTGCCCCAACCATGAAACCGGATCGCAATTAGAGAGGAATAACGACGACGTGGACAAGCTAAACGCCTATGTTGACCTATGAGACGATGGAGCGAGTGAGTTGGTAACCGTATGGTACGGCAACTATCCTCTCTTTTCCGTTTTTATAGCTTGTCTTCTTGGTTTATTCCCTTTCCCTCTTATCCTTTGTGTCATGGTGGCCTTCGAGGCCTTGGTATGCTTGCTCCCGACTCTCGATGACGTGACTACATCGAGAGTCTTTTCAAAATCCAAATTTCTCAAGATTTTCACCCCTTTTTTAGGAATTAGTCGGATTTGGGCGGAATCCGGGCTAGGTGACTTGATTACACCTAGCCCTCCCCTCCCATTTCCTTTTATTTACTTCTTTTTACTTCTTCCCCCATCCATATCTTTTTCTTGTCTCGGCCCATGGTGACTTGACTACACCCCGGCCGGACACATTCTACCATTTTCTCCACTTTTTGATTTTTAGCTTTATTTTCGTAGTTTCTTTTGTACTCCCATGCACTACGGTCGAGCATGAGGACATGGCTCGACTTAAGTGTGGGGGAGGGGTATTCTAGCATAGTTAGCTTCATTTTTGTAGTCTTTCGAAAAAATCTTTAAAAACCCTAAAAATTTGAAAAATTTTCACAAAAATCAAAAAAGATTTTCTTTTGTGTGTTTTCTCTTTTTGTCGTTATGTCGTGTATTTGTTGTATTGCGTGTGTTTTGCCTCCTCTTTCCTTATAGGTTGCTTAAATCACCGCTAACTTTGGAGAGCTTTCAAGACTACCGGTAACATCTTATCCCTTTCTCTTCTTTATCTCTCGCGGAGTTTGGAGGAGAATGTGATGTGGTATGCTCGGGAGGAGCTTTGTAATGCTCGAGGTTGATTTGGTTGCTCATTTAGATGATAGGGGTGGTGTTTGTGTTTTCTATGTGTTTGTTTTGTGTTGTCCTTGTTTTGTTACTTTTGTTTCCTTTTCTTTCATTTTCATTGAGTCTTTGTTTTGTGTTTTGTTGTGTGTCTTGTGCGTAATTGATTTTCGAAAACCCGGTTTAGAGGCTAGTGTGTGAGTGTTTACTTTCCCTTCCTAGTAGTGTAAATCGAGTCTTGGACTTTAATCTAGTAGAATGACCCTAAATCAATGATTTCGTTGGTCCTTTACCTTGAGTCCACCTAGCCTACTAGGGATTTACTACGGGATTTGCACTTTTGACCATTATGACCACCCACGGTGTGAAAAGGCCTTGGTTACCGAGTCCCGTCCCCTAGGTGACCGTGTTCGGAATTGTTTGATTAGTCCAAGTTCTCCACGTTTTGTGGGTTTGAAGGGAAAGCGCGCTCCCGACTCACCCATTCCACTACCTCCTACGCTTTTCCACACAATAAATTGCAAAGTGTTGATTTCTCCCTTTCTTGTCATACAAAGAAATGCCAAAAAGCCAAATCTTGCCAAAAGGGCAAAGAAAAGAAAAAGAAAGAAAATAAAAGAAAGAAAAGAATTGAAGAAAAAGAAAAGGCACAAAAGCCAAAAAGAAAATAGAAAAGAAGAAAAAAAGAATGGCATGGCAAAACAAAGTAAAAATGCAAAAGACAAGAGAAAATGCCAAAAGAAAAATCGTCTCACAAAAAGATCTTAACCCCACAAAAATAAGCCTTTTTCCGACTTTTACCGTGAAGAGCCTACCAAAGGACCGAGTCCCGAGGAAGGATGATAGCGGCATTAGTCGGTCTTCCCTCATTTTGCTTATTTCCACCTTTTTACTTGGACTAGTTAGGCGGTTTTGGACACGGGACGACCCTCTTGGCTCACGCTAAAGGGGGCGGGGTCTCACTTACCTACAGTGTCGACTAACATCGTGGTTCTTCACTTCCCACTCCGCCGATCGTCCTGTAGTACGTTCTTAGAAGGTTAGGAGGAACCTAGGTAAGTTACCAACGTTTTTGTTGCTTTGTCGTCATACTATTAGGGTTTAGTCCACCTCGGTTTGTATTGCTAGCTTGGGAACGTTGTCACTTGCCTTGAGTCCTAAACCGGTGCTTCTTTCACCGCTTGTTTGAGGGAAGCGGTATTTCTTTTCTTTTGGGTGCAACCTTTTATGTGTTTGTTTATGTGTTTGCTTGTTTATGTGTTTTATGTCCGGTTGCATCCACAGTTTTGTCGCAAGACCCGACTTGCCTTGCGGGGTGCACTTTTCCTCTAAGTGCACTCGCGTGAGTTGAAAGGGCGTAGGGTGCGCTAATACCCATTCGGCTAGTATAGTAGTTAGTATGTGCTTACTCGAGGCCGAGTAAGGGTTAAGTGTGGGGGAGTTGATTAGTGTAGTTTGTAGTGCCTATTTCGTAGTATTTTGGTCCCATTTTCCTTGTGGAATCGCTCCTTATGAGCGGTTTAGGGGCTTCTTATGCTTTCTTTAGTTCGATTCAGGTTCCTCAGACCGATTTGGAAGAGTTGGAGCGATTCCGACTCTATACATACACGTTTTGGAGCCAACGGAGTAAAGGAACGATGACTCGATGCTTCGGAATCGACCCCGAGACCTTGGGACCCAATCCCGAGTCCCGAGACCCGATCCCGAGTCCCGAGAATCGATGAGAAGTCCATGTGAAGCAAGGAGAGACCAAAAGGATCATAATGGAGGCCTACAAGACCCATCCCCGACGGGTATGCACCTCATCCCGTCGGGGATGAAGTGCACTTTGGAGGAGGCTACTGCAGGGCCGTCCCGGTCGGGACCAACCCGTCCCGGTCGGGATGGTGGGTCCGTCCCGGTTGGGATGGTCCGTCCCGGTCGGGACCAAAGGGCTGTAGTCCGCATTTCTTTCTTTCTTCTCCCTTCCATTTGTAACCCTATAAATACTTACCTCTTGTATTGTTTATAAAGCCTACCTTAGTTTAGCCTCTCTTAAGCTTCTCTACATCACATAAACCCTAGATTTAGTTCCTCATATTAGTTTGAATCTCTCTTTAATTATTAGTTAATCTTAGTTAATTAGTCTTGTATTAAGAAGATACTTGAAGATTTCTCCAAGATTGACAACCTTGGGATTATTTGGGTTTCTCTTTTATGCAAGATATCATCTTTTGTTCATCCTAGTGTTGGTATAATCCTTCTTTTCTCTTGTTTATTGTTATTGAATCAAGTTTGAATCTTTACTTAGTGTTTGTTGTTATGGATTGTTATTGTTCTTGATGATGAATGTTAGGGTTGTGATGTGGTTTTCTCTTGTTATTGTTGTTAGTTCTTCTTTGATTATGAGTGAGTAGATTACTTGTGGGTTAGTAGGGGGATTAAGGGTAGATTATGGGTGATTAGGGTTTGATTAGGGGTGAAGGGTAAATCCTCATTGTTAGTCACATTCTTGGCACACCATGTGTTTGTTGAAATGCTTGTTTGGGTTGTAGTGGCCATGCTTCTCATGCTAGTCTTCCTCTACTCATTGTTTGCCTAGTATGTGGACACCCTTGATCACCTAAGTCACCCTACTACACTTATGAACCCGACCTAACCCACCTCTTTTCCATATTTGATTCATCTTGTTAGCTAGTCATCATTTCTTTAAATTGTTAGTTAGTTGGATTTTTAGCATTTGTTTAGCATTTCTCTTAGTTTGCTAGTTGGCTTGTGTTTAGTTAGTATTTGATAGTCTAGTTCACCATAGTTCATCATTAGTTTAGTTCCTACTTCTCCTCCATAATAGTTTTCCATTTATCGCTTATTTGTGATTGTTTGTGTGACTTAGTCTCGTTTTAGGCCGATTTAGTCTAAGCTTTGCTTTACCGTCTCCGTGGACACGACCCGACTTACCCTAACTACCGTTAGGTGTTAGTTGGCTACTTATTTGGCGGTGGGATCCACGACAAATCCTACCATCAAAATGGCTGCCTCAATTTCATCCAGGGTCGCCCTGCCTATCAGAGCGTCATATACGGACTTTGCATCCACAACAACGAACGAGGCTCGGATGTTTCTGGCCGATGCCCCCTCTCTGATCCGAATAAGGAAGCTACTAAAGAGCTCAATGAAAGAACACTAGCTCCTAATAGTCCTAGTCCAACCACAATAGTACTAATAGTGAGTCGTCTTCAATTATTGAGCTAGCTCGAGCTTGGACGAATAAAGGAGCAAATAAGTCAAGGTCTTATAAAGGCATTAACTTGGGTTCACACCTTGGCTATGTTCACATAGTGTGCACATCCTCAAGCTTTGTTTTTGGCTCCATGTTCACACAATGTGCCGCGGCTGATTGCTCTTTGTTAGAGCTTTGTTATTAGCTCCTAGTTTACATAGCTTTGTTATTAGCTCCTAGTTTACATAGCTTTGTTATTAGCTCCTAGTTCACATAGGTGTAAGCTTTGTTATTGTCACCCTAACCAGCCGGTTTTAGGGTCTTTTGTAGGCTATATATAGCCATCTATTTGAATGAATAAATCATCCAATATTGTCATCACAAAACTAAGTAAAGCTAAGCTTTCTTTTACGTCCTTGTAGTTTACAAGACAAAGTCTAGAGTAAGTCGCGTTACAAGCTCTAAACTCGCTACTTCAATAGCGTGTTTGATTTAGCACACGCTTTGTTGGAGTATAGGTCTACTTCACTAAGCATACTATCCTTTGGTTGCGGTTTATTCATCCTCAAACTATCTTTACATACTATTTTGGTTACTTTGTTTCACTTTCATTTCAGCATACTACTCATTCATCACATCCTTGTTTCAAAGTTCATATTAATTCACATCATTAGTGGTATCAGAGCTTTGGTCATCCATTTAGACGTAAAGAATGGCAGGAGTGTTGAACTTTGAATATCCTACCTTCCTGGAACAACTAAAGAAGGCGTTGGAGAACTTCCAGCCCAAAAATTCTCGCTTCCAACCAAGAAGGGAACCGGTGGACAAGATCAAGGTAAATGAACTTCCTGAGTTTAATGGTGGTACTGACCCTGAAGTTTACTTGGAGTGGGAAAGAAACATGGAGAAGCTCTTTGACTTCAAGGATTTGGAGGACGAAGAGAGGTGCAAATACGCCATCCTAAAGCTAAGCAAAGGGGCTTCCCTTTGGTATGAAGGGCTTAAGGTACAACGCACCAGAAATGGAAAGGGTAAGATTGCTTCTTGGGAGTCCTTAAAACGTAAACTACGTAAGAGGTATGTTCAAACTGCGCACAAGTTATCCTTATACAAAAAGATTGCTAACCTTGTACAAGGAAGAATGAGTGTTAGTGAGTACATAGAAGAATTTGAGAACTTAGTTCTGATGGGAGAAGTAGAAGAAAACGAGGAGATAAAAATGGCTAGGTTCTTACGTGGGCTAAATCGTAGTATTGCTAATACGGTTGATTTATGTCCATACTCTGATTTTGATACTTTGTGTGGGTTGTGTCTAAAAATTGAGGCACAAGGGAAGGGAAAACATGAGGGTGAGTCTAGTAAGAGTCATATTTGGTCACGAGCGGATGAAGTGAATAAGGCCAATTCTACTAATACTAATCAACCCCTCACTAATAAGAACAACCCCGCAGCCCCACCCCAATCTAATCCCAAAACACCCACTGAAACTAGTCTATCCAAGGTACGTTGTTTCAAGTGTCAAGGGTTTGGTCACTACAAAAACGCTTGTCCCAATAAAAGAGTTGTGACCTTAAGAGAAGTAATCATCATTAGGGATGAAATATGGGAAGAGGAACAACGTATAGGAGCTGTTTTCAATGTTAATGAGGGAGAGGAAGAGGAAGAAGAAGATATTGAGGCTTATGAACCCCCGGCTTATGACACACTCTTAGTACTACGTACTCTACATGCTAACCCCATTCAACATGACACCGAACAAAGAGACCAACTATTCCATACTAAGTGTCAAGTTAAAGACAAATGGTGTAGTTTAATCATTGACGGAGGTAGTTGTACCAACGTTGCCTCAACTGAAATGGTAGACAAACTAGGTCTAGCTACTACTAATCACCCTAACCCTTATGCACTACATTGGTTAAACAACGGGAACAAAGTGAGGGTCACTAAACAAGTGAGGGTTGGTTTGACCATGGGTTCCTATGTTGATGAGGTCTTATGCGATGTCATTCCTATGGATGCTTGTCATATACTACTAGGCCGTCCTTGGCAGTTTGATAGGGACGTAGTTCACCATGGGAGAAGGAATGAGTATGAATTAAGTGATAAGGGAAAGAAAATTGTGCTCAAACCCATGACACCTCAAAACGTAGGTAACATGTTAGCTAATCGAGTCAAAAAACCCAGCCTCTCAATGTTTGCTAGTAAACATGGGGGATTACATGCCATAGAAGAGGGAGAGTTGGATGCCGTTGTGTTTACTAAAGAGGAACCAGTTAAGGTTGAAGATGAGCTTGGAGGGAAACAATTGAAGGAACTGGGTATCGTCATTCCTAATGAATTACCCGCCGGTTTGACAACTAGAGGAGATCATGAAATCTTAAGGTATGAAGGTAGTAAGAACAATGTCTTGGCAAGTGCTTTATCTTGTCACCTCCTGCACTCACCCATCTTAGGTGCAAGCACGCTTGGATTTAAGAATTTGAAGGACTACTACTCCATGGATGCTGATGTACTTACCGAGTGCAAGGCTGATTCTCTTGGTACTTTTGATGAGTTTGTTTTGCAGGAAGATCCTCCTTTTAAAAGGAACCATCTTTGTGTCCCAAGGCATTCTATTTCAGAGTGTGTAACTAGAGAAGCCTACAAAGGAAGGTCCGACAAAAACAGAAAAACGAGACTCTTCCAAGAGGGTGACTTGTTGTTGGATCACTTGAGAAAGGAGAGGTGTCTAAGCAAAGGGAAGAACAAGTTGAAACCACAACCAGAAGTTCCAGACAAGGGAAACAACAACGCTTGCAAGATGAAGTTGCCAGATGATTATGGAGTTCATACCACGTTCAAAGTGGGAGTTCTTTTTCCTTATCTTGATGGCATTTCAGAATTGAGGACAATTCCTTTTCAAGGGGGAGGAGATGATCCGAATAAGGAAGCTACTAAAGAGCTCAATGAAAGAACACTAGCTCCTAATAGTCCTAGTCCAACAACAATAGTACTAATAGTGAGTCGTCTTCAATTATTGAGCTAGCTCGAGCTTGGACGAATAAAGGAGCAAATAAGTCAAGGTCTTATGAAGGCATTAACTTGGGTTCACACCTTGGCTATGTTCACATAGTGTGCACATCCTCAAGCTTTGTTTTTGGCTCCATGTTCACACAATGTGCCGCGGCTGATTGCTCTTTGTTAGAGCTTTGTTATTAGCTCCTAGTTTACATAGCTTTGTTATTAGCTCCTAGTTCACATAGGTGTAAGCTTTGTTATTGTCACCCTAACCAGCCGGTTTTAGGGTCTTTTGTAGGCTATATATAGCCATCTATTTGAATGAATAAATCATCCAATATTGTCATCACAAAACTGAGTAAAGCTAAGCTTTCTTTTACGTCCTTGTAGTTTACAAGACAAAGTCTAGAGTAAGTCGCGTTACAAGCTCTAAACTCGCTACTTCAATCGCGTGTTTGATTTAGCACCCGCTTTGTTGGAGTATAGGTCTACTTCACTAAGCATACTATCCTTTGGTTACGGTTTATTCATCCTCAAACTATCTTTACATACTATTTTGGTTACTGATGAGGGTCGGTTACCTGACATGGACCGCCTGCCAATCAGGCCCCGAGGCGGCCAAGTCTCAAAGGGGGGAAAAGGTCTGTCAAGAAGCTTTTCCCCATCAATCACTGGAATCTCCAAAGGTAGCCCCAATCTCTCGGGTCATCCGCCAAACGGAGTAAACCAAGCCTGCCGCCTGCTTCCAGGGCGTTCCCGCCTGAATGAAGCCGAAGGAAAACCGAGGACCCATCCGTCTTTTTATCTAAGGTAAGGGGAAATGGGTGGACAAGGTAAGTCCACGTGTCGCGCCAACATCCACCCATTTCCCTCCTCTTCTTTCTTTTTTCCTCTCTCTTGTGGGAAGGTATAAATACCTACCCACTTCCCACATGAGGGGGGTTGGATTTTCTCTCTCTAGACTCTTACTCTTAAAACGCCGCCTAGTTCCTCACGAGCTAGGTTCGTCAAGGCATTTCACGGACTGACTTAGGCATCGGAGAGGGTTTCCTCGGACAACCTCCGAGACCCTGTGCGTTTATTTGTGCAGGGAGCAGGCCATTTTCCGCCGGGAAAGTCCGATTCCAAGAGTGAGGGGAAGGGGAGATCGAGAGAATCAAGCGACTAATTATCCATCATCAATCCAATTACACTCCCGGATTCTGAGCCGGGTGAATTGTTTCCATACCTGAACAATTTGGCGCCGTCTGTGGGGAGCTTACGGTTGTGCCCACGAGTTACCCACTAAAATCAACCACTCATAACCACAAAACTAAACACAATCATGCCAGAAATCGTCGATGACAGTGCAGGAGCGGGTCCGACGGTCCCTCCGGTGACCCCCCTGTACGGAATGCCGCTGTTGGAGAGGGTCCCTCCTGCCACAATCCTCGGGGTAGAGGGAACCAATCCCCTCGGTAGATCTAACACTGCTGTGACACCCGAGCTGGGGGCACGCCCTGGACGTGCTCTTAATCTGACCCCAGCTCAGATGGCACAGGCAGCCGCGTTCTTCTCCGCGATGCTGGATCAGGAGTTCACACCTGAGGACCTGGTGGGCAGGGTCGCATCGGCTCCTAGGCAACCGTCCCCAGGCAGCAGGGACGAGGCCGGGGGCACGAGGCGGACCGCCGCCAGAAACGCTCAGAGAAAAGCGAGAAGAACAGCCCAAGTGTATACGCATGTGCAGAGGCGTATTACCACTGACAAACCAGAACCACCTACCCAGCAGGCGGTCTCTATTCACACGACAGAATCGGCGTCTGGAGGGCAGGGAGGCTTATCTCAAGGATTACAGGAGCGCATGAGGCCCAGGGAGCCTGTGTCAAAACGCCTAGGAGAGAGGCCAGGCGGAGTTTTCTCCAGGCTAACACCTGCGGCCAAGGAACAGTCAGCCCCCGGCTTATCACAAAGCTTGCAATCCAGACTCAACCGAGGACAACCGCTCGAATCCAGGTACCATCAGGGTGAAAACCTCTGCCACTCCCAGAGGAAGAGGCCCAGGCAGACCTCCTCGGGAACAGAGGACGAGGCAGCTAGCAGACCGCCACCGAGGCACCGCTCCCCCAGTACGAGGAAACCAACCCATAGACAATGGGAATCTCATGGTAACCAGTCTGGGGAAAGCAGGTCACGACTGGTAGGCAGGCCTACGAAAACCCCGTTGCACCCTGAGGTACAAGAGTACCCCATTCCAAAAATTAAAATGCCCACCATCAAATTTGACGGGACGACGGACCCCGAAGACCACCTGGCAGCCTTTGAAAGCCACATGGGCATGTATGATGTAGATGATGCCATCTGGTGCAAAGTCTTCCCTACCACCTTGGTGGGACTTGCACAGGGGTGGTTCAGAGATCTCCGCCAGGGGTCAATCAGATTCTTCATAGAGTTGGCTGAAATTTTCCTTGAACAGTACGCCGGAAATAAGAGAAGACGCCTTACCCGTTTCGATCTCATGACCCTGAAACAAAAGAAGGGTGAGAGTGTGAGAGAATACATGAGGAGATTCGATCTATCCTACCAGCAGGTTAGGGAGATCGACGATTCCACCGCCGCCTACGCCCTGACAATCTCCCTACTTCCAGGGGAAATGAAAAACCAGATGATCAGGGCCCAGCCAGAAACCTTGGCCATGGCCAGAAAGATTGCTGAGGGGTTCATTCTGCAGGAGGAGTTCCACGGCCTGACGGACACCCCTGCAGGCCAAACAAAGCCTCAAGGGGGACCGCAGGGTGGAAGGGGCAGAGGTGAACCAGGAAAGCAGAAAGAAGAGGGAGACACTCCCAAGAAAGAACGCCCAGTCTACCAACCCAGATTCGATAGTTACACCGCTCTGAACAAATCCAGGGCGGAAATCTTCGAACTGGAAAAAGAAACTGCCAAATGGAACCGTCCAAGCAAACCTCGCAGCCCAAAAGGCGACCCAAAGAAATTCTGCACTTTCCACGACTGTATTGGCCACACCACCGAAGAGTGCCGTCACCTGAAGGATGAAATTGAGAAATTAATCAGGAACGGATGGTTGGCCAACTACGCAGCTAAAAACAAGTCTCAGAAGGAAGTGTCTGAGAAACCCGAAGGGTCAGTGCAGAACCGGATGGTAATCCACGTGATTTCAGGGGGCACTGAGGGCCAGCTCAGTCGAAGAAGTCAAAAAAGGCAAATGCGCGAGCTGAGAAACCAGATCTGCTACGCTGAGAAAGAAGGGAGCCCAAAGGGAGTGACACTAAGTATCACCCCTGATGATGCAGGACGGGTGATATATCCGCACAGTGATCCTCTGGTGCTGTCCCTAGAAATCAGCAACCATATTGTGCGAAGATGTATGGTAGACACAGGCGCATATACAAACCTTTTGTACAAGGATGCTTTCGAAAAGATGGGCCTAGAAAAAAGGCATCTACGGCCTGCTCCTGGGTCCCTGTATGGATTCAGTGGGGCCGGCGTGCTGCCCATGGGCATCATCGACTTGCCTGTAACCTTCGGGGAAGGTTCCGCAGCCAGGAATGTCAGGGCAACCTTTGTTGTTGTGGACGCAAGGTCTGCCTACAATGCCCTGATTGGCAGGGCCACGCTGGATGAAATCGAGGCCGCAATCTCCATCAGAGCTCTCACCATTGCGTATGTCACAGACTTCGGGCTGGAAGGAAAGATACGCGGGGACCAGGAGTCAGCCAGACAATGCTACTCCGTGGCCCTACAAGAGCACGAGCGGGACAGAAAAGGAAAGAGAAAAGCCGACAGTTCCCCCTGCAGAGAAGGCGAAGTCCCAGTCGAGCACCCGACGCCCGACCGCCTGGAACCAGGAGGCGAAAGCATGCTGGTGGACTTAGAACCAGGGAGACAGGTCCTGGTGGGAACAGGTTTGGAGGAATCCTACCAGGCCGAACTGGTCAAACTTCTAAGAGAGAACAAAGACGTGTTTGCCTATTCTGCAGACGAGATGCCCGGCGTTGATCCCTCATGCATCGTTCACAAGCTGAACGTAAGCATGGATGCTCGCCCTGTAAAACAAAAGAAACGAAACATGTCTGCAGAAAAAGACGCAGCAATCAAGGAAGAAATCGACAAACTCTTGAAAGCAGACTTCATTGAAGTCTGCGACTACCCAGAATGGCTGGCAAATGTTGTCATGGTCAAAAAGTCGTCTGGAGCATGGAGAATGTGCGTCGACTTTACGAACCTGAACAAAGCCTGCCCAAAAGACTGCTATCCGCTCCCTCGGATCGATCAATTGGTAGACGCCACCAGTGGCTACACCATGCTAAGCTTCTTAGACGCCTTTTCAGGCTACCACCAAGTGTACTTGTGGCAGCCGGACAGGGTGAAGTGTGCGTTCATCACTAGTTCGGGCACTTACATGTATAAGATGATGCCCTTCGGGCTTAAAAATGCGGGAGCTACGTACCAGCGTCTGGTTGACAAAGTGTTTGAAAAACAAAAAGGCAGAAACATTGAGGCTTACGTTGATGATGCCATCGTAAAAAGCAGGGAAGACAGGGAGCACCTGACAGACTTGCAGGAAACCTTCAATTCCCTGCGCGCTTATAAAATGAAACTAAATCCGAAAAAGTGCACGTTTGGAGTACGCTCCGGAAAGTTCCTAGGGTTCTTGGTCAGTTCTCGGGGTATAGATGCCAACCCTGAAAAAATTCAGGCAGTTCTGGACCTCCCTGAGCCCAGGACCATCAGGGACATCCAGCGCCTGACGGGACGAATGGCCGCCTTGGCACGATTCATAGCCCGATCAGCAGACAGAGCCACTCCTTTTTTCAAAATTCTGAAAGGAAACAAACAGTTCAAATGGGAAAGCGAGCAGAAAGAGGCCTTCGAGCAACTGAAGGACCATCTTAAGAGGCTCCCTACCCTGGCAAGACCAGTAGCAGGAGAGAAACTCTTCCTCTACATTGCAGTAACTAATATAACTGTCAGCGCGGTCATCCTACGGGAAGAGGCAGGCACCCAGCAACCCATATACTTTTTGAGTCATGCGCTGGGGGCAGCTGAGAAGAATTATCCGATGGTTGAAAAAGCCGCCTACGCGGTCATAATTGCAGCCAGGAAGCTCAGACCTTATTTTGACGCGCATCCAGTCATAGTCCTCACCGACCAACCCCTGGAAAAGGTGTTGGAAAAATTCGAAAAATCGGGAAGACTGTTGAAATGGGCAATTGAGCTAAGTGGGCTAGGTATCTCTTACCAGCCAAGAACAGCCATCAAAGCCCAAGCTCTGGCAGACTTTTTGGCTGAGTGCTCCCATTCAGGGGAAGAGGAAGCCCCCGCCCAGGAGTGGGTCGTATACACTGATGGGTCATCAACGGCCAACGGCGCAGGCGCAGGCGTCGTATTAACCAGCCCAGAAGGGACCGACTTTGAGCATGCTCTCAGATTCGTTTTCCCAGCATCAAACAATGAAGCAGAGTATGAAGCAGTACTCGCAGGCGTCAGGCTGGCTAAAGCCGCAGGGGCGGAACGAATTGTTTTAGCAACAGACTCCCAGCTCATCGCCAACCAAATCAATGGAGAATACGAAGCAAGAGACCAGGCAATGGCCGCATACCTAGAGATGGTAAAAGGAGAATTGTCCGGCCTAAAATCATATGAGGTCAAACAAATTCTCCGATCCCAGAACAACAGAGCAGATGCCCTGTCAAAAATGGCAAGCTCCAGTCTGCAGGACATCCGAAGATCAGTATGGGTCGACGTTTTACACGAGAAGTCTACTGATCCCTGTCAAATGATTAATGCCGTGGAAGAAGAGCTGGAAAGCTGGATGACCCCTTTCGTCCAGTACAAGAGGCACGGTATCTTACCGTCAGACTCGTTACAAAAAAGGAAAGTACAGGCTAAAGCGGCCTGGTTCATATTCATTAATGGAGAACTCTACAAAAAATCTTTTACTTATCCCCTGCTTAAATGCCTACGTGCGGATCAGGCCGCTGAGGTATTGGATGATATCCACTCAGGGATTTGTGGGCATCACATTGGCGGGAGGTCGCTGGCCCACAAGGCCCTCAGGGCAGGCTACTACTGGCCTACCATGCTGGCAGATGCCAAGAGCCTGACCCAGAAATGCAGAAAATGCCAACTTTTTGCCCCATCGATCCATGCCCCAGCTCAGGAGCTCAGGCCAATCCTATCTCCCATCCCTTTTGCTCAATGGGGGATGGACATCCTAGGACCCTTCACGGTGGCCACAGGGGGCATAAAATTCTTAATTGTCGCCATAGACTACTTCACCAAATGGGTGGAGGCTGAAGCTGTACCTAACATCACTGAGCCGGCAGTCAGGAAGGTGATCTGGCGAAATGTCATCACCCGGTTCGGTGTACCAAAAATGCTGGTATTTGACCACGGAAGGCAGTTCGATAATGACCCACTAAGAAACTGGCTGGAAAGCCACAACATCTTGGTCGCCTACTCAGCCGTCTGCCATCCTCAAACCAATGGACAGGCGGAAGCAGCCAACAAACAAATTCTGAACGGCCTGAAGAAAATGGTGGATGACTGCAAAGGCAGGTGGGCTGATGAACTCCCCAGTATACTCTGGTCCATCCGAACTACCAGAAAGGAGTCAACAGGCCAGACCCCATTTGGCCTAGTATATGGAGCAGAGGCTTTATTGCCAATTGAGACAAGGATTCCCTCTCTACGTTCCCTGCAGTACAACCAGGCTGAGAATGAAGCCGCAATGGTTGAGGCCCTGGACCTGGTAAATGAGCTAAGAGAGGAAGCCAGTACCAATATCGCTGCCTACCAGCAGCGAATGAGGAAAGCTTTCAATAGCAAAGTCCGACAGAGGAGCTTCCAGGTGGGCGAATTAGTTCTGAGAAAAACACAGGCGATTGGAAAGTCAAGAGAGCATGGGAAGCTAAGTGCCAATTGGGAGGGCCCATACCAAATAACTCAGGTTCTGGGTCCAGGCACGTACAGGATAGCCAATCTGGAGGGACAAGAGCTAGGCGCTCATTGGAATGCAGACACACTAAAGAAATATTACGTCTAAGCAAGAGTGTAGGCAATTTTTACTTTTACTAGAGTAAAAAGGCGGAGGACGATCAGAAATGTCGACGGCTCCGACCACCCCTATGTCAAGAAGAAAATTTTAAGAGAAATGAGAAAATGCAGATTTATACTCGTTGCCTGTTCACACTCGCGTCTTTCACACACAAACGAGCAGGGGGCAATAGGGGGAGGCCCCCCTGTTGCCAAAATTGGGAAAAGTGAACCCCCCAACGCAAACCAAAGAAAGCTACCCTGCCTACCTCTGGGCAGGCAGGGGGCAGGCCCCCTGGACTTTGAACGAAAAGCCAGGAGCAGGCCATACCAACAAGGACTGGGGGCAGGCCCCCCAACCTTGTATAAAAAACGCAAAAAGCTACCCTGCCTACCTCTGGGCAGGCAGGGGGCAGGCCCCCTGGACTTTGAACGAAAAGCCAGGAGCAGGCCATACCAACAAGGACTGGGGGCAGGCCCCCCAACCTTGTATAAAAAACGCAAAAAGCTACCCTGCTTACCTCTGGGCAGGCAGGGGGCAGGCCCCCTGGACTTTGAACGAAAAGCCAGGAGCAGGCCATACCAACAAGGACTGGGGGCAGGCCCCCCAGCCTTGTATAAAAAACACAAAAAGCTACCATGCTTACCTCTGGGTAGGCAGGGGGCAGGCCCCCTGGACTTTGAACGAAAAGCCAGAAGCAGGCCATACCAACAAGGACTGGGGGCAGGCCCCCCAGCCTTGTAGAAAAAACGCTGAGGAATCTCCCTTCCTACCCCTAGGCAGGCAGGGGGCAGGCTCCCTAGATTTTAAACAAAAACCAGGGACAGGCCAAGCAAACAAAAACCCTCCTACCTACAGGCGGGTGGGTTGCAAATCAAACTCATGAAGAATCAAAATACACAAAAGCAAACAGAAAATTCACATATAAAAGAAAAACCATTAACGAATCCCGCCGACACCGCCACTTCCACCTCCTGGAGAATCTCACCCTTCTCTTTCTCCCAGTCTTCGGTCTTCGTCGCCAGATCCTCGGTCTTCGCCGCCAGATCGCCAAGGGCCGCCTGCAGATCAGAGTTTGCCTTAGAAAGGCGCTCGCCAAGGTCAACAACGCTCTTCTTAGCATGGTCCAGTTCAGCCAGAGCTTTTCTGGCCCGCTCCAATTCAGCAAAGGCCTGCTGCGCTCTCTTGGACTCCTCCCCCAGGCGAGACACCTCCCGTGTAGCTTTCTCGCTCTCAGACTTCCAATGGATAGCCCGACCCCTGGCCTCTTCTAGCTCAATCTCCTTTTTCGCCAGCTGATCCTTCAGGCTGGCAATGAGAGCAACGTCCCTCTTAACTGCAGAAAGGCGATCTGGGTTGGCTAGTTCCTCGTCACTCAGGCGACCAAGGGCAGCCAGCTCCGCGGAAGCCTGCATAATACGGGAGGTGCGCTTAATATACTGGGTCACTTGACTGGCAGCGGACTTGACGGTCTTGAGAAGATGGTCAGTTAAAACCGCCCCTGAGTCGGAGAGTAGGGCAGAAATATCCTGGCTGTCACCCGCATTGTAGTGGAACTCAACGTTCTCCTCAGATAACAGGGTGGCGGGAATCTCCGGAGCAAAACGCTTGGGTTCAGGCGTGGCAGTCTCCAAATCCACCACCTGGTCAACGTTAGGGGCCTCCCGACTCCTCTTTCTGGTCAGTGACCGGGGGGTACTCTCCCCAGTCTCCTCGGAACCTGCGGCCCGCGGCTGCGAGGAAATCTGAATCCCTGCTGAAAGGCCCTCTTGCCTGCCAATAGGCGAAGGAGTAGCCTCAAAAGCAATCGCCCTCGCAGCTGGCGAGGGGGTAGCCTCAGAAACCGCCGTCTTGGCGGGCGTAACCCGAGGAGGAGGGGGAAGCCTTGGCCTACTGAATGACAGGCCCTTCAAATGCTTCATCAGATTTTTCTCGCCTCTCCTAAAACCAGGGGGAAGAGAAGGGCGACTCTGGATGACAGTAAGGTTCTCGTCCAGGCCCAGGCGTCTCACCTCTCCTTTCTTCCAGATGAAAGTGGCAAGAGCTGCAAAGCAAACAAACAGGCCGTAAAGGCATTTCCGAAATACACAAGAGTTAGAAGGAATCACTAGCACTCCTGAACTACCTTTATCCAGACCCGGATTCATGCCCAGCCGGGTCAAATAATTGTCAGTCGCTAAAAGCTCCGCATGAGGGAGCCATAAGGTGGGGCCATACACCCCGTACTTGTTGGTATGGCCTGCAAAGTAGGCCGTCAACTCTTTCTCCTTCTCACTTAGCTTAACCTCCAAAGCCTTCCCGCCCACGCCAGGGTGGTACTCCTCAGGGGTCTCCATCCTAGTGTGGATGTGATTCCTGAAGTGACGAGGAATCCTCCACCCATGGGTGCTGTGTACGTAAATGAAGTTGTTCTTCCAATCCCTCAAGCTGTCCATACCAGGCCACACCAAACAATGTCCCTTCTGCCTCAAAAGGGACCAGTAACCAGGGGAGCCCGTACTCCCAGATGAAACCATCTGCAAACCCACCATGAACCGCAAGGCGTCGATGGAAGGCTCCATGCGGTGGAAAAGGCAGGTCCAGACATATGAAATCAACGCCCTGACAGCTGTGGCTGTCAGCTGGGCGACGGCGACGTTCATGCGCCTGAAGATCTCCTCTAAGACAGGATGGAGGGGAAAGCGAAGGCCAAACTCTAAACATTTATGAAAGACCGCTATACACCCATCCGGGGGGTTGCATACGGTATCCTTTTCGCCAGGGACAACAACTGTGTACCCCTCCCCAAAGTTATAGAGCCGCTCAATCACGACGGCGGCGTTCTTAGCAAGGATCACTTCCCGATTTTTCGGGTCAGAGAACGTGCTCAGAGGGATGCGATATTTAGCCTTGTCCAGATAATAAACCCTCCCCTTCTCCCGACGAACGAGGGGGCCGGAAGTTCGGGAAGGGTCAACTTCCAACGCCTCGTCGTCCGAGTCGATAGCGTCAAACGAGGGGGGTTCAGGAGAATTACCGCCCCCACTATCCGCCGAGTGTTCCTCCTCAAAATCAACCTCCCTAGAGGAGGAGGCAAAGTCCATCCCTTCTCCCCTCCTTGATGGGTCGGTAAAGGGCAAAATCCTTTCACGGGTTCCCGACATGATTACTCTAAAAAAGGAAAAGATGCAGAAAAAAGAAAACCGAAGAAAGAAAAAGAGCGGAGGATGGAAATCTGACCTAAGGATCGCCCGACAGCACGCCACAAGCCCAAAGAGGGAGTTTCAGGGAAATGGGAGTGCAAGGAAGAAGTGATCCGTCAATACCCAAAGGTTTTTGGCAAAAAGAAGAAAGTGAAGGAATATCGAAAGAAGAGAGAGATTGGAAAAGAGGAAGGTGATGGACGATGAATTACTTTTATAGAGGAAGGCATGCCAAGAGTCACTCAGCCCTCTTGAATTCGCCCAAGGGCTGCGGTCCACGCGTCACCCCTAGGGAGGTCTACCCTAGACAACTTCCCAAGAAAAACCTTGGGAGGACCAAAGGGTGTCAGCAGGCTGGTCACCCTATGACGTCCCCCCTAAAAAAAAAAAAAAAAAAAAAACGCAAAATAGTCATTTCATTGAAAACCCCGCAAGGGAAAGATACATCGCAAGACGAGCATGAAAGAAAATTACATAAGGCTTGAAAAATTCCAGCCTGACAGAAGTTAAAAGGCCCTGCCACGCAGGCCTAGTCGTCCCCCAAATCTGGGGAATAATCTCCAGGACTGCCCGGACTCCCGAGAGTCGAACCCCAGTCCCAACTTGGGGAACCCTGAAAGGGGTCACTTGAAGCACCGCCATCATCTCTGTCGCTCAAGCAGCCGAGACCTTCACTATCGCCAGAATCATGACTGCTGTCTTCCCAATCCCTTCCAAAAGGGACAGCACGGGACTCATCGCAAGTGCGACAACCTGTCTTCTTTACAGGCGAAGAAGGGCCCGACTCCAAGGAAGAATCGGTGCCAGAGTTGGGGCCGAACTGTTCAGGGTGCAGCCATGGAAAACATTCATGGCACCCCCTATCATAACAGCCCCCCCCCCCCCCTTGGGAGCAACGCCTGAACCTAGGCGCGGCAGGAGGAGGGGACCTCCTAGGGCGTTTGCCCATCCTGATAGAGGCCTTCCGACCCCTTCGGCGAAGGCGAAGCTGAGAGCAGCGACTCCGACGAACAGCTAAATAAGCCGTCCGCGCATATCTGAGCCTCCAAAACCCCCTGAAGATGAAGGAAACATGTTTGACTCCACGGTGAACTACACTTTTCTTGATCCAAGCCATGTTTAAAATGAGGAAAATGGAAAGATTGAAGGTGGAATGAAGCACAAATGATCAAGAAAGCCAAAGGTTTTATACCAAGGAAAATCCTGCATTAATGGTGTCCCAACCATCTCTGCAAGGGAGAGGGCCAATCAGCGGAGCGGCACGCTGCCCAAAAATTCTTTATGCAAAGGGGGGTAATCATAACGAAAGACGTTTGAACTCCCTGAGTGCTCAGAGAAATTAAAGCATGTTCCCTCGGGAACATGCGACGCATTAAATGCGAAGTGTCCAAAGAAGCAACCTCCCGCTGTCCCGGAACAAGACATCGCCTGCCGAGCTGGAACCCCGTTCCTCCTCAGCCGGCGAGGGCCAATTGATGAGGGTCGGTTACCTGACATGGACCGCCTGCCAATCAGGCCCCGAGGCGGCCAAGTCTCAAAGGGGGGAAAAGGTCTGTCAATAAGCTTTTCCCCATCAATCACTGGAATCTCCAAAGGTAGCCCCAATCTCTCGGGTCATCCGCCAAACGGAGTAAACCAGGCCTGCCGCCTGCTTCCAGGGCGTTCCCGCCTGAATGAAGCCGAAGGAAAACCGAGGACCCATCCGTCTTTTTATCTAAGGTAAGGGGAAATGGGTGGACAAGGTAAGTCCACGTGTCGCGCCAACATCCACCCATTTCCCTCCTCTTCTTTCTTTTTTCCTCTCTCTTGTGGGAAGGTATAAATACCTACCCACTTCCCACATGAGGGGGGTTGGATTTTCTCTCTCTAGACTCTTACTCTTAAAACGCCGCCTAGTTCCTCACGAGCTAGGTTCGTCAAGGCATTTCACGGACTGACTTAGGCATCGGAGAGGGTTTCCTCGGACAACCTCCGAGGCCCTGTGCGTTTATTTGTGCAGGGAGCAGGCCATTTTCCGCCGGGAAAGTCCGATTCCAAGAGTGAGGGGAAGGGGAGATCGAGAGAATCAAGCGACTAATTATCCATCATCAATCCAATTACACTACCCGGATTCTGAGCCGGGTGAATTGTTTCCATACCGGAACAGTTACTTTGTTTCACGTTCATTTCAGCATACTACTCATTCATCACATCCTTGTTTCAAAGTTCATATTAACTCACATCACTCTCCAAACGTCACCAGCAGCTCGATGACCCTCATAGGGAGGATCCCTGCCCCGCTGAATCCGTATAATGATATAGGGGCGGGCTTGAGGTGCCTCTTCTCTATGTTCATTTTATCAAATGCTTCTTTGTACAGTAAGTTGGTGTTGGCGCCCTGTGTCTACCATGCACCTTCTTACTATGTGATTGCTGATGACAAGAGATAAGACCAGAGGATCGCTGTGAGGGTAGATTACTCGCTCTGCATCCTGGGGAGTGATGCTCAGAGTCAGGCCTGTTGGGCTCCCTGCTCTTTCAGCATAGTAGATTTGATTTCGGAGCTCTCGGATTTGCCTCTTTTGGCCCCTCCAGCTTGTCCAGCCCTCAGTATCTCCTAACACCACAAGAATTATCATGCGGTTCTGCGTTGGGACCTCGGGCTTGTCTGTTGCAACTTTCTGACTTTTGTTCCTTGCGACATAGTTACCTAGCCAGCCATTCCTGATGAGCTTCTCTATCTCATCCTTCAGGTGGCGGCACTTTTCACTCGTATGCCCTACGCAGTCATGGAATGTGCAGAATTTTTTCGGGTCGCTCTTTGGGCTGCGGGGCTTACTCGGGCGGTTCCATTTGGCTGTCTCCTTCTCCAGCTCAAATATCTCAGCTCTTGATTTGTTAAGGGCTGTGTAGCTGTCAAACCTTGGCTGGTAGGCCACACGCTCCCTTTTTGGGGTGTCACCCTCCTCAGTTTTCTGTCTTCCTGTCGCTTCGCTCCTGCTGCGTCCACCCTGCGGTCCCCTCTGTGGCCTGGAGGGCCTTGTGGGGGTATCCGGCAGGCTGTGGAACTCCTCCTGCAGCATAAAGCCTTCGGCTATCTTTCGAGCTTTCGCCAAGGTTTCTGGCTGGGCTCTAATCATCTAGTTTTTCATCTCCCCTGGGAGCAACAAATTGGTTAATGCATTAAGCTGCTGTTGGATCATCAATTTCCCTGACCTGCTGGAAGGCTAGGTCAAATCTCTCCAGATATTCCTTGATGGTCTCTCCCTTCTTCTGCTTCAGGGGCATTAGGTCAAATCGAGTCAGCCTTCGCCTCTTATTTCCTGCATACTGGTCGAAGAAGGCTTCGGCCAGTTCTATAAAATAGCAGATTGATCCCTGCGGCAGGTCTCTGAACCATCTCCGAGCCAGGCCTACCAAGGTGGTAGGGAAAATTTTGCACCAAACCACGTCATCGCGTCGTACATCCCCATGTGGCTTTCATAGGCTGCCAGGTGATCTTCGGGATCGGTCGTTGACGGGAAGAATTTGCCGTGGATCCCACCGATCAAAAATTACCCAACGAACCTTAGCTAAGTAGCTAGGGCAAGTCGGGTCGATCCTTAGGGATGGGAGTTCGGACTAGGGTGTGCTACGGTCTAAGACTAGGTTCAAAACAAACTAAACTATGGCTAGGGATAGCTAATAACTAAGCTAAACAAGTAACTAACGACAAAAAAAGGAAGCTAATAAATCGATAAGAAGAAACTAGGGCTAGGTCGGGTTCATGGATGTCAAGGGGATCAAAAGAAGGAAATGGGGGTCACTAGCATGCTCTCGTAGCCTAGGTTACGGTCGGGCTCTCGCCACTTGAACGGCCTAGGGGTCATCCTCACCACGCTCTCGCTACTAATGAGGGACCAAACCAACCAACCAAACAACCACATACAAGAGAAGAGGCAAGGAAAACAAGGATTGATCGTCTCAAGTCTCACAAGCATTACATCAAACATGTGGAGTGCAAGGCAAATGGGAAACAACAAAAACAACCTCTAGCATCACCAATTTCCATCCCAATCATCCCTAATCAACACCCAATCCCCCTACTAACCCTAGGGGATAACTAATCACACATAACTAAACTAGAACAAGCACAAACAAGAGAAACAAGCACAAGAACAACAACTTCCATTATGAAGAACAAAAGGGATGAACAACAAACACAAACAAAGATGAAAACTTGATTAACTATTAAAGATTAAGAGAAAAAGGAGAAGAAGGATTATACCAACTATAAAGGAATGGAAAAGATGAACACTTGCATAAAATAATACCCAAACATCCACCAATGTTGTCAAGATTGGTAGACTCTTCAAGAATCCCCATAATACAAGAGTAGTCTAACTAGATTAAACTAAGATTAAGGAGTAATTAAAGACTAATCTACACTAATCTAAGCTAATCTAGTCTAAAATATGCCTAGGGTTTCATAAGATATTGTATCCATATAAGAGGGGGGGGGGGGTATTTATAGGGTTACAATGCAAAGGAATTGAAAGGAAGTCACGCGGTGCTGTATTGGGCCCTTCCCGGTGGGGATGGATGGTCCCGGTCGGGATGGTACATAACACCGGGTGGTGTTATGCATAACACCGGGAGGTGTTATGCTCTTCCCGGTCGGGATGATGTCGGTCCCGATCGGGATGGGGTGGTCCCGACCGGGAAGGTGGTGATCCCGGCCGGGATCAAGCTCCAGTAGCTGTCTTCTTCTTTGCTCTTCATCCTGGTCGTGATGGGGTCTTTCCCGACCGGGATGGGTCTTGTAGGCTTCAAATATGATCCCATAGGTCCCTCCTTGCTCTTTTTAGGCTTCTCATTGATTCTCGGTGCTCGGGAATGGGTCCCGAGGGCTCGGGATCGAGTCTAAGCCACCGGGTGATTGTCGCTTCTCCTCGTTGGCTCCAAATGTGTCTGAAACGAGTCGGAATCGTTCCATATCTCCAATAATGGTTCTAGAAACCTAACACAAGCTAGAAGAAGCGTAATTAGCCTCTAAAACCACTCCGAAGAGCGATTCCACAAGAGAAACCGGGACCAAACACAACAAATAAGCACTACAAACCACACTTATCAACTCCCCCACACTTAACCCTTACTCGCCCTCGAGTAAGCACGAACTGACTACTAAACTAAAAACTAAAATACTAGCCAAGCGGGTATTAGCGCATCCTACGCCCTTTCAACTCACGCGAGAACACTTAGAGGACAAGTGCTCTTCGCTAGGCAAGTGAGGTCTTGCGACAAAACCGTAGGTACAACCGAACACGAAAACGCATAAACAAACAAACACACAAACAAACAAACAATCGGTTGCATCCAAGACAAAACAAATACCGCTTCCCTCAACAAAGCGGTGAAAGAGGCACCGGTTAAGGACTCAAGGCAAATGACAACGTTCCCAAGCTAGCAATACAAACCGAAATGGACAAAACCTTAATAGTATGACAACAAAGCAACAAAAATGTTGGTAACTTACCTAGGTTCCTCCTAACCTTCTAAGAACGTATTACGGAACGATGGGCGGGATGGAAAAAGGATGAACCACGGAGTTATTCGACACTGTAGGTAGGTGAGACCCCGCCACCTTTAGCGATGAGCCAAGAGGGTCGTCCCATGTCCAAAATCGCTAAACTAGTCCGAGTAAAAAGGTGGATAAGGTTGCAAAGTGAGGGAAGACCGACCGTTACCGCCATCATCCTTCCTAGGGACTCGGTCCTTTGGTAGGCTCTTCACGGTAATAGTCGGTAAAAGGCTTATTTTTGAAGGGTGAGAAATTTTTTGTGAGATGATTTTCTTTGGCATTTTTCTTTTGTATTTGGCTTTTGAGTTGCTATGCCACTTCTTTTTCTTCTTTTGTATTTTGTTTTTTTATTTATTTGTTGTGCCTTTTCTTTTTCTTCTTTCTTTTTTTTCTTTTTTTTCTTTCTTTTTCTTTCTTTCTTTTCTCGGCTTGCCCTTTTGGATAAATCTTGTATTGTAGGCATTTCTTGCAACCAAGTGAGAACTTAGACAATTTGCAACTTATTTGTAGAAATGTGTAGGAGGTAGGGAAATGGGTGAGTCGAGACGACGTCTTCCCTTCAAACCCACAAAAGGGGGAAATTTGGACTAATCAAAGCAATTTCGAACACGGTCACCTAAGGGACGGGACTCGGCAACCAAGGCCTTTTCACTCCGTGGGTGGTCATAATGGTCAAAATGAAAATCCCGTAGTAAATCCCTAGTAGAATAGGTGGACTCAAGGTAAGAAACCAACAAAATCATTGATTTAAAGTCATTTTACTAGACTAAAGTCCAAGACTCTATTCACATCAATAGAAAGGGAAAGTAAACACTTGCGCACTAGCCTCAAAACCGGGTTTTCGAAACCCTTTTATTACACACTAGACACACTAAATAAGACAAAACAAAGACACAACAAAAAACGAAAGGAAAAGAGACAAACAAAACAAACAAATAAACAAACAAACAAACACACAAAATAAACAATCACCACCCCGAAATATCCAAACGAGCCACCACATAGACCAAAAACTTCAAAAAGCTTCACCCGAGCACACACCATCACAACACATCCTCCAAAATCCACAAAAAGGAAAAAGGAGAAAGAAATGAAGGGGTATTACCGGATGTCTTGAGCCTTTCGAAACTTGTCTACGATCGCGCAACCTATAGGGAGATAGGGGAGCAAAACACACAATACAACAAAAATACGACACGAGGACACAAAAGAAAAAGACATAAAATAAAATCTTTTTGGCTTTTTTATGAAATTTTTCAATTTTTTAGAGATTTTTAATATTTTTTCAAAAAAAAACTACGAAAATAAAACTAAACTAGCTTAAGATATCGCTCCCCAACACTTAAACCGAGCAATGTCCTCATGCTCGATCGGTAGTGTGTGTGGAGACACTAAATAGAAAAGAAAAAGGGAAAATAAAATGAAAAATGAAAAATGAAAGTGAAGAAAGGGTCGAATGTGTCCGGCCGGGGTGTAATCAAGTCACCAAGGGCCGAGACGAGAAAAGATATGGATGGGGGAAGAAACAAAAAGAAGAAAATAAAAGGAAATGGGAGGGGAGGGCTAGGTGTAATCAAGTCACCTAGCCCGGATTCCGCCTAAATCCGATTAAATTCTACCGAAAAATAAAGAAAAAGTGAAAAGACTCGTTAATTTGGATTTTTCAAAGGACTCTCGATGTAGTCACGTCATCGAGAATCGGGAGCAATAAACACTAAGGCTCCGAGGGCCACCATGACACCAAATACATAAAAGGGAAGGGGAACATACAAATAAAGACTAGCAACAAAAGACGGAAAAGAAATGAGAGTCGCCTACCAAACGGTTAGCAACTCACTAACTCCATCATCTCAATGATCAATTTAGGCACGTTGCTTGTCTTTATGATCGATATTCCTCATCTTCCTTCATGTAGTCTCAAGTATCGGGCTTGCATAGGTGTAATGAGGTTGGGATTTGAGGTTAAACTCGATGCAAAGTGATGATAAAGGTGTACATATGAAGTGTAAGGGTGAGATGATAGAGGCGTGGGTGAGTAGGGAGGTTGGGAGGGGGTATAAAGTGGTGGGATGGGGCTTAAATGAACAAAGCAAGGCAAAGGGGGCTACAGGAGCTCTTCCCGGTCGGGAGCAACTCATTCTGGTCGGGAGCAAGTTCATCCCGGTCGGGAGCAAGCTCATCCCGGTCGGGACGCACCGTCAGTAGCTCCAGATTACGTGCACACTTCATCCCGGTCGGGATGACTCTTCTAGTCCTTCATTTCTCTTGAAAGCTCTACCCACAAGTCAACTAATACACCGGGATTTAGAATCCCATCCCCAAAAGCTTGTACCAAGCTCAAAAACCGACTTCCTCCACCAAGGCTTGAAGCTTCTATCATCAATACCCCTCTCTAATTCTTTATCTTCACTTCAAATAGGTCAAGTAAGCTCAATAAACACATCAAAGATCCCTCCCTCACATCGCTCAAGAAAATTCCAAATTACAAGAATTCCACAAAGACTAACAAATCCTAGAATCCAAACTATCCAATCAAACATACACAAAAACAAAAAAAAAGGAAAAAGATATTTACAAAAAGATACTCTCACCATCTACACCTCCATAGCCATCAAGAGCTCGGAGGAGTAAGTCAAATGCCCTAGCAACATCTTCATTAATGCTCATGTGGCCGATCCTAGCCATCAACAAGAGTTTCCAAGTCGGAGTCAAGAAGCAATCATCTTCATTATGCTCGGGGTTCTCGTGATCTTTCGGGTCTTTCCAACCAACATTGCGACGACTCTTATGACCATCCGGTAGGTATAGTGGTCTAGAGTCATGCTCGGCGTTATGATTCGGGAGATCACACCCTTGGGATGTTGCTTCTTCTACGGGGTCAAGAGTAGCACTCTTTTCCACTGCCCGACAAGGATTCACTTCATCAACCGTCTCACAAGACAAGGGACTCGAAATCAAGTGCGGTAAAGGAGGTGAAGACATCAATTTTTCTTCATTGGAGGCTTTAGAGGGGACCTCATCGTCATTCTTACTAGAATTATCACCATGAAGAAACTCAAGGCCTTTGATGGCGGCCTCAATTTCTTCGACGGTTTGGTCTAGCATAGCATCTCCAAATCCCCTAATCGGCTCCTCCAATTTCCCATTCAAGGCAAGTTCTAAGGCATCTATCTCTTCTTCTCAAGTATTACCTTCCTTTTCACTCACCTTGTCAAGTTGGCCTAGAGGAATCTTGTCTTCACTTGGCTTTGGATTGTCAAGATCCGGTTCATCACGAAGAAAATCATACAAATCCAATTTGATAGCCAAGAGTTATCTTGAGAATCATGTTCAAGTCCCTCCTCATTGTCGACCCTTGAAGCTTCAACTTCCTCCATTCTTCCCATATCTTCACCATCCAAGCAATACTCAACAATGATCTCTTGATTGACCCTCTCTTCTTTATTCGTGGCTTCAAAATCGGGTTGATTTCCTAGAGGAGACAACCGACCTTCTTTCCCAAATGAACCTTCCTCAACGAATTGTGGAGCTCGAGTGGCTAACATCGTGAAACGAACCATGAGTGCATTGATTCGAGCATCTTGCACCTCTATTTGGGCCTTGAACTCCTCTTTATCCCTTTGCATTTGAATCATCATCTCATGTTGACTCTTTTTCAATTGAACCATCATCTCTTGTTGAGTCTTTTGCATTTGAATCATCATTTGACAAGTCTCAAAGTTGGGGATTTTTGGTTGTGGCTTGTGTGAGGGTGTTTGGTAGTTGTTAGGATGTTGGAATGATCCTTGACAACTTTCATGGTACTCATATGAAGAGGGTTCAAAAGATTGTTGATGATATTGGTATGGGTGGTAAAGTTGTGGGTTTTGGCAATTTGCCCCATGATTGTCCCAAGATGATTGATGGTAGCTTGGATGCCACATTGTCGTAACGTTGCCTTGATACATAAAATGCACTAGAAGCACTTGAGCAAACGTTAGTAGCCTAGTGCTTTTGAGGCACTAGGATGAGAGAATAGCACACAAGAAGTAGAATGGAGATACACAAGGAGAAGAAAACACAAAAATCAAGAACCAAATCTAAAACTAAGCACACAAAAGTCTAAACTACGCCGTCCCCGGCAACGGCGCCTATTTGACGGGAAAAAATTGTCGTGGATCCCACCGATCAAAATTAAACAACGAACCTAAGCTAAGTAGCTAGGGCAAGTCGGGTCGATCCTCAGGGACGGGAGTTCGGACTAGGGTGTGCTACGGTCTAAGACTAGGTTCAAGACAAACTAAACTATGGCTAGGGATAGCTAATAACTAAGCTAAACAAGTAACTAACAACAAAAAAAGGAAGATAATAAATCGATCAGAAGAAACTAAGGCTAGGTCGGGTTCATGGATGTCAAGAGGATCAAAAGAAGGAAACGGGGGTCACTAGCATGCTCTCGTAGCCTAGGTTACGGTCAGGCTCTCGCCACTTGAACGGCCTAGGGGTCATCCTCACCACGCTCTCGCTACTAATGATGGACCAAACCAACCAACCAAACAACCACATACAAGAGAAGAGGCAAGGAAAACAAGGATTGATCGTCTCGAGTCTCACAAGCATTACATCAAATATGTGGAGTGCAAGGCAAATGGGAAACAACAAAAACAACCTCTAGCATCACCAATTTCCACCCTAATCATCCCTAATCAACACCCAATCCCCCTACTAACCCTAGGGGATAACTACTCACACATAACTAAACTAGAACAAGCACAAACAAGAGAAACAAGCACAAGAACAACAACTTCCATTATGAAGAACAAAAGGGATGAACAACAAACACAAACAAAGATGAAAACTTGATTAACTATAAAAGATTAAGAGAAAAGGGAGAAGAAAGATTATACCAACTAGAAAGGAATGGAAAAGATGAACACTTGCATAAAAGAATACCCAAACATCCACCAATGTTGTCAAGATTGGTAGATTCTTCAAGAATCCCCATAATACAAGAGTAGTCTAATTAGATTAAACTAAGATTAAGGAGTAATTAAAGACTAATCTATACTAATCTAAGCTAATCTAGTCTAAAATATGCCTAGGGTTTTATAATATAGTGTATCCATACAAGAGGGGGTGTATTTATAGGGTTACAATGCAAAGGAATTGAAAGGAAGTCACGCGGTGCTGTATTGGGCCCTTCCCGGTCGGGATGATACATCCTTCCCGGTCGGGATGGTGCATAACACCGGGAGGTGTTATGCTCTTCCCGGTCGGGATGATGTCGGTCCCGATCGGGATGGGGTGGTCCCGACCGGGAAGGTGGTGATCCCGGCCGGGATCAAGCTCCAGTAGCTTTCTTCTTCTTTGCTCTTCATCCCGGTCGTGATCGGGTCCTTCCCGACCGGGATGGGTCTTGTAGGCTTCAAATATGATCCCAAAGGTCCCTCCTTGATCTTGTTAGGCTTCTCATCGAATCTCGGTGCTCGGGAATGGGTCCCGAGGGCTCGGGATTGAGTCTAAGCCACCGGATGATCGTCGCTTCTCCTCGTTGGCTCCAAATATGTCTGAAACGAGTCAGAATCTTTCCATATCTCCAATAATGGTTCTAGGAACCTAACACAAGCTAGAAGAAGCGTAAGTAGCCTGTAAAACCGCTCCGAAGAGTGATTCCACAAGAGAAACCGGGACCAAACACAACAAATAAGCACTACAAACCACACTTATCAGTCGTCCCGTCGAATTTTACAGTGGGCATTTTAATCTTTGGGATGGGACACCCCTGGACTTCAGGATGAAGTGGAGTTCTGGTAGGCCTGCCCATCATTTTTGACCGGCTCCCAGCAGAGTGGTAACCGTAGTCATCCCATTTGCTAGGGGTTGGTTTTCCAACAATGGGGAAGCGGTGCCTCGGCGTATGCTTGCTCACAGCCCAATCCTCCCTTGCGGGGGAGGGGTGTCGGTGGTGTTTCTTATGAGGAGGCTCGAGGTTATCGCCCTGACGATGCCTGGGCTCCATCGGCTCTCCTTGATTGAGCTTTGACTACATGCTTCTAGACAGCCCCGGAGCTTGCTGTGGCTCTGCAGCAGGTGTTAGTCTAGAAAAGACTCCATCATGCCTTGCCCACAGGCGCTTTGAGACAGGTTCCCTTGGTTTTATTAGCTCCTGTAGCTCATGGGATAAACCTCTTTTCTAGGCAGCTGCCGTGGACTCGGTGGTATGTATAGACACCTCTTCTCGCTGATGGGGCGGCTCCTGGGCATCGGCTGTGATACGCCTTTTAGCCTGCACATACCTACGAGCAGTTTTCCTGGCCTTCCTTTGGACGTTTCTGGCAGCGGTTCACTTCGTGCCCCCAGACCCTTCAGCTCTCTCAAAGTGCAGGTGTCTAGGGGTCGTCGCAATCTTTCCAACCAGGTCCTCAGGTGCGAATTCCTGATTCAGCATGGCTGAGAAGAAGGCCGCGGCCTGCGCAGCTTGAGCAGGGGTGAGATTAAGGCTAGGCCTCTGGTGATCGACCTGCCCAGCTGCAGCTGTAGCTTCCTTGTTTGGTACCTCATAGAGGCTGGCCCGCCCTACTCCTCTGATCGTAGCGGCGGGTGTTACCTCCTTCGCCGGGAAAGGCATGCCGTATAGGGGGATCACCCGCTGTCCCGTCGGATCCACACCAGAATTGGTTTCAACCATCTCAGGCATTTTCTAACGGCTTTTTGTTCTTTTTGAGGAATCTCAACTAGAAATACCCACAGACGGCAGCAAATTATTATGGTATGGAAACAATTGACTCAAAAACGGATTCGGATCTTTAGGTTTATGTCACTCAGATGTTGTTCATCTTGCTTTTCTAATCTCTCTTTCCTCTCACTCCAATGATCGGACCTTCCCGGCGGAGACGACTTGCCACCTGCACACAAAGAGCGCACAGGGCCTCAGAGGTGTCCGAGGGAACCCTCTCCGATGCCTAAGTCAGTCCGTGAAATGCCTTGACGACCCTTACTCGTGAGGAGTTAGGTGGCGTTTTTTTAGAGTGACATTCTAGAGAGAGAATATCCAACCTCTCGCTTGTGGGAAATATATGAGTATTTATAGGTTTCCCCCCAAGAGAGAGGAAAAGAGAGGATGGGGGAGAGTCACGTGGGTCCACCTTGTCCACCCATTCTCCCTTACCTTAGGCATGTTAAAGAGGGCATCAGCTTTCGCCCCCTGTGGCTGCCAGGAAGGGGTACCCTGACGCCTGCCAGACAGTGGGTGATCTCTTTTCCCTTCGACCACATCGTCTGCGGCCTGACCCTGACGGACAGGGGGATTAGTTCTTTGCTTGGAGCTCGAAGCGGCTCTCCAAGGTCACCTCCTGAGGCCTCCTTACAGGGTCCTGCTAGCTGGTCAACCAAGCAGGCCCTTCCTCGTGCTTTTGGGCTGGGCTGCCCCGGGACTCGCATGGCGGGCGGCCCGTGGTAAGCAACCGACCCCCATCAGCTTACTTGTCCTTAAACCAACCGACATTGCAAAGACATAGGATTAAAACAAAGTATGTTATCATACTTCCGCCACAATTAAGGAACAAAGTTATCAGCCCACCGATTAATTAGTAAATGCCGCTACGTGCAGGTGGGATTGGGTGTTGACGTCTATCGGACGTTGGCTTCCCAATATGTACCCTCACCCCTTAATTAGAATCTACGGTTTCCGGATGGCCGAAACCATTGGCAATGAGAGTCATTCTAGACATGGAAGGCTTAACGGTACAAGTCTTTATCTTTAGGTCCCCATGTCACTCAACTTTGAGCCGACTAAGGATTAAAGTTGATTTGAACGGTTTTCGAGTTCCCAAAATTACTCGGTGACGACTTCACAAACCAGCAACGAATTCGGTTCATTAAAAAGGTCGTCTTACCAAACGTATCGGCCTTTAAACATTTACAACCACGTCTCGATCGATTCCAATGAAAACACGGATGTCCCCACATCCGTCTAGTCCAATTCAAATCATCAACCAAATCAAGGTCCGACATATCGCCCTATACGCGAGATTGAATTGGCTCCCGATGACGGGCCGCGTGGGTCCCCACAGCGACCGGGTCCCGCGCGGAAGCGCGTGGGGCGAGCGGTGTGGGCGAGCGTCCACTGTTTGGTGACTCTGCTGAGGAATTAGGAAACAAGTTTCCAGCGGTGGTGTAACTCGAACGAGGTCGGTGAAGCTCATTTCCTAGTTCCTTTTTGAGGTCAATATAGGTTTTGGCCCTAAAAAGCCCACCCTAGCCAATTTTAGGACCGATCGACCTTTTCGCGGTAAGATCCTTAACGGACTCGCGGAGAGACCCACGATTGACTTTCCGGCCGTCCAAGGTTGTCACGCATTACGTGAATATGCCAAGCGAACTGAACTGAGCGAATGGGATGACGCTCACCACCCCCATTGACCCATCGTCACCTAAGCACAGACTTCGTGGGCGGTAGCCTACACTAGCCTACCTGTGTCTGCATCTTGCATAAGTGTATGCATTCATAGTTATGTGTAGCGTGTTGTGACAACCCGAATAAATCATTAAAATACGGATTCAACCACGACAACATATTCAACTACACCCAAACCCCGTTTTCAAAAAGGACATTTTTTTTCAAAACCATCTTTTTGGTGCCGTTACTCCGGCCAAGAATAAACTCATCATTTTCAAAAAGACACCCTAGCGCCATCACCCTGGCTAAGTTCGGACTTATCGTTTTCGGAAATCATTTTTAGCGCCATTACTTTGGCCAAAATAAAACTCGTCATTTTCAAAAACAACGATATACCGTTACTACCGCCAAAATCCCAACCAATGGGATCAAGGCACCTAATGCGGTTACATTGTGTTTTCAAAACATTTTTGCACACATCGTTAGTATCACCAAAATTTCAATTAATGAACTTAAGGAATCTAACACGGTTACATTTCCTCAAAAAAATTTTACACACATCGTCGCTATCGCCGAAATCCTAATCAATGGGGTGGAATCGACAAGCACGGTCATACGTTCACTCGTTTTCAAGATTTTTCTAAAAATACTATCGCCGCCTAAACTCCGTAACAAGGATTTGACCATACTTTCAAAACACCATCACAGATACCGCATTTCCTCACAAACACCCTTTACACTGCAAACGTCGAACTCCTAACTAATAGAAGTCTCGATAAAAATGCGACGCCACAATTTTCACATGTCTTCAAAACCAGTTCTTTTGCAAACCGTATTTTTCGCAAATCACAGTTCATACTCTTGCTATCGTCAAACCCTTGACACCTGCATAACAACACTTTCCGACACGCCACAAACAATGTCACTAAACCATCGAAATGTCAATTTCAAACAAACTCCCACTTCCGAAAAGTTTGCTTCCAAACATCTATTTTCGAAAACATCAAAACTCTTTAATTCCGAACCGGGATCGAGATCAATTCCTTACGTCGTACAACCGTGTGATTAACTATCTATGTTAGTTATTAAGGTCACCTTCGTTCAAGGTGTTACATTTTTGGGTCATCTCATCTCGAGAGTCCTCTTTAAATCTCACCTCGAGATTTGTGTCAAATCATCTCGTTCTAGAGATTCAAGTCTATTAGGCGTTTCACCGAATACACCGAAAGTCTATAGAACCCGAGTCCCTAAATCCGATGACTGCAAATATGTGCAAATCAAGGGCCTACGAGCATCCCTCGAGTCTTTATGTCTCCCGGTGGGTCCATTGTCACTTTTGGTTTGGTAACGCAGACCCAAGGATGTCTTCAAATAGCAACGAAAGCAACACCGACCAACTCAATGCCTTAATGAACGTGGTCCATGGCGTCCTAGGGATAATATCATCGATCTCCTCTTCCATCGATGATGTCAGGCGCCGACTCGAAACCTTGGAAGAAACCGAAAAAAAACATCACGTAAGGCCAATGAGGCGAGAATTGGTTCTCAGCGGTGACCCATACGTTGAATACGCGACGTTCATCCCTCCCACTGAGGCTATGACCTTTTGAAGACTCTTTAGGAAATTCACGGAGTTAGGGGAATTCTACGCTGAGGCCCTCAAAAAATTGCAGGAGGCATGGTTGTTGTGGCCTATAGGCCCCACTCCTGACCCGCCAATAGATAAGAGGGGTGCAGCCTGGAATCCAAACGCCTACTGTTTGTACCATCAAAGCCGAGGTCATGAAACCCAAACATGTATCGAGCTCAAGCACGAGGTGCAGGACAGGATCGATAAGGGAGTCCACATCCCCGTAGGGTGCTTTCTGAGACGAACCAATCTTCGATAACGAGCCAACCGAGATGGTGACCCAAACGAACTTTGAGAGCCGTACCAACGAAGGTTCTTCTGAAGGGGGTGAGTCCGGTCTTAGTCAGGGTCTAGTTCATCTTAGAGCAAAGACTTAATAATAATAATAATAATAATAATAATAATAATAATAATAATAATAATAATAATAATAATAATAATAATAATAATAATAATAATAATAATAATAATAATAATAATAATAATAATAATAATAATAATAATAATAATAATAATAATAAGTTTTTTTTACATTGAGTTGGAGGTCCAGAGGGGGTCTGTCCCCGCCTCCCAAAAATCAAGTCTCGGACACGTCGTCCGCATATTATTATTAATAAAAAGAAATAAACTTTTCTTCTTTGCTATGCGCCTTGACAATCTCTTGATTAAAATAATGCACTATTTCGCTTACAACTCGATATTATGCCACTTATCGATAGCAATCAATCAAAACATAAGGGCCCCAACCAACGACCCACCTTACTTCACCCCAAATGAGATCAAAACAACTATCCTAACACTCAACCCAACCCGCAGCTGATTTCCTAGCCAAAAACCTGATAAAGGAGACCCACACAACCGACACCTGGTCCAAAACAGACACACCCATATCAGTCAAACTAGACTTCCCAGTAACCAACAACACGGTCGAATACGAGGCATGCCTAATAGGGCTAAAAGTCGCAGTAAGACCAAGGATTAAAAACCTTAGAGTCCACGGAGATTCATCCTTAGTAGTTAACCAAGCCAAAAGCATTTGGAAGGTTTATAGTGAAAGCTCAGCTCCATACCAAACCGAAATCGAGACAATTTCCCGATAATTCACCGAAATCAACATTATACACATACCCCGTGAGGAGAATCAATTTGCGGATGCCCTATCCAAATTAGCCTCACTAATAAACAGGCCCGACAACCTCTTCTTTATGCCCATCTGTGTAGAGAGAAGTGAACAACCCGCATATATCCACAACGTCGAAACCGATGACACCTCAGAAGAACCTGGGTACAAAGCAATCCTAGACTTCAAAACCGACGGATCATACCCGCCCAATACAAACACCAAAAAATAAACGAGCCTTAAGAATGCACGCCACTCACTACGTCTTGAGCCATGGATTATTATACAAATGAACCCCACAAGGAGTACTTCTTAGGTGCATAGACAAAGCCCAATCTGAAAAAGTCATGGAAGAAGTACATGACGTGGAATGTGGACCTCACATGAGCGCACACGCATTAGCCCGTAAGATAATGAGATTAGGCTATTACTAGATCACCCTAGAGGCAGACTGCCAGCATCAAGTCCGTCATTGTCACAACTGCTAGATATTCGCCAATATCTATCACCTACCACCGTATCCACTCCATACCACAACAACACCCTGACCCTTCTTTACATGGGGAATAGACATTATAGGAAAAGTACACCCATCCGGAACCACAAGGGGTTTGTCGTATCCCTAATCAAAGAAACCCTAAGATCCACTAACTAATGCAGATAGTTAAGTAGGGGTCGAATCACAAGGGGCGGAACTCAAATGCTGTTCGAAGGTCTAGACTTAAGACTACGGGTCACTGTTTTTCTGTTTGTTTTAATAGTCTAATAACTAATTACTAATTACTAAAGGGTAAATCGATAAGAGAAAAGTCTAGGGTCTCAGGTTCACTATGAATATTACTCGGGTTAGGGAGTCAACTAACATGCCAATAATCGAACTACCTAAGATGTAGGTCCGGTTGGTGCTTCTACAAACTTTAGAACTAAACTGAACCTGCGGTCGCTAGAATTAAGCTAGTTTACCCAAACTATCGTGATCTAATTAGTCCTTAACCCGGTCGGCGAAAAGTTCTAATTGTGATACTAATTAATTAATCCTGGCCAGTAATCAATCAATCAATCAGAATTAAAACGATATTCAGGCGATAGTTCATACGATTAGAAACAGGTCAACTGACTATAAGCCTATTAATACGCATTGATCCACTTAAACCCTAGATAAAATTTAGCTATTCATATTAAGAATAATCAAACTAACAAATACGAATTTCAATTATACATAACGAAAACGATACAAACTAATCTACGGAAAGCAATAATAAATCTACACTAGAAAACGATAAAGCAATATGAATTACGAAAACAACAATTACTTCGAATACGATGAACGAATTAAGACGGAAATTAAAGTAGAAAACTGAGATTGGAATTGAAATTAAGAATATTAATACCAAAGAATTCAAGATCTGAGACGGAGAACTAGGTTCAATGTATCTCGCCAAGTTAACGTAAAACAATGAATGTGTGAATGTTTAAAAAAGAAAAAGCAAAAGTGAAGAAAATAGTGTGACATATGAGTCAGGAAAATTGATTTAAAGAGAATTAGTTGGACTCAAAACATGCCCACATTCTAAGTCGAATTATAAAATTGTGCGCGGCCCGGTTTGGGTGCACTTGATCGAGGCACCTGATGGTACTCAACCGAGTGGCCCAGTAGAATGCTCAAACTTCGATTGTTTTGGGTCTAAAGGAGGAATCGGCCCAATTCTTCGATGTAGTCCAGTTAGGCGTAAATATGAGGCACTCGATCGAGTGTCTTTGCATTACTCGATTGAGTGAACACGCTGAAACTCGGCAGTGAGTTCTTCTTTGTATCTCGGCTTTTCGTTTTCTTCCTCGACTTCCGTTCTCGTCTCGGCTATCCGGGTTATAACTCCTAAATATGCTTGAAATTGTACCTAACCTTCAAAATAGCACAAGAATCGGCAGTATTGGCTTCCTAATAAAAATCAACACTAAATATATAATTAGGAGGAAGAAAAGCTTAAAAATAGGTATCGGAGGACAATAAAATAAGATTTAAAATGTGTTGATCAAACTCCCCCAAACCAAACCTTTGCTCGTCCTCATGCAAACGACACTAATATAAACATATGAGGACAAGTGATGTGAAACACGACTCAGAGCGAAATTACAATCATTTACCTAAAATCGACTAAGTCCGACGGGAAAACATGTAATGTTCAAGAATACAATGAGATTAATAATCGTGCCATAATCAAACAATTGCCTACCAAATTTTCAATCATGCGAGATCAATGATGTCGGACTTCCTTGCAGTTGTCCCTCGATAGTCATAAGAACGGGTAATTATGTATGTGAAGATAAGGAAGAATAAAAACACTCACTCGACTTGTGAAATATGCATGCAATCGAATATGAAATCAATCTCCCCCATCGAATACGTGTTCCACCAATCAGGACCATAGTACATGTCAGGGACTTACAAAAGGTGGCTTAAATGTGTGGGAATAAAATGGATTGTGCTTAAATCACATATGTAAATGTGGGGTTAAGACCAGTAGTCGCAGCTACACAATAAAAACTATCCATAAAAACTCTCATCTATGAATTCCGGCCACCAACTAGAAATAAAACTCAAAAGAGCGTAAGAGGGGATTTTGTTATCCTCCTGATTATAATTAAATTCTAGTTATAGCATCTCAACCATTCTCCGAAATGTTACCAGAAACATATATATGATTTTTCTTTTCTTTTGTTTTCTTGGAATTTTTTTCTTCTTTTTCTAATTCCATTTTCTTTTTCTTTCTTCTCTTTTTCATGCTTCCATAATTTTTATTCAATTTTGGATAGGGAGAAGGCGATGTAAAGTCGCACCAATGATATTACACACGAAAATCCAAAAGATGTAAAAATCTCAAATATTAACCAAATAGTGAAATAATTTCAAATAAGTTCACTGCGACTGTCTCGGTAGGGTAGATTATTCTGGGTTGTAGCTAATAGATATATGTAATAAAAACAGGCTTACGACAGCTGAAATGAGCTAAACACGGGAAAATGACCTAAATCTACAAGGTAGTAAAAATGGGTCGTTTTGGCTATGTGGAGCTCATCGAAAACAGAAATGCCTTTCCTCATGTACCTCCTCCTCAAACCAAACACATATTCAATATCGAGAGACGAACGTCATATTTATGCAAATTGATGTTACACATTTCGTAAGGAGAAACCACTGAATTCCTAAATGATTATGAGACCAGTTATGAATGTTATTGGCCTAGGAAGCTCTAAATCCTCAGAATTTTGTGGCTTGCCGATAAATGGTCAAATTTACTTATTTGGCAATTAAAAGTTCAATTGGCATTCATATCAAAATCATCTCATCGGGAATAATACATGCATTTGGGTACAAAGTCGACTGTCAATTAGGAGAAATCATGTAAAACGCAATGTCATCATCACCATTTTGCATGTTTCACACCAAACACAAAAACAAACAAAGCACACAAAAGCAAAATCTTTTTGGATTTTCTAATTTTTCAATTTTTTTTGGATTTTTAAAATTTTTTAACGCAATAAAGACATACAACGGAAAATGAAAACACACAAACTCTCCCCAACTTAAATGCCGTAGTGTCCTCAAAGTGACTCTACAACAGATAAGACAGAAAATTCCACAGCCAATCCTAAGGAAGACTCGACCTAAGGGGAAGAAAAAATCTAAAAAAGTAATAAAAACAGAAATAAAAAAGGAAAGAAAGTACCGTATATACAATGGTAGCTACCCCAAACCGGTTAATCAGCCATCTCATCTCCTTCTTTGGTCCCAGATGGACCGACTCCTGGATCACCATGGTCTGAACCGCTATTACCGCCCTAAGTACCTGGCTATCTCAAGTCTCGCAGCCACTGTGCTCCTAGGCCGCCATAGGTTCCCTTGTAATCCGGGCCCCATGTGTGGACATGACATAGGTCCACCCCGACGCGGCCACGCGCGGGTTTGGGGAGGCGAATGAATCTCCATATGAGATGGATCGAATTGAATTTTAAATCGAAGTAGGAGTCGCCACCGAATTTTATGGTTATTCGGAACCATTCGAACCCACTCTTTGTCGTAGTGGGCCATATTTAAAACATGGCCCATTTCCGATGTCAGAGCTTATCGGGTTCGTCCCTTTGCAGTTCGATACCGATGCCGACTTGAGTGGTTTATCGTATATTGAATGACTCTCGTTGCCAATGGTTTCGGACATCCGGAAACCACGGTTCTGAGAAAGGGGTGAGGGTACGTGTTGGGAAGTTCATTGAGAACAACCAACCCCGCCCGCACTTAGCGGCCTTTACTAAGATATCGTTCGGTTTTGTGCACACGCGTTAGTTCGACGATTGAATGATATGCAGAGATTATTTTCCTAAGACATGTGAGGAAATAAATAAATGGGTTGCTAAGTCGTTTAATGCATGTTAAACTGATAACGTCAAAGTTATTTTAGCATGTGAATTCGTTTTAGTCTAATAAAACGAGGAAATAAATAAATTTGCTACAAACACGAGAAAACGAGTTAGTAACGATTGAATAATAATATAGTAAATAAATATACGAGATCGAGAAAAAAAATATTAATCAAAATCTGAAAAATATTGTTTAAAACGCTGTTTTGTATAAAAAACGAAGTTCGAAAAATAATAAAAAAATGAAAAAGACGCGTCGTGGCAGCCGGCCGCGCGGCTCGCCCGGGACTCCGGCGAGTCGCGTGTCGGTCTGATTTTTGAAGACGATTTTCGAAGATTCGACTAGATCGCGTACAAATATTGCATAATTTGTACTCGATCTAATATTTTCGATATTCGTTATATTCGATAATTGACTACGAAATCAATATCAAATATTTGGAATAGTTTTGGAAAAGATATAAATTTTAGAAATCGTGTCGTAGAATAAATAATAATAAATGAACGAAAAACTAAAAAAGGGTCTCGGGTTTCAAGCCCGCGCGCGAGCCGCCTGGGCATGGCGCGACTCGCGTGCGGGTCTGCCCGTTTTTATTATTTTTTTGTCGAAAACCGTTAAATTTTATAAATCGCGTATAAATATGGATTAATTCATACCCGATTCATATTTTCGACGTTCGTCGTATTCGATATTCGATTATGAAATCGATACCGAATAGTCGGAAGGATTTTAGAAAAGGTTTTGAAAAGAAAGATAAAAGCTTGTTTTGAACGAAAAGTTTAAAAAAAGGATTTTGAACGAAAAAATGTAACGATATCGTCGAAATCTTAATATAATTCTTTTCGATACAATATTCGATTATATAGAATCGATATCATATTTTTAAGAATGTTTGATATATGAAAATAGTTTTTTAATAGTATTGATATTAGAAAATAAAAAAGACCGACGAAAGACCCATAATAAAAAAGCAAGGAGAAGAGAAGAGAGGAAGGAGAGACGGGTTTGATTTACACCCTCAACCTACATGCTTTGTTTTCTCGGGATAAGGCTCGTCGGAAAGTGGCTTAGACTTAGGAGCGTCGAGATGATGAGGATGAGTTTAGGGTGTCGGTTTGGGTGGTTGGACGTCGGGTTTTGGCCGGATGATGGTGCGGTTTCGCCGGTACTTCGAGGCTTTGGAAAAGTATCGGGATTTGATAGCTATCGAGGATATGTGATGGTAGGAATTTGTCGTGGATTCCCACCGCCAAATAATAACCAACTAGCACCTAACGGTAGTTAGGGTAAGTCGGGTCGTGTCCACGGAGACGGTGTTGCAAGGTTTAGACTAGGTTGGCCTAAAACGAGACCAAATCACAACAAACACGAAGAGCTACAAATTGGTGAATTATGATGAGAGGAGAAGAAGGAAGTAGACTAACAATGAACTAGACTATAACAAGGCTATATGAAATAACTAAACACAAACTAAACAATAAACTAAAGAAATGATGACTAACTAATAAGTTGAATCAAATATGGAAAGAAGTGGGTTAAGTCGGGTTCATAAGAATAGTAGGGTAATCGGGGTTGCCAAGGGTGTAGGTGTCTTCTAATTGCTAGAATCGGTCCGGGCTCTCGCAACTTAAACCGATGTCGAGGTGAGTCCGGGCTCTCGCTACTTAGACTCTAGTCAAGGTAAGTCCGGGCTCTCGCTACTTAGACTATCCTCAACACTATCCTCAACATGACCACATACAAGACAAACAATGAGTAGAGGAAGACTAGCATGAGAAGCATGGCCACTACAACTCAAACAAGCAATTCAACAAACACATGGTGTGCCAAGTATGTGACTAACAATAAAGATTCACCCTTTACCCCTAATCAAACCCTAATCACCCATATTCTACCCTTAGTCCCCCTACTAGCCCACAAGAAGACTACTCACACATATTCATACTAACTACAACAATGAAAAGAGAAAACAACATCACAAACATCAAAACATTCATCATAAACAATCAAGAACAATAAACAATAATCAATGATTAAAACTTGATGATAAAACAAAGATTAAGAGAAGAGAAATTATACCCACTACAATTGGATGAAAAAGATGAGAACTTGATTTAATAAGAAACCCAAATAAAACCCCAAGGTTGTCAAGCTTGGGTGAGTCTTCAAGAATCTTCTTAATTACAAGACTAATTAACTAAGATTAAACTAGGATTAAGGAGAGTTTAAAACTAATATGAAGAACACTAATCTAGGGTTTGAATGTTTGTAGAGAGGCTTAAGATAGTCTAGGGTATGATAAGATACATAAACAATACAAGAGGGGAGTATTTATAGGGTTCCGTAAGTGAGAGGAATAAAAGGAGGCGGAACAGGGACTGGGTCATTCCCGATCGGGAATGGGAAATCCCGATCCGGAAGAAATGATGGTCCCGATCGAGAATATGCGATCCCGATCGGGACGGCTTCACAGTGAGCGCCTCCCTTGCTCCACCTTTCCCGATCGGGAGGGCCTTATCCCGATCGGGATACTTCCTCTTTCCCGATCGGGAATATGCGATCCCGGTCGGGAATGCTTGACAGTGAGCAGTTATTCTTGCACTTCATTTCCGATCGGGTTGAGGCCTTCCCGATCGGGATGGGTCTTGTAGGCCTCCCTTAAGAGCTTTTTGGTCCCTCCTTGCCTCTCATGGGTTTCTCGTCGATTCTCGGGACCCGGGATCGGGTCTTGGAGGCTCGGGATTGGGTCCCAGGGTCTCGGGGTCGATTCCAAGGCATCGAGTCATCGTTCCTTTACCTCGTTGGCTCCAAAAAGTGTATGTATTGAGTCGGAATCGCTCCAACTCTTCGTGATTGGTCCCGGGAACCTGAAACGAGCTAGAGGAAGCATAAGAAGCCCATAAACCGCTCCCAGGGAGCGATTCGACAAGGAAAATGGGACCAAAACACAGTAAAATAAGCACTACAAACTACACTTATCAATATGTGTAAACCGTGTTATAAGACTGTTTTTTCTCGGTGTGATGTGATGTTGTGATGTAATTTTCGGTCCTTCAAAGTGTTGTATGGGAGGTCCTATTTATAGGGAGTTCCCGACCTTGGTTTAGGAGAGTTTGAGTACCGCTTAGGATAGGAAACGTAGGAATTTGAGAGGCATGAGAATTCCGCTTTCTTGGCAAAGAAGAAAGGCTTCTCGGCTGGTTGGGGGTGTGTTGGCCGAGTATTTGGTACTCGGTCAATGTCTGATTCGGTTTCCGGATAGAATTCCTACTTGAGGTCGAATTCTACCTTTAACGGAATTGTTTAATGCTTTAATGAATCTGAAATTTCGTAGGAATTTGGGTAGGAATCAACCGTGTGAGTGTCACGGCTGACTCACATGTCTCGGGAAAATCTTTGACCGGGTTTTGACTCGGTCGCTAAAAGACGGTTTTACCCCTGGTGTCGGATTCGACCCAAATTAGTGTTATTTGACTCGAAACGACCCACTGGGCCTGGATTTGAGGTTGGTTTTGTAAGATTTGTACTCCTTAATAAGTCTAGACCAAATATCCATGATTACGAGCCCATATCCGAGTCCATCAAAGCACGTTTACGTCCAATCATCATCGGGTGTTTGGCGGGAACTATTATAGACACCTGACGGTCAAAATGTGGGTGTCTACAGAGCCCCCACTCTGACTGAGGCTTGGACAAGGCAAAAATCAGAGTAGCCACCAGGTCAATCAAGAATTAAAACCTGGCAGACTTCCGATCGGGTCGTTTAGAGTCCATTAGACCTGCGTGAAGGGCTCGCCGGCCATAAGATAGAAATCATACCTGGGTTGATGCTGATAATGTCGTGGGGGCTTGCCTTGGAAGCCATGGGTATATCTGTTTACAGGTATATCCTGTCTTGGAATTGCGCGGGAGCTTGCCTTGGAAGCTATGGGTATATCTGTTTACAAATATATCCTGATTCTTCAGTAGAAAATGTCGCCTGGGTTTTCCACTGGGGAATTTTTCTTATAATTTTCTGGGAGTCTTGGGTGTACCTGTATGCTGACATAATTTGTATGTAACACTTAGGTGAGACACTGACTCATGCTGGGGAAGAAGTGATGATTTTTCGAAAACATTTTTTTTCAAGAGAAAAATGCTGAAATCTTTTGGAAAGTTTGGAAATAAGGATGTTAGGGATGACTTTGGTTCCGAATCGGATTCTGACACGGATTCCTGGAATTCCCTGGTTAGGCCTGTATGCCTAGATGAAGCAGGGGAAGTGATATAAAGCCTATTCATGCGATGACTAGGAAAAGAGATACTCCCTATAAATAGAGGGCTTTGGCTTTTTATTTTTCATATTCCCATCCAAATCTTTTCTTCTACCTTAAAATCCCTTTTAGACTTTTAGGATAAATAAAAGAAACTATTCTTGCAATGGGTATTGACCATTTGACCGCGATGCTTCAGGCGTGGGCCCAGGATTTTGGAGATGAAGATAAAGTTCAGCTAACTCAAATGGGAATTGTGGCTTTATTCCCACTTCAGCGACTTAAGGTAGATTCGCATTTCCTTGATGCTTGCTTAGCCTTTTGGGATACTACCCACCATGTTTTTGCATTTTCTCGAGGAGAAATGTGTCCCCTTTCTGAAGAAATCGCAGCTATAGGCGGTTGGTGCCCTAATGCTCGTTCGGCTATTCCCCCATTTTATCCTGACCCAAGGAGGAGATTAAGGGATTTTCTAGGCCTGTCGCACGCTGAGACAGCCCGCATGGTGAAGGGAGATTCAGTTTCCCTATTTGACTTGGCTGACAAATTCATGGACCCAGTTGGTGAAAGAATTACTTCTACCCATAGGCGTAGGGCCTTTGCCTTTTGTATGTTGCATAGATATGCCTTCGAAGGTCGGATGGATGCTGACTCATGCTTAGGTGAGATCAGGCTAATCAGCATAGTTGACCAAATGGAGACAGGTCACAGCCCGGCTTGGCTGATAACTGGGGAGATTATTATGGGCCTTGACACTAGAAGACTCGACCCGGATCGACAATTGACGGGGAGCATCCGTCTTCTGCAGGTATTTAACCATTTTTCGAATAACTGCCAGATTTCTCGATTTTTGCGGTAATTTTGAATTTTTCCGGAATTTTCCGGAATTTTCAATTTTTCCGGATTTTTCAATTTTTTCGAATTTTTTTGATTTTTTTGATTTTTTCGAATTTTTTGATTTTTTCGATTTTTGCAGATCTGGCTATCCGAGCGTCTGTCGATCATAGAGCCCCCGGTGAACATATCCAGATATCGTAGTTGTCAAATCGGTTCAAGGTCTCGCCGAATAAGATCAAGTCATCACATAACTCAAAAATATTGGGATGAAGAGCTAACATTCCATGGTGGGCCTTTGATTAGGTGGAACGTCATCTGGTGGTTCCTTTCGAGGCTGACGGGGTTAGCTAGGAGGGACAAGGCCCATTATCTGGTGATCTTGTCTTTGGACTGGACTGTCCATATCTATCCGGATCGTATTCTAAGACAGTTCGGTTCGTTTCAGCAGATCCCTGAGACTGAGGCAATTATTAGCATTTCGATCCAATTGACGGACGCTATGTGTGACACGTGGCTACAGCGGTTGTTTACCCGTGTCATATGGACTATACCTCGTCCTTGTCAGACCACTTGGGTTTCTGAATCCTACCGAAAATGGACTTCTGAGGAATCCCAGGAGACCCGTAAAACTTTGAAGACTGAAGAAGCTCTTGACTTGGCCCGCCGAGAATCGGCCAAAGACAACAGGCGGTTCTTCGAAGAGACTCCAACTACCTTTGCTGAGCCGGGGTCGGGTTCTAAGTCAAAAACTAAGACTCAGGCTAATGAGACCGGTGCTAGTGATTTGGAGAGAAGACTTGGACCGAGGCTAGTGGTCCAAGACAGGCAAGGCCCGCGTGATAACGAGGTGACCGGGGAGTCGAGTTTGAAGAAACGGGCCCGGGTTAAGGAGGTTCCCTTGGTGATTAGGGAGCGTTCACCTCCACGTCGACGCCGGTGGATGGAAAAGGAGGCTAAGGGCAAAGAAAAGGGAAAAATGCCCTAGTTTTTATTATTTAAGTATTAGTATTATTTATTTTGTGCTGATTTTTTGAATTTTTTTTGAAATAAGTAAGAAAAGGTTTATTAAAGAACCGTTCCTGTTTTCTTTTCTCGATTGCAGTGGTTGTGCCCTTTTGAGGGGCTGCCTACGTATCCACAATAAATGGAATCAAACCAAACGTAGTTCAGACTGAATTAATTTGCAATTTCAAAACACATCGAGACTATTGGTTCAAGATGTTTGTAACAGTAGAATAAATAATTCTAGCTTTTGACTTGTCTTTAAAAGTTTGAAAAAAGATGTTTTTAATAAACTTTTTGCAAATGACATTGAGAGAGGTGGGTTAAGGGTAGTAGCGCTTCAGCTGGTCCAGGTTAGTTGGGTTGACAAACTCGTTCCCGTCCAGATCCGTTAGCATTACCGATCCACCTGATAGAATCTTCTTTACCAGATATGGCCCAGCCCAATTAGGTTTGAATTTTCCTCTTCGGTCTACTGGTAATAAAGCTCGAACAAACTTGAGAACCAAATCTCCTTCTTTGATGTTTCTGGGCCTCACCCTTTTGTTGAAAGCCCATTGGATTCTCTTCTGATAGACTTGAATATTATTGAGGGCACGAGATCGTCGTTCGTCTAAAAGGACTAGCGAGTCATATCGTGCTCGAACCCAATCAGCTTCAGGTACTTGACTTTCGAGTAGGATTCTGAGTGATGGCACTTCTAACTCAATGGGTTGGACTGCTTCCATGCCGTATGTAAGGTAATACGGTGTTGCCCCGGTCGCAGTACGAATCGAGGTCCGATATCCCCAAAGTGCAAATGGTATTTTGTCAGGCCAATCCCGGTAATTATCAGCCATCTTTTTGAGTATGGTGACAATTGTTTTATTAGTCGCTTCTACCGCTCCATTGGTTTGGGGTCGGTAGGGTGAAGACGTATGCCTTTGAATTTTGTACTTGGTCAGCAAGGCTGCTGTTTCGGCTTGAAAATGGGTCCCATGGTCACTAATGAACTCATGAGGGATCCCATACCGGCATATTATCTTATTTTGAATGAACTTGGCAACATGGCTAGTGTTGAGAATACGATAGGATTCGGCTTCGACCCATTTGGTGAAATAGTCGATTGCTACCAAAATGAAGCAGTGTCCTCCGGTTCCCGAGGGGTTTATCTTTCCAATTATGTCGATTCCCCATGTTGAAAATGGCCATGGTGATGTCATGGTGTATAGCAAGGATGGAGGCATATGTTGTACATTGGCAAAAATTTGACAATTATGGCAATGTCTAACATATTGTTGACAGTCGGTTTCCATGCTATTCCAGTAGTATCCGAGCCTCATGATTTTCCGGACCAACATCTGGGCATTCATGGGTGGGCCGCTGATGGGAAGGGATTTGTCGTGGAATCCCAACCGTCAAATAAAAACCGGCTAATCCTAACTGGGTAGCTAGGGCAAGTCGGGTCGAATCCACAGGGACGGGAGGTCGGACTAAGGTATGCTACAGTCTAGGACTAGGTTCGAGACGAGCTAATCTAAGGAGGGGGAGACTAGGACTAAGCTAGGTCTAAAGCAAGAGAACAAACAAGGAAAACGGGCTAGGATTAGGTCGGGGTCAAAGGGGTAACGGAATGGTCAAGGGAGAGCTAGAGTGAAGGAGGTAGTAGGGTGATCTAGGTCGGTCCGGGCGGTCGCAACTTAAACCGACCTAGAGGTTCCTCATGGAACCCATTTTGGCAACGCACATGACAAACGGGGTTCTAGCGTGTTATGGCCTAGATCAAATCCGGGCGGTCGCAACTTAGACCGACCTAGGGGTCGTCCTCACCGGGCTCTCGCAACTTAATGAGGGAACCGAACCCATAACAACTAACACCCACAAAGGGAAAGGCAAGAAAAACAAGCAATCTAACTTACTTAGTCATTCAAGCAATTCATCAAACATGTGATGTGCACTAGCCAAGAGGAAACCCAAATCTTCCACCCACATCTCCAACAAACCCTTAATCACCCAATTAACACCCTAATCACCCTACTAACCCTAGCAAGAACACTACTCTAACATATCTAAACTAAAACTAACATTAACAATATTAATCAACACAAACAACAAAACATACATAATGAAACTACCAAATATGATGAACAAAACAATAAACAAGAACTAAAGATTCAAACTTGATGAACAATAAAGGATTAAGAGTAAAAGGAGAAGATTATACCATACTAGAAGATGAAAGGAAGAAGAAAACATGCATAAATGGAAGAACCCAAAACAAACATCCAAGGTTGTCAAGCTTGGTGAAGATCTTGAAGAATTCCCTTAATACAAGTACTAAACTAAGATTAACCACTAATTACCGACTAATCTACACTAATCTACACTAATCTAACCTAAAGTAGTCTAGGGTTTTAAGAACATAAGCTAAGATTACAAGAGGAGGGGTATTTATAGGGTTACAAATGGAAGGAAGAAGAAAGAAAGTGAAATGCGGGCAACAGCGCTTGGTCCCGACCGGGACGGACCCACCATCCCGACCGGGACGGGTTGGTCCCGACCGGGACGGCTCTGCAGTAGCCTCCTCCAAAGTGCACTTCATCCCCGACGGGATGAGGTGCATACCCGTCGGGGATGGGTCTTGTAGGCCTCCATTATGATCCTTTTGGTCTCTCCTTGCCTCACATGGACTTCTCATCGATTCTCGGGACTCGGGATCGGGTCTCGGGACTCGGGATTGGGTCCCAAGGTCTCGGGGTCGATTCCAAAGCATCGAGTCATCGTTCCTTTATCTCGTTGGCTCCAGAATGTGTATGTATCGAGTCGGAATCGCTCCAACTCTTCCAAATCGGTCTCGGGAACCTGAGACGAACTAAAGGAAGCATAAGAAGCCCCTAAACCGCTCCCAAGGAGCGATTCTACAAGGAAAAAGGGACCAAAACAGTACAAAATAGGCACTACAAACCACACTTATCAACTCCCCCACACTTAACCCTTACTCGCCCTCGAGTAAGCACATACCAACTACTATACTAGCCGAATGGGTATTAGTGCACCCTACGCCCTTTCAACTCACGCGAGTGCCCTTAGAGGAAAAGTGCACTCCGCAAGGCAAGTCGGGTCTTGCGATAAAACTGTGGATGCAACCGGACACAAAACACATAAACAAACAAGCACACAAACAAACACACAAAAGGTTGCACCCAAAAGAAAAGAAATACCGCTTCCCTCAAACAAGCGGTGAAAGAAGCACCGGTTTAGGACTCGAGGTAAGTGACAACGTTCCCAAGCTAGCAATACAAACCGAGGTGGACTAAACCCTAATAGTATGACGATAAAGCAACAAAAACGTTGGTAACTTACCTAGGTCCTCCTAACCTTCTAAAAACGTACTACGGGACGATCGGCGGAGTGGGAAGTGATGATCCACGGTGTTAGTCGACACTGTAGGTAAGTGAGACCCCGCCCCCTTTAGCGTGAGCCAAGAGGGTCGTCCCGTGTCCAAAACCGCCTAACTAGTCCAAGTAAAAAGTGGAAAACATGCAAAATGAGGGAAGACCGACTAATGCCGCTATCATCATTCCTCGGGACTCGGTCCTTTGGTAGGCTCTTCACGGCAAAAGTCGGAAAAAGGCTTATTTTGAGAGGTAGGGGTTATTTTTGTGTGACGGTTTTCTTTTGGCATTTTTTTCTTTTCTTTTGCATTTTTGCCTTGTTTTGCCATGCCATTCTTTTTTCATCTTTTCTATTTTCTTTTTGGCTTTTGTGCCTTTTCTTTTTCTTCATTCTTTTCTTTCTTTCATTTTTTTTTTCTTTGCCCTTTTTGGCAAGATTTGGCTTTTTGGCATTTCTTTGTATGACAAGAAAGAGAGGAATCAACAAGTTGCAATTTATTGTGTGAAAATGAGTGGGAGGTAGGTAATGAGTGAGTCGGGGGTCGCGATTTCCCTTCAAACCCACAAAAAGGGGAGAAAACTTGGACTAATCAAACGATCCTAGACACGGTCACCTAAGGGACGAGACTCGGTAACCAAGGCCTTTTCACACCGTGGGTGGTCAAAATGGTCAAAATGCAAATCCCGTAGTAAATCCCTAGTAAGCTAGGTGGACTCAAGGTAAAGGACCAACGAAATCATTGATTTAGGGTCATTCTACTAGACTAAAGTCCAAGACTCGATTTATACTACTAAGAAGAGAAAGTAAGCACTCACACACTAGCCTCTAAACCGGGTTTTCGAAAACCATTTACACACAAGACACACAACAAAACACAAAACAAAGACTCAACAAAAACAAAAGAAAGAGAAACAAGAGCAACAAAACAAGAACAACACAAAACGAACACAAATAAAAACACAAACACCACCCCTATCTTCAAACAAGTCTCCAAATCCACCACAATCTTTACAAAGCTCCTCCCGAGCACACTTCATCACAAAACTCCTCCAAACTCCGCAAGAGGTAAAGAAGAAAAAGGGATAAAGATGATACCGGAAGTCTTGAAAGCTCTCCAAAGCTAATGGCGATTAGGCAACCTATAAAGAAAAGAGGGGGGCAAAACACACAACAAAACAAATATACGACACAATGACACAAAAGGAAAACACACAAAAGGAAAATCTTTTTGATTTTTGTGAAAAAATTTCAAATTTTTAGAGTTTTTAAAGATTTTTTTGGAAAAACTATGAAAATAAAACTAACTATGCTAGAATATCGCTCCCCCACACTTAAGTCGAGCCATGTCCTCATGCTCGACCGTAGTGCATGGAGCACAAAAGAAAAGAAAAGAAACTACGAAAATAAAGCTAAAAATCAAAAATAAAGTGGGGAAAATGGTAGAATGTGTCCGGCCGGGGTGTAGTCAAGTCACCATGGGTCGAGACAAGAAAAAGATATGGAAGGGGGAAGAAAAAATGAAAAAAAGGAAATAAAAGGAAATGGGAGGGGAGGGCTAGGTGTAATCAAGTCACCTAGCCCGGATTCCGCCTAAATCCGACTAAATCCGACAAAAAAAGGTGAAAAACTTGTAAAATTTGGATTTTGAAAATGACTCTCGATGTAGTCACATTATCGAGAGTCGGGAGCAACCACTACCAAGGCCTCGAAGGCCGCTAAGGTACCATGACTCAAGGGGAAGTGAATAAACACAAAAGAAAACAAGCTATAAAAGACGGGAAAGAAAGGATAGTTGCCGTACCAATAGGTTAGCAACTCACTCGCTCCATCGTCTCATAGATCAATGTAGGCACAAAACTTGTCTTCGTTATTGCTATTCCTCTTCATTCTTGATCAAACCGCATGGTGAGGTAGTAATGGTGTGAGGGGGTGGAAATTCGATGTGAAACTCGGTGTAAAGGGAAAAGAAATGAGGTGAGGGTATGTAAATGAAGTGTAATGGTCATATGACGTGAGCAAGGATGGGAGGGAGGTTGGGTGGGGGTATACAATGGTTGGGTGGGACCAAATGTCGAAGAAGAGGCCAAAAGAGGAGAAAGGGGACCATCCCGGTCGGGATGGATGGTCCCGGTCGGGAAGACACACTCGTCCCGGTCGGGAAGCCACCTTCCCGGTCGGGACGGCACTCCAGCAAGCTCCAATTTTTGCACCTCCATCCCGATCGGGGCGGCTTCTTCCCGGTCGGGATGGCATATCCTTCCCGGCCGGGAAGCTCCCTTCCCGCCCGGGATGGGTCTTCTTGACCTCCAAAACCCCAAAAGCTTCACCGAAGCTTCAAAAACCGACTTCCACAATCACGAACCAAGCTCTATCATTAACCATTCCTCTCTAGGAATCCTCTTCACTTCACACCTATGACAATAAGCTCAAATGCAACATCAAATTCTCTCCCTCACAACGCTCATCAACAATCCAAACAACAAGAACTTCACAAAACTAACCATTCTAGAAACCAAGGTACCAAACAAATATATATACACACACAAAAGCAAAAAGAACAAGAAAAAGAGATATATACAATAAGGTACTCTCACCAACTACACCTCCATAGCCATCAAGAGCTCGAAGGAGTAAGTCAAATGCCCTAGCAACATCTTCATTTAAGCTCTCATGGCCGAGCCTAGCCACTGCTAAGAGCTTCCAAGTCGGAGGGAAAAAAGCGATCATCTTCATTATGCTCGGGGTTATTGTGATCTTCCGGGTCTTCGGAACCAACATAGCTACGACTCTTATGACCCTCCGGTAGGTATAGTGATCTAGAGTCGTGCTCGGTGTCATGATATGGGAGATCACACCCTAGGGGTGTCGCTTCTTCTACGGGGTCGAGAGTGGGACTCTTTTCCACCGCCCGACAAGGATCCTCTTCACCAACCGTCTCACAAGACAAGGGACTAGGCATCGATTGCGGTAGAGGAGGAGAAGGCATCAAGTTTTCTTCATTGGAGGCTTTAGGATCCTCCAATTTCCCATACAAGGCAAGTTCCAAGGCATCTACTTCTTTTTCCCAAGTATTGCGCTCCTTTTCACTCACCTTGTCTATATGGCCTAGAGGAGGTATGTCTTCACTTGGCTTTGGATTGTCTAGTGGTTCATCACGAAGAAAATCGAACAAATCCAATTTGATAGCCAATACATCGGCTCCCCAAGAGTTATCTTGAGAATCATGTTCACTCCCCTCCTCATTGTTGGCCCTTGAAGCTTCAACTTCCTCTATTCTCTCCCTATCTTCACCGCCCAAGCAACACTCAACAATGGTCTCTTGATCGACCCTCTCTTCTTCATTTGTAGCTTCAAGGTTGGGTTGACTTTCTTGTGGAGGCACCCGACCTTCTTGCCCAAATGAACCTTCCTCAACATGTAGTGGAGCTCGAGTGGCCAACATCGTGATATGAGCCATGAGTGCATTGATGCGAGCATCTTGCACCTCTATTTGGGCCTTGAGCTCCCTTTCAACCCCTTGTATGTGAGTCAATATCAATTGTTGACTCTTTTGCATTAAAATCGCCATCTCATGTTGACCCTTTTGCAATAACATCATCATCTCTTGTTGGCTCTCTTGTGTTTGGACCAACATTTGACAAGTGTCAAAGTTAGGGGTATTTGGTTGTGGGTTATGTGAGGGTGTTTGGTAGTTGTTAGGATGTGGGAACGATCCTTGACAACTTTCTTGGTAACCATAAGAAGAGGGTTCATAAGATTGTTGATGAGGTTGATATGGTTGGTAAAGTTGTGGGTTATGGTAATTCGCCCCATAGTTGTCCCGTGATGATTGATGGTAGCTTGGACGCGCCATGTCCATAACGTTGCTTTGGTACCTAGGATGAGCTAGAAGCACTTGAGCAAACGTTAGTAGCCTAGTGCTTTTGAGGCACTAGGAAGGGAGAGTAACACACAAGAAGAAAAACGGAGATACACAAGGATAAGAGAACACAAAATCAAGAACAAAGTCCACAACTAAGCAAACAAAAGTCTAAACTACGCCGTCCCCGGCAACGGCGCCAATTTGATGGGAAGGGATTTGTCGTGGAATCCCAACCGTCAAATAAAAACCGGCTAATCCTAACTGGGTAGCTAGGGCAAGTCGGGTCGAATCCACAGGGACGGGAGGTCGGACTAAGGTATGCTACAGTCTAGGACTAGGTTCGAGACGAGCTAATCTAAGGAGGGGGAGACTAGGACTAAGCTAGGTCTAAAGCAAGAGAACAAACAAGGAAAACGGGATAGGATTAGGTCGGGGTCAAAGGGGTAACGGAATGGTCAAGGGAGAGCTAGAGTGAAGGAGGTAGTAGGGTGATCTAGGTCGGTCCGGGCGGTCGCAACTTAAACCGACCTAGAGGTTCCTCATGGAACCCATTTTGGCAACGCACATGACAAACGGGGTTCTAGCGTGTTATGGCCTAGATCAAATCCGGGCGGTCGCAACTTAGACCGACCTAGGGGTCGTCCTCACCGGGCTCTCGCAACTTAATGAGGGAACCGAACCCATAACAACTAACACCCACAAAGGGAAAGGCAAGAAAAACAAGCAATCTAACTTACTTAGTCATTCAAGCAATTCATCAAACATGTGATGTGCACTAGCCAAGAGGAAACCCAAATCTTCCACCCACATCTCCAACAAACCCTTAATCACCCAATTAACACCCTAATCACCCTACTAACCCTAGCAAGAACACTACTCTAACATATCTAAACTAAAACTAACATTAACAAGATTAATCAACACAAACAACAAAACATACATAATGAAACTACCAAATATGATGAACAAAACAATAAACAAGAACTAAAGATTCAAACTTGATGAACAATAAAGGATTAAGAGTAAAAGGAGAAGATTATACCATACTAGAAGATGAAAGGAAGAAGAAAACTTGCATAAATGGAAGAACCCAAAACAAACATCCAAGGTTGTCAAGCTTGGTGAAGATCTTGAAGAATTCCCTTAATACAAGTACTAAACTAAGATTAACCACTAATTACCGACTAATCTACACTAATCTACACTAATCTAACCTAAAGTAGTCTAGGGTTTTAAGAACATAAGCTAAGATTACAAGAGGAGGGGTATTTATAGGGTTACAAATGGAAGGAAGAAGAAAGAAAGTGAAATGCGGGCAACAGCGCTTGGTCCCGACCGGGACGGGTCATCCCGACCGGGACGGACCCACCATCCCGACCGGGACGGGTTGGTCCCGACCGGGACGGCTCTGCAGTAGCCTCCTCCAAAGTGCACTTCATCCCCGACGGGATGAGGTGCATACCCGTCGGGGATGGGTCTTGTAGGCCTCCATTATGATCCTTTTGGTCTCTCCTTGCCTCACATGGACTTCTCATCGATTCTCGGGACTCGGGATCGGGTCTCGGGACTCGGGATTGGGTCCCAAGGTCTCGGGGTCGAATCCAAAGCATCGAGTCATCGTTCCTTTATCTCGTTGGCTCCAGAATGTGTATGTATCGAGTCGGAATCGCTCCAACTCTTCCAAATCGGTCTCGGGAACCTGAGACGAACTAAAGGAAGCATAAGAAGCCCCTAAACCGCTCCCAAGGAGCGATTCTACAAGGAAAAAGGGACCAAAACACTACAAAATAGGCACTACAAACCACACTTATCAGCCGCATTCGCCATCATGTACCTCAGCCATAACTTTTTCAGCGTTGGTTTTATCAACACATCGAAAGAGAGCCCCCTGTGCTGTCTTTTTGTAAAGTTGCCCATCGTCAGTGCGGATGAAATGGGTTGCCAGTCTTCGCAGGGCCTTTTTGGCTCGGTTGTCAGCTCCGGGTGGATATTCCCCGGTTGCTAGGTATGTCAACACAGCTTGATACCACGGCTCGGGATCAGGTATCTCGATTTCTTCGATGTCGTGGATATATGCTGGCTCGGATCGTCTTTCGACACAGATTGGCATACTGGTCATATGATCGGGAATATTTAGCAAAGATGCCAGTTTTGAGAGTGCATCTGCAAATTGATTTTCTTCCCGAGGTAGGTATATATATTCTACCTTGTGGAATTGTTTCTCAAGATCCCTTACTCGTGCCTGGTAGGCCATGAGATTAGCATTTCGAGTTTTCCATTTTTGGAGTGCTTGATTAATGACCAGAGATGAATCCCCGTGTAATTAGAGGTTTATGACCCCTAAGTCGGCGGCGGCTTGTAGCCTGTGGATACATGCTTCATACTCAGCGGCGTTGTTGGTGACATCGAAGTCCAATTTGATGGATACGGGAGTGTGTTCCCCTTTTAGTGAGATCAGGAGAATCCCGACTCCGAATCCTTGGAAGTTGGATGCCCCGTCAAAGTATAAGTCCCACGCTTCGGTATCAGTGTGGAAAATGTCTTCATCCGGGAAGGACCAAGTGTCGGTGTGTCCTTCTTCGGTTACGGGACTGTCAGCGAGAAATTCGGCTACTACTCGTCCTTTGATGGCTTTCAATGGTATGAATTTTAGGTCGAATTCTGCCAACATGAGGGTCCATCTTGATATCCTGCCGTTGAGGATGGGCTTTTCGAAAAGGTACTTGATTGGATCCATTCTGGACAACACTTGTACCTCGTAACTGAGCATGTAATGTCGAAGTTTTTTAGTGGCCCAGACCAAAGCTAAGCATGTCTTTTCGAGCATGGTGTACTTACACTCGTACTCTAAAAATTTCTTGCTGATGTAGTATATGGCTCGTTCTTCGGAATTGACCGTTTGAGCTAGCATAGCCCCCATGGCTGTCTCTGTCGTAGTTAGGTATAGTGACAAAGGCAAACCGTACTGAGGTGGCATTAGGACCGGCGGTGAGGCCAAAATTTCCTTTATTCTATCAAAGGCTGCTTGACATTTATCGTCCCATAGTAACCGTTCTCCTATTTTCAGCTTCTTGAAGATCGGTTCACACACCATGGTTAGCTTTGAAACGAACCTACTGATATATTGGACTTTTCCGAGAAACCCTCTTATCTCCTTTTCGGTTTTAGGGGGCTGCATCTCGGTGATGGCCTTGATTTTGGCTGGATCGACCTCGATACCTCGTTGGCTAATGATGTGACCCAGTAATTTGCCAGACGTTACCCCGAAACTGCATTTCTGAGGGTTTAGCCTCATGTTGTATTTGCGTAGTCGGGTGAAGAACTTTCTCAAGGCGGTGATGTGACCATCCCTGTCTTTTGATTTGACGATCATGTCGTCCACATAGACTTCCACTTCTTTATGCATCATGTCATGTAATAAAGTTGTGGTGGTTCGTTGATAAGTGGCCCCGGCATTGATGAGACCAAATGGCATAACAGTATAGCAATAAGTACCCCAAGGTGTAATGAAGGTGGTCTTATCCATATCTTTTTCTGCCATTTTTATCTGGTTATACCCCGCATACCCGTCCATAAATGATAGAAGGGCATGATCAGCTGTGTTATCCACCAGTATATCGATGTGCGGTAACGGGAAATCGTCTTTCGGGCTCGCCTTGTTAAGATCCCGAAAGTCTACACAGACACGAACCTTACCATCCTTTTTAGGGACTGATACTATGTTTGCAACCCAATCTGGATACTCGGAGACTCGTATGAACCCAGCCTTGAATTGTTTATCAAATTCCTCCTTGACTTTGAGGGACCATTCGGGCCTCATGCGTCGGAGTTTTTGTTTAACCGGCTTGAACCCTTCCTTAATCGGTATATGGTGCTCGGCTATTTCGCGATCAATCCCCGGCATGTCCTTGTAGGACCATGCGAAGACGTCTTTGAATTCTTGAAGGAGAACTATGAATTGTTGTTTCTCCTCGGGATCTAAGGATAATCCTATCTTAAGCATCTGAGGCTCTAAGGTTGTTCCCACGTTGATGGATTCGGTTTCTTCGATTACCGGATTGCGGGATTCCCTTTGTTCTAGTTGCTCGATCAAATGTGGAGGTAAGGATACCTGTTCGTCGGGTTTCTCAATGTCATTGCACATAAAATTTTTGAAATTGAGAAAGTTTTGAAAATGAGACAAGTCGTAAGCAGAACGGTTGTTATTATTGATCATAAATTGGGAAAAGAGCTCGAAAAGAGCTGCCATCTGATCACTAGTCAGTGGCGGGATTGGTAGGGTGCCCGGGACAGACCCCGAGGCACCAGGAATGGCTAAAGGGAGAGAGGGAGTTACAGGATTGACCCTAGCACCAGACTCACTAGACTCAATCTTAGACTCTGACTCGGACTCCGATTCAGACTCAGACTCAGATTCTGGCATCTCTCCTTCCCCTGTGATCAGCTTGTAAGTCCTTCCTTGGCTGTCAGTCCATTTGACAGTTTTCCTCCAAGCTCTGGTCCCGGACCCGACTTCTGAGATTAGCTTAGACGGATCAAAGGTGCGACTGCGGAGAATGAGGCTGACTAGCTCTTCCTTTGGTGTTGGGACCGCGAGTTCTTCTCCAAAAAGTAGCCCTAGTGCGGGCTCGGGATTCTTAGCATCTTCGGATTGGATGAGAGCGAAGATGTCGTCCGGTATGTAGTTGCAGTCCTGGGCCAAGTGGGTCCCAGGGCGTGTGGTGGCAGGTCGATATAGGCCAGTTTGGACAGTCTCGAACACTGGAGTGACAAAGATAACCTTACCGATTTCAGTTTGGCCCATGTTTTCCGGGGTTAGGGTGTAGCCCAAGCTTGTTTGGGTCCTCCCATTGTTCAGAACTTCGAGAATTTTTCCTGCAGGGAGATCGGGCCTTGATGTAACCCCAGGTAGAAAGCCCAGATTCTGCAACATCCGGTCAAGGTGGATCGTGAAGTAAGGACGGAAGAGCTGGTCTTCTTCGATGGCCCCTACGAAGTCGAACCCCCAGAGATCGGTGCGGCCCGAGGTGTTGCAGTTAGCCACAGTCATAGGTGTGGCTTCTATAGTGATGACGGTGTCATGCAAAGGTAGCTTGATTTTCCGATGTAAAGTGGAGGATACAGTCCTGGTTGCATGGATCCAAGGTCTTCCTAAAAAAAGGTTGAAGGAAGAAGTTACGTCGATCACTTGAAACTCCAACTCTTTTTCTATCGGGCCCGTTATGATAGTGAGTTTTGTGGCTCCAGCTACTGACTTTGGGCTTCCGTCAAAAGCCTGGATGGTTTGAGCTGTTGGAATATAGTCGGCCTCGGTAATGCCGAGGGCTTTGGCGGTCCTCAAGGGAAGGACATTGACTGCTGACCCGTCGTCAATTAGGGTCATGGGCAGGTACTTTCCATGGCAGATAACCGTGATGTAGAGGGTCATGTTGTGGGCTGGCCCGAATGGTGGTAGATCAGCATTGGAGAAGGTGATTAGTGGGCCTTCCTCTATGGATCTCCCCTTTAGGTGGGGTAGGACCGTGGCTACCATTTCAGCAGGAGTAGCCATAGAGTTGATTTTGACTTGATCGAGGGCCTTAGTGAGTGCCTCTCGATGTTCCTGTGAGCTAACTAGGAGTTGCCATATAGAGAGGTCAACTCGAGTCTTGCTTAGCTGTTTTACAAGAGCCTTTTTAGGAGTTGGCTCTTCTGGGGCGGGCTCGACCCTAAGTGGCTCGGCAATGATGAGGGCCTGACTAGTGGCTAAGGCCTTGGACTTAACCTTCTGAATCTCCTCGGGCGTGATGGGGACAGCTTCCCCTTTGGTGAGGTAGACGTCGTCTTCGTCGTCGCACCAAATCCCGTTTATTTGCGGGATAAATGGCGAAATGAGGTGTGAGCAATCCATTACTTCTCCGGAAAAGATGGCGTGAGTGGCCAACGGGTTATCCTTGTTATTGGGTTTACCCCCGGGCAAAGGGATCTTCCCGCTCTCAATAAGATCTTGGATAAGGTGTTTTAGCTTCCAACATTTCTTGGTATCGTGCCCCTTACCACGATGACAGTGACAGTAGGCCTGAAGGTTGTAGGCCTTGGAGCGGCATTCGACCGGGAGATCAGGTGTTGGGCCTATCGGGGTGATCAGGCCTTTTGATGATAGCCTTTGCAGGGCATTCTCATAGGTGGTGCCTATGTCGGTGAATACCCGGGGAGTGGCATTCTTCTGGGTTGAGGTATCAAGTGTATTTACCTCGTCAAAGATGCTACGAGTGGCAGCAATAGTTGTGGGCTGGCTTGTTGATGAGCTGGCCCCTTGGTATCCCTTGGTGGAGGCGTTAGTGAGGCTTTCCAACCTTAAGTCATCTTCGATTCTTGTTCCCATTTCAGTTAGGACCGCGAAGCTAGGTATGATGGCGTACCGGAGATGGACCCGGTAGGCTGGAAGGAGGTTCTTGACGAAGGCTTCAACCGGCACTTTTTCACTGGGCTTATCGACCAATTTGACGCTTTCAGCCCTCCAGCGTTGAAGGTACTTTGTGAATCCTTCCTTAGGTTCCTGGGCCATTACTTCCAGGGTGCGCATAGTGGTCTGGATTTCCGTGTTGTAGGCGTAGTTCCGAGCGAATTCCGTTGCCACATCATCCCAAGTTTTGTATTTCTTGGAATCGAGCCGGTAGTACCAGGCTCTTGGGTGCTTCTCGAGAGAAGAAGCAAACAGGTGTTTGAACATGTTGGACTTAACCCCCTTAAGGGCCATGAACTCCTTGAAAGCCCGGATATGGTGGACCGGGTCTTCAGTACCCTCGAACTTTGGCAGACCCGTCAGATTGAGATTGGCGGGTAGTTCATCGGTCAGTGGGGTGTAGGTCCGAGCATTCTCCGTATGGATGGAGCTTTGGGTTGTCAGATGGACCTATTCTTGCAGTTTGTGGACTGCGCTGGCCAATTCAGCTAAAGGCCCAGTGGTATCGACATTGCCGCTGGGAGTTCCTTGCTCCCCGGCACTTACCCGGGTTAGGATGGCGATCTTCTCCCCTCTCATCGAGGTGATCATGTTTTCAAGCTTGGTCAATGAGGCCTTCATGTCATCGATGGCTTGTTGCGTCATGGCTCGAGTGTGGGGTGGCCTTTCTGTAAGGGCACCGCGTAATCAGTAACTGACCCAGATCTTAGAACCAAAAGTACATCCCGAGCAAGGAAAAGACTAGACTAGAAAAAGACTGAAAACCGACTTCTAGACGGATGACGCGTGATTGGTGGGCCTTCCTTCGGATTCGGCAAAGTGGGCCTAGTCCTGTTCGAAGGAAGGTCTATGTGAGAATTCCCCAGACTTTGGACTCTAGTGTGTAAACGGGCTTCCCTTCGTAGGAGTCTGTCCTACGCAGGTGGGCCGTGCCTTGACAAATAAGGCGGACTTGGGATGGGGTGGAAACCCGTGATGTAAGATCGACGGAGTTTCGACGCTATAGATTCTAACTTATGACAAGACCCGACACTGCTAAATACGGGAAGTCCTAAGAAGAAGAGAGTTTTGAAAAGGGAATTTGGATTTGAAAACCGAACGAAGTCGGATTGGAAGACCCGATTTTTTTTTTGAAAACCGAGAAAGAGGTTATCGGGCCGAGATTTCGGGCTTTTTTTTTTTGAAAAGGTTTGGACAGCATACCGGCTAAAAATAGGCTATTTTGAGTCAAAATCATAAGTCCTAAATTCGGCAACTTTTCGGGTTTTGAAAAAGGATGGATTTGAAAAAAAGATGTAAACTTTTGAAAATGACGGTTTTTGAAAAAGACCAAAGAAGATCAAGTAGCATGTAGTCATAGAAACAGTATAACGACGCCATGTATGCTCTTAGTCTAAGTCTCGGTCGGTCAAATAGGATCTATACCAACAACGATCGCATTCTCGCAAATCAGGACGGACCTCCTAAGCCGAGTTGGTCTTAGAATCTGCCGTAAAACCCATGCGAGTTCCGCCATCGAAGTCTTTAGTGCATCCAAGTAGAAATGCACCGTGGTATAGTGGGACGTCGGTCACAAGTAACCGGCCCGGGATAGAACGGGGTTATGCATGAACCATTGAACTAAAACGTGTACATTACTAATCGAACGATTTCTTTTCGAGTCTCACCCTGAGGATGCCGATGGTAAGTGACACATCAGTTAATCCCCAGCGGAGTCGCCAAATTGTGGACATGACATAGGTCCACCCCGACGCGGCCACGCGCGGGTTTGGGGAGGCGAATGAATCTCCATATGAGATGGATCGAATTGAATTTTAAATCGAAGTAGGAGTCGCCACCGAATTTTATGGTTATTCGGAACCATTCGAATCCACTCTATGTCGTAGTGGGCCATATTTAAAACATGGCCCATTTCCGATGTCAGAGCTTATCGGGTTCGTCCCGTTGCAGTTCGATACCGATGCCGACTTGAGCGGTTTATCGTATATTGAATGACTCTCGTTGCCAATGGTTTCGGACATCCGGAAACCGCGGTTCTGAGTAAGGGGTGAGGGTACGTGTTGGGAAGTTCATTGAGAACACTCAACCCCGCCCGCACTTAGCGGCCTTTACTAAGATATCGTTCGTTTTTGTGTACACGCGTTAGTTCGACGATTGAATGATACGCAGAGATTATTTTCCTAAGACATGTGAGGAAATAAATAAATGGGTTGCTAAGTCGTTTAATGCATGTTAAACTGATAACGTCAAAGTTATTTTAGCATGTGAATTCGTTTTAGTCTAATAAAACGAGGAAATAAATAAATTGCTACAAACACGAGAAAACGAGTTAGTAACGATTGAATAATAATATAGTAAATAAATATACGAGATCGAGAAAATAAATATTAATCAAAATCTGAAAAATATTGTTTAAAACGCTGTTTTGTATAAAAAACGAAGTTCAAAAAATAATAAAAAAACGAAAAAGACGCGTCGTGGCAGCCGGCCGCGCGGCTCGCCCGGGACTCCGGCGAGTCGCGTGTCGGTCTGATTTTTGAAGACAATTTTCGAAGATTCGACTAGATCGCGTACAAATATTGCATAATTTGTACTCGATGTAATATTTTCGATATTCGTTATATTCGATAATTGACTACGAAATCAATATCAAATATTTGGAATAGTTTTGGAAAAGATATAAATTTTAGAAATCGTGTCGTAGAATAAATAATAATAAACGAACGAAAAACTAAAAAAGGGTCTCGGGTTTCAGGTCTGCGCGCGAGCCGCCTGGGCATGGCGCGACTCGCGTGCGGGTCTGCCCGTTTTTATTATTTTTTGTCGAAAACCGTTAAATTTTATAAATCGCGTATAAATATGGATTAATTCATACCCGATTCATATTTTCGACGTTCGTCGTATTCGATATTCGATTATGAAATCGATATCGAATAGTCGGAAGGATTTTAGAAAAGGTTTTGAAAAGAAAGATAAAAGCTTGTTTTGAACGAAAAGTTTAAAAAAAGGATTTTGAACGAAAAAATGTAACGATATCGTCGAAATCTTAATATAATTCTTTTCGATACAATATTCGATTATATAGAATCGATATCATATTTGTAAGAATGTTTGATATATGAAAATAGTTTTTTAATAGTATTGATATTAGAAAATAAAAAAGACCGACGAAAGACCCATAATAAAAAAGCGAGGAGAAGAGAAGAGAGGAAGGAGAGACGGGTTTGATTTACACCCTCAACCTACATGCTTTGTTTTCTCGGGATAAGGCTCGTCGGAAAGTGGCTTAGACTTAGGAGCGTCGAGATGATGAGGATGAGTTTAGGGTGTCGGTTTGGGTGGTTGGACGTCGGGTTTTGGCCGGATGATGGTGCGGTTTCGCCGGTACTTCGAGGCTTCGGAAAAGTATCGGGATTTGCTAGCTATCGAGGATATGTGTAAACCGTGTTATAAGACTGTTTTTTCTCGGTGTGATGTGATGTTGTGATGTGATTTTCGGTCCTTCAAAGTGTTGTATGGGAGGTCCTATTTATAGGGAGTTCCCGACCTTGGTTTAGGAGAGTTTGAGTACCGCTTAGGATAGGAAACGTAGGAATTTGAGAGGCATGAGAATTCCGCTTTCTTGGCAAAGAAGAAAGGCTTCTCGGCTGGTTGGGGGTGTGTTGGCCGAGTATTTGGTACTCGGTCAATGTCTGATTCGGTTTCCGGATAGAATTCCTACTTGAGGTCGAATTCTACCTTTAACGGAATTGTTTAATGCTTTAATGAATCTGAAATTTTGTAGGAATTTGGGTAGGAATCAACCGTGTAAGTGTCACAGCTGACTCACATGTCTCGGGAAAATCTTTGACCGGGTTTTGACTCGGTCGCTAAAAGACGGTTTTACCCCTGGTGTCGGATTCGACCCAAATTAGTGTTATTTGACTCGAAACGACCCACTGGGTCTGGATTTGAGGTTGGTTTTGTAAGATTTGTACTCCTTAATAAGTCTAGACCAAATGTCCATGATTACGAGCCCATATCCGAGTCCATCAAAGCACGTTTACGTCCAATCATCATCGGGTGTTTGGCGGGAACTATTATAGACACCTTACGGTCAAAATGTGGGTGTCTACACCATGTAGTTGGGTCTACCCCGTAGTCGTGGAAGATTCCACTAGTGCCACCCAGACCTTGCCAATAAGTTGGGTGGTGAGGTGTTGAGATGCCTAGAGTAATCATATACTCGTGGATCTCGCGGTTGACAATGATCTGATTGACTCCCTCGTGAACCCGACGATGGTGCTTGTATTCCCGTTCATACATGTACGGATATGGGTACGGAAACTCGGCACCTGGAGTGTGGATTAGGAAGGTCGGGGTGGGTGTAGGTGTGGGTATAGGGGGTTTGATCTCATCGGGTTCGGTCTCTACATGAACTCTCCGTCGAGGGGGTCGAACGCCCTCAACGGAGAATAGGAGCTCCTCGAGAATAAGGTAGCTCGGTGGCTCGAGTACATCTTCACCCCCGGTCATGGGTTGCAGGGCAAGGAATGGTGGTAGGACCATCTCTTGGATGACCGGAAGGTTCACCCACAACTTGTCCTGGACGCGCCACTGAAAGTTCTGGGGATCGCCCCGAATCCACTTCAAAGTGGAAGTGAGATAGTTACGTCCTATCAAATGGACGTGCTCAGTGAGACTCGTGTATTTGACCGTAGTCCCAAAAACTACAAGATAGCGCTTTGCTAGCATAGTGACAATGGCTCCACAGGCGAGCGGTCCAGTTCCATTAATCTGTCGCTCGATCCCGACACAAATCATACCTGGGACACTGAATGTCCTCATGGAGAGGTGGAAGGGGTTGAGATAGTGTCCCAAAATAACATCGCCAAAGAGTGTATCTTACTCATGTCAGAGAGTGGGAATACCAATGAATCAAAATCCGCATAAAGAGGCAGATGGTGAGGTGTGGGATGGCATTAACTGCCATCGCAGTGACACTGGCAATGCGACCCGTAAATAACTTAAAGTAAGGAGGGACTTTCACACCCTCCGGTATGTTGTACAAGTCGATATACCGGTCTGAGGTAAGCCCTAAGCGTTGGGCTAAGCCACTAAAGAGGATACATTGCTCACAACTATTCAAACGAAAGGATATCGTGCGGTTATCTCTATCGTAATCAAATGAACTAAGAAAATCTAAAGTGAGCAATCGATAAGGTAACTCACGATAAGTTCATAGACCACAGAATCCAGTCATGGACTGAAGTTGCGTAAGCTGCTCGTTCAAGCCTACCTCGATCGTGAATTACGATGAGCCACATCGTGTGGCTTCCATTTGCCTCGGTATCAAAGCGACTAAACGATCTCGCTGAGCCTCGTTCTGACAGATAATACTCTCGTAGCCTAGAACAGGCTGAACAGCTGGCACAACCGGTTCTTCCACATTGCGCTCAACGTTCTGATTCCTATTGCGAGTACCTCGATGTGGGTTTCTTCTTTCTGCCATGACTGTAACATAATAACAAAACAAAATCACACAATAATCCCACAAAAATGACAAAACCACGACCAAAATCAAGCTTCTCTCACAAAAATCAAATTTTGGGCAAAAAGAGGGTGAAATCAACACAAAATCAAGCATGAAATAGGATTAATATGGAACTAAGGATGAAATTAAACTATAAAATCAAGAAAGGAAGTAAGAAAAACGAAAAACCCGGAAATACCTCAAGAAGGACGATTTTTCGGAAATAGGGGAGAGGGAGGCAAAATTTTCCACAAAATAGCACCAAGGAACACAAACTAATGCTACCAATTGCAAATTAGGAGCAAAATCGTGAAAATCGGTGAAGAATTGAAGAGTTGGGAGTGATTTGGGTGAATTGGGGTTTAGGGTTCTTAAGAATATGAGGGGAGATGGGGAATTTGAGGGTGGTTCGACTGAAATATCATTAGCAATCAAAACTAAAGCAATAAAAGAAAAACTGACTCGGAACCCGGTTCATGGGCACTCGATCGAGTGACCTCCTAAAAAACAGGCAGGGAATTTTCCATTAGGGCACTCGACCGAGTTCACTTGGGCCACTCTATCGAGTGAGCCCTGTAGCTGCTACTCCTCATTTTTCTTCTTCAAATGCTTCATAATTTCCTGAAATTAATTCAATTAAACTTTAAGATTCCCTCGTCCTCACTCGATAAATAATACTAATTCCCAAGGGTTGCAATTGGTGCATTAGTCCTTGTAGCGTTAATGCTTTTGCTGGTTGGTTTCATTATCACAATGCTACTCCAAAACAGGTATGTTCATATTTTTATTTTCTTTATTATTTAACTCATAATTTTTAAAATTATTATAAAACGAATTTATCGTTTAATCGTTTCAAACTACTAAAATTCTATTTATCTCTGAAACTCTTCTTATATTTAAAACATATTTTGATTTTTGTTTTGATTCATTTTATACATTTAATTTAATTCTTATCGAAAGTCTATTTCGACGATTAAAATTCTAAATTCTTTTTATTTATTTTTATTTACGCTCGAATTTCTATTTTTGGCTCGAAGTTCATTAATATTAAGTTTCGTCGAAACATTTATTACTTTTCCTCAAGGAATCAATTTAATTCCCTTTATCGAAGATTTATTATTTATCGGGAAATATTATTTCATCGTCTAATTGTTTATTCCGATAAGCTTCGTTTTAGTCTCGAATACTTTATTTACTCATTTTATTTGACGGTCCGATTATTTATTAATTTTATTAACTCGTTTCAATTTGTTTCATGGGCCAGTCAACTTATCGTTACGGAATTCGTCTACTAACGAATTCATTTAAAAAATCGGTATTTCTAACCCTCTTTAATTTGAGACGAATTCAACCCCTCTATTTAACGTTTTCATTCCCATTTTTTTGTTTTCCCCCACACTCATTCACCCCCCTAATCCTTTGTTTTCCCACGTAATAATAACACACATCCCCTTTTCTTCCTGGCTCCACCGCTTCATCTATTCTCCTCCCCTGGCTTTTTCCCTCTTCCTTGTTCCTCCTATTTTCCTCGTTTTATCGTGTCATCCACCTTCCTTCTTCCTTTCATCCCTCAGGCATCCCCTTTTTTTTCTGTCCTCTGTTTTGCCGCTACTGTTGTACGCAACTGCAACTGCTGTACACAACTACTGCTGCTGCGTTTGTCTCTCCGCCCTCGCTGTCCTGTTAATCTTCTCCGTCTTCTGTTGTTGGTTCACGCGCGTACTGCTGGACTGCCGTTCTTCGACCTGGACTCGTCGAAAGGTGGTTCGTTCTTATCCCTTTCTTATTCTGTTTTATTTGTGGTCGTTTGATGGTACTGTCCGATGTTGCTTTGTCCTTCTCACCTTGCTGCTTCGTTTTGTTGTTCTTCTTCTCGTTCTTCTTCTTCTTCCGCTTCTTCTTCTTCGTTTAGCTATACTGTTGATGCTACGGCTATTCTTGTTTCGGTTGTCGCCATTTGTTGTTGTTGCTGCTGTCTTTCTGCTCTCTATTGTCAGATCAGATCCATAGCTGCTGTCACGTCGTTCTGCTTGTCGTCTCGTCTTTCGGTTTTGGTTTCGGTTCTTGTTTGGCATCCCTCTGTTCTCCTTCACCTTTGTCCTTTCTCGATTTTATTTTCGATATAACATACTTGTTACTGCCATCGTTTTGTTGATATTGTTCAGTAGTGTCCCTCCTAGTATTTATGTTGTACATACTGCTGCAAATCGTTCTATCGACTTTCGTTCGTTGTTTCGTTTTCCTCTTCTTATTACTGCTCTCTCGTCCCTTGTTCTTGTCCTTGTCGACTACTGCTTGTCAGCTATTTCTGTCTATCGAGTTCTTATTTTGTTTGTATTCCGATGCTGCTATGTCGTGGTCTTCTTCTTTCTGTTGCGTCGATTTCCTACTGTCCTTTGTCGACTAATTCCGTCAATTAGGACCCTCTTCCTTCTTTGTTCTACAACTATTCATCCTCAATCCCTCCGTTTCCTGTCTATTTTCTAAATCAGGTTCGTTGTCGCTGTTTTGGTTGATCCATCGTTCTTTACTGCTGCTGTCATCGTAGCCTGCTGCTCGGTGTCATGTTCTATTGTGATTTTTGTGAGGACCTGATAAGGACAAGCGCTGGATCGTTCGGATTCCGACTTAAGGTAACTTTAGGACATTACACGATTTTATATCGTATGTTTGAGTAGTAGTATGTATTAAATATTTTAACTTCGGTTTTCTAACTTTAACTATTTATTATTTGCTAATAATATTATTTTAAAATTTTGTACCTTATAAATATCGTACAACTTTCGATATTGTTTTATAAATCGTTAGTAATTTTATTATTTATGATCATTATAATATTTTGTTGGTTATCGTGACACTAGTAACTAAATAATAACGATTTCATATTTTCTTCATATTTCGTTAATTTATAATTTTAACTCCAAATCGTATTTTTATATTATAATCGAGGTTTGTATACTTATTTAATAAATTAATTTTCGTTTTATAATTTATACTATAAATGAGAAAATAGTCGATTTTGTTTTAATATATTTTTAGTCGAGATTATTTTCACTATTAATTTCTTATCTGTTTACAATTGACTATTTTTAGTAAAATCCGTATTATTTATTAATAAAAACTATTTGCTAAAAATAATTTGAAACCTTCGTAAAATTCATTTCATTTATAAAACTCGTTGACTCAATTAGATTTGATATCGTTTTTATTAAAACATCTCTTTTCTAAAATATATAGTTTTAACTTGATTTTCCAATTATTTATAAAATACTATATAATGACTTATTATATTGGTATTATTTAATGACAATAATACCAACTATAGAGCGTCTTCCAAAAATAATACCAATTTCAATAAATCTGAGAACAATACGTATTATTGGAGTAGTTAAACAAGAGTAGTATAAGTGACTTTATAACCTGCTATATCAGGTCACCTAATTAATATTTAACCTGCTACATATCCTCCATCCTCCTACTTAGACCTGGATAACGGGCGTGTTGGGTTAGCTTCGGGTCGGGACACTTTCGGGTTATAATAATCGGGTTGACTTCGGGTCGTGTCAGATACTTTTGTGTTCGAGTCATTCTCGGGTTTGTCAACTTTTTTTAGGGATATCGACTCGTTTTCAATAATAATAGTCGGGTTAGTTTTGAGTTAGCTCGGGTCAATTCAGATTACGGGTCAAAATCAAGTCTTCAAATCGGGTGTAGGGTCGGGTTCAGTTTGGCTTATTCGGGTCGGGTCAGTTTTGCCAGGTCTACTTCTCCTTAGTTCTCTCCATTACCCTTCATCCTTCTTCAGTTTTTTCTATACGTTTCGTTTAGATTAACGTGTTGATTTTGGTGTAGAATTCTGGTGTTAGCTAGAATTTGTGAGGTTGAAGACTTGAAGGAAGAGGAAGACAGAGGACATGAATGACGTTTAATGTCCCGTACACTAAGTAAGTGAAAAGGAGTGAATTAATGTGAAATGAATTAAAGGCGAAAAAGGAAGGTGGACGGGTTCTACCGCTAACTAGTCATATACTACTCTGGTTTAACTACTCCAAAAATACGTATTATTCTCTGATTTATTAAAATTAGAATTATTTTCGGATTTATTCTCTGATTTATTAATTTATTAAATTATTTTCGGAAGACGCTCTATAGTTGGTATTATCGCCGTTAAATAAAATTAAAGGTGAAAAAGGAAGGTGAAAGGGTTCTACAGTTAACCGATCACCTATACTAGCTACTCTTGTTTAACTACTCCAATAATACGTATTATTCTCAGATTTATTAAAATTGATATTATTTTGGGAAGACGCCCTATAGTTGGTATTATTGTTGTTAAATAACCCTATTATATTTTATTTTATTTTTTAGTAACGGATTTATAATTTTATTAAAGTTACGATAACAACGATAATAATAAAATGTTAATTTCGTTAGAAATGTTATTTCTATACATTTCACTTATGTTAATAACTTACGTACTTTCTATAAGCCTATTTCTATTTGAAGAAATTTTCTAAAATTAGTAAGTTTCTATTTATAGAAAGTTTCCCTTTTAACAAAATGTTTATTCCTTTCATCTTCATATCAAAGGTCAATGTTATCAAAAGTCAGTGGGCCGAACAAGATCCAAACAACATCCGTCAGCCCATTGAGGAGTGAAACCCGCGGAAGAAGAATGAGTCAACAACAACTCACTAAACCGAAGGGACTCTCCCTGAAAAATAGGAGAGAATCAGGGAGAGGTAGGCAGGGGAAAACCCTAAGAAGAAAATGATTATATAAGCAAAGCTAGACCAAGGGGGAAAGACATTCAAGGCACCTTCAACATACCCACTCCAAGCAAAATTACAGCATAGTACTCTCTAGTTAATCATTATTAAGTATTAACACTTGTATTTTCAATTCCTTTCCCGTTCTTTTTGTCTTAGTAGAATATTGGCGGGATTCCGACTCCCCCCGCGGTTTTTCCCACATTGGGTTTCCGCGCCACCAAAATTTCTTGTGTCATTTTCCTTTCATTTTCGTCATTCTTCGTTCCCTAATATCGTCACTACATCAATAATCCATAGTTATAGGTCGATCGCTTTAACCCGCTACCAAAACGATAATCCGTTAAATTTTTACCAAAATAAATTAGCGCCCACCATGAGGCAAAGTGATCATTTCCTATAGCTAAATCTCTCAGTAAACAAACTAGCATATCGTCATGTCCGGATCCAGCTAGAATCCCTCCAGCAGCCAGGAGGAGGACCTCTCCCAGGGCTAACGGGGCCAGTCCTCACACCCCTCGTCCAGATGATTCCCACCAGCCAGACACCAAGATCTATGCCCTTGACGTCTATACCCCCTCAGGTGCCTAAGACATCAGGAGCATCCATTTCTTCCAGATCCAGCAGGGAGAACATTTTAACCAAAGTCCCAGCCTAGGGAGGATCGATTGGAGACACCTCCAGAGGCACGACTCCACCAGACCCGATGCAGAGCATGATCCAAGGAATCAACGCCCTGCACCAGGCGGTGGAGACCCTGCAGAAGGAAAACCAGGACCTCAGGGCTTAGATCTCAAAGGTGATCAAACCGCCAGCCACGCCAGACTAATCATCACCATGAATGCTGTCCCTTGTACCTGAAGGAGAAGTACGCGTCCTAAGATAGCCAGACACCCGTAGAAGATCCACTAGAGAAATTCCCTAAAAACTGGTCACCAGGCTAGAACTAGGATTGGCTCCACCTGGCGAAATAATTGAACCTCAGGGACTAGGTTGTTTGTCCTACGATCGCACACCCAGCAGACCACAAATTTCGTAGGTAACACTCTCTTTAACATCGAAAGTCGGGAAACTAACTTACTGTCTCTCGCAGGTACCCCTGTCCACTAGACACCAAAATGGCAATCTGCAACTTAACCAGAAGTAGTCACCTTATCCAGCAGTCAGTCCCCTGGAGGAACATGGCCAACAGCCGCCCCCATCCAGCAGATATCAGGATGGCAGCCAGGGGCTCCACCCAGCATGGCAACCTAAGCCAGCAATCCGCACCCAGAGGAGTCTGGCCAGCAGAAATCCCACTTCAGCATGCAACAGGATGGCAATCCGGGTCCGCAATCAACACTACACCACTGTCTAACTCTCCTAGCAATCAGTATCCTGGAGGACCCTGGTCAGGAGGTACACCCTTTAACTTCTTTACCACCTGTCTTTAACCCTCTTGCAGGAATGTAACGCAATGGGTCCGCAGTACCAGGAGCTGAGGGACCAGATGATGCGCGTCAGACTGTCGCCTATCTAACACGATCAAACAAAATTTATAAACACGACAAACTAACTACGTAGTAATGGTAAATCGGGATCGATCCTCAGGAACGGTCTAGGTAAAGTCGGTCGAGTCAAAGTCTAAGCACGTTTGGACGTTCGGTGTCTATTTTTGGGGTTTTATGGGTTAAGTCTACACTAGTCTATACTAAGAAGCAATAAACCACGAGAAGCTACTCTAATAAGGAGAAGGTGTTAGGGGAAGTTGGGAATCGGAAATCGGGTTCTATGAGTCTCGGAATCGAGTGTTACTCACAACGTCGATAAGGGAAAATGCCACCTTTCGGTTTCTTCACCTAACCCACCTATACCCGCTTTCGCGGCGAAAGGGTAAGTATCAAGTTAAGCTAATTTCTACCCCGAGTTTCCCCATATTGGTAGAAATGAGTCAAGGTCAATCTAGCTGCAATCTAGGTCAACAAAGACACAAAAACCTTAAACTTGATAAATCAACAAGAAAGCAACTCACCAACATCCCTCAATTCAAATTACCCAAGATCTTCCTCCCTAAACCCCTAACAAGAAATCTACTCACAATGCATAATGAGAACTAATAAAACGATAACTAAGGAGAAATTAACTAAACAAGCCTAGTAATTAAATCTATAGAAAAAAAATAACTAAATTAAATCTAGATGAGAGATTAAATCTAGAACGAAATTAAATCTAGCTAGAGATTAGGGAGAGGAAGAGAAATATACCGACTATGGAGGAAATCGATAATAAAAATAAGGAGAAGCTTGATGAAGATGACAATGGATTTGTCACTAACCCTTTGAAAATCTCCAAAATAATTTCAATAAAAACTTGATTACACTAAAGATGGAGTCTTTACACTAATTAATAAGAAAACTAATTAGATCTAAATAGGTGGAGATTTTTGGATTGTCACCCTCCAAAAATCCTCCTACTAATTAATCTACAAATAAGCTAATAATAATCTACTAATATAATCTACTACTAATCTACTAATTTTAATGGCTTAGGTAGTGTTGTGGTGGAGTGGTGGAATTATGTCCCCTCCTCAAATGAAGAGTTACATATATATAGAGGAGGGAAAAGAGGGAGTATCAAAACCCTAGTCTTCTAAGCCCAATAGTGGCAACTCAATACCCATCAACTAAACTTCACCCTATGATTCTCATCCGGTGAAATTTCGCCCTTCGGTTTTGCATAACTTAACCCACCGGGCAAAACTTTGCCTCACGGTAATCTCGACTTCACCCGATCATTCTAATTTCGCCCGATCACTTCCGATTTTGCCCGATCCCTTCGTAGAGTGCTAACTCACCCGACACACTTTACGGTTTCACCCAATTCAATTCAATTGCATCTCGACCCAATTAGATCTCACCCGTCTTTCTCGATCCAAATTAGATCTCACCGTCCATTCCGATTAAACTCCTCGAGTCTCCATCCAATTGACGGTTTCTAATCACGAACTCCAGATATGGGTTGAACCGGGTCGACACCGGAGTTGGTGTATATGCCGGCGAAAGTCACCGGAAAATGGGATCTGGGCAGAGGATTGAGCTGCTGGCTGCCGCTGGTGGTGTCGCACTGTTGCTGTAGGCGCCAGTTGCCGTCGTTGTTCATTGAAGGGAGGCGGCCGACTCGCGTCGCCGCTGCTGTCCGAGCTCTGGCTCGCCGGTGCTGGTACAACGCGGCTGCTGCTGTCGAGGGAAGGACGTCGGAGAAGGAGGTGGCGAAGGGTGGCTGTGTGGTTGTCGGGGATGAAGGAGGTGAGTGGTGGTGGCTGGTTTGTTGGAGGTCGGGTTTGTGGTTGCCGGAGCCTGGGGCTGCCGCTGCTGCTGCGTTGTCGCGCGGCTGGTTGTGGTGGTTTGGGTCGGAGCTCCGGTCGAGTGGCATGGTTGAAGGTGGTGGTTAGAGGTGAAGGAGGTGGGTGGTGGTGATAGGTTATGGTGGTGGTGTTGGCTGGAGTTGAAGGTTGATGGAGGGAGATTTGAGTTTGGGTGAAGGGTCAAAGTCAAAGTTGGTTTGACTTTTACTAGGGTCTGGGTTAGTTTGAATTATGGAGTTTGGTTGGATTGAATTGAGGAGTTGGGTTGATTTGTGATTGGGTTTGTGTTGTGGGTTATGATTTGGGTTTAGGGAATATGGGTTGAGTGAAAGATAGGTGAATTAGATGAGAGTTGGGTTAAGTGAGTCGGGTTTGACTTGGGGTTTGACTTGATCTCTTGACTTGACTCCTCTAGCTTTAATTCGCCTCTTTATTCACGAACACGTACCTAAAAGACAAAAATACACAAAAGTAGTACGAAATTCTACGAAAAAGACGATAAATACGAACAAACCAAATTCAAACTAGAAAATACGAAATGTAGTCAAAAATGAGTTATATTGCATTAAAGCACACAAAATCGAGTCAAATACGAGTGAAAATAAGGGGTAAAACGGTCCAAATTTGCGTGTTATCAATTCCCCCACACTTAATCTTCACACGTCCTCGAGTAACTCATTAGACTAATCTATGACCCATAAATAAATAACACGCAAAAACAAACCACAAGAACGAAAAATAAGCAACACAACAAATCAAGTTTTCAAATCAAAAGTCACGATTCTATAATTCAACTAAAATATAGAATATGAATACAAAAATTACTAAATCGGTTATAAAAATAATTACTACATATTTCTTGGCCTCGGTCCAAGCTATGTCGGGATATGTGGCGGAGATGGAATGAGTACTCCCATGAAATTATCGACAATAGTATACAAGTCTCGGCCACTTGCAAAAACAAGGGCTAGGGTCGTCCTAATGGCCCAAGTGACATAAGAACCCGATCCAAAATGGAAGATAAGGATATCAAAAATACTCGGGGTAGGAATCGTCTTTCTTTTCTTTTTTCTTTTTTTCATTTTCTTTTCATTTTCTTTCTTTTTCATTTCTTTTTTTTCTTTTCTTTTCTTCTTCTCCCCCTTATTCTTTTCTTTTGAGTTTTTGAGAATTTTTCTTTGTAAGCACATTTTGATGTTTGAGCTCATTTGAATGGAAAGGAAAGCAAAACTCAATATCAATCAAAACCAAACTCTTATTTGTGGAGTATTTTTGTGGAATGATGGATCGTAAAAGGGTAAAAATCACTTGGGTTATAGTCACCTAGACAAGCATACAATGTCGAAATCACAACACGGGAGGTGGAAGGTGGACATAAGCGAGGTACACACCCGAGCGACTTACAGTGGGAGGACAATCAATATATAATACTTAAAGTCAACCAATAAGTAATAGAAAAATCCACACTCTTTAAAGAAGTTGAGAGTTAGAAAAATGATTTTATCAAGGAAAACAAGTGAAACACGAAAACAAAAATCTTTTCGGAATTTTCGGTATTTTTTAAATTTTTAGGATTTTTCAAGTTTTATCAAATGAAAACACAAAATATGACAAGACACAAAAACAACAAACAAACACAAGGCTACAATCCATAACAACCACAAATAAAAAACAAATATACTCCACCAAAGTATCCTCCAACAACAACAATATCAACCGCAATCCTAAAGCAACAAAGAATCGTCAATCCAACCACACTCCCCCCACACTTAAACCGAATATTGTCCTCAATGTTCAAAATTAGGGAGGGAAAGGAAGGGTGGGTGGGTAAGAAATTACCTTTTAAAGCATAAGTTTTCCCCCACACTTGAACGATTCCGTGCTTCTTATCCATTTTTCATCCATTACCATTGTTTGTTGGAGGTACCTATAAGGAAAGACACAAAAACATGCACACACATAAAAAGAACACAACAAAAGGTATTAAAATAAAACCACTACTAAACTAAACTAAGCCGATACGGGGCAATTAACGGGCCCACTCCGTCCCTTCAACTCACATCGAAATACCTATGAGGTAAGGTACTCCCATGCAAGGCAAGTTGGGTTTTGCTCAAAATTGCGGACGCAACTAAACTCACACAAATAAACACAAGCGAACGAACGAACAAAAAAACAAACGAATAAACAAACAAACAAGAATAGTTGCATCCAAACATGAAAATACCAAATCCCTCATCGAGACGGCGGGAAAGACACCAATAGTTTAGTCAAGACAAGTACAAACATTCCAAAGTTAGTTATTCAAGATGAAGTGGACTAAAGTCTAATAGGATGACATTAAATCACTAAAAACACTGATGATTTATCTAGGTCCTCTTAATCAACTAAAAAGCGTACAACGGAGCGATAAACGGGATGGAAATGAGTGAACCATGGAGTTAGTCGACACTGGAGATAAGTGTAATCCTGACCTTTTCGCAAAAGCAAAGAGGATCGTCCCAAACCTAAAGATATCTTCAAGTAAGGTCACCTATAGGCACGGGATCCGATAACCAAGGCCTTATCACTCCATGGGGGGTCAAGGTGGTCAAATGCAAACCCCGATGTAAAATCCTAGTAGAAAAAGTGGACTCAAGCTAAAAGATCAATGAAATTTTTGTTTTAATGACATTCTAGTAGAATAAAGACCAAAATCAAAATGTGTCATTAACAAGGGAAGGTGAGCACTCGTAAGCAAGTTTCACAATCGGGTTTTCGAGAACATTTACCTAAACACACTAAACAAAACGCAAAAGAACATAACGAAAATAAAAACAAAATCAACTACAAGTAAAGCCAAGTACTCCAATTTTATTCAAATAGTCAACACAATCCAAACCACCAATTCCAAAATGTTCACCACGTGAACCTCCAAAGCATACAAGCCCGTACTCCCATGTGAATAAGGGAAGGGGAGAAAAATAAGGGTTAAAAGGGATTACCAAAAGGTCTTCACTTTTTAATATCTCAAGTCCTTACGCTATGTAGTGGGTGGTATTCCTGTAAGAAAGGAGAAAACAAGGCAATACAAGAGAGACAATAACTACAATCCCACAACAACTACTAATAACGACACAATTACACCACAATTACGAATACACCACCAATCCTCCAACAAGATACAAGCAAACATCATAATCCACAATCCCAAATGGAACAATCAAGTAGAATCTCTTCCACACTTTGATCGCTTCCAAATTCTTCTTCATTTATCCATGTTGGCTTCTTGTTGGAGATTCCTACAAACAAAAAAAAAACACAAAAATCGTAAATATGCACTAAAAAGCTTGGGTTGCCTCCCAAGAAGCGCGGTTTTGGCTAGGACCGCCAAACCTTAAAATTTGCTTGTCTTCAAATTATGATCTCCACCATACCCATCAAGAGCTCGGAGGAGCAAGTCAAAGGCTCTAGAAGAGTCTTCAGAAGGGCTCATGTAGCCGAGCCAAGCTATCATGAGAAGCTTCCAAGTCGAAAGCGATAAGCAGTCTTCAAATCCACGATGCCCGGGTTTGTAGTGGTCTCCCGGGTCTTTCCATTTCACAAGTCCAAGCGACTAATTCTTCCCAAAATACCTTCTAGGTTTCCAAAACTTCACAATCACACCACTCAACACGAAAGGCAGTTTAGAAGCTATTTCCCCATTAAACATCCCCATATCTTCTTCAAGTTGCGGGCCCACATCCCTAAATCTCAAGACATCACTTGTCCCCATATCATCGTGAAGGAGAGATTCAAAACTTTTACCGGCGGTTTCAATTTCTCCTAAACCAAAGTTTAGCTCATTAGCAAAGGACTCATGATGTTCTTCAACATTCTCGCACAAGGGCAACTTGATTTCATCATCATTCCAAGACTTAACAAGGCCTATTACCTCATTCAACTCATCCCAAAGACTCGTATCCTCGACATTCTCGGTTGCATTTTCCATGTGGCAATTTTGGGATTCGAGTTCCTTGTTGGGAGTAAAAGCGGTGATCTCTATCCTTGATGACAAGATGTTGCCATTCTTATCGATATCTTCAATGATCACTACTTCACCTTGAATGGGTTTCTTGGATTGCTTTTTGGGGTAAGGAAACTTGATGTCCATAGACTTTTCACCATTTTTCATCCCATTAGTGAGGGTTGATTTTTCTTGAATGGCCTTGGTGAATGGCAAGGAGGCTTTCACCGTTTCGATCGTGTCCACAAGTCGGCTACACTTGATATTACCTTTTTGAATGTTAGCTTGTTGCGGAAATTGTAAAGTTGGCGCATAGATCGATGGAGGTGGAACATTGGATTCCTTCTCCTCAATTGCTTGCTCGGTCACTTGCCTTTTAGCTTCCCTCAATCTTCGTTGTTTTTCTTCGGCCTTTGCAACTAACTCAAATTCTTCTCGAATTCCCCGGTTTTGTTTGGGAGAATCGGGAGTAGTGGCATGTAGTGCTTTTTGTTTTTGCAAATTCGGGGTTGCTTCGGTACTCAAGTGATTGTGAGGGTTTTCAAGCTCCTTTCCTTCTCCTTTGATAACAACATGGGTTTGGCATGGTGGATCCCTTGGGTGTTGAGGTTGATCGGGAAAGTCATGAGGTGGGTGCACGGGAGTGACTAAGGCTTCGGATGCTTGTCGAGATTTCAATAGTTCGATCCTTGCCTTGTCTTTCTCATTTTCATTCATCAAATACTCTATTGCTCTTCGCAATTCATTTAATGCATTGTCCCATTGACCGCTGTCTTGACTTTGTTGATAATCACCTTGGTTGCCAAAGAATTGAGAGGGTTCATTGTAGCTTTGAGAGTGTAATCCGTTATGACCTTGATTACCTTGGTAATTCAGGTTTCCTTGATACACTTCGTTGACTAATGTCTTTCTCATATCAATGGTCTAACCATACCCTTGACCACTACCTTAACCATGTTAATAATTACCTTGATTTCCGTAAAAAGAAGAGGGATGGTTATGTCTTTGAAAATTAAACTCTTGGTACCTTTGATTTGGCCCTTGGTTACCTTGATAATTGTATTGATACCCTTGATTGAATCCTTGATTCTGATAATTACTTCCTTGATTATGGTAATTGTGTCCTTGATTTGCACTCTGATTATGGAAGTCCCATTGAACATGATAGTTTCTACCTTGATTGTTGAAGTTTTCCCATTGATAGGAGGCATATGTGGAGGCACTTTGACAGACCCTTGGTTTGAAAATGTTTTTTGATTGGAATTGAAGGGTCTTTGCTTTGGAGTACGCTTTGCATTCATAGCCTCAAGTATCTTGGTTAGCTCTTCCTTTTCCAATTGGATTTTCATTTCATTGGTCAAAGGAGAATTTTCATCTCCCATTTTCTTAATAGGCTTGGCTCCAACTAACTTTTCTTTGGAAGAGCAGACATGTTCAAAAGCATCTTCTTGAGGGAGCCCATGGAAGGTGTCTAGTTTTACTTCATTGATCAAGGAATCTTTAAGCTCAAACTCATTCGGAATGGTTCCATAGGAAACGGGGGAAGAAAAATCCTCGTGAGTGAGTTGTGAATGTGAACCAAGAGTTGTCATGTTTGCTTTTTGAAGGCTTTTTGGTGATGGAGGTGATTTGGGAGGTGAAAGGGTTGAATTTTTTTTTTGTGGAGATGGTGTTTCTTGTGAATTTGGAGTGATGAGAGGAGTTGTAGAAGGTGAATTTTGTGGAATGAAAGGTGTAAGTGGATTATTGGAAGAGTGATTTATGGTCGTTGATGATATGGATGGATTTGGAAGGGATGAAGGGATAGTATGTATGTATGTATGGTTGGTGATGTGAGGTACGGATGTGGAATCACTCTAGTTGAGATTTTTATCGGGAATCTCAAGGCTTGAAATGCCATCTTTGGCTCGGGATTGAACCGAAGAGGCAATAACATGTTCCTGGCAAACACACTCAAATAGAAGGTGAGTCTCCTAGCACCAAGTGGCACTAGGGTAGAGGGAGAACAATAACCAAACACGAAAAGACTAAAACTCAACTAACTAATCGCCGTCCCCGGCAACGGCGCCATTTTGATGCGCGTCAGATTGTCACCTATGTAACACGATCAAACAAAATTTATAAACACGACAAACTAACTACGTAGTAGCGGTAAGTCGGGATCGATCCTCAGGGACGGTCTAGGTAAAGTCGGTCGAGCAAAGTCTAAGCACGTTTGGACGTTCGGGGTCTATTTTTGGGGTTTTATGGGTTAAGTCTAGACTAGTCTATACTAAGAAGCCATAAACTATGAGAAGCTAGTTTAATAAGGAGAAGGTGTTAGGGGAAGTCGGGAATCGGAAATCGGGTTCTACGAGTCTTGGAATCGAGTTTTAGTCACAACGTCGATAAGGGAAAATGCCACCTTTCGGTTTCTTCACCCAACCCACCTATACCCGCTTTCGCGGCGAAAGGGTAAGTCTCAAGTTAAGCTAATTTCTACCCCAAGTTTCCCCATATTGGTAGAAATGAATCAAGGTCAATCTTGCTGCAGTCTAGGTCAACAAAGACACAAAAACCTTAAACTTGATAAATCAACAAGCAAGCAACCCACCAACATCCCTCAATTCAAATTATCCAAGATCTTCCTCCCTAAACCCCTAACAAGAAATCTACTCACAATGCATAATGAGAACTAATAAAACGATAACTAAGGAGAAATTAACTAAACAAGTCTAATAATTAAATCTATAGAAAAACAATAACTAAATTAAATCTAGACGAGAGATTAAATCTAGAACGAAATTAAATCTAGCTAGATATTAGGAAGAGGAAGAGAAATATACCGACTATGGAGGAAAACGATAATAAAAATAAGGAGAAGCTTGATTAAGATGACAATGGATTTGTCATTAACCCTTTGAAAATCTCCAAAATAACTTCAATAAAAACTTGATTACACTAAAGATGGAGTCTTTACACTAATTAATAAGGAAACTAATCAGATCTAAATAGGTGGAGATTTTTGGATTGTCACCCTCCAAAAATCCTCCTACTAATTAATTTACTTATAAGCTAATAATAATCTACTAATATAATCTACTACTAATCTACTAATTTTAATGGCTTAGGTAGTGTTGTGGTGGAGTGGTGGAATTGTGTCCCCTCCTCAAATGAAGAGTTACAAATATATAGAGGAGGGAAAAGAGGGAGTATCAAAACCCTAGTCTTCTAAGCCCAATAGTGGCAGCCCAATACCCATCAACTAAACTTCACCCTAATCCGGTGAAATTTCGCCCTGCGGTTTTGCATAACTTAACCCATCGGGCAACCTTTGCCTCATGGTAATCCCGACTTTGCCCGGTCATTCTAATTTCGCCCGATCACTTCCGATTTTGCCCGATCACTTCGTAGAGTGCTAACTCACCCGACACACTTTACGTTTTCACCCAATTCAAATCAATTGCATCTCGACCCAATTAGATCTCACCCGTCCTTCTCGATCCAATTTAGATCTCACCGTCCATTCCGATTAAACTCCTCGAGTCTCCATTCAACTGACGGTTTCTAATCTCAAACTCCGGATCTGGGTTGAACCGGGTCGACACCGGAGTTGGTGTCAACGCCGGCGAAAGTCGCCGGAAAATGGGATCTGGGAAGAGGACGGAGCTGCTAGCTGCCGCTGGTGGTGTCGCGCTGTTGCTGTTGGCGCCGGTTGCCGTCGTTGTTCGGTGAAGGGAGGCGGCCGACTAGCGTCACCGCTGCTGTCCGAGCTCTGGCTCGCCGGTGCTGGTACGACGCGGCTGCTGCTGTCGAGGAAAGGACGTCGGAGAAGGAGGTGGCAAAGGGTGGCTGTGTGGTTGTCGAGGATGAAGGAGGTGAGTGGTGGTGGCTGAGTTGTTGGAGGTCGGGTTTGTGGTTGCCGGAGCCTGGGGCTACCGCTGCTGTTGCGTTGTCGCGCGGCTGGTTGTGGTGGTTTGGGTCGGAGCTCCAGTCGAGTGGCATGGTTGAAGGTGGTGGTTAGAGGTGAAGGAGGTGGGTGGTGGTGATAGGTTATGGTGGTGGTGTTGGCTGGAGTTGAAGGTTGATGGAGATAGATTTGAGTTTGGGTCAAGGGTCAAAGTCAAAGTCGGTTTGACTTTGACTGGTATGGGTTAGTTTGAATTATGGAGTTGGGTTGGATAGAATTGAGGAGTTGGGTTGATTTGTGATTGGGTTTGTGTTGTGGGTTATGATTTGGGTTTGGGGAATATGGGTTGAGTGAAAGATAGGTGGATTAGATGAGAGTTGGGTTAAGTGAGTCGTGTTTGACTTGGGGTTTGACACGATCTCTTGACTTGGCTCCTCTCGCATTAATTCGCCTCCTTATTCACGAACACGTACATAAAAGACAAAACCACACAAAAGCAGTACGAAATTCTACGAAAAAGACGATAAATACGAATTCAAACTAGAAAATACGAAATGTAGTAAAAAATGAGTTATATTGACACTAAAGCACACAAAATCGAGTCAAATACGAGTGAAAATAGGGGGTAAGACGGTCCAAATTTGCGTGTTATCACCTGATCAACAGAATTCCAAGAATGCCACGTCCCTTAGAAAGAGCAGCAAGAGACAGCTACGCAGATTCTCCATTTACCAACGATCTAGCCTGCGTCGCCATCCCCAAAGGATTCGTGCCACCAGCCATGACATTCTATGACGGTACCGCAGATTCGATGGATCACATTAATCAGTATAAGCAGAAGATGATGGTAATGACCGCAGTAGGACCCCTGAAATAGGCATGCATATGCAAGGGATTTGGCTCTACCTTGTCAGGAGCAGCTTTGCAGTAATTCGTTAGTTTGCCCAACAGGAGTATTGCTTCCTTTGGGGACCTAGTCAACGCCTTCAACCAGCTGTTTGCCCGCAGCAGAAAACCAGAGAAGCAGACCAACGATCTATACCGGATGGCGCAGAAATCTGAGGAATCCACGCGTGATTTTCTCAATAGATTCAACAAGGAGAAGGTGACCATCCCTAGATGTGACATAGCAACCGCTATAGAAGCCTTCCGCCAGGGACTCCACCAGGATTCAGACCTGTACAAAGACCTCACCAAATATCCGTGTACCACCTTTGAGGATGTGCAAACAAAGGCGTTGGCAGCCATCAGGCTGGAAGAGGATTAAGGTACTAGAAGAGTTGCTTATGATTCAGATCACACCTTCAGAAAGGCGCTAGTAGAGAAGAAAGGCGAGAGATCAAAGCTCTATAGCATGAATGTGAACAAGGTCTCTGGAGGCAAAGACTGGAAAGACAACCCGGAGTTACCACCTAGAGAAGGAGATTAAATTTTACTACGACCAAAGAAACCTGGATCACCTCATGCCCAAGAGCTCCACCAGAATAAATTCAGCAGACCAAGTGTTACCCTCTCCTCCACCTATAACGTAATCTTGGGAAGACCCTCGATCCATGAAAGGAAAGCAATGCCGTCAACCTACCACTAGTGTTTAAAATTTCCTACACCCTGGGGGTGCAGGAAGTCAGAGGAGATCAGGAAGACGCCAAAGACTGCTAAAAGATAACCCTCAAGACAACAACAAGTCCTCTAGCATAGCAATCACAGAACCAGCATATTCAGGAGGAGTACATCGAACCACCCCGGGCGGAGGTAGATGAGGTCAACCTGGATAAGCTGCACCCAGAGCAGAAAGTATTAATCGGATCAGAATGTACAGGTAGTATCCGCCAAAATCTCATTAAATTATTAAAAACTAACATGGATTGTTTTGCTTTGTCACATGATGATATGGTAGGCATAGATCCCAGCATCATAACCCACAGACTCAGTGTAGATGATAGCTACAGGCCACTCCAGCAGAAAAGGAGGAAGTTTGCCCAGAAAGAAATCAAGTTATAAACCTGGAGGTGGATAACCTGCTGGCTGATGGAAAAATCAGGGAGGTGAAATACCCAGAATGGCTATCCAACGTGGTAGTAGTCCCAAAGAAAAATGGTAAATGGAGGGTGTGCATTGACTTCACGACTTGAATAAGGCGTGCCCAAAAGACCCATTCTCTCTGCCACATATAGACGCCATGGTAGACGCCACTGCAGGACATGAGATACTGACTTTCGTCGACGCGTGGAGTGGCTACAACCAGATAAAGATGCACCTAGAAGATCAGGAGAAAACAACATTCCGGTCTGAAAGAGGAATTTATTGTTACAATGATATGCCTTTTGGTTTAAAGAATGCAGGATCTACATATCAAAGACTCGTCAATGCAATGTTCAAGAGACAGATAGGCGATACAATGGAGGTCTATATTGATGACATGGTGGTCAAGTCAAAGCAAGCCTCCCAGCACGTGGCATACCTGGAGAACACCTTCAACACCCTGATAGAATACAAAATGAAGCTGAATCCATCGAAGTGCACATTTGGAGTATCATGCGGGAAATTTCTGGGTTACATGGTTACCCAGAGAGGAATCGAAGCCAGCACAAAGCAGATTAAGGCCATCCTCCAGCTGGAGTCACCTCGGAAACCCAAAGATGTGCAACGCCTGACTGGAAGAATCGCCGCCCTGAACAGATTCATATCCAGATCCTTAGATAGATGCAGGTTATTCTACGATATACTCAAGAAGGTCCAGAGGTTTGATTGGACAGAGGAGCATGAGAAGGCGTTCAACGAGCTGAAGCACTACCTTAGCACTCCACCACTCCGGTCAAAACCAGAGCCTGGAGAACCCCGCTATTTATCCGTGACCGAAGTGCAGTTAGCGCGGTACTGGTGCGTGAACATGAAGGAGCACAACATCGGGTATACTGCATCAGCAAGTCTCCGCTTCTTGCAGAGACCAGGTACACATCCCTTGAAAAACTCATACTCGCACTTGTTACAACGTCCTATAAATTACGACCTTATTTTGAATCACACACTATCTCTGTGATAACCAACTATCCACTAAAAACTATTATGAGGGAACGTGAGTTGTAAGGAAGAATGGCTAAGTGGTCCATGCATCTGAGTGGTTTCGACCTGAAGTTCATCCCCAGAACGGCAATAAAATCTCAGGCTCTAGCAGACTTTCTATCCAACTTCAGCCCAGCACCCCTGTCCCAGGCAGAGAAAGACATCCTAATCCTGGAGGAGGACAAAGGAGAGTAGACATGAAAGTTGAATGTAGATGGCGCCTCCAACATGAGAGGATCTGGGGCAGTGTTAATCCTCAGGTCACCATAAGGAGACCTCATAGTCGAAGTAGTTCGGTGTGAATTCGGAATAACGAATAACGAAGCCGAACACGAAGCCCCAATCCTAGGCCTCCAACTGGCCCTGGACCTTAAGATTAGGAACCTGGAGGTGTGCAGCGACTCCCAACTCATAGTCAACCATGTGAATAGCTCTTATGCAGAAAAGGATTCCAAAATGTTGGCCTATCTGGAAGTAGCAAAGGACTTGTCTCTCAGATTTACAACTTTTACAATCAAGCAAACTCCTCGGGATCAGAATGGAGAAGCAGACGCCCTAGCCACCCTGGGGGCAACGTTCAAGCCTGGAGCAATCTCCAACATACCTATCGTCCACGTCCTGGAGCCACCAATCCAGAAAAAGCAGGAAGCATCTAGAGGAGGAAAAGATAGAACCCAATGGCTGCCAGAAGCGGGGATATTCTATACCACAGCTTGCCAGGGAAAGGCCCTAGACTAGAGGAAACCTACCAGGACTGGCTATAGAATGACGCGCTGCCAGCAGATAAGAAGGAAGTCAGGAGCTTCAAAATGAAAGCATCCAAGTTCACCCTCATTGATGGCATCCTATTCAGAAGATCACTTGCTTGACCATACTTGAGGTGTCTGGGTCAAGAGGAGGCAGAAGCGGTTTTGCATGACCTCCACAATGGTGAATGTGGAAATCATGGAGGGGGCAGGAGCCTATCTAATAAGGCACTTCGCCAAGGTTACTTCTGGCCAACAATGCGCAAGTATGCTGTGGAGCACTTCAAGAAGTGAGAGGCATGCCGGAGACACACAACAGTCAACCACCAGCCTGCAGAACCACTGCACCCAGTAATTTCACCATGGCCCTTTATGAAGTGGTGGATGGACATTATTGGCAAGCTACCCAGAGCTCCAGGGAAAAAAGTCTTTATGCTAGCCATGACAGATTACTTCTTCAAATGGATAGAAGCAGAGGCATTCCCGCAGGTAACCAAGAAACAAGTTATATCCTGCATAAAACGTAACACTATCTGCAGGTTTGGCATCCCCTCAGAGATTATCTGCGGCAATGGATCTCTGTTTATCGGCAACAAGATGGAGGCTTATTGCGCCAGGTGGAATATTATGTTGTGCAAATCTACCCCAAGAAATCCTCAGTCTAATGGTCAGGCGGAGTCCAACAACAAAATTGTGATGGACAACCTGAAAAGAAGACCGGAGGAGGCAGGGGGCAGATGGGCAGAAGAACTCTCCTTGGTGTTATGGTCTGACAGAACCATGCCTAAAGTGGCTACAGGACAAACACCATTCAGTTTGGTCTTTGGTGCTGAGACGGTCATTCCCTCAGAAGTTAGAGTACCTACCCATAGGTATGGCTGCATAACAGAAGACAGAAACCAGGTGGAGATGAAAAGCAATTTGGACACCATAGACGAGCTTAGGGCAGATGCTCAAATCAGGATGGCTTCCTACAGACAGACAGTGGCCAAGAGTTACAACAAGAATGTCAAAATCAGAATCCTTTAGGAAGGAGACCTGGTTCTCAGAAAAATCTTCCAGAACACCAGAAACCAACAGGCAGAAAAGTTTGCCTACAACTGGGAAGGGCCATACCTGGTGGAGAAAGTAATTGGAAATAGGGCTTACCGACTCATGACCATGGAAGAAGAAATCATACAGAAACCTTGGAATATCGTACATCTGAAGAAATACTTCTTTTAGACGGCCAATGTTGCCAGAAACAAGGCATCCATTCTGCCAGACGTATCTCCACCAGAACCCAGGTTTTGCCTCATCAGATACTTTCCGACGTTCATTTACTTTTTGTTGCTTCAAATACATAATATTTTTACATTTATTTTTTGAATAATTTATTTTTTACTTTTTGTTGCTTTAAATATATAAAGTTTTTACAATTATTTTTTGAATATTTTTTTAAAAAAAACCTATTTTTGAATAAGTTAAATATATAAGTTATTTTTTGAATAATTTACCCATTTTCTAGTGGCATCACAAAGGATTGATGGAAAACCTGGTGGCATGCGTAGTTTTTACAAAAGGCGTGCGTTTGTGACTAAGTACCTACAACCGGGACATTAAAGTCTCCCGCGCTACTTAGTACCCATGCGAAGCGTGGCTTCTCTGACAGAGTGGGCGAACTAAATCCCAGGGCCACCATTTTAAAGGTCAACCATACAACACAAGGCATGCATAACATACAGTCGCACATCAAAAAAATGACTTTACGAAAGCTACTTCGATTTCACACAACGAAAGTTATGGCGCGAAGTGCCACAAAATATTAACACACTCTGCTCCCCTGAGCAAAGGCAAAGGTACTACAGATTTTTTTTGCAAACACCAACAGAAGTTCGTGCCATGCAGGGTTCACAAGACGAAAACAGAGTACAACAAAAGAGGAGTAGCATCACTCCAGCAGAACTTGGTCCACAGCTTGGACATTCTCCTCTGGTGGAGATGGAACTGTTGCATACCCTCCTACAGGAACCTGGGTCTTCGAATTAAGATGGGCAACAACAGAACCTCCCCCAGGATCATCAGCAGCATCCTCCTGGTCCACACCCTCTTGCCCATCAGCCTCTTGATCAGCAATGGGGGCACAGACTCCTCCAGATCCTCTGCCTCCATGTCAGAAAGAACATCCAGATATCCTTGATCCTCTCAACCCTGGTGTACTGGTCCAACCAAACAAGAGCATCCCTCAAAGTCTTCTTCAGCTCAACATTCTTTCTCTGCAGCGAGGAATTGGCATCATGAGCCTGGGCAATTTCATTCCTTGCCTCCACCAGATCTGCTCTATGCTTTTGTCTTTCGACGGATTCCTCCGCCAACAATCCGCGAACCAAGTCCAACCCCTTCAGAGAACCTTTTTATAGCACAGATCTGTGACCAGGAAGTAGCATCTGGCCCAGAAGAGTCATGTCCTCTACGAACTTGGACGTACCAAAGCCTTCAGGAAATTTGAGCACCACTTCAGTGGGAACATCATCAACAGATCTGGGGGCAGAATTAGAGTGAGGATCAGAAAGATCTACCACTAGGGATTCAGTTTATGCAGGAGTAATTTCTGAGGGAGGGGACGGGTTACACCTTCTCCGAGAATCAGCAAGGCCAACAGAAGTAGAACCAACTGTCTACGGCCAAAGCAAACAGAAATTCCCGCTTAAGATGAGCTTAGTCGGGAATTTGGGGGCTATTGTTCGGGATAAAAATCCGCACCTTTGGAACAATGACGTGTCACGCTACGATTGGACGATCGTGGAAGACGAAAGTCAAAGGTCAATGTTATCAAGAGTCATTGGGCCAGTCAAGACCAAAATAACACAAGTAAGTGGGCCGAACAAGATCCAAACAACATCCGTCAGCCCATTGAAGAGTGAAACCCGTGGAAGAAGAATGAGTCAACAACAACTCACTAAACCTAAGGGACTCTCCCTGAAAAATAGGAGAGAATCAGGGAGAGGTAGGCAGGGGAAAACCCTAAGAAGAAAACGATTATATAAGCAAAGCTAGACCAAGGGGGAAAGACATTCAAGGCACCTTCAACATACCCACTCCAAGCAAAATTACAACATAGTATTCTCTAGTTAATCATTATTCGTATTAACACCTGTATTTTCAATTCCTTTCCCGTTCTTTTTGTCTTAGTAGAATATTGGCGGAATTCAGACTCCCCCCGTGGTTTTTCCCACGTTGGGTTTTCGCGTCATCAAAATTTCTTGTTTCATTTTCCTTTCGTTTTCATCATTCTTTGTTCCCTAATATCGCAAATACATCAATAATCCGTAGTTATAGGTCGATCGCTTTAACCCGCTACCAAAACGATAATCCGGTAAATTTTTACCAAAACATTCTCCTAGCTAGTAATAGTCTAGCCTTCTACACTACTCCTATCCATAACACCATTTTGAATATATTTATTATTGTCGATACATTTTGGTTTGCAGGTTGGCAAATAATTGAAGTTTTCTTCTGAAAACTTGTTCTGATTTTATTGTTCCAAAATTTTAAGTTTTCTCCGAAAGCTTGTTTTTATTTTATAATTTAATGTTTTCCATTTTAATTATTTTGATATAGTAATATTATTATTTTCCATATGTTATAATATGGCTGGGAGAACGTCCGAGTTACTCCCCACTGACGTGACTGTTATGTTTATAACATGACAGATATTTGCTGCTGGGTTTTGGGTGTGGGCTAGTGAGTAGAGTGGATCCTACTCTTTCTTCATTCTTGTAATTTATGGATTTGTATAAACCCGTTTGGAGATTTTACTTTTAGCCCCTTTGTAAAAAGAGGCATTTGTATTGACTTGCCATTTCTTTTAAAAGATATAGTTTGTCAGTGTGTTTTAATCCCAACTCTACAGTGTTTCCACCACTGTATTGCGTTAGAATTTCTAGGGGATTACAGCTGCTACTCCTCATTTTTCTTCTTCAAATGCTTCGTAATTTCCTGAAATTAATTCAATCAAACCGTAAAATTCCCTCCTCACTCGGTAAATAATACTAACTCCAAAGGGCTGTAATTGGTACATTAGTCTTTGCAGCATTAATGCTTTTGCTGGTTGGTTTCATTATCACAAAGCTACTCAGAAATAGGCTTGATTCCAAGATGTGGAATCTATGTTGAATCACCATTTAGCAGGACAGCTAGGATTTGGGTCTCTTTCTTGGGCGGGGCATCAACTACCTGTATCCTTACCGATTAACCAATTCTAAATGCTGGGGTAGATCCTAAAGAGATACCGCTAACCCATGAATTTATCTTGAATCGAGATCTTTTGGCTCAACTTTATCCGAGTTTTGCTGAAGTAGCAACCCCATTTTTCACTTTGAATTGGTCAAAATATGTGGAATTTCTTACGTTTCGCGGAGGATTAGATCCAGTAACTGGGGATCTATGGCTGACTGATATTGCACACCATCATTTTGCTATTGCAATTCTTTTCCTGATAGCAGGTCACATGTATAGAACAAATAAGGGCATTGGTCATAGCCTAAAGGATATTTTAAAGGCTCATAAAGGTCCATTTACGGGCCAGGGGCATAAAGGCCTATATGATATTCTAATAACGTCATGGCATTTTTAATTATCTCTTAATCTAGATATATTAGGTTCGTTAACCATTGTTGTATCTCACCATATGTATGCGATGCCACCTTATTCATATCTAGCTACTGACTATGGTGCCCAAATTTCATTGTTTACCCATCACATGTGGATTGGTGGGTTTCTCATAGTTGGCGCTGCTGCGCATGCAACCATTTTTATGGTAAGAGATTATGATCCAACTACTTGATACAATGATCTATTAGATCATTTTCTTAGACATCGCGATGCAATCATATCACATTTCAACTGTGTATGTTTATTTCTAGGATATCATAGTTTTGGTTTATATATTCATAATGATACCATGATCACTTTAGGGCATCCCCAAGTTATGTTTTCAGATACCGTGATACAATTGCAACCCATCTTCGCTCAATAGATACAAAACATCCATGTTGTTGCGCCTAGCGCAACGACTCCAGGCGCAACAGCGAGCACCAGTTTGACTTGGGGAGGTGGTGGTTTAGTAGCAGTGGGTGGCAAAGTCACTTTGTTACCCATTCCTTTAGGGACCGTGGATATTTTGGTCCACCATATTCATGATTTTACAATTCATGTAACGGTCTTGATACTTTTAAAGGGTGTTTTATTTCCTCGTAGCTCTCATTTGATACCAGATAAAGCTAATCTTGGGTTTCGTTTCCCTTGTGATGGGCCTGGAAGAGGGGGAACATGTCAAGTATCAGCGTGGGATCATGTATTTATAGGGCTTTTCTGGATGTACAACGCAATTTTGGTAGTAATATTCCATTTTAGTTGGAAAATCCAGTCAGACGTTTCGGGTAGTATAAGTGATCAAGGGGTGGTAACTCATATCACGGGAGGAAAGTTCGCGCAAAGTTCCATTACTATTAATGGATGGCTTTGTGATTTCTTATGGGCGTACATGCATCCCAATTAATTCAGTCTTATGGTTCTTCATTATCTGCATATGGCCTCTTTTTCCTAGGTGCTCATTTTGTATGGGCTTTTAGTTTAATGTTTCTATTTAGCGGGCGTGGTTATTGGCAAGAACCTATTGAATCCATTGTTTGGGCTCATAATAAATTAAAAGTTGCTCCTACTACTCAGCCTAGAGCCTTGAGCATTGTACAAGGACGTGTTGTAGGAGTAACCCATTACCTTCTGGGTGGAATTGCCACAACATGGGCGTTCTTCTTAGCAAGAATAAGAAATGCACTTTTTTTGCAACTGCTTGCAGTTCTACCTAACCAATTCCGGGTACTGGTGGGGACTAATAGGCGTAGACTTGCATTACCTCTATTAGTCGTTCGAGAGACAATTGCATTTCCTCTCCCTATCGGTCGAGATATAAATAACCTCTCACATTCGAACGAGTCCCACAAGGGGTCGTACCAGTACACGTCTACCGAAATGAGGCTTGAGCGCTAAGGGACAAGCTAGGCTAGAAGACTTCACCCGCTCACTTCTTATGGGTAGCTTTCCAAGGAATCTCATTCCACGTCACTTGCCAAGGAGCAATGAGCGTTAGTGGAGGTATTCTGTTCCTATTTTTGAACACAAACATGGCTTTATGAAGTAAGGGAGCAGCTGCGCATTCTTCTTATGCTCTCTACACGAAGAGCGTTCACACGTCTCTCTGTCCACACGACTTGCTCGAGGAGCGGAGCCCTGTCTCCTGCTCTGAGGCGAACCACGAATGCCAGTCCTAGTTGGCACTTTTGTTAAAGGTAGCTGTGCATTTTGCATCAAAAGCGGGATATACTTGAGGTTCGTACAGTCCAATGACCCAACTATAGGCACCAATCATGACATGTGGGCGCTCATATGACTCAAACCATGTGCTCTTATGAGAACTTGTTCAATGAGAATAGGCTTATGGGCGAACTTATTGCTCTGTTTATGGCATTAAGATTTCCAAGGTTTAGCCAAGGCTTAGCTCAGGACCCCACTATGCGTCGTATTTGGTTTGGTATTGCTACAGCACATGATTTCGAGAGTCATGATGGTATTACCGCAGAACGTCTTTATCAGAATATTTTTGCTTCTCACTTTGGACGATTAGCAATAATATTTTTGTAGACTTCTGGGAATCTGTTTCATGTAGCTTGGCAAGGAATTTTGAGTCATGGGTACAGGACCCTTTACATAGACCTATTGCCCATGCAATTTGGGACCCTCATTTTGGTCAACCGGCTGTGGAAGCCTTTACGCTGGGGGGTGCTCTTGGCCTAGTAAATATCGCTTATTCTGGTGTTTATCAGTGGTAGTATACAATTGGTTTACGCACTAACGAAGATCTTTATACTGGAGCTCTTTTTCTATTATTTCTTTCTGTTATATCTTTAATGAGGTTGTTACATCTACAACCGAAATGGAAACTTAGCGTTTCGTGATTAAAAAATGCGGAATCCTGCCTATCTGGAATCTTCGGAGTAAGTTCCTTAGCTTGGACAGGACATTTAGTTCATGTGGCTATTCCCAAAGCTAGGAGAGAGTAGGTTCGATGGAATAACTTCTTAGACGTATTACCACATCCTCAAGGATTTGGTCCCCTTTTTACAGGTCAGTGGAATCTCTATGCTCAAAATCCCGATTCAAGCAGGCATTTGTTTAGTACCTCCCAAGGAGCAGGAACGGCTATTCTAACCCTTCTTGGGGGATTCCATCCACAAACACGAAGTCTATGGTTAACTGATATTGATCATCATCATTTAGCTATTGCATTTATTTTTCTTGTTGCTGGTCATATGTATAGAACGAACTTTGGATTGGGTACAGTATGAAAGATCTTTTAGAAGCACATATTCCTCCAGGAGGGTGGCTAGGACGGGGACATAAGAGTCTTTATGACACAATCAACAATTCAATTCATTTTCAATTAGGGCTTGCTCTAGCTTCTTTAGAAGTTATAACTTCTTTGGTAGCCCAACACATGTATTCTTTACCTGCGTATGCGTTCATAGCACAAGATTTTACTACTCGAGCTGCATTATATACGCATCATCAATACATTGCAAGATTCATCATGACAAGAGCTTTGGTTCATAGAGCTATATTTTTTATTTGAGATTACAATCCAGAACAGAATGAGGATAATGTATTGGCAAGAATGTTAGACCATAAAGAAGCTATCATATCCCATTTAAGTTGGGCCAGTCTCTTTTTAGGGTTCCATACATGAGGTCTTTATGTTCATAATGATGTCATGCTTGCATTTGGGACTCCAGAAAAACAAATTTTAATCGAACCTATATAACTTCATATGGGTTAGACGTACTTTTATCCTCAACAAGCGGTATGGTATTCAATGCAGGTCGAAATATATGGTTGCCTGGCTGGTTAAATGCTATTAATGAGAATAATAATTCCTTATTCTTAACAATAGGGCCCAGAGACTTTTTTGTTCATCATGCTATTACTCTAGGTTTACATACAACTACATTGATCTTAGTAAAAGGTGCTTTAGATGCACGGGGCTCCAAGTTAATGCCAGATAAGAAGGATTTCGGTTATAGTTTTCCTCGCGATGGTCCGGACTGAGGTGGTACTTGTGATATTTCAGCTTGGGACGCTTTTTATTTGGCCGTTTTTTGGATGCTAAATACTATCGGATGGGTTACTTTTTATTGCCATTGGAAGCACATCATATTATGGCATGGTAATGTTTCACAATTTAATGAATCTTCCACTTATTTAATGGGATGGTTAAGAGATTATCTATGGTTAAACTCTTCACAACTTATCAATGGTTATAACCCTTTTGGGATGAATAGTTTATCGGTTTGAGCATGGATGTATGTTCTTATTTGGGCATCTTGTTTGGGCTACGAGATTTATGTTCTTAATTTCTTGGCATGGATATTGACAAGAGTTGATTGGCACTTTAGGATGGGCTAACGAGCGGACACCTTTGGCCAATTTGATTCGATGAAGAGATAAACCGATGGCTCTTTCCATTATACAAGCAAGATTAGTTGGACTAGCTCACTTCTCCGTAGGTTATATATTCACCTATGCGGCTTTCCTGATTGCCTCTACATCGGGCAAATTTGATTAATTTTTGTTTTTTCTTCACGAAAATCTCATTTATTTCGATAGATAAGGGAACGCCGCCCCCTTATCTTATACACTTTTACATCTAGGATCCGACTTGTATCATTGATACTAATAGGAACTGAACCGTTATGGCAAAGAAAAGTTTAATTCAGAGGGAGAAAAAAAGGCAAAAATTGGAACAAAAATATCATTTGATTCGTCGATCCTCAAAAAAAGAAATAGGCAAACTTGCGTCGTTGAGTGATAAATGGGAAATTCATGGAAAGTTACAGTCTCTGCCGCGTAATAGTGCACCTACGCGTCTTCATCGACATTGTTTTTTTACCGGAAGACCGAGAGCTAACTATCGTGACTTTAGGTTATCCAGACACATATGTCGTGAAATGGTTAACACATATTTGTTGCCGGGGGCAACAAGGTGAAGTTGGTAAAGATAAAAAGATATTTTAATTTCTATGATCATCATCGATCATAGAGAACCCCTTTACCATTCTGTATAAATGGGTTATTCTATTTGTACAGATATGGTAAAGGGGTACAAACATAAATTTTTCGTCCATTCGTTCCCAGGTCTTCTCTTCAGTGTGGGGTAGAGCAGCTTGGTAGCTCGCAAGGCTCATAACCTTGAGGTCATAGGTTCAAATCCTGTCTCCGTAAAATATTTATTTTGTCACAAGCTACCAAGCTAACTAAAAAAAATAAAAATAAAAATAAAAATGCGGAAAGGGAAATTACAAATTTATACAAGTTGTGTCGGGCTGCCTCCCAGTTAGCGCTGGTTTATACGGTCCAGCTCGACCGATTTACCTCGATGAAGTTAGGTGGAATCGAGGATGTCGATGAGGTCCATGGCCTCTATGACACCAACGTATCCACCCTCATGATATTGCTTGAGGCGTTGACCGTTCACCTTGAATATTTTGCCTTTGTCGATAGTCAATGTAACTGACCCAAATTTGTTCACTTCAGTAACCGTGAACGGTCCAGACCATCGGGATTTAAGTTTCCCGAGAAAGAGTCGAAGTCGGGAATAGAATAAGAGTACCTTATCACCGACAATGAAATCTCAGTGGATTATGCGCTTGTCATGCCATCTTTTGGTCCGCTCCTTTTAGAGTTTAGCATTATCATAGGCATGGAGACGAAATTCGTCGAGTTCATTCAATTGCATGAGGCTCTTCTCTTCGGCTAGCTTCGGATTGAGATTTAGGTCTTTCAAGGCCCATATTGCCTTAAACTCGAGCTCCACCGGTAAATGTCAAGCCTTGCCATAAACGAGCCTATACAGAGATGTCCCGATAGGGGTCTTGAAAGCGGTCCGATAAGCCCAAAGAGAATCATCGAGCTCCAACCTCGAGGTATTGACAACCTTAGCTTCTCGAGAATAGATTTGATTTCACGATTTGAGATCTCGACTTGCCTACTAGTTTGTGGGTGATATGCTAGCCCGGTACGATGGTGGACACCGTACTTCTTCAATAACTTAGTGAGTTGGCGTTCATGGAAATGTGAACCGCCATCACTAATAATAACCCGTGGGACCCCAAAGCGAGGGAATATGATCTTTTTAAAGAGTCGGATCACCATAGTAGCATCATTAGTAGGCAAAGCGATGGCTTCCACCCACTTCGAGACATAATCGACAGTGACTAGAATATACCGATTCCCATAAGAAGAGGGAAACGATCCCTGATAATCAATTCCCCAAACGTCGAATAATTCTACTTTGAGAATACCGATTTAGGGCATTTCATGCCGCCAAGAGATATTCCCCGTTCATTAACAAGCATCGCAAGCATTACCTTCGCAAATGTCTTCGAAAGACCGTGATGTCCACCGTAAGGTGAAGAGTGGCATCTATCGAGGATAGAATATACCTCGCTCTCGGGAATACACCGCCAATTAAACCATCCGCCCCTTCGCGGAAGAGATAAGGGTCGTCCCAGAAATACTGTTTCACATCATGCAAGAATTGCCTGTTTTGCTGATATTAAAGATGCGGAGGTAGAGTACCTCCAACTAAAAAGTTAGCATAATCTGCAAACCATGAAGTGTCCATGGTAATAGCGAGCAAGTGATCATCCGGGAACGAGTCATCAGTCGGAGCAAGGTCCTCGCCATCATATATTAGCCGAGATAGGTGATAGGCTACGACATTTTCAGCCCCGGACTTATCACGGATTTCCAAATTGAACTCCTGCAGTAATAGAATTCATCTAATAAGCCTCGGTTTGGCCTCCTTCGCTAGAAGGTAATTCATTGCTGCGTGATCTGTGTATACTATCACTTTCGAGCCTACGAGATAGGCTCAGAACTTGTCAAGTGCATAAATAATGGCCAGTAGCTCCTTCTCCGTGGTAGCATAGTTGACCTGCGCCATATCTAATGTCCGACTAGCATAATAGATCGCATGTAATGCTTTGTCCTTCCTTTGCTTTAGCACAGCTCCTAAAGCGTAATCACTAGCATCACACATAACGTCGAAAGGCAATTCCCAGTCGGGTGATCGGATAATCGGTGCGGAAATAAGAGCTTGCTTAATCCTGTCAAAAGCTTGAGCACATTCGTTGATGTGTGTCAAATTTTGACCATTTTTCCACCCATCTAAGCTCGTTTTCCTTTTGTTTTTGTGAGATTTGTGTCCGATTATCGCCTTTTTGGAGTATTTCTCACTCTAGCGACCTCTCTTGTTCATTTTACGTGCTTTTAGGTACTTTTCCTATTATTTTGATAGGAACCCATTGTCCGAGAGCATGTTCGAGCTTAGATGGGCACAAGAGAGAGGAATATCGTCCCAAAACATGATTAAAGTCCAAACCCAAGAGGTGAAATCTTGAGCAAAAGGGAAAACCTATAGTCCATTAGGCATCTAGGTCGAACTTCAAATGAATATATCTAGAGTTTTAGACCTTGGATTGAAGCGATTTCAGTTACAGGTGAAATCTTAACTTCTTAGCTTTCCAACGACATATCACACGTCCCAATCGGAGATCAAATGAGAGAGTTAAGGCCCTCCCAAGTCATAGGGCGAAGTTTCACCCGATGAGATCTGACCGGGCGAAACTTCGCCCGACGGTGTTTCCTCCCCAGATTGCCATTTCGGACAAAAAAGTTCATCGGACAAAACTTCACCCGACGAGATTTTGACCGGGCGAAATTTCACCCGACGGTATTTCGGCCAAATTGGAGGGAATCCGCAAGACAAAACTTCACCCTTTGAAGACTCATTGGGCAAAAGTCTCACTCAAAGGGCAAAGTTTCATTTCAAGGGGAAAGATTAGTGATGGGGGTCGGTTGCCTGCCTTTGGCCGCCTGCCAATCAGGCCCCAGGGCGACCAGTCCCAGTAGGAGGAAAGGTCTGTCCAGCAGCCTTTCCATCAAAATCACTGAAATCTCCAAAGTGTGGCCCTAATCCTTTGAGCCATCCGCCAAACAGAGCAAACCAGGCCTGCCGCCTGCTTCCAGGGCGTTCCCGCCTGAACAGAACCGAAGGAGAACCGAGGACCCATCCGTCATTTTGCCTAAGGTAAGGGGAAATGGGTGGACAAGGTGAGTCCACGTGTCGCGCCGACGTCCACCCATTTCCCTCCGCTTCTTTCTCTTTTCCTCTCTCTTGTGGGAAGGTATAAATACTTACCCATTTCCTACATAAGAGGGGTTGGATTTTCTCTCTCTAGACTCTTACTCCCGAAAACGCCACCTAGTTCCTCACGAGCTAGGTTCGTCAAGGCATTTCACGGACTGACTTAGGCATCGGAGAGGGTTTCCTCGGACAACCTCCGAGGCCCTGTGCGTTCATTGTGCAGGGAGCAGGCCGTTTCCGCCGGGAAGGTCCGATCTAGGGAGTGAGAGAAAGGGGAGACCAAGGGAAATCAAGCGATCATTTGTTCACCATTAACCCGATTATACAGCCCGGATCCTAGGCCGGGTGAATTGTTTCCGTGACCGGAACAATTTGGCGCCGTCTGTGGGGAACTTACGGTTGTGCTCACGAGTTACCCACTAAAATCAACCACTCACAATCACAAAACTAAAACAATCATGCCAGAAATTGTTGATGCCAGTGCAGAAGCGGGTCCGACGGTCCCACCGGTGACCCCCCTGTATTGTATGCCGCAGTCGGAGAGGGTTCCTCCTGCCACGGTCCTAGGGGTGGGGGGAACCAATTTCCTTGGTGGATCTAACACCGCTGTGACACCTGAGTTGGGAACACACCCAGGACGTGCTCTCAATCTGACCCCAGCTCAGATGGCGCAGGCAGCCGCTTTCTTCTCTGCGATGCTGAACCAGGAGTTCACGCCTGAAGATTTGGTAGGCAGGGTCGCGTCGGCTACCAGGCAACCATCCCCAGTCAGCAGGGACGAGGCCGGGGGCACGAGGCGGACCGCCGCCAGGAATGCTCAGAGAAAAGCAAGAAAAACAGATCAAGTGTATGCGCATGTGCAAAGGCACATCACTACTGGCAATCCAGAGCCACCTGTTCAGCAGGCGTTCTCCATTCATACAACAGAATCAGCGTCTGGAGGACAGGGAGGCTTATCCCAAGGATTACAGGAGCGCATGAGGCCCAGGGAGCCCATGTCAAAACGCTTGGGAGAAAAACCAGGCGGAGTTTTCTCCAGGCTAACACCTGCAGCCAAAGAACAGTCGGCCCCAGGCTTATCCCAAAGCCTGCAATCCAGACTCAACCGGGGACAACCGCTCGAGTCCAGGTACCATCAGGGTGAAAACCTCTGCCACTCTCAGAGGAAGAGGCCCAGACGGACCTCCCCGGAAACAGAGGATGAAGCAGCCAGTAGGCCGCCACCAGGGCACCGCTCCCCCAGTGCGAGGAAACCGACCCATAAACAATGGGAATCTCACGGTAACCAGTCTGGGGAAAGCAGGTCACGACTGGTAGGCAGGCCCACAAAAACCCCGTTGCACCCTGAGGTACAAGAGTACCCCATTCCAAAAATCAAAATGCCCACCATCAAATTTGACGGGACGACAAATCCTGAAGACCACCTTGCAGCCTTTGAGAGCCACATGGGCATGTATGACGTAGATGATGCCATCTGGTGCAAAGTTTTCCCTACCACCCTGGTAGGACTCGCGCAGGGATGATTCAGAGACCTCCGCCAGGGGTCAGTCAGGTTCTTCATAGAGTTGGCTGAAATTTTCCTCGAACAGTATGCCGGAAACAAGAGAAGACGCCTTACCCGTTTCGATCTCATGACCCTGAAACAGAAAAAGGGTGAGAGTGTGAGGGAATACATGAGAAGGTTTGATCTATCCTACCAGCAGGTTAGGGAGATCGATGATTCCACTGCCGCCTACGCCCTGACAATCTCCCTACTTCCAGGGGAAATGAAAAACCAGATGATCAGGGCCCAGCCAGAAACCCTGGCCATGGCCAGGAAGATTGCTGAAGGGTTCATTCTGCAGGAGGAGTTCCACGGCCTGACGGATACCCCTGCGGGCCAAACAAAGCCTCAAGGGGGACCGCAGGGTGGAAGGGGCAGAAGTGAGCCAGGCAAGCAAAGGGAAGAGGGAGACACTCCCAAGAAGGAGTGCACAGTCTACCAGCCCAGATTCGACAGTTACACTGCTCTGAACAAATCCAGGGCGGAGATCTTCGAACTGGAAAAAGAAACTGCTAAATGGAACCGCCCGAACAAACCTCGCAGCCCAAAAGGAGACCCCAAGAAATTCTGCACTTTCCACGACTGTATAGGCCATACCACCGAAGAATGCCGTCACCTGAAGGACGAAATTGAGAAATTAATCAGGAACGGATGGTTGGCCAATTACACAGCTAAGAATAAGTCTCAGAAGGAAGTGTCTGAAAAACCCGAAGGGTCAGTGCAAAACCGCATGGTGATCCATGTAATTTCAGGGGGCACTGAGGGCCAGCTCAGTCGAAGAGGCCAAAAAAGACAAATGCACGAGCTAAGGAACCAGATCTGCTATGCTGAGAAAGCAGGGAGTCCAAGGGGAGTGACATTAAGCATCACCCCTGATGATGCAGGGCGCGTGGTATATCCGCACATTGATCCTTTAGTACTGTCCCTAGAGATCAGCAACCACATTGTGCGAAGGTGTATGGTGGACACAGGCGCATACACGAATTTGCTGTATAAGGACGCCTTCGAGAAAATGGGCCTGGAAAAAAGGCACCTGCGACCTGCCCCCGGGTCATTATACGGATTCAGTGGGGCAGGCGTGCTGCCCACGGGAGTCATAGATTTGCTCGTAACCTTTGGAGAAGGCTCTACTGCCAGAAATGTCAGGGCAACCTTTGTTGTTGTGGATGCAAGATCTGCCTACAACGCCCTAATTGGCAGAGCCACCCTGGACGAAATCGAGGCGGCCATCTCCATCAGGGCTCTAACCATAGCGTATGTCACTGATTTCGGGCTAGAAGGAAAGGTGCGCGGGGACCAGGAGTCAGCCAGACAATGCTACTCCGTGGCCCTACAAGAGCACGAAAAAGAAAGGAAAGGAAAAAGGAAGGCTGACAGCTCCCCCAGCAGGGAGGGCGAAATCCCAGCCGAACAACCGGCGCCCGACCACCTGGAGCCAGGGGGCGAAAGCATGTTGGTAGATTTGGAACCAGGCAGACAGGTCCTGATAGGAGCTGACCTGGAAAAATCCTACCAGGATGAACTGGTCAAGCTGCTAAAAGAAAACAAAGACGTATTTGCCTATTCTGCAGACGAGATGCCTGGCGTTGATCCATCGTGCATCGTTCACAAGCTGAATGTGAGCACGGATGCGCGCCCTGTAAAACAGAAGAAACGAAACATGTCTGCGGAAAAAGACGCAGCAATCAAGGAAGAAATTGACAAACTCTTGAAAGCAGATTTTATTGAGGTCTGTGACTACCCGGAATGGTTGGCGAATGTAGTCATGGTTAAAAAGTCGTCAGGCGCATGGAGAATGTGCGTAGATTTTACGAACCTCAACAAGGCCTGCCCGAAAGACTGCTATCCGCTCCCCAGAATCGACCAACTGGTAGACTCCACCAGTGGTTACTCCATGCTGAGCTTCCTAGACGCCTTTTCAGGGTATCATCAAGTATACTTGTGGCAGCCGGACAGGGTGAAGTGTGCGTTCATCACTAGTTCAGGCACCTACATGTACAAGATGATGCCATTCGGGCTCAAAAATGCAGTGGCTACGTACCAGCGGTTAGTTGATAAAGTGTTCGAGAAACAAAAAGGCAGAAACATCGAGGCTTACGTTGATGACGCCATCGTGAAAAGCAGAGAAGACAGAGAACACCTGATAGACCTGCAGGAAACCTTCTGCTCCCTACGCGCCTACAAAATGAAACTTAATCCGAAAAAGTGTACATTTGGAGTCCGCTCCGGCAAATTCCTGGGGTTCTTGGTCAGCTCTCGGGGGATAGACGCCAACCCTGAAAAAATTCAGGCAGTTCTAGACCTTCCTGAGCCCAAGACCATTAGAGACATCCTGCGCCTGACGGGCCGCATGGCCGCCTTAGCACGGTTCGTCGCCCGATCAGCAGACAAGGCCACTCCCTTTTTCAAGATAATGAAAGGGAACAAACAGTTCAAGTGGGAGAACGAGCAGAGAGAGGCCTTTGAGCAATTGAAGGACCATCTTAAGAGGCTCCCTACCCTGGCAAGACCAGTAGCAGGAGAAAAACTTTTCCTCTACATTGCAGTGACCAATATAACTGTCAGCGCGGTCATCCTACGAGAAGAGGCAGGCGCTCAGCAACCTATATACTTTGTAAGTCATGCGCTGGGGGCAGCTGAGAAGAATTACCCGATGGTCGAAAAAGCCGCCTACGCGGTCATAGTTGCTGCCAGGAAGCTCAGACCTTACTTTGACGCGCATCCAGTCGTAGTCCTCACCGACCAACCCCTGGAAAAGGTGTTGGAAAAATTTGAAAAATCAGGGAGATTGTTGAAGTGGGCAATTGAGCTGAGTGGGCTAGGTATATCTTACCAGCCGAGAACGGCCATCAAGGCCCAAGCCTTGGCAGATTTTTTGGCCGAGTGCTCCCATTCAGGGGAGGAAGAAGCCCCTGCCCAGGAATGGATCGTGTATACTGACGGATCCTCGACAGCCAATGGCGCAGGCGCAGGCGTCGTGCTAACCAGCCCAGGAGGGACTGACTTTGAGCATGCTCTCAGATTTGTTTTCCCAGCATCAAACAATGAAGCAGAGTACGAAGCAGTACTCGCAGGCGTCAGGCTAGCTAAAGCCGCAGGAGCAGAACGAATTGTCCTGGCGACAGACTCCCAGCTCATCGCCAACCAAATCAATGAAGAATACGAAGCAAGAGACCAAGCAATGGCCACATACCTGGAGATGGTGAAGGGAGAGTTATCCGGCCTAAAATCATACGAGGTCAAACAAATCCCCCGATCCCAGAACAACAGAGCAGATGCCCTGTCAAAACTGGCAAGCTCCAGTCTACAGGACATCCGGAGATCAGTATGGGTCGACGTTTTACACGAGAAGTCCACCAACCCCTGTCAAACGATTAATACCGTGGAAGAAGAACTGGAAAGCTGGATGACTCCTTTCATCCAGTACAAGAGGCATGGTATCTTACCATCAGACTCGTTACAAAAGAGGAAGATACAGGATAAAGCAGCCTGGTTCATACTCATTGATGAAGAACTTTACAAAAAGTCTTTTACTTATCCCCTGCTCAAATGCCTACGGGCGGATCAGGCCGCTGAGGTATTGGAGGATATCCACTCAGGGATTTGTGGACATCACATTGATGGGAGATCGCTGGCCCACAAGGCCCTCAGGGCAGGCTACTACTGGCCTACCATGCTGGCAGATGCCAAGGGCCTGACCCAGAAATGCAGAAAATGCCAACTCTTTGCCCCATCGATCCATGCCCCGGCCCAGGAGCTCAGGCCAATCCTATCTCCCATCCCCTTTGCTCAATGGGGGATGGACATTCTAGGACCCTTCACGGTGGCCACAGGGGGCAGAAAATTCTTGATTGTCGCCATAGACTACTTCACCAAGTGGGTGGAAGCCGAAGCAGTGCCCAACATCACTGAGCCGGCGGTCAGGAAGGTGGTCTGGCGAAATATCATCACCAGGTTCGGTCTACCAAAGATGTTGGTATTTGACCACGGCAGGCAGTTCGATAATGATCCGCTAAGAATCTGGCTGGAAAGCCACAACATCTCAGTCGCCTAGTCAGCTGTCTGTCATCCTCAAACCAACGGACAGGCAGAAGCAGCCAACAAACAAATCCTGAACGGCCTGAAGAAAATGGTAGATGACTGCAAAGGTAGGTGGGCTGACGAACTCCCCAGTATACTCTGGTCAATCCGAACTACCAGAAAAGAGTCTACAGGCCAGACCCCATTTGGTCTGGTATATGGAGCAGAGGCACTATTGCCAATTGAGACAAGGATCCCCTCTCTGCGCTCCCTGCAGTACGACCGGGCTGAAAACGAAGCTGCAATGGTCGAAGCCTTAGACCTGGTGAACGAGTTAAGGGAAGAAGCCAGTACCAACATTGCTGCCTACCAGCAGCGAATGAGGAAAGCTTTCAACAGCAAGGTACGACAGAGGAATTTCCAGATGGGCGAGCTGGTTCTGAGAAAGACACAGGCGGTTGGGAAGTCAAGAGAACATGGAAAGCTGAGTGCCAATTGGGAGGGCCCATACCAAGTAACTCAGGTTCTGGGACCAGGCACATACAAAATAGCCAACCTTGAGGGACAAGAGCTACATGCTCACTGGAATGCAGACACACTAAAGAAATATTACGTCTGAACAAGAATGCAGGCAGTTTTTACTTTTACTAAAAAAGGCGGAGGACGGTCAAAAATGTCGACGGCTCCGACCACCCCAATGTCAAAAAGAAAATTTTAAGAGAAATGAGAAGATACAGATTTATACTCGTTGCCTGTTCACACTCGCGTCTTTCACACACAAACGAGCAGGGGGCAATAGGGGGAGGCCCCCCTGTTGCCGAAATTGGGAAAAGTGAACCCCCCAACGCAAATCAAAAGCCACCCTGCTTACCTCTGGGCAAGCAGGGGACAGGCCATACTAACAAGGTCTGGGGGCAAGCCCCCCAACCTTGTAAAAAAAAAACGCAAAAGCTACCCTGCTTACCTCTGGGCAGGCAGGGGGCAGGCCCCCTGGACTTTGAACGAAAAGCCAGGGACAGGCCAGGCTAACAAGGACTGGGGGCAGGCCCCCCAACCTTGTATAAAAAACGCAAAAGCTACCCTGCTTACCTCTGGGAAGGCAGGGGGCAGGCCCCCGGGACTTTGAACGAAAAGCCAGGGACAGGCCAGGCTAACAAGGACTGGGGGCAGGCCCCCCAACCTTTTATAAAAAACGCAAAAGCTACCCTGCTTACCTCTGGGCAGGCAGGGGGCAGGCCCCCTGGACTTTGAACGAAAAGCCAGGGACAGGCCAGGCTAACAAGGACTGGGGGCAGGCCCCCCAACCTTGTATAAAAACACAAAAAGCTACCCTGCTTACCTCTGGGCAGGCAGGGGGCAGGCTCCCTGGACTTTAAGCAAATGCCAGGGGCAGGCCAAACTAACAAGGACGGGGGGCAGGCCCCCCAACCTTATATAAAAGTGAAACAAACAGGAACCCTCCTACCTACAGGCAGGCAGACTGCGAATCAAATTCATGAAGAATCAAAATATACAAAAGCAAACAGAAAATTCACATATAAAAGAAAAAATAGTGTCAAGGGAATACAAGACAAGAGTTTTCAAAACAAATGATTACAACCAAGAGTACGGCAGCCGGTCATCAAAAGGCTCGGCGCGCAAAGAGGTAAGGAAATTGAAACGTTGGCACAGGCGCAGCAGGGGACGAGCAAGAGCCCTCTGAGGAAGACTGCCCTCCATGTTAAGCAGGGGGAGCGTCTGGGCCGGAAGCAGCACCCTCAGACAGCCTGCGCATTTGAGCTTCATCCTTAGCAGTGTAAAGGGCCCGGAAAGCATCTTCGTCAAAACCCGGGAACATCTCCCTAACAGCTTCCATGACAACCGTCAGGCAGGAGTTAGCACCATTAACGAAGCCCGCCGACACAGCCATTTCCACCTCCTGAAGAATCTCACCCCTCTCTTTCTCCCAATCCTCGGTCTTCGCCGCCAGATTGCCGAGGGCCGCCTGCAGATCAGAGTTTGCCTTGGAAAGGCGCTCCCCGAGGTCAATAACGCTCTTCTTAGCATGGTCCAGTTCAGCTAAAGCCTTCCTTGGCTGCTCCAGTTCAGCAAAGGCCTGCTGTGCTCTCTTGGACTCCTCCCCCAGGCGAGACACTTCCCGGGTAGCCTTCTCGCTCTCAGACTTCCAGTGGATCGCCTGACCCCTGGCCTCTTCTAGCTCAGTCTCCTTTTTCGCCAGCTGATCCTTCAGGCTGGCAATGAGAGCAACATCCCTCTCACTACAGAAAGGCGGTCGGGGTTGGCTAGTTCCTCATCACTCAGGCGACCAAGGGCAGCCAGCTCCGCGGAAGCCTGCATAATTCGGGAGGTGCGCTTAATATACTGGGTCACTTGACTGGTACCAGACTTGACAGTCTTGAGAAGATGGTCTGTTAGAACTGCCCCTGAGTCGGAGAGTAGGGCGGAGACATCTTGGCTGTCACCTGCATTATAATGGAACTCAACGTTCTCCTCAGAGAAAAGGGTGGCGGGAATCTCCGGAGCAAGACGCTTGGGTTCAGGCGTGGAAGTCTCCAAGTCCACCACCTGGTCAGCATTAGGGGCCTCCCGACTCCTCTTTCTGGTCAGTGCCCGGGGGGTACTCTCCCCAGTCTCCTCGGAACCTGCGGCCCGCGACCCCGGGGGAATCTGAATCCCTGCTGAAAGGCCCTCTTGCCTGCCAACAGGCGAAGGGGTAGCCTCGAAAGCAATCGCCCTCGCAGCTGGAGAGGGGGTGGCCTCAGAAACCGCCGTCTTGGCAGGCGTAACTCGAGGAGGAGGGGGAAGCCTTGGTCTACTAAATGACAGGCCCTTCAAATGCTTCATCAGATTCTTCTCGCCTCTCTTAAAACCAGGGGGAAGAGAAGGGCGACTCTGGATAACAGTGAGATTCTCGTCCAAGCCCAGGCGTCTCACCTCCCCTTTTTTCCAAATAAAAGTGGCAAGACCTGCAGGACAAACAAACAGGCTGTCAAGGCATTTTCAAAAGAAAAAAGAGTAAGAAGGAATCACCAGCACTCCTGAACTACCTTTATCTAGACCCGGATTCATGCCCAACCGGGTCAAATAATTGTCAGTCGCTATAACCTCCGCATGAGGGAGCCATAAGGTGGGGCCATACACCCCATACTTGTTGGTGTGGCCAGCAAAGTAGGCCGTCAACTCTTTCTCCTTCTCACTTAGCTTAACCTCCAAAGCCTTACCACCCACGCCAGGGTGGTACTCCTCAGTGGTCTCCATCCTGGTGTGGACATGATTCCTGAAATGACGAGGAATCCTCCACCCATGGGTGCTGTGGACATAAAGGAAGTTGTTCTTCCAGTCCCTCAAGCTGTCCATACCAGGCCACACCAAACAATGTCCCTTCTGCCTCAAGAGGGACCAATAACCAGGGGAGCTCGTACTCCCAGAAGAAACCATCTGTAAACCCACCATGGACCGCAGGGCGTCGATGGAAGGCTCCATGCGGTGGAAAAGACAGGTCCAGACATATGAGATCAGCGCCCTGACAGCTGTGGCTGTCAGCTGGGCGACGGCGACGTTCATGCGCCTGAAGATCTCCTGTAAAGCAGGATGGAGGGGAAAGCGAAGGCCAAACTCTAAGCATTTGTGATAAACCGCTATGCACCCATCCGGGGGGTTGCATACGGTATCCTTTTCGCCAAGGACAACAACTGTGTACCCTTCCCCGAAGTTATAGAGCCGTTCAATCACAACGGCGGCGTTCTTAGCAAGAATCGTCTCCCGAATTTTCCGGTCGGGGAAAGTACTCAGGGGGATGCGGTATTTAGCCTTGTCTAAATAGTAAACCCTACCCCTTTCCCGACGAACGAGGGGGCCGGAAGTTCTGGAAGGGTTAACTTCCAACGCCTCGTCATCTGAGTCAATAGCATCATACGAAGGGGGGTCGGGAGAATTACCGCCCCCACTGCCCGCCGAATGCTCTTCCTCAAGACCAACCTCCCTAGAGGAGGAGGCAAAATCCATCCCTTCTCCCCTCTTTGTTGGGTCGATAAAGGGCAAAATCAATCCACGAGTTCTAGACATGTTACTCTAAAAAAGAAGCGGAAAAAAGGAAATCGAAGAGAGAAAAAGAATGGAGGATGAAAATCTGACCTAAGATCGCCTGACAGCACGTCACAAGCCCGAAGAAAGAGTCTCTCAGGGAAATGGGAGTGCGAGGTAAAGATACGATCCGTCAATACTCAAGGGTTTTTGACAAGACAAAGAGGATGAGGGAATGTCGAAGGAAAAGAAGGATTGGAGAAAGTGAAAGAATGAATAACTGATCACTTTTATAGAGAGAAAGGCATGCCAAGAGTCGCCCAACCCTCAGAAATTCACCCAAGGGCTGCGGTCCACGTGTCGCCCCTAAGGGGGTTTGCTCTAGGCAGCTTCCCAAGAAAAACCTCGGGAGGACCAAAGGGTGTCAGAAGATTGGTCACCCTATGACGTCCCCCCTGAAAAAAAAAAAAAAAAATCGCAATACACAAACGCGTCGCCTGATTTTCATTTCATTAAGTCTTACAAAGGAAAGTTACACCTTAAGGAAGATATGAAAAGAAAAATACATAAGGCCCAAAAGTTACGGCCTGACGGAAATCAAACGCCCGGCCATGCAGGCCTAGTCATCGCCTAAATCTGGGGAACAATCCCCAGGGCTGCCTGGACTCCCGAGAGCCGAACCCCAGTCCCAGTCTGGGGAGCCTTGAAAAGGGTCATCAGAGGCCCCATCTTCATCCCTGTCGCTCAGGCAACCAAGACCCTCGCTGTCATCAGAGTCATGGCTGCTATTTTCCCAGTCCCTTCCAAAGGGAACGGCCCGGGATTCGTCGCAGGTGCGACAGCCTGTCTTCTTCACAGGCGAAGAGGGACCTGACGCCAAGGAGGAATCAGTGTCAGAAAGGTTGGGGTCGAATTGTTCAGGGTGCAGCCATGGAAAGCACTCATGGCATCCCCTATCATAACAGCCCCCTCCCTGGGAACAGCGCCTAAACCTAGGCGCAGCAGGAGGCGAGGACCTCCTAGGGCGTTTGCCCATCCTAACAGAGGCTTTCTGACTCCTCCGGTGAAAATGAAGTCGCGAGCGGCGACCCCGGTGAACAGCTAGGTAAGCAGCGCGAGCATATTGAAGCCTCCAAAAACCTCTGAAGATGAAAGTAACATACTTAACTCCACGACGAGTAACACTTTTTTTGATCCAAGCCATGATTAAAGATAGAATGAAGATTGGAAATGTATCATGAAAATAGTGAAAGAGGATGCAATTTATACAAAAAGCAGAAGCAGGGCATTAATGGTGCCCCAACCACCTCTGCAAGGAAGAAAGCCAATCATCGAACTGGCACACTGGCCAAAAATTCTCTACGCAAAGGAGGGTAATCATAACAAAAGACGTTTGAACTCCCTGCGTACCCAGAGAAATTAAAGCATGTTCCCTCGGAAACATGCGACGCATTTAATGCAAGTGTCCAAAGAGACAACCTCCCGCCGTCCCAAAGCAAGACATCGCCTGCCGAGCAGGAACCCCGCTCCTCCTCAGCCGGCGAGGGCCAATTGATGGGGGTCGGTTGCCTGCCTTTGGCCGCCTGCCAATCAGGCCCCAGGGCGACCAGTCCCAGTAGGAGGAAAGGTCTGTCCAGCAGCCTTTCCATCAAAATCACTGAAATCTCCAAAGTGTGGCCCTAATCCCTTGAGCCATCCGCCAAACAGAGCAAACCAGGCCTGCCGCCTGCTTCCAGGGCGTTCCCGTCTGAACAGAACCGAAGGAGAACCGAGGACCCATCCGTCATTTTGCCTAAGGTAAGGGGAAATGGGTGGACAAGGTGAGTCCACGTGTCGCGCCGACGTCCACCCATTTCCCTCCTCTTCTTTCTCTTTTCCTCTCTCTTGTGGGAAGGTATAAATACTTACCCATTTCCCACATAAGAGGGGTTGGATTTTCTCTCTCTAGACTCTTACTCCCGAAAACGCCACCTAGTTCCTCACGAGCTAGGTTCGTCAAGGCATTTCACGGACTGACTTAGGCATCGGAGAGGGTTTCCTCGGACAACCTCCGAGGCCCTGTGCGTTCATTGTGCAGGGAGCAGGCCATTTCCGCCGGGAAGGTCCGATCTAGGGAGTGAGAGAAAGGGGAGACCAAGGGAAATCAAGCGATCATTTGTTCACCATTAACCCGATTATACAGCCCGGATCCTAGGCCGGGTGAATTGTTTCCGTGACCGGAACAATTAGAATTTGGCTTTGGTTTAGGGATCTATTAAGCTATTACTATATATATAGATAACCTAGTTAGATGCACATTACATTCCATTAGATCATCTTAATACAATATCATTTTTCCATCTTCATCATCCATTAGAATAGCTTAGATAGAAAGCTAGTAGTTCTTCATAGTTTCTATCAATCTTCATCTTCTTAGGTTTATTTTGAAGCTTTGTAAGGAATTCTGGTGATTTTATTGAAGTTCTTTTGGAGATTATCAAGGGATTAGTGACAAATCAATTGTCCTCTTCATCAAGGCTTCATCTTATTTTATGCAATCTTTATCTTCTTTATTATATTTTCCTCCATCGTTGGTATATTTCTCTTCTTCTCCCTCATCTCTAGATTAGATTTAATATTGTTTTTTCATTCTTGCACCGTTTTCATAGATTTTACTTGCATCGTTTTTATATCGCCTTGTATTTCCTTTTATTGATCGCAATTTTCTTCATTGTCTTGTTGTTATTTTCTCTAGTATTAATCATTATGCATGTTATTGTTATTTTTGCTATTGTTAATGTTTTTATAGTTTCCTTCATGAATTGTGAGTAGTTTACTTGTTAGGGGGTTAAGGGAGGAAGATCTTAGGTAATATGAATTAAGGAATTGTGGTTTGGTTGCATGCTTGTTGATTTATCATGTTTGAGGTTATTGTGTCTTTGTTGACTTAGTCCGGCCGGCTAGATCGACCTTGACTCACTCCTATCAATATGGGAAACTCGGGGTAGGGGTTACCTTGACTTGAGACTTACTCTTTTTTGTCGCGAAAGCGGGATCTAGATAAGTTGGATGAAGAAATCGAAAGGTGGCATTCTGCCTCTATCGACTTTGTGACCGACCCATAATTCCGAGACTCATAGAACCCGATTTCTGATTCATGACTCCCCCTAACACCTTTTCCTTATTGATTAAATTTCGTCATTTATCGCATTATTAGTTTAGACTCGACTCAAAAACCCCCCAATTAGACCCCAAACACATAGCTCTTACTCGATTATCTCACCGCCATCCCTGTGGACCGACCGACTTACCATGACTACATTTATTTGTTTTTGTGTTATTTGAGAGTCATATAAATATTCTTTGACCCCCTATCCTTCATTAACGACCGATCCTAAATTGGGGCGCGTCAAAATGGCGCCGCTGCCGGGGATGACAACCAGTTAATTGAGTTTTAGTTTATTTGTGTTTGGTTAATTGAGATTTAGTTTATTTTTCTTTCATTTTATTTCTCTCTACCCTAGTACCACTTGGTGCTAGGAGTCACCTTCCACTTGAAATATGTTCAGGAAAAGTTTTTCTCTAACATTGGTCAACCCCGAATTGGTGAGAGCAAGACGAGTATTTATATTCCGGAACAACAACTCGATGAAAGTGATATACCACACTCATACCTTACATCACCCAACATACATCAAATCCTCCCAAATTTTTCACAACCACTCACACCATCTTCTATAAACTCCACATCTAAAATCCACTTTCTTCACCATCCACCCTTACAACCAAAAATTCTCCCTCCACCCTCTTCCTCACAAATACTTATAAAAGCAAACATGCCTACTCTTGGATCTCATTCTCAAATTACTCTGAGGGTATTCTTTCTCCCATTTCATATGGAACCATCCCCAATCATTTCGAACTTAAGGTTTCTTTGGTTAAAATGGACGAACAAGACACATACCATGGCTATTCACAAGAAGACGCTCTAGAGCATATTGCTTTGTTTAAAGAGAAATTAGTCGGAGCAAGATTGAACGGACTTTCATCATGTCAACTTCATCGGTTATTATTTTCTAAGACATTGAGGGATAGAGCTAAGAGATGGCTCGAAAGCCATCTGGATAATACTTTCCAATCTTATGCCCAACTTGCTAATGCATTCTTGGAGAAATACGACACTCTCCAAAACAAACCAATACCACAAAGAAATTCAAACCTTTCAACAAGATGAGCATGAAAGTCTAAGTGAAACATGAGATCGATTCCGGGACCTTCTCCGGAAGTGTCCTCATCACGGTACCTCCGGCTGGCTTACCACCCAAACTTTCTAAGATGCACTTTATTCGAATTAAAGAGAATATCAATGCAGCGGCGGGAGGAGATTTCTTCACTCTTGGGGACAATGAATCGAAAGCTCCCTTGGAGAAAATTCTAAGAGTGATTCTTATTCGAATTATGCTACAGATGCTAAAAAGGGAGAGGATGAAGATTCATCAAAAAGTGTGAATCCGAATCTTTTAGGAAGGATAGAAGCATTAATTAAGAGAATTGAAGCTCTCTTTTGCAAAAATGTCTACCAAGTGCAAGCTAAGACAACAAGACGACCTTCATTATCAAAGAAAAATGCTTGTTGGATTAAAATCCCTTGTGAACATTGTGACAACTATGGCCATGACTCTAGTTCTTGTATTCCTAATGAAAAGAATTATTTTGAAGAGCCAATTTAAGTGCAAGCTACTCAAGTATATGGGCAAAGACCTCAATTTGATCCTTATTCTAATACTTACAATGCCGGCGCAAGGTTTCATCCTAACTATTCATATGGGAATCAAAGTGTTCAAAACCCGATTCCGCGTATCTAAGGGAATCAACCGAGGCCTTTCAATCAAAGCCAACAAAGGCCCTTTAATCAAGGTCCTCCAAAGATGCCCCCATATTTACCTCATCATCAAAGGAGTAACTTCAATCAACAAGGAGGTAATTTCCATGTTCCAAACAGTTATCAAAATCAACATGATAACAATTTCAATCAAGGATATAATCATGTTTTCCAAGGTAACTACCAAGGCAACCAAGGCTACAACCAACTATCTTACAATCAACCCTCTCAATCTTATGGACAACAAAGCAATTTTCAATATGGTCAAGGAGGAGCCCCATGGGACAACACTAATGAACTACAAAGAGCCATTGAGCACCTATGAAGTGAGAACTTAGACACTAAGGCGAGGCTAAAGGTTTGGGAATCCCAAGAAGCATCGAAAGCCTTGGTCGCCCCAATTCATCCACCCCATGGTTTGCCCGGGCAACCCCAAAACCTGCGAGACCCTCCACACCAAGCAAATGCCGTGATTTTGAAGGGTGGCAAATAACTCAAGGACCCATATAAGAATTTGAACAGCAAAGACACCATACCAAAGGTCAATCAACAAAGTTCACCGTAAGCATGTCACCTCTATCCCTCGACGCTTGGTCCCGACGAGTGTATTATAAAAAATGTGACAGAGCCACCAAGAAGAGATCCATCTAAATACATAGTTGGAGACCAAAGTTATTTGATCGAACAAATCCCGATTAAGGAAAGAAACTCAATCTCAAAAATTTGTGTACCACCATTGCCTTATGCGTCGCATGCCATCCCAAACCGGAGGAACGTTGAATGCCCCACCTTCGTAGATTTGCTAGAGAACAGTGAGATAAGACCCAGTACATCAAGGTTTTTCGATTTTATCCGTGACATTGTGTCGAGTGCAACAAAGAGTAATGAGACGCCTCACGACATACTTGAACCCTACCCTATGGCTACCGGTGGCACTATAGTAGATGTTAAGAATAGAAAATTATTTTCTAATATAGATAACGAATCGGTAGAGTTTTCCCTTTCTCAAGCTCTTAAATAACCAATGATTGAACAAATGTATTCTATTGAAGTTATTGATAGTTTGGTTGAGTATAGCTTGATAGATGATGACAGGAAAGAAGAAGAGAAAGTACTTGATCCCCCGCCTCATGAGGAAGAAATCATGCATGAAGAATAGATAGAGCCACTACCGGTGGGTGAAAGTATGATACCTTCTACTCTTAACCTTGAATTTAAACCATTCGACCCCGGTAAGTTAAAGTCAAAATGGTCGGGTCCATTTAAAGTGACCAAAGTGCAACCATATGGATCAATTTAGATCTCTACCCCGGATACCTGGAAGTTTGTGGTTAATAGGTAACGCTTGAAGTTATATCATGCCGGTCACGTTCGTGAGACCTTTGCTACCATGAAAGTTGGTGAGCTTCTGTTTGGGAGCGTTGATTAACCTTCTCCCCAAAATTGAAGTAGGTTTGGTGGTACCCTCAACATGTAAATATGTACTATATACTTTGTTTTATTAGTTTTGTTAGCTTTGAGCGGATGGATGAACTTGGATTTCATCTTGGAGCATATATTTGGATGATCATCAAGCCTTTGGAAGAAGTTATGGAGCTAAATTGAAAACCACAAGTATGTTTGTTGATAAGTGTAGTTTGTAGTGCCTAATTTGCTGTGTTTTGGTCCCATTTCCTTGCGGAATCGCTTCTTGGGAGCGGTTCATGGGCTACTTATGCTTCCTTTAGCTCGTTTCAGGTCCCCGAGACCATTCGTGAAGAGTTGGAGTGATTCCGACTCAATACATACACTTTTCGGAGCCAACGAAGCAGAGGAACGATCACTCGATGCCTTGGATTCGACCCCGAGACCTTGGGACTCAATCCCGAGCCTCCGAGACCCGATCCCGAGTCCCGAGAATCGATGAGAAGTCCATGTGAAGCAAGGAGGAACCTTAAAGATCATATTGGAGGCCTACAAGACTCATCCCCGACGGGAAGGAACTCATCCCGTCCGGGATGAAGTGCACATTTAGCATGGCTCCTGTTTTGGACCCCTCCCGGTCGGGATCAGACCGTCCCGGTCGGGACCAACACGCTGTAGCCGCACCTCTATAATTCATCCTCCCTCATTCTTGTAACCTTATAAATACTTTCCTCTTGTATTGTTTATGCATCTTACCTTAACCTAGACTCTCTTAAGCCTCTCTACAAGATATAAACCCTAGATTTAGTTCTCCTTTCATTAGTTTAATCTTCCTTTAATCTCTAGTTAATCTTAGTTAATTAGTCTTGTAATTAAGAAGATTCTTGAAGACTCATCCAAGATTGACAACCTTGGGGTTTTATTTGAGTTTCTTATTAATTCAAGTTCTCATCTTTTTCATCCTATTGTAGTGGGTATAATTTCTCTTCTCTTAATCTTTGTTTTATCATCTAGTTTTAATCATTGATTATTGTTTGTTCTTCTTGATTGTTCACCATGAATGTTTTGATGTTTATGATGTTGTTTTCTCTTTTCATTGTTGTAGTTAGTTTGAATACGTGTGAGTAGTCTCCTTGTGGGTTAGTAGGGGGATTAAGGGTAGAATATGGGTGATTAGGGTTTGATTAAGGGTAAAGGGTGAATCTTTGTTGTTAGTCACATACTTGGCACACCATGTGTTTGTTGAAATGCTTGTTTGAGTTGTAGTGGCCATGCTTCTCATGCTAGTCTTCCTCTACTCATTGTTTGTCTTGTATGTGGTCATGTTGAGGATAGTCGTAGTCACGAGAGTGCGGACTAGGGTCTAAGTTGCGAGAGCCCGGACCTACCTCGACATCGGTCTATGTAGCGAGAGCCCGGACCTACCTCGACATCGGTCTAAGTTGCGAGAGCCCGGACCGACTCTAGCACTAGGAGACACCCATACCCATGATCAACCCGATTACCCTACTATTCTTATGAACCCGACCTAACCCACTTCCTTCCATATTTGATTTCAACTTCTTGTTTAGTCATCGTTTATTCTAGTTTACTTGTTATTTCGATCATTAGCATTGTTTAGCATTGTTTTAGCCTAGTTCATCATTAGTCTAGTTCTTACCTCTCCTCTACCATAGTTTTCCATTTATCGCTTCTTTGTGCACTAGTACAAAAATGGCTTGCGGCTTCGGTTAAAAAGGACATATGGCTTCGGTTATATGGGCGTTGTAATTCAAGGCGTAGCATTAAGTCTATATGTTTTGGCTTCGGTTATATGGCGGAGCAAAAAATATTTATGGCAACGGTTATTTACAGAAACCGAAGCCAAAGATACAGTAATGGCTTCGTTTGTTAAGCTGGACCGAAGCCAAAAGTGAGTAACGGCAACGGTTAACGATAAGAACCGAAGCCAAAACTAAGTTGGTAAAAACACCAACCGATGCCATAAGTTGGGATGAGATTTCGGTTAAAGTGACAACTGAAGGCAAAAGTTCAGCAAACGCTTTGGTCAAAAGTAGCAACCGAAGCCAAAAAAAGTGAAAAAAGGCTTCGGCTAATCCTTAATGCAAACGTTGTCTTTTTTTAGATATTGAATTTTCTTTGACGACAAATAACATGCTCTAATGTGTAATTAAATTAAAGATTAAAAAATATATTATAAACCAATCATGCGATGATACAGTAACACTGATTAGCATCTAGGAAGAAATTCTTTAATATTAAAATAAATTTATCTAAATAATCAATTCAATGTACCAAACAAATACAAATTAAATGTGTGATAATAATAAACTAAAAAGATTTCATCTACTTAAGAACAATAAGCCATCCATCGTTCAATATACCTTAAAAAAACTATAACGTAACTAAAGATAGTTGTCCATAAAATACGTTGCCCACAAGTCTTGAACTTCATTGATCTCTTCAGCTGTATAAGCAACCTTCGATCCAAACCACTACAAATATACCAAAGATATGTATATATATATAAATATATAAATAATAACATGAGTTTAATTGTTGGATAAGATGTTTAAAATAAACTTCATTCGTGTAATGTATACCTTTTTAGGATCTTTTATGTTCCGATAATGTCTAACAACATCTAACATGTAACGCATCACGTAATATCCGCATTCGGTGCTTCCAATTTGCTGATGACACTATAAAAATAATATTAGAACAAGTTAACCACATAAACATCGATGACAACAGTAAATGTTGTGCATTGATCACAATAAAAGAATTAAAAATTAACAATAAAAATTACTTACGTCAATGTTCTTCCATTTCATTGACGAGCCTGATCTCAATGTTGAACCTCCTGTAGCCATGAAAACTCGAAATGCACTACGCCTCGACGAAAAAAAATGGTATGTTATTATTACTCGAGTGATTAAAAAGAAATAAATTAATGTAAAAACTACTACAAGTGCTGATAATATGTTGGTCCATAAAGACTTACATCTGTAACACACGTTTGAAAGATAAGTCACGCTTTTTGCTACTTTGTGGATCACAAAAATAAGCCTCGTGAGTAGATGGACAAAGCATTACCAACATCCAGTGCATCCTATAAATACGAAATAAAATGGTCATCGGCAAATATGACTACACAAGAATTATATTTTATAGGCTAAGATAAATACCCATTACAAAAAGAGGCAAATATAACGTCAACACCACCCATCTTAAGTAAGTTGCATTCTACATACTTCATTACATCATTGTTGCGAGCATTGTCTTCCCCGACTTGGGACATGATTGTTGGACATAAAAATCCAACTGAAAAAGAACCTTCATGCTTCTTTTCTTCAGAGAGACTTTTTAAGAACCTTACATATGCAAACATAAATGTAAATCCCAAGTTCAATAATATTATCACTCCCTCCATTTTTCTATATATAGGAAAAAAAGAGTCCAAACTTACATTATGAACACTTGAATACATGATATATTCAAAAATGTCTTCCGAAATAGTTGATTAATATCATCTTCGGTCACAACAATTGGTACATCGTTTGGAAGATTAAACATGCACTTTAGTAACACCACGTCAAACACCTTTACTTCGGGACTCATTAAAGTAAGAAGGGCCTCTAACTTTTGACATTCGGAACCCATATTTGATTCATGCGTATGAAACACAGGTTTCGAAGGCGACTTGATACTAACACTTTTAGACATTTGTTTTCCCTCATTAAGGGCAAAAATATCAAGCATATCATCGGTGAGAGGCTCCTAGAAAAGAAAGTAAAAAAACGAAACGTTAAAAGAAAAAAGAGAACAGGTAGGTTAACAAATTGATAAAAGAATTGTATTTTACCTTCGCAATTGTGATGAGGCTCTTTGGCCACTGAACAAAACTTTCTATGGCGTCTGCTACTCGTTCAAGGTATTGTGTGGGAATAGGAAGTGGGGCATTACCTTCAATAACTTGATCAATAGACACTCTGACATTACCACTACTAATTGGGATCCCATGAATGAGTTGATTGCTATCTTTAGATGGGTAAATAGTAGCTATGGCAACGGTAAAGGTTTTTCCATCATGAAGACAAGCGAGTTGGCACTTAGTTGGCTCCTGAATACACGTTAAAGCCCAAAATTTTAAAGTATTCGAGTATTTTGATTTTCAAGTAGAAAGTATAATGTGGATTTGTTTGATGATAGGTCATACCTAATTAAACATTGAATTAAGAAATAAAAGGATGGTAATTGGTCTCGTTGTTTAGTGGGAAGCATAATGAAGCTTCATTTTATCGTAAGAAATAAAACATCAGTGTTTGGACAGTGTCACAAATGGCTCCAATGTTAGTGTCCTACACTATCAGACTATCAGTACATCATCTTTTTGTTTTGATCGTCAATATTTGAACTTAAGTAAGAGTATTTTAAGTAAGAAACAGATTCGTAAGCTAAGAGTAAGTGAGATGCGTACCTTTATGTCTTTGTCCTCAATTTTTGGGGCGTCATTGTTAATCTCGAACATATTATCCGGATTTGCCGAGTGACAGCTACTTTGAGGCTCTTCCAAAGGCTCTTTTAAGCCAAGTTGCTTTAATATCCCTATAGTCTCTTGACGGATCTCTTTGCGAATTATATGGCTTAAGGTCTCCATTGTCTCCTTTCGTACCATTTCTTTTATCATAATTACTTCTTCAGCAGTAAACCCAATAGCCTTTTGTGATGTCCGGCGAGATGTTCCGAACACGTCCTTGATAGTAACTCCTCCTCCAAACCCTCTCACTCGACCCGGATGCTCCTTCTTATTTAGACTACGTGATAATACGTCATCATTTCTATCGGGAACAAATTCTCCAGAATCTACTTTCTTTCGCCAGTCATCCTAAAGTGTAGAAAAATTGAAGTACTTAATACAAATAAAAACCACCGACCTCAATTAACTAAGCATTCCAAGTTATTTCTTTGATTAAATTTTTTCACTAAGAACTAACCATTTTTTCAGAAACTTCCTTAGTCTTCTTATTTGGAATATCACCATCTGATTTAGTTCTTCCTTTAACCTAGCGCCAACTACGGTCAATAATCACAGAGTTAGAAGACATCGCTGACGATGGAGATTTAGAACATTCTTTAGCTATCCATTCAGGAACCCTAAGGTTGTATCCCCGTCTACACATCACATGAGGATGCTCGTTGTGCTTTACGCTTTCGATAGCTTTCCTACTCTTCTCCTTCAAAAAAGAAGATGGACAAGGTTAGAAGAATAAATTGTAGAGGGATATTTATATACTGAACTTACATATTTGCATGCTTTACACTAGTTGTATCTTACATAGCGTAGTACTCCCTCCGTCTCGTTTATTTGTTTGCATGGCTTTGTTTAAAATATTTCTCTTAATGAATATAAAAGGCGAACAAACGAAAGAAACGGAGGGAGTCCATATTTACTTTAATAAATTTAAAGTATATTAAAAAAATAAAATAAAATGGACTATCATAAAGATAACCTTAAACTCATCGGTGTCTCGGATTTGTTTGAATTTCTCCCATGCTGCAGGCTCAATGAAACTATAACACTCAGTCGGTGAGGCATACTTTGGATGCTTGTTCCGTATAAATCTTGTAGTCAATTTTGACTTGAAATTTCTCCACTTAGTCCCACAAGAGGATAGCACAAAATATTTGTGTGTGTCGTTAATAAGAAATTTTACCTACACCAAATTGATTAAGTAAAAGGATGAGTCGGTTAAATTACCTAATTCTCAAAACGAATTAATGGGAGGAGGTTTTTTATTAGTACAAAAACTACACACCTTAATATCCTCCCATAGCAAGTTTTTGATGCCAATTTCTACATCTTTATCCCAGTCATTAAGATTTATGCCCACTTGACAACGAGCCCTCTTACCACAGTAGTTTGCAAAACGGACAGCATATTGCCCGGTCGGAAAACCAGTCGTATCCCACTCTAGAGGAAAAGGGCCTTTATCTTCCAAATCGTCTAACTTTGCAGGTCCTCGAGTCCGTTTCTTTGTAGTAGCTTCGATCTTATCTCCACTATCTTCACTAAAGTTATCATTATTGAGCCCCTCCATGAATGCAAATCTAGATATTAAAAATGGCAAACGTAAAATGTTAGAAACAATTGCAATAAACACATCATTGGAGTTGTGTATGTAGTTGATAGCTTATCTAGTTATTATTATTATGAAAGAAAACTTGCAGCATCAATACTTTGTAGATACTTGATATAATTCTGAAATGTAAGCAGCAGCTACCAGTAGTAAAACTTCCAGCTATATGTCAAGCTCCAACCAGACACGATGATACATCACTTAAGATCAAACGAGTTGGCCAAATCCATAACATAGTAACAGAATCAAACAAAAAAATAAGAATAAAAGTAAAAGAACACGGCACAAATCAGAAAATAATAACAGGCAGCTAGGCTTTAAAATAAATCCAATAATAGTGGCAAACAACGCTCAAAATAAGTGAAAATTAGATAACCAAAGAGTGAACATAGTAAAAGCAAAACCAATTGTTCAAATTGAAAATAAACATAAAGCAATCAATGTTAGTCTTATCCTTGATCTTTGTCTTCCCAAATCCCCTCATTATGATCAACTCGTACATATTCGGCTTCCAAATTATGTTTAATGTTAACTGGAGGCAAACCATCGGAAAATGGAAGAATATCGTCAAATTGATCGTACTCCTCTTCATCCACGACATCTTCAACTCCTAGAATACGTCTCTTACCTTGAAGTACAACACACCACTTCTCATCTATAGGATCCACAATATAAAACACTTGCTTTGCATGTGAAGCCATTATAAGGGGCTCATTCTTCTTATCCAACTTGCTAAAATCAACCAATGTAAAGCCATTCTCATCCACACGAACACCTTTTTTACTGTCAACCCATTTGCATTTCAATAATGCAATTGTAAAGGTTCTGTACTGAAGCTCCCATATATCCTCAATAATGCCATAATATGACATTTGTTTATGAACAGGTGAACTACCTGTCCTTTTGCTGAATTCAGTTGAAGAAGCAACCACAGTAACTCCACTATTTTGCATTTTACTTTTGCCATCTTGACGTTGAGTATAAAAACAATATGCATTAATATCATAACCTTCAAACGATTTCACTTCATGGTTTGGGCCATAAGCTAACCATTTGATGGTTTCATCCACATCATTAGGGTTCGTGGCCAACTCATTAAGTACTTTATCTCTAAACCACTCTCCAAAAGACTTATTATGTTCTTCAACCAACCATTTCTCGCTCTTCAAAGGATGTTGCTCTCTTAATATTGTCATGTGTTCCTCTGCGTAAGGATCGACTTTTTTGATATGTTCTAGGATAACAAAGTGAGCATTTTTGAGATCTTGAGTACTAAGCGAGATCCATTTTGCTCCGATAGTACCTTTACCCTCGAGCCTGCCTTCATGTCGAGACTTTGGAAGTCCAAATTTCTGCACACCTCCTACATAGTCGCTGCAAAATCTAATAACCTCCGCCGCTATATATCCTTCTACGATACTAGCATCCGGCCTGTATCTATTTGTCGTGTACCCTTTTAAAATACCCATATAACGCTCAAATGCATACATATCTCTCAAGTGAACAGGACCCAAGAGCTTAGCCTCCCTAACTAAATGGACAACCAAATGTTCTGAAATATCAAAGAAAGAAGGAGGAAAATACATCTCCAATTGACACAAAGTCTCGACAATATCAGCTTGCAACTTGTCTAGGGTGTCAGGTTCAATCGTCTTGCTATAAATTGCATTGAAGAAAAAGCAGAGTCTTGTGATTGCCATTCACACATGTTTAGGCAAAACAGAGCAAATCGCGATAGGCAAAAACTGTTGCATTATTACGTGGTTATCATGAGATTTTAGTCCCACCAACCGCAAGTCCTTCATTGAAACAAGATTCTTCATATTTGAAGAATATCCATGTGGTACCTTAATACCACGAAGACATTCACAAACAATTGATTTCTCTTTCTTAGACAGAGTGTAGCAAGCTAGGGGAAGATACACACGCTTGCCATCTTCTTGAGGCACCAACTCTTTTCTTGTTCCCATTTCTTCGATGTCCTTCCTTACCTTGTACCCATCTTTGGTCTTTCCGGGGATGTTCAGTAAAGTTCCGATAAGGCTTTCAGCAACATTCTTTTCCACGTGCATTATGGTCTATACAATGTCTCACAGACATGTGTTGCCAATATGGAAGACTCCAGAATATGGACTTTTTCTTATATCTTGCATTTTTAAGAAATACATTCGGCTTCCCAAAACAACATCGATATCTCTTACTTGATTATATACTTGGTCTCCCTCCAATGGAATAGGAGCCATTTCTTTCTCAGTTTCTCCATTAAACGCTTTTTTCATCTTGCGATAAGGGTGATGTCGAGGCAAAAATCTTCGATGACCCATATAAACATTCTTCTTACAGTGAGTGAGTCGAGAAGCTACAGTACTTTCTTCACATATCGGACAAGTTTTTTCCCTTTGTTTGAATAGCCAGACAAATTGCCGTACGCCGGAAAATCATTTATGGTGCACAATAACATAGCACGTAAATTGAAATCTTCTTTAGCATGTGCATCAAACACTTTGACCCCTTCAGACCATAATATTCTCAAATCATCAATGAGGGGTGCTAGATAAATATCTATATCATTACCTGGTTGTTTAGGTCCTTGAATAAGAAGTGATAACATCAAGTACTTTCGCTTCATACACAAATAAGGAGGTAAGTTATAAATACAAAGAAGAACCGGCCATGTGCTATGCTGACTACTCAAAGTAGAGAAGGGGTTCATTCCATCCGTGTAAAGACCGAGTCTTAGATTCCTAACTTCTTTGCCGAATTCTGGAAAAATTCTATCTATAGTTCTCCATTGCGGGGCATCCGCCGGATGTCTAAGTCTTCCATCATTTTTTCTTGAATCCACATGCCACCTTAATTTCTTAGCGTCGTTTACATTAGCAAATAGACGTTTGAACCTTGGTATAGTAGGTAGATACCACACCACTTTTGCTGCAGACCCTTTCGTCTTGTCAGTATCGTAGTCCTTGTCCTTTACTCGGTATCGTGATGTCTCACAAGTTGGACACTTATGCAGATCCTTATATTGCTTACGATACAAAATACAATCGTTTGGACATGCATGAATTTTTTCATAGTCACATCCAATCGGGCACAAAAATTTCTTCGCCTCGTACGTGGATTTTGGAACATTATTACCAGGAAGCATCTCTGCAAAGAGCTCTAAGAAGGCCGTAAATCCCTTATCAGTCACCTTATGTTCCACTTTTAAAGACATTAGTTTCATCGAACTGGATAAACGAGTGAATTTATCACAGTTAGGATACAAAGGCTTCTCCTTATCACTAGCCAACCTCTCAAAAGTACGTGGATCATCGTCAAAATTAGCTTGGACATCTTCAATTAATTCGTCCATTCGGTCCCTTTCAATATCATCATTACCATTTTCTTCTGGATCATGTCCACTTGCTTCTAGTTCTAGTCCACTTGGTTCTAATTGGTTAATAACTAAGGGCTCACCATGAAAAATCCACCGTGTATAATTTTTCATAAATCCACGTAAAACTAAGTGATCCACACAAATTCCAGGACTCGAAACTTTCTTCAAATTTAGACAATCAATGCAAGGACATAATATGCGTGTCTCTCCTTTCCTAACAACATTTTCTAAAGCGCATTTCCCAAATTCAGTTTGCACCAAATTACGAAATTCAAGGGTTGAACGTTTCATAGTATAAATCCAACTTCTATCCATATCTATAAACAAAAAAAATGAATCGATTACAAACTTTATCAACACATTCGTAAATTCAAAGAAACACCATCTTAACACCAATCGATTACAAGAATAATTTCTTATTTTATAGGTGATAAAACCAATTAATATTAAAAAAAAATTGTTTGGAAAGTATATATTGACGTGTTTGAATTACGAATGCAATCTATACTTCAGCTTTGGTTATTGCTATTATGATGAATGTGATATTGTGTGTCAATGCAAGGCTATGTTATAGAGAATCAAGATGCTTTTGATCAATAATAGGATGCTACTGTTTTGTTTAGAATTGATAGATGTTGAGTTCAGATCAACAAGGCTGCCTTTATTTAGAATCAATATGCTTTTGATCAAAGTTGTTTTGTTCAGAATCAATCGATATTGCACTAATGACATATTCTAGTTATGGATTGTAATATAACGGGTTTTGTATGCAAAAACAAACAAGATTAAAGGAGAACAAAAGATAATAGAACCCGGAAAGCAAATATGAGGACTAAAGATTTTCAAATGGATTATCATATTGACATTTTTTTAATAAATTGAAGATGCATTCAATTCAGGACTGCTACAAGCTGAAAACCGGTACATTTTGCAAGATTTGTGTAGAATCTTATTGCAATTTTTATATATAAGCGGAAGTATACTAACTCGGTAGTGCTAAATTGTGTTGGTTGCCAACTTCCCCTATCTATTTACTTTCAGCCAAATTAACTTGCAACTACAATATCAAATTGAGATTTTTTTCGTAGTATTATTTGATGCTACTCCTGACACCCATACAGGTACACCATGATATAGTAGATCTTATCTTAGCCAGACAAAAAAACAAATTGACTATAACAACATCGAATGTCGTAAGCTGAAATCCTCTATAATAATTACCGTAGAATTCCATATATAAAGCATCTAAATTTTAGAATACTCGGAAGCTAGGATTTTCACAAAAAATCATTAGGAAAGAATATGTAGAAACAAATCCAAATATTCAAATTCTTAGTAAATAGAATGTATTTGTGCTTGTAATATTTATTTTGGATCTTCACTTCGTATTTTTAGCATTAGTATAACTCTTTGTATGCTTTGTATTTAGTACAGGCCAAGGTACGTTATATGACTTAACTCTTGGTGTTCGGGAAAATCTGTTTTCTCGGCATTGTCTTATGGATCCTACTTGTGAGTTCTGCAATCTGGCGTCGGAGTCTCCCCTTCATGCCATGGTCCATTGTCCTTGGATTGCCGATGTGTGGAAGGCGAGTGAGTTTGGACATTTGTTCCGGGCCGCTCCGTCTTTTTCTTTTGGGGTTTGGCTCTCTTGGATGTTGGCACGTATTAAGGTGGAGGATAGGTCGCGTTTTCTCGGGATGCTATGGGGTGCTTGGTATTTAAGGAACATCAGGACCTTTGAGGAGGAGGTGCCGGCGACGGATGCTGTTATGTCTAGCTTTATCCACATGGTTGCAGAGCAGGAAAGATACCGGGATGTTTTTCAACCCAGGAGTTCGGATTTCCATCCAATGGAGGCCCGGGCGTGGGAGGCCCCTCCGACGGGATTCATTAAGGTGAACACTGATGCGGCTATATTCTCGGATGGTGAGGTGGGATTGGGTGCGGTGGGTCGGGATGAGAGTGGAAGGGTGCTCTGGGTGGCTAGTAAACGAATCCAACGATGGTGGGGGCCGATGATAGCAGAAGCAAAGGCAATCGAGCTCGGGGTCGAGACAGCTAGGAGGCTGGGATTTGGAATGGTGGTGGTAGAAGCGGATGCAAAATTGGTGGTGGAAGCAGTTCGAAACAGACAGGGAACAAGGGACCTCTTGGGACTTTTGGCTGAGGATATTCTATTTTGTTGTTCTGGTTTTGCTAGTTGTTGTTGGTCCCTTGTGAAGAGGGATAAGAATTGTGTAGCCCATAATGTGGCTAGATTGTGTCTGAGTAAGGGGGAGGACTTTGTGCTTGTAGATTCGATTCCGGACTCTATTCTCGCGTTAGCGGAGATTGATTTAATATAAGACCTCTTCCGTTTCAAAAAAAAAAATATATATACCGAGTCTTGTAATCGGGTAAAGATCATCGAATAATACCAAACCTACATGGTATCAAGCTAGGCTCGTTTTCTCTCCAAAAAAATAATTATCCCACCACCCTCTGCTACCCACGGTAGCACCTCCCTGCAAGCCTACCACTCTGTTTTATTAACCCTCCACCCACTGTAACCATGGGCGACAATGACACCAAACAAACCCGTCCAAATTATCACCCGGTCTATACCGTCACTAACATAAAAACCAACACAAAATTATCAACTCAGCGAACCATAATCAAAGAGAACATCAAAAACCCTACTTGACAGATTCAAAAAGTCGAGCATTAACGCAATCGATTTAACGGTTGTGGTGATATTATTAATCAGATCACCTTATTGTATCGTGTCAACCCCGCCTGGCCTATTTTAGTCTTTGAACCAGCTATCAACCTTACTCCAATCAAGAGGTTGGGGTTCAATTCTCTTGAAAAAAAACATAGTAGAAGTATCAAATTGATTATTACTGTGTGTTTGAATGGTATGGTGAACGAAGGAGAGGATGCGAGGGAGATGATCATCAGAGAGGTTGATGGGTGTGAGCATTGAGGTTTTGGTTCGGTTGACCAGCTCCATAATGTCCCCAAGAAATGGTTTGTAGGGGTTACCCTTAATCCCTTGTTTCCTAAGCCACCTCTCCATCTTCTTCGGCTTCAACCATAAGGATTTCATTACCCTCCATACTAACACTAACACTGTTACACTTACTATGATCACAACACCCAAAATAATGTTGTGTTTGACTTCCATTACTGATGGTTTTGGAAGGAAGAGATCCAGATCCATCTCACTTTACCAGCCACCGATACAAAGTAATAAAACATCCTTTCTTCCCATGTTTTATAGTTGCCAGGATTTCGACTTGTCACTTTACCAGCCAACTGATTAATTTTTTTGTTTGACTTGTTTAATGCCCAAATCCTGGCAAGTTATGTCTCCAGGAATCACACTAACCTTTTCTGATATGAAGTTATTGAAATTTCCACCAATCTTTTGCTTCACTACTTTGAACAACTCTTTCCCAATTACCTAACCCCCATACCATACAACATACCATACCAATCATTAAACTTAACTTACTCAACTAGTAATCACACATTCTTAATCTTTATACGCAATATAAAAATAATTATAAGAGACCATTTTTTGGCACAAAAATGAAAGGTTGATTACGTACTATCATGTGGCACCCTCCCTACGTGTCCTAGTATTATCCCCATGTTAAATATAGGGGGAAAAACGATTCACAAATTCTTGTTTGTGACAACATTATCTGTCGTAAACCATAAGACGGGTCTAATATATATCAAATCACATGACAAGTTGTCTATATATATATGAAAATGTCAAATGATTTGTCTTTATTAACACCATTTACTCATATTTGAACTGTTTTAAAATTTAAGACAGATATTTTATTTCAAGGGAGACTAGCCGACCATTCTTAAATCTTAAGGTTTAGTACAAATTTATTGAGGCCAACTACCCTAACAGCTGCCTATTAATAAGTCAGTCATCAAGTACAAACGATAACATCGTTTTCTTAGAAATTATATTGCCATGTTGTATAGTTGCCAGGATTTTGACTTGTCATGATTTTATAGTAATAAAACTCAAACAAAGCATGGAGTGAGTACTCGAAGACAAGAGTGGGGTTGACCTATGTATTGTAAATTAATCAGTTGACAAAACAAAAATAATTAATGGGAAAGATAATCACGCAGAATTGCAGAATTAGTCACGCAGAATTGCAGAATTAGTCACGCGGAAAATTAATTAATCACGCAGAATTGCAAACAAAAATAATGGGAAAGACAAAACACAATTAATCGATGATAACTACTAATTGATGATATAACTCTTACCAATATTAGGACTGGAGGAGCAATGGTGGTGTGCGACGAATTGACAGCCGGAGTTCGATCAGCAGAGAGTCGAGCGTCGGTAGTTGTAATTCGGAGTAATTGATGATAAAAAAAACCCCAAAATATTGAATTTGTGAGTATATTTAATCTCCCGCGTTGAGATTTTATAATTGGGGGTAATTGAGTTGGTGGAAGCATGAGTTGGGCGGCAGATCAATTCAATCTCCCTGAGATTTTATATTTATTGATATTATGGGTATGAATTGCCTTATTAGTAAGATTTAAATTAATTTTTTTTATATACAATTATATATATTTATGTTAACAATAAAAGGTTACGGTTCGTTAATTACAGCTGTTGCCATTTATAATCACTTATGGTTACGGTTAAAAACTAAACCGAAACCTTTTATATTTTGTTACGGTTATTGATTAAACCCGTTACCCTTTATAACCACATTTGACTACGGTTTATAAATTCAACCGAAGCAATTTATATTTGGCTACGGTTTTTTTTACACAACCGTAGCCATTTATAAATCCTATTCCTACGGTTACTTGTGGTTACGGTTATTATATGCAACTGTAACCTTTTCAACAAACCAAATGTCTTTTTTGTACTAGTGGTGTTTGTTTGGTGATTTAGTCTCGTTTTAGGCCAACATAGTCTAAACCTTGCAACACCGTCTCCGTGGACACGACCCGACTTACCCTAACTACCGTTAGGTCTTAGCCGGTTATTTATTTGGCGGTGGGATCCACGACAAATCCCACCGTCAATTTGGCGTCGTTGCCGGGGACGGTGCATTGTTTAGACTTAGTTTGCTTATAGCTAGACTTAGTTACCCTTCTTCGTGCTCTTCTATCATCTCTTATGCATATTCTCTAGATTTTTCTTGTTTCCTTAGTTTTATTTCCTTCTTTTTTCTTTGTCTTTCGATTGTGCTTGTTTATTGTCGTTACCTAGTGCCCATAAAGCACTAGGTGTTCTCACGTTTGTTCTAGTGCGTAGTGTATGCCTAGGCGGGGAGGTGAATTCTTTCTCTTTAATCCAGAGCCGGAAAGACTTTTTCGAGCCTTTCGCCAACGAACGATTAACTGGGTTAGAATCTCTCAACCAAGTGCAAGCAATACTCATCAAGAGCAAGCTCAAGGAAGCGATTTTGAGGAAGCATCTCGAGAGACGGCCGAAGGGAGTTTCACCAATCCCTTTGGATATTCTAGTCCTAGTTCCCCTTCTACATCTACTTCAACTCCGTCTTCACCACCATCTCCCTTACATCCAATAACGCCGAAGTTTTCATCCCACTCTACATTCACGGAAGACGTCTTGCCGGGACCAAATGCTCTACCGGCCGCTTATGCCGGAAATTTTACGGCCAAGACTCACTTCATCCAACTTGTGGAAAGGAATCAATTTAGTGGTTTGCCCACGGAAGTCCCGCACCAACACATGGAGACTTTCTCCGATTATTGCGACGCTATCTCTCAACCCGGGGTTACACAAGATCAAATCCGATGGGTTTTATTTCTATTCTCATTAATTGGAAAAGCGAAGCAATGGATCAAGAGTCTCGATAGGGCAACCATGGGCATCGACACTTGGAAGAAGCTTGCATTGGCGTTCTACCAAACATTCTACCCTCCGGAGAAGACTAATTTGCTAAGGGCCTCCATTACCGGTTTCCAACAACGGGATGAAGAGAGCCTTTATGAGGCTTGGGAGAGGTTTAAATCTTTGGTTAGATCATGCCCCCACCATGGACTTTCACAATGGTTCTTAGTCCAACAATTTTGGAATGGTCTTTATGAGGACTCAAGAACTATACTCAAAATGGGCTCAAATGGTAGGTTCACCGAGGTCGATGATGACCAAACATGGGCAAGAATCGAGGAGATGGCGGTTCATAACTCTCAATACTCAAGGCCTAGGAAGGCAAATCGAGGAGGTAGGCACGAGGTTGATGCTATTACTCAATTAAGCATTGACCTTGGAGCTCAATTGAAGAGACATATGGAGACCATCGACAAGAAGCTCCAAGGCCACCTCACTCAAGTTCAAAGCGTTAGTTCCTCCAATCAACACTCAATTCAAGAAGTGAATGCTTTGGGATTTGCACCTCCTTTGCCCTATCTTGGGATGTGTGATACTTGTGGAATCGTTGGTCATGATCCTATGAATTGTAGAGGAAGTATTGAACAAGTGAACGCCTTTCAAGCGTTCAAGCAAGGTGCCTCCTACTCTAATCAATACCAAGCTTCCAATCAAGTCCCTCAACAACAAGCCTTTCAACACCAACAACAACATCGTCCCTACGTTCCACCTCCCTTAAGGGACAACAATCAAGGCAACCAAGGTTACCAAGGCAACTCAAGGCCTTTCAATAACTTCAAGCAAAATAACCAAGGTACCTTCCACAACAATAATCAAGGGTTCAACCAAGGGAACTTCAATCAAGGCGGTTTCCAAGGAAACCAAAACTTTCAAAAGCAACAAAACCACAACCATGGCAATAACCAAGGCCTTAATCAAGGTAATTTTCATGGGTTCCAAGGGAACCATCAACAACAACAAGCACTCAAGGCAATCAACAACAAAGCAAGCCTAGGATCTGGTGTCCTATTCATGACGATGGTACTCCATTAGCCCTCACCGATACTCCGCATAATCCATCATCCCCACCACGGGATTTCGACATACAAAAGCAAATGATGGATATGCAAAGGAATACTCAAGAAATGCAAAAGAGTCAATTGGAGGCACAAATGTCACAACAAGGAATCATTGCTCAAATTCTAATGGATAACAAGGAAATGAAAACTCACATGAAGATGATTGAGAATCAAGTATCACAACTTGCATAGGGAAGTTCTTCAAGACAAAGAGGGCAATTACCTCCTCAAGGCGTAACTCCGAATTTTGAGCATGTCAATGCCATCACCTTAAGGAGTGGTGCCACCTATAATCCTCCCGTGTTTCCTAGTGAGCAAGAAGCAATGAAGGAAGTTGTGTCTCCAAATCAAGAAGACTCAAGCTTTGATAATCCAATAGAGGAGCAAGTCTCATGTGAGATCGAGAGACCCCAAGAAGACAAGCTTCCCCCACTTCAAGGAAAAGACAAGGGCAAAAGGAAAGTGTCATTTGAGGAGTCCACCCCTATTGAGCAAAACAAGATCCAAATCAAGTTGCCTTTCCCAACAAGGCAAATGAAGACCAAGGTGGATAGCCAATATGACAAGTTCCTTAGTATTGTGAAGAAATTGGATGTTAGTGATGTGAGTTAATATGAACTTTGAAACAAGAACGTGAAGATGGATTAGTATTCTGAAATGAACGTAAACAAAGTAACCAAAACAGATCGTAAGGATGAATAAACCGTAACCAAAGGATAGTATGCTTAGTGAAGTAGACCTATACTCCAACAAAGCGGGTGCTAGATCAAACACGCGATTGAAGTAGCGAGTTTAGAGCTTGTAACGCGACTAACTCTAGACTTTGTCTTGTAAGCAACAAGGACGTAAAAGAAAGCTTAGCTTTACTCAGTTTTGTGATATCAATATTGGATGCTTTATTCATTCAAGTAGATGGCTATATATAGCCTACAAAAAGACCCTTAAACCGGCTGGCTAGGGTGACAAAAACAAAGCTACATCTATGTGAACTAGGAGCTAATAACAAAGCTATGTAAACTAGGAGCTAATAACAAAGCTATGTAAACTAGGAGCTAATAACAAAGCTAAGAGAGCATTAAGGCGCGGCCTGTGTGAATATGGAGCTAAAAACAAAGCTTAACAAGGAGTCATTTGGACATGCACACCATGTGAACACAACCAGCTTCAAACGTCCTCTTTAACCCCGGTGCTTTCCCATGCTTGAATGGGTGTGAAACCAAGTTAATGCCTTCATATTACCTTGACTAATTGCTCCTTTATTTGGTCCAAACTCGAGCTAGCTCCGTAATTGAAGACGACTCCTTATTAGTGCTAATGTAGCTGGACTAAGTTTATTTAGGAGCTAGTATTCTTTCATTGAGCTCTTTAGTAGCTTCCTTATTTGGATCAGTAGCTTCTTGATTCGGATCATCTCCTCCCCCTTGAAAAGGAATTGTCCTCAATTCTGAAATGCTATCTTTATCAAGGTAAGGGGCAGGATCTCTCATTTTGAGTGTGGCACGAGCTTCATAACCATCCGGCAACTCCCTCTTACAAACATTGTTGTTTCCTTTGTATGGAGCTTCTGCTTGGAACATCAATCTGTTCTTTCTTTTGCTAGCTTCATCCGTTGTGCAACAAACACTGAGGTGCGTTATTATGGAGAATGGCAAGTACTCTCTTGGTTTGAGGGGAATCTTTAGGAAAGGACTTGTTAAGTATTTGCTCACTATGCTTAGAATACTCCCTTGTGTCTTTAACAAAAGGAAGTGCTCCTTTAACGTCTCTAAGGTCTTGGTTATGCCACAACATCCAGCTGGTCCTCCTCCTTGAGCTTCTCTAGTTATATAATCCGAAATGGGATGTTTTGGGACATAAAGATGGTTCTCTTTAGGAAGAAGATCGTCCTGCAAAACAAACTCATCAAAAGTGTTAAGAGCAACAGCCTTGCACTTGGTGAGCTCATCAGCCTCCGTGGAGTAATATTCCTTCAAGGTCTCAATTCCATGCGTGTTTGCATCTAAAGTGGATGAGTATGAGTAGTGACAGGATAGAGCATTGGCCATGATATTGTTCTTAACATCTCCATACCTTAAGACTTCATGATCTTTACTAGGTGTTAGACAGGATGGTATTCAATTAGAGATAACAACACCTAGTTCTTTTTGCCATTCCTCAAATCGTTTCCCTTCATAACCACTATTAACTTTTACTGATTCCTCTTTAGGAACCATGACGGCACCACACTCCCCTTCTTCTATGGTATGTTCTTCCACAATTTTACTCGCAAATATTGAGAGGTTGGGTTTTCCGACTCGATTGGTTAACATGTTACAAACGTTTTGAGGTGTCATGGGCTTGAGTGCAATTTTCCTTCCCTTATCACTTAATTCATACTCATTTCTTCTCCCATGGTGAACTACGTCCCTATCTAACTGCCAAGGACGGCCTAATAGTATGTGACAAGCATCCATAGGAATCACATCACACAAAACCTCATCAACGTAGGAACCCATGGTTAAGCCAACCCTCACTTGTTTAGTGACCCTTACTTTGTTCCCGTTGTTTAACCAATGTAATGCATAAGGGTTAGGGTGATTAGTAGTGGCTAGACCTAGTTTGTCTACCATTTCAGTTGAGGCAACGTTGGTACAACTACCTCCATCAATGATTAAACTACACCATTTGTCTTTAACTTGACACTTAGTATGGAATAGTTGGTCTCTTTGTTCGATGTCATGTTGAATGGGGTTAGCATGTAGAGTACGTAGTACTAAGAGTGTCTCATAAGCCGGGGGTTCATAAGCCTCAATATCTTCTTCTTCCTCTTCCTCTCCCTCATTAACATTAAAAACAGCTCCTATACATTGTTCCTCTTCCCATATTTCATCCCTAATGGTGATTACTTCTCTTAAGGTCACAACTCTTTTATTGGGACAAGCGTTTTTGTAGTGACCAAACCCTTGACACTTGAAACAACGTACCTTGGATAGACTAGTTTCAGTGGGTGTTTTGGGAGTAGATTGTGGTGGGGCTACGGGGTTGTTCTTATTAGTGAAGGGTTGATTAGTATTAGTAGTATTGGCCTTATTCACTTCATCCGTTCGTGACCAAGTATGACTCTTACTAGACTCACCCTCATGTTTTCCCTTCCCTTGTGCCTCTATTTTTAGACACAACCCACACAAAGTATCAAAATCAGAGTATGGACATAAATCAACCGTATTAGCAATACTACGATTTAGCCCACGTAAGAACCTAGCCATTTTTATCTCTTCGTTTTCTTCTACCTCCCCCATTAGAACCAAGTTCTCGAATTCTTCAATGTACTCACTAACACTCATTCTTCCTTGTATAAGGTTAGCAATCTTTTTGTATAAGGATAACTTGTGCGTAGTTGGAACATACCTCTTACGTAGTTTACGTTTTAAGGACTCCCAAGAAGAAATCCTACCCTTTCCATTTCTGGTGCGTTGTACCTTAAGCCCTTCATACCAAAGGGAAGCCCCTTTGCTTAGCTTTAGGATGGCGTATTTGCACCTCTCTTCGTCCTCTAAATCCTTGAAGTCAAAGAGCTTCTCCATGTTTCTTTCCCACTCCAAGTATACTTTAGGGTCAGTACCACCATTAAACTCAAGAAGTTCATTTACCTTGATCTTGTCCACCGGTTCCCTTCTTGGTTGGAAGCGAGAAATTTTGAGCTGGAAGTTCTCCAACGCCTTCTTTAGTTGTTCCAAGGAGGTAGGATCTTCAAAGTTCAATACTCCTGCCATGCTTTACGTCTAATGGATGACCAAAGCTCTGATACCACTAATGATGTGAGTTAATATGAACTTTGAAACAAGAACGTGAAGATGGATTAGTATTCTGAAATGAACGTAAACAAAGTAACCAAAACAGATTGTAAGGATGAATAAACCGTAACCAAAGGATAGTATGCTTAGTGAAGTAGACCTATACTCCAACAAAGCGGGTGCTAGATCAAACACGCGATTGAAGTAGCGAGTTTAGAGCTTGTAACGCGACTAACTCTAGACTTTGTCTTGTAAGCAACAAGGACGTAAAAGAAAGCTTAACTTTACTTAGTTTTGTGATATCAATATTGGATCCTTTATTCATTCAAGTAGATGGCTATATATAGCCTACAAAAAGACCCTTAAACCGGCTGGCTAGGGTGACAAAAACAAAGCTACATCTATGTGAACTAGGGGCTAATAACAAAGCTATGTAAACTAGGAGCTAATAACAAAGCTATGTAAACTAGGAGCTAATAACAAAGCTAAGAGAGCATTAAGGCGCGGCCTGTGTGAATATGGAGCTAAAAACAAAGCTTAACAAGGAGTCATTTGGACATGCACACCATGTGAACACAACCAGCTTCAAACGTCCTCTTTAACCCCGGTGCTTTCCCATGCTTGAATGGGTGTGAAACCAAGTTAATGCCTTCATATTACCTTGACTAATTGCTCCTTTATTTGGTCCAAACTCGAGCTAGCTCCATAATTGAAGACGACTCCTTATTAGTGCTAATGTAGCTGGACTAAGTTTATTTAGGAGCTAGTATTCTTTCATTGAGCTCTTTAGTAGCTTCCTTATTTGGATCAGTAGCTTCTTGATTCGGATCATCTCCTCCCCCTTGAAAAGGAATTGTCCTCAATTCTGAAATGCTATCTTTATCAAGGTAAGGGGCAGGATCTCTCATTTTGAGTGTGGCACGAGCTTCATAACCATCCGGCAACTCCCTCTTACAAACATTGTTGTTTCCTTTGTATGGAGCTTCTGCTTGGAACATCAATCTGTTCTTTCTTTTGCTAGCTTCATCCGTTGTGCAACAAACACTGAGGTGCGTTATTATGGAGAATGGCAAGTACTCTCTTGGTTTGAGGGGAATCTTTGGGAAAGGACTTGTTAAGTATTTGCTCACTATGCTTAGAATACTCCCTTGTGTCTTTAACAAAAGGAAGTGCTCCTTTAACGTCTCTAAGGTCTTGGTTATGCCACAACATCCAGCTGGTCCTCCTCCTTGAGCTTCTCTAGTTATATAATCCGAAATGGGATGTTTTGGGACATAAAGATGGTTCTCTTTAGGAAGAAGATCGTCCTGCAAAACAAACTCATCAAAAGTGTTAAGAGCAACAGCCTTGCACTTGGTGAGCTCATCAGCCTCCGTGGAGTAATATTCCTTCAAGGTCTCAATTCCATGCGTGTTTGCATCTAAAGTGGATGAGTATGAGTAGTGACAGGATAGAGCATTGGCCATGATATTGTTCTTAACATCTCCATACCTTAAGACTTCATGATCTTTACTAGGTGTTAGACAGGATGGTATTCAATTAGAGATAACAACACCTAGTTCTTTTTGCCATTCCTCAAATCGTTTCCCTTCATAACCACTATTAACTTTTACTGATTCCTCTTTAGGAACCATGACGGCACCACACTCCCCTTCTTCTATGGTATGTTCTTCCACAATTTTACTCGCAAATATTGAGAGGTTGGGTTTTCCGACTCGATTGGTTAACATGTTACAAACGTTTTGAGGTGTCATGGGCTTGAGTGCAATTTTCCTTCCCTTATCACTTAATTCATACTCATTTCTTCTCCCATGGTGAACTACGTCCCTATCTAACTGCCAAGGACGGCCTAATAGTATGTGACAAGCATCCATAGGAATCACATCACACAAAACCTCATCAACGTAGGAACCCATGGTTAAGCCAACCCTCACTTGTTTAGTGACCCTTACTTTGTTCCCGTTGTTTAACCAATGTAATGCATAAGGGTTAGGGTGATTAGTAGTGGCTAGACCTAGTTTGTCTACCATTTCAGTTGAGGCAACGTTGGTACAACTACCTCCATCAATGATTAAACTACACCATTTGTCTTTAACTTGACACTTAGTATGGAATAGTTGGTCTCTTTGTTCGATGTCATGTTGAATGGGGTTAGCATGTAGAGTACGTAGTACTAAGAGTGTCTCATAAGCCGGGGGTTCATAAGCCTCAATATCTTCTTCTTCCTCTTCCTCTCCCTCATTAACATTAAAAACAGCTCCTATACATTGTTCCTCTTCCCATATTTCATCCCTAATGGTGATTACTTCTCTTAAGGTCACAACTCTTTTATTGGGACAAGCGTTTTTGTAGTGACCAAACCCTTGACACTTGAAACAACGTACCTTGGATAGACTAGTTTCAGTGGGTGTTTTGGGAGTAGATTGTGGTGGGGCTACGGGGTTGTTCTTATTAGTGAAGGGTTGATTAGTATTAGTAGTATTGGCCTTATTCACTTCATCCGTTCGTGACCAAGTATGACTCTTACTAGACTCACCCTCATGTTTTCCCTTCCCTTGTGCCTCTATTTTTAGACACAACCCACACAAAGTATCAAAATCAGAGTATGGACATAAATCAACCGTATTAGCAATACTACGATTTAGCCCACGTAAGAACCTAGCCATTTTTATCTCTTCGTTTTCTTCTACCTCCCCCATTAGAACCAAGTTCTCGAATTCTTCAATGTACTCACTAACACTCATTCTTCCTTGTATAAGGTTAGCAATCTTTTTGTATAAGGATAACTTGTGCGTAGTTGGAACATACCTCTTACGTAGTTTACGTTTTAAGGACTCCCAAGAAGAAATCCTACCCTTTCCATTTCTGGTGCGTTGTACCTTAAGCCCTTCATACCAAAGGGAAGCCCCTTTGCTTAGCTTTAGGATGGCGTATTTGCACCTCTCTTCGTCCTCTAAATCCTTGAAGTCAAAGAGCTTCTCCATGTTTCTTTCCCACTCCAAGTATACTTTTGGGTCAGTACCACCATTAAACTCAAGAAGTTCATTTACCTTGATCTTGTCCACCGGTTCCCTTCTTGGTTGGAAGCGAGAAATTTTGAGCTGGAAGTTCTCCAACGCCTTCTTTAGTTGTTCCAAGGAGGTAGGATCTTCAAAGTTCAATACTCCTGCCATGCTTTACGTCTAATGGATGACCAAAGCTCTGATACCACTAATGATGTGAGTTAATATGAACTTTGAAACAAGAACGTGAAGATGGATTAGTATTCTGAAATGAACGTAAACAAAGTAACCAAAACAGATTGTAAGGATGAATAAACCGTAACCAAAGGATAGTATGCTTAGTGAAGTAGACCTATACTCCAACAAAGCGGGTGCTAGATCAAACACGCGATTGAAGTAGCGAGTTTAGAGCTTGTAACGCGACTAACTCTAGACTTTGTCTTGTAAGCAACAAGGACGTAAAAGAAAGCTTAACTTTACTTAGTTTTGTGATATCAATATTGGATCCTTTATTCATTCAAGTAGATGGCTATATATAGCCTACAAAAAGACCCTTAAACCGGCTGGCTAGGGTGACAAAAACAAAGCTACATCTATGTGAACTAGGGGCTAATAACAAAGCTATGTAAACTAGGAGCTAATAACAAAGCTATGTAAACTAGGAGCTAATAACAAAGCTAAGAGAGCATTAAGGCGCGACCTGTGTGAATATGGAGCTAAAAAAAAGCTTAACAAGGAGCCATTTGGACGTGCACACCATGTGAACACAACCAGCTTCAAACGTCCTCTTTAACCCCGGTGCTTTCCCATGCTTGAATGGGTGTGAAACCAAGTTAATGCCTTCATATTACCTTGACTAATTGCTCCTTTATTTGGTCCAAACTCGAGCTAGCTCCATAATTGAAGACGATTCCTTATTAGTGCTAATGTAGCTGGACTAAGTTTATTTAGGAGCTAGTAATCTTTCATTGAGCTCTTTAGTAGCTTCCTTATTCGGATCAGTAGCTTCTTGATTCGGATCAGTTAGTGTCCCATTCACCGAGCTACTTACCCAAATCCCGGCATATGGAAGATTCATGAAAGATATCTTGGCTAGGAAGAGATCCATCGACAAGGAAGAAACCATTGCGTTCACAAGGGTGGTGAGCGAGCTCATTCAAGGTTCTACGCTTCCCAAGTTGAAGGATCCGGGTAGATTCTCGATCCCTTGCACCATAGGCCACTACAAGATCGAAAGGGCATTATGTGATTTGGGTGCGAGTGTGAGCATCATCCCTTATTCTATTTGTTGCCGACTTGGGATGAAGGAGCTTAAAAGTACTTCTATCACACTCCAAATGGCCGATAGTTCAATCAACCGACCATTGGGAATGCTAGAGGATGTGCCGGTGAGAATCGGTAAGTTCTTCATTCCGGTTGACTTCATCGTGCTCGATATGCGGGAAGATGCTATCATTCGCATTATTCTTGGGCGCCCATTTCTACACACCGCCGGTGCTATGATCGACGTGAAGAATTGTAGGATCACCTTCGAATTAGGCGAAGAGAAGCTAGTGTTTGACCTCCAAGGTAACACTTCGCCCGCCAATGATGAGTCATGCAATATGATCCAAGCCGCAAAAGACATCGATCTAGGGGGAGAGTCGGGACAAAGCTTGAACAAAAACTCTTGTGAACTTGAGGGTGATGACTCCGAGAGTGGAGAGGATGAGTGCCCATTTCATGGGCTTGATGACAAGTTGAAAAGCAAGAAGGAAGATGAGCCTCCCATGGGGCCACATGAGGATCGGTGGATGTTTGGGTACATCCCGAAGGGCCAAAAGTATAAGTTCAAGCCTTTGAACTTACAAGATCGGGACGCCCCGGGAACGTCAAGACAAGGTCATGAAGAGCCTTGGTATTTGGATGCTTATGTCTCAAGCTTGAGTGAAGACTTTGCTAGGGCCTTCGACTTGTTCCTTCGTGCCCTTGATGGAGATGGAACTAGTTTTTGTTGTTGAAAAAGATTGAAGAATGCACCATCCTTGGTTTGACGGAGTTCCACAAGAACCGTCTCTTTGTATATATCTCTCTCCCTTGTAGTTTGTTTGGTTTTGTGAATTTCTTGATTATTTGGATTATTGATGAGCGATGTGAGGGAGGGAATTTGATATGTATTTGAGTTTATTGTGATAGGTGTGAAGTGAAAGTGATTCCTAGGGAGGAGTGGTCATTGTTGGAGCTTGGATCGTGTGAAGGGAAGTCGGTTTTTGAAGCTTGGAACGAGCTTTTGGGAGCTATAGAGGGTTAGGAGACTCTTCCCGGCCTAGAATAGTCATCCCGTCCAGGATGGAAGGCCCATCCCGACCGGGAAGGATGTCATCCCATCCGGGATGAGGTGCACAAAAGATGGGTCTACTGACAGCTCATCCCGACCGGGACGAGGTCTTCCCGACCGGGACGAGGTCTTCCCGACCGGGACGAGACGGTCATCCCGACCGGGACCACCCATCCCGACCGGGATGGACCCCTTGTCCTCCTTTGGCCTTTTTCTTCGTCATTAGAGTCCACCCAACCATTGTATACCCCTTCTTAACCTCCCTACATGTCCCTACCCTCATAATATGACCCCTACACCTCCCTTTCTCTTCAATTTACACCGACTTTCCCATCAAAACCCACCTCACTTTACCTTTGTGCCCCAACCATGGAACCGTACCGCAATTGGGAAGGAATAACGACGACGACGACTTGCTACATGCCGATATTGATTTATGAGACGATGGAGCGAGTGAGTTGCTAACCGTACGGTACGGCAACTATTCTCTCTTTTCCGTTTTTATAGCTTGTCTTCATTTGTTTATTCCCTTTCCCTTATATCATTTGTGTAATGGTGGCCCGCGGGGCCTTGGTGTTTGTTGCTCCCGATTCTCGATGACGTGACTACATCGAGAGTCATTTCAAAATCCAAATTTTACAAGATTTTCACCCTTTTGTAGGAATTAGTCGGATTTGGGCGGAATCCGGGCTAGGTGACTTGATTACACCTAGTCCTCCCCTCCCATTTCCTTTTATTCTTTCTTTTTATTTCTTCCCCCGTCCATATCTTTTCTTGTCTCGGCCCATGGTGACTTGACTACACCCCGGCCGGACACATTCTATCATTTTCTCCACTTTATTTTTGATTTTTAGCTTTATTTTCATAGTTTCTTTTATTTTCTTTTGTGCTCCCATGCACTACGGTCGAGCATGAGGACATTGCTCGGCTTAAGTGTGGGGGAGCGATATTCTATCGTAGTTAGTTTTATTTTCGTAGTTTTTAGAAAATCTTTAAAAATACTAAAAATTTGAAATTTTTTCATAAAAATCAAAAATATTTTCTTTTGTGTGTTTTCCTTTTGGGTCGTTGTGTCGTATGCTTAGTAGTTCGTTGGGTCTTTGTGTCGTATGCTTAAGGGCGTAGGGTGCGCTAATACCCACTCGGCTAGTTTAGTAGTTAGTATGTGCTTACTCGAGGGCGAGTAAGGGTTAAGTGTGGGGGAGTTGATAAGTGTAGTTTGTAGTGCCTATTTCGTAGTGTTTTAGTCCCATTTTCCTTGTGGAATCGCTCCTCGGGAGTGATTTATGGTCTACTTATGCTTCCTCTAGTTTGTTTCAGGTTCTCGAGACCATTCATGAAGGGTTGGAGCGATTCCGACTCAATACATACACTTTTCGGAGCCAACGAAGTAAAGGAACGATGACTCGATGCTTTGGAATCGACCCTGAGACCTTGAGACCCAATCCCGAGCCTCCGAGACCCGATCCCGAGTCCCGAGAATCGATGAGAAGTCCATGTGAAGCAAGGAGGAACCAAAAAGATCATATTGGAGGCCTACAAGACTCATCCCCGACGGATATGACCTCATCCCGTCCGGGATGAAGGAGCAAAACAAGGACCAGTTCCTCCCGGCCGGGACCGACACCTTCTCGACCGGGACCACCTCCTCCCGGCCGGGAAGGGCTGCTGCTGCTCCGCGCTTCATCTTCTCTTCTCCTTTCCACTTGTAACCCTATATATACCCCCCCCCCCCCTCTTGTATTAAGACACTATCTTAGGTTATGTTCTTCACATCCCACTAAACCCTAGACTACTTTAGGTTAGATTAGATTAGATTAGTGTAGATTAGTCGGTAATTAGTATTTAATCTTAGTTTAATCTTGTATAAAGAGATCTCTTGAAGAATCCATTCAATCTTGACAACATTGGTGGATGAATTTGGGTTTTCTTTATATACAAGTGTTCATCTTTTCATCCTTCACTAGTATGGTATAATCCTTTCTTCCTTTTACTCTTTATCTTGTTTGTTTAATTCAAGTTTCAATCTTTAGTTATCGTTTATTGTTTTGTTCATCATACTTGGTAGTTTCATTATGTATGTTTTGATGTTTGTGTTGTTTCTTCTTGTTTATGTTAGAATTAGTTTGATAATGTTATAGTAGTGCTCTTGCTAGGGTTAGTAAGGTGATTAGGGTGTTAATTGGATGATTAAGGGTTTGTTGGAGATGTTGGTGGAAGATTTGGGTTTCCTCTTGGTTGATGCATATTACATGTTTGTTGAAATGCTTGAATGACTTGTATGCACATGCTTGTTTTTCTTGCCTTTCTCTTGTGGGTAATAGTTTGCTTGTGGGTTCGGTTCCCTCACTAAGTAGCGAGAGCCCGGTGAGGACGACCCCTAGGTCGGTCTAAGTTGCGACCGCCCGGATGCGATCTAGGCCACAATAACACGCTAGTAACCCCGTTTGTCATGTGTGTCACCAAAATGGGTTTTAGGTGGAACCTCTAGGTGAGTCTAAGTTGCGAGAGCCCGGACTATACCTAGATTACCCTACTACCTCCTTCACTCTAGCTCTCCCTCGACCATTCCGCTACCCCTTTGACCCCGACCTAATCCTAGCCCATTTTCATTGTTTGTTTTCTCCGTCTCCTTAGCCATAGTCTTAGCTTTCTCCCCTTCTTATCATTCTAGTTTAGCCTAGTTCGTTGATCGAGTCTCGTTTTTAGGTGACCTTGGTCTATACGCCTCTACCGTCCCCGTGGATTCGACCCGACTTACCCTAGCTACCCTAGTTAGGTTTTGCCGGTTAATTATTTGATCGGTGGGATCCACGACAAATCCCACCATCAATTTGGCGCCGTTGCCGGGGACGGTTCTAGTTTAGACTTTGTTTGCCTAGTTACTTGACTTTGTCTTTGTGTTTGTGTTTTTCTTTTTCCTTTTTGTTACCTTGCTTCTTGTGTGTGTGTGGTTTATTTCTCTCTTGTCTAGTGCCCAAAAAGCAATAGACTTCTCACGTTTGTTCCTAGTCTACAGTTTGTGCTTACAGGTGGTGACTATCTTCTTCTTGCAACTTAGAGCCGCTTAAACGGACGGTTGCTAGGTTGAGAGGTTTCCAACCGGGTATGGACTACGATTTTCGAGCAAGCATGGTGTTTGATCTAAACTCCACATACTCGGGAGCCGATATGAGCTACTCCTCTTCTTCTTTGAACCAAAGCTATGACATGACGTCCTCCTACCATAATCAAGCTTCTTGGGGTAATCAAGACGGGTATGATCTTCAAGGTTATGGAAATGGCTACCAACAAGTGAATGACTATCAATCCTACGATCATGGTGACTACTACTCGAGTTATGGTTGTCAACCCACCATGTTTAATCAAGATTCACCTTATGGAAGCCAATACCCCCAAAACCCACCATATTACCCTCCACCCCAACCACAATATGAACCCCATGACCCACAATACTACCAATCACCTCAACCTCACTACCAACAATATGATGCCCCACCCCTTGGGCATCATCAGGATTTTCAAGGAGCTTTACAAGAACCCAATGATCACCAATTGCCCGACACGGAGGTGTTTAATTCTATGCTTCAAATGCAAAGGAGCATCCAAGAAACGGCCATTCAATTGCAAAAAGAACAAGAGGAATTAATGGCCCAAATTCGAAGGGCAAACGAGGCGAGGGATGCTCGATTAAATGCATTATCGGTTCAAACCGTAATGTTTTTATCCCGAACATCGCAATTAGATGAAGGGTGCCCACTTGAGAGAGAGGAGCAACCTAACCATGAAGCCGCCGATGTAGTTCCCTTTGGAGGAGAGATTTGCTTTGAGGAACCTCAATCGTCTACCCAAAAAGTGACGAATGAGGAGATGACCCTTGGTGAAGGCAACATTGGTGAGGAATTGGAGGAGGATGGTGAGTTGGATGAATTGGTGGAGTTTGTGAAGTTGTTGGATGAAATTGATAGCCTTGAGTTGCCCTTGTGCGATAATGTGGATAAGCATCAAGAGCCCCTTACTAGTACACCAAGCGATGGTTTGGAAGAGATTGAAATCGCCGGTGGAAGTTTCAATCCTCTCCTCCAAGATGATGTGGGGCCTAGTGATGAAGATGGGGAACCACAACTTGAGGAAAGTGTGGGGGTATGCAACAAGGAAATGAGGCCAAAACCGCTTTTTGTGCCTCGTTTCTTGGAGATGAAGCTTGATTGTGATTGGAGGCAATGCCTAGGGAGGAAGAGGTCGGTGAAGCTCGTGGGATGGATAGACCCCGGAGATGACATGAATGATGACGATGGGTCTTTTGATTCCTACTTCTTGCCTCCACCTTGGAGGCCGTGGAGGTTGGCTAGGCTCGAGCGCTTCTTGGGCCTTCATTATGATGTCGGTAGCGCGTTCAACTTGCTCCTCCATGCCCTTGAGGGCTACGGTTGAAGAAGAGTCCACCATCCTAGGTTTGATGGAGTTCCTAAAGAACCGTCATGTTGTATATTCCCCCTTCCTCTTCTTTAGAGTACTTGTGCTTGTATTTGTGTGTTTTGTTTCGTGGATTTGTTTGTTTTTGTGGGATTCTTATAACTGTTTTGGTATTTTGATGAGCGATGTGAGGGAGTGAATTTGATGTGTATTTTGAGTTTATTGTGATAGGTGAAGTGAAGGTGACTCCTAGAAAGGAGTGGTTAGTGATAGAGCTTGGATCGTGAGTAAGGAAGTCGGTTTTTGGGGTCATGGGAGTCATGAAGACCCTTCCCGACCAGGAAGGGTGTGTCGTCCCGACCGGGATGGGGCCGTCCCGATCGGGATGAGGGTGTCAAAAATCGAGTTCACTGGAGTGTCATCCCGATCGGGAAGGAGGCTTCCCGACCGGGACGGGTATGTCATCCCGACCGGGACCACCCATCCCGACCGGGATGATCCCCTACTCCTTTTTGGTGCCTCTTCTTCGACATTTAAGCCCACCCAACCATTGTGTACCCCCACCCAACCTCCCTACCTTCCTTGCTCATATCATACCACCCACATACTTCATTTTCATATCCTCACTTCATCTTCTATCTGCGTTAGACCGGTATACACACCAATTTCCACCCCCTCACACCATTATAAACCCACTACCTTAGCCATGTGGTTTTCTTAAGCTTGAAGAAGGATGACAATGACGACAACAAGCAAGTGCCTATATTGATCATTGAGACGATGGAGAGAGTGAGTTGCTAACCGGTCGGTACGATGGAGAGAGTGAGTTGCTAACCGGTCGGTATGGCAACTATCCTTTCTTTTCCGTTTTTTATTGCTTGTTTTCCCCTTGTTTCTCCCCTTCCTCTTTGTCATGGTGGCCTTCGAGGCCTTGGTTTTGGTTGCTCCCGATTCTCGATGATGTGACTACATCGAGAGTCATTTTCAAAATCCAAATTTTACAAGTTTTTCACTCTTTCTTTTTGAGGATTTAGTCGGATTTAGGCGGAATTCGGGCTAGGTGACTTGATTACACCTAGCCCCCCCCTCATATTTCCTTTTATTTCCTTCTTTTTATTTTTCTTCCCCTTTCCATATCTTTTCTTGTCTCGGCTCATGGTGACTTGACTACACCCCGGCCGGACGCTTTCTACCCTTTTCTCCACTTTTCTTTTTGATTTCTAGCTTTATTTTCGTAGTTTCTTTTCTTTTTCTTTTGTCTCTCCACACACTACGATCGAGCATGAGGACATGGCTCGGTTTAAGTGTGGGGGAGCGATATTCTATCGTCGTTAGTTTTATTTTCTTAGTTTTTCGAAAAAATCTTTAAAAACCCGAAAAATTTGAAATTTTTTCACAAAAATCAAAAAGATTTTCTTTTTGTGTGTTTTTCTTTTGTGTCATTGTCTCGTATATTTGTTTTGTTGTGTGTGTTTGCCCCCCTTTTCCTTATAGGTTGCTTAAACCACCGATGGCTTTGGAAAGCTTTCAAGATGTCCGGTAACATCTTCTATCCCTTTTTCCTTCTTTGTCTCTTGCGGTATTTGGAGGAGAATGTGATGTGGTGTGCTCGGGAGGAGCTTTGTAAAGTTTGATGTTGGTTGGTTGCTCATTTAGAAGCTAGGGGTGGTGTTTGTGTTATGTATGTGTTCGTTTTGTGTTGTTCTTGTTTTGTTGCTTTTGTTTCTTTTTCTTTCGTTTTCGTTGAGTCTTTGTTTTGTGTTTTGTTGTGTGTCTTGTGTGTAAAAAGGTTTTTGAAAACCCAGTTTAGAGGCTAGTGTGCGAGTGTTTACTTTCCCTTCCTACTAGTATAGATCGAGTCTTGGACTTTATTCTAGTAGAATGACCCTAAATCAATGATTTCGTTGGTCCTTTACCTTGAGTCCACCTAGCTTACTAGGGATTTACTACGGGATTTGCATTTTGACCATTATGACCACCCACGGTGTGAAAAGGCCTTGGTTGCCGAGTCCCGTCCCTTAGGTGACCATGTTTAGGATTGTTTAATTAGTCCAAGTTCTCCACTTTTTGTGGGTTTGAAGGGAAAGCGCGCTCCCGACTCTCCCATTACCCTACCTCCTACACATATCCACACAATAAAATTGCAAATTGTTGAAGTCACCTTTCTTGTTGCAATAAGAAATGCCTAAAAGTCAAATCAGGCCAAAAGGGCAAATAAAAGAAAATGAAAGAAAATGAAAGAAAGAAAAGAATGAAGAAAAAGAAAAGGCACAAAAGCCAAAAAGAAAATAGAAAAGAAGAAAAAGAAATGGCATGGCAAAACAAAGCAAAAATGCAAAAGAAGAATAAAATGCCAAAAGAAAACCGTCTCACAAAAATAATCCCCACATCTAAAAATAAGCCTTTTTCCGAACATTACCATGAAGAACCTACCAAAGGACCGAGTCCCTAGGAAGGATGATAGCGATAGTGGTCGGTCTTCCCTCATTTTGCAATTATTTCCACCTTTTTAGTTGGACTAGTTAGGCGGTTTCGGACATGGGACGACCCTCTTGGCTCTTTGCTAAAGGGGGCGGGGTCTCACTTACCGACAGTGTCGACTAACACCGTGGTTCATCACTTTCCATCCCGCCGATCGTCCCGTGGTACGTTCTTAGAAGGTTAGGAGGAACCGAGGTAAGTTACCAACGTTTTTATTGCTTTGTCGTCATACTATTAGGGTTTTGTCCATCTTGGTTTGTATTGCTAGCTCGGGAACGTTGTCACTTGCCTTGAGTCCTAAACCGGAGCTTCTTTCACCGCTTTTTAGAGGGAAGCGGTATTTCTTTTCTTTTGGGTGCAACCATTTGTGTATTTGTTTGTGTGCTTGTTTGTTTTTGTGTTTTGTGTCCGGTTGCATCCACAGTTTTGTCGCAAGACCCCACTTGCCTTGCGGATAGCACTTGTCCTCTAAGTGTTATCACGTGAGTTGAAAGGGCGTAGGGTGCGCTAATACCCACTCGGCTAGTTTAGTAGTTAGTATGTGCTTACTCGAGGGCGAGTAAGGGTTAAGTGTGGGGGAGTTGATAAGTGTAGTTTGTAGTGCCTATTTCGTAGTGTTTTGGTCCCATTTTCCTTGTGGAATCGCTCCTCGGGAGCGATTTATGGTCTACTTATGCTTCCTCTAGTTCGTTTCAGGTTCCCGAGACCATTCATGAAGAGTTGAAGCGATTCCGACTCAATACATACACTTTTCGGAGGCAACGAAGTAAAGGAACGATGACTCGATGCTTTGGAATCGACCCCGAGACCTTGGGACCCAATCCCGAGCCTCAAAGACCCGATCCCAAGTCCCGAAAATCGATGAGAAGTCCATGTGAAGCAAGGAGGAACCAAAAAGATCATATTAGAGGCCTACAAGACTCATCCCCGACGGGTATGACCTCATCCCGTCCGGGATGAAGGAGCAAAACAAGGAGCTACTGTTTTGGGTCCATCCCGACCGGGACCAGTTCCTCCCGGCCGGGACCGACACCTTCCCGACCGGGACCACCTCCTCCCGGCCGGGAAGGGCTGCTGCTGCTCCGCGCTTCATCTTCTCTTCTCCTTTCCACTTGTAACCCTATATATACCCCCCCCCCCTCTTGTATTAAGACACTATCTTAGGTTATGTTTTTCACTTTCCACTAAACCCTAGACTACTTTAGGTTAGATTAGATTAGATTAGTGTATATTAGTCGGTAATTAGTAGTTAATCTTAGTTTAATCTTGTATTAAGAGATCTCTTGAAGAATCCATTCAATCTTGACAACATTGGTGGATGAATTTGGGTTTTCTTTATATACAAGTGTTCATCTTTTCATCCTTCACTAGTATGGTATAATCCTTTCTTCCTTTTACTCTTTATCTTGTTTGTTTAATTCAAGTTTCAATCTTTAGTTATTGTTTATTGTTTTGTTCATCATACTTGGTAGTTTCATTATGTATGTTTTGATGTTTGTGTTGTTTCTTCTTGTTTATGTTAGAATTAGTTTGATAATGTTAGAGTAGTGCTCTTGCTAGGGTTAGTAAGGTGATTAGGGTGTTAATTGGATGATTAAGGGTTTGTTGGAGATGTTGGTGGAAGATTTGGGTTTCCTCTTGGTTGATGCATATTACATGTTTGTTGAAATGCTTGAATGACTTGTATGCACATGCTTGTTTTTCTTGCCTTTCTCTTGTGGGTAATAGTTTGCTTGTGGGTTCGGTTCCCTCACTAAGTAGCGAGAGCCCGGTGAGGACGACCCCTAGGTCGGTCTAAGTTGCGACCGCCCGGATGCGATCTAGGCCACAATAACACGCTAGTAACCCCGTTTGTCATGTGTGTCACCAAAATGGGTTTTAGGTGGAACCTCTAGGTGAGTCTAAGTTGCGAGAGCCCGGACTATACCTAGATTACCCTACTACCTCCTTCACTCTAGCTCTCCCTCGACCATTCCGCTACCCCTTTGACCCCGACCTAATCCTAGCCCGTTTTCCTTGTTTGTTTTCTCCGTCTCCGTCTCCTTAGCCATAGTCTTAGCTTTCTCCCCTTCTTATCATTCTAGTTTAGCCTAGTTCGTTGATCGAGTCTCGTTTTTAGGTGACCTTGGTCTATACGCCTCTACCGTCCCCGTGGATTCGACCCGACTCACCCTAGCTACCCTAGTTAGGTTTTGCCGGTTAATTATTTGATTGGTGGGATCCACGACAAATCCCACCATCAGTTTCTTATTAATTCAAGTTCTCATCTTTTTCATCCTATTGTAGTGGGTATAATTTCTCTTCTCTTAATCTTTGTTTTATCATCTAGTTTTAATCATTGATTATTGTTTGTTGTTCTTGATTGTTCACCATGAATGTTTTGATGTTTATGATGTTGTTTTCTCTTTTCATTGTTGTAGTTAGTTTGAATACGTGTGAGTAGTCTCCTTGTGGGTTAGTAGGGGGATTAAGGGTAGAATATGGGTGATTAGGGTTTGATTAAGGGTAAAGGGTGAATCTTTGTTGTTAGTCACATACTTGGCACACCATGTGTTTGTTGAAATGGTTGTTTGAGTTGTAGTGGCCATGCTTCTCAGGCTAGTCTTCCTCTACTCATTGTTTGTCTTGTATGTGGTCATGTTGAGGATAGTGTTGAGGATAGTCGTAGTCACGAGAGTGCGGACTAGGTCCAAGTTGCGAGAGCCCGGACCTACCTCGACATCGGTCTAAGTAGCGAGAGCCCGGACCGACTCTAGCACTAGGAGACACCCATACCCATGATCAACCCGATTACCCTACTATTCTTATGAACCCGACCTAACCCACTTCCTTCCATATTTGATTTCAACTTCTTGTTTAGTCATCGTTTATTCTAGTTTACTTGTTATTTCGATCATTAGCATTGTTTAGCATTGTTTTAGCCTAGTTCATCATTAGTCTAGTTCTTACCTCTCCTCTACCATAGTTTTCTATTTATCGCTTCTTTGTGTTTGTTTGGTGATTTAGTCTCGTTTTAGGCCAACCTAGTCTAAACCTTGCAACACCGTCTCCGTGGACACGACCCGACTTACCCTAACTACCGTTAGGTCTTAGCCGGTTATTTATTTGGCGGTGGGATCCACGACAAATCCCACCATCATTTGTGGAAAAATTTGATAATGTAATGTGATTTATGTCACTGTTTTGAACTTTAGGTGATCCTTGAAGTGACATAAATTGGCAAGGCGGAAGAATTGAGTATACAAGACCGCCGGGCGAAACTTCGCCAGGTGAGATATTTGAAGACTTTCCGTCGGGTGAAATTTCACCCGATGGAAATTTGCCACGCCATTGGGATATTTGTTGAAGACTTGCCGTCGGGTGAAATTTCACCCGATGAGAATTTGTCCGGGCAAAATTTCGTTCTACGAAAAAATCCCAGAATTTGCCAAGACTGCCAAAATTGTCCAGAAACCGTCGGGTGAGAATTTCACAGGGTGAAACTTCGCCCTACGGTGAAAATTTTTGCAGATGGTTTTTCACGAGAAACCCGTCGGGTGAAACTTCACCCGATGATACATGACTGGGTGAAACTTCACCCGTCGACTTGGCTGGATCATCCATCACCCTTTAGTCACTACAAAATTCAATTGCTCTTTCCCAAATATACCCATATAACTTTCCCTCCAAAATACGAACACCAAATTTTCAATCAACCTTTCAAACCTTACTTTCCTCCTCAATCACCTTTATATATATCACCTTCACCTCACTTCCTTTTTCACCTTGATAAGTGTAGTTTGTAGTGCCTAATTTGTTGTATTTTGGTCTCATTTTCCTTGTGGAATCGCTCCTTGGGAGCGGTTTATGGGTTACTTATGCTTCCTTTAGTTCGTTTTAGGTTCCCGAGACCATTCATAAAGAGTTGGAGCAATTCCGACTCAATACATACACTTTTCGGAGCCAACGAAGAGAAGGAACGATCACTCGATGCCTTGGATTCGATCCCGAGACCTTGGGACCCGATCCCGAGCCCCTTAGACTCGATCCTGAGCCTCGAGAATTGATGAGAAGCCCATGAGAAGCAAGGAGGAACCTTAAAGATCATATTGGAGGCCAACAAGACCCATCCCCGACGGGAAGGACCTCATCCCGTCCGGGTTGAGGTGCACAAAATGCACTGCGCCTGTTTTGGGTCCGTCCCGGGCGGGACCAATCCGTCCCGGTCGGGACCAATCCGTCCCGGTCGGGACCACTCCGTCCCGGACGGGACCATCTCGTCCCGGACGGGATGGCCCAGCTACAGCTCCGCCTCACTTCTTTTCTTCTCTGTACTCATTGTAACCCTATATATACCCCCCTCTTGTAATCTTATGTTATGTTCTTCATTACCCACTAAACCCTAGACTACTTTAGCAGAGATTAGCATAGATTAGAGTAGATTAGTCGGTAATTAGTCCTTAATCTAGTTAGCTAATCTTGTATTAAGGAATTCTTGAAGATCTCCACCAAGATTGACAACCTTGGAAGATTGTTTTGGGTTTTCTCTGTTATACAAGTTTTCATTCTTGCTTTCATCTTCTAGTATGGTATAATCTCTTTTCGTTTCTCTTAATCTTTGTTTTTTGTCATTCAAGTTTTCATCTTTATATCTTGTTTATTGTTTTGTTCATCATCTTTGTTAGTTTTACATATGTATGCTCTTGTTCTTGTTTTGGTTTCTCTTGTTAGTGTTAGTTTTCCTTTAGATATGTTTGAGTAGATTCTTGCTAGGGTTAGTAGGGAGATTGGGTGTGATTAGGGATGATTAGGGTGAGATGGGTGGTACTAGATGTTGTTTTTGTTGTTTCCCCTTTACCTTGCACTCCACATGTTTGATGAAATGCTTGTCAAACTAGTGACGATCAATCCTTGTTTTTCTTACATATTCTCTTGTATGTGTGTGTTTGGTTGGTTGGTTTGGTAACCTCATTAGTAGCGAGAGCGTGGTGAGGGTGACCCCTAGGCCGTTTAAGTAGCGAGAGCCCGATCGGAACCTAGGCTACGAAAGCATGCTAGTAACCCCGTTTTTCTCCTTTGTGTCTTCTTTGCACCCATGAACCCGACCTAGCCCTAGTTTTCTTCCTTATTGTCATCTTTGCTTCCCTTAGTCGCTAGTTAGTTGCTTCGCCTTCTTTTTCCGCGTTTTAGACTTAGCCTAGTCATTAGCCTATCCCCTAGATTAGCTTGTCTCGAACCTAGTCTTTGACCGTAGCACCCATTAGTCGAAACGCATTTTCCGTCCCTGTGGATCGACCCGACTTGCCCTAGCTACCCAGTTAGGTTCATTGGTTATTATTTGGTGGCGGGATCCACGACAAATCCCTCCCATCACACCTCATCACCCCTCATATCATTAACACATCACCTTCCATACCCAACCACATTCATACCTCCATTCCATCCTACCATGGTGAAAATTTTTGGGTTTTGAAACGGTGAAGTGAAGTCATATCGGAACAATCTTTCAAATATCATCATGGAAACAAGGTCAAGACGAGCCGCTCGGAAACAAGGTATGCCTTCAACTTCTAAATCCTCTAAGCCGACTAATCTACCTCGTCTAATACCTCATTATCTCGTACCTTCTCTGAAAAGATCTTTCAGAGTACTAGATGGCCTTGTCCTCACACAATGACCAATTTGGGTATTGTCGACGATATCAAAGAGTTATCGTCACGAACCGGAACTAGTGAACTTCTTATACCCAACGTCCCTCCATAGATTGTGGAGGTCTTGTGACGGTTATAGCAAACAAATTGGGTTACTCGACCGGCCATCTCACCCCGCTAGACAACTCCATTTGGCTTGACGAGGCATATTTTCCTACTTGTATTTTTCATGTACACCATCACCGCCTCATCTATATTAGCCGTGGACGTTCTTTAATTCTACCCAACAAGCACCGAACCACCATCCTCATTCACCACAATTGGGACCTACCTTTACGACCCGGTGAATTTTGACTGACAAAGACTGAGTCGGGAGGAAGGAGAGTTTGGGAGTACGCGCATTATACATTGCCCGAGGGTTGTATGATTTACGACCTTTGTGATATTGAGTCAGACTACGCCCTCTCGCTTAGTGACGGTCCAGAGGAGTTTCTCCTCAAGAGTCTTCCGAGGGTATGCCGTACTATTCCGGGTCTCTCAATGCTTCGTATGCGTCTGATAACTATTCGTACTATACCCTCTCGCGGAGTCGGTAGGTTGTGTTGTGGATATTTGTGTGCGGGTTGGGTAAGTGAGTCTATAGGAGTCTATAATTGCATGTACTTGGGTTGTGTCCGGTTCCTGTTTCCATTATCCTGTTGTCATTGTGATTGATTATTCGTTCTAACAAAAATTTTGCAAGCTGTCTCATCGATTGGTGTGGCCGTTGCTGCCTTGGTATTGCTCCCGGTGTTTAGGCGATGTGATTACGCCATTGACCAATTTGAAAATCCAAATCCTTTAATTCTTCTCAATTTTTTTTCCTATTTGTACTCAATCTAGGCTAGGTGACGTGTGTAATCCCCTAGAAAATCTAACGCAATACAGTGGCGGAAACACTGTAGAGTTGGGATTAAAATACACCGACAAAGTATATCTTATTAAAAGAAATGGTAAGTCAATACAAAGGCCACTTTTTACAAAAGGGCTAAATAGAAAATTCTCCAAACGGGTTATACCAATCCATAAATTACATGAATAGAGAAAGAATAGGATCCACGCTAGCTACTCGCTAGCTCACACCCAAAACCCAGTAGCAAATACCTGTCATGTTATAAACATAACAGCCACGTCAGTGGGGAGTAACTCGGACGTTCTCCCAGCCATATTATATCATATGGAAAATAATAGTATTACAATACCAAAATACTTAAAATGGAAAACATTAAAATGATATAATAAATATAAGCTTTCGGAGAAAACTTAAAATATTTGTGTAGACACCCGCATTTTGACTGCCAGGTGTCTATGGTAGTTTCCAAAAAACACCCGATGATGATCGGACGCTAACGTGTCTCTACGCGCTCGGACATGGGCTCAAAACCATTAGTTGTTGGCTTAAGCACTAACGGATTAAAAATCTCATAAAACAGACCTCAAATTCAGGCCCAGTGGGTCGTTTCCAGTCAAACAAGACTAATTTGGGTCAAAACCGACACCGGAAGTAAAACCAACTTTTTACGATTGGGTCAACCCTGGTCAAAGTCGTTTCCAAAACACATAAAAACAGCCACTAAAACATAAAAAATGTAGCCCAAACACAAAAACCATCAAATACCAAGTTCAAGGTCAAAAGACCCGGATCTCGCACGTCAGCTGACCCACTCGATCGAGTGCTCAGCCCACTCGATCGAGTGCTCAGCCCACTCGATCGAGTGGGCCCTTAAACAAGCCCGACTGCGTTTGATTGGGCCACTCGACCGAGTCAGGGGGCTACTCGGTCGAGTAACCCTAGACGAAGGAGGTTTCCAAAGCCTATATAAACCCCTCCTTTGCATGCATACAAACAACTTTTTTTGACCATCCTATTCAACCCTAATTCAACCCCATTCTAACCCTAACCATAGCGCTTAGGAATTCGAACCCTAACCACCACAACTTAACCTACATCTCGATACTCCCGTGCAAGCCACAATTACGAGTCCCGTCCGAGAACAAGAACATGTAGGTTGAGGGTGCAAAACCGTCTTCTTCCCTTCTCCTCTCTCTCTCGGCTTCTTCCTGTTTTTCGTCGTTTTTTATCTTTTTTATTTTATCATCACATTCTAATATCGATAATATATCTAGTATAAAGCATTAAAATACTTGTGGATTTGTGTCGAGTGCGAAGGATGTCGGAATAAGGAGACCAGAATATACAAGAGTATTGCACTCAGCTTTGCCGGTCGCTTATCCTGACACCCCTAGCATTTGATTATTGAAACAAGTCAACTTAAACGATAATTTTTATTTTCATTCGCGTAGTCATCATTCAATCACATATTTCATCAATTCTAAAACATGCTTTCAAAACAAGTACTTTTTTTAGGGGTCGAAACCCGTTGACGCGGATCCGACATCACATGATCCCTAGGGATTCATTACGATGTCGGAGAAGCCGAGGGAATCAAGTCTTTCGATTCAAGTAAAGTGTCGATCCGTTAGATTCGATACCAACTTAATAGTTGGATGTCGAATCTCAACGGTTTAGTCAAACAATTTAGCTAACGCGATTTTTCCGTTGATGCTAAAATAATTGTCATACAATTCGTTAGAATTACGACACTATTAAACGCGGAGGAAATCTATTCATATGGTGCTAGTTAACTTAAAACGACTTAAAGCATTTTTTTTAAAGTTTTCGCTCTAGTATTCCATATCGATTCAATAAACGAATATGGGATATGACGAGTATCGAAGTTAAGTTCGAGTATAAATTCCATAATATTTATGCTCGATTCAACAAACTCTTCTAATCATCAAAATCAAAAGCAATTTCGAAACCGAGAACAAATTGCGAAGCGAACCTGGTTCGTACAGGGGGCACTCGATCGAGTGCCTAGCCCACTCGGTCGAGTGGCACCCCAAAAACGAGACAGAAGGTTTTCCGACCTCCAATCGGCCGAGTCTCGGAATGACTCGATCGAGTGGCAGTGTACTCGGCCGAGTTCATCAATAACTCGACCCAGTAGGGTCTAAAACACGAGACAGGAGCCTTTCCCGAGGACCGCTCGGTCGAGTCCTTCAATGACTCGATCGAGTGGCCTTATCACGACAATACCGTGAGTCTCACATCCTTTTTTAGTCCCGGTAAAACTCTTTTTATGACTTAGGTCAACACGTGTCTAATCTATCACGTGAAACATCACTTTTTCAAAACCACGCATCATCATATTTACATTATTCTATATCATTCGCAAACTCTTATTATCGTTATACCGTTACTAACCGTTTGTCACTTTCCTTGTTGATTTAATTGTTAATTTTATCGTACTAAAATGAACCTTCGCATGCTAAATTTAACTTTGATGTTAGAATTAGTTGCATTAAATCGACATAGAAACCCTTTCAATTTCATGCATGTTTAGGGAAAATAATGTTTGCATATCATTTTCCCGTTGAACTAACGCGCGTATTACTAATTCACTCGATATCTTAGTTGAGGCCGCCAATGTGCAGGCGGGGTTGGGTGTCCTTAATGGGCTTCCCAACACGTACCCTCACCTCTTACTCAGAACCTCGGTGTCCGGATGCCCGAAACTGTTGGTGCACGAGAGTCATTCAATACACGATAATCGGTAGTGACGGTGTCGGTATCGCAATGCAAAGGGACGAGCCCAATAAACTCTGACATCGGAAATGGGCCGTATTTTGTACACGGCCCACTACGACATAGAGTGGGTTCGAACGGGCCCGAACTCCCACAAAGTGATGCGTGACTTACCATCGGCATCCTCAGGGTGAGACTTGAATAGAAATCGTTTGACTAGTACAATATGTGTTTTAGTTCTACGGTTCATGCATAACCCCATATTTTCCAGGGCCGGTATTCGCGACCGACGTCCCACTATACCGTGATGTACTCCAATATGGATATGTCAAAGGTGTCCATAGTCGATTCGAGTGGGTTTCGCGGTATGTTCTAAGCTCAACTCGACTTAGAAAGTCCGTCCCGATCAACGTCTAGACTATGTGCACTGGTATAGACCCTCTATAAACCGACCGAGACTTAGTGTAAAGCATACATGGCGTCGTTATAATGCTTGCCTGACTACATGCTACTTGGTTTCCGTGTCATTTTAAAAAACCAGCAACTTTTCAAAAAATACATCTTTTTCAAGATATTCAATTTCAAAACCCGGGACGTATACCGAATTTAGGACTTGTGATTTTACTCAAAATAGCCTATTTCTAGCCGGTATTCTGCCCATTTCAACACTCGAAAATATTTTCGAAAAAAAAACCGTGGCCCGATATGTTTTCCGATTTTCTTTCGAAAAGTCGGGCCCCTCCACCGTTTTTTGTCGGATTTTCCAAAAATAATCCGTTTTCAAAACCTTCCTCTTCTTAGGACTTCCCGTATTTAGCAGTGTCGGGTCATGTCATTAGTTGTCAAAGTCTTTAGCGTCGAAATTCTGTCAATCTTACATGACGGGTTTCTTCCCTATCCTAGTCCGCCTTATTGGACTAAGGGAAGGCCCACCTACATAGGACATACTCCTACAAAGGAGGGCCCGTTACACAATCGAGTCCAAAGTCTGGGGATGTCTCACGTGGACCTTTCTTCGAACAGGACTCGGCCCACCCGCCGAATCCTAAGGAAGGCCCATCTTTCACAAGTCACCCGTCTAGGTGTCTTTTCCGAGTCATTTCCCTTTTCAGTCTTGTTCGGGATATACTTTCTATTCCGGAATCCGGGCTAGTTTCTGATTACGTGGTGTTCTAACAGACAGGCCACCCGAAACCAGATATCAACGCAAGATGGACGAATTGAAGGATGCCCTAGCCAAGATCGAAGCCCAATTGACTGCCATCCAGACTGACCAAACGACACTCGCCACTCGTGTGAGCGCCATGGAGAAGGGGACTCCCCCTCCTGGATCTGAGCCCACTGGGCCCATAGCTGAACTAGTCAGCGTTGTTCGAAGGCTCAAAAAACAAGTTCACCTGTCAACGAACAACTCGATCCACACTGAAATTGCTCGTTCCTATTCGCTTTTGAATGACGAGCTACCCGCTAACCTCAACCTTACGGGAATTCCAATGTTTGAGGGTATCGAAGACCCGGTCCACCACATCCGGGCTTTCAAAAATTTTACGGCGGTAAAAGGGGTGAAGTCCACCATGTTCACACTCTTATTCCCTTCCTCCATAGAAAAGCATCCTAAGGCCTGGTACTATAGGCTTGATTCCAAGAAATATAAAACTTGGGATGATGTGGCGACTGAATTTGCTCGGAATTACGCTGATAATACCGAGATCCAGACTAAAATTTTGGAAACTGAAGCATCTGATCCAAGATCTGATTGAAAGCGGAAAAATACCGTTGCCCGGGGACAAGACGAGTAACAAAGAAAACCCATTCAGTGCCCATGCTATATTTACCGGGGAGGTAATCGACTGTTCTCACCTCATTTCCCCTTTTATCCCACAAATCAACGGGATATGGTTCGATGACGAGGACGACGTCTACCTCGCCAAAGGGGAAGCTGTCCCTATCACCAGTGAAGAGGTCCGAAAAGCTAAGTCCAAAGCTTAGCCACTAACCACCTCGCCACAGCCGGGCGCTATACTCCCACAACCGTCACTGAACTTGCCAGGAAGGAATCCCCTCTTGAAGAACCAAGCAACGACACGGCTCTGGTCCAGCAATTGAAGAGGGTTCGAGCAGACTTAACCATATGGCAACTTCTGGTTAGCTCGCAAGCACATCGGGAAGCACTGACTAAGGCTCTCGATGACATCAAGGTCGACTTACAGGTTACCCCCACTGAAATGGTAGCCACTATCATGCCCTATCTCAAGGGCAAATCCAAGAAAGAAGGCCCACTCATCACCTTCTCCGAGTCCGACCTGCCACCATTCAGGCCCAATCATAATCTAGCCCTATACAGCACGGTCATTTGCCGAGGGAAGTACCTCCCAATGACCCTTATTGATGACGGATCTGCCGTGAATGTCCTTCCCCTAAGGACCGCTAAAGCCCTTGGCATCACAGATGCCGACTATCTCCCGACGGCACAAAATATCTAGGCTTTCGACGGAAGCCCAAAACCGGTTGCCGGGGCCGTTAAGCTGACAATAATAACGGGCCCAATCGAAAAAGAATTGGAGTTTCAGGTGATCGACGTCACCTCGTCCTTTAACTTAAATTAGGAAGGCCTTGGATCCATGCAGTCAAGGCCGTATCCTCTACCCTCCGTAGAAAGGTCAAGATGCCGCTTCAAGACGGTATCATCACACTAGAGGCGACCCCCATTACTGTAGCGAGCTGCAATGCTACGAGTCGGGCCAACCCATGAGGATTTGATTTTGTAGGCATGATCGAGGAGGAATATCTCTTCAGGCCTTACTTCACCACTAGCATCGACACGATGCTACAAAACTTGGGCTAATTACCGGGGGCTACCTCGAGGCCGTATCTTCCAGCTGGGAAGATTATCGAGGTCCTAAACGACGGCGAATCACAGTTCGGATTGGGGTATGCTATAACCCCGGAAAACGTGGTTCGAGCCGGTATCCAGAAGGCCACCAACCTCATCAAGGGTACTTACCTAGTCCCTTATAGCCCGAAGTTAACTGACTACTTCGTCACTCCCGTATTCGGGGCTATTCAAGTGGGCCTCTACCAACCCACCATCACATATCCCGAGACCAAAACGGCTCGGGAATGCAATTTCATCCTCGATGATCTATTCACCCTTGTTCAAGCCGAGTCCAAGGAAGGGGAAAACAACTCCGAGCCCGTGCTGGGGCTCCTATTCGGGGAAGATAAGGCCATCCCCGCTCCTAAAGAGGATCTGGTCAACTTCATCCTCCGCAGCAACCGGTTCGACCCAACAAGGCTCATCTCCGAAGTGGGTGCAGACACCGGGAAAAGGGCCTGGAGGAAGACCATCAAGGGGACCGACAACCAGGGACGAACCTACAAGTTAACCACCGGCGAGGGAGACATGCCGGATACCGAGTCTGAGTCTGAGTCTGAGTCTGAGTCGGTGTCTGAGTCCAAGTCTAGAGGGTCTGGTGCTAGAGTCGAGTCCGTAACCCCTCTTCCCTTATCCACTAGAGTCTTGGAGCCTGTCTCGAGAGCTCTCCCTATTCCGCCACTGACCAACGAGCAGATGGCCGCTCTATTCGAGCTTTTCTCAAAATTTACCATTAATAATTTTAACGAAAACCGTTCTGCTTACGACTTGTCTTATTTCCAAAATTCTTTCAATTTCAAAAGTTTTATATGCAAAGACAATGAGAAACCCGACGAGCAGGTACCTCTACCTCCGCATCTGATCGAGCAGCTCGAACACAGGGAGTCCCGAGATCCGGTAATCGAAGAAACCGAGTCTATCAATGTGGGAACCACTTTAGAGCCCCAGATGCTTAAGTTGGGCCTATCCTTAGATCCAGAGGAGAGAAAACAATTCACAGATCTCCTCCAGGAGTTCAAAGATGTTTTCGCATGGTCCTACAAGGACATGCCGGGAATAGATCGGGAAATAGCTGAACAACGAATACCCATCAAAGATGGGTGTAAGCCGGTAAAACAGAAGCTCCGAATGATGAAGCCCGAATGGTCTCTCAAAGTCAAAAAAGAAGTCGACAAGCAATTCAAAGCGGGCTTCATACAAGTGTCTGAATATCTAGACTGGGTCGTAAACATCGTGCCGGTACCCAAGAAGGACGGCAAGGTGTGGGTATGTGTGGATTTCCGGGACCTTAACAAGGTCAGCCCAAAAGACGATTTTCCATTACCACACATCGACATATTGGTGGATAACACGGCCGATCATGCCCTTCTATCATTCATGGATGGGTATGCCGGATACAATCAAATCAAAATGGCAGAGGAGGATATGAGTAAGACCGCCTTCATTACACCTTGGGGTAATTACTGTTACACTGTTATGCTATTTGGGCTTATCAACGCCGGGGCCACTTATCAGCGGACCGCCACTACTTTACTACACGATATGATGCATAAGGAAGTGGAGGTCTATGTGGACGACATGATCGTCAAATCCAAAGATCAAAGTGGGCACATTGCAGCCCCAAGAAAATTCTTTACCCGACTACGCAAATACAACATGAGGCTAAACCCTCAAAAATGCAGTTTCGAAGTAACATCGAGCAAATTACTGGTCCATATCGTTAGCCAACGCCGCATCGAGGTCGACCCATCTAAAATTAAAGCCATCACCGAGATGCAACCACCCAAGACCGAAAAAAAAATAAGGGGATTTCTCGAGAAAGTCTAATATATCAGCCGATTCATTTCAAACCTAACCATGGTATGTGAGCCCATATTCAAGAAACTAAAGATCGGAGAACGGGTACTATGGGACGATAAATGTCAAATGACTTTCGATAAAATCAAGGAGATTCTGTCTGCTCCGCCGGTATTAATGCCACCTCAACCCGGTCTACCTATGTTGTTATACCTAACAATGACCGAGACAGCCATGGGGGCTATGCTGGCCCAGACAGTTGATTCAGAAGAGCGGGCTATTTACTACATCAGTAAAAAGTTCCTAGAATACGAATGCAAGTATACAATGCTCGAGAAAACGTGTCTAGCTCTGGTCTGGGCCACTAAAAAGCTCCGACACTACATGCTTAGCCACGAAGTACATGTATTATCCAAAATGGATCCTATCAAGTACCTATTCGAGAAGCCCATCCTCAATGGCAGGATGTCCAGATGTACCTTAATGTTAGCTGAGTTTGACCTTAAATTTGTACCATTAAAAAGTCATCAAAGGCCGGGTAGTAGCCGAGTTCCTCGCCGATAGCCCGATATCTGAAGAGTGACACACCGACACTTGGGCCTTTCCTGATGAAGACATATTCCATATTGACACCGAAACATGGGATTTGTATTTTGATGAGGCATCCAACTTTCGAGGATTCGGGGTTGGGATTCTTTTAATCTCACCACAAGGGGAGCATACCCCGTTATCAATCAAATTGGACTTTGACGTAACCCACAACGCAGCTGAATATGAAGCATGCATCCACGGGCTGCAAGCCGCCGCTGATTTAGGGGTAACGAAACTCCGGGTCCACGGTGACTCATCACTGGTCATCAACCAGGCGCTCCAAAAATGGAAAACTCGGAACGCCAATCTTGTGGCTTACCAAGCACGAGTAAGGGTTCTAGAGAAACAATTCCAGAAGGTGGAATATATCTACCTACCTCGAGAGGAGAATCAGTTTGACGATGCACTTTTCAAATTAGCATCCCTGCTAAACATACCGGAGCATCTAACTAGCATGCCGATCTGCTTTGAAAGGCGGTCCGAGCCGGCCTATATCCACGCCATCCAAGATATCGAGATAACTGATCCAGAACCTTGGTATCAGGCCGTCCTAACCTACTTGGCAACGGGAGAATATCCCCCGGGAACTGAAAACCGGGCCAAGAAGGCCTTGCGAAGATTGGCAACCCAATTTGTTCGCACGGACGACGGGCAGTTATACAAAAAGACGGCACAGGGAGTTCTCCTGTGTATCGACAAAATACAGGCCGGAAAGGTTATGGCCGAGGTACACGATGGTGAAAATGGCCCGCATATGAACGCCTATATGCTGGCCTGAAAAATCATGAGGCTCGGGTATTATTGGAACACCATGGAAACAGACTGTCAGCTATATGTTAAACACTGCCATAACTGTCAGATCTTCGCTAATGTACAACATATATATGCCATCTTCCCTATTATATACCATGACATCACCATGGTCATTTTCGACATGGGGTATTGACATAATTGGAAAGGTGCACCCTTCCGGGACGGGAGGTCATTGCTTTATTCTGGTGGCCATCGACTATTTCAACAAATGGGTCGAAGCCGAGTCATACCGTGTCTTGAACGCCAAGCACGTGGCCAAATTTATCCAGAATAAGATCATATGCCGATACGGGATCCCACACGAGTTTATCAGTGATCATGGGACCCACTTTCAAGCCGAAACCGCTACGTTGCTAGCAAAATACAAAATTCAAAGGCATACATCTTCACCCTACCGACCCCAAACAAATGAAGCGGTAGAAGCGGCTAATAAGACAATTGTCACCATACTTAAAAAGATGGCTGAGAATTAGCAGGATTGGCCCGACAAAATACCTTTTGCACTCTGGGGGTATCGGACGTCAATTCGCACCGCAACTGGAGCAACTCCATATTATCTGACATATGGAATGGAGGCAGTCCAACCGGTCGAGCTAGAAGTGTCATCCCTCAGGATTTTACTTGAAAGCCAAGTACCAGAAGCAGATTGGGTCCAAGCCCGATACGATTCGCTAGTCCTTTTAGACGAACAGCGATCCCGGCCCCTCAACTATATCCAAATATATCTAAAGAGGATCCAACACTCTTTCAACAAAAGAGTTAGGCCCAGAAACATCAAAGAAGGGGATCTGTTCCTAAAATCGGTTCGTGCCTTACTACCGGTTGACCCAAGAGGAAAATTCAAACCCAATTGAGCTAGGCCATACTTAGTCAAGAAGGTCCTATCAGGAGGAGCGGTGATACTGACAGACTTGGACGGGAACGAATTCGTCAACCCAACCAACTTGGACCAGTTGAAGCGCTACTACCCATAAACCCCTATCTCAATGTCATTTGCAAAAGTTTATAAAAATTCGTCTTTTTATAAATTTTCAAAAATTATAGACAAGTCAATAAGTTAGAATTAACTATTCTACTGTCGCACATCTCGAACTAATAGTCTTGATGTATTTCGAAAATTGCAAAAATCATACGTTTGAACTACGTTTGGTTTGATTCCGCTAATTGTGGATTCGTAGGCAACCCCTCAAAAGGGTACAACCGCTGCAATAAATGAAAAGACGGGAACAGTGTTCATTATTACGTCTTTATTAAAAAACCCGAAAAACTCGGGAAATACACAAAAAAAAACAAAAGCGGCACCCAAAAAAAAAATCACGCCAAAAAATAATAATAATACTCAAATAATAAAACAAAGGAGACTAATATTCATGCATTTTGCCCTTTCCTTTGTCCTTTGGGTCGCGTGGAGCCCGAGGTCACCGGGGCGGGAGCGAGCGTTCCCGAATCACAAGGGGAACCTCTTTAGCTCGAACTCGTTTCTTCGACAGCGGGTCTTCTGCTATCGTCTTCGGCCCAAGTCGAGCCCGCACGTGCTCGGGTAGCCTATCTCGTGGGCCAAGTCGGTCCTGCACTGCTAGTCTTGGGCCTAGTCTCCTTTCCAGGTCAGTCTGGGGGCTCACTTTTCACCGTGCACCTTTAGCACTAGACCCTTCAGCTTGAGTCTTAGTCTTCTTTCTCTGACCTGACATTAGACGGACGAGGGTAGCTGGAGTGTCCCCTTCATCGAAGAAGCCCATGTTGTCCTTAACTTGCTCTCTTCGCAGCAGATCAAAAGCTTCATCGACTTTCAGAGCAGCTCGGGCTTTGGCATCGCCTGCTTTGGTCAACTTCACATAGGAATCTGAAACCCAGATGGAGTGACGAGATGTGGGAATAGGCCAAGTGTGTTGGGTGTACCATCTTTTCATCCAGGTATCGCACATCACATCAGTCAGTTGGGTAGGGTCACTCACAACTGCTTCAATATCCGGGATCCTTTGGGTCCAACCATACTGCCTTAGTATGCGGTCCGGGTAAAGATGAACTGTCTACCTGAAAGACAATATTACCTGATAGCGAGCTCTGTCCCTCGGGTCCTAGCCAGTCCAAACATAGATGGGCCACCACGGCACTACCCATCGAATCAATGGACCACCATGGAATGACAACACCTCGTCCCAATACTTCTGGGTAATCTGGCGAGAAAAATCAATGGCACCTATCCTCTGTAACACCCGCTATTTTTCCTAGCGTTTTTGTCTTTACCGTTATGATTATGTCACATTTCGGCCTTGCATTTCATCATATTACTAAGCTTTGTTGAGTTTAATGATATTTATTTATATTTTATAAAGATTTTTAATTCTTTTAAATCCATTTATTTGATTTTCCTCCTAAACTATTTATTTTCCGCGAGGAATTCTATTTCTCTACGAATTAACGATTTTAAGCTCGGATTTAAGTTATTCCTCTTCCTAAAAATGTTTAAATACATTTGTATAATATTTTCAACTAAGAAATATTTTTGTTTACTAAAGAGTAGCCATTTATGATTTTAATACGAAGTTTCGTGAATAGTTATTTTCTTACGCGAGGTTTACTCGAATTACCTTGAAATGCCTTTAACTATTTTACGATTATATTTTTTATCAACTTATAAATTATTTGAGATCTTTTCCTCACATTTTGGACCGACTAAGTTTCTGGTCATAAATTTTACTACGTATTATTTATACGTTTCATTTTGTCACGTTAAACCGTAAACGTAAGATTATTTTTCTTCCATTTATTTCATGCATTATGATCAACCTTTCATTCTCCCACCTATCACTATTTTGGCTGGTCATTTGGTATATTTCTACATAGTTTTCATCAAAATTTATCATCATTTATGCTTAGAAACCATCCATTTCTTTCTTACATTCATTTCTGTCATAAACAAAAAAAAAATACTCTTTCAATTCCCTCAAAAAATGTGACATCCTCCAGCAGTCCTACGCTGATTCTTGCTCCAATTCAAGTCATAATCGTCTCGTATTTATCGTCAAATTAATCGTCGTTGCGATCCTTCCGTTAAGGTAATAATCGATGTTGTTTTCGATCGTTATTCTCCTTGATTTTATTAGTTTTTCTCATGGTATTTTTCTGCCATGATTTTCATGTATTAAGGATTTTTGAACGATCCCGAGGCCGACGAGTATATTATCGATTTCGGATTTGGATTAGAGGTAACGTCGATGTTACTCGGGTATTTCATGATTTTATTTGTGTAATTGCATGTATATTTTTATATTTTATTTTTGACGATATATTTATGTCATATAATCTGGAAAATCTTTAAAAGTTGAAAATTTGCATGTTTCGGTAATTTTTATCGCTTTTACGAGATTAACAATTAAATCGTCATATTAATTTGTAAAATCGTAATATTCGGCCTAAACTTTTAATATATGATTTTATTCTGTAAAAATGAGATTTTTGATGATTTTTAATTATTTGTTATTTTTCTGATATTTTTTATATCGATTATTGAATTATTACCATTATCGGACAAAAACGATTAAAAACTGAGTTTTAGTTCTAGTACTTAAACATTTTATTTTAATTTTATTTTTGACGTGGTGAAACTTTTTGGTAAAATAGAATTGTTTTTTTTTTCATAAATTTTCAGAATTGTTAAGTGGATGAATTAATTAATCACTTTAAATCATCGTTTATCGTTAAAACCGCGTTTGTCGTTTAAATTCTCGATTTCTGGTCCTTTGATTAAATCTAGAAAAAAAATATGATTTTGATGATTTCATAATAAAATGTAATTTTATGATTTTTAGTGCTTTAATAAAATGTTTGGACGATAAGTTTTATTAATGGAATCGTTAATTGTGAAAACGGGTTTTAAATGACGGTTTTATTGGAATTTGGTAAATCTGGAACTTTGGAAAATCTGGAAAATAAGTATATTCTGGAAAATGATGATTTTTAAGTTTAATAATAATTTTTGGACAATAATACTTAAATCGTTTTGTAATTACTATTTTTATTAATCGTTATTGTCGCGATTAGACGATTAACGAGAAAACCCTTTAAAAACCGAGTCTACGTATTCTAGAAAATTTTCTTTTCTGGACAGAATGTCTATAAATATATTTTAGCTATTTTACATAATTTTTTTACTATTTATTAAAGTCCTTAATTAATAAGTTTTGATTTTTGGACAAATTACGAATTATCGTTAAAATGCTTCGTCTTACCTAAAAGATTGATTCTTCCAGCTATTTTGAAAATATTTAAATCTAAAACTTTAAGAGTTAAATCATCCCTTAACATACTCTAAATATATTTTTTGGTTTAATTAAATAAAGACGTTCAAATATTTAATTTGATATTTGCCATAAAATCCTATTTATAATTTTACTGACGAAACTAATAATAATTAGGGAATTTTAGCTTTATAACTTTTGAAAACACCCTGATTAGTAGTATTAAAATGCTTAAGACATTTTTAATCATTTCATAACACTTGTACGATATTTTAATAATTTCATAAACCCAATTGTTCTCGTTTTGGAAATTAATATCGTTAAGGCCGAAAGTATTAGTTTTATAAATCTATATCGTTTACTAAAATGTTGAATTAGTATAAACTAATATTTTCGCTATTTTGATATGATTCTATTTTTGTAAAGTTTCTAAAATAGAAAGTTTTCTCTTTTAGAATATAATGGTTACTCCTTTTCTCTCCATATTATTTATAATGTTTATATCTTTTGAATATCGATAATGACGTTGTTTTGGAGTTATGGAATAAGAACAAGTGTGAGGTTAGAGTAATATATTCTAGGGTTTACGGTTTTGCCATCAACTATAAGGCTAGTGTATCAGGAATCGGTACATTGGTTGTTGAACCGGGTGACAGGTATCCCGGTAGTTCTGTACATTTTGACCTTAAGCTTAGGCCTCGCAGTAAGTCGCCGTCATAAGTTGAACTGGGTGACAGGTAATCCCAGGAGGGGTGTGCATTATCTTAAACTAGGGCCACGCATTTATAAGTCGCTGCTCTATTATGGTTGAGTAGCCTAGTTAGTGACCGAAGTTTGATTTGTTTGAACTAAGTTCTCGAAGCTAGTTTTTAGTATTCTCCAAGTGAAAGTCTAGCATTCATCACTACTCCTATCCATAATGCCATTTTGAATATTTTTATTATTATCGATATAATTTAGATTTGCAGGTTGGCAAATGTTTTACGTTTTCTCCGGAAAACTCATTTTTATTATATTGTTTCGATACGTGAAGTTTTTCACTGAAAACTTAATTTCATTATAATGTTTTTCTGTTTTCCGTTTTTATTATTTTTCCTATAATAGTAATTACAGTTTTAAAATCCTGTTATGCGGCTGGGAGAACGTTGACGTTGCTCCCCACTGATTGTGGCTGTTATGTTTTAACATGGCAGGTGTATGTGTTTCCCTTCGGGTGGGCTAGCGAGCAGTTATGGATCCTACTTGTTTTAATAAGATCACTGTATTATGGATTGTTAAAAACCCTTTTATGGATTTTATTTTATTTATTTTATTTTGTAGCCATTTTTATTTTATGGCTTCTGTATTGACTTACCATTTTTATTTAATCAAGACATAGCTACAGTGTGTTATAATCCCACTTCTACAGTGTTTCCGCCACTGTATTGCGTTAGAATTTCTAGGGGATTACAGTTGGTATCAGAGCATCACTGCTCCCAACGCTTACACCTGAAATTAGGAAAAATACCAGTAAATGATTCAAACCGTAAATAAAAATATTATTAGAAATGGGTAGAAACAAATAAGGACTTAACTGTTAGGATTATTTGTTCATGTAACTCAATGACTAGCATTGAATATTTGTTTCTTTTATCGAGAAGAAGATGAAAGAACAAGATGTTGATATGCTGCTCCAGATCGGGACAAGAGCTGCTTAGCACTCTCAACGCCTGCTGACTCGAGTGGACAACTTTGTGCCCCAAGAAAGAGGTCGATGGTGACTTTTCAGCTCCGGTTTAGTTTGCTCAAACTACAGGTTAGATGATTAAAAGTAGATCCTTGTTCCGTGACATTGCAGTAGTAGATCCAGATGGAGCGACCCAAGACTTGTGTGCTCGTTCCTCTACAAGAAGATGAAGTAATTCTTTTTGTTCCCTCGTGAACTCCGGAGGATTGAAGATTCTCCTCTGGTTCAAAAACGTAGTAATATAGGATCATCGATTCTTTTCTTCCTTCCTCTATTTCTTCCAATTCTTCTCTTATATATTTTCATCTTCATTCTCTTGGTGAATCCTTGTTCTATTCTTCTATTCTACCATCTTTCTCTTGAGATTCTTTGGTTAGACCGGATTCTGTCTTAGTGAACCCTTGTTATAGATGTTTGAGGTTTAGTAAACCCTTGTTACCTGGTTTGAGGATTTTGAGTCTGCCCTACTTTCTAAGCAAGTAAGAAATTCTTGAGGATTAATTTGAATAGCAAAATGTTGCTTGATGGAATTAGGATGATACTTTAGACACTGAACCTTGGGTTATAGGTTACCTTGATTATTTTGGGGTACTTAGAGTTGGATATATTTGGGAGTAGTAAGAGAGTATGTCATATTTGATGGATACCTAGTACCGAACCTAGAACCAAACTAAGGGTAACTGATAATATTACTTTGGATTCTTTACCTAATGTTTATTTAATGGATGCATCGCGAATATTTGGGATCATAGAGTATTCTTTAAGGTGTTAGACTGAGTGTTGTGGTACCATTGAAGGTTTTCATTAATGTTGTTAGAAATTTTGGTTGACATAGATTTCCCGTATTTCTTAAGAATTAGATCGTTGATCATCGTTTAAGGTTGTAACCTATGAACTTTGGGGTTGAGTGATCTATCTTGGGATAAATTGTTGTTGTCCCTAGAGAAGAGAACTATCTTGCACAATCACAGTTTGGTTTTATTGTGCTGTTTTGAGGAATATTATAATACGGATCATCTTATTGGGACTGTTATAACCTTAGACCAACGAGATTGTGGCTTCGTTGATTTAATAAATATTTTGATGGTTTCGTTGATACAATATGAAATTTGGTGGAATTTTTTAGAAACCTTAGCCCAATGACGTGTTTGAAGATGTGAGTGTTTGCGCCATTACCTATAGGTTTGAGCGTATTTGAGGATTTGTTATACTTTCCCCCAACTTCTTTACTTGTGGCATTATAAACATGTTGGTAATCATTTTGAGGATTCTGTGCCCAAGCATTGTTATATTGGTGGACCTTGTTTAATGTTTCTTACTCGAGAAATTTGGAGCATAACTCGAGTTCAAAACTTATGAGTTTTGAAATTAGGAGCCTTATCGATCAAGGGTTTGGGTATGTTTTGTTAACCGTTGGAATCTTAATTGTGGATTTGATTCTAAAGCATTTGTGGATTAGTATCGTGTCGCTTGAACGATTGGATAGTCACGTAAGACATTTTTGGAGATAGTGACCGAGTAGTACCACCTAGTGCCTAATATTGGACTTAACGTGATTTGATGGAAATTAGGGACCCGGGTTGTGGGAGTCGTACCGGGAATCTCGAGATGGTTAATTTAATTCTTCAATCCTTGAGAGTTCTATTGGACTCTCAAATTCGTCCTCCCCTTAGCTTCTCTTGAATCCCGCTTCTTCTTCTTCAGCCAATCCCTTTCGACTTCTTTATTGGGTTTGAAAACTTTTGTTTCGATTTGTCGTTGACTTTGACTCTATTTATCCATTTATTATTTTCCCCAGACTTGTGTTATGAAAAGCTTGACTAATCTACAAATTTTTAATTTTCATGAAATTTTAACATTTTGAAGCATAATTTCAAATTTTAAAACTCCCCATTTTGTAAAAACTTTGAACAATTTAGCATTTTAGGTTTTCGTGAAATTTTAACACCTTGAGTTATAAATTTCATAACCGTGTACTTCGTTTTTGTTTTATTTTTGGTTGATAACACATGTTTAGACCTGTTTCGAAATGCCTTAACAAATTATTTCAAAGTAATTAGAAATTGATTCAAATTTTGATTTTTCAAGCGAACGGAATTTTATGAAGACTTTCACATTTCCAAAAACTTCGATTTCTATATGATTATGACATAAAACGTTTTAACTTTTTCGAAATTATTTTGTATGTTCAAATTTGATAACATTTTTGAAAACTTTCACAATTACTTTGATAACATTTCCGAAATTTTAACACTTTGAAATTAGTTTCCGTTTTACTGTTGGTGGACTTTTGAATCTGTTATTGAAAATTTTTGACGACTGGTTTGATTTTTACTAACTATAAATTTTGATTCCTCCAAACAGAATTTTGTTTCATCATAAAAAGAATTATTATGAAATTTCTTAAGCAAAAATTGTTTTACTTTTGTTTTGAAAATGTTTTGGTTACCCTGTTTCCTTCGAGTTTGTTTACTAATGTTATTTGACGTCGTTATTTTATCAAATAACTTTACTTTACGATTTCATTAATTAAAAGATTTTAAACTTCGGGTAGCTTAGCCCAATTCCTCTTAGAATAAATATTTGCATTCGATTTCGTATCACTTTGAAAGTTGTAAAGTTTTCTTTTAAAGTAAAATTTTTATGCGAACTTTGTATCCTCATCTTTTCGAGTGAGGTAATTTCTGTTACTTTCTACTTATCCTTAGTTTCGAGGACGAAACTTTCTTTTAGTGGGGAGGATTGTAACACCCGCTATTTTTCCTAGCGTTTTTGTCTTTACCGTTACGACTCTGTCACATTTCGGCCTTGCATTTCATCATTTTACTAGGCTTTGTTGAGTTTAATGATATTTATTTATATTTTAAAAAGATTTTTAATTCTTTTAAATCCATTTATTTGATTTTCCTCGTAAACTATTTATTTTCCGCGAGGAATTCTATTTCTCTACGAATTAACGTTTTTAAGCTCAGATTTAAGTTATTCCTCTTCCTAAAAATGTTTAAATACATTTGTATAATATTTTCAACTAAGAAATATTTTTGTTTACTAAAGAGTAGCCATTTATTATTTTAATACGAAGTTTCGCGAATAATTATTTTCTTACGCGAGGTTTACTCGAATTACCTTGAAATGCCTTTAACTATTTTACGATTATATTTTTTATCAACTTATAAATTATTTGAGACCTTTTCCTCACATTTTGGACCGACTAAGTTTCTGATCACAAATTTTACTACGTACTATTTATACGTTTCATTTTGTCACGTTATACCGTAAACGAAAGATTATTTTTCTTCCATTTATTCCATGCATTATGATCAACCTTTCATTCTCTCACCTATCACTATTTTGGCTGGTTATTTGGTTTATTTCTACATAGTTTTCATCAAAATTTATCATCATTTATGCTTAGAAACCATCCATTTCTTTCTTACATTCATTTCTCTCATAAACAAATAAAAATACTCTTTCAATTCCCTCAAAAAATGTGACATCCTCCAGCCATCCTACGCTGATTCTTGCTCCAATTCAAGTCATAATCGTCTCGTATTTATCGTCAAATTAATCGTCGTTGCGATCCTTCCGTTAAGGTAATAATCGATGTTGTTTTCGATCGTTATTCTCCTTAATTTTCTTAATTTTTCTCATGGTATTTTTCTGCCATGATTTTCATGTATTAAGGATTTTTGAACGATCCCAAGGCCGACAAGTATATTATCGATTTCGGATTTGGATTAGAGGTAACGTCGATGTTACTCGGGTATTTCATGATTTTATTTGTGTAATTGCATGTATATTTTTATATTTTATTTTTGACAATATATAAATGTCATATAATCTGGAAAATCTTTAAAAGTTGAAAATTTGCATGTTTCGGTAATTTTTATCGCTTTTACGAGATTAACGATTAAATCGTCATATTAATTTTTAAAATCGTAATATTCGGCCTAAACTTTTAATATATGATTTTATTCTGTAAAAATGAGATTTTTGATGATTTTTAATTATTTGTTATTTTTCTGATATTTTTTATATCGATTATTGAATTATTACCATTATCGGATAAAAACGATTAAAAACTGAGTTTTAGTTCTAGTACTTAAACATTTTATTTTAATTTTATTTTTGACGTGGTGAAATTTTTTGGTAAAATAGAATTGTTTGTTTTTTTTCATAATTTTTCAGAATTGTTAAGTGGATGAGTTAATTAATCACTTTAAATCATCGTTTATCGTTAAAACCGCGTTTGTCGTTTAAATTCTCGATTTCTGGTCCTTTGATTAAATCTAGAAAAAAAATTGATTTTGATGATTTCATAATAAAATGTAATTTTATGATTATTAGTGCTTTAATAAAATGTTTGGACGATAAGTTTTATTAATGGAATCGTTAATTGTGAAAACGGGTTTTAAATGACGGTTTTATTGGAATTTGGTAAATCTGGAACTTTGGAAAATATGGAAAATTAGTATATTCTGGAAAATGAAGATTTTTAAGTTTAATAATAATTTTTGGACATTAATACTTAAATCGTTTTGTAATTACTATTTTTATTAATCGTTATTGTCGCGATTAGACGATTAACGAGAAACTCCTTTAAAAACCGAGTCTAAGTATTCTAGAAAATTTTCTTTTCTGGACAGAATGTCTATAAATATATTTTAGCTATTTTACGTAATTTTTTTACTATTTATTAAAGTCCTTAATTAATAAGTTTTGATTTTTGGACAAATTACGAATTATCGTTAAAATGCTTCGTCTTACCTAAAAGATTGATTCTTCCAGCTATTTTGAAAATATTTAAATCTGAAACTTTAAGAGTTAAATCATCCCTTAACATACTCTAAATATATTTGTTGGTTTAATTAAATAAAGACGTTCAAATATTTAATTTGATATTTGCCGTAAAATCCTATTTATAATTTTACTGACGAAACTAATAATAATTAGGGAATTTTAGCTTTATAACTTTTGAAAACACCCTGATTAGTAGTAGTAAAATGCTTAAGACATTTTTAATCATTTCATAACACTTGTACGATATTTTAATAATTTCATAAACCCAATTGTTCTCGTTTTGGAAATTAATATTGTTAAGGCCGAAAGTATTAGTTTTATAAATCTATATCGTTTACTAAAATGTTGAATTAGTATAAACTAATATTTTCGCTATTTTGATATGATTCTATTTTTGTAAAGTTTCTAAAAATAGAAAGTTTTCTCTTTTAGAATATAATGGTTACTTCTTTTCTCTCCATATTATTTATAATGTTTATATCTTTTGAATATCGATAATGGCTTTGTTTGGAGTTATGGAATAAGAACAAGTGTGAGGTTAGAGTAATATATTCTAGGGTTTACGGTTTTGCCATCAACTATAAGGCTAGTGTATCAGGAATCGGTACATTGGTTGTTGAACCGGGTGACAGGTATCCCGGGAGTTCTGTACATTTTGACCTTAAGCTTAGGCCTCGCAGTAAGTCGCCGTCATAAGTTGAACTGGGTGACAGGTAATCCCAGGAGGGGTGTGCATTATCTTAAACTAGGGCCACGCATTTATAAGTCGCTGCTCTATTATGGTTGAGTAGCCTAGTTAGAGACCGAAGTTTGATTTGTTTGAACTAAGTTCTCGAAGCTAGTTTTTAGTATTCTCCTAGTGAAAGTCTAGCATTCATCACTACTCCTATCCATAATGCCATTTTGAATATTTTTATTATTATCGATATAATTTTGATTTTCAGGTTGGCAAATGTTTTACGTTTTCTCCGGAAAACTCATTTTTATTATATTGTTTCGATACGTGAAGTTTTTCACCGAAAACTTATTTTCATTATAATGTTTTTCTGTTTTCCGTTTTTATTATTTTTCCTATAATAGTAATTACAGTTTTAAAATCCTGTTATGCGGCTGGGAGAACGTTGACATTGCTCCCCACTGATTGTGGCTGTTATGTTTTAACATGGCAGGTGTATGTGTTTCCCTTCGGGTGGGCTAGCGAGCAGTTATGGATCCTACTTGTTTTAATAAGATCACTGTATTATGGATTGTTAAAAACCCTTTTTATGGATTTTATTTTATTTTATTTATTTTATTTTGTAGCCATTTTTATTTTATGGCTTCTGTATTGACTTACCATTTTTATTTAATCAAGACATAGCTACAGTGTGATAATCCCACTTCTACAGTGTTTCCGCCACTGTATTGCGTTAGAATTTCTAGGGGATTACATCCTCGTCATCACCTGGTTATGACGGTAATTGCCCGCGTCAAGAGGACGATCTATCACTGGTAGCTTCTCGTATAGCCAAATCTGAAAAAGAAGGCAAAGATATGAGTTCTCGAGACGAAATAGGTGTCCGCCTAAGGGCACTCGGTCGAGTGCCTGAGGACACTCGATCGAGTAGTACCTCTGAACACGAACAGGGGGCTTTTTACGAGGGCACTCGATCGAGTGCCAGGGTGACTCGATCGAGTGCCCACTGCAGCAGAGGACCGCGAAAAAAAAATCAATCAAAAATCAAGAAAATAAAAAATCAAGAAAAATCCGACATACTTGCAGTAGACGGGTACTTCCGGTGAGACGAGCCGATGAATCCCTCTTGCGATTATCTAAGCCTTGGATGATTTCACCCGTGATCAGCCAAGTTGGGCTGTACTCCGTCTCCATCAAATCAACCACGGTCAAGAGGCGGGCGTTACCCATACAAGACAATAAATCCATGTGACCCTCAAAGGCGTAAACATGGAGCATGCAAAAGGAAAAAGCCCTACGGCTGTGAGCCGCTCTGACCCGGACATCGAGAGGATTCATGAATTTCTCAGCCAAGTCGATCGGAGAAATATTATCACCCTCCATCGTACGGGATACCTCGTTGTGAGAAAGCCCCAAAAATTCTCGAAGCTTCCTCCTCGGGTCATAAACTGAATAAGGTATGGCAGGTCGGAGTATCGGGTTCCATCCTCCCACGGCAGCAATCTCCTCGGGTAAAGGACAAACTTCTCCTTGAGGAAAGGCAAAGACATGATATATGTCATCCCAGTAAGAGAAGCACGCATCCAGAAAAAAGCGATCAACCTGCATCTGACGAAATGGGTACAGTTGGGTAATACCCGTCTGGTTGAGAGCCACCCTATCCGTGCCCCTAAAACGTCGGGACCATTCCTGCAACATCACAGTCAATCTGTCGATTCCCATGGCTATTTTCTTGAAAGGAGTAAGAAGACTTTCTTTTGAGAAGGGAGGAAATGTGGAGGAGATTATGAGAAAAATCAAGGGCAAGTGAGGGGTATTTATAGTATTAATTCTATAACCCTCTTTCCATATCTTTCCTTGCACAATAGTTTCCTAATCCTAACATAATCAACCCACAAGCCTAGCCTCGATACTAGCACGGAAATAATCATCCCGAACTTTCCTAAATTTCTTTGGAGTCAAAATTTTCAAAAATTCAAAAAAATTCAAAAAAATTCAAATCTCAAAAATTTTCAAAAATTCAAAAAGATCATTTTTTCCACAGCGCGCGTCATTTTTCTACCTACGTGTTGCATGCAAAATTTTTATGTGACTTATACAGGTACTACTCAAGCAGGGGCATACAACCCACTATATCTCCCCAGCGGAAAGCCCTAGGTGGGATTTTCCCCGGAATAACATGGGATGGGCCTACATACAGGCGCACCCAGGACTTATGCGACAAGTTCGATTCCCCACGGATTTATCGTCTTCAACTCAGGTATGATTTCTATCTTATGGCCGGCGGGCCCTTCGCGCGAGTCTAATGGACTATAAACTACCCGTTCGGAAGTCTGCCAGGTTTCAATCCTCGATTGGCCTGGTAGCTACTCTGACTTTCGCCTTGTCCAAGCCTCATTCAGAGTGGGGGCTCTGTAGACACCCGTATTTTGACTGTCAGGTGTCTATGGTAGTTTCCAAAAAATACCCGATGATGATCGGACGCTAACGTGTCTCTACGCGCTCGGACATGGGCTCAAAACCATTAGTTGTTGGCTTAAGCACTCACGGAGTAAAAATCTCACAAAACAGACCTCAAATTCAGGCCCAGTGGGTCGTTTCCAGTCAAACAAGACTAATTTGGGTCAAAACCGACACCGGAAGTAAAACCGACTTTTTACGATTGGGTCAACCCAGGTCAAAGTCATTTCCGAAACACATAAAAACAGCCACTCTAACATCAAAAGTGTAGCCCAAACACAAAACCCATCAAATACCAAGTTCAAGGTCCAAAGACCCGGATCTCGCACATCGGCTGACCCACTCGTTCGAGTGCTCAGCCCACTCGATCGAGTGGGCCCTTAAACAAGCCCGACTGCGTTTGATTGGGCCACTCGACCGAGTTAGGGGGCTACTCGGTCGAATAACCCTAGACGGAGGAGGTTGCCAAAGCCTATATAAACCTCTCCTTTGCATGCATACAAACAACTTTTTTTGACCATCCTATTCAACCCTAATTCAACCCCATTCTATACTACATACATCCAAACCCTAACCCTAGCGCTTAGGAATTCGAACCCTAACCACCACAACTTAACCTACATCTCGATACTCCCGTGCAAGCCACGATTACGAGTCCCGTCTGAGAACAAGAACATGTAGGTTGAGGGTGCAAAACCCGTCTTCTTCCCTTCTCCTCTCTCTCTCGGCTTCTTCCTCTTTTTCGTCGTTTTTTGCCTTTTTTATTTTATCATCGCATTCTAATATCGATAATATATCTAGTATAAAGCATTAAAATACTTGTGGATTTGTTTCGAGTGCGAAGGATGTCAGAATAAGGAAACCCGAATATACAAGAGTATTGCACTAAGCGTTGCCGGTCGCTTATCCTGACATCCCTAGCATTTGATTAATGAAACAAGTCAACTTAAACGATAATTTTTATTTTCTTTCGCGTAGTCATCATTCAATTACATATTTCATCAATTCTAAAACATGCTTTCAAAACAAGTACTTTTTTTAAGGGTGGAAACCCGTTGACGCGGATCCGACATCACATGATCCCTAGGGATTCATTACGATGTCGGAGAAGCCGAGGGAATCAAGTCTTTCGATTCAAGTAATGTGTCGATCCGTTAGATTCGATACCAACTAAATAGTTGGATGTCGAATCTCAACGGTTTAGTCAAACAATTTAGCTAACGCGATTTTTCCATTGATGCTAAAATAATTGTCATACAATTCGTTAGAATTAGGACACTATTAAACGCGGAGGAAATCTATTCATATCATGCTAGTTAACTTAAAACGACTTAAAGCATTTTTTTTAAAGTATTCGCTCCAGTATTCCATATCGATTCAATAATCAAATATGGGATATGACGAGTATCGAAGTTAAGTTTCGAGTATAAATTCCATAATATTTATGCTCGATTCAACAAACTCTTCGAATCATCAAAATGAAAAGCAATTTCAAAACCGAGAACAAATTGCGAAGCGAACCTGGTTCGTACAGGGGGCACTCGATCGAGTGCCTAGCCCACTCGGTCGAGCGGCACCCCAAAAACGAGACAGAAGGTTTTCCGACCACCACTCGGTCGAGTCTCGCAATGACTCAATCGAGTGGCAGTGTACTCGGCCAAGTTCGTCAATAACTCGACTGAGTGGAGGTCTAAAACAAGAGACATGAGCCTTTCCCGAGGACCGCTCGGTCGAGTCCTTCAATGACTCGATCGAGTGGCCTTATCACGACAATACCGTGAGTCTCACATCCTTTTTTAGTCCCGATAAAACTCTTTTTATGACTTAGGTCAACACGTGCGTGTCTAATCTATCACGTGAAACATCACTTTTTCAAAACCACGCATCATCATATTTACATTATTCTATATCATTCGCAAACTGTTATTATCGTTATACCTTTACTAACCGTTTGTCACTTTCGTTGTTGATTTAATTGTTTATTTTATCGTACTAAAATGAACCTTCGCATGCTATATTTAACTTCGACGTTAGAATTAGTTGCATTAAATAGACATAGAAACCCTTTTAATTTCATGCATGTTTAGGGAAAATAATGTTTGCATATCGTTTTCCCGTTCAACTAACGCGCGTATTAGAAAGTCACTCGATATCTTAGTAGAGGCCGCCAATGTGCAGGCGGGGTCGGGTGTCCTTAGTGGGCTTCCCAACACGTACCCTCACCTCTTACTCAGAACCTCGGTGTCCGGATGCCCGAAACCGTTGGTGCACGAGAGTCATTCAATACACGATAACCGGTAGTGACGGTGTCGGTATCGCAATGCAAAGGGACGAGCCCAATAAACTCTGACATCGAAAATGGGCCGTATTTTGTACACGGCCCACTACGACATAGAGTGGGTTCGAACGGGCCCGAACTCCCACAAAGTTCGGTGGCGACTCCACTTCGATTTAAATTTCAATTCGATCCATTCTCATATGGAGATTCATTCACCTCCCCAAACCCGCGCGTGGCCGCGTCGGGGTGGACCTATGTCATGTCCACAATTTGCCAACCTGCAAAACAAACAAATCGATAATAATAAAAAATATTCAAAAAGGTGTTATGGATAAGATTAGTGTAGACGGCTAAACTTTCACCAGGAGAATACTAAAATCAGCTTCGAGAACTTAGTTCAAACAAATCAAACCCTGATCTCTAACTAGGTTGCTCAACCATAATAAGGCGACGACTTATAAATGCGTGGCCCTAGTTTAAGATAATATGCACACCCCTCCCGAGCACCATAAATACGCAGTTCAACCCGACGGCGTCTTACACTGCGAGGCACGAGTTTAAGGTCAAAATGTACACACACTCCCGAACACCATATATGCTCGGTTCAACAACTAGTGTGCCCCATAAAGACACACCAGCCTTATAGTTGATGGCAAAACCGTAAACCCTAAAATATATCACTCTAACCTCACACTTGTCCTTATTCCATAACTCTAAAACAAGTCATTATCGATATTGACAATAAAAAATCATTATAAATAATATGATGATAAAAAGAATAAACAGTTTATATAAAAAGGAAAACTTTCTATAAATAGAAACTTACTAATTTTAGAAACTTACTTAAAATAGAACTTCGTTATAGAAAATACGTAAGTTATTAAAATATGTGAATGTATAAAAATAGCATTTTTAACGAAATTAACATTCTATTATTATCGTCGTTATCGTAACTTTAATATAATTCTCAATTCGGTACTCAAAATATAAATAAAATATAATAAGTCAATATTTAGTAGTTTATAAATAATTAGGAAATCGAGTTAAAATTATAAATTTTAGAAAAGAGATGTTTTAAGAAAAACGATATCAAAATTAATTGAGTCGACGAATTTTATAAATTAAACGTGATTTTATAAAGCTTTCAAATTAGTTTTAGCAAATAGATTTTATCAATAAATAATACTGATCTTACTAAAAATAATCAATCGTAGACAAATGAGAAATTATTAGGAAAAATAGTCTCGAATAAAAATGTATTTAAAACAAAATCGATTATTTTCTCATTTATTAATATAAGTCGTAAAATGAAATTAATTTATTAAATGAGTTTACTAATCTCAGTTATAATATAAAAATACGATTTTGAGTTAAAATTATAAATTAATTTAATATGACGAAAATATGAAATCGATATTATTTAGTTACTAGTGTCACGATAACCAACAAAATATTATAACGATCGTAAAAAAATAAATTATTAACGATTTATAAAATGATATCGAAAACTTGTAAAATATTTATAACGTACACGATTTAAAGATAATAATTTAGCGAATAAATAAATAGCTAAAAATTAGAAAACCGATGTTTAAATATTTACTACATACTACTACTCAAATATACGATATAAACCGAGTAACGTCCTAAAGTTACCTTGAGTTGAAAAGATAACCCCGAAACATCTGCTTGTCTAACAGCCCGACCTCCAATCTTGAATTCCAAAGTCGTCTTGAACACTAGTTCTAGTAAAACTTCATACTCCAACGAAATCGGGAAAGAAACAGAAATAAAGGAATCGGATTAAGGATCGATAAACGAATAGAGGAACGAACAAACAACAAATCAGGAGAAAACAGCGGCAGTCGAACAGCTAACAAAAACAAATGACGAAAACCGAAATAGGATGAAAACGAGCGAAGAAGAAGAAGAAAAACGAAAAAGAAGAAGACAAACAGAGAGACGGGAAAAAATATCGACAACCGAACCGCATAAAACAACAGCAACAAGACCGATTAGACACGACAAAAAGTGACGAAACAGGAGCAGCAATGGTACATGGAGCAGCAAGAAAACACAAGTAACAAGAACAACCCAAAAGTCGAGACAGAAAACAAAAGAAGACCGGGAAAAAGGAAGACAAGAAACGGGACCGAGATCGACTTACACAACAGCAGAAATGCTAGTAACTGAAACAGCAGCAGCGTGAAAGAAGGGAGAAAAGGGGAAGGAAGACGAAGAAGAAACAAGAAGCAAGAAGTAAAACGCAACAGTAGCAGCATCACGCAGCAGCAGGACAGACACGGACACACGGACAGCAGCCACAGTAACAGAACAACAGCAGCAACACAATTACACTAAAGTAACAAGCAGCAAACTAGAACGATGAAGATTAAGAAAAGGAAGGAGGAATAGACGAGGAACGGGCAAACATCAGTAGCAAACAACCACCGAGAGCAGCAAAACAACAAATGAAAGAAGAAGAAAAAGAAGAACAGCAGAAATGGTAGAAGAAACGGACAGCAGCAGCGCATCATTGCAACAACAACAATGAGAATTCGAAAACGAAGGGGAAGAAGAAGAAGTGGAAGAAAAAGGGGAGCAAGGGATTACCTTACAAAATCCGGCGACAGAGAACAACAATTGCAATAAAATGTGACAGCAGAGATGTTCGAAACAGCAACAGCGGCACCGTAGCAGCAGCAGCGTACAGAGGTCAAAGATGATGATGGGGAACAATCGTTGTTGGTCGAAGAAGAACAAAAAGGGAGGATTAGGTGGAAGAAGAAGATGATGGAGGCTGGTATAAGGTGTGATTAATAACATAAAAAAAGGAAGAGGAGGTGAAAGATGAAGGATGAAACGGTTGAGTCAAGAGGTGGAAAGGGAAATGATTGCAAGTGGGAAATGAATGTTAAAACGAAACGGTGGAAACTGAAACCAAAGGGAGTTAATGAGATGCGTTGAAACAAATAGTAAGGGGACACGTTAATCACAAGTGGAAAATGAATCAGCCACTAATAAAGTCGGTAAAACTAATAAACGGATTAATTAAATAAATTTCGGGACGATAAGTTGACTGACCCAAAAGTTGAATTAAATACGAGTTAATAAAATTAATAAATAATCGGGCCGTCAAGTAAAATGAGTAAATTATGTATACCAGACGAAAACGAAGCTTATAGAAATAATTAATTAGACGTTGAAATAGTATTTCCCGATAAATAATAAATTTTCGAAAAAGTAAATTAAATTGATTTCTCGAGAAAAGGTAATAAATGTTTTGACGAAACTTAAATTAAATGAGCTTCCAGTCGAAAAAAGAAATTCGAGCGTAAATAAAAATAACTAAAAAGAATTTAGAATTTAAATCGTCGAAATAGATTTTCGATAAAAATTAAATTAAATGTATCAAATAAATCGAAACAGGAGTATTAACATGTTTTAAATATGAGAAGAGCTTCCGAGACACATAGAATTTTAGGAGTTTGAAACGATTTAAACGATAAATTCGTTTTATAATAATTTTAAGAATTACGAGTTAAATCGTAAAAAGTAAAAATACGAACAAAATTTTAATTTAATTTAAATTTATAAAAATCATGGGTGTTACAATCTTCCCCACTAAAAAGAAGTTTCGTTCTCGAAACTAACAAAAACATAATAATAGAATGGAAAACAAGGTTATATCACTTGAACAAAATGAGAATGCTTAACTCGCATCGCAGTCTCGGTTAAAATTTGTTTTTTTGAAAACTTCAAATGTGATATGAAATCGAAATCGAAGACAAAATTTATTTCAGGATGAGTTGGGCTCAGTTAGGGGTGTGCAAAATCCGGGTCGGACCGGAAAAATGGACCGGACCGGACTGGACCCGGAATAAAAAATTCCGGTCCGGGTTCCGGTCCATCATTTTGGGCGATTCCAGGTTCCGGTCCGGGTTCCGGTCCTAACCTGGTTTTTTCCGGTCCGGACCGTTTTGGACCGGAAAGACCGAAATTATGCTTATTTCTTAGAAATTCCGGTCTAACCGGTCCAACCGGTCCGGAATTTTGGACCGGAATTTAAAAAAAAAAAATTGAAAATTCCGGGTCAACCGGTCCGGTCCGGGTCCGGTTCGGATTTTTTTTAAAAATCCGGTTCCGGGTCCAACCGGGTCGGACCGGATGCCCAGCCCTAGGCTCAGTTACCCAAAGTTTAACATCATTTGAATTAATAAAATCGCAAGTTAAAAATTATTCGATAAAATAATGACAATAAATAATATTTGTAAACGAACTCGAGGGGAGAGTACCCAAATATTTTCAAAGCTACGATAAAACGTTTTGATTAAGAAATTCGACATTATTTTGTGTTAAGATCAAACAAAAAATTGAGAAATCAAATTTTGTAGTTAGTAAATAAAAATCGAACCACTTGTCAAACATTTTCGATAATTGATTTAATTTCTATCGACAATAGAATAAAGACTTAAGACTTACGATGTTTTTCAAAAAAAAATAAAAAAAATTGTTTTACCCAATAACCTCATAGAAAACAAAACATTTGCAATTAAGAAAGTTTTCATAAAATTTCGATCACTTGAAAATTAAAATTAAAATTTTAAACAACTTCGAAATACTTTAAAATAAATTATTAAGACTCTTTAGAAACAGGATCAAAAATAAAGCGAAGACGAAATACAAAGTTTTGAAATTTATAACTCAAAATGTTATAATTTCATGAAATTAAAATTTCTAAATTAGTGAAACATTCATAACATAAGTTCGGGGGAAATGGTAAACGGGTAAATAGAGTCGAAGTCAACGACAAATCGAAACAAAAGTTTTCAAACCCGATAAAGAAGTCAAAGGGATTGGCCGAAGAAGAAGCAGGATTTAAGAAAAGCTAAGGGAAGGGACGAAATTGAGAGTCAAACGGGGCTCTCAAGGAAATACAGAAGGAGTTAACCATCTCGAAATTCCCGGTACGACTCTCACAACACGGATTCCTAATTTCCATCAAATACGTTAACTCCAATATTAGGCCTTAGGTGGTACTACTCAGTCACAATCTCCAAAAATGTTTCACGTGATTATCCAATCGTTCAAACGGCACGATACTGATCCTCAATTGTTTTACAAACTAATCTCATCAATTAAAATTCCAACAGTCATCACAACACACCCAAACTCGCAATCGATAAGGTTCCTAAATCCAATGCTCATAAGGTTTTAACTCGAAGTATACTCCAAATTTCTCGAGTAAGGAAAACTAGACAAGGTCCAGCAAATGAACAAGGCTCGTGTACGAAATCCTCAAAAATGATCATCAACATATTTATAATGTTACAAGTACGGAAGCTTGAAAAAATACAACGAATCCTCAAACACGCTCAAACCTATAGGTAATGGCGCAACACTCACATCTTCAAAACACGTCTTTCAACTAAGGTTTCCGAGAAGTTCATCAAATGTCTAATTCCAACAAGGCAACCACAATATATTTAATCACTCAACGAAGGCACAATCTCGCTGGTCAAAGAGTTCTAACCTGAAAGTCCCAATAAGATGATCTGTATTATAGTATTCCTCAAAACAACACAATAAGCCCAAATTATGATTGTGCAAGATTTTTCTCTTCTTCAAGGTTAGGAATAATTCATCCAAGTTAGATCACTCAACTCCAAGGTTCGCAGGTTACAACCTTCAACGACGATCAACGATCTAATTCCTTAAGAAGCACGGGTAATCTATGTCAACAAAAATTTCTAACAACATTAATGAAAACCTTCAATGGTACCAGAACACTTAGACCAACACTCTAAACAATACTCTATGATCCCGAATATTCGCGATGCATATATCCCATAAGCATCAGGCAAGAATCCCAAAGTAGTATTATTATTTACATTTAGTTCGGTTCTAGGTTAGGTGCTAGGTATCCATCAAATATGACATACTCCTACCACTCCAAAATATATTCAACTCTAAGTACTCCAAAATAATCAGAATAACCTATAACCCAAGGTTCAGTGTCTAAAGTATCAACCTAATTCCATTAATTAATTAATACCATTCAAGTCGATCCTCAAGAATTTCTTACTTGCTTAGAAGATAGGGTAGACTCACAATCCTCAAACCAGGTAACAAGCGTTTACTAAACCTCAAACGTCCATAACTTTTCACGGGGTTCACTGATACGGAAATCGGTCAAACCAAGAATCTCAAGAGGAAAGATGGTAAGTATGAGAAATAAATCGAAGATTTGTCACAAGAGTGAAGACGAGAATTAATAAGAGAAGGATTGGAAAAGGCAGAACCAGGAAGAAAAGAATCAAAGATTCTAGATGACAGAGACCTAAAACGAGAAGGGAAAGTTTAGACCTCTAAGGTTCACGAGGGAACCAAATAAATTACTTCATCAACTTGCAGAGGAATGAGCACACAAGTCTTGGGTCGGTCCATCTGGATCTACTCTAACATCATGGAACAGGAATCTACTCTTGATCATCTGTAGCTTGAGCAAACTAAATCTGAGCTGAAAGGTCACCATTGTATCTTCCTTGTAGCACACAGTTGTCCACCCGAATAAAAAGGCATTGAGAGTTCTAAGCAGGTCTTGTCGCGATCAGGAGCAGCATCTCGTCAGCATTTTGTTCATTCATCTTCTTCCAGAAAAAAGCAACAAATATTCAATGCTAATCATTGAGTTACAAGAACATATAAACCTAACAGTTAAGTCCTTATTTTGTTTCTACTCATCTTTCACTAATGTGTCCTTAATGTTCAAATCATTTACGAGTATTTTTCCTAAAATCAGGTGTAAGCGTCGGGAGCAACAATGCTCTGATACCAACTATAATCCCCTAGAAAATATAACACAATACAGTGGCGGAAACACTGTAAAGTTGGGATTAAAATACATTGACAAACTATATCCTATTAAAAGAAATGGTAAGTCAATACAAAGGTCACTTTTTACAAAAGGGCTAAATAGAAAGTTCTCCAAACGGGTTATACCAATCCATAAATTACATGAATAGAGAAAGAGTAGGATCCACGCTACTCGCTAGCTCACACCCAAAATCCAGCAGCAAATACCTGTCCTGTTATAAACATAACAGCCACGTCAGTGGGGAGTAACTCGGACGTTCTACCCGCCATATTATATCATATGGAAAATAATAGTATTACTATACCAAAATACTTAAAATGGAAAACATTACAATTATATAATAAAAATGAGCTTTCGGAGAAAACTTAAAATATTTGCCAACCTGCAAAACAAACAAATCGATAATAATACAAATATTCAAAAAGGCGTTATGGATAGGATTAGTGTAGACGGCTAGACTTTAACCAGGAGAATACTAAAACCAGCTTCGAGAACTTAGTTCAAACAAATCAAACCTCGATCTCTAACTAGGTGATGGTGGGAATTGCCGTGGGTCCCGCCACCAAATGAGTCCAACTAGACCTAACATGTAGCTAGGGTAAGTCGGGTCGAGTCCACGGGGACGGTAGTAGGTGTCTAGACTAGGGTCAACTCACAAACATGACTAGGCTACCAAAACAACACAAAGAGAAGGAGAATTGACAAGAAGTGATTATCTATGATGATGGAAGGGGATGAAACTAGACTATCAATTAACTAGATATAACATGAACTAAATGGATGAACTAAACTAAAAACAATCAACTAACTAGATAAAAATATGCAAACAAGATGGAGAAATCAAATATGGGAAGGAGTAGGGTTAGTTTGGGTTCATAAGCATAGTAGGATAGTTAGGAAATCGAGGGTGTAAGCTTCACCTAGTTACTAAGGTCGGTCCGCGCTCTCACTACAAGAAACTAGTGTTATTCCTACGGACCCAATCCGTAGGAATCATGATCATTTCCGTCGGAATAAGCACTTTCCTACGGAAATTCTGTAGGAACCAATCCGTCGGTATATTTCGTCGGAAATAATTTGCTTCCTACGGTAGATTTTGTAGGAATTTAGTTTCCTACAGAATGTTCCGTCGGAATAATTCGTCACACTGATTTGTTGACCAAAATAATGGTCCTACGGAACATCGTCGGAAGGGTCTAAGTTTCCTACGAAGATTCCGTAGGAGAATATTTATTCCATTGGAATTAAAATTTGACTTTTAGTTTTACAGAATCCTAGATTTTCGTAGGAAACTTCAAAATTTCTATAGGATAAATAGCTGATTTTCACTAGTAGAAGAAAAATAGTACTCTGTACAAAATATACATTGGTTTTAGGAATACAAACTATTAATGTACTTCATTAACATTATAAACTTTTGTCACAGAACAAATTAAATTAAACAATTATTAAAAATGTTATTACGATCAAATATATCTTCTAAACACGTATCCTTCTTGCTCGCCTGATGCAAGGAGGATGCAGATAAAGTCCCTATACTTTGAATTTTCCTCTTCAGTAAAGTCCCTGTTGAATTTAAGAAAAAACGCTTTAATAGATCATTTCACGAGTTAATGTACCCACTCAGTGATTCATAATAAAATGCAGATAACCTGTGTGAGAGATAAATCAAAGGAGCACTAGCAAGTGCATAATAGCAAGTGAAGAGAACTAGAACAGGATTCAACCACTAATCACAAGTCACAACTCCTAAAAAGTCTGCTTATCTATCATTCTTCCTTTACCCTAAGTCTTCTTTTGTCTAGGTAGCATTTTAAACAAGCAATAGATCGCTAGTCTTCTTAGTGTTTCATAAAAGTTGGATTTCCTTGAAAAAAAACTTCCTTTAATTATATATATATATTTATGATTGACATCCATGACATAACAAATACCAAGATATGTATGGATCGCACTTAGCAACGTATGTACCCCACGAAGCTCACACCAAGCATTGTCGTTAATATTTACAACATTAGGTAATAACAACATGAGAACATTAACAACAGCTATCAATCTTTCTCAATAGAGCTGATGGCAAGTAATCTTTCTTGATGGACTGAAACAGTGTACAACAGCTATCAATCTTTCTCAAACATGAAATAAGCTGAAATATACAGGGTACTTGCATAGAATAATGAAGAGTAGAGACAAAAGAACAAAAAAAAAACAAAGGGAACTCAGGGTAGTTTTGTAGATTAAGAGTAATTAAATTAATTACCTTGAGCCAAAAAAGGCACATTGCTTTTGTATCCAGTTGCAAAGATGATAGAATCAAATTATTTTTCTTGACCATCCACGAATTTTGCGCCATTCTTAGTAATCTCCCTTACCCCATCCATAACCTATGAAGACGATCGATGATAAATTAATGTTAATTAACAATTGAACATGTGATTAATTAATAAAAAAGGGCCCTAAACTACAGCTAAGCAAACAACATACAGTGTACAACTCATCAATCACTGAACATTAGTGCTCCTAATTTAAGTTGTTGTCTTAGTTGAAAGGGTGTGTTTAGTATTTATTACCTTAATATTGCTGGACCTGATTAGCGAAAGGGATACCATGTCGAGCACTAGAGTCTTCCCAGCCACATTCTTAAGTTGCATTGGTCCGGTTTTTGGCCGTCGAAGGCCTATCCGGTCGTTGTTGCCAAGAGTGAGATTGACCACTGAGAGTAAGAACTTGTCTACTAATCTCAAAGAGAACCATTTGTTTAAACCCATGGCTACCCCAAACGTTGAGAAACCCAAGATTTCCCTTGGTAGAACACGCACCTATGAAATTTGGCAATATCCATTAGCGATTCCAAACTACAGCAGTTTTTTACTATTATCTCGATTGATCGAAGACAATATCAATGACAATAATAGTTCATTATTCCATAGGTTTGTAGTCAAAACAGACATTCTAAGTAACGGCCTAACATAACATAGCATACGACCGAGTAGATGATTGTCGAATACTTTAATTTAAATTTAAAAATGTAGCATGCTTGCTCAAAGTTTGGGCCATACCAAGTTCGTGGAACATCACTATGCAAGAGAAAAGGGTTACAAATGTTGAAGTTGCTAATTTCAGTAAACGAACACAAGTTTGAACAAGAATTAGGCATATCCAATTAGAGCAAAATAAATAATCAACGAGTGGAACTTGTAAAATGATGTCAAATTGATATACAAAAATCTAGCATCATTCTCAACACAAGGGAAAAGGAAACAAAAAAAGGAAAGATGGAAAGGAGTAATTGTTTGTATGTAGGTTGTACTGTTTCAGTTAGTAACATTGTTTGTATGTAGGTCCAAGTTAGTTTAAATTTAGTTGGACTGTTTCAGTGTAATACTGACAACCATATTCGCGAAGGTAATAAAAAGCATAGAGCAGCAATGTACCATGGTAGTGCTCTGAAGGTATTCAGTTCATGTAATGCGTCCTAGTGACGGTTCCCAACGCCCACTGTACAAATAAGAACGTCGAAAGTTCAATCAGACACAACTAAGGATCTAGAAATAGGTAATTAAAACCTCAAACTAAGGCAAAACCAAAACTTGAAGACAAAGATAAACACAAAGACCAAATCTTAAACATTAAGGCTATATACCTTGTTATAAAAATGTAAGGATAAATTGGCTGCATATGGTACTAAAGAAAGAATTACTCGTACCATTAAACATAACATAGAAATTATGGAAAACAACATGAAAAAACCGACACAAGCGTTAGTGGCAGCGCAGAGATGTCTCACATCTGAATTCAGCTACGATAACACCAAAAGAAGGATACAAAAATGAAGGCGATACTTTCATCAGCAAAAACAAATTTAACATTTCATCAATAAATCATTGAATCTAACCCTAGCCTTATCAATTATACATCATGGGTTACGAGAAAACCAATTGACAATAGTTGAAATCAGACCCATTAAAGAGATCAAAAGGAGGGATGAATAAAGAAAACATACTAGCGATGAAAAGGGGATGGCGGCAACACGAGATAGGGTTAAAATAGTTGGGAAAGTAAGTAATTTGGTACTGGCAATTTGGTACATTGATGTTGAGACTCGATGACGCCGTTTTGTTTAGGATTCTTGGCATAACCCATCTTTACTGGAGAAGAACGAGTAGAAGAAGATGAAGATGAATAAGCCCTAATTGAGTTGTTTTTGCCAAGGATGAGCAGAGAGCAGTATGAGAAACTGGGGTCGGAGATCAGAGAGCACTTCAGAGGGTTGATTTTAATTTTGTTGATTTTTCGATTTTAGGGGTTGCTATGTGATTTTAGGGTTATATGTGATGTGCGCCAACAGACAATGAACTGGGTTTATTAGATTAGATTATACGAAATACTTGAGAAGCTGATATTCTAAATTATTATAATACATAAATATTTAATTTAATACAAGTTTTTTTAATCATTTATAAATAAAATAATTATTAAAATAATATTAAAAAAAATTATAAATTTTTTAAAAATTATAAACATCATAATTGAGAAGTATATAATCCTAATATTAAAATAAATAAAAATTTAATGATAAAAATATTCTTTTGACATAAAAAAAAGGTAAAAGAAATTAGGCGTTCAGAAATATTTATAACCTGTATTCTGACCTAACCCAACCCTTGACTCGTATTACCCAACCCGTATTTGACCCGACTCATATATTGATCCGCCTTGAGGCCCGACCCTCCCGATCCGTTTGTCAAGTCTCCATGTGGGTAATATTTAACCCGTCACAAGTTTGTGACGAATATACTCGCCATAAACAAGAATTTGTGTTTATCTATATGAGTTTGGTGTCGGTTTTTGTAATTAACTGATTCTAAATTCTTATTATGATATAATTTCTCATGATTTGACTATACCTTACTCGAATACTCGTTAATCGTATGTGGTTGAAGATAGACAAGAAAGAAAAACAAGGGAAAAAAATACATATAACTATTACTAATAAAAATAATATACGAACTAGAAAAATTAACAAACATTAGTAAAAATTACTCCGTATATAAAAAACTATAATGACATGAATAACAAGGAAAAAACAAATATCCGTAACGCAAATAAAGTTAATATAAATTTTAGACGAAGTTACGAATATTAATAAAACTATAAAAAACTATAATCACACTACAATACAGTACTTTATAATACGGATCTGAAATTTCAAAACTGTTGTAAAGACAAAATCTATAGCAGAGATAAGCCCTTACTTAACAAGATTCCGATGTAATAGAAGGTTTCTACCTTCTCATTTTTGTTACGTATTAATATAATTTATCATTTACCAAAAAAAAAAAGAAAAGAAAACAAAGTCGTACAATGATGATACAAAATAACATGTAAAAAGTACAGAGTGTCATGTACTAGAAGTAAAAAAAAAAGTGACTAGACTCCATATCCGGTAAAAAGAGACAAAATATCATGACATATTGTGAAAATTCCACTCACTGATATATCTGAAGACAAAGCAATTTTATGGTAGGATTTAATTTTAGGTTTTAGTTTTGGTCATTTCGGGTTTGGTCAAATAGGAAGCGAGTACATTTCCGGGTAAAATATGGTGTTAAGTGTGTAAAAATAATAATAGTATATGTGGAGTAATTTTTTTTTTAATTTATGTATTAACTTTAGATAAATAGTTCATGAATTTTTTTTGGCCTACAAATTTTCCTACGGAGAATTTCGTAGCCCAAAACGTTTCCTACCAAAAATTTGTGGGAATTCCGTAGGGGTGCTTTGAAGGACCGACGGAATAGGATTCCGTAGGATAAATCTGTAGGAACTATTACTTTCCGACGCCTTTTAAGATCCGTAGGAAATTTTCCGTCGGAAATATCACTCATTCAAGTAGTGTCTCGCGTCAAAAACAAAACCCGAATACTCATGCAAGATGCTACCCAATACACAAGAATTCAATCATAAATCAACCACACAATGAGAAGAGGAAAACTAGCATGAGAAGGATGACCAATTCTACTCAAACAAGCAATTCAACAAACACATAGAGTGCCCAACATATGACTAGTAACAAAGAATCCACCTTTACCCTTAATCAAGCCCTAATCATCCATAATCCACACTTAATCCCCCTACTAACCCCACAACAAGTCTACTCGCACATAATCAAACTAACAATAACATAAACAAGAGAAATCAACACAAACATCAAAACATTCATTATGAACTAACAAGAACAATGAACAATATGTAAAGATTAACACTTGAATAACTAAACAAGGATTAAGAGAAAAGAGATTAAGAAGATTATACCAACTAATAAGAGGATGAAAAGATGAGAACTTGTATTAAAAAAACACCCAAAAATCTCCACCAAAAGTTGTCAAGAATTGATGGATTCTTCAAGAGAATTCTTAATACAAGATTAACTATCTAGATTAAGCTAAGATTAACAAGGATTAAGAAAAGATTAATATAAACTAAGCTAAGGATGAAGAGAGTCTAATTAGGGTTTAGAATAATGTAGAGTAGTCTAATGTCCTTAAACAATACAAAGAGAGGGTATTTATAAGGGTTCACAAGCAAAGGAGAAGAAAAGAAGAACACGGGGCTGTGTTGGGCTCATCCCGCCCGGGAAGGGATGATCCCGGTCGGGAAGGGACCCATACCGACCGGGAAGGCCTCTTTCTCGGTCGGGAAGAGGCTCCAGTAGCCGCGCTTGCTTTGCACTCTTCATCCCAGTCGTGATGGCTCTCATCCCGACCGGGATGGGTCTTGTAGGCCTCAAATAAGCTCTCAAGGGTCCTTACTTGCTCTTCATGGGATTCTCATCGATTCTCGGTGATCGGGAATGGGTCCCGAGGGCTCGGGAATGGGTCCCAAGGGCTCAGGATCGAGTCTAAGCTACCGGGTGATCGTTGCTTCTCTTCGTTGGCTCCAAATGTGTTGGAAACGACTCGGAATCGTTCCACCTCTCCAAGATTGGTCTTAGGAACCTAAAAAGAACTTGAAGAAGCGTAAGTATCCTAGAAACCGCTCCAAAGAGCGATTCCACAAGAGAAACCGGGACCAAACACAACAAATAAGCACTACAATACACACTTATCAACTCCCCCACACTTAACCCTTACTCGCCCTCAAGTAAGCACAAACTAACTAAAAACTAAAAGAATCTAGACTACTAACCGAGCGGGTATTAGTGCACCCTACGCCCTTTAAACTCACGCGAGAACACTTAGAGGAAAAGTGCTCTCCGTAAGGCAAGTGAGGTCTTGCGACAAAACTGTGGATGCACCGAACACGAAAACACACAAACAAACACACACACAAACAAACAAACACCAAACGGTTGCATCCAAGAAGAAACAAATACCGCTTCCCTCTACAAAGTGGTGAAAGAAACACCGGTTAGGGACTTAAGGCAAGTGACAACATTCCCAAACTAATAAGACAAATCAAAATGGACAAGACCCTAATAGTATGACAACAAATCAATAAGAACGTTGGTAACTTACCTAGGTTCCTCCTAACCTTCTAATAACGTACCACGGGACGATAGGCGGGATGGAAAAAAGGATGAACCACGGAGTTAGTCGACACTGTAGGTAAGTGAAGCCCCGCCCCCTTTAGCGATGAGCTAAGAGGGTCTTCCCATGTCCAAAATCGCCCAACTAGTCCAAGTAAAAAGGTGGATAAGGTTGCAAAGTGGGGAAGACCAACTATTTACCGCTATCATCCTTCCTAGGGACTCGGTTCTTTGGCAGTCTCTTCACGGTAGTGGTCGGAAGAAGACTTATTTTTGAGGGTGAGAGTTCTTTTTGTGAGATGATTTTCTTTGGCATTCTTTTCTTATGCATTTGGCCTTTGAGTTGTTATGCCACTTCTTTTTCTTCTTTTGTATTTTGTTTTTGTTTTGTTGTGCCTTATCTTTTTCTTCTTTCTTTTCTATCTTTCTTTTTCTTTTTTCTTTTTTTTTCTTTATTTTCCTTTTTCTTTATTTTTTCTTTCTTGCAACTTATTTGTGGAAATGTGTAAGATGTAGAGGAAATGGGTGAGTCGGGGAGCGTTCTTCCCTTCAAACCCACAAAAAGGGGGAAAACTTGGACTAATCAAACAACTTCGAACATGGTCACCTAAGGGACGGGACTCAGCAACCAAGGCCTTTTCACTCCATGGGTGTTCATATTGGTCAAAATGCAAATCCCGTAGTAAATCCCTAGTAGACTAGGTGGACTCAAGGTAAGAAACCAACGAAATCATTGATTTAAGGTCATTCTACTAGACTAAAGTTCAAGACTCGATTCACATCACTAGAAAGGGAAAGTAAACACTCACGTACTAGCCTCAAAACCGGGTTTTTGAAAACCCTTTTATTACACACTAGACACAACTAAACAAGACAACACAAAGACACAACAAAACGAAAGGAAAAGAGACAAACACAACAAAACAAATTAAAACAAAATAAGAGTAAAGAGAACAAGCACATAAAGAAAACAAACACCACCCCGAAACTTCCAAACAAGTTACCACATCAACCACAAACTTCACAAAGATCCACCCGAGCACACCATCACAAATCTCCTCCAAACTCCACAAAAAAGGGGAAAATGAGAAAGAATTGAAGGGGTATTACCGGATGTCTTGAGCCTTTCGAAACTCGTGGCGATCAAGGAACCTGCAAAGGAAATGGGGAGGCAAAACACACAATACAGCAAAATTACGACACAACGACGCAAAAGGAAAAGACACAAAGGGGAATCTTTTTGGTTTTTTATGAAATTTTTCAAATTTTTAGGGGTTTTTAAGATTTCTTTCGAAAAAACTACGAAAATAAAACTAAAATAGCCTAAGATATCGCTCCCCCACACTTAAACCGAGCAATGTCCTCATGCTCGATCAGTAGTGTGTGGAAGACACAAAAAAAAGAAAGGAAAAAGGGAAAATAAAGCTAAAAATCAAAATGAATGTGAAGAAAGGGTCGAATGCGTCCAGCCGGGGTGGAGTCAAGTCACCAAGGGCCGAGACAAGAAAAGATATGGGTGGGGGAAGAAATAAAAAGAAGAAAATAAAAGGAAGTGGGAGGGAAGGGCTTGGTGTAATCAAGTCACCAAGCCCGGATTCCGCCTAAATCCGACTAAATTCTACCAAAAGAAAATAAAATAAGGAAAAAGTGAAATTACTTGTCAATTTGGATTTTTGAAATGACTCTTTATGTAGTCACGTCATCGAGAGTCGGGAGCAATGACTACCAAGGCCCCGAGGGCCACCATGACACAAAAATGATAAGGGAAGGGGAACATACAAAGGGAGACAAGAAATAAAAGACGGAAAAGAAATGAGAGTCGCCTACCAACGGTTAACAACTCACTAACTCCATTGTCTCAATGATCGATATCGGCACGTCGCTTGTCTTCATCAATGTTATTCCCCTTCTTGTTCAATGTACTCGCACAGTTGAAGTTTTAGGCTTGCATTGGTGTGATGGGGGTGGGATTTGAAGTTGAACTTGGTGTATAGTGATGATAAGGGTGTATATATGGAGTGCAAGAATGGGACGATAGAGGCAAGGGTATCGAGGGAGGTTGGGAGGGGGTGTAAAATGGTTGGGCGGGGCTTAAATGAGGTATCAAAGGCAAACGAGACTGTTGAGGACCATCCCGGTCGTGACCAACCCCATCTCGGTCGGGATGGTTCCTTCCCGGTCGGGATGACAATGATCCCGGTCAGGATGGACAGGCAGTAGCTCCAACTTTCGTGCACACATCATCCCGGTCGGGATGACTCTTCTAGCCCTTCAATCCTCTTGAAAACTCCACCCACAAGTCAACTAATACATCGGGGTTTAGAATCCCGTCCCCAAAAGCTTGCCAAAAGCTCAAAAACCCAACTTCCTTGCTCAAGAACCAAGCTCTATCAACAACCACTCCTCTCTAAGCTTTATCTTCACTTCACACCTATCAAATAAGCTCAAAACATCCATCAAAATCCCTCCCTCACATCGCTCATCAAATAACCAAATAACAAGAATTTCACAAAACACACAAGAATAAGAAAGAGATATATACAATAAGACAGTTCTTTTAGAACTCCGTCAAACCAAGGGTGGTGGGTTCTTCATTCATTTTTTTCAACAACTTCATAGATAACTCCATCGCCTTCAAGGGCACGAAGTAACAAGTCGAAGACTCTCGAGAAATCTTCGATCAAGCTTGTGGAATACCAACCTCCACTCCAAGGGTCCTCACAACCTTGCCTAGAAGTTCCCGGGGCATCCCGATCTACTAAGTTCAATGGCTTGAACTTGTACTTTCGATCCTTCGGTATATACCCAAACTTCATGTCAGGCCTCAAGGAAGGCTCAACTCTCTTTTTACCAACCGACCTATCTTCAATCACGTCATATGGGCATTCATCCGCCCCAAGCTCGAAATCATCATCTTCCATTCCACACAAGTTGTCATACTTCAAACTTTCACTCGACTCATTCCCTAGATCTTTGTCACTAAAGGCATGGATCATATTACATGATTCTTCATATATAGGCGAGGTGTTGCCTTGGAGGTCAAACACGAGCTTCTCATCGCCTAGCTCAAAAGTAATCCTACCCTTCTTGACATCGATCATTGCATCGGCGGTATGTAGAAACGGGCGCCCTAGGATAATAGGAGTGATGGTATCCTCCGGCATATCAAGCACGAGAAAGTCTACCGAAATGAAGAATTTCCCTATTCTTAATGGCACATCCTCTAACATTCCTAATGGTCGATTAAGCGAACGATCGGCCATTTGGAGTGTGATCGAGGTACACTTAAGCTCTTTCATCCCAAGTCGCTCACAAATAGAATAGGGAAGAATGCTCACACTCGCTCCCAAATCACATAATTCCCTTTCAATCTTCAAGTTCCCTATGGTGCACGGGATTAAGAAACTACTCGGATCCTTCAACTTAGAAAGTGTAGAGCCTCGAATGAGCTCGCTCACCTCTCTCGTGAACGCTATGGTCTCTTCCTTGTCGAATGATCTCTTCCTAGCCAATACTTCTTTCATGAATTTGCCATATGCCGGGACTTGGGTAATTAGCTCGGTGAAAGGGATGCTCACATCCAATTTCTTCACTATATCCACAAACTTGTCAAATTGGGCATCCATCTTAGTCTTCATTTGCCTAGTTGGGAAAGGCAACTTAATATGTAGCTTGTCTTGCTCATTAGGTTGGGACTTTTCAATTGACACTTTCTTATTTCCTTTGTCTTTCTCTTGGGGTGGGGGAAGCTTGTCTTCATTAGGTTTTTCAACCTCCCACAAAACTTGCTCTTCCATGAAATTTTCCCAATTTTCATTGCTTTGAGATGGAGATTGCACTTCCTTCATTGCTTCATGCTCAATAGGAAACAAGTGAGAATCATAGGATGCACCGCTCCTCAAGGTAATGGCATTCACATGTTCAAACTTCGTCGGTACACCTTGAGGAGGTAGTTGACCCTTTTGTCTTGAAGAACTAATCGAAGCTACTTGAGCTAGTTGGGTTTCAAGCATTTTTACATGCGTATCTCTTGCCGTGTTTTCCATTTGAAGGTGAGTAAAGAATTCTTGTTGAGCTTTTTGCATCTCCAATTGGCTTCTTTGTATCTCCAAGATTGTCTTTTGCATTTCCGGATCTCTAGGTGGAGATTGTTGATTGTGTGGGGTATTGGTAATGGCTAGGGAAATGCCATAATCATGAATGGGAGACCAGCTTCTTTGCTTGCTTTCTTGTTAAGTATTTTGGGACCCTTGTTGTTGTTGAAAGTTCCCTTGGAAACCTTGAGTATTGCCTTGATTTAGGCCTTGAGAGTTACCATGATTGTGATTGTGGTAACCTTGATAGTTGCTTTGGTATCCTTGAGATTGTTGGTTTCCTTGGAAACCACCTTGATGATTGAAGTTCCCTTGATTATGGAACCTTTGATTGTTGTTGAAGGCACCTTGGTTATGTTGTTGGATGTTGTTGAAAGGCCTTGGATTTCCTTGATAACCTTGGACGCCTTGGTTGTTGTCCCTTAAGGGAGGAGGAACAAAGAATGGACGGTGATGTTGTTGAGATTGTGTTGGGAAGCTTGGAACATATGTTGATTTGGCACATTTTGAGGCTTGTGGGGGAAATATGGAACACCTTGCTTGTATGCTTGAAAGGCATTCACTTGCTCAATACTACGTCGAAAATGTTGAGGTTCATGTCCAAATATTCCACAAATCTCGCATATCCCATAATAAGATGTAGAAGGAACCACTCCCATAGCATTAACTTGATGAATCGGTTGTTGATTGGAGGAACTAGTGCTTTGACCTTGATAGAAATTATTTTGGAGCTTCTTGTCAATAGTATCCATGTGGGTCTTTAATTGTGCTCCAAGGTTGGCAATTAATTGTGTAATGGCATCAATCTCATGTCTTCTCCCTCTACTTTCTTTCCTTGGCCTAGAGTATTGAGAATTATGGACCGCCATTTCTTCAATTCTTGACCAAGTTTGGTCATCATCCACTTCGGTGAACCTTCCATTGGAGCCCATATTGAGTATGGCTCTTGAGTCCTCATATAAACCGTTCCAAAATTGTTAGACTAAAAACCATTGTGAAAGTCCATGGTGGGGGCACGATCTAACCAAAGCCTTGAACCGCTCCCATGCTTCATAAAGGCTCTCTTCATCCCGTTGTTGGAAACCGGTGATGGAGGCCCTTAGCAAATTCGTCTTTTCCGGACGGTAAAACTTTTGGTAGAACTCCAATGCAAGTTTCTTCCAAGTATCAATCCCCATGCTTGCCCTATCGAGACTCTTAATCCATTGCTTCGCTTTTTCAATGAGAGAGAACGGGAAAAGTACCCAACGAATTTGATCTTGAGTAACCCCGGGTTGAGATATAGCGTCACAATAATCGGAGAAAGTCTCCATGTGTTGATACGGGTCTTCGGTGGGCAAACCACTAAATTGATTCCTTTCTACAAGTTGGATGAATTGTGTCTTTGCCACAAAATTTCTGGCATAAGCGGCCGGTAAAGTGCTTGGTCCGGGCAAAACATCCTCTGTAAATGTAGAATGAGATGAGAACTTCGACATTGTTGGATAAGCGGGTGATGATGGTGTGGATGGTGTTGATGTAGATGTTGAAGGAGAACTAGGTTGAGAAGAGTGACTAGAAGAAGTACCAAAGGGATTGATGAAGGTCCCTTCGGTATTGCCTTGAGATGGTTCGTTCAAGTCAAATCCTTGAGCTTGCTCTTTAATGGTATTTCTAGTGCCCGGTTGACAATTTCTAACACGATCAATCGTTCGTTGGCGAAAGGCACTAAAGAGTCTCTCCGGCTCTGGATTGAAGAGAAAGAAGTCGTCTCTCCTCCTAGGCATGCACTACACACTTGGAACAAACGTGAGAATACCTAGTGCTTTATGGGCACTAGGCAAAGACAATAAACAAACACAACCCAAGACAAAGAGAGGAGAAAGCTATAAAAACAAAGAAGAAGACTACAAAATATGCACAATGGATGGAAAATAAAAACACAAAACGGTAACTAAGTCTAGCTAATAAGCAAACTAAGTCTAAACATCCACCGTCCCCGGCAACGACACCAAATTGATGGTGGGAATTGTCGTGGGTCCCGCCACCAAATGAGTCCAACTAGACCTAACACGTAGCTAGGGTAAGTCGGGTCGAGTCCACGGGGACGGTAGTAGGTGTCTAGACTAGGGTCAACTCACAAACAAGACTAGGCTACCAAAACAACACAAAGAGAAGGAGAATTGACAAGAAGTGATTATCTATGATGATGGAAGGGGACGAAACTAGACTATCAATTAACTAGATATAACATGAACTAAATGGATGAACTAAACTAAAAACAATCAACTAACTAGATAAAAATATGCAAACAAGATGGAGAAATCAAATATGGGAAGGAGAAGGGTTAGCTTGGGTTCATAAGCATAGTAGGATAGTTAGGAAATCGAGGGTGTAAGCTTCAGCTAGTTACTAAGGTCAGTCCGCGCTCTCGCGTCAAAGACAAAACCCGAATACTCATGCAAGATGCTACCCAATACACAAGAATTCAATCACAAATCAACCACACAATGAGAAGAGGAAAACTAGCAAGAGAAGGATGGCCAATTCTACTCAAACAAGCAATTCAGCAAACACATAGAGTGCCCAACATATGACTAGTAACAAAGAATCCACCTTTACCCTCAATCAAGCCCTAATCATCCATAATCCACACTTAATCCCTCTACTAACCCCACAACAAGTCTACTCACACATAATCAAACTAACAATAACATAAACAAGAGAAATCAACACAAACATCAAAACATTCATTATGAACTAACAAGAACAATGAACAATATGTAAAGATTAACACTTGAATAACTAAACAAGGATTAAGAGAAAAGAGATTAAGAAGATTATACCAACTAATAAGAGGATGAAAAGATGATAACATGTATTAAAAGAACACCCAAAAATCTCCACCAAAAGTTGTCAAGGATTGATGGATTCTTCAAGAGAATTCTTAATACAAGATTAACTATCTAGATTAAGCTAAGATTAACAAGGATTAAGAAAAGATTAATGTAAACTAAGCTAAAGATGAAGAGAGTCTAATTAGGGTTTAGAATAATGTAGAGTAGTCTAATGTCCTTAAACAATACAAAGAGAGAATATTTATAAAGGTTCACGAGCAAAGGAGAAGAAAAGAAGAACATGAGGCTGTGCTGGGCCCATCCCGGCCGGGAAGGGATGATCCCGGTCGGGAAGGTACCCATCCCGGCCAGGAAGGCCTCCTTCTCGGTCGGGAAGAGGCTCCAGTAGCCGCGCTTGCTTTGCACTCTTCATCCCAGCCGTGATGGCTCTCATCCCGACCGGGATGGGTCTTGTAGGCCTCAAATAAGCTCTCAAGGGTCCCTACTTGCTCTTCATGGGCTTCTCATCGATTCTTGGTGATCGAGAATGGGTTCCGAGGGCTCGGGAATGGGTCCCAAGGGCTCGGGATCCAGTCTAAGCTACCGGGTGATCGTTGCGTCTCTTCGTTGGCTCCAAATGTGTCGGAAACGACTCGGAATCGTTCCACCTCCCCAAGATTGGTCTTAAGAACCTAAAATGAACTAGAAGAAGCATAAGTAGCCTAGAAACCGCTCCAAAGAGCGATTCCACAAGAGAAACCGGGACCAAACACAACAAATAAGCACTACAAAACACACTTATCACTAGGCTACTCAACCATAATAGGACGACGACTTATAAATGTGTGGCCCTAGTTTAAGATAATATGCACACCCCTCCCGAGCACCATAAATACTCAGTTCAACCCGACGGCGTCTTACACTGCGAGGCACGAGTTTAAGGTCAAAATGTACACACACTCCCGAACACCATATACGCTCGGTTCAACAACTAGTGTGCCCCATAAAGACACACCAGCCTTATAGATGATGGCAAAACCGTGAACCCTAGAATATATTACTCTAACCTCACACTAGCCCTTATTCCATAACTCCAAAACAAGCCATTATCGATATTGAGAATAAAAAATCATTATAAAGAATATGAAGATAAAAAGAATAAACAATTTATATTAAAAGGGAAACTTTCTATAAATAGAAACTTACTAATTTTAGAAACTCACTTCAAATAGAACTTCGTTATAGAAAATACGTAAGTTATTAAACTATGTGAAATGTATTAAAAATAGCATTTTTAACGAAATTAACATTCTATTATTATCGTCGTTATCGTAACTTTAATATAATTCTCAATTCGTTACTCAAAATATAAATATAAATAATAAGTCAATATATATTATTTTATAAAAAATTAAGAAATCGAGTTAAAATTATAAATTTTAGAAAAGAGATGTTTTAAGAAAAACGATATCAAAATTAATTGAGTCGACGAATTTTATAAATTAAACGTGATATTATAAAGCTTTCAAATTAGTTTTAGCAAATAGATTTTATCAATAAATAATACTGATTTTACTAAAAATAATCAATCGTAGACAAATGAGAAATTATTAGGAAAAAAAGTCTCGAATAAAAATGTAGTTAAAACAAAATCGATTATTTTCTCAGTTATTAATATAAGTCATAAAATGAAATTAATTTATTAAATGAGTTTACTAATCTCAATTATAATATAAAAATACGATTTTGAGTTAAAATTATAAATTAATGAAATATGACGAAAATATGAAATCGATATTATTTAGTTACTTGTGTCACGATAACCAACAAAATATTATAACGATCGTAAAAAAATAAATTATTAACGATTTATAAAATGATATCGAAAACTTGTAAAATATTTATAACGTACACGATTTAAAGATAATAATTTAGCAAATAAATAAATCGCTAAAAATTCGAAAACCTAAGTTAAAATATTTACTACATACTACTACTCAAACATACGATATAAACCGAGTAACGTCCTAAAGTTACCTTGAGTCGAAAAGATAACCCCGAAACATCTGCTCGTCTAACAGCCTGACCTCCAATCTTGAATTCCAAAGTCGTCTTGAACCCTCGTTCTAGTAAAACTTCATACTCCAACGAAATCGGGAAAGAAACAGAAATAAAGGAATCGGATTAAGGATCGATAAACGAATAGAGGAACGAACGAGCCACAAATCAGGAGGAAACAGCGGCAGTCGAACAACTAACAATAACAAATGGCGAAAACCAAAATAGGATGAAAACGAGCGAAGAAGAAGAAGAAGAAAAACGAAAAAGAAGAAGACAAACGTAGAGACGGAAAAAAAAAATATCGACAGCCGAACCGCATAAAACAACAGTAACAAGACCGATTAGACACGACAAAAAGTGACAAAACAGGAGCAGCATGATAACACAAGTAACAAGAACGACCCAAAAGTCGAGACAGAAAACAAGAGAAGACCGGGAAAAAAGAAGACGAGAAACGGGACCGAGATCGACTTACACAGCAGCAGAAATGCTAGTAACTGAAACAGCAGCAGCGTGAAAGAAGGGAGAAAAGGGGAAGGAAGACGAAGAAGAAACAAGAAGCAAGAAGTAAAACGCAACAGTAGCAGCATCACGCAGCAGCAGGACAGACACGGACACACGGACAGCACCCACAGTAACAGAACAACAGCAGCAACACAAATACACCAAAGTAACAAGCGGCAAACTAAAAAGATGAAGATTAAGAAAAGGAAGGAGGAATAGACGAGGAAGGGGCAAACAGCAGCATCAAACAACCACCGAGAGCAGTAAAACAACAAATGAAAGAAGAAGAAAAAGAAGAACAGCAGAAATGGCAGAAGAAACGGACAGCAACAGCGCATAGTAGCAACAACAACAACGAGAATTCGAAAACGAAGGGGAAGAAGAAGAAGAAGTGGAAGAAAAAGAGGAGCAAGGAATTACCTTACAAAATCAGGCGACAGAGAACAACAATTGCAATAAACCGTGACAACGGAAGATTTACCAAATAGCAACGGCGGCACCGTAGCAGCAGCAGTGTACAGAGGTCGAAGATGATGATGGGGAACAATCGTTGTTGGTCGAAGAAGAACAAAAAGGGAGGATGAGGTGGAAGAAGAATACGATGGAGGCTGGTATAAGGTGTGATTAATAACATAAAAAAAGGAAGAGGAGGTGAAAGATGAAGGATGAAACGGTGGAGTCAAGAGGTGGAAAGGGAAATGAATGCAAGTGGAAAATGAATGTTAAAAAGAAACGGTGGAAACTGAAACCAAAGGGAGTGAATGAGACGCATTGAAACAAATAGTAAGGGGACACATTAATCACAAGTGGAAAATGAATCAGCCACTAATAAAGTCGGTAAAACTAATAAACGGATTAATTAAATAAATTTCGGGACGATAAGTTGACTAACCCAAAAGTTGAATTAAATACGAGTAAATAAAATTAATAAATAATCGGGCCGTCAAGTAAAATGAGTAAATAATGTATACCAGATGAAAACGAAGCTTATAGAAATAATTAATTAGACGTTGAAATAGTATTTCCCGATAAATAATAAATTTTCGAAAAAGTAAATTAAATTGATTTCTCGATAAAATGTAATAAATGTTTTGACGAAACTTAAATTAAATGAGCTTCTAGTCGAAAATAGAAATTCGAGCGTTTATAAAAATAACTAAAAAGAATTTAGAATTTAAATCGTCGAAATAGATTTTCGATAAAAATTAAATTAAATGTATCAAATAAATTGAAACAGGAGTATTAACATGTTTTAAATATGAGAAGAGTTTCCGAGACAAATAGAATTTTAGGAGTTTGAAACGATTTAAACGATAAATTCGTTTTATAATAATTTTAAGAATTACGAGTTAAATCATAAAAAATAAAAATACGAACAAAATTTTAATTTAATTTAAATTTATAAAAATCAGGGGTGTTACAACGTGATTACACCTACGTCCATTTTTCACCATTCTTTTAATTTATTTTCCTTCATTTTATTTTCAATTTCTTCCCCACTTTGCTAGGATCTAGGTGACGTGATTATACCTAGGTCCGCCATCCTTTTGTCCTTTATTTTTTTTTTCAAAAAAAAAAATTACGAAAAATCCCAAAAACATTTGAAAAATCATAAAAATCCAAAAAGATTTTTCTTATTTTTCTTTTTTCGACTTTTTTGATCTTTTCCCCTACTCGTGCATTGAGAACAATGCACAGTTTTAGTGTGGGGGAGAGATCTACTATCCTTTCCTTTTCATTTTTCTTTTAAAAAAACCAAAAAATCGAAAAAGATTTTATTTTTCTTTTCGTTTTAGTTTCAAATTTCTTTTCATTTTAGTGTCCCTCTTATTGCTTTGCTCTCTTCTTTGTCACAGGTACGCCGCCAACCTAATAGCATATGGACGTAAGGTAGCGAAATTGAAGATCAATCGGTAATATCTTCTACCTTTGTTTTTTTTCCCTTCTCTTATTTACATGGAAGTATGGGTTTGTATGCTGTTTGGAGGTTCACTTGTGAACATTTTGGAATTGGTAGCTATGGTTGTGTTGACTATTGATGGAGATCGGAGTGCTTGGCCTTACTTGTTTCTTTGCTCTTTTGTGTCCTTTTTCATTTTTGTATAGTATGTCTGGGTACAAGTTTTCGAAAACCCGATTTTGAGTTAGTGTCGAATGTTTACCATTTTCTCATTAGGAACCCATTTTGATTTTTGGACATTGTTCTAGTAGAATGACCTTGAACCAATGATTACATTGAATTTTTACCATGAGTCCGTCTTTTCTACTAGGAGTCTACATCGGGATTTGTCTTTGACCACTTTGATCACCCATGGAGTGATAAGGCCTTGGTTACCGTTTCCCATTTTCTTAGGTAACCTTACTTGAGAAGCCACCTTTTAGTCTAAATTTCCAAATTTTTGTGGGTTCAGAGGGGATGCATACCATACTAGCCAATTTACCTACCATTAATACATTTCCACAAAATAAGTTTGCAAAAAAGAATTGCTTGGCCATGAATCTCAATTTCATCATTTAGCCAAATATGGGCTATATACCCAAAGCAAAAAGGGAGAAAAATGAAGAAGGGCTTCTTATCAAAACAAAAAGAAAAAAAGAAAAAAAAAAGCCCTCAAACGAAATCAAAAAGAGAAGGGAAAGAAAAACCAAAAGAAAATCAAATCTCGAAAAACATTCCCATATCCAAATAAACTCTTAATTGACATATCGTCGTTAAGTGCCTACTAGAGGACTGAGTCTCGAGGAAGGAAAATAGCGGTGATTAGTCGATCCTTACCATTTTGCAAACACTTGTTCACTTTTTGTTTGGGCTAATTGGCTTTCTCGAGTTTGGGACGACCTGACGGACGGGGTTTGTCGTGAATCCCAATCGATCAAAGTAAAACCCACTAATCCTAAACTTGGGTAGTCGAGGGTAAGTCGGGTCGAATCCACGGGGAAGATCTAGCTAAATAAGGGTCTCGGTCAAGCTAAGGTATTAGTCAAAGGAAGAGAATAATTAGTTGGAAGGGGTTATAAACAACTCAACTAAGCGAATAAAACAGAAGTGAAATAAACAAGTCAAACAAACAAATGAAATAAATACGATAAAAAGGACTAGGGTCAAGACCAATGAGGTAGTTTCAAGGGAGTTATCATAGTTCACAAACTAGTCGAATATGGTCGGTAATAAGGAAAATAAAGGGTCTCTCTCGAGTCTCTATCTACCCCGGACGATCCTAATAACGGGCTCTCGCACTTATTACTAGGTCGACCCACCCCAAAGAAAGCTCAAGAATATAATTCATCTATCGTGGCCAAGACAAGCGAATCATACAAAAAAAACGCAATCAATGGAGACTACCAACAATAATACACAAAGTTCATAAACACACAACAAACCCACAAAACGAGACAAACCAAGCCTTCCTCAACCCTAGAAATTAACTACTCAAGCATGATTAAAAATAAACTAATTAAGTTACCCATTATTCTAATCATAATATTAAACATGAAAAACTAATAAAGATGCAAGATTTAAACTAATTAAGCATAAAACAATGTAAAACTCATAAACGTAAAAGATAACGATAATGAAAAGGAGAGAAGAAAATATACCAAATTGGAGAGGAAAATTGCATAGATGGAGGAAAAATAGTGTAAAAAGTACCCAAATAATTAATGATCAGACTAGTCTAACCCAAAGTAATTAAGACTAAAAAATGAAATGGACGAGAGAACAAAACTAAATCTTATTGCTTTCCTACTCTACGTGCTACCTCGACTTGTTACTTCTACTCTACAGCTCTACGGCTCTCCCTTCCGGCCTCCTATGCTGCGTGTTGCATTGTGTTTCTTGTAATGCCCCTGCCGCACACTCCCTTCTCATTTTTAATTCCAACTTTTCCTAACTACTACCCATGTCCACTACTTCTCACTGGGCCCCTCCTGTTCTAATCTTTTCAAAGAGCCTCAAATTCCATCCTTCTCCATAATGGGCTGGCAATTCTGTTCGTTTGGTGATTTGGGTCCGACTTTCACCTTGATTCAATAGTTACTGCTTTGTAGCTCGATTTTGATCCGTGAACTAATGGAATTGAGTCTCGCTCCCTTCTACAAACTTTTAGGTCTCAGACTTAGCTTCCCAACGCATCATGAATCACTCAATTCCGATGTCGTATGAGTGAGATATCATCGTTTTAAGACAGTCCGATCAAGTAGGCCTTGGCCATTTGCTTGACCCTCTTTGTTCATTGACCCGGTTTTTCTCGTCTTTACTCAGTCATTCTCCAGACGGTACCTACAAAAATACAAATGAGATAAAGGAGTACCAAATTCTCGGAAAATAACAATTATTACGATAATTATTACTGAGACGATAATAAACACTTAATATAGTATAAGAACATAAAATGAGCTATAATAACAATTAAGCACACAAAATTGACCCGAATAAGTAAATAAATGTGGGTAAAATAATGACTAAAATGACGATTATCAACTCCCCCACACTTAAACCTTACTCGTCCTCGAGTAAGCTCAAATAGTCTACGACAAAAGCAATTTATTCACTAAATAAGCAAATAAAACATAATAGCCGATACGAGACAATAAACGGGCTCGCTCCGTCCCTTCAACTCACAACGAGATACTATGAGGAGAGTATCCGCTTGCAAGGTAAGTGGGGTCTTGCCAAAATTGCGAGACGACCAACAATAAAGCACAAAACTCGATAATAAAATGTTCGTCTTTTGTCAAAACGAGTCACCTCCCTCAACAAGGCAACTAAGCAAATCCCTAATAATCGATAATCAAAATTCTAAAATCCAACTAAAACATAAAGGATGACAAAGAAATACTTCACAAGTTGCATAGTCGTATTGTACATCTACTAATCTATAACGTCGGTAAGCAAAATAGGGTGTATGGCAGAAATGGAGTGAACTAACATGGCGTTATAACCGAAAATGAAACACAAAGTCCCTCCTCCCACATAATGGGAGGTTCAGATCGTCCCGGTACCAACTTTGTGACTAGAAGGGAGGCCAAATTTATTTGTGAGATGGATAAAAAAATAATAAATATGTATAAGCTCACTTATTTGAACAACTTTCTTTTCTTTTGATTATCTTCTTTTTCATTTTTCTTTCTTTTCATTCTTTTCATTTTTTTTTTCATTTGTTTTTGAAACACTTCGAATTATTGATAAGTGACATTTTTTTTCTTCTTCTTTTGATTTTTGATTTTGTCACTTTGAATAGTAATGTGAGCACTTATTAAACTTTGCTTTGTTTTTGCATTTTCACAATTTTCTCATTTTTGTGGGATTTTTGTGATTTTGTAATGGAGATAGTGTCACCAAGTCGGAATCCGGTCACCATTGATACGAGTAAGCTCGAACCCGACCCGATTGTGCTTGGACCGAACAAAGCCCACAATGAGACGATGCACTCACTCGGGGTATTCGAACCAAGCCCAATAAAGCTAGGCGTGTGCATGCTTACCCATGTCCCAAATATGGTCTAGGTGCATTAGAGAAAATAAAGATTATGGAGGATATGGGGATGATATCAAGCGTGATCCTTACTCCAAATAATCAGGAACAATCTTCTCATATTTGGCAACAAAATGAATGAGTATCAAGGTTGATTTGATATTTATTTCAAGGGAGATATGCGTGAGATCTACAACCCAAATAAAGAGGCGATATTCTTTTAATTAGGAAGTAAGAATAGTAATGATATCTTCAATATCATTTCAAGATATACCTAGGATAAGATATTATATTCTCTAGATTAATTACTAGTTTTAATTTGATGAGTATCTCGTAAAATATATTCGAGATTATATTTGTGTAAGGCTATAAAAGCCACGTTCCATGTTAGCATAAGGCATTCAATGATTAAGCAATAAAAATTCAGCAAAGTTTTTGATTTTAAATCAACTCTTGTGTTTTATATTTCGAGAAAGTACTTCGAAATTGCGTTGAGGAATTGGTGCGCCAATCTCTACGTTATTAGTTTCGGATTCAAGGTCGAATTCGGGCTAAATATCTTTGGTTACGTTTGTCTTTTATTTCATCACAAAAATCCTTACGTAATTCAAAGTATTTTCTTTCCTAAAATAGACGTGCCACAAAACACAAAATCCAGGAAGACCTTAACCACGAACAAAGGTTATATTAACCTTAGGTCAATTTCACTCCAAAATCCACGTCATCACTCAAGGTTACATTAACCTTCGACCCGACTTTCATTTCCTAATCTAAACCGCTTCCGCATTCGCATCATTTGGTATCAGAGCCGTGTTTAGCGACATGGGAGATAACGAAATCAACGACAACAATGTCAACAATGACGCAAGCAGCTTCAATACTGGAGGGAGTAATGACGACAATCTCATCCAACAATTGCTCCGTGCCTTGCGCAATTTGCCCGAGAACAGACCTGGGGGAGGTGCCAGGAGATTCGTGGATGTGCCCAAACCCCATGACGAATTCAAAGTCACGGAGTTGCCTGAATTCGGGGGAGGGATAGATCCGGAAGAATACTTGGACTGGGAGCGTCAAATCGAGAGGATGTTCGAATTCAAGGATGTCCCCGATGAGAAGCGTTGCAAGTATGCTATCTTGAGGCTAACAAAAAGTGTGTCCCTATGGTTCGAAAGTATGAAGACTAGGCGAGCACGGGAAGAAAAGCCTAAGATCCAGTCATGGGAGGAACTCAAAAATAAGTTACGCAAGAGGTATGTTCCTAAAAGTTACAAAATCGACTTATATCGTAAGGTAGCCGAATTGAAACAAGGGACCATGTCAATTAGTGCGTATATTGAAGAATTCGAAAAGGCATCTTTAATGTGTGAGTTAGAAGAACTCGAGGAACAAAAGATGGCTAGGTTTTGTAGGGGTTTAAATCGTAACATAGCTGATGTGGTAGATTTACATCCTTATGCGTCGTTCGATTTATTATGCTCTTTGTGTTTAAAAGTAGAGGGCCAACAAAAACGACGAACTACTCCGACCACTAAAACAAACACTTGGACAAAATCCGAAACACCCAATAAATTTGGAGGGTCTAGTTCAAGTCAAACCCCAAAATCCGTAGTTGCCACCCAAACAACACCTAAAACAGACACTAAATCCAAAGACATGTCTAGGGTCCGTTGTTTTAAGTGTCAAGGATTCGGCCACTTTCAAAGCGATTGTCCTAATAAAAGAGTCATTACATTAAGAGAGGCAATTAGCTATCGCGATGAATTGATGGAGGGTTTTAGTGACGAGGATGAACCATCATATGTCACGAATGGGGATGAGTTAGAGGGGGATGACGTGCTCGAGTTTGTAGCACCAAGTCATGTTGAGTCTTTGGTCTTACGTCGTACTTTGCACACCGTTGTTGAACCGGTTGTGACCAAACAACGTGACCAAATCTTCCACACTAAATGCTTGGTCAAAGACAAATGGTGTAATGTGATTATTGATGGGGGGAGTTGTACCAACGTCGCCTCACAAGACATGGTTAAGAAATTAACCCTAACCACCACACCACATCCGAGACCCTATACCTTACATTGGCTCGATGATGGGAACCAAGTTAAGGTGACTAAACAAGTCCGCGTTGGTTTTACGATGGGTCCTTACAAGGACGAGGTGGTTTGCGACGTTATTCCCATGGATGCTTGTCACATGTTATTAGGCAGGCCATGGCAATTTGATCGCAATGTCCTTCATAAAGGACGAAGCAACGAGCATAAACTCATGGTGGATGGTAAGAAGGTCGTCCTAAGGCCTATGGCGCCGAAGGAGATTCGTTCGATTCATTCTAATCGTACTAACAAGCCGAGTTTGTCAATGTTTGCTAGTGAAAGAGACGTGGAGCAGGTTTTGGCTAGAGGAGAGCAAGTGTACGCGCTTGTGGCATCTAACCTGTCCACAGTTTCAAGAGAGAATAACCTTGACCAAGGTTACATTAATAACCTTGACCAAGTTTACTCTAACCTTGACTCTGTTGAACGCGTTAAACCACTATTGTGTGAATTTGACGATGTTTTTCCAGAGGATTTACCAGCGGGTTTACCTCCATTGCGTGGAATCGAGCATCAAATTGATCTCGTACCCGGCGCGCCGTTACCAAACAAGGCGGCTTATCGGAGTAACCCCGAAGAAACCAAAGAACTCCAACGACAAATTGAGGAGTTAATGGAACGAGGGTACGTAAGAGAAAGCATGAGTCCGTGCGCGGTTCCAGCTTTACTCGTCCCTAAGAAAGATGGCACATGGAGAATGTGCATCGATAGTAGAGCAGTGAATAACATCACCATAAAATATCGATTCCCGATTCCGAGACTCGATGATATGCTTGATGAACTTCATGGCTCAACCATCTTCTCCAAAATCGATCTTAGAAGTGGTTATCACCAAATTCGAATGAGAGAAGGAGATGAATGGAAGACCGCATTCAAAACCAAACATTGTTTATATGAATGGTTGGTCATGCCTTTCGGCCTTACTAATGCACCAAGCACTTTCATGAGGCTTATGAACGAGGTTCTAAAGTCCTTCATTGGAAAGTTCGTGGTCGTGTACTTGGACGATATCCTAGTATACAGCAAGGGCATTGAAGAGCACCTACAACACTTAAGACAAGTGTTCGAAACGCTAAGAATGCAAAAACTATACGGCAAAGCCGAGAAGTGCTCATTCTTGGTCGACAAAGTTATATTCCTTGGATACGTTGTATCTCGGGATGGAGTTGCCGTGGATCAAGAAAAGATGGAGGCTATTCGTTCTTGGGCTACCCCTAGTACGGTGACTGAAGTACGATCATTCCATGGATTGGCTTCGTTCTACCGGCGGTTTATTCGTGATTTCAGCACGGTCATGAGCCCAATCACGGGTTGCTTGAAAAAAGGAGCGTTTGATTGGAACGAACAAGCTCAAAAAGCGTTCGAGAAGATCAAGGAGTTGCTATGCAATGCACCTATACTCGCTCTACCCGACTTCTCTCAACCGTTCGAAGTTGAGTGTGACGCAAGTGGCGTGGGAATTGGGGCTGTTTTAATCCAAGCTCAACGACCCACTGCTTGCTTTTCGGAGAAATTGGGGGGCGCTCGTTGTAATTACTCTACATACGACAAAGAGTTATACGCGATCGTTCGAGCACTTGACCATTGGAGTCACTACCTTCGCCCTAGTCATTTTGTACTTCACTCGGATCACGATTCTCTCAAGTACATACATGGGCAACAAAAGCTCAACCCGAGACATGCAAAATGGGTTGAATTCCTTCAATCATTCCATTTTTCATCAAAATACAAAGAAGACAAGAGTAATGTAGTAGCTGACGCTTTATCACGGAGATATGCTCTACTTACCACACTCGAAGTGAAGTTACTAGGGTTCGAGTTAATTAAAGAATCCTATGTACTTGATGATGAACTAAGGGAGATATTTGAGGAATGTCAAAAAGGGGGATACAAGGAATACGCGATCCAAGAGGGTTTTCTATTTAAGGGAAATCGACTTTGTGTTCCGAAGCATCCAATTCGTGAATTATTAATTCGGGAAGCACACGGTGGTGGTTTAGCCGGACATTTCGGGATCCAGAAGACGCTCGACATCTTACACGAGCATTTTCATTGGCCGAAAATGATTGGTGATGTCCAAAACATCATAAGCAAGTGTGTTACTTGTCAAATGGCAAAAAGTTCCTTTAAAGCAGGAGCCTACATGCCATTACCAGTTCCGGAACGACCATGGGAAGATGTGTCGATGGACTTTATTGTGGCCTTACCTCGTACTCAAAGAGGAAGGGATGCAATTATGGTGGTCGTTGACAGATTTTCGAAGATGGCGCATTTCGTGGCTTGCCATAAAACGGACGATGCTAGTAATGTCGCGGATCTGTATTATCGCGAGATAGTCCGTTTACATGGAGTCCCGAAGACTATTGTGTCTGATCGTGACTCAAAATTCCTGAGTTACTTTTGGAACACACTCTGGAGAAAGGTCAGTACTAAGCTACTGTTTAGCACTTCGCATCACCCTCAAACTGATGGGCAAACGGAAGTGACAAACCGTATCTTAGAGACTATTCTCCGTGGTTTGGTGAGTAAAACTCAAAAAGATTGGGACCTTAAGCTTGCACACGCGGAGTTCGCTTATAATCGATCTCCTACCTATGCAACTAAGCACTCTCCTTTCGAGGTAGTTTATGGGATCAACCCGTATTTGCCTATTGAGTTACTCCCTATCCCAAAAGGGGAATTTGTTCACAAGGACGCGGAGGACAAGGTCAAGGCTATGACAAAGCTACATGATCAAGTCCGAGCTAGAATTGAGGTGGTAAACGAAACCTACCAAAGGCGAGCTAACAAAAACCGACCGACTAAGGTATTCCAACCCGGAGACTTGGTGTGGTTACACTTGCGCAAGGAAAGGTTTCCGGGAAAACGAAAGAACAAGCTTATGCCGCGAGCCGAGGGTCCATACAAGGTCGCTGACAAAGTAAACGACAATGCTTACAAGATCGAGCTTCCGGGAGACTATGGAGTCCACGCTACATTCAATGTAGGAGACTTAAGTCCACTCTGTCGAAGATCCTATCACCATATATTGTGATAACAGCGGGGCCATTTTTCAAGCCAAAGAGCCCAAATCTAGCAATAAGTCTAGACATGTACTTAGGAAATACCACGTGATAAGAGATCTCGAGTAAAGGAAGGAAATCGATATATGCAAGGTTGGGACAGACGAGAACATCGTTGATCCTTTAACCAAGCCTCTTTCAAAGGCTAAACATGATGGTCATGTTGTCGCAATGGGATTGAGAAAAGTCCCAGATTTTGTTTAAGTTATCTAAGATGTAATAATTGGATATTGTAGCAATTTTTACATTTCTGATAATAGCATTCATTGTTCGAGTTTCAATATGAACTCTTTTATTTAGTTTGACTAAAACTTATACTTTGTTCATTCGAATGGATTGTGAGACAATCTTGAACCCTATTCAAGTGAACATTTGAACATGGTATTTTTGCCCCTTGTCACTTAATGAGGTGACGACTCTGAGTGACAAGATTGTAAATTGATCGATGGTTAGTTCAAGACCATGGGGTCATGGAGATGACTGGTCATTTACATAGGCAGACTGATTGTCACTCTGCCGGGCAGTGACCACAATAGAGTCCCTTATCAAAATAGTTGAGGCCTGGTCGTGGCGGGGATTTCTATTTTATTCCTATGAGTCGATTCTTTAGACTGGCGACCATTTATCTGAGTCGGTGCAGTTTCCAATTGGCTTTGGTTGGTGTCCTAGATCGTACCGTGAAAGGAGGCTGATGGACATCTTCTGGGTCATGGTGATCTGCATTATACAGTATAAGATGGGTCAACAGGAATTGTCCACCCATGTTGGGTACAAACATCCTTGGGCCACTCGAGGAGAAATAACTGGAAATGCGTGGCAACGCTCGGAAATAGATCTATGGTAGATTTTCCGGTCAAACAGTTATTCTCCAGATCGAGAAAACCACTCTAATTATAATTAAATCACAAATGCGACCTGAAAGACACCTTGTGATGAGTGGGAGGATGTGACATCAAAGAGACAAGAGAATCGGTAGCACACAACTTGTGTAGACAAAGTGGGAGATATTGATGGGGTAGGAGTCCTCCGCAATATAATGGCTACATGCACAACTTGTATCGGACAAGTGGGAGATTGTTGGAGCAAGTGTCCTCCACAATAGTGCATTGATATATTAAATCTCATGGACGGAATATACTTGGGATAATTAGTACATCGATACTCCACGTCAGTTGATTAACGTAAATCGATAACGCTCAGCTGACTAGAGTTAGACGTTATTGTCGTAAGACGGCGGTGATTAACTGATCCCTTTCGGTCACACCTATAGGATGAGACCCAAATAGAAAACTAATTATTTGTATTTGATACAGTTAATCAGTTCCTTACGTATATATTTGATATATGCTTTGTAATGAGAGTTATTTATTGGAGATAGAGTTTAGAACTCAGTCTGATTAAGTTTATTAGTCTATTATACGATAATTGACTGAATAAATTTCACGTCTTATTAATACGATTAAATAAGACCTAATTTAGTATTTAAACGTTAATTACTAAATTAGTTGAGGTTTTGTATGCTTTTATGGGTAGTGGTTAGCTATTAATATTTACAAGGAGTTGTAAATTTAGCTGAATGATTATTATTATGGGACCTATTATATATAGATATAATAGTAATGTACTACTTAAAGAATTAAGAGTATATTATTTATTTGATGTGATCAATTATATAAGATAATTGATCATGTCACACATAACCATTTGTATGACAAATGGCAAAAATAATATGGACCCATTATGCATGCAAATAAAATAATGCAATGGTCTTCCCTTATTTAGGGGTGGCCGGTTTTGGGAGTCTTTTAAAGGGAACATTTTTGTTCACATTTGACATTCATTCATTAATTTGTTTTTGCATGACCTCTTCTCCAAAACTCTCTCTCATACTAATATTCATCTTTATTACTAAAGTAGTAATATTCATAATATTAGTATAGGTTCATCACTACTATTATCTAGTTAATAATAATAGTGATTATTTGGGTTGAATCTTGGTGCAACTGGAAGGAGATCTTCTACTTTGGAGATTCAAGATTTTGGAGGATCATCCATACTAATATAAGCTCAAGAACAATAAGAAAAGAAGTTTTCTTATTGTGCCCATTATTTCCTCTTTGTTTATGTAAGGAAATCTCTTCTTGTATCTAGTTTTTGTCATTTGATGTCATGCAAGTAACTAGATCTTTATATACTAAATTAACAAGTAATTTAGTAACTAATTAGAGGGTTATGAACCTTTCAGAATCAACATAAACTCTTCTAAAAGAGTTTCAAGATCATCATCTATGGGCATGGACTCAAACAAAGGATTAAGAGAAATAAGATCCAAATCATCGATGGGTGAAAAAGACTCAAAATCCATACAAGGGAAGGGCTCAAATTTCTCAAAAATAGGTTCCTCAAAGAAATCAATCTCACAATCCCAAGTATCATCGATCTCAAAAATCTCATCACTCAAAGTATCATCAAATATCTCATTATCTTCTCTTTGCTCCTTCCTCTCAACCTCAAAACTCTCTCTTTTCCTCAACTCCCTTTCCAAAATCTCATAATTGACCTCAAATGACATGCCCTCCAACTCACACAAGCTAAGATCTTTGTGGTTTTCTTATCTAGAAAGATCGTTAAGCTCATCCAAGCACACATTTTCCTCAAAAAGCACACATTCCAACTCACAATCATTAACATTCACAACAAGAGGTGTAAGTTGGACAAGGGAATATGAAAGTAGTGTTGAAGGAAGGCAAGTCGGTTCACAAGAGTCAATAGCATGCAAATCATTATTAACATCATTCAAAGGGGTTTGGTGAACATCTTCAACATGCAAATCATCATCATCCTCCTCATTATCAATAAGAGGTGGGAAAGAACAAGAAGGAAGTGCATATAAAGTAGTTCCCAAATCACCACAAGAAGCGTAAGTAGATGAAATAGCATGCATAGCATTCACATTCATAAAGGGATGAGAAACATGAGTAATATGAGAGTTATGCACATTATCAAGAGAATAAGACTCGACCCTATCACTTGACACATATTCCAACGAAAGCATGGGTGGGTCTTCTCTACCTTGAGGTCTCACTCTTCTAAATCCCCATTGATCATTGACATTAGCCACTCTTTCAATTAAACCGGAAACTTCATCATCATTTAACTCATTGAATTTTCTCTCGGATGAAAAGATGATTAAGTTTCTATGGTGAGGAAGCAAACCTTGAAGAAAGGTCGAAGTGGTTAGCCAAAGTGGGATTCCATGAATTGGACAAGCTCTCAATAAACCCTTAAACCTAACCCAAGACTCACGCAAACTCTCAAACTCGCCTTGTTCAAAGTTAAGAATCTCATCTCTAAACTTGGCAACCTTCGAGGGAGGAAAAAATTTCTTATGAAATGCAAGGGCTAGCGGTTCCAAGAGGTGAAGGTGTTAGGAGGGTGTGAGCGAAACCATCTCTTAGCTTCATCCTTAAGAAAAAAGGGGAACAATATAAGCTTAATGGTATCAAGGGGCACTCCATCCCTCTTAAACACACAACACAATTCCACAAAGTTCTCAAGAAGACCATAAACATCCTCACTCTCAAGCCCATGAAAGGCATCCCGCTCCACCAAATCAATATAATAAGGCTCAATATCGAAGCAAGGACCCTCAAAAACCCCAATGGTAATGGGTGAGGCAAACAAGTCAGCATCCGGTCTACTACGGTCGGCAAGAGAAGACATTATAGATAAGAAAGAGAAAGAAGAGATTCAAGAAGAATGACAAGATAAGACACAAGTGAAAAGAGAACAAAAAACACACAAATATATACAAAACAAGCTATCGACTTATATAAACAAAAATAAAATAAAATAAGAAAAGACCAACTCCTAAACAAAACTAAGACAAATATCTAACTTAGCACCGTCCCCAGCAACGGCGCCAATTTGACGGACGGGTTTTGTCGTGAATCCCGATCGATCAAAGTAAAAACCAACAAATCCTAAACTTGGGTAGTCGAGGGTAAGTCGGGTCGAATCCACGGGGACGGTCTAGCTAAATAAGGGTCTCGGTCAAGCTAAGGTATTAGTCAAAGGAAGAGAATAATTAGTTGGAAGGGGTTCTAAACTACTCAACTAAGCGAATAAAACAAAAGCAAAATAAACAAGTCAAACAAACAAATGAAATAAATACGATAAAAAAGGACAAGGGTCAAGGTCAACGAGGTAGTCTCAAGGGAGTTATCATAGTTCACAAACTAGTCGAATATGGTTGGTAATAAGGAAAATAAAGGGTCTCTCTCGAGTCTCTATCTACCCGGGACGGTCCTAATAACGGGCTCTCGCACTTATTACTAGGTCGACCCACCCCAAAGAAAGCTCGAGAATATAATTCACCTATCGTGGCCAAGACAAACGAATCATACAAAAAACGCAATCAATGAAGACTACCAACAATACTACACAAAGTTCATAAACACACAACAAACCCACAAAATGAGACAAACCAAGCCTTCCTCAACCCCAGAAATTAAGTACTCAAGCATGATTAAAAATAAACTAATTATGTTACCCATTACTCTAATCATAATATTAAACATGAAAAACTAATAAAGATGCAAGCTTTAAACTAATTAAGCATAAAACAATGTAAAACTCATAAACGTAAAAGATGAAAAATAATGAAAAGGGAGAAGAAAATATACCAAATTGGAGAGGAAAATTGCATAGATGGAGAAAAAATAGTGTAAAAAGAACCCAAATAATTAATGATCAGACTAGTCTAACGCAAAGTAATTAAGACTAATAAATGAAATGGATGAGAGAACAAAACTAAATCTTATTGCTTTCCTACTCTACGTGCTACCTCGACCTGTTACTTCTACTCTACAGCTCTACGGCTCTCCCTTCCGGCCTCCTATGCTGCGTGTTGCTTTGTGTTTCTTGTAATGCCCCTGCCGCACACTCCCTTCTCATTTTTAATGCCAACTTTTCCTAACTACTACCCATGTCCACTACTTCCCCCTGGGCCCCTCCTGTTCTAATCTTTTCAAAGAGCCTCAAATTCCATCCTTCTCTATAGTGGGCTGGCAATTCTGTTCGTTTGGTGATTTGGGTCCGACTTTCACCTTGATTCAATAGTTACTGCTTTGTAGCTCGATTTTGATCCGTTAAATAATAGAATTGAGTCTCGCTCCCTTCTACAAATTTTTAGGTCTCAGACTTAGCTTCCCAACGCATCCTGAATCACTCAATTCCGATGTCTTATGAGTGAGATATCATCGTTTTAAGACAGTCCGATCAAGTAGGCCTTTGACATTTGCTTGACCCTCTTTGTTCATTGACCCGGTTTTTCTCGTCTTTACTCGGTCATTCTCCAGGCGGTACCTACAAAAATACAAACTAGACAAAGCAGTACCAAATTCTCCGAAAATAACAATTATTATGATAATTATTACCAAGTGATAATAAACACTTAATATTGTATAAGAACATAAAATGAGCTATAATAACAATTAAGCACACAAAATCGACCCGAATAAGTAAATAAATGTGGGTAAAATAATCACTAAATTGACGATTATCACGACCCTCTAGGCTAAGCTTAGGAGACGGGATAACACTTACCTCTAGTGCTTACTAACTCCATGGTTCAATTTAATCCACTCCATTTATCGTCCTGTTGTAAGCATTTTAGTGGACTAGAAGGACCTTACTAAATTTTCAATGTCTTCATTATTTGCTTGTCATCCTATTAGAATTTTGTGCATGTCAACTTGAGTAGCTAGCTTGGTGGTGTTATCACTTGTCTCAAACTTGGAACCGGTGCTTTCCCCGCCGTTTTGATGAGGGATTCGGCAATTTATTTTCTTCTTTGGATGCAACTATTTTCGTGTGTGTGTTTCTTTTGTTTCATGTTCTTGTGTTTTAGTTGCATCCGTAATTTTGAGCAAGACCCGACTTGCCTTGCATTGAAGTACCTCACCTCATATGTATTCCAATGTGAGTTCAAGGGATGGAGCAGGCCTGTTAATTACCTCGTGTCGGCTTAGCGTAGTTTAGCCTAGTAGTAGTATTAGTTAATTTCTTTTTGGGTCTTTGCTCGAGGACGGGCAACAATTTAGTGTGGGGGAATTGATGTGTGTCAAATTTGGACCATTTTTCCATCCATCTAAGCTCGTTTTCCTATCACTTTTGTGAGATTTGTGTGCGATTATTGCATTTTTTGAGTATTTCTCACTCTAGCGACCTCTCTTGTGCATTTTGCATGCTTTTGGATAGTTTTCCTATTATTTTGATAGGAATCCATTGTCCGAGAGCATGTTCGAGCTTGCATGGGCACAAGAGAGCGGAATATCGTCCCAAAGCATGATTAAAGTCCAAATTCCAAACCCAAGAGGTGAAATCTTGAGCAAAACGGAAAAACTAGTCCATTGGGCATCTTCACCGGCGAGGTTGAACTTCAAATGGATATATCTAGAGTTCTAGACCTTGGTTCGAAGCGATTTAAGAGGGAGGTGAAATCTTATCTTCTTAGCTTTCGAACGGCATATCACACGCCCCAATCGGAGATCAAACGAGAAAGTTATGGCCTTCCGAAGTCACAGGGCGAAGATTAACCCAATGAGATCTGACCGGGCGAAACTTCGCCTGACGGTTTTTCCTCCCCAGATTGCCATTTCGGCCAAAAAAGTTCATCGGGCGAAACTTCACCCGATTAGATTTTGAACGGGAAAAACTTCACCCGACGGTATTTCGGCCATATTTGAGAGAATCCGCAGGGCAAAACTTCACCCTTTGAAGACTCATTGGGCAAAAGTCTCACTCAAAGGTCAAAGTTTTATTTCAAGGGCAAAGATTAGAATTGGGCTTTAGTTTAGGGATCCATTAAACTATTACTATATATATATATATATAGAGAGAGAGAGAGAGAGATAGGTTCTAATGAGTCCCTATATATGTATTGAGTCCCTAAGTCCTCATCCCATCCAACGGATGGGATGAGGATGGATGGACAAGATGCATCCTAATATTTTATATTAAAAAAAAAGGAAGATTTAGTATCCTAAAATAACTCCCATGATTTTAGGAAACAATAACTCCCATAATCACAATCATTCCTCATTCATTCATTCATTCACGTTACAGGTTCATCAAAACCTTAAAAAAAATGCTCTCATCGATCATCACGTTCGTTCATTCATTCAATCAAATCTGTACTCGAAATTCCGTTACTATGAATTCAATGATCGCGACATCTTCATTAACTGTTGATAAGCAATTCATCGAGTATAACAATGGTGAGTTTCGATATTGCTTTCATGTTTTGCGTCAATTTTTATTCATTATCTTGATTAATTTGCGTCAATTTGTGTTCATGTTTTGCGTCAATTTTCATGTTGATATTGCTTCCATGGTCGTGTCATTCATGTTTTGCGTCAATTTTCATGTTGATATTGTTTTCATGGTCGTGTTATTCATCATAGATTCATATGCAAATCGTAGAACGGTGAGTATATATGTTTTGTAATTTATACTGGAATCGCCATGGAAGTCATTAAGATGCTAGTCAATTATTAGCTTTTACGTTTACAATATATTGAGTTATTGTAGTTTATATACTGCGTTACTTTAGTGTAGAGCATCCGTTACTTTATATGTCGTGTTACTTTAATACACTCCAGTTGTTACTTTAGTGTTTTTCATTTGTTATTGTTGTGCATTGTAGTGTCCTAAGAATTTAAGAAACTGCCATATTAAAAAAATAATAAAAAAAATATTGTTTCCTATAATAATGGGACGTGATATTGCCACCAAAATAGGAAACAAATCAAAGAGTAACGCCATATAAAAAAAAGGAAAAAAAATACTACTTCCTATAATTATGGGAGGTGATGACTTCAAAATAGGAAACAATATCAAAGAGTAAGATACTGCGTCATACTCTCATTTTTTATCATTATATGAATTTTTTGCACTAACTTATATCTGGTGTTATTTTAATGAACATTATCTGTTACTTTAATTCATACTATCTGTTACTTTAATGTCTGACCTCTGTTACTTTATACCTGGTGTATAAGCATACTCTGTTAAATTAATTCAATGTTATTTCAATGCACTTTATCTGTTACTTTAATTCATGTTATCTGTTACTTTAATTCATGTTATCTGTTACTTTAATCCATATTTCAAGTTTTTTTCCGTCACGTTTATTGGCATTGTTATTGTTTTTTCAGTGGACGCAAAAGCACATGAATGATGTGGGGATGTGGGTGAGAATTTCCTTCATACATAGGACAGATCTTCAAAGATGTAGATGAGAAAAAGAAGAAGAAGAAGAAGAAGAATAAGAAGAAGAAGAAGAAGGAAATGTCATGTAAATCATCGTCTGACAATGAAGAAGAATCGGGAGAAGAAGAAGATGATGAAGAAGCACAATTCTAAGTAGGACAATATATTGTTAGAGTAACATCTTTGATTGGAGTAAAATTAGTTAGAATAACACACATTATGTGTTAGAGTAACATACTTAATGAGTTACAGTAACACAGTTTTAATGAGTTACACTAACACAGTTTATGATTATAATTTGATTTCAAATATCTAGTTCTTATAGTTATAGGTGTGAAACATTGGAATTATAATGGAGTTTTATAATTTTTGTTTTGGAGTATCCTTACTAGAAACATACATTATTCTTTTGGTTGATTGAAAGTCTTGTTTTTGCAAAAGATTATTATGCAACATAATCGATTTTATGAGTTAAAGTAACGCAGTTCATGAATTAGAGTAACACATTGTATGAGTTAGAGTAATAGTTTTTGCAGGAGAATATATTAAACAACGTAACAGATTTTATGAGTTAAAAGTAACACAGTTCATGAATTAAAGTAACACGTTATATGAGTTAAAGTAACATAGTTTATGGATTATGGCAATAACATAGTAACATACGTACTGCGGCAGTAGGAAAATGATGATTTTTTGGTGAAGATGAAAAAAACTTAATTTTGAAAAAACTTGTTGTGTGTGAGAAAGAGACATTTAAAATAAGAGAGAAAATATTTGCATTAAGATAATTAAGAAGGAGAGAGAGAAATGATATATTTACCAGATTTGTTAGTTATTTCCTTAATTATGAGATCAAATCTTGTCCATTAATCTAACATTGAATCAAGGACTAAGATGAGGACTCACGGACTCAACATATATAAGTGGACTCACCTGATCCCACCTTTATATATAGAATATAAATATATATATATATATATATATATATATATATATATATATATAGGGCTGGGATCCGGTCCGAACCTTAGTTCGGTCCGAACCGTCCGAGCTATATAATAAAAAAAACATGCGCGATTCAAAACACACGCTACATACTATTCATCTCATTCTTCCCCAATTCAAAACACACGCGATTTATCCAATTGACCCTCAACAATCAAGCCCCAGAATCGACCCTCAACAATCAATCGATTTCTCTAGCAAGTATTCAACATCATTCACCAGGTATTTGCGATTCCTATTTTCAATTTTCGGTTTTTCACTCTAATTTTCGTTGCTGTAGTTTGTGTTGCTGTTGTTATTTTCGATTTTTGGTTTCTCACTAGGTATACCTATTTCCAATTTTTGGGTTTTCACTCTAATTGTTGTTGTTGTGGGTAATCAATTGATCAAAATTGACGAGATGGGTAATGAATGGAAGAGGATTTTAGGTAACATAAGATCATTTTTAGGAAATTCAATGGGGGGTTTAAGAGGTGGGTCTAATTTAGCTTCATGGATTGTTGCTGGTACTTTGGCTTATTTTCTTTGGGTTAAACTTGCTCAAGACCGTAAACGTGAACAACAAGTTTTGATTCTTTTTTTTTTGGTAAAGTGTAAGTATATTAAATAAAGAATAGACTGTACAGTCTCAATTACATCGGCTGCCTCAAAAGGCTCGTTATGAAATTTCTGACCTTATCACTAAACTTTTGGTTACATTTACTCTTGCAAAAATTAATAAATTCCTTAATGATTCGTCTAGCCAGCTTTTCAGGTCGGATTAGCTGCTCTTCCACTCTAGCCTTATTTCGTTGGATCCAAATATTGTAACATATCGAGTTAATAAGTCCATTCTTTATAGCTCTTTGCATTTTGGTCCCTTTCATTTTCTTCCTCTTCTCATTCTGTAATTCAATATTTGGTGCCAACGAAAGAACTCGATTGACTTCATAGAGAATCTTCCTACTATACTCGCACTCCTGGAATAGATGCTGCACTGTTTCTTCTGCCGATGCACAAACCGGGCACCTGTCATCCGCCGTTACTCCAATTTTGCACAATTTACTCTTCATATTCAGCCCTCCTTGCCGTATCATCCAGGCAACCATATTATGTTTAGGCACCGACCATCTAGTCCACACAAACGCACACCAATCAACCTCCCCATGTTTAATTCTCAGCCACTTATATGCTTTCGCCACTGTAAAACCGTTTGCTTGAACAACAATAGCATTAGCAGCATACGCGGGCTTCAGAACATCTCTGATCTGGCAAATCTTCCTCCAGTACCAGCTGGAGTCAGCAGTAGGACGGTAATCTTCCCAGTTCCTCCCTTTTAAGTATACTTGGTGAATCCATCTTACCCACAACCTATCTTGTTTACTTGCTATCCACCAAGCCATTTTCCCTATCGCGACCTTGTTCCATATTGCATTCTGAGTCAAGTTCAGTCCCCCTTCCTTAAACGGTGCACAAATTTTCTCCTAAGAGACAGTGGGTACTCTGTGAAACTCGGCACTTCCATCCCATAGAAAATTCCTGCAAATACTATCAATCTGCTTCATCACCGAAGCAGGCTAAAAGAAGATAGTAGCCCAATAATTGTGCAATGCAGCCATAACACTCTTGATTAGTGTCAAGCGACCTACATAAGACAATTTTTTTGCTCCCAGGCGTCTAATTCTCTCTACTATCTTGTTCACTAAGGGCTGGAATTCCGATAAGGACAGTTTGGAGGTTTTAATCGGGATCCCCAAGTATCTGAAAGGGAGTGAACCCTCCACGCAATCTGAAACCTGGATAATGTCTGCTCTAAGAATAAGGTTAAATCCATTAAAATAGACACTCGATTTCCCTCTGCTCATTTTTAAACCTGCTGATTCCGAGAAAGTTGCAAACGTTCTCAACAGAAGCATCATGGATTTCGCATCCCCTTTGGAGAACAAGAGCAAATCATCCGCAAACATGAGATTGGATAACTTCATTTTTTTGCACAACGGATGAAAAGTAAACGGCTTGGAACTCGTGGTGAAACTCAATAATCTAGTCAGGTAGTCCATACAGATGGTAAATAGGAGAGGGGAAAGGGGGTCCCCTTGTCTGAGTCCTCTTTTACCTTGGAAAAAACAAAAACTTTCTCCATTCAGCTTGAGTGTATATGTCGCTGAGGTAACGCATTGCATGATCATTTCTCTGAAATGTTTTGGGAAGTTGAGGTGCACGAGCATCTGATGAAGAAAGTCCCATTCTACGGTATCATAAGCTTTTTGAATGTCAATTTTGAATATGCACCTAGGAGAGACGCTCTTCCTGTTATACAATCTAATAATATCTTGGCAGATCAGGATGTTCTCGATTATGCTTCTCCCTTTAATAAATCCACCTTGAGCTGGGGACACAATATCAGGAAGTACCGCAGCAAGTCTAGAACAAAGGATCTTCGAGATAGCTTTATAGACCACATTACAGCACGCAATAGGTTTGAATTGCGTTACTGTCATGGGTCTATCTACTTTGGGTATGAGTGTTACAACAGTGGTGTTCAACTGCTTGAGCAGCCTGCCTGTTTTGAAGAAATCGGCTATAGCACTCATGACATCCTCACCAACAATATGCCACGAATCCTTAAAAAACTTACTTGAATATCCATCTGGGCGCGGAGATTTGTCATCAGGAATACTGAATATAGCCTGTTTGATTTCATCCTTTGAAACAGGTTGCTCCAGTATGACATGATGCTGATGATTGCATATCTGGCCATGCTCAATGATCTTTTTCTTAACAGCAGTAGTGGGGGTGCTAGTACCAAGTAAATCTTGATAAAATTCCAGGAAAGCTGTAACACCCCTGATTCTATAAATAAATTAAATTAAAGTGTTATTCGTTTTTTTATTTTATTTTACGGTTTAACTCATAATTCTTAAAATTATTATAAAACGAATTTATCGTTTAATCGATTTAAACTCCTAAAATTCTATTTGACTCGGAAACTCTTCTTATATTAAAAACATATTTTTATTTCTGTTTCGATTTATTTTATACATTTAATGTAATTCTTATCGAAAGTCTATTTTGGCGATTTAAATTTTAAATTCTTTTTATTTAATTATATTTATGCTCGAATTTCTATCTTCGGCTCGAAGTTCATTTATTTTAAAGTTTCGTCAAAACATTTATTATTTTTCCTTGAGAAATCAATTTAATTCACTCTATCGAAGATTTAATATTTATCAGGAAACACTATTTCAATTGTCTAATTAATTATTTCTTTAAGCTTCGTTTTCGTCTCGAATACTTCATTTACTCATTTTATTTGACGACCCGATTATTTATTAATTTTATTGACTCGTTTTTAATTCTATTTCCTGGGTCAGTCAACTTATCGTTTCGGAAATCAGTTCCTACCCGATTCATTTAATTAAACCGTATTTCTTATTCACTCTCACGTGAGCTATTCAGCCCCCATTTCCCCATTCACGTTATTCCTCCGCTTCCCATTCATTTTGGTTCATTTCCCCTTGTTATCTTACTCACGTTCTTTCCCTCAATTTTTTTCTTCTCAATTCTTAACACCTTACACACACACACTGACACATTCACCCACCCCTCTTTACTTCTGTTTTTCTTTTCACCGCTTCACCCTTTTGTTTTCTCCCTTCATTCAACCCATCTCTTCATTCATCCTCACTAAACCGGTTCATACTTTCCCCCCTGTTCTCCTCTCTCTTCATCTTTTTTTTGATGTCACCGCTGCTGCTACTTTGATGTCGCTGCTACGTTTCTGCTGTTGCTGCTACGCTATTGCTGCTGTTCGCCTCAACTGCTGGTGATGCTGCGTTTTGTTGCTTTTTCTCCTCCACGATTCGCCCTCTGCGTCGCTACTGTCGTCTTGTCAAGGTAATCTCCTCCTCCTCCTTCTTCTGCGTTCTCTTTGTTGCCGCTGCCGTTGTCTCCGTGTTTTTGACACTCTTTTCGCCCTCTGTTTTTGTTCTGGTTCGTTGTCCTTCGCTGTTGTCCATGGTTCGGTTTTGCCGCTGTTTGTGTCACTTTTGCTGTTGTTTACTGTATCACGCTTGTTGTCCGTTGTTTTCTCTTCCTCTTCTTCTTTCGTGGAATCTGTTGCTGCTGTTTGATCTACTAACTCCTACTGCTATCACGTTATACTGCTGTCTTTCGTCTTTGTTTCTGCTGCAGTTGTTGTTCCATGTTATGTGAGCGATGCTACTCATCGTTGTTATGCTCGGTTCCTGTATCGATTCATTCTTCCTTTTCTTCTCCTTCTTTTGTTGTACTGTTGCTGGGTTGTTCTGCTGCTTCTAACTTCCGCTGCAAGTGCTTTCGATTTTGCTGTTGCTGTCACTCTCATCATTGTTATTGCTGTTTTCTGTGTTGCTGCTACTCGGTCTACCTGTTTTCGTTTTGTTCTTTGTCCTTCTTCTTCTTCTTCTCTTCCTTCGTCTCCCTTGTTCCGTTCTCATTTGTCGATGTGTTGCTGTGTGTTTGTGTTTATATGCTGCTGCTCTTACTTCCTTCCCCTTTTCCTCCTTCTTTTCGTCCTGATACTACGTTTGTCTTTGCTGTACCATTTTTTGATTTATCGAATCCGTGTTTTGTTCGAGTTGCCTTGTGCTGCTAATGTTGTCTCGCGCTATCCAATTCCTTACCCTTGCTCGTTTCGAGTCCTCTGGTTCATTGTCATACATTCCGGTTACCCCTATTTTCTTTTCATGTCACATTTTGTAGACGAACCCTTCATCCTTCATCTGTTATCCATGTTTTCTTTTTGTCTCGACTTTCGTAGTGGAGCATACTTGGAAGGCTAGAAACTCACGACACGAAGCTTGAGGCGTGCTATTGAAGATTTGGAGGTTGGACTATGCAAGTAGACAAGTTCGAGATCAATTCGACTATAATCTTAAGGTAACTTTAGGACGTTCCTCGATTTATATCGTATGTTTGAGTAGTAGTATGTAGTAAATATTTTAACTTCGGTTTTCTAATTTTAGCTATTTATTATTTGCTAAAAATATTATTTTAAATTATGTAACTTGTAAAAAATTTTCGACTTTTGATATCGTTTTATAAATTGTTAGTAATTTTATTATTTACGGTCGTCGTAATATTTTGTTGGTTATCGTGACATTAGTGACTAAATGATAACGATTTCATATTTTCTTCATATTTCGTTAATTTATAATTTTAACTCAAAATCGTATTTTTATATTACAATCGAGGTTTGTATACTTGTTTAATAAATTAATTTTTACGATTTATACTAATAAATGAGAAAATAGTCGATTTTGTTTTAAATACATTTTTATTCGAGACTATTTTTCCCTAATAATTTCTCATTTGTCTACGATTTCTTATTTTTATTAAAATCCGTATTATTTATTAATAAAAACTATTTATTAAAAATAATTTGAAGCCTTTGTAAATCTCATAAAACTCGTTGACTCAATTAATTTTGATATCGTTTTTCTTAAAACACCTCTTTTCTAAAATCTATAGTTTTAACTCGATTTCTTAATTATTTACAAAATACTATGTATTGACTTATTATATTTTATTTATATTTTGAGTAACGGATTTAGAAATATATTAAAGTTACGATAACGACGATAATAAATGATAATTTCGTTAGAAATGCTATTTTTATACATTTCACTTATTTTAATAAGTTACAAATTTTCTATAACAATATTTCTATTGTTAATAAGTTTCTAAAATTAGTAAGTTTCTATTTATAGAAAGTTTCCCTTTTAATATAAAATGTTTATTCCTTCTATCTTCTAATTATTTATAATGATTATATCTTTTATAATCGATAATGGCTGTTTTGGAGTTATGGAATGAGGACAAGTGTATGGGTAGAGTAATACAGTCTAGGGTATACGTTTTGCCATCGACTATAAAGCTGGTGTGTCTATGTTGAGACGCATTGGTCGTTGAACTGAGCATGATTTGTGTTCAGGAGAGTGTATGTTTACCTTAAACTTAGATATCGCATCGTGTAAGTCGCGTCGGATTGAACTGGATATGGTTTGTATCCAGGAGGGGTGTGCACTACTTAAACCAGGACCTCACTGCACGCAGTCCTGTTATGGTTGAGTTGCCTAGTTAGAGACCGAAGTCTAATTTGTTTTGACTAAGTTCTCGAAGCTAGTTCGAGTATTATCCTAGTGAAAGTCTATTCCGTTGCACAGATTGATTTCCATAACGCCATTTTTGAATATTATTATTATCGATTGATATTGACTTGCAGGTTTGCAAATGCTTTATGTTTTGCTTAAAACTTATTTTTATTATATCGTTTTAATTAATGTTTTCTCATTTTAATTATTTTGATATAGTAATACTATTATTTTTCCATATGATATAATATGGCTGGGAGAACGTCCGAGTTACTCCCCACTGACGTGGCTGTTATGTTTATAACATGACAGGTATTTGCTGTTGGGTTTTGGGTGTGAGCTAGCGAGTAGCGTGGATCCTACTCTTTCTTCATTCTTGTAATTTATGGATTTGTATAAACCCGTTTGGAGATTTTACTTTTAGCCCTTTTGTAAAAAGAGGTCTCTATATTGACTTACCATTTCTTTTAATAAGATATAGTTTGTCAGTATGTTTTAATCCCAACTCTACAGTGTATCCGCCACCGTATTGCGTTAGATTTTCTAGGGGATTACAGTTGGTATCAGAGCGTTGTTGCTCCCGACGCTTACACCTGATTCTAGGAAAAATACCAGTAAATTATTTAAACAGTAAATAAAAATATTAGTGAGAGATGGGTAGAAACCAAAATAAGGACTTAACTGTTAGGATTATTTGTTCTTGTAACTCAATGACTAGCGTTGAATATTTGTTTCTTTGTGTCGAGAAGAAGATGAAAGAACAAGATGTTGATATGCTGCTCCAGATCGGTACAAGGAAATGCTTAGAACTCTCAACGCCAGTCGACTCGAGTGGACAACTTGGTGCTCCAAGAAAGATGCCGACGGTGACCTTTCAGCTCCGATTTAGTTCGCTCAAGCTACAGGTTAGATGATCAAGGCTAGATTCATGTTCCATGATGTTGCAGTCGATCCAGATGGAGCGACCCAAGACTTGTGTGCTCGTTCCTCTACAAGAAGATGAAGTAATCCATTTACTTCCCTCGTGAACCTTAGAGGTCCAAACTTTCCCTTCTCCTCTCAGGTCTTTATCATCTAGAATCATTTATTGTTTTCTTCCTGCTTCTGCCTTTTCCAATCCTTCTCTTATTAATTCCCGTCTTCATTCTTGTGATAAATTCTTGTTCTATTCTCCTACTTTACCATCTTTCCTCTTGAGATTCTTGGTTTGACCGTATACTGTCTCAGTGAACCCAGTATTATAGATGTTTGAGGTTTAGTAAACCCTCGTTACCTAGTTTGAGGATTGTGACTCTCCCTATCTTCTAAGCAAGTAAGAAATTCTTGAGGATTGATTTGAATGACAAATTGTTGATTGATGGAATTAGGATGATACTTTAGACACTTAACCTTGGGTTACAGGTTACTTTGATTATTTTGGAGTACTTAGAGTTGAATATATTTTGGAGTAGTAAGAGTATGTCATGTTTGATGGATACCTAGTATCTAACCCTAAACCGAATTAAGTGTAACTGATAATATTATTTTGGGATTCTTACATGATGCTTATTGGATGGATGCATCGCGAATATTTGAGATCTTAAAGTATTGTTTAAAGTGTTAGCCTGAGTGTTGTGGTACCATTAAAGGTTTTCATTAATGTCGTTAGAAATTTTGGTTGACATAGATTACCGTGCATGGTTCTTATGGATTTGATCGTTGATCGTTGTTTAAGGTTGTAACCTATGAACTTTGGAGTTGAGTGGTCTGACTTGGATAGATTGTTGTTACCCTTGAAGAAGAGAACTATCTTACAGAATCATGGTCGTGGTGTTGTTTTGAGGAATACTTTGATGTCAATCATCTTGATGGAATTATAGTTCAGAACCCTTAGACCAACGAGATTGTGGCTTCGTTGAGTTAATATTTTGGTGATTTAGCTGATACGATATGAACTTTGGTGGAATTCTCAGAAACCTTAGTCGAAAGACGTGTTTTGAAGATGTGAGTGTTCGCGCCATTACCTATAGGTTTGAGCGTGTTTGAGGATTCGTTGTACTTTTCCAAGTTTTGTTCTTGCGGCATATTAAATATGAACATTTTTGGGGATTTTGTGCCCGAACATTGTTAAATTGATGGATCTTGTTTAGTGTTCCTTACTCGAGAAATTTGGAATATACCTCGAGTTCAAACTTTAGGAGCTTTGGATTTAGGAACCTTATCGATGGCAAGTTTGGGGTGTGTTTTGTCGACCATTGGAATTTTAATGGATGAGATTAGATTGTAACACATTTGCGGATTAGTATCGTGTCGATTGAACGGTTGGTTAATCACGTAAGAATATATTTTTTTTTTGGAGATTGTGACTGAGTAGTACCACCTAGCGACTAATATTGGACTTAAAGTATTTGATGGAAATTAGGAACCGTGTTGTGGGAATCGTACCGGGAATCTTGAGATGGTTAATTTATTCTCTAATCTTCGAGAGCTCTTTTGGACTCTCAATTTTGTCCTCCCCTTAACTTCTCTTAAATTTTGTTACCTCTTTTGTTGCCAATCCCTTTCGATCAATCTACCGGGTATGAAAACTTTTGTTTCGATTTGTCGTTGACTTCGACTCTATTTATCCATTTATGTTTTCCCCGAACTTATGTTATGAAAAGTTTGACTAATTTACAAATTTTAGTTTTCATGAAATTTTAACATTTTGGGTTATAAATTTCAAAACTTTGTGTTTTGTCTTTGATTTATTTTTGGTCCTGTCTAAAGGGTCTTAATAACTTATTCTAAAGTATTTCGAAATTGTTTAAAATTTTAATTTTGATTTTCAAGTGATCGAGAGTTTATGAAAACTTTCTTAATTGCAAATGTTTTGATTTCTATGAGATTATTATGTAAAATGGTTTAACCTTTTTGAAAAACGTCGTATGACTAAATTTTTGTTTTATTTTCGATAGAATTGAAATCTGTTATTGAAAATGTTTGACGAATGGTTCGATTTTCATTTACTAACTACAAAATTTGATTTCTCAAAAAAAAAAAAAAGTTTGTTGGGTCTTAAAACAAAATATTGACGAATTTCTTGATCAAAATGTTTTACTGTTGCTTTGAAAATATTTGGGTACTCTCCCCCTTGAGCTCGTTAACGATTTTATTAATTTAAATGATTTTAAACTTTGGGTAACCTAGCCTAATTCATCTTGAAATAACTTTTGTCTTCTATTTCGATTTCATATCACGTTTGAAGTTGTACAATCTTTAAAAACCAAGATTGTGTTGCGAGTTAAGCATTTAAAAACCCAGTATACATCACCGGAATTTAACTCTTTCACTTTGCTATGAATAAGTTGTGAGGTACATAAACCCGGCTGAACCTCACACTTCCTGTGATCCCAAAGAATCCAAATTCTCCCTCTCTCATGCATATGACTATTAGTAATGATGCTCCAATTATTGAAAATAGAAATCCTAACATTATGCTGATTTTTAGTCTTTATTTTAGTCTCCAAAAGACCAAAAAAACCTACATTCCACTCAGAAGAAACTTATTTATTTGCAGTTGTTTCTTCTTTTTATTCATCTCCCTAACATTCCAAAATCCTAAGTTCATTAGGACTTTGTGTTGTTAGCTGATCCCCCCTCCTTTCCACCATTCCTGTCTCCCTTCAAGGCATTTATAAAGGCTTCTTTCTGAAGAGGTGTCGACTGCCCTTCTCCCGTGTCGCTCGAGCCACTCCTGCTCGCTACACGAGGGGCCAAAATTGGAAATTCATCCTCTCTGTTCTTTAAAGTACTATCATTATAGTTTATAATCTTAGCTGGAGGTTCAATACCATTTTCATTAATCATTGTAGTAGTTGGAGTAACGACTGGGACAGTCTTATCTAAGATTTTCCCAGTTGGCTGCCAAATCTTTGCCTTTGGAGCTTCCTTACCCTTAATTCCTCCCTTGCACTCAACACTCTCATGTCCCATCTTCTTACATTTTAAACAGGTCACCGGCTTCCAGTCAAAATTCCACTGGAACAGTAACGAACGTTCCTTTCTCATCCAGGAATCGGATACTAGAAGGCAAGACTTGATTAAGCTTAGCCTATATCAAAACCCTCGCGAATCCTAGCCTGGTTCTCAAGGTTGTGGCTTCCTCTCTTTTAATAAATGAACCTATCAAACCTGCAATATTAGGTAGACTATCCCCCCAACATTTCAGTGGGAGATTATGCAATCTAACCCACGTAGGCAGGACTTGTATGTCTTCTTTCCTGAGTTCAATATCAGGTTTCCATTCCCTTATGATCGATCATTGGCTTATTGTCAAACATATAGAAATTAGAGTTTAAAACAATATTTTTCATAGCCTCCGATTGGAATCTAACCAGGAAAACACCATTAGGTAAGAAAGATATCTGGTCTATGGTGTGCTGTTTCCAAATTCTTCTGAAATAGCCTTCAAGAACAGCCCAAGGTGGATTGGCACCAACGATGAAACCATAAATTGCATTCTTCCAATACTCTAGTTCTGAGTTCACATCATCTGCATCCAGTTGCAATAATGGTTTCTCAACCAAGACCGGAACTGTTTTCTTGCCTTGTTTCGTGAACCAGGCTCCCTCGTCCTCCCCTCCTTCAAACTCAGTATTAGCATTATCATGACCAACAATTTCCTCATCATCCTTATCCAGGGTAATATCATCATCATCATCCTCAATCACGTACGGTGGTATACCCAAGATATCTTGCATGAACTTCTCTTTCAGGACGTTCAAGGAGGGTTTACCTCCTCCATTCGAACTGCGTCCTTTAGAACCCCCGTCTCTAGACTTGTTCTTCCTCCGAGTAATGTTATCAAGCGCCGGAGAAGCATTGGTTGGAGCTTTGGCCATGGTGCCGCAATTCCCCAAGTCGCCTCTACGTCGCCTCCTAGGGTTTTTCTCTCCTTAGTTTTTTAGGTTTTGATTCTTCTTCTTACTCTAATTGTTAATTTTTTGGCTTATTTTCTATGCTGGTACTTTGTCTTAGTTTCGATTTCGATTTCGGGTTTTGGTTCATGTTAGCCGATCTCAATTCTTTGTCGCATAGAGTAATTGTTGTTGTTTTTTATTTAGTGTTTTCTCCTTGCTCCCAATTCTTCTGCTGATGTTCCGTTATTGTTGGTGCTGTTGTAAGTTTTGTGACGCCATTAGTGTTTTTTGAGTGTGGTTTTTTGTGCAAAAATTGACACGTTTATTGTTATACAAAGGTGGTGAGTGAATAAGCATGTCAGAGTAACATTAATTGAATATTGGTGCTGCTACTTGCCATAAATCATTGAAACAAACTTAAAATACCTGTTCTTATATGATTGATTTCTATGAGAAGTCTAGAAATTTAGGTTTCTCGTCTTGTTTATTTGATTAGGCATTTCTTCATACTACATAATTGTTTACCAAATAAACTATTAATTTTAGTTTGAATCGTTTTAGGGTTACACTTGGTTTATTTTCTGTGAAAACGGTAACCATTACAGCTAATTCTTCATCTTCCGGTATGAATTCTTCATTTGGTTTATCAAGGAAATCAATCTTTCGTGTGATCTTTTAAAATGAAATTATCTCATTCTCTTGTAGGTTACACTTTTAAAGGCTCCACTTACACTTTTTGAAGGCTCCACTTACACTTCCTAAGAAGTGTAACAAGAGACTAAAAGAAGTGTAAGTAGAGACTATAGAAGCGTAATTATCTCATTTTCTTGTAGGTTCCACTTTTTAAGGCTCCACTTACACTTTTTGAAGGCTCCACATACACTTCTTAAGAAGTGTAACAAGAGACTAAAAGTAGTGTAACTAGAGACTATAGAAGTGTAATTGTCTCATTTTCTTGTATGTTACACTTTTAAAGGCTCCACTTACATGTTTTAAAGGCTCCACTTACACTTCTTTGTAACAAGAGAATAAAGTAGTGTAAGTAGAGACTATAGAAGTGTAATTTTCTCATTTTCTTGTAGGTTACACTTTTTAAAGCTCCACTTACACTTTTTGAAGGCTCCACTTACACTTCTTAAGAAGTATAACAAGACAAGTGTAAGTAGAGACTATAGAGGTGTAATTGTCTCATTTTGTTTTAGGTTAATATTTTAAGTTTAATTTTGTAATTGCAGATGTACATGTTCAATGATTGTTTCAGGTACAATACTTTCATTATTGATTCTTCTTTTTGTTTGTGTCAACTCATGAAAAGTTCGTTGTTAATTCTTATTACTTTTTTTATAGTGAACTCGGAAGAAGTTATTGCCGAGACTCCAATTCAAATAGTGAACCCGGAAGAAGTCCGAGGGTTGAATCAAAACGACAGACATATTAGAATGTTAGATAGAGTATTTATTTGATTGTTTGGTGGGGAATATGAGGAAACAAACCAACATGAGAGTATGAGACATTCCAAGCTCGATTTGAAGGGTCTGACACGAGTGCATACCTAAGTGTCGGATACGGGTTTTTCATTAAAATCTGTCTCGTAAAGTGTCAAGACAAAGTGTTGAAGTGACGTTGATAACATCAACAACTATAATCAACAACTACTCAAAAGATCTCTTGTCGTAAGACAAGGATGCCGAACTTTTCATTTGTTTGGTAGCCTATTCAATGATTCTTCCGACTTCAGTTAAGTTAAATTCAGTTTAATTTCCGCTAAATCCGTTATGTTTCGAGTTCATCCCACTTCAGCTAGACCTAAGTGTAAAACGACCGGGTTTTACCTACGTATACAAAGTGTAAGTTATTTATCGGACGGTTTCAGCAAGCCGAATTAATTCCAAAAGACAGATTCAGACAGATAATCGGAATTCAATAGTGTGTAGACTGCAACCCAAATCGTAGGGGGGGAATTCCGGTCATAACAAAGAAATCGACACATTTTCAATCTCGAAACAGAAACAAGACGTAAGTATAACATTAACAACCCATCTAAAATCGGAACATCACAACATCAGTATCAGCCAGTAACCCAAAGTAACCCACAGTAACACCAATCCTGCAACATTACAGTCTTACAAACTTACAGTACTACTATAGCATTAAACACTGAACAAATTCATTGATACATAGTGCCACAAAACGAGCACGAATTTGAACAATTTCTCAAAAAACACGTGATTTCTCGCTTCTTAAGACATCAGAAGTTCTTACATGCAACCAAACGACCCTGAAAACAACAAAGAACAGTACATATTACATAACATTGCCTCGAAAAAGCGAGCAAAATGTTAACTTCCTAGGCATATTACAATTCCTGACTCCCGCCATTGTCGACCGCCTTCAAATCGAGTAACAAGTAAATGAAGTCGAGTAAGCCAACCCTAAAACGAAATCGATAACAACCGCAACAGCAATAGATGAAATCGAGTACCGAACAACAACAACAGCAGAAATACAAACAAATGCAATAGATGAAATTAAACTAATCAATGATTTAAATCGAGTAAGCTAACCCTAAATACAAACAGATTCAACATAAGAAATCGATTTAGGAATCGAAAAAATGGAGTAGCGCGAAATTGATTTACCTGATGAATAGGGGGTTTCTTTAGTGAGGATGAGAGTGTTAAACTTGTGTTTGGAGCGAATTGGGGAAGAACGAAGAACGAAGATGAATTGGGGATGAATGAAGATGAAGCGAATTGGGGATGAATGAATTTGGGATGAATGAATTGAAGCGAAGTTTGACGTGTGTTTTGAAATTGAAGTTGAACGTGCGTTTTTTTTCTTTCCTATTATATATAGTTCGGACGGTTCGGATCGAACTTATGGTTCGGACCGGATCCTAAATCTATCTATATATATATATATATATAACCTAGTTAGATGCACATTACATTCCGTTAGATCATCTTAATACAATCTCATTTTTCCATCTTCATCATCCATTAGAATAGCTTAGATAGAAAGCTAGTAGTTCTTCATATTTTTTATCAATCTTCATCTTCTTAGATTTATATTGAAGCTCTGTGTAAGGAATTCTAGTGTTTTTATTGAAGTTCTTTTGGAGATTATCAAGGGATTAGTGACAAATCCATTGTCCTCTTCATCAAGGCTTCATCTTATTTTATGCAATCTTCATCTTTTTTATTGTATTTTGCTCCATTGTTAGTATATTTCTCTTCTTCTTCCTCCATCTCTAGATTAGATTTAATATTGTTCTTTCATTATCGCACCGTTTTCATTGATTTTACTTGCATTGTTTTTAGATCGCATTCTTGAGGAGCAACTATGTCAAAGGTTTGACAATCTTGGAGAAATCTTGGATGAAACGGCGGTAGAAACCTGTGTCACCAAGAAAACTCAGCACACCCTTAACATTAACGGGGTATGATAATTGCTCAATTACCTCGACTTTTGCTTTATCCACTTGGATGCCACGTTCGGACACTAAATTACCCAAGATGACTCCCTCCGTCACCATAAGTGGAATTTCTCCCAGTTTAAGACCAAGTTGGTCTCCTCACAACGTTGTAAGACCCGTGAAAGATTAAACAAACATGCATCATAATACGTGCCATATACAATGAAGTCATCCATGAAAACTTTCATGACAGACTTGATAAGGTCCGAAAAGATGGACATCATACAATGTTGAAAAGTGGCCGGGGCATTACAAAGGCCAAAAGGCATCCTTCGGTATGCGAAGGTGTCGTAGGGACAGATGAATGTTGCCTTGTTCTGGTCGTCAGGGTTTATCGGGATTTGAAAGAATCCCGATTAGCCATCTAGGTAGCAAAAGTATTTATGACAAGCAAGACGCCCTAACATCTGGTCAATGAAGTGCTGTGGGAAGCGGTCTTTCTTTGTAGCCATGTTTAGCTTACGATAGTCAATCCACATTCTCCAACCAGTCACTAATCGAGTAGAAATAAGTTCATTCCTCTCATTCTTGATAATTGTAGTCCCTCCTTTCTTAGGGACCACTTGGACTGGACAAACCCATTTAGAATCGGAAATGGGATAGAAAATGCAAGCATTGAGGAGTTTCATAACCTCTTTTTTAACCATATCCTGCAAATTTGGGTTCAACCTGCGTTGTCCCTGAATAGATGGTTTGTGGTCTCCCTCTAGTTGAATGCGGTGGATGCAAAATTCGGGACTAATGCCACGTAAATCATCAATGTTGTACCCAATAGCCTTTTTATGTCGTCGTAAGATGACTAACAACTCCAAAAGTTGGCTAGTTGAGAGTGCAGCGTTGACAATTACGGGATTTAGAGCCTTAACATCTAGGAATGCATATTTCAGATTAGAGGGGAGGGGTTTTAGTTCAGGTTTACTTACCTCGACCTCCTTTTCAGGGGTGCCGAGACTATATACCTTCTCAATATTGCTCTCCTTCCCGTTTAGCAGACGTTCCAGCTCATCTACTTCAGCGCTCCATGTTCCTTTCTCGGCATCAGCATTGCCGATATCAAAAGCTTCTCCAGAAGATCCCTGCCAAGATAGTCATCAATATAATTCTCAATTTCTAAATCAATGACATCTATACTGTAGCAAGACTCCTCTATCATGGGCTTCTTAAGGGCTTGATCGATACTGAAAGTCATGGTATCGTCCCCTATGGAAAGTGTAAGCTTCCCATTTTTGACATCGATGATCGCCCCTACCATATGTAAGAAAGGACGACCAAGGATGATGGGAATTATGGCATGCTCAGCCATGTCTAAGACTACAAAGTCGGCAGGAATAAAGAATTTCCCGTCTTGGACCGGAACATCCTCTAAGACACCGAGAGAATATTTCTCCGATCTATCACCCATCTGCAGAGTCATGTTAGTACATTTCAAAACACCTACATTAAATTTTTGACAAATAGAATATGGCATAACACTGACGCTAGTTCCTAGATCACAGAGGGGCCTTATCAATAGCAAGTCTCCCTATAGTACAAGGGATAGAAAAGCTCCCTGGATCCTTAAGCTTCGGCCGAGTGCGGCTCTGTTGTAATAGCGCGCTGCATTCCTCTGTGAAAGCAACTGTCTCAGTTTCACAAAAACAATGCTTATGAGTTAGTATGTCTTTCATGAATTTCACGTAAGCAGGAACTTGAGTGATCAAATCAGTAAAAGGAACACTTACCTGCAGATTCTTGACGACTTCCATGAACTTACCGAACTGTTGATCGATCTTTGTCTTGCACTTTCGGTGGGGGAATGGAAGTGCGATAGGAATCGAAGGCTCCTTAACTTGAGACGGGGATGCTTGAGAAGATTTAGCATCTTTGGATGAAGACGGGGGAGGAACGATAAGCGGATTAGGCTTTAGGGACTCCACTCGGTCGAGTCCAGGCTAACTCGGTCGAGTGCCATCGTACTCGATCGAGTCACCTGGATGCACTCGATTGAGTGGCATGACTGTAGACTCCCTAGTCGATTTTAGGGGGGGTATATTCGATCGAGTGGTCTTAAGGCACTCAATTGAGTGACCTCTGACTCGATCGAGTCCTCTTGCATTACTCGGTCGAGTGGCCTTCGTGAAATCTCCCTGGTCGTTTTTAGGGGGGTCACTCGATCGAGTGGTATAGAGTTACTCGATCGAGGGGGCTCCTCTCATGTCTTAGTCAAAGTCGCTTTGGCGAGCTCTTGTTTCTCTAACTCGTTTTCATCAACCACTACATACTCCTTGGGCATTTGTGGATCGTCATAGTGGGTTTCGCTTCTTAACATTATCGCATTAGCTTGTTCATGCGATTGTTCATCTTGAGAGGGTAGAGTACCCGGTGGCCTAACTTGGTTTTGGGCGGCAAGTTGGGCAACATGGATGTCTAAGATCTTGTTGTGGGCAAGTATTTGGTTGATCTATTTTCATTTTGCCAACTGCTGTGATAAAGAACATTGAAGCTCTTTGCAGGAATTTTCTTTGGGACGGTGGGACGGAGTACAAAACAACTCCTCCCGTTTCCTGGGAGAAAGCTTGTAGACCTACTATAGAAGGGGGACTAGGCATAAAAGATGATTGAATCTGAAATAAAGGTGCAGTAGAAAAGCTAGCATGGTGGGTACATAGGAAACCGGAGAAATTATGGACTCAATGGGTAAACCATATCTACCTGAAAAAAAAGGGACTGACAGACCTACAGTGCTCCAGTTGATGTCCCCTGGACGTGGAGGAAGATATGCAAGATTAAAGAGGAGATTAAAGTCCAACCACAAATCTGGAACCTGAGTTCGATGCATAGCTACTCGGTCAGTAAAGTGTATGATTGCCTGAGAAATGCAGCAACAAAATTTCAGTGGGCTTGCCTTGTGTGGAATGAGTGGACTATAGCCAAACACAAGTTCGTAAATTGGATGTATCATCATGGAGCGATGAATACAAAATCCAAATTGCTTAGAATTGGTGTTGTACAGGAGGATTCATGTTGCCTATGTGGGACTAATAGTGAGAACCTGGAACATCTATTCTTGGAATGTGATTACAGTTCACGTGTTTTGAGCTTAGTGAATGAATGGACATGCCTGAACATTCCTGCAGTGGGAGAGACAAATTGTCGTATATCAAGAAGAGGTTCTAAATTGAGGAGCGGTGTAATAAATGGGGTAACAAACGCTGTTATTTATCACGTTTCGAATCAGCAAAACAAGGCAAGAGTCGAACATGTCATTATGAAGCCGGATGTTGTACTGAGTCAGATCAAAGAGGAGTTTAGAGTAAGAATGAACATGTCATGTAAGCAATTAAAAAATAGCAAAGATAAAGATTGGATTGCTAAATTGATGTTGTAAGGAAGGCTTTCCTTCCATTCTTTTGTTACATATTAATATAATTCTTACATTTCACCAAAAAAAAAGTATTTGGTTGATTTGGGTGGCTTGCTTTTGGTGAGGTTGAATACCTTGCATCAACAACGCTTTGATCTCCGCATACTCGATGCTTGACAGAGCTTGAGCTTGGGTTCTGATTGTGGGGTGGCTTGAAACTGTTGTTGGTTCCCCCAACCTTGTTGGTCACCCCAAGGTTAATTACCCCATTGTTGGTTGCCCCAATTCTGTTGTTGCGCATGCCCTCCCTGGAATTGTTGTGGATTGGAGTTATTGTTCTGGGAGGCTCGGTTATGGGGTGCTACATAGGAAGTAAATTTATTACCACCGAGTGGTGGTCGATTGAGCACATTTTGGCTCGTATAGGAGAACAAAGACTTGTTGTAGCCCGGTTGGTTCATGTACAGGAGATGTGGTCTCATAGATTGGAAAGCATTTACCGTCTCTAAACTTGCGCACACTTGTGCATAATGACCCATATTCTCACAATTCTCGCACACAACCTCGAACATAGCATTCACTTGGTACATATCGCCTTGTGGTTGTTGCTGCTGGGTTCTAGCAATCTATATAGTGTCAATCCGCTTAGTTAAAGCGGCTAAATGGCTAACTATGGCACTTGATGACTCAGAGTCACCCCTATTACCTCGGGTGTGACCCCGTGGATGATTCCCCTAACGCGAGTGATGAGTCGCCATATCTTCGATCAATTTCCATGCTTTATCATCATCGATGTTGTTTTGGAACCTGCCATTAGCTGCAGAATCGAGCGTAGTTCGACAATCGTCGTATAAACCGTTATAAAATTGATTACACAAAAACCATACCTCGGAACCGTGATGTAGACACTCCTTGACTAGCTTCTTGAACCGTACCCACGCTTCATGGATGTTCTGATGAGTAGTTTGTCGGAAGTTAGTGATCTGACTTCTCAACATATTGGTCTTCTGCGGCGTGTAGTAGTGCTGGTAGAAAGCTAAGGGAAGAGAGTTCCAATCCGTGACTCCCTCATCTACGCGGTCTAAATCCGCGATCCAGTCTCTCGCGGTGTCGCGTAGAGAAAACATGAATAGCATCTCCATCACTTCTTCTTGAGTCACTCCTGCGGGGAATGGAATGGTAGAGCAGTAGTCAATGAAGAGCTTCATGTGCTTCGCCGGGTCTTCATCGGCACCTCCACTGAATTGATTTCGCTCCACCAATGTGATAAAGGCGAGACGAATCTCAAAGGTACCGGTAGTGGTCGTAGTCCGCTTCAACGGTTTTGGCAAGGAAGCCTGCTCCGGCTGGGAATGGCTAGCAAGATTGGAGACATCTTTACTAGCGGTGTCTCGGGGACAATGGTGGAATTTTCCTCTTCGAAGGATTGCGATTCGAATATGTGCTCATCGTCCGAAGTTTCCACTGATTGTGATCTTTCCGTCTCAGCAAATCTCCTTGTAGAATTTCCTAGACCAGCGGAAATTTCTCTCAGGTTCAGGATCGTATGGTGGTATGTAGTTTGAACTTCGAGAGGACCAGGGCATACGGGGAAACTACACGAACAAGGTGAGAAATGGTCTCAAGGAACAGAAGTTCCTCGAGACAAGAGTAATAAAAAATCTAAAACACAAAACAAGCAAGTAAATAACACCGTCTCCCTGGTAACGGCGCCAAAATTTGACAGGGATTAGTCGTATCCCTAATCAAAGATATTCTAAGGTCCACTAACTAATGCAGATAGTGAAGTAGGGGTCGAACCACAAGGAGACGGGATTCAATTAGTTGTGTAACACCCCGTGTTTTTGACCATTTTAGTTATTTCTAATAACGATTAATTTTAATAAATCGAGTCTCAATAAACTATTAAACAGTAATATTCAATTCATGTGCCTTTGGAACCTTTCTATTTCCCTTCACCGTTTGCAAAATTGAAATTTCTATCGTTATCGCAATTCTGCACGATTTTGTAAAATGGTTCCTATATTCTCATACGAACTCTGATTAAGGCATTTCAAAAGCCTAACTTTATTATTTTTCCAAGACCTAAACAAGTTCAAATTAAAAATTACATTTTATGAGTGAATCATAAAAATATTGCACGGGACAACTCCTTTGCAACGAAAATCGTCACCGACGAATCATTTCTCGACTTTCGATTTCTGTACTTCTTTCCTAACTTTTGTGAAACCAAAATAACTCCAAAATATCATCTTTACACACTCCATACCGTCACCTTGAAGTCCAAGGGTCAAAAAATGATTTTCTAATCAAAAACACCAAATAGGGTAATGTACCTTCAAAAGTATGACTATCTATTTGAAGCAACTGTCATTTCTTTGTCCATTGTTTGCTCCCTCACCAAAGGCACGACCAGTGACCTTATAATCACCCTCATATAATCCTTAAACTCATATGTTCATCCACCTAACATCCTCCTTAAAATCCTTTTTAAAAACCCAAGAAAAATCATCAAAGTAATCCTATGTTCTTAAGCCTTTACACCACCATTTTGAAGAGCTCTAATCCCTTCTATCTCTTATCTTATACTACTTATTTTCAATTTTTTTTAATAGTATAACAACTAACTTAGTTTTTTTGTATCCTTCTTACAAATTTATGAAGAGGAACAAGAGAAAAAGAGCATCGATCTTCGTTTTCTTATATATTGTAGAATCGATTATTTTTGCTTTAAGGTAACTAACTTTTCTTCGCCCTCAAATCTTGTAGTATAGTGTTTAGACTCTAAACCAACATATAACATCATATTTAGGACTAAATCACTAGATCACGAAGTTTAAAGCTAACTATTTGTTGATATATCACTTAACAATACATGCTGAAAAATGGATTCTGTGATGTATGATGTATGTTTACGGTTTTTCTGTGTAAACTTTGTTTCGAATTAGCCTTAGGTCCCTCCATAAAAGTTGTAGATATGAATGTCTAGTATATAACAAAAATATGAAAAGGAAGTGTTTATTATTATATATATTTAATAATGATTTATTTTTTAAATTGGTACTATATGATTTTATATACGATCTGGGTAAATAATATATTTCTTGATGTTAAAAGTTTTTTTTGGACTTGAAATAAATATATTATGTTTCTGATGATGTCTAGTATACGCGTGTCAAATTTCTTGTAAATCCATCATATATAATTTCATTTATAAAATTTATACTAAAATGGGTCAGATCTGGAAAGATGATTTTATTTAAAAACATTTATAAAGTATTTTAATCTAAATTTATGGGGTTACGTTATGTACGAATATAGGTATCTATAATAACTATTTGGTTAATTTTCATGATGTTTAAGTATTTTAAAAGATTTAAAAGAAATTATTGAAAACCGTATCATTTTCGTTTTTAATTTCTTAAAAAAATCAAACTTCTTATTTCTGAAAAATGAGTTTATATATGGAAACCTAACTCATAAAATTAGATTTGAAACGAAAATCATGATTTAAAAATGACATTTGAAAAATCACTTACTTTGTATCCTTAATAATGTTACCGATTTCGTTATTACTTAAATTTATTTTTACGAAACTCTAAGTTTTGAGAAATATAATACTTGATAAGGTTAAAAATTATTTTTATAATAATTATAAATTAATTTTATTTTTGGAATATTTACTAAGTATAAAATGTTTTAAAAGATAAGTATACTTGTACAAATACGAAACCAAATAAAAATACTAAATACATACACTTGAAGTATAAATGTACTAAATACTTTTGCCTAGAAAGTATAAAGTACTAAAATACGAATAACCTAAAAGTACTAAGTTAAATATGTTTAAATGAGTTAAACATCACTTAAACTTATTAATAACCACATAATGACCAATTAGTGGTTAAGTCAAAACTAAGGGTCGACTAATCCAGCTCGGTCAAACATTGACTTTTTAAGTCAACACATACCAAGTCAAGATAAAGAAACTCATCTCAAATAATGTACTTAGAAATAATTGAACCTTAATCAAATCTCAAATAATGAATGTTCAAATATTTTATATATATATATATAGTGGAGTTCTTATGTGTCCCTCATAAGAATTGAGTCCCTAAGTTCTCTTGTCATCCATTGATTGAGAGATGGATGGACGGACGAGATCCATCACTATATTAAAAAAAAAGGAAAAAAAGTAGAAGATACTGCTTCCATCAAAATAGGAAGGAATATATTTGAGTAAAGTATCATTCATACTGTCATTCATTCTCTCATTCAACCACATTCATCATTTCCTCATTCAATCATTCATAAAAAAGTCACATTCATCATTCTCTCATTCAACCATTGAAATTCTTTTTCGTGTCGCTGCTGTTTACTTCCAATCAACACAATCAAGAACATGTTCAATCATTCATTATCTTCTTTGCACTGCTATAACTTACGTTCAATCAATCCGGCTTAAAATTTTCATTCAATGACGCATATGCAAATCTGTTAATTTTAATGTCTGACCTTTGTTACTTTATACCTGATGTATAAGCATCCTCTGTTAATTTAATCCAATGTTACTTCAATGCACTTCATCTGTTACTTTAATTCTTGTTATCTGTTACTTTAATCCATATTTCAAGTTTTGATTTTTTTTCTCCACGTTTATTGGCACTGTTATTATTTTTCAGTAGACGCAAAAGCACATAAAGTGGGTGAGAGTTTCCTCCATACATAGGGCAGATCTTCAAAGATATAGATGAAAATAAGAAGAAGAAAAGGAAACGTCACGTAAATCATCGTCTGACGATGAAGAAGAATCAGGAGGAGAAGAAGAAGAGTATGATGAAGAAGAAGCACAATTCTGAGTAGGACAATATATTGTTAAAGTAACATACATCATTCGTTAGAGTAACATACTGAATAAGTAACAGTAACACATTTTATGAGTTGGATTGATTTTCCAATATCTAGTCCTTAGAGTAACATCTTTTATTGGAGTAAAATGAGTTAGAATAACGCACATTATGCGTTAGAGTAACATACTTAATGAGTTATAGTAACACAGTTTTAATGAGTTACAGTAACACAGTTTATGATTATAATTTGATTTCAAATATCAAGTTCTTATAGTTAAAGGTGTGAAACATTGAAATTATAATGGAGTTTTATAATTTTTGTTTTGGAGTATCCTTAATAGAAACATACATTATTCTTTTGGTTGATTGAAAGTCCTGTTATTGCAAAAGATTATTAAGCAACGTGTGGACGTCCGTCCGCACCGCCCGGCGCCCCGCGCGTGCCCGCGCGGGACCGACCCGGTTTTCATCGTGTGGCGGCGGCCACCCACGCGGCCCCATCCCACCGGGGGCCGGTCGGCTCTCGCATACGGGGCGAAGTGTCGGACCTCGATTTGGATGACGATCTGGACTTGTACTAGACGAGTGCGGGCACCCGTGTTTCCGTTTGGGAATTGATCGAGACGTGGGTTTAAATGTTTAAAGGCCAATTCATTTGGTAAGGCGACCTTTTTAGTGAACTGAATTCGTTGCCGATTTGTGGAGTCGTCACCGAGTCAATTATGGGGACTCGGAAACCGTTCAAGTGAAATTTGATCCCTTACCTGCTCAAAGTTGAGTGGCACGGGACCTAAAGATAAAGACTTGTACCCTTAAGCACTCCATGCCTGGAATGAATCTCATTGCCAATGGTTTCGGACATCCGAAGACCGTCGATTCTGAGTAAGGGGTGAGAGTACGTATTGGGAAGCCAACATACGATAGATGTCAACACCCAACCCTGCCCGCACTATACCGGCCTCTACTAATCAATCGCTGGGTTGATTTCCTAGTTATTTTTTTGTGGTGAAAGTACTGTAACATCCATTGTTTTAACCCTATGCTTAGCTACGTCGGTTATTTAAGGACAAGTAAGTTTTATCATCGGAGTAGTGGTGTTTACATTCTTCGCATGCGATTTCACGTGACAAGCAGGCCATGAAAAGATGCACGTAGAAGAGTAGACAGTACTATGTATTATACGTATTAGCAATTCAGGTTTAACGCGATAATATGGATATTAGTTATTCTTGTGGTATACCTTACCTGGTATTCTGGTTAAGATGCGTCGGTTCGGTATTAATAAAGATGCGTCGAACCTAATACGGTAAACACCTGGACTAATACGTAACGCGACCATCACTTTGTTCAGTTTTAAGTTATTTTACGTTTTGAATTCCGTGTTAGGTGATTTAGCATGCGATTATAAGGTCATAAAAGCGATAAATCAAACGAAAAACTGTAAATGCGAATGTAAGTAAATCACATTGTGAGGAGTTGCGCCCTCGGAGTATACACTAAACGGGACTCGATGCATAGATAGTCTTGAGAATGGATCTCAGAATTACTCGTGTCTATTTAGTGTGTTTTAATATTTGTGGTTGAAGTTGAGACATTACGTAATTTAGTAGATGCTTGTGGGCCTAGCGCCCACATCTAGTGTTGTCGTAGTACATAATAATAGAAAGTACAAATATGGAAAGTTTTTTTTAGTTGGCAACCTAGTGACGACTCGATCAACAGGCGGATCCTCCTAGCTTGACCAGTGACTCCGGCAGAATTCCGTTACCGTTTGACCTCCCGCGGTTACTCCGGCAGAATTTCGTTTGCTAAGGACTAGATCTGCGGCTAATCCGGCAGAACTTCGTTACTAGTTTTGAGCTAGTCGAGCACAGGCACCTCGGTATCAAGTGGGGTGCGCGAAGGTGAGGAGTAGCGACGATGTCGCTTTTTTTTATCGGAACTACGATCGAGTGGATCGTTTGCCTTGGGTGTCAAAGTGCGAGCCCTTCGCGAGAGTTTAGAGGTGAAAGAGAAGAATGGATTTTGTGTGTCGAATGGACGAGGCGGAGGGGGGGGGGTATTTATAGGTGTTTTCGGCCCTCATCGCTCATATGGACACGTGAGCTGGGGCTCACCAAGACTCAGGCGCCTGGGATAAGGCGTGGTGAGACCCAGGCGCGTTGGGTGGGGCGGTTGGGATTTTGAGGATACGGTTTTGATACTTTTCAAAACCGTGAAGCGGGTGTATGATATGTTTCTTGGACGTTAAGGCTTCCCACGGCTTGACCTAGCGCCATGGGTTTAGTGGGCCTCGGGTGTTCATCTCGAGGATCGCCTGACACGGTGTTGACTCGAATCGAGTTTCGGGGCCGACTCGGGGTCCCGGAGTCGAAATTAACTCTAATTGGTGTCTATGTGACCGTAACGACATGACTAAGGCTGCCATCATGATAGTTTTAAATTTTTCCGAGTAATTTTTTGATCCGTTCTATAGGAAAACTACCTATAACATCGCGAACCCATGTCGCGTTGCAGTTCTATCGTCATCGGGTGTTTGCTGGGCACTTCTGCAGCCACCAGGTCCAAATTTGGGTGTCCACAAAAGCCCCCACTTTGACTGAGGCTTGGACAAGGCGAAAGTTAAATTATAGCCACCCAGGTCAATCGAGGATTACGACCTGGTGGCTGTCCGGTCGAGTCGTTTTAAGTCCGTTGGACTACGTGGTGAGGCTCGCCAGCCAAGGCTGAGAAGTCATACCTGACGTCTTCACTTGTGGTTTATCGCTTGGGGCCAGGGCCGTTGCTTGACATCTTGTTCTTGATTCTTTGTGCGCGCGCTTTGTCTTCTTCAGTTTGTTTAGAGGTATTGTTTAATTTTAAGTGTTTGTGGGTGCTAGCAACGCATTCAGTAGGCTTTTACATGTACAAGTATATTTTGGGCTACTTGTGAACCATTGATGAAACAAAACGTTTGAGTGCATTAGTCTCCACTTGAGCGGTCGTCTTTGGGATGCTTATGACCCCTTGGACTAAAATTGCTGTGCCTCCGGGATAACTCTGACCCTCGGTCAAAAATGTTGTTGTTGTGCCTTCGGGATAACTCTGACCCTCGGGCAAAAATGTTGTTGTTGTGCCTTCGGGATAACTCTGACCCTCGGGCAAAATGTTGTGCTCTGCCTTCGGGATAACTCTGACCCTCGGGAAAATATACTGTGCTTCCGGGATAACTCTAACCCTCGGGCAAAAATAATGTTTGTTTATTCGTTTTAGCTAAATGCTTGTTTTGTGAGTTTGTCTTAGCCAATTTTGTTTTGCAGCTTGTCTTACTTTATTTGGGTTTGTTATTGCTCTTGTTCCGGTTTGTTTATGCATTTGGAATTTGTTTAGTGTCTATTTAGATTAGTTTGGTTTAGATTTGCTTTGTTACGCGTCCGGGTGTAGCGTTTAAGTTAAGTGCGTTTCTTATGCTTGTTTTATTGTCGAGAGTGTATTATCGATGTTGATTAGTAGTTGTCCCATTATTGTTGTTTTGCTTTGTCTTAGTAGGTGCATGGTTTATATTTATCGACCTTGAGTTCGTTTGCTTTGCTTCATTTTAATCTGTGTCAGACTACTTACGCGCGCGTCTGTCTGCGGCTCAGTCTTCGGGCGCCTAGCCCCCAGCGAGCCAGGACTCATGCGCGTCAGCTGGTGCGGTCGGGTTTTTGGGATCCGGGTCTGTTTAAGTAACGCGAAAGTTGGGGCGCTCGTTCATTCATCCACACAACTTGAACGCGTCAGATTCCTCGTCCCAAACATCGACTTCTCGACCTTTTTCGGCAAGTTTCATTTTGGTTTCCGCTATTTACGACAATGTCGACTCCGGGTTAGTATTCTTTGCTCGCTTAATGTCGGTTTCGTTTGATTTGATTGATTATGAGTTGGTTTTGTTGAAAAACCCTAGAAAATCGATTTGGACGTTTTTTATTTACTAAGTTTCGATGCTTGTGCTTGGTTCTATTGTTGAATTAGGGTCAATTAGAGCTTGTTAGTTAGTTATGATCTTGATAAGGATGCTCAAGGTGCCAGAATAGCCTTTTATGGGAATGTGTTTGGAATGCTAAGGTTTAAGGATCGTTTCTCGATTATTCTCGTATTTGTTTTGCATAATTTTGTTGAAATAGTGTTTATGAGGATGTGGGTAGCTTTCTTGTCGATTCTTATAGGCTAGGATGACTTTTAGGACCTTCCGTTAGGTTTTGTGTGTCTTAAGACGGACAAAAAGATGCCGTAACGATGCCGGATTTTCCCGAAACCACTTCCATTGTGAGCAGGATCGAAAATGTGTGTTGGACGCTTTCTTGGAATTTTGATATTCTTATTCGAAATTTCGAGCCTATTTTGACCTGTTTAAGCTGATTTAGACTGACTAGGGTTATTTTTTCTCTTTTTTTTTTCTTTTTGTTTACACCTAGAGATGATACCGAGCGCCCCGAGGGAACTTCCTCAGTTGGTGCTAGTGCTAGGGCTGGTGTTAGTGTGGAGGCCGCCGGGGCTAGTTCGTAGACTCATCGAGGGATTCGTAGGATACAAAGGAGCATCTCGTCCCAGCGTCGCGATCACGAGACTATTAACGAGGCTGAATTTGACAGAGTGAAGAAGCGTAAACTTCCAGAGACGGTCGCTAGGAGGTTTCACGTTCCGGTTCCTGTACCGGAGGATGAGGAGACTGCCTATGAGGATCCTGAATGGGCTCGGGATTGGGACGGTCATCAGCTGACGACTGACGTTCCACCTTGACCTTCACATTTCAAGCCGCATCGTGCGGGGCCTGGTGAGTGTTCTATTCGTGCTTATTAGTTTGTGTCTCAGATTTATTATTGCTATTATATTTTTGGCTCGGGTTAGGTTGGGTTTGTTTCGTTTATCCTTGCATTGTTTCGGTTTGCAGCCCCCAGGTCCGATGAGGACTTTTTCGGGCTTTACTACCTGTCTCGACATCTACTTTCAGAAGTTGCCCCCACGGTAAAGTGGATTATCGAAAGGACCGCTCTGGGTCCCGTGGTTGGACAATGGGCTAGGTTGGTGGGTTGCAAGCCTAAGTGCAACCTCATGGTGATTAGGGCGATGATAGATCGCTTTCATGATACTACCTCGACCTTCCACATGGCTTTTGAGGAGGTCCGGATGACCCTAGATGATTTTGGTATGATTAGCGGTCTGCCCCGGGGTCCGAATAGGATTAGGTGGGCCGCCGAGGGCCCTAGCCTAGATAACGATGAGGTGCGAGGCCTTATCGGGGGCTGTTTACCGCGTGAGGCGTATAGTGCGCCTCACGCTATAGTGAGTTCTTGTATCACCGACCACTTTGAGCAAGTGGCGGTGTTGGAGGGTCGGGAGCCCAACACGCCGGAGCAGGATGCCCGGTTGTGGTTGTGGTATTTCCTAGGGTCGACCCACTTCTCAGACAAGGGCGAGAGGTTCAGCACTACGATTTTGCCCTTCCTGGCTGAGATGACTCAGCTAGGGTGCTACGATTGGGTGACCGCGGCTTATGCAGAGATGACTCGCTGCATGCAAGTCATGGTGAGGCCGCTAGTGATAGAGTCGGCCTCGGCTGTGCCCATTGTGGGTCCGGGCCTTATACTGGAGGTTAGTTATTGTTCTCACTCTTGTATTTGAGGTTCCACTTAGTTTCGGCTTGATTTTGATAAGGTTATTTTGGGATTTTTCAGGATTGGATCTACTCCTACTTCCCGTGTTTGGCACCTAAGAGGGTGCGGGTGCACCCAAAGAGATTTCCGGCAGGAATCGAGTGGAGGCTTGCTCAACCTAAGAGCACAATCAGCCATTACCCGTCGGAGAATGCGTTAGTGAACAAGCTACGCATTGAAGATGTGAGTTTCCTTTTTTCCTTTTAATGGCTTATAACTCTCAATAGCCCCCAAGGTTCGGGTTTTACTAAGATGTTGGTTTTGTTTATGTAGTTTGTGGCCCGCCCTTGGGCTGACAACGAGGGCGTGCCGAAGTATGTGACTACGGAGCTGAGGCCTAGAAGTTATAGAACGATGCTCCTTCCTGCATTGTTTCGCCCAGTTTGGTGTCTGGGTGAGCGGCTGGTGCGTTAGTGTCTGTACGACGATTTCTGGGTGCCGGACGATCCTCCCCGGACAATGTTTAGACCGTCGACCGCCACAGAGGTTCTCGAGGATAGGGAGGGAGAGAGAGCAACACACTCTTGGTGCCAGGTGCCTCCTACCTATCCCACGTCACCCGGCGGTTAGCTTGGTACCGCCTCGTGGTAAGATTCTGATTTAGGGTTTCTAGATTTGCTTTACGGTTTATTGTTTGCTTGCCCTTTGACCGACCAATCTGTTGTCTTCTCAGCTGGCCGATCCGGCTGACGACATCCATCCTCCAGATTTTCCCCTAACATTACTTAGGGTGGATGCGGCTAGGATACCTTTCACTGAGCTCCTCCCCCCGTGTTCTGCTGAGGAGATGGATGTCGGGACTGAGTGGCGTGACCGGGTGTACCGGGAGAGTCTTTTTTGTGTTCTTCGTTTGGGTTCTAAAAATTAGGGTCGGTTTGCCTAACTTTTATGGTTGCATTCTCAGGTTTCCTCGGCTTGCCATCAGCGATTGTGGCAGGCTGCCAACCGCTTCCGGGCCTATGCCTCGAGGGTCTCCCGTGACACTTCAGGGCCTCGATCGGTGAGTTTACGTGACTAAGGTGGCTTTCTAGGCTATTGGTGTACTTTCCTAATGCTTAAGTGTATTTGTAGGATGTTCTGGATATGGTTGGGCAGTTGGAGACTCGGGTGACCTAGCTCGAGGCGAGAGAGGTCGAGGCACAACGGCTCCTGCAATCTCGAGCTGACGAGATCGCCTTCTGTAGACACCCACATTTGGTCCCTAGGTGTCTATAGCAGTTCCCAAAAAAAACACTCGATGATGATCGGACGCAAACGTGCTTTAACGCGCTCGAATATGGTCTCGGAATCAGTAATGTCTAGCATGGGCTTTTAGCGGAGTACAAATCTCACAAAACCGACCACAAATCCAGGCCCAGTGGGCCGTTTCCAATCAAATGAGACTAATTTGGGTCAAAACCGTCACCGGAAATAAAACCGTCTTTTAGCGACCGAGTCAAAACCCGGTCAAAGTCGAATCCCGAGACGAACCAGCCTCACATTATGTCCAAATACACAAAATGAATTAGGTCACAACAACCAAATCCTTTCAAAAATGGTCAACAATCATTCCCTATTTACGCTCCCTCCGTTCACACACACTTGATCGAGTGGTTCACACTCACTCGGTCGAGTAAGGCCATGAACCCGCCAAACTGGATACAAACCGGGCACTCGATCGAGTGCACCCGCGCCACTCGATCGAGTGACCCTAAACCGGGGTATTGCTTCTATAAATACCCCGTCACCCCAAGCCATTTCACAACTTTTTCAACCCTTCAATCACGCTACAACTTTCACCCATCACATTTACAATTCTACACAACACATCCCTTTGAACTTAGCTTCAAAGTTACATACACGAATACACATTCAAATTCCCGAGATCAAAACTCGTCAAAGACACACACCATAACTCCTCCTACAGATCTCGACACTCCCGCGCACACGCCGCCATTACGAGTCCGTTTCCGAGATCGATTAAGCATGTAGGTTGAGGGTGTCATCAAACCCCGTTTCCTTTTCTCCTTTCTCTTTTTTCAATTATATATGTACATACTATATATTATTACTATTATTATTATTACTAACACTAACACTAACATTTTAATTATCGTTTATTAACTTTTCAATTTCATTACTAACTTTTTATTTCTTCGCATTCTAACATTTAACATTTATTTACCGCGTATACGTACATAATAATAAAATCGGGTTCGAACCCGTTTGACTATGACGACCATCTAAATTCCGTTTAATCCGTTTACGAGTCACGACGGAGGTGACACCCTTTCGAGGAGCGCCGCCCCAATGTACTCAAGGGCGTAACTTGATCGTGATCGATCACAGTTGAACGTGTTTGACTCCATTTCTAAAGATTAGCACGGAATCCGATGATGCGAAAACCAACATCACATAATCCGCTACAATTAGTTTCGATGTTGTGACGCGGAGGAACATCATTTTGTTGCTAATCAAATTTTTCAATCCCATAATAACATTTTTCACAAATTTCCGATGACGGTATTATAATCGTATATTACACGATTATAACTCCGGAAGTCGAGTTGGATTTAAATCATGCAATATTTTTACCCAACTCGGCCAACCATCGATTTAAAAATAAATAAATCGGAATAGCCACCCCTTTTCCAAAACGAGTTATGCCTCGTACAGGGGCCACTCGACCGAGTGCCATGGGCCACTCGATCGAGTAGCACCCCAAAAACTGGGCAGTATCCATCTCGAAGACGCACTCGTTCGAGTCCAGGCCATGACTCGATCGAGTGGGTCCTGTAGCCCAAAAATCCGAGAACTTTAGCGCATCATTCGAGCCTCGTCTTTTTTTACGACTTAGTCATCGCGTGCAAAGTCAATCACGTGATTCTATTTTCCAAAATTCATGCATTATAATTCACTTCTACGACTTTGATCGATGTCTTTCACAATTAGTTTTGTGTCGATGACTCTTTAGTCGTATCCGATACATGACTAATTTACACGCCAATTTTTCGATGTGATAAGTAGAGACAAGGCAACGAGATTTGGGATCGGGCTAGCACCACGTCTAGGTCCCATATCTCCATCCTCCGTTTAATACACAATATAATGTGTATTTAATTGGAGTTCGTCCATCATTTATTCAATTTACGGTCTAGCTTATATTTACTATTTACGGGTCCGTTTATAGTTAATATTTACCGTTTTCTTATTCGATTATTCTATTTTATTGCTCGTTGTATTTTGAATTCCGGTTTGTATTCCGCCCGTGTAATTTGTAATTTATTTACGAGTTTTCTATTTTTGATGTTTGCCATCGCATGCTAAATCACTTTGACGTGAATCAAGATGCATTAAAATGACGTAGAAACCCTTTAGTAGAGGCTGTTTGCATATCATTTCACCGGATTACTAACGCGCATATTAGAGAGTCAAACGATGTTTTAGTAGAGGCCGCTAAGTGCGGGCAGGGTTGGGTGTCCTTAACGGGCTTCCCAACACGTACCCTCACCCCTTACTTAGAACCTCGGTTTCTGGATGCCCGAAACCGTTGGCGCACGAGAGTCAATCTATACACGATAACCGGTAGTGACGGTATCGGTATCGCAATGCAAAGGAACGAGCCCAATAAACTCTAAAACCGAAATGGGCCGTACTTTGTGTATGGTCCATAGCGATATAGAGTGGGCTCGAACGGGTCCGAACTCCCACAAAGTTCGGTGGCGACTCCATTTCGACTTAAATTTCAATTCGATCCATTCTCATATGGAGATGCATTCGCCTACTCAAACCCGCGCGTGGCCGCGTCGGGGTGGACCTACGTCATTTCCACATTTTGGAGACTCCGCTGGGGATTAACTGATGCGTGACTTACCATCGGCATCCTCAGGGTGAGACTCGAATAGAAATTGCTTGACTAGTACAATACGCATTTTAGTTTTACAGTTCATACATAACTCATATTTACCCAGCCTGGTACTGGTGACCGACGTCCCACTATACCACGATGTACTCCGCCTTGGATACGTTAAAGGTGTTCATAATCGATTCGTATGGACTTTGCGGCATGTTCTAAGCTCAACTCGACTTAGGAAGTCCTTCCCGATTCTCGTCTAGACTATGAGCACAGGTATAGACCCCATTTAGACCGACCGAGACTTAGTGTAAAGCATACATGGCGTCGTTATAATGCTTACGTGACTATGTGCTACTTGGTTTCCGTGTCGTTTTCAAAAATCGTCATTTCAAAAAAAAAAATCATCTTTTCAAAAATATTCAAATTTTCAAAAAATCGGAACGCTGCCGAAATTTAGACTTACGATTTGACTCAAAACAAGCTTATTTTCTAGCCGACACGCCGCCCATTTCAAAATTCGATTTCCGATCCACCATTCAATTTTTGAATTTTCAAAATTCAATTTCGATATTCAAATCTTCGAGATGCCATTCTCGATTTTCAAATCTCCGAGATGCCGTTTTCGATTTTCAAATCTTCGGGATCTCATCTTCAATTTTCAAATTGTCGGAAATTCTTTTTTCGATATTCAAAACTCAAAATTCCAAAATATTCAATTTTCAAAAATCGGAATGCTGCCGAAAATTAGACTTATTATTTGACTCAAAACAAGCCTTTTTTTTAGCCGGCATGCTACCCATTTCAATATTCGAATTTCCGATCCTCATTCGATTTTCGAATTTTCAAAATTCCATTTCGATTTTCAAATCTTCAAACTTCCATTCCATTTTCAAATCTTCGAGATTCTACTTCGATTCTTCGAGATGCCATTTTCGATTCTTTCAAATCTTCGGGATCCCGTTTTTGATTTTTCAAATTTTTGGAAATTCATTTTTCGATATTCAAATTTCAAAATTCCAATTATTCAACTTTTCAAAAACCCGGAAAGCTACCGAATTTAGGACTTATGATTTTACTCAAAATAGCCTATTTTTAGCCGGTATGCTACCCATTTCAAAGTTTAAAAATTTTCGAACTTTCAAAACTTTGGGGCCGATGGCATTTTTGTCAATTTCAAAAGTCTGGACATTCCTCTGATTTTCTCGGAATTCAATCCTTTTCAAAAAACCTTCCTTATTTTAGGATGTCAACCTCTTTTAAAAAAAAACCTTTCTTATTTTAGGACTTACCACATTTAGTAGTGTCGGGTCTTTTATAAGTCGTCAAAGGTTTTTAGCGTCAAAACTCCGTCGATCCTATATCACGGGTTTCTTCCCCATCCCAGTCCGCCCTATTCTAAAGGCATAACCGACCAACACGAGTCATACACTCGTAAACGGAAGGTTCGTCTAAACACTCGAGTCCTAACTAGAAAGTCTCACGCGATCTTTCCCTCTAGCAGGACGGTCCTCACGACCTTTCCTAAGGGAATTTCGCCCGTCTTTCAATCTGTTAGTCGAGTCGTCCCAATTCGAAAGTCCTTTAACTTAAGGATCTACCCTAATCACAGGGTCATCCTTATTCAAGTCGGGTCTAGGGTCTCTAGCGTCGAAACACTGCTGATTTGACATCGCAAGTTTCTTCCCCTACCCGTCTGCCTTTCCTCGAGGCTGAGTCAACCTTTTACAAGGCATAGCCCTATAACAAAAGGTTCGTGATCCTTACGTCTAAGGGTCACTCGTCCGACACTCGAGTCCTAGCAAAACCTTTGATCCCACTTGGGGGCTGCCCTTCAGCAGAGCTCTCACTCACGATTGCTCTAAGGGTCATGTCTTACACGTGTTGTCTCACGTACCCCACTTTCAAGTCACTTAGATGCCACATCGTCTGAGCCCTGTCAGACTCTTTAGTCTCACCTGGGGGGCTATTCTCCGACGAAGCGAATAATCATAGTCATTCCGAGAATCGCACCCAGCATATTTGTCTTAGGAGAGTCTAATCCCAGTCAAACCGAAGATGTCTTTCCTCTCGCGCTATTTCCTATGCCTTGGTGTGTTTGGGTTCCGAAGCGACATTCCTGATTACGTGGGAATTCTCGCAGAGTATGGCACCCCCAACTGGAAATAGAGACTTGGAAAACACCATCAATGAAATCAAGGCTTCGCTGGAAACAATGGTTAGCAGGCAGGCCATGGTTGAAACCCAACTAGGGTTCCTGAGGGCCGACCAAGAGGCCAAGGATGCTCGTTTAACTGTCATTGAACGGCAAGACCTCAATTCTGAGTTGGCAAATACAGGGCCATTTGCCAAACTTATCAGCACAGTGCGTGAGCTCGAACAGCAGTTCCACGCCCTTCAAGGAATAACATTCGTATTGAAAACTCTCGAGACTATACACCCATTAGTGAGAAACTACCAAAGGATCTCAACTTAGAGGGGTTACCCATATTCGAAGGGACGGAGGATCCATAATTACACCTCCGAGCTTTCAAGCAATTCATGGCAATCAAGGGGGTCAAAGCCGACATGTTCATCAATTTATTCGGCGCATCCCTCGGGAAATACCCAAAAGCCTGGTTGTACAGGCTAAACACAAAAAGGTTCTCTACTTGGGAAGATGTGGCTACCGAGTTCGCTAATAACTATTCTGATAATACTGAACTTCATACTACCATGCGGACATTAGAAATCATGGCCCAAGATCCAACAGAGGGTTTCACCAAATACCTTCAACGTTGGCGGGCTGAGAGTGTTAAGCTGGTAGACAAGCCCAGCGAGAAGACACTAGTGGAGGCGTTCATCAACAACCTCCTACCCTCCTACCGCGTCCATCTTAGGTATGCCGGCATTTCAAACTTTGCGGTGCTTACCGAAATGGGCACTAGGATTGAAGACGATCTTCGACACAATGAAGATCTGGGTGAAGCTTCTACTGAAGGCTATACTGGACATCCACTTAAGTTCTTAGAAGCCAAAGACTACTGAAAACCTCATCCAAAGAGTCCAGAGTTAAGTCCGAGTCTGAGTCTGAGTCTAAGATGTTCTATTTCAAAGTCAAAGTCAGAGTCAGAGTCAACCGTATTCTGTCCTCTTTTCAAAATTCAATGAAATCAGCTTTTCTATTTCTCATATATACTTTCCTTATGTGTTTCCGAGAACATGATGAACACCATCATACACTGTGAGCACATGCACGTGACTATTATAGGCACATTTATAATGACTGCAGGAACTGAGACCCGTGTTTTCCTTTACCTGTTCCATGTCTGGTATAGAAAGCCACAAAACTACCCCTAGCAGGAGCGGTATCAAATCCTATGACAAATCTAGGTAGTCTCCTAGTTTGGGTTTAAGACGGGAGGCAAGCTCATTTCCTACAATGAACACCCTTTCAATAAGACTGACCAATCCCTACCTTAGGCGTTAGTCTGACCAGAAGCAAAAAAGAAGCATCGTGACTCTATAGACTTGATGCCAAGAATACCCAACTCGGGACGATGCTCCCGGCAAGCCTGCTCGGAATTATGATGACAATACCGAGATCCAAACCACCATGTTTACCGTAGAGTACTCCATCGCGAGTTGCACTCACACAAATACCATCAAGGCTTACACCTTACAAAGGTTTAGCTCCACAAGCCTAATCCAACCGGTAGGCCCAACCCCAAATCCACCCACAACACCATAGGAGGGGATTACCGTGAAAAAAAAAGAAAGAAAAGAAAGAGTTGGACCAAAAAAATCAAAAGTCCAAGAAAAAAGCAAAAGGCCAAAACAAAAGAGCTGGCCATAAAAAAAAGAACTCTCAACATCCTCCGACCAGATACGGTCAATCCCTTGACCGGGGCACGGTCAATTGAAATGTAGAATCCCACGACCGGGGCTAAGAGGTCAACACAAAAAAAAAAGAATTCAAACACCCATTACCGTGCTCAACGATCAATTCAAGTGAAAGTCCCTTGACCGGGGTACGGTCAATTCAAAAATTATCGATGCCCATACCATCAAGTACAAGGGTGACAGTCATGCTGGTCAAATAACACCACATTTATCCTTCCCACATTGCAACCCTCAAGACCTTCTTGAGACCTAGGCTAAGAGATAGCCTAGAACTTTGAGGATTCAAGCTCCATAGGATACACCCTAACCATTAGGGCCAGACATGGAAATCAGATCCCGCATTATTAAACCTACCCCGATCGAAGTTCGAGTCATTTTTACTCGATTTCCTCCTTTCCTACCACATTACAATAACCTTACCCTCGAAGCCTTAGCTCCACAAAATCGAGCTCCAGATTTCGAATCATCAAGGCCACTTGCGACCTAGCTCCACATTTCCAAAAACATCAAAACCAGTTACCAACCCCAAACACGGGAACTCAACTTGCAGTCGGCATAGAACATGCCCAAATAGTTCACACCACCTCTGGGGGCTACCCCGGAGAACGCTCACAGTCACATGATCAACATCCTAATTATTCTATCCCTTTGATCAAGGCATCATTGGGAATGCAGCTAGCCTACACCATCGATATGGCTAGTTACACACAAAGCCCTAATAAACTAGGCACCAAAATATATCTTTCAATGAACTACGGCTTGGTTTGATTTCACTACGCGTAAATACGTAGGCAGTCTTTCAACAAAGGCACAACCACCCACATTGACACAAATATAAAAAAGCACCATCATTTCTATGACGACACTGTCATGTTCTCAACAGCTAGCTTTGTCGTCCTGGGGGCTTGTCTTAGGTAGAAGACTCCCATCCACTCACATAATCCAACTGATTTTCAAAAACTAGCCTCCTTTCTATAGAGCGTCCTAGTACTCGGCTCAGTCGAAGACGAGAATCTGTCAGGGACTCGAAGCGATACCCATTTTGGGACTGTACCCCAAAACCAAAGATCCAGACGAGCACCAGACTATAACATTGCTACTACTAAGTCCTGTCGTTACAAACTACTGCAGCCACTCTATAGCACATCCTTCCCATTTTGATGTTCGACTGTGTTGCCACTCGCCTAGGCTACGGAATAGCGCAGCTTAAGAGTGTTGTCATTTTAGGTGGCCCACCCCCTTACCGAGTCACGATCCAATCCCTCGAGAGTCCAGTCGTGTCTGTCAACCCGTCCTGTCGCGTCCAGAGTCGAGTCTGTCAGTATGCATTTCTCTTCAAAATTTTTACTTTGAAGTTTGCAAAAGGCCCGTACCACTCACATATCTCCCCAGCGAAAAGCCTGAGGCAACATTTTCCTTGGAATGGCACGGGATGGGCCGACATATAGGCGCACCCAGGACTTACGCGACAAGTCCGATTCCCCACGGAGTTATTATCATCAGCTCAGGTATGACTTCTATCTTATGGCTGGCGAGCACTTTTACGCGAGTCTAATGGACTATAAACGACCCGACCGAAAGTCTGCCAGGTCTTAATCCTGGATTGGCCTGGTAGCTACTCTGACTTTCGCCTTGTCCAAGCCTCAGTCAGAGTGGGGGCTCTGTAGACACCCACATTTGGCCCCTATGTGTCTATAGCAGTTCCCAAAAAAAACACCCGATGATGATCGGACGCAAACGTGCTTTAACGCGCTCGAATATGGGCTCGGAATCAGTAATGTCTGGCATGGGCTTTTAGAAGAGTACAAATCTCACAAAACCGACCACAAATTCAGGCCCAGTGGGCCGTTTCCAATAAAATGAGACTAATTTGAGTAAAAACCGTCACCGAAAATAAAACCGTCTTTTAGCGACCGAGTCAAAACCCGGTCAAAGTCGAATCCCGAGACGAACCAGCCTCACATTATATCCAAATACATAAAATGAATCAGGTCACAACAACCAAATCCTTTCAAAAATGGTCAACAATCATTCCCTATTTACACTCCCTCCGTTCACACACACTTGATCGAGTGGTTCACACTCACTCGATCGAATAAGGCCATGAACCCGCCAAACCAGACCCAAACTGGGCACTCGATCGAGTGCACCCGCGCCACTCGATCAAGTGACCCTAAACCGGGGTATTGCTTCTATAAATACCCCGTCACCCCAAGCCATTTCACAACTTTTTCAACCCTTCAATCACCCTACAACTTTCACCCATCACATTTAAAATTCTACACAACACATCCCTTTGAACTTAGCTTCAAATTTATATACACACATACACATTCAAATTCCCGAGATAAAAAATCGTCAAAGACACACACCATAACTCCTCCTACATACTTCGACACTCCCGCGCACACGCTGCCATTACGAGTCCGTTTCCGAGATCGATTATGCATGTAGGTTGAGGGTGTCATCAAACCCCGGTTCCTTTTCTCCTTTCTCTTTTTTCGATTATATATGTACATACTATATATTATTACTATTATTATTATTACTAACACTAACACGAACATTTTAATTATCGTTTATTAACTTTTCAATTTCATTACTAACTTTTTATTTCTTCGCATTCTAACATTTAACATTTATTTACCGCGTATACGTACATAATAATAAAATCGGGTTCGAACCCGTTTGACTATGACGACCATCTAAAGTCCGTTTAATCCCTTTACGAGTCACGACGGAGGTGACACCCTTTCGAGGAGCGCCGCCCCAATGTACTCAAGGGCGTAACGTGATCGTGGTCGATCATAGTTGAACGTGTTTGACTCCATTTCTAAAGATTAGAACGGAATCCGTTGATGCGAAAACCTTCATCACATAATCCGCTTGGATTAGTTTCGATGTTGTGACGCGGAGGAACATCATTTCATCGATAATCAAATTTTTCAATCCCATAATAACATTTTTCACAAATTTCCGATGATGGTATTATAATCGTATATTACACGATTATAACACCGGAAGTCGAGTTGGATTTAAATCATGCAATATTTTTACCCAACTCGGCCAACCATCGATTTAAAAATAAATAAATCGGAATAGCCACCCCTTTTCCGAAACGAGTTATGCCTCGTACAGGGGCCACTCGACCGAGTGCCATGGGCCACTCGACCGAGTGCCATGGACCACTCGATCGAGTAGCACCCCAAAAACTGGGCAGTATCCATCTCGAAGACGCACACGATCGAGTCCAGGCCATGACTCGATCGAGTGGGTCCTGTAGCCCAAAAATCCGAGAGCTTTAGTGCAAAAATCCAAGAGCTTTAGTGCATCATTCGAGCCTCGTCTTTTTTTACGACTTAGTCGTCGCGTGCAAAGTCAATCACGTGATCCTATTTTCCAAAATTCATGCATTATAATTCACTTCTACGACTTTGATCGATGCTTTCACAATTAGTTTTGTGTCGACGACTCTTTAGTCGTATCCGATACATGACTAATTTACACGCCAATTTTTTGATGTGATAAGTCGAGACAAGGCATCGAGATTTGGGATCGGGCTAACACCACGTTTAGGTCCCATATCTCCATCCTCTTTTTAATACACAATATAATGTGTATTTAATTGGAGTTCGTCCATCATTTATTCAATTTACGGTCTAGCTTATATTTACTATTTACGGGTCCGTTTATAGTTAATATTACCATTTCCTGAATCGGTTATTCTATTTTATTGCCCGTTGTATTGTGAATTCCGGGTTGTATTCGGCCCGTGTAATTTGTAATTTATTTACGAGTTTTTTATTTTTGATGTTTGCCATCGCATGCTAAATCACTTTTACGTGAATCAAGATGCATTAAAATGACGTAGCAACCCTTTTCGATATTTATATCTCGTAAAACGCTGTTTGCATATCATTTCACCGGATTACTAACGCGCATATTAGAGAGTCAAACGATGTCTTAGTAGAGGTCGCTAAGTGCGCGCGGGGTTGTGTGTCCTTAGTGGGCTTGCCAACACGTACCCTCACCCCTTACTCAGAACCTCGGTTTCCGGATGCCCGAAACCGTTGGCGCACGAAAGTCATTCTATACACGATAACCGGTAGTGACGGTATCGGTATCGCAATGCAAAGGGACGAGCCCAATAAACTCTAAAACCGAAATGGGCCGTACTTTGTGTATGGTCCATAGCGATATAGAGTGGGCTCGAACGGGTCCGAACTCCCACAAAGTTTGGTGGCGAGTCCATTTCGACTTAAATTTAAATTCGATCCATTCTCATATGCAGATGCATTCGCCTACCCAAACCCGCGCGTGGCCGCGTCGGGGTGGACCTACGTCATGTCCACACCTTTCTAAAGGATCAGTTGGCTCGGTCCCGGGACGAGACCTCAGCATAGAGTGAGGCTAGGCATCAGATCAAATGGGAGGCTGAGGCTGCGGGTGCTACGGAGGAGGTTGGAGGGATTCCCGAGACAGCTAATCTAGATATGCTGTCGGGGATGGACGGTAGTGAGTCTCCTCATATAGACCTAGACGACCTAGGGTTAGATGACCAGCTTTGTGAGATCGTGATTGCCGTCGGCGCGGCTTCTAGTGGTCCTTTCTAGCCTCGATTTATATAAGGATTTGTATATTTTGTATCTTTGTTTTAGATTTTTAGTATTTTAATTGGTTGGATTATTCTCGCGTTTTTGTTTGGCGAATTGCTTAACTAGATTGACAAATAATCACTTCAAGTTCGGTTTGTTTGCGACTTCATTGTAGTTCGGGACATTTAGGATGCGTTAATATTGCATGAGAGTACGAAAATGCTTTTCGGATTTTGTTTTAAATGCGTTAGTTTAGTCGGGAATCGGATCAGATAATACGTCGATTAAATGTTTTGACTCGAGATGGACGAGACGTAAAATGTTAACGTAGGATATTAACGTGTTTTGACTGCATATACTAGGAGATGACCTTTAGTACAAAATTGGAATTTAAAATCCCGAGCGCTTTTTGAAAAAAAAAGTTTGACCACTTTTTACAGAATCATAATATTGCCTTGTTAGGCTACAGACGTGGCTCGACGGCGATCGCTTAAAGGCTACGACAGGCCTAGGTGGGGTAGCTTACCCCCTAATTGTTTTTTAAAAAAAAAACGTCTAAGTCTCAATCGTCCGACGGGTAGATCCACGTTCTCGCGGCTCTTGCGCGGGTATTTCGGTTTTTCGGACGGGTTTTAGCGATTTCGGGAGGTCGTTCCCGATGTCCGGTGATAATGGATGTTTGAATTTCTATCCTTGGGTTGCTCGGGATGTCTCCTGCATGACTACAGGCGCTTGGGTTGAGGCAACTGGCCTCCGGACCGCCTGGGTTGGGCGGCCGGAAATTCGGGCACGTTGGTCGTTGCGGTCGGGGCCCCGGGTTATGGAAATTTTCGTTGTTTCCTAATTCTTGTGGGTTTAGGGCTATATATACGGGTTGTGGGTGTTTGTTTTAGACATACTGGGGTATCCATAGGGTCTAGCACGTCTATACTTAGCATTATGTCGGGTTTTGGGAAAATCATTGCCGAGTGGGTTAGTTCTTTTAAGAAATGTGACCTCGAGGTTAGTTCAAATGATGGTTTTTCAGTGGTTGTTGCGCTTAGTAGGGTCAAGGTGCAAGATAACTTCTTGCGGGCGTATTCTAGGTTTTGGGATCCAAAATACCATGCTTTTGTCTTTCCCGGGGATAAAGTTTGTCCTTTGCCCGAAGAGATAGATGCTATAGGCGGGTGGAGCTCGGTTCGACCTTGTGTGCCTTATGGGGATGATGCTTATGTGGAGCGGTTTTACCATTTTTTGGACCTTTCTTCGCTAGAGGAGGCTAAGGGTTATTTTGGTACGGACGGCCTTAACTTAGAGTTGCTTTCTAGGACATTCTCATAAGTCGGCTCTCGTCACCTTTCTACCTTGGCTTGTAGGCGTGCTTTTAACATTGCTATTGCTTGTTATTATCTTTTTGAGGACGCGAGGTCACGTGAAGGCTGGGGTAATCCTCGGGTTTTGGATGTGGTGATGGCAATGGAACATGGACGGTCTCCCTCTTTGCTTATTTTGGGTGAGTTCATTCTGGGTCTTGATGCTACTATCCGGCTACAAGGGACACCTTCTCGGGGTTCTAGGATCATCTTACAAGTGTGTGTGTGTGTGTGTTTTTCTGTTGTCCCCCCCCCCCCCCCCCCCCCCGTTTTTTTTGGTTTTATTTTATGGTTGTGATGTTTTGTAGTGTTTGCACAGATTTGGCTGCAGGAACGACTTGGTTTGGTGCTCCCTCCCCAGTGATTCAAAGATTATAATTACAGGGGCTTCACGGGCCGGAAAATGGTGCCGTTGTGGGGTAAAATTGTCGAGGAAAAGGATTGGCTTTCCTATTTGGCTGAAGGGGACGTGGTTATTAGGTTGTCTATTCCGTGGTGGAACACTAGCGGGCGTATCGGGTTTCCATTTTCGTCTTCGTCATGGGTTTTGCTAATACTATCCATGAGGGATCAAGTTCGTGTTTACCCGGGCCTATTGTCACGTCAAATGGGTGTCCAGCTTTCTATTCCAAAGGATGCTGAAATTGTCTCTATTTCTTATTCATGGACGGGGAATTCGCTTAGGGAGTTCAGGATTTATTGGGAGCAGAAATTCTTGCATCCCGTTGTTATTGAGGGTGTTCGACCCACTGACAATGCTCCTTTCCGGCGAAGGGTTTGTGAACACTTGTCGGGGCAGATCGACTAAAAAGCTAGGAAGACAGCACCACTAAGAGGCGAGGAGATGACTCGAGAGACCGTTACCAAGTGCATACCCCGAGACAGCGGGACCGATCCTAGTTTAGTCAGTTCATCTGAACGGGCCAAGACCGACAAGACCCATATTAAGGTTGTGAAAGAATAAAGAAAGTGGGATTTGTTGGACTCACGCTTGGATAGGGCGTTAGAAGCTCGCTTTCAGAAAATCACGGAGGAAGAACGCAAGCGATTACACCCGAACGGTAAGGGTGAGGAAGAGTTGGACCGGTAGAGCTCAGCCATTTATATTATGTATTACTAGTTGATAATATGTGGCGTATTAGTACTAGTTTTTGTGGGGTTTTGACGCATTGTTAACTTACGGGATGTCCGGACTCGGATTTTTGATGTAGATGCCTCGACAAAGGCCCGATTTAACTGAATTTTGCTATTAATGAGAAGCACACTTTTATTTTATATTCCTTTTTTTTTGTGTTGGCTCGCAACTCGATTCTTCATTTTGCCCGGAGCGCCCTTTCGGGTTTTCACTCCGTCCTCGGCTCACCTTTTTCTTATATTTTTCTTTCTTTTTTTTGTTTCTTTTGCTTTTTTTGTGTGTTTTTTCTTTGGCGGATCGCAACTCGATTCTTCATTTTGCCTGGGGCGCCCTTTCGGGTTTTCACCCCGTCCTCGGCTCGTCAGTTTTTTTTGTTTTTTCTTTTTTTTTTGACGACGGCTCGCAACTCGTTTCTTCATTTTGCCCGGGGCGCCCTTTCGGGTTTTAACCCCGTCCTCTGCTCGTCGTTTGTGCTTCGTCATTTTAAATCACTCGGGGTCGTAAAAAGAGTCCCGGTTTATACATGGATTGATTAACCGATCTTTGCTTTTTTTTCGGTTGTTTGGTTGTACCCGGGGAACGGGTTGCCTATGTATCCGCTTTTGGACGGAATCAAACCATGTTCGTAGTTCTTTAGAAAAGTGAGTGATTTTGCTTTAGACTCGTTTATACCATTTATCGATGCGAACTTGATTTCTTGTTTTGTTGTTGTTGCTGTTGTTTTTAGTTTTTTGCTTCCCCCTAAGCCGGAGGTCGGGACGTGGTGTCCAGGGAGTTTATGGGTAGTATCGCTTGAGTTGATCCATATTGGTCGGGGTTGAGAACTCTTAACCATCTAGGTCGGTAAGGATCACGGCGCCCCCCGAGAGTATTTTCTTAACGAGGTAGGGGCCCTCCCAGTTTGGTTTGAATTTTCCTCTAGGGTCGACGGGAATGGATGCTCTAATGGATTTGATCACTAAATTTCCCTCGTGTATGTTTTGGGATTTCACTCGTTTGTTAAAGGCTCGTTGGATGCATTGTCGGTAGGCTTGTACGTTGGATAGGGCATGTATCCTACGTTCATCTAGGAGTACTAGCTCGTCGTACAGTTTTTGGTTCCATTCTTCTTCAAGGATACCACTTTCGGCTAATATTCTTAGTGATGGTATTTCTAGCTCTATTGGTTGGACGGCTTCGCAACCGTAGGTTGGGTAATATGGTGTGGTTCCGGTGGGTGTTCTATAGGATGTTCGCTATCCCCATAAGGCGAAGGGGATTTTGTTTGGCCAATCCCGGTAGTTGTCTATCATTTTCTTAAGGATTGTAGCGATGGTTTTGTTGGCTGCTTCTACGGCCCCATTGGTTTGTGGTCTATAGGGTGAGGATTTATGTCTTTGGATTTTGTATTTGTCTTGGAATTTTTGGGTGTCGGCCCTGAAGTGAGCCCCCTGGTCGCTAATGATTTCATGAGGTATACCGTAACGGCAGATGATGTTGTTTTGTAAGAATTTGACTATTTGCTTTGAGGTTAGCACGGTGTAAGAGGTGGCTTCTACCCATTGGGTGAAGTAATCTACGGCTACTAAAATAAGGCAATGTCCGCCGGTCCCGGATGGGTGTACTTTCTCTATGATGTCTATTCCCCAAGTAGAGAAGGGCCGGGGTAGAGGATAAGGAGGTAAGTGTTGGATGTTGGCGAATATTTGGCAATTGTGGCAGTGCCGAACGTGACGTCGACAGTCTGCCTCTAAGGTAATCCAGTAATAACCCAGTCTCATTATTTTTCGGGCTAGTAGGTGTGCACTCATGTGAGGGTCCGCACTCTCCGTCATGTACCTCTTCCATGACTCTCTCGGATTGGTTTTTGTTTATGCATTTAAGGAGGACTCCTTGTAGTTTCGTTTGTACAGTGGGCCTTGACTCAGGACGTAATGGGTGGCTTATATTCATAGGGCTCTTTTTGTTTTTGGTATTTGTGTCGGGTGGATATGACCTGTGGGTTTTAAAGTCTAGGATTGTTTTGTACGAAAGTTCGTCGTTGGTTTCGGGGTCATGGATGTAGTCTGGTTGTTTGCTTCTTTCTACACAGATAGGCATGGAGAAGAGGTGATCGGGCGTGTTTATTAGTGAGGCTAGTTTGGATAACGCATCAGCGAATTGGTTTTCTTCGCGGTGTATATGAAGTCAGTTTCGGTGAATTCCTTAGACATTGCTTCTACTTTAGTTTTGGCATGGGGTTAGGCTTTTGCTATAAACCTTCCAATTACCCGTGGCTTGGTTGACTACTAAGGATGAATCCCCGTGGACTCTAAGGTTTTTGACTCCTAGAGATATGGCTGCTGTTAGACCTATTAAGCAGGCTTCGTATTCGGCTTATGTTGTTAGTAAGTTTGGTCGGGTGGCGATTTGTTTGTTTCCGAGTTTATTGTTGTTTGGTCGGTGGCTGTTTGAGTCTAGGGTTGTGTCGGTGGCTGTTTGAGTCTAGGGTTGTTATTCCCGATTTCCTTCTTAGGGTGAAGTTGAGTGGGCTGCTTGCGGTTGCCCTTGCATTTTAGTCAGTTGTTATCGATAATTGGCATAAAGTCGAGTTTTTAAGCGTTTAAAGTAAATTGTCGAAAGAAAGTTAAGCGATTGTCGAGGCATGTATGTAAAAAAAGATAACTGTTTTATTGATAGTATTTATCGGGCTAGATCCCCGTGATTTTGTTTGGGGGAGGTGGAGGACATGTTCCCTCGCACTTGGACTTGATGACGAAAAGGAAGACAAGACATTTATTATTATTATTCTAGTCTAGGCCCTAAGACGAACTAGACTTTGACTAAGACCGGTCATGCCTCTAGAGGTACCTTCGTTGGTTGGGCTCCCGGCGTTCGCGCGGATCGCTCTCTTGGTACCTGGGGCCAGTTCTCCTCCGAAGACATCCTACGGGGACGTAGACACCTTTGTCAATCAGGTCCTGTACTTCATGCTTGAGTTCGGTGCATACTTGGGTCTCATGCCCCCGACCTTGATGATACAGGCAGTAAGCATTTGGATTCCAACCCGCTTCCCTCTTTTCTATAGGTGGGTCCGGGGTGGGACCTACAGGCCATAGTAGCCAGGCCTCCTGCAGTTTCCGGAGGGCCTCAGCGTAAGATTCCTCTAGTTCGGTGAATTACCTGAAGGGACGGTGGAGACTTGTAGGTTTGACAGAGCGTGCAAGCCTGGCATACTCGACATATGGATCCCCACTAAGCACCAGTTCTCGACTTATCGGTCCTCCTTGGGGTTTCCTCTCGGGCCCTTCGAGAGTCTTAAGGCGACGCCTAACGTCGTCGATGGAGGAGGAAATCGATGACACTATCCCTAGTATCCTGGGACCACGTTCATTAAGGAATTGAGCTGGTCGATGCTACCTTCGTTGCTACATGGCGCCATTCCTAGATGAAAGAGAGGAGTATGAGGTTGGGACTTACTGGCGATTTAGGGACTCGAGGAATGCTTATGATTGAATGACACGGAACTGAGACCCTCGACTCATATGTGTGTGGTCATTAGTTTAGGGATCCAGGTGCTTTAGACTCTTGGTGTATCTGGCGAGACACTTATGGAGTTTTCTGTCTCTGTAATGAGACGATCTGACACAAACCTCGGTGATGAGGTTTAAGGAGGACTTCTCAAAATGAGACGACCCAAAACGCAAAATCTCGAGTAGAGGTGATCCTAGTAGCTATCACGGACAGTTAAACACACGGTCGTACGACGTAAGAAGTTGATCACGATCCCGGCTTAGGATCAAAGAATCAAGATGTATGTTTCTTTCGAAAACGACCAGTTTTGCAAATTTTGAAAAGGATGGTTTGTGAAAATAGCGATGGCGCGACGATATCGTCTATGGCGTGTAGGTGCGTTGCTATGTGGGTGCATCGAAAATGATGACGAAATGTAAATATGTTTTTTTGAAAGGAGCGTTGTTCTTTTGGGGGAACCGGTTTTTTTTGAAAATAATTACGTGATGCTTCTATCGAAACTGCTATTAATTAGCTAGTTTGATATTCGCGGGGTGCGTGATGATCGTGATGGAGCGTGAAGTCTGATGACGGTCTCCCTAAAGGTGTGACTAAATCCTTAGTGAGGGACTTAGGTGGTGAATAGAGCTTCCTATAAACTTTTCGCTTTTTAAAGATTTTTTTTTAAAATTAGTGACCCATGTTCGTCGGTTGTACTAACATTAGACGGTGGGGGTGTGTACTAAAAAAAGTGTTTTGAAAGTGTAACCATTTGTTGACTTCCTTGACTTCATTAATTGAATATTCGGTTGTGCTAACAGTGTGTGTGTAAAAAGTTTTTTCTTTTGAAATAAAATGTGACCACGTGGTGGCCTTAACCCCATTAATTGGGAGTTTTGGTTGCATTAACGGTAATTATTATTGTCAACGGGTTTTAATTTGCCCAAGGTGATGGCACTAAATTTTTTTTTTTGAAAGCAGTGAATGTAAATTTTTCCATGATAACGGCATCTTAAAAAAAACGTTTTCCATTTTTAGAAACCACGATTTGGTGGGAGTATTGATGTTTAAATGGTCGTTTTGAAAAGATGAGGTATTTTCGGAAACGGAATTGAATGCGGTTGAATATGTTGGCGTTGTTGAATCCAGATTTTTAGTGTTTTATTTGGGTTGTATAGTTCAAACACGCTACACATAACTAGGAATGCGTACACTCATGCAGGAAGCAGACACGGGTAGGTTAGGGTAGGCTACCGCCCACGAATAGTCTTTACTTAGGTATTGACAATGATCTGGGGAGATGAGTGTCATACCGTCCGTTTGGACTATCAGCTTATTAATCCCGCGGGTTACGCGTTAGGCGGCCAGAGCGTCAATCGAGGATCTTTCCGCGTGTCCCTAGAGATCTTACCGCGAAGAGGTCAATTGGTCCTGGTATCGGTTAGGGTGGGCTTTTTAGGGCCAAAACCTGTAGTGACCACAACTAGGAACTAAGAAATTCAAGTTACACCACCGCTAGAAACTTGTTTCCAAATCCCCAGCGGAGTCGCCAAACTGTGGACGTCCGTCCGCACCGCCCAGAGCCCCGCGCGTGCCCGCGCGGGACCGACCCGGTTTTCATCGTGTGGCGGCGGCCACCCATGCGGCCCCCTCCCAACCGGGGGCCGGTCCGATCTCGCATACGGTGCAAATTGTCGGACCTCGATTTGGATGACGATCCGGACTTGTACTAGACGGGTGCGGGCACCCATGTTTTCGTTTGGGAATCGATCGAGACGTGGTTGTAAATGTTTAAGGGACGATTCGTTTGGTAAGGCGAACTTTTTAGTGAACTGAATTCGTTGCCAATTTGTAGAGTCGCCACCGAGTCAATTATGGGGACTCGGAAACCGTTCAAGTCAACATTGATCCCTTACTGGCTCAAAGTTGAGTGGCACGGGACCTAAAGATAAGGACTTGTACCCTTAAGCACTCCATGCCTTGAATGACTCTCATTGCCAATGGTTTCGGACATCCGGAAACCGTCGATTCTGAGAAAGGAGTGAGGGTACGTATTTGGAAACCAACATCCGATAGATGTCAACACCAAATCCCGCCCGCACTATAGCGGCCTCTACTAATCAATCGGTGGGCTTTTTTTCTAGTTCATTTGTTGTGGTGGAAGTTATGTAACATCCGTTGTTTTAACCCTATGCTTAGCTACGTCGGTTATTTAAGGACAAGTAAGTTTTATCGTCGGAGTAGTGGTGTTTACATTCTTTGCATGCGATTTCACGTGACAAGCAGGCCATGAAAATATGCACGTAGGGGAGTAGAGAGTACTATGTATTATATGTATTAGCAAATCAGATTTAACGCGATCATACGGATTGATGTGAGTTAGAACGGACCTTGATCTCGTATCACAAGAACACAAAACAAAGTTGCTAGTCACGACAAGAAACGAACAAAAATAGATAAAAGTAAAACAAAAGGGATAGTATGCTAAGTGAGATAGACCTATATCTCAACTAAGCTGGTCGCTATTCAAACACTCGATTGAATATGCGGGAATTAGAACTCGAAAACGCGTCGAACTCTAAGACTCTTAATTGTAACTCAACAATTAAAATTAAACAAGCAAAAGCTTACAATTTTCTTTCTTTAAAATCTGCCTGTTTACAAACAAATTAATGGCTATAAATAGCCATTAAGCACGAGAAGGGCAAGGCAAATCAGCCACCCAAGTCAAACCTCCTTAAATGCTAGAACAAAGAACTAGGAAATCAAAATACAAAGAATTAGAAAAAGAAACTACAAAGAACTAGGATGACTAAAATCAGCCAACTACCAAGGACCAACACGTCACATTCTTTGTACATTTTGGGTACAATGTTGTAGACACCCGCATTTTGACTGTCAGGTGTCTATGGTAGTCTTCGACAAACACCCGATGATGATCGGACGCAAACGTGACTTGGTATACTCAGACTTGGGCTCGGAATCAATAATATCTGACATGGACTTTTAGCGGAGTAGTAGTCTCACAAAACAGACCTCAAATTCAAGCCCAGTGGGTCGTTCCGAGCAAAATAAGACTAATTTGGGCCAAAACCGACACCAAAAATAAAACCCGTCTTTTAGCGACCGGGTCAAAACCCGGTCAAGGACGAACCCGTCACACAAATCAGCCAATTCACCTTCTAGAAAATGGCGACCAAATCAGAATTCAAAAAGCAAATCAAATCAAAAAGTCAACCCTTCCTAAATTAACTCAACTCACTCAACTCACTCACTCTATAAATACACCCCTAACCCTATTCATTTTTCAGCTTTGAGAGTTTGAGGAGAGCCTTTGCAAACCTCATTCACCCTACATCTTCTATCCTAATCTACCTAAACATCCTACTCTACAAACCCCAAGCAAAACAACACCAAAAACCGAGCCATTTTGCTCTCAAAACCGACGGCACACACACACACACATATACACACCATAACTCACGTTCATCCTCGATACTCCGGCGTCCCGTCGCTATTTACGAGTCTAATTCCGAGGCCTATACCAAGCATGTATGTTGAGGGTGTCCTAAACCCCATTTCGATCCTTACTACGTTGTTTCTATTTACATTTTCGCATTATTTATATTATAATTATACTAGTACCGTAACACTAACCTTTAACATAACACTAACATATTTATTTCTCGTATACTAACTTTATCTTTTCGTTACTAACATTATCATACCGCGTATATATATATATATATATATATATATATATATATATATATATATATATATATATATATATATATATATATATATATATATATATATATATATATATATATATATATATATATATATATATATTAATACTAGTATTCGGTTTCAAATACGTTTGACTACGACGATCGCCTAAAGTCCGTCTAATCTCTTTACGAGTAACGACGGAGGTGGAGCCCTTTCGAGGAGCCCTGCCCCAATGTTCTCAAGGGCGTGACGTGATTGCAATCGGTCGTAGTTGAACGCATTCGATCCCATTTCAATTAGTACGAAACCCGTTGACACGAAAACCGACATCACATAATCCGGAAGGATTAGTTTCGATGTCGTGACGTAGAGGGATGCAATTTCGTTACTAATTCAAAATTCCTAATCTAGCAAAAGCATAAATCGAGTAAATAAACCCACATTGGCACGTTATTATAAAAATTGTCGATTTTTTCGACAAATAAAAATACCCGACCAGACCCCCATGCGAGCCGCACGCCGGTAAGGCGACTCGCGGGGAGGCCTGTTTGGCCAAGCTCCGTTTCTCGTTTTCTCGACTTTCTACCCTTTTCGGTCCTTACATTGATACGCGACTTTCGCGACATATTTCCATATTTTGAGACTCGTCTTTTCTTTACGACTTTTAGTCAACGCGTGTAAAGGCCTTCACATGAACCCATTTTTCTAAAACTCATGCACATCACGACACTTAAAACGACTTTGATCGACGGTCTCGCACTATTAATTTTGTATCGACGACTCTTTAGTCGTATCCGACACATAATTAATTTAGACTCCATTTCTCGAGGTGATAAGTCGGGACAAGACATCGAGGTTCGAGATCGGGTTAGATTCACGCCTAGGTCTCGAACCTCCGTCCTTTAATTAATATGCAATATAATGCGTAATTAATTAAGGTTCGTTCGTCTAGCTGATTCTATTTATCACTTTTCTTATTTAGTTTATTATTTCTTCTAATCGTTATAATAATCGTTGTATTGTGAATTCCGGGTTGTATTTCCGCCCGTGTAATTTGTACGTTATTTATTTTCGAGTTTTATTTATTTACTTGCTTATCGCTTTATAAATGAATCTCGCATGCTAAATCACTTCGACCATAATTAGATGCATTAAATGACGTAATTCACATATAATTCACATGCTTAGCCCGAAAACGCTGTTTGCATATCATTTTATCATTTTACTAGCGCGCGCACACGAACACGAACGATGTCTTAGTAGAGGCCGCCATGTGCGGGCGGGGTTGGATGTCCTTAGTGGGCTTCCCAACACGTACCCTCACCCCTTACTCAAAACCTTGGTTTCCGGATGCCCGAAACCGTTGGCGCTTGAGAGTCATTCTATATACGAAAGCCGGTTTTAACGGTATCGATATTGCAATGCAAAGGGACGAGCCCCATAAACTCTGAAATCGAAGTGGGCCGTACTTTGTGTACAGCCCATGACGATATAGAGTGGGCTCGTATGGTTCCGAATAACTACAAAATTCGGTGGCGACTCCATTTTGACTTAAATTTCGAACCCGAGAACAATCTCACCACGAGATTCATTCGCCTACCCAAACCCGCGCGTGGCCGCGTCGGGGTGGACCTACGTCATGTCCACAATTTGGCGACTCCGCTGGGGATACCTGATGTACCACATGTCATCGGGGTTCCTAGGGTGAGACTCGAAAAGAAATCGTTCGAATATTAATGTACGCGCATTAGTTTAATGATTCATGCATAACCCAAATTTTGCCCGGGCCGGTTACTTGTGACCGACGTCCCACTATACCACGGTGCATTCCTACATGGGTGCGCTAAAGACTTCGATGGTGGAATTCGTAAGGGTTTCGCGGCATGTCCTAAGACCAACTCGGCTTAGGGAGTCCGTCCTGTATACGAGAATACTATCGTCGTTGGTATAGACCCTATTTTGACCGACCGAGACTTAGCGTAAAGCATACATAAGCGTCGTTATAATGCTTGTTTGACTACGTGCTACTTGGTTTCCGTGTCATTTTTTCAAAAAACCGTCATTTCAAAAATGCATATTTCCAAAAACACCAAGTTTTGAAAAAACCCGAAATACTGTCCGTTTCGGGACCCGTCTTTTCAAAATATCCAAATTTCAAAAACTCGGAATGCCGCCGAAACTTAGGATCAACGATTTGACTCAAAATATCCTTTTCTTTAGTAGGCATGCCGTCCGTTTTTACTCTCGAATTTCCAAAACCACCCTGATTTTCTGAATTCTTAAAAATTCTAATCTCGGTTTTCGAAACTCTTTTTTCAATTTTCGAACTCTCGGAAATTCACCCATTTTATTTTCAAATTTCAAACATCCAACCTTCCTAGTGAGCCTTCCTCATTATAGGACCTACCGTCTAGACGTGTGTCGGGTCTTTGCATAGTTTGTCAAAGGTTTATAGAGTCAGAACTCCGTCGATCTTACATCACGAGTTTCCCCCCTTCCCTGAGTCCGCCTTATCTGTCAAGGCATGACCAACCTGCGTAGGGCATACCCCTACAAAGGAAAGTCCGTCCATACACTCGAGTCAAAAGTCTGGGGAAAAAGTCTCACGTGGACCTTCCTTCGAACGGGATTAGGCCCACAAAGCCAAAGCCCTAAGGAAGTTATACCACCCACGAGTCATCCGTCTAGGTGTCTTTCTCGAGTCTTTAATCTTCTTTCCTAGTGTCGCTCGGGATGTACCTTTTTTTATGATTCCAAGATCTGGGTCCGGTTACTGATTACACGGTGTTCTTACAGACAAGCCACCGGCAACCAGAACGCCCACAGGATGGCTACTTTGAACAGTTTGCAAACCTCTTTGGACGCCATGATCGAGAAGCAAACCGACATCGAAGCCCAACTGACTGAAATGAGGGCTGGCCAAGTGGCCATCGTTGCTCGCCTAGCTACAGTGGAGCAAAGGACTCCTAAAGTCGAGACCACTGGGCCTCTAGCTGAACTGGTCAGCGCAGTGCGCCGACTAGAGGAACAAGTCCATTTGACTGGGAGTAACAATATCCATCGGGAGAATAGCCGAGAGTACTCCACGGTGAGTGACAAACTACCCGCAAACCTGAACCTTACAGGCTTGCCCATGTTTGAGGAAACTGAAGACCCGTTACTACATGTACGAGCCTTGAAGGAATTCATGGCCATCAAGGGACTGGATTCGTCCATGTTCAAGAACCTTTTTGCTGCATCTCTCGAGAAACACCCACGGGCCTGGTACTACAGGCTAGA